>OW121716.1:12372500-15160000 GCA_933228805.2 Hipparchia semele
AAAGGTCGCACCTGAAAGGTCGCCGGTTCGAACCCCGTCCGTTGCACTATTATCGTGCCCACTTCTAGCACCAGCATTCCGCTTATTTGGAGGGAATAGGAGGCTTTTACTCAACTTCAGCTTGGCTAAAAAAACTTAAAAATTACGGGGCGATTATTTGCTTTTCAGGGGAAGAAGTGGCCTATTTCTCTCTTTTCACCTATACCCAATAATGTAATAAATTGCGTCGATCCGTTGTTCCTTTTCTGCATGATTGAAGGACAAACAACAAAGAAACACACTTTCACATTTATAATATTAGTAAGGATTTCTATTCCTACTATGTACTGCAAAACCAGGTTAATCTAATGAGAGGACAACTCCGCTCTCCCTTTTAAGAGAAATCGCATGCACCATAGAGAAAGTAAATGCATAATATAGGTAGTATATATTTATATACAATATACATATTTACACAGGGACGTATATAAAATGGACGTTTGTATATATCTCTTTACTTTCTAATTCTAATGCATATTGCGAGGGGCATACGACCTAATTGGCGCAGTCGATTGCACTGGGTAAGAAACTTTGATCTAAGGCCGTAAATGGATGGGTAACCGATTTTCAAGGTTCTTTGAAATTAAATTTCAGAGAGCACGCTAAGCAGGTGGTCACTATCTTAGTAATTAATTTTTTTATTAGGGACGGTAAGCAATTTTATATTACAGATCTTATTTGATTAATAAAAAATCTGTTATTTATTATAATACTAGCTTTTACCCGCGGCTTCGCTCCGTTAGGTTCGATTTTTTAAACCCCTATTTTACCTCCTTCGGGGTTGAATTTTGAAAAATCCTTTCTTAGCGGATGACGTCATCATAGCTATATGTATGCAAAACTGTATGTAAAGTGGTTTGAACTGTGTGGTGGTAGATCAATCAGTTAGTCAGTCCGTCAGTCAGTCAACTTTGCTTTTTATATATTTAGATACCCTACTCTTTTGCTATCTCAAGAGCGCACTCTCACTCTGCTCAGACTCAAGACAGAGATAAAACGAGACAGATTTATATCTAAGCATATTTGCGTCCCGTTTTAACTCTATCTTAAGTGTGAGCTAAGTCAGAGCACGGCCTATAGATCACAGCATTAGTTCGTGGGATTATTTTTATGGGAACTTTGAACCTATCAGTTCATTATTATTCCAAGAAAATATTTTGTGATAACTAGAAAAGGGTCACAACGTCAATCTCGTGAAACGCTAGCTGTCCACAGCTGGGCAGAGGTCTCTTGCTCCCACACGCCGCAGTTTTGGGCCGTCTGTATCCAGTGGCTCTTTGCGTCTCGTTCGATAAGTAGGGGGTTTGCTAATATTGCATATTCTGGTGCGTAGCTCCCTGGCGTAGGGACGAGCGCAGTGGTCTAATAACTGGGAGGTCTCGGGTTCGATTTCCGGCGGAGAAACTTTGGGGATTGATAATTTCTTAATTGTCTCTGGTCTAATCTGGTGGGAGGCTTTGGCCGTGGCTAGTTACCATCCTACCGTTAAAGACGTGCCGCCAAGCGATTTAGCGTTCCGGCACGATGGCGAGTAGATACCAATTAGGGGTATAGGTTGAATGTACACTGCCATACCCTTTCCATGTTATTCCGCTACCATTTTAAACTACATCGTCACTTACCATCAGGTGAGATCGCAGTCAAGGGCTTTCTTGTCATCGAATAAAAAAAAGAGGTCTCCAATCTAGTACCTTAGGGCTCCAACGTCTTATCGGTTCTTTAAACAGTGTGCTCGCTCTTTGCCACAGCAGCTCCAAATAACAGGGTTAGATAAAAAAAATACTTACGCAAACAATAAGGCTGATGGCTGGTAGCATTTTGATCACTTAATTCCCTCGTTCACTTGAAATTTCAGAACTCTACTCAAAATACTTAATAACTTGTTCTTGATCCAAGCGACGCGAAAATAAAATAGCAAGGAATGCGTGTACAGAGAGATATAACTGGCTAGATACTTGTTTATAAATAATATAGTTGTTGTAAAATAGTTGTTTCGAGTTGCGTGCGGTAGCGGCGGGATTACAACTCGAATTGTTCCGGTGAATGAAACGCGGCAATATAAATAACATGACGGCTTACTACAACACGAAGGGATCTGTTTTAATTGGGAACTGACATTGCGTCGATAAAACGCCGCACGCTCGCGGTCGAAACGCGTATACTTTGAAGGAAAATGAACAAAACTTCCAAACAAAACAGATTTTTTTTTTTTAGAGTGAAGCTTTCACTTATGTCTATTTCTTCTAATATATGTTGTCTTGTAATTCCTTATATGTACATAAAAAATAAAAATAAATAAATAAACACTCAGGTCTCTGTAGACACTACCTGAGTATCCGTGTCTGTACACGGATTGTACTCCTTCTTCTTTAGCAAACGATAGATGTCCACTGCTGAACGAAGGTCTCTTGCATGGACTTCCACATGTCCTGGTCTTGCGCTACCTGTATCCAGCAGTTCCCTGCGACTCGTCTGATGTCGTCGGTTCATCCAGGGGGTGGTTTGCCAACACTGCGTTTTTCAGTGCGAGGTCGCCACTCCAGTACGTTGGGATATTGAACTCGTTTAACTTTAATTTTATTAGATACAGGAAAACTTGAAGAATGTAGAGGAATAGTATAGGGTGCTCTGGCGAATCCAGTCAGAAGAACATTGTTCTTTTAAACTAGATGATGCCTGCGACTTCGTCCGCGTGGATTGAGTTTTTAAATTCCCCCGGGAATTCTTTAAGTTTCCACGATAAAATACATACGTTTGAATCCTGGGTACTTAGATTAATTATACATAGATAGTAAGTCTCTAACAAAATTCCGCTCGAAACGTAAGCTTCAAAACAACCGCAACAATGTGTGAGTTCATGTAATTACATTCACCGATACGCACTTGTGTGCGTGAGTCATGCCACAAGCGGAAGGATTGGAAAGAAATTCTCCCTAGATGTAGGGAAAATTCATCTTCCGATTTAGCCTTACGCGGCAATTTTATAAGTATACTAGCTGTTGCCCGACACTTCGTCCGCGTCAATTTTTGTTATTATGATTGCGATTAAGAAGTTTTTAAAAGAATATTTTAAATACGGATAATTTTCCCTGTTTTTGCAACATTTTTGACAACACTTATGCTTCGCTCCTATTGGTCGCAGCGTGATGTTATATAGCCTAAAGCCTTCCTCGATAAATTAACTATCCAACACAATAAGAATTTTTCAATTCGAACCAGTAGTTCCTGAGATTAGCGCGTTCAAACAAACAAACTCTTCAGCAGTATAATATTAGTATAGATAAATAAATAAAATTGATGTTTCTGTTTGTAATTTTTTAATGAAGTCTAACTCACTAGCTTTTGCCCGCGACTTCACTCACGTTAAGTTCGATTTTTCAAACCCCTTGGGGGTTAAATTTTTAAAAATCCTTTCTTAACAGATGCCCACGTCATAATAGCTATCCACGTCATAATAGCTATCCATGTCATAATAGTCATAACATTTCCTTTAATATAATATTTAGATATCATTCAAACAGAATAGAATAGAATAATTTTTATTCAAATAAACTTTTACAAAGTGCTTTCAAATAGTCAAATGAATCTAAAAATTTACAATTTTTTTCTAGAGTAGGTACCACTTGGTCATCCTAATAATTAATATTTGGTCACCCTAGTAATACATAAATGAACTAATGTGAATCGGGATTAAAAACAACAGGTACTTAGAATGAGAAAAAAAAGTTACGGGGTAAAATATTTCTCGTAGAGCTAGCAACATTTTCATTGCAATAGGGTCTGTGATACCTACGATTTATTTTTATGTTGTGAAGAATGTTTTACTCAAAAATGTAAGTTTTTTGGAAGTACTTACTTGTGAAATGTGATGTTTAATTGTTTTTGTTTTTTATGTGATGAATTATTACATCCTTTCACAGCACAGTACGGCATTTTTGAATATTTTTGTGCGAGCTCGTCCTAGTAAGACTCGACCTTGAACACTAACGCGACGATAGGCGTGCGGATATGATTTAATATCCCTAAAAATGGCTTATAATCGCGTCAACTACTGCGCTTCTAGGTATAAATATTCTTAGCCTGGGTATGAGTTATCTCTTTTCCAAACAGCCAAATCGGTTTCTTCTTTGTGGCGTGAAAGAGTAATAAACCTACTCATACACACTCACACAAACTTTTGCGTTTATAATATTAGTGTGACTATCTGTTTTTTTTTTTTCATTTTTCGTTCTTGTTTCTTGTGGTCGAGCAGTAAAAACAGTTCAGTGTACGTCTCTTCCAACGCAACATTTACAGTCATAACGCGCAACGTCGTTACTTGTGACGTTTTTCTACTTTGGATATGGGAAGGAAAACCCCTTAACTAAATCTTAGTATGACATCGAGCTGTAGCTGTATTAGACCTATGACACCCACCACTTTGTTTTGTAAACGTAATACAGGATAATTCACAATTGCATAATTTTTTTGAATCACGAAATCCAAGGGAAACCCAGACGCGGTTTCTCTAATGCATTGTTGTATGTCTCCCATATTATTGTTATTGTCTTAATTGAATTATGAAATCGACCGTAGCAATTAACATAGTCGCATGTGAAAAACCACTACTCCAGGGCACGGCCGCTCAAAGCTTCAAATATGTGAAAAGTGAAAAACAGTCAACATATCCAACCCTTGCACTTGCAAAAACCAAAGATGGTTGGTTGATTCCAAAAGTTTCACAATTGGTGGGGGCATTGCTATCCCCATTCTAAGACCCTTAATGCAACAAAACGAAAATCGCCAAAATGTAGATCCGACACTGTTAATTGCTACGGTCGAAATAATAGATTGATAATAATATAAAAAAATATTTAAAAAAAACCGACTTCAAGTTGAAGTCGGACGGGCTTATAGAAACGATGATACCGTATTTAAGCTTTTTTCAAAGAGGGAAAAGATAATCGGTAATTTTCTTTTTATATGGGCTCCATACATTATAAACTATGTCGGCTTTTGTTGCCCTAATGGAGTAGTTTAAGACAGCAGCTCTGAATTGGTTATTTGACAAATTGTTTTTTATATAGGTACTTAAAGGTTGTTAATATTATAACACAATGCCATTTTTCTTTTTTTAATATCCTATCTAGTCTGGAAAATGTAGAGCTTTTAAGTTTCCTGTTAGAAAAAGAGAGCGCTATTGCAACACGACGTCACAATTCAGTAGCTCCAAACAAACGTTTTAGAAAGAGACTGATAGAGTCGCAGTAAAACAGCTTATAACTTATTTGTTTTTTGACCGATTTATTTTCTGTTTTTACAAATGTTATTCTTACATTTAATATTTTTGATTGTAATTAACGAAACTCAGAATATATTTTTTTGTTTTATCCGCTCTAAAACTGGACAGGTTTGAAAATAAAAAATATGTGTAGGAAAAATCCAAAAGAACAGCTGAAAAATCGAAAAATCACCATTTTTGATTACTTTTAAACAGATGGCGGGAGCGAAGCAATAGATTTCATAAGCTTGTTCCTGTCACTAATAAATAACAATAAATTATTTATTAATTATTATTTATCGGCTTCAGAAACAGATGTTCTTCGACTAATTCGATACGACTATATTGGTATTCTTTTGTGTGTATATTACGCGGAATCTTCACAATTCGTGAAACAACTTTAATGAATCATTTTATACATAAAATATACTTTCGACGATGGATCCGTGAAGAAAATGATATTTCACTTCTAAAAGTGGGAAATTATGGGATGGCTTTTTCGAAACCGATTAATAATTCGGGGTATGGGTTGAATTTACATTGTCCCTTCCAAGTCAGCCCGCTACCATCTTAGACTACATCGTCACTTACCATCAGGGAGATCGCAATCAAGGACTATCTTGTCATCGAATAATAAAAAAAACAGATTTTTTTTATTTATTTCTCCTGAAAGTCATAAAATGTTCGAAGTTATAGTTAGGTAAGTCCACTTAAAGTAAAATGTCGATTTCTCCTGCATTATGCACGGCGACTTGCCAGCTCAGTATTTATTAGTGAACCAAGTTCCCTAGTGACAGTTTCTAGTAAGAAATTAAAAATTAGAATTCATAGAGCATCTTTTTGACTACCACATTTACATTGAAAATTCAGAGGTCAAAGCTACGATCCCCCGAATAGGTGACCGCTATTCTAACCACCAGGCTATCACGCCTTACATAGGGCACCGAAAAAAAATACAAAAACTTTTCTAGTCTATTCTTTCTACAGTTTTTATCCTAATACCGGTTCTGCCAGGAACTTATATATTCTAGGACTTGGATATTTGAGTAATATTTTTTATATACTTAAAATAAAGGTATTTAATATCATAACACAATGCCATTTTTATTTTTTTAATATCTTAAATAGTCTCGAAAAAATAGTGCTATGGTTTCCTATTAGACAAAGAGAGCACTCTCTCATAGAAAATTTCGTTTTAAAAAGAGACAGATACAATCGCACTAAAACTGCTTCCAACTTTTTTTCTGTTTGTTGCAAATGTTATTCTGACATGTTATATTTTAAGTTTTAACATTTGACAATAGTCAAATACAAACTGTAACTTGTATGTATTGTAACTTGTGTGTATTGTAACAAAATTGTAACGTGCGAAGGGGTGGTAGGTATTGCCTGCTAGACTTTTTTGATACGAATAATATTTGTATTAAAATGTTCCTCTTTCCAATTTCTATTCGTTCGATGCATCAAATATGCATACAAATTGCATATAGTATCTACATTTTTACTAGCTATAGTTTTATAGCAATGACGTCTCATAAAGGAAAATATAATAGGGAAAATATAACTAGGGAATGTAATTAAAATAATTTAATTAGATTACCTAGTTACATTATTTCAGTGTATTGTCCTTAGAGCATTCATGAAGGGTGATTATTAATATAATATAATAATATGAAGAATGAATTTCCGCTGTAGTGGTTTTACGCACATCGATTGATTAAAATGTAATTCTCATGGGCAAAATATTTACGATCTTAATTTTTTACGTCATATTATATTGTAATTAATACCTAGTTTACAGGACAATAGTGTTGTGTAAATTGTAGGTAACAACATAACCGATACAAAAATTCTGGGTAATAAATAACTAATAAATAATAATTGGACGCACATACGCGATAACGATTCAACCCACTTTGAATTTTTCACCTTTGTCAAATTAAATAGGTAGGTATGTACATAATGTGAAGGAATAAAGTTAACTTTTCAATTGATAAGTTTTGTGGGTTGACTCTTTACTGAGTACGTGCGTCCAATTATAATAATTATATTATGTACATTGTATTTATGACTTAGGTATGCAAGTTCATAATATTATGGTTTTCTTATTACGTGTACCAAAACTCTCATAAATGCTCAATTGCTCAATGTGTCCCGTTAAATACTTATTTAAATCTATACTTAGACTTTGTTGACAACAAAAGTAAGTTAAGGGAAGCATTACTTACTACAAGAATTAGCTTCATTTATATGTAAATTGTGGTGATCGCATAATAATGGGATTAAATTATAGGATATACTAGTATGTATTAGCTTAAAGGAAAAGTGTAGATATCTAATTTAGTGGTCTGTGGCCACTTATAATTATTATTGAACGCGGACTTGAGATAGGTTTATACTCGTAAGATTAATAATATTTCTGTAATTTACTAGCTTTTTCCCGCGACTTCCCTCATGTTAGATTGGATTTTTATATAAAGCCCTATTTTACTCTTGATTTGGAGGTACCCAAATTGTAGTTATAGGGAAAAACGGAAGCCCATTCCAAATTTTAGCGGTGCGTATCAGGAAGAAGGAAGCAAAGCACTTAGTGCGCGTTCTTGGGATTTCAACCACGTAGGGGTGCAGACCTATTCTGTGCCTTGCGTTTCGATGGTAGAATGGTGACGGTAGAACCAAGTTGAAAACTTCCTAAGCACACTCTCCGAAATATATTCTGTAGAATACCGACAAAGAGGCAACCTTTCGCTGATGCTCCAAACTTTGAAGTTTGGAGTTGACCAGCGCTTCGTCACCAATGAGTCTTCTGGCGCGTCCCGCGGGAACTCTCTTATATTCCGGGATAAAAAGTAGCCTATGTGTTATTCCAGACTATAATCTATCTGTGTGCAAAATCGGTTCTGTCGCTGTGGCGTGATTAATTAACAAGCATCCATCCATCCATCCTCACAAACTTTCACATTTAATAATATTATAGTAAGATATAACACAAATTATCTTCTGACGCAAAGACAGATAGGTTATTTTTATTATTATTATTATTAATTAAGTAGTCATACTTATCTTTCTTAAAGGTACATTTTTCTTTTCTTCTACCTACCTATCATTCGTTTATTTCTATTTTAGGTAAACAATAAAGTATTCAAATGAACCTAATTAGGACGTCATTTATACGAGGCCATAGGCCGTTTACCCCATGCAGAATCTGATAAGTTGCGTGTAGTACCTACCTACAGAGGAGATTCCAGTACGCTACAGTATGTAATGCCTACCTATTTAAAGGGTCCACCATAATTTTTGAAAATATAAATATTTTTCCATCTAGATACAAACTGGTACTGGTATAGTACCTCCTGAAGTACGTTGAGTGGTGGTCCTTTATGAATACCCAATTTTTTTTAAGGAATAAAGTACCTACTTGGAGTAGGTATGTAGGTATTTTATTCCTTAAAAAAATTGAACTTGACTAATGTTCTCCTCTTCCTTTCAAATTAAGCGGAAAGCTTGTGTTAAGCTTGTGTTTGACAAAAGTGCAACGGATCGAATCGAACCTTCGACTTTTCAGTTTTCAGTCTGTACCTTAAACCGTTGGATTATTGAGGCTACAGTATATTTATTTGTGGCTACCCAAAATTGTTTTAATCTGAGGATAGGACGACCTCCCTGGCGCAGTGGTGAGCGCTGTGGTCTTATAACTGGGAGGTCTCGGGTTGGATTCCCGGCGGGGGAAATTTAGTAATTTATAATTCCTATATTATCTCTGTTCTGGTCTGGTGGGAGGGAGACTCTAGCCGTGACTAGTTACCACCCTACCGTCAAAGACGTGCCGCCAAACGATTTAGCGTTCCGGAACGATGGCGTGTAGAAAACGATTAGGGGGTTTGGATGGAATCTACACTGCCATAACCGTTCCAAGTTATCCCGCTACCATCTTAGACTGCATCGTCACTTACCATCAGGTGAGAGCGCAGTCAAAGACTATCTTGTCAACGAATTAAAAAAAATAGTTTATTCCAATGGGGAGTTAGTTAAGCTAGTTTAAGTTGGTTTAACTAGGCTTAAATTGTAGGATAAGAGTTTAAATGTCAGACGCACTTTGATCTAAAAACACATGCACCGTGCGTACAAGCGGTTTGATTGACGCAAGCCCTGTGACGTCACAGGACATATTGACGTCATCTGCTCAAGAATTTCAAGATAGACTAGTTCAGAAAATACTTTGCAATAACAGGGAAATTACCTTAAGGTTGGTCCACAAATTACCTTGTTGTGCCAAATTAAAACTTAGTAGGTACATATACTTAGGTATGGTCTAATAATAGGATACAATAGAATATTTTTTTTTATTCAAATAAACTCTTACAAAGTGTTTTTTGAATCGTCAAGTGAATCTACCACTGGTGCGGAATGCCATTTAATATTATATATTACTAGTTGGTGCCCGCGACTTCGTTCGTGTAGATTGAGGTTTTTATGGATTCCCGCGGGAAATCTCTTTCCGGGATAAGCCTATGTGCTATTCCAGACTATAATCTATCAGCCAAATCGGTTCAGTCTTTGCAGCGTGATTGAGTAACAAACATCCATACATCCATCCAAACTTTCGCATTTATAATATTAAATAATAGGATAATAGGATTAAATCAAGTGACAATCCGAAGTTACTAGAATTTAAAAGTACAATATTTTGAAGATAATAAAATTATAAGGAGTAAAGACATAACGCCTACGTGGTTACTGAATGCAATGTCTGCTTGGTGTTTATCTTTAAAGCGTAGCAGGCGCGGGTAAATTATTTTTTTATTTTGTATAATATGTTTTAACTTTTAAATTATTAGTATTCAACAAAAAAAAAAACGTATAAATATTACATACAACAATGTAACCACAGATTTTTCGCAATCTTTCCATTCCAAAGATATCTCTTGAAAGTTGAAACAAATCTTCTTGATGAATTTATAATACCTATTTATTTTGTAAAATAGATACCTAAGTACTAGCTGATTCCCGTGATTTCACTTGCGTGGATCTCAGTCTTTATAATCTCTTATCTTGCCTAGAACTCCTCGTTTAATTCTCTACCTGTGAAAGTTTCGTAAAAAACGGTTCAGCCGTTCTGAAGATTGGCCCTTTCAAGCAGACTGTCAAAATTTTTAAACGCTTGTTTGGTTTATACCATTGAGCAAATTATTATACTTACCAATTTATACGAGTTTAACATGAGAAAGTTATTTCGAAATAGAATAGAACATAATAGAAAAGATTTTTATTCGAATAAACTTTTACAAGGTGCTTTTGAATCGTCAAATTAATGTTCTATAGTCTACCATACCTAATCGGAATCTAGATAGACACTTCAATTTAATAAACTAGGTAGGCATGGATTTACAAACAATGCTTTATTTTATCTTCTTAACAAGGTGTTTATTTCACGAAAATTGCTCTTCTTCAAAGTGACGTAATTTAACCTACTTCTAAAATAGTTAATGTCGAGTAGGACAATAGAAGGTTGTGACAAACCAACAATCATAAGTGGATGGATCAACTTGTTTACGTAAAGTCGTTATTACCCTTTGCTCAAAGTTATTATCGAATTACTTGTGTGGTCCTATCAGTTGAAGAAATGTTACCTATTTCAGCAAGTCAGCTACGTCCTATCTCAAAAAGTTGCGCTTTTAACAAGTATCCTATAGTGGTATTCTCTAAAAATGATTTCAGCAGTGTAACGATCGCAACGGCCTGTGATTGGCTGAATTTATGGCGTTCTTGCTGCAACAATGCATTTTAACCAATAGCGGGGATTGCCAGTGGTACCAACCAATCAGAAGTCATTGCGATCGTTACACCGACGCAATCAATTTCAGATAATAGGTACCACTACTAGAAAAATATAGCCATTTCACGCTCTATGAAAACTGTAAATATTAGCTGAAAAGTAAACTTTCAGAAACTTTACCATAATTTTTTTAAACTTAATTTTGACGGCATTTGGGGCCTTCACGTATTTTTTTAAGTCGATTTTTTTCAAATTAAACCATACTACAGCAAAAAAGCGCAATGTCTTTTGTGATTACCTACTGAGTAAAAAATTTCTTGTTGGAACATTGTTGGAAAAAGAAGATTCTTAGCAACCTTTTCGATGGTGATAGTTTTAAATCTTTATTAGCCAAAGTTAACGAAGCAAGTGTGAGCACTCACTCACCGATGGTTGAAAACGTTTGTAGGAAACATTCCAAGTAGGTTATTTAACCAAATATTCGGTTACATTAACAACATAACAGCCGCAGTGGGTATATCAATGGCATAACAACACCAAGACTCGTTAATACCGGAAAATTACCCGCCAAGTGCCTTAAATACTGTCATTATGACAAAATAAAGGCATACGGAGAAACAAGTCGCAAAACTTCAAACATTGTTGCAAAATTGGCAACAAATACGATGAATTCTGAACTTTATTCAGTTGAAAGAAAAGTTCGTATTTAAATAAATTCCGTTGGAAGAAATTTTCCGCATACGCCACGCACTGTTTCCATTAAAAATTGTCAACATCAACACAATTGAATGTGTTATGTTTGTAGGGGTCTTGGAGACAAAATAAAATTAAAACGCTATTTACTAATGATTCTATTTTACAATCGCTGAGTAGTTTAACCGATGAAGTAGATAAAGTAAAACACAGAATGGATTTTACCTGTCAAAACGCCTTTTGACAGGTAAAATCCCAATTCTGTGGGTAAAACTTATCGTCTGTCATCATAAAGTTGCCATTAGACGTAATATATAGCTTTCGTCCGCGTGAAGCTTCTAAAAGTCTCGCGGGAACCCCTTTTTCCAGGATAAAAAGGATATACGGCACTCTCCACGTCCTAAACTATTCTCATGCAAAGGGTCATGGCAAATGTCATGTTGCTATGTGACTGAAGGACAAACAAACACACTTTCGCATTTATTATAATATTAAAATAGTAGCGATTTTATCTACCTTCATGTGAGATCGATAACGGGTTTATTTCGGAATTAAAATCCGCAATCCGCGGAACCAATCGAAAGTCGTCAACTTACGCACATTCTACGGGTAACAGTCACATAACAACAATTATATATTTCATAAAAGATATATCTACGTGACTGTGTTATTATAAGTTGTTAAAATTCATATTTTTAATAATAGGTAAGTAGGCATACTATTCTGAAAAGTGCGGTAAACTTTTCACTTATGTATATGATATTAATTCCATGATATCCTCTGAAACTATAGGAAACTATGCAATGAGAAAAAAAATCATAAAATCGGATAACCTGGAAACTGACTGAACCAATTTGGCTGAAATTCGGCACATAGATACATTATAGTCTGGAATAACACATAGGCTACTTTTTATCCCGGAAAATAAGAGCTTCCGCGGGAATTAAACCCCAATCCACGCGAATGAAGTTGCGGTCATCATCTAGTACGTCATAACTTCATAAGTGTAAGGGAGCCTTCAAAAGAGGCGTAAAGGAGCGATGCAGTGGCACCACTGCATGAGGTGCGCTAGCCGCGCCACTAGTTTATTTATAGTTAGTAATAGTTTTCATTCAGTCAGACTTTTCAGTACCTTGGAATCATTCCGATCAGTTAAAGCTTCGTGACTGGTCATGCTATGTCTGTAACACTGGTTCTTATACAAACCCCCTCATGTATATTTGTATTATGAAGTAATAATCAAATTAATATTCCAGTTCTTCAATCAGATTAACTGATTTATTGCTAACGTATTAAATACGAGTATGTCAAAATTTCTAAAATGTGTTTCAAAAGTTTGTTACACAATTACTTGCTCAGTAATAGGAAGGATATAATATTGCGATATATTGTATATCCAGCCAAGCACAAAATCACATTTTAGAATTATGAAACTTATTACCTATTATGAAATTTTCTGCAACCCAAAAATTTTTACTTTAAATAAGTCTGCATTCACCAAAGATACTAATTTGTATTACAATACATGTACAATGTAGATACGAGTAGATACGTTAACCTTATTATTAGTAGGTAGTATGAATTCGCATACTATTACATTTTTTGCCTTAAAAACTTAGGTAGCCAACCGCCCTAGCCATATTACAAATGTGTCGTGTCTATTATCTTTCCATGATCGTTTTCTAAGATCGCTAACGCTAAAGCAGAGGCTCCTTTCAGACGTAAAGCGTGATAAAAAAAGCTTTGGGAACCCCTGCTCTACAGCGTTAGCGATTATGGAAATACAACACGTTTGTAATACGGCTAGGGCAACTAAGAGAGTAGTACCCTTTTTTATAAATTTTTAGTGAGCAAACGAGATTGCGGGTCACCTGATGTTAAGTTATTACCGCCGCCCATGAACATTTCATGGCATTTTATGTCACTTGTCGCACGTTAACGTACAATACAAATTCGTATCTCAAGTGAGCGCAGCCTAAACATATTGTGAACCGATTTTAATGATTCTTGGGGCGTAGTCGTACATTCACCATAATATAGAAATGCAATAATTGTCGTGCGAATAGCCTTGATCGATTTCTTACATATTTATATATGACTAGCTTTTGCTCGCGGCTTTGCTCACGTTAAGTTCGATTTTTCAAAAATAAAATCCTTAGGGGTTGAATTTTCAAAAATCCTTCCTTAGTGTGCGACTACGTCATAAAAGGAACCAACTGTAAAAATTTCAAGTTTCTCACTTCAGTAGTTTAGGCTGTGCGTTGATATCTCAGTCAGTCAGTCAAGACTTTGATATATATAGATTAGCTGATGCCCGCGACTTTGCCCGCGTTGATTTTGCAAGTCCGGCGGTAACTCTGATTTTCGGGGATAAAAAGTAGCCTAAAACGCCCCCCAGGTGCTCATGCAAATTATGTTCATGCAAAATATCATTCGTTACCCGTGCTACTACCTGTCTTATTACCAGTAGTAACACGGGTACCTAATATTTTTGCACGTGTTACTACTAACTGCCTCAATAAGTACTAAGCTACTACTAGCTAAGTTCTGGTAAAAAGTCCTTTTATTTGCTTCAAATTTTTTTCTTATGTCTGTATGTTATTTTGAGTATTGCTATTATATTTTGTTTACATTTGCACTTGCATAATATTAAACCTAGTTTTGGAGGTAAAGCGGAATCTGTGTTTATTTTAAGCTTCAATAGCCCAACGGTTAAACGTGCGGACTGAAAACTGAAAGGTCGCAGGTTCAAACCCCACCCGTTGCACTATTGTCGTACTCACTCCTAGCACAAGCTTTCCGCTTATTTGAAGGGTAAAGGAGGATATTAGTCAATTTCTGCTCAGCTAATATTCTTTAATATAAAAAAAATATGCTAAGGGTGGATTTTTGGTACATTTTGGCTAACATTGTTAACCGGCGTTAAAGGTACCAAAACTATTTTTTTTTTAATATATAGACTAGCGCTTGACTGCGATCTCACCTGATGGTAAGTGAAAAAGCCTAAGATGGTAGCACTTGCCTAGGAAATGCCTATTCACTCTTGATTTTAAGACACCCATATTATAGTTAGTTGGAAAAACGGAAGCCGGAAGGGCATTCCAAATTTTTGAGGTGCGTATTAGGAACGAGGAAGCGAAGCGCTTGGTGCGGGATCGTGGAATTTCAACCACGAAGCGGTGCAGATTCGTACGATGCCTTGCGGTTCGGTGGTAGAATGGTGATGGAGGAACTAAATCGAATAGAACTATAATGATTACCGAGCTCTGACCCACAGTCAAATTGCGTACGGCGTTACATAATAACTTATTGCCCGCCTCACCATTTCTAGTTTAAATGAGGCACCAAATTTTTTCATATCTCGTTCAAAAGATAAAATATAATCAACATGGGAAATAAAAAAATCCAACTGAGGTAGCTAGTAGTTACACGGGTAAAAAAATCCGTGTTACTACTGGTAATAAGACCGGTAGTAACACGGGTAACGAATGCAAAAATTCACAATCCGTAGCTCAGCTCTGCTTACAAAAAAAACACAATTTTGCATCAAAAATATTAATTCAAATTCAAAATTTATTTATTTCATGTAGGCTACCTTGTAGCTCTTATGACACGTCATAAATCTACCACCGGTTCGGAATGCAGATTCTGCTGAGAAGAAACTCAGCAGTTGCTCTTTTCAAAAAATAAAATAATTTTACAATAAGTAACCAAACTAAGCTATGTATACAGTGCTTCCACAGTGAAGCTTCAAAAATGCAATACATATAATCCAACACATGTCAACATGGGAAGACAAAACAGTCCCATTCCCGTTGATGGCATCCGTTCACGAGCAAAGCGTTTCTTTTGAAAAAGATATACCAACCTTTACACTAAAGATTTATATACCTAGATGATTCACGTGAAATCGAGTGAACTGAATTTATAATTAAATATCCTGTATCTAAATAACGTCTGTTCAGCGAAAACACATCATCAAATCTTGCGCAGTCGGGCCAGTCGGATGCAGTGAAGGATATGGTTAGATAACCACTGGGTTTTAACGCTCTACATTTACTATTAACCTAGTGATTAAATATAATTATATGCATGCATAGAAGCAAACTTGCTGAAATAATTTGACCTGCTAAACTAGCGGAAAAATTATAAATGAAATATTTAATTATGTTATATTTATAATGTTTCTGATATCTCTGGTCATGGAGGAATCAAATGTTTAAGCTATTGCATAGCTTCTATCGCGGGCCTTGAGCGTGGAGACCGAATCCAGAAATTCCGTAACGAAAATAACCTGACACGGGACTCCTCTCACCGCTAGATGGCGTTGATAAAAAATGCTATGCAATAGCTTTACCGCGGCAGTCCCCGAGTGCCACACGTCTTTTTTTTTGTTTCCCAGTCTCTGGTTATCTGGAACGGGTGCCACCAACGGGAATGGGTCTGCTTTGTCTACCCGTCTTAACATATTGTGTTGGATTATACACTACGTATGCATTTTTGAAGCTTCATTGTGGAAGCACTGTATACATAGCATGGTTTTGTTACCTATTGTAAAAAAAAAAATTTTGAAAAGAGCAACTGCTGAGTTTCTTGCCGGCTCTTCTCAGCAGAATCTGCATTCCGACCCGGTGGTAGATTTATGACGTGTCATTAGATCTACAAGTTGGCCTACACGAAATAAATAAATTTTGAATTTGAATCTAAATAAGGAAAATGAAAAGGCTGGTCTATCAATCTATTATTAAAAGGCATGTAATTAAACGAGCTTCAATTTAATACCATTATTGGCTTCTAAATTACTAAGTCAGCTTCAACTAGTGAGCCTCTAAAAAATATAATTTTAGCATCTATATTTATAACTTAGCTTCAAACCGTGAACTCCTAAAATACTTAAATATTAGCATCAAATAATACACCAAATCTTCAACCACATTTTTAATTTCTTTTTTTTTTGTGAGAAAAATGAAATAAAAAAATGTTTCTAACTAAATAAAAAAACGTTTTTTTTTTTTTGATAAAATGAAATTAAAAAAATAATTGTTTTTGAATTTAACTCAAGATAAATACCTACACATAACATTATAACATTTTTGAAAAAAAAATCAAATTTTTTTTCAACTTTTTTTTTAGTTTTAGGTAGGTTTACGATCCCAACAGAACCTAAGTGCCCGGCCTTCGGCCGGGCACCTGAATATTCATGTATAACCCTAACCTAACCTAACTTTAGTTTAAAGAAAAAATTATACAAAAATAATTGCAATATTAACACACTAACAACAGAACAACAAAAAAAAACAAATGCATGTTTTGAATGGCGCTCTCTGATTGGTGCAAATAGCCATAACCAACGAGATCGTGCAAATTGCCAGTCGCATCCGTCTCACTCGCACCAACGAGATCGTGCAAATGGCCAGTCGTATCCATCTCACTCGCACCAAATCGTGCAGTGGCAGTGGACAATAATAAAAATAGTGGCTCTTTATTTGATGCTTTCTTTGGAATATTTTGTGGCCATTGTGAAGAAGCCGAGTTAGTATATTAGAAGCTTCATCATTTTCCCGTTGGTGAGTTATTAAATTAGAAGCTAGGTTTTGATGCCAAAAAATAAATTTTGTTGGTCGACTTATTATATTCCTTATTAAAACAGATGGTTGATATCTAAAAGACAGCAAACATACAATTTCAAGTCGGCTGACTATCGGACAACTAAATTGCGTACTTACTTTTATAATTTAGTTGACCAACTTGTATTGTATGCGTAGTCGGAAGAAAATTTTGATTCTGATAAGATCGGTGTCCGATCAGGTCCGATGTGTGTGGTTATTGGTTATGTTGGAAGATTTAGTTGGATAAGATGTACGGGATACTCTATGTCAGTAAGATTACGTAGTATGCTCTGCGATTTAGTTGTCCTACTTGAAATTATAAGTCTGCGGGTACTATAAGGCTGAAATCTATGGACCGCATCTCATAGAGCTTGCTCTGGCTTAACTCGAACTCAAGATAAGAGTTAATACGAGACACAAATATGCTCCAACATAAATCTGTCTCGTTTTATCTCTATCTTGAGTCTGAGCAGAGGGAGAGTGCAGTCTATTGATTTCAGCCTCACTGCTCATATTCAAGTAAGAGGTTAATCAATGAAGAGCCTTTTCTTGTGGTGCGGTTCTTTAAAAAATATTGCTACAATGTGACGATTGCAATTGCCTTTGATTGGCCGATCCTCTCTCGCTATGGGATTGAATTGGTCACTGTTGCATCAAGAACGTAATAAATTCAGTTATTCCCCACAATTGAGACAGTAGGAATGATTGATGCAGCTTTTCCGCATTCGAACAGCTGTTCTCTCCATTTTCAATGTATTTTCAAACAACTCGTCCAATTATCTTACGAATAGCCTACATATAAATCTGAACTTTGAAGCACAGAATAAGTAATAGTTCAGGTACAAAAGATTCGCTCCACAAAATCATTTAAATAAATAGTGACTCTTGCTAGCACACAATAAAGTGCAATTCAGGTCGCACAACTTACCCAGAAGTTGCCTCTCTTTCTATTGCGTAACTCTTATCGCCGGGACGAGAATGAAGTGTGCGTCAGGCCTGTCTGACGTTAGTAAGTAGGTGAGTAAGTTATATGTTAAAATATCTGGGTAATTCTAACGAAAGACATAATAACGAAAGTAAAAGTTTAGCTCCAAAATATATGGTAATAATCTGGGACGGAAGCAAACCATGCACCGGTCAAATCCGAATTAATTTAAATAATAATCTGTTCATTGAGTGTATGAATTATTTATATTTAACATTTATTTATAAGAGATTCATTTATACTTATTGGGACAGCAAGTCCAGTTAATCATAGATCAAATATAGAGGTCAGTGACCAGTGTCAGTATACGCTTCTCATGAAATGAGACCCAGTAGAGGGCCAGCGATGGATTGAGGTGAATGAATGAATGAATGAATGAACTTTTTTTTAATTAAAAACAAAAACAAAAGCCCAGCACAGTAATTACTCATTCATTAAATTGATACCTACCGTTCAAATAACAACTATGAAATTGAGATGCCAATTCCGTTTATGATGTAAGCACCCGCTGAAAGGTTATATTCGTATCTCGAAATGTAATACTACGAGTAGGTATCTTTACTAATATTATAAATGCGAAAGTGTGTTTATTTGTTGGTTTGTTGGTTTGTCCTTCAATAACGCTGCAACAGAACTACGGATCGACGTGATTTTTTGCATGAGTATATTCGACATATCTACCACTGTTATCACACTAATATTATAAAGCCGAAAGTTTGTATGTGTGTGTGTGTGTATGTTTGTTACTCTTTCACGCAAAAACTACTGGACCGATTTGGCTGAAATTTAAAATGGAGATAGATTATACCTTGGATTAAAACATAGGCTACTTTTTATCCCGGAAAATCAAAGAGTTCCCGCGGGATTTTAAAAACTAAAGTCACGTGGACGAAGCAGGGGCGGATCTACTTAAAGGCTTTTTGGGCTGCAGCCCAGGGCCCCGCGAATACAGAGGGCCCCCAACCGAACTGGGCGTCTACTCTAATTCAACGAAAAACGAAATATCGATCAAAATTTCGCGTATTTCCTACCACGGTTCGTTTTCGTTCAGCAACTTTGTTCGAACAAAAATGTTTGACGTTTAGATTTTCTAAACCTACTCTAATTCATAAATGTTGCGAACAAAAATTTGCAATAAATAATGTTTTAATAAATAAATAAAATATTTTGTTTTCCTATTTTCTTCCTGTACTTAACATATATTACATTACATATACCTACATCACTACAGAAAGCAGTTTCTTGTCAAAATGGCAATTAGTTGAGTAATTAGGTAGGGCCCCTAAGCAGTATTAGCCCAGGGCCCCACAAATTCAAGATCCGCCCCCTGGGACGAAGTCGCGGGCATCAGCTAGTAATCAATATTATAGCGATTGTTTTGCTATGTACACAAATGAAAAAAAAAATGTGTAGGTCGTTACCTAAATCCTCCACTTTTTAACCCCCGATAGTACCCCCGAGGTATTATAAGTTTGACGTGTGGATCATTTATCTGTGTGTCTGTTTGTTCCCTCGTATCTCTCTAACGAATGGACCGATTTTGAGGCAGTTTTTTTCTGTTTGAAAGCTAACGTTATCAAGATGGATCTAAACTAATTTTCAATTTACACTTATTACGAGTGAGTTAACCTTTAACTGACCTTAAAATAAATCTGTCATTAATTAGTACCTAGATATCTATGGAGACCAAATATTCATGTTTTTCCAAAAGTTAATAATTATTGTTATAAATAACACAATACGGTTAACGTCGATGTACGGTTAAGATTAACTTGAAACACCCCGGGCTCCGTGCTTTCTGAAGCTCAATACTGAGTAGACTAGTTAGTCAGTTTCAGTTCAAAGACCAGTGCCCAGAGCTATCAGATGTCCTAAATAAAGTTTGATAACATTATTATGAGATAATACACTTGCAAAAAGAGCGGGGATTGTTATAAATAAAAAGAAAAAACATTTCCAACGACCGGTGAGAGTGACAGCGACCGAAGCACGACGCACGCGTATTGACGCGCGCGAGAAAGTTCGAAATTCGAAACAAACTTTGCCGCCAACGTACGCCATTTTGAAAATTCGTGATCTTTCGATATTCTATAGACTGTGTAAAATAGATTTTATTTATTTTTGAATCTGTGTGTGGATTGTGCGAATCGCTAGTGACTTTCTCGTAACACACGTTCTGCAGGATGACTAACATGCGCAATATCAAGGTGAGGGGAAATTTTAATATTGTATTCTATTCACGTGTGATCGTTTGTCTATGTCTCATTAAAAAGGCTAACTGTCAATGTCAATTGTATGATGTAAAAAAGCCTAGAAAGCTATTTATTATAAATCTTATTTTCCTGCGTGTGACTCTTGTTCCTGCCGCGTTAAGTATATAATATGCGGGGTGTATTTTTTTGCCTTATATTAAGTACGCTGCGAAAAAAGAGGCTTTGACATTTGGTTATTTGGTTTACTTAGACAGAAAAAATGCTAAGCCAATTCGACTGGTTATTAAATCATATTTAAGCTATATATTTTATATTACGGGTACAGCTTGGATATAAACATTAGATTTACCTAAAAGGTCTTTAACCTCAGAATAAACTAGTTTTTTAATAACATGATCTAGAAAAACTTTCTACAGACAGATTAAAATACCCCATAACTCACTTTCACAGACGATTATAAGTAGTCGAATTTGATCGATTCCGATGCAAATCGGATTTTTGTTGACATACTATTTCGACGATCGTCGATATACTGCCTCGATGATAGTCGTTTGAAGCGAGAAAGTGTTTTCTGCGTCAGCTGTAAGATTTAGTTAAGTAAATGCTCATATGTACAATTGGTACATATGTACAGCTACTAAACGCACATTCCGAAATTACCGCTAGCACGCCGCTAGCTCAGCAAAAGGAAATTTTAACGCATTTTACAGGTAAGTATAAAATTAAAAAATTAAATCAATATAAATAAGTTAATAAACAATGAAACGAGTATTTGATAGACGCTTGACGGTAACTATTTTAGAAAAAAAAAACTCCAAAATTTGATATGTATCGGCTCCTTATCGGCCCAGTCTGCCAAGCCGTTTAGTCTTTGAAGCGTTTAGTATACCTATAATAAATTCTGAAACATCCTTCCAGAATCCAATCTAAAAAAAATTATGCAAAATTTCAAAATAGAACACTTTACTCAAGTTACCTAATTTTTTCTTAAATTATTTAAAACCTAAGTTAAAGTCTAGTTAAAACATAAAACCTAAATGAAGTCAGTGACTTCTTATATCAAAGTAATACTAAGTAGAAGTCATGATAGTTTTCACTTAGGTTAACAATGGTTTTAAGTAAAAAGATTGAATACGTCAAAGCATTGTTAGAACGTACATTTTCCTGAGTGTAGCCACCGATGCAATGGGAAACTGCTGAATTTAATTTATCTTTAAGTAACTATCTCATTTATTTGGTAAATTTCTTCTAATATAAAATCGTAATTCAATGGTTCTTGGTATAAAATTCAACTCTTATTATCTTAATACCTTTCAAGATATTGTTTTTTTATACCTAATTTTCTGGCTTCCAGGATTTCCTTTCTGGAAATTCTAGAAGGAGAATTCTTGAAAAAAGTTCCATGAAAAATTTTCAAGTTTTTAGATCTTCTAGAAGTTTTGAGTTGTTTGTCGCTAAATCGATATTTCAGTCAGTCAGTTTTTCAATATTTTATTATTTATTGAAACGTCTGAATCGATTTTAACGGCAGAGAAATATGCAAATAGTGAAATAGAATACTATTTATTCCGGGGAAAAAAATGGATTCCTTCCAAATATAAACATACCAGTAGACGAAGTCGAAGGCAAAAACTACTTGCAAATATTTATAACGTACCAATATTTAGATTTAGGCTAAAATCTATAGAACGCATTCTCTGCTCAGAATTAAGACAGATTAAAAACGGGACAGATTTATGTTAGAGGCTAGAGCATAATTTTGTGCTTCGTCTTAACTCAATCTTAAGTCCGAGCATGCTCTATAGATCACTTTTTTTTAATAAGAAACTTAGCCAAGCTGATGTTGACTAATTTCCTCCTATCCCCTCCAAATAAGCGGAATGCTTTTGCTAGGACAGTAGTGCAACGGGTGGGATTCGAACTTGCGATCTTCCAGTTTTCAGTCCGCACCTTTAACCGTTGGGCTATTGAGACTATTTTCTGTAGGTATGCAAAATTAACACTTTTCTTTGTCCAAGTATAATAATATAATTGTCGTTAGTGAATAACCGGTTGATTTGTTTTAAGTAAAAAGTTTTGCAACTTTTAATTCGAGACTTAGTGCGAATCTTTCGTAAATATACTTTATTGAACTTTATGTAATATTACATATACACTATCCTCTGGGTGTATTATGAGGTATTCTTATGTTAGCACATTAAAGTAACAGTTACTTTCACATATTTGACTCATCGCGTAGAGTACACAAAAGACATACTTAGTAGGTATGTACATCTATATTTATTCTACGGTAATGAATAAAATTGAAATATCTGTCTGTAATTTCGAGATAACTGCACTGGGAACAGATTAGAATATAATAGAATAATTTTTTATTCGAATAAACTTTTACAAAGTGCTTTCTATAATATAACGCCTATGTGCTAATAAGAAATATGCTATCTTTGCACATAGGATTATTTGAAGTTTGAGCGTTACCATAACCCAAACACATGTTCATGCCTGAGAATCTGAAAGTGACAATTCAAAGTCCTGACTGACTGACTGAGATATCAACGCACAGCCTGAACACACACTACTGAAGTTAGAAGCTTGAAATTTTTACAGTTGGTTCCTTTTATGACGTAGGCGCACACTAAGAAAGGATTATTGGAAATTCCACTCCTAAGGGGTTTAAATAGGGGATGGAAGTTTATGTGAAACTCCGTCATTTTTCAAGCTGTTTCCATCAACGTTGGTATTTGAGCTTTCAGTTAAAAATAAAAAAGTACGTGTGTCACAGTTTTTGAAAATTCCACCCCAAAATCTAATTCCACGCGGACGAAGTCGCGGGGGCAAAAGCTAGTAGGCTATATTTTATCCCGAAAAATTAAAGAATTTCCGCGAGATCTTAACACAAAATTTTGATTTTGAAAACAAAGTAGAGTCTTGAAGTGTCATAAGAGCTACAGGTTGGCCTACATAAAATTATTAATTTTGAATTTCAATTTGACTCGATAATGTACCATGTTGACTAAAATTAAGTACCTACAAATAAACTCACTATCAGTCATACTAATAAGTTAAGTAAATACCAAAACATACTCTTAAATAAAGTGCACCAACCTGAACCTATCAAAATTACACATTCACATCTGACACAGTTTAGTTACACAACCGTCCATCTCGGTGAATGTTTACTGTTTTATAATATTACACTATTATTAACTAGCTGTTGCCTGCGGCTCCGTCCGCGTGGATATAGTTTTTAAAATCCCGAGAAAACTCTTTTCTGAATTCTGATTTTCCGGGATATAAAGTAGCCTATCACTTTCCAGACTGTTTTTTATTGGATGACAGTGATAGTCCTTGACTGCGATCTCACCTGATGATAAGTGACGATGCAGTCTAAACATGGTAGCGGGCTAACTCGGAAGGGGTATGGCAGTGTACATTCAACCTATACCCCTAATCTGTTTCTACACGCCATCATCGTGCCGGAACGGTAAATCGTTTGGCGATACGTCTTCGACGGTAGAGTGGTTACTAGCCACGGCCAAAGCCTCCCATCAAACCAGATCAGAGATAATTCAGAAATTATAAATTCCCAAATTACCCCTCCCGGGAATTAAACCCGACACCTCCCAGTTATAAGACCACTGCACTCACCACCGTGCCAGGGAGGTCATCAAAACCTGAACCTCAACTAGGTATACCCATAAAAAAATCATGTCGATCCATCTCTGTTGCAGAGTGATTGAAAGACAAACCAACAAACAAACACACTTTCGCATTTATAATAATAGTAAGACTTTCACTCGATATACGTAATATTTCAAATCTACTCTAATACTACGCATTTCGAATGAGAGGATCTTCGGTAATGAGGCTTATTCTCTTGGAAGTAGGTATACTATAATCTTAATTGTTAAGTATTACAATACTTGACAAATAAGTTTAGTGTAGTGCTATCTTTTTCCGCATGCAGAATTATGAAGCACTTGATTTAGATTTGTCAATTTACATAGTTTTTTCTTTTTTTTTATTCGATGACAAGAAAGCCCTTAATGGTAAGTGACGATGCAGTCTAAGATGGTAGCCGGCTAACTTGGAAGGGGTATAGCAGTGTAAATTCAACCCATACCCCTAATCAGTTTCTACACGCCATCGTGCCGGAACGCTAAATCGCTTGGCGGCACGTCTTTGACGGTAGGGTGGTAACTAGCCATGGCCAAAGCCTCCCACCAGACTAAAGCCTCCCACCAGACCCAGTGTAGTTTAACTTAGATATTATGTCCACAACATTTGTACACAACATATATAGAGTAAATTAAATTGACAGATTAGGCCAATAACGTAAGATGTTCATAACGCGCACCCACCTATCAAACTTTTGCCACAAGCGACAAAAATTCAAATTCACAAGTTGGAGGCAGACAAGAATTTTGCAATGAATCGGCCATTAACACAAGTTAGAGCCCAACCCTTTTTCCGAGTAAGAACAGCTTTCTTTCCGGATGTCCATCCGGTGAAGGGATTTTGTAACATTTTCCTATAGAAAAAATATTTCAGTCACTTTGCGCAAAGATTTAATCTTCTCATTGGTAATGAATGGCACGAACTGATAAATTAATACCGAAATCTGGTAAACAGTTTGTTTACTCAAAAATGTCTCATTAAATAATATTGTAAGTATTTTGGGCATTAATATAGAAAAATGACATCAAATTCCAAGAGGAACGTTCTAAGAAAAAGCTAATTTTTCTTGCAAAGTATGAAACGTAATTTTTTGTATTATTAACATAAACAAGTAATGTAAGTATAAGATTTATTTAGTACCATACATTGAAAAATTGTACGTAAATATATTAAAACTTTTTAAAATATATATTTTTTTTATTATGAGATAAGCTTGCTTAGGTATAATATATAAGTTAACATTTTCCTTCAAACTTCTATAAACTTCCGACGCTTGTATACTAAATTGCAACTTAAAAGCACACTGCGGTCTCGTGAGACGTTTTCACATTGGCTTTCTCAATGAAGATTAATAAATAATTATTTCTAATCGTGGGTACTTTACTTTAAAAAGTTCTATTCAACGATACCCCACAACTCGCCCATTTGCTACTATGAACGTGTCGTTCGAAAAAAGTTTTAAGTAAATATAACTTTTTAAGTTTAGCTTTAGTACATAATTTACATCTGAATTTGAAGTAACTATGTTCATTAATTCAGGAGTAAAGTCACTGACAGACGGACAAAATGCACTAAAAAACTCAAGAGACCAAGATTTTAGCTGGAAGACTTTGTAAAATAAAAATACTAATCAATAAGCATGTTTCACCCGAGCTTCAGATTTATTTTTTACTAGCTTTAACCCGCGGCTTCGCTCACGTTAACCCTCTTGGGGTTGAAATTTTCCAAAATTCTTTCTTAGCGGATGTCTACGTCCTAACAGCTGTATGCCAAATTTCAGCTCAATCGGTCCAGTGGTTGGAGCTGTGCGTTGATAGATCAGTCAGTCAGTCAGTCACCTTTGCCTTTTATATATTTAAGAAGAAGACTAGGTACTTTAAGGCTCTGCAAGCATGTTCTAGGCGTTATTTAAAACCATTTCAGTTCTTCAAATGTAATCGAAACATTATCAAAAAAATACAATACAAAGCACGTGATTAATAGTCTATACTTACATAATATTTTACAAAATTTTTCTGCCATTAAAGAAAATGTCATTAATTCATTGAACTAATATAATAATCAAAATGTCTCTCTTATATTCTGAAGTAGCTTTTGCCCGCGACTTCCCTCATGTTAGAAGTCTGATTTTTAAAGCCCTATTTTATCGTTATCTAGCGGATGCCTAAGTCATAATAGCTATCTGTATGACAAAAGCCGTCCAGTGGTTTGAGCTGTGCGTTGATAGAGCAGTCAGTCAGTTATTCAGCCAGTCTTCTTTTCCTTCTATTTATTTAGAAGATTGGAATATTTCAGGCACCTACTTATTTCCATTCCCACCTGCTTAATTCTTGCAAAGATTTTAACTTAGCGGTGCATTGTGAAAACCACTTAACGATCTATAAAAAAATAAAAAGTAAACCGCCAAGTTCCGTTTTAACCTTTTTGGGTAACGTAACGACTCGTCTCGCCTCCGGAGTTTGACACGACGTTACGGAGTTACGTAACGCGCGCTCATTCCGTCCGTCGATTATTCAAGTCTATGAGACGATTAAATCTCGCAAACTATTACACTACTCGATGCTTCACTTTTTTGTTGTTTGTTTTTGTTTAGTCGGTATCAGAACGGTTCAATATCTATTCAATTGCCTTTATTAATTCAATTGACAAGACAATTTGCTAAGTTGATAATAGATCTTTCGACATAAAATAATTATGTTCGCCTCTTGAGCTTAACAATTATGAATGACTGATTAATACTTTTTAATACTAGCTTACGCTACTGTCCATTATTAAAAATCTCTCGGGGATGTTGCAACCTTACCTTTATTTTCCGGGATAGAAAGTATAGCTAATGTCGTCTGCAATTACCATACAAAAAACACGGCGATCCGTGCGCGTTACAGTTACTTATGATCGACTATTTTAAATCTATTTCAAGTTAAAATAAATATTAAAAAAAAAGACGTGTGGCACTCGGGGACTGCCGCGGTAAAGCTATTGCATAGCATTTTTTATCAACGCCATCTAGCGGTGAGAGGAGTCCCGTGTCAGGTTATTTTGGTTACGGAATTTCTGGATTCGGTCTCCACGCTCAAGGCCCGCGATAGAAGCTATGCAATAGCTTAAAAATTAAGTCTTCTTTAACCTTTGAGCAGTTAAATGCCAGGCTCTTTTGGCTAGTCAATTAATTGCTAATGTAGTGTTGCTACCATCTATGAAAGTCATGCATTATGTAATCAGGAAACAATCTAAAGAAATTCCTCTCAGAAACTCAGCTGTTACTGTTTTGAGAATAGGAACTAAATAAATTCTTGAAAAACATTTTACAAAATGGCATTTTCAACCGACGACACAAAAGGAGGACGTTCACAAGTCCAGTTATAACTTTTTTTATAATGGTCTGCACGTGGTCTGATTTTGATGGTTCTTTTTTTTCTGTTTTGTTTTCCTTTTATATACCTATGTATTACCTAAAAGCATTGATTTGAAAATCTCTTCCGTCGAGAAATTGATAAAAATTCCGAATCTTATAACACGTAGTGGCGAGCGCTGTGGTCTTATAACTGGAAGGTGTCGGGTTCGATTCCGGAGGGGGCAATTTGGGAATTTACAATTTCTGAATTGTGTCTGGTCTGGTGGGGGGCTTTGGTCGTGGTTGGTTATCACCGATGTACCGCCAAGCGATTTAGCGTTTGGCACGATGGCGAGTAGAAACCGATTAGGAGTAAAGGTTGAATGTGTACACTACCATACCCATCCCAAGTTACCCCGCTACCATCTTAGACTGCATCGTCACTTACCATCAGATGAGATCGCAGTCAAGGACTATCTTTTCATCGAATAAAAAAAAGGCTTCTTCCGCTAGTGATGGGCGTCACCGCTTTCCATCGATAATAGTCACACGTCAAACACAATAAATGTGACAAATGCAGATAATTTGTGGCACAGCTGTGGTTCAGAAAGCAAAACGGACTCACTTTCGTTCATACGGTTACGTTATAAGTCGTTGGCCGCAACCCGAGCTGCGTCAACGCATAACGTCTACTCGTATTATACAAAAAACCCGTTGGACGCGTCGATATCGACGCTATACATATTTGTTCTACAACACTATAGAATTAATTAGTGAGTTTAATGTTTCAAGTTAATGCTCTGAACATGAAACAAGGAATAAATCCTATTGTCCTATCCTATTAATTATTATTATTATAAATGCGAAAGTTTCGATGGATGGATGGATGGATGGATGTTTATTACTCAATCACGCCGCAACGACTGATCTAGCTGTTTGGCATAGAGGTAGATTATAGTCTGGAATAACACATACTTTTTATCCTTGAAAATAAGAGAGTTCCCGCGGAATTAAAAACCTAAATCCACGCGAATGAAGTCGCGGGCATCAGCTAGTGTAGAATAACTAAGCAAAGATATCTGTCCAAGTAGTCGCGAAGACGAAGAAAACCATTCATAGAGAACAGATTTCACAAGTCGTTGTGAAAACAATTCTTCGTGCTCTCTTCGAAAATGAAAAATTCGAAAATGTTAAAATACCAATAGGTAAGTGGTTATGTGACCTTTTCCTCGCAGATTTTTACAAAGCCACACCTATTTCGTCCACTGCTACAGTGTCAGGGTCTTACTTTCTTCGTCAACTATTATAATTAACCTGTCTCTTCGGACGAAATAGAAGTAAGTTAACACTTAATAATATAATTTATACAAGCTTCCTCTGTCGCTCAAAAAATAAAACCACGCGAATCGATCTGGAAATTCCGGAAAAATCGTTGCACATACAAAAATACCTTTTTGTGTGTGCAACCTACATCTATTGCCTTGAAGATCTTATTTTATATGGAGTCATATCATACGTGGCAAACACACACACAGATAAACTTTCGCATTTATAATATTAGTGTAGTTCCAAAAGTTTCAGTTCTAGTTAGGAAACTCTATGTCAACAAACCTAAGCATTAGTAGATTTACACCATACAATCTCATTGGTCAGCCAAGCGTGCCATACACCATCGTAACTGCATGTTGGTCATTTCCTTTATGTAATTTTTTTTTCACCTTTACAGTAGGAGGATGTGAAAATTGAGGGGTTTTCATCGTTGTGCAATATTTTTTTTATTGATACCTGAGAATTTTTTCCGCCTTTTAACAGTGACTTATCGTTCTCCAAATCCCTTTTTGCGATATTTCTAATGTTTTAAGGTCTATTATTATTCTTGTAAATTGATAATTTACTTATTTAATATTTATATTGATGTGTAAATTGAAAAAAAAAAAATCCAAAAATTATTCAAAACTAGCTGATGCCCGCGACTTCGTCCGCGTGGATTTAGTTTTTAAAATCCCGCGGGAACTCTTTGATTTTCCGAGATAAACCTAGCCTATGTCACTCTCTAGTTTCTCAACTATACCCATGCAAAAAAATCTCGTCGATCTGTAGTTTGATCGCAGGTTGCAGCGTAATTGAAGGACTAGCCAACAAACGAACAAACAAACACAATTTCTCATTTATAATATTAGTTCAAAATAATGAATTTTGAGGAAAAAAGTGACCATTTAAATGTTTCAAAGAGTTATCCCTGCAATAAAACGTGTTTATTTGTCCTTCAATCAAGCAGCAATAACGGAGACAGATCAAAATTATTTTTTGCAAGGGAATATTTGAGGATCGGGAGAGTGACAAAAGTTTTTTTATCCCAGAAGGACAAAGGTTGTTTCTTCACCATACGCAGACGAAGTCACGGCAAAAGCTAAAAATATCAGCAAATAAAGAATAAAGAGAATTATGCTGAAATCTATAGACCGCATTCGCACTTTACTCAGACTCAAGACAGAGTTAAAATGAGACAGATTTATGTCAGAGCATATTTGTGTCTCTCTCGTTTTAACTCTATCTTAAGTCTGAGCTAAGTCAGAGCACGCTCTATAAATCTCAACATTAGTGTCCACTTTGGCATTTTCTATCGTGACGCAATATTTATGGGTAACAATCAACATGGTATCTTTCGCAAAAATTCACACAATTAAGCAAGAGCTAGACGTATTTGCATAAAAGTTGGCCTTATGAACAATCATCCTTTCTAGATAATTAACCCACAAAAACTATTGAAAAACAGGAAGTGCAGTTGCTCTTAGCAAATTTAAATGGATGGCCATGAAACTTGACCGTTTCAATCTTGTGTGTAAATAATAATAGTACAATCATTTATTTAAACGAGATGCTTCGTTTAATATTCAACGAACTGCGAAATACCGTGGTTTAGATGGTTCAATTTTAATGATGAACTAAATTACTCAGTCTTTCAAGGTATTATTAATACCTAGTAGCGTATAGACCTTCAAGTATATGGGTTATTAAAGTTGAACATAACATGATGATTGCTAAAAAACTGTAGAGACAGAAATTGTAATGGGGTGTTAAATATCCAATGGGAACTCTGATTTTTGTGCCGAATCAAAAATATAGAGAACTCTGAGGCATGCAGGTTTCCCCACTCGTGATGATTTCCTTCAAAGTTTAAAAGCCTCAATAGCCCGATGGTTAAAGGTGAAACTGAAAACTGAAAGGTCGCAGGTTCGAACCCACCCGTTGCACTATTGTCGTACCCACTCCTAGCACAAGCTTTCCGCTTATTTGCAGGAGATAGGAGAATATTAGTCAACTTCAGCTTTTCAGCTTGGCTTTAAACAAATTCATACAGGTCCGTGCACAGGCTAACTATGAATTTGTATTGCAGTAATCGCTTAGGGACCAAAATCATCGGATATCGAAGATTTGGGTAGCCTTGTGTACGAAGGGCCTAACTCTGCCCACCCTAGCACTAGGCTATCAAAGCTGATTTGTCCAAAAAAAAAAAAATTAGATTGTCGCTGGTGTGGTGGCCGCCAGTCTTGAGCCAGTAGTCCGTAAGTCGTAAGCGGAAGCCGGGCGGCTGCGGTGCGCGGCAACACCGCACGTATCACTTTCGCTTTTCACTGCCAAGGCGAGTACTCTCGGGATACTTGCGAAGACGAACTGTACGATGATTGAAGCACGATGGTTTTGATGATCAGTAAATAATATTAAAATGAAACTTACAGCTAAACTAATTTTAATTACTGTACAAATCTTGCCAGCGTGGAATGGTGCTAATTATAATGGCTCCATTTCAAAAAATGAGCCAGGCTTTCTGTCACCAGATGAGGCAAATTTTGATGATTGAATTTTTGACGACCTTCTTGGCTCAATGGTGAGCTCTGTGGGCTTGAAGTGAGAGGTCTCAGGTTCGATTCCCGGTGGGGACAATTTAGTAATTTATAGTTTCTGAAATTGCTCTAGTCTGGTGCTGTCAAGCGTTTTAGCATGACGACGTGTAGAAAACGACTAGGAGTGTGGATTTCATTAAATTTGCGTCCTATATCTCCTTCCAAGTTAGCCCGCTACCACCTTAGACTGCATCGTCACTTACCATCAGGTGAGATTACAGTCAAGGACTACATCAATTAAATGAAGCTATGCCATTTTAATATGGACAACAATTTCAAATAAAGCATTAAAAGAAAATTGTATAAAATTCCAAGCAATACTTACATGAGTTTATATTTTACCTTATATGGGCATACAGAATACAAATGCAATATCTGGAGACATTATCCTCAAAGTCGTTACCCACCTCAACAAATAATAATACCATAACATATATTAGCATATTACTCTGCTCTAAGTTCCGCTTTATCATATACCTACTTCTAACATGTGGTTAACACGTAGGAACTTCTAACGCTAATATAAGTAGCTATAATATTATCTTTCCTGTGACTAACGAACCGGATGTTTCCTCGTTATACCAATATTATGCAATTGGTTTATAGAACATCATAGACACCAATACCTTGCAGTCGTGATAAATGGCTACACGCAATTTTGTTACATAGTGTAATTCCACACAGGTCATTTTTCCATGCGTAATTTTGTCCGTATCAAGTTCCATATCTCTTATATAAGATTCGGAAGTACCTTCACCTGCGTACTTATTCACGGAAACTTTTGGCCCCTTTAAGATTAATGATATAATATGGCTAATTATGTAGTACAGTTTGTTGACCTAGCTGATGCCATCATAATAATCTGTTTCTACACACCATCGTGTCGGAACGTTAAATCGCTTGGCGGCACGTCTTTGACGGTAGGGTGGTAAGTTGGTAACTAGCCACGGCCCCAGCCTCCCACCAGACTAGACCAGAGACAATTCAGAAATTATAAATTGCCAAACTACCCCCGCTGGGAATCGAACCCGAGATCTTACTACTGCACCAGGGAGGTCATCAAAATTATTTACAACATCGCATTTACAGCATAGATCTTTACAACGGACTTTAAAACTGTTGTAAAAACAATTACGCTTTCCTTCTTTAACATTATCACAGTCATGATCATTATAAAGAGGATCAAAGACTTAAAAGGTTAAAAAGTCATTGATGGTCAAGCGCAAAATGCAATTAAACGTTAATGAATGATGTAAACTCAAGATTATTAAAATCCTCCATTTAAAAATGATGATTTTTCATTACTTAGCTTTCGTTTTTACCATTTTCAATTGTCATTACACCTGGATGCCCGTTGAATGCCTTTTGAGTTACGAATTTTGTTTTCCTTCATCGTTAAAGCAATTAATTCAATTGCTTATAACAGCTATACTTACCGAAAAGTTTGCGGTGCGTGCCTGGGATTCAAACCTTGAAGTCTAAATTACCAGGGTATCATCGCTGCTACTTCTAGTTACAACGTCAGATCATCCATTTGGTCCTCACTTTATTATGCTTTATCTATTTGACCTTCGTTAAGAGTATTTGGATTTCTTTTATAGGTCAGATTTATTGGACCTAGTTAGAACCTGTTTTTAGAAAGTTCTCTCTCAATATGATATTTTACGAGGAATTTGTCGAAAAAATTATAACATTGTAAAAACAATATGGTGGTTGCAGTGTAAAGTCACACCACTTGTGGATGTTGGTTCAATGTCCTTTCTTTATTTATCCGAAACATATCGAATTCTGTATTGATGTTACTAATATTCTTTCTCAGGTTTGGATCTGCTTGGTCTGTATGGCAACATCTATGGCCGCCCCAGCACAGAGACCTTTGGAGCTGGATATTATTGACATGGCTGCAATCAGCAGGATGTCTCCCCAGCAGTTAGAAGCACTAGCTGAAGGTCTAGCGGCTGAAGAAGTTATGAGGTAAAGGCATCAGGTTTTTTATCTTATTGAGTGCCAATTCTAACATCACCGAGTAATGTTTAATCGAGAAATAGATTTCTCATTTTGGCAGTTTTCAATATAAAAACTATCAAAATGTCATATTTATTCCTCAGTTAAATAGTAGATGTTATAACTAAATATTCTTCGTGTTGAGCAGAGAAAGTAATATATACATCGAAAATAAGAAATTTCTTTTTGTTGACAATGTTAGTAAGTAATTTTTTTCACATAAATGTTAATGAACTCCATTCATCTATTATTTCATTGTCTTCCAACAGACATAAACGATCATCAGCCCATGAAATCACATCAGCAGTTGTTTCCAAAGCGTCCTCAGGATTGCAAAGTAAGGTCAGCCTTCTGGGACAGGCATCCGCTGGAGCCGCGTCTTTCATCTCGTCGGCTTCTAGCAAGAGTGGTCACTCCGGAGATACGGGATATTCCTATGAACCGGTAAGTTTTTTTGAAGTGAAACAACTTTAAAATCATATCAAAACATACCAGTATAAGTCAGAAAAAATTACCGTAACGAAAAGCTCTATATCGTCTTACCTTAATAACTACAACACTATAAGTCTTAGAAACATGAATCCAATGTCATTATTTAGAAATAATAGTCATCTCGCTGCTAAAATATTGAGTTTGCATCAGAGCCGGGCGGGCGGCGGGGGAGGGGCACTGCGTAGAATAACCGAAACTGGCGCTGTCGCTGGTTTCTATTAACACTAAAAGTGACTCGCAGACAGACGTTTAACGTTAAAACCAACGGCCGTGTGCACCAACACAGCTCCACCCGTTTTTTGCAATAATTGATGATGAAATTCCTAAATAGTATGATGAAGGAATAGTTGAGATACGTGAAGAAAAAGATTATTATCTATCGGAAGATATAAGCGACACAGAAATAAGTGAAGAAGTGGTGGTGGAGGTGTTAGAAGTGAAAAAAGACAAACGATTTGAGATGGCAAACCTTAAAATCAAAATGTTAAAATGTGTCCGTTCAACTGTATGTTACATTTACGTGACTCAATCGGAGAGTCAATTTTAATAGAATATAGCTCAGAGATATCTCGCATCCTGGCTTTGCATATTGGTTATGCTGCATTCCAAAAAATACCTATTTTGGCGAAAAATAATGATTAAAAGGAATATTTTTAATTTAATTATGTTAATATAGTTAGAAATAAAAACTATATTTTCTAAGCTAAATTTTGTGAATTTGTGAAAAAACATAAGAATCAGCTATTTCGAATATGGGATCTAGTTATGGAACTTCCTAGACTAGATAAACTGGTACAGGTTAGACCATTCGTTCAACTGAGGTTACTGCACTCATAGATCCAGTATCAACAAAGTATCTAGAATAAAGGCAACTTTTGTACTTTTTACTTACCGATCCTTAAATAAAAATAATTAATATTAATTGAGAACTAGAAGTTTCTTGCAACTTTGTCCACTTTTATCATGAAATGTTCTAAAATAAATTGAAACCCACATTGAAATTTGAAACGCAGAAATATATTATCTAGTCGAACTCACAAACAAACGGGATCTGTAAAGTTGTTTTATATTATTAAGAGATACAAAATATATGCCATGATATTTCACTTTATGAATGAATGAATGAATGAATATACTTTTATTGTACACCACACTTATTAACACTTTATTTATTTTGGACCACTTTAATTTTTGAATCTCAATTTCTATTAATTTTACAGCACAGTGAAAAAGTGGACTACTGGGGTCTAAAGAAATCTATCCTACACACTCTCTTCCAAGCTGTGAAAGCCATCACGGGTGGAGTTACTATCCTGAAGGGTCAGCTTATTAAGGGAGGTGGAGCCTTAGCAGCTACATTGGGCAGGGTTATATCCTCGAAGGGAGATACTGTGAGCAACATTGGGAAGAAGATCGTCAGTTCTGCTGCTTTGAGTCCTAAGAAACCAGTTGGTAAGAATTTTCTTCATATTCTCTATGAGCATTAAGTATAGGCCTGTTCATGTGCATGCCATTCTTCCGTATGTTGGGTGACACTCCTCGAAGTTTTCGTCGCAAGCTTTTTTGCCATCGGCCCATCGAGATGGTTGTCTTCTAACGTTTCTTTTTATGGTTCGTGGTCTTCATTCAAGTTGAAATGTGTCTAAAAGTTATCTATGGTGCCATTTCCCATCAAATATGTCCACCCATCTTTATTTTGACGATACTTCCAACCGAAATATTGTTGAACGTGATAATTTGGCTCTACATAAAGGGTCAACCTTTAACCACAGTCTCATCATTGTTCACAAAACCATCATTTACAAAATTATGGCACTAAGCGTGCTCATGAATATATTAAATTTTACATCATCCTGTATTTGAATCGGGTTGTCCTATGTAGTAATACGTTTATGGCTTAACTTAACAACTATAATTTATTGCTTTGAAATGTCCTTTACTGAATAATTACCATCATTAAAATGTTTGAAACATAGGAACTATGTAAGTATCTTCCTAATTTACGTAAGTGTACTAACCTATCTTTATGTATAACATTTTATGCGATAGATCATTAATATGTGAGATTTAGCAAGCATAAAATATTGTGAGGTTCCAAATAGTAGCTTACTTACATCGTTTTCTTTATTATATTTGGCCACTAGCTCTTTGATTTCCTAGTTTTTTCTTGGCCACTAATCACGGTTGTCTTGGCGTCTGGTTGGCTCCAGCGACTTGCGGTTTTTATTTTCAGTCACTAAGATCTTTGCAATGGTATTTTTATTCAATGCTAAGCACTGAGCTCTATAATTAATCTATGATAAACACTGGAGGGGTTTCTGTCATATTCTTTTTGGACTTACTTAATTGACGCCGTTTTGGCGCTGTAAGCAGAGGAGTGTCTTTGAAACTCATAATATTGCACATTAAACCATAAATTATAGAGGTCCAGAGACAGTCGTATCTCAAATGTAGCGCTTCAAATTGAAGCTGTCATTTGTATAGAGATAGCCAATTTAGTGTTAATTGTGGATTAATGATAGAGATCAGTGATGTTAAAGGTATTCCTGTTATAATTTCCAGCTACAGCAGTATACGGCCCACCGCCCACACACATCGAGTACGGTCCACCGAGCTCGTACGGTGGCACTGCTCCCGCGCATTACGTTCACTCAGCGCCGGCTGGACCCACGGGATTCGCTGCACACAAATACGCTTCACAGCTAGATGGTATAACACCTTTATAATATTCTTGCCTAGCTTAGCAAAATAAAGCAATGTTAAGGCAGCAGAAAAAATTAATATTCTGAATGAAATGCTTGAATTGTTGCGACGAGATCAATCCATAGAAATATCGTCTCGCACAAGCTTGTAGTCGTTGTGTACCTCAGTGCTAACTAATATTAGTCTATTACTATAGTTATCTAGTTGGATTTTAAAATATGACTTTCTGGATAATGTATGCTCCGTTATGTTGATCACATTTGAATAAATATAATTTCCTTGAATTTTTTTATATTATTGCTTAAATTACAGAGAACGGTTTTTAATGTGTTCTATTTTTTCACATGGCTACTTTAGAGTTTGTTACTGTCCTAGCGAATAAGTGCAAATTATGAAAATATTGGAGATTGTTAAACAGTGTTTCATGCACTCATAAGAAAATTAATTATTTATTTATTAAGGAATTTCCTTGAACTGTGGGCACTTTAGTTAAATCAAGAGATTGGCCTAACTAGCAGTTATTTTTGTGAATAAAAGAGATCTGAAGTAGTAGGAACTAAAAGCTTAAACTTAGGTATATTTAATGAAAAAAAGGTAACAATGTGTATAATTAAGCCGCAAAAACTAACAGACAATTGAGAATAATTTTTAATTAGTTATGTAGAATGTTTTGAAATTATCCACTACATAAGTAAATCCGAGAATCATCAAGCATTGAATGCGGTGAAAGTTTAAATAGTAATTAAATTATGAATATGAATTCAAAAGACAATTCAAAAACAGAAGAAAGATAAAAGTGGTTTTCCAAAGAACAAAATATTTCGGAGTATGGACTAACCTGCATTTAAGTTTCCCAACAAAATATTACAATAAATGTAATTATAAACCAAAACTGATTACTATAAATCGTTTCCTAAATTTTTATTACGTTGATTTACGCCAGAGGCTTCTTTTAAAATCACATAACGTTTTTGATTGTTAGGAATAGATTGCAATGATTCAAATGTAGAACAAATTCACACTTGCGTAAGATTAGGTTAAAGTTCTATAGCCGCTTAAATTAAGAGAGTTATGTAGCTAAGTGAGTTTGAACTGGACGTGATTGTGGGAAAACCGTTTGATTTTATTGCCTGGGAATGTTTGAATTTGTGCAGATTCATTATTGTTGTCTAAATCTTGACTCGAACTTGGCTCGTCTTAACTATATTTTCAGTCTGAGCAAAGTAAGTGTACCTATAATCCAAGCTCATATTTCAAAATAAACTTAAGCGTAAGTATATAAAAATAATCTAACAACCTACCGATAACAAGATTTATTGAGGCATCGCGATAAAAAAATACGCGTTGAATTGAGAAGCTTCTCTTCTTTTTGAAGTCGGTTAATAAAAAGGTAAGACATGAGGCAAAAAAATTATAAACCATGTTCTAAGTAATGTTAGTAACCATCGTTAGGAGTATTTTGATATGTTAATTTTAGGATTTAGAAATTTTTACCATAGAATATCAGTAATAGTAACTAGAACATTTGTGAGAAATAATAGCAAAATTATCTGAGACAAAATAAGTTTTACATAATATAATGTCAAATGAATATGAAATTTAAATATTACATAATGTAGGAAGTTGGGTAGATACTGATGTAATAAAGTAATAATCAAAAACATCTCTCACATTTTTCGTAAAATATAATATTAAATATCCCAACTATTTAGGAGACCTCGATTAAATTGTATAACTTACGCAAAAATGAAATGAATTTATTTTGTTAAATTATAATTTGGAAACAGACTAGGTATTTATATAATGCATTAAACAGCTGACCTAAATTTAAACATAGACACAACAATAGGTACAGTAAAAACAGAAATGTGTCTGTCCAATACCTTTCTCGTCTACACCGATGAATAATCCGATTTAAACAAAATTTGTCAAAGAAATAACTCTATTTACCGAATACTAAGCAACTTAATTGAAAGTGTAGTGTACATTGTTATCTTTGATAAACATTTAACTGCATTGGCCGGTCAAGTTCCCAGCGGAAAATGTTATTATGTCAGTTTAGTTTAGAAAGTTCACGACGAAAGCACGTTTGTCTTAAAAATACTATAGACAAACTTAACATGCGTTCTTTTTACTGCTACATTTATGTATTCCTAAATTAAATCTAGGCGCAAAATGATGATTAGTTCGATTGGTTGAACGAAATTGATATCATATTTATTTAACGTTTCGAATCAATTATCACCATCATCATCATCATCAGGAATGTGAAATGTAGCATAAAAAACATAATATTATTTTGCTAAACTTATTACATTATTTACTAACCGAAAGAAAGTAACTGCTTCATTAGCAAAGTACTTATTTCGCTGTACTAGTTCAGTATCTTTACTTTTCAGAGTTTATAGTGATATCGTCAGTAATAGACGATGAGATCATTTCAGAGCCATTTCTTTCGATACCAGAACCTTCGGAGGAGCTTCTGTATCGATATTACGATTTAATAAATTCGCTGTGGTAAGACCTTTGTCTGCGGTCAAATTTTATGTGTCCTGTAAATTTTGCTTCTCTGATGCTACTTTTTCTGATGTGCTCTACTGTAAATAAATTGAATGTCCAATGTGATCATCTTTTCACATTGCGCAAAGTGATATATACGTATCATTTTCATGCTTGGATATTTTCAGTATTTATGTAAGAAGTTCCATTTTATAACTATTTTATTTTAAGGAAGTATGTATTTATATAATAATATACTTCCTGTAGTTTAGATTAATAAAGTAATTTATACAAATATTTCATCTATCTAATATACAAAGGATTGAAAGTCTACAGAAAACATTAGTATCTTCTTTTTAAAATTAAACAACCATAAAAATGTTATAAATTCGGTTTTGAGAAAGGTTTCTGCTTTGTTTTGTTGATCTGATATGTTTTGAATTTTTCATCTGATATAGTCATACATTGTTAGTAGAAAATATAAATTAATTTTAAATTCAAATTAACTGTTCTTAACTGTATGGTGTTCCAAAAACCTTATCTTATTAGCATTTACTTTCCTTTTTAAACAGAAACCGGCATTCGTTAACATAGCATATTTGTTTGCCTCAAGTAGCGTCATTTATTTAACGTTAACAACCTTTTGGCAATACAATATGTCTTGTTGGGTTATGTAAGATTCTATTGTTTTGTGTTTCGTGAACTGCAAACAGTTTTTATACATTTTTTACAACAAATTGTAGGTATTCATCTTTGAATTAGGTAAGGAAAGTTTATAATGACAGTGCAATTGCATTATTGAGATCGCAAAAGAGTTATCAAATCCTAGCTTAACATGTTTAGGATCAGGCTATAATCTAACTAAATTCTTTTTAATATCTGATTCTTTTATCTAAATAATTTGATCCTTCCATATAATATTATTAATGATTGATTGAGTATTAATATAAACCATTTCATAAACGAAGTAAGTATAACTATTACATCGTTAAATAATTCCAATTCCATTACATTACGACAGTTATTATCAACACAATTATTATGCCATTTATTAAGTTATCGGGTCGGTATTCACATCAAAAATGTTATATAACTCGATGGAATCCAGGGGTCCAACATAACCTAGATTTATAGCATTGATTGAACACCTTCCTCCTTTCACGTTAAAACCCAGGAAGACCCAGAATAGTGGAACAGTAACCCAATCACTACTGAACCCGGTGATTTCAGTGAAAGTGTTATTATGTCACCGGTCCGGTTCACCCACAATCACAAAGTGAATCATAAATTAATACACGCACGTAACTCTAAAGCAGTATATTAAGCTAAATATTTCCTTATCTTAAGTATAAAGTAGGTCACTACACTTGCACTGCAGTTTCAAGATTCACATCGGAACGTCACGATAGTTTATGCCAACGACAGAAGTAATGCATAAAAAAAATCGACATCTTTCGAGGTTAATATAACTGTTTCAAAACCAAACCAACATACATTAAGATTTTTTTAAACTTTCACATTTTCATATTATCAAAACAGTAGGTACTGCTACATTTCACTTCCATCAAATAATATGAAAAAATCTTGATTAAATGGAGGTCAATTATAAACATAATATTTCTGTAGGTATCCGCTTTTTGCTGCTTTCAGAAGGTGGTAGAGAGTTGACTTGTTAGAGTCACAAGTTGGCCTGCATAATTTTGAATTTGAAAGTAAAAACAAAACCATTAACTGTCTGATAGATTAATATTAAACGTAAGTCAGTAAACCTGGAGACTTGTTTTGGAAGCAATATTTCTTTAGTATCCTAAAGGTATTCGCACTAGTAATTTTTTGAAACTCCATTCCTAAAGAGGTGAATTCAATTATCTAAATCACCGTTACTGAAATCTTGAACATAATTGCCATGTACCATTCAGAGTAGCACCTGAGTTACGCATCTAATGTTTAGACCCACAGTTTAGACCTATCTGTTTGCCTATCTCTCTAAAGAGCACCTTCCCTTCCTTATATGATGCAACGCTGTCGTGCCAACAAATATAATTTTATAACACATTTCCCCGATTTCAACAACATGGGAGCGTTATGTCCACATCGAGATAAATCTACTTTTTGTGCAATTAAATTAATGTAAGATTAATCAAAACATAGAGTCTTAATTTTGTAAAGCTAATAAAATACCAAAATGCCCATTAGGAGCGTTATAAATTTCCTTAGATTTCTTCTTTCTTCTTCTAATTTTTTGTTTTTGACAGAGAGTAGCTAATTCTGGCACACAATTTCTAAACTAAGTTGACAAGTCTAAATCTCGAACTATCCCTTTCATAATTTTCGGAAAAGAAGAGCGCTTAATTTAGATTCTTCAATTTAGTTTACAGATTGTGCACATAAGAAGCCTCGATACAAATTAATAACTAGCTATGATCAAACATCATTAATGGAGTTGTGGTATTTAAAGAAAAGACGTTACAATTGTTTTATTCAATAAAAGTTGACACCACAAAGTTTTATAAACAACGATAGCGATAGTGCCTTGCAATGCTTGCGTATTACAAAACCCCATATGGAAATTTTGTTATGCCATAACCTTTTGAGTTTTGCGAATTGATACAGTGTCGAATTTGTACTCGTTTTCACAGGACATTACGTATGATTACAACCTGTTATTGTGATGCAACTATTTAGGGTTATATCCGTATTGTGGATATTATGAAGTTTCTTTTTAAATGTTCATGTAAAGAGATTATTTGTTTATATCAGTATCGTAATCCTAAATTCTACCTACTATTTCGAGAGCGAGAATCCGTGAATCTTGATCGACCTTTCTCAATATAATATCAGTAAGTGAAACTATTATAATCACTTCTCTATTGAGGTTAGAAATTGATTCGATTCACTAAAAACCTACATTGTACGGTATTATTTAATCTTAGTAAGCGATTATGTCACTTTCAAATGAGCCACTAATATTGTCTAAATATAAATATTTATATTTGCACCAATAACCTACAAAATTCGGTTACGTATCGTATTAAATTATAGGTATCGAGGTAGGTATTGGGGTTCGAATTTGTGCCATGTGACACGGTCCAGTCGGTCGATGGACGCGTGTTTTGAAAAGCTGACAGTTAGGACCGCCTTGCATAACACCCTACCGGCCGGAAGAATTTGTGAAAGGTGCATTGCATCTCTTTTAACTACTTAACTGCTGTCTCGATCCGATGAATAGAGTTCCGGATAAAATATGGAAAGTCGTATGTACAAGTTACTTCGTTAATTACATGTAACTAAATAAAAAATCTTTTAATGTGTGAGAGCTCCTTGATAATAAGGGATAAAAATGTATCAAAAAAATCTCCTTGTCAAATTTTGTCAAATACAATTTAGCTGTTTAAGCATGAAATGGTAACAGACAGACATATTAATATATCTACATACTGACAAACTCACTTTCGCATATAAAAATGGACTATGATAAAAAGTTAAGAAGTCGTCAACCTACATAATTATTCACTTCACAAAAGAGGCTCAAGATCTCATTTTTAAGATTTCATTTAGAATCTTATAACTTTCTCGTAATTGTGCTTTCTTTAAATTTAATTATTTTTCATACCAACTTAAATAAAGTTAGCTCATCATAATAATTATTTTTTATCACAAAGACTTTACCATACTAATCCGAATATTTTTATTTGAATCTCTTTAGGGGAAAAATCATAGTAATCAGTATCTGTTGTACATAATATGATTTATTTGTTAAAATATCTATTATGTTAATGTGTGAGATTTATTTTTCCGGAAAAAAAAGTACGTAACTATTTTATAACTTTCAGCTCTTTATCATACACAATATTCACAAATTATCACCCTAAGCTCTAGCTCTGTTGCGGCGTAATTGAAGAACAACCCAACAAAGAAATACACTTTCGCGTTTATAATATTAATAAGGTTTACTTTGGTATTTATATTTCTTAGGTAACACTTAGAGCACACTCAAAAATTACGGAAATGAAATTATTTTTTCTGACATTATATATCTTCCAAAACGAACGACCATAATATGGCAGTTGACATAATATTATATATACTTAGGTATTATTATTTTTATAGTTCGCTATCGCTAATATAATACACGTACACGCTTTATTATGCACATTGTTACCATTACTCCAATTAATAAAATGTACCTACTTGTGGTATTACATACAAGTTACGTTTTCCACAAGATCATGACTACGTGTATCATAGCATACCAATTATTAATTTATATTATTTCAAACGCTTTTAAATGAGTCATTTCATAACTTTTCATCATATTTCGCAACGTACCGAACGCCTACACGTATTTTGATCAGATCATAATACCAGTGAAGGAATTATAATTACATGAACTCATTAAAGTCTTAGTACAATGATGTTCCTATTTAATGTTCATAACATAACCATCATCTTTATTGCATTAGAAAGGTCTACATAAATCTGATTTGGCACTATTATGTAACCTATACTGACCGTTGACGTAACTTGTAACGTTGACTGACATTTCTCTGAGACAGGAAGGGGTAAACTGAGTGGCTTGCATGCTGGACTGGTGATCCTTACGCCAGTGGGAGACGGGGTTCCCAGCGAGACTCATCATCATTCAACACATCACGGATACACCGCGTTAGAACCACCACCGTCAATCTTGAACACAGTATTTAGTGCCGTCAAAGGCGTATTTTCATCAGCCGCACCAATCCACGCAGAAGAAACAACTGTGCTTGACCATATGCCACCACCGCCATACCCGCCTTTCAAACCTATGTCTTGGGAAACTGTAAACTCTTATGGAGAACCAGTCATGACGGACACTTATACAGATTACGATCCAAGACACACGTATTCTTACGATTATGCAACGTCCAAGCATTCCGTTGTCCCAACTGCTCACAAGCATGAAGGCTTAACGTCAGCCAAAATCCAAAAAATAAACGCCAATCTAGCTAAAGTAAATGCCTATTTAAACGAGCATCAAAGATCCTCAGAAGAACTTCCAAGATTTAATAAGCAATATGCAGAAATGCTAAAGAAAGGAGTAGTTTCGTTACTACCAACTCCAGTGGTCAGCGATAACGAGATTGGCGTACTTCCCGCTGAACTACTACCAGATCCACTGACGACTACAAGTACAACGACTACGATTAGAACGACTTCGACGACGACTACAATATCCACACCAAAGAATGAAACAGGGAATACAGAAAATAATAGAAGGAAAAAGGAAGTAAAATTCATTCTTCGAGGCAACAGGATTGTTCAAGTCTGACATTTGACTGTTGACTGACTTGAGAGGTATGTTGACTTGAGTGACTAAAGACTTGAACAGATTTAACTTAATTAACTGGGACGTATATTATGTAAATAGTTGACTGTACAATTCCACGTGACATTAACATGACTTTAATTACACGACTGAGTTACGACTACAAAAACTAACAATTTATTATAATTTGAAAATAACAATAAGTAACTATTGTAACCAGATTGTAATAATATCAAAATTTAACGTTGACTGTGTCTTGATATTATTTGTAAAAAGAAATGTAAATATCCTACAGGTATAGTACTTTATGAGAAACCACAAGAACAATCAAAATATTTTTAATTTGTAATTAATATAATTTTGTTCAACTTCTAAAATGAATGTAGCAGATAGTAAACGTTTCATAATACATTTAAGTCACAAATTGATTGGCTTTATCAGCAGTTTTCATTCACTAAGCTTTCTCATAAGCTCGGCCATTACTTACAAATAAAATTATTGTTGTACGGAGCAATATATCTGTAACTAATCTTCTTCTACGACTGAGCGTTGTCCCACTAGGTGGGGTCCCTTTCCGGCATGCTTTTGCCCACTTAACCCGGTCTTGTGCATATATCTGTAACTAATGTCTCCGCTAAAATGTTAAAAAAAAATCAATGTTTCTGGTCGTTATTAATATTGTACAAAAGAACTTTTTGTAGTTATATAAGATAGTGCATAATTCTTAAAGTCATTATTTCTGTTTTCAGAGGCTCCCCTCTACGGCGCCCTCATCAACGCTGAGCAAATGCAACACTACCCAGTGTAGTTGTGTACATAGGCTTTAATTTATTCCTCATAGGTATCCCCACTGACTACAGACTAAGGTTCACTTACACCGGCTATATCTGTCATGTTTTGTCCAACCTGGAATTAAGTTCTGAAAAAATACAACAAAAATAAACGTAAAAATTCTTTTTACAAAACCGACTTCAAAGGCTACTACAAAGTTTATCAATTGTACCTTTTGAAGAGTTCTCTCCATTTCTCCAGGATCCCAATACCAGATCCTGACCTGATGACAATGGAACCACCTTGGAGGTATACCCTTTTAAAAAAAAAAGAATTTCCTAATCGGTTCAGACGTCTTTGAGTAATCGGAGAACATACATAAAAAAAAAAGATTCCGACGAATTGAGAACCTTCTCCTTTTTTGGAAATCGGTTAAAAAATTTAACAACAAGATGCAAATGAAGGGTCAACGGGCAGTTTCCTCGAGCTCAAATTGCACTCAAAAATTATTCAGACAACCGAATCAGTGTTTCAGTGAAAGCGTTGCCCTGTTAATGATTTGATTAAATAAAGAAGGTTTTACTAAAACAGATGAAGTTCGGTGCAAGTGGGCTTTACTTAAATTTCTTAGCATTGCAGTGCCGTCACAAAGCGTAAATATCACCACTATAACTTTGTCTATTAAAAGAGATCTTCTCATCGCAAAGCAAAAAAACTATTTCTAGTAGTCGCTTTGAAACGGCATTGTTATCTCAGAAAAGAAATTGAAGCGATCGGCTACTACCTAGTTACTTTTGTGTCTAAATTGGACCATCATTAAATAAATTCTTATTCTTATTATTGGCTTTGTAAGAAATGTTTTAATAATAGACATTACCTACACAGTAGTATCTTCCTAAAATTATTTAAAAACTCTCCTGAGAGAATATGTAACTTCATGAAATACTCAATAGTTTTTTAATGGAATATACTACTGTCTTCTTACATATTGAAAAACTTCTTTTGACGTTTCCTTTTGGAAGAAACGCCAAAAGAAAGAAAAATATTATACAAAGATGTTCTAACGTAGATCAATACGATTTGATGTAAACCATCATATTGGTACTAATTTAGACACAGATCTCTAAACTAAGTTAAGTTGACAGCTCTAAAAATAGTACTGTCTTTTGCACAATTATATCCCTTGCATTCCTTGCGGAAAAAAATAGATTTAGAGCTGTCATTTAGTCATTTAGTTTAGAGATTGTATAACACAGAATTATCACCTTTGGTAACTCTTTGAAAACAGTTTTAGCAGCCGATCATAATTTTGGTAATTTGCGGGAACTCTAATCACAAAACTGCAATGCGATGTATACTTCGACATAACTATACTTTTTAGTCTCTTTAGTTTAAGTTATTATAATTATTTAAGTGTTGATTGAATTGAAACGAAATCGGAACCAAAAATATTGTAAGAACTTCGTGTTTGTTAGAAACAAAATGCAAGAATCCATTTAATGATGATCTAGTATAGATCTAGATGATGTTATATATTTGCATAAAGTTAAACAAAATGTAATGCATGGACAATCTGTTTTTTTTTAGCTGTAAATTGTACCGTTTCATTACCATCATGTATTAAATAAATATTTATAAAAATAACCTAACTCAGTCTCAAGTCGAAGTAGAGTAGGCTCTTTATATTTTTTTCTTCGACACTGACAAAATAATCTGCGCTAGGCAATCGAAAATAGGAAAATATAGAAGTCCAATAAAAAAAGCTATAGTTAGGCGAAGATTTAGTTTCTAATTGCCACGAAGTTCGAAAATTACTTAGTCTTCAATTTAATTACTCAGGTCAAAGCAAAACAGTGTTATTTGTACAAAATCTAAGCTAAATTAAATTGATTCTAGATCTACCTAAACGTAATACTTGATAGCCTTGTGAAAATTTTTGTGGAAACGCTATTTTTAGGCCTGTTTCTTCAGGTTTGGTCACGGATTCTGTACGTAACCTAATTAGAACCTACAATAATAATTTCGATAAAGGATAGGTATCCTTATTGAAAAACATTTAGGTGCTATTTAAAGAATTTTATGAAAGAAGACGACAGGATGTATACAATTAAGAGAACCCTTGTTCCAAATAAGTCCTTTAGGAATATATCTAATAAATTATAAGTCCACATAAATAAAACCTTCTTTGAAACAGCCAAAACGCATCGAAGAGTCAATCTAAAATTTTATTAGAGATCAATATCATTTGTAAAATTGTAGATTGACGCTTCTACTCAGCCTAAATATGAATCGACCTTTATTGAGATTAGCACTGTCTCTAAACCTAAAGCCCCTTGGATACATACTTTGTACTTCGACTGCACGGGTGCTCTTTCAACACGCATCAAAAAAGAATACTACCGTCATTTGAAATAAATGGATAATAAAAGATTTTAATGTATTGACATGTCAAAGATTTTTTAAAGCTTTGCTTTTTTTACCGAAAAATGGAAAATTTAATAGATAATTATCAGGTTTTGGCGAATCGATATCGAATCGAGAAGAATTGAAATCGAATCGAGAAGAATCGCACTTTTAGATGGCGTAGAAAAAGCTCTAATGTAAACCGAGGTTTAACCGTTGTTACATTATTTAAGTGACTATTAATTTCAATGGAGTAAATTGATTTCAGTTAGATGCCGACGATATTATGTCTAAAGGCCGCTGCATACATAACGTGCACGGGACGGGACGGGACGGGACGTGGAGTTTTGGAAACATCGTTTCATAGAAAATGTAAGCGACTATGCATACGTCACGGAGCACGGACGGGACGGGAACGTGCCACGCGCGGAACGGGAAAAATATCGTCGGCGACGATGTTTAGCACGTCCCGTCCCGCACGTGCCCCGTCCCGTGCGTGATTCCGCTGCGTATGCACAGTCGCCCCGTTCGCTCCGGGGAGCTAAGTAGTGATGACGTACCAAGTAAAAATTGACGATGAAAAACTAATTGAATGTGTACGATCATATCCAGCTTTGTATACTTTTTCAAACGCAAAGTATTTAGACACCAAATATAAAAATTATCTGTGGCGTAAAATTGCAGTCGAACTATCACTCACTGAAAACGGTCAGATTTATTTTATTAATTTATTGCATTCGTATCTTTACTTATATTTTAATATGTAATAATAATTACAGTTGAACTTTTTATGCTCAAATAAATAGGTATATACATATGTAGTATCAACCTTTGACGACCTCCCTGGTGCAGTGGTGAGCGCTGTGGTCTTATAACTGGGAGGTCTCGGATTCGATTCCCGGCGGGGGCAATTTAGAAATTTATAATTTCTAAATTGTCTCTGGTCTTGTCTGGTGGGAGGCTTTGGCCGTGGCTAGTAACCACCCTACCGTCAAAGACGTGCCGCCAAGCGATTTAGCGTTTCGGCACGATGGCGTGTAGAAACCGATTAGGGGTATGGGTTGTATTTACACTGCTATACCCCTTCCAAGTTAGCTCGCTACCATCTTAGACTGCATCATCACTTACCATCAGGTGAGATCGCAGTCAAGGGCTATCTTGTAATCGAATAAAGCCAATTCTTCAAATGAAAAATCCATCTTTCCTTGTTCACATCACTAGCACGTTAGTTCTGAGTTATTGCCACGTTGCGTATGCATTAAAAATTCCCGTCCGTGTTTACTAACCACGTCCGGGCCACGTCCGGGCCACGTCCCGTCCACGTCCCGTGCACGTTATGTATGCAGCGAGCTTAAGTACTTATAGTTCTTATTGGAAAACTAAACGCATTATTTTACTACATATACCTACGACTTACTCATTTACTTACCGTGCTTACCTCATGAACTTAATTTGTTCATGGTTTACCTGTTGTTAAAACTGTAGATATAATAATGAAGTGTTTTAATTGAATGAATGAATTTAATTAAGAAATTTATAAATTCCTAAAATTGTAAATATAAAACCGCTCAGATATTAATAATTAATTATTATGTTATTTATCTTCTAACATTGTATAGTAATTAGGTACGAGCAACTACTATTATTTTCTGTAAATAAACTAATAAAATATAAACTTACATAACGGACTTGTTTTTATTCTTGTAAATGTCTTATTAGGTTACCTGTTTTATCCTTTCCTAAGTAAGCCTGTCTTTAAATTGATTGCTAATTATTATGTACCTAACTAAACATACCTACCTTAAATATATTTTAAAGAAACATTAGGTACTTACAGTTCTCAGTAGTTAATATTAGGAATTAGCTGAAGCAAAAGGAGGCAATTGACCAGGCTCGGCTTTGTAGAGCATCGTCTCTGTCACTCATACCTGTGATATTTTATATCACATATATAAAAAAGCTATCGCATTCCAAAACTCAAGTGTAATCTATACTAATATTATAAAGCTGAAGAGTTTGTTTGTTTGAAAGCGCTAATCTCAGGAACTACTGGTTCGAATTGAAAAATTCTTTTTGTGTTGGATAGTCCATTTATCGAGGAAGGCTTTAAGCTATTATAACATCACGCTGATCATAATAACAGAAATTGACGCGGTCGAAGTCACAGACAACAGCTAGTATAAAATAAAATATTATGTATTTATGTACCTACCTACCTACTTTCAATTTATAGGCAGTTCACATAGCGCCATCTAACGGTATACACTTTGACACTAATAAAGCTACACTATGGAGCGTAGGTACACAAGTTGTAGAGATGAAATGTAGACAGTACCAAGTACCTAGTACGTATAGGAGGCTGGAGATGGCAGTACATTAGTTGATATAAGATGATAGGAAAAATACAAGAGTGAATTTCCACGAGATCACAGCGTAGCGGGAATGTGTGAAAATATTATCACAAAAATTCGGCAAAAAGTCCGTTAAGACTGCGCAGAATGACAGAAAAAAATCAGACTTCACCCAGGCGATTGTGACTAAGCGATGAAATAAAACATGCCCGAAAACTCGTGCGAAACGCGATAGATGCTAGTATTGCGCGGAATAGGAGTGTAATAAGTGCAATTTGGCATCATGTATTCTAATGATGTAATCGTATGATGCGCTCATTGCCACTTCAGCTTTGGGACTCGCTTAGCAACCATAGGCAGTGATTCTGGTTTTGCTACAGATTTCTTCATTCCTGATTTGATCTCGCAGGGATACTCCAAGCATTGCTCTCTCCATCTCACTCTGATCCTTTTTATGAGGCCCATTATAAGCTACCAAGAAATTACCTGGTGCACTATAAGCATACTACCTATCTGAGGAAGTTGAGTAGCGTTATCGTATAGTTGTTAGAAGTTCCGGAAGCAAAGCTCAACTAAACTGAACCGTTTCCACCTGTATTACACAACAGCGATTTGCTTCAGTTTCCTAAAGCAGAGTGTTGTCGAATATCTAGAGCAGCAAATTCCCTCAAATGGACCCTGAATGAATATGCACACAGTTGGGTACACACAACTCATTTTCGTGTAACATGGACTTGTTGGGTAGAGGAAATGTTTATTTATTTATTTCTTTCTTTCTTTCTTTATTAAGCTATTGCATAGCTTCTATCGCGGGAAACTCCGTAACGAAAATAACCTGATACGGGACCCCTCTCACCGCTAGATGGCGTTGATAAAAAATGCTATGCAATAGCTTTACCGCGGCAGTCCCCGAGTGCCACACATCTTTTTTTATTTACTTATTTATTTATTTATATATTCATTTATTTATTTAAATGTTGCGAATAGAGAATTTATGATGATAGATAGAGAAAGTCCATATTGTGGGATAGAAAGAGTTGGGTACAGGAAAATTTGCAAAATAGAGTCTATGATGGGAGTTAGACAGAGTCCATATTGTGGGATTGTGTCCATGTTGCGGGATAGAGAGCCCATATTGCGGTTTAGGAAAAGTCCATGTTAGGGGCTATTACATAAGTGGGAACTTTTTGTCATTCAGTAAACAAATTGGAACTGTTAGGTATGTCATACATTCTCGCTCGTAATTATTAATATAGTGATATAGTAATTCTTTGACATATTTTGTAATGGTTTAAAAATATTAACAAATAACTCCTATAAGCTTGCGAGTCCTTAGGTGGGGTTGTTTAAAGCCTGATGAATGAGGTTTGCTGCTCCATGGCCTCACTCAATGGGAGGAAGCATTCGACCACAGATTATGGTACTCACTTTCCAGCATAAGGTGTAATCATAGCAAGCGATTGATATTGTAAAATGTAACTGTTCGATCGACAGACATTGAATAATATCCTCGATTATGGATAGATAGATAGGCATATTTAAGTACAGACTTTGACGCTGATCGCATACCTACCTAATGCATATACAAAACGTAGGTACCTATACAACACAATTCTGTTCATCTTTTCCTTTATGTATCTATATAATATAATAATATAGTAGTAAATCAAAATTAGATTTTATCTTACAATTAGTAATTAAATCAATCGATTTGAAAGGAATGAAAATTTAAAATCTTCTTCTTCTTCTTCTTCAACTAATGGACGTCCACTGCTGGACATAAGTCTCCTGCATGGACCTCCACAAGCCTCGGTCTTGCGCCGCCTGAATCCAGCGGCTCCCTGCGACTCGCTTGATGTCGTCTGTCCACCTAGTGGGGGGTCTGCCAACACTGCGCTTCCCGGTGCGAGGTCGCCACTCCAGCACCTTGGGACCCCATCGACCATCAGCTCTTCGAACTATGTGCCCCGCCCATTTCCACTTCAGTTTCGCAACCCGCAGAGCTATGTCGGTGACTTTGGTTCTCCTACGGATCTCCTCATTTCTGATTTGATCTTGCAGGGATACTCCGAGCATAGCTCTCTCCATCGCCCGCTGAGTGATCCTGAGCCTTCTTATGAGGCCCATAGTTAGCGACCATGTTTCGGATCCGTAAGTAATCACTGGCAACACGCACTGTTCGAAGACTTTAGTCTTCAGGCACTGAGGAATTTTGGACGAAAAGACATCTCTAAGCTTCCCGAACGCTGCCCAGCCGAGTTGGATTCGGCGGTTGATCTCTTTCTCGAAATTGGACCTACCTAGCTGGACTGTGTGTCCCAGGTATATATACTCGTCTACAATTTCGAGTGCAGAGTTCTCCACGATTACTGGGTGGAGCGGAGCATGAGCATTAGACATGATTTTCGTCTTGCTCATGTTCATTTTAAGGCCCACCTGTTGAGAAACCCTGCTGAGGTCATTGAGCATTGTATTGAGGTCTCCCAGAGTCTCTGCCATAATGACTATGTCATCGGCAAATCGAAGGTGAGTGATGTACTCGCCGTTTATGTTGATGCCAAGTCCGTTCCAATCCAGAAGCTTAAAGACGTCCTCCAACGCAGCGGTAAAGAGCTTCGGGGAGATTACGTCTCCCTGCCGCACTCCACGCTGCAATTGGATTGGCCTTGTAGTCTGGTCCTGTATACGTACTGACATAGTGGCGTTTTCGTACAAACACTTCAACACTTGAATGTACCGGTAGTCAATACGGCATCTCTGCAGCGACCTCAATACAGCCCAGGTTTCCACCGAATCGAAGGCTTTCTCATAGTCCACAAACGCTAAGCAAAGTGGCCTGTTATACTCTTCCGTCTTCTGTATAACCTGCCGCAGCGTATGAATATGGTCTATGGTGCTAAAGCCTTTTCGGAAACCGGCTTGTTCGGGAGGCTGGAAGTCGTCGAACCTACGGGCGAGACGATTCGTAATGACTCTCGAGAACAACTTATAAACATGACTCAGCAGCGAGATGGGTCTATAATTCTTCAACAAGGTGTTATCACCTTTTTTGAAGAACAGAACCACCACGCTCCTGTGCCATGCTTCCGGCGTTGTACCCTCGTGAATGACGGAATTGAACAATCGCTGAAAGATCTTTAAAACCGGTTTTCCACCCGCTTTCAGGAGTTCCGCCGTGATTCCGTCATCACCTGGCGCCTTGTTGTTCTTGAGTTGTTTGAGAGCCATACTAATCTCGTATAGGCTGACGTCCGGGATATCTTCGGTATAGTGTCGGGTCAGTTTGGCTCTAGGGTCTTTGGCCAAATCTTCAACAGGTTTCTGTGTCGTGGTATATAACTGTCCATAGAACTTCTCGACCACTCCCAAAACCTCAGGACGAGAAGAAACGAGACGACCGTCGTCAGTTTTCAGCCGCGTCAGCTGGCTCTGTCCGATAGACAGATCTCTCGCGAACACTTTGGAGCCTCGGTTCCGCTCGATGGTATCCACCACACCACCCTGGGACTGCTGGTCGCCCTCCCGGTAGTAAAACAAGTTGCCGGAATTGAGGATTATCGAGTCCTCCCCCTCTCTTCGGACTTCAGACAAACCTATAACATTCCAGCGCAACTTGTTCACTGCTTCTTCCAGCTCGATGATCTTCTCGTCGGTCCTCAAAGTGCGTGCGTTGTATGTCGCCAGGTCCAGTCGTCGGGGTTGGCAGCGGAATCCCATCCGGAGATTCTTAGCACCCCCTGCCCCGCCATTACCACGACCGCTGCCAGGGTCGGGAATAACGGGGCCGCCGGGAACTAGGGGCCTTGGCCTTGTGTTGTGCACCATACAAGGTTTTGCCCGTAATGACCGCGCTGGGCAGGCGTGTTGGTCATCGCAGGGCTAGACTGATCGCACCGGTGTCGCTGCTGCCCGACACCGGCCTGTGTCATTTGTTCAGTCTAGCCAGTGCGAAATGGTTATACCGCCATTTGTCGGTCGTCAGAGCCTCGTTAGTAGACCAGCAGGAGGCACCACGGGCAGGTGAGGTTGACAGTTGGAGCGCTAGATGGAAGTGCGCTCCCTTACCCCCCTATTTAAATTTAAAATAACAAAAAATAACTAAAAATTTCCAGGTTTTTTTCGGCCACAAAAAGTTCCCGAAGTAAATTTTCTTGGAACACTTTTAAAATTTGACTATAATAAGGTTGTCTAATGGAGATCGCTTAAAGCGCTCAGACCGTCTTTGCTCACCTATGTACATTGATTATAAGGTTTAGTTGTAAACATCATTTCTTGTGTGTAGCAATAATTTTTTTTTCTCTATTTGTCTATAATACTAACAATTTTTAAAAAAAACATAGTAAAATAAAAGAGAGAAAAACATAATAAAGATCGAATGCGGTATGACCGTCCAAAGAAACCAACACGTTTAATGTTACCGCGTTATACCATCCAAGTTGTTACCAAGTGGGGGGGTAACATAAAATCAAATGATGACCTATTTCATTCAGCACACTAGCTTAACTGTCCAAGAATAGTGACGTTTTCATGACACCTTATTTATTAAATACTTTTTGCTGATAAAAAAAAAAACTTTCTCCCTTCAAGCAATTTTTGTGAAGTAGTGTTCTAATTTAAAAGTTTAACAAGTGTGATTTTTTTCTAAAGAACATAAAGTTGTAAATATGATCATGCGATAATACCGGGTTGTATTTGAATTTTTGGCGGCAATTGTTAGTTTTTAAAATGATTAAGGTAAGTTTTTTGTTTATTTAAAATTTTACTCGTGTTTTCATACACCAACAACTTAAAATTTAATAAGTGTCAAGACCCCCACCCCGCATCAGTTGTTTTAAAAAAAAGGGGTTAAAATTATTTAACTTTCCACGAGATTGAACCTGCGAACTTTTGGATCCACCTCGATCTTACAAAACCTTATAAAAAAATATTGTTAGGTACGTTAAGTAAAAAAAAAATTTTTTAAGATGTCAGCTATGTGTGACAAATACGACGCTCTACGACAAATAAGTCTCATAACTATAATAAGTACTCCTATATTAGTATTTACTGCTGGGAACTGTGCTTCCATTTCCAGCCTCTAGAAACAGAATAGTTTATATTCTCTTGGTCCATTTCATAACATAACATTGGTAGTATCCAATCCTCTTTTTATTATATTTTGTTTTTACCTTCTCTAGAAGTAAAAAAACATATAACCGAATGAAGCAACATGCATAGGGAATTTTACAAATGTAGCCAATAATATTAATATCTACATTTTTAATTTGTTTTTTGGTTTAAAGCGAATTAAATTTTTCTACAAAAAAATAGCTAGCTTTACGAACTGGACAGGATCTCTCAATAATTTCAGTTAGCTGAAAGTTTCAGTTTTTCATGAACGTAGATGGTGGTATTTATAAAACACTACTTTTGAGAAAAGTTAAAAAACATAATGTTACCTGCCTTTTCCGATTACAACTAAAAAAAAAATTAGAGCAGTAAGTATTTGGAAAATGATTTTGCCGAGAAAATTGTTTCCATAAATTTTTCAATTTGAGCAAATTATATTTAAGTATGAAAGTCACTGTTCATACTCGTATAATTGTAATGTTACGACGCGACGTACCAAAAATCGCATTTTCAATATGTCCCATTACGGGTTGGGTCGCGTGTTCAGTGTGTTTCTGCCAATATCTCTCGGCAAAACTGTTTTGTTAGGCTAACAAACTGTGCTATTATCCACCGTAATTATGCATAATATGCAAGCTACGTTATATCATAGATCAGATGGAATTAACATAGAAAGTACTGCAATCTACATCATTTCTTACTCTTACGTTAATAAGGAATGCTATCTATTTGATCTGCATAAATAGGACGACCTCCTTGATGCAGTGGTGAGCGCTGTGGTCTTATAACTGGGAGGTCTCAGGATCGATTCCCGGCGGGGGCGGAACCTGAATTGTCTTTAGTCTGGTCTGGTTGAAGATGTTATCCGTAGCTAGTTACCACCCTATACTGTCAATGACGTGCCGCCAAGCGATTTAGCGTTCCGGCACGATGGCGAGTAGAAACAGATTGGGAGTATGGGTGGAATTTACACTGCCATACCCCTTCCAAGTTAGCCAATCTTAGACTGCATCGTCACTTACCATCAGGTGAGATCGCAGTCAAGGGCTATCTTGCCATCGAATAAAAAAAAAACTTACCATTAGGGATGAGATCGCAGACAAAGAATATCTTGTCATCGAATAAAAAAAAATTGGAAATATGTTGTTCATGGGAACTACATATTTTGTATGGACGAATCCCAGAAATATCTAAGATTTCGGAGTTTCAGCAAATAATATTGGCTTCAAAATTGATGAAAAACATCGTAAAATACCAACATTACTAAAATTCCTCTTCGCGAAGGATCGAGACGATGAGGCCTTGTTAATAGAGTAACAATTAACATTATAATTCCGGCTTTAGATAAGTAGGTAATTAAATAAGGTCAATCTCAAGTACAGAACAGGGAAATGCGTTTTCTTTTAATACGGATCGTGTGTGGAGAGAAATATCATACAAACCGGTCCAGCCAGGTTTCACATCGCATTTACACTTGTCCGCGCATTTATATCATTATCTGCTAATCGACTTAAGTTGATACTCTGATAACTGAAGGCTTTAGCCTTAGAGCACACAATAATCATCAGGGATAGAATAGAATAGAATAATTTTTTATTCAAATAAACTTTTACAAAGTACTTTCGATTAAAGGGCAGTTAAAGATCGCTCGCCACCGATTACACAATTTCACCCTCACCACCTGGGTGCCTGGAGTACTTCGACCGTCCGGTGTGCCAGATCTTTTTTTCCACGTACTTTTGAAACTGTGGAACTAACTTCCTGCGACGGTGCTCCTACTGAATTACAACATGGGGTCATTCAAGGGGCGGACCAACAAATTCCTAAAAAGCCGGCAACGCACTGGTGGTGCCTCTGGTGCTACAAGTGGTCATGGGCGGCGGTAATCACTTAACATCAGGTGACCCACCTGCTCGTTTGCTCGCTAAAAATAAAAAATAAAAAAAGTAGCCTTTAGCCATCAGGATGCGAAAAAATGTTTTCTGTCAAATATTTAAGATCTTGAAGGCACGCGCTCAGAAGCAATTGAGAGAAAATAAACTAGCTCGTGAGATAAATTATTTCGTATTTTTTTAAAGTATATTAGCCACGCTGAACTTGACTAATCCCTATTCCTTTTTTTTGAACACACACACCTGCGTAAAGCTTGTGTTAGAAGTGCGTACGACTTACGGTGTACGGGCGGGGTTGAACCGTCGACCTTTCAGTTTTGAGTCCGCATCTTTAACCTTTGGACTTTTGAGACTTTTCGATTGGTACAATTCTATTTCTGTGATTACTAAGTTCATAATAATTAGTGTTTTTTTTTTAATATGGCGGGTGACCTGATGTAAAGTGATTACCGCCGCCCATGAACACTTGTAGTACCAGAGGCACCACCAATGCGTTGCCGGCTTTTCAGGAACTTGTTGGTTCGCCCCTTGAATAACCCCATATTGTAATTAAGTTAAAGAATATTATGTACTAGGTGCATAAAATAAGAAAAAAAGGTCTTTTATCTTATTGTTTTTTTTGTATTAGATATCACTAGGTAATGATGTAGCTTATTCATAAAGCTACTTAATTTTACAGATGTAAAAAAAAAAATGGATTTGATCCTTATTCTGTTGTCTCTGGGTTTGATAAATCGTTCATTTAATAAATTTTTAAGTAGATCCAAAAAAGGTTTCTACTTCATTGCAAATCATGTAATTTAAGGATTCGATTAAACTGCAATTAGGACACATCGAATATTAACTATCCAACTTTAACTTATTCGGAGATTTTTTAATGTGCATCCATAATTTCTTGAAAATCTTGTTTTAAAGGATGTATCCAAATAAGAAGTAGAGTACCTACCTAGGCAATTATTTCGCATCTTGATTGCAACATTCTAGTTTAAGCATAGCAAACTACTTAAAAATGAAGTAAAGAATCATAATTCAGTTGTGAATTTTTTACTTAAATTTATCCTTTTATAGCATGCAGCTATACTACCTACCATTAATAACCATTCGTAAATCAGTCTGGCCGTTTAGACGGATAAAAAAAAATATATTATAAGTTTTGGATAGGTATTTGCCATTTGGTACCTAGCTCTTAAATACATGTTGATTTTAGATGTAGACCTACTATATCCCAATCTGAAAACGATACAGATCATTCTTGGTACCTACGAATCTACGAACATGTAGGAAACGTGGTTTTATTATAATAACGTGGTTACATTATTTTTTTTTATTCGATGACAAGATAGCCCTTGACTGCGATCACACCTGATGGTAAGTGACGATGCAGTCTAAGATGGTAGCGGGCTAACTTGGAAGGGGTATAGCAGTGTAAATTCAACCCATACCCCTAATCGGTTTCTACACGCCATCGTGCCGGAACGCTAAATCGCTTGGCGGCACGTCTTTGACGGTAGGGTGGTAACTAGCCACGGCCAAAGCCTCCCACTAGACCAGACCAGAGACAATTTAGAAATTATAAATTTTTTAATTGCACCCGCCGGGAATCGAACCCGAGACCTCCCAGTTATAAGATCACAGCGCTCACCACTGCGCCAGGGAGGTCGTCAAAATATACTTATACATTATTATACTTTTTTGGCCTACCTACATTTCGTTATAATCGTATGTTTAAACAACGTAGCGCTTGTCACGTATTCTATAAAAATGGCACTTTATGGCGCATTTAAATCACCGCAGCGAGCGGTTAGTGTGCAGAAAATTCATCAAGTCAGTAATTTCTCTAGCGGGCCGGCAATTAGACTGAAGAAAACCGTTAGCGTTCTGCCTTATTTGTTGCACGAAACATGCTGCGTGGATACTTACTAAGGCAACCCACACACTCACTTATTAGCTGTGGGATCACTGACCTGTATCTTTAATCTATGGTTAACACTTGACAGGTGTGGTTTCTTTTTTGGACCTACTTGATTGGCGCCATCTTGGCATTGTAAGCATAGATATGAGTGTCTCTGGAACTAATAATATTGCAAATGGCGCACCAACCTCTACAATTTATCTATGATTTCAGTTTAGGGCGAACCAATAGTTTAATTCAGAGCCTCAATAGTCCAATGGTTAATGGTGCGGACTGAAAACTGAAAGGTCACAGGTTCGAACCCCACCCGTTGCACTATTATCGTATCCACTCCTAGCACAAAATTTTTGCCTATTTGGAGCAGAGAGGAGAATATAAGTCAAGTTTAGCATGGCTAATATTATTTTAAAAAAATAAAATCGTAGCAGGCAATAGTAGTCAATGAGCGTCCAGCCTTACTTGGGATGAAAATTGTTAAGAATAAGTATTATGAGTAAAGAAAATAAATAATGCATGACTGTAGATTGTGGAATCAGGCCAAGCAATGGTACGAGTATAAACTTAAGAAGACATATAAGTCGAATATAGGCATATATTTATAGGCATATATTTTTAACTGCGAACATTTCTTGGGTTAGTTACTATAGGTATAGTTCTTTCAATTCACGAAGGCATGGTTTTGTGTGTGTCGTATCTGTATAAGTGTGAGCGAGAGCTTGCTCGCGCCTGACCGCTCCCACCTAGGCTCCTGACAGGCACGTACACTTACGCAATGTGCCTGAACACGACATAACCACAAGTAAAGCGCCCGTAATTTCATGATATAAACGTACTATAACAATGTATGTTTATGTCAATGTTCTGTTACTTAATTCATTAGCATTAAAAAAATACGCAGATCTTCACGTAACTGAAGAATGTAATAGTGAAAAAATGGATGAAATGCTAAAAGCATGTCTCTCATGAACATGCAACATTGGTGCAAATCTACTAGCGTGTAGATACGTCTTATTTTATCTCATGCCTATTTTATAATTCATTTTCCTTTTTATGTGTTAGAAAATTATTCACGCTCCCAATGTCTTATTACTTTCGCTGACGACTTCCTGACTTTCATTATTATGTTTAAATTAAGTTTTTCGCGTACCATTTTATAGCGTAAAGTACTTAAATGTACCGTATATAATACTAGGAAGTAGAGGCTACTTTAGGTAATTTTATACTTACATAACAGTAGGTAAAATAAATTTAACTTAATAAACTTTTTTTTAAATATCTTAGCCAATACGCTACACACACAACCATAAGCCACGAGCCCTCGTGAAATGAAAGAACTATACATATTAATGTATAGGTAATTTCTTTATTGTTATTTACAAAAGGTTTTTATTAAACAAGTAAAAAGTTTAAAAACTGTAACTGTTAAAGGTGCGGTCTGAAAACTGAAAGGTCACAGGTTCGAGCTTCACCCGGTGCACTATTGTCGTACTCACTCCTAACACAATCTTTCCGCTTATTCGGAGCAGATAGGGGGATATCAGTCAACTGGAGTTTTAAAAAAATATCAAGGCAAGAGTGAATAGGCATCTTCTAGGCAAGCGCGCTCCAACCTAATCAATGCTATCTAGTATCGAATGTGGTCAAGCGCAAGCATATTTCGGATAAAAACCTCCCTGACGCAGTGGTGAGCGCTGTGGTCTTATAACTGGGAGGTCTCGGGTTCGATTCCCGGCGGGGGCAATTTAGTAATTTATTATTTCTAAATTGTCTCTGGTCTGGTCTGGTGGGAGGCATGGCCGTGGCTAGTTACCACCCTATCGTCAAAAACGTGCCGCCAAGCGATTTGGCGTTCCGGCACGATGGCGTGTAGAAACCGATTAGGGGTATGGGTTGAATTTACACTGCTATACCCCTTCCAAGTTAGCCCGCTACCATCTTAGACTGCATCATCACTTACCATCAGGTGAGATCGCATTCAAGGGCTATCTTGTCATAGAATAAAAAAAAAAAAATCAACAGCTAAATCGATCTTATAACATTCAAGGTGCTGAAAATGCTACATAATATCTCAATCCAAGCACCGTGACTCGTTTCACTCTTGTCATTTCACTCGCATGATTCGAGCGATTATATCTTCCAAACGGGTGGTTGTACGAAAGTGAAATGGAGTGGTAATGACCTTGGACAGAATTTGAGAAGTGATACTATCGAGAGTGATTTACTTTAATCAGCGTTCAACGCGCTGATCGCTTTAACAGTGCGCAGAATGCCAGAAAAAATATCCCCGCGATAGAAGAAATAAAACATTCCCGACACCTCGTGTGAAACGCGACAGATGCTAACGTGTTGGAGTGCCAAATATATCATAATAATATTATGTATTCTATTAAAGTTCGACGGTTGTCATTACCAATCTTTTTCAAAGTTTGTTAAGTTTTGAATGTTTTTGTTAACTTTAAATTTATATTTGTTTGGTTAATATTGGTCGCGTGTCGTCTTCTACGATGAGTAAAAAAGGGAAAAGTTTTGCATAGCGAAGATTATTTATTATTTTAATTAATGACTTTCATTTAAGCGGGAAAAAATAAGAAATTAAAAATCGCGCCTTTTGATATTCAATGTCATTACCATGACAAACATTGCCAGATTGCCAGATCGCGGGGATTCTGGCATTCTGCGCACTGCTAAGAGGACATACGTAGACTGGGCTAAGTATAGATAAACAATTCCATTAGTAGAAAAGAATAATCTATCTATAAAAGGCGGTCGGCACAGTCGCCTTTTTACGCGATGCGAAGCCGGTTTTGCTGTCTGGACTTGAAGTGAGAATACATTCCCGGAATTAACGCAAAAGGCTGGTTGAATCATCGGTAGTAGGTATCTACTTAGCTCATAATAATGTCCTCCCGACTGAAACATGCCACGGCGGCCAATCTCCACAGAGACCAGCCATCTGGGCGGGAGATATTATAGTGCACAAATGTGTGCGCAAACAAAGGTCTCTATTAGGTCTCTATTCCATCTGAAAACTACTGAAGCTAGAAACATGTTTTGACAGCAAAATTTTTTTAAGCTATTGCATAGCTTCTATCGCGGGCCAGCGTGGAGACCGAATCCAGAAATTCCGTAACGAAAATAACCTGACACGGGACTCCTCTACGGTGAGCCGCTAGATGGCGTTGATAAAAAATGCTATGCAATAGCTTTACCGCGACAGTCCCCAAGTGCCACACGTCTTTTTTTTTGTCTCTCTCCATATTATCTCTATTCCATCTACTCACTAAGGAGGGACTTTTTTCGAAATTAAATCCCTTCAAGTTATGTTCCTCAATGAAAATTGGTATTTAGGCTTTCCGTTAAAAAAGCTGGAAACCTGAATCACAATTTTTGGAAATAACTAGGTAGACTACGGTTGATATTTTTATCAAGGGGGTTGAAAGTTTTCAAGTTATAAATATATAGTTATATATAGGTGAAAATTTGTTGTATGGAGAAACATCCACACGATCCAAGTCGTGGGCATCAACTATAGTATCTTGTAGTAGGCCCTACTAGTACCTATTATTATTTATTACTAGTTGATGCCCGCGACTTCGTTCACGTGGATTAAGGTTTTTAATTCCCGCGGGAACTCTCTTATTTTTCGGGATAAAAAGTAGTCTATGTGTTCCAGACTATAATCTGTCTCTGTGCCAAATTTCATCCAAATCCGTTCAACCGTTTTTGGGTGTGTCAGTAACAAACATCCAAACATCCACACTTTCACATTTATAATATTACTAGCGGACGCCCGCGACTTCGTCCGCGTTCATAAATCACCACAGTTTAGGTTGGCAGAACCCCTTCAACATCAGGATTGAGGAGTTGGAACCCGAAGTTTTTATGGGACCATCTCGCAAAGTTTTTGTGTCGATTAAAAAAAGATTCACGCAAATTGACTGATTTGACTGATGTAATGACGTGGAAACTGATGCATTTTATCTCGCGTGCCGAAACTAATACAAAAGAAACGCGAGTTTCGGAACGCGACATTAAACTCCTCCAACTATGTATTCTGTGCTCCAACGCACACACGCACATTGTTTTGATAGATATGATCTTTGACGTTAGGAACACACCTACATTGCTTAGACAACAGTGAGTGCTTGTAATTTAATATGAACTTTATACCATAGCAATAAAGCTCAAATTGACTATGTTTTAGTTTCAAATCATTTGTATGGGAAAAAGAAAAGGGCTATTTTTAGGGTTTTTCAAGCAATAATTCTAATTTTTCTCGCCGTAAAAACCATCCTTGAACTTCAACGAACATTTTAAAAAAAGAATTAGCGAAATCGGTCCAGCCGTTCACGCGTGATGCGCTTACCAACACATTTTGCGATTCATTTTTATATTATAGATATTATATAAGTAGGATCATTAAAGTTAAGGGAAATTGCCCCTAAACGTTAAAGAAAGTGGAAAAATGTGGTCTGTTTGTAAACTAAAAATACGTTTCGTAAAGAACGAATTAATAATTTTTAATTCATTTATTATTATTATCATTTATTTAATTATATTGAATAAAAATGTGTTCGTAATAAAATTATTTTTAATGCATTGCTTTACGCAATTTTACTACCGCTTTTCTATTTAGGTATGATTTCCTATCGAGTCTAGGTACCTAAATATTATTTTGAACATATATCTAAACTTATTTTAGCAGGAAAAAATTGAATCCTACCTTTTTAACCGACTTCCAAAAAAGGAGGAGGTTCTCAATTCGTTGGAATCTTTTTTTAATATTTTGTATGTATGCTCCCCGATTACCCGAAAACGCCTGGACCGATTTGGAAAATTCTTTTTTTATTTAACAGGGTATACTTCCCAGGTTGTCCCATTGTAATCAGGTCAAGATCTGATGATGGGATCCTGGAGAAATCGAGGGAACCCTTCAAATTTTATAGGCACAATTGATACTTTGTAGTGACGTTTGAAGTCGGTTTTTGTAAAAGGAATTTTTCTTCTTCTTTTTCATTTTCAACTTATAGACGTCCACTGCTGAACATAAGTCTCTTGCATGGACCTCCACAGGCCTCGGTCTTCAGCGGCTCCCTGCAACTCGTTTGATGTCGTCGGTCCACCTAGTGGGGGGTCTGCCAACACTGCGCTTCCCGGTGCGGGGTCGCCACTCCAGCCAGTGCCGTAAATAGCCTTTTCTGCGCCCTATGCGAGTTTTTATAATTGTGCCCTGTGCGAGCTTCTATAACTGCGGCCTTGTTTTTTTTAGATATTATAGGTACCCTAGCTAGAGCAATGCGATGTATATGCTTTTGGAAGAAAAATCTATTTTTTTAAAGAACTAGAACTGATGTGGGCAAACGAGCACTAGGGGCGCAGCGGGAACTTATCAGGAGCAAACCGAAAAAATAATAACCTGTAACGACCGCCCTATTTACGGCACTGACTCCAGCACCTTGGAAAGGAAAGGAATTTTTACGTTTATATTATTTTCTTTCCCAGTTACTGCTGGTAATGACAATATGGACGTTCTCCGAAGCGTCGTACCCCGCCCGGATGGCGCTGAAGCTGCGGAGTCCGGTCGCGTTCCGGCCCGGTGTGGTACTCCAGCGGCCGCCGTACCAGCAGCGAGTCGTACCGCCCGCGATGAGGCGAGCACCGTACATTCTATACAGGAATTTCCCTCACCATAGGTTCGTTTTTCTTTAAATTGCTATAGGTATCTACTACTTTTTTCTTTTTTTTTAAAAAGAAAGAATATTAGCCTACCTGAAGTTGACTTATATTCTCCTATCCCCTCCAAATAAGCGGAAAGCTTGTGTTAGGAGTGGGTACGACAATAGTGCAACGGGTGGGATTCGAACCTGCGACCTTACAGTTTTCAGTCCGCACCTTTAACCGTTGAGTTTAAATATTAGGTACGTACATTTTGAGCCCCGAAAGATAGATAGGATAGAGGTATTGCAGTGATGCATCTTCGGCATGTTTTTACCCTTATAGTGTTTAGGGTTCCGTACCCGAAGAGTAACCAATGGGACCCTATTATCCGTAATAGTTATGTAGGCAATAGAAATTTTCAGAGAATGTGTAATTAATAAAAAATAATTAAAAATAAATGGGGGCACCCCTACTGGAAACGTGTTTTTTTTTCGGCGCTTTTTGATACGGAATCCTTCGTATGTGAGTCCGACTCGCATTTATTTATTTATTGGTTTGCCAACAGGAAATCACATAACAATTACATAAAGTTATACTACGTTATCTATAGAATCTACTACATATATTTCACCGGTTATTAAACTTGTCCTTATTCCCATTCAGGTACGCCATGAAGCACATGAACCCAGTACCGCCACGCAACGTCTTCAGCCCGTGGAAGACCACCAGGCTGCCGGTGCCAGGCGCCACGCCGGAATACGAGTTCGTGCGGGCCGCGTCCTCGCCCGTCATACAGGCAGATGGTACAGGTTGACTAGCTGAGATGCACTTAAGCACCTTTTATAGCACCTTCTTTTTCGCAGTAGTACCTATAGGTGCCCAAAGTTTAACGATTTACGAGACAGCTTTTGGCTAGAATGTATAGGCTGTTTCAAAATGGCTGCCTAAACATAAATTTTGAAGCTTGCATGAAAAGTCACTGTGGAATCATGTTCGGCATTCGTTCGGCTTATTTTTGAATTTTATCTTAAATATTTTAGAGGCAAACACAAGTTAATACATACTTAGAAAATTTTCTGTCAAAGCCTTACCGATCTTTTAGTAACTACCCACGTAACTATTTCTCATTTTTTTTTTTTAACTTTTTCTATCTGAATAATTTCTCTTGTGCACGTTGCACATTGTGATTTTTTTGTTGTCCACAGTAATAACGAACATCACTCGTGATTATTGCTCTATTGGGCACTATTTCCTCTAGAATGAGGTTTAAGGCCTGATAGTCCACCACGCTGGCCACGTGTGGAATTTCAAAACGAAATATGACGTCACAAGCTATCTAAACACCGCGATCGTATTGGTTAGATTCGAGCGCGTGACGTCAGCCACCGTGTTTGAAAGCGCGGCAACATGGCGGCGCTACGTTTAAATCGTCCAACTCGAATGGCAGTTTAAAAAAAAATTAATCATTATCATTAGTGATTCATTTTTTTCTATACTACGGTGAAGTAAAGAATTAATTAAAAATACAAAACAATTCCGTGCGTGAACACTGAGATACTATAGGTAGTATTTCAAACATGAAGTAGGTTCATACGTTTGAAATTTTTCGACGCGCCCGCCACCGCGCCAACGAATTAAAGTTCCTTATTTGATTGAGTGATGTTCTCACACTGTGGACAAAGACAATTCGGTTCAGTTGGTTGTAACCGCAGGTGCCATCCACACCATCCCAGCGCCCAACCTCAGCCTGTCTGAGCGGCCGATCGTGGTCGTCGACTCTTCCGAAACCAGCAGTGAGAGCGAGTCTTCTGAGGAGGTATCTACCTTGTTTTCCTTTACCCACAAATGAACAGAGATAATATAATAGTATTTTAAGCGTAGAGTTTCTGTGCGGGTTTTTAATATGTATACAACATTCGTAAAAAAAAATTGAACCAATTTTCAATATAAGAATATATTTTTTAAGGTTATGGGCCCTGCTGCAGTTTGTCGTAGGTGTTTAAAAAATTAATTTGTCTTCATTTTTGCTGAACAAAATTTGGAACTTGGAACTTTAAAGTGCATTCATTAATCATTTATAGTGTGTTTTTTATAATAATAAACGCATGTTTGTTTATGTTTATAGATCTTTAAAAACTGCCATCAAAGATCACGGTTTCATACTTTTGATAACAACCTTTTCATGTTTTAATAGCAAACTAACCAACAGCGTAATAAATACCATTTGCCTTGGTATACTTAACGATAGATAAAATCTATTTCAGGCAAGACCATCGTATGAAGTAACGGAGAGATATCTGGATCAACCGATTTATCAGTCAAATCCAAAGATAGAACCACCAATCGGATTTTCAAAAGCATCTGTAAGTAAGCCCACAATAATAATCAAACTTTAATGATGAAACGACAAGTATTTGACATAAAACGCTTTTCCTCAAGAAGAAAGAAGATCCTATGTTGAAGACTTAGTAAAATAAAACATGAGACATGACCTACAATCGTTTGAATCAAAGGTTATAAACATCATTTTTTTCTAGACAATGTCAGCGGCGGAACTTCAGAATATAATGGCATTGAGGAATAACGCAGCTTTACACGTAGCGTCCGAGTATGGTCTGCCCATACATCTAGGAGCTCAGCCCGTGTCACAGACTTCAGTGATACCACATCAATTCTCAATGCAGGTTCGTTTTAGAATATAACTTTTCCACTACTCGACAGTAATGCGAAGAAGAATCTGTGCAAGACACAAGTACAAATTTTATTTATAACACAAAGAGGACAGGTGTAAAATGTTGATTGTAATTTTAAAAGTAACAAATTAGTATTTTTGTGAGATGGATTTATTTAATTTTTCAGGGATTCCACGGAACTCTTCAAGACTTCAAAGCGGCGGAAGGATTAATAATGCCACCAAACGGAATATACCAACAGTTCCCAACAATCTTTCAGCAATTCCCACCAGTAAACTTCCTGCCGTTCACTCAAGATTTCCACCAACCACAAATACAAACACAAGCTCCAGAGACCGAAACTCCTTTATATTTGTTACAAAATGAACAGATAACTAAACAAGCGCCATCATCATTCGTTCCTAGTGATGAAAAGAATTTGGTGCAAAGAGAAACGCAAGAAAATCCTATCATATCTATTTTACCTCAAGCCTTTAGTGTTAAAAACGTTTCAGAAAATATCATCGATGTAGACTCTACTACCGTATCTAATCCACCGAATTCAACCCCAGATTTGGTGACCTCTGAAACAACTACAGCTAAACAAGTAGAAACAAATACAGAAAACCAAAAAGCAGTCCTACCTGTATATTATGCTCAAATTGGTCAAAGCGTTGGTAATGTTATAGCTAATGGTTTTTATACGGCACTAAATGACGCCCGTGCAACTATGGCTAGTGATTTCGACAAAACAGAACGCCAAGAGGATACGCCAAATGATAGTCAAGTGAATAATACTACTACGAACCCACCAACGACTACTCAACGAGAAACAAAATCTTTATACAAACAAAGCCAAAACTTTGATAAAAAGGCTAAAGACGATGGTCTTAAAAATCTAATTACATCGCCATTCGAAAAGACAGCTGAATCAGTTAACGTAGCTTATACATTACTAAGAGCCAATGAAAAACAGGCTAAGGTCAATCAAGATGGAGAGATATTTGCAGGACAACTAGTAGAAGCTAAAATAAGCGAAGATCAAGATTTCAATAAAGAAAAGGCAAATTTGGCCAATCGTACACCAATTCGTATGTTTTCCGTAACAGAAAAAAGGGTTTCGGAATCAATACCACAGAAGTCTGTCGTCAAGGCTAAGATACCACCGAAAAGTAAACTAACATTCGATGATAAAACCGGGGAACCTGTTCTGAGAGTTTACGCTAGTTATGTTGATAATCCTGTACAGGTAAGTTTTTAGACTGTTATTTAAATTTTAATTTATATATTTAGATAAGACGGAGAAATAGATTTTATATACCTTTATTCCGCTTAATACAAAATTAAATTTCCCAAAAGCATTTGTTACTGAAAAAACAAAAAGAATAATATCACTGAAATAGTTAAACGATATGTTATTATTTGTAACAAATTAAATCTTCATTTACAGAAAGAAGTAGTAACAACAAAACTAGCAAACATGAAACGCAAGGAAATAGCGAGAAAGCAGGATACGGTTGATTGGAAAACTGACGCTGTAAAAAGTATTGAACAAGAAGAAACTGATAATATCAACCATATGGCACAGTTCGGGCTGAAAATAAAATCCAGAAGCGATGATTATATGCCAATATTTGATGAGTATGAGTAGCCTAGTAAGATAAGTTGAGTATTTTCAAACTGCTCCTAATACAGAAACGAGATTGGTTGGTGGAACTTTAGGTGGGGTAGTAGTTTAATTTCAAAATGGCGACCAAATCCCGCCGTTGTCTAATCCGCCATTTTGAATTTAAGTAAGGGATTTTGCTCAATAAGTTCATCAAGGATTCATCATTGATAATTACGTTATAAAAATTCCTAACAACTTTAGTTCATACAATAGGTACGTACTGTTTACCAACTTTACAAATTGCTGCCGATAATTTTTGCAATTCAAAGAAAGAAAAAAAAAAAACAAATTATCACAGGTTGTAATAATAGTATGTTAATAAATAGCTGTAAACTTCTTTACCTGAATGTCTTCAAATAAAGTTTTAGGTACTAAAAGATGTGTATTATGATCACTGATCAGATTAAAAAAATTTAATCTCAAGATTACATAGTTTTAAATATCTTAATTAAGTTTATTTATTTGTAAATATATTTCGTTACAAATTTTTAAGTTTTTATTTTTTATGTTATGTGTATTAATTAAGATTTCAATTATTATGCATTTAGAAATATTATTAGTACCTACGTACATTAATTTATTTTGTAAAAAGCCAAATTTATTTACTAAAAATAAACTAACAAAACTAAATGGAATTTAATTTCATATTAATTTTTTTTCTCAAACGTACTTTGAAGTAAATAACAAGAGTTGGCAATCTATATTATTTCTTCTTAATAATCTCTGAAGACTAAAGAAGTTTTTAAAGATACCTTCCATTAATTATAATATTAAAATTAAAAAAAAAAAGTCAAAAATTACAAGATTCAACAGTGACAGTTTATTCCTTGAAAAACATCAAAATCACACTCCATATGTCATACATTTTTGTAAATAGGTACCCTAAACTTCCACTGAGATATTATACCTACAACTTTACTTTTTTACTTTATAGTATTTAGTAACTAGCTTTTGCCTGCAAGTCCGTCCGCGTTGCGATCACCATTTAAAAATATCCAAGGATATTGCTTTCTGAGCCAGGATAGAAAAGGTTAGCTTCATGAAGACTATGGGATAGGATATGTTTATTAAACATGTAAAAAAGTGGAAAAATTGGGATTTCACACTGTGGCAGTATATTATCAGTCATCAAAATTAATGTATTAGGACTATCATTTTCGTCTGTGTCATTCTAGGCAAGAGCGCTCTAATATAGACCGCTTGATAATGCGATGATCACTTTCCATCAGACATGATTGCTGTCAAACGCAAGCCTATCGCGCAGTTTAAAAAATATCATTCTAAATAAACGCCGTGCTCGGTGTTTAAGTAGGGTTCAACCAAAAAAAGTTATTTTTTTGAAGAAAAAATAAAACAAAAAACAGGATTTAGGAAAAAAAAACCGTGTTATCAAAATTTATATGCTCTTTACTAAATAGCATATTCAAAATCACGCTCTATTAAAAGTACATTAGCTGACAAGTAAACCCGCAGAAGACTATAAATTTTCAAAAACCCAAATTTGACGCCATTTGAATAATTTAATTTTTGAAAAAAAAAAAAAAGAAAACAAAACAATAGAATTTTTGAGATAAAAGTTGTTGCAGCAAATCAGCGATAGGATCAAAACTCTTTTTTAAAGAATGATTTAGGAGAAAAAACCGTTTTATCAAAATTTATATGAATATACTCTTTTCTAAAAAGCATATTCGTTGGCGTGCCAGCTGGTAAAAAACCCAAAAAAAAAAAGATTAAAAAAAAAATTGTATTGCACATAATTTACAAACAATATATTACAATCCTAGTACAATATCTCAGTGGAGTTTGTGTAGTGTGGTCCTACAACTAGTGTAGTTTGTCGAGTTGGTCCATGAACCACGGCCGGCCGGACGCGCGTTTTGTGAGTATGTCGCAACCAGTCTCCGTTACTAGAAGAGTTTGTTCAAACTGCAACAAAAGGTATAGGTGAGCACAGCTCTACTTTAAAAGCCTCAATAGCCCAACGGTTAAACGTGCGGACTCAATACTGAAAGGTCGCAGGTTCGAATCCCACCCGTTGCTCTATTGTCGTACCCACTCCTAGCACAAGCTTTCCGCTTATTTGAAGGGGATAGGAGAATATTAGTTCACTTCAGCTTGGCTAATATTCTTTAAAAAAAAAAACTTGAGAGGTGTCAAGGGACACCCGGATGGAACGAAGTTCAATGTGAAATAGAAATGAAAATATCTGGCTTGCTTTCTATAAGAGAGAGAGAGACAGACAGAGAAACATGCGACGCCTATAGCAAAAAGTGTCGTGACAACTTTTCGTAAGAATTTTTTCCGTCTAGCCCCCTTTCACAACGCGCGATAAGGAACTTCGTTCCAAAAAAAAAATGTTATAAGCCATTGTATAATAATAATTCCTTTATTTGTAGCATCTGAGGCTTATTTTGTTTCCAGAAAATCTGAACTAATTTAAGTATGTCATGCTCTCTTTAAACATTTCTGTGGTGGCGTCATGATGTGGTGCGGGTTGTTACGTTCCCTCAAATATGGTTGAGCGAAGCAACGGCTAGATCATGCGTCATGCTCGTGAACGGGTGCCACCAACGGGACTGGGTCTGCTTTGTCTGCCCGTATTGACATGCGTTGGATTGTGTGTACTAAGTATGCATTTTTGAAGCTTCATTGTGGAAGCACTGTATACATAGCATGGTTTTGTTACCTATTTAAAAATTTTTTTTTTTTTGAAAAGACCAACTGCTGAGTTTCTTCTCAGCAGAATCTGCATTCCGAACAAGTTGGCCAACATGAAATAAATAAATTTTGAATTTGAATTACGAGTTTAGGAGATGAGAGGGGGTTGAAACACGAACCTGTGCAGATCTGGAGCCGTCCGCGGTGACGGCGGTCCAGTGGTCGGGCCACTGCTCGTCACGCCAGCCGCCCTCATTGATCATCGGCTCGATGGTGAAACAATGGCCCGGCTTCATCACACCCACTGCTTTGTTCTCTGTGATATAATATAATAATAATAATAATAAATGTTTATTGATCCAAAATCACTTCGTTTCGGACTTTGTCCCTCAAAGAAATTCCGAGCATAGCTCTCTCCATAGCACGCTGAGCGACTTGAAGTTTGTGAGCTAGCCTCACTGTCAGTGTCCACGTTTCAGCACCGGAAGTCATCACTGGTAGGACGCACTGATTAAAAACTTTTGTCTTTAGGCATTGTGGTATTTATAAAGGCCGAGGATAGGTAACGTTGGCGCTACTTAAGCCTAAGCCTAGCCTAGTTGGCCTAAGTCCAACAGTGGATGCATGTGGGCTGATGATGATGATGATGATAATGGCCCAAAATAAATAAACAAGTAAAATTCTGCAATTTCAATGAAAAAGCTTAATATACTAGAATATTAAGCTTTTTCATTAATTACAAACAAAAGTAGTAAGTATTACAGAAAACATTTGCCCGTAAGGTAGGTATAGACCTGTGTTTTAGGTGACAGTGGTCTCCTTAAATAAAAGGTTCATTTATACAACATAATATGTTATACAACATATGATATGTTATTACTTTATTAAGGTATAGTTGAGGATTTCGAGTGTGACATCATCAGTGTATCAGAGACAAACAAATACATAAAAGTTTTAATGTGAGTTTTAATGTGGTATGATACGAAATATTTTGACTCAGCGATCACCTTGCCAAATATTATAGAAATCTTTTTAGTGATTTTGACGACCTCCCTGGTGCAGTGGTGAGCGCTGTGATCTCATAACTTTGAGGTCTCGGGTTCGTTTCCGGCATGATGACATGTAGAAACAGATTAGGGATAGGGGTTGAATTTACACTGCCATACCCCTTCCAAGTTAGACTTCATCGTCACATACCATCAGGTGAGATCTTGCATGGAATTAAAAAAAAAATTCTTCTACTTACTTGCATAATGTGGTACATTAGGCGCTGTATGGAACAGCCTGTGTATTCCATGACCACAATATGACCGCACCACACTCAACCCATTAGCTTGCGCGTGTTTTTGTATAACATTTCCAATCTCCCTATACTTCTCTCCGGGTTTCACAATCTCTATAGCCTTCTGTAAGCACTCGTACGTAACTTGCACAAGCTTCTTGGAGGACTCGGGAACGTTGCCAACAAAAAACGTCTCGTTCAAGTCACCGTGGAACTCTCTGTGGTACACTGTCACATCAACATTGCATATGTCACCGTCCTGCAAAGAGAAAATCATACATTAATGCTAGAAAAAAAAGCTGTGGTTTTGTAACTGAGAGATCTCTGGTTTGATTCCCGGCAGGGGCAATTTGGGAATTCATCATTTCTAATTATATTATTATAAATAATGAGAAATGAATGTCTGGTCTGGTGAGAGGCTGTGGCTAGTTACCACCCTATCATCAGACTTACCACCAAGCGATTAAGCATTCTGGCACGATGGAGTGTAGATGCAGATTAGAGGTATGAGTATTGCCATATCCTTTCTAAGTTAGCCTGCTACCATCTTAGACTGTATTGTCACATACTATTGGTTGAGATTGCAATTTGCAGTCAAGGACTAACTTGTCATCAAATAAAAGTCAGCAATTTTTGACATTCAAATGCAATTTTTAAGTCACAATCGAAGAAATAATAGTACATTATGGTACAAGTGTAAAAGTTGGTGATTACCGCTGAGGCGCTATTGAGACCCGAGCCGTCAGGTGAGGGTCTTAAGGTAGCCGAGGACGGTAATCATCAATATACACGTGTATCATACGACGTTTTTCAACACACTTGTGAAGAAAATAACACTAAAATAGTACATTATGGTACAAAACAGTGAAAACGAGTTGTGAAAAATTTTTCGCAATGGCGGGAACAATTAATGTTGTTCTTTTGTTCGCCCTCTTGATATGCTCTTGAGGGCAGGCAAAGATCGACGACCATACAGCCTATTCAGGTGTTTATTTGATTTAATCAGTTTTCCAGAATGCGCGCGCACCTTTAATGGCCATAGACTAGAAGGATGAGGTGTCTTTTTTTTTTGGCTTTTCTCTTATAGCCACGTACAAAATGGGGAATTTCGAGTTTTCTTTATTACAAAAAAAAAAAAAACAAAAGTTACTGACAGTTTTATTTATTAAACACGTACATGTTGAAATTATCTATTTAAATACGGAGTTGTATGAAATGAGCAAGCAATAGGTACATTAATTTAACACGATATTTTTATAAATTATTGAACAAGATCTTTTTTGTAATAGAAACTTTTTTAAGAACACAGCAACTCACCCAATAAAATTTTAAAAAAAATTTCTATAACTCACATTGTGAATAATAGTAATCAAAAGTCACAGTTTGAGTTAGAGGTGTCATTGTGTGCCTAGTTGCGGTGAACCGGGAGCCCCTTTATGAGCAAGTGTGTTGAAAAGAATATTACGCTACGCTAACATACGCTAGTCTATATATTTAAAAAAAATACGATACAGTTATAATATTAGGCAAGTATGATACCTGCAGTGGACGCAAGTCAGGTATCCCATGGCAGATGACCTCGTTGACCGAAGTGCAGCAGCTGTTGGGAAAGTTGTGATAGTTCAGAGGGCTCGGATAGCACTCCCTCTCAACGCAAGCCTCATGCACCACTCGGTCAATCTCCTCCGTTGTTACCCCTACATCACACACTCTGAAAATTAAATGAACCTTACATCATTGTCATTTAAACTGAAAACATTGTTATAATATTTCATAAGTTTATTTTCATAGCAGAATCTGCTTTTTAGAATAGATTAGAAAAGAATAATTTTTTATACAAATAAACTTTTACAAAGTGCTTTCATATTGTCAAATGAATCTACAACTGGTTTGAAATGCCATTTTTATTTTGCTCTGCTTGTTGGCCTGTAATTTTGAATTGGAAAATATTTTAACTGTGTCTCAAAAGTCTGAGCTAGACATAATACATAATATAAAAATAAAACAGATAATTTTATGACTAATTTTCATTCTTCATTCATTCATAAACTATTTTATTTTGGAAATTTTACTTATATTACAGAAAAAGTTACAAAAGTAGCATTTCGAAATAAACAAAATTATCCTTACTTGGCAGCTTCATCCAACACCTCCCTCCCAAGCCGGCAAGCAACTCTCATTCCCTCAATCTCCTCATCATCCAACACTTTGATCTGTCCTGAGCCTTTAGCTGCATTCTCTGAAGCTGGGAACCCAGTTGGATGATCAGCATAATCCGGGCGACCTATATGTGGTGGTACAGTTCTCTTAGGGCCTGGTGGAAATGGCCTCAGCTTCCCAGTAAAGTTGTATGATGGCCATGGATTGTATTCCACACCCGACCCATCCGTGCTCTCACCTTCTACAACAAGAATTTAATAAAATCAGCTAAAGCAGTAAATAATTTCTTTTTAACCAACTTCTCTTATCAATAAATTAATTTAAAAATAGATTAAATACTCATGGTAACATCAAAATTGCTCTTATTACCTAGTTACCTACTATCTGAATGATTTGAATATGAAAAGATTTAGCTAATCAGGATTATTGCATTAAAATTTATGCAAGGGAGGGCAGTTAGTTAAATAAACCAGGGTCTACATAATATTCCAAGGATAATAAGGGTGTCATTTGACGGCGTAAAAACAGCTTTACTATCATACAACTGTGCAGTGCCGGGGGTGTTAAATATAATTATTATAATAATGGTTCGATTCATTTTTCCTATGACTTCGTTCACAATCATGTCAGTGCACCTGTAGGCGTCATCGATTAAGCTCTACGTGGCCTGTCACGTCCTTAACATTTCACTAGTGTGGGATTAATCCTTATGGATAAATGACTGGTTAACCATAGAATACTCGCCTCCATACAACTAAAACATAACCTACAAAACACTCACTCGCTAATGAATGGATGATTTTGTGTGATTTCCACGATTTCTTGAAGCAGTCCTGGTTGCAGAAGAAGGAACCTTGTATCCCAAGCTTGATACAGGTCGGACATTGGAGCTGTGCAATAGATTTACAACCGGGAGTTTCGCACATTCCAATTCCGGCCATTTTAAAGAATTTTTTGTTTTTGAATTGACAAATTGACTTTGACGTTTGACAACTGACATTGACAAGAGTTAATTGCGAAGTGTCATTTGTGATGGCGGCCCTGGCCACAGATTCATAAAAACACAAATGACAAATGACAAAACAATGACATACAATTTGGAATCGATATTATCAATATCGATATTTGGAATCGAATCGTAAAAATCAATCAAATCAATATCATCACTTCAGTGGAGCTATGTAACCAACCAAAATACGGAAGATACTTATTACTTTAATTAATAGCATCAATATAAAAATTTCTGTACCTATGTTTTCTCCAATTGGAAAGATAAGCTGGTTAACCGGATATTCCAAATCAATCATTTTGTTTTCTATTGCTCTGTAAAAGTTGGGAGTATTTTTTAACTTTACTTCTTTATTTAATTTTAGTTCGTATTTTAAAATAGGGTACGACAGAAGACTTCGTACCCCTTCGTTCAGCTTCTGAGTTTTAGTTTCGCACTTTATAAAAACACTAGGGGTAGGGTAGACAAGACTGCTTGCTGTCAGGTTGTTTGAGCTTCGTTTTAAGAACTCTAGAACATGCGAAAGTAATGGAATAAACCTTGAACGAAGAGATTCTTCGTCCGAGGCAAGGAACATAATACTCTTACGAGGTCCGAGGGAATAAACGAATTTTCTAATGTCAGTCAAGCCAAATTGAGTTCTATTGTACACTTTAAAAAACTGTCTATGGTTCCCTTGAAAATATCGTTCCATTACACGCTTGTTTATGAAAAACAAAAATTAAAAAAAATTTAATATATTAAAAAAAACACGCATCTCTTGCAAATTTTTAGAAACGCGTATTTTTAGAAAGGGAACCAAACCCGACATCTAATCCAATTCCAAAATCGTGCAGTTGGATTCTAAATCCCAACCCCTCGTAGTAGTAGTTAGGTAGGTATTATCTTATCCAAAAGTGTTTATTTTACCTACATAGGATCCTACTTTAAACTTTTCATGAAAGAGCTGTCTTAACTTACTGAAAATGGTCTGACGAAGCTGGAAGATCCAGCCGTCCGAAAGATCTGCGGATCGTATTAAAGAGTTTCTCGTACGCAGGTACAAAAAATTAACAGCCGTTATCAATTCACTCACATTCATCGCAAAATAGCACGACCTCCGAAAATTTGTATCAGAATTATTTCAGGAAGAAAACTTGTTTGCTCTTGAATGAAACTGAAAATTTCGACGCGTGTATTATTGATGTTTGACTTTACGCTGTAATATAGAGTATTATCTATGGTAGGTAGTTAGGTAGCGTTCTATTTCTGACGTGTTTATTTTTTATTTCTTCCAGCCTATCTCAGTTTGTTCAGAAGAACGTCCGTCAGAACGGTTCACAAACACGTTTATGAACGTGTTATGTGTATCTACACGAATAATTATCTACTAAGTAAATAATGTGTTGGTTATGTCCTCCAAGTATAATGTTCAGTAGGTACAAATTGTAAGGCCCATATTGCACTATAGTTAGGTAGGTATCTACTATTTATAGGATCCTATTCCGAACCATATACCGCGTCCGCATGCTTGTGGCAAACGGCAAACGCCAAACCTCTACAAACGTTTGCCTTGAATTTGGGAATCATCCGCACGCTTGCGAGGGCGTTTGTATGTTCTGAACAGGCAAGCATGACGGACGTCGAACTTGTGTCGGCTTTATTATTTGGCTTAAGTTATTTTTATTAATGTTTTAAGCTCAGTATCGATCAATAATCCTACTAAAATGGAATATGGATGGATGGATGGATGGATGGATGGATGTTTGTTACTCTTTCAGCCACAACTAATGAACCGATTTGAAAGAAATGTGGAATAGCGATAGCTCATACCTACATTTTAGCCCGGAAAATTAAGGACTTTCCGCGGGAATTAAAAAACCTTAATCTGCGAGGACGAAGTCGCGGACGTCATCTAGTTGATAGTAAAGCGTCCTCTAATTAAAATTTTCAAAACATATTTCATGTGCACAATTTGTCCAGTTACAGTTTTAGTATAATATTATAGATTAGTAGTAGTAGCTAGTAGTATGTTCGAAAAGACTTGGTACCTACCTAGTTTATTTATTTGAATAAAAAAATATTCTACTCTATTCTAGTATGTACCTACTCAATAGATATTTTGTTTTTTTTCTTTATCAACCGATAGACGTCCACTGCTGGACTGTTTATTGCATGGACTTCCTCAGGCTTCGGTCTTGCGCCACCTGTACCCAGTGGCTCCCTGAGGGTCGCCTGATGGTGTCGGTCCACCTATTACCATACCATTATATACCTACCATTTTCCGGTGCGGAGTCGCCACTTATTATTATTAATATATAAAACTAATTAAGTAATTAATTAAATTATATAAACAAATCGTCTTCAAAAGTCTTCAGTCGACCAGTCATTCATTTTACGTTTTTACCCACTCACAAAATGAAGATTTCTAAAGGTGCGATACGTAAATCGTAATACAATAACACGTCTAATCGCCGCCAGTGCACAAACGAGACTGAGTGCGCGCAAACGTGTGGACGGAGACGCAAGCGCTTGTGGCAAATTCCCTTTGGTTTGCAATCAAAAGACCGACACTCGATGGATCGGCCACAAACGCTCGCAAGCGTAGGCAAACCATGGCAAACGCTCTATCCGCACGTTTGCGTTTGTGAAGGTTTGCCGAGGTTTGCCAAGCGTGCGGATGCAGCTTTAGATTATCATCCTAGAAATGTATATATATATATATATTAATGATATATAAGATGAATAATGGTACGAAATAGGATCCTATAAATACCTAGTATAGTGTAATATGGGCCTAAGTACCTATTATGCTCTAGGGTTTAAGTATAATAGCTTTAGGTACCTATCCCAGACGATTTTAACTATAGGTACTCATTTGACAAATCGTATTATTTTGTGTAAGTATCTTAGAACTCGATGTACCCTACTTATTAGAATTAAAAAAAATCTAATGTTTTTTTCCAGTTAAATTCATGTAATCGTATGGAGTTGACCATCTACAGGTGCTATACCTAGTCAGGCTAGAAGATAATGGACCACAAGCAGAAACTTTAACAGCGTGTTTTTCTTAATTATCCAGCGCAAGCTCATTTCTCGTCCAAGACAAACAACCCCGATGCCATTAACAACTCGTTACGGACGCAACACGGCAAATATTTTCCTTCTTCGCTGGAGCTCTATAAACAACCACGTTTAGTCCAACCCACACAAATTCAAAATTTATTTATTTCATATAGGCTACCTTGTAGCACTTATGACACGTCATAAATCTACCACCGGTACGGAATGCAGATTCTGCTGAGAAGAATCTGCAAGAAACTCAGCAGTTGCTCTTTTCAAAAAATAAAATAAACTAATTTTACAATAAGTAACAAAACTAAGCTAAGTATACAGTGCTTCCACAGTGAAGCTTCAAAAATACAATACATATTATAATCTAACACATGTCAACATGGGAAGACAAAGCAGACCCATTCCCGTTGGTGGCACCCGTTCACGAGCACGACGCATGATCGAGCCATTGCTTCGCTCAACCATATTTGAAAGATTTAGTACCTACCTACTAGTTGATGCCCGCGGATCCGCTCGTGTGGATTTAGTTTTTATAAATCCCGCGGATTTTCCGCGATAAAAAGTAGCTTATGTCACTCTCCCGGTCCTCAACTTTACCCATGCAAAAAATCTGGTCAATCCGTTGCTTTGCTGTGTTTATTTGTTGGTATGTTGGTTTGTCCTTCAATAACGCGCAACAGAGCTACGGATCGACGTAATTTTTTGCATAGTATAGTTGAGGACCTGAAGAGTGATATAGGCTACTTTTTTATCCCGGAAAATCAAAGAGTTCCCGCGGGATCTTAGTCTAAATCCACGCGGAAGAAGTCGCGGGCATCAGCTAGTTACTAAATATGTAATAGGTAACAATATATTAGTGCCCGATAGAAGAAGATACATAAATTGAGGCCTCCCTGTTAGATAACTTGAAAATTTAGAGAGCGGTGGGTGCCTAATTAATATAATATTGTAACACTGCTATTCAAACAATAATTTTCATCATAAATAGGTGTTTGAGGCAAGATAAGTTTCCAATGACAGAGGGTCGGAAACGGTGGCTTCCTGCGCCGCGCGGCGGGGGTGCGGACGGTGCGGGGGTGGCACTTGGCTCCCGCAAACGGTCGTAGCACTAATTTTCCGGTTTCCACCCCGAAAAGGGAAATGCACAGGCTCGTATAAAATTTGACGACACTGAGCGTACCGGCCGTCCGTCTGTTAGCAGGCTGTATCTCATGAACCGTAATAGGTAGATACTTGTTTATACAGAATATGTACGTATTTCTGTTGCCGTTATAACAAAAAAATATAATAATAATAAAATAATAAAAATTTTTTAATTTTTATTATTTTATTTGTCTTTTTAGACACAATGAACTTACTTCTTCTTCTACTTCTGTGGTGGTGTCGTGTGGTGCGGGTTGTTACTTTCCCTCAAATATGGTTGAGCGGAGCAATGGCTGGATCATGCGTCATGCTCGTGAACGGGTGCCACCAACGGGAATGGGTCTGCTTTGGCTGCCCATCTTGACATGCGTTGGATTGGTGTACCTACGTAGGCATTTTTGCATTTTTTTGAAGCTTTATTGTGGAAGCACTGTATACTTACATAGCATAGCTTTGTAAAAAAAAAAAAAATTTTTTTGAAAAGAGCAACTGCTGAGTTTCTTACCGGCTCTTCTCAGCAGTCTGCATTCCGAACCGGTGGTAGATTTATGACGTGTCATAAGAGCTACAAGTTAGCCTATATGAAATAAATTAATTTTGAATTTGAATTTGAATTTGAACCGTAATAGGTAGATACTTGTTTATACAGAATATGTACGCATTTCTGTTGCCGTTATAACAAAAAAATATAATAAAAATTAAAGAGATACAATGAACTTACCTGTACACCTAGTGATAGCGCTTGCTCTGACTCAGCTCAGATTCAAGATAGAGGTTAAAACGAGACACAAACATGCTCTGACATAAATCTGTCTCGTTTTAACCCTGTCTTGAGTCTGAGCTGAGCTGAGTGAGAGTACAATCAATAGATTTCAGCCTTAGAGTGCGAGTCCGACTCGCACTTGGCCGATTTTAAATGGTCTAAGTAGATACACGTTTTGATGTTTCTTTCAGGCCTGATAACTAGGGTTGCCAGATTTTTTTTTTAGCCTATAAAGGACAAATGGTTAAATAGGCAAAAAATACGGTTTCAGTTTTTTACCCGGGACAAATAAAAAACAAAACACTTCAGTGTCATTTTTTTTTTGTATTTTTCCGAGGATCGAGTCAGTTTAAACATATTTTTATTCGTTTTAACATATCTGCAAAAATCAATAAGTACAATTATAATCGTAATTATAAACGGTTATCAACTCGCTTTTTTTACGAATGTTGCGTGTGTGAATATTTGGATCGATTTCATAATGAAAAACGAAGTACGGTTCAAATACGGGACAGAGTCAGACCCGCCGGGGCATTTTAAAGTATGCCTAAAATACGGGATGTCCCGGGAAATACGGGACGTCTGGCAACGCTACTGATAACCTACAAATATGATAAGAGTGGTGATAATGTGGTGTTAGTGGAAGAGTCTTACTTACTTAACTACTTAGAAGTACTTGTCGAAATAACCAGGTTGGCCAACATTAAATAAATAATTTTGAATTTCGAAACTAACGTTTTCTAAAGAGAGCGTGAGCGCCCCAGTTCCGTTTGTTGTAGGCTGTTAAAAAGATTAAATCGAACGAACAAAAGAGTCGATCAAAGTTTATTCCCATCCAAAAAGGATTTGGCGAGCTCAAAGTTGGTTTAAAGCAAATAATACCTTGAGCGTGGATTAATGGTAAAGCCCGAACAGCTGTTGGCTGGTCAGTGGTGTATAACAAGATACCTGGCTTTACCTGTCATTGTGTCATTCCCGCGCTTGTCAAAGCTAAGCTGCGCATCGGACGAATGTATAACTCGCAGACATAATCTATACTAATACTAGCTTTTGCCCCCGCGACTTCGTCCGCGTGGAATTAGGTTTTGGGGTGTAATTTTCAAAAACTGTGACACGCGTACTTCTTTATTTTTAACTGAAAGCTCAAATACCAACTTTGATGGAAACAGCTTGAAAAATGACGGAGTTGCATATAAACTTCCATCCCCTATTTAAACCCCTTAGGGGTGGAATTTCCAATAATCCTTTCTTAGTGTGCGCCTACGTCATAAAAGGAACCAACTGTAAAAATTTCAAGATTTTAACTTCAGTAGTTTAGGCTGTGCGTTGATATCTCCGTCAGTCAGTCAGTCAGGACTTTGAATTTTATATATATATAGATAGATAATAAAGCGGAAGAGTTTATTTGTTTAGACGCGCTAATCTCTGGAACTACCCGTCGGATTTGAAAAATTCTTTTTGCATTTGTTAACCTAATTCTTGAGGAAGGTTATAGTATATTGAACATCACGGTAGGTACGCCCCTTAGAAGCCAAGAGCGGTCAACCGACGAGAGCCGAACCGAAGGCTACTTTTCATTCTGGACAATCAAAGATTTTTAAATACACGTAGGATTGTTACAAACTAGATCTACGCGGACAAAGTCGCGGGCAGCAGCTAGTACCTACTCGTATAAAGAGTTGGTATAACTACGTATGCGCTAGGTACGCTACGTAGTTCGTATACGTACTACATAGCGTACATAGAATAATAGTGTAAATTGAAAATTTAAAACCTCCTTTAAAAAAAAAATCCGCAATAGCTCAACGGTTAAAGGTGCGGACTGAAACCTGAAAGGTTGTAGGTTCGAGCCCCACGCGTTGCACTATTGTCGTATCTACTTCTAGAACAAGCTTTTCGCTTATTTGGAGGGGAGAGGAGAATATAAGTCAAGTTCAGCTTTGCTAATATTCTAGCACAAGCTTTTCGCTTATTTGGAGGGAGCGATTTTTCAGCTGTATTTTGGGCTTTTCCTATTTTTTTTAAATTATGTACACACCCCCGTACCAACTAACGAACAGCGATTGGCTAATATTCTAGCACAAGCTTTTCGCTTATTTGGAGGGAGCGATTTTTCAGCTGTATTTTAGGCTTTTCCTATTTTTTTTAAATTATGTACACACCCCCGTACCAACTAACGAACAGCGATTGGCGGTCTTATCGTTATCTAGCAATCTCTTCCAAGCAATCGAAATAAACTCAAAATCATAGATAATACACACATACACATAGACATACACATAGACATTAGACACATAAACCAGAGCTCTAAATTATTTATTTCATGTAGGCCAACTCGACTCTTATGGCAAGTCGAGAATCTACCACCGGTTCGGAATGCTGATTCTGCTGAAAAGAGCCAGAGAGAATATTGTGGCAAATAGACTGTTTTTTCATACATAATAATATGTAAGTAAACTAATGGTGCCACTTTTGACGACAGCGAACATGAATCGAAAATCAGCAAAAGTTGCCGTTGCCCAAAAACAACGTTACCTGAAATTCAGTGTAGGTGAACAAGAACCGTGCAATAAGCATTTCACTCAAACACTATTGTTCACACGTCATTTTCGCTTTTCCGTATGATAATCTGATCTCCCGGTCTCGACTCACCCCTCCGGGATGCGTCAGATCGTCCCGGGCAGCCGTGGAGGGCGGACGTGGTCCACCCCTGCTAAGCGTAGCGCCGAGCAGACATCGCGAACTTCTATACGTAGTGTTGGTGGGAATATACGAATTATTGTGAGTATTTTTACCATTTTATACTACCCAAAAAAAATAATATTTTATTGATAAAATAAAATAGTTCTTTTTTCTTTTCGATTAAGTATTATTTTTGCATTTTAGAGACATTGCAGTTGTGATTTATTTGTCTACATAATTAAAATTAACTGTTTATTACTATAACATTTCCTAAATATTTAGAGTAGTTGGTGCCAGAAGACAGAATGAACCTGTGTCCTTATTCAATTTTTTTTTTAATTTTGATCAAACATTGAAATTGCTGAGTACCTAGTTGAGGCGTAAGGAAATACCTAACAAAAGGACAAAACACATAATTAGGTTCGGATTTAATATTAATAAGTTGGGCTTTATGTAGGCTTAAGTGAAATAATAACGGAGATTTTACTTTGTATTGCCCATTTTTTGTCTCCTATAAAATATTACGACGTGTATTTTAGATTTATGAGTTACATTACAACAATAGAAATTACAATCCTTAAGATAATTATTAATCGAAACAATATTAAAAAGTGACTTTCCCATCGAACTAGATCTCGCGTTCTTTAATAGAAAATCGATGTTATTCCAAAAATCTGTCAAAAGCTACCAATATCACCCGACTAGGCATACAAAGGAAAAAAAACCAAACCAAAACGTATGCAGGTCTGTACGTTCAGTTGTAAACAGAGAGAAAACTAACTCGGAGAATCTACCACCCGCCAGTCGTTCCGCACGGAAAAATAGTTTTACAAGCTTTTTTTCCCAACTTTATTGCCTACTGGGCGATTTGTTAGATTTTAGTACGTTTGGTGTGTTTCGAAAAATCTACCAAGTGCGAGTTCTAAGTAACGTAGAGGGTTCCGTACCATCCATAAGGCTGTAGTATGTTTTGGTGAAACGCTAGGCGTTTGATCGAATACGCACGTAAGTGTTTTGATATGTGGAAGGAGCATTTTGATCAAAGGTCACTTATAAAGGGCATATGATGATATGGTACAAAACCATTCAGTCATCTCTTCCTCGGTCGCCTTGGTTTGCTGGTGAAAAATTAAGAAGATGCGACATTGTAGTAGCTTTAAGACTGCGTTGCGGACACGTTCCCTTGAATACCTACCCTGTAGGTAAAACGAACTCACCAAAATGTACAGAATGCGATGTGATTGAGGATGTGTATCACGTTTTAGTGGAATGTGTCCGCAACGAAAGGGAAAGATTTAGATTTAATTATAAGTTTAATATTGATTTACGGGAGTTGGGCACTTGTAACAGTGTTCTAGCCTGCCCGTTATCGAGGGAGGCTAGAACACTGTACGAGATATACAAATTACATGTAAAACGTAGGCAGTAGGTCCGTAAGATGAAGCCCGATGAGCGTGGCATGTTCATAGAACAAACCCTCTATAAATATTTCAGATTAAAAAAAAAAGAAGCTTTATTACTTTTAAAGTTAACGTTATCTGTGTGTTTTGTTAGCCGACTAAGACAAAGCCAAAACTACTGAGCCGATTTTAATGAAGAGATGTCAATTGATTCGTTATTACAGTCCGGGAGACATAAGCTGCATTTTATACGAACAAAATTAATATGACGGATGTAACATCCATTCTATACTTTTTTCTTGTTATTTATTATTGAGTTGACATTATAACATTTTCTTAAATAACTTTAATCTATACTAATAGTTATTTTCCATCCCTTTCGGAAACTTTTCCAGTTTCTAAAAGGGATGGAAAATAATTTTCCATAACTTTACCGCCCATACTAATCTTTGACTAATTGACAGATTTACTTTCAGTTAACGTTAACGTAAACCTGAAAAATTATACCAAGTCTACATCTATCAATACAGTCGAGGCGCAAAATTTATTAGTTACCACTTCCGCCGGTGTAGGTCCTTTTCCCAAGGTCCTCCAATAGATGTTTTAAATCAAAAACTTAGGGCCATTATTTTACCAGAACAATCCTTACCAAAATTATAAATGCCAAAGTGTGTTTGTTCGTTGGTTTGTCCTTTTGGTTTTAATAAAATAAAATAAATTATAAATCACACAACAATGGATCAATGTTAATTTTTATATGGGTATAGTTGAGGACCTGGAGAGTGACATAGGCTACCTTTAACCCGGAAAAATAAAAGGTACGATTTTAAAAACCTAATTCCACGCGGACGAATTTGGGAGCAAAAGCTAGTACCTAATTGCAATTGTGTGGTACTACGGTACCCTTTGTAGGCGAGTCTGTGGTTTTTTATTTGCTCTCCGGGCCCCTAAAAGCACTTGACGTAGAAAGAAAAGTTCTGGGCAAGCTAATGCAAGAGTTTTATGTCCATTTGAACGCACTCCAATATGTCGACGAGTGCCTTTAGGGGAGTCTAGCGGCTCGGCCCTCAGACGAGTCAATATTCGATGACTCAGTACGTCTCTTAAAACTCCTTCACTCGGAATACAGATTGTGTTTTTCATAGCGGTAAAAGTAAGAAGCGATTTTTAAACGTAACCTAACTGAAAAAAAAAAAATTTTAGCCCGAAAATGGGGAAACTATTTTTGTATTGCAAATAAATAAAAACCTTTATGTCTGCATTCTCACATAGATGCTTACTTATCTGTGATACAATACACACATACCTCTATATCTATATATCTCTTTCACATTTATAATATTAATAGGATATACTCAAAACCATCTAGTCCAAAATCTGCTGTAGGTTGGCACCCAGCAAAACATGTCGGACATGGACGGACGGACAGCGGAGGCTAGGGTCCACTGTCCGTCCGTCCCGTTGGCATCCTTTAGGTACGGAACCCTAAAAAGTGTTCAAGTGAATAAGTTTTACGTTGTATTCACTGAGTTTGCCAGCAGGCCGGCATTCTTTTTATTATTTTTTATTTAATGACAAGATCCTTGACTGCGATCTCACCTGATGGTAAGTGACGATGCAGTCTAAGATGGTAGTGGACTAACTTGGAAGGGGTATGGCAGTGTAAATTCAACCCATACCATTCGCTTGACGGCACGTCTAACGGTAGGGTGGTAACTAGTTACGGCCAAAGCCTCCCACCAGACCAGAACAGTACACAATTCAGAAATTATAAATTCCCTAATCGACCCCGCCGGGAATCGAACCCGAGACCTCCCAGTTATAAGACCACAGCGTTCACCACTGCGCCCAAATTTCAGGTTAAAGTGTACTATTATCTATTCAGTGGTATAACTTTGTAAGCGAAAGAATAACCAATATGTTAGTTTAAGTCATGACCCTTTTAATACTTGTCACATTAGCAAGAGTTAACCGAGGGTTAAATCTCTCGGGATGTAAAGTATCTCGAGCAGGACACGATAAGGTATACTTATTGAATGCAGGAGTTTCCTGTTCATTTGATCGCACTTCAATATTACTTCGATGGAGTCCCTTTAGGGAAGTCTAGCGAAGTGAGGTCCGCAGACTACCAAGTGATTTATTTATTTATTTATTTATTTATTTATTTATTTATTTATAGTAATCAAACAGCGTTACATCACATTAATATACAATAAAAATATAGTTCTAAAATAAGGCCAAACAGATTACACAATTTATACAAAATTTGTTTAAAGATGAAAGATAAAAATGTAACTACAATAAATGGGTATAACACAAAAACAATGGACAATAGGATACAGTAAGTAACAATATGAGTAAGTATCTATATTTCTGTCTTTAGTTGCATTTTAGTTAAATGAAATAAATCTAAATTGTAATAGACTTTATTGTAGGTTCTAGCCAGACGTAGAAGAACAGAATTTTGTGCATAGTTTGTGTGGGCTTTAGGTACAGCCAAAAGGCGCCCGTGTCGTGGTCTAAAAGATCTAAGAGATGGGACATTTAGAGAAAAGCTTGCCAGCAAAGCAGGACAGTCAATTTTGCCAGTGAGGATTGCTTGCAGTAGCAACATATCGCTTAGGCTCCTACGCTTCTCTAAGGTATCAATTTTAAAGTGTTTGCAGGCTTCCTCATAACATGGGAATTTTTTGAATTCTTTGAATGCTAAATACTTTAGAAACTGTCTTTGAATAGATTCAATCCTTTGTGAGTGTATTATGTAGTAGGGTGACCAGATGTTGCAAGCGTATTCGAGTACACTACGAACATAGGTGAAATAGAGTGATTTTATACACCGTATATTATTAAAATTTCTAGTTACACGCTTATAATATTCGATGACTCAGTACATTTCTATGGTGTCCATATAATGTAAACGTATTTTTTTTTACAAAACCGACAAAGTATATCAATTGTGCCTATAAAATTTGAAGAGTTCCCTCGATTTCTCCAGGATCCCATTAACAGATCTTGATCTGATGACAACTGGGACCACCTGGCAAATATACCCTTTCAAACAAAAAAATAATTTTCCAAATCAGTCCAGGTGTCTTCGAGTAATCGGGAAACGTACATAAAAAAAAGATTCCGACGAATTGAGAACCTCCTGCTTTTTTGGAAGTCGTTTAAAAATGCCTTTAAGGTTTCGTACGTATTTTCTAAACGTATACGTAAAGTAAGAAACGTATTTCCTAAGTTTATTATCATATAAGCCACAAACATATAATAACCCTACCATCCTCCTATCCTAGCTTTGTAGAGTTCTGCGTTAAAGATGAGATTGACCCTTCGATAACAAAATAAGGATTGAACCCTGGACTTCTCGTGAAGAACGCTGAAGTCTAATTAACCACTAAGGTATCAGTGGAGGTACGACAAAGCAAAGTTCTGCCAGGACGTCTGTTAAGTGAAAGATAAAAATCCTAAAGTAGGTAGGTATTCACATTTTGAGGAAATTTTCGTTAGTGTCACAAATAAGATTTAGAAGACATAAATTTGCGAGTTCCCGAGATAACAGATCTTTCATTTAGCATTTGCCACAAAGCGGTTCGCGCTCTTTTCACCGCGCTATAGAATTTTCCACTTGCCTTTTAAAGAAATTGTAACAATTAGGCGGTGTTTATTTTCATAAATATTTTCCTTTTTCCTATTATATGTATTATTTTAGACAAGCCGAACATTTTAACCGGTTACGTGCCCGCTCATTGTTTTATTAAACTAGTTAATTGCTCTAGGCTTCGCCTGCATTTATGAAATTTCAAGATAGCGATTTACTAATTCTAGCTACTATTGCTTCCTTTCACTAATGATACCTTCTACTCTACTTATTATTGCAGTAAATCGTAAAATATTATCAGTTGCCTGGGAAATACTATCTAGCTACTTTCCTGAAGGAAAGAGACTGCTGTTTGACTGGGATAAGAGATAGGTAGCCTATTTCACTCCAATCTAAGTCCTCAACTATACAGTACTTATCGATGCAAAAAAATAACGAAAAGCACGTCAATACATTGCTCCATTGCAGCGTGATTGAAGGACAAACCTACAAACAAACACACTCCCATTCATAATATTAATAAGGATTTCGTATTTATTAGGTTCTAGTTTTTGCCCTCGACTTAATCCGCGTGAAGTTAAGTTTTAAAAATCCTGCAGGAACTTAGCAGGAAACCTCTGTTTTTCCGGGACACAAGGTAGTTTACGTCACTCTCCAAGTTCTCAACTATACACATGCAAAATCATGCCGATTCGTTGGTCCGTCGCTGTGTGATTGAAGGACAAACCAACCACCAAACACACTATTTTAATATTAGTAAGGATTATCAAAAAAATACCTATAGTAAACTCGTATCTTAAGCGAAAATTCACCATCAAACGTTTTAACGAAGTCGTTAAACACGGCCCGATGATTACCGGACTGTATTAATTTCCATTCTTAACAACTCCTGCTGCAAATTGAATCAGAGATGGGATCGCCTTTTTTCCGTCGCTGAGTTGGCGGCGGACTCTGCGAGGCGGGGGATTACAATTTAATGGGAATCTTGGACTCATTTCTGTGACAGACTGGAGTCGTTCGTTACCTACAAACCTCTAACAATTTATCCAGCCGTTAATATAGAATAGAATAGAATAGAATAGAAATATTTTTTATTCAAATAAACTTTTACAAGCACTTTTGAATCGTCAATGAATCTACCACTGGTTCGGAATGCCTTTCCTGCCGAGAAGAGCCAGCAAGAAACTCGGCGGTTGCTCTTTTCAAAAAAAAAAATAAAAAATTTACAATAGTTAATGAAAGCTATGCTATGTATACAGTGCTTCCACAATAAAGCTTCAAAAATGCAAAAATGCATACGTAGGTACACCAATCCAACGCATGTCAAGACGGGCAGTCAGAGCAGACCCATTCCCGTTGGTGGCACCCGTTCACGAGCATGACGCATGATCCAGCCATTGCTTCGCTCAACCATATTTGAGTATATCACATAAATGCTATGGAAAGGACAATCGTTTAAAACCACTTTGGCTCAAAGTTTCTGATACGCACTGTTAACTGTGAAAGGTCAAAGGACACTCGCACGAAACCGCTTTGGTTCGACGTTTCTGAAACGCACTGTTAACTGTGAAAGGACACTCGCACGAAACCAGTTTGGTTCAACGTTTCAGAAATGCACTGTTAACCGTGAAAATGCACTCGCACGAAACCATTTTGGTTCAATGTTTCTAAAAAAGGACATTCGCACGAAACCGCACCGTCTCAACGTTTCTGAAACGCACTGTTAACTGTGGAAGGACACTCGGATGAAACCGTTTTGGTTCAACGTTTCTGAAATGCACTGTAAACTGTGAATAACACTCGCATGAAACTGCTTTGGTTCAACGTTTCTGAAACGCACTGTCGCACTTTTGTGTGGAACGACTTTCCAGCGTCTGTGTTTCCGGCAAGAAAGTAGCTTGAATGTATCAAAAACGTGGCAGAAACATGAATGCTGGAACTGCGTTTTACACCTACGAGTAGCTTAATATTCCATACCTAAAGGACTTTACGTCCACCATTAGAAATAGTGGATTAACACCCACTGTACTTACATAAAAATGTAATAAAGACATTCCGAATTACAATTTAGAAGTGGATTTACTAAACTGCATGGAATACTAGGTCAAATATTCACTGTAAGTTGGAAAGATAATTCGTTTATGCGCCGTTACAAGGATCAGGCAGTTAGTGTCAATTTAGCAAACTGATGAATTCAAGTTTGTGAAATGTCACAGAATGTTGAAGTGCAATCAAGCATTAAATTTTAGATAACTAGATGATGCTCGCGACTTCGTCTGCGCGGATTAAGGATTTTTGATTCTGGCGGGAATTTTTTAAATTTTCTGAATAAAATATAGCCTATGTGCTATTCTGATGTATTTCTATAACATTCTGAAGATTCATCGAAATCTAATTGCCCGATCATGTCACTCGCGATACACGTTCTTAAAAAACTTTTCTTGCAAGGCGAGCAAGTGTTAATCATAGATTAAATGTAGAGCTATGTGACAATGCAATACAAATGGCTACCCATGTGAAATTGCTAATCGTTTGCGGAAAAGCTGTAGGTAGGTAAGGTATCATTCATTGTGTATTTTTAAAATTTAATTTTTCAAATTTCAAAGTCTAGGTCTTTATACTTTCCATTTATGAAATTGGCAAAAAAGAATCTGAAAACTGAATCGAAAATTGAAATGTAAAAAATGTAGATTTTTTCAGTAAACGAAGACAATTTGCTTAACAAGGTGCTGAAAATTAATGTGGCATTCAAAAGCGGGCTTAAAATAAACTGGAGATTATTTTTTACTCTAAGACCGGCCGCACTTCATTCGAATTTGTATCGTTCGTATTTTTATGAGTAAGTTCGAATATTTAGGTCTATTTTGTAGTTGAACGAATAGAGTTACGTCGAGTCGAGCTATCGGAGGCTTTAGTGTTTTCCTTACGTGACCAAAATTAAATCAGTTTTCAACTGTTTGGGATTTCTTACAGATGTTGTTGATGTTCAGAACAACGCGTTTATTGGTTGACAACGATGACAAATATGTACGTTAATATTTAAAGTTTTAATTACCCGTCTAGCAACATCGACAGAAATGCAATTTCGTGCGTATTTTCGAAAGTTCGGTGTTAGTTAGGTAATATTTATAAGGTTACCTGTGGAAAATTTAAAAAATGGACCGGGCAAAAATGAAATTTTTTTGGGGACGGACTCCTATGTCCGTATTAAATTGAATTTATATTGAAAATATTTGTACATTAGTCTTGATAAGATGTATAAGACTAATTACTCTCATCTTATCATGTCTGCTGTATCATATGTATCATGTGGCTTACTGTTCCTGCATTTTTGTGAATAAATTATAATTAATTAATTTGATAATTCATTCATTCAAACTTGGCTCGATAATTTTCTCGAGGATAGGTAAAATCTACCACGTTTGTTGATTTTACTACACAATCCAAGCGATGATTTAGAGCTCACAAACATTGCGCTATGTCGAATATTTGGTCAGCGGCCCAACTTTAACCGGGCTATAAACTCGTACAAAACTCATTGCACGTGCGGCCGGCCTTATTTCACTCTAAATTCGAGAAGACTCACTCAATAAAGAGTGCTCGATCCGAAATTGAGTGTTTTGTACTGTAAGCGAGGTTCGGGAAGGTTTATGTAAGTTCTTTTAGAGATTTCACTTTTTTAAAGCGTTGATGTAATTGGATTTCAGGAGTAATTTATATTTTAGCAGCTTATGCCAGCGGCTACGCTCACGATAAGTTCGATTTCTGAATTGTCTCTGGTCTGGTCTGGTGGGAGGCTTTGGCCGTGGCTAGTTACCACCCTACCGTCAAAGACGTGCCGCCAAGCGATTTAGCGTTCCGGCACGGTGGCGCGTAGAAACCGATTAGGGGTATGGGTTGAGTTTACACTGCTATACCTATCCCTTCCAAGTTAGCCCGCTACCATCTTAGACTGCATCGTCACTTACCATTCGGTGAGATCGCAGTCAAGGGCTACCTTGTCATCGAATAAAAAAAAAGGTGAGAAGTCAAGGACTATGCTTGAGGATAAGCAATTAAGAGAGAATAAAAAACCCGACTGCTTTAAAGAAAATCAAATAAAAATTTACAACTTTAAATTGTCATAGGTCGTAAATGGTCACTTAAAATGAAAAATGATCAAAGAACAAAGATTTTGAGATACCTATTCAATGATACCCCACTTAACATAGTTCGTCGATTTTAATTTTTTTCTTTTTCACAATATATCGTCTGGTGGTCGCCATATTGAATTTTGATTGCTATCATATCTTTAGTGACACTCCCAAGATTAACACAAATCGATTGACGTAAGAATCAGCAAAACCGGTTCACGCGTACGGCGTATGGTCTCCAGAGCGCCACATTCATACAAAGACTGATAACACATTACCCTCCTTTGCGTGCCGCAGTCGGGTAAAAAAATATATGACAAAAACCCGTTTAGTGAAGTTTAACCCTAAAATGGGTATATCGGAGTGGAGTAATGTCCACTAATAGCAGGTCCGGGCCAGGCTAGGCGTAGTTGCAGCCAAATTAATGGCACGTCACTAGCACTGCAGGGGCCCAGTTATGGCTCACGGGCACAACGCAAGTGAGAAGCGTATCAATTATCAAGCAAAAGTTTAAAAACTGTAACTTGACTACGATTACAAGTGTATTGCGTTCGGTCTCCTCACTTTTTTGCGCCAAGTCGTTCGATAAAACACCCCCAACATGTGAATTTAAAAAAAAAAGATAATTCGCCATTTTGTGGTGGCGGCCATCTTGGATTTGCAAATCATAATGTATAGAATTGTACTAGTGAAGCCCATTTGGTACCCATATTGAGAGAGTTGTGGAAAATATGTAATCCGCTATTTTGTGGCGGCGGCCATCTTGGACTGATTTTCATCAAACATTACCTGCTTAGTAGGTAATTTTAACGGAAACCGGAAGGGTATTCCTTTTTGCGGTGTTTACTAGGAACGAGGAAGCAAAGCACACTAAGTAATTAGTGCAGCTTTTCCGCAAAGAATTATGAATAAGATTTGTAGGTATATGTTTGTGACATGAACAAAATTGATGCTCGCTTCGCTCATGTCCCTTGCACCACAGGCCGTTCAAAGGGTGGGCAGTGAAATATTATTGGAATTCCTCTATCCCAGATAATCCGGGCCCAGTTTGTCGCGATCGAGTCTGACAAATTCCGACCTTTATCCAACTCATCTGTTAGTATAATAACGGATTGCGAATGTTATTTTGCTTCTTATCCGAATCATTTCTGCTAACCCTTGACCGAAAAAGATGGGTGTTATAGTATAGGAGGGGTTTGACTATTTTTTGTCTGTGTATCAGTTTGAGAACTCCTTTTCCTCACGATATTTTCATTCACTATCATCATCATGACCAACCCATTAATGGCTCACTACTAAGCGCAGCAAGACTGAGGCCTGTGGAAGTCCATGCAAGAGATTTTTTTCCAGCAGTGGACGTCTATCGGTCGGCGGAAGAAGAGAAGAAGAAGAGAGAGCGCAGGTCTCCTTTCAGAGAAGGATTATAAATCCACGACGCGGCCCAATTGGCAGACTTCAAACACCTTTGAGAACATCCTGGAGTAGGTACTCTCTCTGAGGGGGTGGCTTCATCGATTTTCATAAATTCCACTCGTGCGAAGACGGGGCAGATCATCTAGTTTTTTTTTAATTCGATGACAAGTTAATCGTTGACTGCGATCTCACCTGATGGTAAGTGACGATACAGTCTAAGATGGTAGCGGGCTAACTTGGAAGCAGTAGGTTTGAGTATAGATAGATAGATAATGTCTTTTATTTTTCCACGAAACAATTACAGAAATTCGCTTACCAAGTAAGTAAATCTAAAAAATTCAAAAAATATAAGTGGCCTTGGAAAAATAAGGCACCTCACTCAGCACAAAGCCACAGCATGCTGCAGCGTTGGTTTTCAGGGGAACCCCTTGGGTTTCCCTGAAAGTCCAGAGACGTGATTCCGTAACATAATTAAATAAACTACATTTAATAAACTATAACTACAGCTACCTACTACAAAACTTGACAGATACACAAATTAGGTATAGCAGTGTAAATTCAACCCATACCCCTAATCGGTCTCGGTTCTCTCATAAAAAATGTTCAGATTGGCGGTAAAAAAAAAAAAATCGGCTATAAATATTAAGCATATAAAGAGAGCAGGTGGGTGGATAGGTATTGTGGCACACACTCCACGTATGAGCTATTCTTTTGTTGGCTTTCTTTTTGTGCAAGATGAATGGCATACTTCTTCGCCGTCGGCCTACTTTTCAGCCGATAGTGCCATTTTGTCTTACCTTTGCGTGCTTTAAGACTCTTTAAAATTCAATTTTCATTGCATAGGTAGACCTTAACGTTCGGTACAGTTCTTGCAATTCACGAGGGCACGTGGCTCATGGTTGTGTGTGTCGTATCTGTATTAGTGTGAAAGATAGCTTGCTCGCGCCTGACCACTCCCACCTAAGCTCCTGACAGGCACACACACTTACGCACTGTGCATGTACACGACGTAACTACAAGTAAAGCTAACGCGCCCTCGTGAAATGCAAGAACTATACCAGAAAACTTTGAGACATTCAGTTTGAATAAACTTAAAAAGAACACAAAGTAATACACTTTTATACTCGTAACTACCACTATGTACCAAAGCGATGTCAAAGACATCTGCTTCGGGTTCCGTATCCAAAGGTGGAAAATTATAATAAAGTACCCTATTATAAATGCGAAAGTGTATTTTTGTAGGTTTGTTGGTTAGTCCCTTAATCATACTGCAACAGAGCTACGGATCGACGTGATTTTTTGCATGGATGTTAGGGACCTGGAGAGTGACATAGGCTACTTTTTATCCCTTAAAATCAAAAAAACTCCCGCGAGATTTTATATACTAAATAGACGTGGAAGAAGTCGCGGGCATCAGCTAGTATGTAGTAGTAAAAAAAAATTTTGTAGGTACCTATGCCTAATACTTATATAACCACCATTTTCTTGAGTAGGGTAGTAAGATATTTATGCGAAAAAGCCAAGACGGCAGCCGGTAAATAATTCAATTAAACGTGCCTGCAAGCCTGCATTATATCCAGGGGATTATAATAAATCCATAATGCGATTAGCTTTACGAGTAAGTATTGTATTAGCTACAAACTCGGATGCCTTAATCGGTCTTTTGTATAGCTTATATTATAAAGCCTAGCTTACTAAAAAGAGACGACTGTCGCGGTATTCATAGTACCTACCTATTTTTCTTACGGAATTAAGAATAGTAATAAAAATTATCATTTTTTTTAAAGTATTTAAATTGTTGTTTTAATATAAATCGTGTGTTAAAATCACGGAACAATGGCATGGCCATTGAACAATAACGCTTAGAACGTTAGTTTCTAACCCCAAACGTATGGGTTCAAAACAACAAGGTATGCCAAGTAATTATTTTCTGGTACTGGTACTGATAATTACGTTTTTAATGGTTATTCTGATGAATTATGACACCTTTTCACAGCTCAGTCCGTCATGCTTACTAATATTATAAATGCAAAAGTGAGTTTGTTTGTTGGATTGTCCTTCAATAACGCTACAATAGAGCGACGGATCGACGTGATTTTTTGCATGGATATAGCTGAGGACCAGGAAAGTGATATAGGCTACTTTTTATCCCGAAAAATCAAAGAAATCTGGTGGAATTTTAAAAACTAAATACACGCAGACAAAGTTGCGGGCATCAGCTAGTTCTTTTTCTTTAATAATTTTCTGCAAGGTCGTAGTGCTAATGCGACTATTTAAAGGCTTACTAAACAGGACTTATCACCGCGTCGACGCGCTTCTAAGCATTATTGTTCATTGTTACCTTCATTGCTTGGGAAAGGGGAATATTAATGAAAGTTATGATGCAGCTTAAGATGAAACGCGTTTTTAATTACTCAACTCTTATAAGTTAAACCTTTGTTCCTGGCGGATATAAAACTACAGCTTCTATTCTCCAACAAGAGGATAATTCTACAAAACTGTGAAACTTTTAAAGGAGTTCGTCTTCATCATTTTCTTCGGAATCAACTCCCGGTTCGCGGAATTAAAACTTTACGACACAAAACTGCAATTTGCTGAACTGATAATTATAAAACTTGTTCAACTTCTAGCTGGAGATGCACTTAGCCTTAAAAAAATAGTTGCTCCTCCCAACGACATTGAAATTTACATGGCAAATAGGAGACTTTTGTAGCAAACTATCTGTTAGTTCATCATTCATCACAGTGTAGCTGCCAGTTTGACCTTTGGGCCCCATGGCTCCAGGGTCTCCACCCAAAAAGGCACAAATATGAAAGTACCATCAAGGTTTTGATACCTGCGCCTCTATCTGTATGGCGCTAGTAGTCGCTGCGCCATTTTTTTCCGTTTACATTCTGAACTGCAAGTACAGCATAAGTATGAAGTCGGGAACACAAAAACTGTTAATTTTTCAACTTTGCCTCCCAACAGTCGCGAGCAGCAACGCACGCGAAATGTCATCAACGTGGAAATTTTTAATTACTACCTGCGAGTTACTACCACGATTAACCCACCCGTAACTCGCGAGTGTCAGTTAAGGCTGGAGTACGCAGTCCGGTTGTGATCCGGTACGGTATCGTATCAAAAGCATAATAATAGGTTGTTGTTATTGAATATGTTTGGAACAATAATACACGGTGTATAGTCCGGCAAACCTATTTAGCCTGGTGACAGCGTCGCTATTATCACATTAATTATTTATTACTTTCGGCAAATTTCATTCAAAACTCATTATTTTAACTTTTGGACACCGAGACAGATAAGTTTGTGGGACTTAAGATCCCGTTAAGCATCAGAATTTTGCCGCACCGATTAACAAAGTCTCATTTTAATGTGTGATCAACCTAAAACTCTATAATTGACCATTAAGAGCTTTATGGGTTAACCCGTTATCTATGTAATTAGAGGAGATATGCCTATAATAATTTTAAATAAAATTTTGAATATTTTTTTTTCATTCAAATAAACTGATGATTCTCTGTCAAAATTTCAAATGAATCTAAAATCAATCACATACTTACATACAATCGACGATAAGGAACTTTTTAAAGTCTAAACAATAATTTTGTCACCGTAAAAAATTCCGATACTAATGCTCAGATCTACAGAGCGCGTTCCGACTCAGCTCAGTCTTAAGATAGAGTTAAAACGAGACACAAATATGATAATAAACTAACATAAATCTGTCTCGTTTTGACTCTGTCTTGAGTCTGAGCTGAGTGAGAGTGCGGTCTATAGATTTTAGCCTTAGTTTAATCCAAATCGAACCGGATTGAAACAGGATCCGGTTGGTGTATTCGGAGCCTACGCGTAATGCGTAGGTAGGTATATAGATAGGCGCCTCGTATAGAGCTTGTATGGTATGTATCTGCACTTGACGTGGCTATTCTGTATTCACTAACATGTAATGTGCTCAAATAATGGCGCATTATTGGATGTCGATGTCCATACACTGGAATAATTGCTTAGCCAGTGGGCGACTATTACATGAATTTAGCTCACAATATATAAAGTCCATTAAGTTAAGACTAGTTGATGCCCGTGACTCTGTCTATGTGAATTTGAAAATCCCATGGGAACTCTTTGTTCTCCCAATAAAAAGTAGCCAATGTCACTCTCCAGTAGGGCTAACATGCGCGCCATGAGAAAATTTTGTCTACCACTAGAAATTCACTTACTCGTGAATTTTGTATGAGATTTGAAGAGAAAATTGGTAGAGAAAAATCAACTATAGGTACCTATGGGCGCCAACGTTATATTTCTATTTTATGTTATATTTCTATTTTGTGTTTTCTATTTTATGTTTAGATTGATAGTTAGTTTTGTATAAGAAAATAACTTCCGTTTGATTTGTATTAATTATTATTAAGAGTATTGTTTTGATTTCCGTTTGGTTTATACTAAAATTGTTTCTTTTGATTTCCGTTTAATTTATTTAATTATTAAGAGTATTGTTTTGATTTCCGTTTGATTTATACTAAAAGTGTCGTTTTTGATTTCCGTCTATATTGAAGTTGATTTCCGTTTAAATTTAAAATAATTAAGAGTGTTTGACTTCCGTCGGATTATTATTAATTTAAGATTATAAGTCTTGTTTTTGATTGGAGGCATAAATACCGTTGTAACGTAGAAGAGGGGCTTTTTGGTGTCTTTCGTTGTAAGAGTAAACATACTGTGTGTTCAAGTGAATAAATTGAAGTGTTAATAATTGTGTGAGTGATTTTCTGTGTCTACCTTTACGTTGTGCAACAAAACATGTCTGATCTTGATGTCATCGAGAATACTACGCCGACATACCCATTACCCATGCTAAAAATCACATTGATCCGTAGCTCTATTGCAGCGTGATTAAAGAACAAACCAACAAACAAACACATTTTCGCATTTATTATATTAGTTAGCCATTAACCAAAAGAAGAACGAAATAAACATTAAAAGAAATATTTTAATATTTAAACTCAAAATTATATAAGTATATTATAATAACTAACTAGCTTTTGCCCACGACTTCGCCCGTGTGACTTAGGTTACTGTTTTTCCTGGATAAAAGGTCATTTTCCTTGTCATCAAAAAACCCGTTTAATAAAAAATGTATGAGAAAATGAAATTAGTTTTAACTTAGATTTTACTTATTCTTTTTGAAAATGATAATAACAAAGAAACATCGTTATATTATAAAAGAATGGTAAAAATATGAATACTTACCTACATACCGATAAGGGGTATGGGTTGAATTTACACTGCTATACCCCTTCCAAGTTAGTCCGCTACCATTTTAGACTGCATCGTCACTTACCATCAGGTGAGATCGCAGTCAAGGGCTATCTTGTCATCGAATAAAAAAAAAAACATTTTCAGTCGGAAGTGATTCAATAAAATTAGATAATAGCTATCAAATACGTTAGCATCCAGTACCAAGTCATGTTTCATTTTTCGTGACGAGGGTCGGGAAATCTCTCGCGAGTGTCGACTGTCGGGAGATAGATAATAATAGATACTTATACTAAGTTACTGCTGCTTGAAAACAGCGGTTGAAAAATTCACTTAGTACCTACCCAATGCGATAAACCGCTCAGAGTACCGGTTGCCAACCGTACTATAATAAGCACCTTTAGAATTATAGTTACGTAACTAAAAACTCACGTAACTTCGGTTTAAATACATTTCAATTTAATATAACATTACCAATCCATATATAAAAGATCAATATATAAAAATCTGCAAAAAAAAAAACAACTTTATCTAATAAAATACGACAGAGATACAATTAAATTTACTCAACAATATAGTTATATTTTTGAGTATTGTAGAGTAGAGTTGTGAGATGCAAAAAGGTTTTTGCATTCATTTTTGCTCATTGCCCATAGATTGCATGCCAAATATCCGGTCAAACGCCTTCGCTACTAATATTGTAAATGTGGATGTGTTTTTGTTTGTTGGTTTGTCCATCAATCACCCAGCAACGGAGCAATGCATTTTTTGCACAGATATTTATCAAAAGATCGTGAAAAATATTTCAGAATATCGATCTATAACATCGGTATCTATTAGTAATGAGAAAAGTCATTAAGCCGATGTGAACGATTAGGTAGGTACATTCCGAGTACAAAGATAAAATGTGAAAAATTCTACTGCATTGTAGGACTTTTTTTTCGTGCGATTGTCCTACAATTTATTACGAAACTAGCTTTTGCCAGCGACTTCATTTTTTATTTTTATTCGATGACAAGATAGTCCTTGACTGCGATCTCACCTGATGATAATTCAAATTCAAACTTTATTTATTTCACTTATGACACGTCATAAATCTACCACCGGTTCGGAATGCAGATTCTAAATAATTTTATTTTGTACACGTTAAACGCGATGCTCGCCCGATTTCAATAAGCGTGTCTCTTATATGTCACCATAAGATAAGCGTCGCGCATCGATTTCATCGTTTCTAGTTAAGCCCGCCCGACTTCAACAAACGTGTACAAAATAAAATTATTTTTATACTTTGTAGTGGCGTTTGAAGTCGGTTTTTTGAAAAGAATTTTTATTTTAAGCTTTTTAGTGGAGCTTGTCCCTGCTCTCTTTCTCCCCTCCCTCCAACGCTATGGTACTAATGTAGTTCTACACTTGGTACCTACAGTATTTATTAACAATACACAAGAGCTAGGACTAGGAGCTCCATGATGTAGTCCATGGTGGGTACCAACAATATCAGTTCGAAAGCGTCAGTTCGCAACTCCTCCAACTCTGCAGCATCAGGATTGAGGAGCTAGAACCTTGAGCATTATGATGTAGTATATGCTTGGTACCAACAATATCAATTCGTAAACGACAGTTCCTAAATCCTCACAGCTTAGGTAGGCAGTACCCCTGCAGCATCAGTATTGAAGAGCGAGGACCTTGAATTCTTCGATGTAGAATATGCTTGATACTAACAATATCAATTCGCAAGCGAAAGTTCCTAAATCCTCACAGTTAAAGTGGGCAGTACCTTGCAGCATCAGGATTGAGGAGCTAGAACCTAGACCTCGATGGAGTAGTATATGCTTATTACATACAATAACAATTCATGATTAGCAGTTCCTAAATCTCTACAATTTAGGTGGGCAGTACCCTGCAGCATCAGGATTGAGGAGCTAGAACCTAGACCTCGATGGTGTAGTATATGCTTATTACATACAATAACAATTCATGATTAGCAGTTCCTACATCTGTATAATTTAGGTGGGTGGTACCCTGCAGCATCAGGATTGAAGAGTAGGACCTGGAGCTCTATAATCTAGTATATGCTTAGGCCAAGCATACTAATTCGTAAACGACGGTTCCTAAAGTCCCATAATTTAGGGGGGAAATACCCCTGCAGCATCAGGCTTGAGGAGTTGAAGGTAAAAATTTTTATGGGACCATTTCGCAAGCTTCTTCTGTCGATTAAAAAAAAATCTCGTGAATCGGTCCAGAAACCTCGGAGTAATCGGCGGGCATACATAGAAAAAAAAAAAAAAAAAAAAAGATACCGGCCGAATTGATAACCTCCTCCTTTTTGGAAGTCGGTTAAAAACTCACGTAACTTCGGTTTAAATACATTTCAATTTAATATAACATTACCAATCCATATATAAAAGATCAATATATAAAAATCTGCAAAAAAAAAAACAACTTTATCTAATAAAATACGACAGAGATACAATTAAATTTACTCAACAATATAGTTATATTTTTGAGTATTGTAGAGTAGAGTTGTGAGATGCAAAAAGGTTTTTGCATTCATTTTTGCTCATTGCCCATAGATTGCATGCCAAATATCCGGTCAAACGCCTTCGCTACTAATATTGTAAATGTGGATGTGTTTTTGTTTGTTGGTTTGTCCATCAATCACCCAGCAACGGAGCAATGCATTTTTTGCACAGATATTTATCAAAAGATCGTGAAAAATATTTCAGAATATCGATCTATAACATCGGTATCTATTAGTAATGAGAAAAGTCATTAAGCCGATGTGAACGATTAGGTAGGTACATTCCGAGTACAAAGATAAAATGTGAAAAATTCTACTGCATTGTAGGACTTTTTTTTCGTGCGATTGTCCTACAATTTATTACGAAACTAGCTTTTGCCAGCGACTTCATTTTTTATTTTTATTCGATGACAAGATAGTCCTTGACTGCGATCTCACCTGATGATAATTCAAATTCAAACTTTATTTATTTCACTTATGACACGTCATAAATCTACCACCGGTTCGGAATGCAGATTCTGCTGAGAAGAACCGGCAAGAAACTCAGCAGTTGCTTTTTTCAAAAAAATAAAAAAAAATAAAACCCTATGTCAGAAGAAGCGAGAAAATTGTTAAGGATAGGAAGAAATAATTTAAGAAATAGACTTAATAACTAGTTTTAATTAATTTAAATTTATTTAATGTTTAATTTACGAGAGCAACATAGTCACTCCCACTGGAGTCACTACTCAGCTCTTTAAATAAGAATAAAAAAAAAAGTTTTACTCTGAAAAGTAAACCTATTCGAATACAGTCAGGCTAAGCTACTTTGTTAGAAGGTTTACTTGAAAATCAATGCGGATTACGCAGCGCAATAATTAGTGTTCATGTGTCGGGTCAAGGTCTGCTAAGTAACCGGCTTGAGCGATTGCCAGCTCGTAACCCCATACCCATTGTTTTGTTTTCATTCACATGCCTACTGAAATGAACTGGAGATCTACTTATCGGGTCAGCTCCCGTGTTAGACTTCTACTCTTTCTCTATCTCTTCCTCTCTTTCTTTCTCTCTTTACATCATATTTCTCATTGTTGGGAATGTCTCTTTCTGTTTTTCATATAATGGGATAAGAAAGATGTGGAATCCTAGATCCTTTCGCATATCGCCACAGAACGCGATTTTGACTCATAGGTTTGATGGTTGTTAACAGATATTAGTGATTATAATCGGGACCGACGGCTTAACGTGCTCTCTGAGGCACGGAGAGAGCGGACACCCACCAGCCCTGGTAGCATGGGCGGGAGAAATTTTATCCCCGGGAAAAGGATAAAACGTTTATCCCCTCGCTTAGTTTTATCCAGCCGTCGAGCATGGGCACAGCGGCGGTGGAAATAACACTCAGTGGATATACTTATAGAAATATACATCGCCTTCTCCTCTGTCGCCATGCTTTAGCATAGGGAAAAGATAATTTTATCCCCTGTCAGTGGATAAAATCGGGGGATAAAACTTTTATCTCCTGCCCATACTACCAGTGCAGGTTACCGACCGGGGTCAACTTTGCTTAACCAGCGTGATCTTTTGATATTTCCCTTGACTTCGACATTCTCGTATAGGTAAAATTAGTACTTTTTCACTAAGGTAAACCTAGTTATAACTTTTTTTATCCCTTACAGCACTGTAAAGTTTTCGCATAAGTTGGAGATGAATTTATAGCAAAAGAAATCTTAATTAACGCTATTTCGCTAAGACGTCCACTGTTAAGTGTTAAGATGGTGGTGCACTGAACACGAAATGAAAAAGTTGAGTTGAAACGACTTATGTCACGATATTGATCTGCTTCCTTTAAACTGCAAACTAAAGCCTATCCTTACTCCTTATTAATATTATAAATACGAATTATTACAATTATAGGGAAAATTATTGTGCAAAAAATTGGAAAAAGTAAAAAGTTTGTAAACACACATTGGACTCTGTTACTAATTATTATCGATATGTAATAGGTATACATCGATAGTAATAATGTTTACCAAAATCGGACTTTTACTAAGAATTCTATGTCTAATTCTAAGCAACTGGTTAGCGAAGGTCAGATGTAGCCACTTAGTGTAAAATGTTGAATTTGTAACGATTCAAATCTGTTTAAAATATTGTACTATACCTAATCAAGGATAAAAAAGATTATTCCTTTTTTAAATTTTAATGAAATGTGAAATACTAAAAAAAAACTTTCTTTGGTGTAAGAACTCAGTGTGCCCACAGAATCACGCTTTATTTATGAAAGAATAAAATAGGGGTGCTCAATGAAACATTTTTACGTCCAACAGAAAGCATTGTTAAAATGAGACTCTTGAGCGTTATCTGAGAACGACGGCGTTTTATTTACGTTCTCACATTTACTTTCAAGTAGTTACACTGTTAAATTCGATTCACATCTAACGAAACGCGTTTTAACGAAACCATTGACCAAGAAGAGTATTCATCATCATCAATTATTATTAAAACTAATAATTTGTAGCCTCAATAGGTTAAACATGCGGACTAAAAACTGAAAGATCCACGGTTCATTCCTCACCCGTTGCACTAGTGCCGTACCCACTAGCACAATATTTCTGCCTATTTAATGGGTAGAGGAGAATTTTAGTCAAGTTCAGCTTGCCTACTTTAAAAAAAAAACTAAAAACAAATCTTTTTTATTCATCTCAACCAATATACTGCATGACGATTGAAAAACACAATACAACTGAACATAGGTCTTTTCAAAGAATCGCTTCGAAAACATTCTTGTTGCCTACATTCAGCGGTTGTTAGCGACTCACTTGAGATCGTGCATCCACCAAGTGGGTTAGGATAGATCTTCCAACGCTGCACTTTTCAGTATAGGATCGTTATTTAAGCAACTTAGGACCCAATTTGTAATGGTTGAAAAAAAAAATTTGGTGGTTATAGTTTACATTTGCATGTGCCTTAAATTCGTAAGGCTGTAGGCATATTCTGTACAATATAATAATTAGTATGTATTTGGCACATACTTTTTCATACTTTTAAATTTGCTTGATTTTATTATCATTTCAGCTTTGCCGCGATCCGTCACGCTCAGTTAGATGTAAATCGTCCTTTACACAGTTTATTGTTCGACTTTGTATTTTTGCCGTAAAAGTTAGGTACAACTCATTATGATCCTCAGTAAGCGGCAGTCTCCTAAGATTGATCAATTTAGCGAATTTGCGGAATCATCAGTGCATTTCATTTATCTAAATATATAAAAGGCAAAGGTGACTGACTGACTGACTGACTGACTGACTGACTGACTGACTGACTGACTGACTGACTGATCTATCAACGCACAGCTCTAACCACTGGACCGATCGAGCTGAAATTTGGTATACAGGTAGCTGTTAGGACGTAGACATCCGCTAAGAAAGGATTTTCGAAAATTTCAACCCCAAGAGGGTTAAATAGGGGGTTAAAAAATCGAACCTAACGTGAGCGAAGCCGCGGATTAAAGCTAGTTTAAATAATATATTGTATCATAGGTACTCAGTTTTTGTAGTATCACGGTGCATATATTTATTTTTGATTAAGTATAAATTAAACAAGTGTAAATTAAATATTTATAACACCCCCGCCATGTTACAACATCCTAATCGCTAGTCAGTAATCGTTAAAATTAAAATATGTAATCCGCCATTTTGTGGCGGTGGCCATCTTGGATTGATTTTCATCAAACATAGTAGTCGGGAGCGTTCTTACACTCCCGACTAATTCGCCTTTCAAACAAAAAAATAAAATCAAAATTAGTTCATCCGTTCGGGAGCTACGATGCCACAGATAGACACACACATACAGATACGTCAAACTTATAACACCCCGTCGTTTTTGCGGGGGTTAATATTCTTATTCAGGATGTTAGATTACATGAGTTCATATAAAGTAGAAACAGTCGTCCTCAGACAGTAGGTACTTATTTACTAGGTATATAACGATATTTGAACAAAACAAAGTCTTAGGTTTACAACCATTTTTACACAAAATGAAATAAATATACTTGTTTTTCGGGTTACAAGCCAAATAGGTACAGACTACAGTCCATCTGTCTACAGGATTAGTGTGTAAGCGTTCACGAAAAAAGAATTGTACAGCGTTTATAAATCACAATAACATCTTTTCCGAATAGTAAACATTATTGCTCCCGTATGATGAATTCTCTTCAACGGCCCTTTGAACCCTTTGAGGCCCGCGAGCAAATGGACTGGGCGATCTTGGCTCAGTTGATGTCTTCATGATCGATTTCCCTTTTTTTCCTTTATCTACAATAAACAACAATCGAGACGTTTTTTATAACAATACAGATTGTTTCTAGTTTTCGCGCGGGGACAGCAGTACCTTATTACCTATTACTATTGGTTCGTTGCTTTTTCGAGTTTTGTTTTTCTCGATTGTAAATTTGCCATTTTTTGATTCTAATAATTTTTTAAGTTTAAAAACCGATTGTAATACCATGACCAAATCAATTCTCATTAGGAAAACAACCATTAAAATTTCAGCGTGTATACCTCTCTCTCTGCGTCGTGTACGGTGTACCCCATTACTGAGGGTCGTAATCCCTTCCACCAAGGACTCTTTTGTAGATGATGTGGCTTCGTGGACCTGACTATCGAGTGTGGTGCGGATTTGGTCTGACCAACGCATCGGGCTACGTCCCCGAGGTCTCTTTCCGTCCACTTTGCCAGAAATCACAATCTTTTCTAGATTGTGTCCCTCCCTTCTGGCAATGTGGCCGAAGTAATCGAGTATCCTCTGGAAGCGGGTGGTCGATAGCCTTCTCGTTATTTTCAGTTGTTTCAGTGTCAATGCGTTGGTTCTGTATGCTGTCCACGGAATCCGCAGCATTCTCCTCCAGCACCACATCTCGACAGCGTCGATGCGATGTCGATCAGCAGCTTTTATTGTCCATGTGTCAGCTGTATACATGAAAATATATCGTGTACAAGTATCTATACTTAATTTTATAAAGCTGAAGAGTTTGTTTGTTTGAACGCGCTAATCTCAGGAACTATACTGGTTCGAATTGAAAAATTCTTTTTGTATTTGATAGTCCATTTATCGAGGAAGGCTTTAGGCTATATAACATCACGCTGCGACCAATAGGAGCGAAGCATCAGTGAAAAATGTTGCAAAAACGGGGAAAATTATCCATATTTAAAATTTATTCTTTCAAAAACTTCTTAATCGCGATCATAATAACAGAAATTGAGGTGGACGAAGTCGCAGGCAACAGCTAGTACCTATATAAAGATAGGTAGGAATATCAATTAAACGAATCATGGAACAAGATGTTTGACGTGGTTTTCACCACCTGCGGCACTAGAAACGCAAGAAGAATCAAACAAGATACACAGCAACGCGCAACACCGCACAAACTCACTAAAATACATTCAACGCACGTTCCACTCCGACAACAGAAAATTTTCAGATGTTGACTCCACAACTTACAATCGCAAAGATTTTCTATGCGATTGTGAATTGTAGAGATTGTACATTGTGGACGTTTCCACGTATCTATAGAAAATATTTGAGAAATAAAGAACTCATGTGGAGAAAAAGAGATTAAATAAGTCTTTAGTTTCTATTTTATACTGACCACTTTTACTAATAAAAATAAGAAAAACTATTTTAGTGGAATGTTACGTAACGCAAAGGAAAGATTTAGATTTATGTATAAGTTAAATATTATTGATTTTCGGAAGTTAGGCACTTGTAATAATGTCTGAGAAAGAACTAATACCGATTACCTACGATCAACAACTTACCTATTAATTTTATTTATCATAATAACTTTATCCTATTGTTTCCTTCCTTTATAATATTGTTGTGGTTCCGACTTCGGAACAATAAGTTTCTATTGATATTTTTTCGTGCCATATAAATAGTTTATATTCCCTATAGAGCACCTCCTTAAAGTCTTCTTGTATCAATTTATCAAATCGGAAAAATTCCTTTTACAAAAAGATATTTTCGCCGTCCCCGTGTCCCTCGCCACTTTATCACTCCTCTTACGCGTTTGCGTCAAGTAAAATTGAAATATTAAATTTAATGAGCAATTTTCTACTTACTGATAAATTCGAGTCGTCAGTCCAAGGTGTTGAGAGGCGTCCAATTTATTACAGGGAAAATAGGATTTTCTCCATTTGAATGTCGACAAGTTAAGTCTGCCCAGATTTACGCTCTAGAAAATTGAAAGATTTTTCCTGAAGAAATAAAAAGAAATTCACAATCGCAAACAAAATCTACCTATTGTAGAGTCAACATCTGAAGATTTTCTAGGAGTGAAACATGCGTATAGTATATTGTATTTATTTATATAGTTTTGATGCGATTCTATAATAAGACGAGATTGTCTCAGTTCAAAGTTTACAGGCCTTATTTCGAACTAGCTGATTCGAGATAGCCGAGACTTCGTCTGCGTGGAAAGAGTTTAGAGTGACTTGCTACTGTCCGCGAGAAGTTATGTCCTCTATAATATTTAGTAGATCTTCACACAACACAATTTATAATAAAAAAAGAATTATCCGTTCGGTTTAGATTTGACGAAATTATGGAGCAAAATCAACAAAATCTTTCATCCCCTATCCCGGATAAACCTTATTGTTTATCAGGATAAAAAGTATTCTATATATTGACCCGGAGTATCAGCTACCACTATATCAAATTTCATTCAAATTCCTTCAGAAGTTTTCGCGTGATGCGCGCACAGACAGACAGACAGGCAAAAAATTCAAAAAAAGAACTGTATCAAATAAAACATCCTACGATTAAAATTTTCAAAATATATTTAATGTATACACAGAATTCGTAACGTTACAGTTTTATTATAAGTATAGATTGTTAAGCGTGCCTACATATTATTTTGATTGGTATTTGTTCATCTTTTTACCTCTACTTGATATAAATAAACATCATAATTTTTCTTCATATCTACATTTACTTTTTATCAGCGTATTAGGCCTTATTTGTATCAATTACATCATTTTATTTATTACATAGCTGGAATTAGGGTGATGACCCTGAAAATTTCACTGCTTTACACAAACTGGGGTCACATTGGGGTCAGCGACCACGAAACATTGTACCTACCTAAAGGTGACTTCAACAAATAACTCGTTATTAAAAAAAAAAGAAAAATAAACGCAACAAAAGCAAACAAAACCACAAATTCTGACCCTTGTCTCGTTAAAAATATTGTACAATTAATCCATCACTGTCACCTGCACGGAGCCTGCACGAGTTGGTTTAATAAAACGTTAAATCGTCTATTCTGAGGTTACGCACGATTTTCGGGCGACGCCATTAATTTGCAGCGAACAATCGGCATTGTTGATGGAGAGACAACCCTGTGGGCGGCCTTAGATACACGTACCAAACAGATAGATGGATAGATCATTTATTCACTGAAGTACCTACTATCTATTTTTCCTAAGCCATAATGACATATAATATAGACCCTGGGGTGTAATGCAAAATTCACAAAAAAGTGTCCCGAGAAAACCTAAGTATAGCGTGTACATGTGTATTTTTATAAACAAACGAATATATTATAATTTATGTCTTAGAACATTATTATACAGCCTAATTTTGCTTGCAATAATTTGCTTTCATTTACTCACGCGGCAGCCCGAGCGTGCCCGAGCTAAATGCGATCAATTTGATAAAAATATTGTACTCCCTCTGTCTTATACGCGCGTAGCGTGTTAGAAAAGGACAGATAGATAGTTTTTGTCTGATGAATTTATTTCAGAAAACCCCAAAACCATTTTTACCCTGACCTAAGAACCGAACAGGAACCTCGTCATCCGCAGTCGAATCTACTTACCACTAGATCAACGAGGTCGTTAAAAGCTGCTGGAAGTCTTCCACCAAATAAAAAGATACTTTTATATCTCTTAAGGGCAGCGCTTCAACTTACCTGCAAGGAACCTTAATGCTGCGGCTACATTAAGGTCAATGCCCAACAATGCCTTTAACTATGCCATATTTTTCCACTGGTAAACTACGCGTAGAACTGAGTGGCCACACATACGGTAAATGTCTAAATAATGCTATAATTCTGCCGTTGAACCTCTTTGATCTGCCAAATTTACCGCCACCCGACTTAATGCCAAACTTCTACGGCATTGTCAATGCCATTTCCCGTAGATCGTGGCTACACCTACGGTTAATGGTGTTATACGCCATGTTCACTGGCATATCCCATTAATGTGGCCGCAGCATTACAAAAATGGTGTATAGTTCTTTCAATTCAAGAGGGTACGCGACTCATGATTGTGTGTGTCGTATCTGTATAAGTGTGAGCGAGGGCTTGCTCGCGCCTGACCGCTCCCACTAGCTCCTGACAAGCACGCACACTTACGCAATGTGCATGTACACGACGTAACCACAAGTAAAGCGCCCGTAACTTCGTGAGATAAACGTACTATAATACTAATAACGTTAAGAAAGCTCGCCATTACGGCATTATCAACAAACTGAAAGGTTTCCGCCGCGAGTTGTTTGACACTTGAGCACGTCTAGCAAACACCGGGCATTCCAGTATTGGAGGCTATTTAAAGAAATCAATACCTACTCGTTTGTTTTTGTAAGGATATATTACAAACTAGGTAATTCCCACGACTTCGTCCGCGTGGAAACAGTTTAGAGTGACTTGCTACTATCCGCGAGAAGTTATATGTCCTCTATCCCCGATAATATTGAGTTGATCTTCACCAAAACTGGACAAAATATTTTTAATAGCACATAATTTATAATAAAACAAGAATTATCAAATTCGGTTTAGATTTGATGAAGTTATGGAACAAAATCAACAAAAACTTTCATCCGCTATCCCGGATAAACCTTATTATTTATCGGGATAAAAAGTATCCTATGTATTAACTCAGAGTATCAGGTACCACTATACCAAATTTCACTCAAATCCGTTCTGCAGTTTTCGCTTGAGGCGCGCACAGATAGACAGACAGACAGACAAAAAATTTAAAAAAAAAATTTTTTTTTGGGCTCAGTATCGATAATAAATCATTCTCCGATTAAAAATTTCAAAATATATTTAATGTACAGAATTCGTACATTTACATTTACGTTTTAAACTTTCATTATGTTAGTTCAAACTTCAGCCAAATCGGTACCTACATTCGTTGAGGCGTGAAGGAGTAACAAAACATAGACACACACAAATACAAACTTTCGCCTTTACAACATTCTTTGAGCATTTAACCAACAAATGCTCTAAGATAATATCAGTGTGACTGAAGTCCTATTATTTCACTTTGAAGTAGGCACAAAGCGATAACATTTGTACTCCTACTTTGACTCCTACATTTGGTAATAGGTGTAAGGTAGATCGTAGCTCTACGACTACTGCTGATTACTTTTCACGCTTCAAAGGCTGCACAAAGGCGCTACGTGTTATGTGTAATTACTGCAATGGACGTCACTCGTCAGTTACTACTCGTACCCGATGACTTTGTAATCACTTTACAAGACTAGAGTTGTTCAAAAATGCTATAAATCGATATATAGCATGTTTATTGCGAGTTGCGATAAATCCATCTGCTAACTATACTAACTGCTAAGCTAAGAATAATTAGTTCCAAAATACAACTTATTTTTAGAAGGGGAAGGTTATTAAATAGACTTCCCTCATATAAAAAAAAAAAAAAAAACTGCCCGGCCGCCTCAGTGCCGCTGCTACGCGCAGTGTGCTACACCGCCTACAGCGCGTGATATTTATAGCATCGTAGCACCACCGCGCCTACGTATGTAGCACTTGCTGTGTGCTATGGAAAGATAGCATGCTGTAATATGTTGCTAAGTGCTATATTAACCACCTCTATACACGACTATACTTCTACCCGGTATAACGCTGCTCAGACATAGCAACTTTAGTTGCAGCAACTGTCTTCGAATGAGATGTGAGTGTAGTACGGTACACCATCTTACTTTTTTTTTTTTTTTTTTTTTAACTAATATTACAAATGCAATACTGTGTTTGTTTGTTGGTTTGTCTTTCAATCACGCTGCACCAGAACTGCGGATCGACGTAATTTGAATGGGTATAGTTAAGAACCTGAACAGTGGCACAGTAAGGCTACCTTTTATCAGACGCGGCGGACGCAGTCGCGGGCATCGGCTAGTTGGCGAATAACCCGATGTAAAAGCAACTAAATTCCCTTCTCCGGGTTGAATTTCTTCACAGAAATACCTATTCTTTTTTTCTAACTCAGTAAATCTTTAATATGGATTGAACCTCGTATCAGCCTTTATTCCCGTAAGCTGAAAATAAACATAAAACCAAAGATTCTCAATAGTTATTTTAGTGGCAGATAGGACAAGGCAGTTACAATAAAAAGTGGCTATTTTCTTCTACTATTACTTACTTTTCCTTCTTGTGAGAGTAATATTGTTTACTTAAAAAGTAAATCTACAGAGCCTTTATTGTACATATAATTATATAAAAAACATTTTCTTATCATGATACTTATTTGTTAATCCCCAGCCATAGCACTTTTATCGTACTAACTGCTTTCTGCATATTTAGGGGTGAGAGGAGAATAGAAGTCAATTTTAGCTTGGCTATGATCTTGTTCTAAAGGTAATATAAAAACGCTTTGGCAATTTCAATATTTCTCGCTATTTTAACGAGATGGTAATTGAGGTAGCGATGTAGTTGTAGGATAGGTGACACATAATGCAGCAGTTAAGTCTGGCAAAAAATTATGTCAATCTGACATATTTTCGACAAACAAACACATTTTCGCATATATTATAATAATATTACTATTAGTAAAAGTATCTTGCCGCCAAAGATAAATTATATGAACCTTATTATCAACAGTACGTTGGTAAATTATTTATTATCAAATAGCCGCTCTATGCATTGGGTGTCTCTATCACAGATAAATCTATTTATACATTCTACGGAATAAATAGCAATGAATAAATGGCTTTTATTCCATCAAACATTTACTCCGAAAACATGGGAGTTGGAGTGACAGAATGACAAATAATGTAGGCTCCGTCTTTTCATTTTTGGGTCCTTTGAATACCTATTTACAAAAAAAAAAAAAAAATAGGTAGGTTACTTTGGGAAGGTAAACTATATTTAACATCCATAATTAATCGCGACTAATACTTAAATTGTAAATGAGAAAAAAGGTTGTATGGTTTGTCTTTCAATCACGCTGTAACATCGCTACGGATCGGTGAGATTTTTTGTATGTGTATAGCTGAGGAGTTGGCTTGTGACTTACACTACTTTGTATCCCGGATTTTTATTGAAAAAATCATTCCAGACTTTTTTTAAAAAACCAGACTTTTTTTAAAAAACTAAATCCTCCAATCCAATCCATCCAAGTGGACGACGCTTCGGGGACGAAGTCGCGGACAAAACCTATACTTAGTAGGATATAATCAGAAAAAAAACGGCGTTTTATTTTATACATTTTCTTAAGATTGAAGTCGTACAGTTGATTACAGGACAAAGGGAGGTTTTGCCATCGCCAAGTTTACGACTCATTTCAGTCAGCCTTTCAAAACATTCTTTCATCTCTTGGCGACAGATACCCGCGACCTCCGAACGCGCGACACAGTGAATAAATGAATCTAAATAACTGTTGGTTATATACTCAAAGAAATACCAAAATTATTTTTTTAGATTCAGATTTCTTTTATCACTAAAGATATTTTATTCAATAGTTATATTAATGAACAATTAATTATTATAGATTATGGATCCTTTGGATGGCCAAAATAATACTTTGGCTTAGGTAGCTGCTAACTCTTGGATCCCCGGAGAACACAAAAACCTTTTTTTAAACTCAACTTTGCACACTCCACGTCCTCAACTCTACCCAATACTCATGCAAAAATCATGTCGATTCGTTGCTTCGTGATTGAAGGACGAACCAACAAACACCTACAACCTAGGTACCTATTAGAAGCCCTTTGACAATTTTGTGTGTGTGTGTGTGTGTGTGTGTGTGTGTGTGTGTGTGTGTGTGTTACTCATACACGCCACAGCGAACGAACCCATTTGGCTGTTTGGAATGGAGATAGCTCATACCCAGGTTTAACACATATACATTGTACCCCGGAAAATGAAAGAGTTCCCGCGGGAATTAAAAACCTTAATCCACGCGGACGAAGTCGCGGGCATCTTCTTGTGACTAATTAATAATAATTTGCAGACATATTTTCATAAGTTTTGCGAAAAATAACACGTTCGGTCATACCTAACGCTGATTAGCGCGGTCCAAACCAAACATTGCGCATCTCGCTCTCGAGTATGTCCTACCCGTAAACGTTGATCGAGACAGCAATATCTCAAGCACGATCACGTGATGCTGAAAAGAGCACTCCTCTCCACTCCACTTCCACTGAAAAGAGGGTTCCTTGTTTTCCTTTGGAGTGCGGAGTATGGGCTGTTTGCAGCACTCAGTCACGTCCCGAACAGTAATTTCAGTAAGGAGGTATTGGAATCTATTTTTGGAACCCAATAAACCCCGTGTTGATAGCCACTTGTTTGTTTGCCAATTTTCTTTAAAATCACATGGGTTGTTTTTATAAGCCTTTTATTGGCTTTGCCTTTTTCGTATGTTGTGCTTACGTCGGCAAATCGGCAACTGATTGTTCGGCAACTCCAACTCATAAAGATTTAAAAACAGATCGATATCTACGTTTGTTTTTAACCGACTTCCAAAAAGGAGGAGGTTATCAATTCGGCCGGTATATTTTTTTTTTTTTTCTATGTATGCCCGCCGATTACTCCGAGTTTTCTGGACCGATTCACGAGATTTTTTTTTTAATCGACAAAAGAAGCTCGCGAAATGGTCCCATAAAATTTTTTACCTTCAACTCCTCAAACCTGATGCTGCAGGGGTATTTCCCCCCTAAATTATGGGACTTTAGGAACCGTCGTTTAGGAATTGGTATGCTTGGCCTAAGGATATACTAGATCATAGAGCTCCAGTTCCTACTCCTCAATCCTGATGCTGTAGGGTACGGTCCACCTAAATTATAGGGATTTAGGAACTGCCAATCATGAATTGTTATTGTATGTAATAAACATATACTACACCATCAAGGTCTAGGTTCTAGCTCCTCAATCCTGATGCTGCAGGGTACTGCCCACTTAAACTATGAGGATTTAGGAACTTTCGCTTACGAATTGATATTGTTAGTATCAAGCATATTCTACATCATGGAACTCAAGGTCCTAGCTCTTCAATACTGATGCTGCAGGGGTACTGCCTACCTAAACTGTGAGGATTTAGGAACTGTCGTTTACGAATTGATATTGTTGGTACCGAGCATATACTACATCATAAAGTTCGAGGTTCTAGCTCTTCAATCCTGATGCTGCAGGGTTGGAGGAATTACGAACTGTCGCTTTCGAATTGATATTGTTGGTACCAAGCATGGACTACATCATGGAGCTCCTGGTCCTAGCTCTTTAGAAATTGTGTATTGTTAATAAGCACTGTAGGTACCAAGTATAGACTACATTAGTACCGTAGCGTTGGAGGGAGGGGAGGAAGAGAGCAGGGACAAGCTACACTAAAAAGCTTAAAATAAAAATTCTTTTCAAAAAACCGACTTCAAACGCCACTACAAAGTATAAAAATAATTTTATTTTGTACACGTTTGTTGAAGTCGGGCGGGCTTAACTAGAAACGATGAATTCGATGCGCGACGCTTACCTTATGGTGACATATAAGAGACACACTTATTGAAATCGGGCGAGCATCGCGTATCGGTTTCATCGTTTCTATTTAAGCCGCCCGACTTCAACAAACGTGTACAAAATAAAATTATTTTTATACTTTGTAGTGGCGTTTGAAGTCGGTTTTTTGAAAAGAATTTTTATGTTAGTAGAAAGTTTAATTCTACTAATATATATATATATTATAAAATATATACAATAGTGCAACGGATGAGGCTCGGACCTGCGACCTTTCAGTTTGCAGTCCTTTGCACTTTTAACCGGTGAGCTATTGAGGCTTTTTGATATTGATCCATAATTAAGCTGTTATTTTGTATAGGGACAGCAACAACAGTGTTACCTAATCATAGATTAAATACGTAGTGTATAGATCTCAGCATACAGCATGTTCAGCTTAGCTTTAATCTATTCAAACGTTCATTGCACCTTTGGTTGAGTGGTCTAATTAGGGCTTATTGTCCTTAATAAGAACCTTATTATAAAATACTGCTTTTACCCGCAGCCCTGGTAGCATGGGCGGGAGAAATTTTATCCCCGGGAAAAAGATAAAACGTTTATCCCCTCGCTTAGCTTTATCCACCCGTTGAGCATGGGCCATGGGCACAGCGGTGGAAATAACACTCAGTGGATATACTTATAGAAATAGATATCGCCTTCTCCTCTGACGCCATGCTTTAGCATAGGGAAAAGATAATTTTATCCCCTGTCAGTGGATAAAATCGGGGGATAAAACTTTTATCTCCTGCCCATGCTACCAGTGCAGCTTTGCTTCCGCCGTCTATTGAAAGAATCTAATCCGAAATGGTGCTTTCTATACTTACAAAATTACAATTTTGATTTTTTGCATTTTCTGTATTAGAGCGAGAAAAACAAAAAAAATAAAAAAAAACATGATTAATACGAACAAACTGATGGGTAGATTAATAATAGTAATTAGATGTTTCCAAGCGAGTAATTAAGACTGTTTACGAAACTTGATAAACTTTAACATAATAATAATGTCGTACTCAGTTTTGACAGGCGATTAAATGCGAGTACCGTTAGCATAACAAGATAAAATATATTTCAAAGTTACGAATATTATGTCACTGCTTTGCTATGTATTGCTATGATTTTAAACAGTCTGATGGCAGGCTTGGGAGGCTTTGACCGTGGCTAGTTTCCACCCTACCGTCAAAGACGTGCCACCAAGCGATTTAGCGTTCCGGCACGATGGCGTGTAGAAACAGATTAGGGGCATGGGTAGAACACTGTCATACCCCATCCTTGCTAGTCCGCTACCATCTTAGACTACATTGTCACTTACCATCAGGTGAAATTGCAGACAGTGACTCTTGTCATTGAAAATTATCTATTATTGGCTGAAATTATATTATTATTGGCTGAATTTTTCGCGTTCTTTCTCTAACAATAGATTTTAGCCAATAGCAGATGAATATCGACCAATCAGAGGCGATTACAATCGTCAAACTGTAGCAATCATTTTTATGCAGAATAGAATAGAATAATTTTTTTTATTCAAATAAACTTTTACAAAGTGCTTTGGAATCGTCAAATGAATCTACCACTTGCACTGGTCCGGAACCATTCCAACCGAGAAGAACCAGCAAGAAACTCGGCGGTTGCTCCTTTAAAAAGAATAATAATAGAACAGCAATTAGAAAAGCCAGACAGAGTGGAAGGTTACTTACCGACGCCACATAGGCGCTTACATAAAGACCCGATCTTCAGCAACGAAGAACTTGATTGTAACATTTTTTGTTTTGAAAAGAGCAACTGCTGAGTTGCTTGCCGGCTCTTCCCAGCAGAATCAGCATTCCGAACCGGTGGTAGTTTCTCGACTTGTCATAAAAGCCACAAGTTGGCCTACATGAAATAAATAATTTTGCTTTTGAGTTTATGCACCCAAGAAGAGAATGATATGATTTTTTGTGTCTACAGTACCGGGATGCTCCCAAGTGTGACACAAGGGTATCAGTTGTCATCAGGAGGCCGTGACGAGTGGCTGTCATTTGTGCGTTTCCCGCTTCGACTGACGCGAGTTACAGTGACAGTGCTATAATATACGTTCAACGCTTTACTGTACAGTTATAACATATACGCTACATTGTACACGTAATTACAGTGTTTCTAATTGGTTTCCTATTTGAATTTGTAAGTGACAAAATCATTCGTGCATGCTATGAATTTAAGATAGAAAGTTAAGGGGTCAATTTTTATCATTTTAAATATTTTAGCCTCAATAGCCCTACGATTAAAGGTACGGTTCTATCCCCACCCGTAGCACTATTGTCGTACCCACTCCTAATACAAGCTTTCTGCTTATTTTGGGGGGAGAGGCTTCGATCACAGAAAAAATTTTCTGTGATCGAAGGGGAGAGGAGAATAATAGTCAATTCTTAAAAACTTAGTTTTAAAAATGTTGCCTTTTATAGAAATTCGTTGTGTTGTTGTGTGTGTGCGCAAACACAGGTGCACTCTCTATTCCCTTACTCTCATAGTTCGATGGGACGGAAATCCGACACGACCGGAAAGAAATCAGGCGCAGGACCGACAGCTTTACGTACTCTCCGAGGCATAGGGGCTAGTGCAGAGAATTTCTTGATAGAAAAATCCAATACCTTTTCTAGCCCGACCCACAAATCGAACCCGAGACCTCGTCTTGCTAACCACTAGACTAGACCAACGAGGCAGTTATAACAGCTAGTACGTACCTATTCAAATCACATTAAGTACGTATTAAGTACTAGTACATGTACCCCATTGCATTGCCATAGTATGTATCAATAGACTTTTGACTAATTCTATACATTTATTGTGCTCCATTATATCATCTCAATGGGGTCCTGAAGCCTTTATTGGGGACACAGATGTACAAAAATACAAACTTCTTTGTATTTGCTCTGCTTGCTTGCTTTGTAATGGAATGTTGACCCAAAAAAAATATTCAAGTAGAATTAATTACAGTAAATACATGAAAAGGAGCCGAAAATATTTTTTTTCTTACACTGTTTATAATATGTTGGGTGTCATTAATAAATTAGAGTAGGTATAAATATTGAATTGACCGAGGGCGAAGCGAAGTCTTCGAGTCTACTTGGGCAGAAAAATTACTAAGGAGAAATAGGAAGAAATTGATCGTTAACTCTTTGCATTTGCAAGTGGTAACTGCGACAAACAGTCAGAAGTAGTATAAAATATTTGGTAAACACTGAGAAATACTTGTAACCTTGTCCTATGGGAGAGCTGTGCTCTGGTCTCTGCTACAGGTTCGGGGCGAACCACTAGTAGGTAGTTTAAGCAGTAGTGGCTAGTAGTTTCTGCATCGGAAAGCGCAGTATTGGCAGTTAGCACGGACGACCGACATCAGACAAGCCGCAGGGAGTCGCTGCATACAGGGGGCACAAGACCGATTCCTGTGGAAGTTCAAGCAAGAGACCTTTGTCAGGCAGGGGACATATATCGGTTGATTAAGAAGAAGAATAGTTGATAAAGAAGAAGAGTTGATAAAAATGGAGAACAGGTAGCTAGTTTAGCGCCGATTTGTTTGGTTTAACCCAAAATATATTAGGTGTTCTAAAAGTTTTTGTATTGAAAATCTGTCAAAATTTTAGTTTGGTGGAATCGGCCCTAAGTAGCTTTCAAAATAATACCTTACAATATGCTCGATCGAGCGATGCAACTATAAATTGAATTTGAGATTTCAAGCATAAATGAGACGCACGTCTATCAGTCATTCACCCCGACTCCCGAGCTAATTGTAAACGTATAGTTGTGGCTAAATAACTAAAACAGGAAATTCAGACCTTTAAAATTCCCTATAAGCAGTCCTAAACTGCAGCGGTATACGTATTTTGGAGTTCGAAGGAAATTGGGAAAAAATTCGTCTTGCAAGCATAAAAGATTAAAAACTGTAACGATTACGGAAAATTGAATGTAACATCCGTCATATTGATTTTATTCGTATATAACGTAACTTTTGATTCATTCATTCATTTCGGATCATCATAACGAATCGATTGACACCTCATTCATAAAAATCGGCTCAGTAGTTTATTCGCTACGATGAGCAATAAATGATTTGATTTGATTTGATTTTGATTTGAAAAAAGTCACATACATACCTTCCATTTATTTGTCGTAATTCGTTAACAATAGGGATATACCTACGTTAGCTCCTAATCTTTACTTATATTACAAATGCGAAAGTGTGTTTGTTTCTTGGTTTGTCCTTCAATCACGCTGCAACGGAGAAATTGGTCGACGTGTTTTTGCAATGAGGAGTTGAGGACCTGGAGAGTGATATAAGCAACTTTTTATCCCGGAAAATCAAAGTTTCCGCGGGATTTTAAAAACTAAATCTACGCGAACTAAGTCGTGGGCATCAGCTATTATGAAATAAAAAGAAACGACGCGAATTTGCTGACCAAAGCAAGTCAAAATGCCATAATAGAATGAAGACGTAAGACCTCTAAAAATAGGAATCCATTATCAGATAATAGTTTGGTCTCCTCTCATATTCGATCTATTAAACCTGGCACCGAGTACAAAGAAAGGCACTCCGTTACAATAACGTATAGCTTATCGTTTACTGATAATAGTGACCGGGCCTTTATATACCCCGTTGTAATACGTAACAACCACCAAAACTCTCCTTTCAAACTTAAACTCTATTACGACTGAATAAGACGTAGAACTCGGTGAAATTGCAGAAGGGATATATAGCTTCATGTTGCATATAAGGTCAAAGAACATAGCTGATTAGTTGCTACAAAGGTTGTCAGTACTTAGAATAAAAGCGTTTATTGTTTGGATTGCAATTTAAAAATAAATTGATAAAAAAACCCGCGATCAAAGAACCTATGTCATTTATTGAAACAAAGAAAACCCCTGAAACGCCATTGAAAGATATATAAAAATTATTAGGTACTCTTATTACCCTCTTAGGGTTTCCGAAACAGTTTTTCGTAAAACTACCCTTTAAGTACATAATATGAGTAGGTAGGTAGAGTTCTATAGTCAGATGACATGGCTGAATAGAATAATATAAACGTAAAAATGCTTTTTACGAAACCGACTTCAAACTCGACTACAACGTATAACAATTGTGCCTATAAATTTCCTCCCTCCTTCAATCAATAGGTAGTAAATAGATATTAAACAGAGAGTGCAGGGCTACGCATAATATAATATAATTATCTGTGAATTCCTCAATTTCCGAGAAGTTACTGATAATTAATATTCAGTGGAATTGATTTAGTTTATTGACACCACTAAACTAATTTTGATAACAACTGTATGCAATATATTTTAATTAGGTAAGAGTTAAATTTGCACACGCAGGCACAAAATATATACTTACGTACCTGATAGTCTCTAAATAGCTAAATATCCGTATCTATACATCTATTCATACAAATAAATAAAATTGAAGTGTCTGTTTGTAATATAAAAAGAACAGCTTCTTACTAACTGCATACGAAAGTAAATACGGTACTTATAACAAGAAAATAATTTTTAAAATTTTTGTCTGTCTGTCTGTTTGTTACCGCTAATCTCGGGAACGGCTTTGCACCACCACTTGTGCACTGTAATATGTCCTGCGCAGATGACTAATCGCTAAAGAGGTCGGCTACCGTGACGATTCGGTCGGGAGGTCTTAGTCTGTGAATCGTGTCATCTAATAAAATTATCCGAAAGACCGGCGAAAGTGAAAATTCACTAAACCTACGACACCTCCTTATCACGTCAGTACAGTCGCCGGACAAAAAATTCGCCTCCAAAATGTCCTTATCTCAACCCTGACCCCCGCGAGTTATCGAAAAAGTTCACTCCGCCGCAGTGGATGCCTTTTCCTCCTGCGGCGATGATAAACACTTTTTTTTCTAAAACTACAAAATCGTATTTCCCCAAAAGAAAAGATTCTGGACTTTCTCAAAGATTTCTTGTCTATTAAGACTACAATCTATGATTAATTGAACGAGTTGTGAATCTTTATAACAAGTTGATCGCTCCGTGTATCCTAGAAGTTTGTATAGAAATTACTAGTTGGGTATTTAGCTAATTGTTTTTTATATACTTAAAATAAAGGTTTGATATAACATAATGTAATTTTTCTTTTTTCATATCTTGACTAGATTCGAAAATATAGAGCTTTTTAATTTCTTGTCAGAAAAAGAAAGCGCTATTGCAACATGACGTCACGTTTCAGTAGCTTCATACACTTTCCGTACAAAAAATCTCAGAAAGAGACGGATACAGTAAAGCACTAAAACTGCTTGTAACTTATTTGATTTTTCGCGGATTTTTTGTTCCGTATCCCTTCGGATACGGAAACCTAAAACGCGAATAGTTTTTACAGCCTTTGAATAAAATGAAATAAATAAAACTCAGGAATGAGGGACACGAGAAAGGCTTTGTCAGTATGCTGACTGATTTCACTCAAAATTCGTCGCTCGACAAACTTGTTAGCGACGACAAATTATTTTGGTCAGAACTTCAGACAAACTTCAGACGAACTCGACAAGTTTACGCATTAGCTACATAAAAGACGATCATTGCCTCAAAGGAGACTCCTACTTCCTGTTGTTAACATTGCGGCTAAGAATTTACTGAAGTTGAACAGTAAGCATTACTTTATAAAATACATCTAATACCTCCTTCCATCTCCAGCCGTTCTTCAAACCTAAATCCACGCGGACGAAGTCGCGGATATCATCTAGTCTGATATACATGAACAAAACAAATTTTCATCAGTAGTGGGCAGACGATGTGTTAAGATTTTTTTATCTCAATCCATCGTTGGCCTTTGATCTTCGAACATTGCGTGTTGCCAGTGTAACTTATGGATCCGAAATAAAGTCGCTAACTATGGGCCTCATAAGAAGGCTTAGGATCTCTCAGCGGATGATGGAGAGAGCTATGCTTGGAGTATCCCTGCGAGATCAAATCAGAAATGAACAGATCCGCAGGAGAATTAAAGTCACCGACATACCTCAGCGAGTCGCGAAACTGAAGTGGAAATGGGCGGGACATAGTTCGAAGAGCTGGTCGTTGGGGTCCCATGGTTCTGGAGTGGCGACCCCTAAGCATTACCTTGATAAATTATAATATCTATAAATATATAAAAGGCAAAGGTGACTGACTGACTGACTGACTGACTGACTGACTGACTGATTTATCAACGCACAGCTCTAACCACTGGACCGATCGAGCTGAAATTTGGCATACAGGTAGCTGTTAGGGCGTAGGCATCCGCTAAGAAAGGATTTTGGAAAATTTCAACCCCAAGAGGGTTAAATAGGGGGTTAAAAAATCGAACCTAACGTGAGCGAAGCCGCGGGTTAAAGCTAGTTATTAATAAATTAGGATTATCATTTTTTAATATTTTTTATTATTATTTATCAAGTTATTCGTAGTAGATGTTTCCATATCGGTTCCATTTAATTCTTTCGATTGCCTACGCCAACGGAACAGTAAGATGCTATTTTTACTTGGATTAGGTAATGCAGGTTACTACACAATAAAATTGTGGTGTCATCGGGTATATAAGTCGGTTAGTTAATTCGAGGAAGGCACACGTGATATACTATAAACACAGATTTAGAGATAAATATCAATTGTATGATCTCTACACCAGCTTAAAAAGAGCTGATAGTTCTAAAACGTCTGGACAATTTCATTAAACAAGAATAAAAACCATCCCAGGTAAATTCTCTGGCATTTTAATTCTTTTGAACTTTTTGAAAATGCGTCATCCGTCCTGTTCTACGACCATGACGATCTATTTGCGTGCTGCGATCACACAGACAGACAGACACACACAGGCAATGCAATCAACTTATAACACCCCTCTTTTCCATGGGAGGTTACAAACAGTTATCACCGCAACAACTATTAACCAAAGTTGTGCAGATTACTCTTAATATTGCGCAAAGTCAACTCAGCAGACTAGAAACTTTGAAACACAACGAAACTATGCCCAAAAGTTTCACCCAACTATTACGAACAGTAAATTCTGAAAGTTGGCACTTTATGAGACAATCGTTCGCCGTCACACAATATTAGAGCTTTTAGGCTTTCCAGCCAAAACTTCGAGAAATCGTGAGCGATGGCACCCATACGTGGTTGAAATTCAACCTACTCGTACGAAACGCTTCAACGTGTTTGAAACGAAAGGCGAAAGGTTAAGGTATGGAAGGCACTTCCAGCTTCTGTGTTTCTGGCCACGTATAATCTGAGTACCTTCAAGAGTGAATAGGCATTTTCTAGGCAAGCGCGCTCCAACCTAGACCTCATCAATGCTTGCCATTCTTGATTGTCGTCAAGCGCCTATTTCAAACCCCTACTTTATCCCTGTAGGGGTCTAATTTAAAAAAATCCTTTCATAATAGATATCTGTATGCCAAATTTCAATCTGTTCCGTCCAGTGGTTTGTGCTGTGCGTTGATAGATCAGTCAGTCAGTCAGTCACCTTTTCCTTTAGATGGATCTTACTACATCGTTGTCTAAACAGTAAAATACTTGTTACACGCGTGCGATGAAAATATTTCTACACAGTTAGCCACATACAAAAGCTGCACCGGTAAAGTAACTCCTAGCGGCTTGGCACCTGCCGGTAACTTCACTCACAAAATGTAGTAATGTTGACTATATAACAAACTAGTGACTGAAGTTAGCTGGAGTTTCTAGGACGATTCTACTGTATAGTTTATGTGTAAAGCCATCATGGCTGCCAGACAGAACAGTCATGTTTAAAAAATATATCATGTTTAAAAAGCAAATATATTATGTTGTATATTCTACTAGGTGTTACAATTGTATAGAAGTCACAGTAATTTTATATCCATGACTATATTGTAAAAGACCTAAGTAATTTGAAGCTTATATCCATGGTAAGTTTCAGGTGATCATTTAAATAAATTGTTTATTATAATTACGATACTAAAAAGATTCATAAATTCTAAGGAATATGAAAGCTTAATGCAAACCTTCTTATCTTCATTTTAGAAATTCAGAAACAACTCACAAATAAGTACAAGGCAAAACTCAAGATTAATATTATGATGATGCTAAATTAAATATGCTAATTTTTATACATAATCCCTACATTTACTTACCAGTACATTTTCTTGTTTATTATTTACTCCACCTACAGAATAGTCTTAATTTCAAAATCATCCTTATTTTTATCTAACTGCACGAAGCTAATAATTGTTTTCGTCTGTGAGTATGTGTAAATGCATATATGTATATTATATACTGTATTGGTATATCCACCTAAGCCTCAATAGCCCAACGGTTAAAGATGCGGACTGAAAACTGAATGGTCGCAGGTTCGAATCCCACCCGTTGCACTGTTGTCGTACCCACTCCTAGCACAAGCTTTTCGCTTATTGGGAGGGGATAGGAGGATATAGGGGGGTAAGGGAGCGCACTTCCATCTAGCGCTCCAACTGTCAACCTCACCTGCCCGTGGTGCCTCCTGCTGGTCTACTAACGAGGCTCTGACGACCGACAAATGGCGGTATAACCATTTCGCACTGGCTAGACTGAACAAATGACACAGGCCGGTGTCGGGCAGCAGCGACTCCGGTGCGATCAGTCTAGCCCTGCGATGACCAACACGCCTGCCCAGCGCGGTCATTACGGGCAAAACCTTGTATGGTGCATAACACAAGGCCAAGGCCCCTAGTTCCCGGCGGCCCCGTTATTCCCGACCCTGGCAGCGGTCGTGGTAATGGCGGGGCAGGGGGTGCTAAGAATCTCCGGATGGGATTCCGCTGCCAACCCCGACGACTGGACCTGGCGACATACAACGCACGCACTTTGAGGACCGACGAGAAGATCATCGAGCTGGAAGAAGCAGTGAACAAGTTGCGCTGGAATGTTATAGGTTTGTCTGAAGTCCGCAGAGAGGGGGAGGACTCGATAATCCTCAATTCCGGCAACTTGTTTTACTACCGGGAGGGCGACCAGCAGTCCCAGGGTGGTGTTGGGTTTATCGTCCACAAGTCCCTCGTTAACAACATTGTCGAAGTCACAAGTGTGTCGAGCAGGGTAGCGTACCTTATACTCAGAATAACCAAACGGTATTCGCTGAAGGTTATACAGGTTTACGCACCGACAACTGCACACACTGACGAGGAGGTGGAGGTTTTGTATGAGGATATATCAAAAGCCATACACGCCTCCACTACTCACTACAATGTTGTGATGGGGGATTTCAACGCAAGGTTAGGTGAACGAAGCGGTGCAGAGACGAGGTTGGGGCAATTTGGGCATGGGCGAAGGAACCATAGGGGCCAAATGTTGGCCGACTTCATAGAGAAGGAGGGCCTCTTTATGATGAACTCCTTCTTCAAGAAGCGGCCACACAGAAAATGGACATGGATGAGTCCCGATGGTTCCACGAGAAATGAGATAGACTTCATCATGTCGACCAAGCGGCATATATTCAATGATGTCTCTGTGATCAATAGGGTAAAAACCGGCAGCGATCACCGTATGGTAAGAGGCACATTGAATATCAACGTGAAGCTGGAACGGGCCAGACTGGTGAAGTCAACTCTCCGACCTACTCGTGCTCATATCCAAAACCCCGAAAACTTCCAACTCGAACTGCAGAACCGATTCGATTGCCTGGCAGATTGCGTTTCTGTGGACGATCTTAACAACAGGTTTGTGGAAACTGTCCATACTGTGGGGTCTAAGTTCTTTAAGACCCATCGCAGGAAAAGAACCAAAAAGTTCTCTGACCACACACTCAAGCTAATGGAAAAGAGACAAGAGATGAGACTTCAGTCGTCGGCAGACGCGGATGCCTATCGGCAAATTAATAGGCAGATCTCTAAGGCTCAAACCCGCGACCTTCGTATCTTTAATACCGAGTGTATTAAAGATGCCATCGAGCGGAACCGAGGCTGCAAAGTGTTCGCGAGAGATCTGTCTATCGGACAGAGCCAGCTGACGCGGCTGAAAACTGGCGACGGTCGTCTCGTTTCTTCTCGTCCTGAGGTCTTGGGAGTGGTCGAGAAGTTCTATGGACAGTTATATACCACGACACAGAAACCTGTTGAAGATTTGGCCAAAGACCCTAGAGCCAAACTGACCCGACACTATACCGAAGATATCCCGGACGTCAGCCTATACGAGATTAGTATGGCTCTCAAACAACTCAAGAACAACAAGGCGCCAGGTGATGACGGAATCACGGCGGAACTCCTGAAAGCGGGTGGAAAACCGGTTTTAAAGATCTTTCAGCGATTGTTCAATTCCGTCATTCACGAGGGTACAACGCCGGAAGCATGGCACAGGAGCGTGGTGGTTCTGTTCTTCAAAAAAGGTGATAACACCTTGTTGAAGAATTATAGACCCATCTCGCTGCTGAGTCATGTTTATAAGTTGTTCTCGAGAGTCATTACGAATCGTCTCGCCCGTAGGTTCGACGACTTCCAGCCTCCCGAACAAGCCGGTTTCCGAAAAGGCTTTAGCACCATAGACCACATTCATACGCTGCGGCAGGTTATACAGAAGACGGAAGAGTATAACAGGCCACTTTGCTTAGCGTTTGTGGACTATGAGAAAGCCTTCGATTCGGTGGAAACCTGGGCTGTATTGAGGTCGCTGCAGAGATGCCGTATTGACTACCGGTACATTCAAGTGTTGAAGTGTTTGTACGAAAACGCCACTATGTCAGTACGTATACAGGACCAGACTACAAGGCCAATCCAATTGCAGCGTGGAGTGCGGCAGGGAGACGTAATCTCCCCGAAGCTCTTTACTGCTGCGTTGGAGGACGTCTTTAAGCTTCTGGATTGGAACGGACTTGGCATCAACATAAACGGCGAGTACATCACTCACCTTCGATTTGCCGATGACATAGTCATTATGGCAGAGACTCTGGGAGACCTCAATACAATGCTCAATGACCTCAGCAGGGTTTCTCAACAGGTGGGCCTTAAAATGAACATGAGCAAGACGAAAATCATGTCTAATGCTCATGCTCCGCTCCACCCAGTAATCGTGGAGAACTCTGCACTCGAAATTGTAGACGAGTATATATACCTGGGACACACAGTCCAGCTAGGTAAGTCCAATTTCGAGAAAGAAATCAACCACCGAATCCAACTCGGCTGGGCAGCGTTCGGGAAGCTCAGAGATGTCTTTTCGTCCAAAATTCCTCAGTGCCTGAAGACTAAAGTCTTCGAACAGTGCGTGTTGCCAGTGATTACTTACGGATCCGAAACATGGTCGCTAACTATGGGCCTCATAAGAAGGCTCAGGATCACTCAGCGGGCGATGGAGAGAGCTATGCTCGGAGTATCCCTGCGAGATCAAATCAGAAATGAGGAGATCCGTAGGAGAACCAAAGTCACCGACATAGCTCTGCGGGTTGCGAAACTGAAGTGGAAATGGGCGGGGCACATAGTTCGAAGAGCTGATGGTCGATGGGGTCCCAAGGTGCTGGAGTGGCGACCTCGCACCGGGAAGCGCAGTGTTGGCAGACCCCCCACTAGGTGGACAGACGACATCAAGCGAGTCGCAGGGAGCCGCTGGATTCAGGCGGCGCAAGACCGAGGCTTGTGGAGGTCCATGCAGGAGACTTATGTCCAGCAGTGGACGTCCATTAGTTGAAGAAGAAGAAGAAGAAGAAGGAGGATATTAGTCAACTTCAGCTTGGCTAATATTCTTTTTTAAGAAAAAAAAGTCTTCTGTTGGCAAATAAATTAGTGTCCTTAGTTTCATCAGAAAAACACTGCGTAAATCTATGTAGGTAATTGGCATGGTATGAATTATAAAAAAAACTCGTAATTCGGGTATAATTACCATCCGACTTGCTATAAAACTGATTAGGGATAAGGTTCTATAGAACAGTCATAACATATTTCACATAGATATGAATCATCATCACGGCATCATCATAAATAAAAAATTAACAGCGTGGATGACTTATAATAATTAATCCAATATTTTTTTGTTTCAGGTAGTATACGAAGTAGTTTTAAAATTATGTCATAGTGCTGTGATAAGTAAATTTTATCAAAATGACGTTGTGGTGCAGTGCGCCCGGTGCGGCAGTCGGTGCGATACTGACTCTTTTTGCGTGTGTCACATCCGAAGTAACCTCGGTGAAGGGGAGAGAAGAGCCTCACAGGTACACGATAGATGAACTGCTATCAACGCATTTTGAAAATAAAGACTCCAATGATGTTGGAATGGATCCTTGTAAAGCTGGTAAGTTAGCAATTTTTTTTAAAGTACCGACAAGATAATTTTGATTTTTAAAAGAATGAATTTTTAAACTTATAAATTATTAATTATGAGAAAAATCATTAAAAATATAGTCAAGCTCCACTGTGTCGATGAATATCTTACTAGTAATACTTAACTATTTTATATTTAACTCTAACAAGTTTGCAACTTTTTCACTTACGAAAATTATGATTTTTTCATACAAAACTTCCCATATTGTTATTTTATCCCCTTATGAGGTGCGAAAGATTAAATAGAGGCACCTCTGTTTAAAATACCAATATAAGTTTAAGTGTTTGGTACACTAATAAGTTTTTAGATCCGGTTTGAGTTGTATGTTCGTCAAAAAGTTACTTCTTTTTTCTTTTATTTTTGAGTGCTTCTCCATTTAACGAAGACTGCCAGACAGCTTTGTATATTCCTGCTTGTACGGTTCGAGGCGAAAGAGTTCCCATCCACTCCCGGATGTTACAAATGTTATGTCCTTTTACACATACAGAAGCTGAAATAAGCTTCCGAATCTCCGCAAAACACACACAGGCTGTGAACTGTGAGGTGAAGTGATTGACGCCGCACCACGAACCGCCAAATGTTATCACAGAGGAGCGTTCGCACGTAAATCGAAAACGGGCACTCCGTAAGCCTTAAAAGTCAATAAAGCCCGCACCCATCGAGCCGGAAAACCGGCAAAAACCGGACAATACCTGCGCAAAGCCGCTCCAGCAATGAACTACCCTCATATTTGTTTTGACAGTCGCACAATGTATGAATGAAAATCCCATCTATTCATTGTTAATACTACCAAATTGTGGAATCATCTCCCTTCGACGGTGTTCCCGCTTAATTACAATTTGGGGTTATTCAAGGGGTGGACCAATAAGTTCATGAAAGATCGGCAACGCATTGGTGGTGCCTCTGGCACTACAAGTGTTCATGGGCCGCGATAATCACTTAACATCAGGTGACCTGCCTGCTCGTTTGCCCGCTATTCATATAAAAAAATATAAAAAAATAATAGCTACATTGAACTTATTCCTGAGAATAATATTTAAAACTAACTTCTTCCCGCGGCTTCGTTCAAGTTAAGTTCGATTTTTCAAACCCCTATTTCAACCCCTTAGGGGTCTGAATGAGAAGAAATCCTTCTAACCGCAAGCCGCATGTTCAGTATTGATTATGCGATCATAATATAAATGATCCTAAAAAAGTTGTGTTACGTAGGTGTAACCTTTTAGAATTGTTTTTTTAAGTAGGTAGGTAATTTTGCGGCTACCTAAATAATGGCTGAGGTGGGCTTTCTATTATATCAACACACTACTGGGGTATGTGTGTGTATGTGTGTTTACTTTTGTTACTCCTTCACGCTACAACGACTGAACCGATTTGGCTGAAATTTTGAATGGAGATAGCCCATACCCAGGATTAACACTTAGGCTACATTTTATCCCGGAAAGTTAAGAATCCAACGGGAATTAAAAAACATTAATCCGCGCGGACGAAGTCGCGGGAACCGTCTAGTTAATAATATTATAATAGAGATAGGTCATTAATACACAGGCTTCATTTTATTCCGGAATTGAAAAACGTATACAGGAGTGGCTTAAAACAATATATAAAAAATTCAAAAGAACAGCTGAAAAATCCAAAAAATTAAAATTGGTAATTATGTATAGGAATCGCCACTTCGGATTATTTTTAATAGACGGCGGGAACGAAGCCGCGGATAAAAACTATAGTAAGTATATAATATAAATTAAATTCAAGTCACATTTATAATTTTAATATCACACACACAAATGACATAATTTTAATATTACACACACAAATGACACAGATACGCGATGTGTGTCATTTGTACACATCATCATATTTCGCATTATTTTCATATAAAATATTTCCATATAAAATCCTCGGCGCCTGAAAATCTCGTTACGCGAAATAATTCAAGAGACAAGCTTCGAAAAAATTGTCACCTGTGACAACATTTTTTTAATTGCAGTCGTCTTGGGAAAAAAGCGTTTATTGCCATGCTACTACCAATCTTACTACCAGTAGTAATATAGATAATCTTTGCTGCTACCGCGGTAGTAAGTTGTTAGAAGGGAAATAAAAATAATCCCATGTTATAGTTCTTTCAATGAACGAGGGCACGTGACTCATGGTTGTGTGTGTATCGATCTGTATAAGTGTGAGCGAGAGCTTGCTCGCGCCTGACCGCTCTCACCTAGGCTCCTAACAGTCACGCACACTTACGCAATGTGCATGTACACGACGTAACCACAAGTAAAGCTCACACGCCCTCCTGAATTACAAGAACTATGCTACTTCGAATGGCAAACAGAAAAAATTAAAGACACATTCACAAACACTTGAAAAGTATATCTTTAACCTAACATAAGCGAACATGAAACTTAAAACAATACCAACTTAAGATTTTAGTTTCTTAAACTATTTATGAGATTGAAAAAATATCTATTCTTCAGAAGTAAAATAAAATACACAGTCTTCATATGAAATTAAAAAATACTACTCTTAATATTTTTGCCTAGAAACTATAGCATTAATAAATAATTCATAGTCCTGAGAAGAGTACAGGTGTGAACGACAGCGAGGCATGTCCTGTCTATTATTATCTATAAAAGCTGCCCTACTTACATTCATCGCTTTAAATATGTCGTAAAAATGAATTCATAAAGGCTTTTACGCCAGTGCGTGTCAGGGGAGTTGTTTGTGCTCGTTTCTACGGTAAAGGCCTGGACAGACGTGAAGCAGATCGACACGCATAGCGGCAGCGGCAGGGTAAGATGTTTGCTGGCCAAGGACGAAGTGCTGGCTAAGAGGGCCCGTACACGGTCAAACATTTTTGTCAAACACGTACATTTTTACGTGTTTTTGTTACGGTTTTATTTGAACAAGGATCGTCGCGCCAGAAGACTCATTGGTGACGAAACGCTGGTCAACTCCAGACTTCAAAGTTTGGCGAAAAGTTGCCTGTCTGTCGGTATTCTACAGGATATACTTCGGAGAGTGTGCTTAGGAACTTTTCAACTTGGTTCCACCGTCACCATTCTACCATCGAAACGCAAGGCACAGAAAAGATCTGCACCCCTACGTAGTTGAAATCCCAAGAACGCGCACAAAGCGCTTTGCTTCTTCGTTCCTGATACGCACCGCTAGGATTTGGAATGCCCTTCCGGCTTCCGTTTTTCCCTCTAACTATAATTTGGGTACCTTCAAACGCGTAAAAATGTTACGTGTTTGACAAACACGTTTGATCGTGTACGGGCCCTCTTAGGACGAAGCCTGGAAGACAGTGGTCTCTTTCTGTGAACCATACTAGGGCCGCTGAGCGGGATCGAGAACGAGCCGATCTCGCTGGAAGAGGTAGATGACCAACACCCCAATTTGTCCGTCCAATAGTCCAGTCTGCCAGGAACTTTAGGGTCGTGAGCGGCTGGAATTGAGGCTCCAGCCGTTCACTTTTCCATCATGCACATGACCCTGGGAAGATGGATCCTTAGTAGGGACGTAAAGTTTTGACGAGCTCCCTGGCGTAGTGGTCAGCGCTGTGGTTTTATAACTGGGAGGTCTCTGGTTCGATTCCCGGCGGAGGCAATTTAGAAATTTATAATTTCTAAATTGTCTCTGGTCTGGTCTGGTGGGAGGCTTTGGCCGTGGCTAGTTACCACCCAAGCAAGACGTGTCGCCAAGCGATTTAGCGTTCCGGCATGATGGAGTCTAGAAACCGATTAGGGGTATTGGTTGAATTTACACTGCTATACCCCTTCTAAGTCAGTCTTTACAAATATACATACATACACACATCTAGACTACTAAAATCATAGCCATAGCCTTTGCCGCAGTCGGGTAAAAAGCAATAATTGCGGAAAATTTAAAATATTCGAACAAAAACCAATTCAAACAAAAAGTTTTTTAAAATACTCAAACAAAATGAGCCAAAAACGATACAAACAGATAAATTTAACATTCCCTGAAGTCAACCTTTCTCTAACTTTTTACGTCCATGTTACGACCCCTAGAGATGTCATATTCCTAGAGGTGACGATGGCCCACAAAAAAAGCCGCAACCTGACTAATGAATAGCACGTCCAATACTAAACCAATATTTAGAGAACAGAAATATACAGATAGGTATTATAATACCCTATCGTCAAAGACGTGCCGCCAAGCAATTTAAAGTTCTGGTATGATAGCATATAGAAACAACCGATTACGAGTAAGGGTTTAATTTACATTGCCATACTCCTAAATGAATAATAAATGAAAAGTTTCTTTACGTGATAAAACCAAAAATGGGGACCAGTCCTTTAACTAGGTAACCGCTATAGTTCAATGGATGGGGCCATATAAACTTAGACGCGAAACGCAGCTTTCAAGCGAGTTATTGGAACCGCCGAATACGCGGTATACGCGGTAACTCGCTGTGGCATAAGATCGTTTTCTGTAGCGATCCTTACAAGAGAGTAACGTCCAATGGACATCTATCACTTGAGACGAAGATGACGTTGACGACGAGGTGGCGGACGTGCTTTTACTGATTATTTATCTCTATCATCTTCTCACACCACAGACACACACACACATTTTTCAGGATAAAATATCTATGTGTTAACCTAAGCTGTGAGTTATCTCCATTCCTTTCAGCCAAATCAGTTCATTCGTTGTGGCGTAAAGGTATAACACACACACATACACACACACACACACACACACACACACACACACACACACACACACATATACAAACTTTCACCTTTATAATATTAGTATGATATCTCAATGGTCAAAACCTTTTTTCAATTCCCCGCGTAAGGTACACACACTTCGCATAAATCTCGGACAGGTTTCAGTGCGCGCTGAAAAAATGGCGGACGCTCGACCCTACTTTTGTACGTGGAGATGACTGTTTAGCATTTTTTCCTGCGTGTAATGTGAAATGCACGGGACATACGGACGTCAAGTTTGATAAACAAGAGTTATATTTAGATTTATTTATTTACAATCGTGCAATGATTTAATCCACGCCCACGTCAGTAAAAGCACGAAACTAGATAGATAAAGATATCGTGAATATAGATATTTTTCAAAATTTCTTCAAAATTATAATATTTATTATTTACCACAAAAATTCAAATGCACGGTGAAAGTGAATGTTTTTATTTACAAAAAAAGAGCAATCAAGTGTAAACTAGCCCACTTTTCTGTCGATTTTCTATATTACATCATACTGTACCTGCATTTTGGTGAATAAAAAGACGTGTGGCACTCGGGAACTGCCGCGGTAAAGCTATTGCATAACATTTTTTATCAACGACATCTAGCGGTGAGAGGAGTCCCGTGTCAGGTTATTTTCGTTACGGAATTTCTGGATTCGGTCTCCACGCTCAAGGCCCGTGATAGAAGCTATGCAATAGCTTAATAAAATTAATCTATCTATCTATACAAGTTGTACCTAACATAAAAAGACCATTCTAAAAGACTATTTTTTTCTTAATTTTACGTAGCGTACGTTGACTGAACAAAAATACAATATTTAACTAATTAATGAATTATCATAAATTTTGTCATTCAACCTAAAAATATGTCCCACACGAATGTAGTCTTTTTTAAAGTATTATTTATAGAAGTGACAGATTAATATAAAAAAATTTGTTTCGCTATGAACAGTACTCGAGCTTACTCGACCGTTTTTTGTGCCTTCCGTTTAACTCGCAAAGATGAATGTTTAAAATATTTGCAGATGATTTAATGAAAGTTCGCTCTTGTTTAAATCAGTCTGTATGACAAGTTACATTTGAAAGACCTGTATGCGGTATTCTACAGCCACTTCTAATCAAGGTAGGGCGCTGTACGCATGTCTTTCGAAATGAACACGACAGACAGCGTATTATATGTATTTTTTTATCCTCAGACGCTTCAATTATCACTGGCTTTAACGGTGAAGGAAAATATCGCGAGGAACCCTCAATTCAAGGAGTTTCCAATAATGTTTTCGAAGGTGTGAAGGTGTATTGAACTAGTAAAATCAAAATAATATAAACGTAAAAATTCTTTTTACAAAACCGACTTCAAACGCCACTACAAAGTATATCAATTGTGCCTATAAAATTTGAAGAGTTCGCTCGATTTCTACAGGATACCATGATCAGATCCTGACTTAATGACAATGGGAAGACAAACAAAAAAAGAATTTTCCAAATCGGTCAAAGCGTCTTCGAGTAATCGGGGAACATACATAAAAAAGATTTCGATGAATTGAGAACCTCCTCCTTTTTTGGAAGTCGGCTAAAAACAGCTTTCATCAATATTCCACACAAAAATGGTCCCTTGTTTCGAAAAGCAATAAAAAAATCAAGAATGTTAAACACCCGTTTTTCCTTCTATTTCGTAAACACGATCCGAAAGCATTTCTGTGGGTTAAACGCTTTTTAATTATTCACTAACGAGATTTGAATTTGAGTTTTGAACATCAATGTTTTTCAACTTTCTTTGTATTTATTGCTTCGCTTCTTTATTGGTGATTTGAATTTTCTATAACAGGTAGGTATCTATGATTGTTATTCCAAGCACATTCCAGAATGGTACCTATTGGTTGCAAAAATACATTCCAAATACTGAAGCGTAATAATATTTAACACTACCACGCTGGCATGTGAACCAAGATTTCACATAAATACCTATGAGAAAATTTTAGGTAACTCCCTCGAATAATATAATAGTTGATTTAGTGTTGATTATAGTATAGTAGATAGCATAACTATTATAAAATATTATAAAATAATACAAAAATGAGGTCCTTATTGATTAATTGATTAACATAGGCTACTTTTTATCCCGGAAAAACAAAGAGAACAAAGGAAAGGGTGGATAAACCTAACTCTACGAAAAGTTGCAGTCAAAAGCTAATACAGCTATTATGAAAACCCATAGAAACGAGGTAATTTAGAATTTTAGACAATTTACATCCATTTAGTTTATGCACAATGATGTTAATAACTAAAAGCGACATTCAAAAGGCGATCTATGTTGACACAGGCTAGACTATAGTAGTGTCATACCTTAACAGCAGTCAAAGCAAATTCAATCTTATAACTATAGCTCAACGGCCGTATTTGTGTAACAGAGTCATTCTTTTGACCGCTTTCAAAATTACCTCTTCACCTCATCGAGTAATGTGGACGTTGGGTACCCGGTGCAGTGTATCTGTCAAAGCGAACTCCAATTACTGATAGCTGAATGTAATGTACACCAATAAATAATATTGATTAAGAATCAAACGAACTTACCTTGTGAAGTTTGATATCTAATTATACGAGTGTCTTGACCGAAGATGATTATATTGTTTACAAGCAGCAGATCGCGAGATTGTACTGTCCTTATCACACATTTAGAGCTATTTAATATATATAAAATATATATTTTCATTATTATTTTTAAATTTTATTATGACAAAAAAGTTTCTTATTTACTCCCACCAAACACATCACCCGGCCCCACCAAATCCCGCCTAGCGTCATTCTTTAGAGCCGTATTTTTTCGATAGGTCGAGGGATTTTGAAAAAATTAGGGTGGGTGGGTTTGTAATCATCTTCGGTCAAGACACTCGTATAATTAGATATCAAACTTCACAAGGTAAGTTCGTTTGATTCTTAATTATACTTCGCATCTTTCCCGAAGATGATTATATTGTTTACAAGCAGATGTTTAGAGCATCGAAAAAATGCAACAACATTACATAAATTATTTCTTGTTCGTTGATACTTGACAAATTAATCGACAGAAATAATTTACATACCAAATTATAAGTCATTATTAAATAACATCTACGTTATTCTTGTATTAAGGTAGAAATTAGTTATTTGTTGAATAATAATTTTAACTTTGAATTAACTAAGAATTCAGTTTTACCTGATTTTTAGAAGTTTATTGTCTACTGTAATAGTACTTTAGAATATATTAAATGAGGATTCAGACTAACTTACTGCTTTTAGGAACACCTGCCTTGCAGTCAGTTAACTTCGACGCATGTCGCGTGTTAGGGGCACCGTTTAATGTTATACGTAATTAATGCCACATATCCAGAATTGATTTAACACAATGAGATAAAATTAAAAACTGACAAAAGACAACCTTTCTACTGATGCAAGGAATAGGTTTTATCTGAAAATGTTTTAAGGGAGAACTGGATACACTTTAAAATTTTCTTTAATAAGTTATATGGCAAAACAATGAACTGTTAAAAATATTTGGTTTTGAGCCTTTCTAAAATCATCTATTTTAATACGAATATTTTCCAATTCAAAAGGGAATGTTTTGAATATTTATAATGCTAAGGATGCTTGCATTCTTTTTTAAGAGTTAATGTGTTTAAAGACAAGTCTTTTAGAGAGATTAATTCATTAGGGAAATTATTCTGTAGATACATTAATAGGTACTAGATTATGAAATCAAGACACCTTTAAAGACCTTTATACCGTAGTATTATGACCAGAGATTTCGCTTATTTGGCCAGATAAAAAGATAGCGCGAACTTGTAACGTTATGTTACATTTGAATACTACTAACGCCATCTATGGTGTCGTGATGGCATCTTTACTTACGTGGTGGCTGATTAGATCAAATAATCGTTAGGTATTGTTTATAATGTTAGGAATGTTACAAACTGATAACTGTTTTCCTGAAATAAAAATATAATATTAGAACCACAATAATTTAAACCTTTGTTCTTGCATAAAACAACCATGACTTAATCGTACTAGGAATGAGACCATTACTATGTCTAGCGATGCATTAGAGACATCGCGCCTCAGTAGTGACTGCCTAATAATTTCCCTGCCACTAGGGTTAGATTAACATGGAAATGACGATGCTCTTTGAAAGAGCAGATAAGTAGGATTTTAATATAGGTTAGGTGGTTTCGAAACCAGCAGGTTGGTCTGTACCGGGCACAAGGTTAAATGTGCCAATATAGCAGTACGACAACGCCCTCTGCCTTGCCACATTTAATGTGGCGTAGCAATTAGATTAATCTGAAAAAAAAAAAAAAACATAAAAATTTAAGTTGAATGCATCAATAATTTCAGACTAAGCTTAATTTCCATGAAGCGTATCTCTGACATTCATAATTTTGATTATTGGTAAATAAATCCAAATCAGGTGTATCAAAAAATTCCTGTATCTGACGAAACGCGTAATCTATTCAGTGTTTATATTAACCGTTTTGACGAGATTCAAAATCTGAGATTAGGTTCGTATTGAACTGACGCTATAAAAGTATAAATTTGATTCTTCACACCATTGCCATATATTACGTGCGATTGTGTTGGTTTTTTTTTTTTTTTTTTAACACTTGGCTGCAATGATGGTAAGTGAAGATGTAGCCTAAGATGGAACGCGCCTGCCCAGAAACTACCTTTTCACTCTTGATTTGAAGGAACCCAAATTGATTTGAAAGATGTGAGAATATAGCGCCCATTTTATTGATATAGGCAATAGCTGTCTATTCCTCATAATGCTTGAAAGAATAGATGCTTTAAAGGCTACAAGCAAGGCGAGACAAGAAGAAGGCGATATATGTATTTTGTGAATTATTCTACTACGGAAAAGTCTTAAAATGAGGAACCTGCAGAATCAATATAGTCCTTCCGCCATACGAAATCATCTGTTAAACGTTCGGAAAGAGTCATATATATTATTTGTTATAATTGTCAAAATAGTTGAGTGCCAAAAAATTATCCTTTTGTAAACAACCCATCCATAGTCACTGGGCTGTCTAGCGTCAGCAAACCAACATAACTAGCTAGTTTTCTGATGGTATGTACATTGTTCTGTATTCGATAGTTCAAGGGTACGCATTCTTACGTTACGTTGTACTTATACATTTTTTCTTTTTAAATTTAAAACCCACAAATAAATATCTTTTCTGTGGGCCAAGTTTGCCTTTTTTTCCTTTTTTTATTTTCTTAATTAGTTAAAAAACCTTAATTGTATACATTATGAATCTTTGAATAAAATAATACTGGTAAAATTATTGTTTTTACATTATGCGTAAAAAATTTCCAATACACAAGAAATCGTCAAAAAAGAATTATTGATAAGTGACCTAACGAACTTGAAGACGGAGGAAAGGTTTCAATAACTTAATCTTCTGTAATATACATAAGAGATAGTAAAATACAAACGAAAAACAATCAAACTTTAAATTCATACAGTTAATAGTAAAGCTAGCGTTGTTAACCACCAAAACCATATTTCGATCTATGATCCAAAAAGCTGCAATTTATTAAGAAATTGCGTTTTTCATATCGCTATATCAAAAACTACAGCAGTAAGTAGAATGCTAATTAGATGGATTGATAGAGAATTTTTCAAGTAAGATAGCATTAAAAAACAAAAAAAATCGTATTTGGTCAAATGTTGGTTAACGGCGTTATAGCTTGAGGAGGGTAGAATACAGTCGATTTCTTCATAAAATATGCATTTAGTAAAAAAATATGCAAATTTTGTCTAAAGTGGCCATGAAGCAGATTTTATAGATCAACATTAATGCCGTATCAATTTTCAAGTGAATGGCATAGATTATTAAAATTTTTTAAATTTAATAAACCAAGGGTTTAGGGACTGTAAAGATTTGTGTGATGAATTTACCCAGAAGGCAAATCAAAATATAACCTGAATATAACAATTCCGTAATGCATTCACTGATTTTGAGAGAATAAGATCTATTTTAGATTTATTAATAATTGTTTGATGTTCTAGAACTATGAAATGGAATTTTTTAACCTTTTAATTTTTATAGGTTATAAGGGTAAAATTTCTATAATCCAAAATGATTTTATCATTCCCAGTCATGAAGAATATACTGCAGTCTGCCAGCGATAGGTCAAAACATTTTTCTGTTTTTTTGTACCTGTGACAAAGGACCTTTGGAGTTTGCGCGTAGGGTCGAACGCTAAAGTGTCCCGTCCCACTCGCATGGCGCGGACTCAGACGCTTGTGGTACCCGCCATAGGGGATGCTGATACTAGTGCAAGTATAATCGCGTCTCGACGCGGAGCCCCCCGTGCGTTTAGAGCTTCCGGGTTGCAAATCGAAACACGCGGTTGTGAGCGCAGCTGATTTGGTTTATCGCTGTTAAATCTCGATTCTGAGAAGTAGAAATAGCCATATAGCATTTTAATTATTATTTTATACATCTTGTTTTTGTTTGCTTACAGCAATCGCCCTCCATCGCTTAGTATTTTAATAACTTCTTGGCCAATTACAGATAGACATAGAACTCGAAATCTGATTCTGTTTCTCCTTGCTGTACTTTTTAATCACATTATGTACAGTTTTCGACAGGTGAACATTGACGCATAAGCTTGATCTTGTCTTTTTTGCGTTGGGTCTGAGCCCAAAAATTACAAAAACCTTCATTTTCTCGGAAAAGACTTAAATATCGTCTTTGGAGTCGATATTTATCAATTTTATTTTAATGTACTTTGTAAGGTAGGTAATTTAAATTCTTACTATTAAATCTCACACAAGGTTTGCGTCTGAACCAAACTAAAATGGTAAACCAAACTAAACCAAACCAAACTAAAATATTATAATAGATCCACACACAATATATGTCGGGATACAATTTCCACACACGATTTACGTCGGGATATGTGTAACATTAAGTCACAAATTAGTTGGTAGGTAGTTTGAAATCCTCAAAATAATTCTCACACCCGCTTTACGTCGGAGTAATTAATAATAAATCCACACACAATATATGTCGGGATACAATTTCCACACACGATTTACGTCGGGATAATGTGTAACATTAAGTTACAAATTAATTACTAGGTAGTTTTAAATCCTCCAAATAATTCTCAAACACGCTTTGCGTCGGGGTAATTAATATATCCCGTGGGGATATAAATAACTAAAACTTTCGAGTGAATATTGAACATTAAAGAAGGTAGAAAATACTCAAATCTTACCTTGATTCCTTTGACCGGAGATACTGTTGCGATGAATCTTCAGATGACGAACTTTATGAGACTATTTTCCTTCTTGAATATCCTATACCTATACCTACACACAATATTACAAATTAAATAAATATAAAATATCAGGCTTTCTTAATTTTTGTTGGACGTGTGACTCGGACGACACAAAATCACGTAATGACGCTAGGCGGGATTTGGTGGGGCCGGGTGATGTGTTTGGTGGGAGTAAATAAGAAACTTTTTTGTCATAATAAAATTTAAAAATAATAATGAAAATATATATTTTATATATATTAAATAGCTCTAAATGTGTGATAAGGACAGTACAATCTCGCGATCTGCTGCTTGTAAACAATATAATCATCTTCGGGAAAGATGCGAAGTATAATAGAGTATGAGCGGGAAGTCTTTAGTGATGGGAACGCATCCTTTTAAAAAAAATCAAAATCAAAATTTATTTATTTCATGTAGGCCAACTTGTAGCTCTTATGACACGTCATAAATCTACCACTGGTTCGGAATGCAGATTCTGCTGAGAAGAGCCGGCAAGAAACTCAGCAGTTGCTCTTTTCAAAAAAATTGTTTTTACAATTGTTAACAAAACTAGGCTATGCACACAATGTTTCCACAAAGAAGTTTCAAAAATGCACACCTACCACAACCTAATACATGTTAAGATGGGTAGACACAAAGCAGACCCATTTCCGTTGGTGACACCCGTTTACGAGCACGACGCATGATCCAGCCATTGCTTAAAAAAATATACATTAGTTGAACTATAATTATTAAGAACTATAGATTAATATTCTCCTATCTCGTCCAAACAAGCGGAAAGCTCGTGTTAGGAGTGGGTACGACAATAGTGCAACAGATGGGGATCGAACCGTTGACCTTTCAATTCGCAACCTAAACCATTGGCCTATTCCTTCTAACATCCTTACTAACAATATGTAAAAAAGTGAGTTTGTTTGTTGGTTGAAGACTTGGAGGCATAGGCTAAAAGGCTACTCTCCAAGTCTTCAACTATACCCATGCAAAAATCACGTCGATCCCCTGCTGCGTGATTAAAGGGAAAAGTTTTTCATTTATATAACCTATTTGTAAGGATCAAAGGTTTAAATCTGACTTTCAGTCTGTAGATCTTTGAGTGCAAACTCGTGGTATCATATTTTGTGTATCCGTAGGTATAACGGATTCATAAATAAAATTATCTAAATATATAAAAGGTGAAGGTGACTGACAGACTGACTGATCTATCAGCACAAAGCTCTAACCACTCAACGGATCAGGATGAAATTTGGCATGCAGATAGCTATTATGACGTAGGCATCCGCTAAGGAAGAATTTTTGTAAATTAAACCCTTAATGCCTAAAATAGGGGTTGGAAAAATCGAACTTAACGTGAGCGAAGCTGCGGGCAGAAGCTAGTAATAATATAAACGGCGAACGAACACATCGTGAAGAAATCTAAATCACGCCTGAGAGTTCTCCATAATATTCTCAAAGGTGCTAAGTATGCCAATTTGCATTGGTCCAGCGTTGTATAACCCTACTCTAAGAGGAAACCTGCTCTCAGTATTGAAACTTGATGGGTTGCTGATTAATATGTATCTGTATAACGGTATTGCTGATGATATTATGTATCTGTATAACGGAACAGGCATCATGTTTACACTAGAACAACTACATCTAAATGCTTGTAACAGTAACTGTTAAAATGAATAGTTCAAGCGGTGAACTAGTGGCTCATTTCTGCCAGTAGTACTGTACTAGTTCACCGGTTGAACTAGTACCAATGGGAGTGACCCATTCCGTCACACTCACAACACTAGCAAACGGAAGCTCCTGCGGCGCGGTCGTTTTACGTTCGCAACTGTCCGAGCGCGTAACACACGACCCATTATGTGAATAGTCATCGGAACTGAATCGAAATGTATGGCTACTGTCGCGTACGAATGTTAACAATTTTTTTTTTAATTTTTTATTGAAGTGTTAACCTACACGTGGTTTGGCCGTGGTGTAACGGTTAATACACTCGGGCGCGATTCCCAGAGAGATGTGGGTTCGAATCCCGCCGGCCTCGGAATTTTTGATATGTATTTATAAACCTGTTACGAATGTTAACAGTGCGCAGAACGCCAGAAAAAATCCCCGCGATAAATGAAATAAAACCTTAATAAAACATATCTGAAACCTCGTGTGAAACGCGACGGATGCTATGTAGTAAGTGCCAAATACATCAAGTATTCTAATAACTACTATAATCTATATTCATTAAAAAAAATGGTTCTATCGTCTCTTAGTAATATGTATAGGAATTTTACATAAAAAATTTGGCTCTGTAATATGCAACACATTCAAAATAAATACAAAAAATTAAAAATTTGACCTAACTTTTTAAGTAAATTTTTTTTTCGAACTTTTATTATTTTATGTTTCTACTTAGTGTCATCTCTTAGAAATATTATATATTTGTGGCTGTTTTTTTTTTTCGGACAGTTAAAACTTGATTTACTGCTGTAAAAATCAAATCTGCATCTGAAGATTTACCATTAGACCCGCCCTTAATTATTTTACTATTTTGACTGAACTATGAAAGTTTTAACGATTACATTTAAATATATTCTGTACGCGGTAGTACGAGTACTCTAATGTATTACAATCGATCGTGAACAGTGCTCCAGGCTCCATTCATCGATACACTGTTGTCTATGGCAGGTAGAGCTTACAGAGTAAGGCTAGACACATTAAAACAATAAATTCATAACATTTTACAATCACATCACATCACACCACACTAATATAATAAAGGCGAAAGTTTGTATGTCTATGCGTGTGTGTGTGTGTGTGTGTGTGTGTGTGTGTGTGTGTGTGTGTGTGTGTGTGTGTGTGTGTGTGTGTGTGTGTGTGTTTGTTATTCCTTTACGCCACAACGAACGAACCGATTTGGCTGAAATTAGGAATGGAGGTAACTCATACCTCGATTAACACATAGGCTACATTTCAAACAGTTCCCGTGGAAATTGGACAACCTTAATCCACGCGGACGAAGTCACGGGCATGATCTAGTAATTTATAGCATTTTACAATTTTCATACCTACCTCAATCCAAAATGTTAAAAGAAATTTCAATTTTATTATCTGTTACTTATCTGTTTTAATGCGTGTGATGTGCAATAAATTCATATTCATTCATTCATCTTTTGCCAGTTTCATCTTCACAGAGTAACGTTTAACCGACGTTTTTTTTTAATTAACCAAGCTTATAATGAGCCAATAATAAGCCAAGCTGAATTTGACTTATATTCTTATCTCCCCTTCAAATAAGTGGAAAGCTCGTGCTAGGAGTGGGTACGACGGTAGTGCAACAGGTGAGGATCGAACATGCGACCTTTCAGTTTTCAGTAGATAATTAATTTTGACGTTCTGACAGATTATTTTATCAATACAAAAAAAAAAAACAGTCAGAACCTCTTTACTCCTCGGTTTTCCAGCTTTTATTTAACTTACGTGCATAAAATCTGTCGTAATTCCAGAATACCTCAAAATTGTCGTTAGACTTGTTTAAACCTTGAAGAAAATGTCTTTAAACGGCTAAAAAGGCTGGCGTCAGAAGATAATTATTTTGAATGTTGGCAAAATTGCAGTTAAAATACCTACGCTGCGAAGCGAAGCCTGCAAAAGAATACATATAGCCTAAGAGCCCAAAATGAAATCGGCGAGGTAGTTGATAAATCATCCAACAACCATTTTGTTTTATTTATTTATCTTTAGAAGTTTCTTAGTTATATCGAGTTAAAAAAAAATCTTTTTACTAATTAAGAAAATTGTCGAATTACTAAGATTTCGTAGAAATGCATTAACATTCGACTGGGTATTCTATATATGGAAAAAATGATAGCATTAACAGAGGTTATTTCGGTAGCACAGTAGGTACTCAACAACATAAGATTGCCCTTGACTGTGATCTAACCTGATGGTAAGTGACGATGCAGTCTAAGATGATAGCAGGCTAACTTGGAAGGGGTATGACAGTGTACATTCAACACATACCTAGTTATCTACCCCTAATCGGTTTCTACACGCAATCGTGCCGGAAGCCTAAATCGCTTGGCGGCACGTCTTTGGCGGTAGGGTGGTAACTAGCCACGGCCAAAGCCTCCCACCACCTCTTGGTTCCGAAAGACGTCGTTTGTTTGACTAAATGCTGGCGTCAGATGATAATTTGAAAGTTGGCTCACACAGCGAGTGGAGTCCGCAGACGACGACGCCTCGCATAAAATACGCCGGGTACTTAAATGCACAATTCCGCATCAAGACCATCGAGCTATGTAACACGTAGATCCACCAACTTATCTGGGCCTATACCACAGAATACCTAGTAGTACCTAATTCTGTTGACGGGGTCGCTAGTGGAGAGTATTGCTGCACAAGACGAGGAAATCGCAGTAAATTTTCATAACATTGTACAGCACTCGCATAAGAAAGAACTGACAGTAGCAAAGACCATGAACACTTACTCGTAGATATCGGAGTTGAGCGGAACAATTTTTTTTAAGAATATTAGCCAAGCTGAAGTTGACTAATGTACCCCCTCCAAATGCCCTTCCGGCTTCCGTTTTTCCAGCTAACTATAATGTGGGTGTCTTTAAATCAAGCGTGAATAGGCATCATCTGGGCAAGCGCGCACCATCTTAGGCTGCATCTTTACTTACCATCAGGTGAGATCGCAGTCAAGCGCTAGTCTATATATTAAAAAAAAAGGAAAGCTTGTGCTAGGAGTGGGTATGACAATTGTGCAACGGGTGGGGTTAGAGCCTGCGAGTTTGCAGTTTTCATTCCACACGTTTAACCGTTGGGCTATTGAGACTTACTACCACTACTTATTTTAAAACAGCGATCATAGATTCATCTTTATCCACCTGAATAGACAAGTTAATGGCAGTATACCAAAGAAATGCAGTCCTCGTAATATCGTATTCCTCATTGTCCTACCATTATATACAGTAGGACTTCTCTTGGTAGTGAGTTCCCAGATTTTTCCTCTTACAACTTGACTAAAGTAAACGAGATTCAACATTAGGGTTATTCTTCTTCTTCTTCATCAATCGATAGTCGTCCACTGCTGGACATAGGTCTCTTGCATGGACCTCCACACGCTTCGGTCTTGCGCCGCCTGAATCTAGCGGCTCCCTGCAACTCGTTTGACTGCCAACACTGCGCTTCCCGGTGCGGGGTCGCCACTCCAGCACCTTGGGACCCCATCGACCGTCAGCTCTTCGAACTATGGTTCCTATTGATCAGAAATATCTGATCAATAGGAACCATGGTTCGAAGAGCTGATCGAAGAGGTATTATCACTAATAAGTGATATTACCTGTGGTCGACAGTTCTCCGAGGCACGGAGCGAGCGAAGGCCTTTGCACACCAGCTTTACAAGACTTCAACGCCTCTATTTAGTAAGTAGGTCTATGGCATCATTCTATCTGCCGTAGCCGGATTAAACCGGTACAAAGCGGTTTTACTAAATAACAAGCTTAACTTCTTAAGAAAGGCTTTTTATGCGTTTTTATTTTTCTTAGAAAAGCGATGTTTAGTACACAGTTGGAAAGGATTAATGACGAGGCTCTACGTCATTATAAACCTAGAACTTGCAAACTGCTTTTCTTTCTTTTTAATCGTTGTAGTTGTTATTATGGTACTGAATAATGTTATTTAAGTGTAACTATGACCTGATCTTTCAGAAATTGTCCACTAAGCTTAAGTATTTTGATACTGAGACACTTTTTTCTTATGAAAATCTTGACGGTAGTTTCGTATTTGTGCCTTTTGGGGTGGAGACCTTGGGGCCGTGGGGCCCGGGGGCTCGAGCTCTTTTCGGAGAGCTATGTAAAAAGATCATCGAGTCCACCGGGGATCCAAGAGCTGGCAGCTACCTTGGCCAAAGAATTAGTTTGGCCATTCAAAGGGGCAATGCTGCCAGCATCTTGGGTACTATGCCGCGCTGCGGTGACATCGATGAGGTTTTAGTTTTATATTAGTTTTAATTTTAGAAATAATTATTATTATTAATAGTTTTAATTTTAGAAATAGTTATAGTATAATATTATTATAATTTAGAGTTTAATTTTATATTATTTTAAGTTTGTTGATTATAATAGTAATGAAAAGTTTTTCTTATTATAAGAATATATTATAATAATAATTTAGCTTCTACTATAAGGTTAATATTAAATATCTTATTTGTCGATTAGTTGGGCTAGATCGTAATTATATTGTGTGACAATCTCAATAGTACCCATCATCTACCCATCCACGGTTCGCCGCGGCTATCATAGTTTTGTATAGAACTAGCCGCGGGTTTTTCAATTCCCGCGGGAACGCTTTCATTTTTCGGGATAAAATACAAACTTTCACCTTCATAATAGTAGTGTGAAAAGTGTGGTGTTACACGTGGTGTTATGATATTTCGTGACTGCGCCCGCCATCACACCCGCGAGTAAACGTGATTAAACACTGAGAGATGGATTATAAGGCCGAGTAAAAGCTCTCTCGATAAATTCAGCTTCAATGTGATCGCATACAAAGTGATGAACTGTTATGACCGCGGGAGACAATAGCCGCAACAGCCGCGACAGACGCGCAGTACTGAAAATGCGTGATGTGATTAAATCGCATTACGAGATATTACTCTTATCATAATTAAAAATTTTTTATTTTTTCCTATCACTGGAGTAAGCTTTAACGAAGGAAAACATCGTGAGGAAACCTGCGTGCCTAAGGGTCATATTTAATCCATGATTAACACTGGACTGGCTGTCACTTAAGAAATGACAGATTAAATATGGATCAATTTGAAGCGAAACATTTGGCATACGAGTGTCTCTGGAACTAATAATATTGCAAATGTCGCACCAACCTCTATAATTAGTACTATAATTAGTAGTTATTAGTAGATTAGTTAGTAGTTAGTATGGTTATGAAATCATAGATTAAATCACAGAGGTACACATACTGCGCCAAGATGGCGTCAATCAAATCCAAAATGGTGTGAATCAAATAGTTCAAAAAAAAAGGGAAAATCACCAGGGAAAAAGAAAATATTCGTTTAAAATTTCGTTAACCTAGACAGCTATTATGTAATCGACTCGCCTCCGTCTGTATCGACCTTTAAATTTTAATAGGTTGTGATAAAAAACTTAAAGTTAATTTAATTGCTGTATAGCCTAGTATGTTCTAAAGTCATGTAGATTTTTCATATCAAAAATCCAAATCAATTTCCAGTTAACAACTTGGCTGAGTCCCAAAATGGAAAATACAAATAGATTCCTCTTGGCAATTAACGATACAGCCACAACATGCCCACAAACTACCTCTTAAAACGTCCAACAAAATTTCAACTCTATAATTTAGGTCTCAAAGTTCAATGTAATGTGAACGCTACTATAAGTTATTACAGGACTTTACAGATCGGTTGTTCTCAAAACAATGTTACGGCATGGTTCTTCGTAACTACGTTAAGTAATTTCTCAGCGAATTGTTTGCGATCCTACACTCGCTATTACTGTTAGTAATAGGGATGTAACGACCTTATAAATTCGACTTCACAAAGTATTTTCCCGACCAAAATATTTAGACTAAAATAATTAATTTAATTTTTTTTATTAAGTAGTAGTAATACCAATTATTATCACTGTCCAGGAAAGAGGAAAGCACAAAATTAACTTCCTTTTCTTTGCCGGTATTTTAGAAAATTAACCATTGATCAGCCTCTTCAATAACCCCTTAATTATTATACCGCGTCCGCATGCTTGTGGCAAACGGCAAACGCCAAACCTCTACAAACGTTTGCCTTGAATTTGGGAATCATCCGCACGCTTGCGAGGGCGTTTGTATGTTCTGAACAGGCAAGCATGACGGACGTCGAACTTGTGTCGGCTTTATTATTTGGCTTAAGGTATTTTTACAAATGTTTTAAGCTCAGTATCGATCAATAATCCTACTAAAATGGAATATGGATGGATGGATGGATGGATGGATGGATGTTTGTTACTCTTTCAGCCACAACTAATGAACCGATTTGAATGAAATGTGGAATAGCGATAGCTCATACCTACATTTTAGCCCGGAAAATTAAGGACTTTCCGCGGGAATTAAAAAACCTTAATCCGCGAGGACGAAGTCGCGGACGTCATCTAGTTGATAGTAAAGCGTCCTCTAATTAAAATTTTCAAAACAAATTTCATGTGCACAATTTGTCCAGTTACAGTTTTAGTATAATATTATAGATTAGTAGTAGTAGCTAGTAGTATGTTCGAAAACACTTGGTACCTACCTAGTTTATTTATTTGAATAAAAAAATATTCTACTCTATTCTAGTATGTACCTGTATTGTATTGTATTATATGTATTGAGTAATAGATATTTTGTTTTTTTTCTTTATCAACCGATAGACGTCCACTGCTGGACTGTTTATTGCATGGACTTCCTCAGGCTTCGGTCTTGCGCCACCTGTACCCAGTGGCTCCCTGAGGGTCGCCTGATGGTGTCGGTCTACCTATTACCATACCATTATATACCATTTTCCGGTGCGGAGTCGCCACTTATTATTATTAATATATAAAACTAATTAATTAATTAAATTATATAAACAAATCGTCTTCAAAAGTCTACAGTCGACCAGTCATTCATTTTACGTTTTTATCCATTCACAAAATGAAGATTTCTAAAGGTGCGATACGTAAATCGTAATACAATGACACGTCTAATCGCCGCCAGTGCACAAACGAGACTGAATGCGCGCAAACGTGTGGACGGAGAGGCAAGCGCTTGCGGCAAATTCCCTTTGGTTTGGGCTCAAAAGACCGACACTCGATGGATCGGCCACAAACGCTCGCAAGCGTAGGCAAACCATGGCAAACGCTCTATCCGCACGTTTGCGTTTGTGAAGGTTTGCCTAGGTTTGCCAAGCGTGCGGATGCAGCTTTAAAGTTCAGTGGGAACACCGTCGAAAACAATATAATTTGCATAGATAGAAGAAATGTCTGCACTCGATGGTCGAAATATGCCAAATACCCAATTCCCGAGTGGTGAAGATGGTGGAATCCCGTTTCGGAATGGTGGGTTTCGGTATAAATGCCGAGGGTGTTAGGAATACCTTTACCAGGAAGGAATTAGGTATGGTAGGAAAGGAAGGGCATAAATCTCTAAATACTATTCGTGCTAAAGAAGGTTATAGATTTCACGTAACTGAAGTCTATGTTTCTGCCGTGCTCTAAGCTTTCTAAATCCTCAATAGCACAACAGTTCAAAGCGCGGACTGAAAATCGTATGGTTCAAACCACACCGATACAATTACTGTCGTACCTATTCATAGCACAGGGAAGGGAGGGTTCCTAGCAGGGGAAACAAAATTTTAGTATAAAATTATTATTATACAAAAAAATACTAAATCCAACACAGTATATTACTATGGTAGTTATGTTATTTACTATAGTACTCTAAACTCTAACAACGGATTAGTCGATAAGTTATAATATTTTGTCCCATCACTATCTAGACGTAAGTAATAAAATTTCGAGGCATTTTAATAGAATAATTGAATGCGGTTTTGTGCGTATTTAAGTTTCTCGCTTAGGAAATGTCGTTTATCACCCCATTCTCAGCCATTCGTCTGTTCGTCGCATAATACGTCTTAATCCAATTGAGTTGGAAAGTTTCTTTAAATTATTTGAGCAACCCGATGAATTATGTAACTTGGGAATCACTTTCAGTTATTGTTGAAACAGGCCACGACCAAAGTGACCAAAGTACAGGCCACTTGATTTCTTTTTATTTTATTGGCGAGTCTTTTCGACACCAACTTTGATACAACAAACACAACAGGAGGCCTGCCATAAACGTCTAAAAAAGCATTATTTCAGTATGTATTATTTTGAGATGTCATAGTAATTACTTTAAGGTTGGTTGTTAACACAATATTGAGATAACACCTTGAAGGATATAACCAACTTCTTGATTGACCGTGGGACACCCTTATTCATACTATATCACTAAATAATCGTCACCGCCCGACCAACGCCTTGGTTTGAACATACCTTAAGTTTGTGGAGATCCCAGCATAAGAACGCATACCTCTTTTTTTTTCTTCTTTTTTTTTATTGAATGACAAGATAGTCCTCGACTGCGATCTCACCTGATCGTAAGTGATGATGCAGTCTAAGATGGTAGCGAACTAACTTGGAAGGGGTATGTCAGTGTACAATTAACCCATATCTATCCCTTATCTGTTTCTACACGTCATGGTACCAGAACGCTAAATCTAGCTAGGTACGGCCAAAGCCTCCCACCAGACCAGACCAGAAACAATTTAGAAATTATAAATTCCTAAATTGTCACCGCCGGGAATCGAACCCGAGACCTCCCAATTATAAGACTACAGCGCTGACCACTGCTCCAGGGAGGTCGTCAAAACCCAGAACTCTGGACCGATGGGTGTGTGATCGACACCTTAGGTATTGGTTACCAACTTTTCTTTGACGAAGGGTGACATGGCTTGATCCTTTTGAATTGGGAAATTTCTTGAATTATTTTGGGAAACCGTTGAACATTTAAGTTGAGGGGAAACTTTTAATTGGTAGGCATGGGCGCAATATTAGGAGTCGTAATATTTTGAGTAATAAATGTTTGTTTTATTCGGGAAGGTAATCATCGTCGTCTACGTAAATAGCTGCAGAATTTTCCTCAGTACTTTAATTTAAACATCATGAAAAAGTTTTGGCATTTCCGTATTATTGTATAAAACGATGTTAGTTTAATTTATTGTTTGAATAGACTTAGTGGACCTTTTGTTTGTGCAAATGGCTAATCTTCGAGGCAAGACTTTCGTGCGCGTGGATGGAGTTTTTTTAATTCCCGCGGGATCTCTCCTATTTTCTGGTATCAAAAGTAGCCTATGTGTTATTCCTCACTATAATCTATCTCTGTGCCAAATTGGTTCAGTCGTTGCAGCGTGATTGAGTCCACACTGTGTGTGTGTATGTTTGTTACTCCTTCACGCCACAAAGAATGAACCGATTTGGCTGAAATTTGGAATGGAGATAGCTCATACCCAGCATTAACACATAGGCTACAATTTATCCCGGATAATTAAGGAGTTCCTTCGGGAATCAAAAAGACGTCGATTCACGTGGATGACATTGCGGGTGACTAGATAATGATCTAGTTTCAGCTAATTCCTTGTCACTTGTCCATTGAAGTGGTTTGTGTTTGCATAAAAGATATTATCGATTGTAAGAGAGATCTAGGCTGCGGGCTATGCGGCATCCTGCGATTAAATTATACAGTGCATAACAACTTTACACTGTAAGTTACGAGAGGTAGCGGTTACATAAAAGAGATGGATGGAATTGGCCTTGTCGTTAGTCATCTTCTAGGCAAGCGCGCACCATCTTAAGCCGCATCTTTACTTTTTAGCTTATATTTCAAAAAAAAAGCTTTGCAACCAAATAGTAAATTTTACGTGCTGCCAAGCGATATCGCGTTCCGGCACGATGGCGTGTAGAAACCGATTAGGGGTATGGGTTGAAGTACACTGCCATACCCGTTCCAAGTTAGCCCGCTATCATCTTAGACTGCATCGTCATTTACCACCAGGTGAGATCGCAGTCAAGGACTAACTTGTCATTATTAACATGCATTAGATTGTATTTGTATTGTATTTAGTTGTATTTGTATTGTATTTAGTTGTATTTGTACTTTGGAAACTTCATCGTGGAAGCACTGTATACATAGCATAGTTTCATTAACGATTGTAAAAATTTTATTTTTTTGAAAAGAGCAACCGCCGAGTTTCTTGCTGGCTCTTCTCGGCACGAAAGGCATTCCGAACCAGTGTGCAGTGGTAGATTCATTGACAATTCAATGAATTCTTGAATTCAATGAATTCAAGAATTCAATGAATTTGAATGAAATATTTCTATTAAAAAAAGTTGGTGAAATCGTTACTTATTTTATTTTGATTTCTTATTGTATTTTAACTACCTACAAAAATAAAACAGACTTCTACAAAATATGAGATAATGACGTCACGAACATTTTGAAACCTGGAGCAATTTGTCATTCCATTTTCTCGTCTATTTTCATTGCTAATCAAAACAGACGTTGTAAAATAGTCATTTTCTTAGCAAATGTGTAACATAAAATTATTTTTCGTTTGAGTCGCTCCTTTGTTATTTTTGCGACCTATAAAATGGCTGTAAAATAAAAAAACGGCGTTCACCCTTGACCTATTCACCTTTTGTAACAAATATTTACTTTTTGTGATGCTTACCTTACAATGTTTGACGAGTAAATAATCTTTTAATTTTCTACGCCCACATAAGTTCCATAAATATTTATGACGAGGTCTAGGGTCTACCTACTTAAAATCTGCGGAAAATTTCAATCTTACTTTTCATTAATTTTAAACATCATCCGGATTCTTACTGTAGGTAAGGCGTCAATTCCACAGATGTAGGTCTAGAGTTCTGCATTGAGAGTTCTGCGTTCCGCGCTCTTTATAGATTTTGTGCCCATTTGTGGTTAGGTTATTACAAAAGTAGTTAAATCTACTTAGGTACTATTAGGTATTATGTGACTACAAACAGAGAAGTAGGTAGAGAACGTGTTTCGGTGAACTCGGAACTCTTGACCGCCGGTATTCCAGCTTAATAAGTAAGTACTCTTGTACTTACTTATTAAGCTACGTAAGTAAGTACTCTTATAAGAATTCCGGCGTCTCGTCTCGGATAGAAATATTTTATTAAAAAAAAACTGTGTATTTCATAAAAAAAATTACATAGGTAGGTACAGTAAAACAAAGTTCTGCTCTAGCCACGTATAATGTATGCACATACGTGGTGATCGTAAACTACGTCATCCATTACGCGCCTTGTAAGCTTGTAACGAAAATTAATTAATTGGCAACCAGCGATGGACCGCAGCTGGGCAGTGGGCAGGAACACAATCATCTAATTCAAATTCAACATACTAAGCTACTAAATTAATATACAAACACACGTGGTCGTCGTAAACCACGTCATCCATTACGCGCGTTGTACGCTTGTATGTGGAATTAATTAATTGGCAGCCAGCGTTGGACCGCAGCTGGGCAGGAACACGGCCTCGTTACATTTTATGGCAACACCAGATGCGCGTTGTTAATCGCCTGCAGCGTGGCATTGTTGCGAATTTGAATTTCGAATCATGTTATAGATTACCGGATAATTGAATTCGTGTTTGCGTTTTCGTGAAATATATGGATGTGATTTTACGATGAATTTAATTTACATACTTGGTTTTTCATTAATTTTAATTATCTCAACCCATTTCTGACTCACGAGTCACGACTAAGAAAAGGTTTCCTCGCAGACAGGGTTAAGCCAAAAAACCAGCCAGTTTAGCCGGACATTTGTAAACAAGTCCAATATTGTTCTGTTTTCAGCCACTTTAATTTGTTATTGTTAAGTTAAATTTACTTTGGGGGTAATTGGCGTATAATTAATTATTTTCCATAATAGGACAGAGTAAACGACGTCTGATGTCGTTACACATTACGGCGAAAATTTAATATCATTGAGAATTTTGAAACATTAATAATTAATTGAGCTTCAAAAGCAAATTAACCTTTTGCGTCGTCGAGGATATTTCCCCTGACATTTCTACCATAAAAGCCTTCCTAATTTTATAAATGCTTAAGTGCGTCTTGGTTCGTTCTTCAACAAGAGATGGGTATAGTTGAAGACTTTGAGTCTGGCATAGTCCACTTTTTATCAAGGATTTATACAAAAAAAAAAACACAGTTCTCGCGGGTTCTTAAAAACTCAACTTCACATGGATGAAATCGCGGGCAAAAGTTAGTTCGTATGATTGAAAGATGTTGAACAAGTAAGGACACGAAACACATATTGATTTCGTAGTGTGACTAACCCCACTTTATTTCTACCAATGATTTGACCCCACTTTGTTACAGAAAACTTTCAAGGAGACATTGCAATACCAGACATAGATTACTTTAAACCAGCCAACACTGCCCCTTCAACCTCTAAGATTAATAAGTCATTACAAGAAGAGGTTGAGAGACTTAAGAAGGAAGTATTGTTAGAAGGTCTGCAAGTCGAAGAGGAAGGTCTTACTGATATATTAAGAAAGAGAACAAAGCAACCGTTGCAACTATCTCAGGAGAAATCCAAGAAGTATAATGAAGCTTCTATAAACACCAGAGTAAGTTGAAGTACACTGAGTAGTATGTACAATATATTATTGTATGTAGGTACAATATATTTTATTGTTTATTTTTTAATACAAACAAATAGGGTCCTTTCAAAACATGTGAACAGTTTTTATTTCATTGATATTGTTGATTTAACTGATTAACCAAATTATGTAAACCTACTCCAAAATTTTAAACTCCAGGAACTTTAAAAGGTTAATACTTATGCTTAATAATTATTTATTTATTATACGTAAAATATACTATTAACTTAACATTATACTAATAACTAATAAGCACTAGCCTATATTTAACTATCTATGATAACTTCACATAGATTATTTTCAGGTCCTCCCACCTGGTTTGGACAAATCGATTCTAAGAAAACATGGTAGAATACCACTAGATGAAGATTTGGATGGCATTAACTTTTACGATCAAAATAAGAACAATAATTTTAACGAAACCAATATAACAGACAACCTAACCGAGTCAGAGAGTTTAGAACAAGATGGTGTTTTAGTAGTTAATATTTCAAGTGACAATATTTTAAATCTAGAAGAATTCTATCCCCATATACAAATGTCAAACTTTTCTCACAAAACGGATGAAGTTACAAACAAAATTCAAAGCAACAGCCGAGAAATAACTGGAGACTTTAATAATAACTTAAAATTAAAGGAACTTCCTGAAAATGTAACAGTTGCTCCTGCTCCTACAAATGGAGTATTACCTGTAAACGAAAGAGATGAAGATAACGAGACTTTACAGAAAGAGTTAAAAAACAATACTAGTCAAGAACTTTATAATAAACTATATGAAGCGAATAATTTTTTAAAACCTACTGAGAGCTTGCAAAGTTCATTAGGAAACACATCTAGTCATAAGCGAAAGAGAAGGAGAAGACATGGTAATGGTAGACGGTAAGGCTAACTGCTTTTTCTTTCTGGAACTTTTAAAAAAATGTTACTAATTCTAATACTAATACGATCGAAACTTTCTTTAAGAATAAAATTAATCCCCCCCATTATTAATACTCAGTCTGTTTAATAACTGTCATCAGATAAATCCGGTATGATCTTGGATCTTTTGGATCTGGTCAACCCCCTACTCCACGCATTCATGTTCTGTTCTACCCCTAGAGTATTTATACATGAGATTTACGGAGGAGGCCTTGATTGCTTGAGCCTTGAAAAACGTGTAAATCGAGCAATCAACATTCGCATTCGCTCACCACACCGAATGCTACGCTACTCCTAGTCGAATGTAAAAATCAACGTGACATTTACTCTGTACCAGAACTTTGTACAGTTAGCAGTGGGCTCGACGGCTAATTGCCCCCGAACTAATTCAATTAATGCACTTCCATCTGCATGCTTTTCGCGTTCATTCATTAGCCTTATTAAAACCTTTGTGAGAACTCGAAGTTCATAAATCAAAGTTTGCCAGCTTAACTTTACTGTCCTCATTACGTCATAAAGATATCTTTTAGTGATTAGCGCGTTTGCGAGTATTTACTTAGGGCAGATACTTTAATTATTTTACGTAGAGCCGAAACCCAATGAGAACATTGCAAAGGATATATTTTTATTTTTTTAGCCTAAGAAACACATCGAATGAAAAAACTGAAGATAACTCACTAAAACATTCTGCTGAAGACTCAAGTGATGTTGAAAGGAACAAAAAAGTCCTACGCCATGAGAGGAAGATAAAGAATAGTAATTACTGGAAAGTCAAGAATTATTTGCTACCTGAACACGAGTTTGAAGAGAAGTTCGAGGTTAAACCACCGCCAAAAAACATTAAAGTTCTAGATGGCAATAAAAACAGAAGTAGCCCATTCGAAGGGTGGTTTTTTCGAGACTCTGAAGTGGATTTGGAAGCCAGTGAAAGCAGATTTTATAACAGAACTGAGGTAATTGATCTCCTAGTAAGATTATGGATAGTTAAAATTGTAGTAATGGTTATCGAGTCATTTTTTGTAGTCATGATCAAAGTTAAAGTAGTATTATGCAGGGTAAAATAGGTTACGAAAAAGGTCTATTCGGTAATTTATTTATACTTTTTGTTTTATTTATAGTACTCGTCTTGGAAATATCAACATTCTGAATTATTTATAGATAAATATTCCACTTGTTACTATGTAGTGCTTATCGTAGAATAGAACTTATAAAAGTCCAAATTGAAAAACTTTCGTAAAGTCCTGTCTTCGCGGAGACGCCAGTGGGGCCTGGGGCTCAACTGTCCTGAAGTTTTTGTATTCTCTAGGTACACGACACGAGATGAAAAATGTAACAATTATTGCTGTTCTTCTGATAATATTAAAAAAAAAATATATATAAATTATAATTTTCTTCTGAGCGGCCGAGACTAAAGCTTTGTTCAGGAGGGGTAATTTGGGAATTTATAATTTCTAAACTGTCTCTAGTCTGGTCTGGTGAGAGGCTGTGCCTGTGGCTAGTTACCACTTACCACCCTACCGACAAAGACGTGCCGCCAAGCGATTTAGATGACGGTAGGGTAGTAACTAGCCACGGCCAAAGCCTCCCACCAAACCAGACCAGACCAGAGACAATTCAGAAATTATAAATTCCCAAATTGCCCCCGCCGGGAATCGAACCCGAGACCTCCTAGTTATAAGACCACAGCAGTCACCACTACGCCAGGGAGGTCGTCAAAACTTGTTACACTCGCTTCATTTGATTTCATTTCATTTATTCACTGGCTTTCAGTGGCTTCTAAATCCACTTCAATAAATTAAATTAATTTAATTGTTATATTTTCCAAGAGGCGTCATCGCACTGCCAGAGCAGCGACCAACAGAAAGGAGCGTATATGGGAGAACGGGGTCATTCCATACGAGATCGACGGCAACTTCAGCGGCGCCCACAAGTCCCTCTTCAAGCAGGCCATGAGACACTGGGAGAATTTTACCTGCGTCAAGTTCGTGGAGCGGGAATCCGATCATAGGGACTACATTGTTTTCACTGAAAGACCTTGTGGGTAAGTTCTTTCTTCTGTCCATAACCCTTACTTAATCCTACGAGTATTAATATTATAAATGCGAAAGTTTGTAGGTTTGTTACTCAATCACGTCGCAACGACTGAATCGATTTGGCTGATTTGGCACAGAGATAGATTATAGTGTGGAATAGGACATAGGCTACTTTTTATCCCGGGAAATAAGAGTGCTCCCGCGGAAATAAAAACCTTAATCCATGCGAACGAAGTCGCGGTTATCAGCTAGTATTATAAATGTGAAAGTGTGTTTGTTTGTTGGTTTATCCTTCAATCACGCCGCAGCAATGCAAGCAACGGATGCAACAACGAACGAAGTTGAGGACCGGAAGAGTTACATAGGCTACTTTTTATCCAGGAAAATCAAAGAGTTCCCGCGGGATTTTAAAAACTAAATCCACTCGAGCGAAGCCGCGGGCATCAACTAGTAATATTACAATTACACTAACTTTCGCCCGCGACTTTATTCGTATAGACTTAAAGTGGTAAAAATCTGTGAGAGTGTGTGTGTTTGTAACTTCTACACGCCACAACGAATGAACCGATTTGGTTGTTTGCAATGGAGATAGCTCACACCCGCAGGATTAACACATAGGCTACATTTTAACGCGGAAAACCCACGCGGCCAAAGTCGCGAGAATCATCTAGTAAGTAAATATAAATATACCTTCCCTTGTAGTACCCTGGTCTCATTTTGAAATGCATCACAAATGCATTGTGCGGTGCATAGTTGGAGGAGCATTTTGTATGACGTTTCCAGGTTAAGATGTTATGTCGGTTTTATCATGTTCCCTTTATTGTATGTTATCGTTTCTTTTGCTTTGATCTTGCATTTTGCTTTGCTTTTGCTCTTGATTTTTTGGTTTTGCTTTGATTTTACCATTTTCTACCTTTTGTATTCAGTTAATGTTATAGTAAAGTATCAGATATAAGACAATTTAGTATTATAATACCTACTGAGTTATATACGAATAAAATATGGTAGATTTATGACGTGTCATAAGAGCTACAAGGTAGCCTACATGAAATAAATAAATTTTGAATTTGAATTTGAATATATTATGTTAATTTATGTTGTATAAATATTCACTGAAAATATTTTTTAAAGTAAAACCAGAATTGAACTGTTCTAAATAGAAAGCGTGGCAATACAAACTTTATTTTTACTGTCTTTACCACTATTTTTATGTTTTGAAAATCTGCTTTTATTCAGTAAAAAGTTGTTTTAAGATTAAATTTAATGTTGACTGTCCATTTGTAGCCCTTTAAAACAAATGATTCAGCTGCCAGGAACGGACAAAAATCAGTAAATTTAGGCCAATTTTACCCAATTTGTCACGCGAATTAGCAAATTATAGCTTTGCCTGACAGAATTTGATCATCAAATTACTGGGTAGGTACCTTCGTTCATTAGTATGGTAACTGGATACAGTGTTATTTGTCGAATAAACTTAACACGATAAATGCCTTTGTTATTGTGACTTTGCTAGGTACTTACATACGTTTAGAAAAAACTTTTTATGCATATATGAGAGAATAATTTTTGTTAAGTATATTATTTCAAGGGATTGAGTTTTGTTTTACTTAAAGCATTCTGGTGACTCTATTTAAATAAATCAAAATCAAAATTTATTTATTTCATGTAGGCCAACTTGTAGCTCTTATGACACGTCATAAATCTACCATCGGTTCGGAATGCAGATTCTGCTGAGAAGAGCCGGCAAGAAACTCAGCAGTTGCTCTTTTCAAAAAAAATTTTTTTTTTTACAAAGCTATGCTATGTATACAGTGCTTCCACAATAAATCTTCAAAAATGCACACCTAAGACAACCTAACACATGTTAACAATGAGCTACATGCAATTTCGACAGTGCATTTTAAGCCTCTTCTTTTTTTTTCTTTTAAACCACAGCAAATAAAGAATTGCCATAATGATGATGGCAACATCTTGAGGAAACCTGCATGCCTGAGGCTGAAATCTATAGACCGTACTCTCACTCAACTCAGACTCAAGACAGAGTTAAAACGAGATAGAGTTATATCAGTACATAGTTGTGTCTCGTTTTAACTCTAATACTGAGATCTATAGAGCGTGCTCTGACTTAGCTCGGACTCAAGATAAGAGTTAAAACGAGACTCAAATATGCTTCGACATAAATCTGTCGCGTTTTATCTCTGGCTTGAGTCTGAGCTGAGTGAGAATGGGGTCTATAGATTTCAGCCTAATTCTCTTTATTCTTTATTTATTTGCTGATATTATTAGCTTTTGCCGTGACTTCGTCTGCGTATGGTGAAGAAACAACCTTTGTCCTTCTGGGATAAAAAAACCTTTGTCACTCTCCAGATCCTCAAATATTCCCATGCGAAAAATCATTTTGATCTGTCTCCGTTATTGCTGCTTGATTGAAGGACAAATAAACACGTTTTATAGCGGGGATAACTCTTTGGAACATTTAAATGGTCACTTTTTTCCTCAAAATTCATTATTTAATTATAGACGACGCTCTATAATAATAGGATTTAGTCAAATATCCAATTACTTGTTTGCCACAGTTGCTGTTCGTTTGTTGGTAAACGCGGAGGAGGTGCCCAGGCTATCTCCATCGGGAAGAATTGCGACAAGTTCGGCATCGTGGTCCACGAACTGGGCCACGTGGTCGGCTTCTGGCACGAGCACACCCGCCCTGACAGAGACCGGCACGTGCAAATCATACGGGACAACATCATGACCGGTAAGTTCTTTCGATTTAAAGACATATTTTATTTCTCAAAAGAACACAAACAAGTTCACTTATATTGAGAATATTTAAAGTACATTATGACGAATTATTTTTTGAAAAAACACAAACAAGTTTACTTACATCGAGAATTTTTAAAGTAGGTACATTATAATATTATTATGACGAAGTAGTGTCGCAACTAAACAATATTATAAGTAGGTAACTAGCGGGTGCCGGCGACTTCGTACGCGTGGATTGAGGTTTGTTAATTTCTGCGGAAACTCTCTTTTTTTTCCGGGATAAAAAGTAGCCTATGTGTTATTCCAGAATATAATTTATGTCTGTGCCAAACAGCCAAATCGGTTGAGTCGTTAAGGCGTGATTGAGTAATAAACATCCAATCATCCATCCATCCATACATCCAAAGTTTCGCATTTATAAATCATCAACAATCCTATCCTATAATATTAAGGGAAATAATATTATAGGATAGGATTAGAGCACGTATTTGAAGTCTGTGTTAAAAATTATTTAACCAGCGTTGCGCGTGTGATATTACACGCGACCTTGTGAGATATTACACGCGATGTCACATTGTGACATTTGAATTAATGACAAAATTACATTTAATTACGCACTTTACCACGTTATTAAAGACTTTTTTATGTAATAATATCAGTTAATCTAACTGACGCAAGCAATTATCAAGAACAACTAAAAAGTAGTCTTATTTTCAACCGACTTCAAAAAAAGGAGGAGGTTCTCAATTTGTTGGAGTCTTTTTTTTTGTATGTTCTCCGATTACTCCAAGACTGGATTGATTTGGAAAATTATTTTTTTTGTTTGAAAGGGTATATATACTTCCTAGGTGGTCTCATAATAATCAACTGGTTAGGATCTGATGCGAGATCCTGGAGAAATCGAAGGAACTAATTGAAATTTATAGGCGCACTTGATATACTTTGTAATGGCGTTTGAAGTCAGTTTTTTAAAAAGAATTTTTATATTGCTTGTAATACTTATACACGATATCACTTTTTTGGACATTTTAATCCTGTTGTCGAGGCTTCACGTATCAATTTTACACTCAAAAGCAAAATATTCGGAGTCTATATTAGCTTCATAATTAAAAGCGTGACCTCGTTCCTTTTTTAAACTTAGGTACAAGTATTAGGTATAACATAAGGACGTATTAACATAAAAAGGATTCCTGTAGGTACCAAGCACTTAGGCCCCGAGTCTGAAACGGTTGAAGTCTTCCCTCAGATATTGCCTCCAGCCAGAGCGTAAGGGTGAGTCCCCATTACTGAAAAAATGACGGCAATCAACGTAAATCCTTTGATAATTTTTTGCTGGTTATAGATTTAACTAAAAAAAGCCTTTAAAAAGTATCAATAGCCCAACGGTTAAAGGTGCGGACTGATAACTGAAAGGTCGCAGGTTCGAACCCCACCCGTTGCACTATTGTCCTAGCACAAGCATTTCGCTTATTTGGAGGGGATAAGAGGATATTAGTCAACTTCAGTTTGGTTAATATTCTCTAAAAAAAAACTCCGGTTTAAAGTCATTAATGGTGTTCTTATAAATTCCAGAGTCATAGCTATAAAGAAAAGCTATTATTAAAATAGGTAATTCAAGTATGTACATACTTTTTATGGCATTTTTATGCCATAAAATAGCTAAATACTTAAATATTAATATATAAATAAACTTTTTATTATTAATATTTTTTTAACCAAACTTTGTTATTGATACTGAATTACTCGAAGACTCGAAGACGCCTGGACTGATGTGGAAAATCTTTTTTTTTATTTGAAAGAGTATACCTTCATACTTTCCAAGCGGTCCCATGGTCATCAGGTCAGGATACGATGATGGGATCCTGGAGAAATCGAGGGAACTCTTCAAATTTTATAGGCACTCTTGATACATTTTGTAGTGGCGTTTGAGAACGGTTAAAAAAAATGTTTAAATTATTGCGCACTGAAGGCACGAGTGTAGACTAGCCCTATAAGAAAATAAAATGTAACATAAAACGGCAAGATTCTCCTCGAGATCATAATCTGAATAAAGGCCCTCGCGCGGGGCGGCTGCGTGACGCGCCTCTTGACCTGGACTCATGCGGCGTCACATTTAGAATAGGTACTACTACTTTTTTACAGCTTGCATCCAGCACCTAACAACGATTCTTCTTCTTTTTACGATGTGAGTTTGACTTGTTTGTGTGTGTGTGTGTGTGTGTGTGTGTGTGTGTGTGTGTGTGTGTGTGTGTGTGTGTGTGTGTGTGTGTGTGTGGGTGGTTGTTTGTCACGCTTTTACGCCAAAACTGACTCAATTGTGATGAATTTTGGTACAGTTATAATTTATGCCTCGTAGAAGGACATAAGTTACATTTTGTTGGAGAAATAGGAAATAGGAGTTTTTATCGGATGACAAGATAGTCCTTGTCGACGATCTCACCTGATGCTAAGTGACAATGCAAAATCTTAAAAGAAAAAATAGAAACAAATGAAAGGGGGAACCTGTATATAATTAAAAAAAAAAAAGTGACGATGCAGTCTAAAGGCGGCTCTCCACCGGAATTGTTGGCAACTTCTGTGTTTCCAACAATTAGCAACTCTCCAAAAAATCAACAACTTTTGTTTCACTTGTGTCTCCACTGAAATGAAAAAATCGCCAACAATTTGAGAAACATTTTAGTCGACAAATAGCTGTCCCACAGTAGGTAACTGGCGAAATGTTTTCGAACGAGGATGATATCACACGCCATCGTGCCGGAACGCTAAATCTAAATATTTTTTCTGTCACGGCCTTTATCGTTTTCACTCCATGATTTTGTTATGTACCTACCTACTCGATAGATTATGAACAAGTGTTTGAACTCAATAAGTGAACTGTACGTCCATTATTAGATTAACTCCGCCCTGACATAGTTTCTTTGACCCATTACCTAATGTTACGCGTCAGTGTGACCCGCTGTCGCATTGAGGAGGTCACGTCTCGTCACAAGTCCCGTCTGAGGCCGTTGAGCTTGTACGATAGGAGTAGACTTGACGCACGACCTTTCGCCGTCAAAGTCGCAAAAACTTCTTGTGTTCTCGCGGTCATAGTCGCAAAAGCTTCTTGTGTGTGTTCTTCAATTCAGCAGAGAAATAACGCATTTAAGAGCCTATGCATATTACGTTTTTTAAACGCGCCGTCGACGTCCGTTTGTATCGATTGAAACGCGCGACACCTAGCGCGTCTGTATCGATACACGCACTGTATTTTGGCGAGTTAATTCCGGTTTAAGAATCCCTGACATAGTTTCTTTGACCCATTACCTAATGTTACGCGCCAGTGTGACCCGCTGTCGCATTGAGGAGGTCACGTCTCGTCACGAGCCCTGTCTGAGGCCGTTGAGCTTGTACAATAGGAGTAGACTTGACGCACGATATAATGTGTAAAGAGATCACAGTCCGTCAACGTATTAAATGATTTAGTTTTTAAAAATCCCGTGGGAACTCTATGATTTTCCGAGATAAAAAGTAGATATGTCACTATTCACGTCCTCAACAACTAAACCCATGCAAAAAATCACATTGAACCTTAATTCTGTTGCGGTGTGATCGAAGAACAAATTCATTTATAATATTAGTATATAAAGAAAAATTAGAGACTTTTCAGAAAAAAGCACTACCATCCTACTTGTAATGAAAAAAATATTTATAACTGACCCATTGGTCTGGTGCTATGGAAATATTGCATTTAGTGTCTTCTCCTCTAAAAGAGAAGGAGGTAATGCGTCGCTGTTTGGACCCTCTGCCACTGTGAGGAGGTCACGGCAAGTCTGAGGCAATCAGAGTCGCGGACGTCAGGAAGGAAGTTATGTGTTCCTGTTTATTGTACCATGACGTACGACTGTTTTATTTTTTACTAGTTGATGCCCGCGACTTCGTCCGCGTGGATTCAGTTTTTAAAAAACTCGGGAACTCTTTCATTTTGCCTTACATAAAATCACGTTCTGAACAGACTGCACGTTGGTGTCTTTCATAATTTATTGGCAAATCCAAATTCTGACGAAGCGTGCAGTTTGTTCAGTCTATTCATATGTGTAAATAGTGTTTTAGTTTTATATTTTGTTTAGGGTACGATAAGGCTGACATACGTTCTAACGTAAAAGCCTTCAATTAAAGATTAAAAAAAAAAATCACGTCGGTCCGTAGCTCCGTGGCAGCGTGATTGAAGGAAAAACCAAAAAACAAACATAGTTTCCCATTTAAATAATATTAGTAAGGAAGTAAAGATAATATTAGAGTTGATGCCTGCGATTTCGTCCGCGTGGATTAAGGTTTTCTTGATTCCCACGGAAACTCTTCAATTTTCTGGGACAAATGTAGCCTATAATCTTCTAATATATAAAAATGAATCGCTTAATGTGTTGGTAAGCGCATCACGCGTGAACGGCTGGACCGATTTCGCTAATTCTTTTTTTGTTGTGTTTGTTATTGTCAGGAGAAGGTTCTTAAAAAAGAAAAAAATAAGAAAATTGCGCGAAAAATTAGAAAATTTAAGAAAACTTAACCACCATATTAAATTATTTCTAATGTAACCGCTTTTACAATTCAAACTTTTTTGATGTAACCTTATGGCGTTTGACATAACATTGACAGAATGCGTGCTGCCAATTTCGTCAAAGAGTTTCAATATTCATAGTTAAGACAGGACAACGTCTGTCGGGTCCGCTAGTATATTATAAATGTAAATCTTGGGTATGTACTATGTGTCTCATCGGTTCAAACTTTTTTGAAGAGCACTTTATTATTAAGTTTAAGAATACTCTTAAAGGAGATCTTCACTATGCTAACATACCAAAATCTAGACTATAGTCGGAATTTTAATTCGATTCCAGATTTGACAATTTCAGTGTTGCAACGTTATGACAAGTACTAAATAGTGACGTTGCGAAATTATTCGATACGGAAATGGAATATTTCCTGATCGATTCCTCTCGTTTATAGTAGTATATATAAACAACTACTACTTTAATAGAAACTAAGTATATCAGGAAATTAAATATTTCTGAACGGATAATTTAGTTATGACGATTAATTTTATTAAGGATCTGAGAGTTTTCTTTAATAATTGTGTGTGAAATAAATAAAAAAATGTGATCATGAAGGAACATGAGAAATAAAAGAAATAGAATATATATTATGGTAATATTTTATTTTATAAATCGTCGCCGTCATCGCTTTCTATCGCCGTCACTTTCTGTAACATTTATTATAAATGTATCTGTGATATTGTTAATTAACATATTATCTAGCCTACTCATTTTTTCCTATTCTTGGACAACATGGGATATATAGGCTCTTTTATTATAAGTTTTGTTTTTAATATAAAAAACAAAAATATTAACTTTTTATAAAATAAAGCAGCGGTTACTAATTAATAAATAATTATTATGAATAATTATGTATTTATTTAAATATAAATCAATAATTTAGTCTTTAATTGGCACACCAATATTATGATTACATAAACATAAATCGCGATTGTTTATCGATTTTTGTGTTCATCACTACACTATTATATGTGGTATCATTATTTTACAAAATGACAGTAGCTAATGTCAAATGTGGAATCGAATTATAATTCCGAGTATAGACATCGTCTTTGTTAAATCTTGTTAAAGGTAATCAAAATTTAACTTTAAACCTGAGTCTCAAAGTTCACATTTGTCTGAATACCAAGCGTCTTAATTGCCAAGATGAGGAACTGTGAGTATTATTACCAATTTTAATCCCGAAGTCAATTTAAAATTTATAAGGGCTCGAGTTATTAAATTTTGAAGTCCCACATTGGTATTCCTTAATTGAGTTCTTTAAACGTAAATATTTTTGTAATGAAAGTAATAAAACAGTTATTTTTAACTCCCGACGCAATAACAACGGGGTGTTATAAGTTTCACGTGTCTGTGTGTGTGTGTGTGTGTCTGTCTGTGTCATCGTAGCTCTCGAACGGATGGACCGATTTAGATTTTGTTTTTTGTTTGAAAGGTAATTTAGTCGGGACTGTTTTTAGCTATGTTTGATGAAAATCGGTCCAAGATGGCCGCAGCCACAAAATAGCGGATTGCATATTTTAACGACTAGCTTTTGCCCGCGGCTTCGCTCACGATAAGTTCGATTTTTTAACCCCCTATTTTATTTCTTTAGGAGTTGAATTTTCAAAAATCCTTTCTTAGCGGATGCCTACATCATAATAGCTATCTGTATACCAAATTTCAGCCTGATCTGTCCAGTGGTTTGAGCTGCGCGTTGATAGATCAGTCAGTCAGTCAGTCACCTTTTCCTTTTATATATTTAGATTACTGACTAACGATTAGTATGTTGTAACATGTCAGGAGTGTTTCAAATTAATTTACACTTGTTACTCCCACTACTCGTAATAGTAGGTACCTACTTAAATGTATTAAGACCCGGATAAGAACCCCGATATTGAACACGAAGGGTATCTGTTATCACAATAACAGTCCGGTGCAAGTTTACAGCGAGGATTATAAACTTGGGGATTATTAATTTCAGCTAATCCGCCCTCTGAAGAAGACGAACATTTCAAGGAGTTAATATCCACTTTGTTACTTGCGCATTCTGTGTATTTGAACGCTGTAGTTATTTTAATTATGTAGGTATCATGTCTTGTTGAAAAATTTCTTTAAAATTAATATATTTTTCTAATTGTTTCACGCGGTTTCGCTCGCGTGGATTTAGTTTTTAAAATCCCGCGGGATCTCTTTATTACTGGAATAAAAAGTAGCCTATCTCTCAACTATAACCATGCAAAAAATCACGTCGATCCGTTGCTTTGTTGCGGCGTGATTGAAGGACAAACCAACAAACAAACACACTTTCGCATTTATAATATAACTAGCTGTTGCCTACGACTTCGTCCGCGTCAATTTCTGTTATTATGATCGCGATTTTTCACTGATGCTTCGCTCCTATTGGTCGCTGCGTGATGTAATATAGCCTAAAGCTTTCCTCGATAAATGGACTATCCAACACAAAAAGAATTTTCCAATTCGAACCAGTAGTTCCTGAGATTAGCGCGTTCAAACAAAAAACTCTTCAGCTTTATAATATTAGTAAAGATTAAGGAAGTAAGGATTTTATATTCGTAATTGTGAGCGCTGCTGGCTCTCAATCATATAAGTTTATATATTTATTTTAATAAATATCAATATTTGGGCATTGCAACGCACATTTTTGGACATAGGCCTCCTCCACCGTACTCTCTTCTGCTCTATCTTTCGCCAGCTCCGTCCAAGTTAGTCACAGTCATAGTCTTAGGGATCCGGTCCCTAAGACTATGACTGTGACTGTTAGGGATCCGGTCCCTAAGACTATGACTGTGACTAACTTGACTAACTTGGACCTAATTATTCGATTTAATTCCAGGTCAAGAATACAACTTCAACAAGTTGACGGACGAGGAAGTCAACTCCCTCGGTCAGACCTACGATTACGACTCCATCATGCACTACGCGAGGAACACCTTCAGCAAGGGGACCTACTTGGATACCATCCTGCCGTTGGAAGTTCACGGCAAGAAGCGACCGGAGATCGGTCAGCGAGTGAGGCTGAGTGCCAGTGATATAGCGCAGACTAACTTGCTCTACAAATGTGCGAGTAAGTTCAGGTTTTTTTTACTGTAGAAGACAATTTCATAGTGATTTAGTCATTATAATAATACTATGGAATTCGGATCAGCGCTAAAAATTGTCCGAAAGAAAACCAAAACGCGAAAAAGGTTACCAATCGTACTTCAGTCTCGTGTTTGTCATCAGACAGAAAGTATCTATCTGTCCTTTTCTAACACGCTACTCGCGTATAAGACAGAGGGAGTACAATATTTTTATCAAATTGATCGCATTTAGCTCGGGCAAGCTCGGGCTGCCGCGTGAGCAAATAAAATTATCGCAAGCAAAATTAGGCTGTATAATAATGGTCTAATACATAAATTACAATGTATTAATTTGTTTATAAAAATACACATGTACACTCGTACATATAGGTTTTCTCGGGACACTTTTTCGTGAATTTTGCATTACACCCAAGGTCCATAGTATTATTATGTCAATGGGTTTAGTATTCGACCATTTAGTCAGGACTTGGCAAGCGCACGCATTCCCCTCTGCCGAAGTACATGTACAAACGTACGTATCAGCTTGTATGTGTGACAGATTTTGAGTTAGTGTGCGTTCATAGAGATATTAAGTTTTTTACAAGAGTGTGCAGAAGTGAGTACCTCACCTCCCGCAGAAAGTGGTAGAATATATTCAGTACTAAATGTGCGTAAAGGCTCGTCCCGGCTTTAGGGACTAGGTGACTGTTTTTCTTACCCGTCCCTAGTCCCTAAACGGCTAAATGGTCGAAGGGTTTAGTCTAAGTTTTATTCGACTGATCAAAACGAAAAATGCTGTGTGCAGAGTGCGGTAAGACCTTCCTGGGCAACGCGGGATGGTTCAACTCGCCGGGCTGGGGGTCGGAGGCGGCGCCCGCCGCGCCCGAGCGCTGCGAGTGGCGAGTCGTGGCCACGCACGGCGAGCGCGTCGTACTCAACATCACGGGTGAGTTCTACTGTTAAACGAATTAAGTATCTACACCAATGACATTTTATACCACGGCGGTGAACATGCGACTAACGAAGAAAGTGTGCTTACACCGAGTTTAAGCACACTTAGTTGGCGCGCCCGTGCGATGTCCTTGGTATAAAATGTCATTGATCTACACCTTCAGTGCCGGCTTTACCTATGGTGCAGGCAGTGGCGTGCAGTACGAAGAGGCATAAAAGCAGTGCCTACCTTCACTTAATTAAAGACATTAGAATTAAAGACTTGAAATAGGCTAATTCAAATATTTACTTATTTAGCGCTCGGCATAAACAATTGGCTATCTACGCCATCTATCGCTACAGACTAGCAACTGTATAGGTAACGCGCAACTGAAAGGCAGCAGCTCAGAATGCCTATAAACTCACACAACCTTGCTCACACAGATAGTATATTATACAACTCAACACAAGTAAATTGTTTAGATTGGTTTAGATGTGTTGTGATTACATGGAAGATTTTGTCCAATAACGTGAATGATGACGTGATAATAAAGGCAGAGCCTATCGCTTGTGATTGGTCAATCGCAAAGGGTAATTAATAAGGGTCATAATCGCGCGTGTTCGAACGTGAAAACAAACGAACTTTTTATTTTCTGTAATCCAAATAAGTAGCTAATCTATTATAATTATAAACTTATTATTAATTAAATTTGTTTATTCAGATTCTTTCCGTAAATTTAAAGACGGTTTCAGAAAATATTAACATCGAAAAGACGTAATGTTTTCGTAGGCGAATAAAAACGTAAATAAAAACTTATAGGATTTGTGACTTTCTTGACAATGGAACTTATTTTATCATAGAAAAAAGTGAGAAAGTACTTAACACGAGTATTCGTTAATAATTATTGATTCTTTTAACCGGCTTTAGTGGTTGTGTACACACATATAGTTTGTTTTGTTTTCCTTGCATCTTATTTTGTTATTAGCCGTACGGTATGGAATGATAGAATATTCTGAACAGGTATGTGCTTTTATTTTAACTAGCTTCTGCCCGCGACTTCGTCTGCGTGAGGGGGGTTTTTAAAACGCCTGCGCTAGCCCTCTACTTTACAGGGAACCCAGCTCACATCTTGGACCTATGTAGATATGTGACTTGACTTAAATTTTCATTTTACCTATAATGCCGTACCTATACATATATGTGTGTGTCCTAATATATGCCTACCCTAAGCCCAAACCCTGTGCACGCCACTGGGTGCAGGGTGTGCAACGCACACGGGAGCAGGGTTGTAGGGGGCGCCGCGCCGAGCCGCGCTTGCTTGCTTCCCGACGTCATTTAAAATTGAACCATTTTTTGCACCTGAATTTCCTTTCACTGATGAAAATATAGCTGTCAGTCAAACGGTATTCTTGTATTGTAAGTATTCCATTCTGGCCGCGCGTCTACTAGAGGGCGCCAAGATATTAATTGCACACGGGCGCTACATGGGCTAGAGCCGCCTCTGTACACCTTTACACAATGGACACAATACCGCTTAGAAAGTCTATTTGAGAATGAAACTCACATGAGCAGCGTCATCAAATCGAAGTGTTTGTTCGGGAATTGGGAGACGCAATTTCAGCAGAAAAGCCACTCGCTGCTTCCAAATCAGCCCTTTATATTTATATTGCTGACCCATTAATATATGCATAGTGAATATTAAATTGCTAATGTAATATTATACCTACTTACATATATAATGTAATGTTAATTTAATATTTAATTACATGTATCAAGCTTTCGCTCGCGAATTTTTCCACGAGGAGTTAGTTAGTTTCTTTTTACAAAAAAAAATGTGATATTTTGCTGTATGTAGTCCGCCAACTATCTTACTTTCTAAATTGAAATATTGAAGTAGTAAAGATATACAACTTTAATGTATTGAAGGTAGCTTGATAAAATCGATATTTGACTTTATTGACGACGTCTGGCGCCATGGGTATAAATACAGCGGGTTTGACGCTGCGAATTCAGTCTCTTCCAGAGACTCATTCGGTTATTAGATGCCCCCGCGTCTAGGTCGTTGTATTTGATTGAGGAATTGCGATAGTAATAGCGCCCTAATCGAATTAATATTGCCCGGAGGTTTAGATGAGTCTAATTGATTAATAATACTTGGATATGTTTGATAATTACCCTCACGTTCAGATGGTGGTTTGTCTGACGTGTTGTGGTTAAATTGATTAGGTAAATATAAGGTCAGGGGCCGTTATAAGGGGATGGTGGAGACGGCTTTAGGTAGGTTTTCAGCGTTTTTGAGTTGCCATACCTTTGTATAAAAACTCGAATTTTTGCGAGCTCACGAGAGTCTGTTAAATACGTTTTATTTAATTTCACAATGGAACTACAAAGAACGAAGCAAATTATAATTAACGGGTGCAATTAATTGGTTTCATTCGAGACACGACCGGCTGCGGTTCAGCGCCATGCATCCAATTAATCTAAAATTCATACTAATTGAATGAAACCGCGGTATACGGTTGATCTCATTTGCTCAAAAATCATGACACATATTATATTATATCGATATAATATTATGTATATATATGCACTCGGTACTCTTGGTACTAGATATGGCGGTCCGAACAGTTACTTTGTTCAATTGAACTGCACTGCAATCTGTACACTTGCAATATAATTATTATTCACTAAGTGAACTAAACTTTTTTGTTACTTACCTACTCAATATAGGTATTGTTGGATTTTCAATCCACAATTAATAGGTAGGTGCGTAAAGTTTTATCACAATATAAATATTGGTAGCGCCCGTCTGTACGTCGCGAATGCTAAACCACACTAAGCCAGGTATACGGACTGCTGTGCACTTCAGTGGAACAAGGTGAGCGTTTGGACCGCCATATCTAGTACCTAGCACATAGAGAAGCTTCAAAGTAAGATCACAAGGAATGTTTTAAACAAAGCATGGTATATACAAAACAAATACATAAATCAAGATGTACAAAAGAATGTCTATGGCACACAGACAAACGCTTTGTTTTCTAAATGTAAAAGAAGGTTATTTTATAAAGATTCATCGATCCAGAACGTAAGCCTCGAGCTGATGTTGTCAAGCAATAAATCCATTAAAACAACGCACATAAATCCATTAGTTCTTTGAATCAATATATACCTTATACATGCGCTTGCCCTAGAGATGACAATTATATTTAAGATGGATACATATATCTTACCCAAAATGTATTAAGAAAACTTTTTTAAATTCGATGACAAGATATCTCACTTAAAAGTGACGATGCAGTCTAATAAACGATAGCTGTATAATTTGGAAGGTGCAACGAGGCTAAAGTATAGCTATAAAAATCATAATAGTGCACAACATAGCATACATTTTCTTTTTTAATTAATATTTCACTAACATAGTAAAGACGCATAATTTATCCAGAACTTAGGTACTTATCTTACCTGAAGATTTCTAGAAGGTAAGTTTCAATAAGTTGTTAAAACATAAAATACTTACTTGTATAAAAAGTAAGTTTCTTTTTTTTCCACCCTCACTAGAAATTGATTTTATCGTTTAAACTTTAAACGCACTCAATGTGTTAAACTTTAAGGGTAAAGTAGCGTAAAATGGACAGCAATTTGAAGAGTAATGTGAGCCAATTAACCCTTTCCTAATGGATTACAACTATCCGCATTAGTTTCGCAAATCGCAAATTTTAGTGCTAGTTGTACCAGCTGTTTTGATTTTGTAGAGAATTTTATGATTTCATTTTTTTTTATTCACTTTATTACAAAAAATAGTACAAAATAGTACTTAATGCTAAAGTATTTTCTACCAGTTTACCTTTAGACGTGCGACAACAAGTGTAAGGTTGGCAAGTAGAGAGGTGTGTAAAAAAATAGAATATTACTTAAGTATATTATATAGATTTACCTAACTATATTATAAAATACCAACATTACATAACATAATATACTAAGTACATAATATAATACATAGAGAAAATTTAAAAGAAATATACAATAATTTAAAAAAAAGCCATTCAAATACTAAGTATGATCAACAGGGTAGAAGTTACAGGGTTTTTATGTTAAAAAGAAAATTGCAATACAAGATATATTTCGGAGAGTGTGCTCAGTAACTATTGAATTAAGTTTTACCATCACCTTTCTACCACCGAACCGGAACGCTTCGTATGAATCTGCACCGCTACGTAGTCTAAATTCGATACACTAAGCGCTTTGCTTTCTCGTTCCTGATACGTACCGTAAAAATTTGGAATGCCTTATCGGCTAACTAACTATACCTAAATTCAAATCAAGAGTGAATAGGCATCTTCTAGGCAAACGCACACCATCTTAGACTGTATCTTCCCTTACCATCAGGTGAGATCGCAGTCAAGAGCTAGTATATTAAAAAAAATTGCACACGCAGCAAGAAACCGGTAAAGATGCAAGGGCAGTTTTATCACATAAGTAAGCCTCGAGCTGATGTTGTCAAGCAATAAATCCATCACAGTGGCGTACGTAAATCCATTAGGTCTTTGAGTCAATATATTTTATCTATATACATGTGTTTGCCCTAGAGGTGACAATTACCCTATCTACCAATATATTATGTAGGTATATATCTTACCTAAAATATAGACTTTTTAGTAATAAGAAGTAGGAGTTATTAGTATTGTGGTGATCGCAATACCGTGCACCAAAAATTATCACAGCACAATTTTTTTATTTTAGAGTTTTTATTCGGATATATATAAATATATATATTTAAGGGTTGTATGTGTATCTAATGTGAAAAGAGATAATATTATATTAGTGTTAAGTACGAAATAAAATTATATTAAGTTGCGTACATAATATCATGAGTAAGCGCAATCTGTCACTTATGTTAAACTTATTAAAGGGTTTAGACATGATAATCATCTATATAGTATGAACAGTTTATAACTAATTTGGAACTGTCTTTTCAAAGGGATACCTTCTTCATTTTGTATAAAGAAAATGTATCCCATTTTTCAATATTAAACGTCTTGTTACCCTAATGTAGACCATCATTTATTTGTATTCCCTACAAATGATCACTATAACAACTCAAGGGCCGGTGTGCTTTGTACGCAACATTACTAACATATTATCGTAGTGAAATAGCTTCACGACCTTTATTCTCCAGTTCTAAACGCGATGAACAATTTTTTCTCCTATTATTTTACCACTGGGTCCAAAGTTATTTAGAAGTAATAATAATTCCGAAGTGATGATTGATTCTGACCTATTCCTACATATTTTACATTATTTTAATTATATAACAAACGGAATTAGGCTTTTTAAAAGCTCTTGACTCATTAATAATGATGATGAGATGACGCAAGAGATGATGCAGTCTGTCGTTTTTATAAAAACATAACTCTAATCGGTTTTTACCTTGCATCGCCTCATCCCTTTGGCTTTCATGAAAATTTCCACTGTTAAATGTATGTTTTTGCAAAAGTACCGTTAAAATTGATCATATTATTCGCATATTATAAAGACAACCGCAAAACTCATAGGTGGTGCCAAAAGGCGTCAACAAGATATCTTTGCAAAATGCATGGGACAGATTTCGTTGTAGATCATCACTTGCCCTGTGGGCTTTTGCGACTCCTGGGATCGTATGAAGAAATAATGGTGATATTTTTTTCTATACAAGAGTACTCTGTCTTCTTCCAGGCATGTTGCTTGATGCAATGGGCCCGTAACAAAGAAAATGGTGAAGAAAAAGGTCCAAAATAAATTGGGTTGTTCGATAGCCGGTTATAACTTATCGTTGACGCTCACTTGGTTTACGAGTTGTTGTGTTTGACATGTGTTATTTATCCCATTATATTTTGTCAATATTGGGTTTTAGTTGTAGTTTTAGCCTGAAACACACTTATCATTTCAAACCGGTAGTAAAGTCTTTTCAGTGCTACAACTCACAATTTAGTCTTTCTATTGTAGCTACTCTGTAATATATTTTTTTTATTTTTTTAAACATTTAAAAATTCTTATATTATTGAATTGGGTTAATTTTTTCAAATTTCTTGCAGAAATTGACATCCACAAGTCTGATGGTTGTCGATCGGAATGGGTTGAAGTGTGGGATGGCTACATGCCCAACGCCCCAGTGCTGGGCAGAATCTGTGGGTCCGGCAAAGGACCTATAATGCGCTCTACTGGTTCCAGACTGACTGTGGTGTACCAGCCAGGACCTAAAACTAAACCTCATAGAGGATTTAGAGCACATTACGAAGGTAATTATTAGGCTAATTCTCGTGACTCAACTAAATAACTTACAAAAGTAAAAATTCGTATATACATAACAGGTAAGTGGTGTTAATTTTTAAGCTTTTTGCCACCGCGCCGGTTAAAATTCATATGGGTAAATTTTGTTACTCCTTACTACTATCCTTACTAATATTATTAATGTGGAAGTGTGTTTGTTTGTTGGTTTGTTGATTTGTCCTTCAATCACGCCACAACAAAAAAACTGATCGACGTGATTTTTTGCACGGGTATGGTTGAGGACCGGGAGAGTGAGATAGGCTACTTTTTATCCCAGAAAATCAAAGAGTTCCCGCGGGATTTTTAAAAACTAAATCCACGCGAGCGAATCCGTGGGCATCAGCTAGTCTTAAATAAAAATTACTTCCATCTAAAATACCAAAAGTACTTGGAATAATATTTACCTACTGAAGCTGGGATAATATACCTAATGCTAAATCGGGACGGTTCACCGCTAAAACGATAAATTGCTATTAATCTTGTCTAATATTACGCGGTACAATTGATTAAGTACTTAGGTACTTGGTTAAAATTGACATTATTACAGTCTGTTTCTGAGATTAAATCCAATAGCCGTCATAATTCTATCAGCAAATCCGTTTTATGACAAGCTTCGTATCTTGTGTATCATGAAAATAGAATTAATATAATACAATTTGATTAAGGCCGGAGTATTCTCAATGAATTTAATTAAACAAATTATTTACCCTACGGTTTCTACACTGTTATAATAATATGATAGCAGATTTACATCCCGCTGAACGAATGTCCTGAAATTTTCTTACAATTATCAACATAATACCTATTTTATGTCTGTATGTTAGAGCTTAATTAGTCACGTGGTATTAATACTTATTGGATTCACATTTATATTATTTTTGAATCCTAAGAAATCTTTGACACTCTGCTTTCTTATTTGTAATTTACTTCATCAGCGTGGTGTTCCGAAATGAAAGGAAACTTATTTCATTCTTCAAGTCCTCAATTATACCCATGTAAAAATCATTTTGATCCATTGCCCCGTTGCCGCCTGATTGGAGGACAAACCAACCAACAAATAAAGTTTATAATATTACAAACATTCAAAAATTTTACGCATTTGGTTTTACGCTAAGAATCCGTAAACTTCAATTAAGATAGTTAAGACATTTTGGTTGGTTCGCAGCCGTTTGTGGAGGAGACATAGAAGTGGATAGTAGTGGTCATCTGGAATCACCTAACTACCCTGATGACTACCAACCCAACAAGCTCTGCATCTGGAAACTCTCAGTGCCACAAGTAAACTTTTTTTTATATAATAAGTTTTCGCTGTTAGTCATTTTATAAACAGTAACTAGTCAACTTTTGTGACACGACATCCTCTTTAGGATGAAGACGTTGAAATTATATAAATAGTCATGGCTGCACAGAAAAAAATCACATAAAAACTGGCTCTAATTTACATGTTTGTCTTGCAGGATTACCAAGTGGCTCTTCGTTTCCATTCGTTTGAAGTTGAAAATCACGACACGTGTAACTATGATAAAGTGAAAGTAAGAGATGGAGACTCTTTAGATAGTCCCCTAATCGGGATGTTTTGTGGACATAAAATACCTCCTGATATTAGGTAAAATACGAAACTTTTAATCAATATTACCTGTCAGGAAACAACTTATTTGGAAAATTATTCTATGTTAAATAGTTTTGAATAAACTGAATTCAATTAAATTACAATAAAATTTAGGCCAACATTGTAGAACTTGTGAAGAACGAAAACTGGTTTATTAATTTCTCAATAATTTACTTTTGCCTTTCAGATCTACATCCAACAAACTTTTAGTAATATTCGAATCAGACAGTTCAGTTCAGAAGGCGGGTTTCTCGGCTACTTTTATGAAAGAATTTGATGAGTGTGCTTCCATTGACCACGGCTGCAGTCACTCATGCGTGAACACTCTTGGAGGGTATGAGTGTGCCTGCGACATCGGGTATGAGCTACATTCAGATGGGAAGAAATGCGAGAGTGAGTTTAAAAAAAAATTGACTTTTAATATACTACTACTCAAGTACCTACTCAAGTTTTAAACGACTACTTATCTAAAAAGTTGTTGTGCATGTACATAATTTTTTTTTATCACTGTCACAAATGCAGGTGATGTCTTTAAAAATATGTCTTCTTTGAGAGGGGTGGCTCTTGAATAAATCATTTTATTTAGTTATTGAATTTTTAATCCATAAAAATAGGTAGGTAGCTGCTTTCGATTAATTGATTTAATTTACAGACATGGGTATTAAGATTAAGATTTGGGTTTTTTCGTTCGTACAATATGTCTTACATTTAATAAATCGTTACTGAAATAATCTATATGGATATTACCTACGATATTACAGCGAAATATACCTAATATGAAGCTGTTTTACTTTCAGATGCTTGTGGAGGTGTTTTGTATGCTCCAAATGGTACAATTACGTCACCTTCGTTCCCTGATCTCTACCCGCCGTCGAAAAATTGTCTGTGGGAAATTGTAGCTCCACCACAGCATCGGATTACACTGAACTTCACTCACTTCGACTTAGAAGGCAGCAATAATATGTATCATCAGGTAAAAGATCACCAACACAAAAAGAGAAATTCTTTTAAACTGAATATTTGAAATATTCCAACTTCTTTTACTTACTCAATTTTACGATTGAGTGCAGTCAAGTGACTGCATCTCCATTATTAGATGCCTTCTTTGCTGGTCTCTTCAACTGTTCTTACATACCTACTTTTCTCTAAAAAAAAGTTTCCAATATATAAAAATCCAGTTCAGTACGTACAATTACCATGTAAAGTAGAAGTACCTACATATATAACTAAGAATCAGGTAGATATACACTTAAACAAACAAAACTTACGAATAGACGTGACCCATTAAAGTTTTGATTAGGTCAAGTTATCTAGTGGATGTGTGCCCCATCTCTAGGGCAAGGTCTCGTAGAGACAATTTATGTAATAGTCGGAAACTGTCGTAAGCGGACACGTCACGCGATGATGTTATTTCACTTGCGTTATGGACATACATATATTATAAGCTAAATTTTAGAATGTAATACCTAGTTCAAATAGAGAACGGTCGTGGAATTAGAGATCGCTGCTGTGCTTTTAATTTCCTGTTTTGTTTAGCGGGCAATACAAAAGCCATAAAATACTGCAATCATGAACCTATATGAGTGCAATAAATAGCGTTAGTTCACTGTTTGGCTACGACGGTTCTCTTTTTGGACAGACACTAGGCACTTAATTTTTGATTAAGAATAAATTATAATTTTGAAATATTATATTTCCTTGATATAGACTATTGGCTACTATCGCCTTATAAAATATCTTGGAAAATGGTTAAAAAAACCATTATTGCAACACACTTACTTATTTTTTATCATAACAGGCGGCGGCGGTACGTTAATAAAATTCAATAGCAATATTATGATCATAGGGCCATAGGGCAAATAGATACGTGGAAAACAGTCCCATTTGGAGTATAAAAATATGGACTGATAACATTATATATATGAAATATCTTTAGGTTCCTGGATATTCACATAGTCAAGCTAGTAGCAGCTGAATAACTTTTAAAGCCAATCGTATACATTTGATAATATATTTTGCAGGAATGTGAATACGACAGCGTAACAGTGCACTCCAGATTAGGTGCTGATGTATTGCGACGTCATGGAGCGTTCTGTGGGTCAGTTTTACCACCGCCAGTCACCTCAGATGGATCTGTGCTACGTGTTCAGGTAAGGTGAATTAAATTCCTCTATGATATTATTATCGATAACAGCCATATGTTCGCATGTAATGTTACTGAATGGTAAATTTTGAGGAGTATACTGTATAACCTAGCACAACGATTGGTGTAAAAGTGCTGTCGCCAGGTGGTTCAATGTTCCAACATTATGCTCTTTAGAAACTGTCTTTATTAGACTAGCACACCTATTCAATAACTTACCAAATGTTGCACAAACCTATCAATGATTAAAAAGCTGTGTAGCAATTTATTACTTGCATTTAATTACATAATATCCTGTTAATATATTGGTTTTAGTTTACATCAGACACGTCGGTTCACCACTCTGGATTCGCAGCAGCTTATTACATAGACGTTGATGAGTGTGCTGACAACAATGGTGGATGTCAACACGAGTGTCATAATACTTTGGGAGGATATGAGTGCGCCTGCCATAGTGGTTTTACACTGCATCCCAATAAACACGATTGTAAGGAAGGTGGCTGTAAACATGATATTACTCACCCACATGGCACTATATTCAGGTAAGTGCGATTTTATCAGTTAAAGTAAACAACAGGTAAATACAAACAAAACTGTTTAATCCTTCTTAATCTTTCTAATATTATAAATGCAAAGGTTTGTAAAGATGAGTGGATGAATGTTAGTCCTTCAGGCCACAACGAATGAACCGGTCTGAATGAAATTTCGAATAGAGATAGCTCATACCTAGAACTAACACATAGGCTACATTTTATCCCGGAAAATTAAAGAGTTCCCGTGGGCATTAATAAAATCTTAATCAATACAAACGAAGTCGCGGGCGTCATCTAGTATTGTGTCTTCAGAAAAAAAAATCTTTTCTCTCTTTTTCAGTCCAAATTACCCTGACACTTATCCTCCGAGAAAAGACTGCGTGTGGCAGTTCTCAACTACTCCCGGACATCGCATAAAGTTAATATTTAATGTTTTTGAATTGGAACCCCATCAGGTACAATTTATAATAAGTATTATTATTCAGTTTCACAAATATTTATATTTCAAACTTACCTGTTAATTAATCCTGAACTTTTGCTAACGTTTTGAAGATGCAATATGCCATTTGTATCATGAAATAAGCTCTTATGCTTTATTAGATTAAAATAAATTTTCAGGAGTGTACATACGATCACGTGACTATTTACGACGGAGCATCTGCAGATGAGAAGACTTTAGGAAGGTTTTGTGGAAGTAAACTTCCTCATCCTGTAGTCGCTTCACAGAATCAAATGTATGTCGTATTCAAATCGGACGCATCCGTTCAAAGAAAAGGATTTCTAGCTACTTATTCTACTGGTAAGTTGCTTATAGAATTATCTACTAACAATAATTGACAGGTAAATTTTGTTAACTCCAGCAAGTAATATTAAATTAAATATAATATTACAGATTCAATTAAGTAATCGAAAAAATGCTTATTTTTATATTTCGATATTCGAAACTTGAGTTAGAATTAGGTATTACAAGAATTATTAAAATTAACTTTTAAAATCTGGTAAGGTTTCCACAAAGTTTTAGGTCAGACTGAATTCGAGGAGACGGTGATACAAATATGTAGAATAAACTCGAGAGAAATGAAAATTTGAAGAGTACCTAAACTAACTGAATTTTATTTTCAGCCTGCGGTGGCTACCTCGCCGCTTCAGAAACAGTTGAACATTTATACTCTCACGCACGCTACGGCCATGACTCGTACGAGTCTCGCGCTAACTGCGACTGGAGCATCGTGGCGCCACTCGGCCAGTTCGTCAGACTAACCTTCCTTACCTTTGAGTTGGAGCCTGAGACGAACTGCGGCTATGACTATGTGCAAGTCTTTGGCGGTTTGGAAGGCAGTGCTGGAGATTATGGCAGTTTCTGTGGGACTAAGGTAAATATAAATATTTAAAAATTTTTAAAACCGCTTAATGAAGTTGACAATACAAAAGTAATGGATTCTAAGTATCTTTTTCATTATGAAGTGTCCTGTATTTAGCTGAAATTATTTCCATAAAAAAGTTTTGGTAACCAAACTTACCTGCAATTATTCGTAATTTACCTGACAAAAGTAAAGTTGTACAGTACGATGTTACATTACAAATATATGTGATGTTTGTAAAAGATTATAGCTAATCTAACCTATACCTTATATAACTAAAAAAATTAATATTATCAGTTACATATTAATGTGACTGAATATTATTTCTTTACTTATAGTCTTATTGTTACAGGGTCCACCAGAAATAGTATCAACAACAGAAGCACTACTAGTCAAATTCCGTACAGACGACTCGATAGTATTCAAAGGATTCTCAGCATCCTACCAAGCAGTAAAGCCTGAAGTATGGAGTGGAGAAGACAGTTCTGAGGGCGGGGAGGACTTGGACGAAGAAGATGATGAACAAATACCCCCTTTAGTGGTCAGTAGGAGAGGTTTGCGAGCTCCCTTGCAAAGATTCGTTCGTCGGCCTACGTGACGTTGGCCGTTACGTCACAGACATAGGCGACTACATAGAAACACTCACAATCGGCTTAAAATTGAAAAAAGTCCTGTCTAATGATTTCAAATTTGATATTAGAATGAAATTGTGCTGTATAATTGTTATAAGCGCGATTTAATAACCGTTGTATAATTGTCGTAGGTACTTAATGCATTATGGCACCCGTGAACAATCGCAGTAAACTACCTGTAATTAATTTTCGTTTAGAACGTATGTGATCGGTTAACTGCACCACATGGACATCTTTTATTTATTTTTTGGTAGTTTTTTTTTCAGGGTCCAGTCTTTTTGAACCTTTTTTTTAATGTAGCACAAAGTTGCCATATCAATAGGCACGTAAATTTTATGGTTCGATTTTAGAATCATAATATTGTGAATAATAATTTTTATCTGTAAGCAAGTATAAAGAGTGGTTACTAAGGAGCCAATGTAATAAATATTTCAACTTATTTTATATGACTGAATGTAAATGTAAATAAATTATTTATAGGGATGCGTAGATGTTCATTAAAATACTTAATAGTGGTTACCAAGTTAATAATACTCATTATTATAAATTCCTAATAATAATATTAATAAGTATGTAAAAACTTTTTAAAATATCTATTATTTAAATGTTAGTTAATTTCTTTTATTTAGGTAAGTACATTCAGTTTAAACCAAAGATATGTAATATAAAGTCCAAAGACATTCTTTAGTGCCATATGAATTCCTTAACTCTTAATAGATAGGACCGAAAGTACTCGCAAAATAATAATACTTACTTAATACAATTTATTATTCTTTATTACAAAAATAATATGTTGTACTTATATAATAATTAACAATCGGTACATAATCCGATCTAATGATTCCTTAATCCGATTTAATAAGCTAGAGGTGTATTATTTTATTTAGGTATCCATTTCACTTAATGCCTGTAACGTGATCCGCATTTTCGTAGATAGATTCATAATAATTATTATAATATAAATGCACAATTTATCAAGAAACAAATGTGACAATACATTCTAGGTTTAAGATTTATACATATTATTAATAGGTACGTAGGTATAAATTACTTAAGCTATAATTAGTGTTATTATCACAAAATACTACTGACTGTAGAAGTTTTGTGATAGTTAGGTAGATATTTGTTGTTACAGCCGGTCATATCGAAAACAATAATTGATTATTTGGACGTTAGAAATTGATTGCATAGAAGGTGTTTTTTTTTGTATTGTTGTGTAAGTAGTTATTTATGCCTATTATATTATTATTTATTTTACAAAGGGCATAAATTGAGACCAAAAACGATTCAGATAGATACGTATTGCAACAGATATATTTCTTTAAATATAACTTGAACTAAGAAAGTACTTATTAATATTTTTAAAGAAATATTTCTGTTACATTGTTGTTCATAAATATTTAGAGAATTGGTTCATCTTACAATTTTTTATTGGTTTTACCGTAAAAACTTTAAACCGCGCAATTGTTTTTTTTTTAAATATACTTAATAATAATTGATAGATATATTGATTGTGCCAAAAACTCGATACTTATTAATGATGTTTAGTATGAAGTAATTTAGTATTTTATAACTTAAACTTGGAACTATTTATATGTAGAAATGTCATAATAATATTATTTTTAATAAAATTATTGCAAAACCATAACCTTCTTTTATTTAAATAGGTATCTTTTAATAATTTAGCAAGCAACTACAAGTAGGTACTTACCTCCTTTGTTGGAAACTTGATAAAAATGGAAATTCGTGTCAACTATAGGATTTTCAATTAGTTACTTAAGTTTTCATATTAAGTTGAATCAAAATTAATACTTAGTCGAAGATTTTTGTGACGAAATTGTACTGACAACTGCTTAGCTACTGTTCGATAGTTGAAAGAGTTTGAAAAGCCGTATTTCACAAGGAGGAATCAAATTTTTTGGCTAAAGCTCCATGGTATTTCACAACATTGCCAATAAACTTAAAATGTTATTATGTCCACTGGCAATGCTGTGAATCTTAAGCTACCCGCATTGACTGTATAGTGTTCTACGTAAGTAACGCCCTAATGTATGTAATGGCAACTTTTAATCTCACTTTACCATGAAATTAGGAAGTACCTAATTCTTAGGTATAATCATTCTACATCTACAAAATTCATCCTTCTCTATGAAATGCCACTGTCACGTTGATCGGCTTGTTCGCTTTAGGACAGATTCGCTTTACGACAGATTCGCTTTACGGCAGATTCGCTTTACGGCAGATTCGCTTTACGGTAAAAATTGTACAGGTCGAGATAAAATATGGTCTCCACTCCAAGGAAAACTTTCCTTTATATAATTATTATTGACCGAGCGAAGCGAGATCTCCGAGTCTACTTGAGTGAATTTGCACTTGTCCGTCATTTGAATTTTTTCTTTAAACTAAAGTTAGGTTAGGTTAGGGTTATACATGAATATTCAGGTGCCCGGCCGAAGGCCGGGCACTTAGGTTCTGTTGGGATCGTAAACCTACCTAAAGCTTACAAAAAAAAAGTAAGTAAAAAAAAAATGAATTTTTTTTTGATGCTAATATTAGGTACATTTTGATGATAGAACAATATAGGATGTGTTATAAATTATAATTATTGATGCTTCACTAAATTTTAAAGGTGCCGAGTTATGAAATTAGAAAAGACGTAATAAAAAATAATAATAGTTGACGCAAAACTGTTTTAACATGACTTGACCGATAGTAAATACAGCGTCATCTATTAGCATTAATGTATTAACTTGTTTAATGTATTATTAATTTTAAACAAAAATCTATCTATATATATTCGAGTTCACTGTACTTCTGCCGTAAAGCGAATCTGCCGTAAAGCGAATCTGCCGTAAAGCGAATCTGTCGTAAAGCGAATCTGTCCTAAAGCGAACAAGCGCGTTGATCTTGTTATAAAAATAATAGTAAAGTCTAGAGGTAGTTCATAAAACTACAATCGAAAACATTCAAATATTTCCGAATAAAATAATTTTTATTCGATTTATTATAATCGAATAATTCAAATGGTACCTACTTACATCTCTATAGCCAGGCTTATTTATTTATCTGTGAAATGTGGTAATGTGTCAAAGTCTGTCAAAAACACTGTCAAATCACTGTCAAACGCAACCAATGTCAATGTATCAGTCAGACGCCTACGTAACGCTATGATATTTATTTATTACAAGTTTAACTTCTTTTATCTAAAGAATACGAATTAACGAACATTTACAATTTAATCAGTAGTTATATTGTTTACAAAAAGTTTTTTCATTACGATGGCGTCACTAGCGTTTAAAGTGAAAAGTAAAAATGGTCAGCAAGTATTGAAGGATTTGACCTCTGATAGTACTGTGGGTGAATTAAAAGCGTTTCTCGCGAGTATCTCGGACGTTAGCTGCGAGAGGCTTTGCGTATTGTGTGGTTATCCGCCCAAGCCAATAGATATTAGTAATGATAGCAAAAAGTTGAGTGACATTGGATTGAGGAGTGGTGAGACTTTGATCGTCGAAGAAAAGTCACCTCCGGCGACCCCGAACGTCGTTAAACCTGAGGTGCGACAGCCAGTAGAAAATGGAATATCACACGAGTTAATAGAACCCTGTAGACCTGGGATATTGATGAAAAAAGTGGTGCCCTCTGATAACTCATGTCTGTTCACTAGCATAGGTAAAATATCGATTTAATCTATATTCGTGAATGATACCCACGCGATTTTCACATAAAACCAAGAGAACAAAGCATCATGCAACACTAGACTATTTTTAGAACAAAGCCACTTCATTGTTTATTACTTTTTATATAAAGTGAAGTTCACAGGCAAGATACTTCACTTTTGGAAATTTATTATGAACAACCAGAATTAATTTTTAATATTATAATGCAATATAGCATTTATTGTATTTTACATAAGTGGCTTTCCAAATATTAAAAAATGATTTTATTTTTATGAGATATAAGAGTGTCATAAGAGCCACAAGTTGGCCTACATGAAATAAATTTACTTATTATTTATCCATGAAAATTTTTATATTTTCTACGGATTTAGCCCAGCAGCACTTTCCAATCTCACGATGGTTCTCTTTCCAAACAGACTGTATGTATTTTTATTTTTTGCAGGTTTTGTACTAAATGGAAATGTAGATACTTCAGTTCACACGCTGATGCGGCAAATAATAGCAATGGAAGTAGCCAGCGACCATGACACTTACAATGAGGCCCTGTTGGGCAAACCCAATGCTGAGTACTGTGCCTGGATACAGCAGCCTAGCTCCTGGGGTGGTGCTATTGAAGTAAGAGGCAAAATATTGTACAGATTTGTATCTTCTGAATAGTTTTTTTTTTCGGTGATAATCATGCGATCAGTCAGCAGACTATCCAGATGCGTTTTGAGAGGTATGCTGAGATCTATAGAGCTTGCTCTGAAATAAATCTGTCTATAGATTTCAGCTTCAGTGTTGTGTGGAGAAAACTTCCCCAGTGAGAAGAACTCCATGTGTCTTACGAAGCCATATTATTCAATATATGCATCTTGATGTGCAGCTTTTGATAAGGTTATTTTACAAAATCTCCGGATTAATTAAATCAACTTTTATGGGACTTTCACAGGATTTTTCTTTTTTATGAACGGATAGATGTCCATTGTTGGACAAGGGTCTCTTGCATGGAGTTCAACAGGTCTTGATCCTGCGCCGCCTGCATCCAGTGGCTCCGTGGGACCCATTTGATGTTGTCGGTCCATCTGGTGGGGGGGTCAGCTAACACTGCTTCCTGGTGAGGGGTTGCCACTCCAGAACCTTGACACTTCAACAAACATCAGTAGTAATTTAGTTTAGATTTTATCATTTTATCCTGAAATAATTATTTCACATTCCTGTATAAAAAATAAAAGCTTTTTATTTTAGGGATAATACTATCAAACTGCTGAAACAATCTTGACGAAATTTGGCACAGAGATAGCTTGCATTCTTGAAAAAGTCATATGGTAATTTTTATTTTGGTTAATGAATGATTTCTCACTGGATTTTAACAACAAAGTCAGGTACTACATAAGTATGTTGAATTGGTATTTTTCAGGTTGCAATCCTATCAAGATTTTATGGTTTAGAAATGGCTGTAGTTGACACATTAAATGCAATTATAAATAGGTTTGGGGAGGATAAAAATTATGGACAAAGAGTGTTCCTCTTATTTGATGGGGTACATTATGATCCGCTATATTTAGAACAATCTGATGTGAGTAATACTGGTTTTAATTTTTTTTTTACAATGACAATGACAAAAAGTCCTTGACTGCATTCTCACCTGATGTCAAGTGATGATGCAGTCTAAGATGGTAGCGGGCTAACTTGGAAGGGGTATGATATTGTAGATTCAACCCATACCCCTAATCTGTTTCTACACGCCATCGTGCCGGAGCGCTAAATGACTTGGCGGCACGTCTATGATGATAGGGTGGTAACTAGCCATGCCCAAAGCCTCCCACCAGACAGACTTGATTTTGGACGCTATTTTGGACTTGGTTGATGCCATTTTGGTGCTGTAAGCATTAAACAGATAAGAATGTCTGGAACTAATATGTTATATTGCAAATTGCAAATAGAGTATCAACCTCTATAAATAATTAATCTATGATTTCATTTTTGTTGTTGTATGATTTCATAGATTATAATTACATATATAGAGGTTGGTGTGTAATTTGCAATATTAGTAGTTTCCAAAGACACTCATTTGTCAAATGTGGCGCTTCAAATTGATCCATAATTAAGCTGTTATTTGTATATCAGCAAATCCAGTGTTAGTCATAGATTAATTATAGAGATCCGTTGGTGGAGTCTAGACTTGTCCAGACTTGATAAGCGTCATGCTCGTGAACGGGTGCCACCAACGGGAATGGGTCTGCTTTGACTGCCCATCTTGACATGCGTTGGATTGGTGTACCTACATATGCATTTTTGCATTTTTGAAGCTTTATTGTGGAAGCACTGTATACATAGCATAGCTTTGTAAAAAAAAAATATTTTTTTTGAAAAGAGCAACTGTTGAGTTTCTTGCCGGCTCTTCTCAGCAGAATCTGCATTCCGAACCGGTGGTAGATTTATGACGTGTCATAAGAGCTACAAGTTAGCCTACATGAAATAAATAAATTTTGAATTTGAAAAAAAAAATTTGGTACGAAATAGGATCCTATAAATAGTGTTGTGTAATATCGGCCTAAGAGCTACAAATTGGTTTACTTGAATTTGTTATTTACATTTCCAGGGTGGAATACAAACAGTATTCCCGGCGGAAGACATGGATGTATACCGAGAAGCGGAGCAACTAGCGCACGAGGCGAAGTCCTCGCGACAGTTCACTGACCTGAACAAGTTCACTCTCAAATGTATGATCTGCAACAAACTCCTCAAAGGTCAAGTGGAGGCCCAGAGACACGCGAAGGAAACTATGCACACAAACTTTGGCGAAGTGTAGGATAGACTATATAAAATGTTTTATAAATTATTATATAATCTATTTTCCTATATCTGTCTTAAAGAGGTAAACAAATCGCTCAAAAAATTTTAGAGAGAAACGCGTAATATTTTTCACTTGTAGCACAGTTTTATTGTCAGTGACGTAAGAACATGTGCTCAGGACGTCGCTCACGCCTTTCTGCGAGAAACTACTTGTTTACCTTTTAAGACTTGTAAAGGGAAAATAGAGTACGTTATTTTTTGTTATTAGAAAAGCCGAATTTTTTTGTCATTGAAGGGGTGGATCGATTAAAAAACATGAGTTACTGAATAATTGTAATATTTTTTAATGAAATAACATGAGAACTGACAAAGTTAGAAGGTAGTTCAAGTGTCTTTAATTCTTTAGTTCTTAATAATTGTAATTTACTTTGCTTCTCATGAGTTCGTGACCTGCAATAAAAGGAATTTTTTTTTTGCTATTTTAAGACCTGTCAGATATTGTTCACAACCAAATTAAGCGCAATTATGGTTAATTATTTTACACATTGTGGCTAACTCTAGTCATAGTTCATTGACAGATCCGATGTTCTATCCCTTTTATTTTGCTACCTGTGGGAAAGGATAGCAGTACATTATAATTATCTCCTTTCATAGTCATTATTTACTTGTTTGCCAATCTATAATTTTTAAAGAACTACCTAATATAAATTTGTTTTTAATGTCATTTTAAATTCGCCGATTTTATTCTAGTTATTCTAGATAAAACTCCACATTATTTTATCTAGAATAAAATCGATGAATTTAAAATGTCATTAAAACGAATTTATATTATGATTTAGACCTGCCACAGTACATACTTAGCCACTCAACTTTAGTCTTGAGTTGTCGTGAGCCACAGATTAAGCTATACCTATATAAAACTAAATATGTAGGTATATAAGGCATGAAAATGAAATACCTACTTAAGTTACTAAAATTATTCGATTTCTTAATTTTATGTCAATTTTTAAAAAGTGTTTATAGACGGACTGAGAACTGACTTTGTAGTAAAGACTATGACCCTGTGCTTTGATAAATTATTTATCTCACGCGTTGTGCTGCTGTCGTGCCTACTAGCACAATTGGGTATTTGACATTTGTCAAAATGTGAATATTCATTAATTACAATCGAAAATGTAACGTGTAAGAGTAACATTTGTAAAAACAGAAAATAAATCGGTCAAGAAACAAAATAAGCTATAAGCTGTTTGACTGCGACTTTATCCGTCTCTAAAACGGTATGGACAGTGTATAGAGCTATTGAATCGTGACGTCATGTTGCAATAGCGCTCTCTTTGTCTAACAGGAAACTTAAAAGCTCTATATTTTCGATTAAAAAAAGAAAAATGACATTGTGTTAAAACCTTTATTTGTAAGCATATAAAAATTTTTTGTCAAATACCCAATTAAGCTTTACGCTTCGTTGGAGGGAAAAGGGGATTTAAGTTATACTTGAATGATATTATTATAATTTAATACTAGATAATTATTATACTTACTTGTTTTGCGTTGTACCCACTTTCATAAGATTCTTTAATGTTGTTTAATGTTGTACGAGCAACAACAAAACGCTAATGGAATCCCAAATTGAAGCTTAGCCAAGTGGGCACTATTTATTTTAATTAGCATATTTGTTGGCTATCAATAATACAAAAATCAATTAACTTTTCTCTGAAGTTTTATTTTCAACCTTTTTATACACCTACTTATAAAATATCTTTTAAAAAAAACCGACTCCAAATGCCACTGCAAAGTATAAAATAATTTGTAGTGGCGTTTGAAGTCGGTATTATTTATTTATATGTATAGATAGACTGCTGGAGGTCTCTTGAATGGACTTCCACAAGTCTCGGTCTTGTGCCGCCTGTATCCAGTGGCTCTGCCAATCTGATATCGGTACATCTAGTGAGGGATGTACCAACACTTCGAAGTGGCCACTACATCACCTTGGGACCCCAATGGCCATCAGTTCAAATCCATTGTAGGTAAAGGCTAAATAAAAAAAGATTAATTTCATTTTATGATGTTTTATTTTTTAACACAAAAATGTACAATATCAATAAATATAATCTAGTCACATCGGCTTTTATCACTTGTTATTTACGCCTACGATATTATTATACAGTGTTGTTATACAACCACTCCGTAAATACGTACAATTCTATTCATATATAAGGAAATTAATTTAAACTTTTGATATTGTGCATCTGTGAGGCGAAGTATTAATTATGGCCGGTTTACATTATTCCAGTCGTTCAATCCACTTAGGCCAATTGGGTTGGTGCCTTTGTTTGATTTTGATCATTATTTTAAACGCAGTAAATAATAATTATTTTGTAATTATTTTTTGTTGTAGATAAATAATAATCTGAGAAATCAATCAGAAAGAAAAGAGTCCGTATTAGGTAAATATTTTAATTATAAGAACAGTGTGAATGTAATCACCCTCGCAAGCTATCAGCTAAAAATAGCGATGAAGTCTTGTCATTAAACCACTAAAAATCTTCTAAAAAGTCTAAAATCTTTAGATGAAGTCACTGATAGGTATTTGTAAATGCATCACATTTCTGGCTATTAACAATTATTAAAATTCAACCATTGTAATTTTATTTGATTTTAGTCGTTTCAGGATTGAATTGTTCACTAGGTCAGTACATTGTATCAGAATAAAACACCGTTTACATTGCACTACCTAGAAAATAGTAGGTATAAATGCAGTACTGGTTAGCTGGATTTGTTGAAATAAATTAAACCAGCCTTAGTGACGCTATTTTTATGGGAACCGAAGTAGTATAAGTAGACAATTCTTGAATTGTTTCATATTTTTCAATTACACAACTAATGTGATATTAGTTATGTATCTTAGGTTTTTCAAGTTCAATACATTTGCTACAAATGTGTTCGTCGTGTACAAAAACAGTACAGAGTCTATCAATTCGATATAGACAGTAAAATTTGTAAAATAACCTCATATTATTATTTATTACAAACAATACGACTGATATAAATTAATAAAAACTTAAAATCTATAGTCGTCGACAGTTGAGTTTGATCGCTCTAATGTAAATAGGCCATAAGAATCTAGGATATAAGGATACTGCGATAACATATTAATCGTTGTTTTCAAAAATTTTATACTTAGGAAAAATAAATGTTTAATACATATTTTATAATATGTAAGTTGTAACATTGAATATTCGCTGTGAGCGATCATAGAGCACATATTTCTTAGAGCAGCCATACGTGTACGCAATTCCTCTAAAACAGATTGTATCGAAGTCCGAATTTTGTACATTATATATGCAGCGAAGTGATTAAAAAAATATTGTATATATATAATATATATGTGTACCCGAATTCGAAAATTCGAAACATTCTTTCAACAAACCAACATCAAACGGCCACTTTAAAGTAAGTTGGGCGTGGCAATTTAGAAATTATAAATTCCCAAATTACCCCGCCGCGAATCGACCCCGAGACCTCCCAGTTATAAGACCACTGCGCCAGGGAGGTCGTCAAAAATAACCACAATTGCGATTTGATCTTTTCAGAATGGGGGAGTTATATTTAAAGCGATCAGATCGATAATAATGAATCAATTAGTTCTTGATCGAAAATGAATCCATACGGCTGCTCTAGGCGTAGATTTACTATATAATGAGTTAAATATATAACAGATCCATCGCTATTATGTGCTCCATGCTATATACAATGACACTTCACTTTACAATTTTATATATTTAAAATTTATTATAGAAGATACAATTATATGTATAATCATTTACGTATATGCAATAAATATTTAAGATTCATTTCTTAAAGCATGACACTTAAAAAAATATCTCTTTATCTACTCGTAAATACGGCATTGAACTTTGATATGAAATTTTGCGTCCTTCCTTTCGATACAGCCTTCCTAGTGGTCCTGGTAATGACGATAAGGCCTAGTTTACACCAAGCGAGTATTCGGTCGAGTCAGTGACAAGAAAAAAATTGCGATTATCCTATGAAAAAATCATATTTCCATAGAATTTTCGCCCGCGATTATACATTACAGTATTGGCATACTGTAATGTATAACATCCGTCAGACGACCGTGTCAGTGACGAAGCGTCAGTCAGTGGTGTCGCGTCTGTCCTATGTAAAACTAGGTGAAGCCTAGCGCCACTGACGCTCCGTCAGTGATGCGGGCGACTAGCGCGAGGATCAGAAGTCTACCTGAAGTGGAGTTTGTGTCTGTTGGCATTTTCAATATTATGTCTCTTTACTCGAAACATTTGCTCCCAAAAAGACTCGACCAGCAATTCGTTCAAGTACTACTAGTATCAAGCACTGTCAAGGTGTAAACTAGCAATAAATTACACTGCATTTCATGAAAAACGTCACAAAACTGTTAATTATTTCTTTTACAATACCGGCACACATACCTATCTAATATTATTGTTAGGTAAGTAATTGTATGAATCTGTACAATTTTCACAGTAAAATTCAAACATTTTTTCAAATTGTCTTTTACACTAATGTTAATTATTTATTTATTTATAATATGTAATAATAATTTGAGCGCTATCTACACGCGTTAGTGCAATTTTTTACCCGCAAAGATATTTTCCACACATATTTTCCAAGTTGTTTTTTGTAACACTTATATGTAAAACCAGACCATAATATATTATATTTTATTTTCAACTGTAATATCTAATAATATAACTTATTCACACTTTTAAAAAATTTTACATAACATAAACCATAGAACAATATTACGTCTATTCCTAAAACACAACGTAATTCACAATGTTCTAATATGGTTCTTCTCATATTTTCGTCCAGAATATTTAAAGTAAGTACATATATTAAATTAAATGTTATACAATAGAATTTCTATTTATTGTTAAAAGTATAGGCTCACCTTAATAAATTGTTGTATTCGTCAAAAATAAACCCAATGTAAACTTTTTACAAAAATGCGAGTTCAAAGCGAGTGTATTAAGTATTTCTCTAACTAAACAACAATTACTATCTATTTCACTTTATTACTTATTTTAGAATTTATTATCTGTAGTGGACAAATGTCAAATACTTTTGTTGACAGACTAAAGCCGACCTTATGCTGAGATCTGACTTAGCTCGAACTTAAGAGTTAAAACGAAAATTAAAACGACACAAATGGAAGCAGATACGCAATAACGATTCAACCCACAAACCTTTGTCAAATTAAATACGTACTTAATGTAAAAGAATAAAGTTCACTTCTAAAGTTTCTGGTGGGAGGCTTTGGCCGTGGCTAGTTACCACCCTACCGTCAAAGACGTGCCGCCCAGCGATATAGCGTTCCGGCACGATGGCGTGTAGAAACCGATTAGGGGTATGGGTTGAATTTACGCTGCTATACCCCTTCCAAGTTAGCCCGCTACCATCTTAGACTGCATCGTCACTTACCATCAGGTGAGAACGCAGTCAAGGGCTATCTTGGCATCGAATAAAAAAAAAGTTCACTTTTTAATTGATAAGTTGTGTGAGTTGACTCATTATTGCGTATCTATATGCTAATATGCTCTGACATATATCTATCTCGTTTTAACTCTGTCTTGAGTCTGAGCAGATGCCTTAGAGTACCCGCAGATATACAATTTCAACAACAAAAATGCAGAGTATACTATAGGCATAGTGAGTTAGGCTGAAATCTATAGACTGCACTCTCACTCAGCGCAGACTCGAGACAGAGTTAAAACGAGACAGATTTATGTCAGAGCATATTTGTGTCTCGTTTTAACTTCTATCTTGAGTCAGAGCTGAGTCTGACTACGTTTTATAGATTTATTAGTTGGATAAGACGTGCGGGTTACCATAAGTCACTATGCCTATTAGTGTCTGCGATTTAGTTGTCTAACTTTAAATTCTAAGTCTGCGGGTACTCTGATAGATCAGCACTGGTAGCATGGGCAGAAAATAAAAGTTTAATCCCCCGATTTTATCCACTGACAGGGGATAAAATTATTTTTTCCCTATGCTATGCTATGCATGGCGACAGAGGAGAAGGCGATGTATATTTCTATAAGTATATCCACTAAGTGTTATTTCCACCGCTGTGCCCATGCTCGACGGGTGGATAAAGCTAAGCGAGGGGATAAACGTTTTATCCTTTTCCCGGGGATAAAATTTCTCCCGCCCATGCTACCAGGGCTGATATGGGATTGCCTAAAAATGATTGTCAACTGTCATTGTGACAATCGCTTATCTCTGATTGGCCGAATCTCATTGGCTAAATGAAACCATACATTGTAAGCTGTCAAATGTACACGATTGTCTCACATAATCGCACAGCTGATTTCGGATGTATGCGGCCGGGTTTAGGCTGCTTTTATTCAAGCGGTTGTATGCGCTTGGGCATTTAATCAAACGAACAAAAAACAATAGAAAAATAAATACAAAGTTTGCTATTTTTTATATAATCATTGATACATATTATAAATCAATATGTGAAAGTAAAAAACTAAAAGCCATTGTAAAAGCACAGTACAATATTGGAACAAACAAACCTATATTTATTAATGTTTGCAAAAATAGTTTTTTGTAGATAAAAGCTGAGATAAACTTACAATAGTTTGCTTAAAAAATGCTGCGAGGTGCCATGGACTATTGCTTAGAAGATTTTTATGCAAAAGCTAAAAATAATCAAATTGCTGCATTTATTGTTTAATATTTATACATATCATTAAACAGTGTTTCTCAGTGTTTTTTTTTTATAAAGAATATTAGCCAAGCTGACCTTGACTGATATTCTCCTCTCCCCTCCAAATAAGCGGAAAGCTTGTGTTAGGAGTGGGTACGACAATAGTGCAACGGGTGGGGATCGAACCTGCGACCTTTCTATTTTTCAGTCCGCACCTTTAACCGTTGGGCTATTGAGGCTTTTTAAATAATATTTCGATTAATTTCTCTGCCTATCTAATATTATAAAAAAATACATCTTAAGGTCTATCACAGACGGCCGAATATTGGCTGACAGCCTGACATAATATATTTTCATTTGACGTCAGTGGTTAAATATAAGCGTGTTGTAAGACTGACTTTAAACGATAAAGATTGGTGACTGATTTTATGTAAATTCAACAAATTGTTCAGTTAGTACAGTTTTATGTACGATATAAATATGAGATAGGACTCTACATAACGATTTTTACAATAGTGAATAGAGAGAGTGAGCTATACTCACTCTTATAATAATTATTCGAAGAGTCGGCTAGTCTAATGCTGAGATCTATAGAGCGTTCTCTGACTCAGCTCAGACTTAAAATAGAGTTAAAACGAGACAAAACTATGCTCTGACATAAATCAGTCTGTTTATCTGTCTGTCTGAGTGAGAGTGCGATCTATAGATTTCAGCCTAATATGGGGTGTGAGAATAGGTGGTGTGATCAGTATATATGACCATTTTTATGTGAAACGTATTTGTCTGCATTTAAGCGAACTTTAGACCAATTTAATTATCGGCCGTCTGCGATACACGTTCACCTCTATCGGACGCTTTAAATATTTCTTATTGTTCTAACTATAAAAATAAATACAATTATAGAACAGTTGAAGTTTGAGAAACACTGTTATGAACTTTAATATTAAATGAAAAATCTCAATTTTATATTCAAATCACTCGCGATTGTCTTCACATTTTTTTCTTAATAAATTATTTATTTTTATTCAGAAGCAACACTCGCTTGGGCAGTATAAATAATTGATTTATTATTTATTAATTATTACTTACTTAACTACATTATTTTAATAACCACCAATGAATATTGGAACTCATCTGAAAAAGAAAAAAAATATTGTTGATGAAAAATATTAATACTGATGCCGTGACTTCGTTCGCGTGGATTGAGGTTTTTTAATTCCCGTGGAAAGTCTCTTATTTTCCGAGATAAATAGTAGCCTATGTGTTATTTCAGACTAAACTCTATCTCTGTGCCAAATTTCAGCCAAATCAGTTCATTCGTTGCGACGTGATTGAGTAACAAATATCCATCCAGCCAGATACAGCCATACAAACTTTCATATTAATAATATTTCAAATATTATAATGTCCTAAGATCCTAGGGATTCTCCGAAACGTATTCAGCGATTTGTTTACCTTTTAAGATAGGTAAAGAAAAAATAGGTTATACCATACTGTGTTGTAGATTTTTCGGAGTCTTGGACGACTTCTGGGAACCTATAATAGTCAATAACTATAGACTCCCTGAAACCTAGAACCGATTCTTAGGTTAGATAGATAGATAATGTCTTTTATTTTTCCACGAAACAATTACAGAAATTCACTTACCAAGTAAGTGAATCTAAAAAATTCAAAAAATATAAATGCGGCACCCACTCAGCACGAAGCCACAGCATGCTGCAGCTCTGGTTTTCAGGGGGAACCCAAGTGTCCACAGACGTGATTCCGTAACCTCATTAAATAAACTATAACTACCTACTAATACCTACTACAAAACTTGACAAGTACACAAATTAGCTTACAAAAAATAATAATAATGATTAAAAAATACTATAATAAAAAAATTTAGTGACACTCACAGTCCACAACAGTCCACTAGTTCTGCGTGTGCGGCTTGGGCGCGGAGAACCTCGGCAGCGAGATGCCGAACTTGGTCTCGAGGCCGGTCAGCACGGGCATGGCCACCTGGTAGCCGCCGATGTGGTGCGGCTTCTTGAACGTCTCCTCGATCGGCGTCGAGATCGTCTGCTCCGAGCCCGCCGGCCGTCTGCGGGAGGGAGGAGTAAATAAATAAATAATCTTTTAATCAAGAATTAAAAAAAGGTAAAAAAAAGAAATACAAAGAAACACAAAAAAAAGAACACAAATTTTACAAATCGCCGAGAAAGTCTAACTAGTCTGAAACACACAGCAAAATAAATATAAAATTAACCGGCCGAAAATCACATAAATGTGGCTTTAGTCTGGCTAAAACTTAAAAAACGGCTCGACGGCATTTTGTCTTGGTTCGTGGAGACTGAAGTGTTCTCATATTTAATTCTTTTTTCCTATTGTAACTTTTCCATTATGTTTCCATAAAATAAATAAATAAATATTATAAAATCAAGTACTTTAAGATAATTGCAACGCAGTTTAACACTCTAAAATAATAATTAAAGATTATATTAGGTATAGCTCACAATATTTATTAATAACTTTTGCCTACAAAAACTTGCGGATTTTACTTTTAAATTTGTCATTGGACAGGGCTACTTCTCCCGCACGTTAAAGTTAAACGTTAGCATTCAATATTACTTATCATTCATAAAAAGAACATATTTAACTAAAACTAACTTATAAGCTCTTGAAATCAATAATTAATTTAAGCAGTTTTTCACCCTCCTATAAAATTAATCACGTTGATCAGTTGCCCAATTGCGAAGTAAAAAAAAGTAAGGATAGTACTCACGATCCTCCAAAATCGACGTAGAAGAGACGCTGTAGAATTTCGTACGTGACGAGAGTTACGGCGAACTGTGGCGACGACCGGAACACACGGGCTATAAGAAATAGGTACATATATTATGTATCACTACATAGTATAAAACAAAGTCTTTCAAAGCTTTCTCTGTCCCCATATTCCTATGTACGCTTAAATCTTTAAAACTACGCAACGGATTTTGATGCGGTTTTTTTTTAATAGATAGAGTGATTGAAGAGGAAGGTCCATATGTATAATACATGCATGATATAGTACAGAAACACTGATAATTTTAAAGGTTTCTAATGTGATGGCGTAAATAAATACATTTTTTGCGCTTACATTGCAAACGCTGGCTGAAACCTACGAGATTGATCAAAATAATGTACTACAGTATTGTACACCTTAAAAAGGTCTACAAAAAAGCCCGCGATGGTATATGCCTATCTCTTAGGAATAACCCACAATAACCATTTTTTATCCTTTACTTTTTAGAGAGCCAGAGAATCGTCTGCTTGAGGCTCACCTCAGCCAGGATAGGGATAGACAACGTTGTATATAAAGACATTATGTAGTATATTTAGTATCAGCATTGCATCGTGCGAAGCCGGGGCGGGTCGCTAGTATTATATGTAATGAAGAATTTAATTAAATAACCGACTGTCGAAGGGTGTTTTTCGAACTTATGTCTACTCACATGAGTACAAATATTGTACCTACTCGTATGTGTACTTCTTCGGCATGCTTTGACGAATTTATATTTAAAATATAAGGTGTCATAGTTATTCATAATGCTACAGCTCCATCTGCATTAATGTTAGTATTAACGGCTGCGCTCAAATGGATTAGCGCTTAGCGTCGAACGTCAGTAGTAATATTACAACACATTTAACGCAGTAAAATATTGGCCCCATCTGCGTAATGCCTTTATTATCGTGTAAATTTACGCGTTACGGCGCAGGCGCATTGACAGGCAAAAATGCTATTTTAAAATATCATTCCGATCAATTCTGCTGAGTTCTTTCTAGTGCGAGTGCAATGTTATGTTATGTCGGTTAAATGTGCACAGCCATACCCCTTCCAAGTTAGCCCGCTACCATCTTAGACTGCATCGTCACTTACCATCAGGTGAGATCGCAGTCAAAGGCTATCTTGCCATCGAATAAAAAATATTCATCAATCAATTCAAAATCGGGGTGTTATAAGTTTGACGTACGTGCGTAAACCGATTTTTATTTTGTTTTTTTTGTTTCAAAGGTGAATTAGTCGCGAGTGTTCTTTATCACACTAATATTATAAAGCTGAAAGTTTGTATATGTATGTGTGTGTGTGTGTGTGTATGTGTGTGTGTGTGTGTATGTTTGTTACTCCTTCACACCACAACGAATGAACCGATTTGGCTGAAATTTGAAATGGAGATAGCTCATACCCAGGATTAAAACATAGGCTACCTTTTATCCCGGAAAATTACATAGTTCCCATGGGAATCAAAAAACCTTTATCCACGCGTACGAAGTCGCGGGCATCGTCTAGTTTTTAATGAAAATCGGTCCAAGATGGCGACCGCCACAAAATGGCGGATCACACACATTTTTATTTTAACGATTACTGACTAGCGATTAGGATGTTGTAACATGTCGGCGGTGTTACCTATAGCACCCTTCCAGAATGCTCTTGCGCCTTCTTCCGCGTAAATTTTTCTTGTGGCGTCTATTACACCCGTGTACGTCGTTTGTCCCGATCGGGCTACAACCTGAGAATATCAAACATTAAAAAATATCATAAATATAATCATGCAATAAGCATCAATAGCCCAAAGGTTGGCTGTGAACTGAAAATTGAAAGGTCAGCGATTCGATTCCCTCCTATTGCATAACAGTAATGCGATAATAGAATCGTACCCGCTCCTAAGACGAGCTTTCCGCTTATTTGGAGGGGAGAGAAGAATATATTTTATCAAGTTCAGTTTTGCTAATATTATTAAAAATGATTATGCTTTTGCCTATGCGACATACAGTCAAGTCAAGAAAACACAAAAAAATAGATGACTTTTTTTTGTTTTCATCATTTGTAGGATAGGACAAGAGATAGGCCCTTGTCGTCCACCATTATGAAAAAGTGGTACCACGAAATGGGAATATAAACCGGTCAAAAAAACACGTTTTTTTGATCGGTTTATATTTTTTTTATTTTGATGAGAGAGGATTACCTGTAATCTAGTTTTGATGACGTCAGCAGGCGTCACAAGAGACGCGGCCGGAACACCGGCTATAGCTCCGGCTGCTAAGAGCGTCAGTGGGTGATTGTAGCCATTCTCATCTGCGAACTTCGCCTGGAACAGACAAAAACTTGACTTTATGTATGCCCAGATTATTAATTTACGAAGTTACCCCTTTATTCAAACTGAACTTAAGTTTAAAGTCTTTATTTCTCAGGGCGAATAAGCTAAATGAGTGACGCTTATGTATTGGACGCCTAACGATTTATATAAATACCTAAACATGAGCATATGCGGGGAAGTAAATAGCACATCTCCCAACAGGCAGGCCCCCACCCCGTTGTGGAGGCCGAACAGCCCCAGGTCGATTACAGTACCTTGCTTGCGGCCGCGATCAGGGGTTCCCCGTTGCTCATTTGGGCAGGAATCACCTTTCACCTCCTTGCACATGCCCTCGGAGTGGTGCTATACGAGTGACGGTTATGTATTGGACGCCATTCGATTAATAACATTACCTTAACATGAGCATATGTGGGGAAGTAGATAACGCTCAATGGCACGCCTCCCAACAGCCAGGTCTTCGACCCTTTGTACAGCCCTCATAACCCTCAGTCGTTACAAATCACGCGCGTACCTTGCTCGCAGTCGCAATCGGGGATTCCCCGATGCTCACTTCTACAGGAATCCCCTTTTATTGTCCTGCATATATATGCCCCCTGGGTGGTTAACGAGTGACGCTTATGTATTGGACGCCATTCGATTAAAAAAATTACCGTAACATAACCGAAGAAGTAGATAGCACTGAAGAGCATTTTGTAAAGCCCGAAGGAAAAAGCTTTAGAGCCTTGACTACGCGCGAGTCTTGCTTGCGGCCGCGATCGGGGGTTCCCCATTCCTCCTTTCTGCAGGAATCCTCTTTTACCTTCCTGCACATGCCCCCTGGGTGGTGCTAAACGAGTGACGCTTATGTTTTGCACGCCATTCGATAAAATTAGCTTAACATGAGCTCTTCAGAACGTTTTGTAAAGGCCGAACAGCCTTAGGTCCTCGACTATAGACCACGCGCGTACCTACCTTGCTTGCAGCCGAAATCGGGGAACCAAGCAATTAAAGTGTCCAATATAAAAGCGTCAAAAGCGAAATCAAGGTTACCTTCCTGCACATGTTATCTTAAACGAATAACGCTTATGTATTAGACGCCATACGATAAAAAAAATACCTTACCATGAACGGGACTTCCCCGGTGCCCGCTTTTGACGCTTTTGTATTGGATGTTTTTTTTTGGTTTAAAGACTTACCTTAACATGAGCATACGCGGGGAAGTAAATAGCACTGAAGGGCACGTCCCGCAGCAGGCAGGCCCTCGCCCCCTTGTACAGGCCGAACAGCCCCAGGTCCTTGACCACGGACCAAGCGCGGACCTTGCTCGCGGCCGCGATCTCGCCCGCCACTTGCAGGCGGATCTTCACTATTTCCAGAGGGTTTGTGAACACTACCTGGGAAGCGCCGGCCTGGGGAAAAGTGGGATAGTGGAGTAGAAAGAAGTTATGACTTAATCTGTTTCACATCACACTAATATTATAAAGGCGAAAGTAAATTTGTTTGGATGTGTGTGTGTGTGTGTGTGTGTGTGTGTGTGTGTGTGTGTGTGTGTGTGTGTGTGTGTGTGTGTGTGTGTGTGTGTGTGTGTGTGTGTGTGTGGGTGTGTATGAAAAAGAAAGAAAAAGCATTTATTTGAGACACACAGCACAGTTAATGACACAGAGATACAAAACAAAAAAATAAATAAATATGTGTGGTCCGAAAATGGACTCCACTCAGCATTTGCTATCCCTGTGGGAAAAGCACAGGCATAGCGCTGGTCTTCCGTGGATCCAAAGGTTTCGGATGACTGTTATGTGTGCATGTTTGTTACTCTTTCACGCAAAAACTACTGGACGGATTTGGCTGAAATTTGGAATGGAGATAGTTCCTAGCTTGGATTAAAACATAGGCTACATTTTATCCCAGGAAATCAAATAGTTCCCGCGGGAAGCAAACCTTAGTAACGAAGTCGCGGGCATCATCTAGCAGTTTATAAAAGAAAAAGGTGCCTGACTGATTTATCTACCAACGCACAGCTCAAATCACTGGACGGATTGGACTGAAATTTGGCATACAGATAGCTGTTACAATCTAGGCATCCGCTAAAGATTTTTTCAAATTCGACCCGTAAGGGGGTTAAATAGGGATTAGAAAAATCGAACGTGTGCGAAGCCAACAATTTACTATAGGAAAAAAAAACTTTCATGATACTTACACAAGCGCCAGCTATAATTTCTCCATGTAACGTGATATTTCCGTTCTTGTCCATAAACTTATCGCGTATTAAGTCGTTCATCTGGAAACAATACAATTATTTAATGGCGACTTTCGCTTATTTAAATCGCTTAATCCCGCCTCAAAAAGAAACATTATTTGTTTACTACCCACGGGCCTAAAAATTAAATTTTGCTCCCGCTATCCTCTTAAGCCAATATTTGTTTCTCGAATAGGTATGATGAAAACTTAATCCACGCGAACAAAGTTGCGGACATTAATAATGTGAATTTAGAAAAAATATTAATTTAGGTAAAACAAATTGTAATTGAAAAGTCTTTTGTAACTTTTAAAAAGAAACTTAGAATGCATTTTCAAAATACTTGTGTCTAGAAATTAGTCTTTTCATTATCAGGAGTCAGCATTTTTGTTTTTTCATATGTTTTTTTTTTATTGTACTTTTATATTAATTTTAGTCTTAGGGCCTTTGCACACCACGTTTTTTAAACGCGCCGTTAACGCGCCTTTTAGAAACGTGCGTCGACGCTGCGCTTTTATCCTATAGAGCAGTTTGTTGTCGTTTGTATCGGTCGTTTGTACCGTTTTTAAACGCACCGTTGACGCGCGTTTGTAGCGATACAAACGCGATGCTAATGCGCGTGTATCGATACAAAGGACAACAAACTGCTCTGTAGGATAAAAAAGCGCGCCGTCGACGCACGTTTCTAAAACGCGCGTCAATTGTGCGTTTAAAAAACGTGGTGTGCAACGGCCTTTAAGTTCTCTGTAAGTGAGCAAACTATTCTTTGAGAATAAATTCTTTAAACCCAAACCTAGTTATGGTTTAGGGGACTTACCGTCAATTTAATGGCTTTCTCCGGTGCAACCCCGATCAGCTGCGGGACCAGTCCCCTGTAAAGGCCGAACAAGCCCTCGTGTCGGACGACCTTCTTGAAGCAGTCCCACGAGTTCCGATACGCCACTTCCCCGATGAAGGAGCCCGTCCGCTGGTTCTGCATCCGAGTCTTCACCAGGTCTATTGGGTACACCGCTGATGCTCCCACCGCTGAAAGTATTAGGGTCGTATACGACGTGTATACACGGGCGGTTCTCCCGCTGCGGGAATCCGCTTCTGAACCGCACTAGTCACAATTTAATATGAAAGTTGTATGCTGCATACTACACTGCGCGGTTACATGCAGCGTCAAACCGCCGCTGATTACCGGCGTTTTAAACTACACGGGCGGTTTCTCGCTATTACGTCATACTGCTCGATACATTGGCGCTCGCTCGTCGTTCGTGCGCTTGTGTGGCTAGTGTCGCGTCAGTTGGCAGATCCATGTTGAAATGAACAAAAGACAGCGGTAAACCTCGTCCCGTGTAGTTTGATCGACTGCGGCAGCTTTGTCGAGCGGATTCCCGCAGCGGGAGAACCGCCCGTGTAGTATGAGCCTTAGATTCAAATATGGTTGAGCGAAGCAATGGCTGGATCATGCGGCATGCTCGTGAACGGGTGCCACCAACGGGAATGGGTCTGCTTTTGCCTGCCTGCTTTAACATGTATTGGATTGTATTTGTATTGTATTTATTTTTACTTGTATTGTACTCAGGAAAATTCATCGTGGAATCACTGTATACATAGCATAGTTTCATTAACTATTGTAAATTTTTTTTTTTTTGAAAAGAGCAACTGCCGAGTTTCTTGCTGGCTCTCCTCGGCAGGAAAGGCATTCCGAACCAGTGGTAGATTCATTGACGATTCAAAAGTGCTTATAAAAGTTTATTTGAATAAAAAATATTTCTATTCTATTCTATTCTAAAGAATTTCATAAAAATCTTTTTTATTGTTTAATAAATCTTTATAAAAACCGGCCAAGTGCAATTCGGGCTCGCAAAAGGGTCCCCGTACGGGAGTAACAGCGATTGTTAAGGTCAAGTAAAAAAATCACCGAAAAATCATGTACAATGACGTGTATGTAGTCCACTTAGACAAGAGCGACTGAGGCCAGATCCGGACTTTGCACTAACTGTTGCCCGCGACTTCGTCCGCGTCAATTTTTGTTATTATGATCGCGATTAAGTTATGTTGATAAAACTCTTTGGCAAATAATTGGCAATAATGAGTCAATCTTAAAAAATAGACATATACTGTCGCAAACATTTTTTTTTATCATTTAAAGAGTAATAATTCTTTTATAAATATTTTTTGGGTAACTTGAACCGTTTACGCAGCGCACGCTACGGAAACCCTCAAATATGGATAATATCCCCCGTTTTTGCAACATTTTTCACTGATGCTTCGCTCCTATTGGTCGCAGCGTGATGTTATATAGCCTTAAGCCTTTTTAGATAAATGGACTATCCAACACAAAAAGAATTTTTCAATTCGAACCAGTAATTCCTGAGATTAGCGCGTTCACACAAACAAACTCTTCAGCTTTATAATATTAAAATATAGTACAGATTACGCGCTTCATTTACCGCATGCTTGTAACATATATTTTTTTATATAATTAATTCTCCTCTTTTTATAAAAAGACCTAAAACTTTACCTACCCACAGATTAATTATATATAATTAATCTGTGGGTAGGTAAAGTTTTAGGGTAATACTTGCCACCAGCTATAGAACCGAGCGTGAACCTGTAAGTGCTTTCCAGTATTTGTATCAAAACGCCTCTCTCTTCCGGACTCTGTAACAAAAGTAACAGTATATTCGACTATTTCCTTCAACAAACTAAAGTTAGTGACATGTTTGATGAAACAATGGAATGTTGTGTTGTCTAGGAATTTTTAGCTGCGTAGACAGATATGGCGGCATCACAAAACAGAAAATGAAAATGGTAAAGTGAAAAATCGGTCTACTAAGAAATCTTAAGAATTAAAGACAATGTCTGAAAGGCGTAATATTTTTTAAAAAATTTTGCTTTAAACATCCGAATGTATGGGAAAGGTCCCTGGCATATTTTGAATAGTTTATATAGTGGCTAATAAAATGGTATAGTTCTTACTTCTTGCAATTCACGAGAGCGCGTGAGCTTTACTTGTGGTTACGTGTGTACATGCACATTGCGTAGTGTGCGTGCATGTCAGGAGCCTAGGTGGGAGCGGGCAGACGCGAGCAAGCTCTCGCTCACACTTATACAGATACGACACGCACACAACCATGAGCCACGCGCCCTCGTGAATTGAAAGAACTATACATGAGTTTCATCAATTTCATCATCGCAGTAACGTTTGACATGCGTATGACCGGTTTGACCGAAGAATTTGGCAGATTTTCAATACAAAAACTGTCCGCTATTATGACAATGCTCATAGCTATGACTACAGTAATAAATTCCGGAAAATGTATGAGTGTCATCCAAACAAGTCGACTGTTCCGCAGAACAAAGTCTCATCTGCTAAATTCACAACTTAAAATTAGAGCCTTAAAAGTCACATCTGCAAGGCTCAAATCTCAAGTTATGAATTTAGCAGATGAGACTTTGTTCTACGGAACAGTCGAAGTGTTACGCTTAAAAATGAAACAGCTTACAAGTAAGAAAATGTTAAGCGATACCTTGGCAATGATAATAATAGCTTAAAGTGAAGTATAATTTAGAAAACCCCCCTCCTTTTTTATTTAATTAGATTCACATTTTATTGAACCACTCCTTAAAAATTATATTAAAAAAAAAAGACGCGTGGCACTCGGGGACTGCCGCGGTAAAACTATTGCATAGCATTTTTTGAAAAAAAAAAAAAAAAACATGCGCCATCTAGCGGCTCACCGCAGAGGAGTCCCGTGTCAAGTTATTTTCGTTACGGAATTTCTGGATTCGGTCTCCACGCTCAAGGCCCGCGATAGAAGCTATGCAATAGCTTAAAAAAAACATAATTTTCATAAATTCACTTCAAATAGTGTGAAGTATGTGACACCAATTTCGAAAGAAAAATTTACCAATTTGTACCAAACTGCTCGCCGAATGAAACTAATTTCCTACAGATGAATAGAGAGAAGATAGAGAAACGATAATATAGAAACATCATAAACTCCAATGTCGTCGGTACTCACCAGGATGCGGTCCAACAAGTCTACAAATCGAAATGGCTCTCTTATCATATTTACCTCCTCCTTTATTGAGCGGTGAAAGAAAGAGAGAAACAAACAGCGGTAAGTTAGTGATGTTTCCAAAAAAAAAAAAACAACTCTTGGTACGGTTTAATTTTATAGAAGTTGCTGACTATGCAATAGTTTGTAGAGCTCTTTCTTAGCCAATATCACGTGATCCAATGTGAGATAATGCTATTTCAATTAATATGCGTTTGATATTACGTTATTTTTTGCAAAGCTTTTTTCTTTTTTTTTTTTTAAAGAATATTAGTCAAGCTGAAGTTGACTAATATCCTCCTATCGCCTTCAAATAAGCGGAAAGCTTGTGCTAGGAGTGGATACGACAATAGTGCAAGGGGTGGGATTTGAACCTGCGACCTTTCAGTTTTCAGTCCGCACCTTAAACCGTTGAACTATCGAGGCTATACTTTTATTGTACACCATACAAAACTAAGAACAACACAACAATGTATACAATGTAACCATTTTTAATTAATATCCAAAAAAAGTACGTCAAATGTTTATGACGTCATAATTCACTAATTCATACAAGAACTTTCATAATAAGCGTGCGTTCTGAAATTTGATTAAGAGTTGCTCAGATATAAGTTAAGTAAGCATAGACGCAACCTTCTATAAAATCAAATCTTACATAATATACACTAAAATATATTATACACTAATATTCACTTAAACATACATTAAAATCGTGCACGCAGCTCCTGAAAGAATTCTTCGGTTCTGTGTAAAAGTGAGACGGATGTATACGAGTAGTCGTGTGTGGGAAAGAGAGAGAGAGAACACTCACCGAAACTGCTTTAATCTCTGCGACTCTTCTAGTAACGTGTTTGAAGTACTGTTCTGGTGTTATCGAGTTCAGATCGTTGTATATGATTCGACTGTAAAGAAACGGAAAATCTGTAAAAACTGAAACAACCAGCTACCCACAAGATAGTGTAATAAGTTATTATATTGTAATATTATGTAGCTATACATTAATATTGTAATATTTTGTTATGTATAGAGCAACTGCTGAGTTTCTTGCCGGCTCTTCTCAGCAGAATCTGCATTCCGAACCGGTGGTAGATTCATGACGTGTCATAAGAGCTACAAGTTAGCTTACATGAAATAAATAATTTTGAATTTGTATTTGATGTAGGCAACATCCAGTGGCACATTAATACTCAATAGTGAGGCATAAGAGTAAAATCAAATCCATCTACAAAATTATGGGTTGTAAAAACGGTTTTTAGTATGTTTAATTAATTGTTAGTTATACTTTTTCTATTGCTAAATCTAGGATCGGCAGACTAAGCACATAAGTCACAAAAACTCATACATTATTTTATTTAACCAATAATATTCATTTATTTTAATACACAAAGCCGTTCGCTTGAGGATTCAAATTGAAGCGAACGGTTGATTTATGTTCTTAGTCAGACGGTGTATTAAAATAAATGAATATTGGTTTAAAAAAGATGCCGGCCGAATTGATAACCTCCTACTTTTTGGAAATCGGTTAATAAAAAAAATGAGAAAAATAAAAAAAATAAGAAAGAGATGCGATATATATATAGATAGATGTATAGCGATGTCAAACAAGATAGAATGAGACACAGCTATGTCAATATTCGTCCCTCACTGCGTGCCGGGTTTTGAATTGTTGCTCACAATACAGTGTATGGTGATTGTGAGCAACAAGACGTACAAGAGTAGGTATTTTACAGTGTTAAGCTATCCCTTTCGGCGACACGCTTGGAAGGATTCTAGAGAAATATTCATTCTACGTTAGTTAGCAACTTTTCATTATTTTCCAGATACTGATGTATGACTTTTTGTGACTTATGTGCTTTAGTCTGCCGATGTTTTTGTACTTTAGTGGTACAGGGACATGAATTGGATAACCGTAACATCTCCCAAGTATTTCTTGAAAAAAAAAAAAAAAATACAGTATGAACATTTGTCGGACATTGTCTGGTTCGCTAATGACATGAGGCTTATCGATCTCCCGATTAGACGTCGGTGTACCGTCGACCGCGTAATAGATAAGGCGATAAGGCGATAAATTTATCACCGCCTCGATACTACAATACACATTAATGTTACAACTCGTCATAGTACACTTAACTGATTGTTTATCGTGGATTGTTAATGACCTACACGATAAGCTTCAGGGTGATTTGACAATTTTTTTCTGTTCGCGTGATTTTTGTCATTATCATGAGCAGCTCATTAATGTCTCACTACTGAAGCCATAGTCCACTAGACTTCAGACATCTTTAAAAACACTATGGAGAACAAGAGTTATCAACATCGCGAGAGAAAAATTTTCTCACGATATTTTTCTCCTCCTTGGTGACTTCCTGCGTGGAGTGGCCCTTTGATGAGCTCCATGTCCCTTCCAAGTTAGCCCGCTACCATCTTAGACTACATCGTCACTTACTATCGGGTGAGATTGCTGTCAGGGACTATCTTGTCAACGAATTAAAAAAAGTTGTTGAGGATGGAGATGAACACCATGTAGAATAGTGAACTGATTTTGTATTTCTGTCTCTTTCAATGTAAGACGCGTGAGCAAGACAGAAATAGAAAATGGCGGGCCAACATTCCTATTCTTATCTTTATAGTATGTCACCCTTTCGCGTGCTTGAACAGGATTTCGACCTCTAGCGGCGTGACCTTGCTCATCATCTGCGCAGATCGCAGGAACTTACGTAATTTTGTATTTCCGTCTCGCTCTTTGTTATACACACGTGAGCATTTTGTATTTCTGTCTCTTTCAATGTAAGACGCGTGAGCAAGACAGAAATAGAAAATGGCAGTCTAAAACTGTTTATGGCAATATTGTTCGTGTCTCACCCGTTCGTCTGATGGATCATGTCGCACAGCGTGAACAGGATGTCGACCTCGAGCGGCGTGACCTGGCTCATCATCTGCACCGATTGCAGGAACTTACGTAGATTTTGTATTTCCGTCTCGCTCTTTGTAACACACGTGAGCAAGACAGAAATAGAAAATGGCAGTCTAAAACAGTTTATGGCAATATTGTTCGTATCTCACCCGTTCATGTCGCACAGCGTGAACAGGATGTCGACCTCGAGCGGCGTGACCTGGCTCATTATCTGCGCGGATTGCAGCTTACGTAGATTTTGTATTTCCGTCTCGCTCTTTGTTATACACACGTGAGCAAGACAGAAATAGAAAATGGCAGCCTAAAACTGTTTATGGCAATATTGTTCGTATCTCACCCGTTCGTCTGGTGGATCATGTCGCACAGCGTGAACAGGATGTCGACCTCGAGCGGCGTGACCTGACTCATTATCTGCGCGGATCGCAGGAACTTACGTAGATTTTGTATTTCCGTCTCGCTCTTTGTAATACACACGTGAGCAAGACAGAAATAGAAAATGGCAGCCTAAAACTGTTTATGGTAATATTGTTCGTGTCTCACCCGTTCGTTTGATGGATCATGTCGCACAGCGTGAACAGGATGTCGACCTCGAGCGGTGTGACCTGGCTCATCATCTGCGCAGAGTGCAGGAACTCTTCCTTGGTGACCTCCTGCGTGCGGTGGCCGTGCGTCGCGTTGAGGTACACGCGTTTGATGAGCTCCATGTTATTGAGGAGGGAAATGAACGCCATGTAGTACGGGAAACTGATTTTTCGCTCCCCTTGTGGAAAGCCTGAGGCCTGAAATTGATATAGGGAAATGTTTGATGTTAGTTTTTACGAGTAGATAATCATGACTATTGACGTCATCGGTGGAGCCTAGTGATTAATTTGAGCCGAGAAAATCCACCCTTATATGTTCTTTTTGTTATTTGTGTTTTTAGAGAACACTATTTTTTTTTTATTAAAACTGTTCATGCGCTAAAGTTAAATCTGCTCCCATGGGTTAGCACACATCTACTCGTACATTTTGGACTGATAGAAATTCCACATGTATTCTCAATTCATCGGAACCTTTTATTTTTTTGTATGTTCCCTGATTACTCGAAGACGGCTGGACCGATTTGGAAAATTCTTTTTTGTTTCTTCCCAGGTGGTTCCATTATCATCAGGTCAGTATCTATATCTATAACTCTTCAAATTTTATAGGCACAATTGATGTACTGTAGTGGCGTTTGAAGTCGGTTTTGTAAAAAGAATTTTTGCGTTTATATTATCTTTTAAATTATTTCCTTCCTTTCTTCTTTTGCTACTAACGAATAAACATTCAAATGACGTCAGTTGTAACGTTAAACTTATATTTCGCAGTGTATTATTATCAGCTTACATGTAGTAAACAAGTTATTTATACGAAAAAAAAAAACAGTTCTCAATTGATAACAAGCTGGGGCAGGCTAATTGCGTAATACACCGATAGAAATGGGCTTGAAAATAAATTACTTATTTCATATTCGCCTCGACTTGGAAAATCGCCGTTCTCGGCCTGATTTTATGAAGCTATAAACTATCTTGAATTCCGATGAAATTCCTCAAAAATTGTGCAGTGAAATTGCTATTTAAATTGCGTGTTATAATGAATGAGTTACTACTATATTTACTGATGAAGGACTACAAAAATTTATTTAAATGTGAAGGTCATTATATTTAAGTAAACGACTAACGAAAGAACGAACTCTTTAACGTTTTAAGTTACTACGCACGAATTTATTGAATAAGATTCCCAAATGTTGAATTTACAAATGTTGTGCTTTTTAAACCAAAATTTGTCAGTGTTAAATTTTAATTATCAAATCTCTAGTAAAATAATTTAAACGTAAAAATTTTTTTTACAAAACCTTCTTCAAACGCCACTACAAAGTTCATCAATTTTTAAAATTACGAAAAGACCGACGAAAAATTCCAGCGCTGAGCGATTCAGAATCATGTACTGAATCCCTGTGTGTCGATTCTCTAAAAATAATTGCATCAGTGTAACGATCGAAATGACCTCTGATTGGCTGGTACCCTTCAGTTATTGGTTAAAATGCATTGATGAAGCAAGAACGCCTTAAATTCAACCAATCAGAGGCCATTGCGATCGTTACAAGATATGGGTTGAATGTACTTTGCTACAACCCTTCCAAGTTAGCCCGCTACTATCTTAGACTGCATCGTCACTTACCATCAGTGAAGGACTAACTTTTCATAGAATAACAAAACCACTGACGCACGGTCGCTTACACCGCGTAACAACTCACCATAACAACTTTGTTCTTCAAGTCTTTGGTGAGGAGGTGGCTCTTGATATTCAGCATGATGTCGCGGAAGTCGGCGGCGGTGATGAACCCGCTGCCGTCCTTGTCGCACTTCTTGAACGCCTCCACGCCGTACTCCTCGTGGAAGTCGTGCAGGAACTGGCTGAACTCGGGGTACGTCACTAGCCGTTTCTTGTCCTGCAATCGGAAACATGGGGTTAGTCAAGGGGCGGACCAACAAATTCCTAAAAAGTCGGCAACGCACTGGTCTCAGGTGCTACAAATCGCTCATTTGCTACAAGGGTGACATAATTCAAAATCGACGATGAGAGAATTCTCTCGTTAGAGAGTAATGTTTTGTGGATGCTGCGGTCTGGGAATAACACAGCGGCCAACAAAGCGATAGAGCATTAAGTCACAATCTCTCTCGCTCTTATTTTTTTGTGCTTAGCGTAATGTTTTTATAGCAAAAAGTATAAATTGTCGACACTAAAATTGGTGAATTTTGAATTATGTCACCCTTGTCGCAAATGAACGAAATGTTCATGGGCGGCGGTAATCGTTTGCTCGCCAAAAATATTCAAGAAAAAAAAAGTTCTATCCTACTTCCTACTAATGTCCCAATGTTATAAATTAGATGATGCCCGCGACTTCTTCTTGTGTGGATTTAGTTTTTAAAATCTCACTCTTTGATTTTCTGGGATAAAATTTTTTGAAAGCACTTCAAAGAATATCTTATAAAAGACCGGAAGACGAGACATTTGAGTTAAATCTCAACTCAAATGTCTCTTACCTTTCGACAAGATTATATTAAGACTAGCTGATGCCCGCAACTTCGTTCGCGTGGATTGAGATTTTGTGATTCCCGCGGGAACTCTGTTATTTTCCGGGATAAAAAGTATCCAAGCCTATGTGTTATTCCAGACTATAATCTATCTCTGTTCCAAATTTCAGTCAAATCGGTGCAGTCGTTGCGGCGTGATTGAGTAACAAACATCCAAACATCCACACTTTCACATTTATAATATTAATAATAGTAGGAAAGTAGGATATTAAGAGCGGATAATATACCTATATGAAATTTTACCTTTCCGAAATACAGGCGTACGAATGTGCTTTCCATATTGAAGGGTAACTTCTTGTGAAGCACCGTTTTACGCATGACCTCCGCGAACTCATCTGCAAAATTACACGAAGGTACATAATTAGTACACAAAGGTACAATATTACAGACCCCCCCTCCCCCAAGAGGAGGCAAAAAGGTAAGTGTAAACAATAGTTTTTTAAGACTATCAGCCAAGTTGAACTTAACTAGTATTCTCCTCTCCCCTCCAAATAAGTTAGGCTATCGAGATAATCAATTATCCTTCAAACTTAAAATTTTTATAAAAATCGATTTAATTATATCCAACACGATACCCTCTTAAGCATTTTTATTTTCCTTTGTTTTACGTAACAAATATAGTTACTTACTTACCTAATAATGTCGAAAACTACACGATTCGTGCTTGCAAACACGGTTGAAGGCCGGACGTCTAACATTTCGAAGGACAAACTGTTTATGATATTGTACGAAGTAATAAGAAACTCTTTAGAGTATTATACTGTACCTTCAGTTAGGGCTCTGAACAACTTTCTAATAACTAGAACTAAACTCGTGACTTGTTTTTCTTTGTATTTTCTTCCTAAATAACTACTTATTATTTATTCGTAGTAAATAACTCAAAAATATAATTGGTCCATCGAACCCATCTCCGCTCTTTTTTAATGGGCAGGCACCCTTACCCTAGAGGTTTCAAGCAGGATTGTCAAAAACTACTCCAACTCCATGCGGACAAAGTCGCTAATGATTTGCATGCCATGTATGTCATTCGGACCATAATAACGAAGCGACTGACACCTCATTCATAAAAATCGGCCCAGTAATTTAGGCGCCACGGTGGAACTTTCATAAAAGTCACATACATGTACATAGACTGCTAAAATTATAACCCTTCTTTTGATAAAAGCTTATCAAAAGCGTGAGCCCGGCCTAGAACTCCGCGAAGGAGATGTACCCGTCCTTGTCCATATCCACGATGCCTGCGATGAGCTGCACCGGCTCCCTGTAATCATCTGGAGCTTACCAAACGCGACGAGCCCGTTGACGTTGGTGTCGAACAGCTGGAAGGCGGTCTTGTAGAGCGCGTACGGCACGCACAGCAGCCCCTCGAAGACCTGGAACTCCGCGAACGAGATGTACCCGTCCTTGTCCATATCCACGATGCCTGCGATGAGCTGCACTGACTCCCTGTAATCATCTGGAGCTTACCAAACGCGACGAGCCCGTTGCCGTTGGTGTCGAACAGCTGGAAGGCGGTCTTGTAGAGCGCGTCCGGCACGCACAGCAGTCCCTCGAAGGCCTGGAACTCCGCGAACGAGATGTACCCGTCCTTGTCCATATCCACGATGCCTGCGATGAGCTGCACTGACTCCTTGTTGTAGTCATCTGGGGACAAGAAAAAAAATCAAAACTGGAACCTGACTACGAAAAATTGGGTATAAATGGGATCTCTATAATTAATCTATGATTAACACTTGATTTGGTGCCTCATTGCAAATCACATTTTAATTATGAATCAATGTCAAGCGCCACATTCGGCATACGAGTGTCTTTGGAACTAATAAAATTACAAATGGCGCACCGACCTCTATAATTAATCTATGATTCCATTGATGAAATCATAGATTATTTAGACATAATAGGAGAAGTGACCGATACGAATCACTCTATCATTTTTTTACTACTTAGCATCTACTGACTTTAAATATTATTTTTTTTATCTTACCTTCGTCAAACAATCCGAGAAACTTTCGCACGAAATCATCACTTGTGATGTGTTTTTCTCCATTTTTCTCTATTGTCGCATATTTGAGGAAAATCTCATAAAGGCGGTCGGTATCGGCCCGTTTTAAATAACCAGCCCCCTGCAACAAACGCGCTACAATTAGTGGTATTACAGCAATAAATACATTATACACCTATAAAGATATCCTACTTCGATCACAGAAGAAAAAATAATATCCTATCACTTGTGGAATGTCAGAAAGTCGGAAGATATCGTAAATCTTTGATAACTGAGAACCTCGCAGAACACCAGCATAGCTAGGCAGAATATGAAAAATTTATCCCCCGTTTTTATCCACTGACAGGTGATAAAATTATCTTCTCCCTTTGCTAAAGCATGGCGACAGGGGAAAGGAAAAGTATTAATATATATATAGCTACTCGTGCTGATTCACTGACTGATTGACTGACTCATTGATCACCTCTCCTGTAAAATTTTGTATGAAAAAAATTTTTCTCACTCGCGGTTTCGTATAGAGGACAAAAATTCATTCGGAACAAAAATATGGAGAGAGCTGATGATTGAGGATTTCGGAGACGGGTGAGGAGCACCGGCCAGGGTATCGAAGATAGGTGGGGGGTGTTCGACCAAATGTCACTCGAAACCTCATCCAACTGGCAAAGAGCCGAAAAAAAACTCCAAAATGGCGGATTCAAGATGGAGGCCATACAAATTTCGCCGGTGTTTATCTCGGAAACTATAAAAGATGGAAGAGTGGTTTCTTGGAAAAGGGTGATCAGGACTCGAAGGTCTACTTGATGAATAGAAAAAAAATTCAAGATGGCGGATTTTTTATTTTTTCATACAAAATATATGCAAGACTTTAATACGGTTCTTTTTCAAAATTTCTGATGGTTTCGTATAGAGGACAAAAATTCATTAGGAGAAAAAATATGGAGAGACCTGATGGTTGAGGATTTCGGAGACGGGTGAGGAGCACGGCCAGGGTATCGAAGATAAGTGGGGAGTGTTCAAACAAAAGTCACTCGAAACCTCATCCAATTGGCAGGGAGCTGAAAAAAATCTCCAAAATGGCGGATTCAAGATGGCGGCCATACAAATTTCGTCGGTGTCTGTCTCGGAGACTATAAAAGATGGAAGAGTGATTTCTTAGAAAAAGGGGATCAGGACCCAAAGGTCTGATGAAAAAAAATTCAAGATGGCGGAATTTATTTTTTTCATACAAAATAATGCAAGACTTTGATACCGTTCCTTTTCAACATTTTTGATGGTTTCGTGTGGAGGACATAAATTCATTCGGAGCAAAAATATGGAAAGAGCTGATGATTGAGGATTTCGGAGATGGATGAGGATAACGGCTAGGATATTGAAGATAGGTGAGGGGTGTTCAAACAAAAGTCAGTCGAAACCTCATCCAATTGGCAGAGAGCTGAAAAAAACTTCCAAAATGGCGGATCCAAAATGGCGGCCATACAAATTTTGTCGGTGTCTATCTCAGAGTATGAAAGATGGATATGTGGTTTTCTGGAAAAAGGTGATCAAGACCCGAAGGTCCACTTGGTGGGCAGAAAAACCGCGGTTCGCTTTAGCGAGCCGCGCACCCACGCGCCCTACTAGTATTCCTATAAGAATATCCACTGTGAATATTATTTCCACCGTTTTGCTCATGCTCGACAGGTGGATAAAACTGAACGAGGGGATAAACATTTTATCCTTTCCCCGAGGATAAAATTTCTCCCACTGTCCACTGTCGCCATGCTTTAGCATAGGGAGAAGATAATTTTATCCCTTGTCAGTGGATAAAATCGGGGGATAAAACTTTTATCTCCTCCCCATGCTAACCCTGCTGCACATAAGTTTGAACCTCGAAACTACTCGAGCGATCCAGTGGCAGCCTAAGCTAGAACAGTGCACATTTCAAACCAGTTTATGTAGATTTCAGCGGGCTTATTATGTAAATCTCTGTAAACCGATTTACTGAACAGGTAATTCAAATTACTTCGGTACCATTTGAATGGAACCAAAAAAACTTTTTTTACAGTTTGATTTATTTATTGCACTAATAAAAATATTCCGTTTTGGATAATTTTGTTTTTTCCCTAATATGATTTAATGAACGTTACACATTGTGGAATGGATTGAAAAAAATAAAATTAAACGATTATGAAGCAAAAATTATCTAATACTGTAGTACATACAAGTATATGAAAACTAGTTGATGCCCGCGGCTTCGCTCGCGTGGATTTAGTTTTTAAAATCCCGCGGGAACTCTTTGATTTTCCGGGATTAAAAGTCTAGCCTATATCACTCTCCCGGTCCTCAAATATACCCATGCAAAAAAATACGTCGATCCGTTGCTTTTATGTGGCGTGATTGAAAGACAAACAAACAAAGTTTCGCATTTATAATAGGTTAGTAAGACTAAGGATGACAGGAGCGCTCCTGTCACTTTCATACACAGGCTGACGTTAACTTCACCTTTACTATACGAAAGTAAAAATGTTCGTGCTTAGGCGATTCATGTGTACCTGTAGGGTTAGTATAACATTTAATTCGATTGATCGTATTCGTATCCGATGACATTAACGTCAAAGTAAAATGAACCTTAACAGTATAGATTTCAAATCTCAAATACAGTACAACCAATTTTAATTTGGAGTGTATCCGTATACGTAAACGTACAAGAATGCATGGACAAAATTGAGCTCTGATTAAATGCTTTTATGGTTCATTTTATTTTGACCTTAATGTCATCGAATACGAATACGAGCAATCGAATTAAATCTATTATAACCATACTGTACAGTGAAATTAGCTGAACTAGTCACCGTTTACACTTTACAATGATCGGCCACGAAGGGGACGAGATTCAAGCCGACTGATGAATGATTCACTTGATATTATGTATTATGTAGGTACTAAGGCTGAAAACGAGACAAATTTATGTCAAAGCATATTTGTGTCCCGTTTTAACTCTATCTATCTATCTCTGTTGAGCTAAGTTAGAGCACGTAGATCTCAGCATAGGTCTTTTTACCCGTACCTGTACTAAAACCGTAGGTAGGTACTCCATGCTAGAACCCGTAAGCGTCCCAATTACTGGCAGTAATCGTAAGGGGAAGTAATTACTGTGTACCTATCGTCACATCTACTGTACACGTCTAAACCAACGAATTTTCTAAGCATTTTTAACCGACTTCCAAAATAAGAAGGAGGTTATCGATTCGTCGAATTCGATTTTTTTTTTTTATGTATGTTCCCCGATTACTCGAAAACGCCTGGACCGATTTGGAAAATTATTTTCCTGTTCGAAAGAGTATACTTCCCAGGTGGTCCCATTGTCATCAGGTTAGGATCTGACGATGGGATCCTGGAGAAATCGAGGGAACTCTTCAAATTTCATAAGCACAAAGTAATGGCGTTTTAACTCGGTTTTGTAAAAATAATTTTTACAGTTATCCTAATTCCTAATCCTAATAATATTATAAATGTGAAAGTGTGGATGTTTGTTAGTCAATCACGTCGCAACGACTGAACCGATTTGGCTGAAATTTGGCACAGAGAGAGATTATGGTTGGGAATAGGACATAGGCTACTTTTTATCCCGGGAAATAAGAGAGTTCCCGCAGGAATAAAAACCTTAATCCACGCGAACGAAGTCGCGGGTATCAGCTAGTATTATATAGGGAAGCCAGTGAAGCGTTTTGAACATCGATGTAAAATAGGTTTTGAAAGCAAAAGTTTTTTTACTTTTAATTTATTTTCTTTTCATAGATTGTTAAGTTCGCCGTTTACCAATAACTTGCCAAGCTATAAGCATTTTTATTATATCCAGAGACGTTTTCATAACGTCTAAGGTCAAGTTCAAATAAGAAAACGAAAATCAAACGACTGAAGTACCTAAAGAAAGTCAATTGACTTTTAGCCTTCTCGACATGATTTTTCCCACTCCTAAATGAACTTGAGAACAGTCAAGTAGGTAAGGCGTTAGTCTATCTTGATTAAGCCATGCTTCTTAGTTGAGTTCAATTCAACGTTTCTGAAACGAACGGCTGAGGTATGGCACTTCCAGCTTCTATGTTTCCAGCCATGTATAATCTGAGTACCTTCAAGACAAGAGTGAATAGGCATTTTCTAAGCCAGCGCGCTCCAATCTAGACCTCATCAATGCTGTACATTATTGATTGTCGTCAAGCGCAAGATTATCTCATAAAAAAAAAAGAGTTACCGTGTGGTTTCAGTATCTTCACCGTTATAGAAATACCTACCGTATTTGATTGCGAAAAGTTAGAATGCCAGGAATTTGAACCCGTTAATGCTTCATTACTATTTAATCCTTAATTACGGACTCTAAGTGAACTTTTTAAATCTATAGGTACTCAAGTAGATGGTGCCCGCGACTTCGTCCGCGTGGATTAAGGTTTTTCGATTCTCGCGGGAATTCTTTAATTTTCCGGGATAAAATGTAGCCTAAGTGCTAATCCTGGATATGAGCTATCTCCATTCTAAATTTCAGCCAAATCGGTTCATTCGTTGTGTCGTGAAGGAGTAACAAACATACGCATCCACACACATACAAATTTTCGCCTTTATAATATTTTTTTTAAAGAATATTAGCCAAGATGAACTTGACAAACATTCTCCTCTCCCCTCCAAGTAAGCGGAAAGCTTATGTTAGTAATGGGTACGACAATAGTGCAACGGGCAGGGATCGAACCTGCGACCTTGTCAGTTTTCAGTCCGCTCCTTTAACCGTTGGGCTATTGAGGCTTCAATCATTAACGACTATGTGAGTAGGATTCTGCCTGTATATCTCTAAGCTATGCGATAAAAGGTGTTTCTGCATTGCAGTGGCGCTAAATTTTAAATAGCCACTTTTTTTCAATGCGGTCACTTTCATGTGACTTAGCTCAATCGAATATAATTAAGAAAATAATATAAATTATAAACGTGAAAATTCATTTTACAAAACCGACTTCAAACGCCACTCCGAACCAGTCAAACCAAAGGCATTCCGAACCAGTGGTAGATTCATTGACGATTCAAAAGTGCTTGTAAAAGTTTATTTGAATAAAAAATATTTCTATTTCTATTTCTATTTCTATTACTACGAGGTATATCAATTGTGCCTATAAAATTTGAAGAATTCCCTCGATTTCTCCAGGATCCTATCATCAGATCCTGATCTCATAACAATGGGACATATGAAATCGGTCCAGGCGCCTTCGAGTAATCGGGGAACATACATTTAAAAAAAAGATTCCGACGAATTGAGAACCTCCTCCTTTTTTGGAAGTCGGTTAAAAAACAATAAAACAAGTGTCTAACAAATAATCGCTCGCTACAATTGGGGCTATCATAACAAGTCGTAGGAATGTGCCGTGTATATACGGTCGCTTTGTTGCCAATGTTTACATAGAAAAGTGGCAGAAAATTTTCTGGCATGAGAAAGAATTTATAATAATGTTTTCTCAACCATATGACGACCTCACTGGCGCAGTGGTGAGCGCTGTGGTCTTATGACTAGGAGGTCTCGGGTTCGATTCCCGGCGGGGGCAATTCGGGAATTTATAATTTCTAAATTGTCTGTTATGATTACATGTTACATTTTTGATTGTAACTAATGAATATTGACATAGTCAAGTACCTACGCCGTTAACTATATCACTTGCAGTAAAAAAGGCATCCAAACTGCTATAAAAATACACTCAATCTGAAATTTTACGGCCTTCTCACAGTCCATCCATATGTATGGACTCAGCCCTAATCTATATTATTTACTAGCTGATGCCTGCGACTTCGTTCGCGTGGATTGAGGTTTTTTATTCCCCCGGGAACTCTCTTTTTTCCCGGGATATAAAGTAGCCTATGTCCTATTCGAGATCGATTACAGCCTGGAATAGGACATATAACATATAATATTATTATATTATATGTCCTATTCCAGACTGTAATCGATCTCTGTCCCAAATTTCAGCCAAATCGGTTCAGTCACAAACATACAAACTTTCACATTTATAATATTAATAGGATAATAGGATAGAAAATAGCATTAGCATATGCACTGGATGTACGAGTTGTGACATATGCACAATGCTATTATTGACCTTGACACTAAATATCCATTAGTTAACGACAGTAGCAATCAACTTTGTACAATCAAGTTAAACATTCATTATTTAGTATAACAATGAACACTTTATAGTTATTATGTACACATATTCTATCACTTATAATATGTGTATAGTACATCCTTCATATTATAATCTTATAAGCAAAAATAACACTCATTTACACTTTACAATTACTTTTTTTTTTGAAAAATGAAAAATTATTTATTAATAAAAATGTGTTAGACGTTTAGCACAAAATAGGACTAATATTCTTAAAATATATTATTGTAATTAAATCTAATTCTGTTCACAATCTCTCAACAAAATTAAAATTCTAATTAGTCTGGCAATAGATTGAGACCTGACATTTTAGTGTAGCCATTTTGTACACCTGAATCGGCTACAATGTGTATATTTTTAACTAAAATAACTACTCAAGAAATTACGATGAAAGCATTAATGTCCTCCAGACCAAATCTATCTAATCAGGGAGATATTATAGTGCACAAGTGTGTATGCAAACAAAAGGTGCACTCTCTATTCCCTCACTCTCGTAATCCGACGGGACAGAAATCAGATACAACCAGAGAGATCAGACGCAGGACCAATGCTTTTATAACCTCTCCAAGGCACAGGAGATGACCGACCATCTACTTTGTAACGCCGGGCATTGAGAATTTCTTGAGAGAAAACCCCATAAGTATAGATTTTTTTGGTCCAACCCAGGAATCAAACCTGGTACCTTGTCAGCTGCAACTGAACTTGGTTACCACTAGACTAACAAGCCAGTTACGACCTAAGTATTATATCCTATATGACTATACTTTCCCTTCAACTTTACAGTGAATTCACCGCTATCTGTCAAATGGCCATTTCACATTCGCTATTTAAAGTACTGAATATATGAATTAAATATGGAAAATATATGTATACCATCATATGATTGCTATGACACTCATTAATGATCTTGTGTAGCAAAATAATGTGCTAGATAAAACAATATGCCGAGGCTGAAAGGTCAAATAAATGAATACTGAATGGATTTGATGTAACTGAACAATTTAACTGTTTAATATTCATTAACGTTTAACTGTTTAATATGATTAATTCAACATATTAACGATTTATGTAATGTTGTTAAATATAGAGAAACAAAATTTCAAACCCAAAATACTTAGATTGTGTTAAAAGCCATTTCCATCTGACGGCACTCACAATTACTCGTATTTTATCAAACACAAACCACAAAACCATTATTTATCATATTATGATTATATCAATAAAACAAATGAACACCAATTACATATTATTTTTCCAATCAATTTAGAAAAGCACAGTTACCCGGGTCAAAGTCATAGTGTTGCAGAGACGCGTATTGTACTGAATTGATGGATATTAAACTACTTGAGTCGACGTAATAGATAGGAATATTATTATCTCGTCACATGGTGATAATGTTATCAGTAAACTGGCCCGAGATGGGACATGTTATACAGAATATAAAACTAATGATTGCATTACAGATGTTGTCATTTATGTATCTCTATCAGGTGAGTTCACAATCATTATTTAATTTTGAATTTGGAACAGATTTGTACCACACATATATTTTTTTTTTTTATAATAGCTAGTTATTCTTGGTTAAGGTCAAAGAGGTTAGCTCTACCGATTATCTAATAATCTGTCAAAACAAACGATAATGTAGGATGTGGTTTTGCGTATTTTGAGATAAGTTTGAGAAGATTTTCAAGTTTTATGAGGGGTAAGGTCGGTATACGATATGAGGCAAAGGAGTAGAAGATTGCCGCTGATGTTTGAATCATTTCAAGGGCAGACTCTTCAAGGGCGCTCGTGCCAACAAAATACCGCATACTGACGACCGATAGCAGATCAAATTGATAATATTATACAACAGTTATATCTGCATTTAGATAATACATTAATACACCGATTAAAAGCAAAAACTTACCCACCTCTTGACAGCTGGCCTGAGTTAACAAGGAGTTGGACAAGAATTTAAACATTACAGTGTTTTTTTGTCACCACACAGTTCTCCTCTAGAAGAAAATACTGTAATGTTTAACTTAGGGGCTTGTTTAAGTTCGTTTGTCTTTATTACGTCACGATTTATAAAATAAAATAAATTCTATTTTGGAATTTCACGCAATAAGCTCATGATCAACCGGCGGGCGTTGCGTTCCGTTCGCGTTTTAGTTGTATAATTTTTGCATGAGATGACACTGCCTAGAGCAAGCAAAAATAACAAGCTACAAAGTGTAGACAGGGAAGTACTACCTACATTCTACGCTACAAAGGAACTCCAGTCTGACAGGGTTGTCAACCAAGCCAAGCCCAACTCAGTCATTGTTTGCCTTTTGTTTTAAATTGCTTCATTTCACTTCTCTGAAAAACCTACCTATTTAATTAAATAAATTATTTGATTGTAATGCTAGTAGAGTTGGGCAAGCTGCACATAATTAGAGGTACCATACAAACAATAGAATAGGTATACGTTGTACTTATTGTAAAGCTGGCGCTCGAATTTTGCATCAATGACAATCCGATGATAAAAATAATTCATGGCATAATATTAGTCATAATATATACGATCACAATATAGATGATAGAGCATAGAGCCTTTGCGGCCCACCAGGAAATGCTCTGGTTTAAGTTCTGGACCTATTAATTTGAGTCTGCCGCTATAGGTAGGAACATAGGTAGGTAGATATTCATAATCGTGTTAATTTTCAGGGCTAATGTGAGTGGCCTCACAACAAATTTAGTTAGGTATTTGAAGAAACACCAATTTTTAATTCTGGTGCAAATGTGGCACGGGAGTTTTCTTTCACAGATTAATTTTATTACTTATCGTATTAGCAATAAACAAGAAATCAAAACAAAATCAACGATAAAACACTATGCCAGTGCTAACTAAGCTACCTTGAGAAGTAAAACGGAACCACAAAAATAATAATTAATACTGGTCTAATTTATTATTCAAAAAAAGTATCCAACGTTTTGTCCATAACTCGAGTGTTACAAACAGTTTCACGGAATCTTCTTAGTACATGCGATGCGCCATCTAGTGATAGCTTATAACAACTGTTCAGTGTTGGGTCCTTCCTATCTATTGATACCTGAGACCGCGATTTCTTTCCTTAGAAGTTTTAAGACAAATGTACAGATGGCAATGTTCTCATTAGTTTAAATATGGAACAATTTAATTATAGGTAGAATATGCAAAATACATAAAATATAATATTATAAATTGAGTTATTATTAATGCAAGTGACCTACAATTACTATAAATGCGAAAGTGTGTCTTTCTTTTCCTAACTATTATAATTTTTAGTACCTACTTGTATAAGTTTTTGATATAAAAATTGTAATAAAATTATTTAGAAAAACATTCATGGTAATAAAATAAAATTAAATAGAATTTTACATTGAAATCCATATTTTCTTCAGTTTAGTCACATGGGGATATAGCTCAGTGGTAGAGCATTCGACTGCAGATCGAGAGGTCCCCGGTTCAAACCCGGGTGTCCCCTAAAAATTCTTTTGTTTTTTTATAGATTTTTCATTAGTACTTTTTTATAAATAAAATTTAGCACACTTCTGGCTGTAACAACTATAATGTTTAATACTTTGATTTCAATGATTTGATAGAATATAATTTCTTTTATTAAAACAAACTTTTTTTATTGTAGTAAGTGTAAGGTACTACCTGCACTATTAATAATATTAAAAAATCGGTCAAGTGCGAGTCCCATTCGCGCACAAAGGGTTCCATACCATCGACTGTTAAGGTCGACATAAAAAAACACGGTTTTAGTAGGGGAGCCCCCTTTAATTTTTAATTTATTTTTATTTTTATTATTTTTTATTATAGCGGCAATACAAATACACATTCTGTGAAAATTTCAACTCTCTACCTTTTATGGATCATGAGATACAGCCCGCTGACAGACATACGGACGGACAGACGGACGGACGGACAACGGAGGTTTAGTAGTAGGGCCCCGTAACCCGTTGGTTACCTTTCGGGTACGGAACCCTCAAATTGGTACATAAATATTGTACATAAATATTGGTACATAAGTATTGGTATAGCAAAATGACACAATGTGTGTTGATACTTGGTACTTAGCTACTTAAAATACTTAATTACCTACTGATGATAAAAGGTATTTGTTCTTTGACTTATCAGTTATCAGGTTTCCGGTATAAATTATCATTAGGTATACCTTAAGTAACTGATTCTGCGTATTTTTCCTGGTTTATAAAGAAAAAATTGATAAATTCATCTAAATTACCTACTTTAGAGTTAACTCGATTTTATATTAAAAAATCATGTTTTCTTGAAAGTCCAGTTTTCGAAGTGATAGGCCCTTTGGCCATTAATTAACTTCAAGGTTTCAAATCTTTGCTAATAATCTCACTATCTTACTAATATTGTAAATGCTCAAGTGTATTATTTTCTTGGTTTTTCCTTCAATCACGCTGCAATAGAGCTACAAATCGGCGTGTTTTTAATATGGGTAATGGGTATAGTTGAGGACCTGGAGAGTGACATAGGTTACTTTTTATCCGGAAAATCAGAATTCCCGCGGGATTTTAAAAACTAAATTATTGGATTTTTGAATATTTGGAGTTATAAATGCGAAAGTGTGACCCAACAAACAAACAAACACACTTTCACATTTATAATATTAATTAAGTAAGGGAGTAAGGATTTTGTGGCCACCAAAATTAAGTGATGATTGTAATTTCGCATTCTTACTAATAATTATTATACCACAGAATACCTCATAATACCTAAAAGTACTAATACAAGTATTTCTTTTGCATACTCAGTTAAAAGTAAAATATAACTCTGTCTGTCAATGACAGTCAAATCTATATCAAAATAATGTATCTTGTAATGTTTGTTACTATAAAATAGTGCGAGTCGGCTTCGCATATCGAGGGTTCCTTATAATAAAAAAAATGCAGCCATTCTTTTTTGAATAGAATCAGTTTGTTTGTGGATAAGCATTATTTTAATAACGCTCTATCCCAAAGCAGCTGATAGTGTTATTAGTATAGTTACAGTACTGTCGTGGAATTACTCGTAAATAATTAGGTGTGACAGATCACAGAATATGTACTGATAAATAATTTATTAAAGGTATAATTATGTGAGCATTGTAATTAATCTGTTTTACATATAGAGTGGTTATAAAAACTAGGTGGACCGACAACATCAGTCATCACACGTCGTAGATAACATATCATCAAATAAGTAATTTTGTTTTTTTTTTTTTTTTTTTTTAATTTTGAAAATTGGCTCAGTAGTTGTTTATTCGCTACGGTGGAAAGTTCGTAAATACATACATACATAGACTGCGAAAATCATAACGGTTTTTGCTTAGCCGTAGGTGATAAGACGGTCAGACACCATACACGTACAAAGTCACGAGGACCTTTCCACCATTTCGGAACGGAACCCTAATAAAAACAGTGTTATCACTAGAATGACTTTATATTCACATTCAAATAAAAGACGCCACCATAACGTGTTTTATATTTTAAAAATACACTAAACTGTGCGCACGTCACGTGTGAAACCGTTCCAAGTTCAAGCTCAACTCAACACTTGGTCGTAAGCAAATAATATTCAATATTTAATCCTTTTAACTAGTGGTTCGCCCCGAACTGAGACCTCGCGATATCCCATAATTCCCAAAAGTTTTAATTATATATTGTAATAATTAACTTTTAACATTAGACGCAATAAAAAAAATAATAGTTGACATAAAACTGTTTTACTGACATCTATTAGCATTATAGTGAAGCTATTAGCTTCACAATAATGCTAATAGATGGCGCATTAAAATTAAATAATTTCGTTTCTTTATAACATTTATCTAATTTTAGTATTTGTTGTTCAAGTACAGGATATAACTGAATTTTCAACCAAGTTTCACGTTCTAATATTCAGTAATTCAGAAGTTATAGGGCTCTGACAGACATTTAGACGGACACACTTCTCTGTCTAGTAGGCAAGCGCCATAGTTGACTCAGAGAACTCGCTTCGCTCGTTCAATTATGTAGCTACTACTTACTACGGTTTTTTTTAAAGGAATATCAGCCAAGCTAAACTTGACTGATATTCTCCTCTCCCCTCCAAATAAGTGAAAACTTGTGCTAGGAGTGGGTACGACAATAGTGCAACGGGTGGGGATCGAACCTGCAACTTTTCAGTTTTCGGTCTGCACGTTTAACCGTTGGGCTATTGTGGCTTTAAAAAATAAAAAAAAATTAGCTTATACTAGCATTAGCAAATTATAATTAAACTAGCTTTTGCCCCCGCGACTTCGTCCGCGTGGAATTAGATTTTGGGGTGGAATTTTCAAAAACTGTGACACACGTACTTCTTTATTTTTAACTGAAAGCTCTTATACCAACTTTGATGGAAACAGCTTGAAAAATGACGGAGTTTCATATAAACTTCCATCCCCTATTTAAACCCCTTAGGGGTGGAATTTCCAAAAATCCTTTCTTAGTGTGCACCTACGTCATAAAAGGAACCAACTGTAAAAATTTCAAGTTTCTAACTTCAGTAGTTTAGGCTGTGCGTTGATATCTCAGTCAGTCAGTCAGTCAGTCAGTCAGTCAGTCAGTCAGGACTTTGAATTTTATATATATAGATTAATAATAATTAATTAAATTAAATTAGTAATTAGCATTTTGTCTGGTGAAATGCCTGAACAGATCCACAAACCAATAAACGAACAAATCAACAAACAAACACACTTTTGCATTTATAATATTAGGAAGGATACCCTAAAAATACCTACCAATATTTTCGCTTTTTTTTAACAAATTTAGCCAGCCTTTTAATTAATTACTTAAACAAAATGATATGAGCGCTTATTATGAAACTGCATTAAACGAGTAATTATTATTATCAAACTAAACGTGGCAGACGAATTATTTTTTAAAAGTAATTGATATACTTATTATGTACTAATTGGTGCCCGCGGCTTCGCTCGCGTGGATTTAGTTTTAAAAATCCCGCGGGGTCTCTTTGATTTTCCGGGATAAAAGTAGCCTATGGCACTCTCCCGGTCCTCAACTATTGCCGTGCAAAAAATCACGTCGATACTTTGTTGCGGCGTGATTGAAGGACAAACCAACAAACCAAAAATATGGTATAGGTACCTACACTTGATACCGTAAACCAAAATAAAACTTAATGGTGAGTCCGTATTGCTTCAAGGTAATTGATAAAAATAAGATAAAACAATATGGAAGATTGCAAAATAATTAACTAGGTAATCTTTCTCTTACGAAACAAGTCGACCTAAATCTTATTGTTTCTGCATTTGTTTATTAAGTACTTATACTGTATATTTTTGAATTTATACACCTATCTGCTTTGAAGTTTCTGATATGGGTGTCATTAATATCTGAGGTTTATGGACTTTTGCTGATTGATGATTTTTTTTTAATTCATATACCTACCTATATCTACATTTCATAATGATACTAATGTTATAAATGAGAAAGTGTATTTTTTGTCGGTTTGTCCTTCAGTACCGCAGCTAGTGTCAACTTTTTTTGGAGCTAAAAACTATGAAGCTTTTATTTCGAAATCAAATTCGTGGTAAAGTGTAGAAAAGAAAATCAACGACTGTGAAGTTCAAAGGCTTTTTGACTTGTGAAACAGTTCGCCATAGAAGTTTTTCCAATTAGCGATGAAAGATGTTACGTAAACTGTGAGAAGCCGGTCGCAAATTAAAATAATTTGACGGCTTCGTCTTAGACGGGATTTTAGGGTTTAGAGATAGACGCAGCGATGCGTTATCCAAATATAGGTATAAAAGGAAAAGATGGCTGACTGTCTAGTGTCTGATTGATCTAACGCACAGCTCAAACCACTGCACTAGACAGATCGAGCTGTTTGGAATTCGAATAGCTATCTATTACTAATATACAGGGTGTCCCACGGCTATGCCACATGGAGGGGAAGTACCTTAAATATTGTAGATGGAACATTTTACTGAAAGAAGACTTCATTTTAATTTAAAAAACAATTTAAACTGCATTCATAGATTTTTAAATAATTGCCTGTTTGAACCGGGACTCGAACCCGCTCGAAAAAAAGTTTGTTCAGAAAAATGAAAAGCTGACATTGGTGTATCGACATGTCCTTCAATCCCGCTGCAAACTGTTGCAGCGGGATTGAAGGACAAACCAATAAATCAACAAACAAACACACTTTCGCATTTATAGGTAATATAAGTAAGGATTAGTAAGGATAGTAAGGATCGGGAAATTATGCGTACTTCTCAAGTGGGTACTCATTAGTAATAGTTCATGTCAGTTGTATGTCGATGCGATACGCCAATGTCAGCTTTTCATTTTTCTGAACAAAATTTTACATCAAAGGCTAAAATTCATGGTCTTCCTTTTATTTCTCATGCTATGTTATTTAACAAAAAATAATCCTTATGATGAAGCCTTCCGATCGGTATGATAAAGATACAGGTTAATTTTTTTTCTCGTATAGCGGGTTCGAGTCCCGGTTCAACCAGGCAATTATTTAAAAATCTATGAATGCAGTTTAAATTGTTTTTTAAATTAAAATGAAGTCTTCTTTCAGTAAAATGTTCCCTCTACAATATTTAAGGTACTTCCCCTCCATGTGGCATAGCCGTGGGACGCCCTGTATAATACTAATGAAAGGATTTTTGAAAATTCAAACGTCATTTTTTTAATCGATGACAAGATAGTCCTTGACTGCGATCTCACCTGATAGAAAGTGACGATGCAGTCTAAGATGGTGGCAAACTTGGAAGGGGTGTGATAATGTAGATTTAACCTATACCCTTAACCGTCAGAAACGTAAAGCAAGAATTATGAGAAACAAACTTACATATTAATGTTGTATTGTAACATTACAGTAGAGTTTTTTTCAAGAATGGAACTGCGCATTGTTTCGTACGGACAATTATAAATACAGTTTTTTCATTAAAACTTCTAGGAGCTCCGTTGGGCATGTTTACGTCGCGCATCGCTGCCGTTGCGCGTTTCGCTCGACCATGCCTTTAGCTGGGTTTAATTGAATGTCAATAGACGTACTTTTAGATTCAGTTTTGATTCCATTTAAGGAATTTGCCTTTTAGCGCCGCGGATTGCTTCGCTTGAAATTTTGTGAAAAATGCTTATTTTCTGTAATTAATGTCTTTCAGACTTTTTTTTTCATTTTTTTTTTAAAAGAACATTAAGCAAGCTGAAGTAGACTAATATCCTCCTAGCTTCTCCAAATAAGCGGAAAGCTTGTGCTAGGAGTGGGTACGATAATAGTGCGACGGGTGAGATTCGAACCTGCGACCTTTCAGTTTTCAGTCCGCACCTTTAACCGTTGAGCTATTGAGGCTTATGAAGACTTTCTGAACGAAAGGAAATTATAATTTATGGGGAAAAAATGTATATTTTAATGAGAAAATTTTGTTACAGAATCTCAGACCACCACACATAGTTGTATAAAATGGAGACAAGAACATTTGCCCCCCGCGGCATGGTTGTAACGCCGCATCATTTGGCGACGCAAAGTGCTTTAAGGATTTTGATAAATGGTGGAACCGCTATGGAAGCTATGGTTGCTGCGGCGGCAACCATCACTGTCGTATATCCCCATATGAACAGCATTGGTGGAGACGGGTTTTGGCTCATCATCCCTCCCAGTGGTGACTTGGTCGCAATAGAGGCCTGTGGAGCAGCTGGCAGTTTAGCGAATGATGAGTTTTTTAGAGGGTATAATACAATCCCGTTCAAAGGCCCTAAATCAGCTATCACTGTCGCTGGAACTATAGGTGGATGGGAAGAGGCTTTGAAATATGTATCTGAAAATGGTTATCCAAGAGTATCCCTATCTAAATTACTGGCCGATGCTATCACGTACGCGGAAGAAGGATTCCCTGTCACGACCTCGCAAAGGAAGGCGCTTAAGGAATTCGGATTTGATCCAAACAATAACCAGGAATTCAGAGACACATTTTTACCAAACGGAACAATACCCAAGGAAGGTGAACTTTTCCGTCAAAGAAAATTGGCTAAAACTTTGAAAAGTCTCGCACGAGATGGCTTAAACAGCTTTTATAGAGGCGATTTAGCGACATTGATTGCGAAAGACATGGCGTCCCTTGGTATGCCAATCACAGAATCAGACCTCGCAAATTACTCGGCCGTTAGGCGGACTCCTTTGAGATTGGCTCACTCGCACGGTGAAATTTTCAACCTACCGCCACCAACCCAAGGTCTACTTTCATTATCAATTCTCGGAATGTTGGATAAGTTACGCATCGACGGCCAAAATGAAGGTCAATTTGTTCACGCAACAGTTGAAGCTACGAAACAGGCGTTCGTGGTACGAGAGCATATAACCGACCCCAGTTACATGAAAGTCGATTACGAATCACTGATATCACGACAAGCGATTGCCAAAATGGCAAGGAATATTAGTCTCGATGAAGCATCCACAAATGGGAAGGGTGAAGGGCCCGGAGATACGATTTGGATGGGCGTAATGGATAACAAGGGATTTTCAGTCTCATTTATACAGAGCATTTATCAGCACTTTGGAAGTGGCATTGTTTTACCTGAAACGGGTATCTTGTGGCACAATCGTGGTATTTCTTTTCACCTAAACAGTGATCATGTAAGATATTTGGTGCCAGGGAAAAAGCCCTATCACACTTTGAATCCCGCTGCTGCTAGGTTGAACGATGGTCGTTTAATGGTTTATGGTACACGAGGTGGCGACGGACAGCCGCAGACGCAAGCTGCAATCTTCCACCGATACGTGGTTCAAGGGATGAATTTACAGAAGTCTATTTCTGAGCCCCGATGGGTATATGGACCCACTACGGGTCGAAACGAAAGTGATTTTTTACAAATTGAGAGTAGGTTTAGTGATGAAACAATTGAGTATTTGAGAAAAAGAGGACATAAAATTATTATTTTACCACCGTTTTCGCAAGATGTCGGTGAAGCTGGTGCATTGGTAAGACACCCGCATGGTATGCTCGAAGGTGGGTACGATCCTCGAAGCCATGGGAATACAGCTGGATTTTAATCTGGTGCCATCACATTGAGATTAAGTAGCCCGCTACCATCTTAGACTGCACCGTCACTTACAATCAGATGAGATCGCAGTCAAGGACTATCTTGTTAACGAATAAAAAAAGAAAAAAGTTTTATTATATTAAACTTCAGATTTTTAAAAATCCCGCGGGAATTTTGATTAAAGGAAAAAATTCAAGTCAATTCGTTGCTCCGCTGCAGTGTGATTCATAAACAGACAAATAAACTTATGCATTTATGATAATATTATATAAAAAATCATTTTGGTAGGTTATTTAGAGTGTGTAAAGTGACTCTAAGGTTACAGGGGATAGATATTATAAGTATTTTATAGGTACGTAGAAGATAAATATAATTAATGTTATGTTAAAGATTACAAAAGGGTTTTTACTTTTTTTGTGACAGCTTTTTTATGTCGGCGTAAATATCACTGATAAACCCACAAAACCTATTATTTAACTATAAAGAAAAATCTTTATTTAACCCCTTAGTTTTTTAGGGAAAATTATTTCAATGGGTTATGAACTAGTATCTTAGTGGTTAGAAGTTTAGTGGTTTTAGGTGACTGTAAGATTTTCCTGTAGCATAAAGATTATTTTGTTAATTTTGTATGTATAAAACTTTGTATAGAGTGTCAAGTTAAAAATTGATTGTCTAGTCAAGCCAATTTAAAATTATAAATGGATAATACGCCTATTTAAATAATATAATTAATCAAAAGAAAATGCTGTATTACGAGTAGATAAAAGTATATTGAATAGTTTATATGTTGTTGTTGATAATTCTATTTATTGCTAATTTTTTTTTGCATTTTGTGATAAAGTTAATGTCTATTTTATTGAATTATTCCTTTTTTTACCTTCCATCAGTTGTTGCCTGCCTGTTGTACCTACTTTACAAGGAGGCGCATTTCTAACAGTGCATGCGTCTATTTCCGGGATACAAGCTAACTCTTCTCCAAAATTCATCAAGATTGGCTCAGCAGTTTGCGATTGTATTGCCCGTAATATCAAGATTTTTATTTTACAAAAGTACCCTAAATATTTAGTATTACTTTTACAAGCAGCGTGCTTAAGCAAACATTGTCTTAACATTAACACATGCCCGAAGCTCCGAAGATTGGCATTCGAAATTCGAATAATAAGTTCGTTAGCGAATTCGGCGTGTTGCGGTCGCGAGTAAACAAATGCACGTCACAATTTCGCCGCGGGCCGGCGAAATACAGCGAATATATTTCTAGCGGCGCTCTAATCTAATTCCAACTTTATTAGCATGTTATAAGTTTTAAATTGGCATGCGTTTGGATAAACCAATTTATTTCTGTTTATCGGGTTAGCCTTTGGGCATGCCAGCTACATTGTAAATCGCATGCATGCGCCTTTTTGTAGGAGCATTCTAAACAGCGAGAATGGGTGTTACCGTGTTACCTGGTAGAGCTGAGCTCGTTTGTTCTTTTTGCTTCCGTGTTTCTTTTATTGGAAAGAGAGCTTTGGATATATTTATCACGATATTTTAAGTGGCTGTTATAGCTTTACTTACGGGAATAAATAAGCATCATTTTTATTTTTGTTTCTTTCTTCTCGATGCACTACTTTCGTTGATGTCGTCACTTCATTTTTTCTTCTTGCTGGGTCGGTTGTGTGTGACGTCACTCCACAAGCTCACTTCAGAAGCCTAGCAGGCCAACCAGGTTGCTGAGGATTCCTTGGATGGTCCGTGCTCGTCAAGAGCACGTGCGTCTGTATTTATTTCGCGTCCATGCAATAAATTCCTGAAAAGCCGGCAACGCATCGGTGGTGCCTCTCGTAACTACTACAAGTGTTCATGGGCGGCGGTAATCACTTAACATCAGGTGACCCGCCAGCTCGTTTGCCCGCTATTCATATATAAAAAAAATGCTCAAATTGGTTTAATGTGTACTTCATCACAAATATGATGTCAAACATGCGTCTACATACAATACAATAGGTCTCACAAATGTATACCTAACTCTTGAAATGTCCCACAGACAGTGGAGGTTTTACGAGTTACCTACATTTGTGATATTGTTGCACCGGATGTAGATGCATGTTTGATCAAAATCAAAAATCAAAATCAAAATTTATTTATTTCATGTAGGCCAACTTGTAGCTCTTATGACACGTAATAATCTACCACCGTTTCGGAATGCAGATTCTGCTGAGAAGAGCCGGCAAGAAACTCAGCAGTTGCTCTTTTCAAAAAAAAATTTTTTTACAATGGTTAACAAAACTATGCTATGCACACAGTGTTTCCACAAAGAAGTTTCAAAAATGCACACCTACCACAACCTAACACATGTTAAGATGGGTAGACACAAAGCAGACACATTTCCGTTGGTGGCATCCGTTCACGAGCACGACGCATGATCCAGCCATTGATCAAGAACTCATTTTACCAATCTTAGCATTTATGACGTTATCGCGCCCGACGTGCGATTTTAATTAATTTAATATCTCGTCAACGCCTTCCAGTCGCAACGCTCAAAGGCTTCCTCAAGTCAATTGGCTCGCTGGAAATTTTATAACCTTTTTATCATGTAGTTCAGGCTCTTTACTTCCTTTGAAAGGCCTTTGCCTAAGAAAGGAATATTAAGCAGGCTTCGCCTAACTCAAAGGCTGGGTCTAGACTTTATTGATTTACCAATACGAAGCCTAAGTTTGTACATGACATGAATTACATTATCGAGGCAAAATAATAAGATGAGAATTTCATGAAATACGAGTAAGTTACTTCTTTATTAATATGACAGTAACTTGTTAGGAATCTGTGTAGGCGTATAGCTTCAGACAAAAATTATTTGTATAAGCTACGAGTAGGTACAGTTTATACCAGTATATATAAAAATCTAATTGAAGCCTCAATAGTCCAATAGCTAAAGACGCTGACTGAAAACTGAAAGTTTGATGGTTCAATCCCTACCCGCTGTAATTTGTCGTACCCATTCCTAACATAAGCTTTGTGCTTTGGAGGGGAATATTAGTTCAGTCCAGCATAGCTAATATTCTTTAAAAAAAAATACTGTCCTAGCTAAGTCCTGACCAAATTCGGTCTCGCCGGCCAATCTTTAGACAGATTAGACATCTGCATGGGACATGTGCAAAAGTGTAAACGCAAACACAGGTGCACTTTCTATTCCCGCACTCTCATAGTCCGATGAAACGGACACGACTGATGGAGAGATCGGGCAAGGGGTACCCGTAATTAGTTTTAACATGCCATCGTATCAAAACCAGGCCTGACGCACTCCGCAGTAAACTGCGGAGCTACAAAAACTAGGTACCTCTTCCAAGGGCCTAAATTCAGAGAGTGGGAAGGGATAAGAGTTACGTGATAGAAAGAGAGAAAAGTCTAAGTGAATAAGACGGTAAGTAGGTAGCGCTGTGTCACCGTGATAACAAGTCACTATTTATTTAAATCACTTTGCGAAGTGAATCTTCTGTTTCTTTAGGTGCTATTAGGTATTTTGCGCCAAACTTTGATCACAAAAAATAAGGTGCCAAAACGCTAAATCGCTTGGCGGCACGGGACTCCCACCAAGCAACAATTTTTCAGAATATAATTCTCATTTTATTCCACCAAATTTTAATCAGGTTAAACGTATTCATGGGAACCTTCAGTTACTTAGTTATTTGACGATAAAAATTCTTATAATGCGAATCGTTTACCATAATTCCCCGCTTTATTACTTCACACTTTATCTTTTCATAGACAGTTTATGGTTTCTGATCTCCCGGGAGTAATTTTTGGTATAACCTAGGTATTTATGAGCGGGTGGTTTGGAAGCTATCGGGACATTATATTGTGGAGCGAGGCATTTCAGATTTAAGCTCTGCCCCGCCACCGATCCGGGCTAACGATGTATTAACGGGGAAACTTTCCGGGACACTTTAGAGAAATTGGGTTTCGCAGATTAATAAACTGTCCAGGTAACGCGTTGTTATAAGTTAATTTTTATAGGTGTTACGAAATATGTATTCACATTTTACTTTTTATATTGGTTAGAAGCAGGCGTTAGTTTGCGGAATTTTATGATAATGCTGAAAGAAAAACAGTATTTTGTTGCAATCCGTCAAACAGAAAAAAACTGTATGGCAACGCCCGCCACCCGCGCCGTAGTTATCGTCGTTTCTCCGGAGTAGAAACATAATTCCTTCTTCTCCTTTTTAAAAGTTGGTTAAAAATAGCCTATGTTACTCCCAATAACATCAGCTATCTACCAACGAAAGTCCTTTAAAATTGGTTTATCCGTTCCCGAGATTAGCGGCAATAAAAAGACACTACAATTTAACACTACCATTAGTAATGTCGCAAGTTAAAATAGATGGCGCTAGCTGTAGTTTGGCACGCGATGTGGATTTCGTTAATACCTTAAATAAGACGTTGCTATAGCAAATACCTTTCATTCCAGGTACTTCAATTTTTTATATTTGTATAGATTTGTATAGACTAGCTTTTGCCCGCGGCTTCGCTCACGTTAAGAGCGAATTTTCAAACCCCTATTCTACCCTCTTAGATGTTGAATTTTCAAAAATCCTTTCTTAGCGGATGCCTACGTCGTAATAGCTATCTGTATGCCTTTCAGCCCGATCCGTCCAGTGTTTTGAGCTGTGCGTTGATAGATTAGTCAGTCAGTCACTTTATAAATATTAGATTACAATGCCAATCAAGCTCTTGAAGTGTCAATGGCAATTAACAAAGTGTATCCCAAAACTATAGTGATCTGTGCCCAAAACTGTCGAACTATATCACACAAACTACGTAGCGCTATCGAGCCAAAACTTTGCGGATCCCAATCCGTGTTTAATAAAGCGAAAAACCTCCAAATGAGTTCAAATAAAGACGAATAATATACCGGTTTATTTATAAGTTTAAATTAAGCATTTCAAATAAACAATCAAGAAACTTAAAATAATATAAAATTAAAATCTAAATTATAATAATATTATACTACAACTATTTCTAAAATTAAGACGAATTAGATCACTTCATTACACTTACCGAAACTTTTAAGCGAACTCTCAGAAAGGACACGCAACAAAAAATAAAGACTTTTCCATGGAAAAAAATTAAGTTTAAAATCCTCAGTAGGTCAGTACAAAAGTTTAGGCTACCTGGTAGGTCCTACTATCCTATATATATCCTATATATATCCTTATAATTTGTTGTTATAGCGGCAATAGAAATACATATTCTCTGAAAATTTCAACTCTCTATCTATTACGGATCATGAGATACCTACAGCCTGTGACAGACAGACGGAAGGACCGCAGAGGCTTAGTAATAGGGTCCTGTTAGTTATTCTTCGGGTACGGTACCTTCTAGTGTGACGCAGCTTTAATCCAGTTGCTGTTTATACCATTTATCCGCATTAGTGCCTCCTGGTGACAAATTAACGGATTTACTACCTTTTTATTCGACGTTGTGAACGAACACTGCACAAATCCCCCGGGGGTTGATAAATCGTTAATACATGGAGTTTCCAATTGAGACAGTTTCCAATTAAGACAAGTTTAAATAAAATGAACCATCTTACAAGTAATTCTTTAAAATGTAAATGTTTTGAGGTATTGACTTTTTCTTTAATCCATTTGTGCTTGACGACAATCAGTACTGGTTAGCGCTGAAGAGGTCTAGGTTGGAGCGCGCTTGCCTAGAAGATGCCTATTCACTCTTGCCTTGAAGGTACTCAAATAAAACTCACTTACACTGCGAAAGCGAACTCACTTGTCGGTTAATATAATAATGTCCTCCCGACCGAATCCCGCCACGGCGGCCCATCTTCACAGAGATTAGCCATATGCGCGGGGTATTAGTGCACAAGGGTGTGCACTCTCTATTCCCTCACTCTCATAGTCCGATGGGACGGAAATACAACACGACCGGAGAGAGATCAGGCGCAGGACCGACAGTTTTACGTGCTCTCCGAGGCACGGGGGTGACTCACGGCCAACTTCCTAACTCCTGGCTAGTACCTATTACTGAGAAATTCTTGACAGAAAAAACAATACATCGAACCCGGGACCTCCTCATCCGCAGTCTAACTTGCTAACCACTAGATAAACGAGGCAACAAAGTCAACTATAAGAGATAATTTGACATAATTGGACACACGGATTAAGATGATAGAGAATGGATAGGCAGTCGCTCCTATTTCAGTATTGGATCGAGTGTCATCACCATTCTAGTTTTCTTTACCTATTGCGTAGGTATATGCAGATGAAGTGAGTTTGCTTTCGAAGTGAGTTTGTATTTTATTGAATAGCGTTCAAGTTGATGTAAGAATTTTTTAAGTATATCTACTACTTATTCACCTTACTACCTTACCTTACTCATACCTACTAGACGATACCCGCGACTTCGTCCGCGTGGTTTAAGGTTTTTTAATTCTAATTCCCGCAGGAATTCTGTAATTTTCCGGAATAAAATGTAGCCTAGATGTCAATCCTGGGTGTGAGCTATCTACATTCCAAATTTCAGCCAAGTCGGTTCAGTCGTTGCGGCGTGATTGAGTAATAAACATCCATCCATCCATCCATCCATTTTAGCATGATAGATACATTTAGACTCACACACCCGCGTACAAAATAAATACACGTAAAGTCAAAGGTAATAATAAACATCAATATAGGTACATACATATATAGGAAGTATACCGTTATTATTTGTTTGTTGCAAACTTGCCTATTATAATGGATTAAATTAAACCATGTTCATCTACAGTACACAGTAACTATGTAAACATAAGTTGTTGACATAGTTTGAACTTGCTCAGTCTCGGTCGAACCAACTTCTCAACTATGGCTTCGTATTGCAAGATACATTTTACTACATTAAAAAGTTTGTATTGACGAGAAACTTAGCTACTTGTGAGCTCATAACTCTAACAGTAATATAACGTATTAAGTACTATATTCCTACAAATACCTATTTGTTATTCTAGACTATAATGTATCTCACATCTTGTCTAGAATAACAAATAGGCTACATTTTATCCTCGGAAATAAGAGGGTTTCCGAGGGAATTAAAAAATCTCAATCAACGCGAACGAAGTCAGTGGGTATCAGCTAGTAGGTACGAAATACGAATATCAAACGATTATTTCAATTTTCAACTCCCTGAATATGGTTATCAAATAAAAGGGCTGACTATAGTAGAATACACTATGATAAATTTCAAATCCAAGATGGCCGCCACCACAAAATGGCGAATTACATATTTATTTTTAATTTCACATGTCAGAGATGTTTTAAATTTTCAAAATTTTCAATTTACTCTTGTTTAATATCTTAACTAGTCTAGAAAATATAGAGCTTTTAAGTTTCCTTTCAGAAAAAGAGAGCGCTATTGCAAAATGACATCACGTTTCAGTAGCTTCATACACTCTCCATACAAAATTTCGTTTTAGGAAGAGACGGATACAGTCGCTTTTCTTCTGTTTTTACAAATGTTAGAATAGAATAGAAATATTTTTTATTCAAATACTTAAACTTTTACAAGTGCTTTTTAATCGTCGATGAATCTACCACTGGCAATAAACTCGGCGGTTGCTCTTTTAAAAAAAAAATTTTTATAATAGGTAACAAGACTATGCTATGTACACAGTGCTTCCACAATGAAGTTTCAAAAATGCATAAGACCTACATTTGCATGTTACAATCCATGTTAAGACGGACAGCCATAATGTAGACCCATTCCCGTTGGTGGCACCCGTTCACGGGAATGACGCATGATCCAGCCGTTGCTTCGCTCAACCATATTTGGGTTATTCTTACATGTCACATTTTCGATTGTAATTAATGAGTATCCACATTTTAACAACAGTGAAATACCCAATTAAAACATGTACTTACTGCTTGTTAAATCAACTAGGTCAGACATCACATGGCTTCGGTAGACAGTAACTTTGCAACGGGAATCGATTTTCCCAGCACTCAGTCAGCTACTTAGCGTTTTAGCAGCCATGAAGCATGCGGCGTTTGTACCAATTATGACTATACCATCGACATAGGTACATAGACACTAACGTTAGAACACAAACCTTGTACCTACATCGCGCTGCGATGTCATTATAATATGTTTCTATTATTCTTTGACGACCTCCCTGGCGCAGTGGTGAGCGCTGTGGTCTTATAACTGGGAGGTCTCGGGTTCGACTCCCGGCGGGGGCAATTTAGTAATTTATTATTTCTAAATTGTCTCTGGTCTAGTCTGGTGGGAGGCTTTGGCCGTGGCTAGTTACCACCCTACCGTCAAAAACGTGCCGCCAAGCGATTTAGCGTTCCGGCACGATGGCGTGTAGAAACCGATTAGGGGTATGGGTTGAATTTACACTGCTATACACATTCCAAGTTAGCCCGCTACCATCTTAGACTGCATCGTCACTTACCATCAGGTGAGATCGCAGTCAAGGGCTATCGTCATAGAATAAAAAAAAAAAGATGATGCCCGCGACTTCGTTCGCGTGGATTGAGGTTTCTTTACTCCCGCGGGTACCTACTCTCTTATTTTCCGGGATAAATAGTAGTCTATGTGTTATTCCAGACTATACCTAATAATTAATCTATCTCTGTGCTAAATTTCAACCAAATCGGTTCTGTCGTTGCTACGTGATTGAGTAACAAACACACATCCAAACTTTCGCATTTATAATATTAAATAAATAATAGGAATAATAGGATAATAGGATTAATAGGATTCCGTTTCTATTTCTATAGTGTAGTTCTAATTATTTACTAAATCAACTACACGGTGAAATTTTATTCCCCGTAAACCCTGAAGGAGGTGAATGTGCTCATGAAACTGAACAACTTTCCCCAAGGAACAGGTCGAAATATGAAAAAAAATTTTGGACTTCCCATAAAATCAAATCATAAATCAATCAGCTAATCGTCAATTTTGTATGGAGGGTCCAATTTTATTTTTCATATTTCGACCTATGTTCCTTGGGGAAAGTTGTTCAGTCTCATGAGCACACTCACCTCCTTCAGGGTTTACGGGGAATAAAATTTCACCGTGTATATTAGGAGGGTAATGTGTTTATCAGTCTATGTATGTATGTATGTATGTATGTATGTATGTATGTATGTATGTATGTGGGATTTAAAAATTAGTCATTAAAAATCTAGATCGTTTCAAATCTTGGCCAATTATGGAATGCCCATGCTAACCTAACTAATGCATGGTAGACTGTGCATGTCAACCGAACAAGGTGAACGTTCGGACTTCGGAACACCACATCTAGTAGGTACATAGTATATTTATATCGATGATGACTACATCCCAAACGTATTACAAATCGACGCTGCATAAACTCCGTCTTTGTGAATAACGAATGGGGAGGTAGGTATGTATGAGAAACTAGTGGTAATCATAGATCCATACATCAAAACTAACTTTCTATCTTTTCTAGTCCTAAACCTATCCTAAATTATTCAATTGACGACCTCCCCAGTGTAGTGGCAAGCGTTGTGATCCTATTTCTAGGAGGTCTCGGGTGCGATTCCCGGCGGGGACAATTTGGGAATTTATAATTTCTGAATTGTCAGCATGGTGAACTAAACCATTATTTTTCAACCTTTTTACGGCGCGACCCCCCTAACATGTAAAACTATTTCGAGACCCCCTACCCTGTATTCTGCATTCATTTTATTATACACGAATATCATATCAATTCAACATTTTTATTTATTAGCAAGTATCGGTTAAATACATAATTAAAACAGACATATTTTATACATCGATTACGTCGCGAAACGTCTCTATGGAAAAGCAAATTCCATTTGCGAGTTCCTACTTGCGAGTTGACATTTTTCTCAATGACCCAAATAAAAAAAAAAGCAGAGAAATAATCTTAATTTAGTTTCTGAAAATTCTCTTCAAAAATTGTCTACATCATCTGACTTGCTTATTTAGGATAATACATAAGCAACGCAATTTATGGTTTGGAAGCTTTGGAGAGATTACTACATGAAGACTCTTTATGTTATGACGAGAACCTAAATATTTTACAAACGAGTTTGTGCGGTGTTATTAACTGCGATAAGGTTCAAATCCCTTTGTTGGGTAATCCGCCATTGTGTTTGTAGTAAAATACGTACAGTAGGTACTTTCAAGTGGTTGTACTAACGCAATTTCCTTAGTAATGCTTCAGATGCGTTTATGTTACTAGGGAGATGGGCTTCAATCGGTTTTTTCTTTGACCAACCAATTTCAGTAGCTATAATAGTAAAAAACTCTTTTTATTCGACAGCTCTTGTCTGCGATCTCATCTGATGGTAAGTAACGATGCAGTGGAACATGGGATTGTACATGTACACGATTCCTACACGCTATCGTACTGCTAAAAAGGATTTTTGAAAATTTAACCCCTAAGGGTGTAAAATAGGGAGTTGAAGACTCGAATTTAAAAGCAAAAGCATCAGCTATTTCCTATTATAATCTAGTAATCTAGTCTAGTATTGGATGTATCGGGTCTTTTCGTCCCAAATATCGCAATGCCTAAATTACGGTGCTGAAACGTGGACACTGACAGTGAGGCTAGCTCACAAACTTCAAGTCGCTCAGCGTGCTATGGATAGAGCTATGCTCGGAATTTCTTTGAGAGATAAAGTCCGAAACGAAGTAATTCACCAAAGAACAAAGGTGACCGACATAACTCTCAGGGCTAGCACGTTGAAGTGGCAGTGGGCTGGTCACATTTGTCGGAGGGCTGATGGCCGCTGGGGTCGTAAAGACCTCGAGTGGAGACCGCGTCTCGGCAAACGGAGCGTAGGGCGCCCCCCGGCTAGATGGAGCGATGACATCCGAAAAGTGGCAGGCCTTGATTGGATGCGAAAGGCCGAGGACAGGCAACGTTGGCGCTACTTAAAAGAGGCCTATGTCCAACAGTGGATGCATGTGGGCTGATTGGATGTATGTTTGTTACTCAATCAGGCCACAACGACTGAACCGATTCGGCTGATAGGCACGTAGATAAATTATATACTAGAATAGCACATAGGCTACTTAGTACTTTTGATCCCGGAAAATAAGAGAGTTTCCGCGGGCATCCAAAAAAACATCAATCCAAACAAAGTTGCGGGAATCATCTAGTTATTTATAAACACCATTGCAATAAAATGCCTGCAAATGTTAAAAAAAAAGCACTAAAGAAAAGAATTCGTAAACAGTGAAAATGGGACGTGGAAAACATGTTCTTACTTTACAAAGCGAAGGTAATAAGAGGCGAGTTATAAGGAGCCCGGCTGTCCGACGGCAGTAAATAAATCGAATTTTGTTTGTCTTGTCTGGACTTGAGCTCAGACTTACGACTTTTTTTTTTAATATATAGACTAGCGCTTGACTGCAATCTCACCTGATGGTAAGTGAATGCCGCCTAAGATGCGTCCCCTCAAATATGGTTCAGCGAAGCAATGGCTGGATCATGCGTCGTGCTCGTGAACGGGTGCCACCAACGGGAATGGGTCTGCTTTGTGTCTACCCATCTTAACATGTGTTAGGTTGTGGTAGGTGTGCATTTTTGAAACTTCTTTGTGGAAACACTGTGTGCATAGCATAGTTTTGTTAACCACTGTAAAAAATTTTTTTTGAAAAGAGCAACTGCTGAGTTTCTTGCCGGCTCTTCTCAGCAGAATCTGCATTCCGAACCGGTGGTAGATTTATGACGTGTCATAAGAGCTACAAGTTGGCCTACATGAAATAAAAAAAAACTTGAGAGGTGTCAAGGGACACCCGGATGGAACGAAGTTCAATGCGAAATAGAAATGAAAATATCTGGCTTGCTTTTTATAAGAGAGAGAGAGACAGACAGAGAAACATGCGACGCCGCACAGCTTACAATAGCTTACTATAGCAAAAAGTGTCGTGACAACTTTTCGTAAGAATTTTTTCCGTCTAGCCCCCTTTCACAACGCGCGATAAGGAACTTCGTTCCACTAAATTTTGATTTGATTTGATGGTGCGCGCTTGTCTAGAAGATGCCTCTTATTTGAAAGACACCCACATTATAGTTAGTTGGAAAAAATTTGCGATGCGTATTAGAAACGAGGAAGCAAAGCGCTTGGTGCGAGACCGCCTGACGCATGAACGTCTCAGAAATTACTTATATCACATAACTTTTAGAAATATCAGCTTTAACGTTGTTATTGCAGGCTGAGATCTATAAACGGCACTCTCAATGTGCTCAGACTCAAGACAAAGTTAAAACGAGACAAATATATGTCAAAGTGTCTCATTTTAACTCAATCTTAAGTCCGAGATTGAAATTGGTATTAAGAAAGCAAAATTGTATTTTGTGTGATTTCTTTTTGATTTAATTTTGACATTCGTAAGCGCTTTTATAAGTTAGAATCGAAGTATCTAATAAAAAAGACCTGTGGCACCCGGGGACTGCCGCGGTAAAGCTATTGCATAGCATTTTTTATCAACGCCATCTAGCGGTGAGAGGAGTCCCGTGTCAGGTTATTTTCGTTACGGAATTTCTGGATTCGGTCTCCACGCTCAAGGCCCGCGACAGAAGCTATGCAATAGCTTAAAAATACAATACATTACAAAACGCGAAAGATACTTTGCTAAGCCTTCACGCACCATTTTAAGCTGTGCCAAACCAAAGAGTAGAGATAGAGTAGAGGTAGTAGAGTTTGAGCTGCTATGAAAAAAGCAGCTCCGTCTCGGCTTCATTTCTATCTGATAGTCGGCGTTGCACCTTGGTGGTTTACAGTTTAGGTAGGTACATATTATATACAACTGGATTTCCAGTTGAGTTCCAGATAAGATCGAAAATCTAGATCCACAGAAAATTGGATAAGATCGAAAGCGCTTCCAAACCTTACGACGTCTACTCTGGCCATCTGAAGAACTTATCACACCTTACGTAGACTACACAAATACTTAATGTACTTCACTACAACGCAAGTTAATAAATAAATAAATGAAATAAATAGCCATTTATTCCCAAGAGTACAATCACATTGTTAGATACAAAATTAATTTTCTTGTCAATTTATCATATATCGTCGGGGATAGTGCAAATCCGCGTGCAAAACTACTTTACTTTAAAATAAATTTACGGAAGTCTAGTCTAAAGTTTGCGCTGGCTTAGAGAAAAGTTCTTTGTTGCAGTCAAAGTCTACTTGATCTAGACTTTAGAATTCTGAATTGTCACAGGACATCCTATTTTAGGTATTCTGCTTCAGTCCACGTTATTGCCTCTTCTTTAGGAATGTTTCGATACCTGCACTATTGTACAGTTTTACATACAAAGGAACGACAGAAGAAAATTATAATTCGATATCTAGACTCGATCACTCGCGTACAAAATATATAGATATGGGGCCAAAAACCAATATTACACACATAAATCATAATCCTCATACTAATATTATAAATGCGAAATTATATTAGCTTGTTGGTTTGTCTTTCAATCACGTCGCAACAAACCACCGGATCGACATGATTTTTGCACGGGTATGAGGTATCTTGAGAGTGACATAGGCTACTTTTTATCCCGGAAAATTAAAGAGTTCCCGCGGGATAAAAAATAAATCCATGCGAGCGAAGCCGTGGGCATCAACTAGTATTATAATATGAATAATGAATATAAACTCACCCATCATACATTATACAAATAAATATTTATAGCGGGCGGAGGATTACACCCCGGCAGGGGAGACTAGACGGCCGGGGGTCAGGACAGGTTAAGAAACAGACAGACTATCCTATTCTGAGTCTATTAATAGCGCTTTCTGCATCTTGGCTACAAAAGAACTGCCTTAGAACTTCTGTCGTCTTAGATAGTAATCGAGGCTAATTGGGGTCAAAGCATTTGCAGTTAATATGACATTTGCTATAGTTCAAATTCAATTCAAATCAAATTCAATTTATTGCAAATTTGGGTACATAATGTTCTTATAATATTAGAAAATGTTCGGCCAAATACCTTGCGGCATGCAATACTTAACATTAATTATTAACTAAGTATACAATTTCCCATATTATTACACCTGTTTCAGTGGATAATGGACATTCTGAAGTTTTATCAAAATCGGTCCAGTAGATTTTGCGTGAAATAGTAAAAAACATCCCGCCATCCTCGTAAACTTTCGCATTTATAATATTAGTTGGACTAGATGATGCCCGCGACTTCATACGCGTGGATTGAATTTTTTTAATTCCAGCGAGAACTCTTTAATTTTCCGGGATAAAATGCAGCCTATGTGTTAATCCTGGTATGAGCTGTCTCCATTTCAAATTTCAGCTAAATCGGTTCATTTGTTGTACCGTGAAAGATTAACAAAAATCTATTCACCCATCCATTATAATATTAGTAGGAAGTAGAATAGTAGGAAGTAGGAAGTAGAATTATCCAAAGATACCTAATTACGTACCTACGTAGACTGAAAGTCTAGTAAATAGCCGTTTAAAGTAGCTAGGTCTCTATTACACATGAGTGCTCTTGAGCTTTATGAGTGAGTGAATCTTTTGTTCAAATAAAAAGTCGGTAGTTACTGCGCTACGTCGATGGTTTTATAAATCACAAGGTTATAAACCCGCCCATCCGCATGGATTTTTCCCCGCAGATCTTTTTTCCCCGATATAAAAATATTCTACGTCTATTGACTGATCAGGGATTTTCCATGCCTAGGTACATCAACCCTCAATTTTTGTGGCACACACAGAAATACATACACGCACACGCACACGCACACGCATCTAGAAAGAGAAAAATAAAATATAATTTTTTTTAGTCTTACGCACTAAGCTCCTAAACTAATTTAAGTGACTAATTTTGAGCCGGCGACAAACTTTTTTAAAAGCATAAAAATTTAAGCTACGAGCTTAAATTTTTTAAGCATAGAGATTGCTTAACTACGAGTTGTATTTTTAAACATGGCTGCGAGATAGCTTTAAAAAAGTTAGGGATGGAATTTCTTTTCAAATTTAAGTGAACCAACTTTGAGGTACCCTATCCACCCTATCCAATAAAAAAGATACATCAAAATCGGATAGGCCAGTACGAAGATGTGCGTGATAAAGTCGAGAAACTCGTGCGACTGCTCTTAGCGGTGGAATTTCTTTTTCAAATTTAAATGGGACCAACTTCGAGGTAGACGCTATCCATTAAAAAAAGAATCATCAAAATCAGACGACTCTGCGAAAAGTTATGCGTGATCATACATAAAAAAAAAGACGTGTGGCACTCGGGGACTGCCGCGGTAAAGCTATTGCATAGCATTTTTTATCAACTCCATCTAGCGGTGAGAGGAGTCCCGTGTCAGGTTATTTTCGTCACGGAATTTCTGGATTCGGTCTCCACGCTCAAGGTCCGCGATAGAAGCTATGCAATAGCTTAAAAATATATATTGAGAATCTCCTCCTTTATTTTTCGTCGGGTGAAAATAATACGTGGTATAACATTTTCATTAAACTTACAGCTGGGCAGATGGAGCCGCGGGGACAATAAGCTACAAGTAATTTAATATAACGGACCTATAGGTTCAAGTTACGGTATTTTATATGCAAAACTCAATTTATCTAAGCCTTACCACGGGAACTTTTGTCATCAATATGCGAGTGTAGTTACTCGTAGTACCCCACGGTCCTCGAGCCTGGCACGGAGCTTAAATCTGAAGTGCTCCACTTCAGGGTCGTAGACTAGAGGCAAAAGGTAGAAGTTAACCTTATGTACTTCACAACTTAAAAAAATCGACTCTCACCGCACACTATACGTTCTTACGAGACAAAGCCAAAAGGATTTTAGCAGTTTATGTTTGTATGTTTTTATGTATGCATAGTTTTTAGATATGTTCCACTGTAGCGTCTAAAGTAATGAGTAGATATGATGATTTTTTTTCTTGCATATAGCGTGCACGCAGCATGTTTTTGATGTGCTCGCAAATATATTAAAACGTATGAAAAATGTCGCATTGCGTGTTACATTACATTTTGTGTTACAAATAATCTGTAAGTACCCCGCTTTAGATAGACTTGCCATCAAAACTATCGAACTGCAACGCATCGCAATCGTAAAGATCACTGACACAATTTGTTCCCCGTTCGCACCGCCAAGATAATAAGGAATGCTGTCCCAGTTTCCGCTTTTCTTACCACCTAAAACATCTTTATTGTTTACCTACGAAAAAAGATTACAGTCAATGCCTTCATAAGGTATATTAAAAAGTAAACAATTCATAAAGGTTTTGTTAGGGAATATAATGTCAATATAAATATAATATGTACATTGGCATGAACGTGGATTATTGCACGTGTCTCATGAAATGCAAAGAAAAACTAATGCTGAGATCTATAGAGCATGCTCTGACTCAGCTTAGATTTAAGATAAATGTTAAAACGAGACATAAATATGCTCTAACATAAATCCGTCTCATTTAAACTCTTGTCTTAATTTTAAGCTGAGTGTGAGTGCAGTCTATAGATTTCAGCCTATGTGATTAGGTAATATCAAAAATTCGATAAACTTCAAAATGAAAACTAAGCTATCGCCTATGGCATATTTGTTTATGGGATTGAGACAGTTACATTTCTTGACATTCAATTCACTTCTTTAAAGCAAAAAATTGAAAATCGATAACGAATGGGAGCAATGAATCCTATGATGCTACGGTACGGGTACGAATGGCATACACGAACTGGCTTCACTTTTAAGAACGCGTTACGTCTAATATTTTCCTTTAATCTGTGTCCGCAATATAAATTCAAAGTCCTAATAGCTTCTAAGCCATTCCATTATAAATAACTAAGGTTGTGCTGAAAATAGCACCTTCGGGATCGAAGCTTGCAAACTGTGCCTGAAACTGATCTTGGTATAATAAATATTGAAGTCATGTTAAATGAATAGCTCTGGGATTATTTTAATGAAAAACGGGAACCCTAGAAATTACGAGTACTATTCTTCTTCTTCTTTATCAAGCAATAGATGCCCATTGACTTCCACAGATTTCGGTCTTGCGGCGTCTGTATCCAGTGGCGACTCGTCTGATGTCGTCGGTCGACCTAGTGGGGGGGTCTGCCAACACTGCGCTTCCCGGTGCGGGGTCGTCACTCCAGCACGTTGGGACCCCAACGACCATCAGCTCTCCGAACTATATGTGTAGGTACTATTACTATTCAGTACAAGTGCTATCAGGTACTATTTATTAATTTACGTCCTCCCGACTGAATTCGGCCCCGGCAGCCAATTTCCAAAGAGATTAGCCATGTGTGCGGGAGATATTATAGTTCACAAGTGTGTGCGCAAACACAGGTGCACTCTCTATTCCCTTGCTCTCATAGTCCGATGGGACCGACAGCTTTACGTACTATCCGAGGCACGGGAGTAACTTACCGCCAATTCCTATCTCAAAGCTAGTACTAAGAATTTCTTGACAGAAAACCCCAAGACATTTTATAGCCCAAACCTGGAATCGAACCCGAGACCTCGTCATCTACAGTCGAACTTATTAACCACTAGACCAACGAGGCAGTTACTTTAATGAATTAAGGTTAGTTTAGTTAATTTACGTATTAGTAATACAAGATGCGAATTAGGCTAAGTACTTTTTATGAGGGAGTTCACAAGGGGCTTTAAATACCTTAGTCGCGGCCATTGGCTACTTTTGATATACTTAATTATATCTTAGTTTTAAGTAGCTAAGCAGATATACCTACGTATATTATGGAACAGAAACATACCGTTGACCGCATATGTGCTGTATTGTATCTATGGCATATCTATGGATATTAATTAGGGTAATTCCGGGGAAGATGGTCGTACGGGAGAGATGGCCAATCGATAAAAATCGACTAGTAAGCAATCGATGACACTAATATCAATTTAGTATGCTTCGTTGCGCGACCGGCGACAAGTGTCAGTGAGTTTTTGTCAAAAAAATAAATGGAAAGGTAAGTAAATTCCATGTTTTTGTTTGATTACACCTTTAATATAAGGCAAGAGGTTATCATATTACGTTGTCGCAAAAAGATTTCACAATATTTGCATGTTTTAGCACAGTTATTGTAAAGTAATTAAGTTTCCACGCATTCTAACCTATAAATTATGAATCATAGCGGCGTGTTTCTTCTTTTAATTCATATGGACATTTCTCCCGGATAATCGGGATAGATGGCCTATTATTTTCAGGGCGAGTTACCATATAATATTTTAGATTCAAGACTGTTAGAAAACGCAAAGCCATTCGAAGGATCTCAGACAGTAGCTGTAAAGAAGTTCCTCTGCCACTTTGCGATACTTCCGAAAGTGAGAACGAAGACAAAGAAGAAGATAACTGTAGAGGCTGTGGAAAAAATTATCATAAGACCCAACTCGTCGAAGACTGGCTGCAATGTATTATTTGTATGTCCTGGACATATGAAAATTGTACGGAGTTTGAGGACATATGCTCCGACTGCTGCAATAAGAAAAAGAAGAAGTTCGAATGACGTAAGGGCAAAGAGAAAGGGAAAAAGAGTACTGGCTATCTCTCCCCGACTCCTAGGGCCATCTTAAACGGACAGTCTGGGAGAGATGGCCAGTCGTAAGTTTTTTGTTTCATGCCTGATTGATTACTTTTGTTTATTTTAAGACTGATTATTGTTAACATTTGATAAGAAATATAATTAAAGTTTCGTTTGTGATTAAAATAATCGTTTGATTTATTATGATTCGTTGACAATCAGTCCTCAAAGTTAATAAGGCCATCTCCCCCGGACTTACCCTATATGATACCGACTTAACATAATGTTATGTTACCTACTGCAGTAAACAATATTATGGAGTGCATTACATAATAATTATAGTGTCAACGATATACTGACAACCTACTTAAGTACGAATGAGGTGCGTTTGGTTTGTCCTTCAATCACATTCAGTGGAGGAGTCAACATTTTTTTATACATGGATGTGGTGGAAGACCATTGGACATAGGCCCAGAATTGTTTAAGGAAAATTAAACCGACTTCAATACACCGTGAAAAAAGAATAATAAATAGTAAATAAGAACCAATTTTGATAAAATCTTTACTGTTTCCTAAGATGAAGTAAATGTAAGCAAATAAAGAAAATCATAATTCGATTAGTAGTTTTAGTAGAATTTAGGAAATGTCGATTATGAATAGTTATAGTAGATACCAAGTAAAAACTATATCGTTGAATTCCAGGACCCAACTCTTCAATCCTGATGCTGCAGGGGTTCTGTCCAGCTAAACTAACCCTACGGATCCCTACGGATTGAGGGAATGTCGATTGTGAATTGAAGAAGCCGACGAAGTCGCGGGCGTCCGCTAGTACATACATAAAGTCTTTTATAATAATATAGACTAGCATTTTGGCTGCACCGGATTCTGTTTCAGCCAAAATGTTTTCTAATTTCTGTATAAAAAGTTTAAATAATACATAAACATTTTTTTAAATCTCATTTTATATGGGACTTTAAAAGGTGACCAGCGACAAAGTTAAAGAAAGGTTAAAGTTCTAGTGTACATACACCTAATAAGTTACCTAAGTACACACCTTGCCGTGACCTTTTGAATGTTTGAGAGTTCCAGACTTAATTAATTCTTTTAAAAGATGTCGAATAACTTTATGGCCATTTTGATTTATTTTCATCTTTTAGCCTGGCAATACACGTCCGATTTTGTTTCCGATTGTCTGATCAGGCAACCGGATCGTATTTACTCGATACACATCCGATTTTTGCGTCAGGCTTTTTCTGAACTCAGTCGTTCCCGAGCTATCATCCCGAGTGCTTGCGTTTGGAGCAAAGCAGAAGAAAAGAAGATGGATGACGAGTTAATAGAAATAGAAATATTTTTTATTCAAATAAACTTTTACAAGTACTTTTGAATCGTCAATGAATCTACCACTGGTTCGGAATGCCGTTCCTGCCGAGAAGAGCCAGCAATAAACTCGGCGGTCGCTCTTTTCAAAAAAATTTTTTTTTACAATAGGTAACAAAACTGTGTTATGTATACAGTGTTTCCACAATAAAGTTTCAAAAATGCAAAACAATCCAATGCATGTTAAGACAGGCAGGCAAAAGCAGACCCATTCCCGTTGGTGGCACCCGTTCACGAGCATGACGCAGGATCCAGCCATTGCTTCGCTCAACCATATTTGAGGGAACGTAACAACCCGCACCACACGACACCACCACAGAAATTTTAAAGAGAGGAAAGAGAAAGAAGAAAAAACGTCGCTATTGGATTCATCCAATCAATTTGACAAGACTTACTGAGAGTCATTTCTATTTAAAACATCCAAAATAATTCATAATAATAATAATTTTATTATGAATATTTAGACCTTGCCCACGAGATTACCGCCATGTGGAATGTTGATTCAACGATTGTAGTGCCGATGGTCGTTTCGGTCAATGGTCTCATAGCGAAAAGTTTCGATCAACATCTTAAGAAAATTTCGCTTAATACTTGGATCAAGAGCAGGATACAGAAGGCGGTACTCCTTGAGACGGCACGCATTGTGAGGAGGTTCCTCACTCTGGAGCCCTGACCACTGGCTGCTTGGGTCCCTATCCCGCAGCAAGTGGGACCCATTTATTTTATTGTTTTTAATGATGTTTTTATTTTTATATTTATATTTGTATAATGTATATTTGTAATCATTTTTAAAAATAATAAGATAAATGTGTTTAAAAATAAATGATAGACATAATTTTATTATTATGAATTATTTTATTTTATTATTTTTTTTTTTTATTTTTTTTACATAATTTTCGCCCATTATTCGAACCACAACGATGCGTCCACACAGTGTCAGCGCTAGATTTTTTGGGCCCTAAAAAATCCCAATAAGCAAAATTCCGCCCTAAATTTGGGGCTAAAAGCCCTTAGTTGGGAACCCTGACTGGCAAAATCGGAAGGAGTAACCGGATGTCTATTTTGTCTCATACTAGAAGTATGTAGACCGCGCCTTCAGACAATCGGACCGACAGTAAAATCGGAAACGCCTCGCGCCCGTTTCCGACTCGGACGTCCGATCCGGCCACCGGATCGGACGTGTATTGACTGTTCATACAAAGTAATGGCTTCAATGCCTTCCGGTAGCCTGATCAGGCTACCGGATCAGACTATCGGATGAAAAAACCTGACGTCTATTTCCAGGCTAAGCGATAATCTTATATTTTGTTTGGTAGCTTAAATATTTTTCAAGGTATTTATCCAGCGCATTTTACATTTAGGACACAAATTAATAAGCTTTGAAATTGAAATAAGTACAACAGATCAGAACCTACTTCAAATTAAAAATGTTTGTTTCTTGATTCGTCAGATCCCAAGAGGTCCCTCAGGAACTCTTTGTTTTCCGGGATAAAAAGTAGCCTATCTTTCTCTACCGGTCCTCAACTATACCCATGCAAAAAATCACTCCCTTTCGTTGCTCCATTGCAGCGTGATTGAAGGACAAACCAACAAACAAACACACTTTCGGATTTATAACATTGGTAAGGATATTAGTAAAGTTATTAGTAAGGTTAGTAAGTTCAGATCCTAGGTATACCTACAATCTATCCCCTTGAAAAGTTCAAACAAAAAACAGATAGTCAAACAAATAGATAGAGTCATTTTCGCGTTTAAATAATATTAGCGTGGTTGGCGTTATCATTAAAATAGGCATGTAATTAAACGAGCTTCTATTTAATACCATTATTGGCTTCTAAATTACTAAGTCAGCTTCAACTAGTGAGCCTCTAAAAAATATAATTTTAGCATCTATATTTATAACTTAGCTTCAAACCGTGAACTCCTAAAATACTTAAATATTAGCATCAAATAATACACCAAATCTTCAACCACATTTTTAATTTTTTTTTTGTGAGAAAAATGAAATAAAAAAATGTTTCTAACTAAATAAAAAAACGTTTTTTTTTTGATAAAATGAAATTAAAAAAATGATTGTTTTTAAATTTAACTCAAGATAAATACCTACACATAACATTATAACATTTTTGAAAAAAAAAAATCAAATTTTTTTTCAACTTTTTTTTAGTTTTAGGTAGGTTTACGATCCCAACAGAACCTAAGTGCCCGGCCTTCGGCCGGGCACCTGAATATTCATGTATAACCCTAACCTAACCTAACTTTAGTTTAAAGAAAAAATTATACAAAAATAATTGCAATATTAACACACTAACAACAGAACAACAAAAAAAACAAATGCATGTTTTGAATGGCGCTCTCTGATTGGTGCAAATAGCCATAACCAACGAGATCGTGCAAATTGCCAGTCGCATCCGTCTCACTCGCACCAACGAGATCGTGCAAATGGCCAGTCGTATCCATCTCACTCGCACCAAATCGTGCAGTGGCAGTGGACAATAATAAAAATAGTGGCTCTTTATTTGATGCTTTCTTTGGAATATTTTGTGGCCATTGTGAAGAAGCCGAGTTAGTATATTAGAAGCTTCATCATTTTCCCGTTGCTGAGTTATTAAATTAGAAGCTAGGTTTTGATGCCAAAAAATAAATTTTGTTGGTCGACTTATTATATTCCATTAAAATATGATAATGCAAACGAATACTGAGTAAATAAATGTGAAAAACATGTTTTTGCCTTTCAATGTGGAAGTAATAAGGCACCACAAAAAAACTCCGGCCGTCCGATAGGAGTAAATAAGTCGAATACTGTTTGTGCTCGGGTTGTGAGCGAGCGCACACTTGCCACATGACGTGACGACGTGCAAGCTCAAAGCAAAGTTTATTATGTTCAAAATCTAAAAACACAGCCATGATAGGTATTAGATAGCGTTACTTTATATAGTGTAACGCTACCAAAAGGTCAGTCACTCAGTTTGTGTTGGGCAGCTCCTAGCTCCACATACTTAAAACTCGTGATACCGCCAAGTTTTGCATCAGCAGTCGGTGCCAGGTGCCCAAACGCTGAATTTAAGTGACCGCCTTTAAATACGATTTAAATTACTTATTGTGTGTGTTTTTTTAAATTAAATTGCGGGTATTATTGAAATAGTTCTGCTATTTTCAATGAAAACTGTTAAAGGTGGATATGGTTAAAGGTGAAAACTGAAAGGTCAACGGTTTAATCTCCATCCATTGCTAACACAAAGCTTTTCACTTATTTGGAGGGGAGAGGGGAATGTCAGTCACTCAGTCACCTTTTCTTTATATATTTAAATTTAGATCGGCCATTCATTTCAAATTCCGGGAGTGATTTAAATCTTTAATTTACACTGCGTCCTCAGGCCTCACTTATTGTCAAGTCAAGTACGTACCTACGGTCGTGAGTGTGCGACCTCAGTAAAGTTTCTTTGTTGCAGTCAAGTGAATCTAGACTCCGGAGCACTGAATTGTCACAGGAATTTCTATTTCAGTAATTCTACTTGAAGTTGATATTATTTTCTATACAAGTTGAATAGAGCTTCATTTAATACTAGAGGAGGTAGCTATGAAGCTAATATTACGAGGGGTTCTGCTGAATTCGTCTGCATAGAAGTCGGTTTTTCTGGGATAAAAAGTATCCCATGTCCGTCTCTAGGATGCAAGCTATCCCCCTGCCAAATTTTATTGAATTATTAATGAAAAATTAACAATTAGACAGAGTTAATTTCAAATTTGATTTAGTCCGCATGAAAAAACTGTTTATCTTATGCCACTCTCCAGGTCCTCAACTATACCCATGCAAAATTACGTCGATCCGTTGTTTCGTTGATGCATGATTGAAAGACAAATCAACAAACAAAACACTTTCGCATTCATAATATTTCTAGGGATTATCATAGATAATATGGATTAATTATCATGCTCTCTTTAAACATTTCTGTGGTGGTGTCGTGTGGTGCGGGTTGTTACGTTCCCTCAAATATGGTTGAGCGAAGCAATGGCTGGATCATGCGTCATGCTCGTGAACGGGTGCCACCAACGGGAATGGGTCTGCTCTGACTGCCCGTCTTGACATGCGTTGGATTGGTGTACCTACGTATGCATTTTTGCATTTTTGAAGCTTTATTGTGGAAGCACTGTATACATAGCATAGCTTTCATTAACTATTGTAAAATTTTTTTTTTTTTGAAAAGAGCAACCGCCGAGTTTCTTGCTGGCTCTTCTCGGCAGGAAAGGCATTCCGAACCAGTGGTAGATTCATTGACGATTCAAAAGTGCTTGTAAAAGTTTATTTGAATAAAAAATATTTCTATTCTATTCTATTCTATTATTTGTGAAATAGGTATTGTAGCGTCTAAATGTGGTCTAAAGCGTCATATGCTGCCAAACCTGCGTACATCATCTGATTAGCAGCCAACACGTTCCATTACAATAGGTTGATTGCATCACGTAACAGTGGAGTTCTTAGCCAGATACAAGAGATTACAGTTAATTAATTACGTGTCTAAGTGGTGATCCATGTAATTGTACTACAGTAAGTACATAATGGCGTTATGGCAGCTATGGCTGAGGTATGTCGAACCTCCTTTGATTTGATTTTGACGACTTCCCTGGATGCGGTGATCTCTGTTATCCTAGATGAAGTCCTAGATTCGTGGCTGGTGCAATTTTATGAATAAAAAGTTGTCATTGAAATTTATCTGTCGGTTAAAGTTTACTTCGTCATTAGCAACTTATTTCTTTCTGAGGGGAGACTTACCAGACCAGTCCGATGCAAATGGCAGACTTTATAAAACACTGAGAACATTATGGAGAACTCTCAGGCGTGCAGGTTTCCTCACGCTATTTTCCTTAACTGTTGAAGCATGTGATATTTAATTGATTAAAGCACATTACTCCAAAAAGTCATAGGTGCCTAGGATTGACCCCGCGAATATTCGACCGCATTCTTTATAAGGCTCACAAGTTGCCTTGACCTATTCTAGTCGCTGTTCAGTAAAACACAAACTCACTTCAAAAGAAAACTCAGGTAAAGAAGACTGGAACGGCGTTGAAATTATTAATTGCCGAAGTTTTATTTTAGAGCCTAATAGCCTTGCTGTATTAGGACCATAAAAATTTCGCCTAGAATGGTATTAGAACCACAATTTCGCCTAGAATGGAATGGAATTCCAAGCGGTAGGACAAGTTTATAGAAAATATTTATATCCGCTTGCATCATTCTAAATTGTGGTATAGAAAATCTTGGAGTATTGTGAGTTCCGACATTCTTATATTATAGAAAGCTATGTAAGAAAGGTGACAATACGTTTTCTACGATACGGTAAATCATCTTTTCAAACTATAGACGTCTACTGCTGGACAAAGGTCTCTTGCATGGACTTCCACAAGCCTCGGTCTTGCGCCGCCTGAATCCAGCAGGTCTTTGCAATTCGTCTGATGACGTCAGTCCACCTGTGCTTTCCGGTCACCGCTCTAGCATTTTGGGATCCCAATGACTATGTACTGTACGACTAGTAGTCCATCGTTGTTAAAATATTTCACACAATACCTACCTACCAAACAATTTATAATGTTATAACTGCGCGTATAATAACAACAAAATGATGCTTTTTCATTATATTAATAAGATTAAAAGGCATATTAATTAACGTGCAAAATTAATGAAATTCGCGTAGATATGATAGATACATAATGACATAACACGAAATTAATCTACCGTATAACGGCCCTTTTTGCGCATTAGTCTTTAATTGAATACCATTTTTGATATCCAAAAGTTATAAATTAATTATTCGCCTCATTTAATTTGTGACATTATCATACTATCGTTTTATAAAATGAAATCAATTTTGATTCACGGCCGTGGAGTTCTTTGTTCGATCCCTTATCGAGCCAATAAATGTGAGTTATTGAATACCGCTGCTCAGGAAACCTAAAGTAGGTTTCGCGTAATGTTTCCACTGACCTGTATCTTTAATCTATGATTAATACTGGACAGGCTGCTGTTATTTCTTTTTTGGACGTAGAGAGAGAAGACATAGAGCCAGTGACGATTTCTTTCTCACTCACACTAAAAAGAGAGCAGAAATAAAGTTATTAATGTGATAAACAGAGACGCAGCTACCCAATTTTTTGTCCCTCATCGTGTAACCAGTTTTTTCAAGGTCGACACACTTTTGTGCGAAACAAACTGACAGTTAATAAGAAAATTTAGTATCTATGTGTGTTGCCAGCTTTAGGTACCTATACAATGTCCCGATTTTCCCTATCCTACTTATATTATAAATGTGAAAGTTTGAATGTATGTATGGCCATCCATACATACATCCAAATTTCAGCCATATCGGTTTAGTGTGGCGTGATTGAGTAACAAACATATGGATGTTTGTTACTCAATACGACACACTAAACCGATATGGCTGAAATTTGGCACGGAGATAGGTTTTTTTAGTAATGTCCTCTGACATACCGTAACGGCGGGTTACTTTGGCTACTTTTTCAATTTTTTTTTAATTTTTGTTGAAACAAAATAAAGTCGTGATGGAAGAACTGAATATTATGAGAAAAGAAAAGAAAGATGATGGATACTAGAATATAATATATGTCGGCGATGATTAAAGTGTATTCAGTTAGATAGTGTCGGTTACTGTTCTGAATCATCCTGAAGTTTCGTTCGAATGTCCAACGACCAGTCGAGAACTGTTGGCGATCTTAAGAATTATTTTATTTACAAAGTTCTTAATTTTTAAAGCCATTTTTAAATAGCTAGAGGCAGACTTTTAATGTTTTTTTAAATAATTATTAACTTAAACTATGAAGAGTTGCAGTTTTATACGACTGCCTGAAAAAAGGAATATACTGTTAATTTCATTAATGATGATTTTGATGACTAAATATACAATTTTTGTTGCTTTTAATTCAATAGCATTACTCGATCGAAGGAAAATTTTAACTGTTCATTAAAAATTATTTTGTGTAACATTCTTACTAGTAACGAAAAAAAATTTTCCTTTGTGTTACATACATCTTTTTTCAAAGTGACTCACATATGCTAAATTTCTATTCGGCATTTCAATATTTTTTTTAAGGAGCAAATAATTATCTAGTGAATTGGTCCTATGAAACTACATTAAAAAACTTTAGTATAAAAAAAATATTTTTAAAAAACCGACTTACGTGTACAAACTAAAATTATTTTATACTTTTAAGTGGTGGTTGAAGTTAATATTGTGTGCAATAAAGAATAATAAATTCTTTATTGCACACAATATTAAGATATATGTAAAAAAATAGGAGCTTACCCTAATAGGTATGTCTCTCCCAGACAACCTTATATGTGTAGGTATGTTATTTAAAAAATAAAACAGTTCAGCATCTGTTTTGTCGTTTTATTTAAAAATCCTGGGAAGAATTTTCCATCTAATTTGGGGTACTAGGGGAGTGCAGTTATTGTGGCAACATTAAACTCGAACTTGTCATGTGACGTCATCGTTACGTCATGTTATCTCTATTTCAGTCGCGGTTACACAGTACCTTGGTCTATTGCCTTCTCTGTCTACGTTTTTTGGACTACTTGATTGGCGCCATTTTGGATTTGATCGACGCCATGTTGGCGTTCTGTAACTTATAATATTGCAAATGGCGCACCAAACTCCATAATTATCTATGGTTTCATATGACATCACCAACCTCTATAATTTATTCATACTAAACCAGAAAAAATCTGCATAGTTGCAAAACATTGTTGAGTTAACATCCCCTGAGGAGAAACCGTGATGTACAGCACGAGCGGCTCATAAACATTTTTTCTAGTTTGGCGGATTATAGGTAAGGAAATTTATTTTTCCTTCAAGACCAATAAGGTGAGATCGCAGTCAAGGGCTATCTTGTCATCGAACCAAAAAAGAAACACATTGATGGTAAAAATTATGTACTTAATGGAAAAAACACCTGAAAAATGCCGCACAACTACTACTACGCATTTGTGCTTAACCTTATCTACCTTGAGAGTTACTAGTACAAATTTCCAACGTCGTATAAAATGGCAATAAATCCGTTAATCTGTCACCGGGCGGCACTAATGCGGACGAATGGCCCAAACAGCGGCTGAATTAAACTCTCGCAATAATGAAGTGGCCGCGTTCGTCTTCATTTGAGCGTCTAACTCACTTTATTAGATACATCGTAATTTCAAACCCTCCTAGGGAGAGAAGCTTTGAGTAACGTTGCCCTCGGCTAACTATCGGGCCACTGGGTCAAGTTTTTAAAAATTTTCCCTAGAATGCAGTATCTTCTTTGATTTCTATTTATAAATCGCTTTATCAGATACAACGGTAATAAATTGAACCATCCTGTGTGAAGAGGTTATAATATTGGGTTATATATTGGTTATATACATGTAAAATATTTGTAAGTATCATGGAAGTAGATAATTATATTATTGTATTCTTACGAAAAATTGACCATTAGTAGATAGTATTTAAAAAAATAAAGTCATGAGCCTTGTTCTTGGTGAACCTTGTTGGTCCGTAATATTATATCGTATCATCCTACCTATGGCTATTCTTTCTACTTTTTTCATTTTGGTGGTTCGATTTCTGTGATACGTCGTACCAACCTCTATTTTGCAAGAATATCTTCATGTTGAAGTTGTGCTCTAGTTAGATTGTATGAGATAGACAATTTGAGGTTATTCGATTCTGAAGAGCTGAATGAAACAATGTAAAATCGGATCACCCTGATTGGCACAGTCTTACCTGTTTTATGCTTAGAGTACTTATGAACTATGAACCTCATAAAATTAAACCCAGTCTAATAGCCAAGTGGAGCGAATGGGCCAGTGAGCCGCCACCTGATAGCAGTTGCAAAACGGAGGTCCTACAGCTGATGCTGAACGAAATAATTAGAAAAAGCGTGTCTTCGGGCTCTGGATAGGTTTTAGTTGGAGCAGTTTAGTCACCATTTAGTATAGCCCGAAGTTTATGTTTACTCTTAGATGTGTTTCTTAGTGTTAAGTACGCGAAGTTTTAGGCTCATCGGATAGCGTTGTTACGTGTGAGATTGTTTGACAGTTTTGGGTTTGGATACGCTTTGTTAACTGAGGTTGACAGTTCTCGGTCCTTGAACAGTTTTTCGTTATTATACTCTTGTATGTCGTATGGTTCATTAATCAATGAACCGTACTGCCAACCACTTTAATTATAAGAATTAGTTAGTACGTAAAGTTTCTTGGTTGGGCTTCAATCTTACGACTGGTAATTCTATTTAAGGGCTTTTAGTGTTCGTATTACGTAACATACGAGTAAAACTAGGTCTAGTCTACATAATACCGTCTTTTAACTAGATTCTTCTAAATAAAGATGGCGCAAAGTTTTAGCTGGGCTACGCCAGAAGTTACACTTTGTTGTGTTCCCTTCAGTAAGTATCAACTTCAATATATATCTATTTAGACGTTTAAAAAATATTATTATGTTCCCTAAAAATATTTTAATATAATATTATGCTACTGGCACAAGTACGAAAACCTTTGTTTGAAGTCGTTATTTATAAATAGACTGAATAAAAGGATAGTTCTCACGTCTAAGCGACAAGAATACTAGTATTTCCAAAGTATTTCCCTTTAGAACTAACTGTCACACAATACAAGCAAGATATATTGACAGCAAGACTGGATGCAAGGTGTATTATGAGTCGATTTTGAGAACGGTTAGTGAGGCAAAATCTTAAATCGATCCTTGTCCTACTAATATTATAAATGTGAAAGTGTCGATGTTTGGATGTTTGTTATATGAATAGGACATAGGCTACTTTTTATCCCGGGAAATAAGAGAGTTCCCGCGGGACAAGAAACCTCAATCCACGCGAATCAAGTATCAGCTAGTAGAACATAAATGGCGACTGAGTGACTTGTAGATTGAGATTAAAATAAAATTATAATTAATAAATTATTACGAAGATTTTTATAAAAGATATAAAGATTAGTTTAGAAGTTTAGAACGTTTTTCCTAAAGATTTATTTAAATATTATCTGGTATATTTTGCTAGACATTGTCTCGTTATGCCTTTCTATCAAATAATTATTTATTTATTAAATTGTTAGCAATAGTATTCGTAATTTTAGCAAATTCAGCGAATTCACGCTTCACAATTCCGGTATGTTGAATGTTTACTAATATTATAACATATATTATTTGTGAATGAAGTTGGAACTTAGCAAAATTTGCCAAACCGTGCCTAGGTACTAAAGAATTAATTGAGTCATGGTAAAAGGTACTAACAATTCCTGATACGTCTAAGACTAGTAGAAGAAATAGCTCAAATCCTCACTCCTTTTTTTTATCGAGCAAACGAGCAGGCGGGTCACCTGATATTAAGTAATTATCGCCGCCCATGAACATTTGTAGCATCTGAGGCACCACCAATGCGTTGCCGGCTTTTGAGGAATTTGTGGAATAACCCCATGTTGTAATTCAGTGGGAACACCGTCGCAGGAAATTGGTTCCACAGTTTCAAAGTACGTGGAAAAAAAGATCTGGCACACCGGATGGTCGAAGTGCTCCAGGCACCCAGGTGGTGAGGGTGAAATAGTGTTCGGTGGCGAGCGGTGCGGTTGTAGAAGTAAAACTCTTGCAGTTTTTTCGCCTCACTGTCAGCTCTGAATACCTCACCCTGTATAGAATGCAACAGTGAAGTTTCAAGAATACACATCAACAACAAGAACAACAGAAGAGTTGTATAAATGATCCCTGATCTCTGCGGAGAGCTCTATATCTTCCATTGTATGCTCGAGTGTCAAACTACTACGTTATGTACCTCCTGTGGGGATCGAGAGCGTAACTTGCCGCGAGAGGAAATAAATATTTTTAGCCTATTTCTATAAAAAGGAGGTTGTCAATTCAGCACATTTTTAATCCCCGTTGAGAAAAGAGGGGCGTTATAAGTTTGACGTATGTATATTGTATACTAGCGGACGCCCGCTACTTCGTCCGCGTCTTCAACTCTCAATCCGGTTTAAGGGCGCGTGACTTTGTCTGTCTGTTCCCTCTTAGCTCCCTAACGACCTTTCGTTTCGACCGATTTTGATGCGATTTTCTCTGTTTGAATGTGATAAATTGTAGCCTATGTGTCATTATGGGTATTAGTTATCTCCATTCCAAACAGCCAAATTAGTTCATTTGGCACACACACACACTCAAACACACACATATTTGTTAGTTCGTAGATCTTTTTGTTTTTTGTTAATAGTGTATAGTTTTTAATATGGAAGTTAGTGCTAGTTTTTAGTATGGAAGTGTGGGTAGTTCCCGCAACAGTTTACGTTCTACGTCCGCCAAGTGACGTATTACGGGACTCCCCTATTCCCGCGTCTCATCTTTATGCGCCGTATTTTATTTCGACACGCTTAGCTCTATCTTTGACGGTGAATAGTTTTGTTCTTCAAATATCTTTAGTGCTTAGCTACTTGAATATTATATTTATGACCATATAACAGGTTGTGTAATAAGTAAATACTTTGGTATAAAAATGGTATCTATTTAAATTATTTCCATATTTTGTTAAGAATAAGCGATTGCCACTTTATTTTAGTGTGGTGCATGTTGGTTAGTGCGAACCGAAACCCAACCAAATCAACCGAAACTCAAACAAACCAACCGAAACCTTTTCCTGCTCTTGTGTGTGCTATACGTTTTACATCCATCCATTATATCCATTTCATGTCATTCATTCATGACCATCCGGTTCGAAGGACCAAAAAACGATGGTGGTTTTTATTCCACAGATATTTCTTGTTTGGTGGATTATGTAAAATAAAGTTCCTTGCGTAGGTATATAAGTAGGTATGTAATAATAATAATAATATTTATTTCATAATCAAGAAGAACTTAGACTTAATAACAATAAATGCATAAACACTTATATTATTAGGATCAGAACTGGCTATCCTATGGCTATGTTTTCAGCAATGTAACGCCTGTTTTTATCCAATAACTGAGAAAAACCAATTGACTTTTTCAAGTCCAGGACCCCAGAACTCGAACACTGTTTTTTTTTTCATAATAATTTATATCAATAGCGGGCAAACGAGCTGGCGGGTCACCTGATGTAAAGTGATTACCGCCACCCATGAACACTTGTAGGATTGTCTTGTAAGTAGGGATTTTATGATCCTTAATTGAATAAAACAGCCACTTAAGATCGAGGCTGTCGAGAAAAAACAAACAAACACACAGACAGTCATACTAAAGAATATTATTAATCGTTATTAATAGCAGGAATGGATTCAGCAGATAGAAATGCAATTTTAATAAGTGTCTCTTCAGCTGTAGGGTTAGTATGAAATTTAATTCGATTGATCGTACGATGTATTGATGACATTAGCGTGAAAGTAAAATGAACCTTTGCTGCATCATTTTAAAGTCACAAGTTCAGTACAACCGACTTTGATTTAGACCGCATCCGTATACATAGACGTAAAAATGCATGCACGAAATTGAGCTCTAATTCAATATTACTATGGTTCATTTTACTTTGACACTACTGTCATCGAATACGAATACGATCAATCGAATTAAATCTTATACTAACCCCATTGTATTCAAAATGTTAAATATAGAAACTTTCGAATAGGCCTTACGATTATCCTGGTCGGTTCAAAGTTTTGTTTCTAAAATATTTACGTGTTTCCAACAAGAAAGTGAACGCGTCAAGTTATTTCACTAACTTTTGCGTTAAGTGCCCGAATTATTCATAACATAAGCTTAGCGGAATAATACAGGCGACAAAGTATAAAATAAGTGAGTAAACTGCTTCTTAAACATTTACAACATTTTCGTCTTAGTATTTCTTATTTATATGTTAACAAATAAAAGTTATATTATACAAAAATATCATCCAAAATCTAAACCACATTTGGTGTTGAAACTCCGGAGTCATGAGGCAGGGATGTTTGATCCTTTAAACATCTGCCATTTAGTCCAGAGTTCCAACATAATCTCAATACATAAAAGGCAAAGGTGACTGACTGACTGACTGACTGACTGGATCTGTCAACGCATAGCTCTAACCGTTAGGCTATGTTCACATGTAACGCGCGTTAACGCGCGTCAACGCGCGATCAAATTTGAAGAGAGTTCAGATGATGAGCGCTAATGCGCGTTGCGAGAGTACTCGTCAGTCTAGTTCGGTAGAACGTAGAAAATGGACGTGGAAAAGGCTATTATTTTGTGGTTATATTATAAAGAAAAATATAAAAAAGAAAACGTACACATTGGGTTCATCCAATTTTGAAAAATAGACCCAGTTTGTTTGCGACACTACATCCGAATCTAAGAGACCATGAATCTAAATTCTTTAATTACTTTAGAATGTCTACAAAGTCATTCGACAATTTGCTTCAACTCAAAATATAATTACGAAAATTAACAAAATTACATGCGATCGCGATGAAAGCGCGCGCTCAACTGAACAGCAAACGGACATTACATTAATATCAAAGCGCGAGTCAACGCGCGATTGTCTGCGTCTAGAAACTTTTTCTCTGAGCGCCGCGTTGACGCTCGCTGACGCGCGTTAACGCGCGCGCATGTGAACGGTTGCTAGGTATATATTAGGATGTCTAAGCGCGCGATTTGAAAACGCGCGTCGCAATTCAGCCATCTGAACATAGCCTTAGGCGGATCGGGCTGAAAGGCATTATTAAGACGTAGGCCTCCGCTAAGAAAGAATTTTTGAAAATTAAACCCCTGAGGGGGTAATATAGAGGTTTGAAAAATCGAACTTAATGTGAGTGAAGCCGCGGGAAACAGCTAGTATTAGTATAAATATAGACTTAGTACCTTAAGTTGTTTTTGAGAATAAGGGCCATGACAGACTGATAGACAAACGAATAAGGGAGCGCGGATTTAAATGTATGTTTCATGTAAAATAATGTGCCATAATAATACATATAAGCTGTGCTATATTAATATTAATAATTATATTTCTTGTAATCTGTAAAAGAGATTAGTTTTAGAACTGGGGGAAGTCTGAATTGTATCATTAATAACGGTTAGTGTTAACAAAAACGGTCCTAATTTCACGAGCCGTGAGACTGGGATAAGAAGTAAAGTATACAGTTGTACTTGCTGAGAAACTCGGTGCCAAACCACAAAAACCTGGTGTAGTTAGTTCAAGACAGATTCGTAGTCAGAGCTGCAAAAATCAAGGGCAAGTTGAGAAAACGCATCCAAAAAGTAACTTTTCACTCTAAAATGTGTTTATTTGTTTGTTTGTCCTTCAATCACGCAGCAACGGATCGAAGTGATTTTTCTATGGGTAAAGTTGAGGAGTTCGAAAGTGACATATGCTATTTAACCTGAAAAAACAGGGGGTAAAAAGGGGAGGGTAGTATTTTTAAAAACCTTACTCCAATCGAATGAAGTCGCGAGCAAATACTGGTTTCTAGTATGAACTTATTCAACGTCAACACATGTTTTTTAAGAATATTAGCCTATTTATATTACAATATTATTTTTTCTTTTATCTTTTAAAAGAACATTAGCCAAGCTGAAGTTGACTAATATTCTCCTCCCTCCAAATAAACGGAAAGCTTGTGTTAGAAGTGGGTACGACAATAGTGCAACGAGTGGGGTTTGAACCTGCGACTTTTCAGTATTCATTGGCACCTTTAACCGTTGGGCTATTTTAATAGTAGGTAGGCATTAAGATGACTTGCGTGAAAACAAGCCTCTAAGTCCGTAAATAAGAGTAAAAAACGAGACAAATCCCATCTCGTAAATACTACTGTCTCAGCCTCTCTGACCAAGGCTTGGCTACGCCTCTGAGTGCAAGCCAAGATCTCAGGAGATTTATCGGGAGAGCACTTTTCGGCTCATTAGTTAAGTGGCATTACGTTCTCCTTTGAACAAGTTTGTTTACTTCGCTAAAATATATCAAGTGGCAAAGTTTTCTTTGTTTCAACAAAAGCTAAAAACTGCCATTACAATTACAAGCTTGTTACTTCGTTTTTTACCACTTTTTCCCGCGACGTCGTTTGCTTTTCTGTTATGTTTGATGAATAATGATTATGAAGATGATCCTATTTCACTTTCCAGGTCCTTAACTAGAACCATACAAAAATTCAAGTCAGTCCGTTGCTGCGTTGTTAAAACTAAAACCTATCTACAATAATAATACTATTTACTTAGCAAACATTCATTTTTCGCAATTTTATTTTTCTTATAAGATCTTATTCAAATATAGCTATTAGTTAGTATATAATATAGTTATGCGACTCGGCTTGAACAAAACAGCAAAGCCTCAATAGCCCAACGGTTAAAGGTGCGGACTGAAAACTGAAAGGTCGCAGGTTCGAGTTCCAAACGCTGCACTATTGTCGTACCCACTCCGAGCACAAGCTTTCCGCTTATTTGGAGGGGATAGGAGGATATTAGCCAACTTCAGCTTCGCTAACGTTCTTTTTTTTTAAAAAAAAAAAAAAAAGTTCATAGTCCCCTATAGCTAATGCATTGATGTTCCCGTCCGAGCAAATTCCCATCCCAAGAGATCTGCTACGTCAAGCGTCCATTATATATGTAGCTGCCAATATGTGCTCGGGCCGCGAGCTAGAAAATGTCTACGCAAAGCTGGCTGGCGGAGCAAACAACGCCGGGTCTCTTCGCTCGAAACGAGTAATCTGTTGCCCATGGGAAGAGAAACTGTTTTACGATAATAATTCAGTCTTTTTCTTTCCAAGAAAGTGACTGCGATCTCACCTGATGGTAAATGACGATGCAGTCTAAGATGGTAGCGGCCTCACTTGGAAGGGGTATTGCAGTGTAGATTCAAAACATACCCCTAATCGGTACCCATACGCCATCGTGCCGGAACGCTTGGCGGCACGTCTACGTAACTAGCCACGGCCAGACCAGAGACAATTCAGAAATAAAAAATTTTCAAATTGCCCCCGCCGGGAATCGAACCCGAGACCTCCTAGATATAAGACCAGAGCTCTTACCACTGCGCCGGGGAGGTACTCTAGAAAACTACTAGAAAAATAACTTCGCAGTAATATAATAAATCAACGATTTCACTTGTTTTATTTATGACAGAACCAAGAATGCATGAATAGCTTGAACTTCTTCAGTTTTTCTAACGAAAACCGCAAAGTTTGTGACTTGCCTAAATAAACAAAGAAGGACAAGAACGAAAACCAATCTTCCACACGACAGGTCCATTGATATCAGACAGAATATCATCCCTACATTAGCATAACGGTTCTTTTCAAAACACCCCCATTTATATGGCCACCGCATTTCCTCTTTAACCTCGCAGCCACAGAGTAAGTAGATCCCGATCATTATAAACCAGTAATATCAGTGTAGGCGTAAAAATGTATGAAGAATTTTTATCTGCTGCAGAATTTTCATTCCGGGCGGCTGCTACAGTCCACTATTTGTTTTTATGAGACGCCGGCGGCCGGTGGATATTGTTATTAAAATGGTTTTGAAATAGTCCACTGAGCTTCCGGGGTATACTTACGACTCGTATTTTGGCTTGTTTACACGCTACATAAACATATATGTAGGCATTAAGCTTCTACACAAAGGTGCTTTGTTAAGAGAATAGAGGGAATATTTAATGAGAATATTGGTCAACACTCCCGAGGCCAGTTGAAGAAAGGATGCAATGAATTGACATCGTTAAAGCAGCTGCACAGATGGATACGGTGGTGTATGGCAGTAAAGCTGTGGGTATAAGCGGATAGTGTCTTCCGGCTTGAGGACAGATTTGTTTTATTGTTAAACTAGCTTCTGCCCGCGACTTCGCCCGCGTGAGGGGGATTTTTAAAACTCCTGCGGGAACCCTCTACTTTACAGGGATAAATGGTACCTATCTTATATTTCTTTTCAAGACCTCAACTATATTCAAGCTGATCCAATACTTTGCTGCGTGGTTGAAGGTCCAACCAATATACTAACGCACCAACAAACAAACACTTTACAAACACGACGCCAGGACCAATTTGGGAAATTCTATTTCGTTTGAAAGTGTATACATCCCAGATGGTCCCATTGTCATTCCATAAGGATTTGATGATGGGATCCTGGAGAAATTGAGGAAAATCTTCAAATTTTATAGGCACAATTGATATATTTTGTTGTGGCCTTTAGGGTATCTTGGGTACCTCCTCTACGTTATGGGGGGATGATATTTTTTTATCAGAAACCTCTGTTCTAGGCGTTATACTTTGACGCACGTAGCATATTATATTTATAATACGAGAACTTCGATCCGTCACAAATCACAATATGTTTGTCAAACAGAAACCTCGATCCTGTATCTGAGTACGGTATCTCGTGCATCGTCCCCGGTGCATACAACAGCTGCACTACGAAATAACGCAGCTACCTCTAATTCCCAGGACGTAACAATATCACAAAAGCTTTGCGACACTGCATACGAAATACTGAAGTATAACTGAAGTTATAGGTACACCATATCTGTACACGTTTTTATTTCCATGGACCAATTCAATTCAACGTTTCTGATAAGAACCGCTAAGGTGTGGAACACTCTTCCAGCATCCGTTTTTCCTGCCACTTCAAGGCAAGAGTGAATAGGCATTTTCTAGGCAAGCGCGCTCCAACCTGTACCTCATCAGTGCTATCCAGTATTGATTGTCGTCAAGCGCAAGCCTATATCGGATAAAAAAATGGACCTTTTTTTATTTATTTGATGACAAGATAGTCCTTGACTGCGATCTCACCTGATGGTAAGTGACGATGTAGTCTGTGATGGTAGCGGGCTAACTTGGAAGGGGTATGGCAGTGTAAATTCAACCCTTATCGATTTCTACACGCTATCGTGCCGGAACGCTAAATCGCTTGGCGGTACGTCTTTGACGGTAGGGTGGTAACTAGCCACGGCTAAGCCTCTCACCAGAAAAATTTACCACCACCTAGTTTTTAATCCCCGATAAGAAGAAGGTGCGTTATAAGTTTGACATGTGATCTATGTTTCTGTTTCTTGTATCTGTTTGTCTGTGTGTTTGTGTACCTCTGGATTAATTTATTAATTTATTTATTAGGACGACCAAAATTGTTACATTTCATAAAGTACTTAGAAATTATACAGAGAAACAATTAAAATGGACAACTATTGATTGTATCACAACATTTGCCAAAAAAAAGCGTAATATAAAAAAGCCTAACAAATTAAAAGTTTACTGTTAAAACAAAACATACAATAAAACATAATTGTCTAGCTGGTTTCCTCGTACCTTCAACGAATGGACCGATTTTTATGAAATTTCCTCGTTTGAAAAATAATGTGATCGAGATGGATCTTAGCGATAATTTATAAGAACAGCTAAAAATTCGAAAAATCAAAAGTGGTACTTTTGTCTAGGAAAAACTTACTATTTCGGGTTAATTTTAATAGACGCCGGGATTGAAGCCGCGGGTAAAAGCTAGTCATTAATAAAAACAATTTTTTAGGTAGGTACTCTGTGTACGAATAAGTATTTATCTCTATTTTCAATTTCATTTACATTGCAAAAGGCTTTATTTATAACACCATAACTCCGCAGCGACCTGCATTTTTTATTCCGCGTTGCATTCAAAATGAACGCATTTTCGGCGGAATAAACAGTCTAAACTTATTTTACAGTAAAAAAAACATCATACAGTCGGGAGACAAGTACATAAATAATTAATTATTAAGGGTTCTCTATTACGTAATTAAAATCCACTGCTATGTTCTTATTATGCTATGCTCGAATTTGAATGCATATACAATATACATACTTTATTTTACTTTTTATTTAAGCTTTACTCAAGCTCACTCGTACAAAGCAAATTTTATACTTAGTGTAACTATAAATATAATCACATTAATATTATAAAGGTGAAAGTTTGTATGTGTGTGCTAGTTACTCCTTCACGCCACAACGAATGAACCGATTTAGCTGGAATGGAGATAGCTCATATCCAGGATTAGCACAAGCTACATTGTATCCCGGAAAATTAAAGAGTTCCTGAATTGAAAAACTTTAATCCATACGGACGAAGTCCCGGGCATATATTATGTAATTGTTTCAAGGCTTGGCTGGTTAGCTACAAGAGAGTACTACGTGCTACGAATACACACAAAATCTGGGTTAACCCGTTATTGTTTTTGTCAATAAGCTCCAAAAAAGTACCGCTCGGATAGTATTTTCACAAACATTTATCTGAACTGTGGTATGTGATTGCTAGACTGTGACATACCTAATACCATACCGTGAAACATTGTGTCGACAAAGTGAAAATTCACACACTGCCGAAAGCTGGACAGTGCAGTGAGTTTAATTAATTATTCCTACTGTAGGTGTCTCTACTAGCGTGTATTTGTAGCCTAAAAATTCTAAGCATTACTTAGTTATGTAAACAAAAAGTGTAATTTTTTTATTAAAATGTATTTGAATAATCTACATACGGTGTTCCGAACCAGTGTCGAGAGGATTCACTTGATAATTTTGGAAATAAGTAGGTACTTCGGAGTTTGGATCTATGTGCATTGTTGTGTGTGTGTGTGTGTGTGTGTGTGTGTGTGTGTGTGTGTGTGTGTGTGTGTGTGTGTGTGTGTGTGTGTGTTTGGTACTCCTTCACGCCACAACAAATGAACCGATTTGGCTGAAATTTGGAATCGAGACATAGGCTACATTTTATCCCGGAAAAATAAAGAGTTCCCGCGGGCATTAAAAACGTAAATCCACGCGGACGAAGTCGCGGGCATCGTCTCGTAATTTAGATATTCGATCATTGAATTTATTCATGTTTCATACAGTAGTATCAAAACCTCGGGCTTCCGCTAAAATATTGACAGGAACCATTTCCAATTACAGAATAACAACATTCTAACAGTGGCCAATTATATCAATTAGCGCGACTCGGTGAGGCGATGCCGGTGACAAAGACATTTCTAGCTCTGTCGTTATTGATGAAACAATTTCCAATAAACAACTGAATAAATTCATCGATAGAAAATGTAGAGTATTGTTCAAAATTATTTATTTTATGTTGGCCGACCTGTGTGTAGTTGTAGCTTATAAAAGTGGGAGCACTGCATCCACGAATTGATTGGCAACGATGATTCAAGCCGCTGCAACTCATTGATCGTTTTATATGACTATGCTATGGCTTTGCTCGGGCACTATACTAGTAAGTAGAGAGAGTGAAAGGCAATAAAGTATATAACACATCACTCATTTGCGACAAGAGTGACATAATTCAAAATCGACGATGAGAGAATTCTCTCGTTAGAGAGTAATGTTTTGTGGATGCTGCGGTCTCAAAACAACACAGCGGCCAAAAAAGCGACAGAGCATTAAGTCACAATCTCTCTCGCTCTTATTTTTTTGTGCTTAGCATAATGTTGTTTTTATATCAAAAAGTATAAATGTTTAATACTAAAATTGGTGAATTTTGAGTTCGCAAATGAGTGACATGTGTGTGTGTATGAGAATGAATGCGAGTAATAAAATAAAAAGAAGGTAATTAGATAACTTTGTCTAACAGGACACTAAAAAACTATATATTTTTGAGACTAGAGAAAGATATTAAGAAAAGAAAAATGTGTTATAATATTAAAAATCTTTATTTTAAGTAGATAATATAAAAATACCCAATTGTCTATCTATGGGGGTCGATGTGACGTTTGAAATAATAATAATTCTTCAAATAAAATCTTCCAAATAAACAAGATAATGATTCTGCAATCTCCCGCTATCGTAGAGATTACTTCATCCGCGATACAAAGGGTAGATCATCGGGACTAATGGCTGGAGTAATGGAGCCCTTTATCCCAGACCTTGAGGTACTTAGGGGCTGGAAGGACTTGACGTTATCTGCAGACCACTGGTATACTCAAACAATAAATACTCTTAGCCCATTCTCACACGGGGTAACCAAAATAAATCTAGTTTTTATTTGCCGATTACGTTATTTTATCTATACTTTTTCTAAATGGGCTTGCGCTTGACGCCAATCGATACTGGATAGCACTGATGAGGTTTAGGTTAGAGCGCGCTTGCCTAGAAGATGTCTATTCACTCTTGCCTTGAAATTTTTTTTTCCTCCGAGAGTAGGTTGCATCGTTGCATTTATACCACACAAGGATGCGAACACTCACGACTTCTCGCAGTTCTGTGGTAAAACGGTGAAGGAGGTACAAGGTTTGCATCTATACATCGAATCTCTGGCTTTCGAAACCTATATACACTAATAATAATAATGTCCTCCCGACCGAATCCGGCCACGGCGGCCAATATCCTCAAAGATCAGCCATCTGCGCGGGAGATATTTTAGTGCACAAGTGTGCGCGCAAACACACCTGAACTCTCTATTCCCTCACTCTCCTATATAGCCCGATGGGACGGAAAATCCGACACGACCGGAAAGAGATCAGGCGCAGGACCGACGCTATACGTGCTCTCCGGGGCACAGGGACGACTCACCACCTTCCTAACGCCAAGCTAATACTGAAAATTTCTTAACAGAAAACCCAATAAATTTTTGGCTCAACCCGGGAATCGAACTCGAGACCTCCTCATCTGTAGTCGAACTTGCTAACCACTAGAGTGACTAGACCAACGAGGCAGTTCACATATACACTAAAACAGACATGGCGGACTCTGCAGTTTAGTATAAAGCTCCAAGTACAGGTACCTACCTCTTTTATGTGGTTCAATTCGGTCGGGGTTGGGTTGAGGTGCTGATATTTCTCATGCCACCGTTGATGAAACTATTTTTTTCTTTCAAAATATTAAAAAACAACTATGCCGTACCAGGTACCATACAGTATCCGAGAACAAAATATCTCACTTCAAAGAGAAATTCGACGTATATTTCGTGCACCACACAATCTAGGGACAAAGTTGACCCACATCCTTGAGCTCCAAACGAGTTAATTTGCTTGGTCACTGCTGCAAATACTGGGGCAGCATAAATTTGCGGCCCATAAAATGCCATTCGGTCTTCAGAACGCCCAGCGTTATAAAAGGAATTTAGTCCGTAAATAGATATCAAGTAAAAAAGGTATATGAAAATTCTTTTATAATCATAAGTATACACATCGAAATATCTAACTTAAACCTTATCTATTTTTAAATATATGTATGAAAGGAAAAGGTAACTGACTGACTGACTGACGGACTTATCTATCAAAGCACATTTCAAATCACTGGACGAATCGAGCTGTTTGGCACACCGAGAGCTATTATGACGTAAGCATCCGCTAAGAAAGGATTATTGCAAATTCAACTCTTAAGGGGGTAAAATAATAAATATATAATAAATGTACCTACTAGTATTTTGTGAGGCAAAATATTTTTTGTACGTTTCCTTGTATCTAAGCCCTTGAGGTATTACCCTGCGTTTATTTTATTTTGCGCAGAAATAATAACGCCTAGTATTCGAGGATCAGAGGATGGCAGCAAGACGTGACAGGAATAAAGGGTTGCTACACGTCACCGGTATCGTTCGACGTTTCATACAAAAGCTTGAATTTTTAAAATCATAAGTGTGGTTTATAATTATGACTTCACTAGCTGATGCCCGCGACTTCGTTTGTGTGGAATTAGGTTTTTAAAAGCCCTCGGGAACTTTTCGTTTTTCCGGAATAAAAAGAAGCCTATGTCACTCTCCAGGTCCTCAACTATACAGTTTACCGATGCAAAAAATCACGTCGATCCATTGCTCCGTTACTGCATGATTGAAGGACAAAACAACAAATACCTAAACAAACTTTCGAATTTGTAATATTAGTAAGGATATTAGTAAGGTTAGTAAGAGCATTAGTAAGAATAGTAAGGATATTAGTAAGGATAGTAAGAATATTAGTAAGAATAGTAAGGATATTAGTAAGGATAGTAAGAGTATTAGTAAGAATAGTAAGGATATTAGTAAGGATAGTAAGAGTATTAGTAAGAATAGTAAGGATATTAGTAAGGATAGTAAGAGTATAAGTAAAAATAGTAAGGATATTAGTAAGGATAGTAAGAGTACGTATTAGTAAGAATAGTAAGGATATTAGTAAGGATAGTAAGGATATTAGTACGGATAAGGATTCTAGTCAGGCCCATTCTAGCCCTGCAACTAATGGTGAGATCTATAGACCGTGCTCTGACTAAGCTTGGACTAAAGACAGAGTTAAAACGAGACACAAATATGCTCTGACATAAATCTGTCTCGTTTTAATTCTGTCTTGAGTCTAAGCTGAGTGAGAGTGTGGTCTATAGCTTTATTTCAGAGATCTTCACGCTTATTTATAAGAGGTGTTTAAGTAATACCGTTTGTGGGAAAATGAGCTTGTGGTTAGTAGATGTACCTAGTTACCACTACCACTATATGTATAGGTGGTATTTCAATATAAAATATTTAGCTTTAAATTCAAATTCAAAATTTATTTATTTCACGTAGGCTACCTTGTAGCACTTATGACACGTCATAAATCTACCACCGGTTCGGAATGCAGATTCTGCTGAGAAGAATCGGCAAGAAACTCAGCAGTTGCTCTTTTCAAAAAATAAAATAATTTTACAATAAGTAATCAACTAAGCTAAGTGCTTCCACAGTGAAGCTTCAAAAATGCAATACATATAATCCAACACATGTCAACATGGGAAGACAAAGCAGACCCATTCCCGTTGGTGGCATCCGTTCACGAGCATGACGCATGATCCAGCCATTGCTTCGCTCAACCATATTTGAGGGAACGTAACATGTAACTTTGCGATGAAATAAGTCCTTTTATTAGCTTTATGATGAAATAACTCCTGACCGAGACTCGTTACAATTTCACGGCGTCGAAAAACAAAACTAACCGTTTTTGGTTACAAAGCAAAGGCTCGTGATAAAAAGTTCGAGCGCACAAAAGCCTTTAAGTCTGCAAAAAGTAGGAAACGAGTGCCGCATGTAGGTAACTACGGCGGGGAAATTAACTTCACTTTCGCGCGGAATTCCGAGGCTTTGGAAATTTGTCGGGTAAACCGTGGGGATGTAATGAGACAACCGCGATGTGTGAAGCAAGCGATCGTTCGGATCTGACTGAGCTATTCAAAATTCAAAAAAATAAAAATAAAATATTATAATAAAAATATAATTTTTTGACGACATGCCTGGCGTTGTGGTGATTGCTGTGGTCTTATGACTGGGAGGTCTCGGGTTCGATTTCCGGCGGAAACAATTTGGGAATTTATAATTTCTGAATTGCCTTGGTCTGGTCTTGTAGGCCGCCAAGATTTTTAGCGTTTCGGCACGATGGCGAGTAGAAACCGATAAGGTGTATAGATTGAATGTACACTGCCATATCCCTTCCAAGTCAGCCCACTACCATCTTAGACTGTATCGTTACTTACCATCAGGTGAGATCGCAGTCAAGATAATCCATCTTGTCACCGAAAAAAAAAAGAAAAAAAAAGATTTATTTAACAAAAATTACATAAGTCCGCATAATAATATTAACTATGGATCCCACACTAGGAGGTCTGTATCGTGGGGCCCTTTTTTTTTCTTTTCCCGCGGGAATTAAAAAAAAACCTCAATCGGCCGGCAATAAATATTTTTCTAATATTTTTACCGACTCCATTGAGAAATTCGTGCAATACGTCATAAATGAATGTAAATTGTACTTTTGAAGGTAGCGTCCGAGCTTATGATGCGGCCTGGATAGAGCTGAAAATTCATTACTTCCTCATTAGGATAACGCCGCGATCGTTACGCAGTAATGAGACGCCCGTTTTGTGTCTAGCACTTCACTGTTACTTTTTACTTTCCTGCCTTTTATCCTGTATCCTTTACTTCTCTTGCATCAGACGGAGCTTTCAAACCAGTATCGCAGTTCCAATTTTAAATAAAATATTATCTCTTAGGCCGTCTTGCACTAAATCAATATCAATCAATCAATAGTTTTTAATGCTGCCACTTTTTGGTAAGTTGAGAGTTTGCAAGAATAGGACACGCATAAAAAATTGAATTTAAAATTTAGGGGGAGGGGGGGTTTGGTGCAAGTGGACTTTAATCGAGCTTTTCAAAATTCAAAAACACACACACAACGCATGGGTGTTAATGCTGGGTGTGAGCTATCGTCAACCAAATCGGTTCATACCTTGTGGTCTTTTAAGAAATACGTAACAAACATCCACTCCATTTATCCATCCATCTTTTCATTCTCACTCACATAGCACTCGCTAATATGGTGGTAGAGATAATGTTTTATCTCGAATAAGTGGTGAGTTTAACCAGAATATAGAAAAAATCGGCATCTCTGTAAATGTTATTCTGTTGATTTTGATTTCATTCAAAGACTTACTACTTAGATTAGGAAGGAAAACTTAAAGAACCAAAACAAATGATGCCTGCAAGATTTCAAAAAACCTAATTCCACGGGGACGAAGTCGAAGGCAAAGCTAATATTCAAAGTACAGACAGTATTTTTAATCTTTTCAGCAAAAACTTTTGAATTTTAATAAGAGCGTGGGTCCAAAGACGTCATTTATCAGTCCTTATTAACACGATCCTAGATTAGAAATATTTAGAACTTAATCCGTCCACCAGCTAGTTCTTAACGAGGCGGTCAAGACCTGCGTTCATAATGGTAAATAATATGTTTTTCTTACTTATATAATAATAAATAAATCTTTATTTATTTATCAATAAACGTACATAATAACATAATGTGAAGCCCTGTCTCCTGTGGAAGTAAAAACTGTGTTACAGGAGACAGTGTCTTCCCTATATTTATGAACAAAATTTCACGTTTGACAAATAAAATTAGTAACTATCTAAAGTCTAAACTATGCTAGGTAAATTATTTAAAGATAAACTGCGAGATCAAATCAGAAATGAGGAGATCCGTAGGAGAACCAAAGTCACCGACATAGCTCAGCGAGTCGCGAAACTGAAGTGGAAACGGGCGGGGCACATAGTTCGAAGAGCTGATGGTCGATGGGGTCCCAAGGTGCTGGAGTGGCGACCCCGCACCGGGAAGCGCAGTGTTGGCAGACCCCCCACATGGACCGACGACATCAAACGAGTCGCAGGGAGTCGCTGGATTCAGGCGGCGCAAGACCGAGTTCTGTGGAGGTCCATGCAAGAGACTTATGTCCAGCAGTGGATGTCTATAAGTTGAAGAAGAAGACTTATATAACTACTAACTGATGCCCGCGACTTCGTCTGCGTGGATTTAGTTTTTAAAATCCCGGGGGAACTCTTTGATTTACTGGAATAAAAAGTAGCCTATTATCATTCTCCAGGTTCTCAACTATACCCATACAAAAAACAACGTCGATTTGTAGCTCTGTTGCAGCGTTATTGAAGGACAAAACAACAAACCAACGATATGAATTTAAAGCTATTTAATTTTGAAGTAAACTCTACAGGAAAAATAATATAAACGTAAAAATTCTTGTTACAAAAAGTAAATCAATTGTGCCTTGAAGAGTTCCCTCGATTTCTCCAGGATTCCATCATCAGATCCTGATTTGTTGACAATGGGACCACTTAGGGAGTATACCCTTTCAAATAAAAAAGAATTTTCCAAATCGGTCCAGGCGTCTTTCATTTTACAAGGGACACATTTTTAATAGAAAATGATGCTTCAACAACTTTTCAACATATACAATTTCTAGTTGTATCCATATATTTTGAAGCTTGCACCAAAACACATTGCGCCATGGCGTCAAGTTAGACACGTAACTAATGGCTGCTAGTTGATGACGTCATTAATTCCACACAGCCGCCGCTATTAATGACGTAGTAAACCGTGCGTGTCGTTATAGCATCAAACCCTTATTTATTTACAATAGAGGCTTTGTTTGGCTTTTGGAAACAGGTTGTAGACGCGTGGTCTTTATCTTCATGAATAAATTGAAAATGTAGTTTAAAATATTCGCGAAAGTAATCCACGATTATCATCCTGTGCCATTTGCAAAGTGCAGTTTCACGAAAAGCTTTTTAATTTAATGATAATAATCCTACTAAAATTATAAATGAGAAAGTTTGGAATAATTGGATGTATGGATGTTTGTTACTGAACCGAATTGACTGACATTTGGCAGACAGATAGATTATGGTCTGGAATAACACATAGGCTACTTTATATAATACAGGAAAGTTGAGTTTCCACGGGAATAGAAAATTTCAATTCACGCCATCGAAGTCGCGGGCATCAGCTAGTAATAAAATAAAATACAGAAAAAAAACCTTACAAACAACAAAATTATTTTATTATCATTCGTTATTTCGCTGTTTTAAAAAAAATTCAAATTTTTTGTAAAAATTTTAGTTGGAAACCTTAAATTTTATTCGAATTTTAGAAAGCAAAATAAAAATATGCTTTTTTAACATACGAGGTATTCATTCTACAGCGACGTTATCAATTCGGCTGGTATCATTTTTTTTCTGTACGTGATATGAACGCAGCCTTATCCACCCCCTTCATCTTTAATCGCAGCAGACAGGGCGGTGCTAATGAGAAAAATAATGAACGCCGGCGGCCTGCGCTGTGCAATCAGCACCTGCTTGTATCGGAATACCGACCTTTTCTAAGAGCCATATCTCATTAGGTAGCCATGGCAGCGACGCCAGCAGCGCTTCCGTGGCATCCCCGTACCCTTGGCGTCCATGAGACCACAAAATTAGCCGCCAAAATAAATGCCAGACGAAATTAGTATCGCTTGTTCAACCAAATAAATGGACGTCGAAGAGACGCCAAGCCGTCGCCAAGTGAGGTCGGGTTAGGTACGTTGTAATACAATTTGATACGTTTTGACTGGCGGCGCTGCCGGCGTCGCTGCCATGGCATCTTAATGAGATAGGACCCTTACTATTAACTTAGGTGGATTCACCTTACACCGTATGAACGGGGCACAGTCCAAAGCTTTTTCGTATCATCTTTCGTCTTAGCCTCAATGACTCAACGGTTAAAGGTGCGGACTGCAATCTTTGATTTTATTTTTCCCTATTTTAGTTGCTTTAACGTCAGTTTCATTTTTTGTTAAAAGTATAATAATTAGATATTATTATCTTTTTAAATACAGACTATAGAAAAAATTAGAAGGAACTGATATTATTAGATACGTCATGTAAAAATGTTAGGATGTATTTAACCCACATAATAATCCAAACAAAAAGATTAGCGATAAGTAAATAAATCTTTATAAATCTCAGCACGAAGGGTCTTGGCCTCAAATAAAAAATACGGCAATAGGATACCTTTGTTTTGTTTGAGCTTTGACCCCGGTCTAAGACCTTAGACTTAGCTGTGGTATAAGTTCAAAGATGAAAGCGTTTTTTTTTTTTAAATTTTAATTATAGGTTGACGTAAGTAGCGAGCAATACAAAGTTATGTCGGCCTTATGCTTAGATCTATAGAGCGTGCTCTGACTTCACTCAGACTCGACAGAAGTTTGAGATGGGTAGAGGTTTTTAATTCCTGGATAATTAGGCCAAAGTATTTAATTGGAACACATTTTTTATTCAATGAAAAGTCCTTGACTGCGATCTCACCTGATGGTAAATGATGATGAGCATCCCTTCCAAGTTAGCGATAGGTAGGTAGGTAGGTTAGATGGTAGCGCACTAACTTGGAAGGGATATTGCAGTGTACATTCAACCCATACCCCTAATTGGTTTCTACACGCCATCGTGCCGAAACGCTAAATCCCTTGGAGGAGTCTCATTTCACTCGAAGAGAAAAGATATTTGACCCTTAGATTAATAGTTTACACTAATACATGAATTAATTGTTAGGAAAAATTAGTTCTTCTAACGATCACATCTTTTTTGTCCAACTCAATTCAGACATGCTGTCTTATTCCTAATTAAACTATGGAGTAGTATTAGGGCAATAAAAGCCGACATAGTTTACAATGCTACAGTCTAGGATACGGGGCCCATACAAAATTACCTATTATCCTTTGCAGCTCTCTTTTCGACTGTAACTTGGGCCAATCACCGATACATGGCCGGCGCAACAGCGAAACGAACAGTCGAATCCCGCCAGTAAATCTTGTAAAAAGGATTTGCCCCTTGTACTCGCGCCGATTTACTACCACAACACCGCTCCGCTCCACTCCCGTATGTACCGGTGTTTTTGCACCTACGTGAGATACATTACGATCGCTTTTCCGTTTTGAAATTCTTTATTTTATGACGCATATGTATCTACTCGAATGTTTGGAATTTGTGATTTGAGATATTTTTTTATTTTGTCATTGTCATACTTTTTAACCAACGAAAAAAAAGAGAAGATTCCCAATTCGTCGCGTATATATATTTTTTAATATCATTTACAACAGAATTAGTACCAGCATATATATCTTTACTCTTATAATAAAGTGAAATATAATTGCGAAGTGGACAAAATTTTTTTTTAAGAATATTAGCCAAGCTGATCCTTCTATCCCCTCCATATAAGGGGAAAGCTTGTGCTAGGAGTGGGTGCGACAATAGTGCAATGGGTGGGGTTTGAACCTGCAACCTTTCAATTTTCGGGGTGCACCTTTAACCGTTGGGCTATTGAGGCATGGAATGTTCAAATATTTTGGTAAACTCTTCACCTTACAATGCATATTATATCCCTAGGGATATAGTTATATTATTATATACCGTAATATTATTCTAGTGAAAAAGTATACATTTTTAAGAAATATGATTAAATAATGTCGTTGAAGTACATCGCCTACAATTCGGTTTGCAACTTACGAGCCGCTTTCATATAACTATATTACGGTATATAGCTATATCACGGCTACAGCCATCTTACTGCGAGATAGACTTACTACTTATTATTTTAAAGTATGACGTGTGTCTTCAAAACACACTTTAAGCAAGTACTTACTTGGAATGGTTTTCGAGACTGTTTAAAAATAACCTAGTCAGTTTATTGCATCCATTACGGTATCATTTTCCCCGGCTTCATTATTTATGTACGGTTAAGGGTCTCTTTCCATTAGCTACCGGACCAACTGCCTTTGACGTGAAAAATAATTTCTGATAACTTTTAGCGTTTCGTATACGATAACGTCGCTTTACCACGGGCCCTTTAAAGGCTTCTGCAGACTTACAGTGATTAAATTCAATTTAATAGTCAAAATTGAAATTCAACCTTGAGAATATATAGGTACCATTTCAATTCCTTATAATAGAGGTACAGTTACAGTTAGCTTTTTAGAGGTACAGTTAGCTTTCTTACAATATATAATAAACAATGTCCTCCCGACCGAATCAGGCCACGGCGGTCTACACGTAGTATGTGAAAACATAGGTGCACTCTCTATTCCCTCACTCTCATAGTCCGATGGGATGGAAATCAGACACGACCGGCGTGAGGTCAGTCTCAGGACCGACGGCTTTACGTGCCCTCCGAAGCACGGGGTTGACCCGCCGCTAACATCCAAACTCCGGGCTAGTACTGAGAATTTCTTAACAGAAAAACCTAATACATTTTATGGCCCGACTCGGGAATAGAACCCGGGACCTCGTCATCAGTTGTTTAGGACTAGTATACAATACCATTATGAGTGTATTTGCTTATCGTGTGGCGCGAGTAGCGGCGAGTCGGCTCTTAATGGATTCCTGACGTTGAAATAAATGATGGATCGTGCGATGCATTACCTGTGGACAAGGAAGGTGGGTTAAATGTGTCAATGGATTGTATGTACGTATCGTAGATTGACAATGATTGTGCTTTCTTAGCTACCTAAATATATAAAAGGCAAAGGTGACTGACTGGCTGATCTATCAACGCACAGCTCTAACCACTGGACCGATCGAGCTGAAATTTGGTATACAGGTAATTAGGACGTAGGCATCCGCTAAGAAAGGATTTTCGAAAATTCAACCCCTAAGGGTATAAAATAGGGTTTTGAAAACTCGAACTTTACGTGAGCGAAGCTGCGGGAAAAAGCTAGTCCAGTATAAAATGGATTGACGGCAAAAGCAAGGATCCTTACTTTTATAAATGCGGAAGCTTGTTTTGTTTTGTTGTTGGGGTTTTCTTCAATCACGCTACGATGGCTACGGGTCTACGTGATTTTTTGGCATGGGTGGATGTAGGACTTTTTTTAATTTGAAATAGGACAATCAATACTGGATAGCACTAATGAGGTCTAGGTTGGAGCGCGCTAGAAGATGTCTATTCACTCTTGCCTTGAATGCACTCAAATTATAGGTGGCAGGAACAAAGATGCTGGAAGGGTGTTCCACACCTGAGCAGTTCTTATCAGGACTTGGCGTAGTTCCGGGGTAAAATGTAGCCTATGTCCCAACATAGGATACTTTTTACTTCAGAAAAACAGACGGTCCTGCGGGATTTTTAAAAACTTAAGTTCCAGGCATCAATTATTACTAAATAACTTAGTAAAAAAACGACTCTAAAATGCTCTAAACCTAGTTTTATAGATGGCAATTTGCAAAGACTCAAGAGTTAAAACGAGAAAAGTTTATGTCAAAACATTTGCGTCATGTTTGTGGCTAGTTAGCTCTATAATTCCCAGCTATAGGTTGAGATTTGTAGAGCGAACTCTGACTGAGTTGAAACTCTGCTCAGGCTCAGGATAGAACTAAAAAAAAAATTAAATTCTAAATATAAATACATAAAATAAAAACAAAAAGAAATACAATAAAGTATTAATGTCCTATTTCTATTGTACTTTTATTTTCGATAAAAAAGATATTTTTATTTGTTATTTTTTCGTGGGCGATTAAAAATAGAGAAACGGGTGGGTATAGAACCTAGGACATTTGGAACTAAATCCTAGCTTGACAGGAGCTATATTGGCTTCAAGGTGTAAGTGTATGGCCGCTCTTCTGGCCATGTTTACTATGAATGCCGTGTGGCAGCGGCGAGTTGGCTGGTAATGGATTTCTGACGTTAAATATATGAAAAATCATAGCCACGGACAAACGTGGGGGTTTTAAAATGTTTACCCAGTGAATTGCGGGTTTCACCATAGGGGAAAGTAGGAGAACCGGTATAGTTATTGGTACTTTGTTATTGAAAAACTTGTAAATCTCGTTGTTAAATGGTATATTTATGGCAACACTGCTATTGTCTGTTAGGAAGTTTTGACAAAACGCTGCCAAAAATAATTGTAATTATTTGACGAATAACTGTAAAGATTTTAGTGTTGATTTTATTTAAATTATTTATAAGAAATAAAAGAATTTCAGTAGTATTATTTATTAAATTCATTAATAAAGTATAGTAGTAACAAAAGGCAACTCAAATCAAGAGTGAATAGGCATTTTCTAGGCAAGCGCGCTTCATCTTATACTGAATCTTCACTTACCATCGCAGCGAAGCGCTAGTCTACTAGCGCTAGTGTAGACTGATGACGCGCTAGACACTACACGACTTTTGTTAGGTCGTTTTTAACCGATTTCAAAAAAGGAAATTCTCAATTACTCATACTAATATGTTCCCCGATTACTCGAAGGACCGATTTGAATTTTTTTTGTTTGAAAGAGAATACTTTCCAGTTAGTCCCACAGTCATCAGGTCAGGATCTGATGGTGGGATCCTGGAGAAATCGAGGGAACTCTTCAAATTTTATAGACAATAATTGATATGCTTTATAGTACCATTCGAAGTCGGTTTTGTAAAAATAAATTTTACATTTCCTGATTTATTATTCGTAGTCGCAAACACACGAATGAACGCAAGCTAAAAATAAAGAACGTTGTAATAATTTTATCCCAAGCTCTTGATCGGCTCTTCAGTCTTGAAAAATAGTTGAAAACAATAGTACAGTGAAGTGAATCTTGGAATCTTGACTCGCTTCGATCAAGCCCTGCGGGAACATTACGGCTGGCCGCTGTGTTGCCCCAGGAATTTCTAGCGACCACTCGTAACAAATTCTTGATAGCTTTGCGATTTTCCTCCCGGCTATTCACAATAGGATTAATATTTTCTTGTTATGTTTGTGCACACTGATTTTATAGAAATTTAATACAACAAAAATTTAACTCTGTTTTGTTTTAGTGAGTTCTCAGTACCTCATTAGGTTAGTAAGTTATTCAATAAAATGTTCGATTCTCAGGTTGGTTTTTCAGCAATGCCGGAAAATCTGACACGACCGGAGAGGTATCAGGCGCAAGACCGACGGCTTTACGTGCTCTCCGAGGCACGGGGGTGACTCACCGCCAACATCCTAACTCTGGGCTAGTACTCAGAATTTCTTGACAGAAATACCCAACACATTATTGGCCCGACTCAGGAATCGAACCCAAGACCTCATCATCCGCAATCAAACTTGCTAACCACTAGATCAAAAAGGCAGTTAAGACTACGTAGAAAGCCAGGAAAAAATCAATTTTCGTGGCTAAGCAATGAAATAATACATGCACGTAACCTCGTGTGAAGCGCGACAGCTGATGCTAGCGTATTGCACGGAATAGGAGAGTAGTAAGCGCCAAATATATCATGTATTTTAATAACTCGTAAAAATATTCATTAAAAAAATAACTATACGTCTTTTAGTATATATATAAGAATTTTAAACAAAAAATTTGGCTCTGTAACATGCAACACATTGAAAATAAATGCATTTCGGAGAGTGTGCTCAGGAACTCTTCAACTTGGTTCTACCGTCTCCATTCTACCATCGAAACGCAAGGCACAGAAAAGATCTGCATCTTTACGTAGTTGAAATCCCAAGAACGCGCACTAAGCGCTTTGCTTCTTCGTTCCTGATACGCACCGTTAAAATTTGGAATGCCCTTCCGGCTTCCGTTTTTCCCTCTAACTATAATTTGGGTACCTTCAAATCAAGACTGAATAGGCGTCTTCTAGGCAAGCGCGTTCCATCTTTGGCCGCATCTTCAGTTACCATCAGGTGTGATCGTAGCCAAGCGCTAGTCTATATGTTAAAAAAATTCTAAAGATTTCCCACTACGCGCGGTCCGGTTACTTATTTTGGTGAATATAATTTACACGGGCTTACGAGGAATATGTGAGTGTACCCTCGTTCGGAGCCGAACGACGCGTTTGACGCCACATCACGTTCGCGTCGTTCCGGGCAAACGGCTCGCGTGGAGTGGTTGACACAGTTACATTATGGTATTACACTACTTACACTCTTATTTAGCGCACTAAACAGCCTCCATTAGGGGGTTCTACTTACTGCGCGTGACGGTGCGCGTTGCGGCGCGATGGGGCTGTAATTTGCACACCTTAATAATTAGGATAGAGTTTAAAGCCTATGCAGATGAGTGAAAGTGATTTTTGAAATTCCACTCCCAAAGGGGTGAAATAAGGGATAAATATTTTTTGTATGAAGGTCCGTCATTTTTCAAGTTACATCAATGAAAATTGGTGTTTTGCTTTTCGATTAAAAATAAAGAAGAACATGTTTGGTGTCTGACGTGTGAAATCTAGGGATCAGATAAAAGACAAAAGTATCGAGTAATTGGGAAAGTACCGAAACTATATAGTCTATACTATTCTCTTTTTGATGTATAGCGTTATCTCTCTCGATCAAGTGGTACAGCTTTCTAAAGCTTTTCTAGGTATCGAACCAAAAGTATCAATACTGCTCAGGTATCGATTCTTTTTTGGAATCCCTAAGCATCTTGCAAAGTTGACGGCAAACTTGATCGAATGTGGCTTCCTTAACAGAAAATCAGGGTGGATTGTAATAAAAAGATGTAAACCCCACCAAAAAAGAATATTCTATATCAAGAGGAAAATGGATAGTCATATTTTTTATAAAAAATATCTGATCGAACAACACCCGAATTTGAAAAGGTTTAATTTTAATTTATTTTCGTATGCAGCTCCTATTTTTAAATTTCCTTAAAAGTCAATAAATACAATTCAAATATATACATTTGATTTATTATATTACGAAAATCACGTCTAAAATTCCCCCAGTCTTCCTTAATTTTATTCGTCACAAAGAACAAATAATAACCTCTTGTAATTGAAGATCAGAAAAAATAAAAAATGGCGTCGCGCTGCGTGACACGAATAATAATAATAATGGTGGAAAAACGCCACTGGCCTGAATAATTAAAACTTATGTATGAATGTATAAATTCAAATATTTGTCCTTACAAATATTATAAATGCGAAAGTATGTTTGTTTGTTGGTTTGTCCTTCAATCACGTCGCAACAAAGCAACGGATCGCCCTGATTTTTTGCATCGGTATAGTTGAGGACCGGGAGAGTGACATAGGCTACTTTTTATCCCGGAAAATTAATGAGTGATAGGCCGTAGAGTAATGGTTAACACACTCGGGCGCGATTCCCAGAGAGATGTGGATTCGAATCCCGCTGGCCTCGGAATTTTTGATATATATTTATAAATCTATTAGCATACAGGTTCAATTTATATAAGGATAGGTAATATAACATTGTTTGTATTGTTTCATTCGTTTCGAACACATAGAAGTTTGCTATAAAGAGATTAGTTCGAAAACTCGAGGGAAGACACACTTGTATTGTTTTATCAAGTGAGCTTTTGACGTTCAATTGTGCAAATATAATCCTTATTCCAATAGCACTATGGTACACATAAGACGTGTAAACAATTTTGGATTTGTCAAGAAACTTGGTAGCGTCCACAAAAACAGGTGTCATGTGATTTAAGGTTTCGAGGGATTTATAAGTAGAGTGCTTTTCGCCTGGTGATTTAAGTGGTAGGCTTACTTTTGTTTCAAGAACTTTTTTCTTTATTATCCTGAGACAACGAATACAATCCAAATTATTACTCGTATTAGGGAGATATATACCTGATGCCTGCGACTTCTTCTCTTTGACTTTCCGGAATAAAAAGTGGCCTTTGGTTCGGACCGCCTTCGACAACCGATTCACTGCATTGCCCGCCCGCGCTATTACTTATACTTTTTACTCGGCTTCTAAGGTTCGTACCGTGATTTTCAATAGCCTACAACCTTTCTCAAGAATTGGGCTATCAAATACAAATAAATTTTCAAATTAACAAGTGTTCAAACAAACAAATTAACAAAGTACTTTGTTAGTAGGTAAAGATGACTGTATTTACCTTCTTCAGTTTCAACGCCCACACTTGAGCGATAAGTAGAAGCTAATGCGTCTGCTCAGCCACCCTAGTCATATTACAAACGTATTCTGTACAAACTGTAGAGCAACAGGTACAAAAGGTATCAACAGTACAAAAGGATTCCAAAGTTCTTTATCACGCTTCCCTTCTGAAAGGATAGGACGTGCGATAAAAAAACTTTGGGAGCCCCTGCTTTAGCGTTAGCGATCGTAGAAAGAGACGACACGTTTGTAATATGGATAGAGACGCAAATCTATTGAGGGGATTTTGGCGAAGGTAGTTATCATCCAGTCGGAAAAGCCGTGACGCGAAGCTTGTTCTTGAATAGGTTTCGATTAAGTTTATGGGTTTTATAGATTCTACATCTACACCTTTTCTCGGTTACTCCACTACTATTTGAGGTAACGGTGCAGCCTTAAACCATTACCATCAGGTGAGAAATGCAGTCAAGACCTGACTCGCCTCAATGAATAAAAAAAAATGGTTCTCAGTAATATTATTGTTATTCACAATCAATAGCAATTCTATGACTGTTACCCCGTTTTTATATAAAAGTACTAGCTTTAACCCGCGGCTTCGCTCACGTTAGGTTCGATTTTTTAACCCCCTATTTAACCCTCTTGGGGTTGAAATTTTCCAAAATCCTTTCTTAGCGGATGTCTACGTCCTAACAGCTACCTGTATGCCAAATTTCAGCTCGATCGGTCCAGTGGTTAGAGCTGTGCGTTGATAGATCAGTCAGTCAGTCAGTCAGTCAGTCAGTCAGTCAGTCAGTCAGTCAGTCACCTTTGCCTTTTATATATTTAGATAAACCCAATAAAATAAGCTAAAATAAGAAAAATCAGTCGGATCCCATATTTCACGTAAACAATTTATCACAATCCGATCTATCAAACGCTAAAAAGTATTCGATAAATATAAATCCAAGTCCTAAAAAGCTACCACGCATCGATAAATCGAAAATAAAAATACCGCACGTTTTTGTCGATGTATGACGATCAATCACGTCGACTCGAGCGTCCCTAGTCTAAATAAGTTACAAATGGCTTATTTTTCTAAAATTTCTTTCCATACCGGGTACCTTTATACCGTTCCAGATGTGACGGTTTAGTGAGGGTAGAACGTGGGTGGAACTAACAGTTAAATCCGGTATTACGGTACCTTAGGAAACGTATCGGTTAAGAGGATATGCGGTCGGAGAGACTTTTGAAAATTAGGTATTACTAGCTGATACCCGCGACTTCGTTCGCGTGCATTGAGATTTTTTTATTCCCGCGGGAACTCTCTTATTTACTGGGATAAAAAGTAGCCTATGTCCTATTCCAGACTATAATCTATCTGTGTGCCTTTCAGCCAAATCGGTTCAGTCGTTGCGACGTGATTGAGTAACAAATATACAAACTTTGGCATTTATAATATTATATTAAAACATTAAATATTAATATTATATTATTTTAATATGATTTTATATTATTAATATTACATAATAATAGGAAGGATAATAGGATTTCAACTTCTTGCATCAAGACGCTTTTTCGTCAATCAACCCGTAATCTTTACCCATATTCTAAATTGGAAAGTGTGTTTATTTGTTGATTTGTCTTTTAATCACGCAGCAACGGAGAAGCGGATATTTGAGCACCTGGAGAGTGGCATAGGTGTAGAGTGATATATACTTTATATTCTGGAAAATCAAAGAGTTCTGGCCGGCTCTTAAAATTAAATCCACGTAGACGAATTGGTAGGCATTAGCTAGTTATAAAATCGTCATGATCCTAGAACAACGATGCATCTTCATTTTATCAACTTTACAGTACGCCATTTGAAATAATTTCCGAAGTTTTGTTGTCACATAAAACGTTTATTTATTTTGTTGTCATAACTTTTTAAATAAAAAATATTTAGCAATCAGTAGCAATGAAGTTTCACATATACCCATTAAAAAGGTTCTATTTTAAAATAGTTATCAAATAAAAATTGTTAATTAAATGTTCAAATATGACAGAGTCATTTTTGGGCTTTTTGACAAAGCTTTTAGCAAATCTGTCACTGTTCTACGACCATGACGAAATAAACGGCACATAGATATTATCGCTTATTTTATTATATGAGTATTACTAGCAAAATTTTAGTTATATATATAGATATACGAGTATTCCTAGCAAAATGTTAGTGATGACATTCCCTGTTCACGCACGATTTCATTGTGGTAGTGGGCAGGCACCAATATTTATAACACCATTATTCTGCGCGGGCCTTTATAATTTTTTTATTTTCCCGTCGCATGTAAAATGAACGTATTTCCGCCGAAAAATAAACTTTGCAAATTTATAGTCGAAGACCTAATGGAAACTTTCAGTGCGTATTTAAACAATGCTGAGTAATTTTCTTCATATGAATTTTGAATCCGTGGTGGTAAATCTCAACTAAATACTGGTATTCTAATTTTATAACTCACTTTCTGTTTCCTCACTCTCATAGGCTGAATAATGACCATCCGTCACGATCTGAGAAAGATAGGTAGAAAAATCGGCTTTACGTGCTCCCCGAGGTAAGTGGCCGTAACTCGGCTAACTCTTCGGGCCAACGGTCGACTGGTGGAGTGGAGAGAAAGGGACCCTGAGTGGCAAAGTACTGACTCTCTAGAGTCAGTACTTTAATGCGCGCTTTAATTGAAATTTAAGGGCGCGTAAGTATTGAAGTCGATTTGGTTGGTTTACAGCTTGCGTTCGGACTCGCATCAGCACAAAGTGTTTTAGTATCCATCTCTTAAAAGGTAATCAAGTAGCTTCCCGTGGAAAGGTGAAAGCAGTGCTCTAAGCAAGCAACATAGATAATATTCTCACCACACTGACAAAGAAACAGTACTACTAGTAAAAAACCAAAATTAAAAACGTCGTAGGCACCTGCCTACATTCATGAGTTACGCGTTGCTCCGAATTTTTTTTTTTTTTGGATATTGTACCTTTTTGACAGCTAAGAAAAAATAGCTTATACAGAAATATGTCTTCAACATAGCTAGACAGCGTACACTGGAACACACAGTCCGTGAATGGCGTTAAATATGTTCTCAAAAATTCCCACTGGCTCTCTATTTATTAATCCCCTGCCATAAAACTTTGCATGGACAAAGTAAAAATTCATATTATATCACAGAATAGCATCGGACAGCGAAATAAATTAATTACACCAGTGTAGACACACCGCCGGGCTCTGACGCAACACTCTGTAGTGAAACGAAAAATATTTATTTGCTTTAATTTAAAATATCCGGTGCGAATTCTTTTTTTAATAGTGACCGGTTTACATTGTTCAAACCGTTTCATCCAGTGCATTACCAAGCTGGATAGTCTTAAGTCAGTGGGAATAGCACTGAAGTTGACACCTAGAATTTCTACATTGCAATTTCTCTCTTAGTTTAACCCAAGTACTATAATAATTGGCCTACTACCACCATCCTCTACTACTACCATCATACTATAGCCATCTACTTGGCTTTTATATACATCTGTTGCTTAATTAGCAACAGACTATCGAATTTGTACTTAGTTTAGTTCGCGTTCTGCACTCATTGACGTCTGTCATAAAACTGGTGGTGTCTGTCGTAAACGACTGGTGCTTCTTACCAGGCCAAATCTGAGTAATATTATTTTTTTTGAAATTAAATATACTTCTCATCAAAAAAAAAAAATAAACACATCCATACTGAAAGGTGTTGCAAAGTCTTACGATTTACGATTATTTTTAACAAATAATACACACAACACTCAATGCAAAAAAGAAGTCATCATATTTTTAGACTGCGTCCAATTTTTTGACCCGGAATCAAATTGCACAATTCCAGTAGCAATTTTGGCACTGGCACCCTACTGGAACAACGTAAACCAGTTATGAATAAAAAATGTCTGGTGCAAATAACACTTTTTATTAATAATTTAATACTGAAATTGGGTTTCATATACGAAATGTTCTGAACTTATTTCCTGGTAAAATTTGCTTTAGAAGACTGACGCAAAAAAAAAATTTAAAAGAATTTTATGAATGAAGAACGTAAGTGAATAAGCAATGCATGTGACAACAGTTTTATCTACAAATGGCAAATCATTTATTGTTAGATTTTTAAAAATAACATATTCTTTTTTCCAGGAAAACCATTCTGAACCGGTTACAGATTTAAAAATTCAAAAGATCTTTTTAAACTTTCTAATTCTTTATAACACATAATTACAGAATTCTTTTTAAAAAGCACATAATTGCTTATTCAAACAATAAATCATGTGCAAGGTTCTATAAGTAAAAACAGTGAGAAGCAGTGTTTTTCTGAGCCCTTTTCAAGCATGGACGGGTTTTTCTTTCAAGTAAACAAACGTCGATGGAGTTGAAGTTAATTAATCTTAATTGGCTACAGTTTGTAGAACCGTGAATGCTTGGTAGCTAATTTTGAGGACCTGAAAACAAAAGAAACAAAATAATATTAATAAGACATTATAAACAATCATCACAAGGATTGGTAGTCGCTACGCCGCTCCTCGTAGCGACTTAAATCTATGTAAACAAATGTAAATATTGATATAAATCTATATGAAGAAACTAAGATATTTTTTAATGACAAGATAGCCCTTACCGCGATCTCACATGTTAAGTGACGATGTAGTCTAAAATGGTAGAGGGCTAATTGGAGAGGGAGATTTAATCCTCCAAATAATTTTGAATTAGACTCATCATAATTATTGCGAAACGAAAATAGTTGAACATATTCGTATAGTTCTTGCAACTCACGAGGGTACGTGCCTCATGATTGTGTGAGTGTCGTATCTGTATAAGTGTGAGCGAGATCTTGCTCTTGCCTGACCGCTCCCACCTAGTCTCCGACAAGCACGCACATTTACGCAATGTGCATGCACACGACGTAACCACAAGTAAAGCTCACGCGCCCTCGTGAGTTATGCACACACAGTATTGAATTACTGGTAATTGAATACATACAGCTGTCATAGTTATTAGTGACAGATCACTCCCGACGCCTGTGACCAGACCAAACTCCTTTTTCATGTATGTTACAATTACAAAATAATTCCTTTTATCTTTCTGCTCCATGCTTGTCCAGTCGAAGTTTATCAAAGCGTTTTGGAGATTTTTTGCCTAAGAAATAGAAATAAGTATTTTGTAAGTAGGTATCTTTAATAATATACCTAATATCTCAACGGTTAATGGCGCGGACTGAAAATAGAAAGGGCGAAATACTGGGCACAGATGTCCTCTCGAATGAAAAAAGTTTAAAGCCATAGTCCACTACGCTTTATATTTTCGGATTGGCTAACTTCACACACTCTTGAGAACATTACGGAGAACTCTCAGGCATACAGGTTTCCTCACAAATTCCTTCTAGTTGTTCTTCACCTTTTAAAGCAAGTGACATTCCTTTATATAGTTCTTGCAATTCACGAGGGTGTGTGGCTCATGGTTGTGTGTGTGTCGTATCAGTATAAGTGTGAGTGAGAGCTTGCTCACCCTTGACCGCTCCCACCTAGGCCCCTGACAGGCACACATACTTACGCAATGTGTATGTACACGACGTAACCACAAGTAAAGCTCACGCGCCCTCGTGAATTGCAGGAACTATACCTTAATGTAATTAAATACTTATTAGTAGGTACTTTTGTTTTAATCTGTTCACCAAACCAGTTGTATGCGAAAATCTCCGCGAACATCGGCATCATATGAGGAGCAAATTTCCAATTTATTTCCTAAAACAAAAAGTATTAATTTCTATTCATCAGTATCATTCATTCATTCGAAAGCACTTTGTCAAAGTTTATTTGAATAAAGAATTATTCTATTCAATTCTATCACCTTCAACAATGATACCTACTTTTTGAACAAACATAGCTAAATAATTTTCAAACACTTGTAATACTGAAATTAGTTTGAAACTTTGCAAATATTGCTTTCAAGTTCAGGCCGAAAATCCAATTTACTTCCAAAAATAGTAATTATTAATTTCATTGGTTTCCTTTTAAAGCAAAGCAGTGAAACAAGTTTCGCAAATTGATTTTGTAACACTTCTAATTTGGTTTCAATACTCCGATTAGTTTGAAACTTTGCATAGTTTGATAACAAAGCAATATACTGATATTCAAACTGGTGGATTAGGTAACCTGATAAGTCGAAGTTCCTTCTAGATAAACAGTGTTAAACAACTTGACGTTAGTCCAAACTCTCTCCAGGACTGACTGAAGATAGTTTATAACATCTGAATCTTATAATCATCACAGCGATGTATCTTATTGCTATTAGGTGATTGTCTGATGGGAGACTTTGGCCGTGGCTTGTTGCCACCCAACCGTTAACCGTTAAAAACGTGCTCCCAAGCGATTTAGCGTTCCGGCACGATGTCGTGTAAAAACCGATGAGGGGGTATGGGTAATTTAATCTACACTGCCAAGTTAGACCGCTACCATCTTAGACTGCAATGTCGCTTGCCATCAGGTGAGATCACAGTCAAGGGCTATCTTATCAAAGAATGAAAAATAAAAAAAATTCGTTAACACTCTAAATGGATTTATGTTTAAAATTAAAAATCAATTAAAAACTTTTCTACTCAGTAGACTCATAAAAGAATTAAAGTACCTAAAATTGTTTTTCCGTGACCCGATTTTGATGAAACAAAACCCCAAGCAACGCTATATAGGTACTTGTGAAAATCTTGTGAAAATTCGTCAGTTAGTTATGGAGATTAGATTAAGTTTGATATAAAACAGTTAAGGATTCCGGACTAGGATTAAATTAAAATACCTTGCTCATTAGAAGTAAAAGAAGACAGGTACACATTGCAGCGTTGCAAAGAGGCACAAAACCGAGCCACTTGTACATGCTACTCAGTCCATTCATGTATCTGTAAAAAAGTATATTATTTATACGAGTAGTTGAATCAAAATCAAAAAGTATTAACGAGCATTAAAGACAAGAATTTGGACAGCTGAATGCGCAGAATGCCAGAAAAAAATTAGATTTCACCCACGCGATCGTGACGAAGCGATGAAATAAAACATGCGTATTGCGCGGAATAGGAGTGTAATAAGCGCCAAATATCATGTATTCTAATAACTCGTAAAATATTCATTAAAAAAAGGTTATATCGTCCCTTAGTAATATGTACAGGCATTTTATATAAAAATTTTGACTCTGTAATATGCACCACATTGAAAATAAAACCTTAAAAATTAGACCTAACTTGCGATTGTATTTTGTCGAGCAATGATTTTATGTTTCTACTCAGTATCGTCCCTTGGAAATATGATGTCATTTTTGCCTATTTTTTTTTTCGGATAATTAAAACTTGTTGTATACTGCTGTAAAAATCAAATCTGCATCGAAAGATTTACCTTTAAACGTGCTGTTAAAATATTCTTCGTCCGTTGTATTGGTTTGGCTCAACACGAAAACAAAAAAAGAAGGACTTTAAGTCTTTCACAGAGTTATACCTAATATTCTACTATCGAGGTCACTAAAAATAAATATATGTTTACTCGTTTTTGAAGAGAAATGAGTTGCATATTAGGTTCATTAAAATAATGAAATTAGTTTTACTCAGTCAGTTAGCGAACAACGCGAATGGAATCCATAGTTTAGAGTTTAGACGTACTGGAATTTTTGCGTCGCCACATAAACTCCTCGTTCATACAGAAATTGATTCCCCGTTTACACCAACCAAAGCTTATTAAAGTTAAGAGTAAACTTACTGCACTTGCTTTACATGGCTCTCGTAAAAGTTACGTAAACTCTCGTTTAAGCGTCTTGCATATGATACACTGCTCTCGTCGTCAGCTTTTGAGGGAACCAACAAGACTTTATTTAAGCTATCACTTGCAATACAAAAGAAATAAATTAATAAAACGAACCACATGTCTAAAATAATAGTTGTCGATACTTCGAACAAAAATATACTGTGGAGTAACCAAGCGATTTCGTAGTACGGTGCAGTCAAAGGCATCAAAGTATTTGTAGACCGGGATAGCAAAGGTCTTTTGCCCTGAACGTAGTACCATAATGTTGACATTTCGTAAATAGAAATTGGAACTAACACAATAAGAAATAATGTGTTAACAATTTTGCGAGCGGTTTTAAAAACATGAATAATATTAATTGTAGAGTCAGATTTTATTAAGTCAATAAAAGTAGTTTTAGCAGTGAGATAAAGCTTGCGAAATATGAATCTATTCTCAATGAAGAGCAGCATTTTAATGGGAAAAATAGCAATCATAATTAAAGTGTAACACGCTTCAGCCTGAAGCTCTGCATCATCTGTAGACTTGAGGCAGTCTAGAGTACCAAAGAAGACGTATACAAATAGAAGAAGGTTTGCGATCTGGTGTGTGAAATATTTTTTCCATGTCCAATCTGGATCGAGGACTTGTTGACCGAAAATCCGCTGTAAGGTCAAAGCGACTGTGCTTATTCCATCGAATTCGGTTCTAGCTCCAACGGTTTTTGAGAGCTTTTCAATTTGTCCTATGAAACACTTCATCATAGTTTGGACTAGACTGATTGGACTGTAAATACTGTATGCGTTTATATAATGTATATTGTTGTTTATATAAAGTATATGTGTTTATATAAAGTGTATTATTAGTACAGTTTAGAGCAAAAGTGTACAAAGCTTAAGTACAAAACAGAGTTGCAATTATTCGCGTTTGTCTGTGTATTGGGTTAAAAATTTTATATTTATTTCTGAGTGAATTCCGAAGCAGAAGCGTAATCACGAACATCTTAACTTTCGAATAGTAAAGGTGAATTCCGAAGCAGAAGCGTAATCACGAACATCTTAACTTTCGAATAGTAAAGGTGAAGTTAACGTCGCAAAGAAATTTTATATGAAAATGATAGAAGCGTTCCTGTCATTTTCATAAAAAACTTTTTGCTGACGTTAACTTCACCTTTACTATTCAAAAGTTAAAATGTCCGTGCTTAGGCTACTGAATTTCGTTATCTATTAGCCGACTCGAACTTAACTAGGACGTGGAGGCATCTGCCTCCGAAAAGGTTTACTGATTGCCTTGGTTAGTTCAATAAACCACGTCCCCTAAGACCGAAGGCGTCACATTCCAACGCACCAAATCTTGTGTACACAAAAGGTAAGTCAGCTAGCGAGTTCTAAATTGAAATTAGTTCAACGAGGATTGAGAGAATTCTGTTAGCTCAATGCGAGCAATCTATCGGAATTATTGCGAACAAATAAACAAACAAAGCGAACGGCACTTCGTATTTGTATTCCAAATTAACAATTAAGTTTGAATTAGAACTCGGTGACACATAATTAGGATGGAAAATGTATCGACCGATTGCGGTTTGGTGCGCACTTTTAGATTAATTGGGCCGTTTAACGATAGCAAACAGGGATGGATAATATTCAAATGAGGGTGGCTGTAATTAGGTACTGCCTACTGCCTGCGGGTCACCGCGTGCGCGACGCGTCCTCGGGGACTATTATGCAGAATTAAACGCCGCGTTGGCACACGCCTAAAGCTTGACGCTTATTGGTTACGAGCGTCTGAGCAATTGAAAGAAAGAACACTTTTTTAAGATAGGTTATATGCTCAGAGGATAGGAGAGAATAATTTCATTGCACACTAGGTAATATAAAACTAAAACTGACTGTATATATAGATCATGTGATCAAATAAATCTAAATATAACTATATATCAACGCACAGCTCAAACCACTGGATGGATAGGACTGAAATTTTGCATAAAGACAGTCGTTGTGACGTAGGCATCCGCTAAGAAAAGATTTTTGAAAATTCAACCAATAAGGCTAAATAAGGGGTATGAAAAATCGAACAATAAATAATAATAACGTAAGCGAAACTGCGGGCAAAAGCTAAATATTATGTACACATAATATCATCCAGAAATCACGTTGATCCATTGCTTCAACAAGACAAACTAAAAAACCTCCAAACAGACAAACTTTCACATTTTTAATGTTATTATAGTTAGGTAGGGATTTATCAGAATATACACTAAATAAAAAAGGCTTTTAATATTTAAATATTTTTTGCTATATATACTTATAAGTCCAGTTCGAGAAGACTCGATTGCATAAGATATAATTTCCTAAACCTAATAAAAAAATATATATATGTATTTCTGTCTATATTAAAAGTGTAGTGGCTGATGGAATTAAAGATCAAAATAATAATAAAATTAAAGCATTTTCTTGGTCACTATACATGGATTAAGCACTCACTTATTATCATAAACTATTAATTAATCTTTTGCACCTTGTTTTGTTATTTCCCCTACGTAATTTTGAACGGATTCACTGCAATTATCTGTATTAAGTATGCAACGCCTTACTTCTATTCCACAAGATATTTTTAAGCGGTTGATTTTTACTGAAAATTGGAAAAGGAGTCTTAAAGTTGTCGGTTCAAAGTTGATTTTTGTGTTAATCGGCGTTGTACGTAGATCTTTTAGCGGTTGTTGCGGCAAAAATCGAAACCCATTTCTCTAATTGCCCGGTTGCTACAAAATTGCACAATAATAATTCATTGCCAATAAAATACTCATTTTGAAATATGGGTTACGCGGCGGAATCTTTCAAATTGGTTTCCTAATGGGTGCCGATCGTCAGCGTTGGACTTTTTGTCGTCATGCTTTTGAAATATTAATATTTTTATATCGCGCGTAAACTTCGAAATGGACGTTTGTAAATGATCATTTTCTTTTAACTTTTTTTTGGAATATTGGAAATGTAGAGGGAATACGCATTTTCAAGGCAAGCGCGCTCCATCTTAGGCTGCATTTTTACTTACCATCAGGTAAGATTGCAGTCAAGGGGTAGGATGACAAGATAAAACCAAAAAAATATGTTGCCTAAGGGTGGTCAGAAACAGAACCACTTCATAACGAGTCGTCTCTATCTTATACTTATGTACCTACCTAATGTTTCGCCTCTGATAGTCATATGTAAGGCCTGCTGCATGGTGTTAAAATAGTTGAAAAATGTAGACTCTATAAGTAACACAAATAGTATTAAAATTTTCGATATTAAGTTTTGTTTTCACAATACGAAAAACAGAGAATGGCGTGCAAACTAGCCAAGTACGCGCTTTGATAAGTGCATCAAGTAAGCACATCGGGCTATATCCAAACCATTGTAATAACAATATCCAGCGGCCAACGGTATCACATAAAAACAAATGGTAGTCTGTGGTTTTCGCTCGGAATTAAATTCTGCCCACAGGCTAAACAGTTCTGTTCCACCGTTTTCTACACGCTGATATTTTAGGTGCTTAAGATACAGAGTTTTATTAGGCTGTGGGTAAAAGGCCGAAATATTTGTACGATGTTCACAATAATAACACATAAAGTGGGCTATTTTGAAAAGTGTCATTTTGTTAATATGTAGAAATCAGAGGCTCTGATACCAATGTCCTTTAGCAGGATATCTTTTTTCTCGTTTCTTTTTGAAGTACTTAATAATAGATGAGTTAATGATTCGTTTTTCTCTCTAACTATAATTTGGGTATCTTCAAATCAAGAGTGAATAGGCATCTTCTAGGCAAGCGCGTTCCATCTTAGGCCGCATCTTCACTTACCATCGGGTGCGATCGCAGCCAAGCGCAAGTCTATATATTAAAAAAAAAAGTCGTTTTTGTAGTCACTGCCTGGATGCCTGGTATACTTCGACCACCAATTAGAAAAGATTTTATTAGTTCCACATAGGTACATAATATAAACTGTGAAAGTGATTCCTCCCTTCGATTGTGTTTTTTGTGTATGTTGTGGTTGTTATGTCATTCACTTTAGACCAAAATTTTACCTATAATAACTTTTTTGTTGACCCTTTTTTGTTAGTCAAACTTTCACGGTAAGTATACGTTTAGAATATTAGCGAAGCTGAACTTGACTTATCCCCTCCAACTTAAGAGTGGGTACGACAATGCAACAGTGAGACTCGAACCTGCGACCTTTCAGTTTTCAGTCTTTCAGTTTGACCGTTGGGCTTGAACAAGATACATTTTAAATCTTTAACGTTAAATCTTTAGATTTTGGTTTAGGTAAATCGTAAATTCGCTGGACTTTGTTCTTCTTTGAGAAGATAATAAATAAGGAGGTAAATCAGGTAAATATACAAAATTACACAAAATTTAGAATCTATTTCGAAACACGCTTTTATCTTTGGCTTTTATTTAATTTATGTCATAATCATCAACAGTATTCAAAGGTAATTTAAGATTAAGTTAAGCCTTAGAAATCGTAAGCTTAAATATAAAATCCTTTTAACTTTGACAGCATTAAAGCGAAAACGTTGATTTACCTGATTAATTCAATTGATTACGGCGACCTATAGAAATCAAATTAGGCATTTTAAGAAGATTTTAAACGAACTCTGGCACAAAGAGTGGCTCCCAAATCCGTCAAATTTTAAATCTGGTGTAAAAAAATCTGGTGTTTTTGATCTTCTATAGAACTTAGCTTGTAAATATTCACAACGTTGATAGATATCGTGTATCGAAACACGTTCTGAATACGTATAATAGGTATACAGTATACACGTATGATGTATACATGTTGTGGTTTTTTTCCCACGACAGGGCGATAATATGTTCTCCGTGTGTTCTCAGTAGTAGGTAACATCAAAACATAAAAAATATAAATACAATCAAGATGCTAACAGCATTATCCCATTTTTATATTCATATATATTTTTTATGAAATCTACCAGGGATCCAAAAGCTGGCAGCTACCTTGACCAAAGAAGAAGTTTGGGCTACCGAAGGGGCAATGCTACCAGCATTTTGTGTAATATGCCGCGCTGTGGTCACTTCGATGAGGTTATAAGATTTATTTTAGTTTAAATTTTAGAAGTTATTAAATATTGATTTATTTTTTTAATATATAAATAGTTCAATATTATAAAATCAACTTTAATGAAACAATTTTTTTAGTGCAGTTCCGAGTCCGTGCAGCGTACAAGACGATAAAAGAGCACCAATCGACGTTTTCTGAATGTTCTTCATTAATAAAACGTTCCAAATGAACAGCCGCTCGATTGAATTGTAAAATATTTTCGGCAAGCGTTGATTACAGTTAACGACGCGAGCCATTATTTCCCTTTGCTTATCGACGGAATTGTTTTTAAAGTTTACACTCATGTGAATTTCGGACGGTGTAAAGCACTAGGCAGATACAACGCGCAACGTCAGAAGCTGTAGGGTAACTTTCCAACTAACTGTTGACTGTGTCACTTGTAAATCTGCCACTAAGTATGGAACGGAAATGATACTGAGAACGGAAATTAGTATGAAACAGGAAAGAAAAAAGACGTATTTTCATTCGTTTTTCGTGGCAAATGACAGGTAACTCTTCCCCTGTGCGCTAGCTTCGCTTACCTTCTTAGCAATTTAAGTGGTTCGTTTCTAACTCTCGGTGGTGCAAGACGATTAATTATTAATTTAACTCCTGTCAAGCAGTTAACTCGGAGTAAAACAGATAATCCTAGGATTGTACAACATCGAAGTTCGTTGTCCTAAATCACAATTTCATTGTGACAAGAGCCATTTGGCACCACACCGTGTTCTAAAATGGCTCTTATATACCACGTGTTGCATACCACAGATTTGTCCATTTAAAACTCTCATCTAAGACATTTACAGAAGACACGTTTCGGCAGCAGTTCTAAGAAATTTTATTTCATGGCATTGGTATCTGTCATAGTAAATTTCTATAACCTGCAGACATGCCGCGTTGGTGCGCTGCCGTCGCTGGTTCAGTGTATCCTGGTGCACTACAAGCGTCGCGCGTTTTGTATGACCGGGGCTTTACGCCACGCCGGTGTTGGCCTATTTTATTTTAATGGCGCTTTTTTCGCTGGCTCATCTGTTTTTTAAGCTATTACTAGCAATAATAAAAATAAATAGTAAAAATATAACATTCAATAATGTTAAATAATTATATATTATTTGATAAAATTATGCTAAATATTATCTATATTATAATAATAGCTGATGTATGACGTCTGTAGATCTAGTTTTTTAAGGAGTCCATGGGAACTCTTTGATAATCCTTCCTTAGGTAACAAACTATCTTGCTATAGAATATGTCTACAACGTTAAGGCATAAAAGCAAAGACATAGAGACAGACACAGAACGATGACAAAGCAGATTTACTTTAAGTACTCAAAATAGAATAAATGAATGAATACATGAATGCGTAAATGAATAAATTAATGAATGAAATATTCTTTATCGTACACTAAAGAAGAATAAGAACTAACATAACACAAAGTAAACAAAACAGAGTACAGTAGGCGGAAAATAGAAGGAGGATTGTGGGATTGGGAAGTCTGCGTAGAATCAACTCAAAATGTTGAAAAATCAACAGAAAATCAAAATGATGCCAATAAGTGTAAATTGTAAGAAAAAGGACACAATAACAAAGCATTTAAAGTCACGCGAAAAGTTTTATTATCAATCCCGAAAGAAAGTGGAAATTTGATTTTGCCGCGATCGCAACTTCGTGCTGCCCGGACGTAATCGAGTTTTCGTTTTGTTACGCCACCCATTGATGTGATGCAACCTAGATACACAGTTTAATAGTGTTTGTTCATAATAACTTGCGGATGGACGCTCGAAATATCGAACGCTTTAATCAAATATCAAGTTTTCACATCACTGCCCGCTCTAAAAATAACAGCGTATACGTCGTAGTTTTATAAAGTTTTTTTTCTCTAAAAAAGAATATTAGCCAAGCTGAAGTTAACTAATATCCTCGTATCTCCTCCACATAAGCGAAAAGCTTGTGCTAGGAGTAAGTACGACAATAGTACAACGGGTGGGGTTTGAACTTCACTTTCACTTTTCAGTCCGCACTTTTTACCGTTGGGCTATTGAGGCTTTTGGAGGCGAGGTGTGTTTGTTTGATCGTATTCCTTCAATCGTGCTGCAACAGAGCTACGGATCGACTCGATTTTTGCATGGGTATAATTATTGAGGACCTGTAGAGTAGCGTTGCCAGACGTCCCGTATTTCCCGGGACATCCCGTATTTTAGGCATAGTTTAAAATGTCCCGGCGGGACTGGCTCTGTCCCGTATTTGAACCGTACTTCGTTTTTCATTTTGAAATCGATCTAAGTATTCACACACGCAACGTTCGTAAAACGTACGGTTTACATTGTCTGACTCGGCTCGGCTCGAGCGACTGTGTAGTGTGAAGTAACTTGCACTTGCCGCCCGCATCGACCAACGTGTTAGTGTCAGAATGACAATGTTAAAACTGACTTGATCCTCAGAAAAAAATTACACTAAGTAATTTTGTTTTTTATTTGTCCCGGGTAAAAAACTGAAATCCCGTATTTTTTGCCCATTTAATCATTTGTCCCTTATAGGCTGAAAAAAATCTGGCAACCCTACTGTAGAGTGACATAGGCTACTTTTATCCTACAAAATCAGTGAATTCCCACTTAATTTTAAAAACTAAATACAAGCGGAAGTCGCGTGCATCAGCTAGTTCTAGATAACTACAAGTTAAGTGTAAATCTGTCACCAAAAAAAAGTTGCTGAATTTTTTCCGTTACGCTGTTAGGGGTAACTGTGTATCTTTGTAATGGATTTTGTATATCAGTGTAAGTTTTCAACCAAAGATAGATTGTTATTTCACGTGACAAGTAGTTTATCTCGCGTACTCCGGGAATGAATAACAAACGCTAATGCAAGGACGAAGCACAGGTACGGTCCTAAGCTAACAACGCACTCTGGCTTAAGTCTAAGCTTGCGATCCAGTGGGGTTTGAACTATGCTAATGCTAAGATAGTCGGTGTAAGCATCAATGCAGTAAAACAGGTATCTTTAAGGCTTTATTATACAAGTGTAAATTGAACATTAAAACACCCCCGGCATTTGTAATTAATAAAAATATGTAATTCATCATTTTGTGGTGGCAGCCATCTTGGATTTGAATTATCATAGTGTATTCTACTAGTCAAGCCCTTTCATTTGATACCCATATTGAGGGAGCTGTGAAAAAAATATGTAGGCGCCATTTTGTGGCGGCGGCCATCTTGTACCGATTTTCATCAAACATAGCAAAGAACACTGCCGACTAATTCACCTTTCAAATACAAAAAAACAAAATCAACTAAATTAATAAAAGTCAGTTATGAAGAGTTATACCACTATGTTAGCCTAGTCCTTTTTTAACCGACTAACAAAAAAGGAGGAGGTTCTTAATTCGTCGGAATTTTTTTTTATGTATGTTTCCCGATTACACGAAGACGCCTGGACCGATTTGGAAAATTATTTGCTTTCTGAAAGGGTATACTTCAGGTGGTCCCATTGTCACAAGGTCGGGATCTGATGATGGGATCCTGGAGAAATCGAGGGAACTCTTCAAATTTTATAGGCACAATTGATATACTTTGAAGTGGGTTTTGTAAAAAGAATTTTTACGTTATTATAATTGCTTGTTTTTATTTCCAGCTACCAAAAATTGAAGCTAAGTTTATATTTTCTGGTGAGGTGTACGCCAAGTTTAACGCCTAATGCTTGTAGAAATGGCTTACAGGCTTAAGTTTGTTCACACCATGTCAAAAGCAAGCACAATAAGGCCGCCGCTACACACACAACTACTAAATCTAATAATCTCTTGTAAGCAGCTTGTAAGGGTGTAAAACAAGCTGAATATCTTAATGCAAGCTAGTTAGCTAGTCTATGTGCAATTTTTATGCAAGTTAGTCAGCTAGCTTATGTCCATTTTTTTTTTACTCTTGATGAACATCGAATACTCACTACATGAAATCTAAATCTAATATATAAAAGGATAAGGTGACTGACTGGCTAACTGACTGATCTATCAACGCACAGTTCAAATCACTGAAAATAAATTTAGCATAGGTACATTGCCTGTTATGATGTAGGCACTCGTTAAGAAAGGATTTTTGAAAATTTAACCCCCAAAGGGGTAAAATAGGAGTTCAAAACTCGTAGTATTTTTTAAAAGGCAATACATAGGAGTATTTCAACAGTGTTTTAAAAACGTTCAGGGAAAATCTAGCAATAGATTTACGTTTTATTGGGAGTGAAAGCAGATAAGTCATTTTCAGCATTCTTCAAAAAAAATTCATTAAAAATAAGACTTCAACATAGGTGTACAAACTAAAATTGTTTTATACTTTGTAGTGGTATTCGCAGTCGATTTCTTAATAAGAATTTTTATTTATAGTGTGCATAGGATCAATCTACACATTCTCTGACTGCGAGTAATTTGCTCTTTTCTTTGAGGAGTCCCGTCTTCCATCTCGGACGGACTGAATTATGGAGTATCATCGCCAAAAAAAAAAACGCGTTGTGTTGAGAACTCCTCCTTGTTTGAAGTCGGTTAAAAACTGATAAACATTATGTTTGGCGGTTAGTTCATACAAAGAGCTCAACGGTTTGACTTGCTCCCTAAGAAAATAAAAAATATGTAATCAACGTAATTGGCCCATAACGGCCGCACCAGTAAAATGTAACCCGGTATTTATTTAGCCGCGCATTTTATACGTGCTATGAAAGTTTTAATTTGCGATTATGGCCGACTATAAACACTGAGCTCAGGGGATAGGGGCGAAGATCGCGTGCGCTTCAGCTTTCATTACTTCCTTCTTTACAGTGTCATTAAGCCATAAACTGAGGCTATCCCTTGTAGCTAACATCCGCGCTGAAATTTTTATACAGTTTAAGAAAAGAAACCCCCGAAAAAATGTTCGGAGTAAGTCGTTGTAGAAACTGTTTATTGCATGCAAACTTTTTAGACTTTGTAGTTGTTAAAACTTTTTCAATAAGTAAAGCTTGTAAAATGGCTCTTGTTTGATTTGAATTGAATTGTTGAGGGTGTAAACTTCCCTCAAGCTGTCAAAATCCTCCGATATAGTGGTCGGAGACCTTTTTTGGCGCGTTTCCACATCAGTAATGTCATCTACTAGTAGTCGCGCGCGACTTCGTCCGCGTAGAATTTCTGATTTCTTTTATCTAATAAGATAAATTTTCCCGCGGGAAAGAGACCTAATTATGGGCAAAAGTCCTACCTTCAGTAAAAACCGCGATTTGGCACCGACAGAGATCACAATTCACATGTAGGTTTTTTTTAATTTTTAAAAATTTCTTCCCCTATTCTACCACCCTCACGGGATATTTTCCTAAACGGCTTATTAGGATTTTATGATTTAAAACAAATGAACTATCATGACTTTGGCTTCAAAAACATAGGACTTTCAAGTAACCTTCCAACCCCCATTTCACCCCCTTAAAGGAGGATTATCTCAAAACAACTTCTAAGCTGATGGCTACGCCTTAGAAAGAATCTACCTTCTAAATATCAAGTTAAAATAACAATAATTAAACATTTCCCATACAAACTTCCATCCCCTATTTTAGCAACCTCAAAGGGTAATTTCCTAAAACGGTTTAAGTATGCAGGTTTTTATGATTTAAACTTTATGACTTCAGAAGCAGCAGTTTCAAATAATTTTCCAACCCCCATTTCACCCCCTTAGGGAGGGTTATCTCAAAACCGTTTCAAAGCTGTGTCTATGCCCTAGAAAGAACCTACCATCCAAATTTCAAGTTTGTAGACTATATAGTTCCCTGAGATTTCGTGGTTAACTTACTTTTATATATAGAATATAGATAGATTTAGTTTCTACTTTCTACCCACACATCAAAATTAAAACATTTCACACGTATTCATGTTGTACCAATAAAATAAAACATTAATAGCCAACTAAGTTATATTGTGAAATAAAATTACTTACCTAAGTACAATGGCAGTTATTCGGTGCGATAAAATTAAAGGCATCAGGTCAGTCTGTGTTTATGGCCGCAACATAGTCCTAGGAACTTATAGACTGTACCAAAAATATTCGTCATTTATATATATAAAATTCAAAGTCCTGACTGACTTACTGACTGAGATATCAACGTACAGCCTAAACTACTGAAGTTAGAAACTTGAAATTTTTACAGTTGGTTCCTTTTATGACGTAGGCGCACACTAAGGAAGGATTTTTGAAAATTCAACCCCTAAGGGGGTAAAATAGGGATTTGAAAAATTGAACTTAACGTGAGCAAAGCCGCGAGCAAAAGCTAGTACACAAGAAAGGGAAAGATGAAGTTGTTTTACAGCTTCAATAGTATAACGGGTAAGGACTGAAAACTGAAAGTTCGACGTTTCAGTCCCCTGCACCTGTTGCATTATTGCTATACTAATAAAAGTTTTAGGTATATTTGTTAACAGAGACGAGGGGAATATGAGTAAAGCTCAATAATTCTTTAAAAGAAACAATATTTTTTTTCAATATTTGGTTTCTATTAATTTATGGTTTATCATCGTGTGTAAAGCCTTACAATTACTCTTTATTAATTAAATTTACCATCTTACTCTATTTTCCGGCATAAAAAGCCTATGTGTTATTAATATATATGGTACTACTAGACGATGCCCGCGACTTCTTCCGCGTGGATAAAGGTTTATCAATTCCCATGGGAACTCTGTAACTTTCCGGGATAAAATGTAGCCTATGTTGTAATCCTGGGTATGAGCTATCTCCATTTTAAATTTCAGCCAAATCGGTTCATTGGTTGTGGCCTGAAGGAGTAACAAACATACACACACACACATACACATACAAACTTTCAGCTTTATAATATTAGTGTGAAGTGTGATAGTGTGATGTGATGTGATATTGTATCTCTGTGCCAAATTTCAGCGAAATTCGTTGCGGCGCGGCGTGATTGAGTAACAAACACCCATCTATCCAGCCATCCATGCATCCATCCATCCATACATCCAAACTTTCGCATTTATAATATTAATAAGAATTTGTAAGGATATTACAGATTTAACGGCTGATTTGTCTGTAAGTTCATAAGACTACGTGGCAGTGTACTTACTCGGGCCGTTGATTAAACGGAAAGTTCCCCTTTGTAGCCGTTATAAAAGTGCACCGCGCCGCCCGTACTGCCCCTTCAGTGTTTATCAAAATTACAATTTAACCAGATTTTGTGCGAACCTTGTTACGAAGTTCCTCAAGAAGCCTCAATAGATCAACCGTTAGTAGGACTGAGAACTGAAATGGTCAACGGTTCGATCTCTTGCTCTACTGTCGTACCCACTCCTGCATAGCTGTCATGGGCGGGAGAAATTTTATCCCCGGGGAAAGGATAAAATGTTTATCCCCTCGCTCAGTTTTATCTACCTGTCGAACATGAGCAAAACGGTGGAAATAATAATCATATTATTCTTATGGGAATATACTTTTCCTTTCCCCTGTTGCCATGCTTTAGTATAGGGAGAAGATTATTTTATCCCTTGTCAGTGGATAAAATCGGGGGATAAAACTTTTATCTCCTCCCCATGCTAATCCTGCTGTAGTACGTTTATCTCACGAAGTTACGGGCACTTTACTTGTGGTTACGTCGTGTACATGCACATTGCGTAAGTGTGCTTGAATGTCAGGAGCCTAGGCGCAAGCGGTCAGGCACACCAAGCTCTCCTCACACTTATACAGATTAGCTGTCAAACAAAAAGAATCGCATCAAAATCGGCCCATTCTTTAGTTTGCAAAAATTTGGAATGCCCTTCCGGCTTGCGTTTTTCCAACTGACTATAATGTGGGTGTCTTTAAATCAAGAGTGAATAGGCATCTTCTAGGCAAGCGCGCACCATCTTAGGCTGCATCTTCACTTACCATCAGGTGAGATCGCAGTCAAGCGCTAGTCTATATATTAAAAAAAAAAAGTTCGCTACGAAAGAACATAGAGACACTTATATAATCATTCAATCGTCAAACTTGAAACACCCCTTTATTTCGTAGGGGGTTAAAAATGTACATTTCAGTGTGCGGGCGAAACCGCAGATACGTTTATTTATCGATACACGATAAGCAAAGCTCGGTGCACAAAGCTTTGTGTTTGCATTCTCAACTAACAGTTTAGTTATTTGAACGCGGTGACACATAATTGCGTTGCTAAATTCACTGTGCGATTGCTGTTTTAATGTATGGTACCAGTAATTCAAAAACCGATGTGGTCTCTACCCTCAAATAGGGAGAAGATATAGGCAAATATCCCACATTCGTTACTGTCATAGTTTCAGACCACTATTGGTAAACAACCGTAAGCGCGGTCCTTGTGATGGTCGGCGGGGTGCAAGGGTGGTGATGCAGTCTGGGTATACAGCATGCGACGTAATTCCCGCCTTAAGATCTACTACATTCTATGATATTTTTTAAACTCACTCACACACACACCCGTGCACACGCATCCACGCAAACAACGTTGTGAATATCTTAGCTGTTTTTATTTTTACTGTAACTTCTGAAAACTACCCTAATTTAACAATCTTACTGTATTATGAGTTCTCTGTTAAACTTTATATTTTTTAAATTCAAATAATGTAACCATTTTTGGCTTTATTTAAGAACTAAAATAATCTTGTAAATTGTGTTGTTTCTCTTTTGTTTGGCTCGAAGAGATAACGTTTTCCTAAGCGCACTTCCTGTGAGGCTGGATTGACGACTTCAGCGTGGAGGAGCATTTAACGCATAATAGATAGAAACCTGTAACCCGTGTGTTAAAAGAAGATCAAAAGTTTCACGCGCCTCTGTCTTCTTCTAGCCGTGTTGCTCGACGACAGTAATTAATTGAGCTATTAAACGATGCCGAACACGAATATTATTCAAATGAGATACTGTAGTTTAACCTGCGCCCGCGGGTTGCCTTGCGTATGACATATTGTCGCAATTGACCAGAGATAACAATGACCATAGAGGAAAATTGTTTTAGTTAAATTGTGTATGGTATTATATCTAATTGCTAACTTTAGCAGACGCTGTAGGTTTTCTTATTTCTGTTTCAATAATATCTTCCCAACCGCATCCGGCCACGGCGACCAATCATCGCAGAGATTATCCATCTGTGCAGGAGATATCATAGTGCACAAGTGTGTGCGCACAGGTGCACTCTCTATCTCCTGAATTTCATAGTCCGTTGGGACGGAAATATGGGATGGGAAAAGAGATCAAGCCCAGGCCGAAGGCTTTACTTGCTCTCTGAGGCACGGGGTGACACTACCTACATCCTAACTCCGGGCTAGTACCTACCTACTGAGAATTTCTTGACCGAAAAACCCAATGAATTTTTTGCCCAACCCGGAAATCGACCCCGGGACCTCGTCATCCGCATTGGAACATGCTAACCACTAGACCAAAGAGGCAGTTCCGAGTTATTTCTGTTTTAGCGCGGAACTAACATCTTGTTTACAGAAAGAGTAGTGTCTGGGTGGCCTACATATATTCCAAGTTTTTTAGTTCACATCATCATCTATAGACGTCCACAGCAGCGCGCAACAGAATATTTCTGTGTATATCTAGTTCGATGACCCGAAGCATGCATTAAATTCCTTTAAATTCCAATATCAGGCATAGAGTTATGTAAAGTTGCAAGCCTCTACACTCACTTCACATGCATGGTAGGTAGGTATCATTCATTAGTGACCACAATTTCTGCAACGCTCCTGGAGATTTACATCCTATAGGGCACTCTGTCTGCACACTCGATTGCAGGGGAGCTCTGCTAACAAGCGGCGGGCCGGTCTAAGACTTGCACTGTAAATGCCTTTGACTATCCCTCACATAGGAAGGTACATTATTGCGTTATAACAGAACTAAAGCGCAAATTAGACGGTTCATTTTTCGAGATTTTTGCTTTCATTTTCGAGGCTTTATCGAAAATTAACTGCCTAAACACCGACCGTTCACCGTTCACAGGCGATGTGCCTCCGCGAGGCATAAGCTGTACACTGAACTCGTCATGATTTCTACTAGCTTTATCCCGCAACTTCGTCCGTGTGAAGTTAGATATTTATAAAAATAAAAGGTTTTTTCTCTGAGATAAAAAGTAACTATGACCACCTAAAACATCACGCCGATGCATTTCTCCGTTCCTCTTTTGTTGAAGGACAAAATAACAAACAAACTTGCTTTCGTATCTATAATATTACATTCCTAGTAGTTTTTAAAAATCTCGTAAGAAACATCTGTTTAACCAAGATATAAGGTAACTTATGTCACTCTCCAATTCCTCAATATGTGCATGAAAAAATTACGTCAGTCCGTTGCTTCGTGATTGAAGGACAAACCAAAAACCAAACACACTCTTGATGTTATTACTATTATGGCCTAACAAAGATGATGTAAGAAAAACAGCATAAAAGTTCGCCTTTGAGACTTTTGTCGAAACAACTATTAACTATTTATTATTATCATCACATACCAGCAGGTGAAACCGCTGTCATCGAATAAAAATATGATGTAAGAAACCGATTTAAAAAAAATGCAATGCAATCCATATTGTTGATATTGCTCACAATTCATTTTTAAGTTCACCGAAAAGAATGCTGGTATTAAAAAAAGTCAATTTTGTAGCCTTTTAAAAAAGTTTAACGGTGAAACAATGGCGTTTTAAATTGTACGTTTCAATATCTCTTGCCATCCCGAGCTATAATTTCCGTAGAGCGGGTGTGGCCATTTCTACTCTACGACTTAGACAGCTAAGAAAAAATAATAAAATCAGCCAAGCCAAATCAGCACTAACTAACTGGTAACTTTGGTGCTACAAATATTCATGAGCGGTGGTATTCATTTTTACCTCCCATAGTAAATCAATCAGCTGATCCACAGGTCCACATTTTTTTCACATTTCGACCTATGTTCCTTGCGGAAAGTTGTTCAATTTCATGAGCACATTCACCTCCTTCAGGGTTATTTAACACTTTTGTTACACGTTGTATATAATTCATTGTATAAGTAACTATTTAATTTTAAAGTTTAAAGTGTGAGAGCACAGACCGTCAACAAACTGTCCTGTAGTTTGACGGTAGCATTATAGATAAATATTGTTACCTTCTTTAATAAAAAAAAATGGCATGTAATTAAACGAGCTTCTATTTAATACCATTATTGGCTTCTAAATTACTAAGTCAGCTTCAACTAGTGAGCCTCTAAAAAATATAATTTTAGCATCTATATTTATAACTTAGCTTCAAACCGTGAACTCCTAAAATACTTAAATATTAGCATCAAATAATACACCAAATCTTCAACCACATTTTTAATTTTTTTTTTGTGAGAAAAATGAAATAAAAAAATGTTTCTAACTAAATAAAAAAACGTTTTTTTTTTGATAAAATGAAATTAAAAAAATGATTGTTTTTAAATTTAACTCAAGATAAATACCTACACATAACATTATAACATTTTTGAAAAAAAAAAATCAAATGTTTTTTCAACTTTTTTTTTTAGTTTTAGGTAGGTTTACGATCCCAACAGAACCTAAGTGCCCGGCCTTCGGCCGGGCACCTTATTATTCATGTATAACCCTAACCTAACCTAACTTTAGTTTAAAGAAAAAATTATACAAAAATAATTGCAATATTAACACACTAACAACAGAACAACAAAAAAAACAAATGCATGTTTTGAATGGCGCTCTCTGATTGGTGCAAATAGCCATAACCAACGAGATCGTGCAAATTGCCAGTCGCATCCGTCTCACTCGCACCAACGAAATCGTGCAAATGGCCAGTCGTATCCATCTCACTCGCACCAAATCGTGCAGTGGCAGTGGACAATAATAAAAATAGTGGCTCTTTATTTGATGCTTTCTTTGGAATATTTTGTGGCCATTGTGAAGAAGCCGAGTTAGTATATTAGAAGCTTCATCATTTTCCCGTTGCTGAGTTATTAAATTAGAAGCTAGGTTTTGATGCCAAAAAATAAATTTTGTTGGTCGACTTATTATATTCCAAAAAAAATCTCTAGCCAAATTTCAAACAGATTTTTTTTTTCAAAATTCAGTCGTTGTGGCGTGATTGAGTAACAAACATACATCCAAACTTTCGCATTTATAATATTGTAAATAGGATAATAAATAGGATGATATTACCATCGTTCAGCCAAGCTAAAAAGTCGTATCGCACTAGTGTCGGAAAGTGAGAATATCGCAGTTGATTCGCTTGATAAGCCCGAACCCGTTGACGTAATCAAATGCAATTGCAGCGGAAAACACACATTCACTCGTACACCAGCAGAAGCTTTTTTTTTTCATTTTTCATTTATCTTTTCGGTTTATATCTGACCATCTAAGCTAAAAGAAAATATCACCAAAATAGAAATAGCATAGATGGAATATTTTGCCAATCGTGGTTTTATAAAAAATCCTTAAAAGAACCCTCGATTTTTTCGGGAAAATGTAATGCAGGAATATTATGTAGATAAGATCCTTTATTTATTGGTGACTAGCTGTTGATGCCCGCGACTTTGTTCGCGTTGTGGATTTAGTTTTTAAAAAACGCGGGAACTCTTTGAATTTCCGAGATAAAAAGTAACTTATAATATTAGTAAGGATACAAGATAGACAAAATTGTCCACTGTTTCCAGAACAGAATTATTTAATTGTCTCGTTGGTCTAGTGGTTAGTGCGGATGTCGAGGTTTCGGGTTCGATTCCTGGGTCGTACCAAAATTTTTTTGGGTTTTTCTGACAAGAAATTCTTGATAGGTACTAGCCCGGAGTTACGATGTTGGCGCTGAGAGCACGTGAAGCCGTCGTACCTGCATCTGATCTCTCTCCGGTCATGTCAGGTTTTCCGTTCCATCGGACTATGAGAGTGAGGAAATAGAGAGTGCACCTGTATTTGCGCACACACTTGTGCACTATAATATCTCTCATAAAAATGGCTAATCTCTGTGGAGATTGGTCGCAATGGCCGGAGTCAGTCGAGAGGACATTATTTTTTATTATATAAAGTGGATTCCAAAATAAAATAATTCAATTTGTTTAAGGCTCTGAAATTAAAGTCGTGGCATGGCGCGCGCTAATTTGGTCGCGGTTTGAATTATTTAGCGAGCCTCCCGAAAATAAACAATTTTCACGTGCATCTGTCCGCCATATTATTAAGGTATCAGACAACATAAATTATATAGACCACCTAGCTATATATAGTACGTTTATCTCACGAAGTTACGGGCGCTTTACTTGTGGTTACGTCGTATACATGCACACTGCATAAGTGTGCGCACCTGTCAGGAGCCTAGGTGGGAGCAAGCTCTTTTTTACACTTAGCTATACAGATACGACACACACAACCATGAGCCACGAGCCCTCGTGAAATGAAAGAACTATACCTTGGCCAAAGATTTGGTTTGGCAATCCAAAGGGGCAAAGCTGCCAGCATCTTGGATACTATGTCGCGCTGTGATGACATCGATGAAGTATTAGATTCATTTTAGTTTTAATCTTAGAAGTAATTTAATATTCATTGTTAAATAAATAATTAAATAAGTAAATGCATGATTGAATGCATTCATTCTCCTGAATACGTAATCGAACAATATATCATTCATTCATTCATAAAAATCGTTGGCCGTCACAATGTCCAGCAGAGTGCACATGAAAAGGGGCCCAAGTTCGGTCAATTTGAAACGACAGAATATATCCCTTACCTTTTTCAATGTCCGGTTCGAGTAATAAAGTCTTCATTCTTTTTACTTGGGGCGTGCAAATCTTGGCCGAATGGCAGAAAGTGACATGACAAATAAGCTGACACAACTTATCGCCCTTTTCACCGATGATGAGTGAGTGACGATAGAGTGAATGATAAGAATGTGTGCATGTGTGCGTGCGTGCGTCCATGCGCGCGTGCGTGTGTGTATATTTGTTACTCCTTCACGCCACAACTAATAAAACGAATTGACTGGGAATGGAGCCGGAAAAATAAAGAGTTCCCTTGAGAATTAAGTGTTTAATTGTGAGAATTAAATGTGTAATTGTTTGTCTAGTTTAATCTTTTGAATGATTGAATCGATTTTGATGGGACTTTTTCAGGTATATAAAAGAAATTATCTCATTCTTCTTCTCTTTATCAAACAATGTCCACTGCTTCTGTCCATAGGGCTCTTGTACGGACTTCCACATGCCTGGATCTTGTGGCGTCTATATCCAGCGGCTCCCAACAACTTGTCTGATGTCGTGAAATGCAATAATCGAAATCATACAAGTTGTTTTACAAAGTTTTTAATATCTCCCACACAACATTATAATTCAAAATCATACGCAAGAAAAAGCTGCCTAATAAAAAAACACCAAAATAGGTACCATTTTCATGCTGCCATCCAGCACAATAGCAATCATTAAAATGGGAAAAAAAGAGAAATTATATCGTTGATCGATTTTAATCTCCGAAAAATTTTTGTTCATAAAACCTCACTACGATTTGGAATCTGTTTTTGTGTTAGGCGGTTAAGCTAAATTAAACTGAAGACAATAGGTTATAGAGTTCAAGATTCAATGAAGTGAGAAGATGAATTTCCTTAATAAATTTTACGTAGTGACAACAAAGTTCAAAGCAACAATGAAAGAAATTCATTTTCACCTATCGAATGATAAGAAACCCCGCTTCAAAGGTAATTCTGTTTTGTTGCATTGAATTAGGGTCAGTTTGCACCAAGTGGAAAAATCTTCGGATGTCATTCATAAAAAAATAGAAATGAAAAACTTAAAATTAAAAAAAATTCAATGTTTTGAAAAATTTTCATTTAGAATTCGGCATAAAGCATAAGCACATGCATATGCATTCGACTTTTTTTATTTATTACAGTTGATTTCCATCTCTTCGGATGGTTAGTGACAATGCAGACTTGGATTGTAGCGTACTTAGAATAGAGAATTATGGCAGATTTCTTCATATTCTTTGTCGGTAATGTGGTAATTAGCTACGCCAAAATTTAAAAAAAGTTTTTATTTTAATCTCAAAATTGCCTTATTATTCGGGATTATTTTTTTATTTTATTTAATTATTATTTTTTTTTTGACATTATCTCGTATTTATACTTTCATTTAAGTATGTTTTTTTACTCTACTTCATTTTATGTATGTCTTTGGGATAAGTATTAATGTTCAATATGGGAGTTGTACCGTACCTATCTGAAAATAAATGAATTTGAAATATTTGAATAGGAATTAGTGAATGTATTTTGGTGTCAACCAGGTAACTATAAGACTTAATTTTTTTTATATGAATAGCGGGCAAACAAGCACTTGTATTTTATATTACTAGCAATTAAATTATAATTTTTTTTATTTTTTATTCGATGACAAGATAGCCCTTGACTGCGATCTCACCTGATGGTAAGTGACGATGCAGTCTAAGATGGTAGCGGGCTAACTTGGAAGGGGTATAGCAGTGTAAATTCAACCCATACCCCTTATCGGTTTCTACACGGATCGTGCCGGAACGCTAAATCGCTTGGCGGCACGTCTTTGACGGTAGGGTGGTAACTAGCCACGGCCAAAGCCTCCCACCAGACCAGACCAGAGACAATTAAGAAATTATAAATTCCTAAACTGCCCCCGCCGGGAATCGAACCCGAGACCTCCCAGTTATAAGACCACAGCGCACACCACTGCGCCAGGGAGGTCGTCAAAATAAAAATTTTACAATACTTCACTTTTATATTACTAGCAAATAGTACGTATAAGGTTTAGACGGAGTTTCACTTTCAAGTCTAGATTTCACCTTAAACTCTCAGACATAGTATAAGTTCCTACCTAATACCGGAAGCAAAACCGTTACGGAGCCGGCGATCAGGTTTGATCCGGATCAGGCCGCCTGAGCAATACCTTTGCTTTACGATCACCGGTGCCGGGCGTTTACGGCGAGTTAAAAATTCTCGACGTTCCAATGTTATTCCTCTGAATATCGACACTACTATTGTTTTACGAAAACTAAACATATTTAAAACAATCCTTACTAATATTATAAATGCGAAAGTGTGTTTGTTTGTTGGTTTATCCTTCAATCACGCCACAACAAAGCAACGGATCGACGAGATTTTTTGCATGGGTATAGTTGAGGACCACGGCAGCTACTTTTTATGCCGGAAAATCAAAGAAATCTCTCGGGATTTTTAAAAACTAAATCCACGCGAGTGAAGCCGCGGGCATCAACTACTCTAAATATATAAACGGAAAACGTGACTGACTAACTAACCGACTGACTGATCTATCAGAAAGATTTGAGAACGGCTCGACCGATCGGGCAGGTTTTTCAGGCATGAGATCTTATTCTGTGGTGAAAATCCCTACGCCCAGCACTAAACGTCTATAGGTTGAGATATTAATACGAGGTAAAGGTGAACCAAATAATATAATCGAAAAATTATTTTTTCAAAACCGACTTTAAACGCCACTATAAATTATAAAGTAATTGTGCCTATAAAATTTGAAGAGTTTTCGCGATTTCTCCAGGATCCCGTCATCAGATCCTAATCTGATGACAATGGGACCCCCTCGGGAAGTAAACTCTTCCAAATAAAAAAAGAATTTTCCAAATCGGTCCAGGCGACTTCAAGTAATCGAGGAACATACATAAAAAATAAAAAAAAAGATTCCGATGAATTGAAAACTTCCTCCTTTTTTGAAAGTCGGTTATAAAGTCGGTTAAAAAAAGAAAACTTAAGCGCAGTTTGCCTTTTCATTTAAATATCTTCAAAACCTCCACTAGATTCAGTGCATTCGTTTGTCGGTAAAATAGAAGGCTTTCATTGTTAGCTTGTTTTGCTAATTAATAAAATGAGAACTATTGTTTCTCGAATACAATTGCATTCAGGTTTCTAAGCAATATACATTCACATTTGGAAAGCAAGAAAACAAAGTCCTTTTCTTTCATAACTAACAAAACAGGGCAGACTGAAAAAGGGTCCAAACGCATTCAGCCCGTATAAATTATAACAAGCGTTGCTGTTTGCTTTGTTTTTGACCGACTTTGTTGCGGGGTGCATTTTTAATTTGCTTACTTTGCGGTACTTGTTAACGAAATAATAAAGAGGAATGTTGCGACGCTAGCACCACATAAATCATAAAACAGTCTCCTATTGAGGAAGTTTTAACCCTTTCCGTGTCCCATGAATCACATGTGAGCATGGTTATTGTTTAACTATTGTATCTGTTGTATTGAGACAACACTCAATTTGTACTCAATATAGTAAAAGTACAGATAAATTTTACCCATCCTTCTGAAACTTAAACTGAAACATATCTTTTTTTTCTACTTACTACAAAACTGTGGAACCAACTTCCTACGACGGTGTTCCCACTAAATTACAATATGGGGTTATTCAAGGGGCGGCAACGCATTGGTGGTACCTCAGATGCTACAAATGTTTATGGGCGGCGATAATCACTCAACATCAGGTGACCCGCCTGCTCGTTTGCTCGCTAAAAATATAAAAAAAAAAATTACACGTATATGTAAGGATGGCGAGTTCACATAATATCTAAGTATAAGAAACTAAAACAAAGGTATTACTTGCATGAAAACTAATTTTAGCCACGAGTAAGAAGCATTTCCTAGAGAATACAGCCACACAGCATCTTTCCAGGAAATTGTTGTTCAAGCGGCCACAGTGAAAAGGACCAGAACGTAACTCGGCGGTCGCTCACTTTCTATTCGAGTTTAATTAGTAGGGGTTTTAAAATAATCCCGAGAGGTGAGAGCGGTAATTCAACTCTTTGCTAGCACCAGAGCGCTACATGTACGATGATTAAACGAGCCAACGTGACTGCCTCGGGGAATGGAGAATTCGCAAAACTGTAAGTCATATAAACGATTTTAAAGATGTGCGCCTCGAACGGGCGAGCTTATCGACGGATTCGTAGATGCATTTTGTCATCGACTTTTAACGCTTAGAAACGGAATAGTCGACGCGGTGAATGCTGATAAGTCATTTTTATACGACTGCCTGAAAAAAGGAGTTCAGGTACATGTATGTATGTATGTGAGTTTCTATATTCCACCATAACTTCTATACGCCTGAACCGATTTTGATGAATGAGATATCGTTAGAATCCTTAGCTTGTACCGGGTGACATAGGCTAGTAAAATTTTTTAAAAAAAGATAGGGTGACCATGGACCCGCATTAAAGTTGAAAAAAATAATTCGAAAATAAGATTAAGTATATCATCTAGAAAAAGATGTGTAGATTCCAAAAATATAAAACACTATAGTTCAGTCATTCACAAAAAAATCCAGTGATTCATAAAAATGCCATTTAAAAATGTGAATAAGATTCCAAAGGACTGTGGTATTTGACTTTTTAGTTCGTTTTTGGCTGGGCAGTCATGTTTTTAATTTTTCTTAATTATAGCTTGTTAGTAACCCTTAAGCTCTGGTTTCCTAGGATAGCGGTGAATGACGTCACTAGAACGATGTCTGTAGAAACCAAGCCAACTATGTAGTACCTACTATCGCGGGAGTGCGACGAGTTCGTAGAAAATTATTAAAAGAAGACGTATTGCACTGTGAAAGTAACCATCAAAAACATAATTATCAGCATCAGTACCAGAAAATAACTAATTTACATGCCACGTACATTCATTCAGCCTATGTTTGAAGCGAAACTTTGTTAGAAACTTCCGTTCTTAGCGGTATGGTTCGATGTATTTTGAGTTTGGTGGGTAAACTACTGAAAGATCTGTCTGTAACTTAGAAGTGCATTTAAACGGTATCCAAAGGTCAGAAGTCAGCCAAGAAGGCTCCGGTTGTGTTCTTAAGAGATCTCGGATCCTTCTAAGATGCGCTGAGGGCCATCTAGGGGACTTTTATGGGTTAAAAACCCCATATAATCCGGGACTCTAACCCAGGATTTCGGGTATCTTTTAAGATTTCCCCCTCGTTAAAAAAAAGGAGTCAGAAATCAAGGCTGGGCCCAGTGACGCGATTCTCAAAAAAATGTGTTCTACAATATGTTGGTAGTGTAATGGGTATTAAGAAATACCTTTTACACTACTAGTGGTGCAAGTCGGTAGTGTCAAGGGTCCAAAATGAGTGTGAGATTGCAATCGTCTCTGATTGGCCGATACTCGCTCGGTATTGGCTAAAATGCATTGTTGCAGAAAGAACGCGATAAATTCAGTCAATCACCACAATTGAGACTGTAGTAGTGATTGATGCAGCTTTTGTAGAATCGACCTGCTGTTTGATTGATTCGTAATAGGAACGCTTTTTTATCTTCATTCTGAACTCTACAATTTTTGAATGGGATTTTTTTGATGTTTCAACGATTTTAAATAGATGACAATCTCATAATACATAAAATCACAGCATAAAATACTCTATAAAGTTTATATCGGCAGTCAGTCAAATTAGGTACGTTTTATGAACTTGTTACGTCCAATTCTAAGTGAACAGTATAAGTGAAAACGTTGTGCTGAATGACGACGAGTATAATAGAGTACTTTATTGTCAAATGATATGGCAAATTACATGGGCAAATTACGACAAATATCTTACGCGCTTCATTTACCGCTCGTTTGTAACGTTTGTAACATATCCACCTCTTTTTATACATATACAATATCATAGTTTAAATCTGCATCAAAGGACCGCGTTCTATAGAACGACAGCTTCGCCGGTCTACGCATGAAAAGCATAATATTCTTATGGTAAAATTATTTTATTTTCCGCGGAATCGGTGTCAACGTGTCCCGTAATCCGGACACAAAGCTCTACAGATGCACTTAACTGCGCTTTTTGTCAGAACGAGAGCGCGGAAATTTTTAATACCGCAGTGCTGCGGCAATAAATCAGTTTTCTGGTTACCAGACCTATTTTATTAATATACTACTATTGTTTCAATGCTTTTAATGTTTTCAGGCTTTCCTAGTACCACAGAGTAGGGATATGTGCTAGTGCAGAGCCACTAACTTATCATTATTAAGGATATGTACTAGTACACTAACTTATATCATTATACCTACTGTTCAGGTGGACAAGATCGGAACTAAGGACGCTATTTTAAAATATCATTCTGCTCAATTCCGCTGTCCAAGTGTTCATGATCTTTGCTGCTGTCAGTTCTTTCTAGTGTATACATAGCATAGTTTCATTAACGATTGTAAAAATTTTATTTTTTTTGAAAAGAGCAACCGCCGAGTTTTTTGCTGGCTCTTCTCGGCAGGAAAGGCATTCCGAACCAGTGGTAGATTCATTGACAATTCAAAAGTGCTTGTAAAAGTTTATTTGAATAAAAAATATTTCTATTTCTATTTTATATCAAAGACGTACCGTCAAGCGATTTAGCGTTCCGGCACGATGGCGTGTAGAAATCGATTAGAGGTATGGGCTCCGAAACCCCTTCCGAGTTAGCCCGCTACCATCTTAGACGGCATCCTCACTTACCATCAGAAGAGATCGCAGTCAAGGACTAAGATAGTCCTTGACTGCGATTTCATCTGATGGTATCATCGAATAAAAAAACAAAAAAAAATTATAAACCAATTCTATCAACCAACTGAAATCAACTCGACAAGTTAATTTGATTGGCCGCCAGTGTTCGACATTTGTTAGTTATTCTATTTTGATGTTTCACGCCGATCCAGACATACCAAACAATTTTAGAGTAAATTGACAATCGTTGAAAATTAATTGTGTTATTGCAATTCATACTGTTTACCTATAAATGCGAAAGCGTAATTATAGAAATTCAAAATTCAGAATTATTATTATTTTATGTAGATACCACCAGAATCAAATCAAATCAAAACCACCAGATTCTACCACCGAATAAATTATTAAATTATACTAGGTATTTTGCTCGCGATTTCGTCCTTGTTTTTCGGGAACCAAATCTAGCCTATGGCAAGTGCGTTCTATTTTAGACTGTATCTTCACTTATCATCAGGTAACATTGCAGTCAAGCGCTTTTCTATAATACTATATTAAAAAAAGACGTGTGGCACTCGGGGACTGCCGCGGTAAAGCTATTGCATAGCATTTTTTATCAACGCCATCTAGCGGCTCACCGCTAGATCGCGGGTTTACCTATAATTAATATAATTATCCATTGGATTTTTATACGACTGCCTAATAAAAGGAGTATATTGTTTTCAGGCTTCATGTATGTATGTGAGTTTTTATATTCCACCATAACTTCTATACGTCTGAACCGATTTTGATGAATGAGGTATCGTTAGAATTCTTAGCTTATTCCGGGTGACACAGGCTAGTAAAATTTAAAAAAAAATTGATGGGGTGACCATAGTCCCACATTAAAGACCAAAGTTGAAAAAAATAATAATTTGAAAATAAGATTATTATTAAGTATATAATCATCATCCAGAAAATGATGAGTAGATTCCAAAAATATATATATAGCACTATTGTTCACAAAAAAATATCATTTAAAAAATTAATGCAAATAAGATTTCAAAGGTACTTTTCTAGACTACTAGACTATTCTATAAAGTATCTTTCTTTTACTAGATTTGAAACTTTTTAGTTCGTCTTTTGGCTGGGCAGTCGTGTTTTTTAATTTTTTAAATTATAGCTTGTTAAATTAAAAACCGATATTCACACATACGAAGTCGTGGACATCACATCTATTTAGAACACATAAGAGGCTTATCTGATTACCTTAAATCTGATTTTAACAAGTGCTTACAAGATTTAATCAGCGATTACAAGTAGGTACCTACCTACGTATACAGACGTCGATTACACGAGCAAATACGTGTGTTAGGTGCTTTCGCTTCAGTTTTACTTTAAAGATTTAGAGTGTTTCGCTCGAAGGTGGTTTATCTTAATGAATTTCTCATGTTTAATGGATTTTCTGATCGTTTATTACTCGGTACTTTCTACTCCATAGGATGTGGGATGTGCTTTAGAGATTAAGTAGGTCACAAACGGAGCGATTTTTAAAAAAAACATTCAATCGAATTAGCCCTGATCTTAATCAGCTACTAGATAAAGTAATGCAAACATTAAAATATAAATTTTGTTTTGACACTCCAAAACATTTACTTATCTATTTTGATGTAATTTTTACTAAATCTATGTGATGTAAATGTAACTAGTTTTGTAAATATTTCACGTGCATTTATTCTACCTGACCCTACAAGTAAGGTGGAATTTTTCCGAGTAGAATCGAAAAGTAATCCCGATATTATCATAGTTTAATTTGCTATAAGTGCATAATATTTTATCCATATAGCATTATATAGATTTCCAGCCACCCTTGCTAGAGACCAGGACCAATGTAATTGAAAATCATCTCGCATTTGGTGCATAAAGATATCAAGCAACCAACACTCTATGCATTCAAATGCTGCATTTACTTCAATTAGGGACCTTACCCACTACGCGGTTACAAACACGGCTAGTGGCCGCGGCGGCGGCGTCCAGGTTGTTCTGTCTACTTAAGGTGTACGCATCACGCGACTACAGCTGCAGGATTGGCTAAAAATGAATGCTACAATGTGACGATCGCAATCACCTCTGATTGATTGGTACTCTGGCATTCTCTCGCTATCGTTTAAAATTGATGTAGCATGAATGCCATAAATTCAGTGTGCTGTGACTAAAAGCATCTAGGGCACTGCTGGCCAATCTTAGATTAAACTTTATAATTATCCTACTTTCTTAGAAACCATTCTTATCACTTATCCGTCATCAATTTATCAATCAATTTATTTTATGCAGGTATAAAAGGTATTTTAACCGACTTTCAAAAAAGTTCTCAATTCGTCGGAATCTTTTTTTTTATGTATGTTCCCCGATTACTCGAAGACGCCTAGACCAATTTGAATTTTTTTTTTTGAAAGGGTATACTTCCCAGGTCCCATCGTCATCAGGTCAGGATCTGATGATGGGATCTTGGAGAAATCAAATTTTATAGGCACAATTGATATACTTTGTAGTTGTGTTTGAAGTCGGTTTTGTAAAAAGAATTTTTACGTTTATATTATTTATTTAAAATTCTATATTTACGTTAGAAGTTTTCTTTTTTGAATGAGCACAGCACAATTTTATCGTTTTAGTGTTTTCTTGATAGCGCTTACTCTCAGCTGGGTCAAGACTCAAGCTCTTTCCAAACTAAAATCGCCATTGCTTCTGCAACCAAGAATGTAACCTCGAGCTTGGGCAGTCGAGGTCTGTTTATAGTCATGGCCACGTAGTGCGCAAGAACCCTTACCCGATCCAGTCCATATAATGCAAAGAGCGAGTTTACAGGGCGTTTCGATTTTGTAATATTATCATCGTAAGTACTCTTTCATTTTAAATCAAATCCTCTTAAATGAAAATCTAGTTTCTATTACAGATAAAAAATAAAATTGATAAGCCTGAGTTTTTGAAAGACCTTCGTTTTATTATGCTCTAATTCTGGTACCATCTTGGTCACTTAGTATAAGCTTGGATACCCAGGCCCCAGGGCTCCATAAACGGATTGTCCCATTTAACAGCCAATGTTGGAGCCTCCGTGCATCCTGTTAATCAACGATGCATATAAAACAATGAATATGTGAACAATGCAATACATGTAATACTCTAGACAGGTACATTAAACGTCTCATAAAGCATAGACAATGGGTGCAGCACGGGTGCGGAGCGGGGGGGTCGCTAACAATGGCGGAATGTTAATTGCTGTCGTTTGTCGAGACACTGATAAATGTTGACGCTTGTCAGCCAAGGATTTGGATGGCTACGCACGGGCCTCATAAACTGCTGCGTTTTATTACACGTCCCATGCGCTCTGGTATAACTGGTACAGTGTATTGGTACAACCTTGCAAGTCTGGCGGCTTGGAAGAACGAAAATAAGGAGAGAAGATGAAACCAGAGAGTAATCTCTAAGACCTTGTATATTTTCCTTCTTCCTTATTAATATTACAAGTACGAAAGTGTGTTTGTTTGTAGATTTGTCCTTCAATCACGTAGTTTCGTTTCGACATGATTTTTTGCCTGGGTATAGAACATAGATGAAGAGTGACATAGGTTACGTTTTATCCCTGAAAAACAGAGTGTTCCCGCGGAATTTTGTCAGTGATTGGTCAGTTAAAATAATGGCATAAGCAATTATATGACTTACGGCCCGCAATTCAGAACTTGATCATTGATATTGAGACCAAAATTTATTTTATGAATACTATCTACTTATCTATTGATTTACTTTTAATTTAATCCAATTATACTCGTAACTATCAATAAATATAATCAAGAAGAAAAAAGAAGTTGAAATAGGAAACCTACCTATTTAAAATTCGCTTCACTGTGCGGCCTTTTATAGTATGTTGGATGGAACCGAATATTCTGTATGTAAATCTGGCTACCTACTGGCTCCTAATACGCACAATAAATCGTGAAACCGTGCCAAATTTCCACCGAGTCTACAACTGTGGAACAAATTTAACAGTTTTCACGTTTCCTTGCCAAGATTTCCCGCTCTTTATTGAAGTAAAAAAAACATTTATTTTGGAGTGTTTTTATAGAGAGTTCCGTATGAGTTAGTTTGTGACCTGAATTTTTTATTTCATTTTGTTGCGCACTTAATGTTACTTAAAATAATAAATATGTAAATATAATCAAAAATCCACTATCACCTCAAGCTGAGGAAGACAAGTTAATGGCTTAACTTAATTTTGCTACAAGTTTAACGGGTGTAAGTAAATAATTAATTTGAAGACCCATAGATTTTGCTACTAAGAGCGGCGTTCAAACCAGCCAGTGCGTTCCAGAGATTACAGAGCCTTTGTCGTTCATTTAATCTCAAGATAGGGTGAGCTTCACCGCACGTTTTTTGTAAATATCTGCTTTATTTAATTTAAACGATTAGCCTAATATTTCATAATGTGTTAACAACAGCAGGCATTATATGCGGATATACAAGATACACAAGGTAGATAACTTACTTTGCTTCTATCTGGGGGGCGATTCGGTAAGTGACAGGTGTATTTGAGAGGGTTTTTGTGGTGGCAAATATTGTTTGCCTGTTGCTTTTTTTTCTTGCAATATGTCTAATAGTACAGATATTGTTCGCTCCTTGCTTGATTTTCCTCCAATATGTCTAATCATACAGATTTCATTTATTTTGCAAAGTCAATTGTGTTAAATTTTAATTTCCTATATACCTACAGGCTTTAGGCAGGCTTTTTCTAAATACTTAATATGCACTGCGATCAAAATCGAAGCATCTAGATTTAAAATATTAATTTAGAGCGCATTCTACAAATAAACGCAGCGTTTAAAATAGCCAATGTGTACATAGATTCCTGGGCTCTTGTCGTGAATTTAATCTCGAGATAGAGCGAGATTCGCCGCAAGTATTTTGCAAGCATCTCTATAATTTGATACGAGTATCCGGGCCGGTGATATTTTTGGGGCCTACTATACGCTCGCCGCATTTGGAATTTTGAAATTTGAAATTTTGTGTCTCACTTCTGTTATTAATAACGTTATATTATAAGTAGGTACAACAACGGAATTTGTATGTATTATTAAATACTTTAATTTACTTATTGTGAAAGAACTACATATTGTGTTGTAGTTTGTGTGTAATTAGCTAATGTAACCTAAAAAATTATCTGTTACACTAGTAACACTAGTTACTTGATTCTCTGCTGCTTTAATGAGCAGTAAACATAATTATTATTATAAAATTATACGTCAGCTGAGAGCTCTAATAATTTTTGTCTAAAGTTTTTGTGTACTTATCGGCATTTTTACAATGACAAGATAGTCCTTGACTGCGATTTCAACTGATGGTAAGTGACAATGCAATCTAAGATGGTCGTGGGCTAATTTGGAAGGAACATCTCAGTGTACATTCAACCCATACCCCTAATCTGTTTCTTAAAAACAACAAAATTAACAACAGTAAAATCACGATGATGCAGCTATTTAGCATTTTGTGCAGGAGTGTGCCTTCATGTTTTAATAGAAAAAATATATCTGATCCAATCTATTTTTACTAATAACAAAAGATACGAAAAATAACTATAGCAGAATAACTCTCAATTTTGGTTTATAGAGCACATCAAAATCTGATCTTTTTTACAGGATATACTGAAGAGGGTATTTGTTACGTACCTATTTAGAATAAACATCTCTCTACTGGCTAGTGTCATACATTTTGTAGCGCCGTGTGCAAGCAATAAATAAAAGATAAAAGTAATGCGAGAGTGAAAAAACTGTGGAAACAGGGAAGTATGCACATAAAATTAGCATACATAAAATACCTTTCAACACTTTAAATAGAAGGTAGGACTTTTTATACTCACGGAATTAATGTTTTAAAAATAAATCTAGTACTCATAGATTAAAGATTTATTTTTGCGGGGCTTTTATTAGCCAACCTCATCGTTACACCGTTTAGTAAAACTGGAGAAAATCACTTACAAATCTGTACACTTTTGCAGCTAAAAGAGTTAGACTTTAGGACCTTTCACAGTCACCATACAACTTTAACTGACGAATAAACATGACATTTTGACAGATATCCGATAAAAACTACCGAAATGTCAACTTTTTCGTCAATTTTTTAGATGGCGATGGCTCGGAGGAAAAAAAATTTTGTGTTTGGGCGATGGTGAAATGGGCTCTAAAAATAAAGTTTAAACTTGTAGTTCTGAATAATTAATTATTTATTAATAATATTAATTGTATTATATGGAAGTAGTTTAGGCCCTACGGTGGAAGAAACATAAATAGATTTTTTTTAAAAGAATATTAGCCGAGCTCAAGTTGATTAATATTCTCCTATCCCCTCCAATTAAGCGGAAAGCTTGTGCTAGGAATGGGTACGACAATAGTGCAACGGGTGGGGATCGAACCTGCGATCTTTCAGTTTCAGTTCGCACCTTTAACCGTTGGGCTATTGAGGCTTTAAAGGCATACATGCATACATACCTACTGCTAAAATTATAAACTTCCCTTTGGCTTTGGCTGGCTTTGCCATAGTTGGGTAATATAGGTCAATTAACCCTTTCCCTGTTCCATGAATCACATGTGAGCATGGTTATTGTTTAACTATTGTGTCTGTTGTCTGGACAGGGAACCTGTCAAAGAAGCAATGCGCATAAACTACCACAATAAGTTAACATTTTCATTACAATAGGCAAAATACCTTTCAGCATTACGAGAAAAGTTAATGCTTTTCAACTTATAGGCAGGTAACGGCAGGTACAAGGCCACAACTGTGACAGATTTTGTAGCTACCTTGTTATAAGTGTTTACTTACGGAGGTACCTTCCATCTGAAGTGGGTAAGTTGCAAAGTTTCGACCAGTGGCTGTAGGCAAGGAGGCTGCGACCTTATTTATTAATCAGGACGTATCTATTCAGAATCTATGCAATGCTAACTGGTACTATGTAGCTAGTAAAAGCCAGTACCATGCGGTGCAAGACTGAGACCATTCAGAGACCCTTTTTCAGAAGTCGTCTACCATACTTTATAATAATCATACTAGTATCGTACTAAATCATACTTTCATACTATCAAATTACTACCTAATATCATACTCATACTACACTCATGCTAATATTATAAATGCGAAAGTGTGTTTGTTTGTTGGTTCGTCCTTCGATTACGCTAACAGAGTTATGGATCGACGCAATTTATATCAAGGATTTAGTATGGGACGCCTGGCAGATGTGAAACACCTACATGTAAACAAAAAAAAATATATAAACTCATTTCAATTACACTTGAAACTGCATGATGAAATACGCCAAGCAAAGTTACACATACAAATGTAATTTCAGTCGCATACCCGAAAACAGAAAAGTTATAATGTTTTTTTTTTTAACTTTTTAACCCCCGCCTCCTGGTGTACATGTTTTATGTGCCGCGTCAAGGGGTTGAATTTGCCCAAAACTCAACACTTTAGGGAAACCCGTACAAGGGAACTCCATTACTTTGCCCTACCATTCAACCCTCTGTCGCGAAGAGTTTTTCATGCATTGGGGATTAAAACGTCCATAAATCATTCTACAAAATTGTTTATTGGCGAATATATGCTAAATTTTGTTTATGTTTTTAATGTTGAAAACAGCGATCACAGAAGAAATGATCGCTAGTTGAAAAGTACTCGATGTAGATTGTAGTTATCGTATGACTTTAATAATAATAATGTCCTGCCGACCGAATCCGGTCACTACTTCAAAACAACAGTATGACTAACTATATCCCTAATCGGCTTCAACGTGCCGGAACGTTAAGTCGCTTGGTGGCACGTCTTTGTCAGTAGGGTGGTAGCTAGGCACTTTCACTTTATTAAAATACATGAGTGAAAAACTCTGTTACAGCAAAATAAGCACTTTCTTAATTTTCACTTTTAATAAAAAGCGCTTAAAACCATCTCAAACTCTACGTCTTAATAATAATTTGGAATAACAAGTTTTTCCAAGTTCTCTTTGACAAGTTGTTGTAAATTAAACGGCTGAAGTATTTCGTTGCAACTTACAACTAAGCTGGTGAACTTTTCAGGAGACATAGTGAAAAGTGAAACTTGAGACTGGAGAGGGGGGGGGGGGAGAGGGGTAGGGAGATGTTAGGAATTTTAGGTCTCGAATGTCAGTCAAGTTACAAGATAAAGACAGACGTCCACTGCTGGACATAGGGCTCTCTAAAGGATTTTTTTTATTCGATGACAAGATAGTCCTTGACTGCGATCTCACCTGATGGTAAGTGACGATACAGTCTAAAATGGTAGCGGGCTAGCTTGGAAGGGGCATGGCAGTGTACATTCAACCCATAGTCCATACCCCTAATCGGTTTCTACACGCCATCGTGCCGGAACGCTAAATCGCTTAGCGGCACGTCTTTGACGGTAGGGTGGTAACTAGCCACGGTCAAAGCCTCCCACGAGACAAAAAAAATTGGCAACACACAGGTAGCTTTATATTAATATTGTCATATTTTGTTATTAAAAGAGCAATTGTTGAGTTTCTTGCCGGCTCTTCTCAGCAGAATCTGCATTCCGAACCGGTGGTAGAGTCTCGACGTGTCATAAGAGCTACAGGTTGGCCTACATTAAATAAATAATTTTGAATTTGAATTTTGAAATGCTTTATGCTGTTACTACGAGTAGGTATCTACGTAATTTTTCTTATAAACGTTATTTCTTCAGAATTTAAAATGTACTTCATAAAATATATTATAATTATTTTCGAACCTGCCTCGAACTTTTCTAGCCTCTCTCAGCGTAACGAAGTGCTTTAAAAGGTTAATTTACCCAAAGTTGTCAAAGCGAACCTAGAAGAAGTTGTTAATTTGTGATTACAGATGGAACTTATAATGTTCGCTTTTATGCAAATGTGTACTAAGTTCTTCAGACGCTTCGTTTGAGTTTTAAGCCTCAATAGACCAACGGTTAAAGGTGCGGACTGAAAACTGAAAGTTGACTTAAGCAAGGTACTTAATAAAGTACCTACTTACTCAATCAGTTCAGTTGATTTGCTAAAGTGGTTCTTAATAAAGGTAGTTCTGGATCTTTTCTAAATATATTTACTCGGATCAGATCCAATACTTCTTTAACGTTAAAGATGCAATCTCGTTAGCGACATCTGCACGAAGGCTCTCGTTGCAAAACTTTAATCATAGTCTAAGAGACAATGGCTAAAATATCATCAAGTCATCTTTACCGCCCGGTATCTATACGAAAAATAAATAAGATTGAAGTGTCTGGATCAAAAAGCAATTTTGTATACAAGCCTCTTATGCAACGCCCGTCAATCGCGTAACAGCGCGTGCCAACCTACAGCCAGCGCCATCTATTTTAAATTATGACATTACAAATGTTTATATTAAAATTGCAGGGTATGTTTGTTGTCGTTAATCTCGGGAACGGCTGGACCGATTTTGACGGGAATTTCAATAGTAGATAGCTGATATTATCGGGCGTAATATAGGCTACTTTTTAAACTTTTTTTACTTTGACGCTTATGTCTTCGAATACGAATACGGTCAATCGAATTAAATCTTGTACTAACTCTACTGACTCTTACACCGCGAAATATAGTTATTCAACTTTATCCAAAATAGTTTGAGTACTTTTTTTCCGTGGTAATCACGGTAACGTGACGCTATGTGGGGCGGATGATCCAAATGTCACTTGGAATAGTTCCAAGAATTGTTACTTTTGCAATAAATGGCAGTCTATCCTGTAAAAAAAAAAAAAAACAGATACTTACAGCTACTGGAAATTCTGCGTCTATCTCCTTGTCTATTACACCTTGCGCGAGCTATAGGATTAACTGAAGATGGCAGCTAAGTGCACTTCAAATAAAATTTTTCGAGCACTTTCGTAGCCTAAATGTGGGGGCAAAAAAATTGCTGGATTTACAGTTGAAGATTGTTAGCCACTAATAATAAGTACGTACTAGACATTTTTATTCGCTTTATTCTTTTAAAGCTCGGATTTTGTATTTTAGTCACTATTACTAAAATATCATAGATTTTATAGGGATATTTTGATATTAACAAATTACCGTTATAAATACCGTGATAGAGATGCTTGAGGTGGAGTCACAAAAATATATCGAGATAGAATGGTTATCTGCATTGTTTTACCAAGGAATGAGGCGTAACCATTCATAGATGAAACCACCTTGTGAAAGGAAAAGCCTCCTTCTTTGAGATTAACTCCCCAGCCTTTATTCTTTCTAATATTACAAATACGAAAGTGTTTCTTTGTTGGTTTATTGATTTCTTGGTTTGTCCTTCAATCACGCAGCAAAAGAGCAACAGATCGACGTGATTTTTTGCATGGGTTTAGTGGAGGACCTGAAGAGTGACATAGGCAACTTTTTATCACAAAAAATCAAAGAGCTCCCGCGAGATCTTAGAAAACTGAATCCATGCAGCCGAAGTCGTGGGCATCAGCTAGTTATTATATGATTAGGATTAGTGAAAAGGGCAGAACTCGTAAAGGTTTTCATTTTTAACTGTTGCACTTTTCCGTTGTGTCGATGTATTTCTATGGATGGAGTGCTCCCGCAATGCTATTGTCACAGTTGGAGGAGCATTGCAAGGGAGGGGGTGCGACCCCGGAAGCTCTTTTACATTTCCTTGTTCAGTACGATTAAGCGGTACGTCCGCGTCGTACCACGCAACACTTTGTCAGCTAATCTAAAAGCCCGTGTTCAATAGAAGACATGCGTCCTCAAATAACGCAAGGGTTGGCACAGGATATTTATTTCCGTTTGCTTATTCGGCTGAACTCAGCGGAGCGTTCACGCATGATTTTGTAAGTTAATTAGAGAATCGATTCTATGCTTTAGTAATTATTTTATTAGGTTGATCGTATTCCTAAACAAATTTTAATCCTCTCGCCTATCCTCTGAAAGTGGAAAACAATAATACTTAATTTAATGCTGCTAATTTAGTTTTGAGTTTTTCTTTAGCCGAGTTAACACCAATATGTGTAGCATTCAAAGCAATGTAAACTACACTGTAACGCTATGATAAAATACGTTTTGTAAAATACGTGTCTGTTTTTACATTAACACACACATGCTTCACGCTGGCAGTCCTATACCACTTCTATGCCTATTCCGAATTCTGTGGTTTACATTAACAAGACTTTCTCTTGTATAGTGCCGTCTCCTATCGTAGGCTAGCAATATAGTCCAGTCATTTCGTCCGAAAAAAAGGCAAATAAAAGAAAATGAATTTGCGCTTCTAATTTTTTAATATGTTGTAGGGGATACCTAGAAAAGCTTAACTTGAGATTGTCGACCAAGCTTTCCTAGGAGCTTTCGCCGCCATGTTGAAAAAAGGGGTAAAATTTGTTTTTCGGCAATAACTCGGCTATCCGATGAGATTTCGAAAATTTTTGTAGGACACTTTTTGTAGCTTTCTTTGTGCTCTACAATAACGCCTGAACCATTTTTAGCGTATCATGCATCGTTATCGAGATATCGATCGATAAAGTCAAAAATTTAGGACACAATTTTTGTTTTTTGCTTTTTCTTTCTTTGGGTCTTAATAAATATGAAAAATTGTGGAATTCAAACTTGTAGAGCATATTCAGACCTACAATTTCCTTCTTGGATTTTTTTATGTTGGACAAAAATTACGATCTCCAGCGCGCCGCAAAGTCGGTGAATCCACACTCAGCGTCGAGCGAGCTGCTCGCTCGGTTGTGTCTGGATGTCGAATCGAATGGGAAATTGTTCAGGAAATTGATGGGATAAAAAATAAGTACATAGAGCAACAAATTAAGGATCACACAATAGTAATTTATTAAACAAATAATTTGTTTGTGCAGTAAAAAATATTATTTTTTTACAATACCAAATAAATAAAACAAAATAAACGGAAAGAAAAATATTTTTTTCTGCACTCGAGACACGAACGATGGACTTCATGTCTTTTTTCGCTTGGATGGTCCAGGCTGATGATCTTCGTCCTCCGTAAACTCTTCGAGTTGTTGTGTCTGTTGAAACGTTGGAAATGATGCTGATTCGATGAGAGCATCGTCATCATCATCGTTACAGACATCGTCGTCGTCGTCAAGCAAAATGTCGACTCTGGCGACGTTACTGCATGTTTGTCCACTGCAGTGCATGCAAATAACGGAGCAACTGATTCCCGCTTTTCTGCACCCACAGGCGGCCTCACAATTCCCTCCAACTCCAACGGACGCTCTATGCGGGCACTCCGTTATAACGAGTTTACAGCCAACTAGATATCGAAATTTTTGCCCAGAATATCGGAACCCTCGATTTACACTACGCACAGCAAAAACTCAACACGATACGATATACTAACTTGAGCGCGCTCGACGCTGAGCGTGGATTCACCGACTTTGCGGCGCGCTGGAGATCGTAATTTTTGTCCAACATAAAAAAATCCAAGAAGGAAATTGTAGGTCTGAATATGCTCTACAAGTTTGAATTCCACAATTTTTCATATTTATTAAGACCCAAAGAAAAAAAAAGCAAAAAACAAAAATTGTGTCCTAAATTTTTGACTTTATCGATCGAATCTCGATAACGATGCATGATACGCTAAAAATGATTTAGGCGTTATTGTAGAGCACAAAGAAAGCTACAAAAAGTGTCCTACAAAAATTTTCGAAATCTCATCGGATAGCCGAGTTATTGCCGAAAAACAAATTTTACCCCTTTTTTCAACATGGCGGCGAAAGCTCCTAGGAAAGCTTGGTCGACAATCTCAAGTTAAGCTTTTCTAGGTATCCCCTACAACATATTAAAAAATTAGAAGCGCAAATTCATTTTCTTTTTTGAATGTACGTAATGACTGGACTAATAATTAGGATTAGTATCTGCACTTTTGACAATTGGCGCAAGTTTTTAAACCGAGGTGTTCTTTTCCGACTAGGTGTTCCGACGTCAGTTCTTCTGAATATGTGCCCCACCCATTTTCACTCCAGCTTCGCAACTAGCTCAGGTCATACTTGCAATAGCCTTATATTGCCAAAATACTCCAGCTTTCATACTAAAATAACAAATAGATAGGTTTAATGTCGAAAACATTCGAGGGCGCTCGTGTTTACACGTGGAAATGATACGTGGATTTCCAGTTGATTCGATCCTTTGATATCCGATAATAATGAAACCCGTTCGTCAGTTAGCAGGTTCAAAAGCTCTCGCAACTAGTGGCATCGCTATCGAGTAGGGGATGAAACTGATACTACTGATGCAACGAAGTTGTTATTTATCAGGGAACCTTTCATTAATCATGGCAACAACGCCCCGGCAACAACGCGCAAATAAAGATATTTGCGCGTTATTGCCGGGGTGAAGTTAGGCATTTTGCATGACAAAGCAAATCATAAACGTCCGTCAAATTCATATAATAAATTATTTATTATATCGAGGTTTTCGTTTACATAAATTCATAATAGCATTATGAATTTATGTAAACGAAAAAATTAATATTATAAATGCGAAAGTTTGGATGTATGGGTGTTTGTTACTCAATCACGCCGCAACGACTGAACCGATTTGGCTGAATTTTATCGAGGAAAATAAGAGAGTTCCTGCGGGGATCAAAAAATCTCAATCCACGCGAACAAAGTAGCGGGCATCAGCTAGTAATAATAAATTACAGAAAACCTGACAACGCATTAGTGGTGCCTCCGGTTATACAAGTGTTCATGGGCGGCGGTAATCACTTAACATCAGGCGACCCGCCTGCTTGTTTGTCCGCTATTCACAATATTTAAAAAAATGCTCGAGTGATACCTGAATATTTTTTACAAAAACGGTTTTTCTCCATTTTGAATTTGTATTTGTGGTTAATTGAAGACAATATTTCATTGTTACAGTTTTATTATAAGTATCGACTAGACTAGATTAAACAAACTTACCTATCTGTAAGTGAAGTTAGATCAAAATTATACGAGGATTCATACGAAGAGATACTAATAGTGTGACGATTTTTTTATGCAAGGTAAATGCATTATATTAGGCCATATTATTAAGGCATTTTAGAAAAAGTAGGAAGGCGCTAGGAATGGAATCAATTTAACAAATATTTTGCTACATCTAGGTTATCATTCTATCAAAAACCAAATTAGGTATAACTTTACGTGAAATTAAGAAGCTTTACCTCTGATCGTTTACTTGCTCCTGTGATGGCGCAAAAGTTGTGTCAATATTAACAAAATACTGTACGAAACAGGCGTTCAAAGATATCGAATTTCAAAGGCAATTTGTGTTACATCCGTCAGAAGCGTTCCAAGAATGGTATCGACCCCACATCCGGGTCACGGGTGACAGGATTTTTTAAACGAGTTGGCGTATCTTTTACAATCGGCTATCTATAGGAGCAAAGCTGTGATAGCCTGGTACCTACTACTATTCTTTCTATAATAACTCTTCTTCTTTATCAACTAATGGACGTCCACTGCTGGACATAAGTCTCCTGCATGGACCACCACAAGCCTCGGTCTTGCGCCGCCTGAATCCAGCGGCTCCCTGCGACTCGTTTGATCTCGTCTGTCCACCTAATGGGGGGTCTATAATAACTGAGTAACGTTAATTATTTATTATAGAAAGTATAATACATAGTAAGTATGTTATGCTCTCTTTAAACATTTCTGTGGTGGTGTCGTCTGGTGCGGGTTGTTACGTTCCCTCAAATATGGTTGAGCGAAGCAACGGCTGGATCATGCGTCATACTCGTGAACGGGTGCCACCAACGGGAATGGGTCTGCATTTGTCTGCCTGTCTTAACATGTATTGGATTGTTTTGCATTTTTGAAGCTTCATTATGGAAACATCGTTTTGTTGCCTATTGTAAAATTATTTTGAAAAGAGCAGCCGCCGAGTTTATTGCTGGCTCTTCTCGGCAGGAAGGGCATTCCGAACCAGTGGTAGATTCATCGACGATTCAAAAATACTTGTAAAAGTTTATTTGAATAAAAAATATTTCTATTTCTATTTCTATTACATAAGACTCAATAGCCCAAAGGTTAAAGGTGCGGACTGAAAACTGAAAGGTCCCAGGTTAGAGCCTCACCCGTTTCACTAATGTCGTATCCACTCCTAGCACAAGCTTTCCGCTTATTTGGAAGGGATAGGAGGATATTAGTCAAGTAAAGTCAGCTTGGTTAATATTCTTTTTTAAGAAATAAAAATGGTCTCCTTTTAAATATTCTCAACAAAAATAATAAAATGTTATGTTCAAAACAATAATACACGTTGAAAACAATTGAAACTATCGTTTAAATTGTCATTCAAGCTTAATAACAACATGTTTCGAAATCACAGATCTATACAAATAATTGAAATTGAATTATCTGCACTTTCAATTTCAATTATTTGAATATATAGATATGTAGAGTTTATTTTAATTAGCCAAACTGTACTAGACTCATAATCTCCTCTCCCCTCCAAATAAGCGAAAAGTTTGTTTTAGGAGTGGGTACGACAATCGAACCTTTCAGTTTTCAGTCCGCACCTTGAACCGTTGGACTATTGAGGCTCAAATTACAATATATAAATAATATATATATATAAATAATAATAATACATATATATAAATAATAATATATATATAAATAATAATTAACTTCATTTTATAAATTATGTAGTTCTGACTATCCATACATTATACGCCGGTTATGATACGAGTGTCGTATAAAGACCCTGTTATTGCCAAGTTTATGTGCTTCGAATATAATGCCGCCTATTTAGATAGTTAATTAATTTCGTACTAGATATTATGGCTGTAGCGGTGAGTTATGGCTTTTTAGAGTGTTCTATTCGATTTAACCTTAACGATAATATTACCTACCTAAGTATCCTTATAATATAGGTAATATGGGAGTCCAGGTTCCAGGACCCCAGGCAAGCCAAAGATCCTTGTAAACCCCCAATGTAAAAACGTCGGGGTGTTATAAGTTTGACGTGTCTGTGTGTGTGTCTGTGTGTGTGTGCGCGCGCGTGTGTGTGTGTGTGAGGCCACAATAAATTGACAGATTTAACTGAAATTTTAAATGAATATAGCTCGAATCCAGTATTAACACATTGGCTACATTTTATCCCGAAAAATTGAAGAATTCCAGCGGGATTACATTCAGAAGTTATATGGCTCTGACAACCAAACATGCGGATAGACAAACAAATTGCAATTTCCTCCAAGTTTACTCAGAAACCTCGATAGTCCAGATCGATAATCCATAACTACTACTGATATCCAACTTTTTCGGAGAAGTCTTTATTCCACTCAAATAGAAAAATCTTTAAAATCTCTACAAAATGATAGAAAGGCGAAACCGATTTCAAAGAGAAATGTTAAGCCTCGAGGCGACCTATCTCGCATGAAAATTGTAGCCTGCCGTTCGTACGAGAGTTTGACACTTTTTTTTGGAATGTATTTACCATTAGAATGCTTTTCAACGCTAAAAATACAAAAGCTGCATGTGTTTTATAGCCTTTGATGCAACTCTAAGCGTTTTTACAACTCTACCGAACTGTGGAATCGACTCCCTTCAACGATGTTCACACTTAATTACAACATGGGGTTATTCAAGGAGTCATAAGCGGCTGGTATTGGGGCTCCAGTCGTTCATTTGTCCATCCTGCACATGACCCTGGGAAGCTGGATCCTTAGAGACGAGCCCAATGGGCGTCGCGCCTGGAAGGCTCCGGTTGTGTTCTTAGGAGATCTCGGAGCCTTTCATTATGCGCTGAGGGTGGCTATAGAGGGGGTTTTAGTGGGTAAAATCCCTACATAACCCGGGACCCTACCCCACGTTTCGGGTATCTTTAAAGAAGATTTCCGCCTCGTTAAAAAAAAAAAAAAACTCAAGGGGCGACCCAACAAATTCCTAAAAAGTAGATAACGTGATGGTATCTCTGATGCTACAAGTTTTCATGAATCACTTAACATCACGTGCTGCTCGTTGTTTTTTAAAGAATATTAGGCAAGCTGAACTTGACTTATATTCTCCTCTCCCTTCCAAATAAGCGAAAAGCTTGTTCTAGGAGTGGGTACGACAATAATGCAACGGGTAAGGCTCGAACGTGCGACCTTTCAGTTTTCAGTCCGCACCTTTAACCGTTAGGCTATTGAGTTTTATTTGCTGTTCATATAAAAAAACCCACAGGCTGATGAATGCATAAATTTATTTTTATTGTACACCACGTAACATAGAGACCAATATAAAAGAATATATAACAGTATTAACTATGGATACTCCATATGTGTAGCCATAGTTTGTTTTTACAGTTAGGAGTCTGGCTTTAAAACTTTGGTAACCTTTAAATCATTAGTGAATAGGCATCTTCTAGGCAAGCGCGCTCCATCTTAGCCTGCATCTTCATTTACCATCAGATGAGATTGCAGTCAAGCGCTCGTTTATATATTTAAAAGAAATATTTGCTGATAGGAACTAGGAAAATATGACGTAATAATTTCTCCTTCCTCCTTTTTTAAAGTCAGTCTAAGTCAGAATATGTAAGGGAAAATAAACGTCCAAAAAAGGAGGGAGGCTTCTAAGCTCCTTCACGACCGTAAGTCTTTAATTTGGTCCAAGTTTTCATTAAACCATTCGACTCCGTTGAACCGTCGGGGGCGAAACAAAATTACAAGCCGCACCGACGCTAAACTGTTTATTACATTTTAACATCGTTTGTATAAAAACTTTCTTTATTCGTAGAAAAAAGGTTTCCTTTGAGCTTCAAATTTCGTTCTAAAGGACGAGTCAAACAGAACGCGTGATCGTAATAATTACAACCGCTACTGGCGTCCTGGCAATGTACGCTTACTAAAGCGTGTATGTTATTTATTTCTCTTATGTTTGTACTGTCTGTACTTATATTATTTAATTTCTCTGACGACTGTTACTGTTTCATGGATTAATCCAAACCACTGAATTAATCTCGACAAAGTTTACGTTCTATATAAAGACGCTCATGCTCACCTTACATACGGATATACTTTTTATCTTATATAAGCTTTGTTAAGATACCACTTTATCTGTGGATATACTTTTTATCTCAAAAAAAGGATTTCGGAAAAAAGAGGAAAGCTTTTAAAAATAATTAACTCCACGTGGATGAAATAGCCGTTGTTACTTTCCAGGTTGTCAACTAAAAACCATGAAAAAAATAAAATCGATTTCAACAATGGAAATATGGAATTAAATGAATTGAATGAATGAATGGTTTGTTTGTACAAAATTTCCCATTCATAATAATCATAGTAAGGGTTTCATTATCTTACAGCCACGCTGTATACACTGTCTTCGCATCGCGTTTTGCGTGTCTCAGCCCTTAGTCAGTCTAATTAAATTTTCAGCTACTCTGTTTCAATTAAAATAATTTATCATGCCAGTCTACGAAGGGACTAGGTACTGCTAAGTAAATTAGATATTTTAATGTAGCCAGCACGTTGTATAGATACCTACTTATAAAAGTATTTTTGATAATTTTCGAGGTTAATTAACTTTTATTATTGGTTTCAAGACAATAACGATGGAGGATGGATTTTAGTCCCATATACATAGTTCTCATTTTATTTTTAGCTAGCTCGACTCGCGAAAATTTGTGTTAAAAGCACTTCGTTCAATGCCTACAATATATTATTTAACAAGACCATGTGAAGAAATCTTTACTCACTAGGACTCGAATCCCACCCGTTGCACTATTGTCATATCCACTCCTAGCACAAGCTTTCTGCTTATTTGGAATGGATAGGAGGATATCAGTCAACTTCAGCTTGACTAATATTCTTTTTAAAAAAAACCTTATGTGGCCCGTAAAAGTTAGAGAACGTTGGTGAATTCAGCACTAGGCAATTCGCATTCGGACGGATCTAGGAGCTTAAATTATTTTTCTGAGAAAATCCTCACCATTATTTGATTAACAAGGCGCCACAACCTTCAAGAATGCGGATTACGAAGTAGAGATAAACAGTAGCTCTGGGCATCAAGTGAAGCGTTCTTCCATAAAATGTAATTAACCACAGGAGTCAGTTTCGTTAATTAAACGTTAAGAATGTAAGGTGAAAATCAATTGTTGTTCGTTAGTCTGGTTTTAACCAAAAACGGCTTCGAAGTTACGATTTTTTTTTGTTTTGTTTGCTCAAATACAGGGGTGGTTTAAAAATAAAAAAAATAGGGAAAACCCCAAAGAACAGCTGAAAAATTGAAAAATCAAAACTAGTAACTCTGTATAGGAATCACCACTTCGGATAACTTTTAATAGGTGATGGGAGATTCCCTACCACCTTCTCCCTCACACCTGCCACAGTTTTTTCTCGAATGAGAAGGGTTTAGGCCATTGTTTATCACGCTGGCCACTACTCTCTATAATGATACTGGCTTGGCTGTCCCTATATAAATGAACTGTCTGGTTAAAAACATGCCAAAGATGCCTCATTGCGATACCTCGCGGTCGCGGTTTAGCTCGCTACCTCGATGTCACCTCCATTTAAAACAAACATATGCAAACAAACGAGCACGAACATTCCGAAAATGCCTCACTGTGCCGCGATGTATCGCAGTGAGGTATCCTTCGACATGTTCGTGCTCGTCTGTTTGCATACATTTGTTTTAAATGGTGGTGGCATCGAGGTAGCGAGCTAAACCGCGACCGCGAGGTATCGCAGTGAGGCATCTTTGGCATGTTTTTACCTTTTGGCCATAGCTCTCAGGCGTACAGGTTTCCCCATGATGTTTTCTTGCACCGATAAAGCAAGTGATATAACGCTTGCTTTTGCTAGCTATTCTATTCTCACTAACTTCACTTGTAAATAAATTAGTTCTATAATAAGTCTTCACATCGGAGATAAGAGAAACTCGCAACAAATGGGTGGTAAAATTAAATAAAGGGAGCTGCCAATTCTAACCGCCGCACGTATCGCATGATCAATTTTCAGAATTGTCGTTCTTCTCGGCTTTGCTCTTAATTCAAATATTCTCTTGCCGACGTCATTTGTAATAGGGAAAGTGTTGTTGTTGACGTTATAATTATTGCCTACAGTTTTAGTTCTCAAGTTCGAATCAAACTTTGGCACCGAAGGTTTCGTATCTTAGAAGGAAACAGTAGTAAGAAAAGGTTAGAATTATTTTGCTATAATCCGCCAACAGAAAAAATCTGTATGGTCTAACATGCAGTTACAAGCACCGCTTACCTCCTCAACCAAGCAAAAAAGCAAAGTTTCGAACCAAGCAATGCCACCACCACTCGCATGCACCACCACACAAGACTTTTATACTCTCGACGCACGTTTCGCCATTGGCTGAACTGCCACCAAGCGATTTAGAGTTCCGGTACGATAGCGTGTAGAAAACGATTAGGGGTATGGGTTGAATGTATACTGCTATACCCCTTCCAAGTTAGCCCGCTAGCATCTTAGACTGCATCGTCACTTACCATCAGGTGAGATCGCAGTCAAGGACTACCTTAACATCGAATAAAAAAAACTCATTGAGACCATTCTAATGAGCCCAAACACACTTATCTTTATACTCGTAAGCATGACTAAAAACCGTACTTTTGTTCGCCTACGTTGTACAGTGTAAGTGAAAAAAGTTTTCTTTTTTTAATAAACGAAATACCTTAGCATTTGTGAATACAGACAAAGGTATGCGCGACAGCCATCAGCAATAATAAAGCGGGGCTGTTAATCTTGTTTCGACGGGACCACTTTATTAGACACCGAGACGCGCTGTATAGAGAAATATATGCCTTGAGGGAAAAGTTTGGAACACAGTTTACTTTACTGGAAAGGGTTACTACTTACTGAAAACCACTTGTTGTACAGTAAATTTTGAAGTCCTACTAAAATTATAAATGCGAAAGATTCATCAATAGGATCGATGTAAAGTCCTTCACGCCTCAACGAATGAACCGATTTGGCCATACCCAGGATTAACACAAAGGCGTGTTAAAATTAACAAACACACACATACACAAACTTTCGCCTTTATAATATTAATGCGATTAGTGTCACCATAAAAAATTAAAAGTTATTAATTTAGCCAAAAATAAGCCATTTAGAATAGAATAGAATAAATTTTTATTCAAATAAACTTTTACTAAGTGATTTCGAATCGCCAAATGACCACCACCACTGGTTCGGAATGCCGTTCCAACCGAGAAGAACCATAAAGAAACTCGGCGATTGCTCTTTTAATTCATTCTTAATCTTAATTATTAACCCTTTTTTAATAAATCGTTTATTTATTAGAGGAAAATCGTTAGAATGCAACAATCTTAACATTTTTAACCAAATAAAGGATATTCAAGTTAAAATAAACTTAAGTAACACTTTATAAACATATCATTTCAAAGTTTGTTTTCAGTTCCAGTTCGGAACGACTCTGTGGGACCGCTTAAACTTACAACAGCTGAATTTATGGGGGCACTTTAGTTCGGGGCGCGCATACCTAGCTACCTACGAGTACGTGGCGGTGCGATGTCTAACTTACACTACGCTGTGCGCATACCAACGCTGCATTCGATATTGAATATTACTTATAAATACAATATTTATACTTTCCTCCATTCCAGCAGGTTGCGCCGGAGAACAAACGCAACCTGCTGGACGGGAGGTGGGCCTAGTCTACTACCGGGATCTCGTCTCCTTGGAGGAAAACTTCGGCAAGCTCCGAGAGTTCGCGCACAAGAGGCGAAATAGCCTGGCACCGTGATTGCGGACCGTAAAGTGGTGTTGGGCCTGAACCGCTGAGCACGCGGGGGTCCTTGTTTGTGCTGTGGACATCTGCCCCAGAAAGGGAAGAAAGACGACAGGGACATGAAGGTTTAGAAAAATAACCTGTATGGAGTCAAGAAAGCGCCTCGGGAAACACGCCAAGAGTAAGTACCGGGTGCTCTCCCATTGCTTCGGCCCATATAACCGTGAGGTTTGAGGGGCCATGGGAGGTGGCGGGTCCTGTCCCTCTTCTCCATTCCATTCATTACTATTATATTAGACTCACCACCATAGTCCACCACGCTGGTCAAATGCAAAGCAGACTTCACACTACTTTGAGAACATTTTGGGGAACTCTCGGGCCTCGCAATGTTTTCTTTCACCGTTGAAGCATGTGAAATTTAAGTGGACATAACTGCAAATAGTCAAAGCTACGTGCCCGGGTTCAAACCTGAGACCTCCCGAATAATAAATAAAGAACAACACTAATATTATAAAGGCGAATTCCTCCTCTCCCCTCCAAATAAGCGAAAAGCTTGTGCTAGGAACGGATACGACAAAAAACGAAGTGCAACGGGTGGGGTTCGAACCCGAGACCTTTCAGTTTTTAGTCTGTTTCTTTAACTGATGGGCTATTGAGGCTTTATGTGTGTGTATGTGTGTGCGTACATGCTTGCGCGCGTGTGTGAGTACGTTTGTTACTCCTTTACGCCACAAAAAATGAACCAATTTGGCTTAAATTTGGAAAGGAGAAAGCTCATACCCAGGATTAACACATAGGCTATATTTTATTCCGGAAAATTAAAGAGCTCCCGCGGGAATTAAAAACCTTAATCCACGCGGACGAAGTCACGGGCATGTCTAGAATAATATATAATCATAATAATGACCAACAATGAATGTGAGGCCGGAGATAGAAAGATAAAGTTAGCTTGATACTCGCAGCCTCATCTCAATGGTTTTACACAGTGTTCGTGGCACAAAGTTGACAACCAATATAAGCTTCTGAAAGCAGCCAACTATACGAACTCCCGGCAAAAGTTCCGCACAGAAACTTCATGCGAGATATGACGTCGCAGATATGAGCTTAGCTACCATGAATTTGATATTGGTGAAATCCAAGCTTCTGGTTAGGAACTACGATTAGGTCTTTGGAATACGGTATTCAAAGATATATTTTCATAATATACCTACTAATAGATTTATAAATACATATCAAAAATTAATTTCGTGGCTGACGTATGGTTCGGCCGTGGTGTAGCGGTTAACACACTCGGGCGCGATTCCCAGAGAGACGTGAGTTCGAATCCCGCCGGCCTCGGAATTTTTGATATGTATTTATAAATCTATTAGGTTATTTCCTTTAAGTGTAGGTTAACACTTCAATAAAAAATTAAAAATATACCTACTAATCCTATTAATACGTATATTATAAATGCCAAAGTTTGGATGTATGTTTGTTCCTTAATCACGCCGCAACGCCTGAACCGATTTAGCTGTTTGGCACATAGATAGATTATAGAGTGGAATTATCAGCATTCCGAACCGGTGGTAGATTCTTGACTAAATAAGAGCCACAAGTTGGCCTACATGAAATAAATAATTTTGAATTTTGGATTTTGAATTTTGACTAGTAGGAATGTAGGAATATTAGCAGTGTAAATAATTTTGAATTGAGCTACTGCTTGTGAACAAAATCTTTCAATGATTTTGCATAAATATTGGCTACTAAATTATAAAAATAGTTTTTTTTACTACTACTAATAGAATAACATATGGAGGATTAATGTCAGGAAAATATCATTACATAGGCTACGCATATACGAGAATAAAATATAAATAAAGCAATTTCTTTATAATTTTTTTTTTTAGTATACCTACTGGCAATGTTATAATCAAAATAAAAGTTATGGCGGTATAAAAATATTATAAGATATTAAGTCAGAAACACTTCCTCGCCGGCGGCTAGGAATTAAATTACCTACTTTAAAAGAAAACTCGAACTTTTAATTCACTTCAGAACTTTATGCTTTATGGTAATGATTTTCTTAAACAGGACTCGAAACTTTAAAAAAAGTAAATTTAATTAACTCCTTTAAAATGTCAAACAAGTTTCATTTCAAAGTGTACTAAACCACCTTTATTTTGTTTAATATAACCTATGTATTCATCAAATAGTTATATTACAATTATTAATATTATAAAAGCTAAAGTAACTCTGCATATCTTTACCTTTTCTCAGAGGGATTTCGACAAAAGTTGGCAAGGAGATAGCTTGCAGCCTGAATATCTCTAGTTCCGGAAAAACAAGGAATATTAGCTAGCTAGAATATATCTGCCCTTTCTATTCTTTAACATTTTATAACATAGAGGATTAATGTCAGCAAAATATCAATAAAAGTCAAATGTGACATGGGTCTTTAAGTATATAACCAACCATGGGTCGGACTAGGCTATGTCATATTTTGTTAACTGTTTACGTAAATTCTTAGTTATTAAGTTTCAAACAAGTTTTACTATTTCAATCTGAAAAAAATTGTTTTCATCAAAGTTCCAATTTTATCAATTACTAGCTGTTGCACGTGACTTCGTCCGCGTCAATTTCTGTTATTATGATCGCGATTAAGAAGTTTTTAAAAGAATATATTTTAAATATGGATAATTTTCCCCGTTTTTGCAACATTTTTCACTGATGCTTCGCTCCTATTGGTCGCAGCGTGTTTTTATATAGCCTAAAGCCTTCCTCGATAAATGGACTATCCAACACAAAAATAATTTTTCAATTCGAACCAGTAGTTCCTAAGATTAGCGCGTTCAAACAAACAAACTCTTCAGCTTTATATATTAAGTATAGATTTATTTATCAATGATTAGCGCTTACTTAATTACATCTATTGATTCCTATTTTGAATAGGGTTCCAAACTCTAAAACTTTGTAAAAGAATCATTGAATATATCAGTCATGAAATCCTAAAAATACTATAAGCGTTCAAAGAAATTTTGTTTGTAAGCGAATTTAAGAAGTATTGAAATCTTCGAGCTCAATACGAACTTGGCTGATTTCTTGATTATTCCATTCACAAAGAAACATTCTCATTCAAAATAGTCACGGCGAGTTCTTTTTAAGTTATTTGCAAGTTTAGACCAAAACATTCTAACAACTTCAACTCCAAACGTACGCTCAAAACAAGCTATGAATGTGTGAGTGCCGTGTAATTATTGTGCCATGTAAAGTACGCAACTTAGTTGTACGATAGTCGGCCAACTTAAAATTGTATGTCTGTAGTCTAATGTTCTTTATAGAAAACATCGGTAATTAGACAGACATCACCGATAGAAGTGAAAACTGCATGTCTATTCTGTAAAAATGATTGCATCAGTGTGACCATCGCAATGGCCCCTGATTGGCTGAATTTATGGCATTCTTGCTGCATCAATGCATTTTAACCAATAGCGGGAGGGTACCAGCCAATCAGAGGTCATTGCGATCGCTACACTGATGCGTTAATTTTCAGAGAATCAACACACAGGTCGGTGTCGTCGTCCCCCCCCCCCCCCCTACCAAAAATGCCAAAATATAATTATTTCCAGTAAAAATATTTCTCGTGGTAGGTATGTACCCACTGTACTTACATTACGATGATGTCGTTAAACCACGAAATAACTTTAAGTTCAAGCTGCGATGTCTATATTTCTTGCTATAATATTTCAAAGTGCCCAAGCACTTCTCGAGGTTTCGTTGGGAATGTGTGGTCACTTAATCCGAGCTAACAAGAGCAGTCATTAAGATAAGAGCGATATATAGCGGGGTGCAGAAAACTTAAGAGCTCCTGTCTACAGAATGAACCCGTTTAAGAGCCCAGTACATTAACCCCTGGTCTTATATCCTACGGGAATTTCTTTGACCGTCTTGTGACTTTATATTATTTTATCAAAAACATTCTCAGCATCCTTACTATAATATTATAAATGAGAAAGTGTGATTGTTTGTTTGTTTATTGGTTTGTTGTCCCTTAATCACTCAACAACGGAGCAACTGATCGACTTGATTTTTTGCATGGGTATAGTTAAGGACCTAGAGAGTGACATAGGCTAGGCTAATTCCCGCGGAAATTAAAAAAAACTAAATCCACGCAGACGAAGTCGCGGATATCCGCGACTTCGTCTGCGTGGCTAGTAATATTATATTTGTATCTTCGGTTGGATCCTACATCCTCCTACTAATATTATAAATGCGAAAGTTTGTGAGGATGGAAGGATACGCCACAACGAATGAACCGATTTGCTTGTTTGGAACAAAGATAACTCATACCCAGAATTAATACATAGGCTACATTTTATCCCAGAAAATTAAAGAGTTACCGCGGGAATGAAAAAATTTTTAATAATTATCTTGTAATATTATAAATGCGAGTTTGTATCAATCTGTCTAATAATTTTTTATAACTCACCGCAAAGCCAGCTGAGACGATATTTTTGTCATAAAAATAGCTTGCATCCCGGAGACAGAGCGTCTCTCAGATTTTCCACTTTTCCCGGAAAATATCGTTGAGCACTTTTTGAGATTCGCGCTTGTAATAGGACAGCATAAAAGCATCAAAAGGAAAGATTTTAAGGGTTTTTAATTTAATGAAGAAGGAAATACTCGTATCTACCTACAGAATTTTTATCACAGGATCAAAACTCAGGTTTCAAAGTATATTGCGGCGTAGTGGTGAGCGCTGTGGTCTTATAACTTTTTTAATTCAATTTATAATTTCTGAATTGGCTCTGGTCTGGTCTGGTGGTAGGGTTTGGCTGTGGCTAGCTACCACCCTACCGTCAAAGAACTGCCGCCAAGCGATTTAGCGTTCCAGCACGATGGCGGGTAGAAATGGATTAGGGGTAAGTGTCGAATGTACACTACCATACCCCTGCATCGTCACATACCATGAGGTGAGATCGCAGTCAAGGAGTATCTTAATCATCGAATAAAAAAAATGTGTTCAGGGCTAAAAAAAAAAATAGTTTTTTTTTTCAAAATATTACTTTGGGCATTTCCACCAAATGTAATATTTCCGTGTGGCGCAGCACTGTCTGCGGTCTCCTGTAAACCAACGCCATTATCTCATCACTGCTCCTGCATACTGTAATATCACTGGAATATCAAGGATATTTAATGTTAAATTAGTGACAAAAAGGACATACTGATAAAATTCCATGGAATCAATATGTTTTGCCAATTAGCAACTTTAAATAATTAGGCGTCCAGCGTGGAAAGTACGAGTAGGTAAATACCGACAATGTGGATAGTTTTTGAGTATCGAACGCAATAAAGTTAAAGTTCAATAGCTCTAAACTGCTCTATTTAAAATATCAACTTCCTTTTTGTATTTACAGTGTAGAAAGAAAACTATACTTACAAAATAAAAATCAGTTACCGACTTTAGATCCATTTTAATTTAACATTTGCTACTGGAAAAGATTTCTTTTGGAAATTTCTAAACCCGCTCAGTAAGGATACTAATAAAGTAAGTGTAAAACGAGTGGCAACTGCTGGCACTTTTCACTTTGACACTTTCTGACCAAATAGTTTGTCAAAAAGTGTCAAAGATATAGAGCTATAGAGTGTGTCAGCTATAGAGCTGCACGTGTATGTCGCCGTTCACTGAGGACATATAATATGGTCTCATCAGTATACAAGGGACTTTACATCAATGTTTTACTATCAAAATGTCCCCAATAATCGCTCTTAATCCCTTAAATCTCTTCAATGGAATATTAATGCGGCGGCCGACATTTAATGGGAAGCGCGCATCAAATACCCGCTCTGTTTTATTATTAAAATGTATCACTTCATTATTATGTAATTATATGCTGGCGCAAACTGTCGCGCGGCATTAAATATTAATCAAAAAATTAATTTAAATTTATTATTATAGTATCAGTGAAAAAAAAAATATTGGAAGGAGGCAAATAGGTTACATTTACTTATTAAATTATTTCCCGGATTTCCTCCGCGTGGAATTAGGTTTTGGGATGGAATTTACAAAAACTGTGAAACACGTACTTGTTTATTTTTAATCGAAAGGCAAAATACCAAGTTTCTTGATATTTATCCCCTTTAGGGGTGGAATTTTTGAAAGCTGTGAAACTGTACTTCTTCATTTTTAATTAAAACCCCCATATACTAAGTATCATGGATATAACTTGAAAAATGACGGACTTTCACACAAACTTTCACCCCCTATTTCGCCCTCCCCCCCACCTTGGGGATAGAATAAAAAAAAATCTTTCTTAGTGGGTGCCTAATGGCTCTGCGGTCTGCGCTGATAGATCAGTCAGGACAAGTCTTTTTTAATTTTCCGGAATCATTTTATACTAAGGCTATACTTTCCAGGTGGTCCCATTGTCATCAGGTCAGGATTTGATGATGGAATCCTGGAGAAATCGAGGGAACTCTTCAAATTTTATCAGCACAATTGATATTCTTTGTAGTGGCGTTTGAAGTCGGTTTTGTAAAAAGATTTTATATTATAAAAGTATATACTTTAGTAGATCCCCATGATTTCGAACATATTTTCATTTAAATAGTCCAATGATTTAAATCATTATGGGCATCATACAGAAGGTGTAACGCTTGAGATGATGATGTTGTTGATGATGATGATGATTTTATTTTATTTATTTATTAAAGAGGCACACAAAACAGGTTGAAACTAAAATGTATGTAAATGATCATAAACAAAACACTTTGAAGCCAAAGTAGAATAACCTACCTATAAGCCAAACTAAACAAAGCTGTTACCCTTTCGTAACCGGGTAATTATTGTCCTAATTCCCATTCATTATGTATATATCACGTTATTTTACACCGAGCCTGCCACTAGAACGGGTAAATTGAATTACCGCTGCGGCCCGACTCTACTGAAGCACTTAAATTTTCAGCCGCCAAGAAGGCTTATTCGAAACTATAATGTATGAAGGTCGGGTCTTGAGTTTTCGGGCTTGTAACTCAGTTATTATATACTTACTCGTTATGGTCGAAATATTGTTATTTTTAAGTGTTATGTTAATGGAATATTCACTCATGTGTTACAGACATTTTAATTATACTTAAACAGACTTTAGAAAGACCCTGAAACACACGCATGTTTTTAATTTATCAATCTAATACTTCTTCTTTATTATCAACCAATAGATGCCCATCCCTGGACAAAGGTCGCTCGCATGGACTTCCACAGGTCTCGGCCATGCACCGCTTGTATCCAGTGGCTATGTGCGACTCATTTAGTGTCGTCGGTCCACCTAAGGGGGGTCTATCAAAACTGCGTTTTCCGGTCGGAAGTCGCTACTCCACTTTGGCATGTTATGTCCTTAACTTTGCTTCTGCCATGGATCTCCTCATCTCTGATTTGTTCTCGCAGGGATAGGTACTCCGTGCCTATGCTCCAAGTAATTTATATGGCTAGCTGAGTGACCTTGAGTCTTCTGGTGAGAATGATAAATGATTAGTGACCATGCTTGGGATCCATAAGTCACCATCGGCAACACGCACCGTTCAAACAATTTAGTCTTCAGAAATTCAAATTTTAGGTATGTTTCATATATTTTTTTCATTTTATATGATAGGTAAAACAGTTTAGTACATATAGAAGAAAAACTTTGGTGTCCAAAAAAGAAAATCACATTGGACTTTCTGATTTGAACAGCAAAAGTTTTTTAAAAGTAAAAGCCAACAATTGAAAAGATGTAACTTAAATAGCAGTTCCGGAGCAGATATCTAGTTTTTTCTGTTCGGACATTTCAAAAACTTTTGTTTAGCTCGCAGAGCTCTGAACTTTTTATCTTGACGTCGAAACAACGGCCAACCAGACAATGAAACTTTGTGTTTTCTATTTGTTTAGATGTTATATTTAACTTTACTCGTATTTAAATTCCATACCGACAACAACTCGTTATTTAAGGCACAAGAAAAAAGTTTAAAAACTTTAAACCGACTGCGGACATGACTCGCCACCTCCCATGACCCCTCTGACCTCGCAAACTTTCGTATTAATACTATTAGTAGGATTAGTAGGAAGTAGGATAGGATAGACATTACTGGGCACTTAAAGTTCTTAAATGATGATAGCACGCAGCGATGAAACCAGTCTTACGTTAATTAAAATATGTATACTAGATAAACCTCAATAGTCCAACGGTTAAAGGTGCGGACTGAAAACTGAAAGGTCGCAGGTTCGAGAATCACCCGTTGCACTATTATCCTACCCACTCCTAGCACAAGCTTTTCGCTTATTTGGAGGGGAGAGGAGAATATAAGTCAAGTTCAGCTTGGCTAATATTCTTTTTTTAAAAAAAGAAAAAAGAACACTCTATCTGTGGGGCTAGTATAAGATTTAACACGATTGATGTTATTCGTATACTATGACGTTAGCGTCAAAGTAAAATGAATCTTAAAACTTTTACTTTAAAGTCACAAATTCAGTACAACCGATTTTAGTTTGGAGCGTATTCGTATACGTAAAAGTATAAGAATTGCACGAAATTGAGCTCTAATTCAATGTACTTATAGTTCATTTATGGTTCATTTGGGTTTAGTACCCCAGTGCATTACACAGACTATTATAGTGCAGGGTAAGAGCTTTTCATACGGGCAAAACCGTGGGCACGAGCTAAATTGTATTTATTTGAGTGCATAACAACAGGGCTTTGGTAACTGTGGATTTTGAATAAATATTTATTTAACCCAATTTTTAAATGTACAAAGGAAAATATTTTGCTTTTGGTGAAAAGAGCGTATTTCAAAATAAACGGCTTAAGCTCGTATATAAAAACTTTATATTTTTGACAGCAAAATAACTTGTTACTGTGTCAAAAGGAATAATTTTTATGTATAAAATGTTCAATATTAAATAAACAAAAAAATCTAAATCAGTAAATAGCCTCTATAAAAACGAGTTTATAATTTTTAATGTTATCAAAATATTAAAAAAAAAAACTAAGACCAAACGATGCTCAGGAATAGAAAAACCTACCTAGCATATTGCAAAAAGTCATATCTATTTAGGAAGTCGTATTAATGACTTCTGTGAACCCCATTGTAACTCGTGTCCAATAAAATAAAGGAAACTCGTAGAGATAATTATTTTTTGTTTCAATAAATGCATTAATCGTTCATTTAGATGAACAATTCTGAAAATCTATTTCATCAAAAATAATGTCATACAATAAATAATCGTTTAAGAAAATCAAATAAATATGGTACTGCCCATTTCTTTATCCTGAAGTGTCTATTACTAATTCAAGGGTTTATGGAATCGTTATTTGACCTATGTTAGGGGTCATCCCCTACATTAGGAAGTGACCCATTAATATTGAGAAAACGCAAACGACCATAACTAATTAGGTATGGTTACGACCCTTAAATCTTAGGGGTTGTTGATGAATTGAGGTATCGAAATCGTAGGAAGATATCCTTTGTCAACCAGTGCGGTATATTGGTCGGTGGACTAGTTAACCCCAAAATCAAAATCAATCAAAATCAAAATTTATTTATTTCACGTAGGCCAACTTGTAGCTCTTATGACACGTCATAAATCTACCACCGGTTCGGAATGCAGATTCTGCTGAGAAGAGCCGGCAAGAAACTCAGCAGTTGCTCTTTTCAAAAAAAATTTTTTTTTACAATGGTTAACAAAACTATGCTATGCACACAGTGTTTCCACAAAGAAGTTTCAAAAATGCACACCTACCACAACCTAACACATGTTAAGATGGGTAGACACAAAGCAGACCCATTCCCGTTGGTGGTACCCGTTCACGAGCACGACTCATGATCCAGCCATTGCTTCGCTCAACCATATTTGAGGGAACGTTGGAGTGACAAGGTTTTTATAGGGTAATACAACAAAGTGCCAAAGTGTGTACAACGTATGAGTGTAATATTGATTTTACGTGAAAGTCGCATAAAGCATGGCAAATATAACCCCTTTTCCTTTGTCAATACTTGGCGAAAGGATTCAAGTGCGAACCGCAGCTATGATGAGTGTATTCACAGCGATCCTTCAGATCATAGTGCCCTTTTATCATAAGTACAAAGATGTTTTGGTCCAAGTCAAAAGTGTCATGATTTTATAAAACTACCGATATAAACTAGATTCTGAATTTATTTATAGAATCGGTAAATTATGAAAAGTAGTATTATAAATACAATTATTGTAATAAATAGCATGGCCACATTTCAAAGCGGACCACACTGAATTCGTTATGGGAGGGGTAATAACGGTCAAGTGGGACGCTAGTCGGGCGCTCGTGACAACAACGCAGTATATATACCATACCATGCCCGGTTATACCAAATAACGGGTTAGATTCTTCCACCTCAAGCTACAGTACAGACGGAGAGCCAGAGTATATTGTTATAGCGTTATTTAGCGAGTTATCATCACAAAAGCGTAAGTGGGATTCTTATAGCGAAATTGTTTGGGATGGAATAGAATAGTTTTTAATAAATAAACTTTTACAAAGTGCTTTTAAATAAATTGTTTTTTTTTTTTTAATAGTTTTTTGGTGTAAAATAAAAGTAAATTCATTTAATATTTTATTTATTCTTTCATCGATTCATTAATTCACAAAAGAAAAAAAACTTTAATATTGTTTTCATGGTTAGTTACGGAAGTGCAGATGACACGAAGAAAACTTACGAATTAATTTATTTCAATATAAATAATAATTAACATTTTTTCTTCTAAGCTTAGTAACTCCATTCCATTATTTGATGGAATAACTTCAGCACTAAACTCACATTAGATGTCCAACATGTAGATCGACTTAATAGCAACCATACAAAGAAATATGATGTAAAATACGCTGGTCTCTCACATCTTACATGGCGATAAAACACATACAGTAACACGTTATTGCTTTTTCCCGCCGGGGCCACCCCTTTTTCACTCCTTTTCCATGTAAAATAGCGCGATCCACCGGACACATGTGCCGTTGGTACGAGGAAGATAATAAACACGGCATCCCTCTCCCTATGCATCGTAAATCTCATTGCTGGTGGTTGTACCCTCTACCATTAATGTTTTCTGCTGGTTCTTCTCGGTTGGAACGGCATTCCGAACCAGTAGTAGGTTAATTTGACGATTCGAAAGCACTTTGTAAAAGTTTATTTGAATAAAAAAATATTCTATTCTATTCTAATTGAATGGTTTATATAGGTTTATTGGTTCATTGGTTATAGTTTGATGCTAGAAACCGTCAGAATTCTCGCTTATCATCACAGAGTTCAATACTGCGCTAGAAAGGTCTTAGAAATCTTCTTTTCAAGCTGTAACAGTATTACTTACAGTTAAGTTAATCTCACGACGCAGAACAAAATACGTTTAGCTCGCGGAAATTGCGTCGTGTGTCGGGCCGCTGCACGGAAATGGAAAAATAAAACGTTTCGCATTTTTAGCTGCGACTTTCAACGCCTAATCTCTCTCAGGGATAGCAGTTAATGCAGCCGAATTCCTCATTGCTGTGGGTTAGAACGCCTTTCACTGAATCACTCAAATTCAAAATTATTTATTTCATGTAGGCCAAATGTTGGCTCTTTTGACAGTCGAGAATCTACCACTGGTTCGGAATGCTGATTCTGGTGAGAAGAGTCAGCAAGAAAATCAGTAGTTGCTGTTCAAAACAAAAATGTACCTTATGTCTATCTTGTAGACAGCTGAAGCAAAGCCAATTGCTTGATGATGCCCGCGACAAGGTTTTTTTAATTCCCGCAAAAACTCTTTAATTTTCAGGGATAAAATGTAGCCTATGTGTTAATCATGGGTATAAGCTATCTCCATTCCAAATTTCAGCGAAATTGGTTCATTTATTGTGGTGTAAAGGAGTAACAAACATACACAAACTTTCGCCTTGATAATATTAGCGAGATAGAGCTTCAAGTATCACTATTACAGTAGTTTTCTGGGAAAGCTTTTTTAACCTTAATCATAACAAACATCAAAGAAAACTTGAACTGAATAGGAATATCATTTTTCAATGCCCACAGCGCTCGTTCTGTCCTTTTCATCAGGTTTTACAAGCCATGAATCCGAGACGCTATCTCATTGGCAAATTTAGCGTAAACCATCTACGGGGCGTCCCGCACTCGCGGTAAAGCAGACCTATTTGATAATTATAATATTTTGGATTATACATTTTTGGTACAGTGGAAAGTGCCGGCAAAAAAAAAAATGTGGTGTATTTTGTTAGAACTATAGTCCTTCTAAACATTTTTTATTCTGACACCGAAGCTGTAAAACCTTGGTTTTATTTAAGTTTAAAAATTTGTATTTTTTCCATTAAATGAAATGTTTCGAAGTTGTTAAGAGTAAAAGACATAAATTGTTCTACATATCCTATTCTAACCACACACCTAAATAGTACCACACAAACAATACCTATTGCAAAATTGACTGAGCGACTCGATCTAACGCATTCAACCCGCGACGCGTGCGGTTCCCGCGAGTTATGAGGAAATGGCGGATATATGACAATAAATACGAGATTTATTATATTTATTATATTATTTTTATTTTGTAACCCCAAAAAAGTAAAATAATGTACTTAGAAGGGCTTAGAAACATTTCATTTAGTAGAAAAAATACAGATTTTAGAACACAAATGAAACGAAGGTCCTGCAGCTTCGTTAATGTAGTTTTTTTAAAGAATACAATATCAGCCCTGCTTAATTTGACTAACATTATTCTCATCTCTAAATAATAGTATAGCTTGAGTTACTCGACTTCTTAGGAATAGAGGTACGACAATCGAGCAACGGGTGAGGATTGAACTGACTACCTTTCAATTTTGAGCCGTTGGTCTATTGAGTGTTTTTAAAGTTGCAAATACAATATACTTAATAAGAGTTCATACCTTCGTCTTTGCCTAACGACATCGCCTAATGGCTGGATAACGGCAAATAATCCGCGCCGATCAATGTTTTATCGCTCATCTCATCAATTATTCATTTCATACAACGAATAGGAAATTAATTGAGCGCGTTATTATAAACAGAATGTTTGAAATTGATAAAATTCATCAAACATTTCGGTACGGTTTTCATCAACTAGATAAAATCCGTAAATCGCTCGTATCGGGAAAATTAATACTTTTTTAACCAACTTTCAAAACGTAGGAGGTTATCAATTCAGCTGGTATCATTAATTTTTTTGTTATTCGTTAACCAAACATTTTACCTGGATCTACGATCTCGAGTAGTATAAGTGACGAGTAAACGTCTATCGATTGAGATGACAATAAATCACGCCACTGGGCAGTATTTCAGTATGGCAAATGTCCTGTGCACTACGAAAATACTGTACCAAACTGAATACTAATTATTTATGAAAGGAAATTATATTATTTTCACACTTGTCCCCAGTAGAAGTACGCCTAGCGTACCTACGTAGCGCGTGGCGTAGCGAAGCGCGTAGTAAGTAGCGTAGCGTGTAGCGTATCGTGTAGCAAGACGTGTAGCGGTAGCATAAAGTGTAGCGTGTAGCGTAGCGTTCTAGTAGCGCATGCCGTATAGCATTGTCAATAATTAAATTATTAACGATGAACGAAAACATGAATGCCTGAGAGTTCTGCATAATGTTCTCAGAGGTATGTGAATTCTACCAATCCGCAATTGGCCAGCGTGGCGGACCACGATGACGACTGCCCCTATCGCTCAATTTACGTATGTATACAGCGCTGTCTTCAAAAGTAACTTGGGTATGTAATTAAATCAGTTTGCGTGTATGAATTAGTGTTGGTGGTGTGATAAGTACCTACTAATTTTCTAGTAGATATGTTAGCGAGAAGAACCTATCCTATGGCTGCCAACAGCATTATCCAGACGAGCTTGCGGAGTCACGCGTATTTGCTAGCACCTAATAGCATGAGATTACTGCCTGACTGCCACACACGACCACACTGTGGTTCTATCTTCGGTAATAAAGGGGCTATAAATAACGAAATCACTAGTCTTATCACAAAATTCACTGCATAGCCCGAGGTAAGGGGTAACATGACGTAAATTACATTTATTTGACAATGAAAATGTAGCCCAGTGTGGAATATCCACGAAATTTCGCATAAAATCTCACACGCGACACTAGACGCTATTGCACACGTAATAAAGTGCATAATCTCGTATGATGTTGATGTTTTGAATAGTAATAAACTCTTCAATCTGTTTGACATCTCCTTTATACCTCGTAAAGTTAGTACGTAATGTTTTATGTTTATAAACTGACGAACGAAATGGGATGGATGTGAACAAGAGGACATTGGGTTTATGTTGAAATGGGGATTCACAACACCCCAAACACAATCAATGGAACCAATACTTTCACACGGCTTATTCATCCAAATAGAGACAGCGATCGCACCTGATGGTAAGTGACGATGTAGTCTAAGATGGTAGCGGGCTTACTTGGAATTGGTATTCAATCCATACCCCTAAGCGGTTTCTACACGCCATCGTGGCGGAACGCGAAATCGCTTGGCGGCACGTCTTTAACGGTAGGGTGGTAACTAGCCACGGGCAAAGCGTTCCACCAGACAAAACCAGATAGGTAGATGCCCATATCAAATATGGGCATCTAACTATCTATCTATAGTTTTATTGCACTATGCGAACCTAGTTATTACGCCATTTTTATCGCATGACTCGTGAGAACAATACGTTCATTAATCTAGCAGTATCGCGACGCTGCGTCAATAGTGCGCATTATCCGCCGTATCCCGGGATAAGGTCATATCCTGTCAATAGTCCATTATGTTGCCGCGGCACGCCACGACGCGGTTCGGATTGGATCACTATTTATCGTTCGGCTGAGATGACGGGGCTTCGAGAAAAGCGTGTTTTCACCCGACTCCCGCAATGCCAAAAGAACGATTTTTTTTAAATTCCCGAGGGAACTCTTTCATTTTCTAGTATTTCTGGGGCTTGATCACACTAATATCACACTAATATCACACTAACATTATAAACGCCTCAATAGCCCAACGCTGCGGACTGAAAACTGAAAGGTCGCAGGTTCGAATCCCACCCGTTGCACTATTGTCGTGCCCACTCCTAACACAAATTTCCACTTATTTGGAGGGGAGAGAAGAACATTACTCAAGTTCAGCTTAGGTAATATTCTTTTATAAAAAAGGAGAATTTTTGTACGTGTGTGTGTACATTTGTTACACTTTTACCTAAAAACTACTAGACGGATTTGGCTCAAATTTGGAATGAAGATAACTAATACCCAGGGTAAACACACAGGCTACATTTTATCTCGAAAAATCGGGATAAAATGTATCATCTAGTTTTTAATATTATTAGGGGTACCAACCAGATTATTTTTACTTTTCGTGGCCACATTTCAAAGATTTACTTCGTATCCGAACAGGAGCATGTTGACCTACATCGTGTGTACAACAAGCACATAAACACACACACAAACACGTCGAGCACGTTGAACAGACGAAACAATACGATTTGAAAACCATTGTTAGTATTACAAGCTAGCGATCCGTCAGGGGGTTGCTAGCTCCCGCACATAAAGCTATTGTTCTTTGTACAAATGTTCACTTGCTTGCTTCATTACATAGAATAACAGGTATTTCGTATTATTACGAAGGCTTGTACCACTAAGTACGAGTATTTAGCTATTGCCGTTGCATTCAATAATAATTTCAACATAATATTATACGTATCAAGCCGTGACTAGCGACTTATCGTAAGCGGCAATTTTGAGTTCTTTATTAAAAACGTCATTTTCAACTAAAAAAGTTCTAGGGGGCATTTCTCGGGAATATAACGTACAAGCTTTTGCCCGCGGCTTCGCTCACGTTTAGTTCGATTTTCAAACTCCTATTTTACCCCTTTAGGGCTTGGATTTTCAAAAATCCTTTCTTAGCGGATGACTACGTCATAATAGCTATTAGCATTTGTATATTGCAGTCTTACCGTACAGTGGTTTGGGCTGTGTGTTGATAGTTGTGTCAGTCAGTCAGTCAGTCAGTCACCTTATCCTTTTATATATTTAGATAAGGCATCATTATGAAAAGAGCTAAGAAAGAACGAACGAGTCGAGTCATAATACGAGTATATGAGGAATGATTATGTAAGGGTCACGATCTTCAGCAATGAGAATCATGATTAAATTTAGTATGACTAATATCAATAATTACAAATCGATCAAAATGACTAATTGAAAAGTTGATTGCTGTGAATAAAGGTCCAATAACTCTTTGCCGCATGATTGTTCCGATAAAAATATAATATATTTCTAAAAATAATTCTAAAATATTATTGAATTTATTTTCCATCAAAGGCAAAACTGCATGAAATTGCGCTTCAGTGCGTTTCAAAAACATGAAAAGGTATTTCTCGACAAACATTTTTTTTTTCAATAATTAATGCTTTTTTTACTTTTTAATGGAAATCCCAACGAGCACAAATTCAATAAACACAAGTTTATATTTTAAATTTCAGATTTTGCCTTCCGATTACAATAGACTGCTTTTTGGGTTCCGAAAAAAACGGAACCCGTATAGGTTCTTTACTCTGTTGTCCATCTGTCTGTCTGTATATCAAGGGCCTTTTTCAGTCAGTCACCTTTTCCTTTTATATATTGGCTTTGTGAAAATTTTAAAAATATCTGTTGTTATTTGAATAAAAAATTTTTTTGATTTAATCTTTGATTTTAAATAAAAAATGTTTGATTTTATATTTGAACTAGCTTTTGCCCGTGGCTTCGCTCACGTTTTTCAAAGCCCTATTCTACCCTCTAAGGGGTTGAATTTTCAAAATCCTTTCTTAGCGTATGCCTACGTCATAATAGCCATCTGAATGCCTTTCAGCACAATTCGTCCAGTGGTTTGAGCTGTGCGTTGATAGATCAGTCAGTCAGCCAGTCAGTCACCTTTTCCTTTTATATAATCAGATTATAATGATAATGATAATGATAGGTACGTCGAACAAAGGAATCGGGCTTTCGAAGTTTAACGTAAACTCAAATTCTAATAAACGTGATTATGGTACGAGGCTGCTGATCTGAACCCAAAGGGCACGTAGAGAGTACGTGAGATAACAAGATCTCCCTAACACCTGTTAATAGTCTGATAATAGTCGTTAACCTTCTTGAAGATTATTCTAATGACTTCGCATTATTATTATTAGCGTATCAACGATAAAGTAAGCTTAAAGGATAAGTTTTTAAACTTTACTACGTTTCGCTGCCTTTTTATTACTGAAGGAAGTACAATATAAATTCTCATCCTATCCTCATCAATTACTTAAAATATACTTGAAAATAAGTTTTACAGTATAATGAGATTGCGTTTGTAGGTCAATGACCTTCTATGTGTACAGAAGGTCATTGTTGTAGGTACATATCGACCGTAGAAATTAACATTGTCGGATCTACATTTTAACGATTTTCATTTTATTGCCTTAAAGGTCTTAGAATAAGAATAGAAATGCCCCCACCGAGTATGAAATTTTTAAAATCAACCAACCATCTTTGGTTTTTGCAAGTGCAAAAAGTAGGTACATTGACTATTCTTCACTTTATACATATTTGAAACTTTGAACGGCCGTACTCTAAAGTTACTGATTTTTCACATACGACTATGTTAATTGCTACGGTCGATATATTAGAGCTTAAATTCATACATTATTAATCTTTAACCACTAGCTAGCTGATCCTTCAAAGAACTTGTATAAAATACACAATGTACCTACAGTCCTACATACATTTTGCTATCTAGAGCTTCTTAAAATTACGATTTAGAAAGACTTGCTACAATCCATCGAAATATAACGCTCAGAGGCGCAATAAGTGATAAACGATTTGTAGTAAATCCTTAAACGACTATGTAGTATCTATCCCGTGCCTAGCAGAGCACGTAAAGCTACGCCTGTCGGTCCTACGCCTGATCCCTCTCCGGTAGAATAATGTTAGTAGTACCTTCAAAGCAAGAGTGGGTGAATCTTCTAGGCAAGCGCGCTACAACCTTGACCTGTATTATTTCAATTTTGTTTGAGATATAATGACAACTGTAAAGTATTTTAACTTTGACATTGTATGACATGTCAAAACAATGTTAAAGTTATAGACAGAGCTTGTCTAAACTGAAATGACGCGCCCCACTACCGCATTTACGCACATGAGACACTATGTATTGTCAATTGTCATAACTAATTATGTATTGTCATAACTAATTATATATTGTCATAAATAATTATGTAATGGGGCGCGTCATTTCAGCTTAGACTAGCTCTACTGCTTTTGTCATTAATATTTCGTGAAGTGCAAGCCTCTCTCCCAAAAAAATATCATTTTCTACTTTTGAATATATTTTTTTTTATAAAATACAATTTTATCATCCTCGAACCCGAAGTTGAGTTTTAAATAGTCCCGGGAGACATATTATTATTAAATCCTTATTATATTATCCTGGAAGAGAAAAACCACGTAGGAGGTCTTCATACACAGAGATTTAATGCTCGCTCCACACATAATGGATTGAGGAAAATCATACGCAAAAAGCGGTATTCTTATTTTGTAAGCACGATTTATGTGTATTTTTAGATTTGATTTGTAATTTTCCTTAGAATATTAGATAATATTTTATCTTTACTTATAAAAAAATTGTCCTGACTGACTGATCTATCAACGCACAGTCTAAACCACTGAAGTTAGAAACTTGAAATTTTACAATAAGTAAGTCGGAAGCATTAAGAAATGATTTTTTGAAATTCCACTCTCAAGGGGGTTAACAGGGGATAAAAATTTGTATGAAAGTCTGTCGTTTTTCAAACCTCGCGGTCCTCAACTATACCCATGCAAAAAAATCATGTCGATCCGTTGCTTTACTGCGGCGTGATTGAAGGAACCAACAAACAAACAAACTTTCACCTTTATAATATTAGTAAGGATTCGGATGTAGTGAACATAGAGATGTAGTAGAACCTTAAGAGAGTCAACGGGCGTCGACCTAAATTTCGAGTTATTAATGAGACAAGTTTTAATTGTGTGCTGGCGTAGTGTACACGGTTTTGTTACGTAGGGTTTATTAGCATTGGGGATTATTTAACTTATGTTCAGTTACGTCATGGTTTATTAATTGCTAGCTACTTCAGGTTTACTGATACTTAACTTGACAGAAAAAAACCACATGATACGATACTGAGGGCCTGGTTCACCAACGTCAAATAAACTTTAAAAAACCAATAAATACTTTTGTAGAGTTTGGCAAACTGTCAGAACGTCAAATTTAAATTTCGTTAAAAAAAGATTGTATGTGTGTGTACGTTTGTTACTCTTTCACGCAAAAACTACTGGACGGATTTGGTTGAAGTTTAGAATGGAGATCGCTCATACCCGGGATTAACACATAGATTACATTTTAAACCGGAAAATGAAAGAGTTCCCGAGAAAATTGAAAAACCTTATCCACGCGGACAAAGCTGCGGATATCGTCTAGCAATAAATAAAATAAACGCCAATATTATCACAGAAGTAAATAAGTGATAAGATAAACCCCCAAACACAATAAAGCGTAATCGAAAAAGATACAAATGGCCGTCCCGAGACGTGCGAAGCATCGGGCCTGTCGGGGGACCGACATTACTGGGAGAAAAAAGAAAATTACGATGTCAAACAAACACATAATTTTATATAAAGACGCAATCATTTCAGCGGATCACGGCGGAACACTGAGTTACGCACATTATGGACTCCGGGGACACACGGTCATCTGTCATGGCGGACTTTTCTTGTCCATTAAGCTCTCCTGTCGCTTGGGTTTGGGCTAGTGTTTAGACATTTGGATGGTGTCATTTTTCAGCTGTGCTATTAGTATTTATGTGGTATCGAGCTCAACTAAGGTTTTAAGGCCTAAGGTCTAAGGTTGTGGTGGTCTAAGGTAGTTCTAAGGTCTTTGAACTTTAAAATAACATATTATCCTGTCTTCTAATCAAAGAAATGACACTTCATTAATAAAAACCTTATAAAAAAATAAGAAAAAGATTAGCAGATAAATAAAAGTTAAAACAGTTGGCCGTGGTTACCACCAATTGTTAAAATGTCAAAAAGATACAGAATAATTTCCTGAATACGCGGTGGCATCTATCACAGCTTATGCAGCAGCATTTGGACTAGCCTTTACGCTACCTGCTTTGTTCTTACTTCTTTTCTTTTCTTCTATGGCATTATACTGTCTTTTCTTATATCATTCCGTTCTATTGTAAAAAATACTTAAGAATTTCTTTTAATCGAATATTAAAAAAAAAATTACCTTTACAATATTTAAAAAATGTTGCAAGCAGAGCGAGGTCTCTAGGGTTAGCACTTGGGTAGCATAAGATTTAGTTCGATATATCGTATTTGTATTCAATAACATTAGCGTCAAAGTAAAATGAACCAGAACAGCAATGAATGAGAGCTCACCTGCGTACTTGCATTCTTATACGTCTACGTATACGGATACGCTCCAAATTAATTTAAGTTGTACTGAATTTGTGACTTTAACTCAATACTATTAAGGTTCATTTTACTTTGACGCTAATGTCATCGAATACGAATTAAATCAAGGGAATTAAATCTTATACCTAACCCTACAGCATAGCTAGCATGGGCAGGAGATAAAAATTTTGTCCCCCGATTTTATCCACTGACAGGGAATAAAATTATCTTTTCCCTATGCTAAAGCATGGCGACAGACGAGAAGGCGATGTATATTCCTATAAGTATATCCACTGAGTGTTATTTCCACCGCTGTGCCCATGCTCGACGGGTGGATAAAACTAAGCGAGGGGATAAACATTTTATCCTTTTCCCGGGGATAAAATTTCTCCCGCCTATGCTAGCCCTGCTGTTGTTCGTTTTTGTCAGCCGTGAGTCGTCCAGTCGTCACAGGGCGCCTCCAGGATCTTAATGGCCGCTATTTGACGCTAGACATTGACAAATACGTGTCTTTCACACCCGCAGCTAGCTGGTTAGCCCTCGCCAACTGTGGTATCAGTTTCTCGACTTGTTAGAAAGGGATATAATATATCACAAAGTTCAATTTAGGCCACTGTTTGATTCAATTCCGATTTCTGATGGAATCTCATACAGTTTTGACCATCTCCCTGACGTATTGGTGAGCGCTGTGGTCTTATAACTGAGGTCTCGTGTTCGATTCCCGGCGGGGGCAATTTGGGAATTTATAAATTCTAAATTGTCTCTGGTCTAGTCTGGTGGGAGACTTCGGCCGTGGTTAGTAACCGCCCTACCGCTAAAGACGTTTTAAAAGATTATATTTTTATCATGCATGTTTTTTTCCGATCTCAGCTGAGCGGAATAGTGTGGTAGAATATAGCAAACTTAGCAAAACGGCTCAATATATTAAGAAGAAAAATTACTTTGCGTAGTCACTATTTGATTCAATTTCACGGTTTGATAGTTCCTCACTAGCATGGTTTTTGCTGAGCTACTCTTATTTTACAATGGAACTGAAAGCGTAGTAGTACTTTGTAACGTATAACAAATAGATGTAAAAATTCTTTTTATAAAAAATGACTTCAAACGCCACTACAAAGTATATAAATTGTGCCTATAAAATTTGAAGAGTTCCCTCGATTTCTCCAGGATCCCATCATCAGATGCTGTCCTGATGATAATGGAACCACCTGGGAAGTATACCCTTTCAAGCAAAAAAAGAATTTTACAAATCGGTTCAGGCGTCTTCGAGTAATCGAGGAACATACATAAAAAAGAAAAGATTCCGACGAATTGAGAACCTCCAAAAAGATTCATAGCTTAATTTCAATTCTGCCGTAATATACGTACTATATCTTGAATCCTAGAATATTGCCATGGGTCTCGATAAAGTTAGTATTGTGTCGTCCAGATATTAGACAGAGGTTTAGACTATAATGGCCATAATCTGAGCTCTGACGGCCCTGCCAACCATCATTATACACTATACTATTAACACATAGAGTTATTGATCTAGGAGGCATGTTGTAACGTAAACACCGTACCCCTATTTGCATATCTCATTAGGGTTGCCGATGTTAATGTTATTTTTGTACATTTTAAATAGACTAGGTAGATTGCAAATGAAAGATATAAATGAACTATTTATCGCTATCATTCCTTCATGCTCTCACTCATTGTCAGAGAGTGAAAGAGAGATCACCTTACTGGTTGATCTATTAAGGTGTTTAGAGAATTAGAAGGCGGACTGATATCTGAAAGACTACATACATTTACATGGAGATAATTAAGGCAATTTTTCATCCCGGAAAAAACACTACAATTAAGGTGAAGAATTGCTAATTTTTCATTTATTCATGTCATATCAATATCAATAAAACAAACATTTCAAAATTTGCATAATTAATTATTATCTTGGCTCGATTCGTACCAATTATTAACAAGTACATGCACATAATGAGGCTTAACGACTTGATGAACTAAATGATATACAATGAAATTATTTGTATCAGTCTTTCCTTTTCACTGAGCCATTTGGTCCAACTCTAATTTTAATGCATAATTAATTCCTCTCACGTACGAAAGGATGCAGGCAATTTAATTGCAATAAATAGCTTGTGTGGAGAATTTACATCAACCGAAATTTATTTAAATTTTGACTCATTGCTTATTACTCGTTTTTAATCCGTATACACAATTTTAACTGAATGCGGAGAATTTATACCCGTTGTCTGGCAGGTGATGAGTTATTTGGGGGTAGAATATCCAAAAAATGTTTTAACATTCTGATCCCAGAATACCTCGATACTTTTATAATATTGTGGTTAAATGTTTTCATATTTAAAAAACTTTTCTGATCTAAATACGAGTTTGACAATAAATTAATTTTTGTTTTTCTTGTTCTTATTTGAATATTTAAAAGACGTTCAGAATCTGAAACTAATGATTAGTTTGGATGTTCAAACAAACATGTACATAAAATATTATTACTAAAATAATTGTAATTAAGTAAGTAATGTGATACATACTTAGTGGTTAGGACTGAGGTCTCCTATTTAAGAGGTCGCGGGTTCGATTCTTAAAAGCCCAAAATACATTCCCAGTTTTTCTGAAGCTGCAAAATTGAGAACATTGTCGAGAACTCTCAGGCGTGCAGGTTTTATTTTCCTTCACTGTTGAAACGCGTGATATTTTGATTGCTTAAACGCATATAACTTCTTCTTCTTCTTCATCAACTTATGGACGTCCACTGCAGGACATAAGTCTCTTGCATGGACCTCCACATACCTCGGTCTTGCGCCGCCTGAATCCAGTGACTCCCTGCGATTCGTTTGATGTCGTCGGTCCATCTAGTGGGGGGTCTGCCAACACTGCGCTTCCCGGTGCGGGGTCGCTACTCCAGCACCTTGGGACCCCATCGACCATCAGCTCTTCGAACTATGTGCCCCGCCCATTTCCAATTCAGTTTCGCGACTCGCTGAGCTATGTCGGTGACTTGGTTCTCCTACGGATCTCCTCATTTCTGATTTGATCTCGCAGGGATACTCTATAATATAATTACGACAAGTTAAAGATCGAACTCCGACCCCCTCAATAGGATCGCACTCTCACTAGGCATCGCTGCTTGCTATCAAAATTTTGCGACAACCCTTAATAGTTTCCAAAGTTAGGCGGTTCATTGTAGTCCGTTAGGACGCGGTCACCCTCCAAATTATCCCTCGCGTCCACTGCGGATGAAGGGACAAAATTAACAATAATACCTACTCCTAATGTCATGCTTTCAGGACTAAATGGATGTGTATACTTGGATAATTTCTGAGAGAAACATTATCATACGCTGAGATAGAAGTGTCTTTTGGACCTTAGGGACTTTTTGCAGCGATTCAGTAGCGATACAATCGCGAAAGGACCACGATGTAGTCGCGATGCTGTCGCAGGTCGTATACCTTCTCCCACGTACCCACGATTCTGCATCGCTTCTATCGCGATACAACATCGACACAGTCCTCTATCTGTGAAGTATCTGTGAACGTCTGTAGTTTCCCGCTCTTCTTTTACTCGATGTCGTCCGAAACAGTCGTCAGTAGCAGAGGCGTAACTATACCGTTTGAGGCCCGTGGCAAATTCATCGGATGGGGCCCTCTCTCCCCCAATATAAAGAAGCTCAACCAATGAGATAATATTTTTTTGCTTTATAATAAATCACTAGGTGAAGTAAGTACATACAAACGCGAATACAATTACTTGATTTTCTAATAACCTTCAATTCAGAGCGTATGTCACTTTCAAAGATTAAAATTCCTTTTTTCGGGCTTTTGTTCAGCAAAGTTGTTAATGACATAAGAACCAAAAATGTCACTATCGCGAGCGAAGCGAGCGCGAAATTTTTTACGATTGTATTCTGCCACTACTCCACTAGTCCATATACTTGAATACTTGATGCTTAACTACCTGCAATACCAATCCACAACCGATGGTTTCTAAATCGTCACAATTTAGGTGGCCTTACTAAGCAGCATCAGGATTGAGGAGTTGGTACCTGAAGTTCAATGATGTAGCCCAGTATTAACGGCTGCACCGCGCAGTTATGTATTCCATACTTGTTACTCCGAAAATGTTGCGAGCGAAGCGAGCGCGTAATTTTTTATGATTGCATTACGGCACTTAGTAGTCCATTCTTGGCACCTACAACAGCAACGCAAAAGTGACATTTTTGCGAGCGAAACGAGCGCAAAATTTATGATTGCATTACGACACTCAGTAGTCTATTCTTGGCACCTACAATAGCAACGTAAAAGCGACAATTTCCTGAGCAAAGTGAGCGCGAAATTTATGATTGCATTACGGCACTTAGTAGTCCATTCTTGGCATCTACAATAGCAACTTAAAAGCGACATTTTCGCGAGCGAAGCGAGCGCAAAAATTTTTATGATTACATTACGGCACTTAGTAGTCCACACTTGGCACCTACAATAGAAACGTAAAAGCGACATTTTCGAGAGCGAAGTGAGCGCGAAATTTTTTATGATTGCATTACGGCACTTAGTAGACCATACTTGGCACCTACAATAGCAAAGTAAAAGCGACATTTTCGCGAGCGAAGCGAGCGCAAAATTTTTTATAATTGCATTACGGCACTTAGTAGTCCATTCTTGGCATCTACAATAGCAACTTAAAAGCGACATTTTCGCGAGCCAAGCGAGCGCTAAAATTTTTATGATTACATTACGGCACTTAGTAGTCCTTTCTTGGCATCTACAATAGCAACTTAAAAGTGACATTTTCACGAGCGAAGCGAGCGCGAAATTTTTTATTTTGCACTACGCCATATTTAGTCCTGTACTTTTGACGCTTGAGACCCTGCGCTTGTATGCGCCGCACACATGGCATCGTAGGTAAAGTCGACTCTACCAACTATTTAGTTATTGTTTGGGGTACCTATATTCAGTAATTAATTAGATATTTTATAAAATTTTAAAATATGTGTTTATGGACCTAATGACATTTAGGTACATACTTATACAAATATGTATCTTTTTCATTTCTGTTAGTCATAAATAAAAATTTTGGACCCAAATTTACCGCCCCTAAAATCTGCTGCCCTAGGCTCCAGTCAACTCAGCCTTTTGGTAAATCCGACACTGTGCGAAACCTTTTTTGTCCAAAAGAATTTAGTTTATATCTATTTTAATTTTGAAAATGATCGCTCGGCACTAGCCGTAATCACAGGAATGGCTATAAATGTTAGGATCATCTTGTGCTTCTGGCCCTCTCTGATCGGGGGCCCCTTCCAGCTGGGGCCCGTGGCATTTTGCCGTCATGCCACCCTGTAGTTACGCCTCTGGTCAGTAGCGATGCAGAAGCAATGCTTAATCGATACTATGCGATTGTAGCTATACTGAATCGCTTCTGTCGCGCGTTGCAAATGCGGCGAACCACCCAAAGTAGCGATACACACGCGCTTTAACGAAACGCGTTACTGAATCGTTGTAAAAAGTCGCCATAGGCGACATCTCTTAGAGAATAGGACTACCTAGTGTAACTTCATAAAAACAGTGCTGATATGACATCAATTTTGTTTATAAGCTCTCTTAATGAAGTTTTCTCAAGATTTAATTTCTGCACTAAAAGCTTAGGTTGGATATTCTAAACTAAAACATACATACTGTTAAGAATAACATACTAGGGTTTCAGAACCGTGGTAAGATTTTGGAAGGTTTTAATGACCTCTCTATGGCGAGCTCTGTGGGTTTGAATATCCGCTGGGTCAATTTGGAAATTTTATCATTATCATCTCAACCGATACGGGAAGAACTGGTGCACCACAGAAAATGATGTTGTGCCGCCTGTATCCAGCGGCGTCCATCTACGCTTCCTTCTACAGCTCCTACGCTCTGGAATCTTTTCAAGTCTAGTTTGTTGAGAGATTAAGCCATAAGAGTACCTATTTACCTCTTACTACTCTACAGACACCGATTGCTTTTCACCACAAAATATTTCTCAAAAACGTGTCGAAAGTAGTCTTGTTTGTTGTCAAAGCTGAGAGAACTCAAAGCTTGGGGATTTGCGTTAATGCACGTACGTCCTTGTTCCGCGCCGTTATTTTCCCGTCTGTCGCAAATGCGAGAACTTTTGGGTCTGCCTTCTTCATTAGCTTTAAGATATTATATACATAATAGACCCTACACATTACATTTTGACGACTTTTATGGCGTAGTGGTGTGCGCTTTAATTTAATCGATTCCAAATGGCACTAGTTTGAGTGGTCCCTTCTTGAATTCCATTGAGGAATGAGGGAGATAAAATTAGCCAATCAAAGCTAATGTTTCTGGTGCGGAGCGATGATATGACCCCATTTTCATCCACCGAGCCTTGACTGTTTTTTAATTAAGGGTATAAAATTTACTATTCTCATTTATTTTTGTGATGTGCTTTTTAGAATTCATAAAAACAACATAATTTGTTGTAATATATTTATTTTTCTTTTTTTCATTTCGCATTATACATAATATTTTAATTTAAAACCACAAAAAATGGCGAACCTTTCTGTTTAGAAATGTACACTCAAACAACATCATAAGACTCAATTCTATAATATTATTATGTAGGTACCCCTTTTTCGTATGAACACAGAATACATAATAACACAGGTACAGAAAATTCGCTCCGCAAAATCATTTAAATAAATAGAGACTTTTGCTATCTCATAATTAATTATAATTCAGGTCATACAGCGCTACTTACCACCTACAAGTTGCCTCTCTTTCTATCGCGTAACTCTTACCCTTCGAACTACGTTAGCACATTGAGTTGGCTCGTTGGACGAAACGACGGCGGTTGTAAGTTGTTGTAGTTTTATACCTAAAATACGAAGTGCGCGTAGCCTGAGAGGGAATTTCGCCCAAAAAGCTTTTATTTTAACCGACTTCCAAAAAAAGAGGAGGTTCTCAATTCGTCTGAATCTTTTTTTTATTTTTTTTTATGTATGTTCCCCGATTACTCGAAGACGCCTGGACAGATTTGGATTTTTTTTTTGTTTGAAAGGGATACAAGGTTACTACCCAGGTGGTCCCATAGTCATCAGGTTTGATGATGGGATCCTGGTCAAATCGAGGGAACTCTTCAAATTTTATAGGCACAATTGATATACTTTGTAGTGGCGTTTGAAGTCAGTTTTTTAAAAATAATTTTTACGTTTAAATTATTACTTTACTTGCAGTATTAAAGCACAAAGTACGTAGCAGGAGCCTATCTCATGTAAACGGGCTTTTATTTACAAGATATAACTTCATCATAACTTTTTGTAGAAAACGTTGAATTGCTTTCCTGATTATTCAGTTATTTTGTAAAATTGAAAAGTTTTTATTTTGTTCCCCGACCATAACCAAAAAAATTGACCTGCTGAAAAAATTGAATTAAGCGTTCTTTTAAAAAGTAAATTCATACTTAACTTTATTTCCTTTTTCACTTTTAATATTATTCTTCTAAAGTAGGGCAATAATCCTACAAAATATGAAAATTGTACCTATGAAGATTCGAATTACAGTCCTCTATAAAGAGTTAACAGTTGCAACGCTAGTTATAATGATAATTAAAACATAAAGAATTGTAAAATATCAAAAACCATACCAATTTTATGAATTAATCGGCCGAAATGTTTTTAAATATGTATACCAACCAAAATTCATAAAAATAAAAAATTTAATATCCATGGAAGCTAAACGTGATGTAAACTAAAGCTAATGTTAGCTAAACTGCGGTGTCTGCAGCAGCCCTAGCCAAATCAGCGCGACAACGCTTTTTCGCGGCTTTTAGTGATCGTTAAAGCATTATACAAATATACAAGCAAATCAAATGTCAAATCGTTACGAGAAATAACTGCAGAAGAGAAAGCGGAATTATAAACGAAAAAACGGAAAAATGGCATTAATCCCAAACAGTAAAGACCCCCAAGCATTAGTCATCGCATAACACGATACTTACACGATGCGTCAACCACTGCAGTGTCTGTAAAAAAAGTCCTATCCTTTCAGAAGAGAAGCGTGATAAAAAATCTTTGGAAACATTTGCTCTACAACGTTAGCGATCCTGGAAAGAAAACACACTTATAATATGGCTAGGGCGGCTGTTCACTACTCTACAGCGTGTGAAACGGCCTTAAGAGTGGAAAACAAGCGCGCACGTACTCCTAAATCGATATCATGTTATCAGAGAGGATTCCGATGCAATAACTAACACGTCAGAGGGGCTCGGGGTATAAATATTTTACAATTCAATCAAGTTGAAGCGGATACTCTGTGTGGTTTTGTTTATTTTATTACTAGTTGAGTTCAACAATAGTTACTGTATAGTTCTTGCAATTCACGAGGGCGCGTGAGCTTTCCTTGTGGTTACGTCGTGTACATGCACATTGCGTAAGTGTGCGTGCCTGTCAGGAAAGATACGACACACACACAACCATGAGCCACGCGCCTTCGCGAGTTGAAAGAACTATAATATAATTATGTTATTGGAACGAAGTTCCTTATCGCGCGTTGTGAAAGGGGGCTAGACGGAAAAAATTCTTACGAAAATTTGTCACGACACTTTTTGCTATAGGCGTCGCATGTTTCTCTGTCTGTCTCTCTCTCTCTTATAGAAAGCAAGCCAGATATTTTCATTTCTATTTCGCATTGAACTTCGTTCCATCCGGGTGTCCCTTGACACCTCTCAAGTTTTTTTTTTTGTACAGGTATTTGTAGTTTTTAATTTGCAATTCGTTATTCGACCTATTCTTAACACTGTCAAACAAAATTTTTTAGAGGAAAAGCTTTCAATCAGAATCGATGCCATATCATATTACTTTTTAATACTACATATTTGCGGCGTGCGGTTGTCTACCGCATCATTTGCAACGGTGGGGTGAGCTATTTTGGCTCGCTATTTACGCTCAGTGGACAGTGATTGTGGTGGAACTAACGTACAGGTGGTCAGAAACCGCCACTTCGATTTACAGCACCACTCGGTTACTATTTACTAATATAGTTATACGTACTACTTTTACTACGAATTAGGTACGTGTCACATGATATTAATTTTTTTTTCTTTTTTGTAGTTTTTAGGGTTCTGAAAAAAATTGAACCCTTAAATCGCTTTGCTGTCCGTCGTCCGTCCGTGTGTCAAGGTCCTTTTGCTCAGAAACGTCTTGAGGTATTAAATTGAAATTCATACTGATTACAAAGCATAACTCTTACTAAGCATACACAACATACTGTTGATTATGTGAAATTTGTAAGTTTCTTGTTAAACTCGATTAAAAATTACGGCTTTTCGTAGCATATTTTCATTCAAAACTTTCAGTGACTTTTCCCCATTAACTAAATATAGGCGTTTAATCTTACATAGTTCTAATTTTTTCTAATTTTTTGTCCTTTAATCGCCCAACATGGAGCAACGGATTGATATGTTTTTTTGCATAGGTGTAGTAAAAACTTGCGAGAAGCCATAGGCTACATTTATTCCGGAAAAACAGAGGGGTCCCGAGGGATTTTTATAAATCTAATCCCATGCGAGCGAAGTCACGGCAATAGCTAGTATACGATAAAATGCAGCAGCATTTAATAAGCGTGACCCAGAATAATAAATGAGCGCGCTGCCAGTTTGCGGCGATACAATTTTAGAGCTCTCATACAGCGTTATAAATTTCTGTGCAACGATTTGTTACAAATACGAGTACGTGAATCGCTCTAATTACGTTATTATCTCGTTTTATTATTAAAACGTTTAAATGTACACCTAGCGACACACTTGTACACACACAAGTCGTGCATGCGATTGTATCCATTATACTCATGTACGCAAGTATGAAAATGGAGCGATAGTGGTGATGTATGTGTTCGGTCGTTCGTATGATCGTCGGTGTAATTCAGCGCTCGCATTTCGTGAATATTATTTGCAGCACAATATTTGCGGTCATCTATTTGATATGGATAGTTAAATGTGTGTTTTATTTATTTGAAATTACCAACATTCTTTTTTTTCATAAACACGTAGAGTATAAACATAGAATATTTAATCTGAATTTTAAATTCAGTAGTATTATTAAAATCATCGTGATGTTTCACATGTTTTCGTACCATTTTAATGTAAATGTAAATTTAAATCACAAAAAAATTGGATTTGGTTAATAATTGGCGATCTCCTGGTTTCCGTGCGTCGCCTCTTCCATCGTCCTCTCACAATCCAAGTTTGTTCAATTTTTCGGCACATGCTAAAGTTAGAAATCTTCGGCTTCGGCCAAAAATTCGGCCCAATTTGGCCGAAGGCGAAGGTTTGGCCGAACGTTATTTTTTTACCCAAAGGTGGCCGAAACCGAAGCTGAAAGTTGGTCGGATACTACTTGCAAGAGACCTAAGATTATGTTCATCAAAGGAGACATCAGTTGAGTCGATGACGACATTATTATTTAAAAATTTCCACAGTTTCCTACTTTAACTAAATACTGAAATAAAAACTATAATACAGGAAATGCAATGCTACGTAATAGCTCTCTTTCCCCTGGCAATAAAACCGCAAGCTAACATTTGCGCGGCGTACACTACACGGTTAATAAATAAAAAATCTGGCAAGTTCCCATGTGACAAAATAATCCGTTTAACAACGAAATGTTCTGGTGGAGGAAAACTAACGGCATCCATTTTTCATTGGCGTGTGGAATTTTTAAATCTCAATTTTGACCACAAAATAAAAAACCCTCACGTTTTCACTGCACGATAAATAGTGAGCAAACGTGTTGTGATACGATACGATTTAAGGCGATTACGAGAACTCACTTTTCTGTACCTATTAGAAAGAAACAGAATTGACAGACCCAGGTCTTTTGAACATACGTAGTAACAGAACCTCAAACTGTTCATATTCATATACATTTATTAATTGCATTCCAGTATGTATTTACAATGATTCTTATAATTAACTTAGAGATCATTATTTTTATTGGGTTATTGAATAGATACATGGGAATTATTGGGTTAGTACACTGTTAACTAAAGCGTAGGTAAAATCTCGTAGAGTTAAACTCGGATGCGATGTTACCGCCGAAAATAAAATGGTTTTAACAGGCTTCGCCAACTAAACTAACGCGTGACGAGATTTTGAACTGACGAATGTGTTTTACTCGATAGAAAAAAAAATGATAAATCAAAAGTGACTGACAAAAACTTCGTAACTTCGTGCTTTCCGAATACAGTTGGATAAACTTACAAAAATACGTGCTGTTGCTTGTATTAGATGGGTGAATGATCTCGAGCAGTTACTGGCAGCCGCTGGATACAAGCGGCACAAGATCGTGTTCTGGGGTGAATTTTGCAAAAGATTTTTTTGTATGAATATATAACTAGTAATGACAGTAGTAGTAGTGTATAATAGTTGGTATCTTGACGAAAGACGAATATAATTGGTTTGACCCAACTTGCTTTTCAAGATATAATCTATTATCATTTTAATGATTCACAGCAAGATACGAGAATTCCAGAAAATGGCTGAATGTAGGACAGGTCAAGAAGCCCGAACGCTATTGAAATCCAAGAAATACCCCTAGAGTCTTGAGATAAACTAAATTCGAGTGTCGTATTAATTTGTAGTTACTTTCCTAGATAGAGAAATGTGGAGATTTAATATTATAAATAGCCCAACTAATCTAAGCCTCAATAGCCCAACGGTTAAAGGTGCGGACTGAAAACTGAAAGGTCGCAGGTTCGAGCCCCGCCCGTTGCACTATTGTCGTACTCACTCCTAGCACAAGCTTTCCGCTTATTTGGAGGGGATAGGAGGATATTAGTTTAGTCAACTTCAGCTTGGCTAATGTTCTTTAAAAAAAAAAAAAAAAAAAAAAAAAAATGCGTAAGGGTGTTGTTCGGTTGTCCTTCAATCACGCAGCAATGGAGCAATGGAGTGATTTTTTGCAAGAGTTGACGACCTAAAAAGTGGTAGTGGAAGTGAAAGTGGTTTGATTCCGGAAAACATAGGAGATTTTCAAAATCCAAAAGCTTGTATTCGAATGAACTTATATTAAAACTAGTAGGGCGCGTGGGTGCGCGGCTCGCTAAAGCGAACCGCGGTTTTTCTGTCCACCAAGTAGACCTTCGGGTCTTGATCATCTTTTTCCAAGGAAGCACTCTTCCATCTTTTATAGTCTCTTAAATAAACACCGACGAAATTTGTATGGCCGCCATCTTGGATCCGCCATTTCGGAGGGTTTTTTCAGCTCTCTGCCAATTGGATGAGGTTTCGAGTGACTTTTGTTTGAACACCCTCCACCTATCTTCAATATCCTGACCGTGCTCCTCACCCGTCTCCAAAATCCTCAATCATCAGCTCCCTCCATATTTTTCATCCAAATGAATTTTTGTCCTCTATACGAAATCATCAGAAATTTCGGAAAGGAACCTATCAAAGTCTTGCATACATTTTATATGAAAAAAATAAATTCCGCCATCTTGATTTTTTTTTCTATTCATCAAGTAGACCTGCGAGTCTTGATCATCTTTTTCCAAGAAACCACTCTTCCATCTCTTATAGTCTCCGAGATAGGCATACCGACGAAATCTGTATGGCCGCCATCTTGAATCCGCCATTTTGGATTTTTTTCAGCTCCCTGCCAATTGGATGAGGTTTCGAATGACTTTTGTTTGAACACTCCCAACCTATCTTCGATATCCTGGCCGTGCTCCTCACCCGTCTCCGAAATACTCAACCATCAGCTCTCTCCATATTTTTGCTCCGTACGAATTTTGGTCCTCTCTACGAAACCATCAGAAATTTTGAAAAGGAACCGTATTAAAGTCTTGCATATATTTTGTATGGAAAAAAATAAATTCCGCTATCTTGAATTTTTTTTCTGTTCACCAAGTGGAACTTCGGCTCCTGATCATCTTTTGCCAAGAAACCACTCTTCCATCTCTTATACTCTCCAAGATAGACACAAACAAAATTTGTATGGCCGCCATCTTGAATCCGCCATTTTGGAGTTTTTTTTCGGCTCTTTGCCAATTGGATGAGGTTTCGAGTGACATTTGGTCGAACACCCCCCACCTATCTTCGATACCCTGACCGGTGCTCCTCACCCGTCTCCGAAATCCTCAATCATCAGCTCTCTCCATATTTTTGTTCCGAATGAATTTTTGTTCTCTATACCAAACCATGAGTGAAAAAAAATTTTTCCATACAAAATTTTACAGGAGAGGTGATCAATCAGTCAGTCAGTGAATCAGCACGAGTAGCTATATATATATTAACTAGCTTTTGCTGGCGTCTTCAATCACATAAAGTTCAGTCAGTCAGTCAGCTTTTCGTTTTATATATTTAAGATTAAATAATAAAATTGCACATTTCGCTCATTTGCTACAAGAGTGACATAATTCAAAATCGACGATGAGAGAATTCTCTCGTTAGAGAGTAACGTTTTGTGGATGCTGCGGTCTCGAAACAACACAGCGGCCAACAAAGCGACAGAGCATTAAGTCACAATCTCTCTCGCTCTTATTTTTGTGTGCTTAGCGTAATTTTGTTTTTATAGTAAAAAGTTTATACTTATGTTCGACACTAAAATTGGGGAATTTTGAGTTATGTCACCCTTGTCGCAAATGAGCGATTTCATGGTTTAAATTTAATAAACGATATAAATATAATTATAATAATATATTGTTTATAGTTTATCAGTAAAATAAACTTGGTTCATGATGGTTAAACGAATCGTCCGTGGTTTATTTACGACGACTAATTTGATTTCCGCCGACCACTGCGGTGGCTCGCTTTAATGAAAAAGTAAACTTTTCTATTTTACTAGTACCTACTCTCTGTTTGTAGTTTAAACTTTTATTTCTATTCTGTGATCGAAGTGAGACTTTTCTAAGTATGCACTGAAAAAGATTCATGCCTTAACTTTTTTTTTAATATTAGGCAACCTGAAGTTGACTAATATCCTCCTATTCCCTCCAAATAAGCGGAAAGCTTGTGTTAGGAGTGGGTACGATAATAGTGCAACGGTCCACCCATTCAAACCTGCGACCTTACAGTTTTCAGTCCGCACCTTTAACCGTTGGGCTATTGAGGCTACTTAAAAATAAAGTCTAAGGAAGCACTTAAAAAAAAAAAAAACAAAATTTATTTATTTCATGTAGGCCAACTTGTAGCGCCTATGAAACGTCACAAACAGATTCTGCTGAGAAGAGCCGGCAAGAAACTCAGCAGTTGCTCTTTAAAAAAAAAATTTTTTTTTTTTTACAATTGTTAAAAAAACTAGGCTATGCACACAATGTTTCCACACAGAAGTTTCAAAAATGCACACCTACTACAACCTAACACATGTTAACATGGGTAGACACAAAGCAGACCCATTCCCGTTGGCGGCACCCGTTCACGAGCATGACGCATGATCCAGCCATTGCTTCGCTCAACCATATTTGAGGGAACGTAACAACCCGCACCACACGACACCACCACAGAAATGTTTAAGTGAGCATGACATACTTAGGCTACCCATGTTAAGGCATCGAATTAAATACTAATATTAATGACTAATACTGATGATGATGATGATGATGACTGTAGAACAGAATACAATAGAATCATGTTACACAGGATAGTTATTACTGTCTCAAACTTAAATTGATGACCTACCTGACGCGTTCATGAGCATTGTGGTCTTGCTTCTGTGTGTGGCTCTCGGGTTCGATTTGGGAATTTATAATTTCTGAATTGGCGAGTTCGGTTCGGTTGTAGAAGAAAGATAGTGGAATAAGGTCAATACGCAAAGAGAGCTCTACATTTTTGCGGTGCTCCAGGCTTTCCAACGAGTTGGTTAATTTGGGATTGTCCGCTTTTGAATCCACATTTAGATAAATAAAAGTAATAGTAAAGTATAAAAATCGTACTACTTCGTATAATCTTTATATACAAAATTCAAAGTCCTGACTGACTGACTGAGATATCAACGCACAGCCTAAACTACTGAAGTTAGGAACTTGAAATTTTTACAATTGGTTCCTTTTATGACGTAGGCGCACACTAAGAAAGGATTATTGGAAATTCCACCCCTAAGGGGTTTAAATAGGGGATGGAAGTTTATATGAAACTCCGTCATTTTTCAAGCTGTTTCCATCAAAGTTGGTATTTGAGCTTTCAGTTAAAAATAAAAAAGTACGTGTGTCACAGTTTTTGAAAATTCCACCCCAAAATCTAATTCCACGCGGACGAAGTCGCGGGGGCAAAAGCTAGTATATTATATTTTTCTGCAATGCAATAACATCGGCGCGTCGCAAATTGCTTTTGCTTTATTAGCGACTAATTTGATTTACCGTCCGTCCGGCCGACCGCTGCGGCTGCTCTCTACTTCTCTTAAATGAAAATACTTGGCCTTTTTTTTTCTATTTCAATTGTTATTTTTAAATTATCGCACTTTTATTTGAACATTGAATTGACCTTTCCATTTCATATTCTATTTGATATATAAAATTAGAAGGCAACGTCGGTGAAATATTAGGATGGTCACGTGTCAAAGTGGAGACCTAATTTCAAATGTCAAAGCTTTTTTCCTTATTTTCCTTACTTATATTATAAATGAGGAAGTGTTTGTTTGTTGGTTTATTGATCTGTCCTTCAATCACGTAACAACGGAGCAACGTTTCGACGTGATTTTTTGCATGGGTATAGTTGAGGACTGGGAGACTGACGTAGGCTACTTTTTATCCCGGAAAATCAAAAAGTTCCCGCGGGCTTTAAAAACTAAATCCATGCGTATGAAGTCACGGGTATCAGCTAGTTCCTATTTCCTGATTATTTAAAACAAATGTAAACAAATGGGCAAAATTGAAAATCCGGCCAAGTGTGAGTAGGACTCTTACACAAAGGGTTCCGTACCATCGTAACAGCGATTGTTAAAATCACGTTTCATGTATGTGTACTGCGCTTTATTTTTATGTTATTTTTATTATTTGTTGGTATAGCGACAATAGATATACACATTCTGTGAAAATTTCAAGTAATCTATTACGGTCCATGAGATACAGCTCGCTGACAGACACACGAACGGAGACTTAGTAATAGGGTCCCGACCCGTTTGCACCTTTTGGGTACGGAACCCTAAAAAACGCCCTTGGCTCAAAAGATTCGATTCCACTAAGTATAGAAACTGTATAATTCAAATTAGCATATTTATTAGAGTTTAATATTTTCGCTTGGATATTAAATTACGTGGGACCACTGGACGGACCTAATTGTTAATTTATTCCTTACAAAATAAACTGATACTTGACCCCTGAACTCTTTTCGCTCGTTCGATTACCCTAAAGGTAATATAACAGGTATAACAGGTATCTACTCATAATGATTAAGGGTTTCTAATTAATTTTTGTAAATGGAAGATATTAAATGCGAGAGTGGGAAAGTCGCCTTTGCACTCAAGACCCGAATGACAACGCTTTGTCATAGGTTTTGTTGATGAAAAATCCGTAAGAGAGATGTGTCGCGATAGTACACACCTTCTAACTAGCTGATGCCCACGGCTTCGTTCGCGTGGATTTAGTTTTCAAAAATCCCGTGGGAACTCTTTGATTTTCCGGGATAAATGTAGCTCTTGTCACTAGAATAGAATAGAAGAATATTATTAATTTTACAAAGTGCTTTCGAATTGTCAAATGAATCTACAACAGACGGAATGCCGTTCCAACCGAGAAGAACCAGCAAGAATCTCGACGGTTGCTCTTTTAAAAATAAAATAATATTTAATAACAATATTATCTCTCCAGGTCTTCAACTATACTCGATACACTACATCCTATGGGTACATATAATACATTATACAATAGTATAATAATAATAATAATAATAATAATCATTTATTTAGCAAAAAGTAAAATTAAACACACTAATACTTAACAATTTTATATGGGCGGGGCATCCCTTTAATTTAATGTTTAATTTACACATAAATATAGCTTCTGAAGCTAAACTAGGTAGCCCTGTATAAAATGAGGTGGATATGTTACATGAATTGTTAATTATGTAAATGAAGCGCGTAATGGCAGATATTTGTCGTAATTTGTCATATCATTTGACAATGAAGTACTCTATTATACTCTTCGTCGGTCGGCACAATTTTTTCACTTGTTTTGTGAGTATATAACTCACCCCTAGTAGAAATAATTGACTATATCCAGTTGAGGCTTTTTAGAACGAGTTCCTTTAGGTAATATTTTATCATTAGCAAAATAAAACAGACCTCTCCTTTCTTACGGCATAAGCCGAGTAATTTAATCGCGGGGATGCGTCAGGGGTCAAATCTCATTAATTTCGCAGCGAATTTAATTAGCAGAGAGGGTCAGTGGCTAAACACGGGTAATATAATAAACATGGCCCCGGCATTGAGTTATAGACCATAGAGATGCAGATCTCAAACATTTCAGAGTATTTTCGTAGGGAATTCCGTACAAATGAAGTTTGATATTTACCTATTTGAGTAAATTACGAGTATGCGTAATCAAGCTCAATAAAATTTTGTAAGCATGCTCTAGAAAATCAAACTTGTATGTCTTTGTTTTACTAGATATCAAAAAAGTCACAGAATGTCTACTGATTTGAGTAAACAAAACTTTTTATCTCTTTGCTCTTGTTACAAATACAATATAAACAGAGCAATATTATTAATAACCGGAGTAAAAGCAGGATATACAGGGCGAGCAGAGCCTTGCCAATCATTTTGAATGCTCTAAAATTGGTGCAAAAATCCACCGATTAATAAACAAAATCGAACTGGAGCATGATAAATGCAAAATTTGCGTTTTGCGAGAATTTTCAGAGCATTCATAAGCATTTGCGATGATTGCACTAACTACGTCAATTTTTGAATGGCAAAAACATACGGTTGGCCCTCTCATTCACGGGACATCTCCAACTCTAGTAGTACAAATGACAGCTCTTTGGATTCCAGTAATATATTGTACTGTTCTGTAAACGCTAATTAGATACGTACAGCTTCCAACGTGGATGAATGATTTGGGTGAAGGATAGGTACGAGGTTTTGTTACGAATATGTTTTCTTAAAGAATAATTAATTAATTAATTAATTAATTAAATATTATAATATGAACCTCTGTGGAGGTAGACTTATTGTTTAATTGTTTTAGCCAGAGGTCAAAAGTTGTTAAACTAACTAAATATAGTTCTTATTTCGAATTCGTATACAGCAGTGATCCTTGAAGAAGACCCAAGCGATTTGGGCGGTCAGCGGCAAGATAGCCTTTGAAGTGACGATCTAGTCTAAGATGGTAGCGGGATAACTTGGAAGGTGGTATGGCAGTTTTAATTAAACCTTTACCCCTAAACGGTTTCACGTTTACACGCCATCGTGCCGGAACGCTTAATCGCTTTGGTAGCAAGTCTTGGAATGATTGTGCCATCACCTCATTTTCATCGCGTGTGACGTCATGGACTCAATCCGTAAACTTGTGCGGAGATTTATAAAGTGTACTCTGATTCATTTCAGCCTCAAGGTAGAGGTTAAAACGAGACACAAATATGCTCTGACATAAATCTGTCTCGTTTTAACTCTGTCTTGAATCTGAGCTGAGTGAGAATGCAGTCTATAGATGTCAGCCTAAGGATACACTGGCGTAGTATATTCTAATTCTATGGCCACGCACGGATGTACCTACTACAACAAAGCCAAAACTTGTATTGTGTCTAGATACTTTAAAAATAAAATTTCATACGAGTACGGGCGAATACGAGAATCCGAAAAACAAATTTCAAGAGTCGTACGGCAGACAATTGAAGTTATGACGAACCCGTTTTATCCCCATTTGAACTAACAAAGCGACAAAAGGCCGTTCGGTCCCATTTTCTACCTTTTTCAACTCATAAATGCTTACTAGCTTTTTACCGATTTTCTTACCCTTTCGCTCTATATTGGGGCGTATTCATATGGCATAACGTACCTGTTTTCCGGCCAGTGTTGCTTGATCTCCTTGCGGATGCTCGATCTGTTGGGTTGTTATTATAAAAATATGATTCACCGAGTTCTTCTTAAACTGGTGAAACATTTTCAACCCGCGGGAAAAAGGTCGGTACGACCCTTCTTTCTCAAGGCGTTTTAGTGTAACCAAAATATTATTAATCGAAGAATAACTCAACAAAATTCCGAAAATTCAGAAAATCATTAACATAATATCAAGTCATCGTCATCATTTCAATGCATTGCTGTAGTTAGCCTACAGTAGTAGTACAGTAATAGTAGTAAGGCACAAGTCTCAATTCAATGAAAAGGGTTTAGGCCATAGTTCACCACGCTGACCAAGTTTAAATTAGCAGACTTCACACACCTTTGAAAGCATGGAGGTGCCCTTACTATGTTTTTCTTCACCGTAAAAGCAAAATAATGAATACCATTTCAGTAGCTTAAAACGTATAACTCCTAAAATTACGAGTTGCGTTCATACCTGGGACCAAAACTCCAAACAGGAGGTCGCATTGGGTATTTGATTTTTTTTTAAATACTTAAAAAAAGGTTCTTGATAGTATGACAAAATGTGATTTTTCTTTTTTTACTATCTTAACTGGTCTCGAAAATATAGAGCGTTTAAGTTTCTTGATAGAAAAAGAGAGAGATATTGCAACATTACGTCACGTTTCAGTAGCTCCAACACTCTCCATACAAAATTTCGTTTTAGAAAGAGAACGATACAGTCGCAGTAAAACAGCTAATAACTTATTTGTTTTTTGACCGATTTATTTTATGTTCTTACAAATGTTATTCTTACATGTTACATTTTCGATTGTAATTAATAAATATCCACATTTTGACAATTGTCAAATACCCAATTCTTAAGCACTATAGATCAGGCTATCACAGCATTATAATTTTTTAATGGGACGAGTTTTCGCCTCAGGTACATAATACTTAATAGTACTAAGGGTAAATAGTGCATTCAAGCAAATAGGCAAAGTAATGAAAAGCAATTTTGAAATAATCATAGTATTTATTTTCTTTAGTTACACTGATTTTCAGTTCACTTACAATAAGTATATACAAAATCCGAAATATCACAATTAATTCAGCAATAGGTACATAGTCTAGTTAAGAATATGTTTTTATTATATTTTATTCTATTTTATTCTATTTGAGGAGATTGTTTGTTTAGTTCAACGGTTAAAACGGTTCAATGGATCAGTAGCCTTACCACAAGTTTTAATTCAATTGATCGTATTTGTATTCGATGACATTAGTGTTAAAGTAAAACGATGCAAAATCATGGTTACGTGTGCGAAGGTATTCAACTAATAGGTATTTGTATTGGCAGCAATACAAATGTATCGAGGTCTTGTATCGCTATTGCATCCCTGCAAAAATCAAAAAAACAGAAAGGTTTGGGAGCTTTAAGAGAAGCTGGATATCGGACGCTAAGGACATATACATTTTTTAGAATACAAACTTAAGCTCCAGACCTGTGTGTAGGTACTTTTTTCTTTTTGAAGTACATTGGAAACGTGCCTATTATGTAAGCACGGTTTCGGAATCTTATTTAAACCACAGAATAGATTATACCGTACCTTACTAAATACAATGATACATTTCAATAATTACTACAAGTAATTATAGATATCAATAGCTTCAATTTAAATAATTTCTTTGCTTCTTTTATATCATTGAATTGAAATTAACTAGAAATATCATCGTTTTAAATACCTTTTATCTTTCTGTTTCTTAAATTATAATTAACATCATGGTAGAGTAGGTTGAACTTAGCTATATTGTATAAATTTTTTAAAAGAATCGAGAGTACCTATTATACAAAGAAAAATGAATACCGGAGAACATAAAACCATAGACTGCAAAATCTTTAAACTATTTGTGCTCAGTAAGTTGGGTAAGACTTTCCAACTTTACTAAAGTAAGTACATAATATTTTCGTCAAATACTTGACAACATACCAGCATAGTAAGTTGCATCGAACTTTGTGCTAACGGTATAATATTAATGTCCTTTTTTTTGACAAAACATTTTTGACAAACTTTGAGATCCCTTAATATTGTAAACTAGACAATGCCCGCGACTTCGTACGCGTGGATAAAGGTTTTATGATTCCCGCGGGAACTCTGTAATTTTCCGGGATAAAAAGTAGCCTATGTTTTAATCCTGGGTATGAGCTATATCCTCTTCAAATTTCATCCAAAATCCAAATCGGTTCATTCGTTGTGACTTAAAGGAGTAACAAACATACACACACACACATACACATACAAACTTTCGGCTTTATAATATTAGTGTGAAGTGTGATAGTGTGATGTGATGTGATGAGAAAGTATCGAATTGTTGCCTTTATGAGTGCGCAAGAAAATGAATCGCTTTTTTCAAATATCAACGCCATCACACGACTTTTTTAATCCATAACGAATAGGTAATACCTTCGTAAAAACATAATTTTTCGTACAGTCCGACAAAAACTTACGCCCAATACAATATGCCCCATCATCGAGGGTTGCCAGCAGCTGCTTTGATACTATTTCCGAATTTCGGTTTTTATGACTACATCTATCCTTTTTATGTTCGAGGAAAAACGATGGCCTTTTTAGGGGTGGCACGTAATGAGATTAACCTTCATCGTAACGAGGGGGGGTGTACAAATTTTAGCGATCAAAGGCCCACGTGTATGGTCCTAGAGCTGGTGGTATTTGAGAACATGCTATTCTTTTAATTATTTAATGACAAGATAGCCCGTGACTGGGATTTCACCTGATGGTAAGATGCAGTTTAGGATAGTAGCGGGCTAACTTAGGAGTATGTTAGTGTACATTCAACCCTACCCCTAATCGATTTCTCCACGCCTTCGGAACGCTAAATCGCTTGTCAGCACGTTTTGACGTTAAGATGGTAACTAGCCACGGCCAAAGTGTCTCACCATATAAAATATAAATATAGCTGAGTGATATGTAATACTTTTGCTATTATCTGCCAAAACAGAAACAATCTTTATGGTACAACGTATTGCCCACGGAGTATCTTCGAGAGATGTTGACTGCACAATAACAAAAACCTTTTTAAAACTCTTACCCTGATACAACGAACTAACATAAAACGATAGCTTTCTCCTGGAGATGGACATAGCATAATTTTTATCTCAGAAAATAAAAGAGTTCGCATATGACTTTTAATAAACAAAATGTTTCAAATGGTGGGGGTTGAACCAGCTTCTTTCTAGCTACCTCGATTAATTAGATCACGGTGTTCGTACCATCTATGCTTGAATTTTTATCTTATGTCGTAATAGTACTAGGTAAGTGGGTTGCAAAATACTACTGTTTACGATATATTTTCCGAGGCCTTTTGAAACATTTAGGTGAAAAACCAGGTACTATTACAGGCAATATCATATTTTATTGATAAAAAAATACCAAGACCACCTTATTCCTTTGCTAGGTATGTCAATATAAGCAAAGTAGAGGAACAATATTGCAAGCAGCTTATATAAAGTGCCGCTTCATAATATCCCACCAGCTCTTAAGCCATTAGCGATCAAAGGCCCTCTTTTAGGATTCCGTTTACGGTGCTGTCCTCTTAGTAATTTATTCATATTTATTTTTCTTTTAGTAGCGGCAGTGAACCGTTATTACTGGACTACGGCGAAGCTTTAAAGAGGGTATTAAAATTTACGGAAATTAGTAATAAGATACCGTCATAACAAGTACATGTCTTTGGCTTTACCTGTACAATATTATAAACCACATTGCCCCCAACTTAAGGTTGCTTCTACCACCAACTTTTGTGGACATCACCACTAAGGATAGACTCAGATTCTATCCTTAGTGGTGTTGTCCACATATTATTTGTTCATCACTAAAATACATGGTATTTCCCCTTATACTATTATAGTCCTCGATTTTTCACCTAAATAATATTTTAAAAGGCCTCGAAAAATATGGTAAACTGCATTCCACTTTATTTTGTATCTCACTTACGTATTACGATTATTATGAAATAAGACAAAAATTCAAGCAGGTGGCAAGAAAACGTGACCTAATTGATCGAGATAGCTATACGTTGTAAGCTACGTGACAGCGTAACGTGACGTGACGCGGAACTTCGGCAGTAACCTTGAAGTAACACTTTTTCAGTTCATTGGATAATGATCCTTAAGTACTAGTGATATTGTTGATTTTTCTAGATACCTAGTTAAATGTTAAATACATGTTTTAATTGATCAAAACCCATTGGCCGATTACGAAAAACCTGCATGAATGAAATGTATTACTTGCAGTAATTGGCTAAAGTAGCTATCTTTCTGAAATGAATTTTTACCAATAGCTAGAGAGTGTCGTCCAATCGGAAATAATTGGGACTCTGTACCAATCATTTTTAGACAATCTCTCTGTAGGATTACGATCTTAATACCGTGACCAACTTTGTTAAGTTTGTTAAGATACGAACTGCACCAATGTGTAGTAAGTTGACCAAAGTACAGCAAAAAGAAAATATGACAAAAAAACCATATTTAGTACCGACCTACAACAGTCTTCGATTACTTTGTCGGAGGAAAAAGGCAGGAACACATAAAAAAAAATACCGGGATGAATATTGAGCATATAATATAAAAATATTATGCTTATGTTCCAAACAATCGCCTCAAATTCTTGTAGTATGGTGTACGTTTATTTTACATCTTTTTAGTATTACTAGACCTATTATTTTCAATAGTAAAACTGTACATTCATTTAGCCTAGAACTTACCTAGTATTTAGTGTGTTTAATAAATGTACTTACGTATACTTATGTTAATATTATGTCATGATTTGAGAACTATTTGCTAACATTAGACAGTTCAAGATCTTGCAAAGATTAAATGATCTTGTTTAACGGATCTGACGCGATAATAAGTTTATTAATAAGGTAACGAGAAGGTAACGAGGTAACAAAGTGTATAAAATAAGAAAAATATTTTGAGCCGTGTGACATGTCAAGAATTTTTTTCTACTATTTACAAAAAGATAGATATCAAATTATTTATTTAGATCACTAAAATTGCTACGTTTGATTTATTTACATTCATGATCAGCAATTAGTGGTGAACCATGAAAGTAATGATGATAATATTTGATAAAAATAAAAAGTATAACGGTATTTTATAGAAATTTTAGCCTGTCTGTCATAGTAGAAAGATATGAATAAAACATTTTCACCCAAAAATCTTTAATTGACGAATGAAAAGCCTATTTCCCTGAAAAAATTTAAGTCCACCACCCATTTCACCTACTTGCATTTATTGGTGTAAACCCGATTAGTTTCAAACCTGTTCGGGCCCTTAATCATGGACTGGTTGACTCAAACTGGATAAGTAACAATAGGGTGAAAAATGTACTAAGTAAAATAAAAATGTTACAGCCAGATTTTTACAACAAAATATGTTAGTATATACCAGTTTTAATTAATTTTAAAATGAAAACTGAACTTAACATAGGCCATCTTGCTTAGTCATATTTATTTAAATTTTGTAATGCTGTCACTTTTTAGCATTTTTAGTTCAGAATGAACGAAAAAAGGACAGGTATAGAAAATTTAACTTAAATCGATACCTCCTACGTAAGTTGTTGTATCCCCAAAATGCTTACGTGACGCGTTAATTGTTGTGAAGGTCAATAAAATGGTTTTGGCCGCGATATTAATAACAATACAACTTTATACATCTTGAAAGTATGTTAAAGAATACTGTTTTTAATTTTTTTTAAAACGAACACATAAAATAGATGATAAGTGCAAAAATCCTAAAATGCCAATTTTGTGGGATACCACAACTTACGTAGGAGGTATCGAAATATATTTAGGGGTTTTGTGCAAGTGGACCTAAAATACCTGTTAAATAATTACGAAGAAATCAAAATCAAAATGGCGTAAAGCAAGATGGCGGCGGAGGTGTGAGGCGCGCGCGACGCCAGCGCCGACGCGGGGTTGCGGACGCACGTCCGAAACTCGTGGAAATCCGCACGCGTGATCGCGCAGAAGTGGACGTGGACGCAGCTCGCGTCACAATCTGACACGTCTGTAGTATGGCGCACGGTCAGCGCTGTTAGATACCTGTGTAAAATAAAAATAACTGCTCAAAATATGCGTGTCAAGGTACGAGTTGGTAGCCGACCGCAGACAGCAACAGCAGACGACGTGTCGCCGCGACACTACTGGTTTCTCAGTATTTCTATTTGCTATGTGTCGCTAGCTACGGAAGGTAAATACCTTCCGTAGACATAGCCTGCATAGAAATACAATTTAACGTTCTCTTACTTATAGTCTAAACTAATTCTCTATCAATCCATCGAAGCGGATTTCTCCTTAATGCTGTAGTTTGTAATATCGCAATATCTAAAAAACGTTGTTTTTTTAGTTATTAAATGACGTCATTCCTTTATTAAATAGCCTCTTTTTGGATCATAGCTCAAAATATGGTCTCGGTAGTTAACGATATTTTAGCTTATAAGGACGGCAGAATTGAGGATGTGTTATATATTATCTGTGTAAAACAAAAACGCCGTGAACTGTTAGGTTATTGTGGCTTATCATCAGACATGATTGATGTCAAGCGTCATCTTACAATAAAAAAATTATGCAGAGACTTACTTGGTAAGTAATCCTCTGTCAGGATAATTCCTTATCTTCTCGGCTAGGGTGTCCAAGGAGCTAGCACTGACTTCCCGTATACCGTAGTATTGAGTGAGGTTGTATTCGACCGCCCAGTGAGCTTCGCCCCTTGTGTTTGTTAAATCTAAATAATACTGTGTGTAGTCTAATACCTGAAAGAACACAACGTTATTGTAATAACAGTAAGGTTCAATTTTGATTGACCGTATAAGAATTCGATGACATTAGCGTTAAAGTAAAATGAACCATAACGGAATTGAATTAGAGCTCAATTTATTAAACGCACATAACTCAGAAAAGTCAGAGGTGCGACATAATCCTAGTTCCTATTTATGTGTAAAATACGAAAGTTTGGATGTATGGATGGATGTTTGTTTCTCAATCATTCCGCAACAACTGAACTAATTTGGCACAGAGATAGATTTATAGTCTGGAATAACACATAGGCTACTTTTAATCCCATAAAATAAGAGAGTTCCCGCGGGAGTTAAAAAACCGCAATCCACGCGTACGGGCATTAGCTAGTTATGATATAAAATAAATATTATTCAGGTTATAAGTTTGTCATATAGCTTAGATATGATCTAAGCTATATGACAAATTTCACTCACCTTTCCAGTTTTAGATTCGAATTTATAAAGCCTTAGTCCAGGGTTTGATATGCTACCCGCGCCGCGCGGCGTCAGTGACGGCGCTAGTAGCGCCCACGACACAGGCCGCCCTGGAAGAAAACTTAAGTTATTACCAATCCAATATACAAACAATTTGATTTTTTATTTCATTTTGTTCGCCTTAACAAAACGGATGGTCTAAAAACAAAAATAAAATGTGAAACCCCAAAAGAAAAAGAGCTGAAAAATTGAAAAATCAAAAATGATAATTTGGTACAAGAATCAACATTTCGGATTACTTTTATTAGATGGTGGAAAGAGAAGCCGTAGAAGCTAGTTGGTAAGAAATAATCAATACCACTTTTCAAGGGAGTATTTCAAAATAAACCGATTATAATATTATAATAATATGACATATGTTATACCTCGCATGACAAGCAATTAGTAATAATTTAAACTCGCATGAAAATTAATTAATGTACCCGCTACATACATGTAAACATTTCGCGGCTTAACTTGTCAGGCCGCCATGGCATGAAAGCTTTTAATGGGGTATTTTCTTTTTTGTGTAACAAATTGACTCAATTATTATATTTAATAGACACGCTTGCTTAAACCCTTTTAGCTACATAAAATGATGGCTTTTAAAGTAATTAACTTAACTAATGAGGTGCTACGAAAAATATAGAGCTCATTATTATACAGAAAACAATATTGATAATTTAGTTCAGTTTAGTCTATAGTCCAAACTTGACTGGTTAAAGCAATAAAGGTTACTGGTTCTTACTAAAAAAAAAAGACTCCGGCCGAATTTAAAACCAATTTACTACAAAATACTTTAATTTATGTAACGTATTGTAATATAATTATTATTAATATTTGTTTTTGGTTTTTTAAAGTTTTCCTTTATTTTTGAAATTGCCTATTCATCTATATTAAAGAAAAACTAGCACCTATACAAAATGTGTCTACTACATAAGCAGGAAATAGTCAGACGTGACTTAAGTTCAAACTAAAAGATAGTTATATTTGAACCTAAACAAAGAATTCATTTATACATGATACAAAGTACTAATTTGACTAATACTATAACTGAAATTTTCAGTTATATATTTTGTTTTTCAAATTAGTAGATTTTTGTGTTTTTGAAGAACAATTTTTACAAGCATAAATGAAAGTGAGAAAATGAGTATGTGAAATCACTCTATAAATACAACAGCTATTTATGCCAGCAAAGGCCTACCTTCACTATAAACAAGTCTAAATGTGTCCGCGTGTCTATGCCCATAGAACTGCCCCGCGATGACGTCACTGAAGGCTCTGATGACGTGCAGCAGCCTGGCGTTGGCTGTCGGGGTCAGCTCACCGCCCCCTGATGCTGAGGAGCTTCCTGCGTTATGCCTCTCTTCTACCCCTGGACCCGCATGGGCTACTAAGTAGACCTGAAGGAAATATTTATCATTATACTGGATCTAATCTAAAGATGTAAAAGGAAAAGGTGACTGACTGACTGATCTATCAACGCAGAGCTCAAACAACTGGATGGATAGCGGCTGAAATTTAGCATACAGATAGCTATTATGACGTAGGCATCCGCTAAGAAAGGATTTTTGAAAATTCAATCAAATTAAATAATTAATAAAAAAGAAGAAATAGAAATACCTAATAATAGAAAGAATAGTCCAACGATTAAAAGGTGCGGACTGAAAACTGAAAGGTCGCAGGTTAGATACCCACCCGTTGCGCGTTGCAATCTAGCTTTGCAAACGGAGGGAAGAGAGCTTCTAGAAATATTTAAGTTTTTTTTTTAAATAAATATTTCTACTAGCACATATATTGATACTAATAGATATTAGTACTGATAGTATAATTATTGATTCCACAGCGCGTTATCGATGCGCTCCCAATAGGTCTTTAACTCTTTACCATTGCGCTCACTATACTTTCAGCCGTAATAAGTACATACCATCTTGTTTTCCGCTTAGCCTTGCCGAGCACCACCACTCCCTTTGCATGGTGTACACTACACTGTTCAGTACTACTCTACGCAATACCATAATGTGTACATTATTACATAGCTACATACCATCTCGTTTTTCCTCCTTGCCTTGCCGAGCACGTGCTCGAGCCACTCCCACTGCGCGCGGCCACGGTGCGGGCCGTCGGTCTTGGCGGCGCCGCCCGCCCACAGCACGCTGTTCAGCACCACTATACGTAACTTGCTGTGAGACTGCTCGATTGTGTAGTATCCACCTAAAAGATAACCGCACTTATTAATCATTTTTTTCTAATCTATTTTTTGTGGGGGTTTTTTACCAACTGACGTGTCAACCCCATCGGTACATTATTCTTTCCATGCGAAAGTTTGAGTGTATGAATCTTTGTCACTCAATCACGCCGCAACGACGGAACTGATTTGGCTGAAATTTAGCATAAAGATAGATTATATTGCGGAATAATACATAGACTACTTTTTTCGCGGAAAATAAGATTCCTGCGGGAATTAAAAACTTCAATCCACGCGAACGAAGGCGCGGGCATCAGCTAGTTAGCAATAGATCTAATAAGTAGTAAATAATCAACTCAATAATTCACCTTAGTTTAGCAATTAACTTAATACTAACTTAACTTAAAGACGTTCGAAAATCACTGACGTTCGCTTTTGTTTTTCTCACACTCTTTTTCTTACGCTTTCATAAAATATGCCGTAGATCATCCACTGTGCCACAAACGTAATAATTGTAAAATTGGTTAACTCTTTTGCTCTGCGTTACAAAAATTGTTTTAATATTAGCTATTCTACCCTATCAATAAGATTCCATAGAATATTCCACACTAAAAGTAGATAGAGTAGACAATCCTAGGTCTCTCCACATTGGTAAACTCTCTAATTTTCTTGACAGAAAAGGCGCTGAACTCAGTTTGCCCACTAGTGTCTCTATATGAGCGCCACACTCAAGTTTACTATCCAGTGTCATTCCCAGAAAGACTGCGGAGTCTATCGTAACCTAAATGAAGTAATCTTTCCAAGCACTGTGATTAAATGAAAGCATTTAAACACAGAATTGTAATATAAAACTTAAATGTAATGTGTGGCGTGCATGCATTATCGTTTTTGTGCAGTGACTGATATTACAGGCCAGCGGTTCGTAAACGCGAGTTTTTTTTAAATCGTATAGTCGCAAAAATGTGCATATTTATTTGATTCAGACGATCTATTTTTAAAACTTGAAACTAGATTTAGTTATTTAAACCCACATTTGAATTGCTAAACTGATAAAAATGGTAAAAAGCCCTTCACATTGATTGAATATATTATTATATGGAAAGGCATGAATAAAATATTTTTTATATTTTTTTTTGTATGAAGTTGCTTCAAATAAAATTGTTATTTTTAGGTTAAATTAGGTTTGTAGTCTTAAAAAAGACAGTCATTAAATACTTTTGGTGTGATCAACATATTTAATGACTGTCTTTTTTTAAGACTACAAAACTTATTTTAATTTGCAATTGGCTTTTTTTTATTCGATGACAAGATAGTCGTTCACTGCGATCTCACCTGATGGTAAGTGACGATGCAGTCTAAGATGGTCGCGAACTAACTTGGAAGGGGTATGGCAGTGTACATGCAACCCATACCCCTTATCTGTACACGCCATCGAGACGGAGCCTTGGCGGACGTCTTTGATGGTAGGGTGGCAACTAGCCATGCCCAAAGCCAGAAATTATAAATTCTCAAATGTCCCTCGTCGGGAATCGAACCCGAGACCTTCCAGTTATAAGACCACAGCGCTCACAGCTGCGAAAGCGAGATTATCAAGGGGGGCTTGCATCTAAATTAGCTATCGTCATCAGCTAAAACACGATTCATACTGACCAGTCTCAAAGGTCTGCAATGCCTCTGTGGGCAACCACTGCATCCACATGTCGACCAACTTCTTAGAAGGCGGTGGGTCATTGTGTCCCAGCGCTGGGAACACGAACTGGCTGCTGAACGTCCTGCTGAGGATGTCTGTCACATTCCTCACAGCTTCCAGCTTTATCTCTTCACTTAGATGCTCCATGGATGATGAGAGTATGTCACTGTGTGACAAAAACTTGAGTTAGTAAAATATTCGAGTCCCCGGCTGCCAAGATCGCTAACGCTGCTGTAGAACAGGGGTTCTCAAAGTTTTTTTATCACGCTTCCCTACTGAAAGGACGTGGGATAAAAAACTTTGGGATCCCCTGCTTTGGCATTACCTAGCGATCTTAGAAAACGAATAATTGGTAGCCAAGTCAAAATAACCAAAGTTTTTATTCATGCAAAAATTCACGTCGACCCGTAGGTCTATTGCGGAATAATTGAAGGACAAACCAACAACCCAACAAACCAACTAACAAACACTTTTGCATTTATAATATTAGTAGGTAAGGAAAAGAGTTTCACGAAGTAATGCCTACTTCTATGCATCATTTGATGTACTTGTGTTTATTTTCTTTCATTTATTTCTTTTCACCTGAGGTAGGTAGTAGTTTGAATTCAATACTAATCCTAAATCTATTATTCAATAGGAACCTGCATTATATTATTGAAACACAAGAAAAAGTAAAAATGCCGTCAGACTGCTGTCCCTAAAAAAACATTAAATAGTTTTCCCTCAAATACCATATTATACAAATTAAAATAATAAAAAATTCTTCTGTTCTTTCGTAGGTACTGTTATTTTCTAAACCTTTATTTTTTCCCAATCCATTTGCCGTAGAAAACTGGCCATGGCAAACCGTTAGACCCGCTCATAATTTGACCGAAATTCCGATTAGGAAGCGAGCTCACGTCGTGCCATGAATATTGTGTATTGCCCTCTCTAATCTATGGCATGAGTGGTCACGATGCCAGATGTTACGAACTATTATTCAGTATAATGTCCGTAATTGTGTTTAGGCATTATGAGTCAAAATGTGGCCATATATCGGAGATTGGTACGGCTAACACGACCGCTGCACTAGCGAATAGCATTGTGCGAACTGTGGCCAAAGTGTTGACGAATAACGAACGAGATTCGCATCCGTCCGAGTCTCTACCCTTTGTTATTCCTGGCTAAAAAGTAGCCTATGGTAACTCAACTTTACTCATGCGAAAAATGACATCAATCCGTTGATCCGTTGCTTCGTGATTGAAGCACAAACCCAAAGAAACAAAAGCACTCGATAGTGCTAGTAAATGCGATCATTTATAATATAAGTAAGAGTTACTGTTTAAATAATTAAAATCTATAATTTAAATAATTAATAATATCTATTGCAACGGTGAAGGAAAAAAATCAGAGGAAACCGGCACGCCTGATGCATTTATAACATTAGAATAGAATAATTTTTTATTAAAATAAACTTTTACAAAGTGCTTTCGAATCGTCAAATGAATCTACCACTGGTTCGGAATGCCGTTCCAACTCAGAAGAACCAGCAAGATACTCGGCGGTTGCTCTTTTATTAAAAACTAGCTTTTTCCCGCGGCTTCGCTCACGTTAAATTTGATTTTTCCAACCCCTATTTTATCCCCTTAGGGGTTGAATTTTCAAAAATCATTTCTTAGCGGATGCATACGTCATAACAGCTATCTGTATGCCAAATTTCAGCTCGATCCGTCCAGTAGTTTAAGCTGTGCGTTGATAGATCAGTCAGTCAGTCAGTCAGTCAGTCAGTCAGTCAGTCACCTTTGCCTTTTATATATTTAGATAAAATAATATGTAATGACAATATTAGGTTCTGTGCAATTTACGGGTTAATTATGCACATGCATCGCTGGAGCGAGTTATCATTTACGTAATCTTCAATTGTATAATATGCTTTCTTTATTAGAATACCATTAATAGATTTCTTAAACTTGTGTAAAGGCAAGTCTAAGATCGACTGTGGAATCTTATTATAGAACATCACCCCCATTCCCACAAACGACGTCCAGACTTTCTTGAGGCTTGAGGTTGGTAAGCATTGGTAAGGATTAATAAGGCAGTAAGCATTTACCCAGTCCACAGCACGAACTCCAGCGTGTCAGGATGCCGCTCGGCCATGAACGCGGCGGCGCTCTGCACGAGCGGCCACGAGCTGTCGCACGTGTGGTCGCGGTGGCGGCCATTCCGGTGGCTGTGCGGAGACTCGTTGTTGCCGCGGTTGTGCTTGCAGCCTGCGAATATCAGTAGGTTACACTAATGCTGAGATCTATAGAGCGTGCTCTGACTCAACTCAGACTCAAGACAGAGGTTAAAAACACTAAAAAATCTGTCACGTTTTAACTCTACCTTGAGTCTGAGCTGAGTGTGAGTGCGGTCTATAGATTTCAGCCTAAGAACACACGTGCAAAGTTTTCTAAACAATTTTCTGTTCGGCCCAAATTAAGGGTTTTTTTTTTTATTTTTTATTTCTAAGGATTTACGACTTCTAAATTGTATGTTAAGTTTTTTCTATTCGAAAATTGACTGACATTCATCGATGTACTAGGTACTAGATACGGCGGCACGAACACTCATTTTGTTCTACTGAACTGCACTACAGTCCGTACACTTACAATCTAATTATTCACTAAATAATCTATAGTTTTTTGTTACCTGCTTGAAAAGTTTTATCGCTTAAATAGGACCCGTCAATACGTCGCGAATGCCTAAGTCATACTGTAAGGTGCAGGGAGTGCAGTGCAGTTCAGTGGAACGAAATGAGTATTCTGAATGCTAGATGCTGAAATGTCAGCATCAATAAACTATAATAATTATTTTAGTACTACAATTATACCTACTAATGAGTAGGTATAATTGTAGTTTATTTACAGGATATCCTTACTATATTTTTTACACAAGAAAAATAAAAACAAAAATCCTTGCACCATCGACAAAAATTATTTTGGCAAAAAGTCCAACCCCTGGTTATTGTATTCTTTTAATATTTACTAGATGACACCCGCAACTACGTTCGCGTGGATAGAAGATTTTTTATTCCCGCGGGAACTCTCTTATTTCCCGGGATAAGAACTCTCTTATTTCCAGACTATAATCTATCTCTGTGCCAAATTTCAGCCAAATTGGTTCAGTCGTTGCGACGTGATTGAGTAACAAACATACAAACTTCACGTTTATAATATTAATAGGATTAAAGCATTGGTGCGCCCAGAGCGTGGATCGCAGCCCCTTTCCCTTAACCCTTTATAATAATTAGTATTCATACGAAACCACGACGAACTGAAGGTAAATACGTCTGTACCGAGTCAATGTTGTCATTCCTATCACATGTCTCTATATCAAAATGCATATTAGAACATCGCTTCGGCTCGAGTTAGAGCAAATCTCGGCGTTACGATTCAAGTTGCTCCACAACGGATACGTGTAATGAATGGAAAGTGCCATCCAGCGGCTTCGCAGCTCAGGCCGCTTACACACTGTGCGTTCTGAGAAGTCTGAATAAAAATGTCCATCTGTCTGTCAGCGGGATGTATCTTTATCCAAATCCAAATTTCCAAAATTTTGTCTGGTGGGAAGCTTTGTCCGTGGCTAGTTACCACCCTACAGTCAAAGAAATGCCGTCAAGCGATTCAGCGTTCCGGCTCGATGGCGTGTAGAAAACGATTAGGGGTCTGGGTTGAATGTACACTGCCATACCTCTTCCAAGTTAGCCCGCTACCATCTTATACTGCATCGCCACTTATCGTCAGGTGAGATCGCAGACAAGGACTATCTTGTCATCGAATAAAAAAAAGGGTTGACAGATAAAATTTTCAGAGAAGGTGCATTCCTGGTTGCTGTTATAACAACAAATGATAAAAATAAAAATAAATTGAAAAACAAAAGGGTCATATTAGAATCGTGTTTTTTCCGGCGTTTTTTAGTACGGAACCCTTCGTATGCGAGTCCAACTAGCATTTACACAGTTATTTCTATCTTAGTTTTTAAGGGATTTTTGTTCAACACGAAAATGCCAGCCCCGACTCCTTACTGCTGTAGTTTTTGATATAGCAGTATGAAAAACGTCGTTTCTTAGTTATCAATAGGCGTTATTTCTTTATAAATTGTCGCTTTTCTCGAAATATGATTTTAGTATTTAATGACATTTTAACTTTAGGATGGCGTTATCTAATTGACTTATAACTAAGGTAAGTAACAGAAACAACTGAGGACTGCCTATTCACTGCCTATGCAGATAGGTATCTATATTTCAACTATCGACTTAAAGCCTTTCGTTGCAGGTAGACAGAGAAGGTTTATAAAAGCAGCTACGTCATATTTGATGTTTTAATTTCTGCATCAGCACTACAATCCACTAGCACCTTACAAGTCGTCCATTGAAAAAAAGTACTATATTGGATAGAATCAGGCGTTACGTTGCGGAAGTTCATGATTCGCAAGAAAAAGAATTATTTTGCAATAATGGCTAGAAAATACAGCATTGTAAAGGCGACATCTCCTGAGGATGCTCCGGTGTCGGGGCGAAACGTGCGTCGAGAGTAGTATAAAAGTCTTGTGTGGTGGTGCATGTGAGTGGTGGAGGCATTGCTTGCTCGGGAACTTGGCTTTCTTGCTTGGTTGGGGAGGTAAGCGGTGCTTAGCTTGTAACTGCATGTTTGACCATACAGATTTTTTCTGTTGGCGGACTATAGCAAAATAATTTTAACCTTTTCTTGCTAAAAACAAAATACTAGTTTTGTATGTATGTGAAAGCCCTTATGATAAATTCTTGTCGTGACACACGTATGTACAAAACTTACATGTACACTTACGACATCGATTTGACTCTTTCAATATGATCGCTTGCAAATAAACGTATGATGCTTTGAGCAGATCAAGTTAAAACTATCATTTTTACTTATAGTAAAGCTGTAACTGGATTTCTGTACACCCTTACTTCCTTACTAACATTATAAATGCGAAAGTAGTATAAATGTAATAAATTAATAGTAATGTAATGAAATAGATTTTAAGCTAACTTTTAATGTTGCATGCTGTATTTAAGCAGAGTTTGGTTGCCCATTTATTTTATTTGTAACACCTGTATATTACCCAAATTCGCAATAAAAAAATTGATTAATTGATTGATTGATTGAAAAAGTGTGCTTCTTTGTTGGATTGTCTTTCAATCACGCTGCAACAGAGCTACGGATCGACGTGATTTTTGCATGGATATAGTTGAGGACCTGGAGAGCCAAATTCGTTCATTCCATGTAGCGTGAAGGAGGAACAAACATACACACACACATAAAAATGTTGATCTTTATAATATTAGTGTGATGACATTGTTTTTTTTTATTTTTTTTTATTTTCCCCAAACTATCTTAATATGTTCTTATTGCCCCTTACCAAATACTTCCACGCATAATGAGTGTGACAACGCTATTTCGCGACTTTCGTAACGCCTTTCAATACAAAATCTGGTGGGAGGCTTTGGCCGTTGCTAGTTACCACCCTGCAGCTTCAAAGACGTGCCGCCAAGCGATTTAGCGTTCCGCCACGATGGTGTGTAGGAACAGATTAGAGGTATGGGTTGAACACTGCCATACCCCTTCCAAATTAGCCCGCTACCATCTTAGACTGCATCGTCACTTATCACCAGGTGAGACCACAGTCAAGGTCTATCTTCTCATCGAATAAAAAAAAAATCCGCGAGAGTTAAATATGTCGCACTGATCGTGCTCGGGCTTTAGATGTTTCTAGATACGTAACTTAAACTTTGAAGTTGCTTTAACATTATGTTAACATTGTTTGATCACGCTAAGTTTAGAATATCAATATGTTTGTTGGGTTTGCAACTTTTGTTCTACTTACAAATGTTTGTACAAAGTTATGTTAAACTTGTTCCAAGAAACTACATTCTAAAATAGATAATAATAATCATGTAAGGACGGACAAAAATCCTGTCACGGTGGTAGAATCCTTTCTTTTTATTATGTAGTTACTTAAACGGTGAGAGCTTTCCTTTTTACAAAATTGGATTACGAATAAATGAAGAAAATTATTAGATTTCAAAATGTATAGATAACATGACATCCTCATAAACGCGTAGCTTCGTAGCAAATCGCTTAGAGGCTCTACAATTTATCGTAGCGCCATACGTAGCCTTTCAAGCGAAAGTAATCGATATATTGAGTGTTGTGAAGTGTAGGGAATTTGCTTTTTAACCCCCGACGCAAAAACGACTGGGTGTTATAAGTGTCTATGTGTATGTGTGTGTGTGTGTGTGTGTCTGTGGCATCGTAGCAGCCAAACCGATGAACCGATTTTGATTTTGTTTTTTTTGTTTGAAAGGTGAATTAGTCGGGATTGTTCATAGCTATGTTTGATGAAAATGGTGAATTACATAATATATTTTTTATCCAATTTACTTGGGTCTCTAAGGTGCTGGAACAATGACTCCGCACCAGGAGGTGCAGCGTTGGAAGAACCCAAGGAGGTGGATGATCTCAAGCGAAACGCTAACGGCCGCTGGATTCAGGCGGCAGAAGATCGTGCTCTGTGGCGATTCTTTCAAGAGATCTATGACATCTCTTGAAATTGATGTATTTCCCTTTCCCCTCCTAATAAGCCATAAAACTTATGCTAGGAGTGGGTACGACAATAGAGCTACGTGTGGGATTCGAACTTGCGACCTTTCAGTTTTCAGTCTAGTTGGGCTATTGAGTCTTTGGTGCATACGTATACAAGCTTTCAATATTACAAAGTAAAGACTTCATATTCCCATGAAGATCGATAGAAGCATACCGTGTACTGTATCGACCTATCGCGTAGAAGTCAATTACGGATATGGGTTTACATACTGCCGTGTCTTTACTTAGTCAGGTCAGCACTTCCCATTTGCATCATATTATGTATACACTCCACAAAGTAATCAATTCCGGTGAAACTTGCCTATATTAAAGGTCAATACACGAATGCAAAAAAATAAATACAAATGAAACGTTTAAACCAAACTTTTCATGAAGATATTGCTCGAAATGCTCGAATTGCTCGAAATGAAATGAAAAGCGCTTGTCTAAGCGAAGCTGAACTCAAAACCTTCAAAATAAGTGTAAATAAGCTTTGAAAAGTATAAGTGTCACTTTGAAAACGACTACATACTCGTATAACTCAAAACCCTCAAAGTAAGTTACATCTAATAAGGCTACATATAACTCAAAACGCTGAAAGTGACTGTGACTTCCTTAGGTAATCACTTAAAAAATCTACCACCTACAAAAATACCTATATAAAAAAATTTTTTCTTGATTTATTATAAATAACTAGATGATGCCCGCGACTTCGTCCGCGTGGATAAAGGTTTTTTGATTTCCGCGGGAATTCTTTAATTTTCCGGGATAAAAAGTAGCCTATGTTTTAATCCTGGGAATGAGCTATCTCCATTCCAAATTTCAGCCAAATCGGTTCATGCGTTGTGGCGTAAAGGAGTAATAAACATACACACACACACACATTATACATACAAACTTTCACCTTTATAATATTAGTGTGATTAGATAACGAGATCCAGCGCTATGTATAAGTTCTGTATTCTGATGTTCACGTTTATGTATCTATGTCTATGTAAGCCACAGATTATAACGTCCTTTAGCTTTATCAGAAAAGTAGAGTTTCGCTTTGATTTACATCACCACAGCGGAAACATTACGCAAAAATGTTTAATCATATTTCAAAAACTCGGAACAAACAAAAAGACATTTAAATGTGGCGGAATACAAAATACAGTCCAACTTTTAAAATTAAAAGGAAATTTTGGTTTGGAAACTCACCTCTATGGAGCTCCGGGGAGTTGTGGAACGGGTCATAATGAAGATCGGTGATGTGCCAAAAGTAACCTGGGAAGAAAATTTGAATTTAGTACAAACGTTTAAGTATCTTGGATATTAAGTGCCAATTATAACCCGTGCGAACTAACATGGCACCTGGTTCGAATGAATGACGTATAAAGTACTGAGTGCAAAAAAAAAATATATATATATTTTTAATTTTATTATTATTTGGATGGATGGATGTTTGTTACTTAATCACACCACAAAACGGCTGAACGGATCTGGATGAAATTAGGCACAAAGATAGAGAAATTAAAAACTGCTTGTTTCCGAGCCAGGTGCCATGTTAATGCGCACGGGTTATACACTATCGCCAAGAAAAGCGTACATACCTACGTTTAACCATGGAATGACATTCTGACAGCTTTTGTTTAAAAAATCGGCCAAAACATCAACATTCCTGGCTTAAACGTTAATTTGGCATAGCCTTAAGCCTCAATAGCCCAACGGTTAAAGGTGCGAACTGAAAACTGAAAGGCGGCAGGTTCGAACCCCACTCGTTGCACTATTGTCATACCCACTCATAGCACAAGCTTTTCGCTTACTTGGAGGGGAGAGGAGAATATAAGTCAAGTTCAGCTTGACTACTATATTTTCTTTTAAGTAGTAAAATTAGTCCTTAATGATATTACATTATATTTTACTAGCTTTTGTCCGTAACTTCTTTTCCTCTTAATTTTTTTAGGGAAACATAACGGTGATCGATTAGCCTGTTGCTACGTGATTGAAAGACAAATCAACTAACAAATTCGATTTCCCATTTATAATTTACTTAAGTATGTAAGTAAAGTAAATAATCAGTAGCATGTAATCAAACTAAATATTATCATTTTAATCTGAACTATCATTAGGTATATTTATTACTGATATGTCATTATTTTACATTATACTATATTTAAAATGACGCTTTATATTCAGTATAATTTATTTGAACAAAAAGTTCTCTGCTATCAACTGCTTTATGTACGATTCTATATAAGATATCATCTTAGAGTTTAGACGGTGTAGACACTTACCATCAGGTGAGATCTCAGTCAATCTTGATTTATAAATAAAAAAAAACAATAAGTATTTATATAAAAGTTAAGTAAGACAATATACAGGGCGTCCCACGGCTATGCCACATGGAGAGGAAGTACCTTAAATATTGTAGATGGAACATTTTACTGAAAGAAGACTTCATTTTAATTTAAAAAACAATTTAAACTGCATTCATAGATTTTTAAATAATTGCCTGGTTGAACCGGGACTCGAACCCGCTATACGAGAAAAAAAATTAACCTGTATCTTTATTATACCGATCGGAAGGCTTCATCATAAGGATTATTTTTTGTTAAATAACATAGCATGAGAAATAAAAGGAAGACCATGAATTTTAGCCTTTGATGTAAAATTTTGTTCAGAAAAGCTGACATTGGCGTATCAACATACAACTGACATGAACTATTACTAATGAGTACCCACTTGAGAAGTACGCATCATTTCCCGATCCTTACTATCCTTACTAAGCCTTACTTATATTACCTATAAATGCGAAAGTGTATTTGTTTGTTGATTTATTGGTTTGTCCTTCAATCCCGCTGCAACAGTTTGCAGCGGGATTGAAGGACATGTCGATATGCCAATGTCAGCTTTTCATTTTTCTGAACAAAATTTTACATCAAACGCTAAAATTCATGGTCTTCCTTTTATTTCTCATGCTATGTTATTTAACAAAAAATAATCCTTATGATGAAGCCTTCCGATCGGTATGATAAAGATACAGGTTAATTTTTTTTCTCGTATAGCGGGTTCGAGTCCCGGTTCAACCAGGCAATTATTTAAAAATCTATGAATGCAGTTTAAATTGTTTTTTAAATTAAAATGAAGTCTTCTTTCAGTAAAATGTTCCATCTACAATATTTAAGGTACTTCCCCTCCATGTGGCATAGCCGTGGGACACCCTGTATATTGTTTTCAATACATTACGAAAAACAAATCTACAAAATGTTTTTGTACGGTATCAAAGTTATTCGGTACTAAAACAAACTTCTGAAACAAAAGCGCCGCATAAGTTGAGGCAGTATTTTTATAAGGCCTACACAATAACCGGGGTCTTGTTTGGTAATCAGAAACAAAACAAAAACAAAAGTACCGATATGAATACAAAATAATGCCGGATGAAATTCAATAATAATACACAACTTACGGAAAATGTCTACAGTACCCATAGACATTAGAAATAGTATAACTTACGCTTAGGTTTGTCTTTTAATCAAGCAACAACGGAGCATCGGATTGATGTAATTTTTGCATTCGTGTTGCAATAAATAGGACTTGGTGATTCCTCTCATAGATCTCTTGCATAGACTTTTACATACCCCGGTATTCGGCTGCCCCATTTCAAAACCTAGTAAGTGTGATCGACAAAATTTTACAGGAGACCAAAAAAACATTTTTGTGGTAGCCCTTCTTGAACTCTTCAGTATCTGTTGATGAATTAATGTTTTGTAAATAAACTACTTTGAAAGCTTTTAATTGTAAAATTACTTCGCTAATACATCTACCACAAAACATGTTTTTTTTTTGTCTCCTGTAAAATTTTGCCAATCACACTTACTAGGTTATGAAATTGGGCAGCCGTATTACTTCATCCGTATCCAGCGGCTCGGTCGGTCGTCTAGTGGAGGTTTGTCAACACCCGTGCTTTCCAAAGTGGGTAAGTTTCGAGGTTAGCTGGTAGAGATCTATCTAGTAGGGGGTCTCTATCAACTACCTCTCTCTGACTCTGACGCTACAAACACTGCGCGAGTTAGTTCGGGCGTTAGTCGTACAAAATAAACTTACAAATTTTAGCGTGTGTGAGGTCGAGCCACAGCAGGCTGGTGATATAGAGAGCGAGGCTGCTTGGAGTCATGTTACGAGGTTACATCGTGGGGTTCTTGAGCTGCCTTCATCATCCCTTCACATTGCCTGCGGACAAGTAAGTTGACATCTTAATTTACTCTCTCACTTTTCGGAGTAGGTAATGTGCGCTTTAGACCCGATATCACCAAACTGGAAAACAAGTAAGTCAACATCTTAATTTACTCTCTCACACATTTTAGACCCGATTTCACCAAAATTTTATATTTTCGAAGATAACAGTTTTAGCAGGAATTCTTTATTCAACAAAGAAACAACAAAACAAAGTCCTTAAAAACATAACAAATGCTCCATGGTTCACTAGGATGTCAGAATTGCATGAGCATCTAAAGATAAAATCTGTTAAAGAAGAAGTTGAACACAGAGCAAAGAGCTACAAACAACGGATCAACACTCACCAAAACAAATTAGCAACAACACTCAGATTCCCAATGGAATTCAGAAGGCTTAAACGCGCTTCCATATGGGACTTTGCAGATTAAGACATAGAAAAACACAAGAGGTAGAGCCGTCATTGGATGGACAGCCTCCCATGCCAACGAATCTTCCAAAGAATCTGCTTATAGCTGTTGAAGCTGATCGCATGATAGGACGAAAAAAAAAAATCGCTCGCAGCCAAGATGTAGAAAGTGGTACTGCTAGACTCGGCCAGGATAGTCTGTCGGTTTCTTAGCCTGTCGCCCTGACCCCCGGCCGTCTAGTTTCCCCTGCTGGGGCGAAATCCTCCACCCACTACCAGTATTTATTTGTGTAGCGTATATTATGTAAGTTCATTTATTTAACTTTTTGTCCCTCATATGATTTTATCTTATACGCGGGTGTGAGAGTAAAAATATATGAGAAATAATAATAGTCTATCAATCCACAATTAGATAACGTGGCATACCTAAGCTACTTCTCATTTTGAGAGGAGATCAGTACCAAGAAGTAGGACGGTGAAGGGTAGAGATGAACGATGACGTATTAAACTTAACGTAAAGATACTCGATAAATTATGTAAACATTAAACTCAAGTAGGCACTCGTAGATAACTCAGCGTTTAATTATAAATACTTCACTTACATAATATTACAGTTAAATCTTTCACAAGCCTGGTATTCGAACCGCAGGCATTCCTCATTATATTATTATCATTAAAATGTTTTTAATACGACCGCCGGCTGTTTAATGCGAATCAATTTGTACGAAATTGATAGTTGTGTACCAGAAACCGCAGGATTAAATTCATAATATTAGTTTAATACGCATTTCCGTTGAATAAGTATTAAACTATCTATTTATAGTATAAAAACCACAAATTGCAAAACTAATGTGAAACAAATTTCGTATAGAATAACTTTAGTTGCTCGCTATTTGAAATAAAGTTAAGTTTAATTTTTATTTCGCGCAAGTAATATAGCATACAGAATAGAATCCAGAGAATTAATACCAGCATCTCTAAAGAATGTGTTAGTTATAAGGTTAGTTGTGTAAAAGTTATCATATTATAAATACTTACTCTTTAATTTCAGTAATATAACCTACTAGAATGCAGAAAGGATCTTTCGTTTGTTAACTTTGATCCTATCAGATCTTCAACTTGACGTAGACGTTGAATAGAATAACATCTACGTAAGATTTCTGTTTAAAACAAGAGCTAAAGTGATATCTGAAGGAAGAGGTGACTGACTGACTCTTCTATCAAAGCACAGCTCAAATCACTTTACGGATCGGGCTGTTCAGCATACAGATATCTATTACGACGTAGGCATCCGTTAAGAAAGGATTTTTGAAATTGAACCCCTAAGGGGGTAAAATAGGAGTTTGGAAATCGAATTTAACGTGAGCGAAGCTGCGGGCAAAAACTAGTTTTTATACAATAAAAAAAGGTTTATAATATATGTTTGGGGACTAGGTTGGACGGGACAAGCAACAAACATCTCTATTAAGTGAGTTGGACATAAATATAAACAGTAGTCACGCTCGAGACACTCCAAACGGTCAGTGTGATGGACAAATGGGTGCTTGACACGAGTCACTGGAACCACTCTATATTGCGCGGGGCCCAAGTTAAAAGAAATCTATTAGAACCTACTTTTATTTTTAAGTACAGACTAGCGCTTGACTGCAATCTCCTGACCTGATAGTAAGTGAAAATGCAGCCTAATATTTTTTTGATTTAAAGGTACCGAAGTTATAGTTAATTGGAAAAATGGAAGCCGCAAGTGCATTACAAATCTTGGCGGTGCGTGTAAGGAACAAGGAAGCAAAGCGTTTATTTACAAGTTAGGAAGTAGACACAAGTTCCTAGTAAAAAATCTATATTTAACATTTAAATGTTAAATGTTAAAGTAGAAAAAATTTGTATTAGAACCTACTTATACAACATTTAGTAAGTAGCAGAAAATCTCTCCAATAGATTCTATCATTTTTTTATTCGATGACAAGATGGCGCTTGATTGCAATGTCATCTGATGGTATGGTATATGGTAGTAATGATGCAGTTAAAAATGGTAGAAGGCTAATTTGCAAGGGCTATTATAGCCCTTCCACTAATTTATTTTGAACCAATCACTTTCAAATCTAAACATAATAATATTATCTCGTTTATCTAAATATATAAAAGGCAAAGGTGACTGACTGACTGACTGACTGACTGACTGACTGACTGATCTATCAACGCACAGCTCTAACCACTGGACCGATCGAGCTGAACTTTGGTATACAGGTAGCTGTTAGGACGAAGACATCCGCTAAGAAAGGATTTTGGAAAATTTCAACCCCAAGATGGTTAAATAGGGGGTTAAAAAATCGAACCTAACGTGAGCGAAGCCGCGGGTTAAAGCTAGTTTATTGTAAAAATGATTTCGTGTACAGTTTTGACTTAATAAAGCCTGAAAAAAATTTAAATAAAAAAGGTATGTAATGTTTGCTAATTTCAGCTAGAAGTATGAGTTTCGAAAGCAGATTCTACTGAGAAGAGCTGGCAACAGAGAAGATAGTTCAAAATCTCGTCCGTTTATAACTTGCGCCACACATAAATGGCTCCACTCAAATAGCGATCGCTGTTCCGTCGGATCGACGTACAACGGCTGCTGGCAACGGTTGAGTGCAAATGAGCTTTTTTGTTGACTGTACCGACCTTTGTTTGAGTATAACTCATTCGAGAGCTTTGGGTTTATTGAACTTGGCTTTATTCGCAACTTCGTCTGCGCAGAGTTACGGGTAACTTCAACATCACGTTGTACCTACTTATAATGTTAAGGATTGTTATTTGTTTTAAAGAGTATTATTTATGATGAGTTTCAACAAAATAGATACGGAGGAAAAAACTTTCTCTACGAAATACTTCCTCCCTTAGCTTTCGAACGATGCTCAATAGAAATAATATTGCCCTGCCAACTGAATCCAGCCACGGCGGCCAATCTCCACAGAGATTAGCCATCTGCGCGGGAGATATTATAGTGCACAAGTGTGTGCGCAAACACAAGTGCACTCTCTATTTCCTCACTCTCATAGCCCGATGGGATAGAAAATTCGACACGACCGGAAAGAAATCAGGTGCAGGACGGACGGCTTTACGTGCTCTCCGAGGCACGGGGGTGACTCACCATGGACTTCCTAGCTCCGGGCTTGTACTGAAAATTTCTTGCAGAAAACTCAATAAATCATCAAATCTGGCACAACAGCTTTGCAGAAAAAAAATAGTAACGCCATATTGTGGCTTATGGCCGTATAACATAATATTATCTAAGAATCTGCTCAAACGGGATATTAGTAACAAATTGCATTAAGAATTGAGATCTACCCAGTAGTTTTTCAGTTAAATGATTAAATATAACGCACTAACCTCACAACCTCTTTCACTTAAAGTTAATATACTACTCGAACATAAATGAATATCAATCTTCATTTTTACGGGTATAATTTCAATAATTTCCAGGAATCATAAAATACCCTTTTAACCCTTAAACTTTTCAAGTGGAAGCTAGATATAATGTCTGCTTCTATCATTCTTTTCCCGAAACCCGCCGTCCTTATTATGTCCAGAAGGTAGTACGCTACCCGAGCATTCAATTTATCAATAAATTGAGCTTATAATATCAATTAATTCTTAACCCTTGACGACCCCACTTGAGGGCGTATAATGAAGGTCCTAGGAATATATTGTATTTGTGTAAAATAGATTTTCTGGGAACGGATTATATCTAGTTGATTGGAAGGTTATTCTCGTACAGATAGTGTAACTAATGAAGTATATTCCTTACGAATATGCGATTACCTAACATATTAATTAATATCGATCAAATTATTTTGTAAAATCAAATTGTAATACCTACATTGTCTTTATCAATTATAGACGTCCACTGCTGGACAATGATCTATTGCATGGACTTCCACAAGCCTCGGTCTTTAGTGGACTAAGGCAGCACAGTTATTTCCGGTGCGGTGCGAAGTCGCCACTTCAGCACCTTGGGATCTCAACAAGCATGAGTTTTTCTAACTAGGTATAACATACATACACTTACTCGTACTTGTTTATTAGTTTGGTTCTTTTACAGATACTTAGGTGTACTTATATAATACTAGTGTAAATTGAAAATATAAAACACCCCCGACATGTGAAATTAAAAAATATGTAATTCGCCATTTTGTGGAGGCGGCCATCTTGGATTTGAAATTTATCATAGTGTATAGTATTCTACTAATCAAGACCTTTCATTTGATACCCATATTGAGGGAGTTGTGAAAAAATATGTAATGCGCCATTTTGTGGCGGCGGCCATCTTGGACCGATTTTCATCAAAAATAGTTAAAAACACTCCTGTCAAACAAAAAAAAAACAAAATCAAAATCGCTTCATCCGTTCGGCGGCTACGATGCCACAGACAGACACACACACACACACACAAACAATTCAAACTTATAACACCCCATCGTTTTTGCGTCGAGGGTTAATTATGTTATTCGAAGATTTAAATATATTTCTGTAATCATTGGGTTTCCCAAAAGAAAAGAGATTATTTTCGCCACGCTAAATTATTACAAAAATCTAATCAAGACATTTGCCATCTGCGTCTCATAAAACCGAAACATTCTTAGTTGTTTTACGAAAAAAATCCGAAAAATTATTATTAGCGTTATATATCCGAACACAAGGCGAAGTATTTCCATATAATGCGGGATCTACGACAATCCAATTAAAACTTTCCGGTCCACGGTGCAAAGTTTAGTTTTCTTTGTTACGTTTAATGTACTATAATGTAGAAATAAGGCTCTCTTATCACTAGATGACGGTGACTCAACAAAAACAAGGCCCTCATTCGCGACGGCAATTTGCGACGGCACACTTGACAATTTTTGTAGGAATTTCGTGTCTTTGACGTCACAAAGGTAAAGTCATATTTTAAATTGCAAACTAAGCACTTTTTTTCATAGGAAAAAGGGAAGGAGGATCTTCTCAAAATGGTAGGAAGCTCATAGTGAATGTAACGCAACCGCTGCGGTGCGGTGGCTGCAACGGCTGAGCGAAACAAGCGGCGGAACCCGTCCGTCCATCTTCCCGTCATCCTGTAAATTAGCCGTCAAGCTAGGTCAAGCTCATCCCCGCTTCTTAAAGCCTTAAAAGCAAGAAGTCATCATAATGCGATGCGACATCGAGTCGATCGCTGAAGCACAATTTTTATGCGGGATCGGCTTCAGCTGGTAGGCAAAATGTGCTGGCGGCTTCGGTGTTTGCGAAAGCTGTTGGTTGCATCGGAGTTGAAAATTGTTACATTTAGTCTCCCCGTGTAAGAATAGACTAAGGCATATCGATGTATTTTCACATCAAAGTTTGAATCTTACTCTTTAAAACTAAACTTGAAACAAGGTGAAAATATCGCAAATATTCTTTGCGATATTATTTTTCACCTTGTTTCAAATTTCGTCTTGATGAGTAGTGTAAAAATAATGCCGTGATATACCTAGTTAAGCTTGTTAGAGTTATTACGCACACACATAAGTACCTACCTACTGTATTCTTAGAGCCTAGTATCTAGAAAAGAAGCTCAAGCTTTTCTGCATTAGCTAAAAAATTCTCAAGCGTCGCTATTGACTTAAGTCTAAGTAGAAACTAAGTAATTAAGTCTAGTGCTTCAACTGCAGTTAAGAAACGATCGCTCAAGCTAGAGGCCGTCCAGCCTAATACATTTTTGTAAAGTCAAATTAAGTCTGGTTCACACATATTATAGAGAAAAGATCTGGCGTAATTACTTCAAAATTTTGTCGTGTTAAACTACATTCACACAGGCACAGTTCGCGCACAATAAATACCTAGCGCTTATAGATTACTATAGTCTTAGCCCACGACTTCGTCCGCATGGAGATAGGTTTTTTACCCCCGACTCATAAACGACGGGGTGTTATAAGTTTGACGTGTGTGTGTGTGTATGTGTGTGTGTGTGTGTGTGTGTGTGTGTGTGTGTGTGTGTGTGTGTCTGTGGCATCGTAGCAGCCGGACGGATGAACCGATTTTTTCGTTTCGTTATTTAGTTTTTTGTTTGAAAGGTGAATTCGTTGAATTCGTCGGCAGTGTTCTTAGCTACGTTTGATGAAAATCGGTCCAATATGGCCGCCGCCACAAAATGGCGGATTACATATTTTTTCACAACTCCCTCAATATGGGTATCAAATGATTAGTAGAATACACTATGATAAATTTCAAATCCAAGATGGCCGCCACCACAAAATAGCGAATTACATATTTTTCTTGTAATTTCTTTTGTCGGGGGTGTTTTTTTGCAATTTACACTTGTTCCTAGATAAAAGTCACTTACATCACTTTCCAAGTCATCAACTACGTATACCTACTCGTGCAAAAAATGTGTGTTATAAATGGGCAAATAAATGTTATAATAAACCTTCATTTGTAACATTAGACTTAAAACACGTACCGTATGCTTTTTCGTCTGGGTATAAAAATATTCTCGTTAATACATTTTTCACGTTAATAGTCAGACGTACCTATACGAGCTTCACCTATCACGCGAGCAATTTGTAACATTGTAGATCATCGTATTATTCGTGTAATAAATAGGGTTGGTAAAGTTCGTGTTGAAGACAGAGTGTAAATAATCTGAAGCCGCAATAGTCTAACGGTTAAGGTGCGGGCTGAATACTGAAATGTCGAGGGTTCGATCCCCACCCATGTATTCACTCCTAAAGTCCCAACACACACTTTCCGTACAGCTGTACTAGTACAAAGCTATTTAAATTTAAAATTGTAGTAAAAACATAAATACTTTTCTTTCTCTATTTCACCATCCATAACAACATGTGTAAAAGTTATTACGCGATACGTTCGTAGTTGCAGCAGTTTATAAAATGTTTTCATACTGTGTTTGAAGTTTTGAAGCGCTTTAGAAGTCGAGCTTTTAGTTATTTTTTTGCCTTCATAACGTTAGTTCTCGACTGTACTTAAGGAGATCTGCATAATATTTCGAAAGAAGTGCTTGCATATTTTTTGTCGTAGTTTCAAAAGTTTTGCGCGAAGTCAGCCATAAATCTAAGTTTGATGAGAACCTGTGTTCTTTTAATTTACTTATTATAATAGCGCTTCACTTAGTTTTCAAGCTCTATAATCTATATTATAAATAATCTATTTATATAAAAGAAAGACGTGTTAGTTACACTATTTATAACTCAAGAATGACTGAACCGATTTGGCTGAAAATTGGTGGGAAGGTAGCTTAGAACCAGAAAACGAACATAGGATACTTTTTATCCCGTTCCCGTGCGCCGTGACACAAAACGTGGTATAACAACGTTTGTATGGAACGGCTTTCTTGATGATATCTCGAGTACGGATTGACTGATTTAGATGAACTTTTTATATATGTCATAGCATAGTTGAGGGCAAGAAGAGCCTTTTAACCCAAAATAGTAACAGTAACAGTAAAGTAAAGTTAAGGTCGTTGGGTGGATGTATCGTAACGAAGTACTAAATAAAGTATTAAATAAAGTACTAGAAATGAAAATAGGGACACAATTTTCGCAATTTACATAACTGTAATATTCAGAGCAAAGTGAATTAAAATGTAATAGTCTATGTCAATAAATCTGTTTTTACAATAAAATGTGTCAATATTTTTCTAGTCGATGCGTGTTCCCTAGCGTGATGAAAAACGTATATGATTACTTATAATATCATAGATGGGTGATTTACGATGGTGATTATACGATAGGCTAATGAGAAATCGAAACAAGCTCGTGATTTTTTTTTATTCGATGACATTGACTGTGATCTTACCTGATGGTAAGTGACGATGAAGTCTAAGATGGTAGCGGGCTAACTTGGAAGGCTAGTAATGTTAATTCAACCCATACCCCTAATCGGTTTCTACACGCCATCGTGCCGGAACGCCAAATCGCTTGGCGGCACGTCTTTGACGGTAGGGTGGTAACTAGCCACGGCCAAAGCCTCCTATCAGACCAGACCAGAGACAATTTAGAAATTATGAATTTCTAAATTGCCCCCGCCGGGAATCGAACCCGAGACCTCCCAGTTATAAGACCACAGCGCTCACCACTGCGCCAGGGAGGTCGTCAAGATTCCTCAACTTCATGTCAAAAAGTCCGATTGTGAGAATGAGCGTGATAAACACAAAAAAGCACATCGAGACTTGCCTTGTAGTTTATGAAATCTTTTATCAGTAGGTATGCTAATCAAAACGCATTTTCGCCATCCCAACAATCATCAGTTCCTTGGACTATGTTCTGTTCTATTCTACACCTACGTCTTCTGAATTCTGTGGTCGCTACCCTCAAGTTTTGAGGAGCCGTGCAGAGAAGTAATAAAAAGCATACATACGCCCAGTCTCCAGTCACGTGCTATTTGCGTCATCTGAACATCGTCTAAGGTGCTCGGAGCGCTCAGATGAATCACGTAAAGGCGTCTTATCTTCATTGAAACGGAGATCAAAGGAAAGGCGCTTTCAAAAACTTCTCAAAAGCCGTCGATAGCGAATAACTTGAGTATGGAGTTTACACTGGCACATTGTTAACGAATCTTTTGTCTTAATTCATTACTGAGTTGAGATTTTAATGAAATGAATGGCAAAGGATCTGTTTAGTATATGTACCTGTATGAGGAAGGTTCTAAACAAAATTTTAATGGAATATTAAAATAAAGAATAACAAATATCTAAATGACTTAAATAAATTAAAACTACTTCTAATTACCTAAAAAAAACACGCCATCCAAGTGGTCGTTTATGGGCATGGTGGCCAAAACACTGGCGCTATTCCCTCTTTGGATAGCGAGGCTTAGCCGTTGGGCTAAATAAGCGCCAGCTCTTTGGTCAAATTTTGATTATATGAAAAGTAGGATGCCACCGGTGGACAAAGTTATTTTGTTGGAATTTTCAAAGCACGTTCTTGTGCCACGTCCTGTATTCATGTGGCTCTCTAAAACTCGTTTGATATCTTTCTTTCAAGTGGAGGGTTTGCGAATAATGTGCTTTTCTATACAAGGTCCCAACCTAGTAACATCGAACCCCCAACAATATATCACTGAACTTTATAGCCTGTTTGCAACTCAAAGTGCTATATCATTTGCTCTGGTTTTTCTACGTAGGTAACTCAATGTTTGATCTCTCTAATTAGTGTTGTTAAGGGCATGATGGAAGGGTTTTCCTTGGGACAGTGATGCGGTGGGTTTCCAGATCTTTCTGCGTTTTGATTTAATAGTCATATCTATAATCCCTAAGCCCTTTGAAATCCAATCTACATGCTCGAAGTCTCATTCGCATAGCTAGGATCTGGAATGCTCTTCGAAGATTAGCCGTCACACGTGGGTCTATCCTTACTAATATTAGAAATACTAAAGTTTGTTTATGAGTGTGTTTATGCTTGTTCCTTCTTCACACCACAACGAATGAACCGATTTAGCCGAAATTTGGAATGAAGATAGCTCACATCCAAGATAAATACCTAGGCTAAATTTTATCCCGGAAAAGTTTAGTGTGTTATATTATAAAACTTATTATAATAATAATTAATGTAGGTACGAGTTTGCAAAAAGCAATGTATCTCTAGACAGCTTACAGAATTTCTTATTCGTAGTTGGCGCTTTGTATTTTTAGTGTGACACTAAATCCACAAGAGAATCCATTTGACCTGGAAAGCTGTAATTTTGCATAGATTCAAGTATTTTGCATTTTAACGTCCGCCATTTCGCTAAGTAGTGAGATAGTTGTCTGCCAACGGAAGAATTACGTTTAGTTGTTTAAATACAAGAGTTTATCTCTATTATGCTTTTTAGTTCAAATGCCGGGTAATGTCTTCTGAGTTTATCTTTTACTAGTGCTCGTGATAATTACGCAAATTACATGAGTAATGCCTGACATTTTATTGAGTGCCAATTTTACCATCACCGAGAAACATACTATATTATTTTGCTGGTATAGCAACAATACTATACTATACTAGCCACTAGCTACTAGCTATGGCGCGCGAAACTACAAAAATACGGTTCGAGACGTCGCGACGCCTCGCGGTGTGGACTGACCCTAAACGTAACAAAAGTAAAGCTTTTGTATTAGGAGTATGTACTACAATAGTGCAAAGATTGGGTCGGGTCAACTTTTCAGTTTTCATTTGGGTTACTGAGGAAACTTTTGAAAAAATGTACGCGCTTGACAAAACTGGGGCAATTAATTTGGCCAACTTGTCACTTAAAATTATATATCACCGCTCGACTCGTCTACGAAATCATAATTTTCTAGAAAGTCGAGTAAAGCGTTAACTATTCGTGCAGATGGCAGCTTAATTATTAATCAAGGGAACACCTGCGACGTCGAGACTCAGTTTTTGCACCATCGATCTTATTTTATTATTCTAGTCGTCGATTATATAACTTACTAGCGGACGCCCGCGACTTCGTTCGCGTAGAATTTTTTGATTTCGTTCGAGGGTATAAAAAAGATAAATTTACCCGCTGCAAAAGGCGTATCGGCGAAAGTTCTACCGGCGCTAGTAAAAACTGCAATAGCTTCGCATCCATGGCGATTTTTATTTTTGAAAATTTCGGGCTCTATTTTTACCACCCTCAAGGGGCAATTTTTTAAAACGGCTTATATATATATATATCAGTGATTTAAAACTAATATCGAGTTATATTGTTTTCAGGGTTCATGTATTTATGTATGTATGTATGTTTGTGATTTTCTATATTACACCATAACTTCTATACGCCTAAACCGATTTTGATGAATGAGGTATCGTTAGAATCCTTAGCTTATTCCGGGTGACATAGGTTAGTAAAATTTAAAAAAAAATTGATGGGGTGACCATGATTCCGCATTAAAGACTAAAGTTGAAAAAAAAATCGAAAATAAGATTAAGTACCTATATAATCATCTCTCTTTTCATCTAGAAAATGATGAATAGATTCCAAAAATAACACTCAATATCCAGTGATTCACAAAAAATATAATTTGAAAATGTAAATAAGATTCCAAAGAACGAACGAAAAAAGACGAACTAAAAAAACTTTTTTTAGTTCGTTTTTTGGCTGAGCAGTCGTGTTTTTTAATATTTTTAATTATAGCTTGTCTCAAAACCGTTTCTGAACTAACATCTACGCTCTAGAAAGAATCTATTCAAGTTTGGATTGTCTCATTTCTTCTATTGTTTTTTTTTGTTTTTTAAAATAATAATTATTATTAAATATTTTAATTTTAAGTTTAAAATAAGTGAACTAGCAATTCCTCTTAAATTCCGGCTTAAATTGTTTGATAGTTTGTTTATTGTATATTTTGAACAATAAATAAATAAAAAAAAGACGTGTGTCACTCGGGGACTGCCGCGGTAAAGCTATTGCATAGCATTTTTTATCAACGCCATCTAGCTGTGAGAGGAGTCCCGTGTCAGGTTATTTTCGTTACGGAATTTCTGGATTCGGTCTCCACGCTCAAGGCCCGCGATAGAAGCTATGCAATAGCTTAAAAATTAAAACGTTGACCTTTCAGTTGTCAGTGTGCACTTTTACCACTGGGCTATTGAGGCTCTTTATACACAATTACAGTAAAAACCTGTCCGTCTCGGGTTGCAGGTGCTCTCTGTAATTTATTATTCAACTAGGCACATCTGCCGCGGTTAACTTCGAGTCCTGACTTCGGGAAACTTTGCAGCGGGCGCAAAAACAGGACTTGCCTTACTTTTCCTTCCCTCGCAGATGGCGGCTTTTATTATATAGTTTTTTACGACTAGTTTCTTTTAAATTAATTAACGGCGGTACGACGGACCCGGGGCTACTTATTAAACTTCATGATAATATTAGAGATAAAATCATATTTTTTTTAATTACTAGTTAGTTTTTGAAATCCCGCGGGAACTCTTTCATTTTCCGGGATAAAAAGTAGTCTATGTGATTTTCCAGGTCCTCAACTGTACCCATGCAAAAAACCATGTTAATCCAAAGCTCTGTTGCAGCGTTATTGAAGGGCAAACCAACAAATCAACAAACAAACACACTTTCGCATTTATAATATTAGTAAGGACTAGATGATGCCCGCGACTTCGTTCGTGTGGATAAAGGTTTTCAATTTCCGCGGGAACTCTTTAATTTTCCAGGATAAAATGGAGCCCATGTGTTAATCCTGGGTATTAGCTATCTCCATTAAAAATTTCAGATGAATCGGTTCATTCGCTGTAGCATGAAGAAGTAAAAAACACACACACACACTTTATAATATTATAGTGTGATAAAGAAACCTAATATATCTACTATGAGAATACGTTTTCATCGTATACGTTAACTTTTATCGAACGCGAAACGTACGTATTTTATCAACAAACGAAATCTATCATTCCCAATGGAAAATGTGGAAAATGTTTTAAAATCAGAGCATTCGTACAAATTCCAATGAACTTAACAAAAATAGAGCTTTTATTGAATTTAGCTTGCGTCCCCGGCTATTACGTAACTCACGTAACGCCGAATGACAGAAAACTCTTAGGTCCGATGCCAGACAGACAGACAGACAGACAGTGTTATAATCGTTATGTCGGCTACAGTTATGTGTTAGCCTATATGTTATTTCCGACTATAGTCTATCTCTGTGCCAAGTTTCAGCCAAATCGGTTCAGTTGTTGCGGCGTGATTTAGTAACAAACATCCATCCATACATCCAAACTTTCGCATTCATTATTAGTATTCTAGAATAGAAGACTAGATGATGCCCGCGAATTCGGTCGTGTGGAATAAGGTTTTTTATTCCCGCGAGAACTCTCTCATCTCCCGGGTTAAAAAATAGCCTATGTGTTATTTCAGACTACAATCTATCTCTGAGTCTTTCAGCCAAATTGGTTCAGTCGTTGCGACGTGATTGAGTGACAAACATCTATACATCCAAACTTTCGCATTTGTAATATTAATATAATTAATATGATAATATCAGTAGGATCAGGTATCAGTATCAATAGTCAAGAATATAAATCATTGAAAGTATTTTAAGGTACTTATTATATCAAAATATACAATAGTGCCATGGTGATAAGACAAAAAGTTGTATATCAAAAAGTCCCCAGTGTGCTCTAAAGGTTAGGGCGCGCCACTGCTTTGCATACGTTATGAGTAGGTACACTAACACAATGAGCTTTTGATACAAAAGGGGATATTTTCGTATTGTTCCAAACAAATATGACACCTGCCTCTACAGGATATGACGTCTGGCTTTTCGGTTTTAACTTGGCAACATTTATCTGAAACAAGATGAAATTCAAAAATTCCTGAACCTATTTTGATGAAATTTTTACTGTTCCCTAAGTTGAAATTTTTAAACGAATAAAAAATCACACTCCGGTTAATAGGTTCCGTCGACAAACGTATGTTTGTCCACGGAACCTATTAATCGGATATACAACATATTACTATTACTAACTATTAATCGGATATACAACAGGTATAATATGTATATATATATATGTATATATATACATTAAATGAAAAAATGAAAAAGTGATTTATTAATAAAATACATATTATACCTGTAAAATGTTGTATATTTGTTTGGAAGCCCTAATAGTGAATATTTTACAGTTTATATTACATACATACGTGTCGAATTGATAGTCTCTTCTTTTTTTAAGTCGGTTAAAAAATAAACATTATTTAGTAAAACAGTAAGATATAGCACCTATTCAAGAGCTGAACTCGCCAAGTAATTTCAAGTAATAGCAAGTTCACTGGGAAACGCTACGCGGAATAATAGCAAATATTTTCGTAAGAACTGCTCTGCTGCGGGCAGTTCAACTTAGCAACTTCTAAGAAACTAGCTATAACATTAGCAAGTCAATAGGGCAGTTTCCCATATTTGATTACTTTGATCATTATTACGCAACAGGAAAAGAAGTTCAAAAGAAACCATATTAATGCAAGAAAAAGAATTAAAATTCACACAATTTAACCCTCACCACCTGGGTGCCTTCGACCATCCGATGTGCCAGATCTTTTTTCCACGTACTTTGAAACTGTGGAACCAACTTCCTGCGACGGTATTCCCACTAAATTACAATATGGTTACTCAAGGGGCGGACCAACAAATTCCTAAAATGCCGGCAACGCATTGGCAGTGCCTCTGGTGCTACAAATGTTCATGGGCAGTGTCTGCCCGCTATTCATATACACGGTGAAATTTTATTCCCCGTAAATCCTGAAGGAGGTGAATGTGCTCATGAAACTGAACAACTTTCCCCAAGGAACATAGGTCGAAATATGAAAAAAAATATTGGACCCTCCATACAAAATTGACGATTAGCTGATTAATTTACTATGGGAGGTCCAAAATTTTTTTTCATATTTCGACCTATGTTCCTTGGGGAAAGTTGTTCAGTTTCATGAGCACATTCACCTCCTTCAGGGTTTACGGGGAATAAAATTTCACCGTGTATAAAAAAATATAGGTATATCCTATTAATATTATAAATGCGAAGGTTTGTATCTATAGATGGATGGATGGATGGATGGATGGATGGATGGATGTTTGTAACTTAATCAAGCTGCAATGATTGAACCGATTTGGCTGAAAGATTTTAGTCTGGAATAACACATAGGTTCCTTTTATCTCGAATAACTGACCGACTAAGCATATTCATACGAAATATCACACAGATATGACTAATCTTCTACTTCTTCTTCTTCTTCTTTGTCAACCGATAGACGTACACTGCTGGACAAAAGAGATCTTTACCTCTTGTTTGGACTTCCCCAGGCTTCGGTCTTGCGCCGGCTAAATCCTGCGGCTCATTTGACGTCGTCAGTTCACCTAGTGGGAAGCCAACACTGCGCTTCTCGGTGCGAGGTTGCCATTCCAGCAGCTTGGGATCCCAACGACCTTAATGTTCTGTGAACTATGTGCCCCGCCCATTTCCATTTCAGTTTCGCGACTCGCTGGGCTATGTCGGTGACATTGGTTCTCCTACGGATCTCCTCATTTCTGATTTGATCTCGGAGGGATTCCCCAAGCATAGCTCTCTCCATCGCCCGCTGAGTGATCCTGGGCCTTCCTATGAGGCCCATAATTAGCGACCATGTTGTTTGCTATGCTAGTCTACGTCAGTTAAATGAAATTCATCTAAAATCCATACGAAGTTGCTACGGCGTGCTGCCTTTCAAATATTTTTAATCATACTAACGAGCGCGCCTTTACTATCCAATTAGTAAGAGGTGTCTCCTTTAATTAGAAGGAATGTTCGTAATAAGAATTGTAGTGTCTAATTGGGTGAATGTTTTCGTTATGTAACATTCCAACTTTCGGGCGAGGCGCTCCCATAAAGACTATTTTTTCCTGGAAATGTAGCTCGTGTTTTATTCTCTGTCATTGTTAAGACTTGGTGTCGTTATTAGGTTTCCGAATCCAAAGGTTGCCCCGGGACCTTATTAGTTAAATTAAGCTTTCTAACTAATTGTCATAAGGTTTTTTTTATTCGATGACAAGATGACCTTGACTGCGGTCTCAGCTGATGCGCTACCATTTTAGACTGTATTATCTTTTACCATCCTGATGGTAAGAGACGATACAGTCTAAAATGGTAGCAGGCTAACTTGGAAAGGGTATGGCAGTGTAGATTCAACCCAATCGGTTTCTACACCCCATCATGCCGGAACGCTAAATCGCTTGGCAGCACGTCTGTGACGGTTTACTTTTGTATTATTATGTTAATATCATGGAATTCCGCGAAGTAACGCCAGCTTCGATCCAATTACAAAACCGATCAAGTTAATGTAGGAGCAGTTCAGATAGAAGGAAGAAAAACAATGAGTACTAAGTAGATATATCGAATACCAAACGATCTCTAACAATTTCATTCAATGTTTGACAAATTATGTAATATGAGGTATTACTTTCTCCCTTTCATATCAATATTCGTTAACGTAAAAAGCCGATAATACAATTTTTCATACGTTTCGGTGAATAATGGATAGATCAGGAGGAAGGGGGAGGATGGGGGTAATATGATAACGTTGTATTGGGCACAAAGCCGCTCCCGTTGCCTTGCCTTTTACGTGAAAGAGTTTATTTATTTGCGATGTTTATAATATAAGGCATAATATTCTTTTTCCTCAAGTAACTGTATTATTACAAAAATTTGAAATTCCTTATTATTATTCTCAAACGAGAAAAGATTCTTTTTTTTCCCGAATACGGCAAGGCTAAAAGGAAGATCTCGAATTTTATTCCCAGCGAAGGCAATTTGGGAATTTTAATTTCTGAATTGTCTCTGGTCTGGTCTGGTGGGAGGCTTTGGCCGTGGCTAGTTACCACCCTACCGTCACAGACATGCCGCCAAGCGATTTAGTGTTCCGGCGTGATGGCGTGTAGAAGCCGATTAGGGGTATGGGCTATAAAATTGAAATTAAAACGAAATTTATTTAGATAAGCCTGTGAACTAGCGAAATCGTTCTTACTAGACTAACAAGTGACAAACTAAAAAACGCTTAAACCCTACCTAAAGTCGTCTCCACCATCCCCTTATGATGGCCCCTGACCTCACATCTAGTCCATTTAACTACAACTCATCAGACAAACCACCATCTGAACGTGAGGGTAATTATCAAACATATGCAAGTATTATTTAATCTATTAGGATATTTCCTTTAAGTGTAGGTTAACACTTCAATAAAAAATAAAAAATATTTAATCAATTACACTCATTTAAACCTCAGGGCAATATTTATTCGATTAGGGCGCGATTGCTATCACAATCCCTCAATCAAATACAACGACCTAGACGCATCTAATAGCCGAATGAGTCTCTGGAAGAGACTGATTTCGTAACGTCAAACCCGCCGTATTTATACCGTTCAAGTCAGCGTCAGTCGGGCGCTAGACGGGCGCCTACGTCTTCAATAAAGTCAAACATCGATTTTATCAAACTACCTTCAATACATTAAAGAAAGTACAGTATTTACTATTTCAATATTTCGCTAACATAAGGCATTAAGTTCACCTCTGGTTATCACAAGAGTTACCGGCAACTGAGACCACCGGACCAGAATAAGGCTATGTTTACACCGGTAACCGGTAACCACGGCACCAACACATTTCTGTAATCTAACAAACAAGGCAAGCCGACCATCAAACTCCGACCATTAGACCGGTCTCTTTAATCACCGACCTGAAAAGCTCAATTTTGCGTAAATAGTTGAAACACAAGGAGGCTGAGGTCAATTAATGGGGAACTCTGATTACAGCGAGCAACAAGGAAACCTTTTTAATTTGTACATTCCCTCTGTTTAGCTCGCTAGCTCGCGTTAATTTTGTTCAAGATTGCAACTCGATACTACATTCAGTGGGTGGTTTTTAATCAACTATTATTGGGAAGGAAAAGATTTTCTTTTGATTGCATTATTAGGATTTTACCAACCAATCTTGGTACTAAGATAGCTTTACATTTTTTAGGGTTTCGATATTTTATTGCATAATATTCACACACCACTCGGTAAAATGTATAAGGCTCGATTTTCTCGATTTCATCATATTGTTCCTGCATTTTGGTGAATAAATAAATTATTATTATTCGAAAAAACCGCAACTTTTATAGGCTCGCTCCGTTGTCCGTCTGTCTGTCCTTGTGTCAAAGCCAAAGCTCATTTCTCAAAAACGCTTGAGGTACTAAGTTAAAATTTACACTGAATATAACAAGCAATGGTTTCTTAATGCTTTTAAAGTTTCATGTTTCTAGTTTAACTCAGAGACAAGTAACAGCTTTCAAAGCGTATTTGTAGCTTAGCGCCATCTAGCGAAACTCACGAGTAAATTAAATATAATCAACGTCAGAGCACGGATTCAAACCCAAGGTCTTAATCCCAGGGGGATAAAATAGGGGTTTAAAAAATTTAACTTAAAGTAAGCAAAGCCGCGGGCAAAAGCTAGTAAAAGTATAATCGCATTATTATTTCCATAGCCTGCAACTTCCATAACTTAACACTTTGAAGTCTGTCCAAAAATTTGCTAATGCGATTTCACAAATCCCTTAGGCTTATCTTTGGGGTTGATTATATTAAAACAGGACCATATCCACCCTCTTGTCAGTCCCCTATAACGGGTTTGTTCCACTCTCTGGTTTTGTCACTTACGATTTTATTATAAAAGGCTATATTTCTTCACTTGAGGGTGGTGTTTTGAAAACATACGATTTCGAGATGGCTGATGCGATCTTCAAATTTTTTTATATCAAAATTAGCTTAAGACTATCTTTGGATTATGCAAAATCACCGTTTTATATATATTTTTATTAAAAAAAACTACCAAGGATTTTTTTTTATTCGATGACAAAAACCAACAAAATCTATATTCAAGTAAGTAACAAAAAAGTATAGTTGATTTAGTGAATAATTACATAGCGACATCGTTGCGCAATGTACAAGTTTTTTATTCTTATGTTCGTGTCTATCTATCTATGTCGATGTTATCAGCAACTAGTGAATGTTTTTCCTAAAATTTTAGTTTTTGTTTTTCGCAAAACGAACAGCAAATCATTCAAACGTGCGAGTACCTACACAGCGGGCTCAAAAGTTTTTTAACATCGGTTTTTTCGTAACAAAAGGAAGCTGGTTATAGTACTCCGCGCTCGCGTGTTATTCAACCCCGTGACTCCCCATAAGTCATCACTGACAACGCCCGACGTACGACTACATTTAGCAGCTTGGACCCATTATACCGTTATGTAAATACTTTTAGCTCCTTTACATACACATAGTGGCCCGACCTTTTTGACTTAGCCGCTTTAGGATTCCGTACCTGCTATTAACTACCTTTATACACACGCTCTTTAACGCGTGAATCGGCTTTCGTGCGAGAAAGAGCGCACAATGTATAGATGAGCGGAGGAAAAGGGAAAGAGTGTGTAGTGTAAAGCCAGCTATTTGATGATTTTTGATGCTAAGAAGGGGATGAAATCAATTGAAATGAATGAATACTTACTCTTTATTGTACACAATTAAAAAACAAAATATTACAAAAACAAAACTTATAGGTACTAAGTAACTGTTACTGGGTAAGTAACGAGTAACTGTAACGGTAAGTAACTGGGTGAGTAAGTCAATAAAACAATAAGATATTATATCATGAACATAATTATTAAATATTGATTTGACAATTTTTTTTTGAGATTTCTTTGTTCTTCATCTCTTCAAAAATTATGTGAAATATCTGTACATACGTCAAAAACAAAGTTTTGTCTGCTGCGTTTACTGTAGACTATTAAAATGTTATTTCGACGGCCCCTACGTAAATCATCGAACCTAAAAAACGAAGTTTTTTTCTCTTAGTTTAATTGGCTTCTATTATGCTCTATCTCTGCTCTATAAGGCTCTATATAATAAATATGTAATGGTAAGGAACCCTTTCTGGGCACATGTCTTCGTTCTTGGCCGTCTATTTTAAGAAGCTTTATGAGGTGTCGGGTCTGAAATGATAATGTGCGCAGTTCCGTAGCGTATATAAAAATTCTATAGTAAAAGCTTTTTTATATGACACTAACTTTTATCCGCGACTTTTTCCACGTGAACAAAAATCCCAGGAATTCCCGTGATAAAAGTTACTATTTATCTATTGCAAAATACAAATAACATAATGTTTATTTGAAACATAATAAGTGTGTGTGTGTGTACATTACATTACTTTGTACAATATTACAATACATAGCTATACATTAAATTGTAATATTTTGTTATGAAAAGAGCATCTGTTGAGTTTCTTGCCGGCTCTTCTCAGCAGAATCTGCATTCTGAACCGGTGGTAAAGTCTTGACGTGTCATAAGAGTATAAGAGGTTGGCGTGTATTTTCCTTTTTATTCAACGGCAAGATAGTTCATGACTGCGATCTCGCCTTATGGTAAGTGACGATGCAGTCTAAGATGGTAGCGGGCTAACTTAGAATGGCAGTGTACATTCAACCCATACCCCTAATCGGTTTCTACACGCCATCGTGCCGGAACACTAAATCGCTTGAATGAAATATGTAAATTATTTTTAATTTTATCCGGGCCTGTTCCACGGATTCCAATTATTCCGTGTGGACGAAAAAGAGCAAAAAAACGTTACACTAATGAATTCATTATTATGTTGTTTGTTACCCACTGTCAGCTGGCACTTAGACCGTATTTCGTCCCCTTTCACCCTGGGTCCAGCTAAATATCACCCACAATTATCGTTTTGAGCGTGCACACGATTCCAAGGGGCTCTCTAAAAAGGTGCTGTACACCTGCTCCTTTTGGGAGTGAATCATATAACTTTTACTAGCTGATGCCCGCGGCTTCATCCGCGTGGATTTAGTTTTTAAAATACCGCCGGAATTCTTTCATTTTCCGGGATAAAAAGTAGCATATTATGTCACTCTCCTCATCCTTAACTATACCCATGTAAAAAATCACGTCGATCCGTAGGTCTGTCGTACCGTTATTGAAGGACAAACCAACAAACAAACAAAAAACTTTCGCATTTATAATATTAAGGCTATGTTCACATGTAACGCGCGTTAACGCGCGTCAACGCGCGATCAAATTTGAAGAGAGTTCAGATGATGAGCGCTAATGCGCGTTGCGAGAGTACTCGTCAGTCTAGTTCGGTAGAACGTAGAAAATGGACGTGGAAAAGGCTATTATTTTGTGGTTATATTATAAAGAAAAATATAAAAAAAGAAAACGTACACATTGGGTTCATCCAATTTTGAAAAATAGACCCAGTTTGTTTGCGACACTATATCCGAATCTAAGAGACCATGAATCTAAATTCTTTATTTACTTTAGAATGTCTACAAAGTCATTCGACAATTTGCTTCAACTCAAAATATAATTACGAAAATTAACAAAATTACATGCGATCGCGATGAAAGCGCGCGCTCAACTGAACAGCAAACGGACATTACATTAATATCAAAGCGCGAGTCAACGCGCGATTGTCTGCGTCTAGAAACTTTTTCTCTGAGCGCCGCGTTGACGCTCGCTGACGCGCGTTAACGCGCGCGCATGTGAACGATTGCTAGGTATATATTAGGATGTCTAAGCGCGCGATTTGAAAACGCGCGTCGCAATTCAGCCATCTGAACATAGCCTAAATAGTAAGGATATTTAACTATAGAAACTCGCACTGGCTTCGCACAGGTGCAATTTACTTACGTAAATAAATTTAAAAAAACCGACTTCAAACACCACTACAAAGTTATAAAATAATTTTAGTTTGTACATGTATATTGAAGTCGGGCGGGCTTTTTGTTATTTTCAGCTTTTTAGAACAAAGACAAACAAGCACATTTTTGCTTGTATATTTGTAAACATATCTGCGGAAACATAAATACTAAGATGTTATTCTTTATTTCAATTGATACTGAATTTTAAATCACGCCTACGTAGCGGGAAACATTGTACCTGTTCGGCCAAGTCAAAAAGAGGCCTTTTATACCGCAAAAAGGGGGCCCTTCGAGAGCACTTACGCGGCGCGCCCCTCATTTGTTTCCTAATGAAATTTTTATTTGGCCGTCCCATAATTTTTTCTGGACATTTCAAAACTGACAACTCGGGAGTCTCGCTTCCTGCGTCCTCGGTGAGGTCCCTTCGTAAAAATAACCAGAATAATAAACCTTTTTTATGGCGCAAAAATAAAGCCCTGGAACTTTGCCATTATGCTCTGAAGCTTATTCTTTGTTACACTTTCAGGCGCTTGTAGTGTTGCCAATGTAGAACTTTATTATAAAGTACTACTCGTAGCTTTTACCTCCCGTCATCTATTAAAAAAAGTAATCCAAAAATGCTGATTCGTTTGCAAAACTACTAATTTTGATTTTTTTAAATTTTTTGCTGTTTTTTAAGTATTCCCTTTTTTCTTTTTATATCACTCCTGTATTAAGGCAAACAAAATAAAAAACCATAATATAATTATACAGGCTGTGTGTGTAGGTATGTGTGTGTGTGTGTGTGTGTGTGTGCGTGTGCGTGCATGTGTATGTGCGTGTGCGTATACTTGTGTGTGTGTTACTCCTTCACGCCACAACAAATGAACCGATTTGGCTGAAAGAAATGGAGGTAACTCATACCCAGTATTAACACATAGGCTACATTAATTTATCCCGGAAAATAAAAGAGTTCCCGCGGAAATCAAAAAAATCTTAATCCACGCGGACGAAGTCGCGGGCATTGTCTAGTTATAAATAAAGTAGAATTACAGAAGTCTGCAATCTTAATTCGTTTATTATATTCGTATAATATAATTTTACCCTCTAAACTCATTAGTGGCAATTCAATGTGGTTTTCCTCGTCGCTTAGAACGTTCACGACAGAAAGATGTGTCTACATGGCGTATTATTTACTTTTAAGGCTCTATTTCACTAATGCCGAATAACATTTAACTGAAATTTTGGCAAATTTTCAACACAAAAATTGTCAGAGTGTCTTCTACTTCTTCTATGTCTTGTACTTCTGACAATCCTAGGTTAAACGTTATTCCGCTTTAGTATAATTGGTACAAACACATTTAACATTTACAGATAGGTTTTTAGAATTAGTAGGTCTATATTTGTGAGAACCAAATAATCTACTAATATATTTTGCTTAGACCTAATTTCACCATATGGAATACCAACCATATTCCACGTGGAATTGTCTTATTCGAGTGTAAATTAGTAGTTATTCCACGAATAATCTATAATACCTATTCGCGTTTCATTACAGATTAATCTCGGATTAATTGTGGGTACTCGCGAGTAAATGTCTGCTATAAATTTTAAAGAGTAAATGTTTTTCTTCTTCTTCTTTATCAATCGATAGACGTCCACTGCTGGACATAGGCCTCTTACATGGACTTTCACAGCCTGAATCCAGCGGCTTAATTATTGCCAATAGTTATTGGCATAACTATTCGCGAAATCACGAAAGTTTAGTGAAATCGGGGCTTAAAATACAAAATTTTTACCGATAAAAATACTTCAAGGAAATCGTTTACGAGTAAAAAAGCCTTTATACATGAGATTGTTTTATGCCACATAACCTCCATTGAGTCGTATTCAAACGCCAAATTGGCCTATGTCGTATGTAACCTTTTATGTCTTTATCGTGATTTTATGTGAACGAAGCTCTGTCTACAAAGAAATGAGTAGATTGTATTGTAATGGGGACGTGGTTTGAAAATGTTTAACCAACTGCTCCATCCAAAGGAGTTATAATGTGTTTATTTTATCATCATCATAAGCCACTATGCATTAACTGTTAGACATAATATCGTACCCTTATTGCAAAAACCGATTATCTGCATTTTTGTACCAAAATTACGTTAAATATATCAATCGACTCCTCAACTCACGGCGAAGCTGTAGGTAAAACCCATTGTCTGCTACGATGCTTTTTTACGGAGATAGCTAGAGTTAAAAGCAACTACCTACAGGTATGATTTAATTACCTTCTTAAAAAAAGAACTAAACTCATTTAAATAATTTAGATTTATAAATCTATACCACAAAAACAATGTATTGTATTATAATACTTTTCAGATGTAGTTGCTTGATTTATCATTATGTCAATATTATTCTGTTAATACATGTTAACCTGCGTTAACAGGTTTCAGCTTTTATTGATATACTAGAAATTGCTGATGTATCTAAAAAGTAAAACGAACTAAACAACATTAGTTGCTTTTTGCAGAATAATGAACTCAATATTTTGTTAAAATTATTGCAGGTAAAAGAACTTAAGTTCACTTTTAATGTATAACTGGGCTACGAGGGTTTTTGAACATCTTCACAAATCAAAAGTTTTTTGATTTGTAAAGCTCACAATATAACTCTATCTTTAAGGTGATAGAGAAAAGACTGTCTAAAGATCTTAAGTTTAGTGACTGGCCAACTGCCGGCATCTATAAAAGTAGAAATAAGCTGTTTGACTTGTATGCAGAAAAAAATATAATTATTCTCCCGCGTTTATTGAATATGTAAGAAACTATTCTAAATTGTTTGAAAATGTGTGCATACAAGCAAAGTCACTTCACATAAAACAAAAAATTGTCAATTCTGATAATAAAATTAAAACAGCTTGGGACATCATCGGCGATGAAATGAGTAAACATAAGGTACATAATAATAATAAATTTGAGCTTAAAAGTGATAATCATGTAATTAACTCCGATACAGAAATTGTAAATACATTTGAGAACTTTTTCAAAAATATTCCAATTACTACAACCAGTTCTCTGAATTCCTCGCCAGCAGAAGTCTATCGTCTTCTAAGGAGCAATGTCTCTGAGTGCAATAAGTTATTTAGGTTTGAACACGTTACCCCATATGACATAGTCAAAACATTTAAATTTTTACAAAATAAGAAAACAGCAGATCTATGGGGGATATCAGTTAAAATAATTCATAACATAATTGATATTATTGCGCCATATCTTGCTTTAATTTTTAATAAATCAGTAGATTCTGGATCTTTTCCAGACCTTATGAAATGTAGTAAGCTAATACCGCTTTTTAAATCGGGAAGCAAAAGTGACCCGAATAACTACAGGCTAATTTCAATTTTGCCAACTCTCAGCAAGATATTCGAAAAAATAATGCTCAACCAACTGCTTTTACACTTTAATTTAAATAAACTCCTACACACTGAGCAGTATGGTTTTACAAAGGGTCGATCAACAGCCGATGCAGCCGCAAGGCTGTTACAACACATATTCGATACATGGGAGAACTCACAGAGTGCCGTTGGTATTTTCTGTGATTTGTCAAAGGCATTCGACTGCGTTGATCACGAGACACTTTTGCTTAAACTGAGCCACTATGGCATTAAAGATTTTGCACTTAGTCTCATTGCGTCTTATCTCAGTGAACGAGTCCAAAGAGTATGTTTCAATGATGTAAAATCATCCAGATCAGCCTCAGTAATGGGTGTACCCCAGGGTTCTATTCTAGGTCCATTCATGTTTTTGGTCTACATAAATGATTTACCACATTTTGTGCACAATACTTCGATATTGTACTATTTGCTGATGATACGTCTTTGAATTTTAAAGTCGATAGGATGAAAGACAATTTTGACGATGTAAATAATGCATTATCTCAAGTTTCTGAATGGTTTACGGCAAATAATCTACTTTTAAATACTAAAAAAACAAAGTGTGTTGAGTTTTTATTACCTAACCCGAGAACTGTCAGTAAAAATTTAAAGATAAATAATGAACCTTTGAAAACTGAGGACTCCACAGTGTTCTTGGGATTAACCCTGGATTCAAAGCTACAATGGGGCACCCATATTATAGCAACGCTTGCGGGCAAACTTAGCTCTGCTGTATATGTTATCTTTACATAGTATAAAACAAAATCGATTCTCGCTGTCTGGCCCTCTTTATGTACGCGTAGATCTTTTAAACTACGCAACGGATTTTAATTTAGTTTTCATCAGTAGATAGAGTGATTCGAGAGGAAAGTTTACAGTTATAGTGTTTCCCTAAATTCCTACGGGAACGGGACAAATGTAGGTGAAACCGCAAGGCACAGCTAGTTATTTTAATATAATAAAACGAAATAGATTTTTTATTTAAATGAGCTAATCTCTAGAACGGCTGGACCGATTTCAACGAAACTTTCTTTTAAAGATAGCTGAGATTATAAGAAATAATGTAGGCTTGCCCATTTCCCACGGGAACGGGAACTCCTCAGGTAAAGCCATAGGGCGCTGCAGTTAGTACGTACAAAGTTAAATGAAATCTACTTTACCTTCAGCCAAAAGCAACTAAAGATATTTATTTTACACCTGTACTGGCTAAAGTTGAACTAAAACGATTTTTGTCTTGATGATTATTACTATTCAAAACAAGTGATTAAATAAAAAATGCTATTAGAGCTACCAGAACGGTAAATTTGAAAATTTGGTAGTTTTTCTACATTCAGGAAAAACTAACTAAGTGAGCTCCTTACCGGTTATTTTCTTCTTTTTGTTGAAAAAATAGTAAGTTTTTTTCAATTATTAACCTACTTAACATTTCTTGAATAGTTTCTTGTTTATAAAAATTATTATTGTTTAAAAATTGACATCATTATAACTAATTTTTAAGTCGTTAAAGTTTCAAATGCTTATAACTCAAAAACTTTTCGCTCAAATTTTGGTGCAGATAATCGGTTTTTGCAATAAGGGTACGATATATCTCTTTTAGGTGACGCCAACGTTGCCTATACCCGGTCTTTCTAATTCAATCAATGCCTTCCATTTGCTGGATGTCATCGCTCCATATAATTTTGGGGCGCCCTACACTCCGTTTTCTGAGACGCGGTCTCTACCAATGGAGCGCGCTTGCCTAGAAGATGACTATCCACTCTTGACTTAAAGGTACCCAAATTATGGGTATTCGAAATATTGCTAACAGTTAATAATTTTATTATTAACGTCGCTTTTACTATCAAAGGGCGTCATACCGATACTTTGGAATCGTCATTCGACAGTATTCATCATATTTTGGCACAGTAAATTTCAGAATCAGCAAATCCTTTAATACCCATCGAATTTCATCGAGAACCTTCACTTTAATTATGCCTTTATATAACCGGAATAATATGCTGGCGGATATCGCGAGGAAAATGCGTGTGGGGATTGGCAGAGGGCAATTTATAGGATGCCATTTTTCGTGAGCTTACATGTTGACTTTGCGGCTCTTCGTTGTTGGCCGGATTGTAGCAAATTTTATTTGGCGAAAGCTTTTGTTCTGTGAGTACTAAGAATAAATGGATGTGTAGCGATGCCTTTTTACATACATAATCCATTGCTGCGCGGATCCTCTCACGAGGAAATAGCAGTCCGGGGACGATAGCGTGAACTTTAGATGATGGCTATTCAAAATTACGTCCACCACATCCCGTAGTCGAATCGGAAGGATTTGAATGAATGAAGAAATCCACTTTATTGTTCAATTGATTGTGCACGCGATTTCTTCCGCGTTTTTATTTACCCCGACAAAATGTAATACTTTTTAATTTTCCGAGATAAAATGTACCCTATGCGTTAATCCTGGGTGTGAGCTACCTTCATTCCAAGCCAAATTGGCTTATTCGTTGTGGCATGAAGGAGTAACAAACCAAACATACACACACACATACAGATACATACTTTCGCCTTTATAATATTAGTGTGATATGATAAAAATACTTAAAAATCGGTATCATACAGGTACAGAAATCGCTTGTTTATATAAATATTTTTATAATAATAACTCAAATTACAAAATCACTCGAAAAAAAGTACCAATAAATCCGCTTCATTCGCACAAGAGAAGAAAATAATAGAGAAACTAAGTTTTTCGAGAGCTGCAAGGATACTTGTTTGCTAATTAATTAGCAAACACGAGAAAAATACTTAATTAGCTCTCGGAGAGGATTCAAACTGGAATTGTTTGGTTCGTATTACACTTGGCTCCGATGCGCTTTGGAACTGCTCTGTTCTGAAGTTTCTTTGTATTTCCGATGTGGTTGTTAAATTGTATTGTTAAGAAACTTTGGTAGACGCGGACGAAGCCATGCATAACGTTCTTGCCATCGTATGCTATGTAATTGGACGTAGAAGCACAAAGGTTTATTTGGCCAAAACTTCGGTCGTTAGATTCAAGGTTGAGTAACTCAAAACACCAAGCGGATTGGAATAAAGAACTCAAATACGGACAGAAATGAAATAGAAAGAAAATAAAGTTGGTCAGATTACGGTAACAGCGAGGTATGCGGTATTTTTTGCCTCAATTTAGACGTGCAAAGTGATCTAAATATATAAAAAGGAAACTTTTTATATATTTAGATCACTTTGCAGGTGACTGACTGACTGACCTATCAAGACACAGCTCAAGTTACTGAACGGATCGAGCTGAAATTAGGCATACAGATCGAGCTGAAATTAGCTATTATAAAGTAGGCATCCGCTAAGAGAGGATTTTTAAAAATTCAACCCCTAAGTGGTGAAATTGTGGTTTGAAATATTTTCAAACTTAACGTGCGCGAAGCGGTGGACAAAAGCTAGTGAAATATAAAGTTAGCAATAGGTAGTATTACTTTATTAATGGTTTTAGAATTTATACACGTAGTGTATAAATGTTTAATAAATAATAATCGATAAGAAAATAAATAATTTAGGGGGAAAGTACCCCTGCAGCATCAGACTTGAGGAGTTGAAGGTAAAAAAAATTTATGGCAACACTTCGCGAGATTTTTCTGTCGATAAAAAAAAATCGCGTGAATCGGTCCAGAAACCACGGAGTAATCGGTGGACATACATAGAAAAACAAAAAAAGAACCGGCCGAATTGATAACCTCCTCCTTTTTGGAAGTCGGTTAAAAAGAGAAATGTTAAGTTAAATACTCTAAGGTATATAAAATAGCTTGAAATAATTATTATAATAACCCGACGTATCGACGTTACAATATATTATAGGAAACAATATTTATTATGTCACGAATATAATACTTAATTTGTCGGTTATCATTGCCATTTCAAAATTTTTGTCATTTTTTTTTTAATTTTGGTGGCCCACGAGTCTTTGGTGTTTGTGTCCTACTTCAATCGTACAATTTCGTTATTGTACAGAATTGAATTATTTTCTTTTCTTTTAAAATTTTTACGCACCCCTAAAACATGGAAATTACGACACAACAGGATAAATAGGACAATTTATCCTGAAAACAAGTTCTACGAAAATAAGTAGGTACTACACTCGAACGAAGGCAAGGGTAAAAACGGTGAAAGCACTCATAAACATTACCTCCCCCTGAGAACCCTCGAGAGAATATTATAATTGAAGGTTACACTTCACTCTCACATACGTGACGCGAGTGAAAGGTTTACTCAAAATATTGTTTATGCCTAGTCTTTATTTATTTTTTACAAGGCTCGATATAATTATTTGCGAAACGATTTGAAGTCGATTTTATTTATATTATAAAATGAAAAATTTCTTTGTTGATTTATCTTTCAACTAGCTTTTGCTCGCGGCTTTGCTCACGTTAAGTTCGATTTTTCAAACCCCTATTTTACCCCCTTTGGGGTTGAATTTTCAAAAATCCTTCCTTAGTGTGTGCCTACGTCATTAAAGGAACCAACTGTAATTTCAAGTTTCTTACTTCAGTAGTTTAGGCTGTGCGTTGATATCTCAGTCAGTCAGTCAGTCAGTCAGTCAGTCAGTCAGTCAGTCAGTCAGTCAGTCAGGACTTTGAATTTTATATATATAGATGACGATTTTTTGCCAGGGACTATTTGGCGACTACTTCAACTATACCTAGTCGTGCATTACAAGCTCCTTTTTATCCCAGAAAAACAAAGGGTTTCCGCAGGATAAAACTCTAACTCCACACGAATGAAGTCACGAGTAAAATCTTTGGCTTATAACTTTACTAAATACTACTGTTGATATAGAAAATATCTTAATATTAGAATAGAATAGAATAATTTTTTATTCAAATAAACTTTTACAAAGTACTTTCGAATCGTCAAATGAATCTACCACTGGTATTGATTTTTTTGTCATATAAACTTAATTTTATTTATTCGTCTAGAGTGCTATAACTCCTCTGTGTTGCTTGGCGGCCATTAGGGGGTGACTTCGAGACTGAGCTATCATTAATACTTGTCCCTTATCATTATTCCATGTCGTGAAATTTAACATGAATATTTTAATAAAGGAACTTAATAAAGGTCCCCGTGAATAATGTATGTTTATTTTAGGCTTAAGATATTATGTAACGAGTACCTAGAGGAAGGTTGCTTCCCAGGCTTCCCAGTAATAATGCGAGTTGTACTCCTATCGCTTCTCATAATAGCATTAAATATACTATCTATGTATGTATAATTAAGCTCCTGTAAAATTCGTAACAAAACGATTTTGTTATGGTTTCCACTATCATTAAGATCTTTTTCCTGATTTTTACATCCCTACTAATATTTATTATCAAATAAATGCTAAAATGTGTTTGTTTGTTGGTTTTCCTTTCACGCCGCAATAGAGCTACGGATAGACGAAATTTTTTGCAAGGCTATAGTTGAGGACTTGGACTGTCTTTTATCCCAAAAACTCAGAGTGCCCGCGGGATTTTCAAAAACTAAATCCACGCGGACGCGTCGAAGATATCAGGTGTATTATATTATGTATACGCAATACATGTTTTAATTTTAAGAAGAGAAAATTTTTAACGATGCGACGCAGATGTTGAACGCAGTGGTTTTAAAGTCGGTCTCATTATATTCCCGATGGAGACAATTTAGAAACTAACAATTACTGCAAACTTGCATTAGATAGATAGATAAACCTTTAATGACTGTTTTCTTACAATTTTAAACTTATATCTAATACGTTTTTACAGTGTTGATTTTTTTAAATACAATATAAAGACACCAATAATAAATTTATGATGTTTAATTGCCTTGCTTTCTATTATAGGGCTCTCCAGGCTTTGGAAGGGTTATGGCCATCCAAATTAAACCTCAAATTGATCACATCATAGTAGAATAGCGCACTACCCTAACTCTGGAATTCTTTCTCGTTGGAAATTATATGTAATGTTAGGGAAATGGTTATTTCAGGAGCGACCGATGTGGACGGAACGTAAAGTTAATGGTTTGATCCAAGTTACAAATGTGAGACCATATTTTCACGTAGCGCCGCTCCTTGGAGAGGGAAAAATGCATTCACATTTTTAGACTTTCACGTTTTTAAATTACACTAACTTGCGCCTGGCTGTATAGTGTATACCATACCATGTTTCTTGCTCTCAGTCTGTTTTTAATTTTTTTCATTTGGAAGCCTCAATACCCCAATAGCCGAAAGTTCCAATCGATCGATAGAGAATTTTTTCTAAGTAAAATAGCAATAAAAACTCGTATTGGCCACATATTGGTTAACGAGCTTAAGGAGGGCAGCATTAGCGGTTCGCAGTACCGCGATAAGGATTGGTGGTCGTGCGAATACATCGCAATTCATCGAACTCGGCCATACTTATCGCGATAATATTGTGTATATTCGCCGATTCCCGATAAAGTAGTCGCAGTATAATACAAGTCTTTCACTTACTGAGAAAGGAGAATACTAGAAAAGATCAGCTTGGCTAATAATATATTCTTTAAAAAACAAAGAGACATCAATGCACCAAAATAAGCTTATTTTAAAAGAAAATAGGGCTACGTATATTTGAAAAAAAAAAAATCTGTTTCAAGCTGCAACTTGAACCAATGAACAAAATAGCTTTTCATTTTCCCGATTGAAAATCAAAGAACTCTTTGTACTAGCTAGCTGTTTCGTGCACTGATGCGAACTTTGGTTTTATATTTTGCCTGAACTTTTATTTCTATTTCAGTTATTATAGAGCTACTATTTTCTTGTTTACAATATAGTACAAACTATCTGATGCCCACGACTTCGTTTTGAAAAAATTTTTTGTTGTTTTTTGCACCTATAATCATACTATCAAATGAATTAATCTTGACTAATTTGAATTTTGTACCTGAAGCTTAGACTTATGAGCTTAGACTTAGAGTCTTTTATACGGACGTCCGTCCACCGCGGTTTTACTTCGTCAAGTGGAGTCCTCCAAACACTGCATTTTCTGGTGTGAGGTCGCCATTCCAGCACCTTGGGACCCCAAAGCCTCGCTGAGATAGCAGTTACTGTTTCTTATAAGGATTTCCTCATTTCTGATTTAATCACGTATAGAAATTACAGGCATATTTTTAGTATTTTGACAAGCTCTAAGGAAATTGCTATTCTTTTTTTAATAACGACTACGTTTCAATTATAAATACTTAGTTATTAGTTTTAAACGATGTGGGGTGTGTACCTTGTTATAAAAAAAATTGACAGTGTTCGAAGGATTCTTTAAATTTTTAATTACTAGATACACTTTTAAATTCGGAAGACTCTGGCCTATTTAGATTATAATAAAGATAAATTCGTTAATCTAATATTGTATAAATAAGTTTCTATCAAAATTGTAATGAAGTCAATAAAAAATAAGAATTACGTCATACACATAGAACAGTAAAGATATCTACGAGTAGCATGTATTCATAAGTTCGATATCACATTTCAAGTATAGATAGTGGTCTTTTCGAGGTTAGCTAAACGGGACCCAGTTTTACAATTCAAAAGGATTCGAGCAATAAAGAATAAAATATTTAAAAGCCACCTAAATCGGATCAACGTTTAGCGTTTTACGACTAAGACTACGTCTAAGTTTAATGCCAATAACAATTTTGCGAGTAGCGTTTATAAAGTCCATTTTCATCTTCAATACACTTAGCGAATGGCTTGGAATGGCTATAAAATCTACATGAGCGTGTCGAGGAACTTAGTTATCTCGCGGGATGCAACTTTTAGGGATAAAAAGTTGTTCATTTGCGCGGTTTAACTAACATCGAGTTCGACCGCGAAAATATTGCTATCGTCAAACACGTGCCACCAAACGATTGAGCGTTGCGATGGCGTTCGTTTCCTGGGAATCTTCTCCGCAAGTGGGCGTCGATTCGCCCGTTTTGCGTGGTTGCGATGGCGTATAGAAACCTTATAGTTAGTGGCTTTTTTAATGACAAAGTTGCGTGGAATCAATCGGCTTTGCATCCAGCTACCCACAAGATAATGTAACAAGTTATTATATTGTAATATTTTGTTATGAAAAGAGCAACCGCTGAGTTTCTTGTAGGCTCTTCTCATCAGAATCTGCATTCTGAACCGGTGGTAGAGTGTCATAAGAGCTACATTATTTAGCCTACATGAAATAAATAATTTTGAATTTGAATTTACCCTACTGTCACGAATTAAAAAAAAAATGGCTTATAGTGAATTGCAAAGTTCCTCGAAATATACTTGCATCAAAAATTTTCAGAGAGAAGCACAATTTTAACTTGGAATCTCGAATGGCATCGAGACACAGCGAGAACTTCGCAAGAAAGCGGGTGCAGTGGACCGTATCCCATAAACTCGCTTACCTTATCATGCGTTTCGTACCACAGTCTGTAAGGAAGACACTTAGGGTGTGTTTACACTATGCTGAAAGTGAGTCATCAGTGAGCATCCAATATTATTTAGAAGAGTGCGCTCACAGTACACAGATTGCGGCTAAGTGATTCAGCGGTATGTTTTTTAAATAAAGCACAGGAATAGAATATTTGCACCAAAATTACGCACGTAATACATGCAGTCTATAATAGGTTTTGCTGTTCTTATTAGATGCATAATTTTTGGCATAAGTAACATTATCAAAATTCAAAATTATTCATTTTATGTAGGGAAACCTGTTGTGACAACTGAAGACTACCATGAAAATTGTCGAAAAGAGTTCCATCTGGGGGTGATAAAGAGGGGGTTGCTTTATTTCCGAAGTCGAGTTACCTTAAGAGCAAGTTTAAGAAATTAGCAAGAGTCCTTTATAAACAAGCCGACAATGCACTCGCCAATAAAAGGGATTTATTTGGTTTGGAGGCGGTCGAGTCGTTTAACAAAATATTTTTTTCTACTTTTCTTTCCAAGGTACAGAATCTTCGGTGAACGAGTCTGGCTCGCACTAAATACAAGTTGCATAACCCAACTGTACGATTGTTAAACTGTGAAATTCACAAGTTCTGTGCCTGGCGCTTTATACCTACATCTCAAATTGCATTCAGTTCCGCTTACCGCTGGGGGTGATTTTGTTACTAACTCAAAAGTGTGCATTGATTGAACGAACGTACTTTTTAAACGGCTTTGGAAAGTTAAGGAACGGAGCGATTCTTTCATCACTTGCCTGAGCATACCTTACCTATTAAGAACGGAATATACTCGGTTGGAATGGCATTCTGAACCAGTGGTAGATTCATTTGACGATTCGAAAGCACTTTGTAAAAGTTTATTTGAATAAAAAAATATTCTATTTTATTCTATAACGGTTAAAGTACATTTTTTTTATTCAACGACAAGTAGCCCTTGACTGCGATCTCACCTGATAGTAAGTGACGATGCAGTCTAAGATGGTAGCGGGCTAACTTGGAAGGGGTATGGTAGTGTAAATTCAACCCATACCCCTAATCGGTTACATACATGGTTAAGTACATAGTATTATTTCAATAAGCAGTTATTTGAAATTTCAAAGCAATGTAGAAATATATACTACTAGCTTTAACCCGCGGCTTCGCTCACGTTAGGTTCGATTTTTTAACCCCCTATTTAAACCACTTGGGGTTGAAATTTTCCAAAATCCTTTCTTAGCGGATGTCTACGTCCTAACAGCTACCTGTATACCAAACACCTCGATCGGTCCAGTGGTTAGAGCTATGCGTTGATAGATCAGTCAGTCAGTCAGTCAGTCACCTTTGCCTTTTATATATTTAGATTTATTATTAAAGCATTAGTTGTAGGTCCCCTGATCTGCGGCAAAAGAAAACCTCAGTAAAAAATAAAAATTTGGAAGTAAATCTCAAAATGAGACGCATTTCATTTCACAATTTCTTTCTTCCTACTTTCAACAGAAACAACATTTACATACAACACTGACGACGTGTCACGTGTGTAAAGTATAATGGTAGGTTCCCTGATCTGCGGCAAAAGAAGACTTCAGTAAAGAAATAAAAATTTGGAAGTAAATCTCAAAATGAGACGCATTTCATTTCACAATTTCTTTCTTCCAACTTTCAACAGGAACAACATTTCCATACAACACTGACGACGTGTCACGTGTGTAAAGTATATTGTTGACTGGGTTAAACAACGCTAAAAGTTAGTGTAAACAAACTGAAGTATAAAAATATAACTAGCGTCAGGTGAAATTGGCTTCGTTAAGGCGGAACACGTTTAGATGAAAACATTTCTTGTTAAGTCTGTGACAGATGTCCGACTTTGTTGGTCTGCAGTCTACAAAAACTTTGGATTTTAATGATCAGCTCATCATTATTTTTGTTTAGGAAAGCATTATAGTTTTTCTACGGGAGGCTATATTTATAGGCACAACTAACTTGTACAACTTATGTGTGTTTCAAGCAATTAAATATCAATTTCTTTAAGGATGACAGAAATCATCGTAAGGAAGCCTACACGTCTGATATAGTTCTTTTATTTCACGAGGGCTCGTGGCACATGGTTTTGTGTATGTGTCGTATCTATGTGAGTGTGAGCTTGCTCGCGCCTGACCGCTTCCACCTAGGCTCCTGACAGGCACGCACACTTACGGAATGTGCTTGTACACGACGCAACCACAAGTAAAGCACCCGTAACTTCGTGAGATAAACGTACTATACGTGTTTTAATTTATGTTCCGTACAAGTATAAAGGTTCCATACCAAAAAATAACACGTTTCTGGTGAGAGAGCCCCCTTTAATTTTTTATTTATTTTTATTATTTGTTGTAAAGCGGCAACAGAAATACAAATTCTCTGAAAATTTCAACTGTCTATTAATCAATAGGGCTACTACTTCTAAACGGTCTATTAATTAATATTAACTGTAGGGCATTCGAGAAACCTATGACAACATCACAACAGGGTTGAAAGCTTAAATAACCCTTCAATACTTCCGACATAAAAAGGGGTAAAAATCACCCAAGGCATACTACGTTTAAGAAATATACTCGACTTTCCTTCGCCACGTTTAACTAAAAAAATCAGCTTTTCTTTTTAAAATGTTCCTAAGGCGTGTGCGAGGCTTCTTTGGACTGAACTTTTCATTTAATAATGAACTTTAAGGAAGGAACGTTAATGTTGAAATTATCTTGAACGTTTTCTCGCGTAGAAAAGCGTGCCATATTGCATTCTAGCAACGTTATTAAACACGTGATTGTGCATGTTTCTCGAAGTAGGTTAACTGTTAAGTACAGGTTCCGTAGAGAAAAATGTTTTGTGATATGGTCTTTATATGAGGGTAGTTTATAAAGGTGCTAAGGCTTATAATATTATCCCCTTAAGTGATAACGACTACTTAGCAGACACCTTCAGAAAGGTAAGTTGTATGTTAAATAGTGTACAGCGTTATGTATGATTACTAGACACACTTGGTTTTGTTATGCTTAGTTCTTTATTAAGCTAGTATATAAAGAAAAAGTTAAGCGTCTTTTTGTGATTTCAAAATGAGTGTAGAGACCGCATAAACCGATTTTGAACAAACTGCTTAGCGAAGCTGTTTGTTTACAAAATCGGTTTATGCGTTCCGAAGGTTAGACCGGACAAACAGACAGACAGACAATAAATAAAAAAAAAATTGTATGTTACTTTGTGTAGGATATAGCCAGCTACACATTTAAGTTCATTATGTAATTAATTAAAAAAATTGACAAAAATCACGAAAAATTCCAAGGCTGAGCGACTCAAAATCATGTACTGGAACCCTGGTTTCAGTTTTTGTTACAGAATTTCTATTTCTATTTCTATACCTTACACCCTGTATAAACTATCTTAAGTGTGCGTTAGTAATAATCCAAAACACTGAGAAACCACACATCCTGAGGCTCAGGGGTCGTAAATGTGCAAGTCACGCTAAAACTATAACCATTAACCAATAACCACCTTGTAACAAGTTGGTGTTTATAATATTATACAGTAGGTAGGGTTAAAATTATGTACTAGGATATAGTTCATAAACCATCTTGAGTGTGCTTTAATGATAACTTAAAACACTCCTCGTGAAACATTTATTGTACACATGGCGTATTACGTGTGTGCACGTACATCATTTGTATTATAGGCGTAAATAAAAATTGTTTATTTGGAGGCCATAAATAAGGAGTACATATCTATAAGGACTATAACCTTTCTATCCTATCACAGGTTTATATGAATATTCTACTATTCGGAATCAAGAATATGTACTGGCTGGCTGTTACTTTGGGCAAAAAATAAGCATATCTATCCAAAGAGGAAATGCAGCCAGCCTTCTGGGGACATTACCATCTGGCATCGATATGGCCCCTAATATTTAGAGTTTATTTTAATGTTTTATTATAAGATTTTGTTTCTTATTTTAATTGTTTTAATTTAGAATTTAGTTTTATATTTTTGTATGTTAGTTTTAATTTAGAATTAGTATTATTTAAGTAGTAGTTTTAATTTATTTAAGTTTTATAATATTTCGGTTGTTATTTTAATGTTAATTAGCAAGGATTAAAGCGAATTATAGTTTACTCTTAGATTGTTATGTTAGAATATGTATAAAATTATAAAGGCGTCCCGAACAATTCTTTCTTTTCATTCTTTCTAAACAAACAAAAGCGATCCGCAGCCTATCTGATATCAGAATACTAATGTCAGTCGGTTAGACTGGCTTCTTTTAGCGGCAGCGAGCGGCGATTTTAGTCGCTGACCATCTCTCGATTCCACGTCCGATCCACTTCACTGGATCGAGTTGCGTTTTTTGCTGCCACGTTCCGCGTATTTTAGATGGCTGCGATCAAGAAATGCCAAAACGCGGAGCAGTCGCAATAACGCTGACCCTCACATCTTTTAGCTGCGTTTCGAACTCTGTTGAGTCGCGAAAATGCATTCGCTGCTTCTAAAAGATGCCAGTCTGTCCCTCCGTTATCTAATCACAGCATTCGCAGGTATTCGTGACTGTAACAGTGTACTCTAGAACAGTAAAAAAATCTACCTTTAGGTACCTAGATCTAAACCTCCCTTGATGAACAGTCCCCGATGGATTACCCAGAGGTGATTCCACAAGGTGTTCGTCTATCAAAAGCGCAGTGGCCTTTCGATTCCAACTTAAATGTCAAAGCTGATTAGAAAAAAACCTTGTAACTAGAAAATCGCTTGAAGCGCAAAAAGCCGTGTTCCTTTTTTCATCTACCCGGGCGCGATCGCAAATGGATCGAACATGCGACCTAAATATCGATTCACATCGTTATTTCTGCCATGTCAATGCTCCGTTCAACGTTGATAGCATATCTCAGTGGTTAAGACTTCTGCCTCTATTTTCTAGGGCTCCTGATGGGTTCAAATCCTAGGAACACTTTTCTAGCTTTTAAGTATTATGTGCATTTTAATATCACTTGTTTCAACGGTCTTATTCCGCCCTCTAACTACTACAACCACACCGCACGCCACCGAACGCAATTTCACCCTCACCACCTGGGTGCCTGGAGCACTTCGACCATCCGTTGCTCCAGATCTTTTTTTCCACGTACTACCAAATTGTGGAATCAGCTCCCTTCGACAGTGTTCCCACTTAATTTCAATATGAGGTTAATCAAGGGGCGAACCAATAAGTTCCTGAAAAGCCGGCAATGCATCGGTGGTGCTTCTGGTACTACAAGTGTTCATGGGGGGCGGTAATCACTTTACATCAGGTGTCTCGCCAGCTCGTTTACCCGCTATTCATAAAAAAAATGGTGCAGGAAAACATCTTGAGGAAACCTGCACGCCTGAGAGTTCTCCATAATGTTCACAAAGGTGTGTGAAGTCAGCCAATCTGCACTTGGTCAGCGTGGTTGACGTTTTTTTGTTTGAGGATGTTAGTTTTCCTCAAACTGTCAAGTACCGCTCCGATGTGGCGGTCGGGGACCTTTTTCGTGGTTGTTTTTCTAAATTGCCGTTTTTATTTTATTTTCTATTTATTGTTATTTTAGACTATGCATATTTTGGATAGAATCAGGCGTTACTTTGCGGAAGTTCATGATTAGCAAGAAAAGGTTAGTTATTTTGCTATAATCCGCCAACAGAAAAAATCTATATGGTCAAACATGCAGTTAAAAGCTAAGCACCTGAGGATGCTCCGGTGTCGGGGCGAAACGTGCATCGAAAGTAGTATAAAAGTCTTGTGTGGTGGTGCATGTGAGTGGTGGTTGCTTGGCATTGGCATTGCTTGCTTGGGAACTTGGCTTTTTTGCTTGGTCGGGAAGGTAAGCGGTGCTTAGCTTTTAACTGCATGTTTGACCATACATATTTTTTCTGTTGGCGGATTATAGCAAAATAACTCAAACCTTTTCTTGCTATGCATATTTTTTACCAATATTTGTCTTATATTCTTATAATATAAAGTAAATATCAGGTCTTAATATACATAATCTATTTCTATGTTCTATGTGTTCAAGAAAATAGATGTAGTATATATGTAATTTGAAGTTAATTAATGTGAAATTGTTTGAAGATCATTAATTCTAATTTCTTCTCCAACCCTGATATTTGATAACATCAAAATTGACGAAGTTTGTCTATAAAGTGTTCTACACAAATAATTCTCTGCTCACTTGAACCTTACAGATTTATTAACCTAAAATCATAATTAAGTTAAAGACAAACAAATCAATGCTGCCAACACAAAAGAAGCCACCGCTCCCCAGCCCTTGGAAACTCAATAATATGGAAGTTTGTTTGAAATGAAATTATATCGGCAGAGGAACTTTCTCTGTCATGATGTTTTTATGTCCATTGGTTTCTGCTGAATTAAAAGGAAATATGATATTTCGAAAGATGAATAGGAGGTAGGAAGTCGTGGACATAAGCTATTATAGTTCTTTCATTTCACGAGGGCTAGTGGCTCATGGTTGTGTGTGTGTCGTATCTGTATAAGTGTGAAGCTTCTGAATCGTGACCTCATGTTGCAATAGCTCTCTTTTTCTAACTGGAAAACTAAAAGCTCTATATTTTCAAGACTACTTACGATATTTAAAAAAATGACATTGTGTTATCCTTACTAATATTATAAATGTGGAAGTGTCTTTTTTGTTGGTTTGTCTTTCAATCACGCCACAAAAAAGCAAAGGATCGATGTGATTTTTTGCATGGGTATAGTTGAGGATCGGGAGAGTGACATAGGCTACTTCTTATCCCGGAAAATCAAAGAGCTCCCGCGGGATTTTAAAAACTATTTCCGCGCGAGCGAAACTGCGGGCATCAACTAGTAATATTAAAAACCTTTATTTTAAGTATATAAAAAAAAATAGTCAAATACTCAATTGTTACATACCTTAAATATTTATACCCATCTTCATTTCTTTCAAAGGAGAAAACTCTACAAAGCAGCTCAAGTTATGTTGCAACAAAAAAATTAATATATAGAGAATTTAAAAGAATTTCATATGAGAATAAAAAGAACTTTCGACATGCATTCAAAATTTTATACAAACAACACCTTTAAAAATAGTTAAGCTGTTATAAAATAAAACCAAACTCGAGCTAAAACGAATCTTTATCCCGGATAAAAGAACATTTTAAATTCAAACAAATCCTCCCCCATCGCTGCATATGAGGTCGAATATAAAGGAAAATTTAGGAAAGCTCTTAGAGAAAGTAAGAACAAACTCTTAAGTATCCGTGAAGTGAATCCCCGCCACTAAGCTTTTGCTAGAGTGAAATATAAAATTTTCATCGCTCCTTAAATGTGGAAGTTTTTTAATGATGAATATTTAATGATAAATATCAAAGGCTTCGACGCAGCTCGTTAGTTACCGCCATCGATGATTCTATTATTTTCAAAGTAGAATTTTCTTTTTAAATAAAAAGTTATCTATTTTGGGCATAATTAGAAAGTTCTGAAATAAATCCTTCAGCTAACTCCATCACTGACCTATTATTGCCAGGTCTCAGGAAGTATTTTTAGCCAGCCGGAATAGCCGTGAAGTTTTTCAGCGAAGACGTCATCCTTATTAATCTTATTAATGTGTGTGTGTTTGTGCGAAAGTGTGTTCATTTTTGGTTCGACGCATATTTTTTTCATGGTTATATTTAAGGACCTTGAGAGTAACATAGTCTAATTTTTATACTCGCTGGGATTTGGCTGAAATTTGGAAGAGAGATAGCTCATACCCAAGGTTAACACATAGGTTTCATTTTATGTCAGGTTACACGTACGAAGTCGCCGGTATCAGCTAGTATAATATAAGGTAACCCAGTAGTTACAAGACACTTTGTGTATCTAAAGCCTATCTAGGAAGCATCAGCAATTCAATCCGTTTATTACGACAGAGTACAAGTGGCACCTTCTTGTGCATGTCTCAGCGGTATCTACCGATCCACTCACCACAGAGACTCACCCCTATGCTACTCAAAGGAATGCTAAGTGAGCGAATGTTACAGCTTCCGGTGTCTCCGTCATGCATGCTCTGCATAGATGGTTGTCTGTAATAACTAGATTAATTTCTAAGGAATCCTAATGAAAAGATGCTTTTGCAAAGCCTTGACCTGTTGACCTTTTTTATTTTTAAATAATGTGAATTATGTAGACGTACATTGGATATTGTTGTTATGTATTTCGCAAGCCGCTGTGTGTGGCAGGTTGTGAAGGACTATAGATTGTTTAAGACCTTGTATACTATAGGTACTATGTAATCTTTGCGAATAAATGGAAGTGAATTGAATTGAGGCTTTGAAATTAAATCAATGAAGGTAAGGGGAAAAACTAGTTTCAAATATCACAACAAGCAAGATAAGTAGAATAATTTAGAAAAATTAATCCTATTTTTTTTTTGCCTTTCACACCATACTTCTAACACGTAGCCACCTCGTTATACGTAGGTATTAATCCATATAATACATAAATACAAACAAACACATATGTCGAATTGATAAACTCCTTTTTTTTTAAAGCGGTTACAAAACATTAAATCATAATTAAATTTTCAGCCTTTTTGATTTTTTGTTTTGTATCTCAAATAAATATTACGATTATTTATTACTTCACCGAGAGACGTCCACAGCTGGAAATAGATCTCTTAAAAGGATCGCCACAGATCACGATCTTGTACCGCTTGTATCCAGCGACAGCCAGTGACTTGCCGGAGTACCCGTGTGCAACCACGTCGTATATCTACTGCAGTTTTTAATTAGAACCCAGAAAGGCAACACAGCGTTTTTCGTAAAGCAAAAAATAAAAAGTCTACATTCAAAGAAGCATCACCCCGAACAGTGGCAACGTAAACAAAAGGATGAATAATGAAGAGATTACCTTGGCTCCGTTTTTCCCATTCAACCGATGCCTAGTAACGCATACTGCGGAAAAAATGCGGTCGCGACCTTTTCATAGGGGCAAGGGGAGGCCGACATTGAAAGGTCTATTAAACCCTGCAGCAGTAGAAAATATTGAAACCAGTGATAGATTCAGATCAAACGGAGATCTATGTTGGGGTAAGAGCGGGTGGTTTTTTGAAAGACAATAAAAAATTATTTTAATTTCAATATTCTCGTTGGTTAGTGAACTTATGAAATATTTTTATGGAAAAATCTGTATCTGTCCCGGGTTTGATTCCCGGGTCAGGCCAGAAAAATGTATTGGATTTTTCTGTCAAGAAACAGATTTTCTATAATGCTCTCCTGGAGTTAGTGGTAGGTGGCGGTGTGACACCCTCGCGTACCTCGGAGAGCACGTAAAGCCGTCGGTTCTACGCCAGTACTCCTCTGTACTCCTATTTTTCTTTTACACCTTTTTCTACTGCCTATGGGGTCACTGGTAAATATCTCTTAAAGAAAATTGTTCTATCCAAAACAAAGGAAAAAAAGCATTGAAATTTGTAGGAAAAATCAAAAAAATTTTTGAATATTAGATATGTAGACACTTACGTAGCACAGTGAACATTCAATTTCTAGATAAGTGTGATTTTTCTTATTGTCTAAATCGCGTTAAAATGAAAAATCGTGGCATTTCCTATTTTCCAAATTAGCTTGCACACAGGCTTTGTTATTAGTAAAAATCCTGCAGAAACCCTTAATTTTTCCGAGATTAAAAAACCAATTTATTTATTGCTTCCTTACTACGTGATTGAAAACAAACCTAAGTAAATAAAAACACTCGCTTTTATAATTATTATTATTTATTAGTATGATTACTAATTAAACTTGAATTGTACACGTATAAGTACAAGAAAAGAGGATTCCTTATTAGACAACCAGATTTCCAGAACAGTATATTTTTAAGTTTATACCTACTATCAAGGAATAAATATATAGAACAAATGCGGTCACGACCTTTTAGCGGAGAGAAAAAAGGTTTCCATGACATTTTATGATTCAATAATAAAGAAAGACCCGACTGTGCAGAATTCTGTAAAACTTTTAATTGAACTTTAAATAAAATATCATTTTAAGATCCTTAATAACACTTCGGGAGTCAACCGGAGGCATATAAGTATATAATTTGATTACTAACATTTTCCTGCATTTATCTTATTTGTAACAAACAAGGAAACATCCTTACTAACATTATAAATGCGAAAGTGTTTGTTGGTTTGTTAGTTTGTCCTTTAATCACGCTGCAGCAGAGCTACGGATCGACGTGATTTTTTGCATGGGTATAGTTACATAGGCTAGGTACTTTTTATTCCAGAACACGGGAATTTAAAAACTAAATTCACGCGGACGAAGTCGCGGGCATCGGCAAGTAATTAATGAAACAAGAAAACAAAAAAATGGTGGACAAGGAAAAACACATATCTTTACCAATAACTATAAGCAATGAGAGAGAGGATATTGGGTATCAATCCGTTTAGGCTACACCAATAAATAGGGCAGGAACAAACATACATACATAATCATATGCTTGATAAACACTACCCTCTTTCTGGAGACGAAAAAAAAGTAAAAAATAGCTCGCTTTTAAATACACTTGTTTTCCTATTCAGAATATTTTTACATCGCTGTGTAAGTGCATTGAAATTGTTTTCCATTAATTGATTCGTATGTAGGTTAAGTTGAATAAACAGGAAAATACAGGCTTACGGTATTTTTATAAACTTTTTTTTACCATGTTGTAGGTTCTAGTGAAATTGAGATGCGAGACGAAATTCAAATTATTTACTTATTTCAATTTTGACCAAAATTACTTAACTTAGCGACAGCAAGGATGGGTTCGACGAAAGGAACGAAGACTTTGACCAATACTAGATTGATTTAAGATGCTTAAATCTAACTTACTTCTGTGTTGAGCGCAGACGTAATGCTTAAATCTAATACTTAAAACCTAGCTTATAAATTTTCCTCTTTTGTTAAGTCGCGGTTATTACAAAGTTAGTGACTTTCTTAATGACAAAGTTATATGGAATCAATCGGCTTGACATCCAACTAACCACAAGATAGTGTAATAAGTTATTACATTGTAATATTATGTAGCTATACATTAATATTGTAATATTTTGTTATGAAAAGAGCAACGGCTAAGTTTCTTGCCGGCTCTTCTCAGCAGAATCTGCATTCCGAACCGGTGGTAGAGTCATGACGTGCCATAAGAGCTAAAAGTTGGCCTACATGAAATAAATAATTTTGAATTTTTTTGAATTTAGAATTTTACATCTTTAGTCTACTTGCTGACTGCATTCAATTACGTATGTCACATATGGTCAATAATGTGAAGATATCTACTTGTTTGCCGTACGTTAACATAATATGTGAAGCCCTTTGTAAATACCATAACTTAGGACTATGTAACTAATAAGCCTCAATAGCCCAACGGTTAAAGGCGAGGACTGAAAACTGAAAGGTCGCAGGTTCGAATCCACTATTGTTGTACCCACTCCTAGCATAAGCTTTCCGTTAATTTAAAGGGGCTATTGGCAAAGTGGGTCTTTAGTAGTTTTTTAAAATAGTGTATGCTTTTGCATTCTTTAGTTTTGGGGAGTTTATTATATATTTGAGCACTTTGAAAAGTAACGTTTCGTTAGTTCTGGGTGGGCTAGTAGGATAATATTAGTCTACTTAAGCTTAAGTATTATTCTTTAAAAAAAAATGTCACTTAGATCACAATAATTGTACACCAAGGAATCCATTTATTTGCAACAAAATTGATTTTCGCGTTGTTAGCACCAAACAATCAGTGCCATCAAACACACACCTCTTGCTTTCGAGGCTTTTTCATCGAAAAAAGAAAAGAAGAAAGGAAAAGGAAAGAAAACGTTGTCACGCTGATCATGTTTGGGTTGAGTACATTTCGCGGTGACCTAGCTGCTCTATAATGTAATAGGAAATATAATATTTATCAAAGTAGCGAACCGATTTTAAGTGTCCCGGGAAAATAGATTTGGTACAGTAATATTTAGCGGGCAAACGAGCTGGCGGATCACCTGATGTAAAGTGATTACCGCCGCCTATGAACACTTGTAGTACCAGACGCACCACCAATGCGTTGCCGGCTTTTCAGGAACTTATTGGTTCGCCCCTTGAATAACCCCATATTGTAATTAAGTGGGAACACTGTCGAAGGTAGATGATTCCACAATTTGGTACCTACTGAGAATATTAACTTATATTTACCTATATCTCATGTTCACATAAAATATACGGATATTGCACGATGAATATTCCTGGCGTATTTACGAGTTATATTTGTTTTTATGGAGCAATATGAATGTTTGTAACGTGTTATTTATGTAGTAATATTTTTTGGTATCGACAATATTAGGTTATTGGAATAATAACAAGCTTTTGCACTCGGGTTTATCTGCGTGACATTTGAGTCTATTAGATTATATTATAAGCGGCATTCCCCTTTCAAAGTTTGTCTCTCTACCACCTAAGATTTCCATCACTTATCATCGTCACTTACCATCAAGTGAGATCGCAGCCAAGGGATATCTTGTCATAAAAAATATTCAATAGTAAAATTTACTGTCAATTAAAAAATTAAACTTCTCAAAATAATCTAATTTTCGATTATAAAATGGTGTCATATTGTTCTTAAAATAAATATTGTAGATAGGTATATAAAATAAATACCTATTATATTATTTACAGATTAATAGTAACTAATTATTATAATAGGTAAGTCGGTACCTAGCAACATACGTATTAACTTTATACAAATATATAGATTGTATTAGTCTGAGTTATATAACGAGAATATTAACAGATTCTTTATTTGATGTCCCAAAATCATATTAGACCTATATTTATTCTATTTGTTATCATAGCAAGAAACTATGGCAATATTAAATAATAAGATTATTAAATTCAATTAGTAACCCTATTTCTAAGATTTTCACTAAAAGACTGAAATCTGATTACTTTGGAAAGCAAATTTAGACATCTTGTTAGTCAGTTTGCGCCGCATCCCGTCTTAAAGGATTTGTCGGCTCTCGCCCATTTCGAAAAGCCTGAATTAACATTTTAAATTGATACTATCTTAGACTGCATTCTAGCGGGCTAACTTGGAAAGCCTAACCCTTATTTGGACACAGATACGCAATAACAATTCAACCCACAAATCTTTGTCAAATTAAATACATATACATAAAGTAAAATTTTAGCTTTATCTTTCTAACAAGCTTTATAGAGCCCGTATCAACTATCTAATGATATTGATAAACCTTAGATTGGAAATATTAATTCCAAAGAAATTGTAAATTCCCAAATTGCATCAGCTGGAAATCAAACATGGAACTTCGCGCTTCTATTCGACCACAATACTCAACACCGGCTACGCCAAGAAAGTCGATAAGGGAGAAATAGATTTTCTACAAATATTGTAGCTGCTTTGTAGCTGCTACGGCGTAGGCAATTATGCTACTAAAATATCTACGAGTACGGCTATTGAAATACCATTCTAACTCTAGCATTCCTTTTATTCATTTTTTCTTTTTATGATAAAATTGTTATTTACTAAAAATTTGTATTTAACTAACTTTCGCATTTTCCTTTATATTTTCCCGTTGGATTTCTAGAATAAAAAATACCTCATGTCAGTCTCTCTATAATGCAAGTTATTACTGTGCCATAATGCAGTAGGTATATCAATCAGTGTTAGCGTGAACAACAGACAGTCATATACACTTTCGTAAGTTAGGTGCTTGTTTTAATAGTATGGGTAAAATAAATTAGGTGACAGTTATTATGTTTTGAAATTCTCCTATTTAAGTGTTGAACAAGGAAAAAATCAATATGCTTTGCATTAATACGAAGAACATGAATATCATAATAATCTGTTTTTATGTAAATTATGACGTAATTACAAATGAGGCCGTGGCTTCTACGAAATTACGAGTAGGTACAATTCAGTCACATTTTCGTTCAAATATGATCCGTATTAATGTATACTCGTATTCCCGAAATAAAGATAAAATCTGTTAAATTTACCTAGGTATTTGTCATTTGTCAATCAAAATTCTACTTTTCATTAAATTTGCAAACTCTAAGCACATTTTTATCATAAATAATCCCCCATTAGACCCCAGTCTTATTTGTTATGGAGAGTAAGCATGCTTAAAAATTTTCTTAAAGTTTTCTTTACAAGGATTTTGTATAAGAAAAGCCCTTGATTTACCTTACAGGCAAAGTTATAAGATTTTCATCTTACAAACCATTTACAAGCCTTAAAAACATTAGCATAATTGTAAAGGTTAAGTATATCATACAAAGAATTTGTATACGTACCCATTTTTCTTTATATAACATAATAATCATATCAAATCATTTTGAATTAAAACACGACAACAACAGCGTGCCTACGTTGTATAAGAAATTCTTTGAAAGCCGTTACATAAAACAACGATTTACTAAATCCGAATAAAACAACAAATCACCGGGAAAGAAAAACGAAACAAAAGAAAAGATATTAGCATGAAATTCTCACGTTTTGTATTCCGTATAGTTCACAAAGTCAGTACATAAATCACGAATTTCACGACACGTTCACGCACTCGCGATACCCGATCACACTAAACGACTGGACAGGACACACGTCCGCTCTCCACGACGGCTGGGCGACGAATGACAGGTAAGGAAAAGGAATCTCCCCCTATACGAGTGGTAAATGGCAACACTTGTGTTATCACTTTTTTCTACGACTTTTGACAACTGTCGTAGCGCTGATGGGCTTTGTAATTTGTTGGGGGATCGTGTGATGAATTTATGTGGCATATTGTACTTAGGCCGGAATATGTTAGCTACATACACGCATTACGCAAGCTTTGTAGCATCAGTTCTTCATTATTGCGTAGTTATTGTATAAGATGGAGAATATGAGTAATAATTTTATATATATTTATTTAAAATATATAAATTAAAATATTATATTAAACACAAAGAATAACAAGATTTTTGACATAATCCGCAAACTAGAAAGATCTGTATGGTACAACATGTATGTATCTACATGGTTTAGCACGCGCTGTAATATACCTCCTGCCCTCTATCATTTGGTTACCTACCACTAGTATTAGAGGCATCAAATCATATCCCTGATCGCTATGAAAAGATCCCCCAGGGAAAAGACGCCCTAAGCGCGTCCTTTATCGTGCATGCAAAAGTATTCATTTGTACTAATTATAAAACCCTAATGTGCAGCCCTATCTAAATCCCCCTCCTATGTAAATCATCGAAACTCAAAAATGACGATTTTTTGTTATTAACTTTATTGGCATCTATTATGCTATATTTTACACCCCACTAATGAAAAATAATGAAATCTTATTTTAAACCTTCCTTAAAATAAGATTTCATCATTTTTGGGATGTATATAGCATAATAGAAGCCAATTAAGCTAATAACAAGAAATCGTCATTTTTGAGTTTCGATGATTTACGTAGAGACCTTCGATCTATGATAAATTTGTAAAGTAGTATAAAAATATTGAAAAAAAATACGTTTGTATGGGCACGAGAAAAGTAACCTTGAAGTAGACGCTAACAATTCAACCCCTTCGACAATTTAACCTTTAACGACTTCGTTATGTAAACAAGGACTATTGTCTCTGTTAATAATTACTCTATTTAATTCATACTTTGAAGTCAATTTGTTGGAAACTTTTGTCTGCTTAATAGAGTAGTTATTCCTACCCTAATACCACAATACCCCTACTTTTGGGCTAAGTTTAGGAAAAAAGGAAAGAAAACTAATGACCGATAGATGTCCACTGCTACAAAAAATTTCTCTTGCATGAACTTCCGCAGGCCTAGGTCTTGCGCAACCTGTATCCAGCGGCTCTCTTCGACTCGTTTGGTGTGTTCGATCCTTCTAGTTGTTGCCTGGTAGAGATAAGGCTACCATTTTGTAACTATCAATTTTTTAAAGTTTTTATAGATATTTATTTGGTGTGATACTTCTTCTTTTTTAACGAACGATCGACGTCAAGTATTGAAAAAGTGTCTTGCGTAGGTAGTCTTCCACAGACCTTGGTCTTGCGCCGCCTGCATCCAGCAGCTTCGTCGATGGTCTGCCAACACTGCGCTTCCCGGTGCAGGTTGTAGGTACAATTATTTAATGAATTTCGTATTATTTACTTGACGTTCGTCTTTTATAACAAACCCAGTTCGATGACTTTTCCATTCAACCAACCATGTTATGAATAATATTGAACTGTGATAATATATAACTTATCTAATAGAAAGGATGCAGGATAGAGGTGGTTAATATAGCACCTAGCGCCATATTACAGCATGCTATCTTTCCATAGCACACAGCGCGTGCTACATACGTAGACGCTGTGGTGCTACGGTGCTATGAATATCGCGCGCTGTAGGCGGTGTAGCACACTGCGCATAGCAGCGGCGCTGAGGCGGCCGGGCAGTCGAGCACTGTTTCCAATTTTCGCGTGCGCGCTAAGCTTAGCGGATGGATTTATCGCAACTCTCAATAAATTCTAGCATGAAATGTAACATGTTATGCGATTTAGCATGTTGCAAGACATAACGCGCGCGTCGGCCGCCCACAAGCTTCCTAATTTCAGTCTGCTATAGCATAACGTATTTTATAGCAATAGCATTTATATATAATAGTAATTTTATAGTTTATAGTCAATAGCATGCTATTGATTTATAGCATTTTTGAACAACTCTAATGCAGGATAAAATAAGGTCCTTACAAATGCAGTGCACGTCACATTGATTACTACAAATTGTAAAGTTCAATCCATCGGATTGCGTGTATTGCTACGAGAAGCTCGCGGACGTGAGTGCACTCTCACAATATCGAGTGATCGATGCAAAATTTTAATTAAGATGAAAAATAAAGCTCGCTACACAAAATAATCTATATCTATATCTATATATCTATACTTATAATAAAACTATAACGAGACGAATTCCGTGCATTAAATATATTTTGAAAATTTTAGTCGGAGGATGCTTTATTATCGATACTGAGCCCAAAACAATTTTTTTTTTGAATTTTTTGTCTGTCTGTCTGTACGCGCATCACACCAAAACTACTAAATGGATTTGAATGTTTGATATAGTAATAGCTGATCATTATATAAGATACTTTTTATCCTGATAAACAATAAGCTTTAAGCGGGATAGGGGATGAAAATTTTTGTTGATTTTGCTCCATAACTTTGTCTTTAAACCGAATTTGATATTCTTTCTTTTTTATAAATTGTGTAAGTGCTATTAGAAATGTTTTGTGCAATTTTGGTGAAGATTTACTAAACATTATCGGAGATAGAGGACATAACTTCTCGCGGATAGTAGCAAGTCACTCTAAACATTTTCTGAAACTGAAAAAATACTTTGTTAACAAAAGATTCAGAAATATCTTTCATTTAGCGAAAATTTAAACATTTTAAGTTGCTTGACCTTTAATCTAGGTGTGCGATGAATACATAAATTGCTAAAATCAGAACTCTTCCTATTGTATTCTGTGTTGTTTAGGTACTTGTGTGTTATGTAAATTTTAACCTATTGCATAGCTTCTATCGCGGGCCTTGAGCGTGGAGACCGAATCCAGAAATTCCGTAACGAAAATAACCTGACACGGAACTCCTCTACGGTGAGCCGCTAGATGGTGCATTTTTTATCAACGCCATCTAGCGGTGTTCCGTAATGAAAATAACCTGACACGGGACTCCTCTCACCGCTAGATGGCGTTGATAAAAAATGCTATGCAATAGCTTTACCGCGGCAGTCCCGAGTGCCACACGTCTTTTTTTATTCTTTGATGTATACAATAAAGAATATTTCATTCCTTTATTAATTCGTTCCATTCCTTCATTCATTCATTTCATTCCTTCATTCATTCATTCATTTTATGAATTTATATCCTTTTGGCTGTGCCGTAGTCGGTTAAAAATTTAAATGCGCAGTATTTGTAACAATTATTACAGAAAGCTTTCGATTGTCGCAGCGCAGAAACAGCGCCGTAGAGAGCGCAATCTGACGTATTAAACCTTAGATTAATTTCCTTGTAATTGATTGCACGCAGCCGCTGTAATCCCTTCAACGTGCTCGGCGTTTTAACGTCTTGTGTAACATGTGGGGAATTAAAAATACATCGCTACACAGGATGAAACATTTTCCGTTTTAATCCTGGTTTTTGTTTTTTTTTTTAATGTTCTGCTTCTCTTTTCTGTGCCTCGCGTTTACATTTAAGACCAAATTTCACCAAACTTTCTTATTTCTGAAAGCAACTGTACCGGGAACTGAAAGGACTAAAAGTCCTGCATAACATTAGCGGTTTATTCGCGAGTAGTGATAAGGTTATGTTTACTCTTGGAATAACTAACTGCTAATTTACTTTGTCTGTATATGTCTTTTGCCGAGACTTGTTGCCATACCCTAGATCATCTAAGATGATAGCTGGCTAATTTGAAAGTTATATGACAGTGATAAATTAAAACGACACTAATTGGTTTCAATACACCGATAATGTACCAGGACTTTAAACATCGCTTCGCAGCACTTCTTTGACGTAAGGCACTGTCACTTGATAGTACAGAAGATTCACTCCGCAAAATCATTTATTAAATAGCGACTCTTGCTACCACACAATAAAGTGCAATTCGGGTCGCAAAGCGCTTACTTACCTGTTGTTACATTTACGTATAAGTTGTCTCTTTCTATCGCGGAACTCTTATCCCTTCAGACTACGTTAGCCTATATTGCTTTGGCCTGACAGGCGGGGCGACACAGGGTACTTATAGCTTTATATCTAAAATCTAGACTGCGCCTGGCCTACGTAGATTGATACCTATATTCAAATCGGTCGAGCCCTTTTTGAGTTCAAGCCATCATAACGAACAACAATTCATTTTGATATACATAGATTATATTATCTATAATTCTATCGAAAACGTCGTCTTATAAACTTCTCTGTATTAGTTACTATGTATGAAACTTCTCATACAATATGTATGATATCCCGTCATGAGAATACATTTATATATCAAAGACCTGCCATTTGCCGGGTGCAATTAATTATAAGGGAGCTAATCTTAGGTTTAATACGTCAAACTGTACGGCTCGGTAGTGACGTCACCATGATAATGGAAAGCTCTATCCGTTTTACTGTGGCCCTATTGTAATCACATCCATGTTGATGTAATTTAAAGTTTATTAATATTATATTGTATTTACAGAACTGAATTGAACTTTGGACTTTGGAGTTTAGAAATCCCTGCAAGAAACCATGTCATGTTGGACTTTCATCGACTTTTTCCATATACTGATATAAATAAAAACATAATTTTATTAATTGGGATCCAAATAAAGGCTATTTTTTTAATGTTCATGAGCTCATAGGACAAAAAAGGTTCTAATGACAAAAAACATTAATTGGTAAAATGAAATAAAAACAGTTTTTAAAGAATTTATGCAGTCTAGGATGTTCATTCAAAAAGTTCAAAAGGGTAATTTAACTTATATCCAAATGGCTAGAATAAGCGCGTGATAATAATATACTAAATCCATACATAAGCCTTTTCGAGGCACATTCTAGCTGCATTGAAGTTGCCGCGTGTCTAGAAATAAGCCTTTCCTAATAAAATAAACCTGCAGGGCGATTAGCTAACAATTGTCTCTTATCTCACATCAAAAAATATCCTTATGGACCGATATCGAAACAGTCCATATAACCGGTACCGCGTAAGCTTTTTCAGGATTGTAGCAATGGTCGCAATCACGTGACTATCGACATTTTAGTGGTGGGTCATAGCTTATAATCCGACTAATTTGAATATCTATGGTAACCTAGCAATCTATACGGCCATAGTAGTCTTCCAAATTTGACTGCGTTATAGCTGTCGAAATAAAGAGTGAATGAGTCTGTGTCCGTGCCGCAGAATATGTTAATTTGTGGTTCTTCTAGGTTCATAGAGTAATATTTATTATTTATTTACACTTTTATTTTACAGGTTCTTTCTACTGTGTTGTGTTATTTAATATCTGCAAATAATAGGTATAGGCAGTATTTATTTATGTAGGTACTTCTTACACATAAAAACACAAAAGTTAGGTTATGAAAACTAAAATAGTAAATATGTACTATGTTCCCACATGCTTATGCCTTATGTATTGAACATTAACGTATGTAATATGTATCACAAACAGAATTTACCCAGGCGCATATTATTATTGAGTAGGTACATAAATCTTATGTAATACATACACCTACCTGCCTACCTCCTTATACGGCAAACATACGAGAGTGTAAAAAGGTAAATCTAAAAATTATTCTTCAATGATTTTAACATTTTCTTACTTCATATAATAATACTAATTGCATTGTTAATTTGATAAATTATTTAATAAAGCTTATTAACTATTTTTACAAAAATATGAGTAGTAAAACGACTTTGGATACCACATATGTCACCGATAAGAACACCTAACGAGGTGTATCAATGAAAGCCTAGTTTGACGTTATATTTGTCGTAGTCCTTAACGGACATCTTACTTCAAAAGTCTTAGGCGGTACCAATTTTCAGCAATATTCATACAAAACTTTTATCGATGTGATACTGCATCAATGTCAAAATATTTTTTTGTCCTCAATGATCCTTTACGGACTGTCTCAATGTTACGTGGAGCCAAAACCATGTTTTGACATTGACGCTGTCCTTTAATGATTGCGATAAAAGTTAGCCGATCGCCCTGCTGTATTCGAAATATAGTATCTGAAGTCAGAGTTTAACTGTGCTTTACTGTTTTAATAATGTATGACTAGTATAAAAATAGTTCGAAGAACTGTAAGTTTTAGGGGTCCCATACTACTAGAGTGCAACCTCGCAATGGAAAGTGCAGTGTTGGCAGAACTGCCACTAGCTGGACCCATAATTTTATAAATTATGGGTCCAGTCCACCAAAACTTGTGGCTGGTGATTGTAATTGGCAGCCCAATTAGACCGTAGCCTGTGCTAGGGCTGCCCAAAATACATAATGTTAATTAATTTTTTTTTTTTTTAATTATAATATCAGACCAGTCGCAAGAAACCGCTAGATAAAGGCGACGCAAGATTCGGAGTACAATGTATACTGACAGCAGAATAACGTAGACTCGTAGACATTAACGGAGAGACTAAACAATGACAACATAGAAATAACATTATAGCATAGAATATAAAATAGGTATATTATGTTCTTGTCATTGTAATAATGTTATCTCAATCTATCTCTAGCATACTATAAAAATGGTACCCTTATTAGAATGAGGAAGCGGTTTTCCTCATTCTAATAAGGGTCAAAGTCTCAACCGATGGACGTACACCCATTGAAGCCTTGATATCTAGAAATAGATGGTTTAAACCTTGTGGTGGTCTTCTGGTGGGAGGCTTGGCCGTGGCTAGTTACCACCCTACCTTATCTCAATCTATCTCTAGCCCACTATGAAAATGGCACCCTTATTAGAATGAGGAAGACCGCCACCTCTAAGTATGGATTGGCAGACTTCACACCAAACTGAATTGTCTCTGGTCTGGTCTGGTGGAAGGCTTTGGCCGTGGCTGGTTACCACCCTACCTTCAAAGACGTGCCGCCAAGCGATTTAACGCTCCGACACGATGGCCTGCAGAAATCGATTAGAGGTATGGTACACTGCCATACCCTTTTCAAGTTAGCCCGCTACCATCTTAGACTGCATCGTCACTTACTTACTTACTTAGGTGAGATCGCAGTCAAGGGCTATCTTCTCATCGAATTAAAAAAAAATCTGTCTCATTCACAATAAATAATAATATTTAATATATTTAAGCAAGTAATATATTTAATTGCTTGAACATCAGAGCTATCAAAAACACAAAAAATTAAAAAAAAGCGGCTAACGACTTTCAAATCAATACCTCCCTCGTTTAGCGTAATAAATTTAAAAAGCTTTATGCCTATTATATTATAATGAATGTGACCAATTTATTCCACAAAGCGTTGCCTCGGGGGACAGGCTAGTTAAAAATAAATCATCGTGTATTAAACAAGCACCCGGAAGAAATTAAAAATTATTATTTTGCTCGCCTTTATTAGTTAGCCAGTGTTTATAGTGTGATAATCTACTTCGTCACGCGACTCCGTTGCTAGTTATTCTCTACTACCAACAAATGGTAATTACCAGTCCAACGCCTCTACTATGACTTTTTTTTATTCGCTGACAAGATAGTCCTTGACTGCGATCTCATCTGATGGTAAGTGACGATGCAGTCTAAGATGGTAGCGAGCTAACTTGGAAAGGTATGAAAGTGTAGATTTAACCCTAACTCTTAATCCATCGCCATCGTGCCGGAACGGAGGGTTCTGGTGAAATTTTTGAACTCTAAATGAACAAGGTCATTGTCAAAAACTAGTTCAAATTATTATTTTTTTAAGTTTCTTTTCACTTGTTCGTTTGTTGCTAAAATCTTAGTAGGTTTCTTAATGTATTGTCTGTTTGTTGTTTTGTTACTTGAAAACAAGAGCAAAAAAGTCTAGTAGGTAATTAAAAGTACCACACAAGGTTCTCTTAAGGAATGTGCTAAGAAACGATAAGCGAGCATCAAAAGGTTGCCAAAACAAAACATAACATCTCTTACTTCCAGACCGCTGCCTTTTATTCCATATTTCTCTCCCAAAATGAACCTAACCGGATCCTGACCTTCCTGTATTACTATGCTTTATATACAGTCATCCTATTCTTCACCTTCAACAATGCTCATTAATTCTACAAGCCGAATTTGAGCTCTATTTCTTAGTAACAAAATCCCTTAATAGCTTGAAGCTAAAACGTAAGTATATTACAGTCATATTTTTGGCGATCAGTGAAAAACTTCTGATTATGAATTTTAAACCCTTAGTTGTTAAGATAAGAGATACTTTTGAATGAAAGAAATACTATGCATCCCAGTTTGTTCTTTCTTGGGAATGCGTGTCCACATAGTTTGAATTCTCGGGTATTTCGACGACCTCCCTGGCGCAGTGGTAAGCGCTGCGATCATATAACTGGGAGGTCTCGGGTTTGATTCCCGGCGGGGTCAATTTGGGAATTTATAATTTCTGAATTGTCTCTGGTCTGGGACGCTTTGGCCGTGGCTAGGTATCACCCTACCGTCAAAGACGTGCCGCCAAGCGAATTAGCGTTCCGGCACGATGGCGTGTAGAAACCGATTAGGGTTATGGGTTGAACTTACACTGCCATACCCCTTCCAATTTAGCCTGCTACCATCTTAGATTGCATCGTCACTTACCATCAGGTGAGATTACAAACAAGGACTATTTTGTCATAGAATTTAAAAAAAAAATACTCCTTTTTTCAGGCGGTCGTATAAAAAAGTATAACTTCCCTTATAGGTACTCGTATATGTATAGAAACTGGAGATTACTTCATCAGAATATGTATGGAAAGAAAAATTCATAAGTTAGTGTTTCTCTGGTATAAGAAATATTCTATCAAGTATCTGTTGGAAAATGTTAGCGTATTGACACTACCTAGTATATAAAATATATTTATTTTAATGGAATATAGTTTCCAGGTAAAATAACTTTAAAGTCTCAATATAAATATCAAATGACAAGAGGTCAGACTGAAATCCGACCTCTAGGTAAATATAACTTTGTTATAATTATGTAGAAACATTACACGACAAAAATTTATTTGGAACGATAATACCTATAAATTTAATTTATAACGCAATATAAAAATATAAATTTCCATAAACGTATAAAATGAAATTGGCCTCGTCACGTAAGTGTTCTTTGGATTGAGTCGAAACACCTTGTACATTTTAAGTTGGACAATAGAATGTAATTCAGTGGTATATTGGGCTCGGTGATTTAGCATAAAGTCTAACGTAGGGGTCTCATTAGATAAACGCAGCGGGCTGACAGAGTTTCCGTAACAAATTGGATAGAATTAGTCGTTATTTGGAAGAAATCCATGATATATTAGTCAAAACTAAATTCTTTTGATAATAATAAATAACAATAAATATTTTTTATTGCTTTATACAATTATCAGGCACGTTGGTTGCTCAAAGTTCGGCACACATATAAGAAAGATTAAACAAAAGAAAATTTATATCAAGGCAATGTGTAATTAGCAAATGGCTGCAAACTCATTTATTTCACTTTTGCTAACTAAACTAAAATCTTACAAATCAGAAAAAATCTGTATGGCACAACGGCTTCTGAAAAGGCATTCTGAAATTTCTGAAAGGCAATGGTGTTGGAGTGAAACACGCAAAAATCACATCGATGCATTGTTAAGTCACTGCATTATTACAAGGCAAACCAACAAACAAATACACTTTTGCATTTATTTTATTACTGGAACTAGACGCGGCTTCAGCGGCTATGTTATTAAGAAACTGAAATGGATATTTTGACACATTTCAGCTGGCCAGCTGCGAGTATATATACATTGAGCTTTAAATTGTTAAACACTTTAATATTGCATTGTGGCAGCGGTCCAATCTTCTTCTTCTTTGTCAACCAATAGACGTCAACTGCTGGACAACATCTCTTGCATGCTCTTCCACAGGCCACGGTCTTGCGCCGCCTAAATCCAGCGGCTCCCTGCGACTCGTTTGATGTCGTCAGTTCACCTAGTGCCCCCTACTACTACGCTTCCCAGTGCGCAACGGTTCCGACGCGTTTAGTCTAAATCATTACGTAGTACGTAATAAGTAAAAGGAGATACATATTACGTACGTATCTCTAAGTCATTTACATTACTTTTAAAACTTAGCGAGAACATGGTCCTTAGCAATAATTGCAAGAAAAAGCGACCGCAACCCGCTACGCTCATACCAGTGCCCGCACCCCGCACCAAAGGTAAAACGGCAAAAACCTCAAAGCTAACCATAAACTTTGATTAGATTTTGTAACAGGCAACGGCAACGTACATTAGAATGCGTGAGTCGCGACCGCCGTAATTGAATTTTCTAGGCCATTGCCCCAGATTTGCTGTTAGTCGGGGGATTATGCATTGCTGCGAGGCAAAGGATTTTCTTATCCCTGCGAAGAAAATGGTGAAAATGCGGGAAATATTTGAATTTTTATGATAAATTCTCGCGTATGAATGAATGTTCTTAAGCGGTATGACTTATTATGTATAAAAAATGCTTGACTTCGCTCGTACATGCGTAGAGTTGGATTGATAGATTCGTGACATTTTAGTTTATGGTGCTGGGTATAATCTTCAACTTTTTATTGAATGTAGAAGGATAATTTGAAAGAGCAAATATCTTAATTGCTACAGCTTTAGCACGCTTTCAAATCATCCTTTGACTACATTACATTTCCATTCACATATTAAAATTAAATCAAAAGATTTAAGACTTAAGCCTTCTACCAGACTTGACCAATGCTTTTCAGAAATTATAAATTCTCAAATTGTTACAGCCGGGAATCGACCACACTCCCACTTATAAAATCAAACCGTTCACAACTGCACCAAGACGGTCGTTATTTTAAAGAATTTTCAAAACAATTCGCTTAATTATTCAGAAATCATAAAACCTTTTCGTAAGAATTTTCTCGAAAATATGAACAAAAAAAAACAAGAAGTATGCAATATAAACACTTAATTTAAGCGTTTTGTAAAGGAAGTTTGTATAATACATGGTATGGCAAAACTACGAATACGAAACCGGTTATTATTTTCCAGTACAAAATAAATAGGACAGTTTAATAGTCACAATACCCATATATCACGTAACAAGTGTTCAATGATTTTATATCGTGTTTCATAGAAAATTCTGAATAACACGGGTAATAATAAATACTACGTAAAAGAGAGTCGGTTGGCTGTGAAGAGGGTTCCGCAACTTATTTAGCTATATCAAAAATGTACACACAAATCTACAAAACCTATTATTAAAGCAAGAACCAATTTAACGTTCAGCTATCCTTACATTTCCTTGCTAATAATATTATAAATGCGAAAGTGTGTATGTTTGTTGGTTTGTTCGTTTGTCCTTCAATCACACTGCAGCAGAGTTACGGATCAACGTGATTTTTTGCATGGGTATAGAAGGCCCTTTTATCCCGGAAAAGCAAAGAGTTCCGTGGGATTTAAACTAAATCCACGCGGACAAAGTCGTGGGCATTAGCTAGATATAAATAATTTAATCTAATTATTCCGAAATAATTATTTATTTATTTGACATAAACTCCTTGACTCATTTCGGTCCAATTTCACCAAGTAAAAACAAAATTCTTTTTATATATATGCCAAACCAGAAAAAATCTGTACAATAGACGCTCGTGCAGCATACTGCCGATTTTTTAGTAGTAGAACAAATATAGGAACAACGAAATACCACACGAAACCTTCGAAATACACTCTCCAGACGTTCACTCCTACACCGGAGTAGCTTTATGATAAGATGACTGCACCATGACTGCAGATGATTGCCTTTGCAATTGTGCACAGTTAACGGTAACTTTCAACTGAACTTTAACACTGTACGGTGTATGTTACGAACTGTTGCGGACAGGAGCTACGTCCCAAGCGCGGCGTCAACGGTGAATGGCGCTGATTGGTCAGCCGCGTAACCCCCCGCCCCCGTTACCCCCTCACCGCCCGCGATCACCTTATCTCTCACTCGGTACGGTCGTATATGCGTGCTGACGACGAAGCTGAACAAGAACTACGATCCAACTAGAACCTGAACTAGAACATTGTAAATTGTGATTTGTGATCAAGAACAAGCGATACAGTCCACTCGAACGAACTGAGGAGTTTTATTTAAAACCCTCCCCAACACGAACAAAATGACGTTCTTTTTATCACCAAAAATCTGATAGCTCTCTGCAAAATATTTCATTTTGCCCAAAGGAACCCTAAAAATAATAGTTTCTACATAAGCACAGGTAGATATGTATGACAGGCAGCTCTTTGAACAAATAGAGACAGTCTCATATTTATAGAGGACGCATGTTGTTTGTTCCACCTGAAATTTAATTATGAGGGAAAAGAGGTTGTAAGATGTGGAGGGTATGTCCTTAATAATATTTCTTACGTTTTTCTTTGTGAGAGTTTTCACAAAGAAAACCACAAGAAATATTTGAATTAAATATGACATGATACCAAAGCATGATACATATACGAAAAATAGGTAAGTATATTATTTTAAGTTAACATTCTTAAACATAACATAACAGAAATACTTACTTTAATCTACCGTGTTTTTTAATTACATTAACGTTCATTTAAAATAATAAGATTACAAACTTTTTTTTAAGGTGGTTTGATCCGGTCAGCTAAGCACATCAGCGCCAATAGATGGCGTAGATTTTGTAATTAGACTTATTTTATTTTTTTTTATGAATGAAAATGTGAATATTTTTTTATAATAATATGGTTCCCGGTTGTAGCGGTATATTTGTAATATATCCAACTACGTTTCAGATGTATTTTAATTTTCAAAATACTTTCATTTGTACTGATAATCACGCGGTGGTTGACAGCAGACTGCTGCTAATACAAACATACCGCTACAACCGGGAACCATATTATTATAAAAAAATATTCACATTTTCATTCATAAAAAAAATAAAATAAGTCTAATTACAAAATCTACGCCATCTATTGGCGCTGATGTGCTTAGCTGACCGGATCAAACCACCTTAAGCTATTGCATAGCTTCTATCGCGGGCCAGCGTGGAGACCGAATCCAGAAATTCCGTAACGAAAATAACCTGACACGGGACTCCTCTACGGTGAGCCGCTAGATGGCGCATTTTTTATCAACACCATCTAGAGGTGAGCCGCTAGATGGCGTTGATAAAAAATGCTATGCAATAGCTTTACCGCGGCAGTCCCCGAGTGCCACACGTCTTTTTTTGTCACGGACTTGATATACCAAACTGTAGTACCTAACTTAGTTTTCACGTTGCTTTTGCAATCTACGGATACCTAGCGTGTTTTTGGACCGTAAAAAAGGCGTTGTTCAGTTTTTCGTTTTTTTTTCTTCTTTTTTTTCTTGGAACTCAAACCCAGGACGGGTTTGAGTTCCAAGAAAACTTCCTCAGCCGAATAAGTTAGCAACTAGACTAATATTATTATTATTAGGCAGTAAAAGATTTACTTATTTTATTATACTAGCTCGCGCCCACGACTTAGTTTGAGTAGACGAGTTTGTAAAAATCTTGCGGGTTTATAAAACCCTTTGTTCTTCCAGGAAAAAAGTATAAGCCTATATCACTCTCCAGGTTTTCAAATACATCCATGCAAAAAATAAAATCGTTCCGTAGCTCTGTTGCAGTGTGATTGATTGAAGGAAAAACCAACAAACCTATAAACCAAAAAAAAAACACTCACTTTTGCATTTATATTTTAGTTGGATCCTCGACCTTCGCCATTCTTTTTGGATATAAAGAACTTCAATATATCTGACGCGTACACTAAGCCTATCCGGGAACTATATCCATCTAACTCCGTCGCAACTATCAGCGCCCCCTATTACAAGTTGGAACGAATTCGACCGCAAGGCATTACAATTTTATCCCTCTCCCCGGGGAGTTGTTGAATTTCATAACTTTGATAACGCTATCATAAGCTATTATAACTATAGCGTTTTCATCAAAACGAGGGTAGATTACAACGAGCAATTCAAAGAGGCAATGAATTGCAGCGTTTATCGGATAGTTTAATAAAATATATTATATGCATAAAATAACATATAGTATTAAGAGCGCCACTTCGCCAACAAACTTTTTATTAATTATTATTACAAGTAATTAAATTAAAATAAATTAATAAAAAAAACAATAATTGCATACCTACCTATTGTATTTTTTATTCAATTACAAGTTATCATCTGACTGCAGTAGGAGGGATTAAAATTTAAAAAAATGTTATTTAATTACTAGGTACTTACTTGTATAGCAACTTTGACAAATGATAAGTCAAGCCTCTACCATCGGTTCGGAGAACAGAATCCGCTGAGAAGAGCCGATAAAGTGCTCAGAACTGGCTCTTTTCAGAACGAAAAATTCCATTATTTTCTTTTCCAAAATGTTTACAACAAAATTCCATTCTTTTCAAATTTTCGATTTGCCGTTCCGAGACTAGAACCCAAAGCTATCACAAGACCACAGCACTAACCACTGCACTAGATAGGTCATCATTTTAATCTATTAGTGATATAATTGGGATCAGATTAGCTCATAACATATGCATAGAAACATTATCGCCCGTTCGCAGATGCAATCAGATCTACGCTATGGCATGCATGTGCGGTTGCGAATATTAAATCAAGTCGTGGAAACTGATTCAATGCAATGCTAATACCACGGACTAATACGCATCTGCGATTCACGGCGGATCGAGTGCGGCTTGACAGGTTTTGAGAAAATATCACCACATTAAAGCACTACTCAGTTACGAGTGTGATAAGATTGCTAAAAATCTAATCTAACTTTTTTTTATTGGTTGACAAGGTGGTCCTTGACTGCGATCTCACCTGATAGTAAATGACGATGTGGTCTAAGATGGTAACGGGCTAACTTGGAATGGCAGTGTACATTCAACCCATACCCCTAGTCGGTTTCTACACGCCATCGTGCCGGAACGCTAAATCACTTGGCGGCACGTCTTTAACGGTAGGGTAGTAACTAGCCATGGCCAAAGCCTCCCACCAGACAGTAAAAAAATATTAGATAAAAATAATCATTCTTTCAATCATTCAATCATGTTTATGTAACTTTTTCAATAAAAAACATGTAGTATTAGATTAATGCAAAATAAATGAATAAATAAATGAAAAGTTACATAAACATTAACAAGCACAATATAATATTCTACCGTAAGATTCTACCGGTGGAAATCTAGACAAAGCAAGAATGAAGAATAACCAGGTAACACAAGACGTATTTGAATTAAACAACAGAAACACAACACGGCTAATCATATCCGAGATAAAATCTTCCTGTGAACATAATAAATCCTGATTTCCATATCATTTTTATTTGAAAGGCGCAAATAGATCGCCCTGCTTTATTCTAACAATAACGGAATAAATGTCTTTGGAGAAATGACTTCTATGCATAACATAGCACAGTTCTGGCATTGAACTATCAACCTTGAAGACGAAAGATAGGCTAGTTTGATTTTCATATCTTTCACAGATAGGCTTCATTTGAAATGGAAATCGACTAAGACTTTGCAGTTTGATGCGATTATAATGCAGTTAGTACAGGCTGACTTACAGCCGCTACACATTATCGCATGTAAATCGGTGTTCTATTGAATGTATACCAAACCCGATGTTCAGGACAAACTAGTTTTGCCTAGGCTAAACTAGTTCTTCCTATACGCGATAACTGATATAGGTCAAACATTACCTAAAAACGAAATGCAAACGCCCCGACTCCAAGCAGTCCTGTCTGCCCTGCCCCTAGGGTGTTTTTTTGAGCGCGTAGACAGAAGCTCGCGAAAGAGGTCCTGAGTGAAGCGAGCCTGCGAGGCCGAGTGCAGCGAAGGGGGGGAGGTGGCGAGCGAAGCGAGCCGGCGACCTCCTGTAGCGAAACGAACCCCGGAGCGAGTCTTCTGTCGTAGCCCATTTGGTTTGTTAATTACGTACTATTTAAAAAAGGAATATAATAAGTCGACCAACAAAATTTATTTTTTGGCATCAAAACCTAGCTTCTAATTTAATAACTCAGCAACGGGAAAATGATGAAGCTTCTAATATACTAACTCGGCTTCTTCACAATGGCCACAAAATATTCCAAAGAAAGCATCAAATAAAGAGCCACTATTTTTATTATTGTCCACTGCCACTGCACGATTTGGTGCGAGTGAGATGGATACGACTGGCCATTTGCACGATTTCGTTGGTGCGAGTGAGACGGATGCGACTGCAATTTGCACGATCTCGTTGGTTATGGCTATTTGCACCAATCAGAGAGCGCCATTCAAAACATGCATTTGTTTTTTTTGTTGTTCTGTTGTTAGTGTGTTAATATTGCAATTATTTTTGTATAATTTTTTCTTTAAACTAAAGTTAGGTTAGGTTAGGGTTATACATGAATATTCAGGTGCCCGGCCGAAGGCCGGGCACTTAGTTTCTGTTGGGATCGTAAACCTACCTAAAACTAAAAAAAAAGTTGAAAAAAATTTGTTTTTTTTTTTCAAAAATGTTATAATGTTATGTGTAGGTATTTATCTTGAGTTAAATTTAAAAACAATCATTTTTTTAACTTCATTTTATCAAAATAAAACGTTTTTTTATTTTGTTACAAACATTTTTTTATTTCATTTTTCTCACAAAAAAAAAATTAAAAATGTGGTTGAAGATTTGGTGTATTATTTGATGCTAATATTTAAGTATTTTAGGAGTTCACGGTTTGAAGCTAAGTTATAAATATAGATGCTAAAATTATATTTTTTAGAGGCTCACTAGTTGAAGCTGACTTAGTAATTTAGAAGCCAATAATGGTATTAAAAAGAAGCTCGTTTAATTACATGCCTTTAAAAAATGGTTCATCCTATCACGTAAAGGAAGAACTAGTTTAGCCTAGGCAAAACTAGGGTTAAAATGTAGAATCGTGAGTCACGAAATGGGGGGGAGTGGGGAGGGGGAGAGTGGGGGGAGGTGTCCCCTACCCTCCAACACCACTTCCGTAAAAAGATAATACACTGTTCTTGAGAAAAATGAAAAAGAAAATCCCATAGACCTAACCTAACATTCATCATCTCAGGGAGGAGGGGAGAGGGGTAGGAGGTGTGGAGGTGTCCCCTATCACAACTGTAAGGAGTTCTGGGTGGTAAATAAATAAACACGAAGGCTGTGGCGGGAGCTGTGCTTTGCTATAAATCAAATGGGCTATGCCAGAAGACTCGCTCCGTCGCCCCTTCATTCAGCTTCACCTACTCGACCTTCGTTTCGCTACGGAGGTCGCCGGCTCGCTTCGCTCGCCACCTCCCCCCTTCGCTCCACTCGGCCTCGTAGGCTCGCTTCATTCAGGACCTCCTTCGCGAGCTTCTGGCTTCGCGCTTCATAAAAACACTCTAGGGGTAGGGCAGACAAGACTACGTGGAGTCGAGGTTGGCAAATTCGGTTCTGTCACACTATTCGACCTATATCAGCCCATGTCATTTCCGAGTGGAAAAGCTTTCTTGCCATAAGTACTTATTTTTTTCAAAAATAAAGTTTTGACAGTTGACAGTTTTGACAATATAAGACTTGTCTGTGACATGATCTTACGTCCTTGTCACACTTAGCCAAAATTATGCATGCTATCCAGCTCTCACAGTTATATTGCATTCGTTTTTCGATGTTTTACGCGTTTTTAGGTTAAAATGTTTGTTTTTGTTTTGTCGAAAAATGTGCATTGGATTTTTACGCGAGTGGTATTGTTATAATTGGGGGCCAAACCTCCACCAAATACAACACCTTTCTCCCCCCATTTCGTGACTCACGATTCTACATCCCACCCAAAACTAGTATGTCCTGAAATCGGGTTTGGCCGGTAACATATATATAATATCTACTTTGGAGAGTGCTCAGGACTGCTAAATTGATATCCAAGCTGCTCGCACGAAACGCTTTTATTCAACGTTTCTTAAACGAACTGCCAAGATGTGAAACGCCCTTCGGGCATCCGTGTTTCTTGATACTTATAAGTTGAGCTCCTTCAAGGTAAGAGTGAAACAAGCAGCTAAACAAAACATCAGATTCCTTTCCTAGGTGGTAGAGTATTGACTCTTTTCTTGTCATAAGAGCTAGAGTTGGCCTACATTAAATAAATAAGTAATTTAAGTAAGTTTGTCTGGTGGGAGGCTTTGGCCGTGGCTAGTTACCATCCTACCGACAAAGACGTGTCGCCAAGCGATTTAGCGGTCCGGTACGATGACGTGTAGAAACCGACTAGGGGTATGGGTTGAATGTACACTGCCATATCCCTTCTAAGTTAGCCCGCTACCATCTTAGACTGCATTGTCACTTACCATCAGGTGAGATCGCAGTCAAGGGCTATCTTGTCATAGAATAAAAAAAAATTGAATCTTTTTTTTTTTTCATTTGACTTTAGCTATTGGGTTATAGAATAGGCCTGTACGCCAAAGAAGTAGCTATTCACTGTAGGTGGTAAAACTTTACCTTTAACATTTAAATATTCTTCATAAAGGTCAGGCAGTAATGCGAATGAATAGATTGCGTTGTAAATAAAGAATGAGCAAGACCTCTGTTCAAACCTGGCAGTGATTGACGTGTGAGGTCCATAAAAGTTTAAGCGCGAACGTGAACAGCGTTGTCGGCCGTTTTCTATCGACGAGACGATTCAGACTGCCTAGCGATTCCTATGTTTATCGTCTCAACCTCGTCCAGGTCTCAACCGATGGACGTACACTCATTGTGGCCTTGATATCTAGAAATAGATGGTTTAAACCTTGTGGTGGTCTTCTGGTCAGAGGCTTGGCCGTGGCTAGTTACCACCTTACCTTATCTCTAGCCCACTATGAAAATGGCAGCCTTATTAGAATGAGGAAGACCGCCACCTCTAAGTATAGATTGGCAGACTTCACACCAAACTGAATTGTCTCTGGTCTGGTCTGGTGGGTGGCTTTGGCTGTGGCAGGTTACCACCCTACCTTCAAAGACGTGCCGCCAAGCGATTTAGCGTTCCGTCACGATGGCGTGCAGAAACCGATAAGGGGTATGGGTTGAATGTACACTGTCATTTCACAAGAAGAATTGTCGAGGTAGTCGAGACAGAGCCACTTTCACATTCTCTCTTGACACTATTACTTAGTATACTTTGGAGAGTACTTACTCTTGAATTTGAAACGGTGCTTACTGTTGCAGGCAAGCCACGAGCTAATCACTAACGAGACGCATCTACATAAGCCTTTTATCTCAAAAGGATACATTTTATTCCATAAAAGACGTGCGTGGACTCAGCGGTAACTAAAAAAAAGACTCAAAAGCGAATTATACCAGGTCCCACTTTTGCCGCTAAACTTTCTAAAAGGTATACTTTATTCTTTCCCTTCTATTTGTATGTTTTAACCAAAGTGCTCGTGTCGGTCCCACTATGATGTAAAACCTCCAACGCCGGCACTGAAACCAATGAGTTATAGACCACAGATAATACTGCAGACCTCATAAAATATTTAAAACTAGCTGATGCCCGCGACTTCGTCCGAGTGGATTTAATTTTTGAAAGCCCGCGGGAATTCCTTGATTTTCCAGGATAAAAAGTAGCCTATGTCACTCTTCAAGTCCTCAACTATACCCATGCAAAAAATCACGTCGATCCGTAGCTCTGTTGCAGCGTTATTAAAGGAGTAAGGACAGACCAATAAATCAGCAAACAAATACACTTTCACATTTATAATATTAGTAAGGATTTGGATACTTACCTACGTAAAAATTCAAATTATTAATTATAGTTTATTATAATCATCCAAACGCGCCTTTTTCGAAAATAATAACACACACACACACAGTCTACTTAATTTTTTTTCTATTACGACGTAAATATATTTTGAAATTCCAAGTTTCTTGCTGGCTTTTTTCTCATCATAAGAGCTATAATTTGACCAAAATGAAACATTATAAAATATACAATAATACTTTTAATTTCAAAGTACTTTCGAATCGACAAGTTAATCGATTCTCTTTTGAAAGGCAAAACATGCTCAGCGCCAATTTACGGAATAACAAAAAGCACGATTTGTGTTCATTTTGTACGTTGACATCGTCGCCTCTAGGATGATAGCATCTCTATGACCGCCATTGTTTAATAATTAATGGTATTGTACTCGCTGGACGAAGCGTTCAGGAAAATAGGGAGTCTGTTAACAACCACCATTTTGATTTATCGATCAACAATTCATTGTGAATGTCTGCGTGAAGATTTTATTCTTTAATGTTTTTCAGGAACATAAGAAACATTTCTATTTTACTTCTTACACGTATTTTGACAAACCATATTGTACTGTAAACTGTTAAATTTCTTATTTACCTGCATCTAATCACTAATGCATAGCTATTATTCACTAAATGATTTGCTAGTTTAAATATTATATTTGCTTCATTTTTCTAAGTATGTCAATGTTCAGGTCCTCAAATATACCCACGCAAAAAACAGCGTCGTAGGCTCCATTGCAGCTTTCAATTATTATATTGTCAGTATTTTTATATTATTTTATAAATTAAGTTCTTGGTTTTTTGAATTCTAAATTTTGTTTTTTGTATGTTCTGTTCGTGGCGCTAGATCCAGCTAGTTTATGTCACAGCTTGCTGGATCTTACAGCATATATTCTCATGCCCCCCTTCTTTATCGTTTTTTCGCCTTCTAACTGACAATCTAGTTTTTTATTCGCAAGTTGTGGCAATCTCTAAGTGGGTCTACAATACAATAATAATATGTTTTTTCATTTTTGTTTAGTTTTATAAGAGTTATTGTAACCTGATTGTCCATTTAATAAATAAATAAATCTTGAAACCGCTCAAGGCTCCAACCCGTCAATGCCTAAGGTAAATTCATCAATCAGCCATCCGCATTAGCAATGCACTGAATCAGTTTGTATGGCTTGATTAATATTCCTAACAACAAAGCACGGATTGCACCCGCAAGCTGATAATTGCTTTCCTATGCATAATATGTATTGAACGTTATTACTAAATTAAATTAGATTGGATCATACATATCGATGCCTCAGAATTAATATTGATATGTTGAGTAGAACCAGTCATTAATCTGCGGAATCTCTGACAGCCCTCTGTGTGGAATATGCATGGAGGGCGACGAGACTCCAGAACGCATAAGTACTGCTTAAATGCAGGTGTAAAGGGGTGTTAAACTATGCGATAATTGTTATAAAGTAATACGAATACATACCACGGTAATTATATTTACAAATCATCCTCCTGCTGGGCAAAAACTTCCCCTTCTATTTCCATTCCTTTTTGTTTTGATTTCCTGTTTTCTCTTTGGTTTTTTGGGTAAAATAACTCTACAATCCTTATGTAATATACTATAAGATTTTTTTCTAAATTATTACGCTGTACACATTTTAAATGTTTATCAATTTTACAAGTGAAGAGATCCTGGTAATTAGATATTTATAACAAGTTAGGCCTAAAGCTACGAGGTACGTGTGTTATCAGTCCCAAAGAAAACCGTAAATCTCTTCAAATTACCGGAATCCCTTGGCCCAAAAAATCTTACGAGCACGCCTGGGTATATCTGGGTTAGGTCTTTACAAGAATTAGTTTAATCTTGCCATATTCCTGAAAAAACTTCTACTAAAAATGCTTATTTTTCTATGATCAAAGTAAAAATGTTACAAAAATGTGAAAGTGTGTTTGTTTGTTTGTTTGTCCTTTTTTTTTAAAGAGCAACTGCCGAGTTTTTTGCATGTTTTTCTCAGCTGGAGCGGCATTCCAAATCAGTCATAGATGACACTTGTAGCACCAGAGGCACCACCAATGCGTTGCTGGCTTTTCAGGAATTTGTTGGTTCGCACCATATTGTAATTAAATGATTAGACGTTCCAAGATAACTTTTTGAGGTCCCCAGATGGAAAAAAGTTCGGGTCTCCTATTTTTTTTTGCCCTAAAATTCAAGTGAGTAATATAATCCTTCATCATTCCAGGTATTTAGGTATGCAAACAATAAATTAATTAATCCCTTATTATTTGAAACAAAAGCCGCAGGGTACATTAAAATAATACAAAGCCTCTCAATTTTCATATGACCGCAAACTATAATAACTAAAACAAAACTAAAATAATATTAATTAAGTAAACTCACCTACCTGTATTATGGGCGCTCATAATTAAATTAACGAGCTGTTAACGAAAATTTTGTGCTACAATGTGCACATTTATTTTACTACCCGCACCCTGATTACGTAAAAATTTGCAACAGCAACAGCAATAGCAACGCGACAGCGATCGGTCGCAAAATGTCACTAAAAATCGTATTACGGAAGCCAATCGCACGTCTATTGCTCACGGGTCGATACTAGCGCCACTCGCGATAGGACGGCAATAGATGTAAACAAAATACACAGTTTTTATCGTCATCAGCGGTTGAATTGTTATATTTTTTATTTGTTTTGTGTTGTGGTCTGTGGTAAAACCCTCTCGAAGTATTTGACTTCCTTTCTTCTCCATCAAGCATCTCTAAAGAAGAAAAGTACATTTTGCGATAGGCGCGCGATTGGCTTGCGTAATACGAATTTTAGTGACATTTTGCAACCGATCGCGTAGTGATTGCTGTCGTGTTGCTACTGCTGTCACTACTGAAATTTGACGTTTGAGAAGTGACGTTTGACAGCTGAAGTGACGTTTGACAGCAACGATTGCGCAATTTACGCCTGTCGCAAACCTGTCGCGAGATACGTAATAACCCTGCCGGTCATAGAAAGGGTGGTTTAGGTCTTGAGTCTATAGAGTCTTTATTAATATTGTGTTAATGGCCAAAGGAGAGAGCCATATAAGAACCTTACGATTTCAGAAAATTAGATCGTAAAGTTTCCTAGAGGATGGCAGATAAAATAATTGAAAACTGTATTTTATAGCGTGTCCTCTTCTGTGGTTAGCGAGGGTGTTTGCGGGGTGAAGTCTGCGGGAGACGTTACCGGGAGCTTATTGCATCGTGCTCCCGCGCGGCCCGTTAGTTGGTTTCGGGACATAGCTCACAGAGGTCGCGTCGCGTCGTGCCTACACGTTCCCGCGTTTTTACGCTATGTACCTTGTGTGTCCTAATTAAAGAGTTAAACCTGACCAGCTCGTATCATTCACGAACCCAGGCTGCCCCAGCCACACTGACGCCCAACGTGCAAGGGGGTTCTGTGATGTTTTCGACCTGACTTTGTTTCGCGTAGCAACAGTGGACAGTGATTCGCGGTTGTCCGTTACGGGTGTTTGATTGCGTCATCATTCAAAATGCCACGGAAACGCGCGAGTGTTGGTTCAAGCGAGGTTCAAGAGGAACCAGGAAGCGTAACCATGTCCACCGAGCATTTCTCAACATTGTTGACGACGCTCCAGCAGGCGAACGCCGAGATGTGTGAGCGTCTTATACGTGAAGTCCGGTCCTCGACACCTATAGAGCGATCTGTATCTATAGTAGCTTCAAACAATGCGAACTTCTCCAAGTGTTCAGCTCGTTTTAGCGGCGCACCTAGCCAGTGCGTCGACGCTTTCATAGATGCCGCTCAAGTGTACAAAGGGTGTTTACAAATATCAGATGAAAATGCTATTAAAGGTCTGTCTATGTTATTGACCGACAAAGCGGCTTTATGGTGGCAAGGTGTGAGGAAGTCCACCACCACCTGGGATGACGCTGTTCTGCGCTTGCGATCGGCTTTTGGCGCGCGTCGGCCGCCGTTTATGATTTATAGAGAATTGTTTACTATGACGCAAAAGGATGAGAATACCGATATTTTTATATCGAAGGTACGTGCGCTTTTCGCGAGGTTACCCGAAGGAGACTTATGCGAGCGGGTTGAGCTGGACATGGCTTACAGCTTGTTGGATAGAAGACTAAGGAAAAGGCTAGACAGAGACGCCGTTGAGTCTTTTGAGGACCTGCTGCGCAAGGCGCGGTCTATAGAGGATTCTTTAAGGGAGGCGAACAGCGTTTCCGGAAAAGCGGCTGCGGAAAAGTCCGTGTCAACTTCTTCTCCGTCCGGCCCGTCCGTCCCGGCCGTTCCGTCCGTTCCGTCCGTTCCATCCGCGCCCGCGCAAGTGCGTCCGTTTTGTGCATACTGTAAAAGTCGAAAACACGTAAAGAGTGAGTGTGTTAAATTAGAGAATAAAAACAAACAAAGTGATTCCGTAATGAATAAGAAAGAATTAAAGTGCTATGGTTGTGGTGCGCCGAACGTTTTGAAAGCGAACTGTAAGAACTGTACTAGTGACAAAGCGTTTTATTCCGTCGAGTCTACAGTTCGTCGCCCGGCCGGTGCTAAACGATCGTCGTCATCGCGGGGTGAGCGGGAAGTGTTCGCCGGCCGTCGAGACATGCGTTTGTCGGCAAGTGGTTCTCCACGTTGCGCATTGCCGCCACTGAGCACTGAAGGCGTACGGCGCGGTTCTGCGCCGTGTGTGCGCCCGTCGCTGTCGACCGCCAGGGGCGGATCGTGCGTTCGAATCTCTACGACCGCGGCCGCGTTACCGCGGAACGACCAAGGTAACTCTCCGCCCGTAGGAGACTTTTCTGCGAACGTAAGTGACTGTTATACCTCTTTTTCGTGTTGCGATCACAATGTAAATATGTGTTTTTGTGTAAATAAAAATTCTCGATCTGTAAATTCTAATGAAAATTGTCGTAATGTTTCGAAATGTTTAAAGTCGAATGCGACTTCGAATAATTGTGTAAATAATTGTGAATCTGTTGTGTCTAATGTACCTAACCGTCGTCCTGTGTTAAATATAAGTGTATTGGGAAAGTGTGGCACCGCGTTAGTCGATTCGGCAGCAAAAAGCTGTATTGCGGGGCACACGCTATACGCTCTCCTACAAGATAAAGGTCACCCGGTACAGTCGTCAACACAAATTGTTAGGTTGGCGGACGGTGTTAGTAGGGAGATGAATGTACTTACGACGGAGTTAGAGGTGACACTACATGGGCGAACTAAAGTTGTTCCTTTCTTAGTTTTTCCCGATTCTAATAATAATGAAAGTTTGTTAGGTATAAACCTTTTAACCTTGTTTAATCTCGTTTTTGATTTTGGCAACCGAAAGTGGCACTTCGCAGATAATAATATGCAACATTTCGATATGCAGTTCGAAAAAGTGTCACCTCTCTCTTCGTGCGCTTCGCTCGATGTACTGCGCGACGATGAGGCGACATCGCTTTCCGCGGAGCAGAGAGAGATTCTTGCCCGTCTCCTCGTGGAGAATGGGGACATCTTCGAGCCAGGGGGAGCGCCTACTCCTTTCGCTGAGCATGTTATCGATACCGGCGATCACCCCCCTATTGCAGTTCCGCCTTATAGGTTAACACCGGCCAAGAAGGATGTAATGCGGACTGAGCTCGACAAAATGTTAGCTGACGGTGTTGTCGAAGAATGCGAGTCGGCATGGATGTCTCCAGCGTTGTTGGTGCCTAAAGCGAATGGCAAGGTAAGGTTTTGTGTTGATTATAGAAAACTCAATGCGGTGACGAAGACCGATGTCTATCCTATGCCTTTGATAGACGAGTTAGTACAGTCAACGAAAAAAGATTGCTACATGAGTAGCTTAGATATGCGCAGTGGATTTTGGCAGGTTAGTGTACGAGAGCAGGATAGAGATAAGACTGCTTTCTCGACGCCGTTTGGTACTTACCGTTTTAAGAGGATGCCGTTTGGGCTCAAAAACGCGCCGTCGACTTTTCAGCGGTTAATAGATAGGCTCCGTACGGGTGCTTCGTTGAAGAACGTTACATTGTTAGCCTACCAAGATGATTTGCTTGTTATATCTGAAGGAAGTTTTGAAAATCATATTGCTGATTTGCGCGCGGTCTTTGAAAGGTTGCGTCTGTTTAAGTTGAAAGCCAATAGAGAGAAGTGTGTCTTTGCACGTGACGAGGTCAAATACCTTGGTCATGTTATTACCCAGGATGGTATTTCTCCAGACAATGACAAGGTTCGTGCAGTCCTAGAGATGAAGGCACCGTCGTCTTTGCGACATCTCCGCACTTTTATACAAACGTGCTCGTGGTTTCGGAAATTTATACCGAATTTTTCAGCTGTTGCAGAACCTTTGACGCGTTTGACCAAGAAGAATCAGCCATGGAATTGGGGTCCAGACCAGACTCGTGCGTTCGACGAGTTAAAGAAGCGTCTTTCGTCTGCTCCCATTCTCGTTCAGGCAGATTATAGTAAGCCTTTTGTGTTGAGAACCGATGCCAGTGCCTACGCCTTAGGAGCAGTGTTAATGCAAGGTGATGGTAAAGGTGAACGGCCGATTGAGTATGCCAGCCGATTGCTTATACCGGCTGAACGGAACTACAGCACGACGGAGCGTGAGGCTCTTGCCGTCGTTTGGGCTGTAGAACGTTTTAGAGGATACATCGAAGGTCACGAAGTCATAATAGGTAGTGACCATCAGCCGCTCAAATGGTTGCTCACACTAAAGTCGCCGTCAGGAAGGTTGGTTCGTTGGGCACTAAAACTGCAGGCCTTTAATATTCAGTTCCAGTATACACCTGGAAAAGCCAATGTAGTCGCTGATGCGCTCAGTCGCCCCACCTGTAATGAAGAAGACAAGGATAAGTGTGCTGTTTGTTCCGTCGTTGTAGACTTACCTGCTCGTAGTCCTGAAGAGCTTCGACACGCGCAGCTGGACGACCTGGAACTAAAGAAAATTATTAATGAGTTAGAAGACACTTCTGATCCTCAGTCTATAGGTGTTAAGCGTTGGTCTGAAAGGGGTTATTTTACTCAGCAAGGTGTTCTTTACAGATACAGCCCTGACATTGAGAGCGAGGAACCCCAACTCGTAGTTCCTGCTTCTCTGCGTCTTGAAATTTTGAAAGAATGTCATGACACGGCTTTGGCCGGTCATCATGGTGTTGATAGGACTTATCACAGGGTTTCTCAGAAGTTCTATTTCCCTGGTATGCGTAGAGTCATTGCTGACTATGTTAAGTCTTGTGTTATCTGCCAGAAATATAAAGCTTCTAACGATAAGCCTCAGGGACTTCTTCAAACGCCCGTGCTTAACCAACGAGGTGAAGTATTGGCGATAGATTTGTTTGGCCCTTTGCCTAAAGGCGAGTGTGGAGAAAGGTGGATCCTTTTAGTAGAAGACACAGCAACTCGTTGGGTAGAGATTTACGCACTCAAAGACGCTACTGCAGAAGTTTGCGCACGGACTCTCATTGAGGAGTACTTTTTGCGCTATGGTCTTCCACGCCGGATAATTTCTGACAACGGTGTGCAGTTTATCTCAGCTGTCATGCAGCAGTGCATGTTCATTTTAGGGATACGTCAAGAGTTAGTTCCTCTGTATCATCCGTCGGCTAATCCAGCTGAGCGTAAGAACAGAGATCTCAAGTTTCAGATTTCCCATCTGGTTGACACAAATCACTCGTCTTGGCCGGCTCATCTTCCAGCGGTAAGATTCGCGATGAACACGGCGGTTTGTCAGGCTACTGGCGTTTCTCCAGCTTATCTCACATTTGCTCGAGAGCTGCGTTCGCCAGTCGACGTTCATAATGACATTAGGGCTGTCCTTGGTAAGGACAATTTTGTTCCTCAAATCACACCGTATTTAAAGGATTTTGTAAATACTTTTATTGCCGTTAGGGAACGGGTAGAGACCCAGCAGGATCGGCGAAAGGAGTCGGCCGATTGTTCCCGTAGACCTGGCGAGGTTTTCGAGGTCGGTGACAAGGTCCTCCTAAAGTCACATGTTCTTAGCAACGCTGCAAAAGGCGTTACGGCTAAATTCATCCCCAAAAGAGATGGGCCGTATATGATTAAGGACAGAGTTAGTCCTACGGCTTACATTGTTGCTAATTTAGATTCCGCGAACGACGTTATTGGTAAATTCCACGTTTCGGAGCTCACGCGTTTTCATAGCCGGGATTGTTCGCCTCCTCGTCCCGTAGTTCCTAAGCGTCAAAGAGGGCGTCCTCGCAAGCATGCGTGCCCTGTTTGTTCTGTTGCTTATGGTGGGCGAGTTCGTGAGCGAGGGCGTTCTCACGACTCGAGGGGGAGGGTATAGCGTGTCCTCTTCTGTGGTTAGCGAGGGTGTTTGCGGGGTGAAGTCTGCGGGAGACGTTACCGGGAGCTTATTGCATCGTGCTCCCGCGCGGCCCGTTAGTTGGTTTCGGGACATAGCTCACAGAGGTCGCGTCGCGTCGTGCCTACACGTTCCCGCGTTTTTACGCTATGTACCTTGTGTGTCCTAATTAAAGAGTTAAACCTGACCAGCTCGTATCATTCACGAACCCAGGCTGCCCCAGCCACAATTTGTAATAGATCTTGATCAATAAAAAAAAAAAGAACCACAGTAAAGCCAGAAAATTTCAACAAACTGCAAACATTGAGATGATACATGTGTATAACAGGTTCGATTTCCGGGTCGGGCTAGAAAAATGTATTGGTTTTTGTGTCTAGAAATTCTCAACACTAGCCCGGAGTTAGGAAGTTAGCGGTTAGTAGTTACTACGGGAGTTCCCTTGCCTCCGAGAGCACGTAAGGCTGTCGGTCCTGCGCCTGGTCTCTCTCCGGCCGTGTCGGATTTTCCGTCCCATCGGACTTTGAGAGCCAGGAATAGAGGTCGCACCTGTGTTTCCGCACACACTTGTACACTTTAATATCTCTTGCGTAGATCACTAGACTCTGTGAAGATTGGCCGGGTTCGGTGGGGAAGATGTCGTCAATACTGTAGGACAAATCATGGCGGACTTGCTAAGCTTATAATATTTATATTGCATGAAAAAAATTATAATTATTTTTATTCTGCCGTGACTTTGTAATGCAAGTAATATAGTGGGGGTAATTTATATCATACTAGCTGATTCCCGCGACTTCGTCCGCGTGGAAAAGGTTTAGAGTGACTTGCTACTATCCGCGAGAAGTTATGTCCTCTTTCTCCGAAAATATTTAGTTATTTTTTGGGTAACTTGAACCGTCACGCAACGGAAGCCCTCAAATATGGATAATTTTCCCCGTTTTTGCAACATTTTTCACTGATGCTTCGCTCCTATTGGTTGCAGCGTGATGTTATATAGCCTAAAGTCTTCCTTGATAAATGGACTATCCAACACAAAAATAATTTTTCAATTCGAACCAGTAATTCCTGAGATTAGCGCGTTCAAACAAACAAACTCTTCAGCTTTATAATATTAGTATAGATTAATTAATTTACAGGCAAATTGAAAACTACTCGTGTAAATGAAAACACATAGTCTGCAGTACCAAGCCAATATTAGATTAGCGCATTAGATAAAATTATAAATGATTATTATTACATTAGGCGGGTCCATTAGATATCCCGACGGCGTGATTCCACCCTACAATCCTTGACGCATTATCACAATTAGCGACCCGATCCCCGTGACCGATGCACTAACGTTAGACAAGTATACCTACTGACATGGGAAATTACGTGTAAAATATACTTGGTATAAGTTATATACCACGTACTATGTATATGTACTATGTATTTTAAATATTTAAAAGGAAAAGGTGACTGACTTATCTATCAACGCACAGCTCAAATCACTGGGCGGTTCGGGCTGTTTAGATACGGATAGCTATTATGACGTAGGCATCAACTAAGAAAAGATTTTTGAATATTCAACCCCTAAGGACGTCAAATGGGGTTTTGAAAAGTTGAACTTAACGCGAAGCCGCGGGCACAAGCTAGTTGTATAAAACTGAGATAAACGATAATACCTATGCGAGATAGCGCGTCTGTTATGCTAGCCCTGCTGTAATACCCCGGTCCTTAACATTTTGGATAAATTTACTCAGATACCCGGAAGATAATACTACTGACGTCTAACCCCCCTTTATTTATATCTCGAGAGCTAATAGAGATAGCAATCGTCGGGAAATTGTTTTGCTGATTGCTTATTAAGAGCGTTTAGGTGTAGTGTCATTGGCAGACTGGGGCGATAGATTGACTCGCTTTATAGGCTATTGTTTCGGTTGATTTGATCCACTAATACATTCCTCTATGTACCTTTATAAAGGGGGTATAAAGGGGGTAAGTTTGAAATTAAAACTGGCCTCTTAAATAAAGGAGATGAATGTGGCTATACAGTATTTTATTCAAGCTGATCTGAGTTCAACGTACCATTTGAAACGTACCTTTTTTTGGGTTAAAATGTACCATATTTTGTAGAGTTTGGTTCAGAATTACAGAAATGGCCACTAATCTATCTATATATATCTATAAATATAAAACTCAATTGCTGTTCGTTAGTCTGGCTAAAACTCAAAAAGTACATGACCGATTTGATTTTTTTTTAGTAGCACTAAAACAGAGGGAGGGATTAAACATATTAAAAAAAAAATAGGGAAACACAAAAACAGCTGAATAAACAAAAAAATCGAAATCGGTATTTTTTTATATGAATCACCACTTCAGATTAACTTTTATTAGACGGCAGGAGAGAAACCGTGGGTAAAAGCTAGTAATAAATAATAATCATTGAATAATAATTTATGTGGCATCACGTAGAGCGATGATTTATTGCCCGACCCATTAACGGCTATACCTACTTATTATACTGAATGTAATGTTTGTGACGTGAACACGCATTTGGCGGGGTTCGCATTGCGAGTTAGTGCGTTCTCCACTTTTAAGTACTTACCATACACTTCTACTGCATATTATTAATTCCTACTAATATTATTATGAGTGCGAAAGTATCTTTGATAGATTTATAAATACATATCAAAAATTCCGAGGCCGGCGGGATTCGAACCCACATCTCTCTGGGAATCGCGCCCGAGTGTGTTAATCGTTACACCACGGCCGAACTACCCGTCAGCCACGAAATTAATTAGATGTGGGTTCGAATCCCGCCGACCTCGGAATTTTTGATATGTATTTATAAATCTATTAGGTTATTTCCTTTAAGTGTAGATTAGATAAGATAAGATAAGATAAGATAAGCCTTTATTGACAATTATAATTTTACATGATTTAAACTTATATCTAATATATTTACAGTTACAATTTTAATTTTATATTTTAATTTTATTTTATAAAGACACCAGTAATTAATTGTCTTGCTTTCTAGCATAGGCCTCCCCCAGGCTTTTCCATGCTTCTCGTTCATGGGTTTTCCGCTTCCACAGTATTCCTGCTGTTGCCCTCAAATCGTCTTCCCACCTTCGGAATGGTCTACCCCTTCTTCTCTTTCCCTCTTTTGGATACCATTCTGTAACATTTTTGGCCCAATTTTGCCTCTTGTTTCTTATAAGATGTCCAGCCCACTTCCATTTTAGTTTTTTAATGGTATAGGTTACATCTGTGATTTTCGTTTTTTGCCTAATGCATTTAAGATGTATCTTATCTTGTTTTTTCACACTTAGCATGCTTCTTTCCATGTTATGTTGACATGTCTCCAGTTTTTTATAATTTTCTTTGGTTAGAGCCCATGTCTGGCAACCGTAAGTCATGCTAGGCAGTATACAAGAGTTAAATGCACGACTTTTTAGGTTAAGTGGTATTGCTGGATTTTTTGTTATATCTTTCAGCGACCAATATTTCTTCCATGTTGCATTTATCCTATTCTGTATTTCTTTAGAAGTTAGGTATTTTGGAGAAATAATTTGGCCAAGATAAGTATACTCGTTAACATATTCTATTATATTGTTGTTGACTTGGATCGGTTGCTTAGTACGATTAGTCATTAATTTAGTTTTAGAGACATTCATATATAGTCCTACTTTTTGACTTTCCGACATTAATTGCTCCAGCATTTCCTGTAAATGATTATAATTATTTGATATTAATATGAGATCATCAGCAAATCTAAGGTGGTTGAGCAATTCTCCATTTATTTTTATTCCATATTCTGTCCAGTCCAGGTTCCTGAATATATGTTCGAGGGTGGCGGAAAAAAGTTTGGGCGATAGTGGGTCCCCTTGCCTTACACCTTTTTTGATCTCGAATGTTTCTCCAACCCTGTCTGTTTTTATTTTAGCCGTCATATTTTTGTAAATATTTTTAATTACACGAATATATTTTCTGTCTATACCCTGATTGACCAAAGCTTCCCAAATTATTTCATGTTTCAGAGAGTCAAATGCCTTGTTATAATCTACAAAAGCTAGATAATAGGGCATACTATATTCATTGCATTTTTCTATAACCTGTTTTATCGTATGTATATGATCGACCGTTGAAAAGCCACTACGAAATCCAGCTTGTTCTTTCGGTTGGTTCTCATCCAGAATTTTAGTAATTCGATCTAGTATTATCTTTGAAAAAATTTTATAAAGGTTAGACATAAGACTAATGGGTCTATAGTTGTTGATGTCATCTCTATTTCCTTTCTTGTGTAATAATATAATCGTTGATGTTGTCCATTGAGTCGGTATTTCTTCTCTTTCCAAAATTTCATTAAATAGGTCTAATAAATGTTTATCTATGATATTCAATGTGCCTTTTAAAAGTTCGTTGGATATTCCATCTTCTCCTGGTGATTTCCTACTTTTTTGTGATTGTATTGCTTTAAATATTTCACTTCTCAATATTTCGGGTATTTCATCTTCGTTTTCTTTGTAATCCAGATTTACTGATAATGAAATTTGGTCATTGTATAGGTTACTATAAAATGTTGTCGCTGATTTTAGTATCTCATGTCTTTTTGTGTAGTCTTTCTTAGTTTTTTTATCTTTTATTTTTGGAATCCAGGGGGTATTTTCTTCTAATTCTTTGAGTGCTTTTTTGACGCCTCCTGTGGTTTCTATGTGGAATAAAAATTTTTGTGTTCTTGTTTCTTGTCTGTGTCTTCTAATGCATTCATTGATTTTCTTACTTATCTTTGAGATTTCTTTCCTATCTTTAGGTTTTTCTTGACTTAAAATTTTTCGTTTCATCATTAGTTCTTTGGCTTCTCTACCAATTTTGTCTTTATTTGCTCTACTTTGTACGTACTTCAGTTCCGTTTCTTTTAGTTCTTTTTCTAAAATATCATACTTTTGCTGTATGGTATATGTTTCTTTTATGTTGTTTAACAAAGAGCTTTCCAATTCTTTTAAAATTGGGCCGGGTATAGGAAGAATCACTTGTTGTTTGATATTCTTTATAATCTTCCTAGACTGTTTCATTTGGGTTCCATAAATTCTACCGCGTACCATCCTATGGTCAGTATTAAAGTTAAATTGATTTACGACACTGACATCCATAAACATTTTTGGTTTGTTTGTCATTATAAAGTCAATTTCATTTTTTATATTGCCATTTGGAGACATCCACGTCCACTTTTTACTAGGTTTTTTCTTATAAAACGTATTCATGATACATAGATTATGTTCCAGGGCAAAATCCATACACCTTTGCCCATTATTATTTCGCTTTCCTGATGTATAAGGTCCTACAAGTTTTCCCTCATTACTCATTCTTTTACCTATTTGACCATTCAGGTCACCCATTACAATAGTTATCTTGTGTACTGTGTTCATTGTTGCATTTAATTGGTTGTAAAACGAGTCTTTTGTTTCATCATTTGTAGTTTCCGTCGGTGCGTATATTTGTACTATTGACATGGGATCTTTATAACCAGGTAGATTAATATGTATTTAGGACTGCTATTCTGTCTGAGACTCCAACAAACTCTTGAATGTTGTTTTTCAGGTATTTTTTTACTAAAAAACCAACGCCATACAATCCCGGTGTCTCATTCTTAAAATAGAATATATAATCTTCGTATTCCTCTATTTTCTCATCTTCTCTGCGAGTCTCGCTTAAGCCTATTATATCCCATTTAATTGGTTCTAAAGCATTTTCTAATTCAAATAATGATTCTTGTGTCCGTAGTGTTCTTGTGTTAAGTGTTGAAATATATATACCATGACATTTTGGTGTATTATATTCCTTTTCCTTTATCAAGTGTATATCTGGGGGGTATCGGTCTAAATCCCCTCGGGGACCAGCCGTATTGGGGATGTTTTAGTAGTGTAGATTAACACTTCAATAAAAAATTTAAAAAAAAAGTATCTTTGTTTGATGGTTTGTCCTTCAATCATATAGCAACTAATCGACGTATTCCTAACGTTCTCAAAAGTGTGTTAAATCTGCCAATCAGTAATTGGCCAAGGAAGTAGATTATGGCCTATAGTCTAAGCCATATAATCTATTTCACACAATATTTCCTTATTCTACCCACTCTCTTCTACAACCGCACCGCTCGCCACCGAACACAATTTCACCTTAACCACCTGGGTTCCTGGAGCACTTCAACCATCCGTTGTACCAGATCTTTTTTCCACTTACTTTGAAACTGTAGAACCAACTTCCTGCGACGGTGTTCCCACTAAATTACAACATGGGGTTATTCAAGGGGCGGGCCAAAAAATTCCTGAAAAGCTGGCAACGCATTGGTGGTGCCTCTGGTGCTACAAATGTTCATGGGCGACGGTAGTCACTTAACATCAGGTGGCCCGCCCGCTTGTTCGCTAAAAATATAAAAAAATATATTTTGTTTCATCTCTTTGCTTTATTTCAGTAGGCCTTACTTAATTTTGAATTTAGAGTAGTCTCAATATATCGAGGGTACGACGAGCTGCAGCTAAAAATGTACTAAACTGGCTTTAAGTTTCAAGAAAAGAAACGAAGAAGAAGAAAGAAATTCCTTTACTAATATTATAAGCCAACCTATCCGAAGGTAAGGTGAATAAGAAATTATTCAACTTAATGAAAGGGCAGGTTAATAACTACGTAGCTCGTTAACTAAGAGCAACATTAATGGATGATTTTACTTAATTGATAATAAAGTTTTCTTCAAGATACTTGCGGTATTAGTTCGCAACTAATTAGAACAGAGGCTTAACAACAATATAATAATATTGTTTTAGGATTTCCTGTTAAATAATGGTAGGTATCTTATCTTTTGATAATTATATAACACATTATAATTATTTACTTTCCGCGTGGAATTTGCGTGGAATTAGGTTTTATCTCATTGACAATTTTAATATTATGTTGGTTAAGAAATGCGGAGAATCAATTTATTCCTTTGAGTATACTCAAAGATTTATTCTAAAACCTAAGAAAATCTGAAAAACATCATAAATATGAAGTTTTAAAATAAATTATCCAAATATCTACAACAAACAAGGACAAAGTCGGGCGGGCCGCTAATAAATCCTTACTTCCTTACTAATATTTATAAATGCGAAAGTTTGTTTGTTGGTTTGTCCTTCAATGACGCCGCAACAAAGCAACGGATCGACGTATTTTTTTGCATGGGTATAGTTGAGGACCGGGAGAGTGACATAGGCTAATTTTTATCCCGGAAAATCAAAGAGTTCCCACGGGATTTTAAAAATTAAATAGACGCGAGCAAAGCCGCGGGCATCAACTAGTGTTTAATATTTATGCTACAAACTGATACCACTATGAGCCTATTTTATTATAATACTACCTGAAGCCCACGATTTCGTTCATGTCGACAAAGGTCTTTTTATAAACCACGTAGAAACTAGGAAGTCTGTAGTACAGCCTATTGCCAAAGTATTCCGGAAAATGGAAGAGTTCCGTGGGATATTAAGAATCTTACCCAAGCGGACGAAGTTGCGGGCATCAGCTAGTTTATTTATTGCCTTTGATAAAATCAAAGATGATATATTATTCATTTATGTGTTTCTTTTTAATTGTTAAAATGTAGACTTAAATAACTCTCTAACTCGCTCTAGGTAGATAGCCTTCATAAAAAAAGTCTTTGGAAAAATGGATTTTGGCTGCGTCAAATCCAATTTATAATGAAACATTAGAAGCTCCCAATAATACGGGGTTCATTTCATTTCATTTGTAAGAAATAATTTAATGTAGCCTCACTTCAGAAGCTTTGCTGAAATTAACCTGCGTCGACGCGACACGACCCGAACCTTTCAGTACGAAAAAGCACAATTTTGATTTTGAATAATTGAATAAATCACAGTAATGGAGGTAGGTTTTCAGCAAATGGGTGTTTTTTTTTTTTTTTTGTAAAAGGATACCCTGTTAAAATACAGTTTCTAAATCATACCTGAATTTGGGGCAGCAAACCACTTTTTAACCAACTTCCAAAAAAGGAAAAGGTTCTCAATTCATCATTAATCTTTTTTTTATTTTTTATGTATGTTCCTCGATTACTCGAAGGAGCCTGAACCGATTTGGAAAATTATTTTCTTGTTTGAAAGGGTATCCCAAGTGGTCCCATTGTCATCAGGTCAGGATCTGATGATGGGATCCTGGAGAAATTGAGGCAATTTGATCTTCAAATTTTTATAGGCACAATTGATATACTTCGTAGTGACGTTTGAAGTCGGTTTTGTAAAAAGAATTTTTATTATGCATAAACAGTAATTGTTAAGAAAGTGATGATGGTATTTCAGGGTAAACTCGATTCTCTGCACTCTCTAGTGGACTCTCTTTTTCCTCACTCTCATAGTCCGATGGGACGGACATCCTACACGACCAGAGAGAGATCAGGCGCACTTTTGTATGTGTGTATATGTGTATGTGTGTGTGTATGTTTGTTACTCCTTCACGACACAACAAATGAGCCGATTTGACTGGGAATGGAGATAGCTCCCACCCAGGATTAACACATAGGTTACCTTTTATCCCAGAACATTAAAGAGTTCAAAAAATCCCATCTACACGGACGAAGTCGCGAGCATCATCTAGTATAATATCTAAACCTGGCAATATTTTAGGCCCGAATGATTGGCTTCGAATTGTTCAAACTATGTGCTCTTTTGTTTCGCCAAAAAGTCAAACGAACATTTTTATTCATAGAATCAAATGGGACTAGAATCTATCCCTCCGAGCGTGCATGATAAATTGGATATAATTTAATTAAGTTATAAAAAAAAAAAATTTTTTTCCAACTTTTCCAATGAAAACATTTCCCCGAGTTTCACTAACATTAATTAATCCCGGCGCTTACATTTGCTAATAGAGGGTCCTTCCCTTTGCCCAGGACTTGTTGCTAATTTAAAATTGTGCAAACTTCACTCTAGTTAGCACTTTCTGAACGAGCTTTGTAAGAGTTTTAGTAACAGCGCGTTTTTACACCACCCCTTCAAGAAGCTAAAGGAAATAGTTTATGCCCTTGAGATTTAACTTTACAAACTCACTTGGAACTTTGTTTTACATAATATAAACATTTAAGTATTTTTTATTATATTTCTTCTAATTAAATTATTATATTTAAATTGGTTCAGGTCTCCTCTGGTGAGAGATTTCCGCCGTGGTTTTCTATTTTCGGTTCCGCTGTGGTTTTATATTATTGACTGGGGTTGGGGTTCCAAGGGGTTGGAATCACGACCGCAAAAAATAACACGTATACTTAATTTGGATCACTAATCTCAAGTAAGGTGCTGGATTTTTGACGACCTCTCTGGCGCAGTGGTGAGTGCTGTGGTCTTATAACTGGGAGGTCTCTGGTTCGATTCCCAGTGGGGGCAATTTGGCAATTTATAATTTCTAAATTATCTCTAGTCTGGCTATAGTTACCACCTTACCGTCAAAGACGTGCCGCCAAGCGATTTAGCGTTTCTGGACGCCGTACGGGATTTATTTCTGGGATTCCCTTCAAGACTCTTGTCCAGCTGTGGACGTCCATCAACTGCGAGAGTAACAATATGACTTCTTCTGCAGAAAATCAATGAAATTGATAAAAAAATTAATGATAAAATACTTTCTTTCACTATTGCCATTTCATAAACTTTACTAAACGGTTAAAAATATCGGTGACCGTAAAAATAATAACACTGAAAAGTTGTCGGAAACATTATATGGCTTAAATGTCAGAGTCGTGCATTTTATGACTTCACGAGGTTTCGCTTTGACTTTATTACTTGGTATGGCCGTTAGCAGCAAGCTTATTCTGCTGGCCACTAAACCAACGATAAAATTAATACACATATGAGAGGTAGCGGAAGCGATTCTGAGAAAAATGTAGCGACAGTTGCAAGGCCATAGATCAATCTGCAAGTTCATGTCTTCGAAAGTGAATGTTAAGAAGTCGAATCTGTTTACTTGGTTAAAAAACTTTCGCTTTTGGATATTTATAAATATCTTGTGAGCACTTCTACAAGCAATGACCTTGCGAGCTTATACCCATTGTCTCTCTGAGAGTTGTCTAATGTCATCGATCGTGTAGTTTAGAGTATCAAATTCATACTCATATTTGAAAATGATTAATTTTACATTTATTTAGTTAGAAAATAATGTAATCAACAGTGTATTGATAACATATGCAGTGATACAATGCAGTGTTTTTATAGATCGTCTTTGTCTCAAAACTCTTTCCGCTGATTTAGGAGCTTTCCTCTCGAAGAGATAGAGATAACAATGGGTAGTTTGTGGTGTATAAAAATAGTTAATAATGCTGTTAACTACAAGAACTGTCTATTCTGTAGTCTATCTCGTCGTTTTATACTGCGGTTACTGCGTCGGACCATTCGCAACAAGATAAAATTGTGTGCAGTGCGCTTAGTACGAGTTTGAACGATTCACCAACGTTCGAAGATTTTAAGCATTTACATTCACTAGAAGTTACAATATTTACATAGTTTACAAAGTTTATATTGTTAACAAGGTTACAGCGTCCATTCACAACGAGATAAACGTTGAATTTTTCAACAACGTTGAAAGATTTTAAGCATTTACATTTAGTAATTAATGAATTAGGGAATACTATACACTAACCCCTAAAGCAATCTCGGTGTAATTTGAGACATTTTAAGCTCACATTTCCGACAGAAGCTGCTTTATATCCTTAGACAAAAAAGAATCTCAAATATCGAATAGGTAGAAGAAGAATCAAATTTCATTTGTATGGGGTGCACTCAGGCTTTTTTGAAGGAGCATTCTCTTAAATAATTTTATCAAGAAATTCACCTTTTCAATAAAAATAAAAAAATGGGGAAAACATTTGTTTGAAACAACCAGGGGCCCTGGAAAACGTTTACAAAATCAAGACGAACAAGTTTCAAGTAACAGGCTTCGAATGCTGGAATTTCACGGAATTAAATTAAAATGTTACAATTTATGGGAGGGAGGGCGTCATAAATTTCAGCGCCTAATTGGCTTTGCCGACTTGGTACCGCCGTAAACTCTTTTACAGCTCAACGCTGCACTTTATTAAAAAGTTTAGTTTCGGCACGTGACGATGCCTCGCTCTTCAAATTGCAATAATTTTTACTTTCGACACATTTATAAGAATATTGGATAGAATCAGGCGTTAATTTGCGGAAGTTCACGGTTAACAAAAAAATGTTAGAATTATTTTGCTATAATCCGCCAAGAGAAAAAATCTGTATGGTCAAACATGCAGTTATAAGCTAAGCACCACTTACCTCCCCAACCAAGCAATAAAGCAAAGTTCCCAAGCAAGCAATGCCACCACCACTCACGTGCACCACCACACAAGACTTTTATTATACTACTCTCACATTTTTTTTTATTCGATGACAAGATAGCCCTTGACTGCGATCTCACCTGATGGTAAGTGACGATGCAGTCTAAGATGGTAGCGGACTAACTTGGAAGGGGTATAGCAGTGTAAATACAACCCATACCCCTAATCGGTTTCTACACGCCATCGTGCCGGAACGCTAAATCGCTTGGCGGCACGTCTTTGACGGTAGGGTGGTAACTAGCCACGGCCAAAGCCTCCCACCAGACCAGACCAGATACAATTTAGAAATTATAAATTCCTAAATTGCCCCCGCCGGGAATCGAACCCGACACCTCCCAGTTATAAGACCACAGCGCTCACCACTGCGCCAGGGAGGTCGTCAAAGCCTATTTATAAGAGGTTTATAAGAGCCTCTATGATAGGGAAGTTTGTAATTTTTTTCTTGCATTTTTTTCATGGAAATAGTATGTCGAGTCAATGACGTTAATCCAAAGGTAGGTAAGCCAATAAACCTATGAAGTAATCCTACTAGGTCTAACTAGGGTATCTGTTCGATGTTCTCGCTGACGGTATAATTAGACACAATACCACGGATTATCTGAAGTCTACACTGCATCAATAATTTCAGATTATTGTCTATTTGTGGCCGTAAATGCCGCCACAATAAGTTAGATTTTTCGATTTTCAGCTGTTCTTTTGAATTTTCACAATTTTTATTTTGGTTTCCAATCACCCCTGTAAAAAGCGCACAAAACAAGAAAAAATGAGTTTTAGGCAGACAAAATTCAAATTTCAAAATCATTTATTCCATGTAGGCCAACAGCTTGTAGCTCTTATGAAACATCATGACTCTACCAGCGAAAGGAACAGCAATTGATTTTTGTATATTTAAAGAATATATATAACAATTAAATGTACCTAACAAAATTCACTTATTGTTGTAAAGGTAAAAGTTGTTTCTTCATTCGTGGAGCTCTGAAAATTAAAAATGTAATACTAAGATTAAAGCTGCAATAAAAACGTCTATAAAGGTGCTGTTATGGCCGAAGGCGGTGTTATTCCTCCTGATATTGCCTTCGTAGCCTGTCCCTATTTATAGCAAAATTGTTATAATCATTACCGTTTTACGGGACTTCTTCACTCGTTATGGAAGGACTAAACGATGCCCGCGACTTCAAATCAAAATTGGTTCAGCGGTTAAGGCGTGAAAGAGTAACAAACAGACAGACAGAGTAACTTTCACATTTATAACATTATATAGTAGGGAACTAGGGATATAGAACGCAGGAAAAACAGATAATTTTATTTTGATTCCTAAACCGATAGATAAAAATAGATGGACAAAAACTTAATTGCACACAAGAAAGAAACATTGAATACATCTAGAAACTACGTATGCATAGGCGGCCTTATTGCTAACAGAGCAATCTCTACCAGTCAATTACCATTGGTGACAGGAGAGAAATCAGGTGTGAGGGTAGTATGGTGCAACATAAAGGTTGCACCATACTACCCTCGTATTATTTAAGCAATAAAGATATTTAAAGTAGAATAGAGAAAGCTTCCTTATCGCTTAGTAACGACATCTGTCAGGTAACCTAAGGTTTAGGAAAATATAGGAGATTGATTAAACTGACGGTAGAACCAATAGATAGAGAACCAAAGAACCAATAGATGTTGGGATCTCAAAGTGCTGCAATGATGATCCCTCATTAAAATAAATTCCTCGATAACTAATTGAGTTGAGGCCTCGACTCAATGAAGCATAATAACTTGAAAGTAGACAATTTGTCACAATCTACTTGTATTCATAACAAACTCATTGTAGAACATCATAAGAAATCCAAGTCTTATTAAAATAGGTACGGTGCACACTCAAGCCCCTACAATTGTATGAGTAACAAAGACAAAAAGACAGTCAAGAGCGAACTGAACTCGCAAAGAGAGAGAATTCCGTAGGTATCTACTTAGATATATTTAGTTTATTTGAGAAAATCTTTCATTATGCTAAGTGTTTAAAATTAAATTAATTAATTTCAATATAATTATTTATTGTTATTACAATAAATCCACATGCTATTTGAACGCTAGATGAACTTCAGATTTATTCTTGTAATTTTGCCAATTACCTCATTTCGTCCCATATTTCAAGGTTATACGTCACTAATTCACTATATCTGTTCAATGTTCTACACCTTTTGTTTTTCCAGGATGAATATAGCCTATGTCAATTTTCAAGTATACTCATACAGAAAAGCTCTGTTGCAGCGTAATTGAAGGACAAATCAAAAACAAACACACTTACACATTTAAATATCAGAAGCTTTACCTAGACTTTCTAGAATTTGAAATAAATCTGAACTTAACTTCAGCCGTCGTTCACAAAACAGACGGAGTCCAACTTGGGCTACATCAGGTGTGATCGCAGTCAAGTGCTAGTCTATAGATTTTAAAAAAGGACTGTTTATGGGTTTCCATCTTTCACATCTACATCATCTTTTGACGATTGTTAAGATATAGGGAACCCTAAAAAGCGTTTCGCAACAAAAAATATCTCGCTAATTCAAACTGAAGTTGTAATCCGAGACACAAAAGGAAGTGATTCGAGTGTCCCGACAGAATTAAAATTTTTCAAAGTCTCATCGAGACTGAACACAATTTGTCCTGAAAAATAACACCACCTCACTTTCAAGAGTAATCCAATTATGTGGAATAAAAGACAAACAAAGAAAGGACGTCTGAGCTTAGACTGGCTACATACAAACTGTGTAATTTGTCGCAGCCAAACTGCAAACCGGTGATATAATTAAAACAACTAAATACGAACAGTAAGTTTGCATAATTAAAAAAAATATTTATTTTAATTCTATAGCTGTACTTTTACTAATAATAAATTGTCAAGACGGTCATTTAGCGTATTAGTTCGTGAGATATAGCCCGCTGACAGACAGACGGACGAACGGGCGGACGGACCAACGGACAACGGAGGTTGGTACCCTTTGCGTACGGAAACTTTTAACTTATGTGTACTTAAACTGTTTAGGACTCAGTAAAATCGTTCAGTTGCATTTGTATTATAAGTACCAATACACCGTATATTTTTAATGGTTGTATTCCTGAAGAAAAACGATTAGCCCTCAGTAGTACTATCGAAACCAGGGGCGTAACTATAGGGTGGCAAGACGGCAAAATGCCACGGGCCCCAGCCTGAAGGGGCCCCCGGTCAGGTATCTCATTGGTTGAGCTTCTTTATATTGGGGGAGTGAGGGCCCCATACGATGAATTTGCCACGGGCCTCAAACGCTGTAGTTACGCCACTGATCGAAACATAGAGTTAAAATCAAAAAATACAAATGTTTTTGTTTTGAAATAATTAAAAAAATAATCACAACTCGAAAGTGTGAGAAACAATAGTAATGGACATAACATAACGTATGTATGTAATTGTGTTTCAGACTTGTACTTTAGATGTAGTTAATCAGCTGATCATAGACTAAGCGCGTGAGGTAGTGCGAAGTACCTATTACAAATGGTTCGTTGCTGTTTCGAGTTTTGTTTTTCTCGATTGTAAAATTGCCATTTTTGATTCTAATAATTTTTTAAATATAAAAATCCAAAATACCATGATCAAATCATTTCGCTTCGGGAATACAACCACCAAAGTTCCACCGTATATATGTAGATAGATAGATAGATAAAACAGCGTTAGAAGCGCCGCACTGGCTGTAAAACGCAGAACTATTTATATCAAACTAATTGACGGCCACCCATTTGTCCGACGCTGACGACTCGTAATGAGACTCAAATTAGATTCCGCGCGTCCGCCTGACAGATGACGCTGAGTGCTCGTTATTAGTTTACTAATGGCCGTTATATTACCTATTATTATACCTAATAGAAGTATGAGTATAATTATATTATGTTTTATTCTAGTCGCAACTTCGTGTGGTTTTTATAAACCCCGCGGGAACTCTCTGTTTTTCCGGAATAAAGGGAATTCTTTATCACTCTCTAGTTCCGCAACTATACCACCACTATCATGCAAAAAAATCACGTCGATTCGTTGCTGCGGTGTTTCGTGATTGAAGGATCAACCAACAAAACTAATATGCTTTCGCATTTTTTAAAGAACTACCCCAGAACTTGACCATATAACCTACACTGACTTTGGTTGCAGCTAACTGTGTATTATGCAACCTACGGCTTTTTAAATGCTTTTATTTATTTTGCAATGTATGAGATTTACATACATAATGTTTAGGTCAAATCTTGCAAGCTGATTTAGAACAACTTCCCGGGTTCTCGGATTGAACTGTGCATGTGTATGTAAATCGGATGACAAAGCAATATTACTATGACATGAAGCTGATCTGATGATGGATTCGCAAGAAAGCTATAGGAACTCCGTAATAAAACGACGTAACTTCACCAAGTTTGAGATCGTTTAATTCGTCTCAATAAGAGTTCTGGTCCTAGATGATATTCAGGGTCTTATGCTGTACACTTATTCTATGTAAATGTAGTACTCTTCAACGCACCTTGTAGCTCCGCAATAAGACTTTAATCTCACTACAAACAGGCTAGTTGTAAAACAATGTGCCCTCACAAAACGCGACCTGCTAAACAACGAAAAACTGCACGCCAAAGAACAGATAAAAGCAACAGATAGGCATTTAAAAAAAGCGTAAAATGACCCATATCGAATAGAATAATTTACTTTTATGTCCGTTTGTCACACCCGAGCGAGTTTTTCCAGTGTAACTTTTGTTTCGGAATTTTCCACGGGTGAAAATAGTTTTTTCGTGCACAATGGTACGCGCAAATTTAGTCCCTTTTTCAGAGCAATAAGAACTAAATGTATTACAAGGGAAGCACTATATTAGTAAAAGAACTGGTGGGAATATTTGAGGAGGTGAAGTACCTAAAAAGTAACTGGTACTAATAGGAAGTCGTTGTGAGGTTCATAACTAACCAAGAATGGAACCCTCCCAAGGATCAGACCTTGTATTTTTTTTTTATTATGAGATAGGCTTGCGCTTGACGACAATCAATGATAGAAAGAATTGATGAGGTCTAGGTTGGAGCGCGCTTGCCTAGAAAATGCCTATGCACTCTTGCTGTAAAGGTACTTAGATTATCTATTTAGAAATTATTGAAATTCTTCCTATATAGTGAATCCAGTGCAGTTCTTACGAGCCAGTGATTTAAAGCTTAGCTAGTTTATGACATGATTTGTTTCTGGTACATCTTTAGTGGGTCGTGATAATGGCTGCATCCCTGTCCGTAGCTTAACACTGTTTATCAGTCTCGTGCATTATCTGAAAGTTCGCGATAATATTATCAAAGGCGTGTGAAGCCTATTGATCCGCACTTGGCCAGATGACCGCAGTTGTGATAAACTAAAGCTTAAAAACCATTCTCATTCGAGTTGAGACCGGCAATCTTATGAGATTTATGAGCGACTAGATGATGCCCGCAACTTCGTCCGCGTGGATAAGGGTTTTTTTAATTTCCGCGGGAACTCTTTAATTATCCGGGATAAAATGTAGCCTTAGTTTTAATCCTGGGTATAGACTATCTCTATTCCAATCGCCAAATTTTAATTTATTTCAGCCAAATCGGTTCTTTCGTTGTGGCGTGAAAGAGTAACAAACAAGAACACACACACACGCATACACACATACAAATTGTCGCCTTTATAATATTAGTGTGATGTGATTAAGCTATTTACCTCCTCCATTTTCCCACCAGCTCTAGGGTCATATGTTTTAGCGTTTGGTGCAACATTTTATGCCTACTAGTCGCCCACGGTCATTCATTCGAGTTACGCTTCGTTCGATTAAGTTTGCAGCTACGAAAAAAATTCTAATCCACATTTTTTTCCATATGTAATATTTTTCGAATTGATTTCCATGTATGGCGTATAAAATTGAAAGTAATAGATAGGATTGGCGCAGAATATTAATAGAATATCTGGAAACTAAATGAAAATTGCAAAATAGAGGGCGCATAAAAGGTAAAATATGGAAGCCGCTTTTGAAATTCAATTCATAAAATTAATAACAGAACAGGGTATGTAATATGACGTTCATATTAATATTTTGAAAATTTGTTCGTTTGTTTACGATTTACTTTGTAATTTTTTTATTGAGAAGTAGGTTTGTGCTTAAAGACGATCAATGAATAGAACTGTTGAGTCTAGGTTGGAGTAGTTGTAAATTATCCTAGTCTAAAATATAATTTATAAGGAAAAGATGACTGACTGACTGACTGACTGATCTATCAACGCACAGCTCAAATCACTCTCAGATAGCTTTTATGACGCAGATATCCGCTAAAAAATGATTTTTGAACATTCAACCCCTAAAGGGGTAAAATAGGGGTTTGAAAAATAGAACTTAACGTGAGCGAAGCGAGCCGCGAGCAGAAGCTAGTACTTAATATTAGGGTCAACATCCATGAATCCCGTGGTTTTTAATTTACCTTCATTTGAGAACCTTTAAAGTACAGATGTACATTGTACAATGTACATGCCTATTAATATTTCGGCTCAACTACTTTCAAGGTATAAAGTATTACAACGCAACACCAACACGTTTCGAACGACGCAGTTTAGGGTATTATCTAGTTAGAAAATAATGCCTTCTCCACGTAATTAGATTCACGATATATCGATGTTATTTAAATGAAAGCTCCGTTCGAACGGCCATTTTGTGAGGCCGATGAAAAAATACCTGAATCGACAGAAATGCTGCAATTCGGAACCGCTCGAGCGGTCATCGAGCTGTTCACGCTGGTTGACCTTTGAATTGCCTATTTTTAGGGTTCCTTAGTACAACAGAGAAGCCTTATGATTTTGTACGGGATCAATTTTATTCAGGAACTATTAAAGGAAAAACCTCAATAGCTCAAGGTTAAACGTGCGGACTGAAAACTTAAAGGCCGTTCGAAAGGTTCGAACCCCACCCATGAAAAAAGACGAAAGAAACGAAGAATCACGTATTTAGAATAATCTCGCCAAAAAAATAAGAAATCTCGTCAAAATTTGACCGATTTAAAAAAAATACAAGAATAATATTTAAGAAAACGACCTCCCTGGCGCAGTGGTCAGCGCTGTGGTCTTATAACTGGGAGGTCTTGGGTTCGATTCCCGGCGGTGGCAATTTAGGAATTTATAATTTCTAAATTGTCTCTGCTCTGGTCTGGTGGGAGGCGTTGGCCGTGGCTAATTACCACCCTACCGTCAGAGACGTGTTACCAAGCGATTTAGCGTTCCGGCACGATGGCGTGTAGAAACCGACTAGGGGTATAGGTTGAATGTCCATACCCCTTCTAAGTTAGCCCGCTACCATCTTAGACTGCATCGTCACTTACCATCAGATGAGATCGCAGTCTAGGACTATATTGAAACTATACTATACGGAAGGATACTAACTAGGACTATACGGAAAAAAAAAATTTTTTTTTTGAAAAGAGCAACTGCTGAGTTTCTTGCCGGCTCTTCTCAGCAGAATCTGCATTCCGAACCGGTGGTAGATTTATGACGTTTCATAAGAGCTACAAGTTGGCCTACATGAAATAAATAAATTTTGATTTGATTTGTAATTGTATTAAAAAAAAATGCATCCCCAAAAATTATACCGGAAATTATTTCTCAAACGAAATTATTATTGGCCCAAATTCAGTGAATTAAGAAGCAACGGCATACCGAGAAGCGTCTTCATCTGTGCGTATTCTTCCCAAATGAAGATAAATGGTTCTGACGTCTCCAGAATCCGTCAGTCGCCGTGAAAAAGGATAACTCAACTAAAGTGACGGCGTGATATGGCGCTGAAGTGTTGAATGGATTATCTGGCTTTATCATTATTAATGATTCATTAAGGGGACATATTTAGGATTTATGCGATTTTTGGTGAACCATACCTAACTGGTTAACTATGAAAGCAATGATTTTCACTTTCGCATCTCTAACCTAACCTTCGACTATCTTCGGAGGTTAAAGAACCTAACCTACACCACGTTGAATTTTTTTTTATTCGATGACAAGGTAGTCCTTGACTGCGATCTCACCTGATGGTAAATGACGATGCAGTCTGAGATGGTAGCGGGCTAACTCGGAAAGAGCATACCCCTAATCGGTTTCTACACGCCCCATCGAGCCGGGACGCTAAATCACTTGGCGGCAAGTCTTTGACGGTAGGTTGGTAACTAACCACGGCCAAAGCCTCCCAGACAATTCTTTTGCTACGCAATATAATGTTGTATAATATATTTTTTTTTTTAGTTTTAATTAGTCAAGCTCATGCTGTACATTTTTTAAATTTTTGTTCTAATAATTATTTAGAAAATTGATAGCAATTTTCAAAGTTTTTGTATGTAATTAACTAATACTATAGTTTTTTGTTGACTAATTTTCTGCTACGTTGTCATATATCTAATATCATCTAACTAACAGTTAGACAGATGATGATCGAGGATCTAATGATAGAGCAGCATGTTGGATATATCATGTACATAGTCCGGCCATAGACTTACGTGTCGGGTGTGTCATTACACTTGTTATTCCGAAGTCCATTGTCCAGCTTTGGACGTCATCGATTGAAAAGATAATAATGATCATCATGTAAACAGTCAACTCTCAAAACTTTAACGTCATTCTCTCGATTAAAGTAGAGTGACATGGCTTAGTAATTCCAACTATGTCCTATCCCCTTGCTTCAAAAGACGTCGCAATTTAATTGGCGTTTTGATTAAATTTCCAATATGATTCGGGGCAACGGCATTCGCTCTGAAATACTCAATTTACTCTCGTCTCGAATACCTCAGTGTTCTGTTATTAGGTTATTTGTTTAATTGAATATTGACTTTCAAACAAGTCGTAGCTATTTGTAAGTATTCTGCATTAATAGAAACATCATTGTTATTTCATTCGATACGAGCTGCAATTCCCGAGATTTTATTCACTTGGTTTGTATAATTTTGAAAGTCCCTTTGATTTTCTGCGCTGTTGCTGCTGCTGAAATCCACTTAGTACCTATTTCACAATGACTAAGTAAACAGTTTTTGTTTCTTTGCAATCTGTCAGAACGTTAAATTTATACATGGATTAAAGTTAACCTGGTGATGTAGAATTAAATCTTCACAATTTTTTTTTTTCTCTTTATTGGATTACATACAGCATATATAAAAACATAATATGGCTACTTAAATCTAGATATTACACTAGCCTATGAAGTATTCACTGTTAAACGTTTAATTTAATAGTTAATGGTGCGGGAGTTATTTTGTGAAATATTACACATAAAATAAATTTAGAAAAGAAGCAATAATAAATAAGTAAGTAAGTAAGTTTCATAAGGTTTTAGTCATAAATTCACGAATAAAGACGCAATTGTTTAATACATAAATATATGTATGTATAGATTCAGAGTTTGAAACGGCTTGAAACCGGTTTTAATTTACCAGAAACTTCTTTAATTAGTTTAGTTGACCAATCGAAGCCCGTGTAGAAAAAAACTAAATATAAAGATTGGTAAATTGCTTAATTTTGGTAAATAGTGTAAAATCAAATGAATAATGGCTTCCCAATTTAAAGCCGAATTTACACGTGAAATTGTTTATGAAATTAATGTCATGAAACTAATTTCATACCACTAATTTCGCAGTCTGAATTTGGTTGACGGTAAACGAACTAAACCCAAACCTTTATCGAAATATTTGCGATATAGTTTCCAAATTCTGGATTGAAATGTGCAAAATCTCATAATATCTCTAAACTTAATATATTATTAAAGCATGCCATAATAAAGTAAGATTAATTGAATAGGGTCGGTCAGCAAACGTGTTGGTAACTACTAACTTCGTATACAAAGTTAGCCGTCCGGCATTATTTACTTAGTTAATGTAATTTGATTTAATACTTTTGGGTAATGTGGCCATATTATATTATGTAATCTGTAGTTAGGAGGTTAGTGGAGCAGGTATTGTAACGCCATTTACTATGTCGCGTACAATATGGGGTGATTAAAATATTCATCTTCATAAACAAAGAGATTCTTCCTACACAAAATCGATTTATTAAAAACCGTCATGTAGTAGAAACACTGTCATTTCGCCAGCGCAAAGTACAGAAATTCGCAGAAGGTACGCTAATATAATAATATAATTCCATAGGAATTACTAGATTTTCCCCTTGCACTTCAAAAAAGCGTAAAAGCACATTCACTAAGTAAGTTATTACAAAGTTAGTGAATTTCTTACTGACAAAGTTGCATGGAAACAATCGGCTTGGCATTTCCAGCTGCCCACAAGATTAAGTAATAACTTATAACATTGTAAACGACTTAGCGTTCCGGTACGTTGAAAACCCGATTAGAGAACATCACACATCTGAAGACATATACCTAGTTAAGCAGTTTTAAGCGAAAACAACTAGAAGCCCACGACACGCCTATCTTAAGAAAAACCCCTACCATAATGTAGTAAATGGAAAGGGGTCATTACCCTCAACAAAGCGGTAGAGAGCACTTACTCAAATGTTTTTTTATTTTTTTCTTTTTAAATAATAATAATATATATAGTATAAGTACTTCCATTCCTGAGAGATATGAAGGAAATCCCTTCACACTACTAATCCTCTGTAATGACGTATATTTACAATCACAACCGTATTACCAATTCGAAATTTCGATTTTGGCCGCGTCATTAATAATTCCCGCGCGACCGTTGAATAGTTGAGCCGACAGATGATTAATAACTAGGTATTAATCAAAGCATTATTCTCGAAACGGGCTAAAACCCTAGTCAAACACGACGAGAAGTGACGGATCGCGGAAGTAGCACGACATTCCAGGCCGGACGTCGAAGCGTGACGTCATCGCTTCTTCACTTTAATAACTTTTCTGAAGTTTTTATTTGAGACAACATAGGTCCAAGAGTAATATTTACAAAAATCACAACCAAAAAGAGGAGGATACAGAGTTAAAATCATCGCAAAGTTTGTTGCAGAAAATCGAAAATAAAGGTCAAACGATAAAGAAATCGGAAATCATTTTCATGTAGGTTTACGACAGACTAGCGCGCGAATAAATTTTTAGAGGAATTAGGATTTATAATACAAGAAACAGTTAATAAGTGAGACGGGTAACTTAAATTTGCAACAGCAAGAAGATTGGTTAAAAGAAAACAAAGCAGAAAAATTAGTAACTAATTTTGGTCTATCTTTATCTAATCTCACTAATAAACACCGTCAAAATGAGACGACAGAATTGGTATCTTACCATGTTTCGGTAAAATTAAATATCTTACAAGTTTGTATTAAAATCTAAAGCTTCTAATTCACGTGTGGTAATGTTGTATGATCTTACTGACCTAGTGTGAGGCTGGTATGCGGCATAAGTTTTTTCACTGTGTCATAGTTGGAATGCTTAACAGACATATCAGACCGGAAACCAAACCACCAAACCAATAACCAAACCAAAATGCAACCGGAGCAGAGCCGCTTCTATGCCCGGCTGCACAGTGTTAACGCATTCATACAATTCCTCTTTAAGATAACAGAGCTGCAGAGCCGCTGCCGCCACGCGTTTTATGTGACCAGGACCCTATTCCCAAACAAACTGTGCGCAACGGAATTCAGCTTCGGACTTCCCGATTGCCATCTGATGTCATTATGATATTGTTAGGGAGGCTTTGTGTCGTTTTAATTAATAATTTGATGTTTTGATGGTGTACGTTCAAACAAGCTGTTACATAGTGCGGCGATGCCTCGTCAAAGTGATATTTGCTTTAATTTATTGTGTTGAATAATTAAATAGGACGGCTGGTATGCAGGATTGCTAAACCAGCCGTGAATTGAGCGGACCATTGTGATTTCAGTGTGTTTAATATTAAAACCACAGAATCCCTAATAATTTCATAGAAATAATATCCGCGTCGGTTTCGGCGGTTCGCAAAACAGATTCTGCTGAGAAGGGACAATAAATTACCAGCGTCATTGGCTGACAAGAACTTGAAAAGAATGTAAATATTATATTATTTAAACAAAACATGAAAGATATTTTACTGAAAAAGTACTACAGGTCCTAGTGGTACTACTACTCAATTAAGAGATTTTTAGTGGATAGTTTGTAATTTTGCACTGACATTTTAAATTAAATATTACATTTAAATTGAATAGTTGTTTTTATAATTATAGATATTATTCTACTCTATTCTAAAGTTAAAGATTTCCTTCATCAGTAGTCTAACATTTCAATCTTGTCCAATTAATTCTTAACCCTAACGTCTGTAACAAAGCATCGTTTCGTAAGGGCCAGTTTAATTTTGGGGGAAATGGAAACAAGATATAAGTTCCCATAAATGTCGCCCACGAAGGAAGATTAAGAACTCCCAGTTAAGGTAACCGCACGTTTGTGCGCGCGCTTCGAATACAAATGACGCGGCGGCCGGCCACGTGAGTGTGGTGCGGCCTTAATAAATATGGCTACTCATATTTATTAAGGCCTTAAGGTCGTACGTCGCAATATTATTTTTATACGTGGAAAAGCTCTTTAGGGAAATCTTTTCGATTGTAGCTTAACTAATGTCACGAAAATAATAATGTTATTCGAACAAAATGGCCGTTTAATACCCAGTGGAGATGATCATAATTTTTTTGTGGATTTAAATCAAAAATAAAATCAAAAAAGAAATAATAAACTATTAACCCAGTAATGCCCAGTGTGTCCATATGGACACGCTTATAGTAGTATAATTATTTGCCCATTATGACAACATTTTGTATATACATAAGAAAAATTTAATGACATTCGTGTAGCCTAAGGTATAACCTGTTATAGTATGTAAAAATTGGGGCAAAATGTGGGAGTGGTCTTAGAGAAAATTGCGTTTGTTTTTTCACAAGTTGTGAATTTACAAAAAAAGTGGATCCGAGAAGAGAAAGAGTAAAATTGACCCATATTTATGTATTCTGGAAGGACTTTTTGTATTGTAGATTATTTAGTTATTATTTACCTATGTTTTTGTAGAGTGAAGCAATGGATAAATCTTTATTTTGATTACTTTTTATCACGATGAAGTTCACGTGTCCATATGGACACGCTGGGCACTTGCAATAGCTTTATACACATAAATTACATCTGACCAAATTATTTGATATCAACCAGTTAAGAGGCAACTGGACACTAAATGAGATCTAAGATATTTTGTATGTTGATCAAGAAGGTCATGAAAGCCGTTCATCACCTGAATATAGAAGCTAAGACGTAGATTCGTAGGGAACTGGAGCTATTTCCATACTAAAAATCTTATTTTCTACAACCTGGGAATGCAATCCACAATTTTATAATGAACAAAATAAATATAGCACTTAAAATATCAGCACTGGTCACTGATGACATAGATGCTGGATATTCATTGTGCCTGGGAAATAAAAAAAAATATCTGGAGTAGTAAAATTCCAGCTTGATTTCCACTTGGAGATTATTTTGCCTTATTTCAATAAGTACAAGATACCCACAAAGAGATTCAGGAAGACAGGGGTACCGCCTTTTCACTACCGATGCATGGAGATTTGACTGAGTTCATAACTTTATTGAAAAGTCGGAAAAATAAGAAACGATACTTGGCTTCTTACTGCAAAGCCAAACATTCAGCTGATAAAACAGGACTTACAAAGTGTAATTTGAGATTAAGTATTGCATGCTTCAAAGCATAGCATACAAAGAAGTATTACAATGTCATTATGCCTAATTTCTTGTCTAAAATCAAGTTTAGTACTCATTAGATTTTCACCTAGTAGTTGTATTTTCTGATACTGTAACTGCCCAGCGTGTCCATATGGACACGCTTTATTTTTCATACTTCAAATATGTTTTTAAAATATTTTATTGTTTTTATCATTTTCGGATCCCCTTCCAAGTAGATTTAGAGAAAAAAAAGCAATGAAAGTGAAAAAAAAATAATTCGGGCATTCCTGGGTTAAACTACGCTACCATTATCCTCCTTATTTCAAGAAGTTCAAGTGTCGGATTGAATCGTGTAGTGTTGCGTGTTGTTGTCTCAACTGCAAGTATAGTTCTTGCAATTAACGAGGGCGCGTGAGCTTTACAAGTGGTTACGTCGTGTACATGCACATTGCGTAAGTGTGTGTGCCTGTCAGGAGCCTAGGTGGGAGCGGACAGGCGCGAGCAAGCTCTCGCTCACACTTATACAGATACGACCTTCGATACGACACCCACACACAACCATGAGCCACGCGCCCTCGTGAATTGTAAGAACTATACCTACGTGTATGTGTGTTAGTCAATGGCTTATTTTTCTGTGATCGAAGGTCAAATTCACCATCGTCAAATAAACTTTAATCGACGAATAAAAGCATTATGACAGATTTTCAATATAGTGTCTATCAAAACATAAACTTTATTCTTCAGTTAAACACTATTCGGGAATTGTGATATTAGACCGCAAAAGTATAAAATTCAAATTTTTCGATAATAGGTATACATACCTACCTAATACATATATCACTATACAAATATGTATTAGAAATAGAAATATTTTTTATTCAAATAAACTTTTACAAGTACTTTTGAATCGTCAATGAATCTACTAGCTAGCATTAATAGCTAGCCTAACCTCAAAAGCCCAACGGTTAAAGGTGCGGACTGAAAACTGAAACGTTGCAGGTTCCAACCCCACCCGTTGCACTATTGTCGTACCCACTCCTAGCACTAGCTTTACGCTTATTTGGAGGGGAGAAGAGAACATAAATGAAGTTCAGCGTGGCTAAGTAATATTCCTTTACAAAAAATATCCAAGCTGGCTTTAAATAAATATTCATCATCTTTAGTTTAAAATAAACGAATGCCGCTAAATACTAACAATTATAAACTTGCGAGTCTCGCCTCATGGTTGACCCGCGCAACTTTTCTCATCACGGCCCGGCCACGATGATATACCTAAAACTAAGGATATACACTACTTTAAAAAATCCCTTCTCTTTCTTCAACTACACAACGCAAAGGAATGCATCCGTATGATAACTACCCGTATCTGTTAAGAAAAAAATAATAATATAAAAAATACTTTTTAAAACCGACTTCAAACGCCACTGCAAAATCTAATTTCACACAAATATAATAAAATAGCAGAAACCATTATTAGATTCTAAAATTTTAATAAGGCATGGTGCTAACATAACATTTGAATCATTCATATGCTTTTGACGCATTTGGTTTTTTTTTCTAATATTATCCATGTCGTAAGTAAGTACTCATAAAGCTTTATTATAATAAGTCTCGACACTAGCCGCGACTTAAAGCGCGTGGATAAAGGTCTTTCACGGGAACTCTTTAATATTCCGGGAAAAATGTAGCCTATGTGTAAATTCTCCATCTCTATCTCCATTCCAAAATTCAGTCAAACCGTTCTGGCGTGAAGGAGTAACAAACATACACACACACACACACGCGCGCGCGCGCGCGCGCGTGCACACAAACTCTTTATAAAATTAGTGTGATAAGTATGATCAATTTCAATATCAATTGTCCTCATGCCTGTTAGAACATAGAGCGCATCACACAATAACATCTGATTGAGAAGGAACTTAGTATCTAGGTTACTGTACATCCATGTCAGTCACCTATAACAGCTACGAACTTCAGCCGGGTACAATAAAGAGGTGTATGGTTTTCAAAGCGGAAGTTTTGTATGACTATATTATATTGCTCTGGGGTATAAAGTACCAACGACAGCGAACTTTCTGTCGGATCAGAGTTAAAATTCTCTTAACCGGGTGGGAATTGAACCAGTAACCGTTAACTGTGACTCTCCTAACTTTTTACAAGTCGCCTAAGACCTTGAAAGTTAAAGAAGTTGGAAGACCTCGCGTTAGGTTAACGGACAATTGCAAATGAGGCTGATATGACAGAACTGGGTAAATAAAAAACACGGCGTAATATAGAGGATAAACAGGACACCAAAAATCATTATGAAAATCTTTTATAGTTATGATTGTTAAGATTAGATTAGTACCTGAACTACCTATTAAAGATTTCGCAAAATAAAAATCAACAGGTGCAATGGTTGTAGGTATAATGTATAGATTAAAAATTGAAAACACCCCCGACATGTTACAACATCCTAATCGCTAGTCAGTAATCATTAAAATAAAAATATGTAATCCGCCATTTTGTGGCGGCGGCCATCTTGGACCGATTTTCATCAAACATAGGTAAGAACACGCTCAAACAAAAAACAAAATTAATATCGGTTCAACCGTTCGGGAGCTACGATGTCACAGACAGACACACAGACACAGATACGACAAACTTATAACACACCGTCGTTTTTGTGTCGGGGGTTAAAAAGGACCCAAGTTTTTCCAGCAGTGGACATCTATACTGCCCTCGTAATTGAAAACACAGTAACTTAATGGTAACATCTATGTAACTTACTGTGTTTTCAATTCCGAGGGCAGTATAGCGAACAACGATAAGTATGAGGTTTCTTCAACATATTCTCAATCAGATGACGGCAAATCAGTACTCTTCTTTAAATACGAGTGTGTTAAATCACTCTTACCAGAGCTGTCGTTGTCATCATGACATCTTAGTTTTTTCCTCATGCACGAGCATTCGTCACTCTTCTCTGCCGGCAACTGATATAAATGACCACCCACACCAGACTTGAGTATTATTGGGTCATCGATAGGCCTTTGTAGCCTTTATTGCCCTCTAATGCCTTCCACGCTGCCCTGCATGAATTGAACACCTGTCACGTCGGAAGATGTATCTGACAAACTTTAAAATGTGACTCTGTACTTACGCCTAAAGACTTTACAAAATTCTCTGAGATTGGACACAATATATTATGAGATACTAGCTGATACCCGCGGCTCCGTTCGTGTGGATTAAAGTGTTTTAGGGTTCCGCAGGAACTCTTTAATTTATATATAAAATGTAGTCTATGTATTAATCCTGGGTAGCTATGTCCATTCCAAATTTGAGCCATTCGGTTCCAAATTACAGTCAAAATCGGTTCATTCGTTGTGGCGTGAAGGAGTAACAAACATATTTATTTATTCTTTATTGTACCACAAAGACAGAATAAAGTTAACTTAACAATATATATGTCACTACAATAAGGCGGTCTTATATGCTTAAAAGCTATCTGTTCCAGACAACCTTACGGCTGAGAAGAACATACACACACACACGTACAAACTTTCGCCTTTATAATACCAGTGTGATAATAATTTGCAGATGTCTTATCTTTGTAGAGATTGGCCGCCGTGGCCGGATTCGATCGGGAGGACTTTATATTATGGGAACCAGAACCCTTATCGTCGGGAATAGTGCAAAACCGCGTATGTATATTTGGTAAAAACCGCGTATCTACACTAGTCACAGTTTTACAGGGGAAGTTTGAAACTTAATAAATTTCTTATTTCTACGGCTATTGGGCAAATTTTTACACAGAGAGTATTAATTCATGTGGTAAAAATAAATATCTTTTAAAGTGATTAATTTAATCGTTACGACACTTACGCGGTTTTGATTTGACCACAAACGTATGAAAATGGATTTTAAGGTACTAATGTTAGTTACGCGGATTTGCACTATCCCCGACGATATACCATAAGGAAGCTCTCATATACATGGGTGAACTGTGAAACGGTCCCCTACATTCAAATAATTAGGACTTTGAAGCATAACTTTTCTCATCCGCCAAAATGTTTCCTACAATATATAGTAGTTGCGAAACTAACGTAATTTTCAGCGAAATTCGTCCCTATACATTTTATTGGTCATAAAACAGTATAAGGTATTTGTGTATTCTTCTCAGAACCTTTTCCCATCATTTTATTGGCATATATTCGATACTTTGTAACGCAATTTTGAGCAGTGAAAATAATGTTTTTGTGATATTTATAAGCTTAGTGTTCACTAGTAATATACTACTTCTGATAACTACTTAATATAATCTATCTTCTTCTATTATATAAAAAGAACAGGTGACTGACTTCTGTCTGACTGATTGGCTGACTGTCTGACTGATCTCGCACACAGCTTTAACCACTGGACGGATCGAGCTGTTTAGCAAACAGACAATTATTTAGCATTTGCTAAAAAAGGATTTTTGAAAATTCAATCCCTAAGGGGGTAAAATGGGGGTTTGAAAAATCGAGGGCGAGGTCCTTAACATTCTAGTTACAGTCGTAATACCTGAAGCATGTTCAACATTCGGGAAAATCAGGATTTTTTCGGATGTAAAGCAAAAGTTAGCATAGTTCTTGCAATTCACGAGAGCGCGTAGCTCATGGTTGTGTGTGTGTCGTATCTATATAAGTGTGAGTGAGAGCTTCGTCACGCCTGAGCGCTCCCACCTCCTGATAGGCATGCACACTTACGCAATGTGCATGTACACGACATAACCACAAGTAAAGCTCACGCGTCCTCGTGAATTGCAAGAACTTTAATACAATATTATGTTGTAAAACATTTAAATACTTTTCTATGATTAAATAAGTCAACTATTCGTATTATAATCTTACAATCTTCTCTTATAAAATAGACTTTGCACAGCTTTACCGTAAATAGACGGCCGCCATTTTAAAAAGTAATAAAGTATTTCTCAGAATTCTTGTTAAATGCTTTTCTGAAGGAATTCGCATTTTTGAAAGGTAATTCCGTAAATTATGGTTCATGCACTTTTGATAGTGAGTGAAGTTTATTAATGGGCTGACAGCTGAGCCGATAACGGATTCACCAGTGGGCCAAGCATAATCAGTGCGACAACGGGTTCTTGCGAGTTTCTTAATGTTAAAGTTACAAGAATGCTTTGTTGTTAGCCTCCGAAGCAAAAAGGACGCGGTGATATAAGTTTGACATGTTTGTGTGTGTGTTTTTTTTGTTTGAAATTTTATTTTTTCCTCTATCACAACACACAACACAACATTCAAGGGGACAAAAGGCGGTCTTAATGATAAAACATTTTCTTCTAGTCAAAGGATGTGCGATATCACGTATAGGTGGTCGAGAAGAACTTATTCAAAAAGTAAATCATGTCGTAATCAATAACTTTTTTCTGTGGATAACATATTTTATAGAAATAGAAAAAATATATATAACGCATAAGAAAAAGATATTGACGTTTATAACAATTACTACTGAAGGGATAACGATTTTACTAGCTGACGCCCGCGGCTTCGTTCGCGTGGATTAAGGTTTTTTTAGGATCTCTCTTATTTGCCGGGATAATAAGTGCCTATGCGTTATTCTAGACTATAATGTATCTCTATGCCCAGCGAAATCTGTTTAGTCGTTGCTGCGTGATTGAGTAACAAGCATCCATACATCCAAACTTTTGCTTTTATAATATTAACTAGTGGTTCGCCCCGAACTGAGACCTCGCGATATCCCATAATTCCCAAAAGTTTTAATTATATATTGTAATAATTAACTTTTAACATTAGACGCAATAAAAAAAATAATAGTTGACATAAAACTGTTTTACTGACACAGCGCCATCTATTAGAATTATTGTGAAGCTATTAGCATTTAAAATTAAATAATTTCGTTTCTTTATAACATTTGTCTAATTTTAGTATTTGTTGTTCAAGTACACGATATAACTGAATTTTCTACCAAGTTTCACGTTCTAATATTCAGTAATTCTTGACATATGGCTCAAATTAAAATCTCCACTTTGAAAGCCCCCCATTTCGTCAATTTTACGGGAAAAATTAAAAAAAAAATATTTTTGTACTCTGTTCAAAGTCGTCTTTAAAAAGATATATCGCAAGCCTATGTAACGCAACAAACAAAATTTTACTTCAAACACGCTTCTATAAGAGCCCCCCTGAAATAAAGCTTTTTATATTTCTTTATACAATGTTCGGCTGAAGGCCATCAGTTTACATATTATATTTAAATTTGAAGTAATTACGTTCAGTAATTCAGTCAAGTTATAGGGCTCTGACAGACATTTGGACGTACACACTTCTCTGTCCAGTACAGACAAGCGCCCTAGTTGACTCAGAGAACTCGCTTCGCTCGTTCAATAATAGAATAACGGTTTTTGAAGCTCTAGCAATGCTTTGTCGACTTTAAGCCCGCGAGATATCGTTGTCGCACTGATCGTGCTTGGGCTGCGGCATATTTGCGATTGCTTTACAATTCTCGCGTGGATTACGAAATGAGTTATTGTCGATAAACACGAACGCAAAAGTTTAGCTTAGTCATTAATGACATGCGCCAGTGAAAAAAGGCTCTGTCATTCTATGAACAAAATGGGTTTTTGTAAGCTTTTTACAAGTATATTATTTGTAAAGCATATAGAAATATAATTATACATATTTGCTGCATTTTAGGAGCTTTAACAACACAGTTATTTTAAAGTAGTCTTGTTTATACGCGGGTTTTTGTAAATGTTAGACGAGATATACATAATATATATTACGACTAACGATAGCAGCACTACCTTTTAATTTTAACAATTAATACTTTTTTTAATTGTTAGAATCTAACTAGTATATCCATATTATGTAATATTCATATTCATTTATTAATTGCATTGCAATATTCAATTACAATGACTCTTATAACTACTTAGAGATCAGGTTATTGTGTATAAACATTTTATTTCTTTTGTATTTTGTGTTTATTTTTGTTTTTTCAACAATATCTACTCAGGTTTCTTCTAAATTTAATTTTTCCGCATTTTTAGGGAGAAATCTTTTCAAAAGAGTTATGTTTTCTTTGTACACGTCCTTTTCATTGTGTATCCCTTATATTTTAATGTTTGATATATATACTATAGATAAGGTAATACCCTTCGTGCAAATAAAGTAGCGGTTATTAACCTACACAATGAATAAAGACTGAGCTCTTAATTCCAAGTACACTGTACGATTAATATTCAAATCATGATAAGTTTCCCAGACGGGACAGGGACTTTGCAAATGTCAGCAATTAGACGGGTACAGTCAGCAAAAGAATGAATAAAAAATGAAATTAATTCGAATATGTAAGAATCAATCTCATAGCATCGATGTATATGGATAGGCTTCTAGAGGAAAAAAAGCGATAGCGCTCAAAAAGACATCAGAATTTTGAAAATTCTCTTGCCTTAAAAGAACTTAAAAGAATTTTTAAAAAATATACTTATGTCGCTTCATTCCTTTTTTTGTTCTGGTTGAGGACGTTAAGGTTCAGGGAGTGGCTACTCCTTTGATTAGTTGACACTCGCGTCAAAGCGAACCGCAACGAACGCGCGGTGTTCATTGAAGTAATATTCAAGCGCATTTTTATGGGACAGGCATATCCATATATATCGATGACTCATAGTGTGTATATACTCTATCACAAGATTTCAAAACTAAAAAAATTTTGTCAAGTCTCTAAATGATACTTTTTATTTTATTCCGCGTACTTTGGCTTTGCTTTAAGAACATTTTGGGAGAAATACAAACTGAAACGTTATTTTCACTCTGAAAATATTAACATAGCTGATCTAATATTCAAAGCTGCTGTAGAGAAGTTTCGACCAATCATGAGCGTAAAGCATATCTAGATTATCTACCGATAATAATTTATTCAAAAGCGCAGCGGTTAAAGGTGAAAGCCGAAAGGTCGCAGGTTCGAACCCCACCCGTTGCACTATTGTCGTACCCACTCTTAGCACGAGCTTTCCACTTAATTGGAGGGGATAGGAGGATATTAGCCAACTTTCAAACAAAAAAAACAAAATTCAATCTACATAAAAGGAAAATTTGACTGACTGACAGATCTATATCAACGCACAGCTCACATCACTGGACGGATTGAGCTAAATTTTGGTATACACATAGCTATTATGACGTAGGCATCCGCTAAGAAAGGATTTTTGAAAATTCAAAAATAAAAAGATAGGTATTGGAAAATCTAATTTAACGTGAGCGAAGCCGCGGGAAAAAGCTAGTTATCATTTTTTTTTAAAGAATATTACCCAAGCTGAAGTTGACTATCTATACTACTATATCCTCCTATCCCCTCCAATAAGCGGAAAGCTTGTGCTAGGACTAGGTACGACAAAAGTGCAACGGGTGGGGTCTGAACCTGCGACTTTTCAATTTTCAGTCAACACTTTTAACCGTTGGGCTATTGAGGCTTAATATGCCTACAAGAAATAAGTTAATTAGAACAAAAAGTTGCTAGGTCTGAGTTTGCTTGGGATTTTTTGCTATCCTTACGTAGATAGGGATAATTATACGTCTACCCTAACGAAGCACCGTCATGTAGGATCTTTATATCGTTCAGCGTACGTCTATTATCCGGCCATTTATCGACTATCGATCCATGTTTGCTTTTGTCTTATGAAATATGAACGCGTATCGGACCCGTTTTGTGGTCTACTACTATCTAGTATCAATCTATCATCCATATTAATATTATAAATGTCTGTGAACTTGAATGAACTTGGACTTGGCGAAAATCACAATAGCCTAGACGTCCACTGCTGGACTTAGGCCACCCCTAACCTAACCCTTAGCCTTCTACATCCAGCCTGTTTTCACCAAAAACGTAAAAATAATAATAATGAAAAAAAAATTAATAAAAAAAGAGAATATGTACCTTACATTGATCTAATAATAAGTTACTTAAGTTTTAACCTTTGAATATAAATTTATTAAATATAGTCTTTGTAAAATGTGTCTTTGTAAAAGATATGAACTGCACCCATGTGTAGTAAGTTAATTAAAAAGTATAGCAAAAGGAAAATATGACAAAAAAAGCCATATTCAGTAGGTACCGACCTAGAACAGTCTCCGATTACCTTGTCGGAGGAAAAAAGGAAGGAACACAGTAAAAAAAACCTGTTTCCACCACCTTCGTATCGTCGGTCCAACGTGCTGAAGGGCGCCCCATACTTGTTTGTACTTTCACGATCACCACTTTAAAGCTTTCTGGCAACACGGATCCTTTCCTTCAGTAAAACTTCTTACATAGCCCTCGGGCGAGGTTCCAGGTTCGATTCCCGGGTCGGGTCAAAAAATGTATTGGGTTTTACTGTCAAGAAATTCTCCTAGGTACTAGTCTTGAATTAGGAAGTTGGCGGTGTGTCACCCCCGTGCCTCGGAGAGCACGTAAACACTGTCGGTCCTGCGCCTGATCTCTCTCCGGTCGTGTCGGATTTCCGTCCCATCGGACTATGAGATCATGCACTATAATATCTCCCGCACAGATGGCTAGTCTGTGTGGAGATTGGCTGCCGTGGCCGGATCGGTTGGAAGGACATTAAGGATTACCTTGTAATAAGTCATGGACCCAAGTCATAGATTGATTCAACTTTGGATATTTTCAAAATACGTGTCTAGGAATAAGTCTTTTATTATTAGGAGTCACCATTTTTGTTTTTCATATGATTGTATATTTTATATTAATTTTATAGTCTTAAATTCTCTGTAAGGGAGCAAATTGTTCTTTGAGAATAAATTCTTTAAACCTAAACCTATATCATACCTTCCTGTTAATATCTAGGGAGCCTGTTGGGAAAAAGATGATAATTCTAATAAAAGCGTGTCGCGTATTGCAGATATGTGTCTACCTTTATCCGGCTGTTTATCGACTATCGATCCATGTTTGCTTTTGTCTTATGAAATATGAACGCGTATCGGGCCTATTTTGTGTTCTATTTTGACGATGAATTGTTTGAGCTGATTTCAAATATAAGTCATGGGGAAGCTTTGTGTTCCCGGCTTGTGAGAGAATAATTTTCGCCAAAATTCGCGCAACCTGCGTGAATAACGTGGAATTTTGTAGGTATATTATTATTGTCCGATATTTGGTTCATAAATGCAGTTTAGAATCAGAATTTAATTATTGCATTACACAGTTGAAGCATAATATAATATGAGATGGTATAAACGATTTTATAGAACAACTTCTCGTACACTACCAATGCAAGCCTCAATAGCTCAACGGTTAAAGGTCTCAGGTTCAAACCCCACCTGTTGCACTATTGTCGTACCCACTTCCTATGATATAACGATCGCGAAGCGCTCTGGCAACACAGATCGAGTTATACCGCCTTGGTTTGAGAAATGAATCCTAAATGAGAAAAGTTTTTCCCTTCCTTTCCACAATTTGATCACACTAAAACCACAGTCAGACACAACGCGTGGTGATTTGCAATAAAACGCACTTTATAAAACATGATAATGCGGAGCGGTAAAAAAGCAGCCTAAAATTTATATATAGCCTAGAACAATCTTTGACCCTCATGTCGAAGGAAATGCGCGAGGTAATTTATACAAAATTACCAATTTGGTAAAAAAATTGGTAATCCATAAAATAAATTAGAACACTTTGAATTTGAAAACTTATGTATAAACTTTTATAAAGTGCTTTTGAATCATCAAGTGGGTCTATCACTGGTTCAGGATGCCGTTTCAAACGAAAAAAGCTGTAAAAAAAATTAAATTTCCACTAGTTGCAGACCTAGACTAATGACATAATATTATCTTCGTCATTTGTGAAGTTTGCACTTCTACATGCAGGTCAAATCACCTGCTCTGAGCAATCTTATGAGCCTCATAATTAGTCGATTACTCTCATGTTGGAGTCATACTTCATATGCAAATACTATTCTAATTATTCAAATAATCTTATTACTAACTTCTTGAAGATATGCGGCAGCTACTAGCATCAGCTAGCTTAGTTCGAACATTTTCATAGTTGCCTACACTACACTGAAGCTTCCAAGAGTCGATTTGGATACGTTCTGTATCACGTTACCGCTACTGCTGCGCATTTTGTATGACCAAAGTTTTACTATTGTTTACCTTCTGTGGAATTATAGTCTAAAATTATTTTCTTGGTAACGTTTTGTTTCTTCCCGTTAGTATGATATTCTTGCAGTTCATTTAGCAATTCTTCGCTTTTATTTTTACTTCTATTTATTTTTAAACTCAGATGCTTTTAGTAAATTGGCTTCGCTAAGTAACAATCGAGAGAAGCCCACGTCTATCTTAAAATAGAATAGTACTGTTTGTTTTAATTAATTATTAAACTTTCCGATGGTTTTCCTATAATAATTGTGTACGTGAATCCATCCACCATAATATCTTAAGCGTAGGCATATCGGTGCAACGGAATCTGCACAACAGGAAATCAAATTATGTGCGTTCATGCAAATCGTAAGTATATTCATAAACAGGTGTAGTGTAAGTGTAAGATGGGTGAATAACCGCTAACAGCTGCTGTATACAGGCGGCACAAAATCGTGTCCTGTGACGATATTCTCAAGAATCACCGAAATTCGGTCAAGTGAATATAATTATCATGTTTTAATCTTTACACGCTTCAGTTATTACGCGCCCAATAAGAATTTTATGATTAATTCTAAGAGAAAAAGGTCATTTTTGTCACGAAAATCATTCAATTATTTCCCCCGGATTCGCGGAAACAAAGAAAAATAGAAATATTATATTATTTCGTGAGCAATTTTTAATATCACAAGGGTATTACAATCGTCTTACACCGTCGATGAAATTAAAGAACGCGATTTTGGAAATTGCTATTTTTCTTTGATTGAAGTTCCATCTACCAAGAGATTACGAGGCCGACTGAGAACCTTACGTTTACGTTTTTTTACGTTTTTAAGCTTTAAATTAGTATTTAATAACCATAGTGAGTTTATTATGTACTTAATACTAAGAAATAACTATTGCTTGCTTATTTACATGTCACAAAATCCAACACACTTATTTTTTTTTTTTTTTAATATGAGATAATAAGCTGAGCTGGAATATGATTTGGTCACTTATAGTTAATTTTGATGAGTGTAAAAAATATATTAACAAATATCAAGAAATGAATACTAAAAATTTAAATAAGTGTAAAAAATCTACTTTTCAAAAACTGCTACGATAAATTTTACTGTAGGTTTAGCACACTTTTTGTCGGTCTGTATCTTAGGACTTATCTCTAAAATGGGTGAAACAAGGCGAGAATTCTTCTGGCAGTTGGTGGACTTCGTAACTTTTACTTTTCTCTAGGGTAATTGTTATCCTAGAAACTTACGAGTGGAAACTTAGAGAAGGCAAACACAAGCTTGTCAGGGAAAGTATCCTTAAGTACTCTACAGGTGCACTAAGGAGTGACTTTTAGAAATTTCATCCCTAAAATGGTGAAAACGGGTGAAAATTTGTGTAGTGAAAATATTTTTTTGAACCTAAATCGATCGTATATAATGTGTAACTTGAGTTATAAGATAAAATGGCGAAGCTTTACGGCCGTTAATATGCCTAGGGGTCACTAATTTGCTTTTTAACCAACGTCTTATTAATACTGAAACTTACCTAAGCTCTGTGCGCCCTCTCATACGTGTAGGCTTACTTACGCGCTGCCCAGCCAATCGCTATAAGGCACTAATTCTTACGATCTGAAATAAGTACCTACTTGATTCAAGTTAAAGTTACTTGAGTCATTTTGTAGGGGAAAAAAATATACGCGACGAATTGAGAACCTCCTTTTTTTCGTCGATTAATGAAAAGAATAGAGTAGAATAATTTTTTATTCAAATAAACTTTTACAAAATGCTTTCGAATCGTCAAATGAATCTACCACTGGTTCGGAATGCCGTTGGAATACCTACCATAATATAACAGGTATGTACCAAATCGTGTCCCAATATTCTAATTAAACGTCAATTATGAAGGAATTCCAACATCTGGAATCGAATTGGAAATTTAAACGAAAAGCCATCCATTCAAATTGCGACCGCGTCTTATAAAGCCAGCGGGAATCAAAATTGTTTGAGAAGTTATTGTGTAAGTAGTTATTGACGTAGACTTGTGTACATAGGAATTCCATGAAATGCTAGACCCAATAATGCTTTTTGCCTTTACTGCTTCAATATAGACTATTAAGAAGCCAGATTTTATAGGTTTATCAATAAGTGACTGTAGTATCTCCAATAGCGCCGCCCCGACACTGGCTCGGCAATGCACACGAGCACCTGTCGCACGTCTACTCGCACCGGCGGTTCGCGTAATACTGACGTTGCAACATTGCTCATGAACACACGAGACAGTGTATAATGTATATACACTACATCCCTTCCACGTTAAATAAATAAACAACTAAGATAATTTCAAGAGTTCACTTCTATATAATAATTTCCGGCATCACTTAATCCTCAAATCATAGTAGTGGCATGAGTTAGACTATTCCAAAGTTTTGGTATAGTTATCTGCACGATACAGCTTTAGAATATCAGCACATATATAATAAATCTCAAATTCAAATTCATAATTACTTATTTCATGTAGGCCAACTTGTAGCTCCTATGACAAGTCAAGAATCTACCACCGGTTCGGAATAATAATAATATTTTCTAATCACTTATTCAATCTTCCCTCAGTTACAGTTTATTCACTGATTCCATTACTTTGTCTATTCTTCTCATCCTGATCTTTCTCCGGTACTGTTGTCCACTGGCCTTCAATCTTTTTAAGATGAACTACATTCCTTAACTAACTTAGTCACCTTCATTTAGTGTCGATTCTGTAGTTCCTCTCCGCACTCTTTTCCTTTCTCTTTCTGAGTGATATCTCGTCGATTCTGTAGTTCCTCTCCGCACTCTTTTCCTTTCTCTTTCTGAGTGATATCCCGTCGATTCTGTAGTTCCTCTCCGTACTCTTTCCCTTTCTCTTTCTGAATGATATCTCTGTTTCTCACTTCAGTGTCTATTCCTAATCAATCTATTTTATCCACAATTGTTTAAAATAATTTTTTTTTTTTTTTGCAGGATTTCACTAAATTTTTGTCATCTATTTTTCCGCGGCCACTTTACCTTAGAAAATAATCGACCCTTCCTTACGATCCCGGAATGGCCTTTGCGTATGGCATCTATAACATTCTTATGCGACTTCTGAGGTATCACCATCCGGTTACCTTTGAGCAATATAAAGCATAGTTCGATCTCAAAAAATTTGTTATTCTTTACGAATTCATCCTGGTTGCGCTCATAAATTCATTTTCCAGTTTAGTGGTGGTCGCATGACCAATAATATAATTTTTCCAATATTTAAAATTTCCGATTTAATGGAGGCTTATTTCCAAAACCACTTTATATTTCCAATTTAATGGTGGTTGCATGACCAATAATACAAATATTCTTATACTTGAAATTCCCAATTTAATGGAGGGTTTTCCAATACCACTAGATGTTTCCAATTTAATGGTGGTCACGTGACCCGTAATACCAATATTCTGGTTTTGAAATTCCCAATTTAATGGAGGTTTATTTCCAACACCACTTTATATTTCCAATTTAATGGTGGTTGCATGACCAATAATACAAATATTTTCATACCTGAAATTCCCAATTTAATGGAGGTTTTTTCCAATACCACTAGATGTTTCCAATTTATTGGTGGTCACATTACCAATAACATAAAAGTTGTTATATCTGAAATTCCCATTTTAATGGAAATAATCTTCAACAAGTGCTTCAATATAAAAATACTAAAATCACACTCAATGTGTCCATTTTAACAAATTATAACCTTTTTCTATATACAGAAACCAAAAGAAAATCGACCTATATTGATTTAATTGTAATTAATTTTATGAACTCATCTCCTGGAATGAATTGGCTTTGTCAGATCATAAAATCGCACAACACTGTCCAACCAATAACTTAATCGTCACATTACCAAAGTAATCTTAAACTGACAACACTACACCAGAAAATCAAATAGAAACAAGAAATACCGATTGACGGTTGACAATACACACGTTGCGAGTCTCATTTTAATGGACCGAACGAGCGAGGAGCAATGGTGTAATGCTCAATGAATAGTAATACCAACGTTATAAGACTACCGTTACTAGATGGCACTTTAAATAATAATCACTTTAATTTTAATCTCCGACACGGCCAGAACTGACAATCACACGTTCCCGTGTGGCAATGCACTTGTTGACAGGGAAAGGAAACATTTGAGATATACTACTTATAAGGTTCGGACTACCTGACATGTTATTTAAAATCAAATAACTCAATTTAACTGTAACCTATTAATTAATTGAAATCATAACTATCCGAATGAAAAGTTCCCACTAATTTAAATTGATCAATATCTCAGTCACACATCAATACAGAATCCATTAAAGGGATCAGTAACTGCTTAGTCGTACAATTTTAGGACCGACTGCCACCTGCAGCGCGTAACTACAACAGCGACCATCGGTCACGCAAGTTAACCAAACAACCCGAACCACCCTAGGCTAAAACTGTAGTTTCCTCAAGACTCGAGTTTCAAAGCATAGTCGGACGCTCATTACACCAACACAAAGTGGAAGCGATACGTCCGATGTCTGCAGATACGTCCCGCCAATGCGTACGTTTAAGCATCTTTATCAACATGATTGTCACTATCGTTATCTAACTTTAAGGGAACTTCACATCCAGGCTACCTTCGAAATCTATCGTGGGTGTACTTGTAAGTACGCTTATTAATCAATGACTTCAGAACATGTCAGTCTTCATCTAAGATTTCTGTTAATTTAAAGAACCTTTAAACTTTGGATCTAACTTAAAATGGAAACTTCATTTAAAAATGAAAACTTAAATCTCATCAGCTCAAACTAATGGACTCTATTGTCAACGGTACTCAACATAATCACTCGTAGCGTAACCCAAACAAACAAATTAAGGTTTATTATTTTGGTAAACTCTTTATTGCGACGTCTGTTCCGTCACAAAACACATATACAATTTCCATCCAGTTACTAATACACGTAACCTCTATCCGGTTACTGCAATCCATAACCTCCATCTGGTCATCGACTTAACCAAACCAAACACCTCTATTTGGCGTTCTCACAGAGCGGGAACGCAAAACAACAAAACAGTAACAAATTTAGCAATGAAATAAGTTTTCTCGACAACTTACAAAATTAGGCATTACTCTTTTATTTATAAGTTCTCGCAATGAACATCAACGCAATATCCTCTAGTTAAGATCACTACCTTCTATAATGACTACTGCGGCTACTAATAATCAACGCAATACATTTAGTCTGAGCATGTTGCCCTCAACCAAGTTACAGTCCCACTTTGATCTCATTTTAACTCAGCATTAATCTCAACTTCATTAACTAAAAAGTCTCAAAGATCATTGAACAAAGAATAATAAACACGGAACCCCTTAAAGAATCATAGCATTGATATACATTACTGTTGAATGACTCCACAAATGTCGCAATAGCTGTGCCTTCTTAACCCCCTTTTTCCTAATTGCAACCCTCTCCTATTATATTCCATGTGCATACATATTTGTCTGCAGTCTGTGGTCTGCTGTCAATATCAATTGTTATTATTACACTGCTGTGTTCTGTGAACTAATTAAATGGTTGCTTTATTTAGTAAAACGGGTTTTAATATTTATCAACGTCTTAATTCTTGTGTAACTTGTAAAACCGTGAAATATCTTACACGCTAACTGGCTATGGAATCGCCATGGCATCGATCATCCTCAAAGGATCTCTCTGATCCATGCATCCACGTAAACATAATATTATATTGGTTTAGTTTATTTAAATATTAGCATGTAAGTTTATCTTTTTATTATTGCAACACCTCCTGCTGTTTGTTTATTTTTTATTTTCCTTAGCTATAAGGTTGTTTGGAAGAGTTCGCCTTTTAGCGATAAGGCTGCCTTTTTATATCAACAATCAACATAATATATCTTGTTAAGTTTACTTTTTTTCTGTTGTGGTGCAATAAATAATAAATGAATCGCCACTATTCACTGTGCATCCACACACGGGATCGCACACCACCCCTAGTTTCCACGAAACTACTGGAACGTAAGCTGACCCCACAGAAATCTTAATTTCCCATTTACCTTAATAATCAACAATGATTCTATGTTACCCTTCTCATAAGAGGTTAGGAAGAGGTTTCTAGCTAACGAAACTAATGTGGTCATAAAATCATATCCCATGGGATGAAGTCATGTGGGTATAAAATTCTAACGTGGCATGAAGCTACTGTGGGTATGAAATTACCATCTCACTTTTGATGACGACAAAGGCACCTCTGGCCGAACATCAGAAGCAAAACGGAAAAAATTAAACTAACAACCATACGACTATAACTGAGCATTATTAAACGTGATTATCTCATGAAGGAGACGATACACCTCACCGAGCAACTAATAAAAGAAATCACCAACTATCTCGATAAAAATAACTACCCGCAGTAAGGTTATATCGTAACCATTGCGTAATAAACACAGAACCCAACATTTCCATGATTGGTTGTCTAAGGGCAACTCTTGGCAAAACTGATTCCATACTAACTAAAATATACTTATTTAGTTTTACTTCCATATTAACATCCATGATCTTTAAAATGTTCTTCCACAAACAAGTATAAAGCATAAAAGTACTAACTAACTGTTAAACTGTTACCTTAACTGTTTTGTTGGGATAAGAAAAATAATTTAATATTTTCTCCACTGAACTGGCGAAGGCGAAGAACAGGCTTATATTAGGTTACTTGCAAAGTGTAACAGAATTTGTTAATGTAACTTATTGCTGAGCCTCATGAATGTCCTGACTGTGCGTTTTAGTTTTGATATTTTGAATAGTTATTAGGTACCTACCAACGGCCTTTGTTCATGCGACTCGCATAGCTACAGATTGTTTATTTTAAACGTTAGGGGATCGTATTAACAATATGGAGCTTGATAAATAATAATTTCCTTTGTGACTTTTCCGGCGTCACTTAAGGTAATTTTTGTTTGTATTAAAATATGATCAATTGATTATTGTTACTTGAGGCCGGGGTTCCTATATTCCTGACCGGCACCAGCAGATCTATTGTAAAACTTGGCGCGAGTACACGCTTTTTAAATACACCAAATTAAAGTGAAATACGAAGTTATTTATTTAACCAACCTGACCCACATCCTATTACAAGGATTTTACCTATGATATCATATTAAGTCAACCATAGCCCGAAATACAAATCACATCATGTAATAACAACGATATTTATTATCTCTACGTCATTAACTCTGACCATTTAAAAAATTATCCATTATCTATGATTAATAAAATATATGGGTATTGTGAAAAATAAAAATTTAACTCAGATTATTTTATAATAAAGACATTTTCTAACCGATTTGCCTTTACTCCCTTTGTAATTTTATATTCTGTTTCGTTACGTTGTTATAATAACAATTCTCGAAACTAACCGTCTGAAATATCAACTAATTTATAACCAATAACGCCTGCCATATCCTTCCCTCCTTCCTTATAAAAAATATTTTTTCCACTTACCTTTTTCCTCGTCGCCAATGTAGTATCTCCAATAGCGCCGCCCCGACACTGGCTCGGCAATGCACACGAGCACCTGTCGCACGTCTACTCGCACCGGCGGTTCGCGTAATACTGACGTTGCAACATTGCTCATGAACACACGAGACAGTGTATAGTGTATATACACTACAGTGACCTAGCTTCTATAGTATGTGCCGTTTCTTTTAAAATTGTTTTTTACTGTTACAAAACATAATTTTTCTTTACAGATACAACGAAATGCTAAATGACATTGTACTTCCTTTGAGTTTTAAATATCACTAACATAGTGTCATGTTCCATGGTAATTTCAACGTATTTACATAGAGTGGCTGCATCGCAGATACTTACGATATGTTATACACATTTTTACACTCCTTCATACAGACTTTACCCACCTTTGATAACATAATGGAGAACTGTCAGGCATGCAGGTTTGCTCACAAAGTTTGCGTTGACCGGTAAAGCATATGATATAGTATTTTATTGCTGGTCCACCTTGTAAAAATGTCTCATTTAGCAGGAGATTTTTTCTGTTCTAAGCTTGACTGCTAAACCTAAATCCACGCTTATTTAATATTATAAATGCGAAAGTTCGTGAAGATGGTGAGGATGGATGTATGGATGAATGTTTGTTACTCCTTCACGCCGCAACTAATGAACCGTTTTGGCTGAAATTTTGGAGTGGAGATAGCTCACATCCAAGATTAACACATAAGCTACATTTTATCCGGTGAAATCAAAGAGTTCCCGCGGGAAACAAAAGAAATGTTAATCCACGTGGACGAAGTCGCGGGTTATCATCTAGGAATAATATAAGAGAATGAAAGCTAGTCTGTGTCGCCGCCTCGCCGCCACGGAAATAGTGACCAAACTGGGTCGCTTTGCAAATTCTTGCACTTACATATCTTCCCTGTATTTATTATGCTGCGCTATTTTTCATTTAGATGCATACACATTAAGACACATGCATACAATAAAATAAAAATAATAATAAAATATGCCAAGATAATAATTTATTATTCATATGAACTTGCAGGCAAAAGCTAGTGTTGCACGCGACTTCGTCCGTGTGAAGATAAGTTTTTAAAATCCCCTGGGAAACCTCTGTTTTTCCGGGATAAACTCTCCAGGTTCTCAACTAGTCCCATGCAAAAAAATCAGGTCGATACCTTGCTTCGTTACTGCATGCATCTACCAAACTTCAAAACAAACACACTTTCGCACAATTTAAATTTATAAATGCATCGAAATAGATATACATAGAAACGCACATCAGAACACAAAACTTGTAAATCACGCGGGCAATGTTTCGTCATAAAGTATGTATGTATACATCGATGACAATATAAAAGGAAAAGGTGACTGACTAACTGACTGACTGATCTATCAACGCACAGCTCATCGCTGGACCAGTCGGCCTGAAATTATACCCGCTAAAAAAAGATTTTTGAAAATCAAACCCGGAAAATTCAATACCTCAAATTAGGGTTTGAAAAATCAAAATTAACGTGAGCGAAGCCGCGGGTAAAAGCTAGCTAAATATATTAGTAGCGATACATCCATTCCCCAAGAAGTCCAGAAACAATCGCCAACTAAAATAAAGGAAACACAAAATCATTTATCACGACGGGGGGTGGCGCTAAAGAGCACGCAATAAGGCGCGGTGGTATTAATAAATCCATTATAACACAATGTTCCCGCCACGGGTTTTTCTGTTTGTGACAACCCTGGATTTATTGTAGTGGCGACTGCGGGGTTGAACTTGATGATATAATTGGTAGCTGCAATAAATATATCGTAATCGTATTTTTTTTTAATATTTATTTGTTTTACAAGGCTTTTATACAATAAGTATATGACAGCCTCATCGTACTTTTATCATATACTTTCAAATCAACATTCGAAAATCAACAATTATGCTTAATACTAGCTGATGCCCGCGACTTCGTTCGCGTGGATTGAGATTTTGTGATTCCCGCGGAAACTCTGTTATTTTCCGGGATAAAAAGTAGCCTATGTGTTATTCCAGACTATAATCTATCTCTGTGCCAAATTTCAGCCAAATCGGTTTAGTCGTTGCGACGTGATTGAGTAACAAACATCCAAATATCCACACTTTCACATTTATAATATTAAATAGGAAGTAGGAAGTAGGATAGTAGGATTTATCTATTATTTAAACTTTTTATATAAAAATTAAATAACATTTTAGCTGAAACGGAATCCATGTCAGCCAAAATGCTATTTATAATTAATATAATGTCATATTTTTTATTATTTTGTGATACCTTAGTTACTGGTTAGGACTAGAAAAGGAGGATTGGAGGGCGCTGCTGTGCTTAATTGCCTTTTTTGTTATGCGCGAGATACAATAGCCATACAATAGTGCATTAAAATAGGGGTAGTTCACTATTAGGCCACGACGATTCTCTTTTAAACACTCTATCTACCCGGTCAGCGCATACGAGTGGCACATAAGGTTAGGCGAGACACACAATTATTAAAGAGGTGGCTTGTCTTCAGCGTTGCGTATTCCTCAGAGAGGACCCCGAGTTAAGATAAATTTATTCTGACGCCTACAATATAACAGTGCCTCCGCGACGAGGGATGACGCATGAAGCGAAGGTACGCGGGTAAGGAAATGGTTCGTATGGACGCTTTTATTAATATTAATGATTCATTAGTGTGCTAGTTGAATAATTAAATTACTTATTCAGGGTCTATGGAATATCATTAGCGAGCCGTATTAATAACCTATCTAATCCAAAATTTACAGGCTGCAGGTCTATTTAATCAAGCAGTGCTAGATTGAAACTCACATAAAGGACATAGGTCCTGTCAAAGACAATTCAATTTTTTTTTTGTTAAAAAAGAATATTAGCCATCCTGAACTTGACTTAAATTCTCCTTTCCCCTTTAAATAAGCGGAAAGCTAGGAGTACGACAATAGTGTAACGGGTTGGGTTCGAACCTGCAACCTTTCAGTTTTCAGTCCGCACCTTTGTTTTATGCCGTGAAGCTTTTGTTATGTAATCTAAATCTAAGTAGGTATGTAAAAGGCATATGCAATTGACTGACTGACTGTTCTATCAACGCACAAAACTAATCGTTGGAGGGATCGGGCTAAAAGGCATAAAGGAGGCATCCGCTAAAAAAGAATTTTTGAAAATTAACCCTATACCCAAACTCAACGTGAGCGAAGATAAGGGCAAAAGCTAGATTTTATAAATATACTAGCTTAGTACCTCTGTCAACATAATTTGTGTGTTGTATATTTGATCAACTGTATTGAGTTTTATTAATTTCCATACACATCGACCGTGCGTCCCCAGTGACGTTGCTGTATGTCCCAGTTGATTGCTTACTGCTTTTGTTTGCACGGAGAGGGACATGTTTCACATATTAGGTGCAGATGTTCACTAGGATGGAAAGTTATACATATTTTATCCCCAGAAAATATCTCAGGAAAGCCGAAATTTAACATGTGTCAATGTCACAGGAATGAAGGTGGTCAATAATTTGCCATGCATAATATTTTGACAGACGACATCAAACGAGTCGCAGGGAGCCGCTGGATTCAGGCGGCGCAAGAGCGAGGCCTGTGGAGGTCCATGCAAGAGACTTATGTGTATGATGCGTTATCAATACTACGATTTTGTGACTGAATTCTTTTTTTTTTTTTTTTTTTTAATATTATCGTATCGCCTTTGCAGCGGGAAGAGAACTTATTTTGCATTCAGACCAATCGTAATAATTTTTTGTTCTCCGTTGCGATTACTTCGCATTTATGGCAAAAAACACTCAACGGCGCTCGTTATTTTTATTTTACGCACTCATACCGCTCGAGGTGTGCGATAACTTTACGAACATGAGTGATATCCGATCCCGGGGTACCTATTACCGTATTATCCGTCTATGTAACTCCACTTTTTGAATATGAAAGTAGCTACAGTACCCAGCAGTAAAATGTTACTTATCGCCTGGCTTCGACTTCGTACAGCGTCGCCTCTGCTGTACGCCTCAATAGCCCAACGGTTAAGATGCGGACTGAAAACTGAAAGATCGCAGGTTCGAGCCCCACCCGTTGCACTATTGTCGTACCCACTCCTAACACAAGCTTTCCGCTAATTTGCAGGTTCAGCTTGGCGAATATTGTTTAAAAAACAAAGTGACAAAAAGCCAAAACGACACCACCCACCTACAACAGCCGCCCTAGCCATGTTAAAAACGTGTCGTCTCTTTCAAACATCACTCACGCTAAAGCAAGGGCTCCCAAAGTATTTTTTTTATCGCACGTCATATCCTTGCAGAAGGGAAGCTTGATCACGGGTATCATCTAGTTTTTTTATATAAAAAGAATATTAGCTAAGCTGAAGTTCACTAATATCCTCCTATTCCCTCCAAATAAGCGGAAAGCTTGTGCTAGGAGTGGGTACGACAATAGTGCAACGGGTGGGATTCGAACCTGTGACCTTTCAGTTTTCAGTCGTACCTTTAACCGTTGGGCTATTGAGGCTTCAAATAATCTGTACTGAATTTGGCAGTGAGATACCATACTTCCTGGAGATTCTGGAGTACATAGTTCGAATAACGGATGGTCGTTGAGGTACCAATGTGGTGATCTCGCAACGGAAAGCGGATTAAAACCTGCGGCCTTTCAGTTTTGAGTCCGCACCTTTAACCGTTGGGCTATTGAGGCATGAGTCAATATCGTAAGCAAACAACGCATGTCAACGGAATAAGCTCACAGTAATAAAGTGTGCATAAAAACAGACACGATTACACTGGTCAAGTGCTACGCGAGATGTTTTATGAGCCGACTGAAAATTACATTCAGTTTACGATTGAACTGGATCCGGATCGCTGTACGGTGATGACATCAATTTGGCGAATTGGCTTATTTTTTCCATGAAAGGAATGAACGAATGAACTATTCTTATCGGAGAAAAGTCACAGCTGGTCATAGATCTCGTGCATGGACTTGCGCCCGGCAATTTTTTTGCAGTTAATTGTTATTTAATTTGTTGATAATAAACTTTTATTTTTCATCAAGGTTCGCCTGTCTGTCGGTATTCTACAGAATATATTTCGGAGAGTGTGCTTAGGAACTTTTCAAATGGTTCCACCATTACCATTCTGCACCCCTACGTAGTTGAAATCCCAAGGACGCGCACTAAGCGCTTTGCTTCCTCGTTCCCGATACGCACCGCTAAAATTTGGAATGTCTGTTCCGTTTTTCCCTATAACCACAATTTGGGTATCTTCAAATCAAGAGTGAATAGGCATTTTCTAGGCAAGCGGGGGCTTCTACACGCCTAAGTCCTGTGACGCTTAAACCCAGCTGCAGCTCCCTGTGACTCGTTTTATATCCTCTGTCCTCTTCCAATAAAATCTTACTATAGCCTAGTCAATTAGTCATACTCATAAATTAATGATTGAAAGTCGCTTCGCACCTCCCGTACCGACTACCAATCGTTAATATATGAGCCTAGTATTTAAAGCATCATAGACACATCGTCACATTTTAGCATTTAAAAGGTTGGAAACACGAATAGCGTGTCAATATGAGTAAACGGGTAAGGACGGGGACAGCGGATATTGGCGGGACAACTTTTGAGAACACGTCCTGCCCGCCTTATGTGCTTGTACTGACAGTTGAATATCTCTCTGTAAAGATTTAAGAACACATCTTCCATCATAAACCAAAATAATGTAATACAAGGAGGACGTATCAACCAACGTCGTGACCAATCCTCCCTGATGTAAAATGGCGCTGTTTAATTTATATTAATACTTTTTGACACAATTTGTTTTAAAAGAAAACTAAATGTTATGCCACCCTCTGAAAAAGATTGTTTGACAATGAAAAAATGTATCCTTATTACACGTTATGATGGAATCATTGACTTATATTTACATCAATGGATGGAATAAATATTTTATAAAAGGAAATGAGCTAGTTTTCACATTCACGGAATTATTCAGGCGCTGCAATCTGCCAAACATTGGCGTGCAAACTAACAAATTATTTAAAAGTTAACAAAGTTCGTCATTAAGAATGTTTTACGCGTTTCTTGCGCGGTTTCATGAATAAAGTCATTACAAGCTGACATGACAACAGGCGGTTTGAAAGAGCAGTTCAGTAAATATGAGCTCGTCACGGCATGGGTGTTTTCATTTCATTATCATACAAATTGCAATTTGTTGACTTTCCTTACCATTTCAGGTCGTCTTAACGGCCTAGTGAGTAAGGGGCAACTTTGTACGCGTAACTGTTTTTTTTTTCTTTTTCTTTTTATTCGCAGTTTGTTCAGTGGATATTACTCATATTGTTTTCGTGGCAATAAAAAGACAATAAGAGATAGATTTTTCATCGAGAAAATTCGGATAATGTTCGGATATCATGATATTATATACCTATTTTTTATTGCACAAAATCTACTAATACATGGAGGAATCAAATTTTTTAGTTCTATGTACTAATATTATAAATGCGAAAATGTTTTTTGGGTTTTCCTTAAATTATGCAGCAACTAAGAAACGAATCGACACGATTTTTTGCATGGTGAGTTACTAAGGCTACTTTTTACCAAATATTTTTATAAAATCAAAAAGTTCTCACGGGATTAAAAAATTTCGACAGCGAGGCCCAGATAGTGAAACCAAGCAAAGCATTTTCATTTGTCAATAAAAAACGCAAAGAACGCACACGCACACACAAACACACACACATACACAGATACACACACATACACAGATACACACATACACAGACACACACACACTCACACACACACACACACACACACACACACATACCACACACACATATAGACACACACGCACGCGCACACACACGACAAGAAGCAAGCAAGGTTGCCAGCCGTGCTAGTTATATTATTGTTTTATCAGAAGAAAATATCACAGCTTACCAGCTTACTCAATCGTTACTTTCATTGTCAAGAAAATAACATGCCATCCACCGGAACTAATAACGATCAAAGTGTTTTGCAAGTTGCCATGTACATAATAATATCTTATTTGTTTGCTTGTGCTGTGAATCTTGCATTCACTTCGCCAGGCCCCAAGCACTTCTCAACATCTGTACAAATAACGTGACATCGTGCGTAAATAGACACGTTTTATGCAATGCATGAATATCAGCTCCATTTCAGCAAGTAATTGTTTAAAAAACATGACTTAATCTTACCCTATGTCAAACTTCACATATAACTTAATTGATACTTAAAACATTAAAAGATTACGTTACTGTATATATCCTCGTGCTGATTCACTGACTGACTGACTCACTGTCTCATTGATTACCTCTCCTGTAAAATTTTGTATGAAAAAAATTTTTTCACTCACGGTTTCGTATAGAGGACAAAAATTCATTCGGAGCAAGAATATGGAGAGAGCTGATGATTGAGAATTTTGAAGACTAGTTGATTACTATGCCTGCTGAATTAATACACTATTGTGTATTCTATGTATGTGTATACTAGTAATAAATATTTTATTACTAGTTGATGCTCGCGACTTCATTCGCGTTGATTGAGGTTTTTTTGGATTCCCACGGGAACTCTCTTATTTTCCGAGATAAAAAGTAGCTTACATTTTATTCCAGACTATAATCTACTCGTATTTCTGTGTCAAATTATCAGCCTAATGAGATCTGTCACTGCAACGTGATTGAGTAACAAACATCCATCCATCCATCCAAAATTTCGCATTTATAATATTAATAATAGGAAATAAGATTGAAATACTACAGGAAATCCTAATAAATATTATAATTAAAGCGAAAGTATGTTTGTTTGTTTGTTGGTTTTGCTTCAAACTCACCCTAACAGGGCTACGGATCGACGTGATTTTTTGCAAGAGTTCACTTGAGGACCTGTAGCGTGAGAAATGCCGTTCATTCAATTGAAGGCTTTTTAGTGAATCTTCAAAATATTTAAGTCTTCGCAACTTTTTGACGACCTCCCTGGCGCAGTGGTGAGCGCTGTGGTCTTATAACTGGGAGGTCTTACGTGTAGAAACCAATTAGGGGTATGGGTTGAATTTACACTGCCCGCTATCATCTTAGATAGCATCGTCACTTACCATCGGGTGAGATCGCAGTCAAGGGCTATCTTGTCATCGAATAAAAAAAAAACGAAGCCGTGAGAAAGCTTATTATCACATATAAGTGTTCTAAATCACCCAGAATGACTTAACTTTACGAGCATAATTGTTTTTTGTTTTTAAAAAGATTATTAGCCAAGATGAACTTGACTAACATTCTCCTATCCCCTCCAAGTAAGCGGAAAGCTTGTGTTAGGAGTGCGACAATATAGTGCAATGGGCGGGGATCGAACCTGCGACCTTGTCAGTTTTCAGTCCGCTCCTTTAACCGTTGGGCTATTAAGTCCTTCATTCAATTAATCTTAGTGAATTTTCAAGTCTTCGCAAACGAAGCCGCGAGAAAGCTTATTATCACATAAGTGTTCTAAATCACCCAGAATGACTTAACTTTACGAGCATAAATTAAAGGACTATAAAAGAGCATTTAATTATGTCGAAAGGGATTGCTGATAACCGCTTCAAGGTTCCATGTCTGAAAACTCATTCCATCTCTTAATTCGTTCTAGATTGGATTAGACGCGTTTAATGCGGCTTAACCAAGATTTATAGTTACTAGATGTGATAAGAAAGTTGCAGCGTTTGCAAATTATAAAACATTTAAATAAATAATAAGTATCTTACTTAATTGTTACTATTATAAATGGGAAAGTGTGTTTTTGTTGGTTTGTCCTTCAATCACGCTGCAACAGAGCTACGGGTGGACGTAATTTTTTGCATGGGTATATTTGAGGGAGAGTGACATAGGTACTTTTATCACGGAAAATCAACGAGTTATAAAATAAAAAGTACTTATAAAGTTATCTGCTTTTTAAGATTTTATTAATGTACCTAAATAATATTTCATTTCAGTTTGAGTACATCCCACAACCAGTCTTGAATACATCGTGAGGAAATCTACACGCCTGAGAGTTTTTAAGCTATTGCATATCTTCTATCGCGGGCCTTGAGAGTGGAGACCGAATCCAGAAATTCCGTAACAAAAATAACCTGACACGGGACTCCTTTCACCGCTAGATGGCGTTGATAAAAAATGCTATGCAATAGCTTTACCGAGGCAGTCCCCGAGTGCCACACGTCTTTTTTTTTCTAAAGGCCAAGTTTCTAAGGGCCAAATTAGACGGAGCACCGTTCATCGTTCTTTTTGCGATGAACGATGTACGATACCAGTGAACCTTTCGTCGCGGAGGAAAAATCACCTGTGAATGGTCGGTGTTTAACACATAGGCTATATTTTATCCCGAAAAATTAAAGAGTTCCCGAGGGAATTCAAAAACTACGCGGCCATCGTCTTGTTTATAATATTAGTGGGATTTCTTAAATCTGACGGTTCTAGTCGGACGGAGGCCGTGTCAATCGCGTGTGCGCGCTTATTGAGCACTCAAGAAATCCCCGACTGAGCTGAAGTGAAAACAGGGCACGCAACGACGCCGGGAGCACGCGAGCACGCGAGCACGCGATCACCGCTCGCGTGACGGCCGACACGCCGCCCGCCGCTCGCTGTGCTGGCGTCACGCTGTAATCATATTGTATTACGGGAATTGCTGATCGATGATGCGTTAAATCATGCCTTCAAATATGCTATCCTAGTCCTTCCACTAAAGCTACCTATAGAGGGTACTCTAACTTAGCTCGGACTCGAGAAAAGAGTTAAAGCGGGACACAGATACGCTTTGACATAAATCTGTCTCGTTTTATCTCTGTCTTGAGTCTGAGCAGGTGAGAGTGTGGTCTCTCGGACGTCACGCTGTCATCATCTGGTCCAGTAGCGCTAATGGGTTGATGAAATGATGAATTTTCTGCACGTGCTGTTTTACGTGCTGTTTTGCTTGTTTACGTGTTTACGTGCTGTTTTGCTTGTTTACGTGCTATTTTACTTGTTTTTGTGTTTACGTGCTGTTTTGGTTGAGTTTATTCCCCATATACCTACGTACAATCTACATACTGAGTAACGAATAACTGCACTGAGACTGAGTTATTTTGATTAATATAAATAAATTTTCACCTTAAAGCGTTCACTAATTATCTCAAAAATAGCAGTAAAAGGCTTAAGTTATAAAGTTTTAATCCTAGATTGAAATTAAAATTTAGTTTGCGTAAAGCCGATTTGTTAAGAGGGGTGATTTCTATTTGAAATATATTTTCATTATAAGACAATGTAAATTTCTTCAGACTGAGATAGAAAAGCTACCCTTATATTTATTTATTTAATACCAAGTATTTCTAATAAGAGAGCGAGGACTAAATGTACAAATTTTTAGGGAATGGACACCGGGTGGTGATAAATAAATACTTCCCCTAATTGTGGTTCACTGTTTATTAGGCATGTACACCCGTGCGGACAGCGCAGTGTCCGATATAAGACTCTCCATATTATAAAGTAATTTTCCATAGAAAAATACGATCACGTCGGGGTCACCACTTTAGGGAATGGACACCGGGTGGTGATAAATAAATACTTCCCCTAATTGTGGTTCACTGTTTATTAGGCATGTACACCCGTGCGGACAGCGCAGTGTCCGATATAAGACTCTCCATATTATAAAGTAATTTTCCATAGAAAAATACGATCACGTCGGGGTCACCACTTTAGGGAATGGACACCGGGTGGTGATAAATAAATACTTCCCCTAATTGTGGTTCACTGTTTATTAGGCATGTACACCCGTGCGGACAGCGCAGTGTCCGATATAAGACTCTCCATATTATAAAGTAATTTTCCATAGAAAAATACGATCACGTCGGGGTCACCACTTTAGGGAATGGACACCGGGTGGTGATAAATAAATACTTCCCCTAATTGTGGTTCACTGTTTATTAGGCATGTACACCCGTGCGGACAGCGCAGTGTCCGATATAAGACTCTCCATATTATAAAGTAATTTTCCATAGAAAAATACGATCACGTCGGGGTCACCACTTTAGGGAATGGACACCGGGTGGTGATAAATAAATACTTCCCCTAATTGTGGTTCACTGTTTATTAGGCATGTACACCCGTGCGGACAGCGCAGTGTCCGATATAAGACTCTCCATATTATAAAGTAATTTTCCATAGAAAAATACGATCACGTCGGGGTCACCACTTTAGGGAATGGACACCGGGTGGTGATAAATAAATACTTCCCCTAATTGTGGTTCACTGTTTATTAGGCATGTACACCCGTGCGGACAGCGCAGTGTCCGATATAAGACTCTCCATATTATAAAGTAATTTTCCATAGAAAAATACGATCACGTCGGGGTCACCACTTTAGGGAATGGACACCGGGTGGTGATAAATAAATACTTCCCCTAATTGTGGTTCACTGTTTATTAGGCATGTACACCCGTGCGGACAGCGCAGTGTCCGATATAAGACTCTCCATATTATAAAGTAATTTTCCATAGAAAAATACGGTTCGCGGCGGGGCGACTCGCTGTCTCAGCAACAGGAGTCGTGTTACACTGTACATGTGTCCCTACAAATTCACCAAATCTATTCTCTAAATGCACAGCCTCGCTTACAACGCCCAAACATCGATGAAATGTAATATATTTTGATTACTTTGAAAATTAAGCGTCGTAGCTCACTTGCTCCGCTCATAAATACGGTAAAATAATGCACATTCAAATCTAGGCTTAAAATCGTGCTCTGTAAATACACTTAATAGCAACGGCCCACGAATCAACAGAGATAATCAAGCCTCAATAGCCCAAAGGTTAAACCGAAAGGTCGCAGGTTCAAGCCCCACCCGTTGCGCTATTGTCGTACCCACTCCTAGCAAAAGCTTTTCGCTTATTTGGAGGGGAGAAGAGAATATAAGTTGAGTGCAGCTTGACTAATATTCTTTAAAAAAAATCACCCCATATATTAGTACGTTTATCTCACGTTTGTTATGTCGTGTACATGCACATTGCGTACGTGGCTAGGTGGGAGCGGTCAGGCGCGAGCAAGTTCTCGCTCACACATATACAGATACGACACGCACACAACCATGAGCCATGCGCCCTCGTGAATTGTAAGAACTATACAACATATAAAAGTAACATCAGATGCATAACTGATGCAAATCTACTATGCGTTCAGCTGCTCTAAGGCCCTTATTGCACTATACTATATAAATCTATGTCATACCATAGACCAGAGGCGTAACTATAACGTTTGAGGCCCGTGGCAAATTCATCGGATGGGGCCCTCCCTCCCTCCCAAAAAATGACCGCTCGGCACTAGCCGTAGTCACAGGAATGGCTATAAATGTTGGAATCATCTTGTGCTTTCAGCCCTCACTGACTGGGGGCCCCTTCCTGCTGGAGGCCCGTGGCATTTTGCCGTCTTGCCACCCTATAGTTACGCCACTGCCATAGACTATATCTATATAGATCACCATATATATTTTCTACTTATTCCCTAGGATGATAATCTATGGTACGACATAGGATCATATATAAAGTATAGTGTAATATGTCCCTAAAACAATAGAAGGTTCGAACCTTCTCAATGAAATAGTGAGTAGGTATACAAATTCAGAACATCAAAGACCCAATTTCTGAGGAAAACCTTATAATTATTATTTTATAGCTAATTAGGAAATACTTTCGCTCAAAGGAATCTAAGAGAGTTGTAAATCTTATCTTAAAACTCCACCTTATAATCTTTTACTACAGACAGCACAAATGGCCCGTTATACTTACGAGGTAATAAAAGTAAGTTTTGCCCTTACAGGTATTGTATTTTGTTTCGCCTATAAATTAAAATATTATGGAAAACACAAAGGTGCATTGCCACGATGTCCAACGTTGCGCATTCGCGTCTCGACACAAAAAACGACGTGCTAGAGCTGATAAAAATATTATGATTTTTTTTTAAACATTTTTTTCCATGAATAATAATGCAAAATGATACTATTAGGTAAGATTAATACTAGTTTTTTCCTCCAAACTTCGTCCGTGCAAAATTAGATTAAAAAAAAAACCGCGCGATTAACTATCCGGGATAAAAATACATCTGTGTCGCTCTCCAGGTCCGTAACTTTACCCAAGCAAAAGACGTATACACACTCCTTCAAACACGTAGCTACACTGCTGCGTAATTGAAGGAGAAACCAAATTTACTTAAAAAAAAAAACAGAGAAATTCTCCGGAAATTTCAAATCCTAAAGGCATGCGAACAAATTCACGACCAACGACTAGTTATTTAAATTTTATAGTAGTGCTTAGCAGAAAGATCGTAAAGATGCGATTTATGAAGAGACGTCATTCGATCCGACTCGCGCTGTGGGAAATCACCTTAAAGGCTTTAATTTTATTACTGTATCCGTAGCTACCTGACACGATTTTTAGGGCCTTTTGATGCGATTAAAAGATTACGCCTTTGTTTTAATTATGAAAAGCGAAATTACTTCTTTCCGCCTATTTTAGGCTAGCGTAATATTTTTTTACAATTAGGAAAGCCGAGGACCGGACAGAGTGGAGGGCTGTTATAGTTACCAACGCCAAGAAGGCAATTTCATATGGACACGACCTTCAACAATGAAGTGTGCGACCAAGAAGAATTTTTTTTACGTGAACCAGTCAAAGTTTTGCATAAAAACAATATTTTGATTGATTCAGATTTTGGGTTCGATTCGAAGCAGGGGCAATTTGAAAATTATTATTTCTAAATTGTCTCTTATCTGGTCTACTGGAAGGCTTCTTTTTTAAATAGAAAAGAATATCAGCCAATCTGAAATTGACTAATATCCTCCTGGGTTAGGTTACAGTTTGTCCAGAGTTAAAGTTCTATACTTAATTTATATAAAAAATAAAGGTTTAAAAAAATATTGATCAGTCAATATCATCAAAAATGGCGTTTCGTACAAAATGTGTAAGAAATTTTGAATTTTCTTCATATACTCTTTTTTCGTGAATTTTTCCGATTTTTTAATAGTTCAAAGGTCATAAAAACCAGTCCAGCCGTTCTTGAGTTATTAAAGTAACGCGACTTTGTTTTATTTCAAATTTAGATAAGATTAAATAAGATATAGGTAGAGAAGTCAACATTAGTAGTTAAAAGAGTACCAGAGTAATATAGCTAAAGTTACTCACTTTTTGCCTGTAATCTTGGTAATTTAGGATTTATAAGTATTAAGAATTTTAATATTAAAAGGTTTTTTACGCGAAAATATAAAAAATTAACAGCTTCATTTCAGCCCTGGATGAAAACCTGCGTCACGATTAATAATCAAATTATTATAAAGAAGGTGCTTTTTATTGAGTTACAATAATTAAATTTTTGTTTCTAAAAATATAGGAGATGCGAAATAATGGCGAAGTATAAATGAGAATAAAAAATATGTACTATTTCTGGATTCGTAATAAATACCGTTTTTTTTTTCTCAAAACTCTCTCTCACTAATGGCGGTCGCTACAATATTAATAAATAATTTTATTATAACCTCAGCTACAGGCACCTATTACAGGAATGTAAAAATAATATTTGAAAAAAACAGGAAATAAATTGGTCAAAAAACAAATAAGTTATAATCAGCTTTACTGCGACTGTAGGTCCGTTTCTTTCAAGAACAGATGGAACTATTAGATCACGACGTTATGATTTAATAGTGCTCTCTTTGTCATACAGGAAAATTAAAAGCTCTAATATTTTCGAGACTAGTTAAGATAAAAACTTAAAAGTATAGTATAGTTAAAAAAACAAAAATGGCATTGGTTACAGATAATATTAAAAACCTTTATATTAAGTAAGTACATAAAAAAATTTGGTCAACTACCCAATTAATTATTATAAAGGTATTTGAACTCTTGCGTACATTTATCAATCATATCCAGACTCCATTATGATCATGAATTTTACATTAACACTGATAGTCTCAAGGTGCTGGAATGGCTATCTTCTAAGAAGATAAGTAGGATACTTTCATCCCTTTACCATAGGGTTTAAAACTTAACTTTATAAAGACGAAGTTGCAGATAAAAGCTAGTTGTAGACATACAAATATTTCGAACTAGAGTAGGTCAAGACAGCACCCGCACGTCAAACAACAAGTTTACTTCGGGCTCCGGGCTCTGTGTAACAGCGTACAAGTGTCCCGAATAAACATCGATCTTGTACACTATTTGTTTTACTCCGAGCGTCGCAAATAAACCCTTGACTAGAGCACGTAAACGAGCGTTTTAATAAACGATCAACAGATTTGTAGCAAGCACTCTGTAGAAAATATTGTATTGATAAGTCTACGTATCAGCGTCATGTGAGCAGCGACGAGTGAGTCGTTTGCTAAATAAATCAATCAAAGTGCTCTGTTACAAAACTTTTATTTCACCTCTATCCAAGATACTCAAATCTGTAAGATCCATCTCTGATCTTACAAAAAAATTTAAGACTTGTTTATTTTATTTCAAACACAACTAATAATTTAATTTAAATTAATTAGTACGCTTCTACCTATTGCATACCTAGGTAAGGACACCAGGCTAGACTTTAGCTAAGTTTCCAAAACGACGCAATAAGCCACTTAGCATCGCTACGATGGCAAAGTTCGAATGATCGCTTATTTGCTTTTCTCCAAATGATGAAAATAATCTTTTGGTTGGGAAAAGTAGACAAGAGTTTTAATAAACATTTTTAAATTTCTGATTTGCGTATGTTTTCCAATTGAGGACATCTTGTACTATGAATAACTGTGATCACAGTGATACTAAATATGGCGTTAATTAGCGATCAAATTACCGCCCGTGTGAGTTGATCAAATACTTCACTCCAACACATGCCGATCAAACAACCATTTCGCAACAGCGTACAATATTGGGCGCAGCCACTCAATCTGCTAAACGAATGTTTGTACTATTTCTATACTACTGGAAAACAAGAGAGACGTACTGTTACATCCCTAAACTCACTCATTACGGCACTATTATCGGAAAAACTGTCATTCAGCAGTATACGCTGAGCGATCTCTTCTGGGTTGCCTACCCATGGTAAGAGAAGAAATACTTGAGGACCTGGAAAGTGACATAGCAACATAGTGGCAACTTTTTATCCTGGAGAAACAAGTGATTCCAGCGGAATTTTAAAACCTAACTCCAAGCGAATAAATTCCCTGAAAAAAGCTAGATTTAAAATTTTATAGCGCAGTGCAGTAATAAACCTATCTTAAAGCTGGCAACTCAGGCTGGCAAAGTCACGATATCTGTCAGTTGGTAACAATTGTCTACACAATGTAGCGAACATAATACAATCTCTATGAATTATGGATCGTTCATTGAAACTAGGGATCCGAAGCTACGAAGCTACAGTAAGCCTATCAGCGTTGTGAATTGTGATTGCGAATTCCATTACATACACCTTAGCTGCTCCCCTACTACGAAACAATATCATTGTTTCAGTACTTAATAGCAACGGAACATGGAAAATTAAAAATATACCCAAGCAAATTAAAATTTATGGGACCATTTGTATCGATTAAAAAAAAAATCTCGTGAATCGGTCCAGAAACCCCGAAGATATTGGTGGATATACATAGAAAAAAAAAGATACCGGCCTTTTTGGAAGTCGGTTAAAAAAAGACTGCGTTAAAAATTAGTTTTTTTTCGTTTTTAAGGCTTAATTTAGGTTGGTGAAATCGGCCCTAAATGTGTTTAAAAATATAAAAACAACAGTTAAAACTCCACTTCTAAGTCCAATACATAAGACCTAAACCGCACTGCGAAAAAAAAATTTTTTGGTGCGGTTTTTCTGTAGTTTGATACTTTCACGCGGTTTTTAAATCGCAAGTGCGGGTATCTCCATATATTTTGATTAGATTGCAAGTGTTACAGAATTGCGGAAAAAAAAATCGCGCGGATGTTATTCGCAGTGCGGGCTAAGTAGGTATTCCTAGATTTTACAGGAATAATATCGGTGAGCTAACCTCAGCGACCTACCAATGTGGTAACTTAAATTAACCAAGGGTTAAGTTATTTATAGCTTCGAATCGAACACTTAACATGTTCTCAAACGAACGAAAGGGTTTATTTAATACCACTTTGTTGGGTAATCTCTTAGAGTAATCTATTTTCCTAATGGCCTGATTCAATGCAATTACTTTAGGAAAAAAACAATAGGAGGAGTAGCTGAAATACATCATTCTTAATACCCTACGCCCTGGGTGACTTTGATGTGGTCAAAAAAATGAAAAACAGGCCGACAAAAGGCTTATAAACATTGAAACAATAGTTGGGGGTCGCAACATTGCGATTTTCATTGACGAAATTGCAATTTGAATTTTGCAACTGACCTCTGATCTATAAATGTATAGGTGTATAGGTATTTTTAGGTTTTGTAGCCTTTCCAAGTTGAAAGTATTAACCGTCATTATGGCCGTTCCACGGGCATAACTCCCGGTTCCCGACACAAAAAACGACGCCGTGGGTATCAAATGAAAGGGCTTGACTAGTAGGGTAAACTATGATTAATTCCAAATCCAAGATGGCCGCCGCCGCAAAATGGCGAGTTACATATTTTTTTAATTTCACGTGTCGGGGGGTGTTGTAAATTTTGAATTTACACATGTTCAATACAAGAACTGGAAAATATCACGCCTTATTTATTTAATTTTACATTGGTGAAATCACGTCCTAGAACTAAAAACAGAATGTTACATTACACGGCCTAAGTATTAGGTACTTAGCGCAGCGGTTAAGTGAATTTTAGAACCCTGAAACGTACATACTATTACGAGGATAAGTACGGGCTGTCACTGTATTTTTGATATATTTTTGATGACGAAGGGTCTGGCGGTAAATTGACGGAATTTCTCGAAGGGTATTGAGATCCCGCTTGAATACACAATGCCCTCGCTGACAACTTTAGCATATTTTCCAACTAGTCACTCAATTGTGCTCAATAAACGCCGTGACGGGAATTGAATAGAGTATTTATAATAACTAGATGGTGCTTGCGAGTTCATCTATTTATTTCATTTTTTATTTATTTATTAGGTATGCTTATTGTGCATTCGAAAAACAAATACACTACACATTGCAATATTGGTTGTTATACATATCACTAACAAGCATAAAAAAAGGATCGGATAAACTAAATCTAGAAAAAAATCTAAATAAAAGAGCAATTACATAAGTACATACATGAGATAAGAATAACCGGTCAAATGCGAGTCGGACTTGCATACGAAGGGTTCCGTAGCACAAAACGCCGAAAAAAACCAGTTTCTAAAAGGGGAGCTTTTAATTTTCAATTTATTTTTATTACTTGTTACGATGGTAAGGAACCCTTCGTGTACCAGCCCGACTCGCACTTGGCCGGTTTTTTATTTTATTTTTTATTATTATTGGACGAGGTATTCATGAAAGAATAGATTCAGAAAATTCAGCGAAAATATTGGAATTTTTGTATGAAAATATCAATTTCTTAATTAGTAAATTGCACCCGTGCGAAGCCGGGGCGGGTCGCCAGTGTACAGATATTTTCTAACAATATTGTCATATTGTCGCAGAGAAAGCGAGAGCTCATGAAAGTTAAGACATCATTTTCAATACACGTCACTCCCGATGTCTCGGCGAACAAGCGTAGTTTCAGTACATTACGGCTCTATACATAACCGCAGACAGGTCTTCCCCGACGTATTGACGAATGAACGAACAAGATTGATCGCTGCTTTGACAAACGACCATTGCCGACACACGCATGGCGCTGCGGGTAAGGTGCCTCCAGCAGCTAATGCTATACGTATTTAATACTTAAGAAGTAGTTAATGTCCGGCCTAAGGACGATTTCTGGCCGAAGCTGAAGCCGATAATCGGCTGTCGTCACAATCTTAAGCCGAAACTTAAGCTGAAGGTTTAAAATAATCACAGTATAATATTATAAAAAAGGTGAAAGTTCGTATGTATGTGTAAATTAAAAACCTTAATCCATGCGGAACAATTCGCGGGCATCGTCTAGTTTAAGTATTTTTAATTATATTAGTTACCTAACTATGTTTAACTATTACTAGTATTCCACTGTAGCAATCATTTTTAGTTCTTCGTAATGTTTCAGTGTGGTGAAGTCTGAAAATCCGCATATAACCAGCGCTGTGGAGCCTACTCTCTTTTAATTCTAACTACTTAGTAATAATATTTTTTAGGTGTATAGCTATAGCTTCTCTTATTTAATTTGTGAAATCCGGGCTTTACAATGATATATGTGTGCATAAGTGGAGAACGTATTAAATACGTGACTACAGTTTTTATTGGTGTATTGGAAGAACCTGACAACTTTTTCTCTTACGATTATATATATCTCTAAAAAGAATGTATGAATGTGTTATTTTAAATTTGGAACATTATTTAATTATATTGTAAGTAGATAATACCCGTTTTCACTAATGTTCCCCAACTTTTACGGGCTACCAACTAAGTTAAGTTACACTTTCTGTCAATTTCATTTTGTGTGCAATTCAGGTCATACAGTGCTAAATTACCTGCAGTGATATTCAGCTCAAAGTTGCCTCTCTTTCTATCGCGTAACTCTTATCCCTACGCATTTGCCCCATTAGCCCCATTGAGTTGGACCGTCCGCGTCGCGACGCCGCGGGTACTTATAGCTTTATACCGAAAATGCAGAGTTCGTCTGGCCTGGTATGGGTTAGAGATGATGGCAATGTGAGAGTAATAAGGCAAATAATAATTAACTGTAAGGTTTATATTATAAAAGGTTTAAGTCTACATAAACAAACAGTTAATTATTCGCCTTATTACAAACTAAAACAAAGTTTACGCAGTCAAATACCGCTATTGCGTTTCTCCAAAACTTTGGAAAGCGAATATCTCGAGAGTTCAAGAAAATGAGGTGAAAGTTTCGCTCTTTAGTTGTATTTAGTGCTTCTAATGATCCGACTTATAAGAAAATTCTATTTGAATAATTATATACTATGTATCAATATAATACAAATGTATTTAAAACAAGATGGTGCCCGCGACTTGGTCTGCGTGGATTTAGGTTTTTAGATTCCAGGGGGAACTCTTTAATTTTCCGGAATAAAATGTAATCTATGTGTTATTCCGCATATGACACACACACACACACACACACACACACACACACACACACACACACACACACACACACACACACACACACACACACACACACAACTTGCGCCTTTATGATATTATGTGATAGTGTGACTACCGATTGGCCGATTTGGCCTCACACATACTCGTATTCATTTTTTATCGAGATTTTTACAACAATGCTATTCAAATTTCCGACTTTTCCGGTCAATTTTTCACAAAATTTTCATTTATACAAACTTTGTCCTGACAATTAATTACGAACAAAACCAAAAAAAAATCTGCAAAATCGGTCGCGCCTTCCTCAAGTGATGATCTTTCGTAGATGCGGCAATTGATTTTTATTTATATGAATAAGAAAAAGAGAGAGAGAGAGTAGAGTTATGACTTGTAATAAGAGTCACAGGTTGGCCTATAAGCAATGTAGGTAGGAAATAATATTGTTATTTTCGTTTCATTTTGATGTACGTATAACATTTCATACACAGAAAAACATTCGGAAAAACACAAGTTCTGTTATGAAGACTATTGAGAGATTTGAAGATCTCATTATTTTTAGTCGATATGTAGTCGGCAGAAATTAATGAATCAGTGCGATAGGTACCTAGAATTCTCATATAAAAAATACTAAATGATGCCCGCTACTTCATCTATGTGGTGGATGAAGGTTTTAAATCTTTGATTTCCCGATAATTATAATATCGTTATGTATCTATACTTTCGGCATATTTTTCGTTTATCGAACTCAAAAATTTGGCTAATATATCGGTGCAGTGTGGATCGACGTGATTTTTTGCATGTGTATAGTTGAGTGACATAGGCTTAGGCGTGGGCATACGGTTCCCGCAAGATTTTTAAAATTCTAACACTACGCGGATGAATTTGCGAGTAAAAGCTATTTATATTATACTAGCTTTTGCCCGCGGCTTCGCTCACATTAAGTTCGATTTTTCAAACCCCTACTTTATCCCCTTAAGGAATTAATTTTCAAAAATCCTTTCTTAGCTGAAGCCTACGTCATAATAGCTATCTGTATGCCAAATATCAGCGCAATCTGTCCAGTGGTTTCAGCTGGGCGTTGATAGATTAGTTAGTCAGTCAGCCAGTCACTTTTTCTTTTTATATATTTAGATTTTTATGCTGAAATTTTCAAAAATTATGTTATCAAAAAATATTATAATTATTGTTTCAAAAAATAAAAAGTATAATTGGCCCTTAGGTCGATTTCACAATTGATGTCATCTTATTCGTCGGTTTAACGTTACTCGGCGCTTACTTATTTTCACGTTCAAAATTTCAGGTTATATTATTTTAATCAAAACTTTCTGTACAAATTGAATCCTACAAATGATCACGGTTCGAACTGGAAAGTCGAGAGATTCTTCCCTCCGTGATTTCGCTAACTGTCAGGCTTCTATGTCTTAATTATACCAAGTTAGTTGTTTTGTTTGCCATCCTTTCAGAGGACTATTGATATATTTAACGAACATGTGAATCAACTTTGCAAACTTCTTCTTTATCAATCGATAGACTCTTGCGATTCCTCAGTCTCGGTCTCGATCTTGCACCGCCTGAAACCAGCGGCTTCTTGCGACTCGTATGATGTCATTGGTCCATCTAGTGGGGGGTCTGCCAACACTGCGCTTCCCGGTGCGGGGTCGCCACTCCAGCACCTTGGGACCCCATCGACCATCAGCTCTTTGAACTATGTGCCCCGCGCATTTCCACTTCAGCTTCGCAACTCGCAGAGCTATGTCATTCCTTGTAATCAACTTTAACAATCCTCGCTAAAAAGCACCCCTTTAAGGGCGCCTTCAATTTATGCGTTTCTTGACGGCCTGCTGCGGTGCCGAAGCGGTGCGTTAGTCATACTGCACACGGACGTTCGTTTTTTTCATACAAAGCGCTCGGTGCCGTTGCCGTCTTGTTGTCGAGCGATCGCGGTACCGGCACCGCGCTATAGCCGCACCGCGCGCTTTGTATGAAAAAAAACGAACGTCCGTGCGCAGTACGACTAACGCACCGCTTCGGCACCGCAGCAGGCCGACAAGAAACGCATAAATTGAAGGCGCCCTTAGTCTGAAGTTGTTACGCCTTAAACACTTACTAAGGTAGGTACGAAGAAAAAACATTATCCACGCGGATGAAGGGCGGTTCAACTAGTGTCCAATATTTCTGTTCCGTTCTCAAATATGGGAATTAATGTCATGAATGCTTGTATAAATAGACAAATTGGTTATAATATTGAATAGGATATCCATCCCAGCGGCGACATGCATTCCGTCATTATGATAGATTACCGCTTCGCTTGACTGACGGCTGTTTATTGAGCCATTCGGTAATACATTATTCAATATATCTGAAAATATACAGCACTGTACACAAATACACTGTATTCTTAGAGGTTTTAAGGCTGCAAACATGCATAAGGCCCAACAGCGTCAGCGTAAAATTAGATTCAAGGGCGTGTTCAAAGACGCTCACAGTCTGAGTCCAATACTGTAATAACAGAATAATAGATGATAGACTGAGTTATACTGAAGAGCTATTTGACCTTATTCCGCACTCTTTCTTCTATAACCGAACCGCTAGCCACCGAACACAATTTCAGCCTCACCACCTGGGTGCCTACTGCCTGGAGAACTTCGACAATCCGTTGTGCCAAGTCTTTTTTCCGCGTACTACGAAACCGTGGAACCAACTTCCTACGACGGACGGATAAGGGGCGACCGAATTTGTAAAAAGCCGGCAACACATTGGTGGTGCCTCAGGTGCTACAAGTGTTCATGGGCGGTGGTGATCACTTAACATCAGGTGACCAGCCAGCTCGTTTGCTCACTAAAAATATTTTAAAAAAATGTACTTAAGGAACATGTCAACAAACACTTCGTAAATAGGTTACACGTAAAGCCTAAAATGAAATTACAAATGCCACTCATCTCGGGAATGAGGGGTTACCAATACCTATTGTCATTTTTGAACAAGCAATGTATGGGAACAACAAACGCATACATGCGTGCCTACAAGCGCTCAATTAAAATAACTGTTGTTGATAAATTACATACACGATTCCATGTTGTAATTACATAAAAAATTGAAAAATACAACGACAAAATAACGAAAAAACTTGTAGGCAGCATACATTTATTTATTACAATTTATAGTATTTATTTATTATACAGCACACATATTATTTATTTATATATATAGAATAATATATTACGTACATACAGGCATACATACTTACATAAACACACTTATAAATTATATATTTATCTATTATAACTATATACACAAACACAAAATTTAATCCGCAAGCATACTCGGGTGAAACCCGTAGTATGCTTAATCGGGTGATTTTGTGAGACCGGGCGAGTGGTGAGCGAGCGCGAATGATCGACAGCCGAACGGCTGCCGACGCTAACTTCGCGCGGCGGCCGCGCACGTATTTGTTAGGCGTGAATGGCGCTGTAGTCGCGGGCGCTGCTTTCACACCGTTCGATAGACTGGTACCAACCGTAGTGTACCAACACACAGATAACGATTTGTACCAAGTTCAGTCAAGTGATTTTTGCTGACTAGGACTGCATTGTTTACGTTAATTTTTCTAACTTTCTTTTCCGCTTATAATTATTTTACTGTAATATATTAGTGCTTGTATCTTTCATGCTAATTAGACTCCTTCCTAGTGCTATTGTGTTTTCTTCTCGTTACTTCCTTCTGTACCTTCGAAGTTGTTGGACCATACTTGTACCAACGGATTTCCTCACCGAGAACAGGTAACCACCGGTCCTTCATTGGTGACCCCGACGTGATGACTTCTTGGTATTTTCCAGGACTCAGGAAGAGCACGAAGATCATTTGCGCCAACTCTTCACACGTATGCAAGAATACGGTGTACTTGTGAACACGGCCAAATGCGTCTTCGGTGCACCTGAAGTTACGTTCCTGGGCTACCAAATTTCAGAGAAGGGTACAAAACCTTTAGATAGCAAAGTCAAGGCCATCGCTGATATTACCATCCCCAAAACCGTCAGAGAGCTAAGACGATTCTTGGGCATGATTAATTTTTACAGGCGATTTTTGCCCAACGCTGCCCAGATCCAGGCTCCTCTGAACGCTCTGCTAACCGGATCTGTCAAAGCTTCCCATCCTGTCGTCATAAAAGGAGAATCATTGCAAGCTTTCGAGGACTGCAAAAATAGTCTGTGCAACGCAGCCCTACTAGCGCATCCTAATTCCGATGCTAAGTTGGGACTTGTTACAGACGCTTCCGACAAAGTCATCGCAGCAGCTCTTCAACAATATGTGGACGGAGCTTGGCAGCCCCTAGCATTTTTCTCGCGCAAGCTGAGCCCATCTCAGGTCAAATATTCGCCGTACGACCGAGAGCTCCTAGCGATATACGAAGGTATTAAATACTTTCGCCACATGTTAGAGGCCAACCACTTCACTGTCTATACTGACCACAAGCCGCTATGTTACGCTTTTCATGAGCGAAAAAGTAACTGTTCGCCACGTCAGTATAGACACTTGGACTTCATCTCGCAGTTCACGACAGACATCCGACATATCGCGGGTAAAGATAATGTCGTAGCTGACACTCTTTCCCGTATATACGAACTGCAGATGCCGGTCGATTTAGAAGTCCTCGCTAAGTCCCAAACCACAGATCCCGAGCTCGCAAATTGCCTCAATGGCGAGACATCGCTTCGCCTCACCAAAATGAAAATTCCTGGCAGTCGTACTGAATTGTACTGCGACGTCAGTACCCCGACTCCCAGACCCTTTGTTCCCGAGAGTTGTCGTAGGCAAGTCTTCAACTGCCTCCACTCTCTCAGTCATCCTGGTCCAAACGCTTCGGCTCAGCTCGTTGCACAACGTTTTGTTTGGCCGCTCATGCGCAAAAATTGCCGTGAATGGGCTAAGGCATGTTTGGCCTGCCAGCGCACGAAGGTAAGCCGACACGTGTCGTCACCTTTAGGTACGCTTGCATTACCTTCGGCGCGATTCAAACATGTCCATATAGACCTGATAGGCCCACTACCACCTTCAAACGGTTATCGGTATTGCTTGACAGCCGTCGATCGCTTCACGCGATGGCCGGAAGCTGTCCCCATTACAGATATAACCGCGGAAACTGTGGCCAAAACGTTTATTTCCACCTTGGTGGCCCGCTTTGGAAGTCCGATCGACGTGGTAACTGACTGCGGAAGGCAATTCCAATGTGCGCTTTTCCAGCAGTTGGCCAAATCTATCGGATTCGAGCATCGCAGTACAACTGCTTACCACCCACAGTGCAACGGCTTAGTCGAACGTTTTCATCGACAGCTGAAGGCAGCTATAACGTGCCACGCTGACGAGCATTGGACCGAATCCCTACCCCTTGTACTTCTCGGCATAAGGAGTGCCATAAAAGAGGACCTCAAAGCTTCATCAGCTGATCTGGTATACGGTGAGCCCCTCCGACTACCTGGTGAATTCTTCGGCCATAAAGTCGCGAGCTACACCACCGATATCACTGACTTCTCAGCTCGCTTGAAGTCCTTTGCTGAGAAGCTACAACCAGTCCCAACTCAGCACCATTCCAAACCCAAAACCTTCATATTTAAGGATTTGGACACATGTAGCCATGTCTCCATTCGCGAAGACACGCTACGTGGCTCCCTCCAGCCAGCTTATTCCGGGCCATATGAAGTTTTGAAGAGAGGTGCAAAAACTTTCAAGTTAAATGTTAGGGGCAAGGACGTCACAGTATCTATTGACCGGCTAAAGCCAGCCTACATATTGTGCGAAGAGACGCTCCACCAACCCGATCCTCCCCAACCCGATCCTCCCCAACCCAAACCTCCAGATTCTCCCCAGCAACAAGCTGGAGACAGTACTGGATTTCGGACCACACGTTCGGGAAGACAAGTACGGTTCCCAAATTATTATCGTCCGTAGACACGGCCTCTGGAGGGGAGTGATGTAGGCAGCATACATTTATTTATTACAATTTATAGTATTTATTTATTATACAGCACACATATTATTTATTTATATATATAGAATAATATATTACGTACATACAGGCATACATACTTACATAAACACACTTATAAATTATATATTTATCTATTATAACTATATACACAAACACAAAATTTAATCCGCAAGCATACTCGGGTGAAACCCGTAGTATGCTTAATCGGGTGATTTTGTGAGACCGGGCGAGTGGTGAGCGAGCGCGAATGATCGACAGCCGAACGGCTGCCGACGCTAACTTCGCGCGGCGGCCGCGCACGTATTTGTTAGGCGTGAATGGCGCTGTAGTCGCGGGCGCTGCTTTCACACCGTTCGATAGACTGGTACCAACCGTAGTGTACCAACACACAGATAACGATTTGTACCAAGTTCAGTCAAGTGATTTTTGCTGACTAGGACTGCATTGTTTACGTTAATTTTTCTAACTTTCTTTTCCGCTTATAATTATTTTACTGTAATATATTAGTGCTTGTATCTTTCATGCTAATTAGACTCCTTCCTAGTGCTATTGTGTTTTCTTCTCGTTACTTCCTTCTGTACCTTCGAAGTTGTTGGACCATACTTGTACCAACGGATTTCCTCACCGAGAACAGGTAACCACCGGTCCTTCAAAACTGATGAAAAATTCCAACGCTGAGCAACTTAGAATCATGAAAAAATCTTTAGTATTTAATTGATTACACGCATATATATACAGATATACTGGGTTAATTTTAAAATACTAACAATCGTCTACATTTAATTCTATGCGTCATACCTACACAACGAAAACAATAATTTTAAAAATTCTTAGAATTTTTCTGGTGAATGTATTAAAGTTTTAATAATTTAAACAAAATTATGAACAGGAGTTGTCTAGTGAAGGTTGTAGGCATTTTAATTATATTAACCTTGCATATCCCTACTATCCCTACTAATATTATAAATGCGAAAGTGTGTTTGTTGGTTTGTTGGTTTGTTGGTTTGTTGGTTTGTCCTTCAATCCCGCAGCAACAGAGCAACGGCTTGCTGTGATTTTTTGCATAGGGGTAATTTACGGGCCGGAGAGTGACATAGGCTACTTTTTATCCCGGAAAATTAAAGAGTTCCCGCGGGAATCAAAAAACCTTTATCCGCGCGGACGAAGTCGCGGGCATCATCTAGTATATTATAAGCTTGACATAAATCAGTTCAAAATAGAATATTTAATGCCTAGTCCATCCAATTACATATGTATTATATCTAATAGTAGCATAAATACAATAGGTAGCTAAACAAGGCAACATAATCGAAATTATGCACTATTATGCATCGCAATAAATAATTTAGCTATAGAGTATCTAAATTGTGATTCAACTAGATTACGTAATGAATTGGGATTGTTTAAAATGAAGTCTCTCATGTTATTTTAACTATACTTGACTTATCCTCTGATTGACTGACTGATCTATCAATCAACGCATAGCCTAAACCACTAGAGTTAGAAACTTGTTTTGACACTAGGTTCCTTTTATAACGTAGGTCTAGGCACCCACTAAAAAAGAATTTTTTTTGAAATTCTACCCCCAAGGGGCTAAAATAGAGGGACAAAGTTTACATGAAAATCCGCCAGTTTTAAAGTTATGAAACTTGGTTACATGGCTTTCGATTAAAAATTTAAAAAATGCTTGTTTCACAGGTTTTTAAAATTTAACCCCAAAACCTAAATAGGTTTTGGGGTGAAATTGCGAATTCACTCTTCAAGTCTTTATACCCATGCAAATGTCTATAGATACCTGAAATAGTCGTCCAATTCTGCAAAGGTTGCGAGTTCACAAGATGGCAGCTGCAAGGGACGTCACAGGTCCAGGTCAAAGCTGCACAATAATCTCAGACTGTTTCAGCGACGTTCGCTTTATAGAAACCACAGTCTGCTGTTGCTGCACTTCATTTTCTGTACTTGTATTTAAGACGGCGTATTTACCCTTCACGGCCTTATTAGAGTAAGGCACAAAAACAGGTGGCAAAAGAAAATGTATGTCGTCATGTAAACACGTCACGTCGTTTTCGTCGTAGCATGGTGCGGGTGACAGGTCTATATAACGTAATTTATTTTGTGCGATATTGTTGCAACCATAAGGTTCAAATCACGGTGTAAGAGCCAGATGAACGTATCTCTAAAAATTTCAAAAATTGTTTTTTTTTTTTTCAACAACATAAAACAGGTCACATTGTGGTCCTTTATGAACTACCAAAATGACGTAACGATATATTCAATATATCACGAATTCCAAAAAAAATTAATTGTATAATAACCACTTTCAATAGAACCAGAAAAACGTAATTTGAGTACTACTAAATTAGTTTTAATTACCTTGCTACCAGTTAGGATTATATCTATGAGAGTATTTGCAAAAACAATATTTTTGTGCACATAAAATACATTTTTTTGCTTTCACGGGTCGCCCACCATGCTTACTGATTTAGATGACCGCTTTAGATGGTAGAATTTATATTTTGTAGAGCTGTGAAAAATTTAATCTATGCAGTGGTTTTTGCGTGATACATCAACTCATATTAAAAGCCAATATTTATACGTTTAAATAAAGAACGACCCGTCAAAATTAATTCACATGTTATTGCGTAATACCTGTGCAAAAACGTTATTCACCCTGCTAATATCATATACTAATATTATAAATGCAAAAGTTTGGATTGATGGATGTTACTCAATCACGCCGCAACGACTGAACCGATTTGGCTGATATTTTTTACAGAGAAATATTATAGTTTGGAATAACACATAGGCATAGAGAATAAGAGAGTTCCCGCGACAATTAAAAAGCCTTAATCCACGTGAACGAATGCGCGGGCATCAACTAGTGGATAATAAAGTTACAAGAAAAGTTTTTAAAAACTAATACCCAACTACGAAAAATTGGATCTAACAACTGACATGTCATTTTGATTTTATTGGTATAAAATGTAATATAGCCTATAAGAGCCTATGTTATAGTTCCTGCAATTCACGAGGGCGCGTGGCTCATGGTTGTGTGTGTGTCGTATCTGTATAAGTGTGAGCGAGAGCTTGCTAACGCATGACCGCTCCCACCTAGGCTCCTGACGGGCACGCACTCTTACGCAATGTGCATGCACACGACGTAACCACAAGTAAAGCGCCCGTGTCTTCGTGAGATAAACGTACTGTAAAAAGAATGAAAGGTATAGAGGAATACCGAATACGACAACTATAACTGAAATGGGCTTATCAAATTTGCAGAACACTAACGACGTGGCGATTCTATTTATAAGGAGACCTGATATTGTGAAGGGAGTCGAGCTGCCTGAATGAGAACACAAAATAAAGGTACTGTAAAAAGTTGCTATTTTTATTTTTTAGTCATAATGGTGCTTGATACAGAAGCGTTTGTCTTTACTTATACTACAAATGTGAAGGTATGTGTGTTGGTTGACCGGAAAGAAAGAATTTTTAATAACTATGTAATAGTCTGCCTCAAGAGATTGTAGCTCAAAAACCTTTTGTAACTTTTAAAAAAAAACTTAGAGTGCATATTCAAAAAAATTGTGTTTAGTATTTTTATTGTTAGGAGTCACCATTTTTTGTTTTTTCATATGTTTGTAATTTTATATTTTTAGTTTTAAGTTCTTTATAAGTGAGCAAAATGTTCTTTTGGAGAATAAATTTCTTTAAACTTAAACCTATCTCCGGATTATTATATTAGGTATATTTTAGTCAAATAAAGAACAACAATTAAAATTAATTGTAAGACAAAACATAAATGAATTTTCGAGAACTTAAAATATTTAGTCTTAGTTATACTATACACGGTGACAGTCTTACAAAAGCAAACCAGATAATGTACCCAAGGCCTATTATCCTTTAGTGGATGAATAAAATAAATTAGTGAAAATTCCAATATGTAATATAAAAGAAATATAGAAAAATTAGTTATCTATTCGAATTCTGCTGCGTATAATCCAAAAAGAATGACTAAATTAAATAAATGAAGGCTAAAGCGTGTGCTGTACCTAACTTTCGTTTCATTTATTTTCACACACGTCAAGTTAATTTTGAAGTTATGCTGAAACAAAACAGAGATGATATCAAACAGCGATTCTCGAGACGAAATATTAAGTTACAAACTTATATTATTTTGTTTACCATCGTGGTTGATAATTCTTTAGGAAGATTAATATTATTCCTCAGACTTTTGACTTGGTAAAGAAACAAGTACCTACTACCTACCTATGTCAGAACTTGTTTGTGTCTCTTTTTTATTGTGTTTTTTTCTTCCTGCCCTGGTAGCATGGGCGGGAGAAATTTTCCCCCCGGGAAAAGGATAAAACGTTCATCCCCTCGCTTAGCTTTATCCACCCGTCGAGCATGGGCACAGAGGTGGAAATAACACTCGGTGGATATAATCAGTATGTCATATATGTCAGTGGATAAAATCGAGGGATAAAACTTTTATCTCCTGCCCATGCTACCAGTGCTGAGGTAAATAAGAATAAGAATTTATTTATTGATATATTAAATTGGTTATCAAGAAGTCGCTGTTCCACTTCCAATGTTTAAATATTTGTTCATCTCAATATTATAGAAGTCCGTTTAGATAACAAAACAGAAAATGCAGAGTAAAACTTAATTTTATTGAAGCCACCACACAAAGCCCGATTTCTGTGAAAACCTGAGAGTAAAGATAACAAAATCTGCCGACCTCACAGCTTTTGTAGTGTGAACTTTGCTTTAATCTTCGTACCGGTAATTATTCTGTTTGTGAAAGTTTTTGCTGTGTACAAATATTTCTACGGTACAGGTAATACGGATTCTAATCAAAACTTTAAGAATAGAATAGAATAATTTTTTATTAAAACAAACTTTTACAAATTCCTTTCGAATTAACGACCTCCCTGGCGCAATGGTTAGCGCTGTCTTGTAACTGGAAGGTCTCGGGTTCGATTCTCGGCGAGGTCAATTTGGGAATTTATAATTTCTGAATTGTCTCTCTCTCTTTTTAAAACACACTTATATTATAAAGGCGAAAGTTTATATGTGATGTGTGTGTATTTGTGTGTACCTGTATATATTTTTACTCCTTCACGCCACAACGAATGAACTGATTGGTTGAAATTTGCAATGGAGATAACTCCCACCCAATATTAACATATAGGCTTCATTTTATCCCGAAAAATTAAAGAGTTCCTGCGGAAATTAAAAAACCTTAATCTACGCGGACGAAGTCTATATTCAATATAAGTACTCCTAAATGGTTTCTGCGTTCTTAGTACGATATGCCATAGAACTGTTTTAAAACTTCAGTATAGAAAGGGCTTGTCATATCAATAAATAAAAGAAATCATATTATATTGGTTTAATTATACTCGTATTTATTATAGGTACCCGAGGAATAGGGTACTCGACAATCACGCCCACCAGATTTATAGGCAGATGTATATTTATTCTGCGGATATCGAATTCAAACCACCAGGGCTGGGTCCGGATATATAAATTGCCTGAGCCTGCAATAGATAACCCCTCGCCGGCATAAATTCCCGGTAAATAATCTTTGTTATTAGTACTGAGTTTGGTATAGGCGCCATACATTTTGAATTCGAGACCCCACCAATGACCTCATGAAACTATAATGCGTGTATCATCCCTTTCTATCTGGCTTCGGTAATTCAAGTGCTTCATCGCCTTGTAAACTTTTATTGGCTACCAGCTGCCCGCGACTTCGTTCGCATGTATTAAGATTTTTAATTCCCGCGGGAACTACCTTATTTTCCTGGATAAAAAGTAGCATCTGTGTTATTCCAAATTATAATCTATCTCTGTGCCTTTCAGCCAAATCGGTTTAGTAGTTGCGGCATGATTGAGAAACAAACATCCACCCACTTGTATTAAACATTTTCTTTATTCTGAAAAACCTTAAATAAAAAAATGTATCATACATTTTATTTTCTTGCACGATTCATCAAAGAAATCTGTTTTCTATTATGAAATATTACAACATTAACTTAGTTCTTTGTGTTGGGGCTACGAAAATTTCATTAACTAAATGTGTACCTGCGTGATCTTTAGGAAGGATGTAAGATCTTTTATCAAATTAGTTAACTACATTCAATTTATTAATACCAATCTATATAATAAATTAATTTTTTGGGAACAATTTTGAGATTATTTATGCTGTGAATGTATTTCTCCCAACCAGTCAATAAAATAGCAAAAATGATAATATCAAGTCCATTGGAACATTGAGCATATTCAAGAACTGAAACCCATAAAAACTCCCTGGCGCGCATGGTGCGGGCTAGGTCCAAAGGCATCCCGAGGGCATTTGCTGACAGGTTTGATTGTCAGTACCTGAACCATTGTCATATGGTGCACGTGCTGACTAATCAAGCCTGTCTTAGATATAGGTAGTTTTAGGATTAGATAGTTTTTAAGGTTACTAACATTAGTTTTAATGTGTGTTTTCCTTACTAACAAATATGATCTTATGGACGAATTAAACGATTTTTATTTTATTTTTAAGCTATTGCATAGCTTCTATCGCGGGCCTTGAGCGTGGAGACCGAATCCAGAAATCCCGTAACGAAAAAACCTAAGGCTCGACGGGAACACGGACTCCTCTCACCGCTAGATGGCGTTGATAAAAAATGCTATACAATAGCTTTACCGCGGCAGTCCCCGAGTGCCACACGTCTTTTTTTTTAAAACGGTTAAGAGCTAACACTCGCTGTAACGATGAAAGAAGAAACTGCGAGAAAAATTTAAATTTTACAAAATGGATTCTGACCCTTTATTTAACCCACTTCTTATTAGCATAAAAGATGTGGGACACTCTTTCATATACCTGCATAAATTGCGCTTAGCTTAATCTAAAATATCGAAGGTTCCAATATTGGTATTCCGAGTTATATTAGTTTTGCTCCAATGATATTAGGTAACTGAAATGAAACTCTTATCTGCATACAAATTGTTATTATGAATGTGAATTTAGATTAAGAATTAAGTTTTATTCGAATTTTTAGTAGGTACTGAAAAGTTTTTCAGTTCCAATTATACTGGTTTTCGATAGATATTATTGCACCATCAAGACCGTCAAAAAGGTTTTTAAACGACTTCCAAAAAAGGAGGTGATTCTCAATTCGTCGGAATCTTTTTTTTTTTTTTTAATTTTTTATATATGTTACCCGTTTACTCGAAGACGCCTGGACCGATTTGAAAAATTCTTTTTTTGTTTGAAAGGGTATACTTCCCAGGCGGTCTCATTATTATCAGGTCAGGATCTTATGATGGGATCCTGGAGAAATCCAGTGAAGTCTTCAAATTTTATAGGCACAAAGGGTATACTTTGTAGTGGCGTTTGAAATCAGTTTTGTAAAAAAATTATTGACGTTTACATTAAGCTACCTGGTTTTACGCCCCTAGAGAATTGGTGCGTTTTTAAGACCGAGGTCTGTGAAAATCCATGCAAGAGACCATTTCAATAGTGAACGTCTATCAGTTGATACAGAAGAGAAGTTGAAGATGACGTTATAGAACCAGATCATTTGTAATGAAAATGAATCACATCGTGTTTATATTCATTACCTTGTTGTATAAGCATTCGAATCAGTAATTAAAATATTTAAATTAGCAGTACAGCGTGTTAACAATGGTACGACCGATATGAAATTAGCATTCATATTGGCGACGCGTCTACGACTTAATTTATTCTATGACACTATGGTCTAAGAGCTAATGGGTGACTTCGGTCACATGCTTGATAAAAGCTGAAGGTATAGTTAGCATTAAAAATGAACCAGCGGACCAAGTTTTACAGTATTTTTTTTATTAGTATGATTTCGATAAAAGTCCCTTTGTTGAGAATAATAATAACCTACCATCTAAACAGGGGCAGGTTTGCGAGTTATGTAAACTTAAAAAAAAAACAATTCAAAAGGGTTAATTTATATAAGCTACTAGCTAACAGACCTGGTTTGCCATACTTAGAGCAGCCCTTAAAGTTTCTTATCCGGACAGGACCCATCCCCGTTAGATTTTCAACTAATGAGAATCAATATTTTGTATCAGGTATAATTTGCCATACTAAGGTAAGCAAAAGACCTACCTTCAAGCACTCCCTCAAAATTACCCATCAGATCTCGGGCCAAAATGAATATTGCATGCAATAACCCGTTTATTATAACACTAATAGCATCCGTTAATAGATGTTGGACAAAATATCAATAAAGATATCCCAAGCGTGAGCTTAGCTGTAACGGTTCTATTTACTGAAACATATTGTATCCTAACTAATCCTAGCTAATATTATAAATGCGAAAGTGTGTTTGTTTGTTGAACAATTGAAGCAACAGATTGACGTGATTTTTTGCATGGGTATAGCTGAGGACCTGGAAAGTATAGGCTATTGTTTTCCGAAAAATAAAAGAGTTCCCGCGGAATTTTATAAACTAACTTTAAGTGGCGAAGGACGCGGATGAGTTATATACTCACAAAACAAGCGAAAATCTTGTTCCGAACGACGAAGAGTATAATAGAGTACCTACTTCATTGTTAAATGATATGACAAATTATGACAAATATCTGCCATTACGCGCTTCATTTAGCGCACGCTTGTAACATTTTTTTTTATTCGATGACAAGATAGCCCTTGACTGCGATCTCACCTGATCGTAAGTGACGATGCAGTGTAAGATGGTAGCGGGCTAACTTGGAAGGGGTATAGCAGTGTAAATTCAACCCATACCCCTAATCGGTTTCTACAAGCCATCGTGCCGGAACGCTAAATCGCTTGGCGGCACGTCTTTGACGGTAGGGTAGTAACTAGCCACGGCCAAAGCCTCCCACCAGACAAAACCTCCCACCAGACACCTCTTTTTATACATATACGATATCATAGTCTAGCATGAAACAAAAACTCTAGTTATGTGCAGTCCGGATTTATATCCGGAACAGCAAACACACAAACTCTACAAGTTTCCTCGTTACGCGCGGCGACTGAACGCCCGGCCGCGCCGCTGATTGGCTCACGGAACTTCCTAATTTGCACCCAGCTGTTGTGTATACGAATACATGACAACTGTGTTCCTTGTATAATTATTGTATTCCTCAACTGTATTCGTTATATAGAATAGAATAGACTCGTATTTTATTGAAATACTAGACGATGCCCGTGACCTCGTCACCGTAGATTGAGGTTTAATTCCCGCGGGAACTCTCTCATTTTTCAGCATAAAATGTGGACTATAATCTTCTAAATATATAAAAGGCAAAGGTGACTGACTGACTGATTGACTGACTGACTGACTGACTGACTGACTGACTGACTGATCTATCAACGCACAGCTCTAACCACTGGACCGATTGAGTTGAAATTTGGCATACAGGTAGCTAGCTGTTAGGACGTAGGCATCCGCTATGAAAGGATTTTGGAACATTTCAACCCCAAGAGGGTTAAATAGGGGGTTAAAGTTTGTATGAAAGTCCGTCATTTTTCAAGTTATATCCAAGAAACTTTGTATTTAGGCTTTAGAATAAAAATAAAGAAATACGTGTTTCACAGATTTTGAAAAATCCGCCCCCCAAGGGATCAAATAGGGGATGAATGTTAGTATGAAAGTTTTTCATTTTTAAAGTTGTATCAACTTTGTATTTGGGCTATCGATTAAAAATAAAGAAATACATGTTTCATCTAAATATATAAAAGGCAAAGGTTACTGTCTGACTGACTGATTGATCTATCACCGCACAGCTTAAACCACTTTGCATACATATAGCTATGATGACGTAGTCATCCGCTACGAAAGGATTTTTCAAAATTCAACCCCGAAGGAGGTAAAATAGGAGTTTAAGAAATCGAACCTAACGTGAGCGAAGCCGCGGGTAAAAGCTAGTATGTTAATAAGGGCTATCTTTATTCCAAATTTCAACCAAATCAGTTCTTGGCGGGAAGAAGTAACAAACTCACCTTTTTCAACTGACAATTGAACAAAGTGAGTGTTCGGAACGCCACATCTCGTACGTAGTACATTTAAATCGATGCGGCGAAATTAATCGGGAAACATTATTATACCTTAAACATCACTGCTTGTTTTCTTCGCAAAAACTTTTAATTCCTACTTACAGCCAACTCAACGTGTAACTAACATTAACACCACCGGAGTTCCTGTGCTGTACGTAGCTTCTCTTTGAACCCGACACCGGTAATTACATTTCCTTTGTCAAAAGTTTACTTTTTACTTCTTTTGCCGTTCCATATCCTTTGTGGAACCGTAATGAAAGAGAATCCTTTTGCTTTCTATATTATTATCATCTAAGTATGTCCCTACTTTATACTTTACGATGAGAAATTTTAACCCACAAATGACTCTATCTGTCGATTTCACAGGTGTTGTACAATTTTTTTTTAGAACATTAGCCTTATCTCCTCTCCCCTCCAAATAAGCGAAAAGTTTGAGCTAGGAGTGGGTACGACAATAGCCCTACGGGTAGGGTTCAAACCTGCGACCTTTCAGTTTTCAGTCCGCACCTTTAACCGTTGGGCTATTGAGGCTTCAAATAATCTGGACTAAATTTGGCAGTGAGATAGCATACGTACTGGAGATTTTGGAGCACATGGTTCGAATAACGGATGGTCGTTGAGGTACCAATGTGGTGATCTCACAACGGAAAACGCAGTAGGTATTATAAGTACGGTCTATACTACCTATATAGTATAAGTCTTACTATATAGACCGTAACATCAGACGAGTCGAAGGAAGCCACTGGATATAAGAGGCACAAGACCGAGGCATGTGGAAGTCCATTCAATAGAACTATCCAACGTCCGATAGACGTCCAACAGTGGACAATCAATTGATAAAGAAGAATTAGATTTACAGAATCCAGTACTTGTATTATATTTTAAAACTTTAAAACCATGATGTTATTAAATGCCGAATCGTAAGCACTAAAGTAAGACACTATACAACGATCGGATTCTCGAAACGGCTAATAAATAAAGTTCAAAGAAAATTCATAACACCGACTTACCAAGAAACTCAAATATTCTAAACTTACCGCCTCAGATTCTTAGCATTGTGATCACGTTGTACAAAAGGAGCGGTTATTCTATTTGTATACCTCGTGCAGTACAAGCTCTTGGGAGTGCAAGGTTTGTAGATTATTCAGACATCCAGGAATTTTTCCTATCCTTGATGGGATTCTTTTGTGTGAATATTCTGTTAATTTGAGCAGGTCTTAAGTAATAATTAAGTGCAAGCCTCAATAAACATTACGTACTATGTACTCGTATTTAAGCTATTTTATCTAACCGAACTTACAGATTCGATATTTGCTGGTTTAGTCGCTCTAATACTATGTAGAATAGAATAGAATAGAGAAATTTTATATTCAAAGTGGCTATATTTCCCGCGGCTTTGCGCTCACGTTATGTTCAATTTTTCAAACGCCTATTTTACCCCCATAGAGTTTGAATTTTCAAACATCCTTTCTTAGCGAATGCCTACGACATACTAGCTATCTGTTTGCCTTTTTTATTTTAATTTCAATTGATTAAATTTGAATGCATTTTTTTTTTTTAATTTTGATTTATAATACTATGAAATTCTTGTTATCCGCTTCAGATTCCGTGTTCGCTTCTACAGAGAACTAGGCCAAGTTTCTTTACTAGCCGTAGCAGTTCAAAGCTTATTTACGTCACAATTATTTCATGCTTCTTCGTAATTTTTCATCCGATTTTGTACCTTTATGTTATTTACACGGTATGTTGTCTCTTTTACAAGAAATTCCACGATCTTGGTGATAGTTTTCTATTCCTGTATTTCTAGCTACTATGATTTTATTTTATTTCCAACCGCCTCCGCTTCCACGGAAAGCTAAGTTAAATGGTCTAAGCTTCTTTGCTGGCCGTTCCCGTATTCAGCTTGGAGCTTGTTTGCCTCGCTATTATTATATGTTTGCTCTCACTTTTGTCAATAGACGAGTACAATGTACGTTTTTGTTGCTTTTCGTATGAATGGGGCATGGTTTGCTTTGTTAGTAGTTACAGCTTTTTTCAGTTATGTTAAAAAGCAAAAGCCACTTCTTTTCTTTGCCATGGGGATTAGCAAAACTATCAGATAACTACAGAATATGTATGATACTTTTTATCATTTTTTTATTTTTTATTCTATGATAAGATAGTCCTTGACTCTCTCCTGATGGTAAGTGATGGCAGCGGGCTAACTTGGAAGGGGTATGGCAGTGTAGATTCAACCCATATTCCAAATCGGTTTCTACACGCCATCGTGCCGGAACGCTAAATCGCTTGATGGCACATCTTTGACGGTAGGGTGGTAACTAGCAACGACTAAAGCCCACCAGACAAAATATCATCATCATGCAATATTTGAGTAATAATATTTAACATTAAAATTTTCGTATTTATATTTTGATAAAATTCTTAAGTCTTGTAGAATAGTTTTAATACTACTATATTTTTATTTAGATTCTATATTTATTGCCAGCATAATTCAGTAAGGGGTTACTTTTACTTACATTGTTGATTTTCGTATTGAAATCCGAATATATTTAAGGCATTTAAATACTACTATAATAAGTTGTAATAAATAAATAAAACGTTATTTGGCAAAGCGCCATCTTTAGTAAAAGCTAAAAATTATAACGTCTTCGTAGCTTTCAGGAACAATTTTTCAAAAACCCGATAGATGCCGCGGTTGTCTAATGTAAAACTAAGCTGATCAACAGATGGCTTTAGTAATAACATATATTATTATTATATTATTTTTTATATAAAATATCTTGAGAATATTTGGATTTAGATTATTAGTGAAATCAGTAGTGAATCGATTTAAAATCTTTAATTAATATCCTAATTTACTTACTACTATTTCTTGCCGGCTCTTCTCAGTACAATCTGCATTCCGGTCTTGACAGGTCATAAGAGCTACAAGTTGACCTACATGAAATACATAATTTTGAATTTTTTTGAATTAATTTTCTCATTAATTTTACGTAGATGGGGCTTAAAAATATTTTGACTAATTAGTAACTATTACTAGAAGTGGTAGTCGGTTTTTGTCTGCACATTCTCATATATAACTTCAAAGCTTCCAAGAGATACTGCAGTTTTCACCATTTAGAATATTTCACGAGGAAGGTTTTCATATTTACCCAGAACAATTCTATTTTTCTTAAGAATAGGTGAGATCATCCATGTTAAGTCGGGGCATGTCAATTAGCGATGGAATAAAACACTAGTATTCAGAAGTATAAGTTATAATAAAAGTTCATGTAAGTAAATTACAGCATTTTTAATAGATATATAAACTAGCACAGTGTTCGAAATATATAATATCAGATTGTGAGCATAGTTATTCATTTTAAAAATACAAATAGCTTACTTCTTCATATTTACGACTTGCATTATCCGAAAATGACAGTGATTTGTTAAATTGTACGGATCATACATCAATTCTTCCCCTAATTGCTGTTCGACCCGTACACGGTGATAATGATCTTTTATCTAAGATGCTTTTAATGAAAGATTACAATTTATTATGTAGTAGATCTTCTAATTACATTACGAAAACGCTTGTGCGCTTCTGCGAAGTTCCTTGGTCTAAGCTTCCACAGTGCAGAGAAGCCTTAGTTCTACAATGTGTAAATTTCCCCGACTTTACACATAACGTTACACTAGTAAGGTAGCACTAAAAAGAAAAACAAAACGGACAGTTTCTAAAAATCGATTCACAACTCTCTGTCATAGAAATGGTTTACGAAAAGCTACTTCTTCATTCGAATTAAAGCTAATATTCGAAAGTCTTAAATTTACTCGAAGCGGCATCGAAGCATTCCTTCTACACTTTATTACATCCATCCTAAATCAAAACTCAGAACACTCCCATCGAAGGAGGTGGTCCCCGTAAATAAGTTTTAGATCTAATTTGTTTTGCTTACTTAGAAGTGTGACCTAATTAAACATCTAAGGCAGGGAATCACAAATCTAGCACTCTTACAAGAATATCTGAAAACGAAGATCAATTTAAATGCTCTGTAACTTAATTAAATACTAAATTTGAAACTATCGATCTACAAAAATGCCGAAAAGCATTACTCATCGCCAAAAAGCTAAAATTCTTCACTTATTATATTTTATTATTAACTAATTTATATTATAATTCTATGAATATCGTTGAATTTAAGTGCTCCATACTTATTATATAAATTGTGTCTATTTTCTGAATTGAGAGTAATTAGACTATTTTTAGATAATTTTTTTACTATAAATCTATGTTTTAAATATATTATTTTTAATTTTACTTTCTTAAATTAAATAATTTACTGACTGACAAACTTCACGCATTTTATTAAGAGGCACTTCTTATGTGGCTGAATTTACACATACAATAGTGCTCAAATTTATTGCTACAAATGGCAAAAAGTCTTTAATATTTTGTTTTTAATATAAGCTAAATATAATGTCGAAGTTTATCACAAACATTGTAAGCATTTGGACTGAATGTTATTACAACTTTGAAAACAATGCGTGGATTTTCCAGTCACATTTTTGTTTTACAAATGGTATTTTACATATCTTTTCCTTATATGATTATTATCTTTAATTATACCCAAAGCATTTTTCTCTTTATACTTTCGATTCCTAAATATTTACTTTGGTTGACGTATTTGTCACTTTTGTTTTTCCTAATGCCTAAGCATCTGGTGCACGTATCTCAACAGTTACAGATGTTGGTCCTTGCGCGGTAGGAGATCTTAATGTGGCAGATCTGAGCGAAGTCGCTGAATGACCGCTACTTGCTCTTGATCCACGTCTTGAGCCTAAAGCAGATAATAAAGTCAGTAACAACCAAAAATAAGGTTTGCACTTCAAATACATGCTCAACCCAAAATCTTTTTATTAGTGACTAGAACTTATCATGCTTTAAAATGTTATTATGACATGAATTGCTTACTAAAAATTCTCAAATCAAACTTTTTATGAGCAAGTTGAAACTATCTACGGATTTTTTACTTTTAAGCTATTCCAGCTAATTCATCTTGCAAATCCTAACTATCGTAATACATATTCAAAACCACAAATATTTACGTGATGTTTTAAATTGGTGGATTTTAGAGCAAAAACTTTGTAATCTATTATTTTGAAATAAGCTAGATAGTCACTTAGTAATAGGTATGTCAAACCGATCATGCTTTTGCAATAACTACTTATCTTTGGTTCTGTTGTTGTTTAAAAAAAAGTAAAAGCAAACCTTGCGAAAGTTGTATATTAAGATTTTCATCATTTTCTTTGGGCAGTCAGAAGTTGACTTTGAACTAAAAAAATAAGATAGCAAGACAAATTATAGCATTCTTATCGAAACCATAATATTATTATTATTAGTGTAGCGTAATATTATTGCATATATTTAAAATTACATGCATAGAACTGTATTTTTAATTGCAAACAAAGAAAAATTAAAATATAATCCAAGTAACCTGAAGATTTTCGGTGTATCTGATGGCTTTGGTGGGGTCGTGCTGTCGATAGATGAAATATATGTATGAGTAATGGTGGTAAAATACCAAATAGCGAACGAAAAAGAGATTGTGAGTAACGCAAAATCAGACAAAAATATAGATGGAAATAAATATTATAAAGAAGATAAATTGAATGTTCATACCGAATTTTATAAAACCTATATATAGCTACCTGCAATATGTAATTCAGTTAAAAAATTGAACTTAATTTTTTGTTTCCGTCCTAGAATTCGAATAATAATCTTTCCTGATCAAAATTTAAATATCACATCCATAATATACAAACAATTAAAGCACAGCAATAAAGGCAATATGAAGCCAATATAGACGGAAGAATTTGATAAATATAGAAATTAAAACAAAAATTTTCATGAGCCACACTTAGAAATAGAAGAAAAAAATTAGTAATGAGAAACGAAGAAAAAGTCAGAGTCAAGAAGGAGGTAAAGAAATATTATTATGTAATACCAGGGCTTGGTGAGTGTGGTCTCAGCTCCTGTTGACTTGCCTGTCTCGATGGTGGACGCATGCTTACACGAGATCCACGACGGTCCTGAAATTTGAAGAAATAATAATTATAATAATAAATTATTATATTTAATGATTTAATAAATAAAAATGCATTGTAATTCATAAAAGAGAATAAAGAAAGAGAAGGCTAGACCTTGTAGGCGCTGATATGAGAGCCAATAAATTGAGAAAATCGGATGCACAAGACCGGGCAAAGTGGGCAAAAGCATGCCGGAAAGTGAACCCAACCTACTAGGACAACGCTTAGTCGAAGAAGAAGAAGTCATAATTTATAACAACTTTGAAATGAGATGTTATAAGAGATATATTAATGTTGGAAAAAAGTGTGAAAAAAAAATTATGAGCACAAATAAATGCCCCGAATCTAACTTATTTTCGGGTCCCATACGCCACGTCGAATTACACAATATCGGAGTTTATTAGATCAAACACGCTGCATCGATGATTTATGTCCTTTCATCAGAACGAAAGTTTATGAGATCGATCGGTTGTTTTTTTCTTTTCAATGCCGTTTAGTATTAGAAAAACGTAAAAAATGCAATTTGCACATAAATAAGATATTCCGTAGTTCTGTACCTGTGAATGCAGCAGCTTAGAATCTCGGAGTAGTGATACGTTCATGAGACGAGGATTTGGCGTATTGAAGATGGTACGATTTTCCCTCCACCTGGCCCTGAAGCGAAAGAAAATTGTGCGCTATAATACCTCCTGAGTAGTTAGCGACTCTCTATACTAGTAAGATTGGTTCGATGAGGAGAACATTAATTTATTTTCAGTCTATCTCTTGAATCAAATATATTTATTTATTTTTGTAATTTTATTTTATAAAAAAACAACATAATGAACTTTAAGAGAAATCTCTCGATACAAATAAAACTCGGTATTTTAAAGGTACTTAATCTTTTTTTAAATATGACATAGACTATTTGTTGATTGCAATTACGATTACACCTCAAGAGAACATATGAGAGAACTTATAAAATGTATAGTAGTGTGCTTGCCTAGAAGATGCCTATTCACTCTTGAATTAGGTTTCGTTAGGTTCACTTAAACTAATATTAGACAATTGAGATAAATTACACTCACTTGCTGAACAAGCGGAGTACTACGCAAATAATGACGAACATCAGAGCCATGCCGACCAACACACCAATCATTGCCGGGTCCAGAGTCCTAATAGGTTCTTCGATCTGTTTCACCGCTGAAAATATGAAATAGAGGTGGATAAATAATACAATCACAAACTAGCGCCACCGTAAGCACAAAGTGCAGAAATCCATACTAGGTCCGATTGTAAACTTTTATCTGTTTAGTTAAGCGACTTAATACATATTACAGAGTTAATGGGTAAAAAAATGTTTTACACAAAAGGTGACCTTTCATTTCAATTGGCATTCAGTCATCCGCACCATCTCGTCGTATTGTTCATTGAATGAGCAAGTTTCATTGAGTTAGTAATACTTACGATTAAAAACGAACCCTCCGTCAGCGCTCAGTTCTGCAACCATTCCATAGAGACAGATGCAGCGCTCGGTCCTGTATTCAGTCATCCGCACCATCTCGTCACATTTTTCATTGAATGAGCAAGTTTCATTGAAGCAGTAATACTTACGGTTACAAACGAACCCTCCGTCAGCGCTATTCTGCAACCATTTCGTAGATACAGATGCAGCGCTCGTTCCTGCATTCAGTCATCCGCACCATCTCGTCGCATTGTTCATTGAATGAGCAAGTTTCATTGAAGCAGTAATACTTACGGTTACAAACCAACCTCCCGTCAACGCTCAGTTCTGCAACCATTTTGTAAAGGCACACGTAGCGCTCGTTCTTGAACTCAGTCATCCGCACCATCTCGTCGCATTGTTCATTGAATGAGTAAGTTTCATTGAAGCAGTAATACTTACGGTTACAAACGAACCCTCCATCAGCGCTCAGTTCTGCAACCATTTCGTAGAGACAGACGCAGCGCTCGTTCCTGCATTCAGTCATCCGCACCATCTCGTTGCATTGTTCATTGAATGAGCAAGTTTCATTGAAGCAGTAATACTTACGGTTACAAACGATCCCTCCGTCAGCGCTCAGTTCTACAACCATTTTGTAAAGGCAGACGTAGCGCTCGTTCTTGAACTCAGTCATCCGCACCATCTCGTCGCATTGTTCATTGAATGAGCAAGTTTCATTGAAGCAGTAATACTTACGGTTACAAACGAACCCTCCGTCAGCGCTCAGTTCTACAACCATTTTGTAAAGGCAGACGTAGCGTTCGTTCTAGAACTCAGTCATCCGCACCATCTCGTCGCATTGTTCATTGAATGAGCAAGTTTCATTGAAGCAGTAATACTTACGGTTACAAACGAACCCTCCGTCAGCGCTCAGTTCTGCAACCATTTCGTAGAGACAGACGCAGCGCTCGTTCCTGCATTCAGTCATCCGCACCATCTCGTCGCATTGTTCGTTGAATGCGCATGTTTCATTAATGCCAGCCGCTGAAACCAAAGACAACCAAAGATAAATAAATATAATTTATGCCCTCATATGTAAATATGTAAAGCGTGTCAATCCGCACTTGGCGCTGGCAAAGTGTGGATTTACTGAAGTCTGGATTTAGCATCGAATTCATGGGAAAGAGACTAGGCAAAAGAGGTAATTTCGTTTCTTCTTCACTTGTCATACATAGGGAAAGTTATGACTGGTCTTCAGCGACTTCGTTTTTATATTATGGCAGCGAGGGTGTACTAAGGATTTAAGTTCAACGGAATACGTGCATGTATAGCCGCAATACTATCTTTACAGCAGCACCAGTCAATGACTTAATTTCGTGGAATTCCCGTTCCATTTTTTGTACTCGCTTTATTTTTTAATGGAACCACTTTGTACATAAACGGTAATAAGTGTGACTTATATGAGAATTGTGAGCACTTTCACAAAATTTAACATCAAAATGCACTCTGTTCTAATTACTAATAGGTATTAAAAATTCTTCTATGAATACACTAGTAGTCAAAGTGCACGGACATAATGGATGGTACTCTAACACAGAATATTTAAAATGATAATAGAAAACCACAGTTAGTATGTTGCATAGGTTGCATTGCATAGTTAATTATGAAAATTTTTGAATCCTAGATTGTATACAAGTGTAAATTAAAAATTTAAAACACCCCCGACATGTTACAACATCCTAATCGCTAGTCAGTAATAAAAATATGTAATCCGCCATTTTGTGGCGGCGGCCATCTTGGACAGATCTTGGAGAATAATTCACCTTTCAAAAAAAAAATCAAAAGACTAGGGACACCCCGTGCCTTAGAGAGCACGTAATACCCTCAGTTTGGCGCCTGCATCTTGAATCTACACACTCATTAGTGCACTATCATATCTCCTGCGTCTTTGGCTAGTCTCTCTTGGGATTACAATGCGTTCTTGAGAACAATAAAATACTATTTTTTGCATGAAATGATTTTATTTTGTAGCCATTGTTTTTACATTAATTGCCGTGTTTCATAATACATAACTCCGCAGTGGACATGCGACGCTCCACTTTGGAAGCAACATCGATCCAGTGCATTTAAGGCTTGGACAAACACAAAGCGCAGCGACGGGCGGTGGAATAATGTCCTTCCGACTGAATCTGGCCACGGCAGCCAATCTCTATAGAGATTAGCCATTTGCGCGGGAGATATTATAGTTCACAAATGTATGTGCAAGTACAGGTGCACTCTCTATTCCCTTATTATCATAGTCCGATGTAACGGAAAATCCGACATGACCGTAGAGAGAACACGCGCAGGATCGACAGCTTTACGTGCTCTCCGAAGCACACCGCCAACTTTCTAATTCCGGCCTAGTTTTTTATAATTTTTTTATAAACATATATCCACATGAACCAAATAATCATATGATATAACATCGCAGTTGACATACAACGTTTCGCTTTGTTGATAACAACGTGCTGTATGTTGCAATACTTTTCACGCACCATGTTGCATCGAACGCTAGCGTTCAAGTATTTCTAAAGTTCCAAACACACGATTAATGTTACAAAGAACTTGAGAAAGTTTAGCTTTTCGATGCTCAAACCTTGACGCCATACTTTTAATTTTAACACGTAGGTACGTGAATGCAAAGCCAAATTATTTTCTCGCGTCTTTGTCAAATTACCTTGATAAAAAAATGTGTTTAATAGATATAACATTTTCTTTAGAACATTGTGAATCTTCTGTGAATAAATCATTGGACACGTCACGTCACACCGCACTTAACGCGTTATATGTGTCCATGCCTTTTCTGTGTCCTACTCTATTTAAATAGAGGGAAAAATAGATCTTCTCACCTGAAAAGAGCATTTGTAATACTGTCGCTATAGCAAATCCGTTCTAGTTTGGATTCCTTAGAAAATAGCTCTTTTGTATTGCAGATAAAGATTTATTCAATGATGAAGAGTTGCTCAGATTGACGTTTTATCTACGTTAGGGTCAGTTCATACCGAGGCGCGATGCGACGCGACGATGGGATACTTTTATCGATAGCAACTCTCTCCTCTCTTTACTACAAAATAAAGTACAAATTTCAGTGAGTGCGCAAAAGCGACCTAGACACGTGTCGAAGTATGGTTCGTTACGCCGTCCTAAGCCGCGCTGCGTCGCGATGCGCCTCGGGGTGTCTCTCTAAGCCGAATTGACACAGCGAAATTAGTGGCTTGAAATTAGTTTCATGACATTAATTTCATCAACAATTTCGCAGTGTAAATTCGGCTTTACGCATACGCATACGGACGTACCTACACTCTGATTTAAATAGAAAAGTTTTTGGCATATTTAAAAAGATTACGTAAAGTAGATCTAATTTCAATGAAATTTCAGACCACAAGTTAGCAACGGTCATTTTCAATGATTTATTTGAACGAGCGAAGCGAGTTCTCTGAGTCAACTGGGGCGCTTGTATGTACTGGACAGAGAAGTGTGTACGTCCAAATGTCTGTCAGAGCCCTATAACTTCTGAATTACTGAACGTAATTACTTCAAATTTAAATATAATATGTAAACTGATGACCTTCAGCCGAACATTGTATAAAAAAATATAAAAAGCTTTATTTCAGGGGGGCTCTCATAGAAGCGTGTTTGAAGTAAAATTTTGTTTGTTGCGTTACATAGACTTGCGATATATCTTTTTAAAGACGACTTTGAACAGAGTACAAAAATTTTTTTTTTTAATTTTTCCCTTAAAATTGACGAAATGGGGGGCTTTCAAAGTGGAGATTTTAATTTGAGCCATATGTCAAGAATGACAAGATATTAGAACTTGAAACTTAGTGGTAAATTCAGTTATATCTTGTACTTGAACAACAAATACTAAAATTAGATAAATATTATAAAGAAACGAAGTTATTTAACTTTTAAGTGGAGATTTAAATTGAGCCATATGTCAAAAAGTATTGCATATTAGAACCTGAAACTTTGTTGAAAATTCAGTTATATCCTGTACTTGAACAACAAATACTAAACTTAGATAAATATTATAAAGAAACGAAATTATTTAATTTTTAATGCTAATAGCTTCACAATAATGCTAATAGATGGCGCTGTATCAGTAAAACAGTTTTGCGTCAAGTATTATTATTTTTTATTGCGTCTAAATATGTAAAAAGTTAGTTTTTTGGGAATTATGGGATACCGCGAGGTCTCAGTTCGGGGCGAACCACTAGTTTTAAAAGAATGAACCTGGCTGAACTTAACTTAGATTCTCTTCTTTCCTACAAATTAGGAGAAAGATTGGTAAGGAGTAAATACGACAGTCGACAATAGTACAACGGGTGAGGGAGTAAAAAAAAGGTAAAGGTAAAATACATTAAAATATTTCAACTCTAAAATACATTTTGACTTTCAAAATATGCTCTGTATTTTCCAATTAACTTTACAAACAACATCTCTTACAGATAATATAAATAATAATAATTACATTAAAAACCACTTGCATTTATTAATATTTCTTTCATTTTTGTCCACAGAAAATGCTCAATTACTAGCGCGGCTTTTCATAACGACCCTTTTTCACATCAAAGAGCCAGTTCAATTTCGTTAAAATGATCATTACAAGATTTCGGCCGGGCTCCCCTAAGAGCACTCTAAAAGAAAAACCAATTTGAATTCGACAGCTTAGTCTTGCAAGCAATCTTTGTACAATCAACGTATTCAAAAGATTCTGTAGTCTTCTTACTCAATACAAGCTCTCTAGTTGAAAGTGATAGATTTTTAAGCAAAAAATAAGCTACATTAGTGGTTCTTAGTTGGGTCATAAACCTATTTTATAATCCTTACTAATATTATAAATGCGGAAGTGTGTTTGTTTGTCGGTTTATCCTTCAATCACGCTGCAACAGAGCTACGGATCGACGTGATTTTTTGCATGGGTGTAGCTGGGGACCTGGAGAGTGACATAGGCTAGTAATTTATAATAATGTAGCGTTTATCTCACGAAGTCACGAAGTTAATATAATATTAATAGTAGCAAATATTTCATTATTTTTAATCAAAATTTGAAAGATAGAAATGGTTACTGTAAGTTATCCTTAAAAGATAGACATATGCTGTCGTGGACTTTTTTCCTCTTTGAGAGGAACAATTCACCCATACATCATTTTCATGCAATAACAGTATATATGACCCAGCGCACGCCTTGAAAACGTTTAAGAGTCAAAAAAAAATTCCGACTTCTTTAACAAATTTGCACATACCTAATATCTAGCCATAATACATTTATGTTCATAATATATAACCTGATGTACCTTTGAATGTACCTTTGAAATGGTGAAAGAATTTTTAAAATAGGTGCGGTGGTTCCAAAGTTTGCTCCGGACATACACACAAACTCACAAAATCGCGCTCTCTTTTTATTATAATAGATAGTATAGATTAATAGCTTTATTAGTTAAGTTGTGATGAGTGACTCACGTTTTCCACATTTGTCGACGTGGTTGGTGGCCTGGTAGTCGGGGTGGCAGCGGCAGGTCTTGAGGATCGAGTCGCAGACCGACTCCGCGAAGCCGCAGTCAGCGACAGTTGAGCAAGTGTCCCCGTACATCATGGCGCCGCGCTTTGATGGATCTGAATGGATATCGAAGGTTTTTATTTTTATTAAGCTATTGCATAGCTTCTATCGCGGGCCAGCGTGGAGACCGAATCCAGAAATTCCGTAATGAAAATAACCTGACACGGGACTCCTCTACGGTGAGCCGGTAGATGGCGCATTTTTTATCAACGCCATCTAGCGGTGAGCCGATAGATGGCGTTGATAAAAAATGCTATGCAATAGCTTTACCGCGGCAGTCCCCGAGTGCCACAGGTCTTTTTTTATTTAAAACTAGCGGTCCACTCCGGCTTCGCACGGGTAAATAAAATATATAGCCTATGTCAATCACTGTTAATGGATGTTATTATACATATAAACCTTCCTCTTCAATCACTCTATCTATTAAAAAAACCGCATCAAAATCCGTTGCGTAGTTTTAAAGATTTAAGCATACATAGGGACAGAGAAAGCGACTTTGTTTTATACTATGTAGTGAAGTTGGAAAACCAAGAGCTTATAATACTACATAAACTTAAAATTAGGTGACTAATCCTATTATCTTACTAATATTATAAATGTGAAAGTGTGAAAGGGTGGTTTGTTAGTCAATCACGTCGCAAGGACTGGACCGATTTGGCTGAAATTTGGCACAGAGATAGATTATAGTCTGAAATAGTACATAGGCTACTTTTTATCCCGGAAAACTAAAGAGTTCCCGCGGGAATAAAAATCCCTCAATCCACGCGAACGAAGTCGCGGGCATCAGCCAGTAGCTAATAATAGGTTTTCACAGATAGAAACTAAATGAACCCACCCGGTAACCGAGTGCATAGTAAAATTTCCAGAAAAATCTGCAATTCATTCTATTTTAGATCATAATAATTGTTCTCTCATTTATTGCTTTACCACATTTATATTTCATTCAGATCAGAATTCTTATCATGATTTAGGCTATGTTCAGATGGCTGAATTGCGACGCGCGTTTTCAAATCGCGCGCTTAGACATCCTAATATATACCTAGCAACCGTTCACATGCGCGCGCGTTAACGCGCGTCAGCAAGCGTCAACGCGGCGCTCAGAGAAAAAGTTTCTAGACGCAGACAATCGCGCGTTGACTCGCGCTTTGATATTAATGTTATGTCCGTTTGCTGTTCAGTTGAGCGCGCGCTTTCATCACGATCGTATGTAATTTTGTTAATTTTCGTAATTATATTTTGTTTTCGCATTTAAAATGAGCGAAATTGAAGATATTGACATCGACTTATTAATCGATGAAGTAGAAAAAAGGTCAGCAATTCTATTTTAGATTCATGGTCTCTTAGATTCGGATATAGTGTCGCAAACAAACTGGGTCTATTTTTCAAAATTGGATGAACCCAATGTGTACATTTTCTTTTTCTATATTTTTCTTTATAATATAACCACAAAATAATAGCCTCTTCCACGTCCATTTTCTACGTTCTACCGAACTAGACTGACGAGTACTCTCGCAACGCGCATTAGCGCTCATCATCTGAACTCTCTTCAAATTTGATCGCGCGTTGACGCGCGTTAACGCGCGTTACATGTGAACATAGCCTTATTGTACGTAAATTTTATTGCGAATTATGGCTATGTTCACATGTAACGCGCGTTAACGCGCGTCAACGCGCGATCAAATTTGAAGAGAGTTCAGATGATGAGCGCTAATGCGCGTTGCGAGAGTACTCGTCAGTCTAGTTCGGTAGAACGTAGAAAATGGACGTGGAAAAGGCTATTATTTTGTGGTTATATTATAAAGAAAAATATAAAAAAAGAAAACGTACACATTGGGTTCATCCAATTTTGAAAAATAGACCCAGTTTGTTTGCGACACTATATCCGAATCTAAGAGACCATGAATCTAAATTCTTTAATTACTTTAGAATGTCTACAAAGTCATTCGACAATTTGCTTCAACTCAAAATATAATTACGAAAATTAACAAAATTACATGCGATCGCGATGAAAGCGCGCGCTCAACTGAACAGCAAACGGGCATTACATTAATATCAAAGCGCGAGTCAACGCGCGATTGTCTGCGTCTAGAAACTTTTTCTCTGAGCGCCGCGTTGACGCTCGCTGACGCGCGTTAACGCGCGCGCATGTGAACGGTTGCTAGGTATATATTAGGATGTCTAAGCGCGCGATTTGAAAACGCGCGTCGCAATTCAGCCATCTGAACATAGCCTAAACCCTATATTTACAGTAAGTACACTGAAACTCTAGAACGCCTGGGTGCATGAGTACAGTTTGTGGTTAAACCACTTCGAAATTTGTTTGTTCCACATTCTGCTTAACAATTTGCAAACTAAATGTTTTTGTTTCTCCATTCCGTTGAACTAAGGTCCGCAACTAGGCGCGCTGAGTGTTACAGCCGACGCTCAGCATTTTATTTATTTAAACACACTTTACAAAATATTTCGGAGGCATTTAGAGAAATCAGAAAATACGCTATTGTAGCTACCTAAAAAAAATTATAGAATTAAACAAAAATATGAAAAACTAAATTTTTTATCCAAAACACGACATGCTTTTCTTTTTTTTTTCTTTCGGCGGAATTTCCTACTTACAACTTTTCTGCTACGAGTACTATTTACCCCTGCAATACCTTCGATCGTGCAGGGCGCTGAAGAGGAGAGGTAGTTCTACGCACTTTCGCACTCTAGCCAAATAGACGGGGAGCAAAGCCAAAGTAGGCTGCGTCAAACAGACACGTCCCTATTTGCGAAATGGGGCACTGACCTGCTATCTCCGCTGGCAGACGCGGGGTTATCGACATCATATTTTATTTAGTTTCTAATTTTTTGAACGGAGACAAGATAATTATATAAACTGGAAACTTATCAAACACACCAGAGGTGGTGACTTCAACCTCGGCCGAGCAGAACCCGAATTCCGCCCGCCTTGAGCGCTGGGCACGCATGCCGCTCACTCTCCCGTATCACATACCAAGACAACCGACGACACTTACCAAACGCAGCGGAGATGGTGACTTCAAGCTCGGCCGAGCAGAACCCGAACGCTGCCCGTCTTGAGCGCTCGGCACGCATGCCGCTCACTCTCCCGTAGCACATTCCAACACAACCGGGAACCTTACTGAGCGCAGAGGAAGTGGTGAATTCAAGCTCGGCCAAGCAGGACCCGAGCGCCGCCGACTGCCTCGAACGCTGGGTGCGCATGCCGCTCACTCTCCCGTAGCACATTCCAAGACAACTGGGAAACTTACCGAATGCAGCGGAGGTGGTGACTTCAAGCTCGGCCGAGCAGAACCCGAGAGCCGCCGACTGCCTCGAACGCTGGGTGCGCTTGCCGCTCACTCTCCCATAGCACATTCCAAGACAACTGTGAAACTTACCGAATGCAGCGGAGGTGGTGACTTCAAGCTCGGCCGAGCAGAACCCGAGAGCCGCCGACTGCCTCGAACGCTGGGTGCGCTTGCCGCTCACTCTCCCATAGCACATTCCAAGACAACTGTGAAACTTACCGAATGCAGCGGAGGTGGTGACTTCAAGCTCGGCCGAGCAGGGCCCGAGCGCGAGCAGCGCCGCGAGCGCGGCGAGCGCCGCCCGCCTCGAGCGCTGGGCCCGCATGCCGCTCACTCTCCCGCGTCACATACCAACAGACAACCTGGAAACAGATATTACACTATTTAGTTACAAGTTCACTATGTATAAAGAGACGAGCGACAAAAACCGTCTTGAGCACAGAACACTATGCGACTGGGCAAACACGTTGATCAGGGATTTTACTACTGCATCGCGTACTCTGTCGCTGTGATCGGTTGCGATACTTTACAGTAGGTAAATATACCTGATATTCTCTGATATTTTGGATGAAATGAATAGAACCTAAAGCATTGTCATAAATTCATCATTATCATCATTATCCCAAACCAGTACACCACACTGGCTAAGTGTGTGTTGAAATTCTTATACAGGCCTTTGACTAAATGAGAACCCTCAGGCATGCAGGATTTTTTCCATTGTTAGTCATCATAAATTCGGTCGACGACGCCGCGATGTTAAATCCTACCTACTACTTCAGGTAAGACTTTAAGTTACCATCTTACCGATAAAGACGACATGGGTGTAAGTAACCGTCATACCCCTTTCAAACTAAGCTCGATTCCATTTTTCATAGTCACTATACTTGCGAGTATAACCAAGTGAAATGGAGAGCCTTTTTACCTGACTGCGGCACGCAATGGAAGATAATGTGTTTGACGATTCGAATGCACTTTGTAAAAGTTTATTTGAATAAAAAGTTATTCTATTCTATCAGTCTAGGTATGTATGTATGTGGCTCTCTGGAGACCAAACACGTGGACCAATTTTGATGATTCTTACCTCAATCGATTCGTGTTAATCTTTGGAGTGTCACAAAAGACATGACAGTAATCATAATTCAATATTTTCGACCACCAGAGGCCATATTGCGAAAAAAAAAATGAAAGTCGATGAACTATGTTAAATGGGGTAACATTAAATAGGTATTTGAAAATCATTGTTAGGTTTCTTTGATCATTTTTCAGTTTTAATGACCCTTTACAATTTACAACAATTTAAAGTCATTTTAAGATTGCGAAATTTATCGCCTTAAAATCCTAACTAAAAAGTATAAAATAAAATATGTAATAAATTTAAAAAAATCAAAAACCCAACTGCGTAAATAAAAACTGAAAAGGAAAAAGGAAAAACAAGTCTAGTAACCTTGGTTTTTCCTTTTCACTTTTTATTAACGCAGTCAGATTTTTGATTTTTTTAATTTAATATTTTTTTTGTTCCGAACTATTTTAGAGCTATTTCCAATTACACCTAGAGAATTCACAGCGGCCGGATAGATCTCATTAATATAATTAATTTAAAACGCTGAAATTGCTCGGCTGAAGGTATTTAAGTCATTTACCCACGCCCGCTGCATTATGCATTCATAGAGCGTTCCAAGCTAAGAGGCTTAGGAGCTAAGTGGGGGAAATGACGGCAGAACGGGCTATATTGCTGCTTTGATTTAGATTTATGATGCTTTTGAGAGTCGTCTCGTCTGTTAACAAGATCACTATCGTTTATCACTGCCTACTTAGTAGGTATACGTAATTAGTCCGATCCTTCTTGTAAAGGCGCTAATTTCAGACTCAGCTGAGTTATAATTTACTAGACGATGCCTGCGACTTCGCCCGTTTGGATTAACGTTTTTTAATTTCCGCGGGAACTCGATAATCGAATAGTTAAGCTGAAGTGAAGTGCGGCATACAGATGGTCTTTGGGATCATAAAGTGCTGGAGAGACGTTGCAGCGAGAAGCGTAGTGTTGGCAGTCTCACTAGATTGACCAACGACATCACAGACGAGTCGCAGGGAGCCGCTGGATACGGGCATATGGAAAAAGACCAGACCGGAGACCTATGTCCAACTGCGTCTATCAGTTGATAAAGAAGACGATGAAGAAGAACTGGATACTGTAGCCGCGTAGTGCGTGAAATTCTTAAGTCACTAAACGTTTGGAAAGCTTAACGTGACATAACCGCGACGATATTTTCCTAAACTTTTAAAAGCTCCAAAGACTCTTCCGGCAGTTTGAAAAACTTTCGAACTATTGCAATAACTTAGAATCTCGTTATTCCGATAAAGTTTGAAAATCTTAGAATAAATATTCTAAGTTTCTAGTTTTTGGTAGCTATTATCATTCTTATTACTCAAAATACCTACCCAGTTATTTTCATAAAATCAAATAAAAACACATAATATCTAAATCAAATGAAATGGATGTTGTCAACTAATAAAACCATTAATGACTTATAAGTAAAATACATATATTTTACTTATTTTGGAAGACTGCTTACTGTTTAATAAATAATAATTTATTTTTAACAAAGCCAACATCCCAATTAAAAAATAGGCGACCAACGTGAGAAGATTAGAAGAGAATTTTATGTCCGTCGGTCCCGGCTACCCTTCTATCTAATTTATTTATCTAATATTTATCGTTATATACAGTGCAAACAAACAAATAGTTAGTCAGATAGGCTATTTTATGGTTCATTGCACCCTCTAGTAATATGATATCTCTCTGGATGTGCCTACCTACTCATAATACATTTATGTACCTCTCCATATAAAATAAATAACCACTAAAAAGAGATTCTTCTTCCATAAAATACCTCAATAAATTTCCGTTCACGAAGTTCATTGAACCCTGTATAGTATGGTAGGCGTAAAATTTTATTACAAATTCATCTTTCCTCCCAGCTCCCGATATTTTATTTTTACCCGACTTCGGCAAATATAATGGAAGCTTAATGATTTTAGCAGTATGTGTATGTATGTATTTGACTATTTACGAATATTCCACCGTAGCGAATACTACTGAGCCGATTTTGGTAAATGAGGTGTTAATCGATTCGTTATGATGCATGATGGTCCGGACTATATAGGCTACATTTTAAACGAATATAACGACCGAGCTCCATACAAAGGAAGTTTAATTTCTATTTGAATATTAACCAATCAATGGTTAATGGTTTAAATAGATAAATATTCAAGTAGATCATCTACTAGTCTGCGAAACGCGTTCTGAATTGAGAAGAGCCTACATCAATCTCAGCTCGTGATATTTATAATACCTACTCAGATAGACCTCTGAAATGAAATAAAATTGAAATGATATGTAAATGGAAATGAAATTCAAATTCAAATGAAATGAAATGAAATTTAATGAAATAAGGTTAGTTAATTATGAATGATCTATTTTTTGTTAGGTTGAGACACTGCTGCCTAAGATAAGTTCACAACTCGTAATATAGGTAGACATCAGTTATCTCCCCTTACATTATCCTTATATATTATGCTAACAATACAATTTTCTCTTGTTTATACTGTGTTATATCTGAGCCTCTAAAGGTACGATTCTTACACGAAATGGACCCATCAATCACTTCGTTAATGAAATAATTTATGTAACCCGGAAATGCCTCGAGCAATATTTTTGACGCAACAAAAACAATTTGTTTGAAAAATCGTATCACAAAGTGACTTGCAGCGAGAAATGCGATTGTTAACTTTTGCTTTGTTTGTTTACTAGGGCGGCTATGATACGAATAAATAACCGAGTAGAAGCAAAACTTCCAAAGACTGTGCAAAACAAGGATTCATAACTATTTTTAATTATCTTTTTTGGTAGGGTTGATTCAGGAGAATTTTTCTTTTTATATAAATGAAGAATAGTAAAACTACATAATATTTATTAGAGATTTCTAAAAAGTTGAACGGTTACAAATAGTAGCGCGTGGCTCATACACTAAGCCTGAGATCTATAGAGATCAGCTCAAACTCAAGATAGAGAAGATAGAGGCTAGACATGAATAAGTCTCGTTTTAACTCTGTCTCTGGGTTTAGATATTTAGAAAGCTACTCAAATAAACATTTACAAAGGTGCTTTTGAATCGTCAAGTAAATCTTAAAATTCTTGCTATTAGTTCTTGATACAGATCTCTAGCATGACTACGGAATCCTTACGACATGGTCTGGTGTCTGGTGGGAGGCTTTGGCCGTGGGTAGTTACCTCCCTACCGGCAAAGACGAGTAGAAACCGATTAGGGGTATGGGTTGAAACTCCACTGCCATATCCCTTCCAAGTTAGCCCACTACCATCGTAGACTGCATCATCACTTACCATGAGGTGAGTCGAGGACTATCTTGTCATCGATTTAAAAAAAAAAATGAAAACTGTTGCACAATAAAGTCGCCAAAGTTCGCTGTAACCATTATACAGAGCAACGAGAACCTGCTGACCCCGCATTGATTGGCGCGGGTTTTCCGAGCGTGACACACGCACGTTTCAATTATTTTTATTGTACCTACTGTTCGGACTAACCGAGTTCGAGTTTAACCCAACAATCGGCAGCGCCGATAAGCCTCTTTCTCTTATGGGCTTTCAGCTTTATCGGTCTTTTTCCTATTTAGTTTTGGGGTGTTTTAGTACCGTTCGTTGAGAGTGACGTTTCAGTTTTAGGATATAAAGCTTAGTTGCAACTTGCTATAGTGGTCATTTGATTGTGTTGTTTCCAACCGGTGGTAGAATCATGACGTGTCATAAGAGCTACAAGTTGGCCTACATGAAATAAATAATTTTGATTTTTTTTAAGCAACATTGACCCAAGTCAGTAGCTGGATGTGTGCCCTACTATCAAGGTAGCCTATTTAAATCTTATCAAAATATATAATATGAGCATTTGCTTTAAATAAAGATAATAATAACATTTTTTACTTAGATACAAAGTAAAACAGGGTCTACTAAGGCATTGTTTCTACCTGCAATCAAAAGCGGCCTTGACTGAAATAATTCACGGAGTGAGGTTTGAAATGTGTTATTATTTACTCAGAGTAAGCTTGACATACAAATAAAATGCGCAAACAAGTAGGCTGAAATAATTAGCACTGACATAAACAAAATTACAAAATTACAACGTGTGTTGCAATCATACTTGAAATATTACAAATCTAGGAAATAACGGGCGTATTAATTAGTCAGAGAATTAGATATAAAATATACTATAGTGTTTAATATGGATAAATGAATGAAGAAGTTTCATGGTTTTGAAAAATTAATTAAGTTTTTCAGGTCTATTTGCTTAAGAAACATCAGTACTAAAAATTGTACTAGATGGCGCTGTTTATTTTTATCTCACGCTTGCAGCACTATCTTGTCAAGTAGAAAAGTTCAGTATTTTTTTTATCCTGTTGGGACCCGTACCTCTACGACAAAGTCAAAAAGAAGGGTTATGATTTTAGCAGTCTACATATTTATGTTATGTATGTACGAACTTTCTACCGTAGCGAATAAACTACTGTGCCAATTCTAATGAAACAGAATTTAATCGATTCGTTATGATAGTCCGGGTGACATGGGCTACATTTTATACGAATCGATCGAGTAACAAACATTCATTCATCCATCCATTAATTCATACAAACATCCAAACTTTTGCATTTATAATATTAGTAAGAAGAAGGATTAGTAGTAGTAGTAGTACACCTCATAGTAATATTTGTTAACACCAAGTATCAGCTAAAGCTATTACAGTTTTGGTTCAAAGAGCATTTCATTTCCATTGTGTGACATGAAAAATCTGAAATTTTTTTATCTGGATGTACACTGCGATGTTATGTAACGACTAACTACATGACGTAGATATTCACTACGCCAAGAGGACTAGATTTTACAGTGACACGGCAGCCGAAATACAAAGGGTCGTACTAACAAAGTGTTAGAGTGTTACCAATTTGTCTCGACAGTGACACTGCGTTAGAGTGGGTTTCTTTCACAAGTTCGCTTACAGCTACGAACTTCTCTTCAGGTACCTATTTGTGTTGCTTTACGGGGCGGGATTTTACACGCTTTATTCTAATTAATAATAAACTAAGGGATTAAAGTTTCTTTTCACGAGAATGTATAACGTAAAACGCTTAAAACGATATTGGATTTTTCTTCTTTTGGTTAATAACTTTTGTGAGTGCCAAGCCAGTACAATGCACTTCGCTAATGTCAAGTAGGTATATAATATTGCCAATACAAATGCTGTCAAAATATCAACTTTATTTATCACCCTCCGTAGCGCAGTGGTGAGCGCTGTGGTGTTCTAACTGGGGTGTCTCAGGTTCGATTCCCGGCGGGGGCAATTTGGGAATTTATAATTTCTGAATGATCTGGTCTGGTCTGGTGGGAAGCTTTAGCGTTGGCTAGTTACCACACTATCGTCAAAGATGTGCCGACAAGTGATTTAACGTTCCGGTACGATGGCGTGTAGAAACAGATTAGGGGTATGGGTTGAATATACACTGCCATACCCCCTCCAAGTTAGCCCGCTACCATCTTAGACTGCATCGTCACTTAACATCAGGTGAGATCGCAATCAAGGACTATCTTGTCGTCGAATAAAAAAAACGCATAAAGTTTTAGAAATAAGTCCTAAGCGACTTTGCTTGTGATTACAAATGAACATCAAAATTCGTGTAATAGTTCCGTATGGTCTTGCAAAAATCTTGTAGAAAGGAATGTCCCATTGTATTTGGGGACAAGAATAGCCCAAGTCACTCCTTATTGAATCTTTCACATACGTAAGTTCCGTCTAATTTGATTCCACTGATAATTACATTTTCCGGTACCCGTAAAACCTTCGTATCAGCGTAGTCTGCCCAGGCCTTTGGTAAAGCCGCCCTTTTGCTCTGATCCATTTTAATTACGAATTCATAAGATATTAGTGGTCTGATGAGACAGTTAAGATTTCGTAATTTCCTAATCTTCTGTAATATTAAGTGGTTCACCCCGAATTAAGAACTCGTGTTCCATAATAATTTGAAGGTACTTTGAAAAGTAAGTACGTAAAACTTTACGTACCTAGTAAGTGAAAAAGTACCTAGATAATTTTTTGCAAAAAAAAGAGTTAGCAAGCATTCATTTTATTTCTTTGTAATAATAAATGATTAATTGAATTAAATTGAATTTGTAGTGACTGAAATTATACATAAATATTTATGAAATTTTATACAAGCTTTTGCTATTACGAAGTTTTTGACATAATCTTCGCCCCAAAATATCTATAATATAATAAACTATAACTTGCTTTTGCCAGCGGCTTCGCTCACGTTAGGTTCGATTTTTCAAACCGCTATTTTACGCCCTTAGAAAATTATAACTTTCTGACATTCCGAGTGTCAGAAAACTATAACTTTCTGACATTCCGTGTGTCAGAAAAATATAACTTCTGTCAGACGGACAAGTGCAAATCCACTCGACTACACCCGGAGACCTTGCTTTGTTCGGTCAATGAGGATTAAATTGCACGGCCCAATGCTGAGTTGGCGCAATTCAAGAACAAAAGGAAAAGTTAATGACTTTTCTTTTGAAAGATAACAAACATGAGAGTGGCGGAGAGGTCTGCTTGGAAATTAACAAAGGACTGCGTCATGTCATTATAGGCGGAAGTTTAATAGCCACGTGGATAACGACCTGTGCGAGATACGGGGTTCGATTATTATCGATCGGGACAAGTTCGGAAATTTATCCTTACATCACACTATCATAGTATCACAGTAATCACACTTATCATACTAATATTATACCGGCGACAGACACACACACACACACACACACACACACACACACACACACACACACACACACACACACACACACACACACACACACACACACACACACGCGCAAACACATATGTTTGTTATTCCTTCACGCCACAACGACTGAACCGATTTGCTGAAAGGAATGGAGATAGCTCATACTCAAGATTTACACATAGGCTACATTTTATCCCGGAGTTTCTGCGGGAATCAAAATATTACCGTAATCCACGGGGACAAAATTGCGGGCATCGTCTAAACCTTACTAATTTTAAAATATGCGAGTGTGTTTGTTTATTAGTTTATAGGTTTGACCTTCAATCGCGGTGCAACAGAGCTATGAATTGACCTGATTTTTGCATGGGTGTAGTTGAAGAGCTGGAGAGTTACATATCCTGTCATCATCACAGGAAAGGGAAACAGAGAACTCTCGCTAGATATTTAAAAAGCGGACTCCACGCGGACGAAATCACAGACAAAAGCTATTAAGGATGATTATAATCTAATAAACTAACGATATACATGTATTTTATCAACAAAAAATAAGCACTTTAAAAAAAACTGAATAAATCGTAAATAAATGTTAGGAAAAAAAAAACAAAAAAACATAAGAGGTTTTAATATTGTAATATCAATATAACTGTAGATTTTGATCGTACTTTTGTTCTTATGTCGCAGACAGTGCTCGCGGAGTCGCGCACGAATAAACCTTTTCTTAGAACTGCTGAAAGCACATTGTGAAGCACGTACCTACCCTCCCAATGAATGCTTAAGACAAGTCACCCTCTAGCGTCCCCAAGTGCGCCCCATGCAAACAAAGTTTAATTTTTAAACGACTTCCAAAAAGGAAGAGGTTATCAATTTGACCGGTATCTTTTTTTTTTAATTATTGCTCACCTTATGGTGACATATAAGAGACGCATTTATTGAAGTTGGGAAAGCGTCGCGCATCGGTTTCATCGTTTTTATTTAAGCCGCCCGACTTCAACAAACGTGTACAAACTAAAATTATTTTTATACTTTCTAGTGGCGTTTGAGGTCGGTTTTTTAAAAAGAATTTTTATTATCTTTAACTTGCTACTCCTTAAGAGCGCGTGTAATGGTATATCTTCAGATGCAAATTTGATTTTTACAGCATTAGATCAAGTTTTAATTAGCCGAAAAAAAAAACAGGCAAAATTACATCATATTTCCAAAGGACGATACTGAGTAGAAACTTAAAATAATGAAAGTTCGACAAATAAAATCGCGAAGTTGGGTCTAATTTTTAACCAATTTGCATTTATTTTCAATGTGATGCATATTACAGAGTCAAAATTTTTCTAGATGTTTCGTCCTAGTTAAATGACTAACAAACTTGATGTATGGGGCGCGCTAGAAGTAAACTTCTGTTTACAAGTACAACTTCCAACTTCATAACGCTGACGTCATACAATACTATACCTACAATTTCTATAGAAAGGAGGTGGGTTGATAAGGCCCAAAATCCGCCCCTCATACACTCAAAAAAAAAAAGTTCCAGATTCCGACAAATTGTAAATGTATTTATATACTTGAAGATATAAACTTTATTTTAATATAAAGTTTAGGTGATAAAAAAAATAGTAAGTTACAGAAAATATTACCCAAAAAGAGAGTGTTTCTTTTACTTTTCATACATTTTCATACATTTTAGTCGTTTTTTAAGCTTTGAATTAATATTTTAGTATGAGGCGCTCCATGAACCAAAATAAATTAATACTCATATAAAAGCTTATAAAAAGGAGCATCATTATCAGTTACGTTTACCATGGTTCATGGAGCGCCTCATTCTAAAATATTAAATCAAAGCTTAAAAAACGACTAAAATGTATGAAAATGTATGAAAAGTAAAAGAAACACTCTCTTTTTGGGTAATATTTTCTGTAACTTACTATTTTTTTTATCACCTAAACTTTATATTACAATAAAGTTTATATCTTCAAGTATATAAATACATTTACAATTTGTCGAAATCTGGAACTTTTTTTTTCGAGTGTATGAGGGGCGGATTTTGTTGCCTTATCAACCCACCTCCTTTGCCTGTAGGGATCGTGCGAAACTGACACGATTAATTTGAATTGCAATCATGCTATCTTACTCACACCTACTGCAATACCTTTTGATGTGAAAGAGAAATCTACTCGCATTTGCCACGTGCCATCCAATAGTTTAAATTCAAAGCCCATTTATGAAAAGCGTATGAGTACGTGTAGGCTAAAGCTATATGACAGCTTTTAACGCGACCTATTTAATCTATCTGAAGAGCTGATGCTAGACTCAAAGCTAGAATGAAAAGGTCTAGGTAAGTCTAATAGGGGATACACACGGGTCGCTTTTTGTCGTGCGGCGTACAAATGTACTAAACCCACTAAGCCGTAGATATTTAAAATCACAAACGCCATTCGCATTCCTCTCGAATTTTGTCGTGTGGTAGATACCGCCGCCGCATTTGGTGGGTAATTAAAATCGAGCGTGAAAATGCTCAATCGCAGACGATCGCTTGCTAATTAAAGGTAGCGCTAATATTTAGCTAATATTTAGCTAATATTATGCTAATATTTAGCGCTGAGTTCGCAATTCGCATGTTGGTATCAATTTTCAATCAAAAATTAAATTAATTAAACTCTGCTGCTTAAAATATGCTGCAGTTTTTTAAATATTTTAAAGCTTACATGGCGCTATATTAGCAGTTAATAGTTATGCTACCAGCCTCCTTTTCACGTAGTCCGGGGTTCGAATCCCAGAACCTGTAACTTTTCGGGAGTTATATGCGTTTTAAGCAACTTAATACATGCTGTAAGGGAACCTGCATGCCTGAGAGTTCTCTATAATGCTCACAAATGTATGTGAAGTATGCCAATTCCCACTTCGCTAACGTGGTGGACTATGGTCTAAACCCTTCTAATGAGTCCCAGTAGTGGAACGCTGATGGGTTGAAATTATGATGATGGAACCATATACATGGTTTAACACTAGGGCATAGATACTTGGAACAGCGCTTGCGATTTAATATTATACTAGCTATTACGCGCGACTTCGCTCGCGTCAATTTCTGTTATTATGATCGCGATTAAGAAGTTTTTAAAAGAATATATTTTAAATTATGGATAATTTTCCCCGTTTTTGCAACATTTTTCACTGATGCTTCGCTCCTATTAGTCGCAACGTGATGTTATATAGCTTAAAGCCTTCCTCGATAAATGGACTATCCAACACAAAAAGAATTTTTCAATTCGAACCAGTAGTTCCTGATATTAGCGCATTCAAACAAACAAACTCTTCAGCTTTATATATTAGTATAGATTGTGTAAGTAAATGGATAATAAGTACCCTGAAATAAAGAATAAACACATGACCGCGAAAGTTTCTTCCAACTGATCGCCAAGCGTCAGTTTGTAGATGTCACCACATGACGATGCGGATAATAAAATTGGATTCGGATTAAATCACTAACCGCACGGTGAAAATCAACCCGTGTAAACCTTCCTTTAGTGCTGAAAAGAGATAAATTACACAGTTGCACACCTAGGCAATAAAAAAGGGGAATTCAAGATGCACCTTCTAAAGAGTACTTGAATATAATAGAAGGTTAATCAGTGCACTTGAGCTAAGTCAGAGTCTGAGCTTGCGTCACCAGATTTAAACGAGCTCTTAAGGGTGTCACCTGACACCTGTCAGCATTTTTCCTTTGATCGTTTTAAGGACAGATTCTTGGAAAGACAGATTCTTAAAAGAACAGAAATGGTTCAGTTTCACACAAAATTCAAAACTGGTAATTAGATGAAATTATTTTTAACTAGCTTTTGCCCGCGGCTTCGCTCACATTAAGTTCGATTTTTCAAATCCCTATATTATCCCCTTAGGGGTTAAATTTTCAAAAATCCTTTCTTAGTGGATCTGTAGCCAAACAGCCCGATCCGTCCAGTAGTTTGAGCTGTGCGTTGATAGATCAATCAGTCAGTCAGTCAAGTCACCTTTTCCTTTTATTTTAGGATTATTTGTAATTTATTACTAAGCTTCGCTCCAGCCATCTATTAAAAGTAATTCGAAGTAGGCAAAATTACCCATTTAGATTTTATCGATTTTTCAGCTGTTCATCTGGTTTTTCCCATTGTCGTAAAGCGAACAAAACAAAAAAATATTTAAATCAGTGAAGCAATTGATTTTTATATAAACTAGATTTAATGACAGCATCGACCGATGACAGTGTTAAATTAACTGAAGGACAAAAAATACTCAGTCGTAATTATAATATTTGCAGGGATAACTACAACAAAAAGTTCAGTTTTTCTAGTGCTCTACAAAATAATCTCATGGGAGAAATTGCGTGATTTAAAAAAAAATCATAAAATGCATCTAAGTTGCACATTGGTTCCAATGTTGGCGATAAGTTGGCCCAAATATTTGATGATGAGTTTTTTAGTTTAATGGGGTAACCTCACGCTCGTACACGTCTCCTAGGCGCCGCGCACTGCGGTAATGGAACCACGCATGCGTAGTTCGAAAAACCGAATTTGAACTCTAGCTCCATTGTCTGAGAGTCGGTTTCACTTTGTTTTAAATGTGACTAACATGTCACTGAGGGTAATTCCGGGAAGAAAAGCACGGTCTTGATTGAATGCAGTCTCGTGTTTGGGGTCATTTACGCCTGAAAGTTCGACGATTTTTGTTAACACTTTTTGTTCTTAGAACTAGCAACTGTTTCTAAATAGTCAAAAACTTACCGAATTTCACCGACAGACTTTATAATATCATCTCAGCAAAACTAAGGGGTAAAATAGAAGTTTGAAAAATCGAACTTTGCGTGAGTGACGCTGCGGGTATAAGCTAGTCACATATAAATTGATGATAAAACACGATGGAGATAAATCAAACACTCTGTATCAATATTTCAACACGAGTAAGTAATTTCAGCGAAGCAACTGGATATTTTAATAGACCGTTCGCTTTGGGACGCTTCTATTGACAGAATTGCTCGGGAAAATTGACTCTTCCCTCTCTACTTCGGGTTTTAGGTCACAGACCTAAAAATACTATAAGACTTGGCTTTTTGTTCCTTAAAAAAGTATGTACTTACACAAACTTTACTACTGTACATACTATTTTAAAAAATCTAAGCATAAAATATTTCTTATGCTCAACCGTAATATTATGTATATTGCGGTTGAGCATAAGAAATATTTTATGCTTAGATTTTTTTATACATTACTAGCTTTTGCTCGCGGCTTTGCTCACGTTAAGTTCGATTTTTCAAACCCCTATTTTACCCCCTTAGGGATTGAATTTTCAAAAATCATTCCTTAGTGTGCGCCTACGTCATAAAATGAACCAACTGTAAAAATTTCAAGTTTCTAACTTCAGTAGTTTAGGCTGTGCGTTAATATCTCAGTCAGTCAGTCAGTCAGGACTTTGAATTTTATATATATAGATAGGCACACGCTTGACCACTATCACAGCGGATGGAAAGTGATGATGTGGTCTAAGGTGTAACGCGTTTGCCTAAAAGATGCCTATACACTCTTGTTTTAAAGATACCCAAATTGTACGTGTAACACAGATCTTGGAAGAGCTATCTAGACCCTAGCCGTGTGGTTCAGGAATGAAGACTTAAAGCGTTTGGTGCGCGTAGATGGAATAGCAACGATGTAGGGATGGAAGCTCCCTCTATGTCTTGCAGTGCGGTGGTAAAAAGGTGATTTATGTGTAAACTTCTATTTCTATTTTGTTTAAAATCTTATTTTACTTATGAGGATATTTTTGTAATTTCTAGCACAAAATATTGTACATATTGTGATATTTATTACAGAAGTACCTCACTCGTACTGTAAAATGAAATAAAACAGAATCACGCACGAGTCTCGCTCCAAGCTTTTGAAATCTTGCAACTTTGGCAATCACTCTGTGTGAATATTAAAGCAAGGAAAAGCTCTATCGTCGATACAATAAAAGCATAGAATGACAGTTCCTGAAAAGAATCCTTAAAACTGTGTACCAATTTTCACGAAAAATCAGTGATGTATCCTAAATATCAGAACAGCAGTCAAGCTGAGTGAATCAAATTATTTTAGAAGGTCAAAAAGTTGCTTCTTATCTTATTAATTTTGTTTTTGTTGCAAAATAGGCTTGCGCTTGTTGACAATAATTTTATTATACCTCAGCTAACATGCTTTAGAATGTATAATTACTTTGAAACTATTATTATCTAAGCATGTCAAAGAATTGTATTTGAAGATACTTTAAAAGTATTTATTCTTGCCTTTAAGCATATTTAAGTAATATGTGTGAATAAAATAAAATATAAATTACTGGATCAATTAGATTTGAGCATATTTTCGAATTTTTTCACGCGACACAGGTTTATAATAAATTCTATTATACACATTCTCTAAACTAAACTACATTGACGAATCTCGCCTTTTCAACGGGGAACATTGATAAAGATTGATTTAGTACCATTCTTGATCTTGAGTTTAGTATATCAATGCTTTCACTGTATTTGCTTAACAAAACGCGTACTTAAAATTGGCTATGCAACGTGCCAGTTCAAGCACCGTTCTTATTGTATTTCTCGAATTTGGCGCATTTCCATATTGTTAGATAAATAACAGCTCTGTGCCTACATTGTAATATGTTCATACTAATACTAGCTTTTACCCCCGGCTTGGCTCACGTTAAGTTCGATTTTTAAAACCCCTATTTAACCCCGTCAGGAGTTGAGTTTTCAAAAATTCTTTCTTAGCGGATGCCTACATCAAAATAGCTATCTGTATGCCAAACAGCCTGATCCGTCTAGTGGTTTAAGTTGTACGATGATAGATCAGTCAGTCAGTCCATCAGTCAGTCACCTTTTCCTTTTATTTATTTAGAAGACTATGGCTAGTAGACTAAAAGAGGATATTTATTTTGATAGAGGTTAAACTAACAATTTACTTTGACTACACAACATGGGTTTTTCAAAAGGCAGACCAAAAAATTCCTGAAAAGCCGGTAACGCATCTTTAGCGCCTCAGGTGCTACAAATGTTCATGGACGGCGGTAATCACTTAACATCAAGTGATCCGCTTGCTAGTTTGCTCGTTGTACATATTAAAAAAATAATTAAAATGTATTGTATTTACCATACATTACAATGTGGGAATGAAGGTAGCCCATAAAATTGTTTTTGTTTATCAAAAAATGCCTGCTCCGTTCATTTGCAAGTGAAATTTCAGTTGCTACGTGAACACGAAATTGAAACGAAGCGTTCAGAATAACTCAATTACAAAAATTGCTACACGAAAATAAAATACAGGTTTCTTTTTTGGATTCCGTACTCAAACCCTTTGAGTACGTACCAACGGGAGTCTATTATTAAGCCTCCGTGTCCGTCCGTCCGTCCGTCCGTCCATCCGTCCGTCCAACTGTCAGTGAGGTGTCATGAATCGTAATAGGTATGTAATAGGTAGATACTTGTTCGCAGAATGTTTATTTCTATTTCCGCTATGACAACAAACAATACTTACTAATATTATAAATGCGAAAGTGTGTTTGTTTATTGGTTTGTCCTTCAATCACGCCGCTACAAAGCAACGGATCGACGTAATTTCTTGCATGGGTATAGATGAGGAACGAGAGAGTGACATAGGCTACTTTTTATCCCCGAAAAGCAAAGAGTTCCCGCGGTATTCTTAAAAGATAAATCCACTCGAGCGAAGCTGCGGGCTACACCTAGTGAAAAAATAAAGTTAAAAATTAAAGAGAATTGTATGAAGAGTGGAGATTCTTCATACAATAAAATTTTGTTTTAGCTCGACCCTTCGTATGCGATAAAAAGAACTTCATTTTTAGCCCCCGACTCAAAAAGGGTATATTTTTCTGTTTCCTCGTATTTCCCTAAGGAATGCACCGATATTCGGTTTTTCCGTTTGAAAGCCAACGTGATCGAGATGGTTCTTAGGTATAATTTATGAAGATCTGCTCAGTCGTTTGAAGATCATCAGATCATTACAAACTTTCACTGGATTTGTTAGGGATAACGAATGAACCGATTTTGATTCGGTTTTTTCTGTTTGAAAGCCAACGTAATCGAGATGGTTCTTAGCTATTATTTGTGAAGATCTACTCAGGCGTCATCAGCTCATTACAAACTATTGCTGGTGCGATAAATTTGAAATTTAGTGTACTGTTACTCCGAATTATTTCCAAGGCATAGTGACCTTGAACTGATGCTGCAGCATCAATATGTCTGCAAGATACCCAACTCCTCAGCAATTTACAGCAGATACAGTGTGTTTAGGCTCATTAGAATGGTCTCAATGAGTAGATGTCAGATAGATGATGATGGAGGATCGAAGAAGAGGATCTGATGATGGAGAAGAAAACTGGGTAGCTAGATGGCAGGTATATCGCATATAGTCCAGCCATAGATTAATAAGTCGGAACTGTATTAAATTTACACTTGTAGCTAAAGCTGTTGTAGCTACTAAAGTAAATAAATAATAAAAAAAAACAATTTGCTATGCAAAGTTATCGTGTGAAACGCTAGTACATTGTGAATCATTAAGCTATTATAACGATTATTATATGAATCATTAGAACTTGGGTAATAATAGTTTGCAAACTTATGTTCGTGATATGCTATGTGGCAAGTCACAACTAGAAATAGAAATCTGATTCTTAGATGCGTTAACATTTAACTAGTTATTGCCCGCTATTTTGTTCTCCGCACCGGGAAGAGCAGTGTTGGGAGACCCCACCCACTCGCAGGGAGCTGCTGGATACAGGCGGCGCAAGACCGAAGCATGTGAAAGTCAATGCAAGAGAGAATGTTTAACAGTGAACGTCTATCGGTTTAAAAAGAAGAAAAGAAGATTTTTTCCTCTTTGAAAAGTACTTAAGCTTTCTCCTTGGCCAAAATCGGTCGGCTGAAATCGGTTTTACAGTTCAGATGAGTTCATCATCTTAACTTGGTGATCTGAACCGATAGACGTGCACTACTGGACCTAGATCTCTTGAAATGATCGCAACACCCTTACAACCGTTTACATTAATCGGTTGCCAAAACTGCGCCTTCCAAAAAGGAAAAGGTTCTCAATTCATCGGAATCTTTTTTTTTTACCGCCAGGACTGATTTGGAAAATTCTGTTTTGTTTGAAAGGGTATACTTCCCAGGTTCTCCCATTGTCATGAGGTCAGGATCTGATGATGGGATTCTGGCGAAATCAAGGGAATTCTTCAAATTGTATAAGCACAATTGATATACTTTGTAGCGGCGTTTGAAGTCGGTTTTGTAAAAAGAATTTTTACGTTTCTAAATAAAGTAGTAGTGAACTACTTTCTTTGAAATATTTCCCTACAAACCCAAGCAAAATGTTACTGTGCCTGTAACATCTCGTGACTACTAAGCACCGTAAGATAGCTATCGATTCCCCGTTCCGAGCCCCTAACGACCTGACGTGCCGGAGCGGCCGATGTACTACACGCATAACATAATATCTCTACCACCAAACGACTAATACTAAATATTTTTTTCAGAGAAGGCTCACTATTAAGGTTCCGTACCCAAAGGGTAAACTCCGCTGCCCGTCCGTCTGTCAGCGGGCTGTATTTCATACTAAGTAGACAGAACCATAATAAGTAGACATACGAAATTTTCATAGAATGTATATTTTTATTGCAGCTATAAAAACAAACATGTGAGCTGTCGATTACTCTTTAAATTAATTATTTATTGTTTTTCACAAAAATGCTTTGTCGCGGCACAAAAACAACAATCGAACAAACTTTCTATAAAATATTAAAATTAGTAGACGCAGGGAAACACAGAGCGCTTTCATCACAATTCACATCAAAGACAAAATGGCCGATGGCCGTCCGACCAATCGGAGAGGCGGGGAGACCAGCGCGCGTTCGGATACTTGTTACAAACATTAAATATTAAATAATAAACATATATAATATATGAATTTTTCGGAATTATTTGCTCTACCGTAGTGTTATATCCTTGTACGGATCCCTTCGTATGCGAGTCTGACTCGCACTTGGCGGTTTTCTTTTCTTATAGCAATTTCGGTATTCCGAAACAATTGGTAATCCATATGAGAACTGCATCGGAATTAATCGATATACTTACTCGAAATAATCGATAAAAAATAGTCGAAATTAAAAAATACTTGGACATAATTTAACGTAACAGTTTTGTCTATAATTGCATAATTGCATAATTTAGCGTAACAGTTTTGTCTATAGTTGCACCGATAAAAAAGTTTAAAACAATCTTATGTGAAAATAATAGTCTTTGAGATTGCTTGTATTTATCTCAATAAACAAGAGTTGAAAAAAGTTTTTGCTCAAAATTAAAGAAAATTAATCAAAGTATAACATATATTTTTTTGATACTTTTTCGACTACGTTTGAAGAACTGCAAAGGTCTTGAATAACGTCTAGAACATGCTTGGAGCGCTCTAACAAAAAAGGCAATTAAGCACAGCAGCGCCCTTCAATCCCACGACACGGTTATTCAGATTCAAATTCAAAATTATTTAGGTATTCCATGTAGGCCAACTGGTGGCTCTTATGACAAGTCAAGAATCTACCACCGGTTCGGAATGCTAATTTTGCCGAGAAGAGCCGGCAAGAAACTTAGCAGTTGCTCTTTTCAAAACAAAAAATTTTACAATATAGGTATAGCTTATCTATCTTGTAGACAGCTGAAGCAAAGCAGATTGGTTTCAAGCAACTTTGTCATTAAGGAATTCATTAATTGTGTAATAACTTCTACTTATTAAATGTGTCTTTACGCCATGTTTAAATTTATGTAATGGTAAATCTACCAATTCTATAGGAATCAAGTTATAAAGGCGTATACTCGACACCACAAAGGACTTTTGCACTTTTCGCAAACGAACGTTCTGTTTCTGATCAGACTCTACGCTAACTTAATGCAATGAAATGTCAAATAAAGTTATGAAACTGATCACCGGATCACATGGATCGGATAAGCTAACTAAGGTAAGCTTGAGCAAAGTTAGGGCGCCTTCAATTTATGCGTTTCTTGACGGCCTGCTGCGGTGCCGAAGCGGTGCGTTAGTCGTACTGCGCACGGACGTTCGTTTTTTTTCATACAAAGCGCGCGGTGCGGCTATAGCGCGGTGCCGGTACCGCGATCGCTCGACAACAAGACGGCAACGGCACCAAGCGCTTTGTATGAAAAAAACGAAACGTCCGTGTGCAGTACGACTAACGCACCGCTTCGGCACCGCAGCAGGCCGTCAAGAAACGCATTTGCGATGTTGGAACGCACTTTCGTATGTTATCGAAAATCGACCCAATAGCGCTATTGATTATATAAACGGCCGACATTAGTGCGTCAGTAACCAATGATTAGTCTGTAAACTAGTGCTAGAATATTCAGCTATAAAAAGTTTTAGATCATCGAATTATAACGCTTAGAAGTGTAGATGACAAACGATTTTTATGAAGCCAACTATGCAGTATCATCGCATAGTACGACAAGCTTGCATAAAATTACTAACAAATGACATATTGTGCTGTCGAAGAATGTCATAATTCATCATAATAACCGCCAAAAATATAATTATCAGTAACAGTACAAAAAATAATTAAAGGCACTCTTACATTCATTGGTTGTTTTAAGTCTACATTTGGCGCGGAAAATTGGCAAGTTCTGTTGTGATTGTTCCTTTGGTTAATGGGTTCTTTTACAGCTAGCACACAATGCGCTTCTACTAAGCGTTATGGTTCGATGGTTTTGGGATTTGGCAGTGCAAGCAGTGCCATTTGCATAATATTAAATTTTCATCCCGAATAAATTAGAAAAGAAGCTTCGGAAAAGATGGCACGTTTTAAAAATGAATTTTATGATGTAGCACGCTCCGACACAATAATTCATATTTTGATCTTGAAAATTTTATAAGTATGAGAAAATCGCAAATGCGCAGAAGAATTTTTTAAAAACTTCCCATTTCGAGCCTCGTTCAGACTTGTAATTCTTGTAAATGTAGAGGACCCTACGCCCTATCAAGAAGCATAATCATTAATCTCAGGTTATTTCTAAGTGAAGAGTAGGGCCTCATTTTTTGTAGGGCCCCATTTCTCAAAAATATGCTTTTAAAATAAGACCTCCCTGGCGCAGTGATAAGCACTGTGGTCTTATAATCGGGAGGTCTGGGGTTCAATTTGGTAATTTACAATTTCTGAATTGACTCAAGTCTGGTCTGGTGGGTGGCTTTGGCCATTGCTAGTTGCAACTCTACCGCCAAAGACGTGCCGCCAAGCGATTTAGCGTTCCGGCAAGATGGCGTGTAGAAACAGATTTTTGGTTTGGATTGGATGTACACTGCCATACCAATTTCAAGTTAGCCCGCTACCACCTTAGACTTCGTCACTTACCATCAGGTGAGATCGCAGTCAAGGACTAACTTGTCAAATAAAAAATCCATCAGAAAGATACTTCGTAACTGGAATACATGATAGTTCGGAGGGGTGTGAAGTCTGCCAATCTGTACTTGGCCAACGTGTTGGACTAGGCCTAAAGCCAAAAGCCCATATAAACCCTCTAAGAAGACTTGTGCCCAATGTGTTGATGCCCATATTATGAGCGTATTACTTTGACGATAGATATTAGACAGGGATCAATTAATTACCAATGACCCTGAATATGCATCCATGCATATCAAATGTATGCATATTAAATACAATGGTAATGTTCATTGTAACATTGCATATAATCCCTACAAAAAGGAGAAGGAAGGAGAAGAGAAGATAAAGGAGCAGTAGGGCAACGAATCGACGTGATTATTTCATGAGTATAGTTGAGGATTTATTAGGATACTTTTTATCCCAGAAAAACAAAGGATTCCCAAGAGTCCTATTGGCATTTTATCCCGGGAAATTAAAGAGTTACCATGGGAATCAAAAAACACATGGATGAAGTCTCGGTCAAACTAGTATGGTATATTTTTATCCATCAGCTAATTAGGAACTCGAGGCTCCATCGTACTTGAGTACGCTCTCAGCTGTTGATCTCTTGTATTTTTCCGTCGTAACAAGATTGTTAATCCATTATTAATTAATTAATTAAAATAAGGCTGACGAGACATAATATCATTAGCAGTAAAAAAATATTTGTATTGCGACTCAATTCTTAAATTTTTATTAAAAGCTAGCTTATGCCTGCGAATACGTCTGCGTTCAGTAGGTAAGGTTTACTTTGGGAATCACTGATCTAGGCCAATGAGTATGATCTTTAAACACTTCACATATTATACTTACTTCATGCAAATTTTTCTATAGTAATCTAAGTACGTCGCAATACCTGTAATAAAGCCTCCACTTTTACGGCATAAATATTTCCACGGTACTTAGCAGGGTCTACTTATGATTTTGGCAAAGTCCCAGGCAGTACACAAAGCAATTTTCTTTCTTACCTTTGCAGCTTAATTTGAGGCACGTTGTTTTGAATAAAATAATTTTCCGACAACTGTTTATGTTGAATTATGTTACGAGTAAAATTGTACGAGTTTTATCAGCTTTGTTTACATGAGTATACTGTTCAATGCACACGATAACAAGAGCATTATGATACTAGATGGAAGGGATGTATGGGGGACGACGCCATTGGTTTTACCCATTTAAATAGATAAAGTAATCGAGTTAGAGGATATACTTTTCAATACACACGATAAGAAGAGCATTATGATATTCGATGAAATGGATGCAGGGGGGGGGGGGGGGGCATTGGCATTCCTCATTTAATAAGCTAATCGATTTAGAATAATTCTAAACTATAAATTATAACTATATTGTATATTTAAATTATTTATTTATAACAAGCATTCACCCGCGGCTTTGCTCTTCTCTCTCTTATAGTATAATGGCTATGACCTTTATAAGAGTTGAGGCTATAAACGATTAAGCACTCTTTCTTCCCGTGGAATTTTATGGAATACTTACAAAAGTAAATTACTTTTTGTGCAGTAAATATGCCGAATTTCCTGAGCAAAAAAATATTTCTGTAATAACTTTAAAATCTCAGTTTAACCCATTCAAGGGTAGAATTTAGTACAATTCAGAAATACATAATCTATAATATATATTAAACTTTTATAAATACCTATGTAAATAAAGTATTTATGTTAATTTTCACATCAGGCCAACAATTTCCTATGAAATTTTTTATATCCCCATATATACAATAAATATATAGTATTCCTACATTCGTAATTTTAGCTGGCTTTTGGAGTACATATATTATTATCGAATGCACCAATGCCGAGTGACGTTTAGCCGAGGAATACATAAATTGGGAGTTCTGACAGTTTTTGTATTGAAAATCTGCCAAAATATCAATCACTCTGATAAGAGCCAAGACTTATTTTGGTTGGTGAAATCGGAGCTTAATCAATTTCATCAAAACCTTTTTTCGATACAAAATCACTCTCGTATGTTTGTGAGTAAACAAAGTTGGCAACACGGTAACATAAAACTTCCCTATCTCATCAAGCCGACGATGTGCGAGCCTCTAATTAGAGTGGCGCCTATCGCATCGAGGAGCGATAGCGTATCCGATGCTCCATCAATACATCCGCTGACAATCGAACTCTGACGGTATTTTTAGATGAAGTTCTTAACGTGTTCGTGTAGTCGATAGTCGCAGTCGCAAAAGCGGTCGGTCTGTAATAATAATATACCTTTGACTGAATTTAACTGATGGGTCGCTAGCTATGCTGCCCTCCTTACGAAAAGTGCAATAACTCGGGTTTTGGGCCTCACAGACTTTCAACTCTATTTATATGTGCGTTAGGCTAAAAGTCTTTGAGGCCCAAAACCCGAGTTATTGCACTTTTCGTAAGTAGGGCAGTATGAGCCTCATAAGAAGACTCAAGGTCACACAGCGGGCAATGGAGAGAGCTAAGCTCGGAGCAACCCTGCGAGATCAAATCACAAATGAGGAGATGCGTGGGAATCATCAAAATGATCATGCATGAATCTTCAAATTATAGCAGAATCGTGATGAAAAATAAAGTCACTCCACATTTTACCATCCAAACTGAAATCGTCTGTATTTTAACATAAACAAAATAGGAGCCGGGGGTAATAATTAAATTGTCATAACAAGTAACAGGGGGTTCTGGTTTGCGCCTGGCAGAGACTGGCACGGCCAATGAGCTCGATAAAACTTATCTATTGAACGTGGACGACACCTCACAGCATACCGCTTTCGGTCATTATCCTTGAACAAGTACTTAAATCTAAATATATAAAACGCAAAGGTGACTGATTGACTGACTGACTGACTGACTGATCTATCAACGCACAGCTCTAACCACTGGACCGATCGAGCTGAAATTTGGCATACAGGTAGCTATTAGGACGTAGGCATCCGCTAAGAAAAGATTTTTCAAAATTCACCCTGAAGGAGGTAAAATGGGTGTTTAAAAAATCGAACCTAACGTGAGCGAAGCCGCGGGTTAAAGCTAGTGTTTAATAAAATCTTTTTACCAGAAATAACAGATCAATAGATACCTACTCTTTCTTCAGTTTATATTATTTAACATTCCTTTTTCATTAGCTTTTTTTTATTCGATGACAAGATAGTTCTTGACTGCGATCTCACCTGATGGTAAGTGACGATGCAGTCTAAGCTGGTAGCGGGCTAACTTGAAAGGGGTATGGACTATGGCAGTGTAAATTCAACCCATACCCCTAATCGGTTTCTACACGCCATGGTGAACGCTACGGAACCGGAACGCTAAATCGTATGGCGGCACGTCTTTGACGGTAGGGTAAGTAGCCACGGCCAAAGTCTCCCACCAGAAAAGTCTCACTGTCTCACTCAGCGACTGGTCTCACTGGACTCAGAGTCAATAATATGAAAGTTCTGCGGCACGTCAATTAAAAACACGAACTATTGCAGACGTTGAAACTCCTCCAAATCATAATCACACTGTATCTCAGATACAGAGTTTTGATTTGACAACATTGATTCAATTTCTTTTAGCCTGTTTCTCTGGTTCTGATTCTGGTTTATTGATACCAATTACTAAATAATTTTTAAGGACCTTCTAAAGACGAAGTAAAATGTTTGTTCTGAAAAAAGTATTCGATCATTTTCTCAAAATCGGTCTGTCATCGAACTGTCAAACCCGCATTAATTGTTCATACAAAATGTTTGACAGTTCTAGTTAGCAATTAAACTTTGAGTAACTGAACGATAGCTACTGAGATAAACAATAGCCTCCCATATTTCGTAACCTAAATGTATTCTCTATATTAAGTATATAAAAATCAATTGATGTTCGTTAGTCTGACTACAATTCAAAAACGACTTGACCAATTTTAATTTTTTTTTTGTGTTTGTTCACTCAAATTCACCATTGGATTAAAAAGAAAAAAAATGAGAAAAAACACAAAAGAAAGGCTGAAAAATTGAAAAAATTAAATTTTTTAATTTTTTATAAGAATCACCTCTTTATGCAACTCTTTTAACAGATGGCGGGAGCGAAGCCGCGGGTTACCGCTAGTATTACCTAAATAAATATTTTTTACAATCGAGAAATCAGTCATAGCACTGTTTATTAAAAAACCCATTCAAGACTCGTAAAAAAAAAACCGATTAAACGAGTAACGAAATTGTTCCAAAATTGTATAGTACGTATTTACTGAGAGCTGGGAGTATACAGAAATAGAATTTTTTGTATACCTTGCAGATGGCGAGACCTTTTATACTCATACCTTTGTTTTAAAAGTTTCATATTTTCATTTTACAAATTGCTGAACCTACGTGTTTTATGAAACACACAAAATTTTAAGTACTATGCAAGCTGTATTCAGCATAAAAATACATTAATCATCTAAAGCTCAGGACACACTGACGTAAGGTCGAAGCAATGTGACACGTTTTCTAAAATTTACACAGTGTACTGAATATTTAATGTACAAATTATCATAAAGAGAAACGCGACTGATCCCCTTGTCGTGAAGACTTTACGCCACGCATATTATTAAACATTACGTAGTAGAGTTAAAATTCAGTATAATTTGTTACATCTTAACAAGTTTAAAAACTCGAACTCGATTACGGTAAATTGGATGTAACATCTGTTATATTGATTTTGTTCGTATAAAATGTAGGCTTTTTCACTCGGACCGTAATAACGAACCGACTGTCACCTCAATTATCGAAATCGGCTCACTAGTTGAGGCACTACAGTTGAACATTCGTACAAAGCTACATATATACTACATACATAACCTACATAGACTGCTAAAATCTTTGCCGTAGTTGGTAAAAAACGCGTCGCTACGCTCCGACTCGTAAGTCAATATGTCTTAACCGTAAGATCCCTGGGAACACAGCCTGGGAAGATGAATGTTCTACATTTTTGATATGATTCATTCCAAAGAAGCAAAAATGTATCTTAAATGTGTCTTAAGTTATATTTCAACGTAAAAATATGATGTACCTAACTGATGATCCCTCCGACACATGTGAGAATACTAAAGGTTATCGTGTATAAGATAAATTGCAAGAGGCTCAAAAACGGCATTTTGTTGTAATATTGAAAAATAACCTTGTGATATCAGCAAGAGTTAGCCACATAGCCTGCATGTAGCCCTATAAGAAATCAAGACTCTACCACCGGTTCCTAAAACAGATTCTACTAAGAGCCGGAAAGTTATACGGCAGTTGCTCTGTTCAAAACAAAAGCCTTATAATTTGTAGCTTTATTTATATAATAACTAGCTTTAACCCGCGGCTTCGCTCACGTTAGGTTCGATTTTTTAAACCCCTATTTTACCCCCTTACGAGTTGAATTTTCAAAATCCTTTCTTAGCGGATGCCTACATCATAGGTAATAGCTTCTTATCTTTATGTCTTTCAGCTCAATCCATCCAGTGATTTGAGCTGTGCGTTAATAAATCAGTCAGTCTGTCACCTTTTCCTAATAATACTAGTTTTTGCCCGCAGCTTTGCTCCCGTCAAATTAGATTTTTCAACCCTTTATTTTACCTCCTTAGGGGTTGAATTTTCAAAAATCTTTTCTAGGCGGATGCCTACAGCCCGATCCATCCAGTGGTTTGTGCGTTGATAGATCAGTCAGTCAGTCATCCTTTCCTTTTATATATTTAGAAGAAAAAGAAGATAACATGTCACTATCTAGTGGGTAGCTGAACGCAAAGCCGATGGATTGATACAGTGCTGATGACGTCACAGAGGTCTGCGCTGACGTAACAACTGTCCACGCATTTTTACGCTGCAGTGAGCTCGATGCTTTGGAAATCTGTCGCATTTTCATATTACGGGAAACTGCGGCTGCTGCGGCTTTACATATGCAGCAGGTTTTGCAGCGATGTGAACTTTAATACAACAATACTAGTGGTTCGCCCCGAACTGAGACCTCGCGATATCCCATAATTCCCAAAATTTTTAATTATTTATTGTAATAATTAACTTTTAACATTAGACGCAATAAAAAAAATAATAGTTGACATAAAACTGTTTTACTGACACAGCGCCATCTATTAGCATTATTGTGACGCTATTAGCATTTAAAATTAAATAAATTCGTTTCTTTATAACATTTATCTAATTTTAGTATTTGTTGTTCAAGTACAGGATATAACTGAATTTTCAACCAAGTTTCACGTTCTAATATTCAGTAATTCTGAAGTTATAGGGCTCTGACAGCAATTTGGACGTACACACTTCTCTGTCTAGTAGGCAAGCGCATTAGTTGACTCAGAGAACTTGCTTCGCTCGTTCAATTAACAGCTGTCCGATGGATTTCGGCTATGGCGGCCAATCTCCACAGATATAAGCTATCTTCTCGAAAGACAAATCCTGAGATCTATAGAGCGTGCTCTGACTCAGCTCAGACTCACGATAGAGGTTAAAACGAGACACAAATATGTTCTGACATAAATCTGTCTCGTTTTAACTCTGTCTTGAGTCTGAGCTGAGTGAAAGTGCGGTCTTTAGATTTCAGCCTTAGTGCATATTGTGTGTGCTTGCATTCTCTATTCCCTCACTCCTTAATTGCTTACGTGCTCTCCAAGACACGGGGGTGTCACACCACCAACTTCCCAACTCCCGAACTAGTAGGACTTAGAATTTCTTGTCAGAAAAACCTAATAGGTACTTTTACTGAATGAAATGATCGAATTCCACCCGTTGCACTATTGTCGTACCCACTACTAGCACAAACTTTCCGCTTATTTGATAGGAGGATATTTATAGTCAACTTCAGCTTTGCCAATATTCTTTAAAAAAAAATGACTTTAATATATGTAGGTATAGACGCTAAGTAGTTAAACACAAGTGTTTTGCTCAATTTATGATACCGATATTGGCTTGTGGAGTTGATTACAAAAATACCTATCATTTACTATATTGGCTTGGGGCTTAGGGCGGGCCTCTATTTTAGTTAGAGTAGGCACTCATTCATGCATTCAATGATTAGGTGCTCCTTTGGGCTTAGCTGAGTACAACTCTGGTGAATTGCCGACATAGCCCCATCAAATCGCCAAAGTGACAGACGTTGATAGCTCCCAAGTAGCTCAAGTAGCAAAATTGAAATGAAATGAGTATATTTTGCCAAATGTGAGTAGGTACAATGGAGGTACAAAGGTGATATAGTACATATTATAGTCTCTCACACCACGCTTTACCATTTGCATTGAACGCAAAATTGCAGTCAAAATCTCTACTGCTTACTGTATTGCTATTAAATATTATGAAAATTATAATGACACAATGATGTCAATGGCAGCATGTTATAATTAATTACAATAAGAAAAAAGATAAAAATAAAAATAAAAATGTCATCATGACTACATAGTATAAAACAAAGTCGCTTTCTCTGTCCCTTCTTCTTCTTCTTCTTCTTCAACTTACAGACGTCCACTGCTGGACATAAGTCTCTTGCATGGACCTCCACAGACCTCGGTCTTCTCTGTCCCTATGTATGCTTAAATCTTTAAAACTACGCAACGGATTTTGATGCGGTTTTTTTTAATAGATAGAGTGATTAAAGAGGAAGGTTTATATGTATAATAACATCTATTAACAGTGAATGACGTAGGCTATATATTTTATACCCGTGCGAAGCCGGAGCGGGCCGCTAGTAGATCAATAATTAATTAAGTAGTCAGTAAAAATACAACAGCTATGTCAAATCTTACAATTAATTGAACTCGACAGTATCCCCACTAGGTGGTCGGAGAATCTCAAGCAACCGCCGTGTTCAAGCCACGCAAGATCGTGTACTGTGGCGAGCCTTGCATGAAACATAATATAGTCATTATTCCGTATAAATAGAATAGAATAATTTTTTATTCAAATATTTTTTTACAAAGTGCTTTCGAATCGTCAAGTGAATCAACCACAGAATGCTATTCCAAGCGAGAAGAACCAGCAAGAAACTCGGCGGCTGCTCGTGGAATCTCAGGCCTATAATTAAAAGTAGCTCCACTTTTATTAATTATTTTTATACAGATACTTTAAAAAAATACCGAAAAGAACCAGCAGAAAACTAGGCGGTTTCTCGCGGAATCTCAGGCCTATAATTAAAAGTAGCGAGCACTTTTAATTATTTATTCTTATACAGATACTAAAATATTATTAAATACGAAATTAGCTATTGCATGCGATTTCGTCAGTGTAGAGTTAGATTTTTAAAAAAATCGTGGGATACTTTCATTTATCCTGAAAAAGTATTAGGTATTCTAGGTAGGTCTTGAATTATGCGATAAATAAAGTCTATTAGTTTTCCAGTTGCTGCGTGATTGGGACTAATAAACAAACACACCTTGATATTAGTATTCTATTATTCTATACCTAAGTTACCATTAAGTTACTACTGTGACAAACTTATGTAGCCTAATGGCTCACGTTCGAACTCAGCGCTCAAAATACTTTGAATAGATAGTTATTTCGACATCTACCTAAAGTTGTCGCCGCCACGAACTTTGGCCTAGATTTGAAATTAAGCTTTAAAATATTAAGAGTCGCTAATCACCAAACATCAATACAAAAATATGTTTCATTTAATGTGACTATAATACGAATAAAGTAAAGAACATAACATATCCAAATAAACCAATTTCATTGAATGAAGCAATTATATTCTTAAGATGAACTTTGAGTCTCCGTACAAATGACATTCTATAAACACAAATTATGACAAAACTCCAAGTTCAACAAAATATTTATTTTTACCCTAAATAATAGGCATCAAACTCGGTAAAATAAAAAAATGTTTAACCCCTGTTGAAACCAGATAAGCTTGAGCCCAAAGTTGTATAGAATAACACTCATTTTCAGTATGGGGTGGGTAAGAACTTCGAAGAAATATGTAACAGCAGCTCGTCCCTATATTATTATTTTCATATAATATAATTTGTTCAGCGGGTATAGTGTAACATAAGTTTGTTCCAAACACGCCGGGGTAGTAAACTCGTTAGCTCGTTGCCAGTTTATAAATGAGGGTAACGTGTCAAAACTCATAACATCGTTATTGTAGCGATTGTAGTAGCTCTTTGAATGTCTTGCGCAATACTCCCCAAGGATTATTGCGCAAGCAAGTTGCAGTTCATTTGTGCAACATACATTAGTAGCCAATAATATAATGGGCTTGAAACTAAGAAATAGTATATTACTGCCGCGGCCAACAAAAGAGGCATTGATGGATGAACGTTAGTCCATGAATGCCTAGTTGTGGCCAAGGCTTGTATAGTATTTTTCTCAAATTAAATTTGCAACAAGATTTGCAAGCTAGTTCGAAACTTAAATAAAATCTTTGATAAGTTACCTCCTTGGTTGCCATGGTTGCCATGCCAATTTTAAATAACACGACAGATATATTACATAGTAAACTCACTATTTGGCCGCTAACCCGGCCCAAAATGGTATAATTGCCAGCGGAGTACAGCAATTTCGATTTATCTCGAAGAAGGTTGTCAAAATAATGCTCACATTTCCAAGCATGTTTGAGAAAACTTAATAAACTCGTGCCGATTCAAAAAGAGTTGTTCAAAAATGCTATAAATCGATATCATGTTACTGACTATAAACTATAAAATTTTAGCATGCTATAAAAATGCTATGCTATAGCAACTTTAATTAGGAAGCTTGTGGGCGGCTGGCGTGCGCGCTATGTCTTGCAACAAGCTAAATCACATAGCATGTTTATTGCGAGTTGCGATAAATCCATCTGCTAACTGCCCGGCCGCCTCAGCGCCGCTGCTACGCGCAGTGTGCTACACCGCCTACAGCGCGTGATATTTATAGCATCGTAGCACCACCGCGCCTACGTAGGTAGCACTTGCTGTGTGCTATGGAAAGATAGTATGCTGTAATATGTTGCTAAGTGCTATATTAACCACCTCTAGATTCAAGACATAAAATAAAAATTAAAAACCTTCGACAAATTGCCGCGCTTTCTGGAAATCGCAATAAAAATGGCAACAGTCGCTTTACAGGAAAATGGTAACATAAAAACTTGGACCCAAGACGCCGGGGAAGAAAGTCGGTGAGCTCATTTCAGGTTTATAAATGAGGGTAATATATTATCTAGGCTCTCATAAGCTGCCTTTATTGTTGCAGTTTGTGTCACAAATGACACATTTCCGTCGCAGGAGGAAATTGCGGAAATTGCACTTGAAAACATTACAACTTGGTTTAAGGCTAATGCCTGCCAATCTGTCCTTGGTCAGCGTGATGGACTATGGCCTAAATTCTTCTCATTTGAGGAGAGACTAAAAAGAGCATTGCGCTCTTTTTAGCGCTCTCTTTTTCTAAAAGGAAACTTAAAAGCTTATTATGTTCAAGACTAGCTGTTAAGATATAAAAAAAAGGAAAATGACATTGGGTCTCATTCTCATTTGAGGAGAGACTAAAAAGAGTATTGCGCTCTTGCGCTCTTTTTTTCTAAAAGGAGACTTAAAAGCTCTATATATTATGTTCGAGACTAGTAAAGATATCAAAAAAAGACGTGTGGCACTCGGGGACTGCCGCGGTAAAGCTGTTGCATAGCATTTTTTATCAACGCCATCTAGCGGTGAGAGAAGTCCCGTGTCAGGTTATTTTCGTTACGGAATTTCTGGATTCGGTCTCCACGCTCAAGGCCCGCGATAGAAGCTATGCAATAGCTTAAAAAGGAAAATGAAAATTTGTTAAATATCCAATTATGATCAAAATCATCGAGCAAAACGCGAATGGAGTTGAATAAGTGTAATTAGTCCCTTACACACCTAATTCAGTATGCTGAAGATGTACCGAAGATTTACACTTGAAGCTCAGTTAATGACTTTATTTACCCGCTGCTGGTATAAACGAGGGTCGTTAGATGTCTACAGAGCTGGCGTTTAACGTCAGTTAAACGGCTGCTGAAACTTCGTAATTAACTGAGATGTGATGTGAAACTTTAATTAACTTTACTTAAAGTTTAGACTGAATAACTAATACCACCTAAGATTATACCTACCAAAGTATAACCGCGCCACCGAGATAATATTTTTTAGATACAACATTTTGAGGGGATACATCGACATAAATGTACTCCGTACTAGATATGGCGTTGCGAATACTCACTTTGTTCAACTGACTTGCACAGTCGATTGCGCATCAATTGTGTGGCATGGGCATTGGCGACCTACGAACGGGGCGTTATCTAAGTGAAAAAACTTTTTAAGCAGTTAATTTTGATTTGAAAAGCCAACACTACCTACATATATTCTACTTGAATAACTAAAAGAACAGTTAATTTAGTAAATTATTAGATAACGACATCGAAGCGCGATTTACAAGTTTTGGTGTTCTAATGTTCTCGTCTATGTATCTATGTCGATGAGTGGAGAGTGGATGTTAACAAATGATAATCGTAACGATTTTGCGCCGCTTATATCCAGAGGGTGGCAGCTTCTCGCTTGAGATCCTCCGTCCACCTAGAGGAGTTATCTTGTGTAGTGGAGGACATTGATATAAGTATTTGTTAGGTATTACAAAGGTATCTACTTATTAATCATTGAGGCATTGATTCTCCTCGACACATTGAATATTTTATTCCAAATTCTATTCTATGTATTATGAATATTCTATTCTGAATCGAGACTAATTGCTTTTTCTTGTTATCTGTTCTGTTTTGGACATTCTTTCCTTTATTAGTTCCTTTGTTGTGTTGATTCAGAGGATAATAAAAAAGTACTACCTACAACTTGCCTCAGGCAGAGATTAGTTAACAGTAGGATTAGTATAAGATTTAATTGTGGTTCGTTTTTAAGGTCCCGTACCAAAAGAGTACCAACGGGACCCTATTACTAAGCCTCCGCTGTCCATCCCGTTATTTACCCTTCGGGTACAGAACCCTAAAAGTATAATCGTCGTTTTTATTGAATAGAAATTGGGCCTTTTATGTATATTATTATTTCGGAATTCGGTAGGCGTACGAAATCCTAAGGTTAACAGGCCTCCAGTAGAACATGTACAATTTTGGAAAAGGTAGTAAAGCCATGTACGTGATCTGACTTCATATTGCTTATAACTTGTTTGTCGGGAAACTCCTCCCTGAAAAAGGCTTCTTGAAAGTAACAAAAACGTGGCAGATAACGAGATGGGAAGGAATATTTATTCTCATTAATTATTTATTTATTATCTTTTGATCATAAAAATCTTTAACATTAATTTATGTATTATTTGCAATTTTTTTTAACCCCCGCCGCGCCGCAAAGATGACGGGGTGTTATAAGTTTGACGTGTCTGTGTGTGTTTGTGTGTGTTTGTGTGTGTGTGTACCAAGTAAAGATGAAGTTCAATGTTGATTGAACTTCATTGAACTTCATGATTGAGCTCATTGAACTCCAGGAACCAACTCGTTAACCCGGATGTTGCAAGGAACGGCACTCCTAAGCTTATTTAGGAATTGTCGATTGTGTATTGATATCAAAGGCCTTGTCTTCATCATTAAAATCCAGATGCTGCTCCCAACTCTTCAACTTTAATGCTAAAAAGGTTATACCTACTTTATTAGCGGTATCTTTCTTCGATAGGCCTCTTACAGCGGGAAAATTTCATAATCTCATAGGAAATCAGATATTTGACGTGGGCGAAGTCACGAGCAACCCCTTAATTAGTTTAAGTTACCTAAAAACTAATTTTAAGAATATTGATCTAACAGTTTAAAAATAATGTTAAGGTAATAAATAATGTATGTAGGCATGAATCGGAACACTAATTTAGCACTTAACATTGAGATGGCCAGACATAGCTCATATTTTTTTTCCCCATTTCTCTTGCATGGGTATTAAAAATAAATTTGAAACGCAGTTTTAAAATAAAAGAGAATTTCTAAGTGAACACTTGGACCCTCATAAATATTTCAAAGTGCAGGCAGTTTATTTTTAAAAAACAAAGTATAGGGATTTTGGAAACACATTAAGATTAGAACAAAAAAGGGTCTTTAGAAATTGCAATAGAAGTGCAGACGTTTTAAAAGGAAACATTTAGAATCAGATCATAAATCTAGTTGAAACATTTTGCCTTCACAAAATATTGAAACCAGATGTGTAGATTGACATAGCCGAACCGAGGCGAAGGGCATAGAAAATAAACAAAAAAGCAAGGCGTGACCGTAAAATGACGCTTTCGATAATTGGCCGAAACATTTTGGCGGGAATCTTAAATGGGCGTGACTATAGTAAATGACGCTATCGATAATTGGCCTAAACGTTTTGGCGGAAACCTAAAATGACGAATCAAGTTAAGGCAGTTTACTTTGGTGGGGATTTTCTATTTTTCAGTTTGGAGAAGGGGCGATAAGGACTCGGAAGGGGAGATACACGGGGGTGCTTTTCGAGAAGGCATTCCGGGTTGAGGGCTCTTCCAGCAGAGTCGACTCCATTCTCCAATAAATTAATCCTAAGATTGTATAAATTTTAACCTATTTTAATAGATCTATACATAAAAGTAGAATCAGTGCAATAGTTTATAATTAAGCTTATAAGCAAGTGTGTGTGCGCAACGAGGCCTGAATATTCCCGGTAATGTACAAATATTCCAATAATTATATTTTGAGATAAGTAAATTCACAGATAAAGGGTTTCCGTAACGTCCGGGTTTAGGCGTTCATTATTGTAAGAAATTAAAATGTATCCAGATATAGTTCTCGATGCTTTGTATGCAGAAGAACAAAGGGATAGGAGACGTGTGAGAGAGATATCTCGAGACGATGGGTTCTCTATTATGATGTATATCTTATTTCTGACATTTGTTCTATATCTGCTCTTTTTATTAATCAGATTAATGTGGTCAAATCTGAGAGAGTGAAATGTAATAATTTGGCACACATACCACTTGCTTTGGAAGGGGAACATTTATATAAAATATAGTCAGGAAGTTGTGAAAACGAGAATAAAACATAACTTATTATCTGTGAATCTATTTAACGTAATGTATTATGTGTTGTAATTTCTACTAAAACTATAAAATGTCTTGTCTCCCTGATACCACTAGTAGAAAGTGTACATATTCTTTTAAGCATTTAACACCTTTTGTAGCATGTGTGTATATTTTAGTCTAAGATGTCTTAGGTTAGAATGCCACAAGGGTTTTTCATTTGGGTATTTCCGTTTTCCCTTGTCTTAGAATGGCTGCTAGGAACGGAAAACCCGGTTGGTTCTCAAATGACCCCATTTGGAACCAATCTAAATAATCAAACAGTTTCTTTTGAGTAGATTTAATAAAATGGAAAATAAATCTATGAAGTCATAATTATCATCTTTTACTGAACAACCCTAATATTTCTCCTAAGGTATTCAATAATGGAATGTTCTCAAAGGTTCTGTCTACATAAATTGATTTAGTGTTTTATTAGTATTCAGTTGAACCCTAGACTTAACATCTGTAACGTGTGGCGGGCTGAACCGAACAATCCAATAGTGAAATACTATATCCAAAATTGAGTCACGACTCTTCAGTAGGCAGTCAGTTTAGAAAGTGCAGACTAGTGCACTAATTTAGGTCAATAGGCGACATTAAATTACTTAGGGTCAGTTTATTCTATCACGATAGAGAAGTCTGATTTCTTTCATAAACAAAGCAGATAGGTGAACGAGATGGAACAATATTGCAGTCTAAAGAAACTTTGACTTATTTTGTTTTACATAACTAATAGACTAGATTCTAGACTCACTTCGGGTTAGAAGTTAGGTATGAATGAAAACTTTAGAAATCATTCACTATAAATTAAGTCTTCAAATGTACGAGACTCCGAGATACCAGAGCGACCTTCGAGCTACGGGTGTGGGTCAACGGTACTTCCTACAAACAGGTAAGAAATTAGAATCCTTTGTTTATTGTATTTACAAACTTTAGGTGTAGGGTGACCATGATATTACTTCGGAATAGAGGACAAGATAGGGTAATAGGTAGGGTGACCATGATGAAATACTACAGGGATTGAGACACTGAGGCTGATTGAGTATTGGCTAAATTAATATGTTTGACTCAGATGAGTCAAAGTTATTACTAAGTGGTACACGGTTCGATGGCGTTCTTTGGCGGCGAATTTCCGGCACACCAAACACGCCATGTCTTGCAGCACGGCTCCCGAACTTAGATTTGGCCAAATCTATATCAAACTGAACAATGAATACAAATAAATAAAACCATGGTATTGGGGCGAGCTATAAGCTCAATGAAAAGAATTGTACCAACCCTTCGGGGTGTATGGGAACACCAAAACGCTTCGCAGCGAAAGGGAGTCGGCTGTGCCCCCATAACAATGATTAAAGGCCGTGGAGCGGCGTAGGGTTTCCCCCGTGCTAGAGGGAATTCGGTCAGAACGACGGCCCAAAAAGAGGCAAATTCGTACACTGTATCAGCTAATCATTCATTCTACTCGTATTTTAAACTTAAATTGATAAATTAACTCTCTAGGATTTCCCTGTTTTTCTGAAGGTTGGAGAATGCATAACATAATTCTTTTGAAGTTTGTTCATAATTAATCCGCGACAGCTAAAGTAGAATGATTTGGTAGCCTACTTTGTCCATCGAACGAAATGAACGAACCCGCAGGGTGCTTAGTACATAACAGTGTTCATGCCAGAAGCCAATATGTCTCTCGATCCTGAGGTGTTTTACCTATAATTAGAATATTCTTCTTTACTCAATCAATCCACTAGATATCACTAGACGATCCAGCTGCGTACCATCACAGAATTTTGGTGCCGTGACCAGGATATAATCCTGGAAAAATCTTGAAAGCCTGGGAATTTTGATGCCGGAGGTGACCAGGGGTCTATGTACGTATTCGAAATAACGATACGACTAGATCTATATTAATAATCCATATTAGAAAAAAAAAAAAAAATACACAACGTAGAAACTTGTGATTGGATATAGGAGAAATATTTAGGTGAAACAATGAAAAGGGAGAAGGGAGACAAGACACACTGTGCATGTTATTATTATATTGTACATTAAATTATATGTTGTGCACTTATTTTATTTAGTGTATAGGAGAAGCAGAAATAAGCAGTATGTTTTATAAATGTAAAATTTACAGGATTCTAGGAGGAGATTGCAGTGAACGGAGCATTACACTTGCTTATTTCTTAGACTTAATTGTTTATCCTTGCTTTATCTTGCAGTTTATTTTGTTGAACCTAGAGATCCCACAATAGAACGGGCCAAACCCCATTGTCATTTCACATCTGGTTTTAAAATTGTGCCATTATTACGTGTTTCGTTAGACGGCTCGCAAAGGCGACTTAGTAAACAAGTAATATAACATCTGGCGGACTTGAGCGATTATTAGTTAGAAAGTAGTTAGGAACAGCGTTTTAAAGCGAATTGTTTAAAGATGCCGGCAGGTAAAAAGGAACGGAATACAAAGCGGGTAGCAACGGGTCGATTAGATAAAGGTGCGGTAGAAACAAACGAACAAACGGGAACTGTAGGTAACTCGACGTTAGAGTTGATTCTACAAAAAATCAACGAATTCGATGGAAAGTTGCAACAATTGAGTTCAAAAGTGAATTCATTGCCAAATGAAAGCGCGAGTGTTACGTCATACGAGTCGGTTGGAGTAAGCAATGAAGGTAGTAGTGATGGACCAGGGCCTAGAGTTGGGTCTGCGGGATCTAGTGTATCTCCTTCTGAGACTCGGAACGTTTATGTAGTACAGCCTTCGGTTACCAAGCCGAATTTCGATGGAAAACCATTTACAAACCCTATTGCATTTTTAAAGCGATTAAAAAAGTATATTAGAGCGGTAAATGGGTCGGATCGGGAGATCGATATAGCGTTAGGATGTATAACGGGACACGCACGTCAGGTCATGGAGTTATACTCGAAGGACTGGGCTACGTTTGCCGATTTTGAGACCGATTTTAGACGAACTTATTGGACCGAGCAGATCCAAGAATCTGTGAGATATAGGTTGATTAATGCGATATATTCGAGCGATTCTGGAATGACGATGTCCGAACATTTTGCTGTACAGGTAGAATCGATGCAATCATTAACTATTGCGTTTAGCGAGAGTGACTTAGTGAATTCTATTATGCGGCATTATGCGATAGATATTCAGCGGTTGTGGTTTACTAGGACTGGGGAAGTTAACATCATGAACGGGGCAAAGTTTCTAAGAAGTATAGAGCAAAATATTGTTGAAAAGCCGAGAGGAATTGCGAGAGGGGTAGTAGGTAATAATTTTAGAGGTAGGCGTTACGACAGGTCATCGTTAGCGCGGCCTATTGTCGCGGCCATTTCAGCGAATAAGTGGAATACTAGAGGTAACACGACCCGAGGACGGGGTTATCGCCAGAGTAGGTCAGGTTACAGGCCAAACGTTAACAGACCAGCGTTTTCTGGGGCTGAGCGAGCTAGACCGGCTATTACTTTTGTAAAGGAGGGCGAAAACTCTGCTTTGTCGAAAGAAGGAGGGGGAGAGGGACCTTCAAAAAACTAGGTATCCCCACACAAGCGAGGTACAATAATCTAGAATTGTGTAGAACGGGGAAAGTAGAGACCTCGAAACGCGGAAGGTCGAACGTGGCTTATGATATTTTAATTAGCAAAGGATGGAGACCGGGTCAGAGCTTGGGCATTGGCGGTAAAGGTCTTAAACGATTAATAAAGGGCGGAAAGGTTAGCGACGAAAGTAGCTGTCAGGTTGAAGCTAGAAGCATAGGAATCTTATTGGAAAATCAGTTTTGCAACGTAATAGAATGTGGTGAGATAGGTATTGAGTGTGAGCTGTGTGTAAGGAGAGGAATAAACGTGTACACGATGTACCATGAACTTGACGAGTCGATTGACGAAGGAATTGATTATTCCTTACCTAAGTTACCTGAAGTGAGTGTAAGTTTGTATGGGAGGAGTATAAATGCACTTATCGACACGGGAAGTCAGATTAGTGGAATAACTAAGGAATTATACGAATCTATTCTAATTGGAAATAATATTTTGTCAGAAATCGCCATCCCAGCGATTCAAATACAAGGGGCATTCGGTTCACGAAGCGAAAGTACAAATAGGATGTTATTAATAGAGTTCAAATTAGGAAGTACATTAGTTGAAGCACCTGTACTAATTATGCGACGGTTACCTAGGTCGTTGATACTCGGATATGATTGGTTAGAACGAGTAAAGGGAGTAGTGAATTGCGGCAGTGAACGGACACTGACCATCGAGCATTTAGGAGTCAAGTCTTGCGTAAGACTGAACTCGGATTGTAAGGTCGAAAGGTTAGGGGGAGAGACGAATGCTGCCACAATTAATTCGATATTGAATCAAGGTACTAGGTCCGAGGAACGTAGCTTATCTATTAAGGATTCGAATGGCGAGGACAGAAAGGGGTATTGTTTGAATGATTCAAATTTAAGTAGGGAACAAAAGGAAATGTTGTTACCTGTGTTGAATAAGCATTGTAAGGTGTTTACAGATAGATTAGGATTGACTAACAGGTACGAGCACGTCATTGAGTTAGTCGATGAGATTCCTTTTATAAAGCATAGTTATCCAGTGCCTTTAGCGTATAGAGATCAGGTTAAAGAAGAATTAGAGGAGTTAGAGAGGCTAGGCGTGATCAGGCAGGAGGCAACGCCATACTGTAGCCCGCTCACATTTACTAAGAAACGAGATGGGTCAATAAGGCTCTTGTTAGACGCGCGCGAACTTAATAAGAAAATGGTGGGAGATGCGGGGTCACCGCCACTCACATCGGAAATTTTACAATCCTTTCATGGAGTGAATTACATTAGTTTAATTGATCTGAATAATGCTTACTTTCAAATACCTTTGAGTCAGGATTCTAGAAAATATACGGGGTTTTCTTTTATGGGGAGGACATATACTTATAATGTCTTGCCTCAAGGACTAAAGACATCTGTCGCGGGATTTTCAAGGGCAATGGATTCTATATTAAAAGAAGTGCGTGGATTCTGCGTTAACTATTTAGATGACATTGTCATATTTACCACAGGAGACATACGATTACACTTGGAACATTTAGACCAAGTGCTAGACAGATTAGAATCAGCAGGCTTAACGGGCAGGCTAGGAAAGTGTCGTTTTCTATGTGTAGAAGTAAAACTGCTAGGACACATAGTAAATACGAAAGGCGTACGGATGGATCCAGAACGAGTAGAGGCTATATTAGAGTTTCCCGTCCCTCGAACAATAAAACAATTACGAGGATTTTTGGGATTAATAAATTATTTCAGAAGGTTTATCTCGAAGTATAGCGAAGAGGTTAGGCCACTCTGCGATCTATTAAAACAAAATACAAAATGGTCATGGACACATGAGGTAAATGAATGTTTTGAAAAGGTCAAGAGATTATTTGTAGACACATTACTTCTCATACATCCTAATCCGAAAGAGATTTATTACCTACAAACCGATAGCAGTAATTTAGGAGTCTCAGGGTATGTTTATCAATTGAACGAAGTAGGTGAAGAGCAGATAATAGGATTTTGTAGTAAAGCGTTGACTGAGGCGGAGCGTAAGTGGACAGTCACAGAACAAGAGTTGTGGGCTATCATATTTAGCTTGTCGAAGTTTGAAACGTATTTGAGGGGGGCACGGTTAGTGATTAGGACCGATCATAAAAGTTTGATATTCTTACAGACATGTAAATTGTTGAGCGCACGAATGATACGTTGGGTACATTACATAGGACAATTTGATTATACGGTCGAGCATGTAAAAGGGAAATTAAACACAGTAGCTGACGTATTATCCCGACATATAAAAGGGACAACTGACGTATTGAATAACAAGTCTGTGGGGCCTGAGATGAATTTATTCAAAACATCGCTAGGACAGGTAGTACAAGCGAGATGGAAAGAGATAGGTAGTCTACAAGAACGGGACAAGGTCGCTAGTGAAATAATTAAACGTATGAAAATATCAGGTACATCTGAATCAAAGTATTATGTGATTAAGGAGGGGGTCCTTTATAGGTCAGACATAAATAGGGATACCTTGAGACTATATGTTCCCGAGGTTTTACAAAGGAGTTTGATCGTTAGCATACATGAAGAAATAGGTCATTTCGGACGCTACAAGGTTTATGCGCTGATGAAACGTCGTTACTATTTCTCGAATATGTCTCGCGTGATAAGTCGTGTTGTAAGGGCTTGCGGGGAGTGTCAAATGTCAAAGCACGCGTTAGAAAAGCACACGGGGCCGATCAAAACTGTGATAGCGACAGATATAGGAGAACGGGTCTTTTGCGATATTTATGGACCTTTACCGGCGGGACGTTTCGGATTCAAATACATATTTGTAATGCAGGACTCTTATAGTAAACTGATCAGGTTATATCCATTACGTCAGGCAAGCGGAAAGGCTACACTCACATGTGTGAAGAAGTTTCACAAACAAGTTGAGATTAAGACTTTATGCTCAGACAGAGGCGCGAATTTTACATCGAAGGTTTTCGAGTTAGGTGTACGTCAATTAGGTATCAAATTGACGCACACATCTGTTAGGAATCCGCGACCAAATTCGACAGAGAGGGTTAACAAGGAATTAGGTAGACTATTCAGAACATACTGCGAGAAATCTCATAGGTCTTGGGCAGATTTATTGCCGGACATAGAAGATTGTTACAACCAGGTAGTACATACCACAACAGGTTATACACCGAATGAGCTAGTTTGGGGAAAGCGGACCATACTATCAACTGATTTCGGCAAAGACATAGCGAAAGGAACCGATATACAAGGAGAAACGTTAGAACAGATTAGACGACAGGCGCGTCGGAACATAACAAAGGCGGCGGAGAATAGAGAGCTCTATTATAATAGGAATCATAAGTTAATACAGTTTGAGATAGGCGACTTGGTGAAGTTGAGGACTTTTGCGAGGTCGGACGCTGATAAAAAATTAACAAAGAAATTCATGCGACTTTATGAGGGACCTTACGTGATAGGGGCAATTCCATACAATAACGTATACACTTTGGTTGACGCTCGTACTAACGAGATAAGAGGGAATTACAATGCGATCCATTTGTTCCGCTATTATGCAAACTCGTAAAGGAATGAATTCCATTAAGGATTAGCGCGAACAATGGAGATTAGTGAGACCTATCGGCATCAACATAGATAGCAGTTTATGTTAGGTGAGGAAATAGATTTTCAAACAACTAGTAGAGAGTTAGGTATAAGAAATACTAGGTGTATTAAAAATCTATTTGGGGGAGTGTGAGATGGCCAGACATAGCTCATATTTTTTTTCCCCATTTCTCTTGCATGGGTATTAAAAATAAATTTGAAACGCAGTTTTAAAATAAAAGAGAATTTCTAAGTGAACACTTGGACCCTCATAAATATTTCAAAGTGCAGGCAGTTTATTTTTAAAAAACAAAGTATAGGGATTTTGGAAACACATTAAGATTAGAACAAAAAAGGGTCTTTAGAAATTGCAATAGAAGTGCAGACGTTTTAAAAGGAAACATTTAGAATCAGATCATAAATCTAGTTGAAACATTTTGCCTTCACAAAATATTGAAACCAGATGTGTAGATTGACATAGCCGAACCGAGGCGAAGGGCATAGAAAATAAACAAAAAAGCAAGGCGTGACCGTAAAATGACGCTTTCGATAATTGGCCGAAACATTTTGGCGGGAATCTTAAATGGGCGTGACTATAGTAAATGACGCTATCGATAATTGGCCTAAACGTTTTGGCGGAAACCTAAAATGACGAATCAAGTTAAGGCAGTTTACTTTGGTGGAAATTTTCTATTTTTCAGTTTGGAGAAGGGGCGATAAGGACTCGGAAGGGGAGATACACGGGGGTGCTTTTCGAGAAGGCATTCCGGGTTGAGGGCTCTTCCAGCAGAGTCGACTCCATTCTCCAATAAATTAATCCTAAGATTGTATAAATTTTAACCTATTTTAATAGATCTATACATAAAAGTAGAATCAGTGCAATAGTTTATAATTAAGCTTATAAGCAAGTGTGTGTGCGCAACGAGGCCTGAATATTCCCGGTAATGTACAAATATTCCAATAATTATATTTTGAGATAAGTAAATTCACAGATAAAGGGTTTCCGTAACGTCCGGGTTTAGGCGTTCATTATTGTAAGAAATTAAAATGTATCCAGATATAGTTCTCGATGCTTTGTATGCAGAAGAACAAAGGGATAGGAGACGTGTGAGAGAGATATCTCGAGACGATGGGTTCTCTATTATGATGTATATCTTATTTCTGACATTTGTTCTATATCTGCTCTTTTTATTAATCAGATTAATGTGGTCAAATCTGAGAGAGTGAAATGTAATAATTTGGCACACATACCACTTGCTTTGGAAGGGGAACATTTATATAAAATATAGTCAGGAAGTTGTGAAAACGAGAATAAAACATAACTTATTATCTGTGAATCTATTTAACGTAATGTATTATGTGTTGTAATTTCTACTAAAACTATAAAATGTCTTGTCTCCCTGATACCACTAGTAGAAAGTGTACATATTCTTTTAAGCATTTAACACCTTTTGTAGCATGTGTGTATATTTTAGTCTAAGATGTCTTAGGTTAGAATGCCACAAGGGTTTTTCATTTGGGTATTTCCGTTTTCCCTTGTCTTAGAATGGCTGCTAGGAACGGAAAACCCGGTTGGTTCTCAAATGACCCCATTTGGAACCAATCTAAATAATCAAACAGTTTCTTTTGAGTAGATTTAATAAAATGGAAAATAAATCTATGAAGTCATAATTATCATCTTTTACTGAACAACCCTAATATTTCTCCTAAGGTATTCAATAATGGAATGTTCTCAAAGGTTCTGTCTACATAAATTGATTTAGTGTTTTATTAGTATTCAGTTGAACCCTAGACTTAACATCTGTAACGTGTGGCGGGCTGAACCGAACAATCCAATAGTGAAATACTATATCCAAAATTGAGTCACGACTCTTCAGTAGGCAGTCAGTTTAGAAAGTGCAGACTAGTGCACTAATTTAGGTCAATAGGCGACATTAAATTACTTAGGGTCAGTTTATTCTATCACGATAGAGAAGTCTGATTTCTTTCATAAACAAAGCAGATAGGTGAACGAGATGGAACAATATTGCAGTCTAAAGAAACTTTGACTTATTTTGTTTTACATAACTAATAGACTAGATTCTAGACTCACTTCGGGTTAGAAGTTAGGTATGAATGAAAACTTTAGAAATCATTCACTATAAATTAAGTCTTCAAATGTACGAGACTCCGAGATACCAGAGCGACCTTCGAGCTACGGGTGTGGGTCAACGGTACTTCCTACAAACAGGTAAGAAATTAGAATCCTTTGTTTATTGTATTTACAAACTTTAGGTGTAGGGTGACCATGATATTACTTCGGAATAGAGGACAAGATAGGGTAATAGGTAGGGTGACCATGATGAAATACTACAGGGATTGAGACACTGAGGCTGATTGAGTATTGGCTAAATTAATATGTTTGACTCAGATGAGTCAAAGTTATTACTAAGTGGTACACGGTTCGATGGCGTTCTTTGGCGGCGAATTTCCGGCACACCAAACACGCCATGTCTTGCAGCACGGCTCCCGAACTTAGATTTGGCCAAATCTATATCAAACTGAACAATGAATACAAATAAATAAAACCATGGTATTGGGGCGAGCTATAAGCTCAATGAAAAGAATTGTACCAACCCTTCGGGGTGTATGGGAACACCAAAACGCTTCGCAGCGAAAGGGAGTCGGCTGTGCCCCCATAACAATGATTAAAGGCCGTGGAGCGGCGTAGGGTTTCCCCCGTGCTAGAGGGAATTCGGTCAGAACGACGGCCCAAAAAGAGGCAAATTCGTACACTGTATCAGCTAATCATTCATTCTACTCGTATTTTAAACTTAAATTGATAAATTAACTCTCTAGGATTTCCCTGTTTTTCTGAAGGTTGGAGAATGCATAACATAATTCTTTTGAAGTTTGTTCATAATTAATCCGCGACAGCTAAAGTAGAATGATTTGGTAGCCTACTTTGTCCATCGAACGAAATGAACGAACCCGCAGGGTGCTTAGTACATAACAGTGTTCATGCCAGAAGCCAATATGTCTCTCGATCCTGAGGTGTTTTACCTATAATTAGAATATTCTTCTTTACTCAATCAATCCACTAGATATCACTAGACGATCCAGCTGCGTACCATCACAACATGAAATGTCGTGAACAAAGAATGAACTACTTTTTGTCCTTATAACTGCAGCCATCTTTGGTAGGTAATTTTAGCGAAGGCCAATCAAACTTGATTGCGTGCGAGACAGCATTTCAGTAGATATAAAATTGGATATAAACGAAAAATTCTTTTTACAAAACCGACTTCAAACGCCACTACAAAGTATATTAATTATACCTATATTTGAAGAGTTCCTTCGATTTCTCCAGGATCCGATTATCAGATCCAGATCTGATGACAATGGGACTACCAGTGTACCCTTTGAAACAAAAAAAGAATTTTCAAAATCAGCCCAGGCGTCTTTGATTAATCGGGGAACATACATAAAAAATAAAAATAAAATATTCCGACGAATTGAGAACCTCCTCCTTTTTTGTAAGCCGGTTAAAAACAAGGCCATTTTACACAAAAAATTACGAAAATTCGCTGTATGAAGATTCTTATTAAATCACTAGCTTTTAACCCTGGCTTCATCCGCGAGGAGGAGGAGCGGGACGGAGCGTGTTCGGTGGACCAATGATACTATTGAGAGATGACGTGATAAAATTATCGCGTCACCTATCAAAGACCTGATTGGTCTGCGAAGCACGTCTCCGCTACACTCCGCTTCAATGGACGGGAAGCCTAAGTCTCCCCATACATTCATAAAGTGTAAGAGAGTTAAATTAATGCAACAAGAAAGGCTTCGCCGTACATTGTTATATTTTCCATTTGGCAGAGGACGCCACGTTTCCTGCCAAGCGAAATCTAGCGTAGTTTTCGAGCCGCAAAGGATGATGCAGTAAAAAATTAAATGGGGCAAAAGGGTTGATTAATGGCGAATACGGATACGTATAATATTGTGGTAGTATGTACCTATTATTCTTTTCTCCCTAAAAAGCCCAGCCGCGCACAATTCATTCTCTGCTCACCGGCGAACGGAAAGTTGTTGGTACCATCATTATAAGCAGTAAGGTGGTTGCTTTGTCATTGCTTTTCTGTTATACAATAGTTCTTGTAGTAATTAAACGGCCAAGCCACATAATGTGAAAGTAAATTAGTTCTATGTGTTTGGATCCTGAATTTTAGTATAAAAAAATTCAACATTTATTTATTTCATGTAGGCCAGCTTGTAGCTCTTATGAGACGACATAAATCTAGCACCGGTTCGGAATGCAGATTCTGCTGAGAAGAACCGACAAGAAACTCAGCAGTTGCTCTTCATTTTCCACTTCTGAGTGCTAAATATATGTATAACTTTCCATATTAAGTACACCTACGCCTATTATCTTCAGCTAGGTTGATTGTAAACACAATGTTATTAGCATTAACATGTTCGTTCTTGCACTTTGTTAAATGTACGTCTGGCACGCTGGCCTAGTTCTCACGACCAGTGTGATGCCAGTTGGCGTTATGCCAGTGGCCAATGCTTGGACGCTTAGGCTTCGGTCACACGTCGTTAATATTGCAAACTGCAACAACGTGTAAACGGTTTTAAGGTTCATGTATGCGCCAATATGTTTATCCTGCAAAAAATTGCGGTGTACTGGCTTGTGAACCTAGCCTTAGAGCGGCTAGACGCAATGTTTCGACAGACTACCATAAGTCATTTGGGGCGCAAAATCGGTCATTCTTCGTTCAAAAGTATGGACACCAATCTTTTAATCTTTTTGGAGCCTCAACCAGGGAATGAAATAAAAATGCCCGGAAGAAAAAAGCTTTATGCATTTTGGTGAATTAATGACAAAATTACCGCACTAAATATGGTATTATATTCAAGTCTTTGGAAGTCTAGCAAAAACCTGAACAAGAAGTGGAAATTGAAAATTTTTAAAACGCCCCAGATATGTGAATCTATGATCCGGACTATATATTTCATAACATATCTCAGATCCTGTTACCCAATTTTCTGCTCCATCATCAGATCCTCCTTTCCTACCCTTGATCATCATTTATCTAACACCTACTCATTGCATAAAATTTATTCTATGTTTTATTTACATTTAAATCCAAAAGTGCGTCAGGTTACATGATTAAAATTGCCGGAACAGCCTTTTATTCTGCTTCGAAGAATGACTACATCTTATATTGTTTGAAATAAGCTTAAAAATAATAATAAAATTGACAAAATTGTAAAATTGCTCAAAATAAATAAGAATTAAAAAAAAACAAAAAAAAATTTAAATAAAGTGAAAATTAAAAATAGCCGAACAAAATCCCTTTCAACGATCTAAGAAGACACCCTGTTTAAAAAAAATGATTAGCATCATTTCTATACATCTGTAGCATATATAAATGCTTGTTGTAGCAGGAAAACTTCAATTTCCTGCTCAAACATACAAGGCGTGTGTGTACCTACTGAAAATGTATGTATTGGGCAAAGAAAGCTAATGGCGTCCTTCGAATTTGATAGCTGCAAAAACTACCACATTAACTTTGGGCCCGGCAAACATAAACTTAAAGTTTGGTGATTGAAATCGGTATTTTGAAAAGCTTTTTATAACCTGTAGGCCCATTGATGTAACATTTGCACTATTTTCATCATTTTCTCGTGACATCTCTTAGAAAACCGTGCTCGTTCCTTATACACACGCCTAACTATAATTTAAGATATAATTAAAAATTTGAAGATTTCCCTGGATTTCTCCAGGATCCCATCATCAGATCCTGACCTGATGACAATGGGACCACCTGGAAAGTTTATCCTTTCAAACAAAAAAAGAATTTTCCAAACCTCCTTTTTTGGAAGTCGTTTAAAAATAGGAAACAACAATAATGCATTTCCAAGCGTAATGTGGTTCGCAGATTCAATTGAATGGCAATGAGAAGATTTCATATAACGTCGTGTGCACCGTCTCCTCTAACAATAGAAGTAGGTCTCTTTCAAAGATTGTTGCAGAGCCCGATCTTCTGTCGTTTGTTTCCAACGCTTCCAGCAGCTCGCTTGAGTTCGTCTTTAGGGTTTTCCAAAGGACGTCAACGGGACTCTATTACTAAAACTCCGCTGTCATCTGCATATTATTATTATAATTTAATTTAATCCGCTGTCAATACATCATATTATAAGTAATTTTACGAGTATATAGCACACCCATTGTATATTCTGGCGGCACAGGGGATCCTCGTTTGGAAGCCAAGTACTTTGTTGAGCTGTACCTTGGTACCTACAGCTTAAACCATAAAGACTATTTCATAATCTTATTTGCGACGTACTTTGTTTTAAAAACCCAATTTCCATCTTACTCTGCTTAAACCATAATTTGGGAAAAATATTAACCAATGAAATTGCGTTTCAGTTTATTTTGTCACCTCTAAGAAGCGTTTCAGTTTGTCACCTCCAAGAATTAATGTCTGTGGACATCCTTCAAGTAAATAATCCTGTTTCGAAGTAACACGGGTTCAAGGATTTGCATGTAAATGAGATTCGATTGGGATGGGAATTCTCGAGGGAGAATTATCTTAAAAACTTCCCGAAGTGAAACGCTAAATGGGTGCAATGAGATAAAAATACTTTAAATGGAAAATCTTTTGACCTACATTCATTGAACTTCGTAAATTAAGGCATTCTAAAACAAAAGAACGTTCATTATTTTCAAGTAATCTCAAATCTTCTTGTACCCTCTTCTCAAGCCCTTGGATCAGGGTGTTTTAATTAAGGTTCACCGATATGATTTATAATATATTGCGTAAAATAAATAGATAAATCAAAGATAAGTCTCAAAATTCAGTTTATATAATATGTAGATAAAGTACGTCTTTATCTTAAAATTAACTCAATTTGTGATTTAACTATACTTAGTCATTACATAAACTTCATTGACATTAATATTATTACTAGTATTATACGTAGTATACGCATTATAAAATCCTTAGTTTACTAACAAACAAAAAGAAGAAAATGTGTTGAGAACTCACCCTGTCATTCCGTCGCACAAAGGAAAACTGAACTACCCAGGCTTATGCCACGCTGTATCGAACCTTATTCCCTTCTGCCACATGTGTCAAAATCCCCTGCACCTATTGCCACACTGTCACTAATAGTTAATTTTTACTCATTTATACTAGAAAATGCAAAATTTTAAAACACGGGCGCGGTTTGGGAGCTCCGGCCGCGGACTACTGCTTGTCTAGAATAGGGATGGGAAGGAGTTGTATCGATATCCTCGTAGGGGTTTTTGCAGAGTTTATTTGGCAAGATTCTTTATGTTAATCCAATAAATATTTTGGCTTGACTGTGTTAATGAGATTAAGGGAGGTCAAACATTCATAAGTTGATTATGCAACAGCATAACTACATGGATAGTATCACATCAAACTACCCAAATTCTTAAAAATCTTAGTGAAAAAATGTAATAAAAAGTAAAATATTAGCTAATCGATATCGAAATAAACACATATATGATTGGTAAGTACCTATATTAATTTGCGAAAGTGATTTTTCAAATCACTTCAAGAATTTTTACACTTACAGGACGAAGCCTATCCATGGCTGACACAAGAGAAAGAAGAATAAAATAATGAGACTGACTCATTATTTTATTCTTCTTCGTCTTGTTTCTGATTTATCTAAATTAAGAAGCGTATACTCCATTGACTTTCTTTCACTATTAGCTAGACAATGTAATATGAATGTCATTTTGATGCATTTTTCAAGTTAGACACCCAATACCTGCAGGGTGAGCAAGGGTAGGAAACAACAATTTTATCCCCGATTTTATCCATTGATAAGAGATAAAATTATCTTCTATGTTAAAGCATGGCGACAGGAGAAAGGAAAAGTATATTCCTAATTTTATCCACTGCGGATATTATTTCCACCGCTTTGACCATGCTCGATAAAATCGGGGATAAACATTTCATCCTTTCCCAGTGGATAATATGTCTCCTACCCATGCTCACCCTGCTGTATCGATAACGCAATCGGCAGTAATCACATCACTATCAAACGATACAGACATGCGCATTGCACCTACACGTAGTCCCCAAATACCGTCTCAACGCTTTGCGGTATATTATACATTTGGCCAAAACTATAGGTTTTGGGAAATTTGATAAATGCTTGATAAATGTTATACAGTTTGACGGTTTCAAACGCATTAAGATTTAAGTAGGGCTAAGCTGTATTGACTTTGTAAAGTATTATTAGTTTTTGTGAGTGGTCTAACGGTTTAATGTTCAAGTGGTATTATAGTTTAATTTTTTATATAGATAGGAGCTTTTGACGACCAAAATTATGAGGACAGGATATTCGTAGAAGGTTAGTAATACAACTTAAAAATATGATCCTTTTCTTTGTAATGATTCGTTTGTTTTGTTGAGGGTGGCTGCACTGATCTTGAAAAAACTTTTTTTTATGTAACATACCTACACTTCCATCATTAATTATTTAGATTTTTAGCTGTCATTTTTTTCATTAAATGTAAAAAAACCAGAATTATTTAAATCATATCTGCGATTTCAGGCTCTAATAAGTATTATTTTTTTTTAATAATGTAACTTTAATAAGCTCTTGACTGTGATCTCAACGTTTTATGTGGAAACGCCGATGGATTTTTTTATTTATTCAAGTCTGCTTGAATTATTTACTTATTCAGTCGTGGAGACGGAGGAGTTGAGACGTGGACTGTGGGGCAACTTTCTATCGAAAAAAATGTTTTTCGCGCATCCATAGGTACACCTATCTAATGCTTTGGCAAATACCAAAGACAACTCTTTTTTTAATTATCTTTATAATTATAGACTAACGCTTAACTGCAATCTCACCTGATGGTAGGTGAAGATGAAGCGAGCCTAGAAGAGACCTATTCACTCGTAATTTAATGGTACCTAAACTGTAGTTACATGGGAAAACGGAAGCCGGAAGGGCATTCCAAATTTTTGCAGTGCGTAGGAAAGAGAAAGAAAAGCACTTAGGCTGAAATCTATATACCGCACTCTTATTTATTTATTTATTTTTATTTTTTATTTACATATAAATATTTAACAAAAGAACATATATTAGAAGAAGTATACATAGGTGAAGCTTATCTCTAAAAAAGAAATTTCTTCCAGCTTCCCTTGAAAGTGAGTAAGGTGAAATTATAGAGTGGTATAGGTCAAAAATGTACATCACTACATATACTAAAATACCTACTATATAATATAAATAAATAATAAACTACATAAACATAAATACATATGAATACTTACTTATCTCATACTCAAGATAGAGTTAATAGGAAACAGATTTATGTCAGAGCAAATTATTGTCTCGTTTTGACCTCTATCTTGAGTCTGAGCTAAGTCAGAGCACGCTGTATAGATCTCAGCATTAGTACGCGACCGTTGGATGTCAACCAAGTAATGGTGCAGATCTATTCGATGTCTTGCGTCTCGATGGTAGACTGGTGTACTCCTTTAAGATCTACTTACTCTATGCACAGGTTTTTTTTTTATTCTATGACAAGATAGCCCTTGACTGCGGTCTCACCTGATGGTAAGTGACGATGCGGTCTAAGATGGTAGCGGGCTAACTTGGAAGGGGTGTAGCAGTGTAAATTCAACCCATACCCCTAATCGGTTTCTACACGCCATCGTGCCGGAACGCTAAATCGCTTGGCGGCACGTTTTTGACGGTAGGGTGGTAACTAGCCACGGCCAAAGCCTCCCACCAGACCAGACCAGAGACAATTTAGAAATAATAAATTCCTAAATTGCCCCCGCCGGGAATCGAACCCGAGACCTCCCAGTTATAAGACCACAGCGCTCACCACTGCGCCAGGGAGGTCGTCAAACACACACACAACACACAACAGGTTTAGTTACAAGAGGAATTTGCTATTCACTTTACAGTTTTACAAGTCAAAAGTTTTAAATGACACATAACGTTAATACAGGCCCACAGATGAAAGTAAAATAAAGCTGACACACACGGCAACACCGGCCTGAGTTTCGGGAAAATATTTTTCCATTTATGTCCCGCTTTATCTATTCATGCGGTCACCAAAAATGCTCGGTCAGTTTTGTTTTATTCGATTCAGTGGAGACGTTTTTCAACACAAAATTACATGACATATACCTACAGCATCCGGCAATGGATCTACTCGTAATCTTCTAAATATATAAAAGGCAAAGGTGACTGACTGACTGACTGATCTATCAACGCACAGCTTAAACTACTGGACGGATCGAGCTGAAATTTGGCATACAGATAGCTGTTATCTGCTAAGAAATGATTTTTGAAAATTCAACCCCTTAGGGGATAAAATAGGGGTTGGAAAAATCAAATTTAACATGAGCGAAGCCGCGGGAAAAAGCTAGTATTATATAGAAAGAGATGGAAACAGACAATCAGCCAGTCACCGCTTCGTATAGCGTCGTCTCGGTCACTCAGAATCTCATAATATATCAAATAGTATACATTCACATACATATACATTTTTTTAAAGAATATTAGCCACACTGAACTTGACTAATATTCTCCTCTCCCCTCCAAATAAGCGGACAGCTTGTGCTAGGAGTGGGTACGACAATAGTGTAACGAGTGGGGATCGAACCTACAACCTTTAAGTTTCAGTCCGCACCTTTAACCGTTGGGCTATTGAGGCTTTGAGGCTTCAAATTCAATCCTTACCTAATATCTTTACTAAATATAGCATAAGCTTTCATTTATTTGGAGGGGAGAGGAGAATACAAGTCAAGTTCAGCTTAGAAAGAATATTCTTTTTTTTAACCGACTTTCAAAAAAGGACTTTATTTTGTATGTATGTTCCCCGATTACTCGAAGACACCTGGACCGATTTGGAAAATTCTTTTTTGTTTGAAAGGGTATACTTCGCAGATGGTCCCATTGTCATCAGGTCAGGATCTGATGACGGGATCCTGTAGAAATCGAGGAAACTCTTCAAATTTTATATAGGCACAATTATTAATATACTTTGTAGTGGCGTTTGAAGTCGTTTTTGTAAAAAGAATTTTTACGTTAAAATTATTAAAAAAAAAAAGGACTAGTAAAGATTGTTTGGTGAAGAAATTGACGACCTCCCTGGCGCAGTGGTGAGCGCTGTGGTCTTATAACTGGGAGGTCTCGGGTTCGATTCCCGGCGGGGGCAATTTAGGAATTTATTATTTCTAAATTGTCTCTGGTCTGGTCTGGTGGGAGGCTTTGGCCGTGGCTAGTTACCACCCTACCGTCAAAGACGTGCCGCCAAGCGATTTAGCGTTCCGGCACGATGGCGTGTAGAAACCGATTAGGGGTATGGGTTGAATTTACACTGCTGTAGCCCTTCCAAGTTAGCCCGCTACCATCTTAGATTGCATCGTCACTTACCATCAGGTGAGATCGCAGTCAACGGCTATCTTGTCATCGAACAAAAAAAAAAAAAAAAAAATTACGTATTCTACCCAGGCTTCGGACACTTCTAAGGTCGCGAAAAATACCTATTCCTTGAAGTTAGGAATTCCACGTCCCCTCAGTAGGTAGGTATGTTGGGGCATTCCTGCAATCGATATCAGTTGCTGCAATACGCAATAATCACTATGCGCTGGTTAGGATTCCGTGGTGCATACAAAAAGGCTTTAATAATGCAAGGTTTCTTTGTAACCTATATTCCCTACCACATGTGCCTCGTTGGACTGATGGTTATCACATTTGGCTACAACAATGTCCCGGGATCAATTCCTGAAAATTTACAGGGTCGGGCCAAAAAATGTATTGGATTTTACTGTCAAGAAATTCTCAGTACCTATATGTACTAGCCCGGAGTTAGGAAGTTGGCGGTGAGTCACCCCCGTGCCTCCTAGAGCACGTAAAGCCGTCCAACCTGCGCCTGATCTCTCTACGATCGTATCGTTTTCCGTCCCATTCAACTATGAGAGTGAGGGAATAAAGATTGCACCTGTGTTTGCGCGCCCACTTATGCACTGTAACATTTCCCACGCAGATGGCTATTCTCTGAGCAGATTGGTCGCCGTGACCGAATTCGGACATTGTTATTTATTTTATTACTTGTGCCCATAATTATAGAGTCTCATTTCCATTTGTAGGAAAAAAACTGCAGATGGCTCTCAGATGCTGGTGACTTCTTAAATGCATATTGAATATTGGGACAGCGACTCGCATTTGAGAAGTCATGTTCAAGCCGCGAGACTATTGGTTTCTATGTATTTCTATGAAATACCTTCCGTAGCTAGCGACACTTCGCCTGAATAGAAATACATAGAAACCTGTAATGTCGCGGCGACACGTCGCCTGCTGTTGCTGTCTGCGGTCGGCTACCAACTCGCACCTTAACAGTTAAAGGTGCGGACTGAAAACTGAAAGGACGCAGGTTCATTCCCCACCCGTCCCACTATTGTCGTAGCCACTCCTTAACACAAGCCTTACGCTCAGTTGGACCGCTCACCGCCATGACTAATAGTCTTAAAAAAAATTAAATTAATCCATACAACGCTTTTAATATTTTAACTTATATGTGGAAGTCACTTCGCATCTCCCGTAGCGACTATCAATCCTTAATCTATGTCTATAGCCTATACTACCTTATTGTTATTTTATTATTATTGCAGCCTACGAACACGTAGCAGTGTCGTATCTACAATATTGTAGTTTATCACGTAACCGCCAGAGGCGCTGTAGGTGGTACAATATTTTAAAAAAGCTTTCATTCAACTATAGAGCTACTCTTAAGTCAGTAGACCTTTATTGGACTCTATATTTTGATCTACTATTATATCTACGGATACTATATCTACGGATTCTATATTTCTTTGACTTAAGAGTTAAGACATATTATTGAAAATTTATGAAATTTTCTTGAGTACGTTTATTGATAGTCCTTCAAAAGATACAATGTAAAAAAGGCGAGTGTAAAGTGCTAATTTTATTACCGTATTTATAAATGCTGGCATATTGTTTAAATGCTCATTAAACCATGTATTTTTCATAACTGTTTTCTGATGATTGCCATTCACGATTCATCGACTTTCACTAACATTTTCACTACATATGAACCATCTGATTGCGTCCTGAAAAAAAAATATGCTGAATGATTAAACACAAAAAATAGATAAAGATCACGCTTGGCTGGTCCGTATAAATATTAAATAGTTAGTGGTGAAAGGTAGCAACGTTTTTCCCGTGAGAACTTCAACATAAAGCCTGAGTATTTTACCTGGAATTATCTGAATCTGGAATTAAAAAACTGTAACTCATACCTACCTACAATAACGTTTGTCCGGACTTGCATTGCAACTTTGGTGGACCACATTTGAACAAACACTTGTTTTTAACTAAATCTGTAACTTTTAACTATGTCAACTGTCAACACATCGCTGTTTCAATTCAAAACTACCACAAATCAAAATTACACTTTTTTTACAGAAGAGCTAAAAAATTAAACTCTTTTTTGTCTACCGCTTTCTTATTTTATATCTAATATATACATACTATACATCAGTACAAGCGTAGATATTTATAAAAATATCTTTTTTAAATATAAAAATATGAAGGATTACATTGTTTTTATCCCGTAAAACCAAAAAGTTCCCACGGTATTTAAAAAACTAAATCCACGCAGACGAAGTCGCGGGCATCAACTAGTGTTTCATAGTAAACATAAGAATTGGGTACTTATTTGACTAAACTTTTTTTTATAAATAAAGGTTTTTAATATTATAAAACAATGTCATTTTTCTTTTTTTAATGTCTTAACTAGTATAGAGCTTTTAAATTTCCTGTTAGAAAAAGAGAGCGCTATTGCAATATGACGTTAAAGATGGATAGGTACAGTCACATTAAAACAGCTTATAATTTTTTGTTTTTTGATTGATTTATTTTCATTATCTGTTTTCAGAAATATTATTCTTACATGTTACATTTTCCATTGTAATTAATAAATATCCCCGTTCAAGATTTACCCCGCCAGGCCCTAGGACCTTTGAGCTACAGAATTTAATTTTACTTGACACCTAACATTTACAGTTCCACCCTCTCCTAACCGATAATAATACAAGGGACTTAACTAAGTCTATATTTACCTAAGTATACTATTTTACATCGCTCAAATACCCCATACATGAGGGTGACTGAAGCGAGAATATAACCCGTGACCCGGTTAGCCGCGGTCAGCCGTGAATCGTGATTAAATGCGACGGAAAAACTAATGAGCTTGCATGCATGCATTACAAACATAATTAAATTAACTAGGTACCTACCGGCTACCTACCTATATCTGTTAAAAATAGTAAAGTTAAATCTTGATTGCCCTAAAAAATATGAGTAGCTAGGAAAACAGTCACGCTGAATTAAAGTAGAAATTGGCGGGGCACATAATTCAACGAGCTTATGGTTGTTCGAGTCCCAAGGTGCTGGAGTGGCAACCCCGCATTATTGGCAGATCCCCCCACTTAGTGACCGACGAGCGACATCAAGACAGGGAGCCGCTGGATGTAGGCCGCCCAAGATTGAGTCTTGTGGAAGTCCATGCAAGAGACCTTTGTTCAGCAGTGGAAGTATATCGGTTTATAAAGAAGCAGAAACACTCACGTGGCACGCCACAAGAAAAATAATGCTTTTCAAATTCGTACGCGCAATGCATTTTGCGCTTGCATTTTGTTACAGACCTACTATGACACACATAAGAATATTGCCTGATCGTACTGCATCCATCTTAAGCATTTAGCCATAAATGCTCAAAGGCATCCATTTGGCTGTTCTGACCAGCGTGACAGTTTTTTTGTATTAGCTTTGATAACTAAAAAGTACTAATACGACTGAGCTGTCCTCTGGCGGAAAAGTCCGAAACTTTTCTTAGCTCGGTACGTTTTGTAGATGGCGCTAGTAGGACCTTTTTCTGTATGCAGTTTGATAATAACATGACAGATGGCGCTGTTACAAAAATGTTAATGTAGTTAGATCTGTAGACTAGAGATGGCACTGGATTTGTTACTTACAAATTATAGTTTTAGAAATTCTTTGTGTCAATAATACAATATTAATAGAAAACCATTTCGATGACATCCCTCAAGTAAAAATTGTTATAGGTAGGTATTTTTGATTAGGATTACCCTATTACTACCTACCTAATTAGCTGATGGCCGCCATACTTTCCTCGTAGAATAAAAGTCCCGTGGGAACTCTGACTTTTCCGGCCTAAAAGTAGCCTAGATCACTTCTTAATATTCTTATACATACTAAAATAATATTATGAAAAGAAAATGAGACAAGTAAATAGGTGAGCAAGTCTTACTAGTCAATTTATGCTGTGTTTGCACTTTTCCACTAACAAGTGTGTAGTTTGATAAAGTTGCCAAAGACCATTAAAACTTCGTCCCGAAGGTATTATCGCGGCCGCAGTTCCGAGAGTGATGGATCGTTCGAGTTGTGACAAAAAAGTTCCCAACACTTGTTACTGGCGTTCATTAACGTTGCTAACTTTGTTACCAACTTCTAACTCAGTTACTGTATACGCGTATTTAGAGTATTTATTTATTATTTCGGACTCGCGCTAAGTATGGTGGCAATCGGCCGTAGCCTAAATTGTTCCTAATGAGGGTTTTTTTTTATTCGATGACAAGATAGTCCTTGAGTGCGATCTCACCTGATGGTAAGGGACGATGCAGTCTAAGATGGTAGCGAGCTAACTTGGAAGGGATATGGCAGTCTAGATTCAACCTATACTCCTAATCGGTTTCTACACGCCATCGTGCCGGAACGCTAAATCGTTTGGTGGCATGTTTTTGACGGTAGGGTGGTAACTAGCCACGGCCAAAGCCTCCCACCAGGGTGACGCCAATTAATCAAACCAGCTACTCATTTTTTTATATCAAACTTATAGGAAATGTATGAGAACTTGAATACAATAGTAACGACTCGTGCTGAGATCTATAGAGCGTGCTCTGACTCAGCTCGGACATAAGATACACGCGACAAAAATCGCTTATTTGCGACAAGAGTGACATAACTCAAAATTCACCAATTTTAGTGTCGAAAAATACTTTTTGCTCTAAAAACAACATTACGTTAAGCACAAAAAAATAAGAGCGAGAGAGATTGTGACTTAATGCTCTGTCGCTTTGTTGGCCGCTGTGTTGTTTCGAGACCGCAACATCCACAAAACATTACTCTCTAACGAGAGAATTCTCTCATCGTCAAATTTGAATTATGTCACTCTTGTCGCAAATGCGCGAAATATGCCCTGACATAAATCTGTCTCGTTTTAACTCTGTCTTGAGTCTGAGCTGAGTGAGAATGCGGTCTATAGATTTCAGCTTCAGTGGCGGATTTATCAAGCCGAGTGACCCTTGGTCGGATTGTAGGGGTGGCAAAGGGGCCAAGGTTTTTTAAAACCAAGTTTATTTAACACGCACACGAGTTAGTACCTACTACTAGTATTATGATGTATTCTGTGCAAGTGGACGGAAAGACGCGGGCAAAATCTTGCAGTACTTTCTTACATACATAATAATATTAAAAAAATATTTAAAAAAAAAAACCGACTTCAAACGCCACTTAAAAGTATAAAATAATTATAGTTTGTACACGTTAAAGCCGGGCAGGTCTAAATAGAAAAGATGAAACCGATGCGCGACGCTAGCCCGACTTCAACATAAGTGTACAAACTAAAATGCGTCGAATTGAGAACCTCCTCCTTTTTTGAAGTCGATTAAGTATCTGGTTGAGCCCCTAAGGCAGAAATCGCAAGACCTATTTCAGGGTACTTACCTCCATCGATGGGTGTTCGGAACTGAGTACTTTGCAGAGTCATTCCAACTGTCATTAGGAGCAATCCAGCTTTCGATGGTCCCAAAGAGCCTATTACAGGAAACTAGGTGAATTCTCCGAACACGAAAGATAGAGGATTGAGGAAAATCTAAGTTTGATTTTTGTTGGCGAGAGATTTGCTTTTCTTTAAGTTCCTGCTTGGATTCTCCTCAGCTTTGTCCTCCTATTCTAAATATATCTCTTAGCATATACTTATTAGCCTGTATTAGACTTATCACACTATCCTTACTTCTTTACTAGTTACTAGTATTATAAATGCGAAAGTGTGTTTGTTTGTTGGTTTGTCCTTCAATAACGCTGCAACAGAGCTACGGTTCGACGTGATTTTTTGTATGGGTATTGGATATAGTTGAGGACCAGCACTGGTAGCATGGGCGGGAGAAATTTTCCCTGGGAAAAGGATAAAACGTTCATCCCCTCGCTTAGCTTTATCCACCCGTCGAGCATGGGCACAGCGGTGGAAATAACACTCAGTGGATATACTTATAGAAATATACATCGCCTTCTCCTCTGTCGCCATGCTTTAACATAGGGAAAAGATAATTTTATCCCCTGTCAGTGATAAAACTTTTATCTCCTGCCCATGCTACCGGTGCTGGAGGGTGGCATAGACTACTTTTAAACTAAATCCACACGGATGAAGTCGCGGGCATCAGCTAGTTGTATATAAAGAGAGTCAACGATCTATCTATGTTTTGAAAATCTATACAAAATCCTCACACCTGTTGCACTATTGTCGTACCCACTCCTAAGACAAGCTTTAAGTTTATTTGGATATTGTTTGAAATGAGTCTATTAAAAAATAGAGTTGAGTTCATAAGACTCTACTCTTGACTAATAAAAATATTTATTCCATATGTTAGGATTTAAATTTTTAATATTATAATATTTTTTAGATAAGTTGTTATGTTATTTTTTTTAATAGGTATTTGTGAAATCGGCTTATAACATACAATTATTTAAACCTTAGTTGTTTATCGTATGTTAATAAGAAAAATTGTTTAGCTCTTAAAATTAGCTTATAACTTTTATAAGTTGCATTCACAGTAATATTAATAAAAAAAAACTTAAATAAATTAAACTACTTACTTCTAATTATATTTACAAAAAATACACGCCGTCCAAGTGGTCGTTTCTGGGCATGGTGCCCAAAACACTGGCGCTATTCCCTCGTTGGATAGCATGACTTAGCCGTTAGGCTAATTAAGCTCCAGCTCTTTGGTCACCTGAAGCGTGGATCAGTCTTTAGGACACGATATTCATAAAATTCTTCGTGTTCGATGACCATGGGCCCTGAGTCTCAAAAGCAAGCGCCGCAAAAACGTAGTCCTTAGAAATGGCTGAGTATTTGCGGCGCTTGAGTAATTGAGCAGATTCAGCAGCTGCACCCGCCTTTTGGCACGAGCCTTGTGGATGGGACCAACGTATCAACGCAGGTTGCTCATATGTTTGAATATGATAATAAAAATAAAAATAAAATTAACACTCATTAACTCTATTATAATTTATAACAGGCTTATCGTACTAACTGCGAAATTGCATCAACAACTGTTTTTGTTTTGATCAAAATTCATATAGGTAAGGCAAAAAATATGTAGGTCAACTTGTACCTACTGTACATTTATTTTATTTTTTGTCTGCGTTTGTAGTTCGGACATAAATAATATTATTAGTTCCCTATTAGATCATGCCCGCGGCTTTGTCCGAGTGACGAAAAATATTATTTTTCACTGCTTTTATATACATCTACTTATCTTTGAAATTCTCATCAAAATCGATTCAGCTTTGCCGACGATTAGGTATACGGCCAAGATGGGTATGATGCTTTTAGCAGCGATGATCGGTGTTTCTTTTTTTTATTCGGTGACTAGTTAGTCCTTGACTGCGATTTTATTTGATGGTAAGTGACGGTGTAGTCTAAGATGGTAGCCTAAGGTGTTAACCAAGAAGGGGTATGGCAGTGTACATTCAACCCATACCTGTTTCTACACGCCATCGTGCCGGAACGCTAACTCGCTTGGCGGCACGTCTTTGACGGTAGAGAGGTAACTAACTACGCCCAAAGCCTCCTACCAGACCAGACCAGAGACAATTTAGAAATTATAAGTTCCCAAATTGCCCCCGCCGGGAATCGAACCCGAGATCTCCCAGTTATAAGACCACAATGCTCATCACTGCGCTAGGGAGGTCATCAATATCATACACAGACATTTACATAGTATTTATTAGTATAGATTGATTGATGCAGTAACAATGTCTGACCAAGCAAGAAGTGAAAATGAGGCCAATTTCCATAAAAAAAGTTTCCATTGTTCCATTGCTTTTCGTAGAATAGATACAAACCGATCGAAGAGACGTCTCCGAGTCTACATGGGAGAATTGTCTCTGGACTGAGTGTCTCTTTTTTTTTCGATGCCAAGATAGCCCTTGACTTCTACTTCAAAATACTCCGGGTCAATATATCTATATACTTTTTATCCTGATAAACAATAAGGTTTATCCGGGATAGAAGATGAAATTTTTTCTTGATTTTACTCCATAATGCGGTAGCAAGTTACTCTAAACTTTTTCCACGCAGACGAAGTCGCAGGAATCAGTCGGTACAAAGACGATGAGATGTGATCTTAATATATAAGTGATAATAATAGTAATCTTTACTATAATTGCAATCTATACTTTAATTGCAATTTCTCACCATAGAAATAATAATTAATTATTTGAAGGATTCATAAGGAAATAATGGTTATCATAAATCAAATATTTATTTATTTTATAACAGAAATTAGCATATTTTAACCCATGTAAGAAACATCGTGGATTGAGTGAGACTAAGGGCCGATTATTTCAAACCATCGATTAAAGTAACTTGTGTTCATACTGAACCAAAGATTCACCATAGTAACTTTTTTTATCAAATGTTTGTTTTGCAACAAATCGTTTTGTTAATTATTATTTATCTTCTTAAATGAATTTTCTGCCCGAAATCATGACTTTCATGTTCAGAAAACTAGCGTGAAAAATGTAAAAAAAATTCATTTCATTATAAAATTCTAATATGTCAATTTTTTTTAAAGAATATTAGCTAACTAAATTGGAAACGATAATAGTGCAAGGGGTGGAAATTGAACGTTGACCTTTCAGTTTTCAGTCCGAACATTTAACCGGAAGCTAATGAGGCATTCTTATTAAGTTCTTAATAAATGAAAATTCAAAAATTATAACCAAAGACTAGCCAAAGACTCAAGCTCTGGATAAAGTACCTGAACATAGATTTCTTAAGACTGTTACACGACTGTTAGGTTGAAATGTATAGACCGCACTCTCTATCAGCTCGGACTCAAGACAGAGTTAAAACGAGACAGATTTATGTCGGAGCATATTTGTGTCTCGTTTTAACTCCTATTTTGAGTCCGAGCTAAGTCAGAGCACGCTCTATAGCTCTCAGCATTAGAGTTAACAGGGGCCCAAGTCTGCTATTGAAATTATAGTTCAATTGTCTATCAATGACATCCCAATTGCTACTTTTAGCAATTTTGGTAGTCTACTTATTCAATGGCGTCACAATAGTTTTCCGATGGTTTGCCACTGACACATCTAGCTTTGAATCTAGCTTAAATAAACGTTTTTAATATGTAGTTTTTTTTGAAACTCATTTCGGCAAACGCTTTTTAAGCTAATGGCAATACCGAGGTATCATTGAATTACAATCCAATTATAAGAAATCGAACGACCATTGTGAATTTAGTAGACTACGAAATTTTGGACCAATGATAAATGAATTGTAATTGTATTGCGGTTCAATGACAATGACATGTAAAATAGCAGACTTGGGGTCCAGGTATCTTCTGACGCTTTCACTAAATGTTTTTTTTAACGCTGCCCTGTCTTTAAACACCCTTATCTCTCCGTTAAAATAAGTTGATGCAACCCGCCTAACCTGTAACTATGATTGTACTATTATTGTAATAGAACTGATGCAACATTAATCTTTCTTGCACTATCTAGACAGAACATAAATAAATTATGTTTTATTCATTTTTTCGCAAAAAAAAAAATACTTAACACCTAGTTGGATAAATATTTACAAATGCTTAAGCTATTTACTTATGCTACTCAATATTGTTATGACTTTTTTTGATTTAATTAATAGATTATCAAATTACTTTTTTTTTATTATTGATTTGGTTGAATTTGTGCTGATGCAATTAAGCCCTTACCAACGTTACTTTTGGCAGGCATGCTTTGATTATAGCATTGATTGCACACTAGCATATCTAAACTCACAACTCTAAAAGTGTTTTGTAGCATATTCAAAGTAAAGGCAGGAAATTTTATTTAAAAAAGTTTAAGATTTTGAAAAATTAATCATGAAAGTTAACAAGTGTAAATTAAAAATTTAAAACACTCCCGACATGTTACAACATCCTCATCACTAGTCAGTAATCGTTAAAATAAAAATATTTAATCCGCCATATTGTGACGGCGGCCATCTTGGACCGATTTTCATCAAACAAAACAAAACAAAATCATAATCGGTTCATCCGTTCGGCTGCTACGAGTCCACAAACAGACACACACACACAAACACACACACAGACACGGCAAACTTATAAAATTCCAACGTTTTTGCGTCGGGGGTTAAAAAGACCTTAGTAATAAACCCACGGAACGGTTAGAGAATAGAGATAGATAAAAATCATCTATCTAACCTCGGCAAGAGTCATTGCAGGCTACATCCGGTCATTGACCTCAACGCATATCACGAGATGTCGATCGAGGCTCTACGATATTGGGTCATTGAACGGAACCATAGACTGTAAGATCTAGCCCGCACTGCGAAAAAAAAAATCGCGTGAATTTTTTTTCGCGCGATTTTCATTTCAATTGTATTGATTAAATGAAATACTTTCTTTCTTTCTTTCTTTTACATCACCTTCAAAGAATGTTTTTAAGGTTTTTTATGGAAGTAGTAATTCTTCGGCTTTGCGATAGTGCATTCACGAAAATTGTTATTTACGAAATATTATTTGTGAAGTAGACAAGTTTATTATTTCAAAAGTTAGACAGATAAGTGCAAATTCGACCTTGACTTAGTCAATAAAAGAGTACTTGACTAGTTATTTAAATCATTTGCATACACGCATCATGGAATTCTACCCAGTACTGACAAATAATAGCTAGTACTCTTAATCGATTTATTTTCAAAACCAGTTATTAAAATCGATTATTATGAAAGGCGTGAGGATTATTGCATCATGTGATGTGATCTACATTTTAATCGATTTACAATAAAAATGTTTGTAAGTACAATGTTTGTAGGGTTAATGATCTGCATTGTTTAATCCGTTACTAGAAGCGATTAGTTGACTTTGAGATCGTATATTTATAGGGTCAGAAAAAAACTCAATGCATTTTTGGGCCCGTCCCGGGAATCGAACCCGGGGCCTATGGAAGTAGTACTAAAGCAAGGAATTAAGATTGTCCATGTAGTTTGTCGCTAAAATCGGCTGCCCCATTTCAAACCCTAGTAAGTGTGATTGACAAAATTTTACAGGGGCCCAAGTCTGCTATTGCAATTGTAGTTACATTGTCTATCAATGACATGACAATTGTTATTTTTAGCAATTGTCATGTCATTGATAGACAATTGAACCCCTGGGCCCCAAGTCAAATTGCTAAAAGTAGCAATTGGGATGTCATTGATAGGCAATGTAATTGTAATGTAACTACAATTGTAATAGCAGACTTGGGCCCCTGGAGACCAAAAAAGCATGTTTTGTGGTAGATGGCTTAGCGAAGTAATAAATATATCCAATAAAAGCTCTCAAAGTAGTTTATTTACGAAACATTAATTCGTCAACAGATACTGAAGAGTTCAGAAGGGCTACCACAAATTAAATATATGTTTTTTGGTCTCCTGTAAAATTTTGTCAATCAGACTTAGATTTTGAAATGGGGCAGCAGAAATTCCAAGTGAGATAATAAGCGACAAAATTAAGTCTATGGAACGATTATTTTAGTCAGGATTCCATGCTTTAGTCCTACTTCCATGCTATCCAAACACTTGGCATCCCACACTAGCGACTTTCGTTGATTATATGGAACAAGTGTATACCATCATAAAGTAGGTAGGTACCTATAGATACTAAACTTCAACCGTCACGACCTTTCTTTTTAACCCTTTGATAAACGTGGTTCTTTGTTATGTTTATTAAACTTAGTTAAGTATATATATAGATAATAAACTATTTTAATAGATAACTACGTTCATTATATTTGTTCTTGATATCTAAAAAATACTTATTAGACAATGAAATGATTAGAAAAAAAACTCGTACCTAGTTCCCTAGTACCTAATTAATAACTAACTAAGTATTTATTGTGAAAACTCTTTGATGAGAAAAGTTACTAGAATTACCTATAGCCAATAGAACTAAGTACGCTGCGGAAAGTGTGTTCTTGAACTCGTCCCGTTTTTCCTTGACTTCACAGAATTATAAGAAAAACAGTTAATTAATATTTAAATTATAAGTATTGTGATTATTATTTGTAAGAGTTTTAGTTTTAACCATATTTTATAAGTACCTACTTATACTATAAGTACTTTTCCCGGCATGGCATTAAAATAAACACCATCTTATCAGCTTTGTTCTTTCATGTTACATAACAATTTATATATTTTACGCAATAGCACTTCGTTTAGAAAACAAAACAGTGGGGTTAGTATAAGATTTAACACGTTTGATCGTATTCGTATACTATGACATTAGCGTCAACGTAAAATGAACCTTAAAAGTATTGGTTTAAAGTTATAAATTCAATACAACCGATTTTAGTTTAGAGCGTATCCGTATACGTAAAAGTATAAGAATGCATACACGAAATTGAGCTTTAATTCAATGTAATTTTGGTTGATTTTGCTTTGACTCTAAAGTTATAGTATACGAATACGATCGATCGAATTAAATCTTATGCTAACCCCATTGATAACTATTTATTTTCTGGCTAATTAAGAAATAAACATCCAGATCATTGACACGCGTTAAAAATATAAATACAATGTCATTGCCGTGTTACGTAACAAAATTTCAAAGTAAAAGTAGGTACCTACCTATTATGAGTTGACTAAAGTGAGCGTGAAAGCGATCTAAATACGTGTCGAAGTATGGCTCGTTACGCTGTCCTCACTGGTACCTTATTGTAAAGAGGTTCTATTATTGATATCGATGTACTGATTGGTGGATGATTGGAGGGGGATGGGAGAGCGAGACTGGGAAAAGCGATGGTGCTTTGGACAGTCTTTATCCGGCAGTAGTTGATCGTGAAATATGTGGTTGTTAGAGTATTATTATAGTATACGTTTAGTATTGTTGTATTTTTTTTTTGTATTATATAAATGCGAACTCGCTATCCTCAACAAGCTTAAACTTTTTAATTTATTGATCAAGCTCTATAGCTTGATCAATAAATTAAAAAAAAAAAAAAAATAACGAGCATCGTCGCGTCTCGTCACGTCTTGGTGTGAGCTGACCTTAAGGGTGTAATTGATCCAAGCTTCTGTTGTCATTCACTGGTCAAAAATGACTGAAATATCATCGCGCTTTGCTAGTTTTTTTTTTTCGGGTGATCGACCTTCGTTGCGTGTGCTTGCGCTCTTGACATACTGATTTCCGAATACCATAATTTCATAATATCTGAATTCCGTTAAATATCCGTTTCCGGTACTTTCATATAAGGTTTATTTAATTGCAATATCTATATTTAAGGAACAAAATTATGAAGCTTTTCTTATCGGAAGTTATCAAGGAAAAAGTGTCAATGAAAACAATAAAGAATATAAGGGTGCGGACCCATCACCACGGCGCGGCGCTGCCACCGTGAAACGGCACGAAGTCATGTCGCGGTACGGTGCCGTGTATGGTGCGCCATGAGCTGTCGGCGCTCAGCCGCTAAGTTGAAAAAGATAGGTAATAATATCGATGTTGGCTTGTTAATTTCTGTAGTGGAAGCACGTCGCGTTCTCTGGGACAAGTCAATTGAGGACTTTAGGGCCAAAAGTTTGAGTACACGTTTGAACCGATGATCGCTGTCGCCAGCGCAGCGCACCGTACACGGCACCGTGCGCTGCCCTGTGCCATTTCACGGTAACGTCGCGGCGCCGTAATGTGTCTGCGGCCTAATCTACGCATCAGCTAGGGCAGAGATTTGTAAGAAATTGTTAGTAGTGGTTGTTTGTCTAAATCAAATTAAAAAAGACCCTAAATGGATCTAGGATCGCAATTTTTTTTTTGTTGAAATAATTATTTTCTTTGCACTTCTTATGGTCACCGCCACCGAATAGTTTTACCGTCGAATAAAGATGTTTCGACAGATTTTCAATACAATAATTCTGTCAAAACGGCTACTTTAAACGTTATTCGATGATGCACGAATCACGACGTCATATGAAACTGACACTAAAGGCCGATGTCACCAACGAACGTAAAATAAGTCATATCTGAGCGTTTTGATACCTTGGTAGATATTCAATACAAAAACTGACAAATATCAAATTAACGCTATGAAAACAAATGATATTATTCATAAGCAAAGTAGGTATATCAGAGAATTACTTCAAAGGTAAAGTCTGAAGTGAGCCATTGAGAATGATTAACTTGTTATTGTTATTAATCTCAAACAGACTATTCAAAGTCTATCGAAACTCCTCCAACAACGACTTCAGGATCAAATAAAGGCTTTCGTAACTATTAAGTATTTTATTATTATTCTGAAAGCATAATAAACTATTTATTTTACTTCTATAACATAAGGTAACATAAGTAAGTAGGTAAGTATACAAAAAAATCTTACTAATATGTATTACTAGATGATGCTCGCGACATTTTCCGCGTGAACTAAGGTTTTTTGATTCCCGCGGAAACCCTTTAATTTTCCGGGATAAAATGTAGCCTATGTTTTAACCCAGGCTATAATCTATCTCCATTCCAAATTTCAGCCAAATCCGTCCAGTAGTTTTTGCGTGAAAGAGTAACAAACATCCATACTTACAAACTTTCGCGTTTATAATATTATTAAGTAGGATAAGTAGTAGTAATTCTAGTGATAGTTCTAGAGATTAGCGCGTTCAAACAAACAAACTCTTCTATTTTATTATATTAGTACAGATTATAATATACCTATATTTTAAGTTTATCTTATTTGTTTATGTTTCTATCTAATGTGTAATACAATAAAGTGTATTAATTTCAATTCAAACTCTACATGATCAAATCAGAAGAGAGGAAATCCTTCAGAAAATCTGCGTTTACGAGATAGCTTATTGAGTCGCAAAGCTGTATTGGCAACGGGCGGGGCGTGGTTCGAAGAACCGTTGTTTCCTAAATTAAAGCAAGTCCTTTCTAATTAAGCTGCCTTTATTTTAATCGCAAGGTTCCATTTTCATGACAAGCCGATTGTATTATAAAAGGACAGATGTAATTGTAACCCGGATATATTGCGGAAGTCGGAAATTAGTCGTGCTGACCACACGCGTGGCCACTAAACATTACTTTTTATGGAGTTACTAGCTTTTTCCCACGCAACTTCGCAACTTTTTTTTTATTCGATGACAAGATAGTCCTTGATGGTAAGTGACGATGAAGTTTAAGATGGTAGCGGGCGAACTTGTAACGCTAAATTGCTTGGTGGCACGTGACGGTAAGCCAAATTGGTTCACTCGTTGTAGCGTGAAGGAGTAACAAACATGTGTGTGTTTGTCACTCCTTCACGCTACAACGTTTTTATGTGTGTACACACACACATAACAATATCAAAAGCCAAAATACCAAATTTCATGGATATTTCTTGAATAATAACTTGACAAATGAAGGACTATCATATAAACGTTCATGCCCCATTTAATCTAAGCACTCCTTTGTACTAAAAGATAAATTGAAATTATGTAATTGTATTAGTAATAAGGAGTTTTAAAATTGTAATAAGTATTTGAAATTTAAAAAAAAATTGGGAAAAAATTGAGAGGGCAGATTTCAATTTCAATACGTGGATTGATTATTGATATGCTTTTTTATTTTTTATTAGATTTTGAACTAGATCAATGCGGACGGTTAGTCGCTCATTGCATGGCCACACCGGCAGTTAGTCTAAAAGGAAAACGTTTGTTTATTTATCTTTTAATGACCTAATTTATATTCTATATTCTTGTAAACAAAACAACTAGTGGCTGTCTCCCTACGCTGCGTTTTCCGGCGGGGGGTCGTTATTCATGCACCTTGTATCTTGATTCTTCGGATTTTTTTTATTTTTTGGCAAAGACTGTCATTTTATTTAATTTTTATTTATTTATTAGGTATACTAACAATATACATACTATATCCATTAAAAAACAAACATATAAAAACATTGCAACATTGACTGATATGTAAATCAATACACAACATTCAGAAAAAAAAGCATCGGATATCTAAATAAAAGAGCAAACAATATTGTAAAATTATTATAAGTATAGATTACATACACACATAGAAACTTTACATAGAAACTTATATTTTCATTTCATTTCAGTCCTTCCAGCTGAATCCGGCCACGGCCGCCAATCTCCACGGAGATCGGACATCTGTGCGGGAGATATTATAGTACACAAGGGTGTGCGCAATCACAGGTGCACCCTCTATTCCCTTACTCTCATAATCCGATGGGACGGAAATCCAACACGACTGGAGAGAAATCAGGCGCAGGACCCACAGATGTACGTGCTCCGAGGCACGGGGGCACCTATTTATAAATAAAAATATTTCTAGAATATTTTGTTTTGCTTATTTGTATAAACATAGTCGTAGAGATACTGTAATCTATTAGTATGATAATTGTTACTACTTAAATTGCTTTTGTCCAGTATCACGTGATCGTGCGTGAGAGAATGCTATATTTCGATCAACTTATTTCACGGGCCATATCAAAGAAATGCGCCTCTACCATATTATTATTAATAATAATAATAAACTTTCACTTAGTACTTGGATCAAGGGTGAGACGGCACGCATTGTGAGATGAGATTTTATATTTATACTCGCTTTTGCCCGGGGCTTCGCTCACGTTAAGTTCTATTTTTAAACCCCAATTTTTCCCCTTAGGGGTTGAATTTTCAAAAATCCTTTCTTAGCAAATGCCTATATCATAATAGCTATCTGTATGACAAGTTTCAGCCTGATCCGACTATTGGTTTGAGCTGTGCGTTGATAAAGCACTCAGTTAGTCAATCAGTCAGTCAGTCACATTTTCCTTTAATATATTTTTTCACCTGAACTAGGTAAGTTTATGAAGTTATTGCTGACTAAGCTACTTTGACCATACTATGACCTGAAAATACGAAGGGTTCATCTAATTTAAAAAAAAAAATGTTTTATTCACAGAACATGTGCTTCACTCAAAAAAAAAACATTTTTTCCGCAGTAAATTTTGAAAATATCAGAAAAATTAATATGTAATTATAATCAACAAATTCTAATGTTTTCAATAGAAAATATAAATTCTAAATCCATTATTAAACTTGCTTGTAGTCTATGGACTATCATCACAGAGAAACTACGAGACTTTTGTTTATATTACTGTATTTCAAGTTTTTTTTTAAATCGTGTACAAGGTAAGTCAAGGTTCGACATCCGATTCAAGTTTCGACAAAACTTCCGTTACGGCCAAGGAGCATTTTTCTGTAAACGTCACGAAAATACGAGAATACATACTCGTAAATATTATTGTAAACTCACACCTGTATTTGTTTCAACGTGGCATTCAAACCGGCACTTTGAACTTGACTTTTACTTCCTCGCTTCACTGGCTCAGTGACCCAAAGAGGATCTTGGCCTCCGGTACAAGAAGCTGCCACTAATGCCTGCTTTGCGTCTCAGAAGATCCGTCTGGCGCGCCATCTTCTGAGAGCGTAATACAGTAGCCTAAGAACGAACATTTTTAAACATTTTTAAATTAAACACGAAATTTTATAAAAAATAAAGTAAATGACAGGAGCGCTCCTGTCATTTTCATACAAACTTTCTTGCTGACGTTAACTTCACCATATTTGAAACCAACTTTATTCGAAAGTTAAAATGTTGAATTAAATTGAACTTTAAACATACCTACCTCTTAGTTCAACTTTAAAGCTGCTTTTTTCCTTATACATTATAATAATAATCACTAAAATTATACCACAAAATTTCAAAATCTAAACCGCAGGAATTGTTAGTGTATTTTTATTGAACATTGAATGAATATTCATATTTTTAGAATTTTTTACATTTTTACGAGACACGTTTTTTCGATTTCACCACGCTACTGCCACTCGGCACTCGCCAGTTTCGATCAGAACGTTACAGAGGATGGACCTATGCTGCCGCCATAGAGCTAAAGTATCGTTAACTACCAAAACCATATTTCGAGTTATGATCCAAAAACCGGACGCAAGAATCATTAAAATTGACCCACGAGTTTGGTCTCCAGAGCGCCACATACATTATACATAGGCTGATAAACACATTACCCTCCTTTGCGTCGCTCAGTCGGGTAAAAAAAGAAAGATGACATTATTTTATAATATTAAAAACCTTTGTTTTAAGTAGGTACCTATATAAAAAATATTCTGTCAAATACCCAATTATAGGCCTGGAATATAGCAATTAGCAACTCGATGTGACATACCAAAGCACATACCTCACGATGTGACAATTTCCGCGCTAAAATACTTAGGCTTTTCTTGACAAATTAAAAAAAAAATGCATTACTGTATGGTTAAGGAAAACAATGAATTTCAAAAAATCTACTTCGAAGATAATCGACTGTTTTACTATTTTCCAAAGCAATTAAAATGTTTACTTTTAGAAAGTTAAGTGGATATTCCATTACAATGTTTAACGAATTAAATAATACAATACAAGGTAAGTTTACACAATGTTACACAACAGTCTGATACAATACTACAGTTAGATTTCATAGGGAAAATTTCCTTTCGAATAGATAATTGCTTAATTAACTTAAATTGATTTTTAATGCCGTAGGTTTATTTTGTTGTTTTGATTTTTTAATGGTACCCTCCAAACAGTGTCGTTAATTTTGCAGGCCGATTCGTTAAAAATTGAACTCAATTATTTATTTATTTATCGAGATAAACCAACAGCGAGTATACAAAGTATGCTAAAGAAACTATACGTAAATTCTTATACTGTGACACGGCGCAACACAACAACACAACAATTGCCAAAAGTACATCAATGCAAAATAAGAATTACCTACTCAAATATTTTATACATTAAATAGGAATTAACAATATAAAGGTGTAATAGATTACAATAATGAATATAATTAATTTGTATTACATAAATATTGTGGTGATTGGTTTATCGAGTACTTTCTGCAACAATGCATTTTGGCTAATGCGTGTGTGTGACGCGACGACTACTCACGACTTAGAGCCGATTTAGGAGGCAGCTAGAATGGAATAATTTAGGGTGGTCCCTACACATGAGCCTGCCGCAAGGGATGCATATCTGCTCTTGCCGGTCCCATGTAGGATCCGCCCTAGAATGACTCTACACGCGACATGTTTAGGAGGCAATCTAGGATCCTCCCCACTATTTCACCCTAAAGGTCGTAGCCCATTTACACGACACCGCTCCCACACAACCAAAGTATGAGCATTCAAATATGGACTTAATATCGTGCTCTGGAAGTGCACTACATAGAACACTACATACAACAACACTAAATAGAAAACAGCGCGCGATACCGTTACCGTACCGCGGTGTTGTAACTGTAAAGTGCACCTCCAGAGCACGATATTAAGTCCATATTTGAATGCTCATACTTTGGTTGTGTGGGAGCGGTGTCGTGTAAATGGGCTACGACCTTATATCGCCCCTGCCGCAGTGTGTGAGTAGACTGCTCAAAATTGACAGGATCTCTTAACTAAATTAACAGGTGTAAATATCGCGGTATCCCTTTCATACGAGAAACCTGCGAGAAAGGAAGCACTATAAAGAAAATTCAAAAGGCTACAGTATAAAACAAAGACGCTTTCCCCTTTTCCAACCTTGGTTATTACAATACGAGTATCAAGGACAAAAAAATAATATAAGTAGGTATGTAAGAAAGTTTTAATTTCGCCGGTTTATTCATGTTCAAGTGTTCTAATAGGTATACCTACCTATTCTAAGACAATATGAGTTTTATTTGCGAAAAATAACATCCTATTATCTACTAGTTCAAGGCAGGCTATCTCATTATGTACCTACCTAATTATTTTAGCGCAGTAACAACATGACATCATATTATATTTTAGTCTCAATTGTGGTGATTGGCTGATTTTATCGCATTCATTCTCCAATAATGTATTTCAACCAATAACGAGTGAGTATCAGCCAAACGGTTTTTTTATCCCCTGAAATAGAAGGGGATTTGGTTTTGCTTATTTTAATCATTAGTCTTTAATTTTTATCGATTTAAAATTAAGTTTGAATTTTGCGATTTTATTAAAAGCCAGTTTTTTTAAATTTTGCCCTTTAGTTATTCTTTCATTTGTTTTCATAATTTAAAGCATAGACCATCTTCAAAACTCGGAGTACGGAATAACAGAATCAGCCAAGCGGTTACGGGGCCCGTAAACGGTCAAACATGTTTGTCAAATTTTACGCGTTTGTCAAATTATTTGTTAGTCTGCGGTCGTGTTTGACGCGTTTGTCAAACAAACTACGTGTTTGGCACACGGAAATGGACGGAGTTTGAACGGGGTTTGATAGTGTGCGCCGGTGTTTGATGATCTTGTTCAAACAAAACCATAACAAAAACGTAAAATTTGACAAATGTCTGACCGTATACGGGCCCCTTTACACTATATCCGTACCTCGTACCAATCATTTGAAAAGAATTGCTCTTCCGATCCCAATCATTTTAAAAGAATTGCACCTCAGATCCTTGAACCAAGACGATCTTCTTATTAATGATGCTTCATCAATTCACTACTATGTCACTATCAATTTACCACATAGTGATTATCGCTTACCGGGTCAGCCGACAAATAAACAACATAATAGGTATACTATTAATATAATTTTCCACTAATATTTATAATTATTCTTACTACTAAGTGATAATGAGCAAGCAAAGCGACTGTGGGTGGTTATCATGTTATTTTTTAGCAATAAGTGTGTTAAGCACGTCTTTTGATATGAATTGTGTACGCATTGATTAAAAATTACTTGAAACTACTCTGATTCACTCACAGAAAAATAACTGCTTTAGTTGTATTTTGTTAAAACAATAAATTAAATTATACTAGATGATGCCCGCGACTTCGTTCGCGTGGTTTAAGGTTTTTTTTAATTCCCGCGGGAACTCTCTTTTATTTTTAACTGAAAGCTCAAATACCAACTTTGATGGAAACAGCTTGAAAAATGACGGAGTTTCATATAAACTTCCATCCCCTATTTGAACCCCTTAGGGGTGGAATTTCCAATAATCCTTTCTTAGTGTGCGCCTACGTCATAATAGGAACCAACTGTAAAAATTTAAAGTTTCTCACTTCAGTAGTTTAGGCTGTGCGTTGATATCTCAGTCAGTCAGTCAGTTTTATATATATAGATTAATAGGATAATACGATGTATGTCCGTTAAATACTCTTTAATTGAATCCTACTAATATTACAAATGCGAAACTTTGTGAACATGGCTGGTTGGATGTTTGTTTGTACTCCTTCACGCCACAAATAATGAGGAACGGAGATAGCTCATACCCAGTAGGTATAATAAACACATAGGCTACATTATTTTATAACGGAATATTAAGGAATTAAAAAACCTTAATCCACGCGGACAAAGTCGCGGACTTCATCTAGTAATCAATATCTTTTCTTCATCATTCATGTCCGACCAACTTTATACATTGTATAAAAAATTATGTGGCTTCATTCATAAATATGTATTTAATTAGTAGATAGTACCTATAACTAAATATTTTACTTTATTTCAGTAAGTCTGTCAATGATGTATATGTATGTTATTTAATGATGCATTATCCACTTATAAATGCGAAAGTGTGTTAAGTTAGTTTGTTGATTTGTCCTTCAATTACACAGCTACGCAATAAACGGATCGATGTGCTTGGTCATAGCTGAGGAATTGAACAATGTCTTAGCTAAAGCTTAGCTTTTAGAAACTTAACTTATTTAAATCTTAAAATTGAATTATAGTTTTAGGAATCGAACTTTTTACGCGAAGTGCCTATTTGTATTTTATTTTTAAAAATATGGATCACTAAAAGCTCTACAAAAGTTAGCTAAGCATACTATTCAACTTATCCACCTACTTCTGGTTCGTGGGTCTAGATAATACCAATTAAACTTTAAAAACATATAATTAATAGGAGTTAAGTACATCAAACTTGTTTACAATCTATACGTAATTAATATTCGAACCAACAAATCTTTTTTAATAACCCTTTTCCGCTCGACCACAATAAGGTTCAATACACACGGGCCACTGGTCACCGCCACACGTCACACGTCGCGCGTGGCTTCAAACGAGTAGTGTCTTTTTTTTATTCACATCATTTAAAATGGGACTTTTAAAGGTGACCTTTATGTCAGCCCCATCAATACACACAAAATATTACAATTAACTATTTACAAAAGAGTAGTGTCTTATGAGTGGCAGTAGATTAACTGACAGTGGTGGGTTGGTCTTGCTGTCAATGTCATGCATTGACTACGACGACTTTCTATAACAAAAACTAACTATGTACCTCATTGGTCTACATATAGATCAATGAAGCAGTTAGTTTTTGTTGCATGTATGCTAGCTAGCTAAGATTTTCGACTCCGAATGACGAGGTCATGAGTTCGATTCGGTTGGGCTAAAAAGTGTATGATGTTCCAATTTTTAATCACATCGAATTTTGATAGTAAGGGAATAGAAAGAGCATCTGTCTTTGCGGACACACTTGTGCACTATAACATCTTCAGTGCAGATAACTCTCAGGGGATAGGCCGCCGTGACTAGGTTCTGTGAGAGACATTAATATTATTTAAACAAAAAGAAATCCGCAACATGTCGCTAACGAACTTATGGACTGTGACCCTTTTTTTAGCGACAATTTTTTTGCGACGCGTGTCCCGTCTGTGTAAGCCCTTAGTCGCGGGATGTTATTTTTAAATTTTAACGATTGAATTATTGTTTTTTTTTTAATTTGCAATGCTAAAAACGATGAAGCAATTACAACTTTATTCTTTTCTAGAGATCTTCCCATTAGCAATAATTATACGAGTATTATTTACGCTTTTATTTTTCAAACTTAAAGAATAGCTGTACCTGCTGTATTATATTAAATTCTGTGCCATAGTAACAATTTAAATTCGTACGTTTATCTCACGAAGTTACTGGCGTTTTACTTGTGGTTACGTCGTGTACATGCACATTGCGCAAGTGTGCGTGCTTGTCAGGAGCCTAGGTGGGAGCGGTCAGGCGCGAGCAAGCTCTCGCTCACACTTATATAGATACGACACACACACACAGCCATCAGCCACGAGCCTTCGTGAAATGAAAGAACATAACACCTAATAAGAACAGCATAACTTCTCTTTAAATTCATCTAGAATTGAGATCTCCATAGTGATAAACGATTTAGCGTTCCGGTACGATACCTTGTATTAACTAATTATGCGTTATGGGTTTAAGTAAAACTGCCATACCCCCTTCCAAGTTAGCCTTTTACTATCTAAAAATTGCATCATCACTTACCATCAGGTGAGATTGCAGTCAAGGGCTTTCTTGTCATCGGATAAAAAAAATGTTAACCTGAACCAATCAATCGTGCCATACTACAAAGCCTTCGAAACATATCTGAAAGTCATAACGATGTAAAAAGTACGTACTATATGTCAGTATGTTAGTAAAGTAGCTACATAATATATACCTGCTCGTAACAGGTAAATGCAGTGCCAACGTTAAAAAAATATCTACAGCATTTTATATTTGACTTGTTTACTACGCATATTAATGTAGGAGGCACGACTCTTACTACAAAGCTATTTAAATAATCAACCCTGCACAGCTATTCTCCTCGCAGAACAAAAATATATTATATTTAAAATATATATTTTCACAACTCTCTATATTTTAAACCTACATAATTATTATATTGTTTATCTATTCCTCCTAACATCCAAACCACGGTTTATATCTTAAACAAAAATAATCAATCAATCTTATCAGATGACACAGATAATAAACAACCGAGACGTCAAAGTCTCCAGATATGATCTCCGAAATTTTAAACTGGTTAATTTCCGTTAAACAGTCTCCTTCTGGTTCAGTATTCTATCACATCTTATACATTAACAAACAAGAAAAAATCTAGTAACCCAAAATCTGTTAATATAGCTTCATTAAATAACATTATTATAGTAAAATTAATATTACGGTCTCAAGTGCCAGGCAAAACAGAAGTTTGATTCCAACAGGCTTGGCGAGAGCAGTGTTGATTCGCTTACCTTATTAGTGTCAGCTATTTATACAAATAGGACCAACTGAGTGTCACTTGGCAGCATTGTATTTCATACTAGCACCAAGAGCGTGCGCGCGCAATCGGAGTATATTTTTATTGGAATTACAAAATCGATATTTATATCGTGAGCATTTTTTTATTTGAACTTTTCATCGATCGTTTTCGTCGCCATCAATTTTATTTGTATTTTAGATCGATATTTTTTTTTTATCGACTTTTTTTATCGGAGTGGATCATTTTTACCTAGACACTTGATTCTTCAAACCTTGTGTTTTTGAACGTGTGTGATGAGTCCGTCAGTGTAATAAGGCTGAAAATCCGCTGAATTTTCGCTGTTGTATGTAAGTTTTTTTTTTTTTTTTGAAAGTTTTGTTTATTATATTTTCGCTATACACACATTTAACATTTACTTAATGATATTATATTATGTTACCTCTCACACTCACATCACACATACACATATCACATCTTTGATATTTTAAAATATTTTAATCAAATTCCAAAAAAAAGGAAGAGGTTCTCAATTCGTTGGATTTTTTTTTTTAATTTTTTATTTATACTCGAAGACGTCTGGACCGATTTGGAAAATTATTTTTTTGTTTGAAAGGGTATAGTTCCCAAGTGGTCCCATTGTTATCAGGTCAGGATCTGATGATGGGATCCTGGAGAAATCGAGGGAACTCTTCAAATTTTATAGGCACAATTGATATAATTTGTAGTGGCGTTTAAAGTCGGTTTTGTAAAAAGAATTTTTACGTTTATACTTGTATCCTGAAAAAACAGGTTTCAGCGGGATTTTTGAACCCCGTTTTCAATTTAAACGTTATTTAAACATAAAAAAAGCCTAAACTTGTATCAAATCCTACATAATATTTGTTGAAATTAAATATCCAAAATGATATGATAAGTTCAATGACAGATAAAATTTTACTCTGGAATTAAAAGTACGTAGCGACTAGGTATAGATACAAAACATGCTTTCATTATTTATGTAGAAGGTTGCGAGAAACATGTTTGGTATTTTTATGAGCGGCAAAATTGATAACACACAGATAGCAAAATATTTTTAATTATCTCGACATTTTTATGCTCCTTTTTCCTCGATAATGAACATATTTTTAACGATGTCAGTCTATTTTAAATTAAATAGTGGCAGATAATATTATGTAAGTATGGCAAGAGGGCTATGGATTGGATTTTTTGTTTGAGTAGGTACCTACCTACATAGTTGAGGACCTGGAGAGAGACATAGACCACTTCTTTCGATTAATAATATAATAGTAATATTTTATATAAATCCTATTATCCTATTATCTTCTAGTCTTGTAGTCTTCTATCTAGAAGTATCATAAATGCGAAAATTTCTATGTTTGTTACTCAATCACGTCACATAGACTGAACCGATTTGGCTGAAATTTGGCACAGATATAGATTATAGTCTGGAATAGGACATAGGCTACTTTTTATCCCGGGAAATAAGAGAGTTCCCGCGGGAATAAAAAACCTCAATCCACTCGAACGAAGTCGCCGGTATCATCTAGTATTACATATTTTTTGAATGAGGGCTAAAGTACAATTCCAAAAGAAATATTTATATCGTATATACTAATTTATTGTCCTTATGAAAAGTCAAGACTTTACCACTGATTCAGAAAGCAGACGAGAAAATAATAGATAATGTTTATCAATGCAAATGTCAAGTCATTGTTAAAATATGTATGAAGATACTATACTTATCATATTTTATCACATAATATTATCATAATGTGCATACAATATAACAGTTATATAAAGAAAAAGCAACTATCATTATCTATCCCTTAATGTTAAAAATATAAACAAAAGGAAAACCAAAAATATGATAACAAAATCTCTTTCCATGAAAGGGGACATCCTGCATTATTTAAAAAAAAAAAACTGTAACAGGCAGCGGATTGTTAGAGATCGATTTACGTTCAAACGTCTGCGAGAATAAAATTAAGTAGGGTGACCAACCCAATTGCTAGCACTGCACCAGATTATTCGCACCTTGGCAAAAAACATTAAAATATAAGTTTCTGATGGTGGTTTTTAAATTTTCAGATTAAAAATATTTAGGGGAATTCATATTTTTCACAATCGCAATCTTTCTAATCTGGAATGTTTTAAAATGACGTCAGTATCGTAGTTGCAAGATATCGTTCTGGAGTTCCCGAAGATTTTCAGCCATTTTGACTTATCGACGTTAAGGGTCAGTACTTACTTAATTATGATTTAACTGTAGTTTTATCTGAGTTTTAATAATATAATAGTTTTCAATTGATTTTCTAAGTATTATTAGTTACTAATTCAAAAAGTAAATGAAACTTTCCCCTTATTTCATTGCAAAACAAGGGGTGTCAGTATCTGGATACAAAATTTGGAGATTCTCCTGTTTATCAACACTCCGAACCGATTCGATTCCCTAGCAGATTGGGAGTCTGTAGACGATCTTAACAAGTGTGTGTAAACTGTCCATATTGTGGAGTCTAAATTCTTTAAGACTCATCACACGAAAAGGACCAAGTGAGAGATCTATCTATCGGACAGAGCCAGCTGACGCGGCTGAAAACTGACGAATGCTGTCACGTTTCTTCTCCACCTGAGGTAGAGGTAGAGGAGAGAGATTGAGAAGTTCTATGGGCAGTTATATATCACGAAACAAAAATCATTCAGCGGACGATGGAGAGAGCTATGCTCGGAGTATCCCTGCGAGATCATATCAGAAATGAGGATATCCGTAAGAGAACCAAAGTCAAGGACATAGCTCAGTGAAACTGAAGTGGAAATGGGCGGGCATATAGTTCGAAGAGCTGATGGTCGATGGGATCCCATGGTGCTGGAGTAGCGACCTCGTACCGGGAAGCTAGGTGGAACGACGACATCAAATGAGTCGCAGGGAGCCGCTGGATTTAGGTGGCGTAAGAGCGAGGCCTGTGGAAATCCATGCAAGAGACCTTTGTCCAGCAGTGGACGTCTATCGTTTGATAAAGACTATGTTTTTTTTTCTTATTAAATATGTAAGTGTGTTTGTTTTAAATATAATAAATATAAAAAAATTAAGTCACCTACAGTTACTATAATACTTTCCTTATTATATTATTTCGTAATAAAATCTATATTCTAAAAGACTTAGGTAGGTAGCCTAGCCTTTTATTTCCCTTAAACCCTATTAAAATCTGAGTGTTGATAATTGGATAATTTTGTGCCCATAACTGGTAACAAATGTGCGAATAATTGGGGACTGGGTCATTTTTCAATCTTATTTAAAATTCTAGTTGATTTAAACAAAAATATTTCAATATCTTCTTTAATTATATATTTTATTAAACAAGTAACCTTATGACTACAGTGATTTATAGGATTTGGTTAAATTTTTATTTAAAAAACATATTTGAAGTTAGATAAACTCTTAAAGTGCCCATAATTGGGTCTGCCACCCTATATAATACTTTTTTGAGTTTTGACAGAGAGTAGAGACTTAGAGGACACGACCACAGACTATCAAATAATTTGACAAACACGTAAAAATGTTATGTGTTTGACAAACGTGTACGGGCCCTCTAAGTGAAACCATATCAATTTCGTAGATTCGCTTCATTATTAAAACTTATATCGTCATCTCAACCGCTAGACATCCACTGTTGGATATAAATGTAGGTCTCTTGGTAAAATCACCACAGAACATATCCTGTGCCGTATGTACCCAGCTGCTCTTTTCAGATATTAAACTTTTAACTTAAATATATAATATGTTGTCATTACAACTAAGTATGTACTTAATTTAGGTAATCCATACATATTTTATTTTTATAACGACCTAAGGATACCAATAGGGAATTCACTATTTTTTTTTTATATGAATAGCGGGCAAACGAGCAGGAGTACACCTGATGTTAAGTGATTACCGCCGCCCATGAACACTTGTAGTGCCAGAAGCACCACCAATGCGTTGCCGGCTTTATAACACCATATTGTAATTAAGTGGAATAATAAACCATGAATTCACTCTTTAAGCAAGATTAATCAAAGCCTCAATAGCCCAACGGTTAAAGGTGCATACCGAAAACTGAAAAGTCGCAGGTTCGATTCCCACCTGTTGCACTGTTGTCGTACCCACTCCTAATACAAGTTTTCACTTATTTGGAGGGGAGAGGAGAATATCAGTCAAATTCAGCTTGGCTAATATTCTTTAAAAAAAAACGAATCCAAGTGCCATTATCATATTATTTTATCACTCAGTTAATAAATAGGTTAGTAACTGAACGGTGGTTAGTTGGACTTTAAACCTAATAAGTTACTGACCTTCCTTGCCTCTGAGAATTTTTACGACTTATTATGACCAAAGAGAATCTTTTCCTCTATCAATAAAAGCTGCCACTACATACCTATCTATAATGTGATTAAATATTTTAAGTAATGACAGCCCCTATAGGAGATCCTGGATAGTTATCGGAATCACAAGATGTCAATGAACTTGAATTATATCAGGTGTCAATATCACTATTATAATTTATGACACCTACATTATGAATGAATTGACTTGTACCTACAAGAATTTTTCGTTGAATTAACATAGCTTTATGGTAAAGTATAGCCTACAAGTTTTTGATGATTTTATGATTTATACGAAGGTATTTTTATTAAGATGCTTTAGGCATCTCTTTAAAAACACCTTTGACAGCTCAGAACGGATGTTTTCGAAATATGTAAATTGTAAAGGAAAAATAAGCAAAAAAATCTTCTTGAAAATTGAAATTGCCACAATGTTATTTTAAAAATGTATTTATTTACAAGTTTTAAAAATAAATATCTTGTAAAATTTAAATATTTTATGGTTGTACTCGTATATAATTATTTTTAATTATTTCTTTTAAAAGATATATACTATGTTTATATAATATGTTATAATATATCTGACCTTCGTATACTTATAATTATTATGAGTATTGGCAATAATTGCATCTGTTGGTACGTACATTTCTTGCGCAAAACAATATTGTATATGATTTCAATGTATATAATTTGTTGTGTACAGTAATTCATATAATTTATTTGAAAATTGTAGTCATAACGATAAAATATATTTATCTACATGCAACTATGTTTAACAAGTAATAATTTACTCCTTAACCACATCTGAAGTAATAAATTACATCTATAAGGAAATAAATAAATGGCATCTTACTGTATTTTGTACAGGCAATGAATACAAAATTACTTTTTATTGGATTGCTGCGTACTGTTTTAGTCGAATACGAAAATCGAATGTAAAACGACGAAACGATATTATGTACGAACTCTTTAGTAGGTAGGATATATATTTTTTTATTGTATAACAAGATAGTCCTTGACTGCGATCTCACCTGATGGTAAGTGACGATGTAGTCTAAGATGGTAGTGGACTAACTGGAAGGGGTATGGCAGTGTAAATTCAACCCATACCCCTAATTTGTTTCTACATGCCATCGTGCCGGAACGCTAAATCACTTGGCGGCACGTCTTTGACGGTAGGATGGTAACTAACTAGTTCCAAATTGCCTCCGCCGGACATCAAACCCGAGACCTCCCAGTTATCCCACAGTGCTCACCACTGCGCCAGGGAGGTCGTCATATATTTAAAACGTGCACTTTTTCATTTATTTACATAAATTATGCACAGGATATTGCGGTCTACTAAATATGTTATGTCTATCAGCTTTTGCCCGTGAATTAGTCAACGGGTTTTTATTTCACAAATATAATTGTGAAATAAAAACTCGAAAATAATTTTGTTTGCTCAATTAACTGTTAGAAACATCATTACCTAGATTTTGTATTATTAAGTACAAGTACCTGAATAAAAGAAACAAAATACCCAAGTACAATATACAAAACCAGCAGACTACTAATTTTTATGAAGAAAAAAATTATCCATTTTGTATTCCCATTCAAGAATGTCAGAGTTTAACATTCAAAAACCTTGTAACCGCATAAAAATAAATCGGGGAGAATAAAGATAAAAAGAAATTCTATCATCAAAATAGATGCTATCTCATGAAATCCTTAGATCATAAATCTTGTTAAGCTCGAGTGACTCGACTTACCTAATATTTCGCGCGAAGGTTGGCAACTTGGCGAAGCTTTTTGTGAAGCCTAATTGAAAATGACTGGAAAGTTCACACTTTACAGCACTTTAGGATGAGGTCTTTAATTACGACTCACCCTGGCTTGGGTGGACCTTTCTACTATCCTTGGATAAAACATAAACTAAATATTACACTTATAAAAGGTGTAGGTACCTTGTCAAAAAATTCAAAAGAATTCACTTGTGTCTCTCACGACGAGTTAAAACTCTATCAATTGTTCGGAAAGCAGATTCTGCAAGAATCTGCTTAAAAAAACTTGTCAAAGTTTATTTTTTAATCATCTTCATGGTCATTTAGTCTAAAAATATCCACAACCTTGTGTAATGCGAAATAATAAAATACTATTACAATAATAGTATACTCTTACAATAATAGTAATTAATAAAATTATTTATTCACTTCCTATAGTATTTTATGATGTTTACGGTATTTAAAAGTAACAGGAACTTTATTTTTTAACATAATACGAGTATCTTTTTCCATTTATTTCTTACGCATCTGCCGTATTCTCTATTTTTAACCGACTTCCAAAAAGGAGGAGGCTATCAATTCAGCCGGTATCTTTTTTCCAGTGACTATGGAAAACAGTAAAAAGTTGTTAAATAACAAATGTTAAACCCGCATTTCATACAAAAAGCAAATTTGACAGTTCTTAGTATAAACAACTATCAGTTACTCAACTCAACTCAACAAGAGATAGAAAATAGCCCTACTGGTATGGCGGTTGGCTTCGATCGCGACAAAGATGTCCCAAAAAAAAACTAACATACCTATTATCTACCCCTTTTAGTTTAGGTAGGTTAGTTTTTTGACGATCTCCGTCTTATAACTGGGAGATCTCGGGTTCGATTCCCGGCGGGGGCAATTTGGGAATTTATAATTTCTGAATTGTCTCTGGTCTGGTCTGGTGGGAGGCTTTGACCGTGGCTAGTTACCACCCTACCGTCAAAGACATGCCGCCCAGCGATTTAGCATTACGGCACGATGGCGTGTAGAAACAGATTAGGGGTACGGGTTGAACACTGCCATACCCCTTCCAAGTTAGTCCGCTACCATCTTAGACTGCATCGTCACTTACCATCAGGTGAGATCGCAGTAAAGGACTATCTTGTCATTGAATAAAATAATAAATATCTACCATTTTTTAGTTTAGGTAGGTTAGTTCACTAAGTACCTAAACTCGCAGTGAAGGGTTAACTAAACTTCTAAAGATCGATTTTCATGCGGGTGAATCGTTGAACAAAAATTAGTTAAAATTAAAATGAATACCTATACCTAATGGGTAATAAGTAATGATACTGTTACAAAACATTTACTTTTCTCCTCGAAGGCCATCTATCTGGTCATTGACCAATTAATTATTAAGTAATTAATGGGCAATACACAAGGCCAATGCTCAGATAAATTTTAATCAGCTGTCGCCATAATTAGATAAAACTGCATTTAAAGTTTAACTTGACATCGTTCGAGTTCATGTTACGCAATATTATAATCGCCTAATTAAATTCCGCTTAGTATAAACATGAGTAAATAACTGAGCAGAGACTAAGTTCTCATCTGATGGTAAGTGATTACGCAGTCTAAGATGGTAGCGGGCTAACTTGGAAGGGTATAGTAGTGTAAATTCAACTCAAGTATTAAAAAGTAATATATACTAATATTATAAAGCTGAAGAGTTTGTTTGAACGCGCTAATCTCAGGAACTACTGGTTCGAATTGAAAAATTCTTTTAGTGTTGGATAGTCCATTCATCGAGGAAGGCTTTAGGCTATATAACATCACGCTGATCATAATAACAGAAATTGACGTGGACGAAGTCGCAGGCAACAGCTAGTTAAGTATAATATAAGTATACATTTTTTCCTTTTTTATTAACTTTTTACAAAAAGTGTAATGATAACGTCCATTGCAAGTTTTAAAATGAAAAAGTTTTTAGACCAAAAATCTCATGAAAGAATTTCAATTTCAAATGTGAGAGCGAGTCAGTAAAAATGCAAAAGATTCTTTCATACTCGTATTTCATTTAGACAGTTTCATAACAGCTCACGTTTGAAGAATTTAGGCCGGGAATCGATTTGTAATATTTCTGTACGAATCAAATAAATATTTCTGCGAAACTTATTTAATACCTTTTTGTGACTTTAATATCGAAGCACACACACATATATACAAAAAAACAACATTATGGAGAAATTTCAACCACACAGATTTCCTAACGGTGTTTTCCTTCACCTTTAAAACTAGTGCCATTATAAAAATAGAAATAGACATAGAATAATTTTCATTATATAAATCAAACCACTATATAAATTTAAATGCTGCCAAACTAATTTAAATCAAACATTAAGAACTATATGCTGCCCGCGACATCGTCCGCGTGGATTAAGGTTTTTTGAACCCGCAGAAACTCTTTAATTTTCCTGTATAAAAAGTAGCTTTTGTGTTATTCCAGATACACATCTCTGGGCCAAATTTGAGCCAAATCGGTTCAGTCGTTGCGGCGTGATTGAATAACAAACATCCAAACTTTCGCATTTATAATATTATAATAATAGGATTCAAATAAAAACTAAACTTATACAAATATCCTGCAAAACTTTTAATAACGTTCCAGACATCAACTTCATAAGCGAAAATTCAAAAGATTTTCTTACAATTTGCCTTCAGAACTATAAGAACACAATCTCCGCGCTACCTATTATTACTTGTTGCGAGACTTCAGATATTTGATCCGGACTTTTGTGAAAGTTTTCCAATTTCACTCCATTCACTTTTAAATCTCCAGCGATTTGTTTGAAATGATTTGTTTTGCTCTTTGTTTCTGAAGCGGTTCATACAGTTAGTGAAGATTGTTTTAGGACCTGCGCAGACGGGAGACTATTGTCTGTAGAGGACAATGCTTCATCGTCCCATTACTGACTGACTGAATAGAGTCAGTCATCGTACTACTAGTTCATAATGGTGATCTATTTTGACGGATAAAAGTAGCCCCTCATCTGCGCAAGTTCTTAGTGTGAACAAATGTAGAAAACATTCCAATCTCAGACTATTACTTCTTTGATGTCATTAAATTATGAACATACTCTGAGTAGAAAGAATCGAATGAAGGATAGGTTTAATTAAAAAACTTCCATATCTCTATGTAGCTTTCTAAATTCCCGTAGGGACTCTTTAATTTTCCGGGATAAAATGTAACCTATGTTTTAATCCTAGATATGGGTTGCTTCCATTCCAAATTTCAGTCAAATTGGTTAACTCGTTGTGGCGTAAAGGAGTAACAAACATACACACACACATATACATGTATATGTATATGTGTGTGTGTATGTTTTTATATTTAACTTTCGCTTTTATAATATTAATATTATTAGGAATTAGGATTAGGATACATTATTAGTTTCGTTAACACACTTAAGCAAAATCACGAACGCCGCCATATGCGATCGTTTTTAACGAATTTTTGTATCTGTCCAGGTAATATTGAAAAAAAAAAATGGCGGCGGATATTTCGTTCGCGAACGCTTCAACGGACAGCGGGTTATCCGACGTGTTCGTGAACCATGTGAAAGGACTGGGGAGAATGTTCTACATACATTCGCCGAAGGAGCAACTGTACGAGAAAGTAGAAGATGTGCCTAACTTCTTTAGACAGGTAAGACAACTTTTCTTTTTCACTGGTGTAGATTAGCCGTCGCATTTTACGACGCCGTTCCTATCCAACTACTTTCGCTACGTGGATGGGCTACCTAAGGCTTAGGCAACTTGCGAAATTCTCATTGGTATAGGTAGGCAGGAATCCTTTCGATGACAAAGTAATCAAAAAAAAAGTTTCACAACATCTGAAAATTCTCCACTGTCAAAGTGAAACTTGCGTGGAGACTGGAGTGTATTTGTGAGTTTGTGTGGCGTGGCGTGTTTACCACCGGAAACGGTAACGCGGTTCTCAACAACCCTTTGTGAGAGCTATTTCACCAACACGTGTTCCCAATACGAAAGTTGTCAATATTTTCCTTTGGTACAGACTGCTTAACAATATAAACACGCTCAAGGGAACCATAATACATTTCGAATTAAAAAAAAAAAAAATGTGCCGATATCACGTACCTAGCTAATACCTACTTGTATTATGAAGAGATGAGATCAGGTTGTCTCTAGATGAGATCGTATTCTTTCCAACAAGATGGCGTGGCTGTCATCCATTATGTATGATATCTTTATAATTTTGCGTAGGTAAAGTATCTTCTATTTTGAGACAAATACCAATCTTTGGATTCTAAAAGGATGGCAGCCTTATTATTTATAAGACTCAATCAAAAATGTACATTAATAAATTCTACTACTATTCCTATCATATTATTAAAAAAAGTAATGGCGTGAGTATAAATCAAGTGACCACATAATCAGCATTAAGTAGACATGCCTCCAATCTAACTATAACAAGATCATAAATAAAAAAGCAATCAAAATTCATTTTTTGCGTCGCAATGACCTAAGACTTACCTATTATCATTAAATGAATATTAATTAGCAATTTAAATAAATTAGAATAAACTTAAATCTATCTAACAAGATCAAGGATGCATAAAACTGGAAAACATTTTAATGGGACGAATACCTAACAGTACCAAAATAGAAATAATATGATTTTTATAGAAAAAAAAAAAGACATTCACGTTTTGTAATATCTATTACCGGTGGAAAATCTTTTATCCTCGAAGGATTTACGACCAAGGAGGTCGCGCGCCGCTGAAATACACAATTTTCTTGTACGCACTACGCATAAATCTATACATCTATACATATAAATAAAATTGAAGTGTCTCTTTGTAATTACAAAATAACAGCTTTTTAATAAATGTATATCTAAGTAAATATGGTACTTATAAACAAAAAATCAATTTTTGAAATTTTGTCTCTCTGTCTGTTTGTGTGTATGAGAGTAAGGGAATAGAGAGCGCACCTATGTTTGTGCACACCCTTGTGCACTATAATATCTCCCGCGCAGATGGCTAATCTCTGTGGAGGTTGGCCGCCGTGGCCAAATTCGGTCGGGAGGACACTAGATTTACGTAAGTCCACAATTTTTTTTTTTGATTTTTTTTTATATCTTTTTAAACTTATTTTTAAGTATAATGAATACCTTTACACTTTAACTTTGCCTGACATTTTAAATGTTGAAAATAATGATGTCGTAATTTTTCTAATTGCATTGCACTTAATAGTGTGGACCTCGGGAATTGCAAATGCATTACACAACTCATCAATTAATAGATATAATATGCAATACCTGTCGCGAAGTTGGAGATCAGTGACCGATAGAGCGGCGAATGTAGTTCAATGTATCGAGTCCATGCTTTTGGTATCAGTTAGCTTAGAATATTAGTAGATTTATTTAGCTTCTGTCTAATGGGGACTTTGGTTGTTAGTTACCAACCAACATCAAAAACGTACCCAAAAAATTTAGCTTTCTGTAACGAAGCGTGTAGAAACGATTAGGGTTATGAAAAAAACCCAAATTGCCGATTATAAAATACAAAATGATGGCAGAAACAAAAAAAAATTACCATACCATTTTGGGTGGCTTACATCAAATACTTCGACTAAATCAAAGCGCCAACAATGACTTAACTCATTTTAAATATAAATATCACTTACAAAACGATATTCAACGATGATGATGATTATTATTTTTTGTTATACGATCATAATGTCGTCGTAAGCACAAATTACAATTTATGCAATTGTATAAACAAATTGCTTAACAACAACATTGAATCGTCGGAATTTTAATAAATAAGCAATAAAGCACTATAGGTACCTTGTACCTACATAATAACTTGATGGTTTTTGTTACTAGCTGAAAATTAGAATGCAATAAAAAAATGTAAACATTCACTCAAAATCACTGCGTATTATTTCATATTTATTATTTAAATTCATTAATTATGATGCCGGCGTTTTGTAGAATCGGAAAAAACATGTACAAAATAAAACAAATCGCAAAAAAAATAATATTGGCACAAGGTTTCTGCATTACTAAGCAAAAATAATATAATTGTCCTCCGAAAATATTGTTTAAAATTAGGGTTGCCAACCTTCATACAATTTTATTAAAGCATTATTTTATTGTACTGTTACTTGTACTGTTTTAAGTGTCTGCGTACTATATTACACTCTTGAAGAAATATATTATAGTATCAATATTTTTGTATTTGCTACACCGATTCTTATAAAAAATAGATTCACATTGATTGAACATTGATTACATTAAAAAAAAATACCTTTGTATCATATACACCCAAATTTTTTGAAAAAATGCAATTTATGCAAAAAATATAGGTAGTTTTTATTAAAATAACTAAACTACAAACTTTCTTGTCTTTTTGACTCTTTCCATAAAATAATAGGTATAAGTTACTAATTCTTTGAAGTGTATTTTATTTCTTATTTTTTGTTTTATTCTAAGAAATACTTATATACAGCGGAAAAAAGTTGGCAACCCTGTACGACCAGAGAGTACACATGTCATGTTCTTGTAAATTTTAATCTCTAGACAACTTTTTATAATCATGAAGGTTATAGTGAAATCGTTGCGTACGTTCGACTTTTCAATTATAAATAAATAAAATAAAAATAAAAATAAAATAAAAATCTTTTATTTCGACCATGAAGATCATAATTGTTAGTAAACACACACTTAAGCTAATGTTAGTATTCATTAAACTATTTTATCCTAAAACTATATCTAAGACAGGCTTGATTAGTCAGCACGTGCACCATAAGACAATGGTTCAGGTACTGACAATCAAACCTGTCGGCAAATGCCCTCAGGATGCCATTGGAACTAGCCCGCACCCTGCGCACCAGGGATGCACATCGTTTGCGCATGGTGGTGTAAAAACAATCCACATGTGCATTCGCGAACATACCCGACGCGCTGCAGTAACGAGGCAGTCCCAATAGCACCCTGAAAGCATTGTTATACTGAACACGCAGGGCATTGTACTGTTTCTGCGTGTAGTCGACCCACAGACTGCTTGTGTAAAAAGACATGCAGTAAGCTCTAAAGAGCGTTACTTTTACAGAGGTCGAACAACGAGCAAACCTGCGAGCGATCATGTTTGCCCTAACAGACAATGCCCTGCGTTCTCTCTCTATATCAGCATCGTCCTTCAGGTCAAAGGATACCACATGACCCAGGTATTTAAACTGACACACCCTCTTTAACGGGGTACCGTATAACTTAATGGGTGGTACAGATGAGGGCAAGGGTTTTCCCTTGGCCTGAAAGACCATGCATTCGCTCTTTTTGACATTGTACGTCAATCCGTGACTTTTGGCGTAGTTTTCACATATACTTAACAGTTTCGCTAAGCCACAAACAGAAGCACTCAGCAACACCATGTCATCTGCGTAACTAATGTTATTGAGGCAGACACCGTCAATATGACAACCGACATGAGTAGTGCTGAGCGCCTCTATCAGTGCATTGACATACAAATTAAAGAGCTTAGGAGAAGTTAAACCTCCCTGTCGTACCCCGCATTCCAACCTATATGGCTGCGAATAAGTTTCAGACCATCGCACGACATTGACCTGGTTGCTATACCAAAATTTGAAAATCCTAGTAATTTCTTCGGGCAGTCCGATATTTTTCAGTTTCTGCCATAGGATATCATAACTTACCAGGTCAAATGCCTTGCTAAGGTCCAGAAAACACGCATAAATAGGCGTACGCCTATCCGAATAGTACTTCACAGTTTGCTTTAAACATAATATTGCTGACTCAGTTGACAAACCCGGTCTAAAGCCAAACTGATTGTTATGTAAGAATATATGTTTATCAAGCTGAACGTTGAGCAAACCGTCAAGCACCTTCGCGACAACCGCAGCAAGTGAAATCGGCCTGTAGTTGGATGTCTCAGATATGTCCCCCGTTTTGTTCTTCACAATTGGCACCACCACAGTTCTCATCAGTGCTGCAGGCAAGTATGAATGCGCTATGCATAAGTTATAAAACATTGCAAGTACTCTAGGTAAGTGAGGACCCGCATGCTTTAGATGTTCAATACTAAGTGCATCATGGCCAGGAGACTTGCCACGAGACATAGAAGATATAATCTTATTGACTTCCTTCGCAGTAAATCTGATTCCAATCTCCTGGCCACACGTACACTCATCTCCACTGGACTGTGGTGGTCCCAGCGGTGATGTGACAGTAAAATGGTCCTTAAACATATCTGCTATAAGACTATGATCACTAATACCATTTACGCTCGCTGGTAGGCCAGGTCTACCATTTTCTTTATTGGTTGATTTCCAAAAGTTTCGAAAATCATTTTTCGAATGCTTTTTAGCCAAGATATCCATTTTTATTTGTTCACTGTGGTTCTGACACCACCTTAAGCGAGACTTAAACAGACTGCGACTTCGATGCATGTCATCATAGACACTACCATTTTTCGGCTTCCCCCACCAAACCCACATCAAAAACTTTGACCTGGCCTCCCTATGGGCATCGCGCACATACCTGTTCCAACCAGCCACAGGACGCTTCCTACCGTGCGATTTCATAGGGTTAGATTCAGCGGCAGCCACAGATAAAATATTTATAATTTCGCTATATAATTTATCAATACATAATCTGTGGTCGACACGGTTACATACATAATCACTACAAGAACGAAACTCTTCGGGAAAATCGATAACTCTTAATTTTTCATGACATAGTTTAGTATATATTCCTATCTCCTCCGCTTTTCTATCTCCCCATAGAATCTCGTTATTCACTTTATATCTACTAGTTAACTTCGGTTTAACAACATCCAAGTTACATTCAATTACAAGCGGATAATGGTCAGACCATAACACATCATACTTAACATAAACTTTTAAAATTGTTGATACAGCGGATTTAGTCGTCACACAATGATCAAGCCACCTTGTCGATCCGTGCGCTTCACTTACAAAGGTGTATGTGCCCGACCTTACACCTAAAAGTTGTACATCTACACAGGACCACTCTAGTTCGTCACAAAAACTAGTCAACTCATCATAAAACCGCTCATTCGGATGCGCGTTAAAGTCTCCAAGGATGTAAACACATTCTACGTTTATACTGTTAATAATAGCACTCACCGAACTGAGGCAATCCGTGAATTCCGTAAGGTTTACCATTTTATCCGTAGGCATATACACACTAAACACTAAAATGGACCTATCGCCCAGCACTATTTTTATGGCACATATTCGTGGATTATCACAAAACACGACCGACACATCTTGAAACACATTTTTGTTCCACAACAGCCCCACACCTCCATAAGGCCGGCCGCACACCATGCCCGCCGTCGTATCCATTGCCGAGGTGCCCGTGCTGCCGAAACGCTCGTCAATCCCGTTAAGAAATTGAATATCGTGTGAAAATAACCATGTTTCTTGAAGTGCAATCACACTCGCCGACTGGCATAACTGCCGCACATTATCAACTGAGCGCTTTATACTCTTACAGTTGAAGCTAACTAACTTACAAGTGAGATTTTTATCCATTGACAGTAGAGATAGGGCCGTTCACGGTATTCAACGCTACACCGTTCGTATCAGTACTGTTAAATCGCCTAAAGTTGACGAAGCGCCTAAATATCACGCCCTCTGGCCACAGTTTTGTATCTAAAAATGTAGTTATTTTTTTTTCTGATACAAAAAATTTGTACGCGTTATAGTCCTTGTTTTCTCTCGAGGAAGAAATTTTTTCGAGTTTAATATTTTCTTGCGTTTTTTTGTAGACGTATTCCGTAATATCCTTCTCCGTCGTGTCCTTATGCACCATAGTAATAAAAATTGGTACTTTCCTGTCCGCAGCCTTAAAGGTACAATTCTCTTCATTGGAGACACCCGCGACCCCTAGATAACGATACGATCTCGTTTTAGGTCTCCGGCGCTGTACAATATTCCACTCGCCTTCTGTTTTAGTCACCTCTGCGAATGACAACGTACCCACTGCCTGGTTCATCGCAGCTACACTCGGCTGAGCGCTCGGCGGCGCGTTCGGCCGAGCGCTCGGCACGCTCGCTGCTTGCGATGACACATCAATCGCCCCGCCCGCGCCCGCGCCCGCGCCCTCATCGGGTAGCTGATCCGTGGCGCGCACGCATTCTCCGTTCGAGCCACTGTTCTCGATCGATCGATGAGATTTGTAACTACCGACTGCACTACCTTCCATATAATTTATGCTCCTATAATTTAAGGAATGATCTCTCGGCGAAGACGCTTCAGCGTTTGTATTATCACTGTGATTCGTAATGATCGTATCATCGAGTTGAGACAGTCCAATTGGCCCACTGTCCCGATAAGCACCTCTTCTCATGTTCACCTTTGCAGCTGAGAAGGGCGGCGACCTATGGCTAAGGTTTAGGCACTCTTTTTTCATTTTTTCCAGCTGGTCAATGGTTACATATGACGACTTTATGTTTTTTATCTCGGCCTGCACAACGACCAAATCCTTTAATAGTTTCGAGACATCAAGGTGATCGAAAGTTATCGGAGGTAATTTATCTAAGTCTCTGGCTACGAAAACTGGCAAAACTTCAGGGTCGGTGCCCTTAAAAAGGCTGATAATATCGTTCAAAAAACGAGTTTCTTTCCCTTTTCCCTTCCTTGAAATTTTACGCAGATCCAACGGTAGGGAATCCACCAGCAAATTGTTTGCCTCCTCAATTTGTTCAGACGAAAACGTCGCAGCACATATTCGTACAATACTGTCCTCATCAGCTACAGACAGTTTGTTTTGCACGTAAGCCAATAACTCGTTTACGACTAGATTACAATTATTACACTTTAACGTCATCTTTTTCAAACTTGCAACGCCACCGATAACGACTACACTGCACACGACCAACACGGGGCGCAGCGCGCACGCGACTGATATAATTATAAACTTATGAATGAATAAATGAAACCTTTTATCGTCCATCAAATAGATATCAGAGAAATAAAGTAAAATAATTTTTATAAAGCTTAAAATAAAATGTGATGTCTACCAGACAATTACAGAGGATACTATTATTTTATTTTATTATTCAAAATTTTTTAAAAACCTGCTTCTTTAAAACCTTTAGAATAAAACACGAAAAAATACATATACACCTCCAAATTTTAAGTCTATAAGACCTAGTATTATTTCAATTCTATTGTATTGTAATTTAGTTCAAGTGAGTTCAAGACTATCATCATCTTCTTAAAGTTACAAAGCAGACATCTTTGGTAGTACTAAACCACCAAAACAAAGTTTGACCTCAAATAACATCGGCAAACATCCGAATCAGCACCAATCACGAAACGACATTGAAGTTCAAACGCAAATTCAATTTTTCACACGTTCCTAAAACGCACGTCGCGTCACCCGCGCGTTTAAAAGGCGGCGTGTGCGGTAGGGCCTTAAGTTTTTTATTAAAGCTACGTTATTAATTAATTAAATATTTGGTTTCGCTGCGCGTTCAATATTCATGACATCTTGTTTGCTAAGCATTTCTTTTGTATGTTCATATCAAATTACTTACTTAATTGAATTTTTCTTCACTTAAGTATTTTTTGTCCCTCATTTTTTTGCTTAGAGCAAAATTCAAATCTTTGATTTTTCGACACGTGAGCAACTTACCCGTTGACATAACGTCACTTACGTATAATGAGATCAAACCAACAATCTTGTAGGATATTTTTTGTTGTATTTTTTTATTTTGATTAGTAGACAGAGATTTTTTTTTCAACTGACGGCACCCAACGTTTTGTTTGTACTTTTTATTATTTTCTGTCTATTAAGGTGGGACAAATTTTGAGAATCATAATGTATAATTATCATGACTGAATTTTGCGAATTCTTCAACGGAAAATCTATCGCAAGTAACACACAGAATTTGGTGTTTTTACCTCACTGGCGTTGAGGTTTATAATTTTTGTAAATTGTGATCTGGCGAGAGGCTTCGGCCGTGGCTAGATACCATCCTACTGGAAAAATGGTGTCACCAATCAGTATACCGTTTCCAGATTAACTGGCTTCAACTGTGTCATCACTTACCACCAGGTGAAATCAGAGTCAAAGTCCAAATTCTCATAGAATAATAAAAAATATCTCTTTTTTGCAAGTTTTGTGACTTTTTGCAAGCTCAGCTAATAAAAAATAAGTAGGTGACTTGCATTCCAATGCGTGACCATTGACGATAATGAATGTCCTATAAGAAGAAAAATCGTTTATCTAAGGAATATAATAAGTCGACCAACAAAATTTATTTTTTGGCATCAAAACCTAGCTTCTAATTTAATAACTCAGCAACGGGAAAATGATGAAGCTTCTAATATACTAACTCGGCTTCTTCACAATGGCCACAAAATATTCCAAAGAAAGCATCAAATAAAGAGCCACTATTTTTATTATTGTCCACTGCCACTGCACGATTTGGTGCGAGTGAGATGGATACGACTGGCCATTTGCACGATTTCGTTGGTGCGAGTGAGACGGATGCGACTGGCAATTTGCACGATCTCGTTGGTTATGGCTATTTGCACCAATCAGAGAGCGCCATTCAAAACATGCATTTGTTTTTTTTTGTTGTTCTGTTGTTAGTGTGTTAATATTGCAATTATTTTTGTATAATTTTTTCTTTAAACTAAAGTTAGGTTAGGTTAGGGTTATACATGAATATTCAGGTGCCCGGCCGAAGGCCGGGCACTTAGGTTCTGTTGGGATCGTAAACCTACCTAAAACTAAAAAAAAGTGGAAAAAAAATTTGTTTTTTTTTTCAAAAATGTTATAATGTTATGTGTAGGTATTAATCTTGAGTTAAATTTAAAAACAATCATTTTTTTAATTTCATTTTATCAAAAAAAAACGTTTTTTTATTTAGTTATAAACATTTTTTTATTTCATTTTTCTCACAAAAAAAAAATAAAAATTTGGTTGAAGATTTGGTGTATTATTTGATGCTAATATTTAAGTATTTTAGGAGTTCGCGGTTTGAAGCTAAGTTATAAATATAGATGCTAAAATTATATTTTTTAGAGGCTCACTAGTTGAAGCTGACTTAGTAATTTAGAAGCCAATAATGGTATTAAATAGAAGCTCGTTTAATTACATGCCTTTATCTAATAGGAGTAGGTATTAGGAACGAGGGCGATCTGATATAAATAATTATGATCTTTGACATATAAAGTGACCTTACACTGTGCTAGTAAAACTTTTTTTAAGTTTAATAAATAGTTCTTCATAAAGTAGTATTATTATTCATCACTATTGTGCCATAGTATCATATCAACTCATCGTCGACTCACTACTGGACTGACTACTGGACAGACTACTGGACAGACTACTGGACCGGGCTTTCTTATAGAAGCGCTGGGCCATAAAACAGGCCATATTGACTACCACTAGTCAAGTTAGCAGACTTCACACACCTTTGAGAAAATCATTTTATTACAAGCAACATTACTCCAAAAAGTTAAAGCTTGGGATTCGAACCCGGGACTGAAGAGGATTTCAGAGGGTCCAGACTTAACCGCTGTGCTATAGTCGAAGTACAAGTAATATACTATATTGAGATGTTTAAGACTCAATTTTAGTATATTGAGCACAAGCCAAATTATTTTTGGATAATACAAAGTATATTTGGCACTATTTAGTTGTTATCGGCTACGACGTCGCATACTTGTAAGCCTCTTACACAAAATTCCACACGTCACAGTCTTGCATTCAGCATTTCCCCTACGTCTTGCTTGATGTCGTTTTTTCACCTTTTTTTTGTTAAAGGGGGAATGTTCTTAAGATACCCGACATCCTGGGTGAGAAGTCGGGTTATGTAGGATTTTTACCTACTAAAACCCCCTCGTCGCATACTGAAGGGCTCCGAAAACTTAGAGCATTTGAGATACCTACAGGTTTAGGAAAAGAAAGTCTTTATTAACAACAACTAAGAAGCGTGAAAGAAACATCGTTATTAAAAAAAACTACGAAGCGTGTAGAACTGCTTTAAATTGTCGTTGTAACTACTCCGAGCAGCCTGCGATTGACAACCAATTAATGCGAGAAAGCTTCCCAGCAGCCGATCTTGTACACTATTAGGTACTATAGTAAACTACAACTATCGGGAAATGAGATAAATTGATGCTTGTAAACTACTAGATCCGTTACATTTGAGATAGAGAAAAATAGGTATAATAATTTAAAATTGTCATCTTCAGCAACCCATCGACAGGTTACAGTCCACCACACTGGCAAATTGACAGACTTGACACACCCTTTAAAAAAAAAAAAATGAGCCAAGCTGAACTTGAGTTATATTCTCCTATCCTCTCCGAATAAGCGGAAAGCTTGTGCTAGGAGTGAGTACGACAATAGTGCAAAGGGTGGGGCTCGAACCTGCGACCTTTCAGTTTTCATTCCACACCTTTAACCGTTGGGTATTGAGGACCTTTGACTACATTATAAGGAACTCGCCGACATTTTGTTTACTGACGATGTTTTCCTTCACCAAACCCTGACTAAAACTAATGAAAATAAACTTAAATTATGTTATATTCCGTTTCGTACCAATTTTCGTTAAAATCAATTTCAGCTATCTGATGAGGAGGGTCCAGATGTCTTTCATCGAGAGATAATATTTATCATTTCCCTTACAGTCTAAATCACATTGTATACTTATGCTCTATCATGAATCAAAGAATTAATTATAGCCGATTTGAAATCACAAAATTCTATTGTCTTTTCAAACAACTAATTTATTTGATAAAACCACGAACTCAAGTTACGTTGATATCTTTGACCAACAGTACGCCTACGATAAAGAATAAACTAGGTATGCCTAGAATGGAAGAAAAATATCAAGTTTCGATTTGTTATATTCAAAATTTAACAATAGCATTTAATTAACTTAAATAAACCATTACGTCCTACGGAAGGATAGCTTAGTCAACTTTAAGTAGAAGTACCATATCTAAGGTTTAGGTTGGAATATTCCCAATTTCACTAACTCTCTAATTAAGATTAATGAGAGAGTTAGTAAAGTAAAGAGAGATCTCTTACAAATAAACTGATAGAAATATAATTATACAAATAAAAAAAATACTAACTAGCTCTTGCTCAGTACAATTTGCTTTCTGAACTGTTGGTGTTGCAGCCAGCAAGCACCTGTTACGTTGACTGAGTTGTTAGTCGTAATTGTTCCACCCTGCCGTCAAAGACGTACCGCAAGCGATTTAGCGTTTCGGTACAATGGCGTGTAGAAACCGATTAGGGATGTGGGTTTATTCTACACTGCCAAACCCCTTCCAAGTTAGCCCGCTACCATCTTAGACTACATCGTCATTTACCATCAGATGAGATCGCAGTCAAGGACTATCTTGTCATCGAATAAAAAAAATATTTCTCAGTGAAAAAATATCGCAAATCAGTCCAGAAACCTTGGTGAAATTGGTATACATACTCGTAACTATGAGTAGAAAGTTAGAAACGAGCGAATTGAGAAACTCCTCCTTTTTTAAAATTCATTTAAAAATAAGTTCTTAGCACAATTGCGAACTCATTTTTAGTAACAAAGCAATAACCAAAAACATATTTCCTTTGAGCTAAAATTATTTTGTAAAAAATTGCCATTTTTCACTTAAGCATTAACAGCTCTTTGGTTGAGGTTTTTGAGATACCAAATCTCAAAAACCTTAACCAAAGAGGAGAAGCTATTAATGTAACACGTAATGTAATTCATAATTTCAAAAAACCAAAGTATCCCAATTTGATTTTTCTTCGCATGGCGATCGTGCCATTATGGATCATTTTACAGCGGTCGGGATGCTACCACATCAGAAACTTGACGCTTTTAATATTACGTACCTACTGAACGGCCTGCCCACGTTGACTGCCCTAATTGATAAAACTGAATTATGAGGAAAATCCTACTAATATTATAAACGCGAAAGTTTGCAAGTATGGATGGATGGATGTTTGTTACTCTTTCACGTAAAAACTACTGGATCGATTTGGCCGAAATTTGAAACCGAAATAGATTATAGCCTTAAATAACACATAGACTACTTTTTATCCCGAAAATTTTCGCGGGAATCAAAAAACCTTAATCCACGCGAACGAAGTCGCGGGCATCGACTATATTCAGATAAATTAAAAGCTGTATCTATCTCCCATTTTAATTACGAGTATTATTTACGACGTACGTAAATATATATTTGATTCGTCGAAACATTTTTAATTCTTTATTCACAGCATAAATCCATCAAAATTATCCACAAAAGATCGGTATGAAAGAGTGCGAACCCCAAAGACCAAACACAAAAAAGCGTAAAATTCAAATGAATTCATCCATCATTCATGAAAAGTCAAAGTCATTCTGAAATTCATTCACCCGTGTCTCGATTGTTACAGTCCTACCCGTACTTCTTAATATTCATGATCATCGAGCACATAGTCCTCAGGTTGGAAGGCAAGAAAGGCATCCGGCTCAACGATGGCATTACAAGCATATCCCATGGAATATTCCAGGAATGTGGCAGGTAAGGAACGACTTTATTGCCTCTTTGAAATGTGACAAAGGCGCGCTTGGCTCAAATAAGGCTCCGTTTTTGTGCAGCCTATGTACATGTATGCATGTACTTCCACTGTAGCGCCTAAACTACTGGGCCTATTTTGATGAATAAGGTGTCACGCGATTTGTTGTTATAGTTCCGGTGACATATGCTAAATTTTATATAGTTCTTTAACTTTACGAGGGTACGCGGCTCATGATTGTGTGTGTGTCGACATCTAAATATATAAAAGGCAAAGGTGACTGACTGATTGACTGACTGATCTATCAACGCACAGCTCAAACCACTGGACGGATCAGGCTGAAATTTTGCATGTAGATAGCTATTATAACGTAGGTATCCGCTAAGAAAGGATTTTCGAAAATTCAACCCCTAAATGGATAAAATAGGGGTTTGAAAAATCGAACTTAACGTGAGCGAAGCCGCGGGAAAAAGCTAGTCTACATAATAAGTGGGAACGAGAGCTTGCTCGCGCCTGACCGCTCCCACCTAGGCTCCTAACAGGCAAACACACTTACGCAATGTGCACTTATGACGGATGTTATTAGTTTCCTAGTGGGATTATAGCTTTTGAATTTTTTTCTTTTTATTAAATGTTACATTGAGCTTAAAGGTTACGTTAAAAGCCTGTGAGCATTTTATATCATCGCTAACTAAACTTTGACCGAACAATTAACATTCTGACATAATGCGCATACAAAAACTGGCAAAACGTTTTTATCTGTCAATTAAAGCTTACATGCTTAGTTGAAACAAGCCCTACAGTTTTGTGTTAAATTTTTAACACAAAAACGAAAAGAATTTGTAATCTCTTTGCCACGATGTTCGTGGATTTCTGCGATTTTAAGTTTATAAAATTTTCTCTCATGTTTCCGGAAGTTCTCTTTTACTACAGGTACTATATTCCCGTAAATCTGAAAGCAGGTAGTCGAATGTGGTTGAATAAGAAAGCAAAACTAAGTAAAATGCTTGCAAAAGTTCTGAGCTCTTTGAGGAACTTAGTCTAACTTAAAGTTTTGTGGCACCCATTCTATGGCTCTTTAAGTCGGTGTAAGCTTAACAAATATCCGTTAACGGTTTTTGAATAGGGACAAATATAGGGCAGAAACTTACGCAGAAGTTTTCTTAGACATTATAATAGGTAACAATTATGGCATTCTTCTGTGATTTATGTTTGTCATATTGTAGACTAGCGGCCCGCTCCGGCTTCGCGCGGGTATAAAATATATAGCCTATGTCATTCACTGTTAATGGATGTTATTATACATATAAACCTTCCTCTTCAATCACTCTATCTATTAAAAAAAACTGCATCAAAATCCGTTACGTAGTTTTAAAGATTTAAGCATACATAGGGACAGAGAAAGCGACTTTGTTTTATACTAATGAAATGAAATGAAATGAAATGAAATGAAATGAAATGAAATGTCTTTATTTGCCAAATGTGAGTTCTAATGTGAGAATAAAGACTATGTAGTGAAGAATAATTCCGTATGCTGAATTCTACTTACAGAATTCCACTATTTGTCTCTGGCCTTAAACAAACCGACGTGCTGATTTTGATGGTTCGATTTTGATGAACTCACAAAATTTTTGACCACGACGGTCTATGTAGTAAATACGTTAATAGACTTTGACCGTTTAAATCATTATTATAAGTATTTAAATGGGAAAGCGTGTTTGTTTCTTTGTTTGTCCTTTAATCACGCAGCAACGCTGCAACAATCGAGGGCAACGAATCAAGTTGACCTTTTTGCGTGGATATAGTTTATAACCTAGAGAGAGCAATAGGGTAATTTTCATACCAGAAACGAATAAACGAAGTCGCGCAAGAAAGCTAGCTTTGTATTTTGAACCATTCCCTCATTATTTTGCATTTTTCACCAGTCCGCACAAAAAAGAGAGAAAGGAATAAAACACATTAATTATTCAGTAATGGTGCCATAGAGAAACAAATATACAATTGTATACAAATGATAATTATTAATTGTCCGCGACATTAGAATTCACTGAAACGTTTTAAGAATTCATTTTCTGCGTGCGTTCTTTATTATAGATCTAAAGACTGCAATAGGATACTTTTACGTCGGGAAGTTGCAGCAAAAGCTAGTTTTATATAAATTAACTACTCCCTACTAATTTTGCAATTTTCATAATAGCGCCCACAGTTCGCAAAAATCAAGAACTTGGAACTTATTTTTTTATTATTCAATGGCAAGATAGTCCTTGACTGCGATCTCACCTGATGGTAATTGACTATGCAGTATAAGATGGTAGCGCGCTAACTTGGAAGGTGTATGGCAGTGTACATTCGACCCTTACCCCTAATCTGTTTCTACACGCCATCGAACCGGAACGTTACTGGCGGCACGTTTTTGACGGTAGGGTGGTAGCTAACCAGACCAGACCAGAGACAATTCAAAAATTATAAATTCCCAAATTGCCCTCGCCGGGAATCGAATCCGAGACCTCCCGGTTATAAGACCACAGCGGTCACCACTACGTCAGGAAGGACGGAGGGAATGAAGGGAGATTTCATTGTTTTAAAGGATCTAACTTTCCACAGACTCGTCTGGCGTGGAGCGGAGTCGTACCTGTACACGTGGGTGTATTGCAACTTCAGGATAGTGGATCTCCCCTGGAACAACACCTTGACCTGGTACGCAGCAGCTCTGGGTGTCGACTTCTGTTACTACTGGATGCACAGAGCATGCCATGGTACGTTAAGCATTCTTCTCACGACACTGCAGCAAGGCCGATTTAGGAGGCAGCCAGATTGGAGCAATCTAGGGCGGTCCCTACACATGGACATACCACTCAGTGTGTGTGCTGATGTGTAAGGAAAACTCGTGTAGAAGACATCGGATGCATATCCTGCTGACCGATCTAGGAGGTGATCTAGGATCCGACTTAGAATGACGCTATTCATCTAAAATCCACCCAACTTTTTCACCCTAAATTGGCCCTGCCGCAGTGTCCTTTAATAAAAAAAAAATGTACACTACATCCTCAAATTAGTTGTTATCCTTAGTTGTTCCGGCGCTTCTTCTGCTTGACGTCTTTTATCTTTAATGTTCAAGTGGCGGAGGCGCCGGGACAACTGAATCTAGGTATACCTATTGGGTGATGTGTGGCACAATGCATTAAATAAACGCTTCTTTCTTTCCAAAATTATAGACATCAGGTCGTGTTCTGTTATAAAGTGATATTTTCTTCTTCAGAGGTCCACATCCTTTGGGCTCAGCACCAAGTGCACCACACTTCTGAAGACTTCAACATGGGGGTGGGGATCAGGCAGTCCGTGTTACAAGGATGGTGCGGCTTTGTAAGTATATATCTTTTAACATAACCTCACGTACATATCTTCTAACATAATTCTTTTACACATTGGAGTTTGGTTGAATGAACTGAAAAACATCGAGTACATAGGCTTGAATAGCGCAACGGTTAAAGGTGCGGACTGAAAACTGAAAGGTCGACGATCCTTATGTCCTAAGCTACAAGTACCTAGCGTACGACGACGGGCCATTGAATGGGCTAACGTAGTGCGAAGGGATAAGAGTAATGCGACAGAAAGGAAGGCAACTTCGAAATGAATATCACTGTAGGTAATTTGGCACTGTGCGACCTGAATTGCACTTATTGTATGGTAGCAAGAGTCGCTAGTTATTTAAATGATTTTGCAGATTGAGTCATTGTACCTGTACTAAATTCTGTGGTATAGTTTTAGAAAAGTTCACTTTAAGAGCTAAACGCTTCGTTAGTACACTCAATTAATCGATACCTGTATTATTATTTTTCACTTGTCCTACAGATCTTCTACCTACCACTGGCATTGGCGATACCACCAGCACAGTTCGTGATGCACCACCAGTTCAGCTACCTGTACATGTTCTGGATCCACACTGAGACCATCAAGAGCCTGGGGCCTTTGGAGTATGTCCTCAACACTCCAAGCCATCATAGAGTCCATCATGGTAAGTCATACCTATATTTAACACAATATAACCTAAATCTAAAGCCTCAATAACAGGTTAAAATAAAATCTAAAGGTCGACAGTGCCGTTTCACTATTGTCGTACCCTGGTCGTACCCCACTCCTAACACTAGTTTTTCGGGGAAAGGAGAAATGATTGACTAATATTCTTTTAAGAAAATAGTTAAGACATTATTGAACTGTATTTGCCTGGAAGTTGCGATGTCTTGGGTAATTAAAAGACTCCTTTTCTCAAATCTTATCAATTCAATGATTAGATCTATGTAGATTCTAGAATGTATGCGATTTCTTCAAGATTCATATTCAAGATCGTCAAATGATACGTGGCAGGAAAAACGCAGGCTAAAAGTGCTTTCCACGTCTTAGCGCAACCTTTATTTATTTATTATTATATTGTTGGGTAACCCTAAGAAATATTGGCACTTATTTTTTCCATCCTAAAGATATTTAACGAAGAAGGACAACCATTACAATCCCGTATTTATATTATTGCGTATTTCCTTATACTATCAATTAATAATAATAAAAATATTTATCTTTCTATTCTAAGCAGATGTTAGGTAAAGAAAAAATATAAATAAAAAAAGAAAAATATCTTTGATATTTTAACATACCTATTTTATTCATTCCGGTTTGTTAAAACAGTCAACCAACGTAGAGTACATTTCACCTGAGACTTGTATTATGTTAAACAAGAAATCGAGAACATCACAGTCCCTAGTCAAACAGAAAAGTTTAATAGAAAAGATACATAAACAAACAGAATAAAGCGATTGCGTGACAAGAAAAATCTTTCATGAGTCAAAGGCGAAACTCACTCTATGCAGTCTACACAAGGGATTTTCTATTCGATATATAAGGTGTAGTTACGTCATCTTGTATGGAAAATTGCACGCTTCAGGAAGTTTGCAGAATGTTTTTTAAATTGAATTGAATAGATTTTTATTCAAATAAACTTTTACAAAGTGCTTTCGAATCATCAAATGAATCTACCACTGTTCGGAATGCCGTGTTAATTCAGAAATCATAATTTCAGATCGATGATCTAATTAACAAATTATCCCATTAATGATACCAAATTGGGTTCCGCAAGATCGATCCACTAACAAGGAATTTGTAGTTAATATACACAGATTAATTGAATATCTTTGTTAATATTAGGATCATTTGTGCTTGTCAAACGCTAATCAACGCTACAATAGGCTTGTAATTACCGTGTTTGTACTTCAATCAAAGTTGGCAAGCCAAAATGGCAGCTACTTTATCAACTTTTAAGAAATTGGTGGTAATTTCCTTTGGGTTTCCAATAAAATGTGTTACCACCTGCTACAAATTGTTAAACAATTGACTGTAGCTAGTAAGCTAGCTAAAGCTTAGGCGATTTGACAACTGAAAGATCGAAATTAAGTCAAATAATTTCATCGAATATAAATACGATCAATCGAATTAAATCTTACACTAACGCTTTTTAATTCCCGCGGGAACTCTCTAATTTTACGGGATAAAAAGTAACCTATGTGTTATTCCAGACTATAATCTATCTTATTCTTCCTATTAGCGTATGTCCCGGCTTAGGCCAGAGTTCACTTTCCTGCTGAGCCTCCAGACTACAATCTATCTCTTTGCCAAAATCAGCCAAATTGGTTCAGTCGTTGCGGCCTGATTGAGTAACAAACATCCATCCACCCATCCATCCATACATCCAAGCTTTCGCATTGTAATATTAATAGGATTTACGTGTCTTTGCAACAGGTAGCAACAAATACTGCTTGGACGTGAACTACGGCGGCGTGCTCATCGTCTGGGACCGGTTGTTCGGCACCTTCCGACCGGAAACTGACAAGATTGAGATCGTGTACGGACTCATTTACAACCAGCCGTCCTTCAACCCGGCTTACCTACAGGTATGCATTAATAAAACCGGCCAAGTGCGAGTTAGACTCGACACGAAGGGTTCCGTACCATCGAAACAGCGATTGTAAAGGACGAGCAAAAAATGCCGAAAAAATCACGTTTCTTGAGACCCCCTTTGTTTTATTTTTATTATTTGTTCTTAGGTTGCATCTTCACTTACCATCAGGTGAGATCGCAGCCAAGCGCTCGTCTATATATTTAAAAAAAAATTGTTACTATAGCGGCAATAGATATACATATTCTGAGGAAGTTTTCAAACGGACGGACAGCGGATTCTTAGTAATAGGATCCCGTTGGCACCGTTTGGGCACGGAACCCTAATTATCAAATTCTGTTTCATCTGTCAACAAACTGTTTACAGTTTGACGGCATTGTTGTAAAAATTAAGTGTTGATTTTTTTGTAAGGCTGTCAAATTAATAATTACGTAATCCTTGTTCTGACAGATGTTCTACACCCGCTACGTAATCCAGAAGTTCCGTCGCCTGGAGACGTGGTCAGACAAGGTCAAGGCCGTCGTGTGGGGACCCAGCTGGGAGCCCGGCAGCCCAAGACTTGGTGATGAGGACATGAAAGTGGAAGTACGTATTATAATATTATGAAGTTTTCGCCCCCCACGCTGGGCTAGGCTATAAAACCGTGCAATCTCTTTTTTTAATAGAAAATTTACAAGTTAAGATTTTAAGTTTAAAAAAAAGAAAAATGAAAAGAAAAATATTCAAATACCTACCCTTAATTGGGTAAAGTTAGTTAATAATAAATTGTTATCAGTGTTGAATGTTTGATGGACGATGATTTAATGCCGTCTCACAGAATGATTAAACTATGATTAAACTACTTAACAATTATTCGTGTTAACTGCCACTTCTTATCTTCTCATAGGCTTGCGCTCAAGCGCAATCATTTTCATCATTGATTGTCGTCAACGACAATTAATGATGGAAAGTATTGATGAGGTCTAGGTTGGAGCGCGCTTGCCTAGAAAATGCCTATTCACTCTTGTCTTGAAGGCACTCAGATAATACGTGGCCGGAAACACAGACGCTGGAAGTGCGTTCCATACCTTAGCCATTGGTTTCAGAAACGTTGAACGAGTAGGTTAAATATCAACCACGTATGGTATGACACACGTTGTACGTATATGATTTGGCCGAAAAATAATGAGTCGTTCGTCCACAGGTGGAGAATCGTGCCAAATACGACATAGTGTTGCCAGCGTGGTGCAACACCTACATAGTTTTACATTACGCTGTAGTTTTGTACGGCTTCTTCGAGCTGGCTTCCCGGTATATGGTAAGTTAATTAAACCTCTATTAGATTACTATATTTTAAGTATGACTACCTAATGTCCCCGATTTCGCCTACGCGAAAGTTTAGTTTTTTACAATTCTTTAAGGAGCTATGGAATATAATATTTTTTTTATTTAAATAAACTTTTACAAAGTGCTTTTGAATTGACAAATGAATCTAGCACTGGTTCGGAATGCTGTTCCCACCAGAACCAGAAGAACCAACAATCTCTTATATCGTGCTTTTATCTACTTAAAATATTTTTTGTTCCTAATATCAGTAGTTTTTATTACTTATGGCGGAAACCTAAATATTTCCGGGAAAAAAATAGCTTAGATAATTCCTTGTGTAACTTTTCCTTATTAAAGGCCTAAGAAAATTGGTCTAATAATTATTCTAAATATAGCCGAACCAACAAACAGACAAAAATTATGAAAACATTGAGTTTTGTGTTCTATTGCCCAATAATTCATATGAGCTTAATAATAGGCTGTCATTTCGAAAAGAGGTTTGAAAACCACAATGACTCTGTACACGTTAGCCAAATCCATTGGCCGACCGAGTTAGGCCAACGAGTTCAAGGCTCCTAGGTCTTTAAGGGCTGAAATAAATGAAAGTTTTCATTTTTCACAGGGTATGACACCAATATCAGTCATCATCTTCGTACTCTACGTGATGGCATCCCTCACCATCATAGGCATGCTGTTCGACAACTCGAAATACGCAGCCATGCTTGAAGTTCTAAGGTGTTCAGCCCTGGCTTTCCTCACTAGAAGCTTAGCAACCAGCCCCGTACTGACAGCCCTGCAGATGTTCTACGTAGTATCTGCTATGTTCTGGTGCTTACATACATTGAAGTTGCTGGAAATCAAAAAAAAAGTTGATTAAATCAAAGCCTACCGCAGACGACCGATAAAGTCGGATAAAAAAAATAAGATTTCTGACGATTCACAGTTTTGCATAAAAAGTCTGTTATATTTCTGTACAGTGTAAAATAAACGTTTGTTGTATCATGTGACGTCTGCATTAAAAAGTACAAAAATGGTCTGTCAAAATTCGGACTAAATGTACTTTATTGACCAACTCTGACTGACCGATTTTTGTCGGCAAAATATAGAAAACATACGAGTGACGCAGCATGCAGAAAAAAATGTGCATATAAATCTGAATAAAATGTAACGTCGCTTCATAAAAGATGTATGTTGTATAAAATATTGTCTAAGACTAAAAGCGGTTGTCTTCGTAAGGCCTTATTGTATTGTGTATTTTGTTAAAAGTTGTATGGCCAAAGTTATAATTGTTAAAAATGTATGGATGATTTTATATTTGCGGTAATGGATTTAGGTGTATCAAAACTGAACTAAATAGAAACTTTAGTCTCCTTTGAGCGTGCGAAGGATTTAGTTTGCGAAGTGCGAATTGCCAGACCCCGCAAACTTTTGAGAATATTACGGAGTAATCACAGGCATGCGGATTTCCTCACGCTGTTTTTCTTCACCGAAAACCAACATAAATTATAGCTGCGGTCGGCAGACTAAAGTCACAAAGACTTATATTTGTTTATTTAACCAATTCATTTATTTTAATACACCGTCTGACTAAAGCACATAGCATGCACAAGCCCTTCGCTTCAATTTGAACTTTCAAGCGAACGGCTTTGCTGCTTTGCACCGTCTAACTAAAGCATATAAGTATTTGCTTTAGTTTGACGTATAAATGTGTGTTTAGTATTAAAATAAATGAATATTGGTTTAATAAATAAAATATGACTTATATGCTTTAGTCTGCCGACCCTAGTTATGTTGGGTTTTGGTTTTTAGTTCCCTAAAATTTTATTTTACCCATAGTGTAATATCCCGGAAAATTATAAAGTTCTAGCGGGAATCAAAAAACCTTCGCGGGTTAAAAAAAAAGTCGCGGCTATCATCTAGTTAGTAAAATTCTATTAACACATTAAATTCTATCAATTACATTATTAGTGAGTACTTACGTTTACTACATAACGTAAAACGAACGTAAAGTAAACACTTTAGTTTAATTTTGATACTCCTAAACTGGCACAAGTGGTGTTTGTCTTTGTAAAGTAAATAAACTGAATGTGTGTTACAAACAAAGTGTATTCATAGAGTTGGGAAATATATGATTCCGGTATGTTTATGTGTCAATATTGTATGAGTGCTTTTTATACTATTGAATATTTCTTTACTTTTTTGTATCGTCTTTACGATTTACCTATATTGTTATAGATGTTAAGGTTATAGATATTTAAAGTCTAATTTTTGTGCCTTCGTAATAATAAAAAGAAATTATTATTAAGCCAGTAATGATGATTAAGTAGGTAATCATTAATAAAATAATTAATTAATCATCGCAAGTGCCAAATGTAATTTAATAACTATTATTTAAGCGTAAAATTGTTTTCTACGTTTGTAGTTTTGTAATGTTATAAATATTAAACTTACTGCCAAATGTGTAAATAATAAAAATATCAACTAAGACAATAATAAATTGTAAGAACAATAAATAACTGTCTTGTAAATTTTAGTTTTATTTTTTCTATTGACAAACGATTATATTTAACGTCAATTTTGAATATATACTATATGTTTATGCATATACTATATGTATGTATCTGTTTATAATTACGGTATAGAATAGTCGTGAAAGGATAATATTACTGATGAAACTGGTATATTCGTATAAGACATAAACCGGTGTCCCAAACGCGTGAAGGATTACCAAAATTGCCACAACGCGTTAGGGGCAATTTTTAAATGCTTAATAGTAATTAAAGAAGAAATAAAGAAGAAAATATCTGGGAAGAAAATTCGGTTTTTGGACCTAACAAATATGTTTATTACCGTGATTTTCACACAATTTTCATTCCTAATTTGTCATGTTACCCACAATATCAAATCAATGTGATAGACTCTCCTTCCTCACATTGTATTCATATCCTCTGCAAGATTTCACCAGAAAGTATAACGATATATAAATAAACCAACGACACACCGGAACACGTACTGCGGCGTATCCGACCAACATCATAGAGACATTGGCTCTCCAGCAACACTTCCTGAAGTCCTCGCCGATCTAGGTGGCCTGCTTGGATTTTGGAGGGAGCTCAGCTGGCTGGAGTGATCCAGCGGGGAGCCGTACCAGCGGAATCACCTAAAACGGGCGATTAACGCCTACTTTCGGAGAAAATTCCCAGAAAATGAAGATGAAAATGATGAAGAAAATATACCGACATTGGAAAGCTCTCGATAAAGCAGTAAATACCCCGTACAGATCCCGCACCGACAAAGGGTAGGCAGGAAAAGGCCATGGCATTAGGCATAACATTAAAATAACGAAACCGCAGATGTCTGAATTAGATTTCCTTTCTTAAAGGACAAGACTTTGTTATAATAATTGTGCCGGCTACATCGCCTCGGGCGTATTTAAGCTTCTGTAAGTAATTTAGGGGAATAAAACCTTTTACTTTTAACTAGATATTGCCCAAATGCCCACGGCCTCTTCCGAATCGAGTTAGATTTTTTTAGAATCCCGCGAGAATGAGGATCACTCCAAGTCTTCAACTATACATGTTAAAATTTTTTTTTTTTTTTTATTTGTTGCTGCGTGACTGAAGAACAAACCAATATATAAACAGACTTTTAAGTCAACTGTTACATTTCAAACGCATACACATCATGTACATCTTAAATAGGTATAAAATTAAATCTTAATCTCAATAAATACTTAATTACAATATGGGGCTATTCAAGGGGCGGACCACTAAATTCCTGAAAAGCCGGCAGCGCATTGGTGGTGCCTCTGGTACTACAAACGTTCATGGGCGGCGGTAATCACTTTACATCAGGTGACCCGCCTGCTCGTTTGTCCGCTATTTATATGTATACGTAAAAAAAATTGCGTTAAAATTTTATTAGATTCTCAAAAATTTGACGCTAAAGAAATCAGTTGACAAAATCATTCCTCAATTTATAAAAACATTGGACTGAGGAAAAATAAACTCATTTCAAGACGGTTGATAAATCTTCTTATCTGCTAATCTCGAAAGTAATCATTTGAAATGCCATCTTGTAATCATCTTGTACGACGGTACGGCATAAGCCGTATGTTACGTTAGATTAATAAAATAAATCCTATTATCCTATTAATCCTATTATCCTATTATTCCTATTATACTATATTATATTATATCAACTAGTCAACTATGTTAGATATAAATGCGAAAGTTTGGATGTATGTTTGTTACTCAATCACATCCCAACGACTGAACCGATTAGGCTGAAACGCACGGAGGTAGATTATAGTCTGGAATAACACATAGGCTACTTTTTATCCGGGAAAAGAGAGAGTTTCCGCGGGACTCCAAAAAACCTCAATCCACGCGTACGAAGTCGCGGGTATCAGCTAGTAATATCATAATATCTTACGACACATTAAAAAAAAAAAATAAGGCCGAAATTGTGTAGACTTCAGTCACAGTGTCAAAAGTCTAAAGTTATGCTTTATACTTACTTCGTCTCGAACAGCTTTTGTGTATACGTGCCATCGTACATAACATTACTAAATTCAGACAATCTAACTGTTGGATGTTATATTATATCTAAAAAAAATTAAGGGTAAAAGTAGGTAAGTATTTTAGTCCATTCCATTCTTTCCTTCCATCCATCTTAACAACGCGGTATTCTTAAATTTTTTTTATAACACCTACTCTTGGCCGATTCACGACTCAAGTATGTACTTCCTTTCATTCCTGACTTCCAATTTATCACACAATTCTCAATGCCAGACCTCTTTAAAGGACTTGAATGGATTCCAGATAACTTCATGTACCTCCTTCACGTCCCTATAGTCATGCAGTGAATAGAGTTTGGGTTTTTGTTCAGAAAATAATGTTCCAAACGGCTGCCTGAACTTAACTTTATTACATTTCAATCGAGTCCGCTTTTTTCTGAAAGGGTTCAAGTTTGGACATTATGATTTAGCGATAAAATGTCCTCTATACACGCTCTTCTATATCTGAACCCTTTTATGTCTCCATTAAATTTTGGGCATTGTTAATCAAACTGTTCAAAGGTAAAAACCAAAGGAAAAGAATTTAACATAGCAAGTAAATTAAAATTAGTAAAATTCATCCTATTATCCTATTAATCGGGAACAAAAAACCTTAATCCACGCGAACGAAGTCGCGAGAATCGGCTAGTAAAAAATAAATGTACGAACGTACGTACTATATCCTTACTCATAGTGATTTGTTGAGATACGAACTGCACCAATGCTGTGTACCAAGTGTTAGCCAAATTGTTATTTTCTCAAAAAACCACTACCACTCTGTGATAACTGGAAAACCGTCATGATCATAACTCTCAACAATGAGAGCCAAAAACGAAAGCTTGAATTGTATACCTATAATTTTAAAAATTAGCTCGACTTTCATGACGCTTTAGGCTGACAAAGAATATCGCTTCGAATAGCTATTATTACGGGTATTAGGTAATCAATTTTCCCGAAGTTTCTATTCAATAGAAAATTGCCTTTTACCTATAAAGGGATTATATCGGGTCCCAATAAAAGTCAAACCTAATCCTTAGTAATGTTACAAATGCGAAACTGTGCTTGTTTAATGGTTTATCCTTCAATCACATCGCACCGGAACAACCTCATTTTTTGCATGGTTATCGTTGAGGATCTGGAGACTGATGTAAGCACAAGTTTTCTGCATACTGAAACATGTACCTGATGTCAGTGGTCAGTAGACGGCAGTGGAGGCGATTAGTTGTCAGTGCTTGGTTATTAAGACTTTCTTGATTAAATTATGTAAGATACAAGATTACGAGAGTGAGTTCATGTGAACAAACACTACTAAAACCTGACAAACAGAAAAAATATCCTTACTTACTAATATTATAAATGCGAAAATGTTTCTTGGTTTGTCTTTCAATCACGCCGCAACAAAGCCGATCGACGTGATTTTTTGCGTGGAAATAGTTAGTTGAGGACCTAATTTTTAAAATCCCGCGGGAACTCTTTTCCGATGATTTTCCGAGATAAAAAGTGGTGGAACTAGTTCCACGCGAGCGAAGCCGCGGGCATCAACTAGTATTGAATAAATATGTACAATAAAAATCAATTTCAAAGAAATACTGTCCAAAATTATTATTATTATTCGGTTGATTACAATTTTATTTCACAACTAAACAAAATCATTTCTGACTAACCGAGTATTTGCTGACCTTTTCAGCTCATTTAATATTTATCTCCTATCGATTTTATCTCGTCGCATTATTTGATTCTGAGGCGACAAGAATTTAATAAAACTCTCCATTTATAAACTCTCCGAATCACTCGTCTTCTGGATTCGTGAAAAGTTCATTTATAAGTATTAATATACTGTTGAATAAGTCATTTGACATGGGTAAATGGAAAAATAGGTTGTAGCAACATTGTGAAAGAGTCATCGGTCAATGCTGCCGTCCTAAAGCTTACTGTCGTTAGCTTACTATTGTTTTGTCTGGTGGGAGGCTTTGGCCGCTACCACCCTACCGTCAAAGACGTGCCGCCAAGCGATTTAGCGTTCCGGTACTATGGCGTGTAGAAACAGATTAGGGGTAAGTATTGCTTGAATTTACATTGCCATACCCCTTCCAAGTTAGTCCGCTACCATCTTAGACTACATCGTAACTTACTATCAGGTGAGATCGCAGTTAAGGACTATTCTTGTCACTGAATAAAAACTACCAAAACGCGGGAATCCAAAAAGCGGGAATTTATAAAGAAATGACGCTGTATCAAAAACTACAGTAGAGAATTTTTTTCTAAGTAAGATAGCATTTAAGTCGTATTTGAATGATGGTTAACGACGTTATAGCTTGAGGAAGGCAGAAGAGTACTAGTGTCTTCAACTGAAAATTTTAAATTCATAGCTCAATAGCTCATTTTTAAATGTGCGGACTGAAAACTGAATCGTTTCGATCCGCACTCGTTGCACTATTGTCGTACCCACTCCTAACATACAATCGTTCCACTTATTTGGAGGGGAGGGAATATTCGTTAACTTAACGAATATTCGCTATGAACTTCATAGTATCTTTTAATTAATACTAGCCCGCGACTTCGTCCGCGTTTTTCCGGGATAAAAAGTAGCCTTTGTCACTCTGTAGGTTCTCAACTATATACCCATGCAAAAAATCATGATCCATAGCTCTGTTGCAGAGTTATTGAAGTACAAACTAACAAACAAACACACTTTCGCCTTTTTATTAGTAGGTAAGGATATTTGACCTAAAAAGCTTTTAATTAGTAAAAACCTAAGTAAAAGAGCGAATTAGCTCATTAAAATGAATAAAAAATGGTCGACACAGTGAAGAATAATGGCTTTAATAATGTAGGTTCCCTCGGGCAAATTACCTGTTAAATAAATTCAAATAGATGGAGGCACGTGGCATAATCCAGCAATTTTTCATACAGGCCCAGTTACAACTTCCAACTCCATTTAATATCGTCTGATTTATGCTTCGGATGGACGGCTTAACTTATAAGAGATGAGTTATATACCAATTTGGATCGCAAAAGTAATCAGACATAGATACTAAATAGCTTACTGGACCTTTAAGGCCCATACACACATTAGCCCAGAACATCAAGAGCAAATCAAGAACTCTGTGTAGGGGCTACGTACTGCTTTAGATTTCTAAAAGAATGCAAAATGACAATTGGTCAATTTTAAATTTTACGTAAAAGCACAGGTGATCTTTTTCTCTATCGATCTGTCTATACTAGGTCATATAATTTTGTCATTTCAAGTTACTAAGATACATACCTACCTATACGGTTAACTAAATCATTTTGTTCATTTTCCAATACTTAAATATATCATCATTATCATTACCAACCATTGGCCCACTAATATTCACAGGTCTCTTGAACAAAGCGTTTGAGTTCAATCACTCTGGCCAAGCAAGTGATATTTAATTGCTTAAAACACACATGTTAACCCCGAAAAGTCTGAGATCTATCAGAGATCTATCTATCACCTAGGATCGATCATCATCGACATAGGGATGATAAGAATAGCATCGGTTTTCCCAGCGCTAGTAAGTCTGACCAATGTGTACCTAGGCCCTTTACAGCTTTCACATGGCCACCGCAGACCAAACTGTACTAAACGACGCTGCTTTAAATCTTAATGGGAATCGGGCGGCCCCGCATCATTTTCCTGTCTCTATTGCTCAAGCGAGCAGCTCAAAAAACGGAAGTATTTTTGGCCCCCAACTCGAAGCCCCCAACAAAAACGATGGGTGCTATAAGTTAGACGTGTCTATCTGTGTATCTGTGTATCAGTCTGTTCGCTCATAGCTCTGCAACGAATAGACCGATTTTGATGCTTTTTTCTGTTTGCTACAATTTAAGTACCTAAAGCCTCAATAGCCCAATGGTTAAAGGTGCGGACTGAAAACTGAAAGGTCACAGGTTCGAACCTCACCCGTTGCACTATTGTCGTACCCACTCCTAACACAAGTTTTCTTTTATTTGGAGGGGAGAGAAGAACATCATTCAAGTTCAGCTTGGCTGATATTCTTTAAAAAAAATACTCTTTTTCAAGAAAATACATATTCTCTGAAAATTTCAACTCTCTACCTATTACGGATCATGAGATACAGCCCGCTGACAGACAGACGGACGGACGGACAACGGAAGCTTAGTACTAGAGTCCCATTGGTTACCCTTGGTACTTGCTAAAAAATGCTAAAAGGCCTAGTCATCATCATCATCATCATCAACTTATGGACGTCCACTGCTGGACATAAGTCTCTTGCATGGACCTCCACAGACCTCGGTCTTGCGCCGCCTGAATCCAGCGACTCCCTGCGACTCGTTTGATGTCGTCGGTCCACCTAGTGGGGAGTCTGCCAACACTGCGCTTCCCGATGCGGGGTCGCCACTCCAAAAGGCCTAGTATTCAAATCAAAATATGAAACTTCACTTAAACTATGCTATGTATGATAAATCGTCAAACTTTTCAGCAACATCAGCACTGAAATGAATTAGCAAGCAAGCTGAACAAATAAGGAGTCTGAAAGTTCAGCGCATTATAATACTGAAGCTGTTCATAACGCAATTCCCGGGTTTACTTTACTTCAGTCTCTGCCCGACTTTTGGTTTCGACACGCGCGTTGCGTTCGCCGCGTTTTCCCGAATTTACGATAACATTTAACTTAACAAAATAATTAACTTTTAACTGTGAATAAAGACGTGTAATTAATAGAGATTTTTTCAATAATAAAGCTGTAAACTTTAAATGCTTAAATAACTTTAAAATACCATTGGGTTTAAAAAGGTGTTTACGAGCGTGTCCCATTAACTGGAGTGTTTACGTCTTTCCGATTTTCTCGAGTGGTAAGTACCCGAGTTTTTAATGATAAAAATATTTGCCTTCTATACGGGTGCAGTTTTTTTTAAACAGCTACAATTGTAGTATACTAGTTGATGCCCGTTCACGTGGATTAAGGTTAATTAATTCCCACGGGGCCTCTCTTATTTTCGGGATAAAAAGCTTTTTGTTTATTTGAAGGAGAGAAGTGAATAATAAATTAAAATAAATAATTCAGCGTAGCTAATATTCTTTTTTAAAACAAACAAAATAAGATAATCCTATTAATATTATAATTATGCGATATAAGTTTGGATTGATGTTTGTAACATCTTGCCGCAACGACTGAACCGATTTTGCTGAAATAGTCTGGAAAAACACATAGGCTACATTTTATCTCGGAAAATAAGGGAGTTCCCGCGGGAATTAAAACCTTAATCCACGCGAACGAAGTCGCGGGTATCAACTATTAGTGTACAAAGGTAAATAAATTTATTAATTAATTGATAAAAAATTGAATCACGACTACTCTCGAATGTATGGATGGTCTATATATGATTTACCCAACATTGCGGTTGGGTAATACCCAACATAACGATGGTACGGAACGGATGGTTCAATTCGCACTTAGCCAGTTTTATTTGTACTCTCTTTACTTACTATTAGATAATCTGGAACAATCTCCGCCCAGAAAATTTTGTCTACACGTTTACTCGCGAATCTCTATAGAGATTCACATAGAGATTACGAGTAAATGTGAAGGAAAACTTTTCTCGTGGCGCGCTTTTAGCCCTACAGGTTAAGAATACAGAAACAAAACACGCCAGGAAAATGATACTTTCAGAAATAATTGCGATGAACTCACCTTAAACACCCACCCAAAGTTATTATTTACTTTTTAATTACTTCTCAAGAGTTTCCTATCCGTTAGAATGTTTCAATTATTATGATCACAGGTAACAAGAGATTCCTGTTTAATTTGTTCAAGTAACTTTATGTAAGCGTTTTTAGAGCCCAATAGCTCAACGGGTAAAGGGCGAAGCGCGATTCAAAAGATCGACGGTTCAAAACCCACCCAACTATAAATTACCATGCCCAGTTTTAAGAAATGCGGTCGCAGAAACTTTTGAAAATTAGTTAGGTATTTGAAAAAACTATCGCTATCGCTCTGCAATTGTACATAAAACACATTCGTGCGATAAGAACAACTGCAGATCCAACTGAATAGCCCCAGTAAAAAGTCACAATTCAAGGTTTGACTCTTCAAATTTTGTAGGCACAATTGATATAGGTACTTTGTAGTGGCGTTTGAAGTCGGTTTTGTAAAAAGAATTTTTGCGTTTATATTATTATTATTAAAGTCATCGTTAACGTGGAAAATGTATACATAGAACAGTACCGTGACTGACTGACCAACTGAATGACTGACTGAAATATGCCTTGAATATCCTAGAGGTGAATTAGAAGAAAATAGCACTCAAATCGGTCCAGAAATCTCTGACAAATTAGTATTCGTCTTTATCGATTTAATCGGAAATCTCCCTCACATTTAAAAAAAACGCGCCGAAATGCGAACTTATTTCGTTTATCGAAGTTAGTTTCTTGTTACGAGTTTTTAACTAAATTCCAAATAAGGATACGACATTAAAAGACCATTAAAGTTTTTACTTACAATTTATCACTTTCCAATAAAGAAAAAGAAAAGCATAGTACTTCCCCCAACGAAATAATTTATTTTGGATCTCTTCAAAGTTTTTACAATATTAGTTTCCCCTAAAAATAGAATACTTAAGAGTACTTACTACTTATACAATATTAAATTATTTTCGTAAAAATCCAGTCCGAGTAATAATGTCCTCCCGACCGAATCCGGCCACGGCGACCAATCTCTACAGAGAATAGCCATCTTCGCGGGAGATATTACAGTGCATAAGTGTTTTTTTACTAATATCCTTACTAATCCTTACTATTCCTTACTAATAATTATAATAGCGAAAGTGTGTTTGTTTGGTGGTTTGTCCTTCAATCACGCTGCAATAGAGCAACGGATCGACGGGATTTTTGTATGGCTATAGTTGAGGACGAGGAGAGTGACATAGGCTATATTTTATCCGGGAAAATCAAAGAGGGAAATTCCGGCGGGATTTTAAAAACTAAATCCACGCAGACTAAATCGCGGGCGCTAGCTAGTTAAAATAAATTATGCAAGACGCGTTTGATGGAATTAGGAATAGCAACAACAGATCGTTGGATCATCTCGCTAGAGTTTAGAAAGGCCAATAAATTATGCATTAATGGTAACAATTTATCCTAAACCGAATCGCTAAATTTAGATCTATGAATAAACAAAAGGTTTTCTCTATCATGAAAAACGACTGTTCAAAATTCAAATGGTTCTAAGGAGATCTATTTAGATAGGTCTATTTATCCTTACTAATATGGTAAATACGTAGGGTACTTTTTTATATATATTTTTAGGCGGGTCACCTGATGTTAAGTGATTACCGCCGCCTGAGTCATCACCAATGCGTTGCCGGATTTTTAGAAATTTGTTGGTCCGCCCCTTGAATAACCCCATGTTGTAATTTAGTGGGAATACCGTCGCAGGAAGTTGGTTCCACAGTCTCAAAGTACGTGGGAAAAAAGATCTGGCACAGCGGAGGGTCGAAGTACTCCAGGCACCCAGGTGGTGAGGGTGGAATTGTGTTCGGTGGCGAGCGGTTGTAGAAGAAAGACGGTGGAATAAAGTCATAGCTCTTCAGAACACTCCCCGTTATATAGCCGTTATATATAGTATTTGATTTTTCCTTCAATCACGAAGCAACAGAGCAACAGATCGACTAGATTTTTGGCATGTGTATACTTAAGGACTTACATTAGTGAAGGTGTTGTAGTAACGATAATAATTTACATTTAAATAATTAGGTAACGTATATTCGCATATAATTTGTAAACATGGAAAACTTTTACGTAGACGTTTGATGTAGAGTAAGTAGGTACGCTACATCAAATTAATTGCATAATAAAACAATCGTGTACAATAAGTATGTAATTAATGTTTGTTTGTTGTCGAAAAGCTCTAGAGACTTTGAAATTCAATACTCATTTAAATTAACGTATAAAGCGAACTTCTGAACGCTTTTAATTCTGGTAGAAGCGATATAACAATATCCTATACCTAGTTACGGTAGGTGTATACTGTAAGGTACGTATGCAATGTGTAGGTAGTAGGTAGGGTTGCCAGATTTTTTTTCAGCCTATAAGGGACAAATGGTTAAATAAGCAAAAAAATACGGGATTTCAATTTTTTACCCGGGACAAATAAAAAAACAAAAGTTTTTAGTGTCATTTTTTTTAATATTTTTTCGAGGATCAAGTCAGTTTTAACATATTTTTATACGTTTTAACATATCTGTAAAAAACAATACCATTAAAATCGTAATTAAAAACGGTGATCAACGCTTTTTTACGAACGTTGCATGTGTGAATGGTGTGAATACTTGGATCGATATCTTAATGAAAAACGAAGTACGGTTCAAATACGGGACAGAGTGAGTCCCGCCGGGACATTTTAAACTATGCCGGAAATACGGGATGTCCCGGGAAATACGGGACGTCTGGCAACGCTAGTAGTAGGTATCTATTTTGGGAAAGGTTATTATTTTAGGGCATCTATTATTATGGTTGTTTGTGTGTTTGTTTTTCGATAGTTTAAGGGCCGGTTGTAGGTACCAACATAAATTTTAACGAAGACCTGTCATTTAAAAATTGCGCTAAAGTCAGTGAAAAGCTTTTTATCCACCATCTGTTCATGATAACAGTAAGGCTAAGCGATTTTGCAATACTTCATGCGTTGCAAAATCTGCTTGTTTGGAAAATGGTTATCAGGGTAAACCTAAATCTGTACAGACGTGATTCCTAGTTACTTTCTTTAAAAAATAAACTATAAGTACAGCTATCTACTACAAAAATATATTATATTATTAGCTCACACTTACTAACATTATTCTTTGCTGCGACACACACACACAGTATACGTTTAGCGTTAAGTTTAGTTTAGCCTTTAATTTACGTTTACGTTAATCATTGCTTAAAACATTATTAATGGAAAATTTTGGTTTCCTAATTACTCACAAGTTGTTGAAGTTAATATATCTGAGTCTTCTTCTTATGTGCCGTACACATACAATTACTCTTTCTGTGCAGAACTCGCAAATTAAAGAACTACCTTCCACCCGCCGCGTCGAAAACAATTTCATTAGTAAACTTGTTACATAAGTAACAGGGTTAGTAATTGTGTTCGACGTTGGTGCTACAGTAAAAATGTAGCTTTTTGCAAGGTTTCTACGTAATTTGTTTCTGCGTGATGCTAATTGGTTCTTCAGTGATGCGCGTGCAGTCTTAAGCCAGCTGTACACTCACACTTTAACCGCAGCCGCAATTCTTGTCTGAAAGAACTCTATAGGACGAAAATGGGGCTCTTACAAAAAATAATAAAGATTTATTAATCTTTAAGCCCGTACAATTGCAAATCTAAATATATTTTTAACATGTCGCTACAAATGACAAAAATCACACAACAATGGCAATCGCCGAATAAATAGTGTTTAAAGTTTAAATGCTACGAGTATATTTATGGTTTAAACTTGCCACTTTACTTATTAAAAGGAATACTGTGCTTATGGTTCAACCAACGAAACAAATTGACATCTTGACAGTTTTGTATCATCAATAAAAAGGTCACATTTAAATCCGACGCTCAAATATAATCGGCGACGGTGAAACAAAAAGAGGTGGATATGTTATAAGCTTGTGGTAAATGAAGCGCATAATAGCTGATATTTTTCGTAATTTGTCATGTCATTTAACAATGAAGTACTCTATTATACTCTTCGTCGTTCGGAACAATTTTTTCGCTTGTTTTGTGAGTACATAACTTATCCCTAGTAGAACATCATAGCGGTGAAATAGGTCGTAACACAGGGAGAAAATCGAGCATCATACGCGACATAAGCGTGAGGGGAATCCGACTGTTTGGCCGTTACCTTGTTCGTCAATGGATTCGTATAGAGTCGGCTATAAACCCTCTGTGCAGTGTAAAGGGGTATTATACTCTTCGTCGTTCGGAACAATTTTTTCGCTTGTTTTGTGAGTACATAACTTATCCCTAGTAGAATATCATAGCGGTGAAATAGGTCGTAACACAGTGAGAGAAGTTGCGCAATCAAGCGACGTACGCGACATAAGCGTAAGGGGAATCCGGACTATTTGGCCGTTACCTTGCTCGCCAATGGATTCGTAGAGTCGACTATAAACCCTCTGTGCAGTGTAAAGGGAATAATAAAAAGCAAGCATTCCTAGAAGAGCATAATACAGCTAAGCTATCAGGACAGTTCTGTAGACAGAATTCAATCCGCAATTATGGTGAAAGCCATTAGTCCAATTACCGACCCGCCCTGGGCACTGATAAAGCGCTTGGTTTGATATTGTACCTAACTGTACCCTCTATTAAATGGCACTGGCTACGCCTAGCTAATCTTCTATCTTCTTTATCTATCTATCTATATATATAAATAATAAAGCCTCAATAGTCCAACGGTTAAAGATGAAAACTAAATGGTCGCAGGTTCGATTCCCAGCCGTTGCACTATTTCCGTACCCACTCTTCACAAGCTTCACACTTACATGGAGGGGATAGGAGGATATTAGTTAACTTCAGCTTGGCTAATCCTATTTTTTTCTATTAATATTATAAATGCGAAAGTTTGTATGTTTTATCCCGGGAAATAAGAGAGTTCCCGCGGGAGTAAAAAACCTTAATACACACGAAGTCGCGGGCATCGTCTAGTATTCTTAGAAAAAAAAATGAATCCATAAATCCATTTCCCTTATGGTCACGCCATAACTTCAGAACTTTGCTTCAGAATGACTTCACCGAATTCATTCATCTTTTTTTATAAGTTTTCTAATAATTTGTAAAAGGTTCTTATGGAAAGAAAAGTTACAAACGATTTTCGTGGATTTAAATGTTTGATATCTCGGGAGCGCATTAGATTAGAATGAAAAAAGACGTGTGGCACTCGGGGACTGCCGCGGTAAAGCTATTGCATAGCATTTTTTATCAACGTCATCTAGCGATGAGAGGAGTCCCGTGTCAGGTTATTTTCGTTACGGAATTTCTGGATTCGGTCTTCACGCTCAAGGCTCGCGATAGAAGCTATGCAATAGCTTAAAAATTTAAATATATAGTTGCGCTACTTACAATAGAAAGCCCTTATAGAAGTTATAGAAAGTTGCGTTTGTCTTTTGGTCGTAATTTTTGTTTGGCCGTTACTCGTGCGCAGTGTAAATTGAGTTGATTATACACATACATACGAGTATTATATTTTGGTCACTGGATGTATATACGGGTGTCTCGATGAAAAGTCACTTATTTAACATTTTATACGTACGTACTAATAATAAGAAACGACGGAGCCATTAGTCCAATTAGCAACCCGCCCCGAGCCCTGATAAAGCGTTTGGTTTGCTGTTATATTGTATCTAACTGTACCTACCCTCCATTACATATCACTGACTACGCCTTGCTAATGTCATATCATAATCATTATTATTATTTTATAGCACGAATTTATTAAAATACTTTTTGTAATCGGCCCCGTGGTACCTGTTACCTAATAACAGCAAAACTTGGAAAATAGTATTTTAAGCTATTGCATAGCTTCTATCGCGGGCCTTGAGCGTGGAGACCGAATCCAGAAATTCCATTACACGTGACGAGACGTGTGGCACTCGGGGACTGCCGCGGTAAAGCTATTGCATTGCATTTTTATCAACGCCATCTAGCGGTGAGAGGAGTCCCGTGTCAGGTTATTTTCGTTACGGAATTTCTGGATTCGGTCTCCAAGCTCAAGGCCCGCGATAGAAGCTATGCAATAGCTTAAAAAAACGCACAAACCCAAGCTCCCACTAAACATACTATAATATACTATGTATAACATCTCTGTTCCGTTAGTAGGTACATAATAATTCAATGGTTCCGTACAGTTAAATTTTATTATTAAATTCAAAACAAACCGCTAAACTAACTACTTCGCTATTAGGCCTTGAATACACAATTAGACAGACCCTTTTGGCAATTAGTTGATTTAGTTAAGTGAAAAACATCACCCGTCAATCCCAAAGGGCTGATTTGTTGCCTTTAGTTAGTTTGAGTTAATAATTTTCTGTTGAGTTATTTTACAGAAATGCGTTGACTTGGTATAAGTATAACATGGTACGAGTTATTAAGAGTCATTTGCCTATTACACAAAATTATTTTTACACATAATTTTGTATGGCGCATAATGTGCTATACAACACATTATGCGTTATACAAAATCACTACATAGTATAACACAAAGTCGCTTTCTCTGTCCCTATGTATGCTTAAATCTTTAAAACTACGCAACGGATTTTGATGCGGTTTTTTTAATAGATAGAGTGATTGAAGAGGAAGGTTTATAATATGTATAAGTAGCTGTTGCGCGCGACTTATTATGATCGCGATTGAGAAGTTTTTAAAAGAATATATTTTAAATATGGATAATTTTTCCCGTTTTTGCAACATTTTTCACTGATGCTTCGCTCCTATTGGTCGCAGCGTGATGTTATATAGCCTAAAGCCTTTCTCGATAAATGGACTATCCAACACAAAAAGAATTTTTCAATTCGAACCAGTAGTTCCGAGATTAGCGCGTTCAAACAAACAAACTCTTCAGCTTTATATATTAGTATAGATAACATCCATTAACAGTGAATGACATAGGCTAATATTTTATACCCGTGCGAAGCCGGAGCGGGCCGCTAGTTATGTATAAAATTGGGTTACAGAGTTGCTGGTGACAGGAAAATAGATTCTGCGAGTCAAACCCATACACGAAGGGTTCCTGGCCATCGTTCAAAATTTTACACCAGCTATTGTTAATATCGAGTAGAATAGATTGTATAGAGACGCTGTTTAATTTTTGACTTTTTTATTATTATTATATTTTGTTCTTTCACATTCTGTGAAAATTACAACTATCTGTCTATTTATGACGTTTCATGAGATATAGCCCTCTAATAGACGTATGGACGGACAGCGAAGGCTTAGTAAGAGGCTCCCAAACTCCCGACGGGATCAACCTCATGACAGTGTATCTTGACCCAGGGTTTTGCCGAAGCCCTCGTATCACTTTTATTAATTACTAGCTGCCGCCCGCGACTTCGTCCGCGTAGATTTAGTTTTTAATAATCCTACGTGTATTTAAAAATCTTTGATTGTCCAAAATGAAAAGTAGCCTTCGGTTCGGCTCTCGTTGGTTGACCGCCCGTTCAGTAATTCGTTTTTGTTCGGCCTCTAAGGGTCGTACCGCGATGTTAAATAGACTATAACCTTCCTCAAGGATTAGGTTAACAAATGCAAAAAGAATTTTTCAAATCCGACGGGTAGTTCCAGAGATAAACGCGTTCAAACAAACAAATTCTTTCGCTTTATTATATAAAAGTATAGATTATGGATTATTATTATTTTATTAAAGTGATGAAAAAAATTCTCTACCCTCTTCCCGTCCATCCTAAATAAAACACACACGCACAGAATGTTAACTTGAAAAGTTTGAAGTACACGGTATGGTTTGAAGTAGACCCTAGAGTCTAGAGAAGGTATAGAACCCGCATCAAAGCATCAAAGTATCGAGCTAGACCTTAATTTGTTTGAAATAAATTACTAGAACTTTCTTTTCTTCGCTAGTTTTTACCTACTTCTAGTTTTTATCTATTTGGACAGGCAACGACTTTGTTAAGTTTGCTTCGTAAATAAAAATACACAAAATGGCTTTTGTTGTTCTGTCACTCTCATCTCTCACTGTAATCTCACCTGATGGTAAGTGACGATGATGTAGTCTATGATAGGAGCGAGCCAACTTCGTAGGGCTACGGCAGTGGTAATTAAGTGTTGTTGTTACGTTCATGCCACAAACATTATTATTAATTAATTATTATTATTAGCGATATGTTTGTTGTTGTTGAATTTCAAATCTAAACAGCACATCAAGGCCTGTATTTTTGCTGTTAAAGTAAGTATACTATAGATTTGTTAGTGATTCTCTCAAATTGGTACAGATATAGGTAGTTGATTTTGTTTATGTATCCTTAATTGTAATATTTTGTGTGTACCGATGGGGCTGACATAAAGGACACCTAAAGCCCCATATAAAATAACCGGTCAAGTGCGAGTCATACTCGCGCACTGAGGGTTCCGAAACTCTTGACCAACTGGGTTATAAGACTGCGTTGACCTCTATTTTTAATCTATGATTAACAATGGATTGTACATGCCATAGTAGATTCTATTACATATCTACCTATTTTACAAATAACCGGTCAAGTGCGAGTCATACTCGCGCACTGAGGGTTCCGAAACTCTTGACCAACTGGGTTATAAGACTGCGTTGACCTCTATTTTTAATCTATGATTAACAATGGATTGTACATGCCATAGTAGATTCTATTACATATCTACCTATTTTACAAATAACCGGTCAAGTGCGAGTCATACTCGCGCACTGAGGGTTCCGAAACTCTTGACCAACTGGGTTATAAGACTGCGTTGACCTCTATTTTTAATCTATGATTAACAATGGATTGTACATGCCATAGTAGATTCTATTACATATCTACCTATTTTACAAATAACCGGTCAAGTGCGAGTCATACTCGCGCACTGAGGGTTCCGAAACTCTTGACCAACTGGGTTATAAGACTGCGTTGACCTCTATTTTTAATCTATGATTAACAATGGATTGTACATGCCATAGTAGATTCTATTACATATCTACCTATTTTACAAAAAAATGGAGGGAAATGTAAGTTGGCGCATTTGTACACGGTGCGGGAAGCAAAGGTTGACTGATCTACCAATCACGCGCTCGATACCACGCCACCCCGCTTATTTGCCTCAAATGAGACCTAAAATTCGCTTGTGCGCAGTCATGGGAATGGGAACTCTGTAATTTTCCGGGATAAAATGTAGCGTATGTTTTAATCCTGGGTATGAGCTATCTCCATTCCAAATTTCAGCTAAATCGGTTAATTCGTTGTGGCGTGAAGAAGTAATAAACATACACACACAAACATACACATACAAACTTTCGGCTTTATAATATTAATTAGTGTGATATGTGATAGTGTGATGAGAATACAAAATATGACGGCATAAATTAATTAAAGAGATAGGTAATAGATAAAAAATATTTTTCTTATTGTATATGCTATTGCAGATTCTATTACATACCTGGTCTATTCTACAAATCATAAAATAATTATAGAGGTCAGTCTACAAAAGTTGTGACAGTTCTGTGTTGTGACGCGTTAAAAAGTTAGGCTTAAAACAAACCATCCGACGCGTCAACCGCGGCTGGATAGTGAATGTACATTGAATTGTGTACACAATCGGACGTAGTCGCGGACGTAACCTTGGGCCATTCTTGAGTCTTCGGACGTCCGATAGAAATCTGGGCCTGCTGATCTCAAACGACTGTGAAACCTTATCTGTCGCGGCTCTCAGTCGCAGTTTACGGATGCATCGGATAGTGTGTTTTAGCTTTAGGTACTTACAGTACTTTAAAAGTCATAGTAAGTGGTAGGTTTTTATTTGGATAGCTGTTTAAGTTACTCTTACTATGTTTAGAGATATCAATATGTTCGTCATTTATTTTGTAAGACTTTAAAGCTGGTGTTTGTAAAATATAACGGCACTTACTATGAAACTAAGAATTAGGTATGGAAAAAAACGATTTTTGGAAGATGTCCCTTAATTTGTTTTAATAATGAGAAAGCCGTGGTTTTAAAGCTGTAACTTTTCACTGAGTTAAGCTATAAGCTTGATATTCTTAAAACACTACGAGACCATTGAACTTTATATTCAGTATAAATTTCGACTTAGTATCATAAGCCGTTTTCGAGAAAAACGGTGGTGACACACTGACAGACAGACGGACAACGGAGTGATCCTATAAGGGTTCCGAAGTTTTTTTCGGAACCCTAAAAATGAGAATAAAAAAGGCCTGTATTCGTTAGTGTTTACCATCGTTGTTATAATACCTTTAAATGATACATTACTACATTTACGTTAATAGTGTTTATTTATGTGTTTTAAGTCAGCGTGATTTCAATTTATTGAACTTGATTAAGAATCACTCGAATAAAAGCCTCTTGCAAATGGTCAAACTATTTGAACGATACAATAAATGCCAATCACATCCATTAACAGAGCGGTAAGCGTTATTAATTCATTCATTCATTCAACTTGACACCCCTTTGATCGGTCCCGGGATCTCCAGGTGAAAACCAAGCGAGCACGTGAATTTTGTAAAAGCAAAATGCCGAAGCATTTTCCGATATTCATTTAAGAGCAAATGGGACGTATCGATGGCATACAAAAGTGGACTGCATTGCAGTCTATTGTATGCAATATACGAGTAGATATTTAACAGGTAAATACTAGTCCGGTGGAGGCAGTTTTAGTGCTTTTTAACCGCCAAAAAAAGAGGAGGTTCTCAATTCGTCGGAATCTTTTTTTGGAACGAAGTTCCTTATCGCGCGCGTTGTGAAAGGGGGCTAGACGGAAAAAATTCTTACGAAAAGTTGTCACGACACTTTTTGGTATCGGCGTCGCATGTTTCTCTGTCTGTCTCTCTCTCTCTCTTATAGAAAGCAAGCCAGATATTTTCATTTCTATTTCGCATTGAACTTCGTTCCATCCGGGTGTCCCTTGACACCTCTCAAGTTTTCTTTTTAATTTTTTATGTATGTTCCCCGATTACTCGAAGACGCCTGGACCGATTAGGAAAATTCTTTTTTTGTTTGTAAGGGTATACTTCCCAGGTGGTCCCATTGTCATCAGGTCATTATCTGATGATGGGATCATGGAGAAATAGGTCACTCTAGGTCCTGAGCACTATAAACCAAAAAACAAGTACACTTTCGCTTTAAGACTATTAGGACCGATTTCACCAAAGTAAAATAAGTCTTATTTGAGCGTAAAGGTATTTTGACAGTATTGAATATCAAAATATCAAAACGCTCGGATAGGTCATAGGTACTTATTTTGCGTTGGTGAAATCGGCCTTTAGTAGGAATTTTTGCATGTTTTTAATATATTTTGCATGTTTTATGCTATAATAATAATAACTCAAGCGAAGGTCCCCGCGTGTCCCTTGTTATACAGCACGCGCTTCCATTAACAAATTAATTCACTCATTAGCCCCAAGCCAGGCAGGCTAATATAATAAAATGCGAAAGTAATTGTTTCTAGCGGGCTTTCAGGCTTGTTTTACTGCCTCCTTGGGCTAATAGATACTCATAGCTTGCTATAGGCTATAGATAATGAGGGCCTGGGTTTGAGCCCCAGGTTGGGTCAAAACTTGTTGTTTTTCTATCAATATTTTTTTTTTTCAGTATGTACTAGTCTGGAGTTAGAAAGTTGGCGGAGTGCCTAGAAGTGTAAAAAAGCCATCGATCCTTTTTTTTTTATTCGATGACCAGATAGCCCTTGACTGCGATCTCACCTGATGGTAAGTGACGATGCAGTCTAAGATGGTAGCGGGCTAACTTGGAAGGGGTATAGCAGTGTAAATTCAACCCATACCCCTAATCGGTTTCTACACGCCATCGTGCCGGAACGCTAAATCGCTTGGCGGCACGTCTTTGACGGTAGGGTGGTAACTAGCCACGGCCAAAGCTTCCCACCAGACAAATCAATCCTGCGCCTAATCTCTCTCCGTTTGTGTCGTATTGCCGCCTTATTGGAATATGTGAGTGAGGGAATACTTAGACCAAATAGACTCTCGTGTCGTTAACTATAGGTACCCTTGTGAAAAATCAGGGCGATCTGCAGCTCTGTTGCGGCGTGATTGAAGGACAAACGAACAAACAAACACACGCATTTATAATACTTAGTATAAAGGATTGGCATTTGAAAGCTACGTGGTCCGCGGGAGTTGAAAAACTCCGGATTTCCCTAGGTAAGGTTAAGGCGCGCGATTTACAGAATCTATCTAGTCTAGTCTTCTAGGTAAGTATGCTACAAAGGTTAGAACACCTTTGACTTTATTCTGCTATCAGAAGAAAAGAGAAAATAAATAAATACGTATACATTTCGTAGCGCTCCACTTTCAAGACAGCTGTCTTATCAATAATTCAATTTTCTATTTCCAAGTACCTTCCTATGTACCAAACTTTTGAAATGTACATCAAGGTATATCTATATTCGTCGAGCAAGTTTTCCAGGAGTTAAGAGTATTTTCGTATTTTGATTGAATAGAGTTAGCCCCAGGTTTTGGCTTTCAGCTAACAAGTTAATCTGTTAAATTGCTGAAAGATAACGCTTAATTCTATTAATTCTATATCTACAGTCTGAAAACGTTCTATAGTTTTAAGTACTTACTTAATTGCAGCTGCGAGACTTTTAAAGTAATTCGCTGTCGCCGGGTAGTCTTTACACATCTTAGCGAATATTATGGAGTACTTTCCAGCATACAAGTTTCCGAGCACGATTCATACATCCATAACCTAATAGATTTATAAATACATATCAAAAATTCCGAGGCCGGCGGGATTCGAACCCACATCTCTCTGGGAATCGCGCCCGAGTGTGTTAACCGTTACACCACGGCCGAACCACACGTCAGCCACGAAATTAGTGATATGTATCTACTTTTTCAATCAGTTTTATAGCAACTGTTAGCGACATCTAGTAGCGACACATTACAGTTGTCGATCTACTATCCATAGTTGCGAATGCGTTCAGATTTACAGCTTTAAAACTTTCTGCAATCTGCGTTAAACGTCTACGACACAAGTACACCTACGCCGAGGTGGTTCAGTCTACCCTTTGATGTACGGAACACTAAAATGGATAATTCCTTCCCCAGTTTTATGTAATAATAGTTCTAAAGTAGGTGCACGCTCCATATTTTATGAGGTTGATCGTTGGTACGCTTTTAAAAAGGGTCGTTACTCGGACCAGTGCCAAAGCGTACTCCCGCTAGGATTTAAACGTTTTAAATAATAAATTACCAGCCGCTATTCTGGAAAATTAAATTGCAAGCTTTCGGTTACGTAAAATATTTTTCACCAAAAGTTATGTTGTACCTAGGTAGAAATTGTAATGGGAAATATTATTTAAAGGAATTGAAAAGTACATTTTTTTTTTTTGTTTATTTTAAAAATTATTTATTCGCGTTAAAACATACCTAGGTACATCAAACATAGGTGAAACACTTTAAACATTATCTTAAATGATTAACTTACTTACAGGCTAAAATTTAAAGGTTGAATACGAAACGCCTCAGTGCAACATTTCTGAAACGAACGGCTAAGGTATGGAACGCACTTCCGGCTTCTGTGTTTCCGGCCACGTATAATTTTCTAGGCAAGCGCGCTCCAATCTAGACCTCATCAATACTTTCCATTATTGATTGTCGTCAAGCGCAAGCCTATCTCATAATAAAAAAAACACTTAAAACTACTTACGTAAAGAGACTTCTACTAAGGGGATTTTTTAGTTGGTGAAAACGGTGATAAGACTGCAACCGTGGTTGCAGATGTCATCCAATACTTAAAGTTCAACGAAAATAGGTCATAATACAAAGTTACAAGGCAAACCTTCCAACAACAAAACGTTGCAGTCACAGTACAAGGTAAAGCCACAGTAAAGCTTCCAATGTTGAGCTAGACTTTATAATGAAATGTAAAAGTAGCCTATTGTTGACTCAATACACGGAGTATGTACTTACCATTCTCATAAACAATGAAAACAGGGTAGCTTATTGATTCGCTACTCAGAGTAGCGTTTTACGTAGGAGAGAAAATGTACTAGATAAGAGATAGGTGCGCTATACAAAACCTAATGTTCCCTCTGGGTAATATTTTCTTTCAATTACCAAATGTTTCAGTTATCTGTCAAGTGATATGGGACTTACACACGCGCTACTACTGAATAAGTTATGCATCATTCGCACGGGAGCTATAAAACGTTGCGTTAAAATCTGACACTGACATCTTAAATAAGAACATTAATACCTAATGTATATATGAAGATGTTATGTTTGGCAAATTTCCCTATTTTTGTCTACCAAAATTAAATTTTTTGATGTACATTTTATTAAGAAAATGTCTTCGAAAAGAAGATGTTATGGACCGCGCAAAGTGGAAGAGGCTTAGCAAGAAAGTGGACAATGACATGAGCCAGGGTAAACAATAGGAGAAAGAAGAAGAAAAATTGTTTATTTATTTATACTTTATTTTAATATTAAAATTTATTTAATATTGTAACTATTTAAAATTTACGTGCAAATACTTGGTAGATTGGAGCGTCAAAATATATTCCTGGGGTAGGTAATGATAGGATAGGTAAATTATACTCAATCTAGCAAATAAACGAGCTTCGATCAAAATTCTTTGATCGAAGCTCTTCACATAACTGTTATGCCAGTAAATTTTTTCATTTAACGCTAACGGACGCTGAAAAAGCACCCGTGAGAAAGAAGGCAGAATGTTAGCTCTTAAAATATTCTGGGTTTTAGAGCCGTGAGAGGGTTCATTTTCATCCCCTTTATTTTTTATTTTTGTCCCGAGCAACGAAATAAGGATTGATGTAAAACTCACACGAGACATCTTTTAAAGCATCTTTTACACAATGATTTCGTCTGCTTGGAATTGAGGTTGTATAAAAATGCCCTGGGAACCGTTTATTTTCTCGAGATACAACGAACCGTGAACCGATAAATCAAATAGTTGTGTGCTTATATTAAAAATATTCCAAGATAAGAAAGAAAGAACGCCTGAGAGTTTAATAATGTTCTCAGTGGTTTGTGGAATCTCAAATTGCATTGGGCCAGCGTGGTGGATATCCAACGATCCACTGTCCATATCTATAACCAATGGACGAGAAGAGATCCGCTGAGGAATTACTCATGAGTAAAAAATTTATCTGTCTTTAATTATGATTGAGATACATTTTTTGGAACGAAGTTCCTTATCGCGCGTTGTGAACGGGGGCTAGACGGAAAAAATTCTTACGAAAAGTTGTCACGACACTCTTTGCTATAGGCGTCGCATGTTTCTCTGTTTGTCTCTCTCTCTCTTATAGAAAGCAAGCCAGATATTTTCATTTCTATTTCGCATTGAACTTCGTTCCATCCGGGTGTCCCTTGACACCTCTCAAGTTTTTTTTATTTTTAATATAAATAGCGGGCAAACGAGCAGGCTGGTCACCTGATGTTAAGTGATTACCGCCGCCCATGAACACTTGTAGTACCAGAGGCACCACCAATGCACTGCCGGCTTTTCAGGAATTTATTGGTCCGCCCCTTGAATAATCCCATGTTGTAATTAAGTGGGAACACTGTCGAAAGGAGATGATTCCACAATTTGGTAGTAGGTGGAAAAAAGATCTGGAGCAACGGATGGTCGAAGTGCTCCAGGCGCCCAGGTGGTGAGAGTAAAATTGCGTTCGATGAAGTGCGGTGCGGTTGTAGAAGTTAGAGGGGGGAACAAGATCAAATAGTTCTTCAGAACATGCCGCGTTACAATATAGCCGATAAAACACGGAAAGAGAGCTTACATTATTTTTAATTTACAGAAGACATTTTAATTTGACTTATTTGTATGCATAACGCCACGCCCGAGCTCGTGTTCTTGCCCACATTAACTATAAGTAATAATTAATATGAGAATAGTTTGTGTAATTATACATTTTCCTCACGTACTTTTGCACTCAAGCCCAAGTTAGAGCTAAGTTTGTACGTTCGAACTTCCAACCAGATAGTTCTTCATTCATTCATTCTTTACTTGACTGTAATAAAATGCCTCTTTTTACACGACTACGACTAAGCTAAAGGGTTATGGTTTTAGCAGTCTATGTATGTTTGTATGTGACTATTTACGAATATTTGGAATAAACTACTGAGCTGACTTTGATGAATGAGGTATCAATCGATTCGTTATGATGATCCGGGTGACATAGGCTACATTTTACACAAACAAAATCAAAATGGCGGATGTTATATACAATTTTCCACAATCGGGTTTCAGTTTCCATTTATTCAAAACATTTATCCTTGTTATTAATTTACTATATTAGCGGTGAGGCGTCCATTTTCTTTTCTAACCCTAAATGATTACAAATAACTTCAGCAATTTCGCAGTTCGCAGAACTCCGAAAAATAACCAACAAATAATTTCCACCGAAAGCCTTTTCCCCTGAGGTCAAAAAGAGAATGAGAATAACTGACGTTTTATGTTTTAAATTAAAATTGCTCTCTATCGCAATACTAATTTTTAGTCCAAAGAACGGGAAATAGATGTTTATTTAGAAAACGCAGAACTAAATTATTTATTTTTTATTTACTTATTTTATTCTGCATCACAAACAGAAAAATAAAACTTAACAAAATATTTTATGTCTGTTGCGCCTCCATAATGTGAAGGTGTAAGTCTACCAAGTCGCATTGGGCCAACTTTGGTGGACTATGGCCTAAAACCCACCCTACTTTAAAAGGAGACCTGCGCTCAGTAGTGCACGATTATGTGCTCTTTGATGTGTATACGTCCCTTTAAGCTACCTATTGTGGAACAACAAGCTCTAGCAATATTATTATCACCAGCTAATAAAGTTCAAACAATGTTGCAGCACTCTGTATTATAAAATCTTTTGAATTGCACGTAAACAAGTTTTCGCAGATCATCAGCTTTGCCCTGGATCATAATATTTGTACTTTACGACGTAGGTACATAATATATTGTGTAGTAGGGCTGCCTTGTGATAAGGTTAACAATATCAAAATCTATATTTTATTAAAGAAAGATACATTTATTCTTGTTTACTGTTACAAACAGTACATCTTATACTATTATAGAATAATAATAATGTCTGTCTGTAACACCATTCAGAATGGGTGTACAGCTCAGCATATGCCGTGCATTATAAACACCTACAACACACGACGCTGATTTTCAGCTGAGACCCGAGTGACGTCACAACCAAAAAAATTATAACAAAGTAACATTTACAAAAGTCATAGAAGCAGCAAAAATATATGGTTAATGAAATTAAATAAAAACAATTAAAAATAATAAAAAATCGCGGGCCAAAGGTAGATTCTATTAGAGTTAGGTTCTATTAGAGCGACAACAGACATACCATTTTATGGTTGAGCGAAGCAATGGCTGGATCATGCGTCATGCTCGTGAACGGGTGCCACCAACGGGAATGGGTCTGCTTTGACTGCCCGTCTTGACATGCGTTGGATTGGTGTACCTACGTATGCATTTTTGCATTTTTGAAGCACTGTATACATAGCATAGCTTTGAAAAAAAAAATTTTTTTTTTAAAAGAGCAACTGCTGAGTGTCTTGCCGGCTCTTCTCAGCAGAATCTGCATTCCGAACCGGTGGTAGATTTATGACGTGCCATAAGAGCTACAAGTTAGCCTACATGAAATAAATAAATTTTGAATTTGAATTTAAGTTGGCCGACTATCGAACACAAAGATTTTGACAAATAAATAATTAATCGACGATTAAGTTGGATAAGATGTGCGGGCTATCATAAGTATCTATGCCTATTAGTATACTCTGCGATTTAGTTGTCCAACTTCAAACTCTAAAAACAGTGTGACAACTAATTATGAAACCAATGATGAACCAAACAATGATGACCGAACCAGTGGTAGATTTAGTGACGATTCAAAAGCACCTTGTAAAAGTTTATTTGAATAAAAAACTATTCTATTTTAACGATTTCTACTAGGGATGAGTTATATACTCACAAAACAAGCGAATTTGTGCCGAACGACGAATAGTATAATAGAGTACTTCATTATCAAATGATATGACAAATTAAGACAAATATCCAAGGTGACAACCCTATCTTTAAGCAAAGTGTGCTAGAAATAGCCGGTCTCTGTATTTCAATACAGCTTTATTCCGTTGCGCGATATTACCCACTATTGTTTATGCGTTAACATTATTCTCAGAAATCGGGTTGGTTCGAGTTACGTTTAGGTATCCATTGTAATAATTCTCAGATACGAATATCTTCGGCACTGACGTATTGATTAAATTATTGGGGCGTTCACAAAGGATTCCCTTGAGCCAGGGACTGACGATGGACTATCGCTATTGTTATGACTTGGACATTTTACGTATTAGTTTTAAATAAAGTTATTAGTAAGTAGATGATACTGGCGAGTTCATCCGTCCGTAAGGTTTTTTTAATTCATGCGGGAACTCTTTAATTTTACGGGATAAAATGTTTAAGATTTTTTTAATCAACATGGGAACTCTTTAATTTTTTGTAAAAAATGATATGTCTATCTGTTATATTGAGCTATCTCCATTCCAAATTTCAGGCAGATCGGTTGATTCGTTGAGGTGAGGAGTAACAAACTTCCATCTATCTATCCGCGTCCGTCCATCCATCCATCCTTACAAACTTCCGCATTTATGATACTAGCCGACACCCGCGACTTCGTTCGCGTGGATTGAGGTATTTTGTTCCCGCGGGAACTCCTTTATTTCGCGGAATAAAAAACTATGTCCTGTTCCAGTCTATGATCTATCTCTGTGCCAAATTTCAGCCAAATCGGTTCACTCGTTGCGACGTGATTAAGTAACAAACATACAAAGTTCCGCATTTATAATATTAACTAGCTTTTGCCTGCGGCTTCGCTCGCAGCTTAAGTTCGATTTTTCAAATGTCTATTTTACCCCCTTAGGGGCTTAACTTTCAAAAATTCTTTCTTAGCGGATGCCTACGTCATAATAGCTATCTGTATGCCAAATTTCAGCCCGATCCGTCCAGCGGTTAGAGCTGTGCTTTGATAGATCAGTCAGTCAGTCAGTCAGTCAGTCAGTCAGTCAGTCAGTCAGTCAGTCACCTTTGCATTTTATATATTTAGATAGGATTAGGAAGCAAGATATAGATTTTCTCACCCTCAACTTCCTCTCTTCTTTGCAGATGTGATTGAAATCTCTGTCGCGGAGTGTCGCGCGCAAGGGACTTATGAAGCGCAAATTATGTGTGACACCATCGTTCACGTGTGACGACGATATGGAGGAGCTGAATGTGGTAAGTCATTTTGAAAATTATTTTGAAAATGAGAGCCTCAGGATCGGTCTAGTTTTGAGTAAAGCCAAAATAGTAATTAAGTCAAAGTAAACAATTCGTAATAAAAGCAGGTAACATTGTACACTGTGCTATGATTACTATTCATTCAAATGAAATAAAATGAATGAAATGAATACGCTTTATTAGTAGGTAGTAAAACGGGTAATGAATGTGAAATTATCTAGGAGGGTTCAAAATAAAATCAAAACTTAAACTCATTTTTTTAATCATGAAGTACTAGGTCTATATTATAATATAAGTAACAATAAAAGAATATCGCCAATTTAACCTATTTAATAAATTATATGAAGTTATCATAAATAATATACTGACTAGATATAAAAATATTAAAACAAAAATTATAAATAAAGTTACCCTAAATTGTTAAAAAGTTTTAATTCGTCATAATTTTTAAGAAGCTAACAGAGATAATACAACTACACACACAGGTATACATATTAGCTAAGATCAACCAACGTCATAGATAAAAGAGTTCAAAAAAATATGGCTCTCACAGTTTTCAACATGATTTCTTTTCTCCAGTGTTTCTTGTAAAATTTCCGACTAAATAAACCTTTTATATCGTTTTATTATATACTATACGTACTTATATGGTGTATGATACTTTAATCAGCTGTATTACCTACTTCTACTTCCATTTCCTCTATCTCGGTCAAAGAAGGTTCGTAAGTTGACGCTTTTATGGGGGCTTCTCCACCATCTTCATCCAATCTACATTTATGTATCTTTATGAACTCCTCGTGAGCATTGAGTGCTACTCTTCTTTCTTTTCCCTCAGCCAAAGTATTCTCCCAAGAAAAAGCAACTTTATAAGCATGTTCCCTCACAGTTTGGCTTGCAGTATCCTTCAAAGAATCGTACTCTTCTAAATAACTTCTTTTAAGAATATGCTTATCATCACCAAGATAACTTTTTTTTACTTTAGCTTCTTTCTTTATAGCCTCCGGAAATAAAATGGCAACTGTGTCATTGAAAATGGTTTTTTGGTTTTTCATTATTTCTAACATCCTTCTTTCTTTCTCTAAACGTTGTGCTTCTAGCTCTCGTAATGGTTTTTCATGCTCAATTAGTTCGGCTCTATTTATTCTCTTTTTAACTGCAATCGTTTTTTCTATAAGTTTTTGTATGATCATTTGCCACCTTTCTTCTGGGCCTATAACTTTCAATTTTTGTAGCCGTTTTGCTTCTGCTTCTTCTTCGAGCTTTTTCTCTTCTTCTTCTCTCAACCTACGTTTTTCTTCTTCTTTTAAAGCTAATAACTCTCCCTCTTTTCGTCTGATTTCAAGTAAAATCTCAGGATTATTTCGCATCCATTCCTCTTGCCATTCTATAAAAGTATTCATAACTTTCAATTCCCTTATAATCATGCTTTCCGTACGTCCTATATATGCTGGATTTTCAATCATGAAAATTGGAGGATATAAAAACATCCTAAATGCACCATTAACATCACTTACTCCGATTATATTTTTGGCTAAAGGAAGGGTGTGCAAACTTACACTAGTAAGCATCATGCCTGACAATGTTTGAACAGATATTGGCTGATCACTCCTTATAAGAAGATCCCAAGTTTCTAAATCACCTTCAGATGTTGTAATAAACAACAAACTGGGTTTATATAATGACCAAACCCCGTCAGTTAACCGACAAGGTCGCTTTTTCCAAATTATTGGACGATTTTTTAGTTTATCCGACCAAATAGCAAAAATTTTTCCACCCACGGTCAGTGTTATATGGCTAATAAAGGAATTTTTTTGCGCTCTGGTCAACGCTCCGTCATGAATGTGACAACTAAACATTATGTCACAGTATTCAGAGTTTACTACTTCTCCTGTATTAAATTCATGTCCTTCCCATGTTATACTAATCAATTCACCATGTTGTGAACCACAATACAGTTTTGTATTTATTTCAGATTCACTCTGAGACACAATTTCACAAGTAAAATATTTTCTTCCTGTCCCTGTATTTCGCGGAACATATGTATATTTGATAACTGGAGGATTCATTCCGAAACTTTGAAGTGGTAACGTTTGAGGACGACCGGCAACACCCAAATGAATCTTATAACAAGGCTGCAAATTTCGATCCAAAACTTTATAAGGTGAAAAATCAACTAGTAAAGCTGACGGCCTCTTTAATACCCTTTTGGATTTTTTTACTTTCTTGCCTTCAAAAAGAGTAACATTTTCAACAGACAAACTCCATATTAATATAAGACCATCCTCCGATCCAGTGAAAAACATAATTGATGTTTTTGAATCCTTCATCATCATACATTTTCCGGTTACAGTGACGCTAAAATTGGGTGATAACCAATTTATAGCGGTTATTGCTCCATAGTGACTAGTCATTAAATTACTTAAAGCAGTATACTGTACAATGGATTTATCTTGGACATTTTTCATCCAACCCATATGAGCATTCATTGCAATCCGATATTTTTCTCTTTTTTCACTCAATACCTCTATTTTGTCAACATTTTCTAACTTATTTGTTATATCCCAAATAATAACTTGACCATTAATACATCCACCTATCAAAATATTTTCATCGAATGGACAAAAAGACAGAACTTTAACTTCGCGTGGAGCTTCTAATGTTAACTTCGGTAATAAACTATCGATATGGCTCCAAATTAAAACGGGATTAATCCCGTATACAGCTCTTTGTATAGGATCAGGACGCGAACCTAAAGTTTTCATGGCAGTAGGTGATCCATCAGAATACGAAATAGCAACTATTCCAGACCACATTGGGTGAAAAACTGCGCTAGATATATACTTATCTTTAGCTCTTACGTCTGTAAAGCACACGTATTCTTCAAAAGTCATTGTATCATAAATGTCAACGGCCTTCTCAGCTATCAGATTCGGATAGTCATTACAGTACATGTCCATTACAGTATTCAATTCTATGATTGAGTCCATTTCTGTTACCTTATCTCTCATAAAACTATTAATCATCTTAATGTAAGATGGTCTACGCATGCGTCTGAAAGCATTTTTGTAAGCTTGTAATCCAACTTCATCTATTGGTTCCTGGTGTTCTTCATCACTCTCGTCAGAGCTTTCTTTATCTCCCTTTTGTTCATCTGGTTTATCTTGCTTCGTGTCTCCACCGGCATCAGTATCTGTAATAGTAACTTTTCCTAGCGCATCAGCAATTGATTGAGTCCACACATTTTGTGGATATCGTAACTCAGTTTGCGCATGTCTTTGAACTGTAAATGGGGCTGCTTGTGATGCACAGTCAACTCTTTGTCGAAATATATTATTAAACTTTTGTCTATATGGTGTCAGTTCAATAAAACCATCTCGGACAGAATTTGTATCTCTTATATTAAACTTCTTAGGTTCATATTCCTTTGGAAATTTTGCTTTAATTTCAAGTTCCAATAATGGTCGTGTGTTGACTGGTTTTAACTCAATTATTTCAGCTTCGCTTCCTAAACTCTTCCAAGGTCTAGGTTTCTTATTAACTGCTTTCTCTAATTTTTTCTGTTGTCTTTTAATGAATCTGTCAGATTGCTGTTTACAATGATCCCTCGCTTCTGTGGTCAAGCATGCATAAAATTCATCAACATCCTTAGATTCATCAACGATATACCCCATCAACACCAATTCTTCCGTGTAGTTTTGTATTTGTTCTTTTAGAGGAAAAAATTCTGACGCTTCACCATTAAGCTCAATGTTTTCAATTAGTTTTTCCTTTTCAACAAATTTCCAAGGACTTTGAGCATTAACATGAGTGCCAATAACAATCTCGATTTGTATTTGCGTTTCCTCACCGAGCACTAATTTGAACACTCCTTCGACTTCGTATTTGGGGATAAATCGCTTCCTTCGAGGCAACGGTTGTTGAGTTGCCATTTTCTCGTCCGCTTCTGCTTCTGTAAAATATTCCCGATAGATATAAATTAAATTTTCTTTATTTCTATTTATTCACTACTACAATACAACTGTGACGTTTAGTAAGTATTTCATACAATTTCAATATTTTCTTTTTTTGACAATAGATATGCCACTTTAAATTTTTTTTATAACCCTTGCAACTTATAAAGTAACCGAAACGTAAATAAGCTTCATGGAATTAGGAAGTGCCTACCTAGAAGTAGGTAGTGACAGACCCTCTATCATATATAATATATACTCGTAAAATCGTAAACTTCTTAGGTTCATATTCCTTTGGAAATTTTGCTTTAATTTCAAGTTCCAATAATGGTCATGTGTGTATAACCTCGATTAAATCGGCGGTTTAGGTATTCGCAAAATTAGCAGTGTTTCATTACCAGCGTTTCTATCTTCTGCCTACAGTACGTTTAAGCTCTTTGGAAACATCATTAACCCTTCATTGGGTTCCATTAGCTTATCGTACTTGACAGAAGCTAGAGATGCTTTCAAATTGGCATGTCCTAGCAAGGAGCCAGTATCTTTGTTATCTCAACGGCAGTGGGATGATGCGCTATGTGCGGATGTTTTGCAAGATTTAATAAAATCATCAACTTCTGCAAAGGACCGCGCGCGTCTTCTTGCTGTGTCTACGAGAGAATCAAGTTACTGGCTTCAAGCTCTCCCTTCCCATCATATAGGCACTCTACTAGACCACCTCACTCTTTCCATTGCGGTTGGTCTTCGACTTGGTGCCGAGATCAACTATCCGCATCTATGCCACTGTGGCGAGACAGTGGACGAGTTTGGACATCACGGGCTTTCCTGTGCCAAAAGTGCCGGTCGCTTCTCACGTCATGCTTCCCTGAACGATGTCATTCGTAGATCTCTTGTCACCGCTAAAGTGCCTGCAGTATTAGAACCTGTTGGTTTGGCACGAAGCGATGGCAAGAGACCTGATGGTATGACACTTGTTCCGTGGAAGCAAGGAAGGTCGCTAGTGTGGGATGCCACATGTGTTGACACACTGGCAGCGTCTCACGTACAGGCGACCTCCGCGGCGGCGGGAGCGGCGGCTACTAAAGCAGAAAGGGCTAAGCGGCGCAAATATGAAAACATAGAAAACAATTTCATATTTGTGCCATTTGGTGTTGAAACCCTGGGGTCATGGGGCGAGGATGCTAGATCCTTTTTTAAGGATCTGTCATCCCGTCTCATAGAGTCCACTGGTGACCGGAAGGCTGGAAGTTACCTCGGCCAGCATATAAGTTTGGCCATTCAGCGGGGTAACGCAGCTAGCGTTCTGGGCACTTTTCCTCGTTCCAGTGGTTTAGATGATATTTTTTATATTTAGCTTTTATTTTTGATATTTACGTTTTAGTTTTAATTTAGTATTTAGTTTTATATTATATTAAGTATTATTGTTATTGTAATGAAATGTCAATATAAATAGATAATTTTATGAATAAATATTTTTCTCGTAAAACATATTATAATGAAAACCTTGAACCTTGGACTACATTACTATGCCTAACATTGGATAATTGTATTTTATTTACTTTCATGTTTTAATTTTCTCTCAAACAATCATATCAGCCAAAGAGAATAATTAATGATGTGAGTAAAAAAATATATGAAGTTAAAAGAATGAAAATTATTTATGCGAAAAGTACAATAATATCATGATTATGTATATAACAACGTATATTCATTTCATCTATTTATTCTTTTATTTATATATGTAAACTCAGAAAATGTCACAGTAGTTCAAGACCTATACTTACAAAAAATCCCATTTTTTAGTCTTTAACAGATAGGCAATGAAAATATCGCTTGCTTCAACCGTGAAGGAAAACATCGTGAGGAATCTTGCATGCTATGAGAGGTCTCTCTATAATCTTCTCAAAGATGGTGTGAAGTCTGCTAATTTGCGTTGGGTCAGCATACAGTGAGGCATTAATAGGTTGCTAATAATGGTAATAATCTATACTTAGAATAAAACTGCAACGGAATGAATTCTGTACATTAAATATATTTTCAAAATTTTAATCGGAGGATGCTTTATTATCGACACTGAGTCCAAAACAAATTTTTCTCAATTTTTTTCTGTCTGTCTGTGCGCGCATCACGCGAAAACTTCTGAACGGATTTGAATGCAATTTGGTATAGTGGCAGTTGATACTTCGGATCAATATACATATACAGGATAGTTTTATCCTGATAAACAATAAGGTTTATCCGGGATAGGGGATGAAAGTTTTTGTTGATTATGCTCCATAACTTCGTCAAACCTAAACCGAATTTGATAATTCTTTTATTATTATAAATTGTGTACTATTAGAAATATTTTGTTAAATTTTGGTGAAGATCTACTTATCAGCTAGTGAAAGATAAATTAAATAATAATTGCAAAATATCTCTCAATAAATAGGTAGATGCTATATATTACACTGATTTCATTGGAAGAATGGTTATTGTTCTGGTATTAATCAAGAGACGTAATTAATGCATCCAGCATTAATTATCAAAGCTTCGGTGGCTGAGTTCTGAGGCTAACGAGCAAAAAATACAAATTTTACATTCATATTGTTATAATGTACCTTTTTCAAAGTAAATTCCATTTTCTCGAAGAGCTAAATAACAATATAATACCTACGTTTTCCGTAGTAAAGTATTTTTTTATGTATTTTATTTTCATTGGACGCAATTTTTTTTTATTTGATGAAAAGTAGCCCTTGACTGGGATCTAAATTCTGATCTGATAGTAAGTGATGATACAGTCAAAGGTGATAGCGGGCTAACTTGGAAGGGATGTGGTAATGTTCATTCAACTTATACACCTTATTGATTTCTACACGCCTATGGAACTGTGAGAAGGATACATACGAGTATATATAAGGAAATATGTATATATGTACAGAAGGATACATATACAGGGAAAGATACATATCACAGTAATATAGTGTACCTGTTAGCCACGACATAAACAAACAAATATTCTAAATATATTATAATTTTAAAAATAAAATATGATATTAAACAATCAAACAAAAAAAGATCGTGAAGTTTTTAAAAATCGTAATGAACTGGTCAACAGTTACAGAAAGATTAATTGCCAATTAAATTATAATTAAAAAAAATAAAACAATTTTTGAAGTAGATACTTGGGATTTTTCCATCGAAAAAAGTTTGACGACACTCTTATTTATTTGATATCTAACCTGCGCCATCTTCACGCTTCTCCACGACGTCTTCTTCATCATAGCTGGAATCTGAAGAATGTTCTTCAACTTTTTTGGGCTGTTTTGATTCTTCATCACTCTCCGAATCACTCATTTCTTCTGAAAGCACAAATTGAAAACTTTTTGATAATTTGCATCATTTTTGCATCTACCCTAAGTGAATCAATCAATGAAATTCGCCATTTAGTTACACTTCAAGCAGGACTCAAGAAAGTCCTTAAATGAAAATGGGTAGTACAGAATCTACAACTTTAACTCAATTTTAACTTTTCGGTCCATTTTACTCTGATAGTCCCAAAAATATTTAGTCTTATGTGTAACGTGTAAACTTAATGCTAGTTTTTGATATATCTATATTTTGTTAAAGGTATGTAGCTTTTTGCTGAGCTCGGACCTTTTTTCGGGTTGTGCCACACATGACATATGTTAGCCCGGCACTTCTATTGCTATTGCTGGAGTTTTTGGCAAAATGCCTGAGTGGAAGTGTCGGGATAATGTACCTCAGTGTATCGTGATGTATGGCACAATTTCTTAAATAAATGCTTTTTCTTTCTTTCTTTCTATCTCCAAGATATGGCCAAGCAAGTGGACTCTGAAAGCAAATGTAGAAGAAAACTCCTTGTGCGTTGTATTTCGATAGACTTTAAATATAATATAATTTTACTCCTTTAACTTGGACCTACCAAAGTAATTTCGCCCTACTTCGGTTTAATAATACGCTTATATTAGTTTCAACGTATGTTCATTGTTAATCCAGTACTAATCTCTCTAGTTGGTAAACAAATGCCAGTTGCTAGGGAAAATTGTAGTTTGTACGCAAGCGCGAGGCACGTCGTACCTAGCATAGGTAGGTACAGATTTTTTTCTGCTTTGGTGGATTATACCAAAAGAATTTTGTTTTTCTTTGAGTGTTTATAAGTATTATGTCTGGTGGGAGGCATTGGCCGAGGCTAGTTACTACCCTACCCAAAGACGTGCCGCCAAGCAATTTAGCGTTCCGGTACGATGGCGTGGCGATTAGGGGTATGGCTTGAACGTACACTGCCGCACCCGTTCCAAGTTAGCCCACTACCATCTTAGACTGCATCGTCACTTACCATCTTGTCATCGAGTAAAAAAAAATAAAAAAAAGTATATTATGCAGTTTAAAATATTGAAATATTCTCAGGCGGCGTTATCGCACCGCAAGGAGTCGGCCGCGCCGCTGACGGCAGAGAGGGACGGCGCGATCTTCCGTCACCCTCTGTCGTACCCGCTGGCGTTGGTGCTGCGTCTACGTGTTTTGCAGGTAGGTACAGTACATCAATGTGTGTATCGGGTATGAGTATACTGTCATACCCATTCCAAGTTAGCCCGCTACCATCTTAGACTGCATCGTCACTTACCACAGGTGAGATTGCAGTCAAGAACTATCTTGTAGTCGAATAAAAAAAACTCAGTTTTTCAATAAATTATTTAAATTTTTTTTTTTTTAATTCTTATTTACCAATAAAGCATTGCAATAAGAAATGGACTTGGAGGGTGGACTTAAGACTTTAGATCAGATTTTGTGTTGAATCAAAAAAACACGCACTATTAAAAATATGGGGAATCTCTAACTTTCTTATTATCCCTATTTCCATAGTTTAATTAATTAAAGAGCCGCAGAATATCATCTTTGCGATTATCTTAATTAATATTCCGATTTTAATCCGATAGAAATCCGACGGGACAACTAATTTGCTTTGACTTGAATTTCAGTTAGAGTACGCCTGAGCTTGGTCTGAAACTGATAGACAATAATAGTAATAATCTCTTCCCGACCGAATCTGCCCCCTGATTCTGTTTCTCAGTGCCTATCAAAAAAGCGGCCAAGTGCGAGTCGGACTCGCCCATGAAGGGTTCCGTAGCAGCAATTGCGGTTTACGATTTATGACGTATTAAAAAAAAACTACTAAATAGATCTCCTTCAAACCAATTTTCGGTGGAAGTTTACATGGTAATGAACATCATATATTTTTTTTAGTTTTATCATTCTCTTATTTTAGAAGTTACAGGGGGGGGGGGCATACATTTTACCACTTTGGAAGTGTCTCTCGCGCAAACTATTCAGTTTAGAAAAAAATTATGCTAGAAACCTCGATATCATTTTTGAAGACCTATCCAAAGATATCCCACACGAATGGGTTTGATGAAAAAAAATTTTTGAGTTTCAGTTCTATGTATGGGGAACCCCAAAATTTATTGTTTTTTTTTTATTCTTGTATGGAAATCTTAATGCGGTTCACAGAATACATCTACTTACCAAGTTTCAACAGTATAGTTTCGGAAAAAAGTGGCTGTGACATACGGACGGACAGACAGACAGACAGACATGACGAATCTATAGGGGTTCCGTTTTTTGCCATTTGGCTACGGAACCCTAAAAATGAAAGCCACTGACATATATTTTTTATCCATTGAAGGTTTACTATAAAATAGTAAATGACATTTGCCTTCAAACCTTCAATGGATAAAAAATGCCTATCGCCGTTGATAGGCACCGAGTTACAAAATCAGCCCTCAGGCCACGGCAGCCAATCTCCACAGAGTTAAGCCATCCGCGCGGGAGATATTGTAGTGCACAAGTGTCAAACATAAGTCCGATGGAACGGAAATTCGATACTACCGCAGCAAAATCAGGCGCAGGTTAACATAACTTTAGTAAGCAAATGAAAAAAAAATGATTATAAGCGGATTAGTAGTTTCGGAGAAATGCGTGGATAAATACACCTATAAATTTTTGTAGGTACCTACTCAGGTATATTTTTTTGGAATCCGTGATATATTATACTCATGTGAATATTATGCAGTTCTACTATTATTATAATACTTCTTCTTCTTTATCAACTTATAGACGTCCCCTGCTGGACATAGGTCTCTTGCATGGACCTCTACAGGCCTCGTTCTTGCGCCGTCTAAATCCAGCGGCTCCCTGCGACTCGTTTGATGTCGTCGGTCCACCTCGTGGGGGGTCTGCCAACACTGCGCTTCCCGGTGCGGTCACCGCTCCAGTACCTTGGGCACTATTATTACATACGCGTGGAATTGATAACCTTCCCCCCTTGTTTTGAAGTCAGTTTAAAAAGATCCCTAATAAAAAGTAATATATGACGATCGCATCGTACCTACCGCGAAATATTTGCACCCCTCAATTCTTCAACCGCGCTATTCTTCTCCAATATAATATTGTAAGGACGGCAGTCGCCAAAACGCTTTGATATCCGATCCGCCGCGTTGGAAAGTAATTGGATTTCCGAACGAAGATTTGAGCCATCACTGATTCCACTCGTACCGACCCATCATTAACTTTGTCAAACAAAGGAACGGTCTAATTGAATATCAATATCTACTTTTTATCATTGATGAGAGTTTCACTTTGATCGCGCATCTTATCTGTACCCTTAGTACAAGTTTTTTGCGATCGTCGAGTGATTTCGATCTTAATCATAATAACTTCATATTGAAATGTACCTAAAAATCCGGATTTTAATGTTTTCTATTCAGTAGGTACTAAATTCTCCTCCTCGCTATCCTTACTTATTAGTAAGTAGTAGTTTATAATCTAAATATATAAAAGGCAAAGGTGACTGACTGACTGACTGATCTATCAACGCACAGCTCTAACCACTGGACCGATCGAGCTGAAATTTGGTATACAGGTAGCTGTTAGGACGTAGACATCCGCTAAGAAAGGATTTTAGAAAATTTCAACCCCAAGAGGGTTAAATAGGGGGTTAAAAAATCGAACATAACGTGAGCGAAGCCGCGGGTTAAAGCTAGTATTATATAAACTAGTTTTTTCCCGCGACCGCGTCGGCGAGGCAATAAATACAAGCGATAAGTTTTCACTCGACATTGGTAAAATCGGCACTAAAACTAAAATCTATAGACACTATAGACAGATTTATGTATCTCATGTAATATCATTATGTATCTCAACATAAGACATAAGAAAAAATTGATTGTACGTTATCCGCTAGCTGTAACGCAGTGATTGGTTTATCCTACGAGTAAAGGTAAATATCCAATATTACCTTACCTCTGATCAGTTCTTTGCAAGTTTTTTCAACTTTGCAACTGCTTTCAGTTCTTTGCAACTTTGCAAAATTGGAAAGCTTTACAGTTGAAAGTTTGCCGCAGCCCGCTAACTAAATAACACTAAAGTACAAAGTGCAACATGCAGTCTAACGTACGAGTAAAACACAGTATTTTTCAACAAGTTTTTAATTAAGTTTACTAGCCCAGTTTGAGTAAATACTTGTACATTGGCTTATATTTAATCAAAATTTTGTTTCAATTTAGATTTATGAGGTTGGATGTGTTTCTCTATTAACTGACCCAAAAAAAAAAAAAACAGGTTCTCAATTTACATATATACTTACATACTTTTTTTGGGCGCCGTTACTCTATAACTCTTAGTCTCTTATTCTCCATATAACTTAGTGGTTTCTCGTATGTTAATACTAATTTTTTTTAAAAAGTTCCGTCAAATCTGGACCGATTTCAAATTTTTTTTTTAAAGGAAGTATCGTCAGGTTGGTCCCATTTAAATTTGGTGAAGATCTGTAATGAATAAGAGCAAAAAGCTCGCGATCAGAGGATGTGTAGATATGAAGTTACACTAAAAAATATTTTTAAAATCAAAAACCAATGCTGCCAAGTAATCAAACCTGCAACTAGTCAAAACGTGCCTATATATGGCATATTATATGTCAGAGTGAACTAGACAATTGACGCACTTTTAGTAGGTTAATCGATAAGTACCTGATTTAAAATATGCGTATCTAGCTTAAAACCTTTATATCACAAAAGCCTTGTAAAAGAACAATGGACCTTTTTCAACACAATGTATAAAATTATTATAATATTATTCACTATTATAAATATTATACAACATTTTTCTGTTACAAGAATTAAATAAATCCAAAAGTCCGCAGGCATGAATAAGTTATGACAGCTTTAACGGGGTCTTTTCCCTGTTTCTAGCAATTTCGCGTCTTTTCAAACAAGCTTTAATTCATGAAGAACTATTTTTTTTCCATCGAAAAAAATGTATATTGTAGATACATATGTTATCTAAGGTTCTTATATTAGAGAAATGTGTAAGGCCATACTTTGCTCGATCATAAAAAATCATGAAGAAATCGTGATTTTCACTATTATTTCAATTGTGTGTCTAAAGTTTATAACTAAATTTAAAAAAAAATACATGAAAATAAAGCTTATTACATTTATGAGGGTTCCTATTTACAATTTTTTTTAATAAAAATTTAAGCTTAGCTCTAGCTTATTTCTAGACGTAAAAGGTCACGCGCATCCTCTAACGGGGGTGTTTCAGTGTCCCACCGGACTCTATCGAGGTTGGACGCACGTCAGTTTTCGCAGGCCACGTGCTTAAATTCTCAATTTCATTAATTTTGTTGTAAAAATATTATTTTGTAAAATCACTAAAACTTTTTATTAGATCTTAGTTAGCACAGTACCTACTTAGTACTTAGTTTTTATATAGTTTTTAGTTAGTATCTTAGGTTACTATCTTACCTTGTAAACAATTATAGTAAATAATTAAATATAGTGTTTGTTTTTATGAATAATAATGGATGATAAAAGAAATTTAATAAAGAAAATATCAGTTTTGAAGCGAAGGAATATTAGAAAACAAGTATGGTAAGTGTTTCTTTCGCTTTATCTAAATACTAGCTGATTCCGCGACTTCGTCCGCGTGGATAAGGTTTAGAGTTACTTGCTACTATCCACGAGAAGTTATGTCCTTTATCTCCGAAAATATTTAGTTATTTTTTGAGTAACTTGAACCGTTTACGCAGCGCACGCAACGGAAGCCCTCAAATATGGATAATTTTCCCCGTTTTTGCAACATTTTTCACTGATGCTTCGCTCCTATTAGTTGCAGCGTGATGTTATATAGCCTAAAGCCTTCCTCGATAAATGGACTATCGAATGCAAAAATAATTTTTCAATTCGAACCAGTAATTCCTGAGATTAGCGCGTTCAAACAAACAAACTCTTCAGCTTTATAATATTAAGTATAGATAAGATGATGCCCGCGACTTCGTCCGTGTGGTTTTTGAAAAATCCCGTGGGAACTCTATCATTTTCCGGGATAAAAAGTATACGTTCCAGGCAACCTATCTCCACTCCAACTTTCAACCAAAACCTTCCTTTTTACGGGAAACAGGAATAAAGATACACACACACACACACATACAAACTTTCGCCTTTATAATATTACTGTGATTACCTAGTATTAGAAATTTTACAAAAGGCGTGAATAAATTTTGTTGAAGAAGAATAATTATTCCAGATGTAGGTATCAATGTGAACACAGTGTAAATACATACAGTGAGGCGATAGGTTGGGAGTGTTCAAATAAAAGTCACTTGAAACCTCATCCAACTGGCAGCGAGCTAAAAAAAACTCCAAAATGGCGGATTCAAGATGGCGGCCATACAAATTTCGTCGGTGTCTATCTTAGAGAGTATAAAAATGGAAGTGTGGTTTTCTGGCAAAAGATTATCAGGATTGAGGACCCGAACGTCTACTTGATGAATAGAAAAAAAATTCAAGATGGCGGAGTTGAGTTTTCCATACAAAATATATGCAAAACTTTGACACGGTTCCTTTTTATTTCTGATGGTTTCTATAGAGCACATAAATTCATTCGTAGGAAAAATATGTAAAGAGCTGATGATTGAGGATTTCGGAGACAGGTGAGGAGCACGGCCAGGGTATTGAAGATAGGTGGGCGATGTTCAAACAAAAGCCACTTGAAAGCTCATCCAACTGGCAGCGAGCTAAAAAAAACTCCAAGATGGCGGATTCAAGATGGCGGCCATACAAATTTCGTCGGTGTCTATCTTAGAGAGTATAAAAATGGAAGTGTGGTTTTCTGGCAAAAGATTATCAGGATTGAGGACCCGAACGTCTACTTGATGAATAGAAAAAAAATTCAAGATGGCGGAATTGAGTTTTCCATACAAAATATATGCAAAACTTTGACACGGTTCCTTTTTATTTCTGATGGTTTCTATAGAGCACATAAATTCATTCGTAGGAAAAATATGTAGAGAGCTGATGATTGAGGATTTCGGAGACAGGTGAGGAGCACGGCCAGGGTATTGAAGATAAGTGGGCGATGTTCAAACAAAAGCCACTCGAAACCTCATCCAATTTGCAGTGAGCTGAAAAAAACTCGAAGATGGCGGATTTAAGATGGCGGCCATACAAATTCTGACGGTGTCTATCTCAGAGAGTATAAAAGATGAAAGAGTGGTTTTCTGGCAAAAGATGATCAGGATTGAAGACCCGAAAGTCTACTTGATGAATAGAAAAAAAATTCATAATGGTGGAATTGATTTTTGCATACAAAATCTATGCAAAACTTTGATACGGTTCCTTTTTATTTCTGATGGTTTCTATAGAGCACATAAATTCATTCGTATGAAAAATATGTAGAGACCTGAGGATTGAGGATTTTGGAGACATGTGAAGAGCATGGCCAAGGTATTGAAAATAAGTGGAGGGTGTTCAAACAAAAGCCACTCGAAACCTCATCCAATTTGCAGCGAGCTGAAAAAAACTCCAAGATGGCGGATTTAAGATGGTGGCCGTACTTTCGTCGATGTCTATCTCAGAGAGTATAAAAGATGGAAGAGTGGTTTTTTGGCAAAAGATGATTAGGAGTTAGGACCCGAAGGTCTACTTGATGAACTGAAAAAAAAGCAAGATGGCGGAATTTATTTTTCCATACAAAATATATGGCGAATAGGGAACTATGAAAGACTTTGATACGGTTCCTTTTCAAAATTTCTGATGGTTTGGGGAAAATATATGAAAAGAGCTGATGATTGAGGATTTCGGAAATGGGTGAGGAGCACGGTCAGGGTATTGAAGATAGGTGGGGGGTGTTCAAACAAAAGCCACTCGAAACCTCATCCAATTTGCAGCAAGCTGACAAAAAAAAGACCACTCTTCCATATTTTATACTCTCTGAGATAGACATCGACGAAATTTGTATGGCCGCCATCTTGAATCCGCCATCTTGGAGTTTTATTGAGCTCGCTGCAAATTGGATGAGGTTTCGAGTGGCTTTTGTTTGAACACCCCTCACCTATCTTCAATACCCTGGCCGTGCCCCTCACATGTCTCCGAAATCCTCAATCATCAGCTCTCTTCATATTTTCCCTACGAATAAATTTATGTGCTCTATAGAAACCATCAGATATAAAAAGGAACCGTATCAAAGTTTTGCATATATTTTGTATGGAAAAATCAATTCTACCATCCTGAATTTTTTTTCTATTCATCAAGTAGACCTTCGGGTCTTCAATCCTGATCATCTTTTGCCAGAAAACCACTGTTCCATGTTTTATACTCTCTGAGATAGACACCAACGAAATTTGTATGGCCGCCATCTTGGAGTTTTTTTTCAGCTCGCTGCCAGTTGGATTAGGTTTTGTGTGACTTTTGTTTGAAAACCCCCCACCTATCTTCGATACCCTGGCTGTGCTCCTCACCCATCTCCGAAATCCTCAATTGTCAGCTTTCTCCATATTTTTCCTCCAAATGAATTTATATCCTTTATATGAAACCATCATAAATTTGGAAAAAGAACCGTATGAAAGTCTTGCACATATTTTGTATGAAATAAAAAAAAACCCGCCATCTTGAATTTTTTTCTATTCATCAAGTAGACCTTCGGGTCCTGATCATCTTTTTCCACGAAACCACTCTTCCATCTTTAATAGTCTGCAAGATAGACACTGACGAAATTTGTATGGCCGCCATCTTGAATCTGCCATTTTGGAGTTTTTTTTCAGCTCTCTGCCAGTTGGATGAGGTTTGAGTGACTTTTGTTTGAACAACCTCTACCTATCTTCAATATCCTGGCCGTGCTCCTCACCCATCTCCAAAATCCTCAATCATCAGCTCTCTTCATGTTTTTGCTCCGAATGAATTTTTGTCCTCTATACGAAACCATGAGTGAAAAAAAATTTTGAGAGAAATTTTGATGAGAGGTGATCAATGAGTCAGTCAGTCAGTGCGTCAGTCAGTCAGTGAGTCAGTCAGTCAGTGAGTCAGTCAGTGAGTCAGTCAGTGAGTCAGCACGAGTAGCTCTATGTATATTAATTATTGTAAAAATCCAAATTTACAAGATTCATTTTCATTCATAATAGAATACACTATAAATATAAGCCTCAATAGCCCAACGGTTAAAGGTGCGGACTGAAAACTGAAAGGTTGCAGGTGCAAATTCCACCCGTTGCGCCATTGTTGTACCCACACCTAGAACAAGCTTTCCGCTTATTTGGAGAGGACAGGAGTCCACATCAGCTTGGCTAATATTCTTTTTAAAAAAAAGAAACATACCTTATAAAGTCCGTTTCATGACGTTCAAGACGGGTAATCACCCGGGTTAAAACCCATTCGTGGGCTTAATCTGGGTGATTACTGATTTACCCATCTCTAAACAGGGCTTATTTTGAAATCCAGGACACACCTGATAATAAAACCTTCCTACTCCTTCCTTTCTAAAGCCCTCAAAGTTAGAATTTCAGATGCTTACACTATATAATTTTTACAAGAACAACGTGAGTCAGTAATTTACAAGTGTAAAATTTCAATGCCTTGAAAAGTAAAAAGCTCCGAGTAGTAAGTAGACACATACTACATACGTATAATTTGGTCTATAACAATTTTAAACAATATCTGTCAAGTTGAACTAGGTACCCACTGTAGTTTCATATATACTGTGACCAGGAGTGCTGATACGGGGTCATTGCCCTGTCGCTACGTCTATGTCTGTCTGCCCGGCGCGTACGCGAGATTTTGAAGCGGCATAATAGCCCGCAAATACCTAAAGTTCCGCAACAAGCCAGCCTTAACATTATCGTAACGCGACTCATAAACCACGAAATGTTTGTGACAATACAATATTATTATTATTTACTTTAGCTTCTGTGTGCAACATCGTCCGCGTGGAGTTAGATTTTAAAATCCCGCGGGACCTCTCTATTTTTCCGGGATAAAAGTTCACTCAGCAAGTCCTCAACTACACCCATGCAAAAAATATTTCGATTCCACTACATTTAGTGTGATTTTTTTGTTTGTGCATAATTTTTTTTATTAACTAAGTAATAAAAAAAATATAAAAATAAATTAAATCAATATAAAAATAAAAATCAACACGTTTTTTTATTTTACTTAAGAATACCAAAGTTATCGTTTACCAAAGAAATCCCCTTTTAAACAGATGGTAAGGGTCACCGTACTAATGTAATCTATCAGCTGTTGATACAACGTTGACCGTCCCTTCCAAGTTCCCCTTCCTTCCAAGTTAGCCCGCTACTATCTTAGACTGCATCGTCACTTACCATCAGATGAGATCGCAGTCAAGAACTATCTTGTCATCGTATAAAAAAAAAAAAACAAAAAAAACTGTCACTGCCACAAATGAATCTCATGAACACGTAATCGCATCGTATAAATGGAAAGCCAGTCAGTAGTACAGACAGAAAAAATGTGGCAAAAACAGGATGATTTTATGGTTACGATAATATTCGGTCCGTGCAAGATGCAGTTAACTTTTAGGGATCCGCACAAAAGTTCTGGAAAGGGTACCTACGGCCATCTGACATTACTTCACGAAAAAAAAAATTATTAAAGTTTATTAAAGTTACGAAGTTTGCAATGCGAAAAGTTTTAGGAAAAATATTATGATGCTTAGCATAGGTTTTTTTTAGAAATCAGTAATAGATAACATTTAGAAACTAGTTATGCGGCTCAATGCAAAAGAAAGTTTTTGAAGTGGTTGATCGCTGTTAAATGCAAAAAAAATATTGTTTTTTAAGTGGTTGATCGACCGATCATTTATAACTTTTTATGTTTCCTTCCAAAGCACAGAACCCTAGGTGAAAAGTTTGACTCGCACTTGGCCGCTGTATATTATCTTTACGCTAGCAACCGTTGCTATTTCCCCCGTGTTGATTTTGCCCGCGTGCGGATAGCAATAGCCGTATAAACTGTTAGAAATGAGGAACAGAGCAAATCATCACCCGTTATTTATACCCAGCTCGTAAACTCTTGTTGCAGATCGTATGCGGTATCCACTCTAGCGATGGGCAACGTGCTGCCTTTAATATTTAAATAAATAAGTCCTTATTGTATTATAAATGCGAGTGTGTTTGTTTGCTGGTTTGTTCTTCAATCACGTCGTAATGAATCGACGATTTTTTTGTGTTGGGAGGCTTTGGCCGTGGATAGTTACCAACCTACCGTCAAAGACGTGCCGCCAAGCGATATCGCGTTCCGGCATGATGACGTGTAGAAACCGATTAGGGTATGTGGGTTGGATCTACACTGCCATTATACCCCTTCCAAGTTAGCCCGCTACCATCTTAGACTGCATCGTCACACCATCAGGTGAGATCGGAGTCAAGTACTACTTGTGATTGAATTAAAAAAACGTGATTTTTGGATGGCTTAATCCACCTTTATAGGATGCTACAAGTATTTTATAAGTGTAAAAAATAAGAAGAAAAACTTTTTATGTGACCATTTTGTAAGCTTCTTCTATCGATTAAAAAAATCTCGTGAATCGGACCAGAAACCCCGGAGAAATCGGTGGACATAGAAAAAAAATTACCGACCGAATTGATAACCTCCTCCTTTTTGTAAGTCGGTTAAAAAAGAACATTTAAAAAAAAAAATTCTTGTAAGGTAGCCTATAACCCTACTCTGAGAGGAGACCTACGCTCAGTAGAGAGCCGTTGATGGGTTTCTGATGATGATGATGATGATGATGAACTCTTGTTGCAGATAGTGTGCGGCATATCCACGCTGGTGATGGGCAGCGTGGCGTTCATCGAGGAGCGGCACCGGTTCAACATGGGCCTCGGTATACCGGCCGGAAGCTTGAGTATTTTGGCAGCGGGTAACTTTTCACTTATTTTGACAAAATACTTGCAGAATTTTTTTTTGTTTTTGCTCGAAACTCATAATAGCAGGTTTTTATGTAAATCTTGTACGATGGCGCGGAACCATTCTTGTGCGGATCCGACTCGCGCTTGACCGGTTTTTAGGGTTCCGTACCCGAGGAGTAACCAACGGGACCCTATTACTAAGCCTCCGTTGTCCGTACGTCCGTCCGTCCGTATGTCAGCGGGCTGTAGCTCATGAACCATAAAAGGTCGATACATGAAATTTTCACAGAATAGATATTTCTATTGCCACTAAACTAAACAACAAATAATAAAAAGTTAACAATTAAAGAGTTTCTGCATACAGTAATTTTTTTGTTTATGCTCGATCCTCATAATAGCAGGTTTTAAATAATAAGCACTGTAGTTGGTATCTAATTTTATTATCAAGTTGTACCTACACATATTTAGATTAATGTACCTACTAATGTCGACGATGGTGTACCGAAAAACTCGAATGAGTTTATGTTTACACCAAGCTGAAGTACCATGTAAAAATTTGGAAATAAAGTTGTTTTGGAATAAATAAATTAAAAAAAAAAACTTGTACGATGCGCGGAACCATTCGTGTGCGGGTCCGACTCGCGCTTGACCATTTTTTTTAAACTTTCTGCTTGTTTCTCAGCGGTGTCAATACACACATCACGTGGATGGGGCGGCGTCTCGAGCGGCGCGAGTGCGGGAATAGCAGCGGCGATCCTCTGGGCTGCTTCGGGCTGCCTGCTGGTTGCCCTCATAGTTCAGTGCTCCAGGACTATACTGGACCCTCCTGGATTCAATCACGGGTAAGGTACACTAATAACAATATTAAGCCTCAACAGCCCAACGGTTAAGGTGCGGACTGAAAACTGAAAGGTCGCAGGTTGGAGCCCCACCCGTTGCACTATTGTCGTACCCACTCCTAGCTCAAGCTGTCCGCTTATTTGGAGGGGAGAGGAGAATATAAGTCAAGTTCAGCTTGGCTAGTATTCTTATTAAAAAAAAATGTCGTCGCCACCGATTCCGGCCAATATCTTGATTGGACAGCGGGACCAAAACGCCCATCATCCTTTGGAATGGAGATAGATTATTAAAATTATGAATGAATGAATTAAAAAAAAAATTTTATTCAATACAACAACATGACAATATTCATAAAGTTAAATTTTAATATATCAAACTTCACTTATTTTAACGCCGCAAGTGTTTTGAAGAATACATTAAATAAATGCCTATGAGTGAGTTACCGAATGAGTGCCGATTTCACCAACGTCTAGTGACGTTTAACCGAGGAATATAAATTGGGTGTTCTGACAATTTTTGTATTGAAAATCTGCCAAAGTATTTTAGTCACCCTCGGTTACAATTTACGTAGGTGAAATCAGCCCTCAATCGTTAAATTGACTGTAACTTATTTACATTACATAATTTCGTAAGCTCAGTGACACGAAAGCGCGAGCGTTAAAGTAATTAACGTTCGGCATTAAATTAGTGGCACACCAGAGACGCATAAAGTTATATAGTATAAGCCTATTTTACATAAAATATCCTCCTTGCTAACATTATAAATGTGAAAGTGTGTTTGTTAGTTTGTCCTTTAATCACGCTGCAAAGAAGCAAGTGATCGACGTCAGTTTTTGCATGGGTATAGTCGAGAAGCTGAGAATTAATTGAGCGTTCTGTCAGTTTTTGTATTGAAAATCTGCCAAACTATCACGCTCGAATAAGACTTATTTTACGTTGGTGAAATCAGCCCTAACAATAATAATTAATTTTGAGATTCTACATAATTAATATCATTAAGTCTAAGGGATTAGGTTCGATCTAATTCCCTAATTTCTCTGAAAATAACAATTATCCGCTAAACTCTCTTGATTAAATTTCTTAGTATTTCTCACACGAAGTAATGCTTCCCCAAACCTGTCTGAGTAAACTTTGTGAAGGTTCAATGTTTACCTTTGTTAGTAATTTGATCGAAGAAAATTGTATACTCAGCGACAAATCTGGCGAAAATATCCGCACCGAATTGCGCTACAATGTTACTTATTGAAATGTTAAGGCAGTTCTACGACGGAGAAATAAAATGCAAAAATGCGACAGTAGGAAATGTTATATTCTTGTGGCGCGCATCTTGTTGTTAGCATGAACGGAAGAATAACATTATACCTATACAGAGCAACACAAATAAACAACAAAAAAGGTACCTAGTATATGTCCTCCTTCAAAGTCCAATCTATTTCTTCACCGAAATTCATCAAAATTGGTTCGGCGGTTTACGCGTGAAAGCATAACAATAAACAAACAGAATACTTTGGATTAATGTTTTAAAGCCTCAATAGCCCAACGGTTAAAGGTGAGAAAAAAAACTCAAAACTGAAAGGTGGCGGGTTCGAATCCCATCCGTTGCACTATTGTCGTATCCACTCCTAGCACAAGCTTTCCGCTTATTTGGAGGGGATAGGAGGATATTAGTCAACTTCAGTTTGGCTAATATTCTATTAGAAAAAAAAAGTGTCATATTGTCGCAGAGACGGTCCCGACGAAGAAGCGAAGCCATCGTCCCGCGATCTGGTCGTCATAGCGTGCGTGCAGATCGCGCTGGCCGCGGCGACGCTGCTGAGCGCGGTGGTCTGCGCGCGCATCGACTGCAGCGCATGACGCGAGCCGCCCGGCCCGCTCGCGCGCCGCCGCGTCAGCGAGGCGCCCGCCGCCGCGCCCGCGCCCGCTCCCAGCGTGGCCCCGCCCGACGCCGAGCGCGAGAAAGGTGGACGCGTCGCCTGGCTTATATAGACTTATACTGTCATCTCCATATCATGACGTACCCCTTCAAACTAAAAATCTTTTCATAAGCTCAATACCTTCACGGTACACTATACCCAGTTGTTTATAACCGCACTCAATGTGCCGCCGCCAGAAGCAGAGCGCGAGAAAGGTGGACGTGTCGCCTGGCTTATATAGACTTATACTGTCATCTCCATATCATGACGTACCCCTACAAACTAAAAATCTTTTCAAAAGCTCAATACCTTCACGGCCCACTATACCCCGTTATTTATAACCGCACTCAATGTGCCACCTCCCGATGCTGAGGGCGAGAAAGGTGGACGCGTCGCCTGGCTTATATAGACTTATACTGTCATCTCCATATTATGACGTACCCCTACAAACTAAAAATCTTTTCAAAAGCTCAATACCTTCACGGCCAACTATACCCAGTTATTTATAACCGCACTCAATGTGCCCCCGCCCGATGCCGAACGCGAAAAAAGTGGACTTGCCCACCTATACCTAATTATACTGTCATTGCCATGTGACATAGGTATTCTTACAAACTAAATATCTTTTCAAAAGCTGAATAGTCAATACTTCACGGCCCACCATACCCAGTTAATTATAACCGCTCCCAGTGTGTCCCTACCCGATGCCGAGGTGGACGTGTCACCTGACTTATATAAATGGCCCAGTTCAAGAGGTCCATATTATGTCCATTTTTTCTGTTTTGGAAAAAACACTTCAGTTTCAGAAGTCTTAAAGTCCATTTTTACTGTTTTGGAAAAATGGACTTAAGGACTACTTGAACTGAGCCATTATAGACTTAGAGACTTCTTGAACTGGGCCATTCATTTAGACTTACACTGTCATCACCATGTGACGTACTCTTTCCTTTGAGTATTAAACCAACTTTCTTTCAAACTAAAAATATGAAATGATAAATATACTAACCGCTGAAACGATCTTCAGAGCTAAATAAAGAGATAGAAGTCAGAAGTCGTCCCGAGAAATACAATATTTCTGGGAAACTTCTAAACTATTAGAGTATACTTATTCGTTCGGTTGTACATGAATCGTGACGTAATATGGTGCAGATGCTTAGAAGTGAAACTAGAACCATATCGTCGGAGACTGTTGTAGTAAGTGATTAATTAATATGAACATTTTGTTCGAAATGTTTTTATAGTCATCGTTATGTGATTTTAACACTATTGTAGCTTAATAACAAAACATTATAATTACATTGTTACACCTATTTCAAAAACTTAAAGTAAAGATCTATATTTAATTATTCTGTACATACTTTAAGTCTAGACTTAGTCATAATTACGGAATATTATGAAATATGTTACGTAGATACGAATACGTAAGAATATAGCTAGTTACCTAAATATTGTAAAAAGTAGTTAAATACTGTACTGTAGTGTATTGTTTTTCAAACTTATTATTATTAAACACCAAATTATTAATCAGTAAAATGTATTATTTATTTGTATTGACATTATAAATCTCTATTAAATACAATACAAAAAATAAAGGTTCAGGAAGAAAACAAAACGCATGATGACCGATTTGGAAAAACTAGTTTAAGTATAATGTTCAGAAGTTTCTACTATTTAGAAAAAATATCTTTTTTGGTAGATAAAATTGCAATTTCAATTTATTTAAAGTTTTAAAATTCACGCAAAATCGCTCGACGATGTCATGGCGTCGTTTATGACGTCATTTCTATACTTTTTCGTAGTATTCTGTCAAATATTGAAGATAGAAGTGACGTGTCGCTCTGATTGGTGTTCAATGCAATATGGCGGATTGCTGTATTTTATATTTTTATTTTATGAAAATAAATATCAATCTTGCAAAAAATTGGAATAATAAGTACGTTAACCACTCACACCTATGTTACTTTTATCACTTCATGCAAAAGAGACGACGCTCTATAAAGCCAAAGCCCACTTCAAAGTCCAAAGTGTAAGTAATTAAAAGTAAAACTAACAAATTTAACGCCTTACCAAAAAAAAATACTTATTACTTAAAGTAAGATAATATCCACTAGGATTAAATCAATCAATTACTTTAGTAAGTTTGCAGGTTTATTATTAAAATCAATTAAGGATTTTTATTAAATTTTATGCCTATCTATAATAGTTTATAATATTTATAATAATATTGTAATATTACCATACCATAAATAGATTTAAAGAATTAAGTATTTATATGTTCTATCATTACTGTACTTGTATTTTTGTAATAAAATATTTCTTCAACATTGGTAGTTTACCTACTTCTATTTCAATCCTAAATAAACAGGCCCTTGAAAATTAAATATTTTTATTAATTGTGTGTGTTGTTACTAGTAACCATACTAAGTACATACCTACTACGTAATAATGTCCAATCTCCACAGAGATTAGCAGTCTGCTCGGGTCACTCTCTATTCCCTCACTCTCATATCCAATGGGACGGAAATCCGACACGACCGGAGCAATATCAAGCGCAGGACCGACTGCTTTACGTGCTCTCCGAGGCACGGGGTAACATACCGCCTACTTCCTAATTCCGGGCTAGCACGGATGCTGAGATCTATAGAGCACGTTCCGAGTTGACTTAAGATAGATTTAAAACGAGAAAAAAATTTGCTCTGACATAAATCTGTCTTGAGTCTGAGCAAAGTGAGCAAACTCTATATATTTCAGACTGAGAATTTCAGGAAAACCCAATATATTTTTGGCCCGACCCGGGAATCGAACGAGATCCCGTCTTATCATCCGCAGTCCAACATGCTTACCACTAGACCGACAAGGCAGTCAAAATACTATACGTAACACTACTACTACCTACTAGCCGTAGCTAGTACTAACCAAAGCCAGCGTCTATCTAATCTTTAGGTATTGTCTCTTATTTTTTTGCGCCTTTTATACGTTCGAAAAAGTCTAGATAGCTTTCTTTCTTACATGACTTAGTTGTTCCGGCACTTCTTCTGCTTGACTGCCTTTTGTCTTTAATGCTCAAGTGGCGGAGGTGCCGGGACAACCTAATCTAGATAACCTAATCTAGGTATACCTATTGAGTGATGTGTGGCACAATTTATAAAATAAACGTTTCTTTCTTAAAGAAATTGTCATAGGCAACTCTCTCAAAACACTTACGCTGTGTATAAAGATAACAACCTTAAAAAGATAACCCTAAAAAGATAAAAAATCTAAACCCTAAAAAGTAATAGGGATAGACAATCAATTTATAACCGAAGAAAGCGTTATCGCATTTTTGTTCCACTTATCAATGTGAATAAAACGTTCGCAGGAAAGGGGTTAGTCCTTAAATCTGGATACGAAGGAGTTCATTTGTTACCCGGCCGGGGCCGACAAGGGGATATACGGGTACTTTATTGTACCCGAGACGGGTACAATAAATACCGAGATTTTATTACTTGGGGGTTGTATTGTAAATCCAATCCAACGTCTAAATAATTTACTTTGCATGGACGTGGATTTTACGACAGCTAAAGAAAAAAATAGACTACCTATAGCAACTTGTTTTTTTCGGACGAAGTCGCTAGCAAAAGCTTGTGAAATATAAAAGTTTCATTTCGTTGGTTGTAATTAAATACGCTCCACCACTCGTCTTGCACTTATAATTACAGAAAGACAAAAGAATTAGGTCAAATGTCAACAGACTGGAGTGACCCTCGAGGTTGACACTTGAGACGTTCACTGTACTTGAGACGTCATTCCAATAGACACAGTGGTGTATAGATTTTAGCCTTAAGGTAGTTGAGTACCCTTAGGTATGCCGAATTTTATCTGCTGTGCGATTCTCTTAAAATGATGAAAGTGTGATGATTGCAATCGCTTCTGATTGGCCGATACTCACTCGGTATTGGCTAAAATGCATTGTTACAGAAGAAACGCGATAAACAGCCACAATTACCACAATTGAGACTACCAACGACTTACATTTTTGACGACCTCCCTGGCGCAGTGGTGAGCGAAGTAGTCTTATAACTGGGAGGTCTCGGGTTCGATTCCCGGCGGGAGCAATTTTGGAATTTATAATTTCTGTATTGCCCCTGATCTAGTCTGGTGGGAGGCTTTAGCCGTGGCTAGTTACCGTCGGGAATTTATAATTTCTGAATTTTTTCTGGTCTGGTCTGGTTGGAGGCCACAGCCAAAGTGTGGCTAGTTACCACCTTACCGTCAAAGACGTGCCGCCAAGCGATTTAGCGTTCCGGCACGATGGCGTGTAGAAACCGGTGGTAGACTCTCTACCATCCATCCTGACAAACTTTTGCATTTATAATATTAGTAGAATATTCCTAGGATTTATCTTTTATAGGCAGTAATTTGAATATGAAAAGGCGTACGTAGATGACTACTCAACCGTGAAAAATAGCAATTTTGAAGCCGCGTTTCATATTAAACTACCTACGTTTGATAACGGGAAATAAAAGCGCCTTTCATTCCATTTCGTCTATGAAACGAGAACGTACTTCTATTACATACTTCGGATGTATATAATTCAGGGTTGTCAAAAGTCATTTACTGAATTACACATTGCCTCCTCGGGCGTGCAACTTACATACATACATACATACATGCAGAAAAATATAAATTAACAATGTCTGAGTCAAAAATTGCATGTAAAATTAAATATATCTAAGTTGAAAAAATTCATTAATATTATAAAATGTCTTACTATCTAATAAAAAGTTGCGTAATTTATTTTTAAATTGATTTATATTTTTACATTTCCTTATCTGCTCAGGTAACTTATTGTATACATATCTTAATCGCCATCACCCAAACACTTGCTCAAGAATGAGGTTTTGGGTGACCGATTAATTCACAAAAAACAAATAACAAAGTGTCATTCCACAAACAACGTTTAGCAAAATTATGAATCATTTATTGATCATTATAAAACTTCTGGTTTCACAAATAATTCGCTTGACAAAACAAATTACTAGACAAATTGTGATTTCATAAAATAATTTTTGACAAACAATTGATTTCTTAATTGTGTTAATTAGTAAAACAACATGTAGCATATTTTTTTTGATAAAATGAACTGTTCAAGGCTGTGGCGGGAGCTGCGCTTCGCTATAAATTAAATGGGCTACGCCAAAACCGAATTAGCCAACCCCGACTCCACGTAGTCTTGTCTGCCCTACCCCTAGAGTGTTTTTATGAAGCGCGAAGCCAGAAGCTCGCGAAGGAGGTCCTGAATGAAGCGAGCCTACGAGGCCGAGTGGAGCGAAGGGGGGAGGTGGCGAGCGAAGCGAGCCGGCGACCTCCGTAGCGAAACGAAGGTCGAGTAGGCGAAGCTGAATGAAGGGGCGACGGAGCGAGTCTTCTGGCGTAGCCCATTGCATTTCAAAACGGCCTTGTTTTTGATAACAGCTAGCCGTAATGTAATACGGCGGATTATACAATCCGACTGCGACAGCTAAATAATAATAAACTTTTTCCTATCGCTTTGCGTATTGATTATTAGTTCTGTTTATCAAATAATAAATAATTTACCATCTACTATTTTGTAAAATTGCGAATTTGGAAAAAGAATTATTTGGTGAAATAATAAATTTTAAAATGATATTTTAACATCCAACACATTTGCAAAATAAAACATTTACGAATAGAATATTTGTAAAATGATGTTTTGAAAAATGCTTAGTTTGTGGAATACGACGTTTGTGATTTGATTAGCTTTTAAAACGTTTTTTGTGAAATGATCATTTGTTTAACGTTTTTTGTTAATCATTAGTGAACCGAGGTTTTGTGATCAAAAATGAAAATCATATTACGAGAATTTTCCGTGATTATTTTTTTTAGATTTTTTTTTATAAACTTTCAAAAATATGGACAAGTAACCATAGATTACGATTATTTATAAGAGATGAGATACGTATAAAAATCTTTGCAAGTAACAACCCTATCCTGTTATAAATATTCATACTTTATACCAGGCTCACATATTCAGGTTTTTGATTTGATAGCCACATGAAAAGCTGTTTTATTATTGTAATTGTGTTATTGTTTTCCGATACTTCATATGAATTGAATGAAATCAAAATAGAAAATTATTTTCGGCTTAGAGGTCGTAAATAAAAGGAAAGGATTTTAAATTCAAATTCAAAATTAATTTATTTCATGTAGGCTAACTTGTAGCTCTTATGACACGTCATAAATCTACCAGCGGTTCGGAATGTAGATTCTGCTGAGAAGAGCCGGTAAGAAACTCAGCAGTTGCTCTTTTCAAAAATTTTTTTTTACAAAGCTATGCTATGTATACAGTGCTTCCACAATAAGCCTGGAAATACACGTCCGATTTTGTTTCCGATTGTCTGATCAGGCTACCGGATCGTATTTACTCGATACACATCCGATTTTTCCGTCAGGCTTTTTCTGAACTCAGTCGTTCCCGAGCTATCATCCCGAGTGCTTGCGTTTGGAGCAAAGCAGAAGAAAAGAAGATGGATGACGAGTTAATAGAAATAGAAATATTTTTTATTCAAATAAACTTTTACAAGTACTTTTGAATCGTCAATGTATCTACCACTGGTTCGGAATGCCGTTCCTGCCGAGAAGAGCCAGCAATAAACTCGGCGGTCGCTCTTTTCAAAAAAAAATTTTTTTACAATAGGTAACAATGCTATGCTATGTATACAGTGTTTCCACAATAAAGTTTCAAAAATGCGAAACATGTTAAGACAGGCAGGCAAAAGCAGACCCATTCCCGTTGGTGGCACCCGTTCACGAGCATGACGCAGGATCCAGCCATTGCTTCGCTCAACCATATTTGAGGGAACGTAACAACCCGCACCACACGACACCACCACAGAAATTTTAAAGAGAGGAAAGAGAAAGAAGAAAAAAACGTCGCTATTGGATTCATCCAATCAATTTGACAAGACTTACTGAGAGTCTTTTCTATTTAAAACATCCAAAATAATTCATAATAATAATAATTTTATTATTATGAATTATTTTATAATAATAATAATTTTATTATTATGAATTTTTTTTTTTTTTTTTTCATAATTTTCGCCCATTATTCGAACCACAACGATGCGTCCACACAGTGTCAGGCGTCAGCGCTAGATTTTTTGGGCCCTAAAAAATCCCAATAAGCAAAATTCCGCCCTAAATTTGGGGCTAAAAGCCCTAAGTTGGGAACCCTGACTGGCAAAATCGGAAGAAGTAACCGGATGTCTATTTTGTCTCATACTAGAAGTATGTAGACCGCGCCTTCAGACAATCGGACCGACAGTAAAATCGGAAACGCCTCGCGCCCGTTTCCGACTCGGACGTCCGATCCGGCCACCGGATCGGACGTGTATTGACTGTTCATACAAAGTAATGGCTTCAACGCCTTCCGGTAGCCTGATCAGGCTACCGGATCAGACAATCGGATGAAAAAACCTGACGTGTATTGCCTGGCTAAGCCTGGCAATAGACGTCCGTTTTTGTTTCCGATTGTCTGATCAGGCAACCGGATCGTATTTACTCGATACACATCCGATTTTTCCGTCAGGCTTTTTCTGAACTCAGTCGTTCCCGAGCTATCATCCCGAGTGCTTGCGTTTGGAGCAAAGCAGAAGAAAAGAAGATGGATGACGAGTTAATAGAAATAGAAATATTTCTTATTCAAATAAACTTTTACAAGTACTTTTGAATCGTCAATGAATCTACCACTGGTTCGGAATGCCGTTCCTGCCGAGAAGAGCCAGCAATAAACTCGGCGGTCGCTCTTTTCAAAAAAAATTTTTTTTACAATAGGTAACAAAACTATGCTATGTATACAGTGTTTCCACAATAAAGTTTCAAAAATGCAAAACAATCCAATGCATGTTAAGACAGGCAGGCAAAAGCAGACCCATTCCCGTTGGTGGCACCCGTTCACGAGCATGACGCAGGATCCAGCCATTGCTTCGCTCAACCATATTTGAGGGAACGTAACAACCCGCACCACACGACACCACCACAGAAATTTTAAAGAGAGGAAAGAGAAAGAAGAAAAAACGTCGCTATTTTGGATTCATCCAATTAATTTGACAAGACTTACTGAGAGTCATTTCTATTTAAAACATCCAAAATAATTCATAATAATAATAATTTTATTATTATTCTGAATTATTAGTAGTGCCCTGCTCTACTGGGATCGGTCAATTATCACTGATAGGTATATTGTAGCCAATAGACCTGATATAGTGCTAGTTGACCGATCAGCGCGTCGAGCGATAATTGTCGATATCACAATTCCACATGATGATAATCTGGTGAAGGCGGAAAAAGAAAAATTGTCAAAATATTTAGACCTTGCCCACGAGATTACCGCCATGTGGAATGTTGATTCAACGATTATAGTGCCGATGGTCGTTTCGGTCAATGGTCTCATAGCGAAAAGTTTCGATCAACATCTTAAGAAACTTTCGCTTAATACTTGGATCAAGAGCAGGATACAGAAGGCGGTACTCCTTGAGACGGCACGCATTGTGAGGAGGTTCCTCACTCTGGAGCCCTGACCACTGGCTGCTTGGGTCCCTATCCCGCAGCAAGTGGGACCCATTCGTTTTATTGTTTTTAATTATGTTTTTATATTTATATTTGTATATGTATATTTGTAAACATTTTTAAAAATAATAGGATGAATGTGTATGAAAATAAATGAGAGAAATAATAATTTTATTATTATGAATTATTTTATTTTATTATTATTTTTTTTATTTTTTTTCATAATTTTCGCCCATTATTCGAACCACAATGATGCTTCCACACAGTGTCAGCGCTAGATTTTTTGGGCCCTAAAAATCCCAATCAGCAAAATTCCGCCCTAAATTTAGGGCTAAAAGCCCTAAGTTGGGAACCCTGACTGGCAAAATCGGAAGGAGTAACCGGATGTCTATTTTGTCTCATACTAGAAGTATGTAGACCGCGCCTTCAGGCAACCGGACCGACAGTAAAATCGGAAACGCCTCGCGCCCGTTTCCGACTCGGACGTCCGATCCGGCCACCGGATCGGACGTGTATTGACTGTTCATACAAAGTAATGGCTTCAACGCCTTCCGGTAGCCTGATCAGGCTACCGGATCAGACAATCGGATGAAAAAACCGGACGTGTATTGCCTGGCTAAAGCTTCAAAAATGCAAAAATGCATACATAGGTACACCAATCCAACGTATGTCAAGATGGGCAGTCAAAGCAGACCCATTCCCGTTGGTGGCAACCGTTCATGAGCATGACGCATGATCCAGCCATTGCCAAAATACAAGTGATTAAAATAAGGATTTAATCACTTGTATTTTGCACAGAAACTTAAGAACAGAGCTGACGCTGAGAGCTTTGAGCACTTAACCAACTCAGTGCTCTAAGTGAGAGCTTTGAGCTATGAGCGAGAGCTTAATCGAGTCTATACAAAGACAACCTGTTAACAAACAATATACTTAATGCATATTGGCTTTGGTTCAAACCTTTTTCAGATGGAACGATACAATTATGCTACTGTGTGGAAGTTGGGTGTTATTACAAACGGCCGTTCTTCATCTAGTACCATTTATTACTTCACTTACAATCTAAAATATACATCTTATATACTAATTTTTACTACGTCATCTATAGTAGAGCTCACTACTATCCGTTTTCAACAAAGACATAATAAATATGAATATTCTATGAATTAAAGTATGATTTTTTGATGCCCGCGACTTCGTACGCGTGGATGAGGTTTTGTAATTCCCGCGGGAACTCTCTTATTTTCCGCGATAAGTAACTTATGTGTTATTCCAGACCATAATCTATCTCTGTGCCAAATTTCAGCCAAATCGGTTCAGGTGTTGCAGCGTGATTGAGTAACAAACATCCAAACATCCCCAATTTCATATTTATAATATTATAGTAGGACTAGCTGATGCCTGCAACTTCGTCCGCGTGGATTTAGTTTTCAAAACCCCGCGGGAACTCTTTGATTTTCCGGGATAAAAACTAAATTCGCGCGAGTAACGTTGCCGGTATCAGCTAGTTTATAATATTAGCATGATGGTATAAAAACTTTTGCTAGAGACCTTATAGCTTTTGAGATATTAAACGGCTATAAAACCGACCTTTGTGACGATACTATATTCCTATTTGGAAATTTCAAATTAACATAATACGGGGTTATGAGGCAGATAATAATCGTGATAAGAATAACTATTGTGGATCAATTCCGTATGGTTGGTTTATTTTTCCTTTGTTAGCTCAATATGAAAATCAAATAATTTTTTGTCTTTATTTTTATTGCTTGATGATGATGCTTATCATCTTCTCATCTTCTCGTTCTAAATATATATATGAGGAAAAGTAGACTGACTGACTGACTGATCTATCAACGCACAGCTCAAACCGCTGTATGGCATACAGATAGCAATTATGACGCAGGTATCCGATAATAGGGCTATAAATAAAATTAAAAAAAAACTTTTATTCAGCCAGTGCAAATTGACATGAATAAATTCACATAATAAATTACTTAAGAAGTACAAAACAAAATGATAGGGGGAAAGTAGGCAGTAGACACCTGAAAGATTTCCAAAGGACCGAAAAAAAAATACACAGAACAGAACACTGACAAGACTGTGTTTTGTGGATGACTAATTTTCTAGAGAACCATTGATACGAGTGGTATTATTTCTAGAACTATTAATTTTTATTTTTTAGAACACCTAACTCCACTTGGACGAAGTCGCGGGCTAAAGGTAGTGATAATGGTAAGGATATAAGTAGTAAAAAAATTTCTGCAGTTTCTGTGAAATGTCTTTATTCAACAGTTAAAGTTCATTTGGCGATAAAATTAATACGCTATTTAGAGAAAACTAAATGAAACCCGCTTATCAAAATTCATAATGGCGAGTACCGATGCTTAATGCATACTAATTTGTCATTGGTATGTACATAATTTTATGAATGTATTTAACATTAGTATCAGAACCGATACTGTCATCATTATCATAATTTAATTAAATGTTTATTTACCAGCTACCTACTTTATATTCTAGTTGATCTAGTTTATAAATTACTAGCTGATGTTCGCGACTTCGTCCGCGTGGATTACGGTTTTTTAATTTCCGCAAGAACTTTCCGAGATAAAATGAAGACTATGTGTTATCCTGGATATGAGCTATCTCCATTCAAATTTCAGCCAAATCGGTTCATTCGTTGTTGCGCGAAGGAGTAACAAACATCCATTCATCCATCCATCCATGCATCCATCCTCATAAACTTTCGCATTTATAATATTAAGTAGAACATACCTGGGCTCTTGGCCCATCGTAGTTTGTTGAAGCGATAACTTTTCTCTTTTCACCAAATATTTGCCAATTCCCATCCAATTACCTTCTGTACATCATACAATAACTAGCAATTAAAATAATGGAATCACTGAACAAGAAGCCAATTACAGTCTTTACCTCCAGTACAATCAATTGTACTGAAACACTAATAAAAAGAGATCTTTTTGGAGCGTCAATTTCAGGAAAATGCTTAACAATTAATTGGAAGCAATCGGAGAGACACCAGTCGATTTTCACAATTTTTTTTATTGCAAATCTTTTCATCATTGTTAATTATTGCCCTTCTACTGAAAAGAAATGTTTTCTTTCGCATTTTTTTTTTATCTTTTTATTGGATCATTAGACTGATTTACTTCCTTTTATTTTTTTTATATAAGCTAGTAAACCTACCTTACCTACCTTATGAATTTCATATTATACGACGTTGGTTTGTTGATTTGTCCTTCAATAACTCTGCAACAGAGCTACGGATCGACGTGATTTTGTTGCTTGGGTATAGTTGAGGACCTAGGCTACTTTTTATCCCGGCAAATTAAAGAGTTCCCGCGCGATTTTAAATACTAAATCCACACGGACGAAGTCGCAAACATCAGCTAGTAATAATATAAAAACTATAATGGGTGCCTTAGTTTCTTTGTTTTGAAAGCGAGGTGAAAGAAAACCAATCCTTTGACAATCTCCTCAATAGCCCAACGGTTACGGGTGCGAATTGAAAACTTAAAGGTTGCGGGTTCGATCCCCACCCGTTGCACTATTATCGTCCCCACTCCTAACTAGGGTTGCCAGATTTTTTTTCAGCCTATAAGGGACAAATGGTTAAATAGGCAAAAAATACGGGATTTCAGTTTTTTACCCGAGACAAATAAAACTACAAAATTTTTAGGGTCATTTTTTTCATATTTTTCCGAGGATCGAGTCGGTTTTAAAATATTTTTATTCGTTTTAACATATTATCTGTAAAAATCAATACAGTTATAATCGTAATTAAAAACGGTGATCAACTCGCTTTTCTACGAACGTTGTGTGAATACTTGGATCGATTTCAATAATGAAAAACGAAGTACGGTTCAAATTCGGGACAGAGTCAGTCCCACCGGGACATTTTAAACTATGTCTAAAATACGGGATGTCCCGGGAAATACCCCCGGGACGTCTGGCAACGCTACTCCTAACACAAGTTTTCACTTATTTGGAGGGGAGAGGAGAATATCAGTTAAGTTCAGCTCGGCTGATATTCTTTTTAAAAAACAAAAAAAAAAAACTGTGGAAATTGCACTCGTTTAAAGAAGAGGTCGTTACTCCTTACGACGGGATCTCTTGCTACGACTCATTAGCCTCGGGTAGAGGAAAACTCTTATGACACGACTTCCTTGCGCACTAGATTTCTGCAAGATTTGTTGCTACTTTGCTACTATTTTCAGCTGAAGTACAGCTACTTTTCGTTACAAAGGAAAAATTCTTGAGAACTATTTTTAGATCGAATAGAAATATTCATAAAAGCGATAGGTGGAATTTACTCCCAATGAGACTAAATCCTATTATCCTATTATTTATATTATAAATGCGAAAGTTTGGATGTATGTTTGTTCCACAATCACGCCGCAACGACTGAACCGATTTGGCTGAAATTTGGCACAGAGATAGATCATAGTACTTTTTATCCCAGGAAATAAGAGAGTTCTCGCGGGAATAAAAAACCTTAATCCTAATAGCTAATAATAATAATAATAATAATAAGCCTTTATTGCTGATTTACATTGTTAATTACATTGGTTAATTATTTTATTCTTCACTTGCACTTTAGTTAATCCGCAATCAGCGCGTCCTGTGACGCGTAGGCCTCCTCCAGGTGTTTCCAGGTGTCTCGATTTTTAGCGATTCGTGACCAAAGTGTTCCAGCCGTCTGCTTAACATCGTCGATCCATCGCTTCCTCTGTCTACCTCTCTTTCGTTTCGAGCCGTCTCTAACTTCCCACTCTGTGATCAATTTGGTCCACTTCTCAGTTTTTTCTCTAAGCATGTGCCCTGTCCATCTCCACTTTAGCTTTTTCGTTTGAAGAACTGCATAACTGCATAACACTTAATAATAAATATTAAAATTAAAACTAAATAAAATCTGAAACCCCATCGAAATCACCGCAGTGTGGCATAGTAGGTACCCAAAATGCTGGCAGCATTGCCCCTTTGGATGGCCAAACTAATCCTTTGGCCAAAGTAGCTGCCAGCTCTTAGATCCCCGGTAGACTCAATTACCCTTTTTGATAGTTCTACAAAATGTGTTCGAACCTCCAGGCCCCACGGCCCCAGGATCTCCACACAATTTTGCTTCTAAAAATAATTCTATATATTTGCTTTTCTCCCTTAGATACGTTTCTAGATATTAGTTTACCTTTTACATGTAATACTGTTAGACTCAACATAAAAGGCGGTCTGTATTGGAGCTCCGTGGGGAGTTAATAGGCAACAAGCTGTAGAAAATAAGGTATGTTTCATTTTTTCGATCAAATAATGTTACGTACCTACTCTATAGATATTAATTTTCATAAAAAATTAACTTTTACAAATGGTTCAACCCTGCTCAAGTCCAATACAGCGCAAGGCTGTATTTACGAGTAAAGCCGAATTGTAAAATTAGTGAATAAATGCATGCATCACGAAATTAGAAGTTTCCACGTGAAATTGTTGATGAAATTAATGTCAGGAAACTAATTTCATGCCACTAATTCGGCAGTGTAAATTCGGTTTAACCACACTCTCCTTTTCTCCTTTTTAACCATCTCTCGGTCTATAATCTATTTCATGACTACGTACCTATAAACGCAGGAAGTAGTTCGGACCGGTAGTTACTTATCATGACGGAACAATGAATCTCCATAATAGACTATATTAATGTATAGGGGTGGGATGCGTGATGGATCGCATAAACCCCTGAATTATGAGAATATTATATCTATGAGAGGTAAGTTTCACACTTTTCAGTGTATTTTATAATAACTTTTCTTGTGCCTTTTGGGGTGAATACCTTGAGGCTGTGGGGCCCAGGGGCTCGAGCTCTTTTTGAAGAGCTATGTAAAAAGGTTACCAAGTCCAGCGGGGATCCAAGAGCTACCTTGGCCAAAGAATTAGTTTGGCCATTCAAATGAGCAATGCTGCCAGCATCTTGGATACCTACTATGCCGCGCTGCGGTGATATCGATGAGGTTTTAGGTTTATATTAGTTTTGATTTTAGAAATAATTATAATTACTTTGGACTATTTTTTAACCCCCACGGGAACCTTCCTTTTTTCCGGGAAGAGATCAGCTTGTGTTACTCGGCAAGTACTCGACTTACATATGAAATATCACGTCGATCCAATGCTCCATTACTGCGTGATTGAATGATCAACAAACACACTTTCGCATTATTTTCTGTATTGTTTCTTGGTGTTACAATACAAAAAATGTGCAATTTAGACTATGGTATAACCCTGCAAAGTGCCTGGCCACCAAACTGGGAATCCTTGTGCTATGGAAAACAATATAAAAGGTTTTTTTTAATCTAAGCATTATTGAATTTTCTTTGAGATTGTTACAAGGAACAAAACAGTGCCAGCAAGAAGCATTGTTGTGACCATAGTAGTAGTATAGTATCACACAATCATAAAAATCTTCTATCTATAAGTAGGTATATATCCACATAAAAATCAATCGCTGTTCGTTAATCCACCTAAAACACAAAAACGGCTTGACCGATTTAAATAAATATTCTTGTTTTGTTCGATCTTGACAGGGGTGGTTTAAATAAAAAATGAAAAAAGGAAAACAGCCAAAAATTGATAAAATTAAAATTGGTAATTTTGTATGGGAACGACCACTCCGGACTACTTTTAAAACTCAGAGGTGGAATCGAAATTGCGGGTAAAAGCAAATATGCAATTTGATCAATTGTTAATCGAGTTGTAGACTAATATCCTTCAATACCACACCAACAGATGCATTTTGAATCGTTCGAATGGCATACATTCGGCCATCGTCGAATGTATGCCATGTGAATGAATCGTCGAATGTGAATGAATGAATTATGATACTTATCATGAATATTAATAAAATGAGAAGAAATGCCATTACAAGAGCGGTAATCAGGTGCGAGTAAATTCCGCGTGATATCATTTATCCGTGCGTCTTACATTTCGCGTTGATTATACCTGCTTCTAAGGGCCCGGGCAAGTAGTGTAATCCGATACTTTGCTGAAATTAGCCAGGAATGCCTGCAAAGCTCACTAATGGCAGGCTTTCGACGAACGAGTAGGTATTAGCGAGTAGCGACTTTGAGGAGGCTTTGCTGTGGTGCAAGTCACAAGCGCTGAAAATTCTTTCATCGTCACCATTTTAGCCGATAAGCATACGGCTGGAGGAAGGTTGTGAAAGGTTCGCCACAGAACACGGTCTTAATATGCTTGTATCCAGCGGCTACCAGTATCGACTTGAGATCGTCTGTCAACCCAATGGGAAAGTCTATTATTCCATCGAGCTGTATAACAGAAGATCTTTTACCGATGTTTTGTTTTTTTCGATTAAGAAAGGCTCCGGTACTTTAACGACCTAACCGGCAAAGTCCTGAGAGTTTTCTTAATAGTAGTAGTATTTTCGTATATTAATCCAAACATTTTAATTAATTTTAGTGCATCAAAACATGTTTGCAACTACACTAAATACGTTGGTAAAGTAGAACATTGTTTCAACTCCTAACTAGTCTTAAACTTCCGTCACCGCATGAGTATTACTAACTTTAGGGAAAGGAAGGAAGGAGGATTTAGTGGTCCAAGTCAAAAGAGATTAAAATTAAGAAACATTATTCACTGATTTCACTCTTCAATAATAAAATTATTAAACTTTTAATCACACACACGGCAATTCCCCGGACAAATAAAAATAAAAACTTTATAGTTTTATTTATACTATTATCAACTCAATAAGTGAAAAATTTCTTATGAATGATATGTAAGGTTTAGTATCACTTCTTCAAATCATTGCTAAATTGTTATCTTAAGTAGGTGTTTTGTGTATAACTTAATTCTTTTATTAAAAATTATTGATGAATCGGCAAGAAACATCTTAGTTTACTCTCCAGCTTTTCAACTATACCTATACAAAAAAATCACGACTATGTATGTGTTGCTCTATTGCTTCGTAACAAATAAACCTCGACTTAGGGGGAAGTCCCGTAACGCCGGACGGCACCTAGTACCGGACACTCGTACATCTCGGCGACTAAGCAAGCGAGCGATTCAAAAACGAGTTAGAGGGGCGCGGGGGGATGCAGCAAAACTGAGTCACGGGACGCGGTTTGCCCGTGACGCGCGCGACAACAGTGGGAGTAGTTGGTTACTGTTTTTGGCCGGACGACACTGCGTCACGTAAGATTTAGGTGAGTGTTACAGGTGTTTCTGTTATAAGTTGTTTACTATATTTGTTTTTAATAAAGTAGTGTTCATTGTTGTTAGTAAGTAATCAATAAAAGTTTTTGAGAATTTTGAAAATGGGTTTATGGGACCAAACAAGTTTACAGGGGTTTGCTAGGGGTTCGAAGTGAAGTCTGTCCGATACTAGGTGCCACTTCCAGAGACTGCGTTTTTTTTCACCAAAGTTTAATTTATTTTTTTGAATATATTTATGCAGAAGTTGCATTTTTGATTATTGATATTGATTTTAAGTTTTGTTGTTAATATAAGACGTAAATAAAGTAATATTTTTCTTAACAGATTTTTTTTATTTTTCATAAAAACCTTAAGTGTCCGCCACTAGGGGACTTCCCCCTACTACTTTTTTTTTTATACGTTATTAATTTTTTTAATAAAAACTTATTTACTTAGTCGAATGTAAAAAGCGGGCTCTTATAACTTGAGGCACAAACACTAGAAGCGTTCTCCACCTTTGCTTATATCTTAATTGAAGAACCTTGCTTACTATGTTAATATGAGTCTCGGCGGATTGTAACAAAGTGGATATGCTTATGAGGTTATGCAAAATATTTTACTGAACAAAAGCGACAGATTGTAAAGGCAATGTCATTCTTGAAAGATCTTTTGCCATAGTAACAGTATGGCATGGGTAAAATTATGCCAGAAAATGGATCCCACCCAGAGGGATAACGCTTAAGCGAAGAATACATCCTACATTATTACGTTTCTTCTGGGATCCTAGTCACCTCCACAGGTTTTTATTGGTCACTCTCCTCCTGTATTTGCCCAAACTTCTAAGGTTCCACATATTCTAGCAATCATTTCTATGGCTTGCTTTTTATATATTTCTGCTAGTTATAGGTCGATTTTATTTACGATTTTTTTTTATTTTTAAACCTTCCCTGTATTAAGGCAAACAAGACAAAAAAAATATCAAATCGGTTAAGACGTTCTTGACTTTTAATTAGAACGAACGACGACGAAAAGCAATTGATTTTTATATATCGCACCTTGAAAACTGAACCGATTTGGCTGAAAGGCACAGAGATAGATTATAGTCTGGAATAGGACATAGGCTACTTTTTATCCTGGGAAATAAGAGAGTTCCCACGGGAATAAAGAACCTCAATCCACGCGAACGAAGTCGCGGGTATCAGCTAGTAATATCTAAAATAGGAGCGTCGATGTGCTAACACCCTAATCTATTTAGTATTCGTGTCGGATAATACCCGACGAAGAATTTTTTCTTCCTAATTTCTCAAAAAATCTAATTATGATCATTACAGTCACGAAATGAAACAAAACCGGCTTTTATAGGAATAAATTCCCGCCGACATCTTGGCATACTAAACAGTTTCAGTAGGCCTATATAATATACGAGCTTTCGGATAATGACGTAATCAGCAGCGGTGGTAGTCTAGAGGTTAAAACTCCGCCCTACTTTTCGGAGGGTCCAAAGTTCGAATTTTAAGCACGCACCTGTTTCAGAACAATGAGCGTTATTATCAATCCTTACTAATATTATAAATGCAAAAGTGTGTTTGCTTGTTGGTTTGTCCTTTAATCACGCATAACGGAGCAAAGGAACAGGAAAATGAAAAGCTCTATATTTTCGAGATTAGTTTAAAAAACGTATTGAAAAAAGAAAAATGACAGTGTGTTATAATAGTAAAAACATTTATTTTTCAACACACTTGCTCATAAAGTGGCTCCCGGTTCACCGCAAGTAGGCACACAATGACACCTCTAACTCAAACTGTGACTTTTGATTACTATTATTCACAAAGTGAGTTATAAATTTTTTTTTTTTTTTAATTTTATTGGGTGAGTTGCTGTGTTCTTAAAAAAGTTTCTATTACAAAAAAGATCTTGTTCAATAATTTATAAAAATATCGTGTTAAATTAATGTATTGCTTGCTCATTTCATACAACTCCGTATTTAAATAGATAATTTCAACATGTACGTGTTTAATAAATAAAACTGTCAGTAACTTTTGTTTTTTTTTTTTTTGTAATAAAGGAAAACTCGAAATTCCCCATTTTGTACGTGGCTATAAGAGAAATGCCAAAAAAAAAGAAACCTCATTCTTTTAGTCTATGGCCATTAAAGGTGCGCGCGCATTCCGGAAAACTGATTAAATCAAATAAACACCTGAATAGGCTGTATGGTCGTCGATCTTTGCCTGCCCTCAAGAGCATATCAAGAGGGCGAACAAAAGAACAACATTAATTTTTCCCGCCATTGCGAAAAAATTTTCACAACTCGAGTTACCGTGTCGTAACGCCGCATTCCGCTGACGAAGGGAGACCCAGGAACAATGGCCAGCCTGAGGATTGCAGCGTTGCAGAAACCGGCGGAATCGAACAATGGATATGTGATCGGAGTCGTTGTCCAGCCACGAGCCATTATCCATTTTCGGGATTTACATTATCTTTTTTTATTTTCATTTTATTAATTGTATTTTTTCATTAAATAAATCTTTTATATTTTTTTTTTTAAAAAGTTATTTCACCGCCGCCATATCGTAACTGGCGCAGTCGGCTATTTCGCGACAATTGGTCGAAACGTCGGTCAATTGAACGGTCCTGATCGTGTAAATCGCGAACTTCGAATCTACGACGGCGGCACAGGTGAAGACTTCACGTGGACTGGCAGACCCGAGAGGAGATGCAGAAGGTGCTGTGGTGAGTACTCTCGCTATTTCAAGTTCCTTTGCTCTATTTCCTCCCGTATTTAGTATAAGTAGTATATGTGGTTCTGTCTAGAAGCTAAAATCGCAATAGACATTTAATTAGGAGTTTATGTTAGTGTAGGTAAAAGTTTAGTGGCTTAAATCGCTACAGACTTACGTTAGGATATATTTTAGTATTTAAGCCTTGAAGCTAGAATCGCGATAGGCAGATACTCCGCACGTTGCGCGTAAATTCAATTTTATTTAGTAAAAAATATCTAATAGGAAAAATGGCTGTCCCAAACTGCGATGTAGCCAGTTTAAAGTTAATTGCGGATTTGATGCCAAAATATGACGGCAATACTAAAAGGTTAAACCATTATATCCGGGAAATCGAAAATATTCTTAACCTATTGGACGAAACCGCTAGGGTACACCCGGCAGTTATATGTCTCATTAAAAGTAGGCTTAGTGGTACAGCGATTGACGCAATAGCGTATGAGGAAACCCTCAATTCATGGGATACCATTAAGGCTGCTCTCATACGGAGACTACGGGAACCTAGGAATGAAATTCAGGTCATGCAGGAGCTAAGTAGGGTGCGGCGCTATAGAAACGAAGACGCGGAGACTCTCGGTAGAAGGCTTCGTGAAATATTGGATACCTTATTTTCTGTGGGCACTCATTCCAATAAATCGTATTACGAAAACATGGTTATCGAACAGTATACGAATAATTTAGATTTTCAAGTCTCTATAGGGGTGCGAATAGCAAAACCCCTCACATTAGAATCAGCCATAGTTATAGCGAGGCAAGAAGAAGCTAGACTTGCCCATAACAAAACATACCACAATAATAATTATAATGCACCATCAACATCGGCTCAGCCAAGGTTCAAGGAACCAATGCGTGCATTTAATCAGCCCCAGAATCCTTCATCATTTAAGTTTAATAGCCCGATACAAAACCAGACAAGCAATGCAACCCCAGTTCCTAGAACAAATAACTTTACACCAGAACAAAGACAGCAGTGGGTACAATCCATGCTCCCATGGAAAAATCGCCCATCAACAGGTAATTATAAGCCCTCCTCAGGTACGTTCAGAAACAACATACCACAACAACACCCACCTAAGGTCTCGGATGTTACCATGAGGTCCCTATCGAAACCGCAAAAACCACAGTTCGCGGTAGAAGAGCTGTTCTACACGGGGCACCCGGAGCAGTTGGAACAACCGTATGCCGAGGACGAAGCGGAATATCAACAAGGTCAGTATCAATACTGGGAGGCAGACCAACAAGAATACGAACCACCAATGGGGGACAGCGACGAACAAAATTTTTACCAGGGTCGCAGTCCGCCCGACCAAAGTTAGTAAAACTTAACAATCACGATAAGGATCATCTACCTTACATCGTGCTCCCAGAATTCCAAGGTAAGTTCCTTATAGATACAGGCGCCTCGCGCTCTATGATATCGCCTAGTGTAATACAAGACACAATTTTCCAACATCTGGTCGATTATGAACCCTTTGAGGTAAAAACAGCACACGCTATTACACGACACAATCACGTTGCTTACCTTCCACTTCCCCCTGCGTTTAATAGCGATATAATCCATAAATTTCTTATTTTTGATTTTGACGCTAAGTATAAAGGCCTTATTGGTTTGGACTTGCTAACAAAATTGTCGTGCAATATAGATATAAAAAATAGACTTTTACATACAGCTCACGCAAAAATACCTATTTCATTTGATTATCCTAGCAAAAAGCTTACTATTGAGCCAAGATGTGAAAAAACGATAGTAGTGAAAACGAATTATTCGGATGGTCAGTATATTCAAGATGAATACTTATGGGCTAACGGTTTAAAGTCACCCGCAGCTATGGTAGAGGTCAAAGACGGGAAATTTAGAACATCCATTATTAACTTTAATTCGGAAAAAAGAATAATATCTAACAATGAAAAGATTTACTTAGAACCATATTGTGAGACGTCAGACAAAGTCAAATGTAAACTCAATTCCATTCAGGTAAATTCAGAGGTAGATGAAGAATTATGTAAAAATTTAGATAAAATACGTACAGACCATATGAACGAAGAGGAAAAGCGTGAAATTGCTAAGATTTGTTACCAGTATAGAGATATATTCTATTCTGAAAATATCCCACTTTCTTTCACGCATGCAGTTAAACATCAGCTAAGATTGAACGACGAAACCCCAATATTTGTAAGAAGTTATAGACAAGCCCCACAACAACGTAAAGAAATACAGAATCAGGTAGACAACCTTTTAAAACAGGGTATTATCCGCGAGAGTATATCCCCTTGGTCATGCCCAGTTCATATTGTCCCTAAGAAACCAGATGCATCCGGAAAGGTAAAGTGGAGGTTAGTCATTGATTATAGGAGACTAAATGAACGTTTGGTAGAAGACAAGTACCCCTTACCGAACATATATGACATACTTGACAGACTAGGACGTGCTCAATATTTTACGACGCTAGATCTGGCGAGCGGTTATCATCAAGTGGAAATGCACCCTGATGATATAGAGAAAACAGCGTTTAGCACTGAAAGAGGACACTACGAGTTCCTTAGGATGCCATTTGGCCTAAAAAACGCACCTAGTACGTTTCAAAGACTCATGGACCACATCCTTAGAGGTATAAATAATGTATTTACTTACCTCGATGACGTCATAATCATATCAACGTCGTTACAAGAGCATATCGAGAAACTCAAGCAGGTTTTTGATAGATTTAAAATACATAACCTAAAAATACAGTTAGACAAATCGGAGTTTCTACAAAAACATGTGACATTTTTAGGGCATGAGCTTACAGATCAAGGAGTAAAACCGAATCAGGACAAAATAAAAGCTGTCTTGAATTTCCCACTTCCACAGACTCAGAAAGAAATTAAAAGCTTTCTAGGACTAGTAGGCTACTACAGAAAGTTTATAAAAGATTTTGCAAAGCTTACTAAACCGATGACCTTATGTCTAAAAAAAAATAATAAAGTTGTGCATTCCCCAGAATTCATAGAGTCTTTTAATAATTGCAAACAAATTCTAACCAATGCACCTATCCTTCAGTACCCAAATTTTGAAGAGTCATTTATACTAACAACAGACGCATCAGACGTAGCACTTGGTGCAGTGCTGTCCCAAGGACGAGTAGGCTCAGATAAACCGGTAGCGTACGCATCGAGAACCCTTTCTGAAACGGAAAGCAGATATTCAACGATCGAAAAGGAGCTTCTAGCCATCGTCTGGGCGGTGAAATACTTCAGGCCGTATCTCTACGGACGAAAATTCGTTATATATACCGATCATAGGCCCCTAACATGGTTAATGTCACTTAAAGACCATAACTCTAAATTGACTAGGTGGAGACTTAAACTTGCCGAATATGACTACACGGTTGTATATAAAAAGGGACGACAGAACACTAATGCAGATGCCCTCTCACGAGCTAAAATTTACCATAACAGCATAGACTCACTGGTAGTCAATTTAGATGACAATGACGATGACGACATCATAAGTAGGATATTTGACAACGTACGTCAAGAGACGGAAGCGGACACAGCACAACAAAACGTATCTGTGGATACTAACGAAAATAGCGATAATAATACTACTAACGATAATGACGTGACAGTTTTACCTAACGTACAGCCCACACTAACGGATACTGAATCAGATAGTATGAGTATCGTTTCGTTTGAACTTGGTAGCATAGTTCCGACAGTTCATTCTCAGGCAGACAATGAGAATAATGGGATACCAATCTTGTCAGATGCTATAGACAGACAATTAAAACAATTCCACATAAGGTCAACTCCAGGATCAACCTATAGAGTAGAAAATAGGTCAACTAACTCTAGAACGGTAATTAAAGATGTATTTATTCCAGTTAACGATACAGAGAAGGAAATCGTACGTTTCTTAAAAGAGCACACTATTGCTGATCGTGTGTTTTATTGCTACTTCTATAATGAAGATCTATACCCCGCCTTTTCTAGGGTGTACACGACTATATTTAACAATAGAGGCCCAAAGCTCTTCAAATGTAATTCACGTGTTACTCTTGTTGAAAACAAAACAGAACAACAAGAAATAATTAAAAAATACCACGAAGGCAAAACCGTACATCGGGGTATTCAAGAGACATATAAACAAATTCACAGAAATTACCATTGGCCTCATATGCTACTCACCATACAGGCATTTATAAACCAGTGTAGTATCTGTTTACAAGCCAAATATGAGAGAAATCCCCTAAGACCCTCGTTAGCTCTAACAGAAACGCCTACCAAACCTATGCAACATGTCTTTATGGATTTATACTCTACAGGTGGAGCTACCTTCTTAACTATCATAGATAACTTTTCAAAATATGCACAAGCAATGCCATTATGTGCAACTAGTAGCGTACACATAGCGGAAGCTTTATTTCAGGTCTTCTCAATTTTAGGAGTTCCTCATAAAATTACTACAGATTCTGATAGCAAGTTTGACAACGAAGTAATAAAGGAAATGTGCGCTTTACATGGAATTAACATTCATTTTACAACTCCGTACAATCCAAATTCGAACTCACCCGTAGAACGCTTCCATTCGACTATAGGAGAGATTATTAGAATCCAACGTATGACCAACAAAGACGATCCGATACAGTTAATTATGAAGTTTTCTATTATAGCTTATAATAACTCCATTCATTCCGCAACAGAATACACTCCACACGAGTTACTATTCGGACATACAGCTTCTAGAAACCCGCTAGAGTTACATTATCCTAAGCAATTTTATCAGGATTACGTCATCAAACATAAAATGCATGCAGAAGCCGTTCAGGAGTGTGTATCAGCGCACATGGCCAAAAACAAGGAACAGGTAATAGCAAAGCGGAACCAGGCAGCAGAAGAGATAACGTTTAAGGTAGGTGAAACAGTTTATAAACAGGTGGCGAAAACAGCGAGAAACGACAAAACTAAGCCCGTATTTAAAGGACCGTATAAGATTATTCATTTACACCCTAATAATGTAGCTGAGATCGTTGGGAATCATCCTAATTCTAAGTCTATTCGGGTACATTTCAAGCTTCTACGAAGACCACATCTTGTTCCAGGGCAACCATCTTCGGAGCCTTCGTGTTCCAGGCAAGACCCGACGTAACGTTCCAACCCGTAGATAGTACCAATGGAGTTTTATTGCTTAGACAAGGGCATATCCTAAAACAAATTGATTCCTTCAACCTTGCTTGTGTTTATAATGTGACTCAGTTGCATTTAATATCAACTAAACTATTGTCACTATACGCAAGTACTAAGATGGCTGAAAGTAACACCACTTCAGAAGAGTTGCATAAAACGTATAGGGATCAAATAGAACATAAGTTAGATGTAATTAGTAAAAAGATAATGTTTATTTCACCTAGGATTAGGGTTAAGCGCGGTTTAATTAATGGTTTAGGTTCTGTGGTAAAATTGATAACCGGTAACCTAGATAACGAGGATGCAGTTAGGTTCGAGAACGAAATTAATAAAATTCGGGATTCTTTTGGCAAAATTCAAAGCTCGCAGAAGCAAACACTATCCTTAGCGGAAAACACCATAAAAGAATTTTCTACTGCTATAACTAGAATAAATGACAATCAAAACAGATTGACATCTATACTGAAAAATATCACAGTCAGTTCTAGTGTAGTTACTAAGCAGTTACACTTTTCAGAAATTTACGTTCAAATTAGTTTTAGTCTACAAATTATTTTGGATAAGTTGATGATGCTAGAAGATGCTATGGCATTCTCGCAATTAGGCATAATGCACCCTAGCATTATAAGCCCACGAAATTTAGTTTCCGAAATTATTAACTTACAGAATCACTTTTCACTGAACCCAGTAGAGGAGATACGCATTGATAATATTCATAGGATAGAAAAGTCTATTAGCGTTAAAGCCTATAGTACAGAACACTCGTTGACATTTATTCTAGAAATCCCATCCATTCAACCTACTATATATGATTATATACATATTTATTCCTTACCAAACAACCATAACCTAACCATTATACCTAAATCCAAATTCCTCGCACTTGGAAGCGATGAGTATACTTACCTGGAAGAGGACTGCAAGAAGATATCAGAAGATAAATGGCTCTGCAAACTACCGGATACAAGAGCTATAGAAACATCTCAAGACTGCATAATTTCGCTCATCAAACATAAAGACGGGAACTGCACTCGTGCGCGGATGAACCTAAAACAAGGAAAACTACAGAAAATTCGAGAAAACACATGGCTAATAATATCAATCAAACCAGAAGTAATAAAAACACAATGCGGACAAAAAACGGAATACAAGAAGCTATCAGGAACCAACCTCGTCAACATTACAGAAGATTGCCAAATAAGTTTAATGAATAGAACCATAAGGACACACACAAGCAGTGTTACCGTAAACGAAATTATCCCTCTACCGGAAGAAAACCTCATACAACAGGAAGAAGTTAAGTACGAACTACACTTAGAAGACATCCCCCTGGATAGCGTCCACGAATTATTCAACAAGGTCGAAGACATCAAGGAGATAGACGCTGTAAACTGGCCCTTCATGATGGCAATCCCCAGCTGGTCTACAGTGCTTCTATACTTAATAGTAATATCCATAGCAGTCTGGAAGATAGTCAAGTGGAGAAAACACCTAGGAAGAACAGGTCGCGAGGACGCTCCTGGAAGCTGCAGGACCAGCTTCCATCTTAAGGAGGGAGGAGTTACCGTGTCGTAACGCCGCATTCCGCTGACGAAGGGAGACCCAGGAACAATGGCCAGCCTGAGGATTGCAGCGTTGCAGAAACCGGCGGAATCGAACAATGGATATGTGATCGGAGTCGTTGTCCAGCCACGAGCCATTATCCATTTTCGGGATTTACATTATCTTTTTTTATTTTCATTTTATTAATTGTATTTTTTCATTAAATAAATCTTTTATATTTTTTTTTTTAAAAAGTTATTTCACCGCCGCCATATCGTAACTCTCGTTTTCACTGTTTTGTACCATAATGTACTATTTTAATGTTATTTTCTTCACAAGTGTGTTGAAAAACGTCGTATGATACACGTGTATATTGATGATTACCGTCCTCGGCTACCTTAAGACCCTCACCTAACGGCTCGGGTCTCAATAGCGCCTCTGCGGTAATCACCAACTTTTACACTTGTACCATAATGTACTATTAAGTACTTACTATAAAAAAATTAGTCGAATACCCTATTAGTACCTATTCGATCTGCCCCACAAAATTCTTACTTTATTTATGGTTTGTCCACGTACATTCAAAGGTAGGGGGATAATAATTTTCTGGTGGGAGGCATTGGCCGTGGCTAGTTACCACCCTACCGTCAAGAACTTGCCGCCAAGCGATTTAGTTCCGGCACAATGGCGTATAGAAACCGATTAGGGGTCTATGGGTTGAACGTACACTGCCATATCCCTTCCAAGTTAGTCCGCTACTATCTTAGACTGCATCATCACTTACCATCAGGTGAGATCGCTTTCAAGGACTATCTAGTCATCGAATAAAAAAATAAAATACGCCGCTGCCTTCTCGACGTTTATTGACTTGCTATATTGAGACAAGTCTGCCTATATTATGAGCGGTACATTTTGAGTCTCGCTCAATACACTAAAAGGCGCTAAGCTGTCTCTGACTGCCGATACGAAATTTCCACTCGTTACGAAATTCAAATAAATTATTTTCCTTTTCGCGACGCAAATGTGATTTTGATTGGAATAGTCCACAAAGATGTTACAATTTATGTTTGCGACTTGGGATTAGTTTTCCACGTGACTCTCCTATTTCTTCACGTTCGTATTTTCACATAGGTGGTTCTGCGAATCCAAACCTAGAGAAATATTAATCGAACGCTCATAGGTAGGTAGGTACTTTCTGGGAATCCAAAACTAGAGAAATATTAATTGAACGCACATAGGTAGGTACTTTCTGTGAATCCAAAACTAGAGAAATATTAATCGAACGCACATAGGTAGGTAGGTACTTTCTGTGAATACAAAACTAGAGAAATATTAATCGAACGCACATAGGTAGGTAGGTACTTTCTGTGAATCCAAAACTAGAGAAATATTAATCGAACGCACATACGTAGATAGGCGCTTTCTGTGAATCCAAAAGTAGAGAAATATTAATTGAACGCACATAGGTAGGTAGGTACTTTCTGTGAATCCAAAACTAGAGAAATATTAATCGAACGCACATAGGTAGGTAGGTACTTTCTATGAATCTAAAAGTAGAGAAATATTAATTGAACGCACATAGGTAGGTAGGTACTTTCTGTGAATCCAAAACTAGAGAAATATTAATCGAACGCACATAGGTAGGTAGGTACTTTCTGTGAATCCAAAACTAGAGAAATATTAATCGAACGCACATACGTAGATAGGTGCTTTCTGTGAATCCAAAAGTAGAGAAATATTAATTGAACGCACATAGGTAGGTAGGTACTTTCTGTGAATCCAAAACTAGAGAAATATTAATCGAACGCACATAGGTAGGTAGGTACTTTCTGTGAATCCAAAACTAGAGAAATATTAATCGAACGCACATAGGTAGGTAGGTACTTTCTGTGAATCCAAAACTAGAGAAATATTAATCGAACGCACATACGTAGATAGGTGCTTTCTGTGAATCCAAAAGTAGAGAAATATTAATTGAACGCACATAGGTAGGTAGGTACTTTCTGGGAATCCAAAACTAGAGAAATATTAATCGAACGCACATAAGTAGGTAGGTACTTTCTGTGAATCCAAAAGTAGAGAAATATTAATTGAACGCACATAGATAGGTAGGTACTTTCTGTGAATCCAAAACTAGAGAAATATTAATCGAACGCACATAGGTAGGTAGGTACTTTCTGTGAATCCAAAACTAGAGAAATATTAATCGAACGCTTAGAAGCGCCTAGCAAGCCTTTAAACGCCGACTGCGCAGGATCGTAGCGTATACGACGAGCTCATTCTTTTTATATTTGCTTACATTTACTTCAACTTAGAGAACATTCAAGATTTCATCAAAATCGGTACAACACGGTTTACAAAATATGGACACTTTTCTCTTTTCAGTTATTCTTTATTTCTTATGTTTTAAGACTTAAGTTATCTAATATTATAATAGTCATTATGATTTACATTCAATATTAAAACTAATTATAATGTTTATTAATATTGCTCGCCATTATATTGTCCTTATAATTCCTATTTTTTTTTTTTAATTAAAATGTTACAATAAAACTTTTAGCTAAACTAATCTAATTATTACCATACAAATCATACCCGCGTGGAATGATGCCAAGAATACTGGCTGAATTTCCACGCTGGACAGCCAGGCTGATCCGTATAGCGATAATTTCTTAAATTATAGCTTTTTAGTTAAAACGTTTTAATAGGATCGATTTAAACATGTAATTAAACATTCATAAAACAGGTAGGTAAGGGCTGAAGCCAGAGCGGGTCAGCCAGTTACAAGCAAGAGATCGTACAAATGCATGTTAGACCATTATGATGCCGTTACCTCGGTTCCGTCCCCCAGGAACATTTGCCGAGAAGCCTTCACTTAGATACACGCGTAACTTAATTTCCGTCCATCCCCCGCGCGTGTTTTAACGACGAGCTACGAGTAACTTAGTTTATTGCTTTACTAGCTTTTGCCCGCGACTTCGCCTGCTTGGAGTAGTCATAGTCACTTTTTTTTATTGCATTTCACATGTAACAGCTAGGTACATATACATATGTATAGTATAGTATAGTTCAAGACTTGGAAAGCGACATACGCTACTTTTCATAAGGTTTTGGATCAGGTTTTTTTAATTCCCTCGGGAACTTTCATCTTCCGGGACAAAATGTAGCCTATGTGCTAATCCCAGTTAGAAGCTATTTCAAATTTTCATTCTAAATTTCAGTAAAATCCGTTCATAGTTTTTGTGTGAAAAAGTAACAACATAAACACACACACAAACAAAGTTTCGCCTTTATAATATTAGTGTGATACTATCACATACTTTGGTAGCTAACGTCATATATACTTATTTTTTCATGGCAAAAATGATGACACATACTGAAAGCAAGCTTTCTTCATACCTGTTTACAGTCACTCATGTTACTATGGAAAGGTAATAGAAAAACCTCCCTCGCATACCGATGGGATAGTCAATATTGTGAGCAAACACACGTGGGACGATATCGCGAATGGAATAAGGGTATGTTTTGTTACTTTTTATAGCTTCGAAGGTCAAATATTTGCGTCGGTAGGGACAGATCGTACATACTTCTTGTAAAGCCTAGCTTGCTGTATATTATGACATAGTCTTTGTAAAACAAAATATTCATCTCCTTTAACAAATAGGTAATACACATAAAGGGCTGACGAAAAACAGTCACTTACTAATATCACAGAATAGGGACAGTACCTGAGCGCGTGTAATGGTATATCTTCATATGCAGATTTGATTTTTACAGCAGTAGATCAAGTTTTAATTATACGAAAAAAAAACAAGCAAAAATTACATCATATTTCGAAGGGACGATACTGAGTAGAAACATAAAATAATAAAATTTGGTCGTCAAAAAAAATCTCGATGTTATTAATAATCTCGGTCTAATTTTTAACCAATTTCATTTATTTTCAAAGTGTTGCATATTGCTAAGAGCTGTAAGCTACCTTGACCAAAGAACTAGTTTGGCCCATTTGGCCATCCGGGACAATGCTGCTAACAACTTGAATACTATCCCGCGCTTCGGTGACTTCGATGAGGTTTTAGATTTATTTTAGTTTTGATTTTGGAAGTAATATGCCCATTATTTTGTATTATGTGTATGTAACTCTATAATTTTCCGGAAAACACATGTCCTAAAAGATTTTGTGTGAAAGAATAATAAATATACATGTGATGATCACAGTGTTAGTTTCAAACAAGTAGATAGTTACTGTAGACTACAGAATATGACGGTGGAAACGGAATGATCATTAGTTATTTATTGAACTACTCTTGTCGGATTAACGATCGCCTCTCCGGTCTCCCAGTGGACATTTCTAGATAAATGGACCCAAGGACAAAGAGGAGGCGAAAAACTGCTACTTTTACCTACTATGATCTAATCGGCTAAATTACTGAGTAAGTAGGTACTACTAGCTCGTTAATACTATTGCCACAGTTGAATGCGAGCAGCGATCCTGTGGCTTCCTATAAAAGCGAGGACGGGCCCGTTGGGTTTTAGTGGGTATTTTGGCAGTGCCAACGAGTCCCACATACCCGCATGTTGTCAAGATGGGCGGGATGCGTAAAGGCATTTCCCAACTTTAAAAAAAAAAAGCTCGTTAATACTACTACGTACTAGCCCAATAGCGGGGACTCGCCATGACGAGCTTTGTACTATTACTAGCTCGACCAACTGCCTCGTTGGTCTAGAGATTAGAAAGTTTGACTTCAGATGACGAGGTCCCGGGTTCGATTCCCGGGTCGAGCCAAAAATGTATTGGAATTTCTGTGAAGAAATTACTATATTATACTACTAATAAGAACCTATCTAGTAGTGGTTAGTGACAAGCAGGCTAGTGTAAAGACTTAAGTCTCCGTGAAAGTCCCGTCGAAATCATTTCAGCCATTCCAAATATTCAACAGGAGCCATATTCAAGCGGACAAATAGACAGTCAAAAATACAAATAAAAACCGGCCAAGTGCGAGTTGGACTCGCAGACGAAGGGGACCGCACCATTGTTATAGGTCGGGCAAAAACATAAAAAAAAATCACGTTTCTTGTACTTATTCCTTTATTTTTTATTTTATTTTATTTTTATTATTTGTTGTTACAGCAGCGGCAATATTTACGAGTATACATATTCTGTGAAAATTTCAAGTATTTATCTATTACGGTTCAATGTTCATGAGATAGAGACAGACGGAAGAAGGGACGGACGGACGGACGGACGGTTTAGTAATAGGGTCCCGTAGGCACCATTGGGGTACGGAATCCTAAAAACATGTATGCTACGTTCGTTACATGTATGTTACGTTTATTAGAAATAAAGAGGTAGTTAAATTAAAAACAAAGATCTCTACTTAATTTTATTTACATTTCATTAATTTTCTATCTCCAACATTGCATGGGAAAAGTCTATTTTCATCAAAGAGCCTTCTGAAATTGCTCTCTCATTCCTTCCGCTTCTTAGCCTCTTGAATATAATACGCGGGCAACCGAAAAATGTCGTACGAAGAAAATCCGTTTTCGGCCGACCTTTTATTTTCCAGAGGAAACCGGACGGTTTGAGGGTATTTTGAGACCACATTTCTTTCTCGCTTTTCCTAATACTTCGCTGATTTTTTATCCGACTACGGCAAAGTCAAAAGGGAAGTTTTATCAGTCTATGTATATTTTTTAATCGAAGTTAATCGTTAAGTTTGATTTTTCAAGCTCCTATTTTACCCCCTTGGAGATTGAATTTAAGCCTTTCTTAGCGGATGCCTTTGTCATAATAGCTATCTGTATGCCAAATTTCAGCCCAGTCCGTTCAGTGGTTTGAGCTGCGCGTTGATAGATCAGTCAGTCAGTCAATCAGTCACCTTTCCTTTTTATATACATACTAGCTTTTGCCCCCGCGACTTCGCCCGCGTGGAATTAGATTTTGGGGTGGAATTTTCAAAAACTGTGACACACGTACTTCTTTATTTTTAATTAACTGAAAGCTCAAATACCAACTTTGATGGAAATAGCTTGAAAAATGACGGAGTTTCATATAAACTTCCATCCCCTATTTAAACCCCTTAGGGGTGAAATTTCCAATAATCCTTTCTTAGTGTGCGCCTACGTCATAAAAGGAACCAACTGTAAAAATTTCAAGTTTCTAACTTCAGTAGTTTAGGCTGTGCGTTGATATCTCAGTCAGTCAATCAGTCAGTCAGGACTTTGAATTTATATAATATATAGATTTAAATATATTTAAATGTAAATATTTAAATGAAAAGGAAAGAAAATCAATATAAAGGATAAGTAATACATTTTCCATAGTAGGATTTCAGTTTTTAAACTTTTCATGTTCCCTTTGAAAATAAACCCTGTAATCCAATGCGAGTCCCACAAGAATTCAAGGATATTATCATTAAGGTTTATGTCGGCAATTTACGTAATTTGTCGTCCCCAATAGCGGGGACTCGCCATGACGAGCTTTGTATGGCGGCTGATAACGTTACTCTGGAAATAAGATGTATTATTTTGAGAAATAACCCCTGTTTTTTTTCTATTTAGCGTTAGGCCCCTTGTTGCAGTCTGACTCAAAGAACCATGAAACAAACCAGTTAAGGTTTTCTGAGCGGGAAAGCGGCATCCTTAGTCCTTTTGCACATGATAAGAAAATTTCTTGTGTCTTACGAGAAGTGTCTTATAAGTCTGTCACAGTCTGGTAGTCGCCATATTGAATTTTGATTACTGTCATGTCTTTAGTGACACTGCCAAGATTAACACAAATCGATTGATGTAAGAATCATCAAAATCAGTCCACGCGTTTGGTCTCCGGAGCGCCACATACATATATTATATACATATTTACAATATTAAAGGTACTTCCCCTCCATGTGGCATAGCCGTGCTCTGAGCCTCTGACTGATAAACACTCTACCCTCCTTTGCCTATCGCAGTCGGGTAAAAAACTAGTAATATCTATAGAGAAGATAGCGAGGGAGTTTTAGCTATACATCGATGTTTTAGTCTTAGCTAATCAGGGATGATTGCAATTTTTACATTGTAGCCCTTATTTTTAGACAGTCATACAACTGGTCTCGTTTAATGAAAAGGGTAACAACTCCTAGGTACCTACCTATATAGATATGAAATAATAAAAATAAATAAATAAAATAAAATCATTTATTTCGACCATGAGATCATATTTGTTAGTAAAACACACACTTAAACTAACGTTAGTATTCTTAAAAACTATTTAATCCTAAAACTATATCTAAGACAGGCTTGAGAATAGGTATAAATTATAATTAATTATTTATCCATAGTCGTCCAGCGTTCACGCTACAATACGTACAATTTGTGCAGCTCTTAGCACTACATTAACTTGAAGTTTTGCGAAGATTTTCCTCATTGTACCGCCATCCACAATGAACCGACAAACTACTGCGAGAATCGTCTCTTTTGTTCCAACCACAAGATGCGCTACGGACAAAAGATTTCGGAAAAGACATTATCGGACATTCGTTCTAGCTCATTTATATGATGATAGCTATAGTATAGTATGGAGTTTCTTTCAAATTCTGACTAAAATTAATAATACCCTTCTATTCGCCCCCATTCCTGACGTGAGTTTTATCAAACTAAATCAAATCAAACCACCCACCCTTATATTCAAATCAAATCAATGTCAACACATGTGTTGAAAAATAATTGGTTAGTAGAACAAAATATCTTTTACGTTATAATAAGCGTGGAAATATTTGTAGAACATACTTTCTTAATTCTTAGTGTACCTACCTACCTATACTTAAAAAAAAATTACCTACATATTAATTCCATTCAGAAATTTAAGGAACGTCCATCCCAACGGCGTGGTTGATTTTTGTTAATCTATAGATACCTACTTGTTCTCTTCTATCTACGTATATTTATTAAAATTGTAGATATATGTTTCTACACCGACAAATCTACCTCCGACAACTTTTTTTAAAGAATATCAGCCAAAATGAACTTGGCTTGGCTTGATTCTCCTTTCCCCTCTAAATAATCAGAAATCTTGTGTTAGGAGTGGGTACGACAATAGTGCAACGTATGGGATCGAACCTGCGATCTTTAACTTTTCAGTCCGCACCTTTAACCGTTGTGCTATTAATGCTTTATTAGGTGGGTATACACTATACCTTCCTAGAAAAGTTACAGGCAACGCGTAAATACAATAGGGAGATACGCGCCTATACATTAAATGCCTGTACTGTACTTCGCTCTTTGATGTATCTACATCCGATTTACAATATTGAATTTTATTTGGACATTCGACTGTTTCGTTTCCGGCGGCGGCGTATGGACATAACGAACTACTGACAAAGGCTTTAGTCCGAATTGGTGTGTTTTCACCAACACAAAAAGGAATTGAAAATCAAAGAGTTCCTGCGGGATTTTTGAAAACTAAATCCACGCGGACGAAGTCGCGGGAATCAGCTAATATAATATAGGTAGGTATATTATTTTTATCTACTTTTTGTTGGTCGAAAATGGTTTATCAAAGAAGTTCACGTTAAAAAACATCTCTATATAAATATTTGTAATCTGTAAGCACTTTACCTTCTCGCGCGAAGAAAATCACGTTTACACGATTTATCTAATTTACATAGGACTCTCATTTATATCGTGATAAATGATGTCGGGAGTCTTATAAATTGGTCTCTACGATAATAAACTCATAGAACGCGTGTACGATTTGTAATAATGTGTAGGTACTTTATTAAACATGTCACACATACTGTTACGTTCCCTCAAATATGGTTGAGCGAAGCAATGGCTGGATCATGCGTCGTGCTCGTGAACGGGTGCCACCAACAGAAATGGGTCTGCTTTGTGTCTACCCATCTTAACATGACTGTGTTAGGTTGTGGTAGGTGTGCATTTTTGAAACTTCTTTGTGGAAACAATGTGTGCATAGCATAGTTTTGTTAACCATTGTAAAAAAATTTTTTTGAAAAGAGCAACTGCTGAGTTTCTTGCCGGCTCTTCTCAGCAGAATCTGCATTCCGAACCGGTGGTAGATTTATGACGTGTCATAAGAGCTACAAGTTGGCCTACATGAAATAAAAAAATTTTGATTTTGATTTTTTGATTTTGATACTCGCAGATGATAATAACTGTAACGCGGCTTCTACATATTCCAACCTCCGCTACGTCTCACACAACATCATAAATAGAGCAAGATCCCAAGGCCGTCAGACCTTACTTATTTTCTAAGTAACCAAATGTGTTTGATTGTAGATAGGTACTACACCTATTATGTAGTATACTTTGAAGATACCTACATACCTGCTAGCTTGGGCGGCCGGCCAGTTTACCAATATCAGGTATCTACATAAAAACATTTTTAACTTTTCTTAAAATCTGAGCGCTGATTTTTAATTGATAGAATATCATTAAAAATTAATAATCGATGTCGCCAGATACTTTCCGGCTTTATTGGCCTTAAGCAACTGGGGCTCCAAGTTTTGCATTGGCTCAGATAAGGAAGTGTAAATAAATTAGTGCAAAATGTCTTGATGTCTGTTCAAGCCTTAAAAGGAGGCCTTGTACATTGTAGTAGGAGTCTGAACACATTCTCAGTAATCCCTAAATTCTAATTGTATTATACTACAATATTCCATTTGATTACGATGAGCAGATTCAACATGGCGTTACTGTTCGTTGGTATGCCTCTACCACAGATTTTGGGTCTATAGTAATTATACATATGTTACTACTAGCTAATGCCCACGACTTCATCCGCCTGGATTTAGTTAGTTTTCAAAAAAACACTCTGATTTTTCGGGATAAAAAGTATCCTATGTCACTCTCTCGGTCCTCAACTATACCTATGCTTTGTTGCGGTTTGATTGAAGGACAAACAAATTACTGCATGATTGAAGGATAAATAAACAAATCAACAAACAAACAAACAGACCGCACACAGACTTAAAGGTCTGAAAGACCTAAAGGTCTGAAAATAATTAAGTGAAATCAGCTGTTGCAGGAAAACTAAAACTAGAGTCTAGAATAGACTAGACTAGACTAGACTATTGACATCTCTATGCTTCGCTAACCTACAACAAAGTTGTTGTAGGTAGTAGGTACTGTGCAGTGTGCAGTAATTGAGTTCAGTGCCGATGGCGAAGTTGCTTTGCAGTGTTTTGTAAACAAGTTTGGTCGAGTTCACTGTTCATTGTTCATTTTAACTCGTTTACCTTCTATTTCCGAGCTTTCAGAGAACTCGTGCTTGACGAAGCGTTTAATTAGATCTATATGTAATTAATATACCTACCTTACCTTGAAATTATATTTATTTAACATAGTCACTAACATGGTTTCTAAGAAATGTATACTAATATTTATGGGCCAACGGTCTGAATCTGAAATAAACCGATTTTTTAACAAACAAATAGGTAAAGGTAAGTTAGGTAAATAAGGTAAGTAAGGTAGGGAAGGTAGGTATTTTAATTTTGTTTGGGTAAGTAGGTATATAGTAAGTCCGATATGCAATAGATTGGTCTTACCTTCGATTACAAAAAATAAGGGTCTTAACTTACTACATTAGTCAATGATGTAAATTGTGAGTGATATGATGATATGAACCCGTAACAGGCCTGTCACTATCTGTTCTCAACAGTAGGTACCTATGCAAAAAATCACGTCGATGCGTTGCTTTTTTTTAAATATTAGCTAAGCTGAAGTTCACTAATGTAACATCTCCTATCCCTCCAAATAAGCGAAAAGCTTGTGCCAGGAGTGGGTACGACAATAGTGCAATGGGTGGGGTTCGAACCTGCAACCTTTAAGTTATCAGAACGCACCTTTAGCCGTTGGACTACTTATTTAGCTTACCTACTGCTTAATTGATTTATCTCAACTAAGAAGGTAGGTAAAATATGAGAATCCTATTATTTTATGACCAGCAATATTCATTGCACACAGATATGCCTATACCTAAATTCACACTGAATTTCACAGCACCTGTGTGGTTAATTCGGACGTGAACCTAATCCACAAATCAGCTTGAGCACCTAGGTAAGTATGCCATGTTTAGTAAGAGGGGGGCGTGTCTACTTGGGTAGGAATGAAATATCCATCAAGTTCGGGACGCCCTTGTATTTAGGTTTTCTACAGTTCGGTTTAATACTTCAAACACAAAGGATTACAAATACTAAAATTCAAAGAAGTACGGGGAACGTTCATACGTCAGTGAGCGAGCGCGGAGCGGCACGGTAAGTCCGTCACGATAGCGGTTTTGCGAGGTACTGACTGGACACTGCGAGGCGAGCTATCGGTAGGTATACCGCGCGCGCGCCGGCCGCTCGGCGACATTTGCAGACCGGTTTCTTATCTAACTTTCAACGGCTCGGCCAAGCAACATTTCCACCCCTAGGGGCGTTTTGTTATTTTGTATGTAATGTAAATGTAATTATGTTGTAAATCAATATGTATGTTATGTTATTATTATAGCAGACAAATTCTAATGAAATTAAAGGTTTTAGTTTTTAGATTTATTTTTAATTTTAAGTTTCAGTTTATATTTAAGGTTTTAGTTTTTAATTTTAATTTTAAATTTAATAGTAAGGGTCCTACACCACCCCCCTCCAAAGACCGTCAAGGGCGATAATAATCAGGAAATTTAACTTGACGACCTGAACGAGTTCGGTGGTAATTAATTTTACATTTTTCCTCAGGTTGAGTGTCCTCACTTGGAGTGGAATCATAGTCATCGGTAAGTAAGTATGCTGGTTTGAGACGATCTATTGACACTGTTGTCTCCTTGCCATTAACCAACAACTTAAAAACTTTGTTGTTGCGAGACAAAACTTTATATGGACCTGTGTAGGCAGGTTTTAATGAGCCACGTGATACGTCTTCTCTAATGAAAACGTGATCAGTAGTTTTCAGGTCTTTAAATACAAAAAATTTATTCCTGCCATGGCGTGAGGCTGGAACCGGCTGTAATTTATTAGCGAATGACCGCAGACGGGCCGAAAACTCGGTTATGTCTGTCGTACCATCTTCAGAGGGGTGAAAAAATTCCCCTGGTAGTCTTAAGGGTTCGCCATATAATAGCTCGGCCGAAGAGGCTTGTAGATCTTCCTTAAATGCACTTCTTATTCCAAGAAGTACCCAAGGTAAGGATTCTGTCCACTTGTCGTTAGCGTGGCAGACTATAGACGCTTTGAGTTGCCTATGAAATCTTTCGACCAAGCCATTACAAGACGGGTGATATGCTGTCGTTCTTTTGTGCTCAAATCCAGCTATCTTTGCCAGATAGCTGAACAGAGATGACTCAAATTGACGACCGCGATCCGTTACGACGGTCTCAGGTGTACCGAACCGTGATATCCACCCTGACAGCAATGCCTTAGCTATCGTCTCGGCTGTAATATCCATTACTGGGATGACTTCCGCCCATCTAGTGAAACGGTCTACGGCTGTCAAGCAGTAACGGTACCCTTCTGAAGATGGTAACGGCCCCACGATGTCAATATGAATATTTTTAAATCGTGCGCGGGGTAAATCATATGTGCCTAGAGGCGCAGACACATGCCGGCTTATTTTTGCACGTTGGCAAGCCAGACATGACTGTGCCCACGACCTGCAATCTCTCCTAATGCCTGGCCAGACGAAGCGTTCTGCTATTAATTTGGCAGTTGCGTTGATGCCCGGATGGCTAAGAGAGTGTAGGCTCTCGAAAACTTGCCTCCTCAGCTGCTTAGGTACAAATGGTCTGGGAGTCGACGTACTTACATCGCAGTACAAGAATAATCGACTTCCAGATAAGTTTGTCCTTTGTAAGCGAAGAGAAGACTTTTCTTTAAGGTAGTGTGTTAATTCCGGGTCAGAGGTTTGACATTCTGCTAGAGTCTCAAGACTAACTGGAGCGTATAGTTCATCCACACGAGATAAGGTGTCGGCTACGATATTGTCCTTGCCGGAAATGTGCCTTATGTCGGTGGTGAATTGTGCTATGAAATCCAGATATCTATACTGTCTAGGTGAACAGTTGGATTTCCGTTCATGGAAAGCAAAACTGATTGGCTTATGATCAGTATAGATCACAAAATGTCGGGCCTCTAGCATGTGTCTGAAATATTTGATCGCTTCGTAGATAGCGAGAAGTTCCCTATCATAAGGTGAATATTTTTGTTGTGAAGGAATTAACTTTCTAGAAAAGAAACCTAAAGGTTCCCAATCATCACCCTGTTTCTGCTGGAGGACTGCTCCAATAGCCACATCCGAGGCGTCTGTCACCAACGCGAGCTCAGCCTGAAAATTGGGATGTGCTAGCAATACTGCCTTGGCCAGACTATCTTTGCAGTCCTGAAAGGCTTGGAGTGCTGCTCCCGTCAGGTTGATAGGTTGGGATCCCTTAGCCGCACCAACTAATAACGCGTGCAAAGGGGCTTGTATTCGAGCTGCTGCCGGCAAAAATCGCCGGTAAAAATTCAGCATGCCTAAAAATCTGCGAAGCTGTCGGATATCTTTGGGCTGTGGAAAGTCCTTAATAGCCTTCACTTTTGAATCAAGTGGCTTAGTGCCGGTCTCGGAGATATGGTGTCCTAAAAATGTTACTTCTGAAACGCCAAAAACGCATTTAGATGTATTAATAAGCATACCATAATCTCTTAACCTATTAAATATCTGGCGAAGATGTTCTTCGTGCTCAGTTATACTACTGCTGAAAATTAAAAAATCGTCCAAATAGCAGTAGCAAAAATCGAGTCCCCGGGTCATCTCGTCCACAAATCGCTGGAACGTTTGGGCGGCGTTGCGGAGACCGAATGTCATGAACGGAAACTCGAACAACCCGAAGGGCGTGGTTATCGCGGTCTTCGGGATGTCCTCAGGGTTGACAGGTATCTGATTATAGGCTTTGACAAGATCTATTGTACTGAAGATTTTGCTTCCCGCTATGCTGTGAGCGAAATCGTGTATATGCCTGATCGGATACCTGTCAGGGATGGTTCTAGCATTCAACCTCCGATAATCGCCGCAGGGACGCCAACCGTTGTTTTTGTTAGGAGCCAGGTGAAGAGGAGATGACCAGGGGCTCTCCGAGGGCCTGGCGGTGCCTATCTGCAACATAGTTTCAAATTCTTGTTGAGCGATTTTTAACTTATCGGGTGCTAGGCGCCTTGGTTGACATGAGACGGGAGGCCCGTGTGTAGTGCGTATGTGATGTTTAGTGTTATGTGGGATGATGCGTAACGTACCAGCCGGTCGTGTAATTTCTGGAAATTCATCTAAAATTTTGTGATACCTAGATTGACCAGTTGCGACCTTAACAGATGAAATGTTATTTGGCCGGGCGATTGAAGCAGTAGTCTTAAGATTAGTTGTGTTGTCAATTAAACATTGATTTTGACAATCTACCACTAACTTATAATACACCAAAAAGTCAACACCAATAATTGGTCTCGTCACGTCAGCCACTATGAAACGCCACACAAAATTACGACGAAGTCCGAGGTCTAAATTAAAGTTCACATAGCCGTAAGTCTCTATGGGCGATCCGTTTGCTGCACTTAACTGATAGTTCGCTGGCTTAAAACTACCGACGAGTAAGGACCTAGGAAAGACGCAGAGGTCGCTACCAGTATCCACTAAAAATTGGATCTTCGTGGTCCGGTCCGTGACAAAGAGGCGACCAATAGCAGGGACAGGGCAATCGTTAGTCGCCATTAGCGACCGCCCCTGGTGTTTTCCGTCTCCTTAAAGTCACAAGGTCGGACGCATTTGTGGGCCTTGCTACCGAACTTCGAGTGATAAAAACAAATAGGATATTTTCGGTAGCTTGACTGGGAGCGAGCTCGTGAACGACTACGCTGCGACTGCTGCCTATTACGCGGACGACACCTTTCACCAAACTTTGACGTCAGAGCTTCAATTTGTTTCCGTAAATCCGCTATCTCTTTTCGCAGTTCATCGTTGCTGGAGGCGGGTTTCGCGGCAGCATGAACCTGAAGGGCTGGAGCCGCAATGTCCATAATCCGGTCCGCCAGTTCCGCTTGCTCTTCTAAAGTAGCGGAGGCTTGCGCGGCCAAGACCGTTTGTATATTTACAGGAAGTCTGCTTATCCATATTGTCTGCAGGTATTCGTCTGGAAACTCGGCACCAGCGAGATCTCTTAAATGCCTAAAGAATTGAGAGGGTTTACGGTCGCCGAGTTCCTCATGGCGCAGTAACTGTTTTATTTTAGTCGCTCTTGAAGCCGATAGTCTATTCACCAACTCCAATTTTAGCTTCTCGTATTTATTAACCGCAGGTGGATTTATCAAAACATCCTTAATCTCCTTCGCGTATTGATGGTCTAAGTGGCCCATTACATAATAAAATTTTGTTGTGTCGCTGGTGATATTCGCCAGCGCAAATTGCCCCTCCAGTTGCGCAAACCAAATTTCAGGTTCATCCGGATAAAAAGGAGGTACTTTTATACCGACCTTAAAAACTTCCGTCGGTGGTCCATCAGTTGAAACGCGTTTTTCCATTACCGTTTTATCACTCGTACCAGCTTCCTCGCGTTCTCCAAATCCAAACATGATGCTTTATTGGCTTAATCCGATGAGCGTGGCCTTCTTCTTGAGGTTAACTTATCACCAGATCAGCTGATCCAAGGGTCACCAGTTTAGTATGAGGGGGGCGTGTCTACTTGGGTAGGAATGAAATATCCATCAAGTTCGGGACGCCCTTGTATTTAGGTTTTCTACAGTTCGGTTTAATACTTCAAACACAAAGGATTACAAATACTAAAATTCAAAGAAGTACGGGGAACGTTCATACGTCAGTGAGCGAGCGCGGAGCGGCACGGTAAGTCCGTCACGATAGCGGTTTTGCGAGGTACTGACTGGACACTGCGAGGCGAGCTATCGGTAGGTATACCGCGCGCGCGCCGGCCGCTCGGCGACATTTGCAGACCGGTTTCTTATCTAACTTTCAACGGCTCGGCCAAGCAACATTTCCACCCCTAGGGGCGTTTTGTTATTTTGTATGTAATGTAAATGTAATTATGTTGTAAATCAATATGTATGTTATGTTATTATTATAGCAGACAAATTCTAATGAAATTAAAGGTTTTAGTTTTTAGATTTATTTTTAATTTTAAGTTTCAGTTTATATTTAAGGTTTTAGTTTTTAATTTTAATTTTAAATTTAATAGTAAGGGTCCTACACCATGTATTATGTACCTACTCAATATAACGTGTTGATGAACCGTGCCGCACTGCAGTTATACCCAGTGGCGGATTTACACAAAACTATGTCGCCAGTTCAAATTTTGCCGCCCTTACCGATCTCTACATTTATCAGGGCCGTCTTTTTAACCCATGTAGCGCCCATGTGCAATCATTATCCTGGCACCCTCTAGTATAGGAACGCTATCAAATTGGAAAACTTAGTCATATTTTCGTAGTCGCGGACATCAGCTAGTATTTTATGAAATTTTATATGTACCTATTTATGGATCTAATGACATTCAGGTACCTGTACAAATATTTAATTTTATTTCTTAATTAATCATTTAATTTTTTTTTAAGCTATTGCATAGCTTCTATCGCGGGCCAGCGTGGAGACCGAATCCAGAAATTCCGTAACGAAAATAACCTGACACGCGACTCCTTTACGGTGAGCCGCTAGATGGCGCATTTTTGGCTATGCAATAGCTTTACCGCGGCAGTCCCCGAGTGCCACACGTCTTTTTTTTAATTTCTATAAGACAAATAAACGTTTTGGCCCTTTTCCCGCCCCCTAAAATCTGCCGCCCTAGGCTCCAGCCTACTCAGCCTTTTGGTAAATCCAACACTGATTATACCTCTACTGTAATTCTATAACACAGGCCGTGGTTCGTGGTCGACCGATAGACCACTGCTGGATAGGTATAGATAGTCTTTGTACCCCGTAAAATACGATTCTCTTCACTAAATAGTATAAAATAAAGTCCTATCCACACATCTAGCTAAATGCAGTGCAGAATATTTTTCGCTGTCATGTCCGTTTCGCTGCTCTACTCGTATGAAATGGAACTCGGGGATTTCGTAAAATGAAAAAAAAAAGTCAAAACCGTCGTGTTCAATTTCCACTTTATTTTCACAAGATCAAGAACATCAACAAATCACTTTATAATTACAGTAACGAAGGTTCAGAGTACAGCCGCGGGCAGCTGCACTGTTACTATTTACAACTTTAAGCTCTTTGGCCACCACAAAAAATATACAAAAAAAAAAAACATTAAAAAAATAATGTGCATAGACTCGCAACTCAATCAGCTGTTAACACACCAACCAATTTAATTTGACCAACGACGAACTTTACTGGGATGATTGACCGTTATCGCATTACCTGCCTTAGCTGGTCCGGCCAGTCCGGTTAGAATTAGTTCAACCATCGAACTGTAACGCTTAGAAGTGCCATGACTGACGCAATGAAAAGCCATTTTTAGTAAGCCTTTAAAGGCCGACTACGCAGTATATTCGCGTTATTAGGAGCTCGCAGAAAATTATTAAAAAATGACGCACAGTGCTGTGAAAGAGTGTCATAATTTATACAACTTTCTTTCTAAGCGTTATAAAACTCTCTATTCCTGCTCTTATTCCGAGCTAAGCGAACGATTTACTAAAAAGAACCATGTACATACACCGACCGATGTGCATACAGACTAATTCATTCTCGTTCATTGTCAGGAATTCATTCTTAATAATATTTATTTTTTATTGGTCATACAAATTACAAATTAGAAAACTATAATATTGTGCACCTGTTTTCCGAACTAGTTAAAACTGTATCTCGGAAAATAGTAAAAAGAAGACTCGTACATGTACTAGACAAGACTAATTGAAACTTTTAAGACGCGATTACTTTACTTTGGGTCGGACAGGCTTGTTATTGGTTCGGACCGACCAAACGTATGCATTTAATGGTCTCTGTTGGGGCTAATCAAGTTGGTTAGTCTGTGAACAGCAACAGCAAAAGTCAGGGTAACGAATTTAAAATTATCAATAAAATTTCAACGTATAATTAACTATCCGAAAATAGGTTAAAAAAATATACATGGTGCGATTACAAATAGCGTAACGTGTGTTCTATACAAGACGTAATATAATAATCACGTACCCTCGAATACTGAACTCGGTATTGCTAAAAACATAAATTACCCTCATCTCTAAAATTAACTTTACAATAATAAAATATCGATAGTGCCGCGTTGACACAGTATAAGTACCTGATAGCACTTTATTACCTAGTCATTTCATCGAAATGAAACACCTAGCCACCTTAAATGTATTTAATACTAAGCCTGGTTTCTTAACAGTATGACAGTTCGATTATGAGTTTATTTAAAAATAATATTGTAATATTATGATTTTTTTACAACAAAAATAAAACTATTGATCATCATCACCATGTGATTTATGATCACATTTTGTTCAAAAGAAAAATTACTTTAAATAGATTGAACCGGGAGTTGAACCGGGACCTCATAATCCACAGCAGAATAAGCTAGCCATTGAACCAATGAGGCACATGAATATAATTTAATGTAAAACCTACCCGTAAAATATATAAAATAGTGGTATCACTATTTCAGTGTGTACACATACTATGTAAACGCGGCCACAAATAAAAAGTATATAACACGATAAAAAATACACATAGCCTATTTAAAAAAAAAATCATAGATACCATCAATAAAATGTACACAGAAACTCAATGTTCGCCCTAAATCTCAAGTGTGCAAAGATATTTATACATTTACTTAGAAAAAAAATTGCAACGCTCACTCTTACACTATGTACTTTGAACAACACTAAGAACTAAATGCACGTTTGAGAATCTCTCTATACTATCGCATTAATTCTATTCGGCCACCGACAAACCTAGCGGAAAAAAGTGCGCGGAAATGTTCTTCCACGTTTTGTGCGCGGAAATGTTCTTCCGCGTTTGGTCCGCTTGCCAAACATTTCATATCATATGTAAAGAAATGTTCACGGTATGACGCTAGATTTGTACGTAGCCTTGTGATGATCGCACATTACACCGCGCCGCACGCGGTATAAGCTACGCATTTTTCAGTACTAAACATACAAATTACATCATGAGTTCATCATTACGGCTTTTTCGATAGGGATAACTACTCGTAGCTAAGCCCGAAGCTTTCCACCTGACGAATATCCGTTTTTAGAGACTATCAAAGCTAATTTAGATAATCCTCACTGACAATTTTCTTTTACATAAATTCATTTCGTTTTCGTAAGGGTAAATGTGACATAAAGTAAGGGGTTTGCTTTTGGGAGCTATCTAAGTTACGACTGTTTAGGGGATCATTTAGGTATAGTTGGTGAGAACGGGCAGCAACCTCGGACAATTTAGAAATCATAAACCAATGAATTTACTCAGGAGTCGAACTTAGGATCTGCTAAGTCGCATAGTGCACTGCAAAATTGTAACGGGTAAATAAATGCGCGTACTAATGACGTTATTCGCCGAATTTTTCGTACTGAAAAGTGCGTTGCCTGCGTCGCGTTATTGTGCGCTGTAATGCGCGAACAGCTTTAAGAAGTACATAATATTTTTTACATTAAGAACCACCGATCATAGACCGGGTGCCAGTGGATTAAAATCTAAATGAATTAGCACCGACTCCCGGTGTACAAACGGGTGTTGGATATAAAGCGTAGACTACTGAGAGCAGGCACAGAAGGGTTCAGTACATTTGGCTTAATACGGGAAATCTTAGGAATATCACATCCACTATAATCCCTTGGGTCGAAAGTTTTTCTTTAATATCAAGGATAAAAATGGAATGTTTGTTAGTCCTTGGTTTTTTGACGTAGTGCTATAAAAGCCGAGAATTTACAGCTTATGAAATTTAATAATGTTAGTTAAATAAATGGAACCTTTCCTATCTAAGTATTATGCCAACACAAAACCACTAGTAGTTGAAGTAGCATTTTTGTAGGGTACTTTCAGAAAAGTCAAAAAACCAAGAAAATATAAAAAATGGACAAGTTAAATAATAAAATTGTTTACCCCAAGGGAGTTTAGGTTAAAAGCGACGATATAATATTTAACTACTAAATAATTACTCTAAATTTACCCTACGATAGCGTTGAGCTGAGATCTTGTATACTAATTCAATAATTTATTGTTATAATATCTAGTAAAAACAAAAAAATCTATATCTACGTTCAAATCGATATTGTATCGGACTGAAGGTAAAATGTAATTTTACTGAGTGGATAAAACGTCTATTACACAGAAAAATTATGAAAAAAATAATAAAAACATTATTGTTACGGTGTAAAAGTGGCCTTATACTTACATTCGATTCTTTTTCAGAGTATTTTTGAAACTAAATTTTTTGGAAATAAAAACCTGGCTATGTTACTTAGGAAATCTATCGATTATAAACATATAATATAGCATATATAGAAATCGGATGAAAATTGATACATTCGTAAGCACATTTTCAGGGCGAGATTTTTCCTTCACTTCGATAAAATATCGAAAAAAATATTGACTTAAATTCGGACTCTCCGATGCTCAGTATATTTATACATCTTGTGACATATTTATCATATCTTAATACAAATTTTGATAGTTGCCGTACTTTATTCAGAAATACTGACTTGATGTTTCAAATTTTGAATATTATACCATTTATACATATAATGTTATGTGGGTATAACTATAATCATTACTATAATAAACAATTTGCCTATAAAATTGAATGATTCAAATTGACAATTTACAAAAACTTATCTAGGTAAAATTGTTGTGAAGTAATAATTATTTTTTTACAAATAATGGTAGAAACACATTTGCAACACCTACGCTACGTCGCGCTGCTTATTTTGAGTAGATCCAAAGTACACACGGAATTTTTTCCCCCTTTTAGAATGGAACAACTGGATTTTATAATTCCTAATTGGACGCACATACGCTATAAAGATCCACACAACTTATCAATTGAAAAGTTAACTTTATTCCTTTACATTATGTATGTATTTAATTTGACAAAGGTTTGTGGGTTGAATCATTATTGCGTATCTGCGTCCAATTATAGAGATTAATCTCATGGAGGCATTTCCTTACACAAGTGTTAATTTCAACAAAAGCAATATATTGAAATATCAGGAACAGAATGGTTTTGTCCAGATATAGGCAATCCTTAGAGAAACAGGGGGGTAATATCCGCTCTACACAGGGTCTCAGGGACATTGTTAGCGAAGACTTTGTGAAAAGGTTAGTTTTTAGAGTTCGCAATCATAAGCGACTTATCTTTAAGCTGCTGCAAGTGTGCGCAACCGCTAAAACACTCAAATCATTCGCACTGGACGTTCACGTGAAAACAAAATAAATATGACACATCATATTTCTTTTTAATTACGATTAATAGGTAATTATCTAATTATAAAACTTACATCCATAGTGAATTTTTCTATAATAATAATTAATTATATTATTATACCAATATATTATTATACGTCTCTCTATTTTTACAAAATCGGTTTTAAAAAATTTACTCCGCTAAAATTTAATTAAATCCATAATTTTTAGAATAAATTCGATAGAAAAAAAAATTAACACCATTGAAAAACAAAACCACCTAAGAGATTAAAAAAAATGAGCACCAAAAGTTTTAACATAATATAGCACTTACAGTGTTTTGCGAGCCCAAATCAATCCCACACCCAAATCCCACCATTTTACACTTTACCATAAACGTTTTCCATGAGCATACAAACCTATAATTTGTCCTCAGTTTAACACTCTTTATTTCAACACAAGTAGGGTTAGTATAAGATTTAATTCGATTGGCCGTATTCCTATTCTATGACATTAGCGTCAAAGTAAATTGAACCATAAGGACATTGTGTTAGAGCTCAATTTCGTGTATGCATTCTTATATGTTTACGTATACGGACACGCTCCAAATTAAAATCGGTTGTACTGAATTTGTGACTTTAACCAATACATTTAAGGTTCGTTTTACTTTGATGCTAATGTCATCGAATACGAATACGATCAATAGAGTTTAGTATTTTATATTAAGTTATTTTATTTATAAAAAATAATATGTTGTTTCTATTTTAAACGGAGAATGTTTTGAAAAAGATTTGTTTTGTATTGATACGTAGGTCCATATACCATATCGCATTAAAAGATAGAATTCTTAGAATTTTAGTTTTATTCCTAATTATTTAAAAGGTTATGGGCCCAGTACGAGTAATTAAATCTTATACTAACCCTACAGGTTAAAACAAAACATTTCAAATACGCTGTTATGACTACGTGACTGAGAGCACTTACGTTGTTACGTAACTTAATTCAGACAGACTTTTTACTGTTGTACTAACTTGTTCAGTTTTTAGTTTCTTCATTGGATTCATGTTTATACGCAGGTTTATTCTGATTTCAGATTCAAGTGTTTTTCTTGCTTTAAATTTTTCACAAGTTATTTATAATCCGGTACAGTCAGCATTCTTTTAAATTTCGAAAAACCCTGATTTTATCAATTTCCTTGCATTGATACTATACCACCTCACCTCAGTACTATTTATTGAATGAAAATAAAATATTTTACAAACTTCTTAAATCATATTTTTTATAGCAAAAAGGATTTGTAATATACATAAATTAAAACCGTGTAAATATGTGGGATAATAACAGTTTTTAAGTGATAAGTCGTGACCTATAATAGCGTAAGGTGGGAGTGTCACATTGTTATAGTTTGTCACTTACAGGGTTTTGATTTAGAACAATCCACCACATTTAAAAATAAGAAAATATTATACAAAAAAAAAAGTATTTGATCACAAAAATCGGTTGAATTTACGAAACAAACTTACTTAAGTAAGAAGTTTCTTACTTTTTACATTTCGGACTATAAATACTGGTACTTATTTGTTTGTGTACAAAAACTAAACTAGACAAAATTGACTGGAATAAAAGAAGTGCGATCTAGTGCCGTCCTTTTCACAATGTACCCTGTAGAAAAGGACGGCATGATCAAAGATCTTTCATACCGTGACGCGTGTTTAGCCGAATTAAATCTTAATACTTATTGAAAAAAAAATTTAAATTGAAAAAAATTCTAAATTCTGCCGCGGATGTCAGCTGCGTACGCTAGTCTTGCTTACACAGTATAGCACCATAGGAAAATGAACCTCATTGTCTTTGCTTTAGTCTTAAATTCATTTACCACCGAATTTTTAAGTACAGATCCACTTTACTTTGACGTTATAGTGTTTCGATACTAGAAATCTAACAAATATGTATAACTCAGGTTTTCAGATGTAATTTAATAGATATTACACCTAAAAACACTTCAAAAAAAATTTAGTATGTTTCCACCTTTAGTCATGTCAGTTTAAGCTTTGTCTACAAGCAAATTAGTTTCACTATTTCAAAAACTAACGGCTCTCTAAAATAAGCTATGTTAGTTAACTATTTTTAGTAGGTTTACATTTAGTAATAGAAATTAGTTTATTTATGTATAAAGTGACGTATGGTAACTATGTATGTATGTATGTATGTATGATGAAAACTTTCTAACATCAGTCGAATGTCATTATAGAATTCGTTAATTATTTTTTTTATTTAATTACATCATTAATTACAAAATTAACTTTTTCAATGTAATTGCTTTTTATTCTGATGATTTGTTAGAATCGACTGGAATTATTCGTTAAAAAAAAAGTTATTTAAACAAACATAATGCACCGAAACAGCTTTGTGCGTAGAGTTTGTGAAAAAAAAATATATACATTCAAAAATTAATTTTAACAAATCTGGCAACTACTGACAAATCATCAGATAGCCCACAAAAAAATTAAAGTACAATTATCGTACAGCATAATTTAGTATTTTACACAATACTTCCGCATTTCCCGTTAGTGAGAGAGAGGTTGGGGCCGAACGAGGGCCGGCCGAGGGTTTGGTTGAAGTCGAACCCGTTGTTCATGTACTGGTTGTTCTGGAGGCCGATGAGGATCTCGACCAGCGCGTTGGACGCGCTCTGCGCGTTGAGCAGGTCGAAGATGATGCAGTTGCACTCCGGGTCGGGGTTCCTGGCGCTGGAGCTGGAGCTGGTGGAGCTGGCGCCGGAGCCGGCGGGCGGCGCGGCGTGCAGCGGGCAGGTCAGCTGCAGGTTCTTGGGGAACTGCGTGGGGATGCCCGACAGGTGGTTGGCGGCGGCGCGCGCGTAGAACACGCACGTGTGCCCGTCCGCGTCCGGGAAGTTGGGGTTGCCGTTGTGCTGCGGACGAACGTTCACTTACAATCAACCATATTTGAGGGAACGTAACAACCCGCACCACACAGCGAAGAAAAATCCTTTCTTTTGTAAAGGAGAATGCCAGATTGTGACCCAGCAATTTACAGAAAATGTAAATTAATTTAAAATGTCCTATTAATATATGATCGTTTTAAAATAAATCATTTGTATCGTAAAAGTAGAGGATAAAAATCCGTCAAAAAATTAAACAATAAACTATTTCCTGTTATTGTTAGACATTTGCACACTTATACGCCATTTTTACGCAATTAAACAACCAAGTCTATAATAAAAAAAATCACATAAAAACTCATTATTACTAGATAATGGATAATTCTCAATACTAATAATAGGTTAATTAAAAGTCACAAATATTTTTTAATGTAAATAATTATGCCAATCATAACTGCACATGAGCTACAAATTAAAAAACGAAAACGAAAAGAAAATGAAACGTGTAACGAAACGTCATTGTCGATTTGAGATGTCAACTGTGGTGCGATGTCATTTGTCAGTGTCATACATCTGCTTTGTTTTACTATAAACATAGAATAAGTATGTCATAGAATCTACAAAACGTGTGGCATGCAGTGAGCGACAATATAGACATAGCTGTGTCTCACTCTATCTTGTTTGACATCGCTATACTGCATCTCTTTCATGTTTATAGTACATAAACCATTCATCATAATTTAGTTTCATAATAACCTAAAAGTCCAACTTTGACTTTGAATTAATCAAAACCGCAACTTCTGGAAGTTTTAAAACTTAGTTTTATTCATTAGTAAACAATTTGTAATTGTAAACGACTTTTCGTAAGTGGGTCAAAGTTCCATACATTTTTGGCATTGTCCTTTCACCATCTTCTTTGAAAAAAAAACGGGACGTCCGTACGCTAGAATACTCCGAAACGACTGCGTCGGCGTCGTACGACCTATGGCCGCGGTGCACGGCGCTCGTGCGCCGCGTCAGGCATTTGAGAGATAGTGCATTTCTAGGCCGCTACAGCGTCACATCGGACGCGACCTACGGCGTCTGTTACAGAAAACCGCCTTAGTTGTTTGTCACTCACCCATATCAGCAGCTGCGCGGCGGCCAGGTGGCCGGCGGCGGCGGCGGCGCGCAACGCCAGCGCGCGCTCGACGGGCGCGGGCGCGCGCGGCGGCGGCGCGGCCAGCAGGCGCGCCAGCGTGGCCACGGCGCCGCGCGCGCCCGCCGCCCGCAGCGCCTCGCCGCCCGCGCCGCCCGCCACCGGCGGCTCGCACGACAGGAACGCTCGCCGCTCGTATTTCAAGCGTATCCATCTATGAAATAGACATGTTTATTGTTTACAATTTAAATATAATATGTAAACTGATGGCCTTCAGCCGAACATTGTATAAAAAATTATAAATAGCTTTATTTCAGGGGGGCTCTCATAGAAGCGTATTTGAAGTAAAATCTTGTTTGTTGCGCTACATAGACTTGCGATATATCTTTTTAAAGACGACTTTGAACAGAGTACAAAAATATATTTTTTTTAATTTTTCCCTTAAAATTGAACAAATGGGGGGGTTTCAAAGTGGAGATTTTAATTTGAGCCATATGTCAAGAATTACTGAATATTAGAACGTGAAACTTGGTTGAAAATTCAGTTATATCCTGTACTTGAACAACAAATACTAAAATTAGATAAATGTTATAAAGAAACGAAATTATTTAACTTTTAAGTGGAGATTTAATTTAAGCCATATGTCAAGAATGACAAGATATTAGAACGTAAAAAATGTTTGTAAATTCAGTTATATCCTGTACTTGAACAACAAATACTAAAATTAGATAAATACTATAAAGGAACGAAATTTTTTAATTTTTAATGCTAATAGATTCTATAGCTTCACAAAAATGCTAATAGATGGCGCTGTCTGAACTATCATAAAAAACAGTCAACTTTATACAATGAAATATTATTTCACCATCAAGAAGGCCTAAATACATAATTATGTTTCAGTAGTGTGCTATATAATTATGTCATCATCATCAGGATTGAAGTGTTTTGACTTAGAGTTCAATCGTGTAGGTAGTCGTTGCTAGGTAAATATCTCCATTTTCAATATAATATCACCAGCAAATCCATAACATACGCGGGCAGTAACTTTGCAGACTCAGGATTAAAGAGTTGGATGCAGAAATGTTTATAGAACCATCTCGCAGAGTTTCTCCATCAAGTAAAAAAATTACCAGGCGAATCGGTCCACCAATCTCGGAGAAATCGGCGTAGGTAGGTACAAATAAAAAATATAGTGACATGACTGTACATTTATTTATGTTTAGGTATATAAAATCTTCCGATAGTACACAAATTACGTTAATATTTTGATCGTCATGTATCGATTATTAAATGAATGTGTCGATAGATGACGCTGTGCACAGATTGTTTATTTTGAAATGGCGCTTTGTAAAATGTGCCAAGAAATTATAAGTATAACTAAATTTTGATCGTCATATTGTATCGATTATTATTATTTTATTATTACTTTATTATTATTAATTTATTATTTTATTATTACTTTATTATTATTATTACAATTATTACAATATTATTATAATGGAATATAATAAGTCGAGCCGCAGAATTTTTTTTTTTTTGGCCACAAAACCTAGCTTCTAATTTAATAACTTAGCCACGGGAAAATGATTAAGCTTCTAATATACCAACTCGCCTTCTTCACAATGGCCACAAAATATTCCAAAGAAAGCATCAAATAAAGAGCCACTATTTTATTACTTGTCGCCTTGATTTATATCTGGCCATCTAATTTACTAACTTAGCCACGATTTTTTTAACTCAGTCTCGTTTTATTTTTTAAAGCATCAACATAAATATATTCCTGAAATAAATGTATTTTAATCCACAACTTTTAGCCACTGCATGATATCGTTGGTGCGAGTGAGACGGATGCGACCTGCATTTGTTTTTTGTTGTTCTGTTGTTAGTGTGTTAATATTGCAATTGGTTTTGTATAATTTTTTCTTTAAACTAAAGTTAGGTTAGGGTTATACATGAATATTCAGGTGCCCGGCCGAAGGCCGGGTACTTAGGTTCTGTTGGGATCGTAAACCTACCTAAAGCTTACAAAAAAAAAGTTAAAAAAAAAATTGAATTTTTTTTATGCTAATATTAGGTACATTTTGATAATAGAACAATATAGGATGTGTTATAAATTATAATTGTTGATGCTTCACTAAATTTTAAAGGTGCCGAGTTATGAAATTAGAAGCTTATATTCAAAATATATAGTGGCTAAAATAGTATTTTTAGAGGCTTATTGGTTGTGGCTGACTTAGTAATTTAGAGGCCAATAATGGTATTAAATAGAAGCTTGTTTAATTACATGCCAATTATAAATTATAATTAAAAGTTAAAACTATCTTTAGGGAATTATAGGATACCGCGAGTTCTCAGTTCGGGGTGAACCACTAGTATTATTGTGTGGCAATTGACGCGGCGGCCGCCTATTCGTCCTTCTGTCACACAGTTACTGTCTGTACACAGGCTTTACGCACACATGGCGCTGCGCGCCAAGATGAGTTGACCTATCTATACCTAGTTGTCAACATCATCTCTTCCATTCATCTGTCACCCACAACCATAAAAGAAAAAAATCTGTTTCATATTTAGATGTATATGTATAATCGAATGACAAAGTGCCGCGATGAAAATTAAAAAAGTCAAAAAATAAGGACCACCCTAATACATAACCCTAACACATTGACACTGATAACTGATACTACAGCTGTTGTACGTACAACAGTACATACCGTTCCTTCTCCTCCCTGGTGCTGGTGGCGATGGGTTTGATGTGCCCGCGCAGGTCGGCCTCCCATATCGAGTTGCCGAGCGCGTTGCCCATCGTCACCATCACGCTCACGTGACCCAGCCTGAAATGACAATCCATCATCATCACCAACCGATAGAACTCCATTGCCGGACATGTCTCTTCAAATGATCACCACCAAATACGTTCCTGTACCGCATGATAATGGGCGGGATACTTGGCTCAAAGTACTGACATGGTAATACCCCCCCCCCCCCCCACTAGATGAACGGACGATCTCAGGTGAAATGATAAGTACACATTTGAAATCATAATTTATACTGAATGCTCTATATGTTCGCAATAATATCTTAATTCCAGCGAATAATAAAAATAGACTCGGCTTTTCAACTATGCCTCAAAAATGTACGAAAGTTTTTGTGGGAATGGGCGCAACGTTCTATATATAACAAAATTCCATAGTAAGTTTCTAGTTAACAAAAGTTTCAAAAAATCTATAATTTTTAGATTTTGATTTTGATTGTAGATTTTTATTTTGACTGTAGATTTTGATCCTGATTTGACTTGATGTAGACTTTGATTTTGATAGTGGATTTTGATTTTGATAGTTGATTTTGATTGTAGATTTTGATTTTGATGTTGATTGTAGATTTTGATTTTGATTGTGGATTATGATCTTGACTGTAGATTTTAATTTGATTTGGTGTAAAATACTCACGGCCACTCGTCCAGGTCGAGCGAACGCACGCGCGATATGTGCGAGCCCAGGTTCCGGTGTATGCCGGAGCACTCAATGCAAATCAACACGCCCAGGTTCAGGCTCGCCCAGTCGGGGTCTGGAACATAATTACATTCCCATTAAGATAATGTATATTGTACAGCTTGAAATTTTAAGGCAGAACGATTCGCCTATAGCAGTACAATGTAGAAATAACTTACACGTGAACGACGCACGTTATATGTGCAGGTTGAGATTCTAGCGTACTGTACTCCGACAATCTTATTTCTGCGTGTGGCGAAATTCGGAACTACCAGAACTAATTGCTCTGTGTTGACCCTCCAATATTTTAAACTTTTTAATAGACAGTGGCGCTTCCACCACAGGCACAGATAAGTTTGCCAAGCTGTACAATTCACACTTGTAGACATGTTGTATGAATTAGCGGTGATTCTCCCTTTCTCTATCTTAGTGGCTATCGTTCAGTTGCTAGAATTGTCAAACCATCATTTTATATGAAGAAATGCGGGTTGACAGTTCTTAGTTGGCAACTTTCCATTGTTTTCTAGCCAATGGAAATGAGGAGGTTAGGAACAAAAAGTGATAATTCGCTATTTTTCCATTATTTTTTTTAATTTTTATCCTACATCTACATTTTGATTTCTATCCACCCTTGGTATTATTTCGTACCAAAACGTGCCAAAATGCTAGTAATTTTTTTTATACAATATATTTGCTTTTTGCTGTTTGCTACAAAAATTGATAATCTATATATATAAAAATGAATCCCTATTTCCTTGGTAATCGCATCACGCGTGAACGGCTGGACCTATTTCGCTAATTTTTTTTTATTGTGTTTGTTATTGTTAGGAGAAGGTTCTTATGAAAGAAAAAATTAAGAAAATTGCGTGGAAAATTAGAAAATTTAAGAAATATTAACCACCATATTAAATTATTTCTAATGTAACCGCTTTTACAATTCAAACTTTTTTGATGTAACCTTATGGCGTTTGACATAACATTGACAGAATGCGTGCTGCCAATTTCGTCAAAGAGGATGTAAAAAAACTTAAGACAGGACAACGTCTGTCGGGTCCGCTAGTTTTTAATATTTTCAAATTATTCCTGATACTTTAATCTTAAATTTAAAAGGAAGTCTCATTTTCCTTTAAAAAAGTAAACATATAATTTATCACTTTTTGTTCCTAACCTCCTCAAATGTGAAATATTATGGAGCAGCGGACAAGCTTTACGAGGTGATTCCCCGGACGTGAGCGACGAGACTTAGGGCGTTAATATGTCCTCACCGGCCGCGCCGCAGTCGCAGCACTTGTCGTTGCCCTTGACCCTGCGTATGTAGTAGGTGGCGCGCACGTCGCCCGTCGAGTTGGCGCCCGTCGGCGCCGGCTGCCGGGACGTCTGCAAGGCGAGCACAGACACACTCTAAGTCTAAGACATATTGCCGTCAAGTTGAAGCGCCGGGAATTATTAGATTTTTTTTTTTTTTTTAAAAAGAATATTAGCCAAGCTGAAGTTGGCTAATATCCTCCTATTCCCTCCAAATAAGCGGAAAGCTTGTGCTAGGAGTGGGTACGACAATAGTGCAACGGGTGGGATTCGAACCTGCGACCTTTCAGTTTTCAGTCCGCACCTTTAACCGTTGAGCTATTGAGATTGTAGAAGTTTTTTACGTTGACTCGTGTCATGTGTTATAAAATTATGACTATTCTAGAAATAGTCGTAAAGACAGAGTTTAACTATGTCAACACGTCTACTCTAAGCGGATGGCTGATCGTATATTATTGCGTAATCAAATTTATATAAAAAAAAAAAAAAAAGACGTGTGGCACTCGGGGACTGCCGCGTTAAAGCTATTGCATAGCATTTTTTATCAACGCCATCTAGCGGTGAGAGGAGTCCCGTGTCTGGTTATTTCCGTTACAGAATTTCTGGATTCGGTCTCCACGCTCAAGGCCCGCGATAGAAGCTATGCAATAGCTTAATTATTTGTTATATTCTATGGCGGTTTCTGCCTCCCACCGCCATCGTCAACTCACCCTGCCCTGCAGCGAGGCCAGTATCTGCGCCTCCACGGCGGCGACCCACGCGTCCCGCTCGGCGGCGCACGCGGCCGGCGTGCCCCCCGCGCCCACCTCCCACCGCCATCGTCAACTCACCCTGCCCTGCAGCGAGGCCAGTATCTGCGCCTCCACGGCGGCGACCCACGCGTCCCGCTCGGCGGCGCACGCGGCCGGCGTGCCCCCCGCGCCCACCTCCCACCGCCATCGTCAACTCACCCTGCCCTGCAGCGAGGCCAGTATCTGCGCCTCCACGGCGGCGACCCACGCGTCCCGCTCGGCGGCGCACGCGGCCGGCGTGCCCCCCGCGCCCACCTCCCACCGCCATCGTCAACTCACCCTGCCCTGCAGCGAGGCCAGTATCTGCGCCTCCACGGCGGCGACCCACGCGGTCCGCTCGGCGGCGCACGCGGCCGGCGTGCCCCCCGCGCCCACCTCCCACCGCCATCGTCAACTCACCCTGCCCTGCAGCGAGGCCAGTATCTGCGCCTCCACGGCGGCGACCCACGCGTCCCGCTCGGCGGCGCACGCGGCCGGCGTGCCCCCCGCGCCCACCTCCCACCGCCATCGTCAACTCACCCTGCCCTGCAGCGAGGCCAGTATCTGCGCCTCCACGGCGGCGACCCACGCGTCCCGCTCGGCGGCGCACGCGGCCGGCGTGCCCCCCGCGCCCACCTCCCACCGCCATCGTCAACTCACCCTGCCCTGCAGCGAGGCCAGTATCTGCGCCTCCACGGCGGCGACCCACGCGTCCCGCTCGGCGGCGCACGCGGCCGGCGTGCCCCCCGCGCCCACCTCCCACCGCCATCGTCAACTCACCCTGCCCTGCAGCGAGGCCAGTATCTGCGCCTCCACGGCGGCGACCCACGCGTCCCGCTCGGCGGCGCACGCGGCCGGCGTGCCCCCCGCGCCCACCTCCCACCGCCATCGTCAACTCACCCTGCCCTGCAGCGAGGCCAGTATCTGCGCCTCCACGGCGGCGACCCACGCGGTCCGCTCGGCGGCGCACGCGGCCGGCGTGCCCCCCGCGCCCACCTCCCACCGCCATCGTCAACTCACCCTGCCCTGCAGCGAGGCCAGTATCTGCGCCTCCACGGCGGCGACCCACGCGTCCCGCTCGGCGGCGCACGCGGCCGGCGTGCCCCCCGCGCCCACCTCCCACCGCCATCGTCAACTCACCCTGCCCTGCAGCGAGGCCAGTATCTGCGCCTCCACGGCGGCGACCCACGCGTCCCGCTCGGCGGCGCACGCGGCCGGCGTGCCCCCCGCGCCCACCTCCCACCGCCATCGCTTGCCGTCCAGACTGACTATCGTGAACTCGCACGACGTTGCACTCTCGGCATCTTTTAAAAAAAATTTTTTCTTTTATTTTTTTTTACTGCAAAGATAGGCTTGCGCTTGGTGACAATCAATGATGGAAAGCACTGAATATGAGGTATTTTAGGTAGGAGTGCGAGCGATCTGCTATTCAAAATCCTGATCGTATAATCAAAAGTTATAGTATTCCCTAAAGACTGGGTGTATGGTGGTCCCTAAAGATTTGTAGAAATTGACAGTGAGCAACTAACTTGGCTTAGGTAGCCCGTAAAAGTTAGGAACATTGGTGAAAACGGGTATTACTGTCACTTATTTTCAGTAAGTTATGTCAACTAATAGAGCTGCATGTTGACGCCAAATGTCGCCCAAATGCAACCGGCGGCCCAAATGTGTCTAGTGTGAAAACGTGTAGTGTAGAAAAAAAGTATCATCAATTCCTCACCCTCATCCCCGTCCTTCTTCACCCCGCTGCTCTTCATCCTCCGATGCCTCTTCTTGACATGGGGCGTGTCCTTGTCCGTGCCGTTGGTGCAGACGTCCACCTCGGAGGCCAGGGACTGCCTGCTGGAGGCCGGCTCCTTCATCGTGTCGAACGCTGATAGCAGCGCTTTGTCCGTCGCTCGCGTTGGCTTGTCTTTGTAACCTGAAAAGAGAGAAATACTTTATAACTACTGTGACAGTTTTAGAACCATCTTTTCACAGTTAAATTAATTTAGTACAACACACATCACTGATTTGGTACAACAATTTTCTGGTGGGAGGCTAGCCGTGGCTAGTTACCACCCTACCGTCAAAGGCGTGCCGCCAAGCGATTTGGCGTTCCGCCACGATGGCGTGTAGAAACCGATTAGGGGGTATGCGTTGAATCTACACTGACATACCCATTCCAAGTTAGCCCTCTACCATCTTAGACTACATCATCACTTACCATCAGTTGAGATAGCAGTCAAGGACTTTGTCAACAAATAAGAAAAAAACAATATTTTATGTGAAAAGGTAGTAATTTAAACTTTAGATCCAATAAAACCTATAGATAAGAGCCCCGTAGGAATTAAAAATTTCAATCCACGCAAACGAAGTCGCGGGCATCAACTAGTCAACTAGTTTTTAATAAAACAGTCTCACCTAGTGATAAACCCCCGATGCTATCGTGTATATCCATGCTGGTGTAGCCGTTGTAACCGGGAACTGTCGTGATGATGGACTTGGAGCCGCGCGGCTTCTGTCCCGGCACCTTCACTGTTACGTACTGGAGTGAAATCTCTTTGCCGTTCACATCTTCCATGTAATCCTGCAATAAATAATGTTTTTGCTTGCTAAAAATGTTTTTTATAATAGGTACATGCTGGGTACATGGTATTTTATGGTCAATGCACTTATTTTTGTGTTCAAAAAACACAAGTGAATAAGTAGCATTTATGATTTTATTAGACACTAGGTTATTCTAACTTGATGGATTTGCATTAATATATATATTAAATGTAACAAAGAAAAAAATTGTAATCACTAGAAATGAGTAAACCTTAGACACAAAGTACTGTATTATCAAGTTAGAAAAACAATAGACTGAAATATGCTAAAAGTAACTTACATGTAAACTAGGATGGTAAGTCAACCTCCCATCATCGCATAATGTGACATATTTCTTCTTCCACTCTTTATTCAATGCTTTACTGCTCTTCTTGTACAAGTAGCCCTGTTTCAGCGGAATTGCCCTTCCCGAACCCAGCTCGCCGTTCTTAAATCTATCATCACCCTTCTTTGAGGGAGTAAATAAATTGGATCTTCTTCTCGACTTCCTTGATGTTGTGGGGGTGGATGAGGGGGTGGGTAGATCCTTGACATCTTTGGAGGGTTGTAGGTTGTCCAAACAGTGTGGGGCGGTGAATTTGACGTTGTTGTTCTCCGTTGCGATGGAGACCAGGCCTGATGAGGAGCCGTGGCTGCCTAGGGAGTTCCCCCATCTCGAGGAAGTGTCAGATCCGTTCGTGCTGTGTATTTCGACGACGTGCGTGGATGATATTCCGCTGCTGTTAGACGACGCGTCGAATGACGAAGCCCCCCGGTGTAGGTGGTGTGATGACGCGGATAACGTGTGGTGACCACGTGGGAGGGAGTCCTGGAAATAAAGTGGTCTAATAAGTAACATTTTAAACTGGACATAACACATCTTTATGATTTGCATATGAACAAAGAAAAGGTTTAAATTTTTAAATACACTTTGAAAACATTGATAGAATAGATTTTTGACGATCTCCCTGACGCAGTAGTGAACGCTGTGGTCTTATGACTGAGAGGTCTCGGGTTTGATTCCCGGCAGGGGCAATTTGGGAATTTATAATTTCTAAATGGTCTCTGGTCTGGTGGAAGGCTCTGGTCGTGGCTATTTACCACCCTTCCATCAAAGACGTGCCGCCAAGCGAAAGGTACTCCTTCCAAATTAGCCCGCTAACGCCTTAGACTGCATCGTCACTTACCATCAGGTGAGATTGCAGCCCATGACTATAAAAAAAAATATAGGATTCAAATACCAACACAAACTAAAATTGACCCCAGCTGCATTGTTTTCGTTTTGCCATTCATTAAAAGTCAGCACCCAGACTTTTTTGTGAAAAACAGACATTCTTGTGAAATAAAAATCTTTAGTAAGTACTGATATTATAAATATGAAAGTTTGTGAGGAAGGATGGGTGGATGAATGTTTGTTAATTTTCACGCAAAAACTACTGGACGGGTTTTGATGAAATTTCACAATGTAATAGCTTATACATCAGAATAGCACATAGGCTACATTTAATCCCATAAAAACTAAAGAGTTCCCTCTGGAATCCTTAATCCGCGGAAGTCGCAGGCATTATCTAATAAAATAAGTAGGCAGGTATAATATAATATTCTTATGCTGAGTTACTTGCTGGCACTTCTCAGCAGAATCTGGTTTCTAAACTGTCGATAGTCTTGAGTCTTAACTCTTCACTTATCATTTAAAGTTTTAAACGCTGCAGATTGCTTGGCCTACATGAATAAAATTATAGTACATTTTTTTTTGTAAGCATTAAATAAATGCATAAATAAACAAGGTGGGTTATTACTGTTTTGATATTACTAATACTATTGCAAGGTCATGTTTATCGAGCCAGGTTATCTGAATTAGGCTGATATGATTTGATAACAGCGAAACTGCTTGTTTCACATATCCATATCTTAATCTATTCCCTCTTGCTACTTGCATTCAGAGAGGATTCACTCTATTGATAATTTTCAGTATTTCATTATGATCGTAGAACAACGATGGATCTGTATTCTATCAACTTTACAGTACAGCCATTTGAAATAATTTCCAAAGCTTTGTTGTCATAACTTTTTAAATAAAAAATCTGTAGCAATGAAATTTCACATATACAGAGCTGTGAAAAAATATAGACTCAAATCATTTTTTCAATGTTTTAAAGATTAAACTCAACAAACTTAAGCTGTAACAAAGTCATCTAATACTAAATATGCCCACATGCATGGTACGTATAAAACGGTTTGTTTCTGCGTTACCTTAACGTTGAGCGCAACGGTTGTTGTCACACGTATCAACTTGCACTGTGAATAATTATAAACTCAGTCGCAATTAGAACGTGATAAGAGAAAGTGCTTGCATCTTTTATTTGTTATTTAAGAAGTTTATATTGACGAGTTTGTATTTTTTGTGGTGATTATATTTTAATTACTTTGGATAATGCCTCGTGGTAAACAATTAAGTGATATAGAAAAACAAAGAATTATCGATTTGAGAAGCTGTGGTAAAACTCGAAGACAAATAGCCGACATTATTGGTAGATCACAGAGTGTGGTAAAGAACTTTTTGAAGCTAGGAATTGAGAATTATGGCAAAAGTAAACGATCTGGCCGACCTCCTAAGTTTTCTTCTACCGTGAAACGCGCCGTTCTAAGGGAATTGTCGAACACTGGAGCATCATCATCGGCGCTGTTGCACAGATATAACTTAGATTGTGATCCGAGTCTTATTAGGAAGTGGGCAAAAGCATCCCGATATTTGAAATATCGGAAATATCTTAGTAAACCAGCCTTGAAAGAGCATCACGTTACAGACTGACTTAAATTCGCAGAAAAATATTTAAAAAAGGACTAGATTTTTGGCAACACGTTATTTTTTGCGATGAAAAGAAGTTTAATTTTGATGGTCCTGACGGTTTCAAATATTACTGGCATGATTTAAGACACGACACAAAGATAATGTCACGTCGAGCACGCGGAGGTGGATTGTCATGGTATGGGGCGGCATCACTGGCCATCTAAAGACGGAATTGGTGTTTTGTAATGGTCGAATGAACGCTGCTAATATCAAGATCTGCTACATGATTACCTTTTACCTTTCATAACCCTGACTGAAGACGAAAATATTATTTTTCAACAAGACAACGCTCCGATACATGTTGCTGAAAGTACAAAAAAGTGGTTGTATGACTTTGGTATATCGACATTACAATGGCCAGCGTGTAGTCCGGACTTAAATCTGATGGAGAATGTGTGGGGGATTCTAGCAAGGAAAGATTACGATAGAGAAAAGCCTCCTATAAATGATATTCAACAACTCAAACAGAGACTGCAATCTTCTTGGTCTGAAGTTCCATCCACTGTAGTTAAGAAGTTAATGGATAGCGTACCTAACAGATTAATAGACGTTATTAAAAATAAGGGTAAATGGACAAAATATTAGCTAAATATAACATGCATTATGTACGCTGAGTTTATAATTTTTCACAACGAACATCCATTGAATTTTTTATTTTTTGGTTTTTTTTTTCATCACACAAAAATATAAAAATGATCTATTTATATAAAGAGAATAATGACTTTGTAGCATTTACTGGACGAAACGATATTTAATAATTGGTACTTATTTTATAATAAAAATTGAAAATATTATTGAGTCTATATTTTTTCACAGCTCTGTATATACCCATTAAAAAGATTCTGTTTTAAAACAGTAAACAAATAAGAATTGTTATTTAAATGTCCGAATATGCCAAAGAGTCATTTTTGGACTTCTTGCAAATGTCACGTATTTGACAGTAAGGTAGTAACTAGCCATGGCTAAAGACTCCCACCAGATCAGACTACAATTCTGAAATTAAAATTCTGGTTTAAATAAAAAAGAATCTTCCAATCTGGAAGTCTTGGAACTTCAAACTTATTTTTAACCAATTTCCAAAAAAGGAGGTTTTTAATTCGCCCCTTATCTTTTTATAGTTTTAGTTGGTTCAATCAAAAATCAGAACTGATTGCTTATACATATATATATTATGTTGAGTAAAGTTATCATTTTATGAAGGATATAGAATAAGAGATAAAAAGATTTATGAGATTCAAGATAAGGTAAGTAGTATTTTACTTAGAAATGACACAAAATTATAAAGTTTTTATCAAGTTATCAGATATGACTCAGTCAACTGCTAAGTTGGAAAAAACTTTATTAGCTTATCTATAATCTAAATTTCTTTGAACTATGATTGAAGCAGGGCTGGCAGATTGTTAAAATATGCAAATAATATAAATAATGTACACAATAATGGTACAATTTTTTTAAAAACAAATCGGTTGCAGTTTCTACCACCTTTGAATCCTGGATTCTGATGTATCCATGGGAAACTAAACTTAAAATAATGCCTAAATCTTAACAGAATATGGATTTTGCAATTCACTGCACAAATCAATGTAATAAATAATGCCTCATTTTAGTATTTGTAACAATTTTTTTTATTCATCGAATTCATTGAATTCCTCCTGCAAGACAATTCAGTATAATTTTGGACCCTGGTAGCTCTAGATTCTAATCATTGTACAGTTGTATTAATTTTAATTGCATACAATTTTCAATTATACTTTAAAGGAAATTGATGTCATTAATCATTAAATATATATAAAAGTTTTCAACAAAATCTGTGTTCTTAAGTAGGTACATCTCTTCAAAATACAGCCCCAATTTTTATTACCTAACTAGGTACATATATGATACTTATTTGCAGATTAAGTGTTAGTGTATGTATTCTCACAAACATAATTTATTAATAGTATTTAGCATTGTTATGTTAAATGAACATCATTGAATACTACTACTAACTATAACTTGTATAAGTACCTACTCCTCTACTAATCTAAGTGATGAAAAATAACATCATTAACAGGCTATTAAAATCTAAAACAGATTTCCGTGCAGCAACTACACTATTAAAACAAAATTCGCTAAATAGCCTCAATGAAGCGTATAATGATCGACACAGTACTTAAATTCAAATGCCTTACCTTGTAAAGGAATGTGGAATGGTTGTGGCTGGGGGAGTTGGCTAAAGGCTGAGGAGTTACAGGCCTCGAACCTCCAGAAAGGCACTGGGAAGACGCTGACAGCCTCGTACCAACGATCTTCTGGCACGCTGCAAAAAACACCACGCAAACTAAAAAACACGCTCGCTACATAAATAGACAGCGGTTGTAAGTTCGCAATTTCGATTCAAAACACAAGAGCTTTGTTTATCCCAAACGGTAAATAACGTTCGATAAAGAATTCAACGCACATTCAAATTTAGCCGATTTTCGTCGATCGCGTTCCTCAGCTCTTTGTATGTTGTAGCACGAACTCCGACGCCTCAGGCTCGATATAGGCGACATGTTAGACTTGAAAATGAGCGTTTTATCCATTTCGCCATTCAGAAAACTAAATATTCGCGCCGTAAAACTTAAAAACTTGAAAAATTATCACACAAACTTTATCACTTTACCGGCGTACATGGAATGTCAAAAAAATTGTAAACAATGCGGAACGAATGACCGAATGAAAACAAGCGCATGACAACGACCGCACAGCCAGGCGCCGGTGTTACCACTGCGTAATGCTCGTCTCCCCACGCGGCGAAATATCAACCACCTATCGGAATCGGATCCTATCCGATATCATCACTTCATCACGCAGGCTGTAGCGTCACGCGAAATACGAGTCGTATCCAACGTAAAAACAATGTTATGTAATGGAATGCGGTAATAATCATAGAGTTGAATGAATTAATTGGGCGTAAATTGACTCCGTTGGCCGATTCACACTATAATATTTATATCCATGACAACTTTCAAATTAAATTAATAAATTAGTGTTCGTGGATCTTTAATTAGACATGTATAATATCGAATTTTACTTAATTATTAAGTAATATAATGATATCTATATAATACTAGCAGACGCCCGCGACTTCGTCCGCGTTCTTATATTGTTGAAATTTTTCCTGAATTTTCTTTGCTTTAAACCTCACGGAGCCCGAGACCTTTCCAACGAATGCAAAACCATGGAAATCGGTTCGTGCGTTCTGGAGTTATAGCGTCAGGAAGGAAAACCGGACTTATTTTTATATAGTAGATAAAGATAATAAACTGCATAGATTTATTTTTGTTATACTTGTGTTAATTATGTTAAGGCATAACAGTTACGTATTTTTAGTTACCTACGTAGTTGGTTAGTTGCCAACGAATAATAGGTCCCAATCTAAAATGAAAGTTGCGGGCAAAAGCTAGTTATTATTATAAATTTCTGTTAAAGAATACCAACACTTTATGGAACTAGTTATCTTTAAGAATTATAAATTAGGCACAATCATTGTTTAGTTTTGAAAATCGCTTCAATATCTTTTGAAGAGTAAAAAAATATCTTTATGTCCTATTGAAGATTGACTAAATCAAGACAGAAAAGTGATTTTTATCGCTGCTAAATCGTCGATCAGATTCGATTCTCAATTACTAGCAATTAGTTCCTTTATTTACATAAATAATTATTTTACTAGGATACTTGATTTCCTTATTACCTGTTCATAGGTATTTAGGCTATTTTTATTGGTAGAAAGTTTATTTTGTTTTGTTTTATAATTATCAGATAATGACCTAATTAGCTGTAGTAAATTAATAAATTGATATTGTGTAAACGTAATGTTAAGAGAGTATTTGTATCTCGCTCACACGCCTTATGCATCATAATGCTATACTGCTTTATAACCTGTCTCACTCACATTATAATGCTATGCTGTTTTATAACCTGTCTCGCTCACATTATAATGTCATACTGTTTTATAACCTGTCTCGCTCATATCATAATGCTACACTGTTTTATAGCTCTGTCTCACTCATATCCATTGTTTATGTATTGCTGTACTATTCTAACATGTTAAATAAACGGTTGCGAGATACCGAGTTGCGAGCGCTCCCAAGCAAATAAAAATAGCCCACTTTGGGGTCCAGTCACGCACTTCACTCGCTGACTTGAGAGCGATCACATCTCCGCGCTTCAAAGAAGAACCAAGGTGTTTCATTTCACCTCGCCGCTCCCCGCATCCCTTCGCTGTGGTTTGGACCCTCCAAAATCCACCACATGTCCCTTTAACCTTATGATAAATTAACGTAATATATTTACAAAAAATTTAAAAAACAAAATTTTTTCGTGATTTGCGTTTTGCCCGAATTTAGAATAACAATATAATATTTATTTCGTCGTCGAGTCGTCACGTGTGCCGGATGGACGTCTCCGAACAAGTTTTACTGTGCACGGACCGATCAACAACCTCTCGAGTATCTGAAGCGTTTTGTTCTAAAACGATCCCAGATATCGGCCCGCACCGCGCAGTCGCGATCGCGTTCGCGGTACGGCGGGGACCACCTTCCCCCCTGTACGAGCGCCCGGCCCTCCGCGGGGCTGACGGTCGCACGTCGGCACATGTCCCGTGAGACATGGACCAGGATCCGGATCCTGGACACCAGCGTGGCCCGCCGCCACACCAGGACCCTACGGCCGCTGCCCGTATTCTGGCTCGGCAACGATCCCGATCGACATCGTTTGATGCCAGTCGCGATCGACATCGCCGGTTAGAGGAGCGAGGTGCGCCGAGCGAGAGGCGAGATGAGACTCGTCCGACACGCTCGACCACCACTGCGGCCCCGCATCCCCACCGCCCCGGCCCTGCCACCTGCGGGCCTTCGACGCCCGCTACCGCTTCCGAGGTAAATATAGATACCCCGCAACGCGCAGCTCGGCCGCCGCTTGCGGCCAGCCGAGCGCCAGCGGCTGCGCCTACTGGACCTCCGGCGACCGCACCGAGCTTTGCAGCTACGGACGTCCGCCCAACCACCACTGCCCAGCCGTCGCCAGTCCCGCCTCCGGCGGCCAGGCCGAGCAGATCCCCCAAGTCGGACTTGGAGTCCGACTTTATTATCGTGTCCCGTCTTGTACAGGCGGGCGCGATATCGGAGGATCTCGCCAGGGTCGTCGCCGTGAGCCTTAATGACAGGCAACGGCTGTTGGACCAGACAGGGGCTCTCACGCCTACTGAAGAAGAGATGGAACAAGCGCGGAACTTTGCAGCGCTCACCCCGATTCCGCAGGCCGCGCCAACGACGCTCAAACGTCAGCGCACCGAGCTGGACCTGGAGGCTGTCAACAAACAGCCCCGTACTCTCAGCCAAGACCCGCTCCCCCCGAGAGACCCGCGACTCCGAGCCCGCGCCGCTACGAGAGTGGTGGCTATGGACACGGAGGAACCCGGCGCCCCCCCCGCGCAACCATCGGCCTCCTTCGCCGACGCCGCGCGATCCCCGCGGCAGTCGGCGGGGGGCCCCCCGCCCCCTACCCCTGACCGTGCTCACCAAGCCGACCCTACCGGCCAGGCAAGCCAGCCCGGACCGAGCAGCCAAGCCCCGCAACCGCCACCCAAAGCGCCCACAGGACCCGCGCAACCGAAGTACCCGCCCCTAATAGTGGAGTCCCTGCCAAACTGGGCCCACCATTTCAGGGCCTTGAAGGCAAAATTAGGCAGAGCGCCGAACGCCCGCCCCTTCGGTAAGGGCATAAAGTTTAGCCCCAAGGAGGAAACGGAATACCGCCTAGTACAGAGATACCTCTCGGACCTGGAGAAGACCGAGAGGATCTCCTGGTTCTCCTACTCCTTGCCTCAGGAGAGGAGCCTCAAGGTGGCCATCCGCGGCGTCCCGGTCGACACGGAGCCACAAGAAATCGAACAGGAACTCCGCAGCCTCGGCTTTGAGCCGGAACTTGTGCGCCCAATCAAGGCGCGCAAGGGCCGCCCAGGCTGCATTTATTTCGCCGTCCTCAAAAGAACTCCAGACTTAACCCCGGCCATATACGAGGTGGCAGAACTCCTGTGCATGCCCGGCGTGCGTATAGAAGCCTGGCGCGGAAAAAAGGGGCCAGCTCAGTGCCACCGGTGCCAGCAGTTCAGGCACTCGAGCCACAACTGCCACCGGAGGCAAGCCTGCGTGCGCTGTGGTGGGGAACACAGCGCCCACGAGTGCCCCCGTCCACGCGAGGAGCCCGCCACCTGCGCCAACTGCGGGGGACCCCATCCGGCCAACCTCACTTCATGCCCCGTGTTCCGCCGCGAGGCTCGGAACAAGCGCGCGGGCACAGTTGCGAGCACCACGGGCGCCGGCGAACCTCGGGACAAATCCAAGTCCCGAGTCGAAGACGCCGCGCCCACCCAGCCGGAGGGGTCCAACATCAGGACCCCGGCCAACGACCCGACCCCACGATCGGGGGCTCCTCCAAAAAAGCGTAAGCCCAAACACAGGAGGAAGAAACAGACGCAGCAGGGCGCTCCTCCAACGGCTGCCCCTCCAACCGCGCCCAGTGGTCCGAATAGTGAGAGACAGCAACAGCAGCAACAACAACGACAACAACACAGCCAACCTACGCAGAGGACGTCGGACGGCCGGATGGTCGCTATCGAATCGGCCATCCAGATCCTGACCGACGTCCTCCAAGCCCTGCGTGCAGGCGCAGATCCTGCAGCTGTGGTTCTCAGAGGGATGAGCGAACTCCTCAGCCTTCGCTAGTCCCCTGAGAACCATATACTGGAACGCCTGCGGACTCCGCAACAAGGCCACGCTCCTCCGAGCCCTACTCGCAGAACAAGACGTGGACGTGGCCCTGATTTCGGAGACACTTCTTGCTCCGACGACCCAGGTGAAGTTCCCGGGATACCACCTCTACAGACTTGACTACCCAACTACTGACGGTCAAGCAAGGAGGGGCCTAGCTGTGCTGGTGAGACGCCGAATCGTGCACCAGCTACTTCCGCCACTGCAGACAAACTCTCTGCAGGCCCTTGGCGTCGAGCTGTTGATCGGCGACTCGCCTCACCGTCTCTTCGCCGTTTATCGCCCCCCGTCAGAGAGACTGGTTCTCGCGGAAGTTCACCACCTGCTGGACTCTAGCATTCCCACGGCGCTTGCAGGGGATTGGAATGCAAAAAACCCCGCGTGGCACTCCAGTCGGACATGCCACACGGGGAGGATCCTCCTGCACGACGCCGACACTCAGGGTTACACAGTGACTGCACCGGACTCTCCAACTCACTACCCCTTCAATGACGCCTTCATGCCTGATGTCATCGACATCGTTATCACAAAGGGCCTGCGCTCCTTACCAGCGCTGGAACCCCTCTGCGATGCCATGGGCTCAGACCATGTACCCGTCCTGGCAACCTTCAACAAGGAGGCCAGATCCATTCCACAACCCAAACCAAGAAGAACCATCAACTGGAAAGACTTCGAAAATACTCTCCAAGGCGCGAGCTTGTACAGACCCACCTCAACGTCAGAACAGGTAGAATCAGCAGCCCAAGAACTCTCCGCAGCGATCGGCGCGGCCCTGGCAGAGGCCACCAAAGAGCTCTCTTCAAACCAGAAGCCCCCTCTATCAAGGGAACTCAAGGACCTGATAGAGCGCAAAAGGAAAGTCCGACGCCAATGGCAGGAAACCCGATGCCCAGTCCTCAAAGCTCTTCTCAACAAGCTGACCGCCAAAATCAAAGGAGCGCTCAGGGAAAAAGCGACTGAAGACTGGGACAACACAATCGAATCCGCGGCGGATGACATAACATCGCTGCACAGACTTTGCAGATCCATCACAGGAGCTAAAGAACCAATCCGACCGCTGTTACATCCAGATGGAAACCTGAGATACCGCGCAGAAGATAGAGCAGGAATCCTGGCGGACCACCTTGAACAACAATTCAAGCCATTTCCATCACAAGATGTCTCTCACACGGAACTTGTAGAGAAACATGTGGCGGACTATTTCTCCACAAGACGGACGGATGAAGAAACCTCTATCTTCTTCACTCCGAATACGGTCAAACAAGCCATTCGCAAATTGAAGACAAGAAAAGCTCCCGGAGTCGACGGCGTTACCAATGCCGCCCTCCGCCATCTTCCACGCCCCACAATCGTTGCGATCACCAACCTATACAACGGAGTCCTGAGAACAGGATGCTTCCCTAGTGCCTGGAAGACAGGCATAGTCATAATGCTTCCGAAGCCAGGAAAGAACGTTCTAAAGCCGGAAAGCTACCGGCCCATAACACTCCTTCCCACGATCTCCAAGCTCTTTGAAACCCTGCTCTTAAAAGAACTCACTCCACATCTCACACCCCGCCCGGAACAGTTCGGCTTCCGAGCCGAACATAGCACAACTCAACAGCTAGCCAGAGTACTACATATCATAACATCAGTGCTCAATAAAAAAGAGAAGGCCGTAGCAGTACTACTAGATATGGAAAAAGCGTTCGACCGTGTGTGGCACAGCGGACTGCTCTACAAGATTACCACCACGACGACGCCCTACCAACTAGCCCGGATAATAAAATCCTTCCTGGAGGGTAGAAGCTTCAGAGTTAGGGTGGACTCTGTTCTCTCCCCCGAGAAGCCCATCGAAGCGGGCGTACCACAAGGCAGCTGCCTTTCGCCTGTGCTGTACGCCCACTACACAGACGATATCCCAGCGCCTGATAACATTACCCTGGCCCTCTACGCTGACGACGCAGCATACGTTGCCTCGTCACTCAACCGCAACCACGCGGCGAAGAAGGCCCAGCAGACTCTAGATCTCCTCCCGCCCTGGCTCCAGAAATGGAGGCTACGCGCGAACCCAAAAAAGACGCAAGCCATCATCTTTGGTCCCAATATCAAGAACCCTCCACCGGAACTCACACTGCTTGGAGAGACCATACCATGGATCCAAACAGTGAAGTACCTAGGCCTCACCATTGACAATAATCTGTCCATGCGCCAGCATGTCAAAAAGACCGCCGCCCAGACACGCGCCGCAACAAACGCACTCCGCCCGGTGCTCTCCTCACGGCTCCCGCTACGCACTAAGCTCGGCGTATATAAAACGTACATACGCAGCCGACTAACATATGCCGCACCCGCATGGTACGCGTTAGCGAGCGAGCCGACCAGAAAGATCCTGCGCGCACAGCAATCAGTGGCCCTGAGGAGGATCACGGACGCCCCCCGATACGTAAGAAACTCGACCATCCAGAGGGACTTACGTATCGAGGACCTGGATGGTTTCATCGGCCGGCTGTCGAAGCTGCTCTTCGCCCGGGCCGATAGCTCTAATCACCCACACATCCGCCAAATTGCTCCATGGCACGCCCGCCCGCCGGACCGAAGGGCGCTCCCCCGGGATCTTCTCCCGGCCGGGAGCTCCAGCGCCGAAGAGACAGACAATTAAACAGAGATCATACAACGGACCCCGAAAGGGGCCTATCCAGGGACCGCGCCGTTTTTGCGGCGCGCGATAGATATCATCCGCAGGGGGCAGAACCGCCCCGAACGGATCTCCCCACCTCATTCCAGAGGTGTGCGAAGACCAAGCAACTCCAGTCACGCACTTCACTCGCTGACTTGAGAGCGATCACATCTCCGCGCTTCAAACAAGAACCAAGGTGTTTCATTTCACCTCGCCGCTCCCCGCATCCCTTCGCTGTGGTTTGGACCCTCCAAAATCCACCACAGTGCATGGTCCTTCGAGCCGGATCCAGCGAGCCAGCCAACCAGGGAGACCAGCTACCAGTCAGCGAAGATCAACGGGCAGTTTTGAAGAATCAACCTGCAGCTTCGGAACGAGTTCCGCGGGCCGGGAAGAGACTTCGAGTGAAGAACTGCATTCCGAAGATCGCGTCAAGAGGGCTGCCAAGCGGACGAAAAGGACATCGACCATCGCTGCGGGTGCATTGAGGTGGCGCTCTGCGTCGCTGAAGACCGCGAGGCTGTTGGGAAGATCGTTTCGCCGCGCCGCAGAAGACTCCAGAGGGTCTACGGCACCACGAAGAGGACATCGACCATCGCTGCGGGTGCATTGAGGTGGCGCTCTGCGTCGCTGAAGACCGCGAGGCTGTTGGGAAGATCGTTTCGTCGCGCCGCTGAAGACTCCAGAGGGTCCACAACACCACGAAGAGGACATCGACCATCGCTGCGGGTGCATTGAGGCGACGCTCTGCGTGGCCGAAGACCGCGAGGCTGTTGGGAAGATCGCTTCGTCGCGTTGAAGAACTCTAAGCGGTTTACCGCTGCTCTTCTGTTCACCACCTAACGGTGCCAAACGGTGAACAGGGAGTTAAACGCCTAACGGCGGGAGCAGTATACCAGACGGTACTGCCAGCTTGCCTTCATTGGCTATAAGTCTGTAACAGTCTGATCGCGCCAGTACGGTGCAAGCAAGAAGGTGGCCTCCTGGAAGGCACGCTGACGGTGCGAGCATTACCCCCTCGTACCCGAGCAACACCTTCGAACTTGTGCTCTCTGCCGGGCGATTCCCACCTACCTTACCCTATTTCCATCCCTGGGAGAGCGTGTCTTTCGGGACCCTCAAACAGGACTGCTAGGGCTGCTAGGGAGGTAGGGCCGTAGGGCAGTAGGGAAGTTAGGACCAAGAAGAGTAAGGACCTAAACGACAGGATGAGCACCGTCGAAACCCGAAGCAAGAAGGCGCAGCCTAAGGAGAAGGAGTCTAGTGAAGAATCCACGAGCACGGACACAGAAGCAACCACTAGCACCGAGCAAACTACAAGCTCGGAGAACACAGATGACACGGAGAGCACAGCAAAAGCCAAGACAAGCTCTACGAGTCAAACAAAGAAAGCCACGGGGTCACGCGCCTCTCAAACTAAACGCGCCGAGCTAGAAGCGCGATTGGAATTAGAAAAGAAAACGATAGAAAAGGCGAACGCTGAAGCCGCCGCTGCTCGCACTCGACTAGAGCTAGCGCAACTCGCCGACCACTCCGACGCCGAAGATGAAGTCGAGCAAGTCGAGACAGAGGACCCAGCGCCAGCACCTTCCAAGCAAGATACTGAGCTGAATCAAGGCATTGACATGCTAACAAAGTTATTATCGAAAGCTATGAAGCAGTCGAATCAAGACATTAAGCCAAAGAAGCCGCCCGCTTACATGAGTGACCTTCCAATTTTCGACGGAGATCCCATCAATTGGATACCTTTCATAAAGCACTACGAGAGCACCTCGTCGTACTTCATTGATATTGAAAATATTTCAAGGTTAAGAAAAGCTCTTAAGGGACAAGGCAAAGAAGCTGTCAAATCACTGCTGTATACAAGTGCAACGCCGGAAAGTATACTCACAGAACTAGAAAGAAGATTCGGTCAACCAACATACATCATCAAAGGACTGATAGCAGAACTTCATAAGCTACCTCGTATGTCAGAAGACCTTAAAGGCATAGGCGCATTCGCTAGCGCGGTATTTAACACGGTAGACACCATCAAGCAACTCGACCAACTGGAATACTTATATTCAACAGAGATATCAGATAAGATCGTGGACAAGATGAACACTTTGGTCAGATTCCGGTGGCAGGAATTCAAAGCAAATAGAAAGAGAGAACCAATGCTAAACGTGTTGGCTGAGTTTCTAACAAAAATATCTAACGACTTTGACGAACCAAGCTTGACCGAAAGAACTCGAGTCAAAACAGAGAACTCAAAATATCAACCATTCCGGAAGGGAAGAGTTCACGTAGCCCAGCTCGAGGATAGCGACTCGGATTCAAGTTATGACAGTGAGCTCGAAGAAGAGATGAGGATAGTACTCGCAACTTCAACCTCGTCGATAAATGAAAAATGCCCGGTATGTGAACAAGCTCACGAAATCACAAAATGCAATAAATTTAATAACGAAACAGTAAAAGACAGATGGGAGACAGTCAAGAAGCTCAAGATGTGTTTCAAGTGCTTGAAAAAGAACCACAGACATCTCGCCTGCAGAGCCAAGCCGTGCGGAAAAGAAGGCTGTGTAAGGAAACATCACGAACTCCTGCATCAAGATAACCCCAAACAGGAAGTGAATAAGATAGTTTCAGTTAACCACATAGGCACGTCCAGAGCATATTTAAAGATCGTACCAGTGGAACTAAGTGGACCAAAAGGATCGACCACAATAATGGCTCTATTAGATGAGGGTTCTACAGTAACGCTCTTACTAGATGAAACAGCTGACCAAATAGGAGCCACGGGTCCAAGCAGAAACCTAGTAATAGAAGGAATTGGAGGCCATCAAGTAGAAACAGAACAATCGAAGCATATCAAAGTAAGGATAAAAGGGTTGTTCTCAAGGAGTTACGAAGATATACAAGCGCATACTATAGATCAACTTAACTTGCGATCACAGTCCGTGAGGAAAGAGGATATAGAAGATTGCCCTCATTTGAAGGACATTGAGGATCAGCTCGTATATAATGGAGCTCCACCCAAACTACTCATAGGCCAAGATAATTGGCACCTCATAGTGACAAGAGACCTTAAGGCTGGTAATCCGTCGAAACCAGTGGCGTCCCTAACGAACCTCGGATGGATTCTACACGGGTTCAAAACTCAAGCTACGAAACCCGTGCTATTCATTAATCATGTTTTCGAAAAGAAGAACGAAGACATAGACCAATTAATAAAGAATTATTTCAGTTTGGATTCATTGGGAATAACACCAAAGAAACCAGTGAACGATCCAGAGCAACGAGCCTTGGCAATCTTAGAAAAAACGACTCAAAGATTACCTGAGGGAAGATTTGAATGTGGATTATTATGGCGAACCGAAAGCGAAACTATGCCGCCCAATAGAAACAACGCTTTACGCCGATTGCAAGGCATAGAAAACAAATTCAAGAAAAATGATGAATTCAAAATTAAATACAGCGAGCAGATAAAGAATTTACTATCAAGTGGGTACGCTGAACCAGCCACCAACGAACCTACAACGCCTAGAACGTGGTATTTACCACATTTTGCTGTGATACACCCTCAGAAACAAAAGATGAGAATTGTCTTCGACGCTGCCGAGCGAACTCAAGGGAAAAGTTTGAACGACGCTCTGTTGTCCGGACCCGATCTGCTGCAATCATTATTCGGCGTTCTTATCAGGTTCCGCCAAGGCCCCGTTGCCATAGCAGCGGACATAAAAGAAATGTTCCTGAGGATTTTAATCCGCGAAGAAGACCGCGACAGCTTGCGATTCTTATGGAGAGAGAACGAAGCTGACAAAGAACCAAGAGAATTCAGAATGAAGTCGTTGATCTTCGGAGCAACATCGTCACCTTGCTCGGCGATTTATGTTAAGAATAAAAATGCCCAGGATTTCCGCGAGAAATACCCAGAAGCCGTGAACGCAATCGAACGATGTCACTACATGGACGACTATCTACAGAGCTTCAATACCACGGAAGAAGCAATGAAAACCAGTAGAGAGGTAGACCTAATACACAAAAGTGGAGGTTTCGAACTACGGGGATGGACGTCCAACCACCCGTTAACCGTTGGAGACTTAGAAAATGATCAACCCGATCGTGTCCAAATAAGCGACCATAACCAAATTGGGAAAACACTTGGAATGTTATGGCAAACAAGCAACGACGCGCTAAAGTTCACCATGAATCTGCGAAACACACCAGAGGACGTCATTCGCGAGCTAAGACCACCGACCAAGAGAGAAGTCGCAAGCGCCGTAATGTCGGTGTTCGACCCTTTGGGTTTAGCCACGCCGATTTTAATACAAGGAAAGACCTTGATCCAACAGTTGTGGCGTACTGGCATAGGATGGGACGAGTCAATACCAGAAGACTACAGAGAACACTGGGCGAAGTGGCTGAAGAGCCTCGAGTGCCTTGAGAGACTCGACATACCAAGGTGTACAGACTCGAAAGATGAGGGGGAGCTGCACACCTTCGTAGACGCCAGCGAGAATATTTACGCAGCGGCAACATATTGGCGAACAACCCATGAAAACGAAGTTAAAGTTAAATTAATAGCTGCGAAGGCCAAAGTGGCACCATTAAAACCCACGTCGATACCACGATTGGAACTACAAGCTGCATTGTTAGGCTGCCGTTTAGCCTCCAGTATACAAAATGAAATGGACAACAATATAACAAGAAAATATTATTGGTCAGACTCCAGAACCGTACTAGCATGGATAAAATCCGAACCACGAACATTCAAAACGTTCGTTGCACATCGACTGGCTGAGATCGAAGACCTCACCAAAGCTTCAGAATGGAGATATGTCCCTACAAAACATAACGTCGCTGACGATGCCACCAGAACTTCTCCGAAAAACTTCGATATCAATCATCGATGGTTTAATGGACCTGAATTCTTGAGACGAGACATTCAAGAATGGCCTCAAGATCACAGCGAACGTCCACCGTTACTTACTGGTGAAGAGAGAGCTCAAACAGTTGCCACCATTCGTCACGTGGATATACCAATACCTAACGTGGAACAGTTTTCATCATGGATACGTTTCTTGCGAGCCACGGCACGTTTTCTGCAAAGCGTCGACCGTTTCAAGTCTCTCGTAAAAAGGACTGACAACGTCATCACCACGAAGCGAATAACGAAAGATAAAAGCTGGAAACCAAACCGAGCCAAGAAAAATCTTCAGAAAAACACTAAAACTAAACTTCAAAAATCGCCTTCAATTCAAACTCCAAGAGTGGATATTCAAAGCCTGCCAATTAAATACATCCAACAGGCGGAGAAATTAATAATCATGAAAATACAAAACGACAGCTTCAGAAAGGAACTTCAGAGTCTACGAGAAAATAAACGATTCAACCGAGATTCCCGCTTAAAGAGATTCACCGCCATCATGCAAGATGACGTTATGCATCTGGAAACCAGATTATTCGCCGCCAGTGATGTAAGCTCATCCTACAAAAAACCGATGATAATCGATGGAAAACATCCAATCACCCGATTGATCTTGAAACACTACCATCAAGAATACAATCACGGCAACCACAGCACGGTGATGAACGAAATACGACAAAAATACTTCGTTACATCTCTGCGAAATAGCATCAAGATGATAGCAAGAGAATGTCAATGGTGCAAAACACACAAGGCCATTCCTGTCACAGCACCCATCGGAAACTTACCAGCGGAACGTCTAACGCAGAAACAGCACCCATTCACATGCACCGCCGTAGACTATTTCGGTCCGATAACAATAACTGTGGGAAGAAAGACGGACAAGCGCTGGGTAGCCTTATACACGTGTTTAACAACGCGCGCAGTACACCTCGAAATTGCTACATCGTTGTCAACGGATAACATGATCCTCACGCTGAGAAGAATGATCGCACGCCGAGGAAAACCGAAAATCTTGTTCAGCGATAATGGGTCGAATTTCGTAAAAGCAGACAAGGAGCTGGCCAACGAATTCGAGAAAATGAAAGACAAAACCGAGGAAAAAGGTATCCGGTGGAAATTTATACCCCCGGGGGCCCCACATATGGGAGGAGCATGGGAAAGATTAGTGCGATCGGTGAAAACCGCATTAGTCGCCACCTTGACCGGACGACATCCTCGCGAAGAAATATTGCATACTTTATTATTGGAAGCTGAGCATCTTATAAACTCAAGACCGATAACGGAAGTATCCTTGGACCCAGACGACCAAGAAAGTCTTACTCCCAATCACTTTCTTATTGGAAGGTCGAGCGGCACTTATCGTATGGGCGACTTCACCGACGATGAGCTCATCGGACCCACTACCTGGAAAACCGTGCAACGACTCACCGACCACTTCTGGAAGCGCTGGCTCACGGAATACCTACCGATTATTTCACCTAGATATCGGAATCAGCATGACGGGTTCCTAAACCCTGAAATCGGCGACATCGTGATCATCGTTGATAGCTCACTACCACGAGGCACGTGGCCCAAAGGCGAAATTATAAAGACTTACCCTGGCACAGACGGACGGATACGAATAGTCGATGTTCGCACTATCGCCGGCATCCTGAAAAGACCCGTTTCACGTCTAATAAGAATAACGCAATCTTCCGCCCCAAAGTAAAGTGCTCCAGATCTACATCTCCGCACGAGGGGGAGAATATTGAAGATTGACTAAATCAAGACAGAAAAGTGATTTTTATCGCTGCTAAATCGTCGATCAGATTCGATTCTCAATTACTAGCAATTAGTTCCTTTATTTACATAAATAATTATTTTACTAGGATACTTGATTTCCTTATTACCTGTTCATAGGTATTTAGGCTATTTTTATTGGTAGAAAGTTTATTTTGTTTTGTTTTATAATTATCAGATAATGACCTAATTAGCTGTAGTAAATTAATAAATTGATATTGTGTAAACGTAATGTTAAGAGAGTATTTGTATCTCGCTCACACGCCTTATGCATCATAATGCTATACTGCTTTATAACCTGTCTCACTCACATTATAATGCTATGCTGTTTTATAACCTGTCTCGCTCACATTATAATGTCATACTGTTTTATAACCTGTCTCGCTCATATCATAATGCTACACTGTTTTATAGCTCTGTCTCACTCATATCCATTGTTTATGTATTGCTGTACTATTCTAACATGTTAAATAAACGGTTGCGAGATACCGAGTTGCGAGCGCTCCCAAGCAAATAAAAATAGCCCACTTTGGGGTCCAGTCACGCACTTCACTCGCTGACTTGAGAGCGATCACATCTCCGCGCTTCAAAGAAGAACCAAGGTGTTTCATTTCACCTCGCCGCTCCCCGCATCCCTTCGCTGTGGTTTGGACCCTCCAAAATCCACCACATGTCCCTTTAACCTTATGATAAATTAACGTAATATATTTACAAAAAATTTAAAAAACAAAATTTTTTCGTGATTTGCGTTTTGCCCGAATTTAGAATAACAATATAATATTTATTTATTTAAATAAACATTTACAAAATACTTAGGCGGTGTTAGAGTTTAAGTGATGCTATGTAAAATTTTAGGAATAAATTATGATCATTGATCACATACCATCTTGAAACACCCGCTCGACGTTCAAGCCGTACGTCGCGCACGTCTCGTAGTAAGAACACCTTCGTAGTTCATTCGACAGTTTACGAGCTCGGTTGTCGTCCACAACGCGCGGGCTGCTTTCACTTATGGCATCTGGAAGAGTAACCAATCATTAAATAGGAAACACTCTATTAGAAACATCGAGCGGAATCAAATTATGGAAACTGATCGCCACATAATTTTCCAATTATAATGTAATTTAATTGATAGTTTGATACAGGTGTGGTAAAAATTAATTCTTGTTCACTTTCACTTTTAGGTCAAAGTCAATAAAAACTGTATAGATCAGTCCCCATTTATTATATAATAAATAATAGAAAACAGAAATGTTTAGCACTGTATCATTTAATGAAAAGACTCATTTTATCCAGAAAGCAATGAATTGTTCTGACAGAGAAAAAGATCTACCTTCACATACACATATTATAGACTGTATAATGGAGATACCATTGTCATAGTTACCTTGCGTTCCAACTAATATGATAGGAATTTCAGCTGAATTCCGATAGTGAGACATCTTATTGAAGTAATTTGAAACGGTGTTGTAGCTGACGTCGTTTTCTAGACTGAATACGAAGATTACGGCGTCCACCCACGCAGTAAACTGTAACAATGATTACAAACTATTAATTTTTAAAACTTATCATAGAAACAATGATTTCCTACCTAGATAATATTATGCATGCGAAAGTATGTTAGTCTGTCCGTTACCTTTTCACTGTTCAAACTACAGTGCCGATTTTGAAGAAGATCATAAAATAGGCTACTTACTTTTGACATATTATTATCTAAAGTCCGACATCGGAACAGAAATTACACATACGGATAATAATATACATAGGCTCGTAATAAGGGAAGTAATTAAGCTGATAGAGAATTCGTAATAATTAGAAGTAAATGATCAAAGTAACAACAACAAATTTCAGAACAAAGACAAGAGACGACATGAAACACTTTGAAATATACTTAATTATACAGGAAAAATACTTTGTGAAATTGTACCTAAAGAAAAACCGCACCCTACGTAAAAACCCATGATAATTACGAGGGGCAATATCGTGTCGCGCTAAGGGTTATGGAATGAAAGGGGTTTATGGTACAACTATTCTGTCACATTGTGGATTGCGAAATACAACATAACGATTGTAATCAAAGTTATGTGTGTGGTCAAAATGAAGAAAGACTATTCTTCATAATGTCGTTTAAAATTAAAACAAAAGCGACTTCAGCGTTATCTTATATTCTACTGAAAAACTATTACTACATATTAAATAAACTATCACACTGATTGAAAAGTAATTTTCTGTCCTTTACCTCCGTTGATTTTCGTTAAACTATGGAAGATGATTTCGAAAATCTTCATCATTTTGATAATGATTTTTGATTCAGTTCGCATCTGATGGAAATCATACGTTAGTGGACCTAGCAATACAAATATACACGTCGAAGTGTGAACCTTCACCTTTTTTATGTGTTAAATAAAGGTAGGGAAGCTGTAGCTTTTTTAGCTTAGTTGTAGCTTCGATGAACTAATAAAAGGAACGAACAACTGTCAGACGTAAGCAAAAGCTATCACAAAGTGCATGAATAACTCAGCTTCCACTTGAATGAAGATATATGTGCGTGGGAGGGTGTCACCCCTTTCCTCTTGAATAGCATTTGGCGGCACAAGGCAGATTGCGTGATGCCGACGAGGCACTCCGTAAAAAACCTTTGTCCGAGTGACAAACAAATATTCTATTCTCCTGATACATCCCCTGAATTCATACGAGATTGGTAAATAAAACATACCAGAAGACACTGAAATAAGAATTAGCTCGTTGGGCTATTTCCCTCCTTTTTTCCTTAACTTGTTGGCTTTTCTTTTCCTTTTTTACAACTTGTAACTCTGCTAGTTCAAGTTACAAGAAAACTTACTCTCTATTTGTACTTATTTGTATAGTATGCTCGTAGACTTTTCTTACACAAATTACAAATCTTGTAACTTTACATTTCACACCTATATTTAAATCTTGTTTGACATTAACGATGCCATTTTTCATTATAAAAAAAGTTTTGCTCATCAAACATCTATGCTATCGTGTATCATAAAAGATAACATAAGTAAATAAACCTTCAGAATCCTTTCATGAGGAAAAAGCAAATTTTATTCGTTTTAAATACCGAACACTATAATATAATTAATTATAATATTTTGAAAGAAAGTAATATAATAAATATTAAGAATTTAAATTATCTCACCAGTCCATAGCTGTCTTACATATTTTCACTAATCACAATATCAAATCAATTGGCTCTTCCACGTTATTCACAATAAATAATTTATTTGAACTTGCATAATTATAAAAATGTCCTCAATAGAGAAACAAACGTGTTGTGAACAGGGCAGACCACTGAAGTCGACTGGGCGGGCGGGCGGATCGCAGCCTTGTTGCGAAGCCTTTACATATTTCCATCCCTCTTTGATACGCAGAGAGCCCTTTACAGAGAGAAATGCCACATAAATGCATCGCTCCTGAGCCTTGCAATATTCCTAAAACACACATTATATTGTATCTATAAATTTTATGTATGGTGATAGCTAATGGGTTGAGGATTAAATTTGATATTAGACTTTAGAACCCTGATGCCGCTGAGCTGATCGATAATAATAAACATTTAAGCTGCCCTGGTTCACTATCTCATCAAAATATTCTCATGCTCTACCTACTGCTGATATCAAAAAAATAATCTCTGATCAGATTAGTACGACTGGAGATAATATGTAAGATTATTCTCCCAGGGGAGATAAGAATAATTTTATATCACGTGAACTACCTAGAAATTACAATACCGAACTACATATTAAGAAATAACGAAACAATAGTGTTGAATAAAAAAACAGGCAATAAAAGTATAAGAAACCTTGTAATGCACCTTAAATATTGGGATAGGAAGCGAAACGCTCTGAAACTGGAAAGTAATTTAATATCGCTGTGACGTACATACCTGCCAAGCGTGCGTGCACTCTATCGGCAAAGCGGAAGAATAATTTAATATTTTCCCAGCATGGGAGATAAATATGTATTTAGAAATAACATGAGGAAAGACGTAAACATTTTATAGTTTCTCCAGTAAACGATGTGATTGACGAAAAATAATGTTTTCAAACTATTTTTGCAAGGCATTCAATGGAAGATACTGATGAAACTATAGGTTTATTTTGCCTTGCAGTGCAGTGCGGAAAAGGATGTTGGTTTTTAGAACGAATTTCATTCAATCGCACTTCTTCCGCTGATAGTGTACAATTAATGAATACGTCATTATCGTTTTAGGGCAACGCACTATATAGAAATAGCGATTTGTTCGTCCGTTGATAAAAGACTGTCGTATATTTCTATGAGTTTTAGTTAGTGACATGATAAGGTTCACATGGTCTTGCTGACCACATTTAAATGAGCAGACAGAATCACATAAATGCTGGACTTGCTTTGTATCGTACGTAGGTATGCTTAGATATGGAAAGGCTTACGATGATAGGTTTTATCGCATTGTCAGTGGTTGCCGACCTAGAATTGAGTTGTCGTAAATGTGATTTAACTGAATGCATTTTAAATTCACCTAACAACCTCTTATAAGATTTTTTATGCCCTACAAATGCGTAAAACTCACACCATTTCTATTAAACTTATAAGACTTGAACCTTGAAGAAGTCTTGAAGGTCTAAGCGAATTGAAATGAAATTTTCGCTCATGAATTATTCAAATCTAAGATCTTGACTGAAATGAAAACTATTTTGAATAAGTACAGTAATATTCTCGTAGGTATAATAATTTTGATAGCCTAGACGCAGAATATACCTAATGCAGCAGGTACTTACCTATATTTTAAAACGAAAGTTCAAAACAATATGAGGTCACTGATGTCGTAAGAGTAAAGATCTTTTGTTTTCATGTTACAAGTAATCGGGAACAGGTTTTCAAGTCCTCGTAAAGCCAGGGTGAGATGCTAACAAAAGGTCTTTACAATTTTGTATGCAGACGCGTTGACTTCGTTTTTTTACAAGATCATGAATAGAGGCATGCATAATGCGGGCTGGTAACTCGATACATGGGTACTCCTGTGGCTCTTACCTACAATGACGCTTACAGAGAACGTGATACTTTGACTAGGTAGGTACATACCTACTGCTTTGTGGTTTAGCTGCTTCCCTTACCGCTTTAAGTACCTATTACAGTTTACAACAAATGAACTTGGTCATCGTCTATTTATCACTATACAATTGTGATTTTAAGATCTTTATCGGTAGGTACTATCATTTTTCTCCTTGCCAATTCAATCGAAAAGGTTAAAAGATTTGCGTCTTTTGACTGCAAAGTTCTACTTTAGGTCGATACCCTAAGACACTTTATTGGTAAAGTTAGTAGTTACACATAAAAGATTATTTTGTTTTCAACTGTACTCTTTCATCTGTTTAATTTTGCGAATATTAAGCTAAATTACACTTTTGAAAGGTTATTTCGCGAAACTGATACATTAAATATTTTTCAAAGGATAATGCCTCCTCTTAAAATTAAATTAATTCATCTCAGTTAGTTTTAGCCATTTTAATAAAGCTTTAGAAATTGAAATGGAAAAGGTCGTCTGCAGTACAAATAAGGTGACTGACATTATCTATCGTCGTCTATCTTCGTGAAACTTTAAAAGCCTTTTATCTTTATAACAAAAATAATGATTAAAATTTTGCACATCAAATTTAACGCATATAAATAAGTATATATCTAATCTTTAATTTACAATGTTGAGATGAACGAAATTTAAGTCATTGGACGTTTGTGCACTTATTCTTATTTGATTCGTAGTCATATTCAAATAATTACGATTCGAAGGGCCGTCATACATTGTGGACAATTTTTTTGCGGATCAGTCAAAATACGAATCAAATGAGTGCACAAGCGCACAAGTCAAGCTTGTATGACGACCACTTCGAGTCATATTTTGACATATACGACTAAGAATCGAATGCGAATGGGTGCACAAACGCCCAATTGGCTACGTTACTACAAATGTACGTTCGAAATTCGAATTGAACTGTATGGATGTTAAAACATAAGATTTAAGCACCTTAAGTCAGGAGGCAAAAGTTAAACATTAGGCGGAGTACTATTTGATTGTGGAGAGAGTACTTGTTTAGAAAAGACAACAGCACTATTGATTCACGCTCATTAACCTTATGGGAATAAAAAGAAACGTGACAGCAAATGGACGGTGATTTATTACGATGATTTGACACAGAGACATGGCATACAAATAATTTGAATGAAGTGCCATTCATATTCATAGGCGCAATGTCGATGTTTGTTTGTAAATAAATTACCTAAGTAGCTATGTATCTACATATTTAGCGTTATTTTATTAGAATTAGAGATAATAAAATAGAGAATAGAGATTCAAAATATTCTCAGTCAATTATCAAATATTTTGAAAATTAGTATGATAAACGTAAAAAAAATATTGTTTTTGCACTTTATCTACATCAAACAATTAATATATTAAAAAATGTACGTAAGAATTCCTCAAAATAACATTCTTCATGCAACAGTGACCAAGCACGTGTCGAAAATTACACTCAATTAGGAATTAAGTTGTAACGACGGAATGAGTGAATAAATTTCAAGTGTAAAATTAGGAACATCCTGGCCGCAACAAACACTGCAGGGGACAATGGAAAACAAAACGAAGCACGAATTACTATCTAATTAAAGGGTGCTATTTTAATTTAATTATCTGAAGTCGGTTCCTTTCCTACAAATTGTTTTACATTGCGTGCTGCGTTGAAATTGAAGTTTCACAAGTAGGTGAATAATATATTTCATAATAGGTATAGATTGGTACCGGAATAAGAAGTTTGAAAACGATCGCAAATGATAGAGATACAAGGAAACTTCTGAAAGCAAACCTGACTTCCCAAAGGAAAAAAGAACATAATACAAATACTGACGTATAGAATAAAGCGAGTTTAATAATGAATTTAAATAAATTACAAAATTTCAATAAAATTTTGTCCATATCTATGTATGTATACGCATAATTTATACCAGTCATTAAAATCTGTTCAATTAATATATTTGTTTACATTGTCTGCAGCTTAGACAGCATTCTGAGCTCAAAACTTCTGAAGTGTTAGTGTAAATTATTATTAAGACACCCTTACTGTTACCCCGACGCGACAGTAACGACAAAGGCACCATATTTAGTTAAATTAAATGATAACATCACTTCAATACTGATTTATGTCCTTATAATCTAATCATACCTTTCATGGAAATCAATAAATTGGATTATTTTTTTACTATTATTATATCTGTAGTAAAATCAGCGTGATCCTGGTCTATATGCTTTGAGGTGGCTACTACTTAGCCTCATAAATAAGTCATGTCGCCGCTTCGTTACGACTGCTTATGTGTAAAAACTGCTGTAAACAGTTTCTACGCTAACAGAATCGATTGTCCATGATACGTTTCTGTTGTTAACAAGAATAAAACAGCCTCGTTTAAAATATTCAGTAGCACTCCAGAAAAATTCTAAGTAATACTCATGATATGTTTCAATCTTGGGTATCTTCTATGTTCTTCCATAACACGTACATATTAGGAACCTTGTCGTAGCAAATATAGGAAGACTTTTTCTTAAATGGGCAATCGTAAAATTTCTTATGCAGCGTCTTATCCCTAAAGCAAATAGGGCTTTTCGGGAAGTACAAAACGGCAAAGCCCTTTTTATCGAGTTACGACTTTATAACCGTGCACCCTAACGATTGCGAGGGTGGTAAACTGGTGAATGAATTTGATAAGTAAATATATTGCTTACTTGATAAGGGTATTACAATGTAAAGTTTAGAATTGATCAATGGGTTTTAATTTTCATGCTTAAAATATTACATAATATGAAGTCGGTGAAAAAACTAACAATAATTAAAATAACGATTCGCAAAAAGTGTCGAACTTATTGAAATTAACTTTTCAGTTTCACCATACCATTCATGGCTCTAACTTTGGTCAAATTCATTTCACTCGAAGCCTAGACCTTCACGCAAGCCCATGAGAAAAAAGCAGAAACTAAGTGGAAAATAAATAGGGAAAATTATTTTTACAGGCAACACTAACACCTAGAATTCATTCAGAGCTTACGTCAGTGAGCCGCCATTGGCCAGACATTTTAGCGATTTTCAACGCGCATTCGAGTTTAAAATTCAAACCACGAATGCCACGCCAGAGACAAATTCAATCGTTCCATTACTTGCATATTCGATATTCAAATATTTGACCTTCGCTCTACAACTATAACAGAATAAACCAAGAGTAAACGAACTGTGACTACAACCCGAAAGTTAGCAATTACGCCGTTTGATTGTTTTGAGCTAACAGCTGTATGTTGTGAGAATTGAAAATGTAACTAGGTACTTAAATATTATGTACTGCGAGTACAAAGACATCTAAGTAACTTTAATAAGTAGTTCTGAATAAACCCTTCATATTTTATAGCCAACAAGACCTACTGCTTTAGGTAGGTAGGTACCTATTTTGATAGCTACAGCCTAAAGGCTGTAGTGTAACAACCGCATCAGACGGCCTATCTACGGATTAAGGTACTTAATAATACTCGTATCTTCTTATAATTTGACGATAATATATACCAACTTTCAATCAGTTTCTTGAAGAACCTAATAATGCATTCCATAAAATAGGTTTTACTATGAAAACCGCTAATGAGTAATTAATTACTGTTAACACTAACCTCTATATTTAATCTATGATTAACACAGGACTTGCTGTCCTTATACAAATGACAGCCTAAATTATGGATTAATTTGACACGCTAATGTCTCTGAAACTGTAATAATATTGCAAATGGCGCACCGACCCTCTATATCTTTAAAATCTTACAAGAACAATTAAATCATAGATTAATTATGGAGTTCCCATTTCCAATATTACCTATTAATTCCAGAGACATTCGTATAGCTGCTCAGTGCTTAGAGCGCCAAAATGGTTTCAATCAAGTAGGTCGAAAAAAAGGAAATCACAGCAGCAAATCCAGTGTTAATCATAGAATAAATATGGAAATCATTGACTAATAAATGATAGCCATAATATTAATAATAACAAATCTTTCTCGTTCGAGAGAAGACCTGTGCCCTGTATTGGACCGGTGATAGGTTAGAATGAATGAATAAATAGGTAGTAAATATAATAAACTGCCAGAAACACGTGTGCCTTACGTATTCGAGCACGTGACTTGGACGGGTGCCTCAAAAGTTTCCCTCAACTGCTAAAAAATATAGTAAAGTAAGTATATCAAGTTCTTATCTGAATAATGTAAGCTACGCGAAGTCGAGGCCTGTTGTTGTATAATTTTTCTTTGTAATACAATAAAAATAAATAACCCAGTGCGACGAGTATGTTACAACTTACACACTGTAGTTTTGTTATATTAAACTTGCCCAAGCACTGACCTCTAGCAGCAATAGCTGTCTCAGCGGGGCAGATGTTTCAACGTCTACCATAGTACCTGCCCATTCGGTCAAGAAAAATAAAAGTGAGACGGAATAGTTTATGTTGAAAGAGTGTGACAACAAAATAGATATACTTACTTATTAATTAACTATTTAATTTTTTTCACAGTAAAATGACAGTAGGTGGGGTGTTGGACGAGAGATTTAAACAGCGCAGATTTTTTGAAAACGAACTTTACACTGGAGTTGCACTGTCCTGAATTTGTGACATTTCATGATGTGTGTGTGAGTTAAGTATATTTACTTACAAGTACGTAAACATAAGTTGGTCGGCCAGAAAATATCGAGGTACGTCAATATTTTGCACAGTTCTTTAAGAACTATTTTTTGCTAGAAATGAGTGAAAAAGTATTTTTATAAAACAACTAAGTTTTATTGTTATTCCTTCTCGAAGAGCTTAACTTCGAGCCGGCCAAGTAAGGTCGCGGCTTGCCTGCAAACATTTAATTTATTTCGTAAGTTGATCTCGAGACTAATGAATATTCAATGTTGTGGAGATAATTAAGTGTGTTAAGGATTTAGTATTTTCCCTATCGTTACGCAACCGTCTGCGTTGTCCGATATAACTTTTGCGGTACAGCCGTAGAATTCAGAACTACCTCATATAAACGTGGCCTGCAAAGTAGAAGGAGGTACTTCTAGAACCATGACGTATAACGTTATTCTTTTGCCACTTTTGAATATAGCGTTTTCCTTCTCCATAGGAGGTAATTAAATCAGTTAGCGAAGTGTCGAGGTATCTTCTCTTGAGCGTGGCGCTTGAAGCCTATTTTTATCTGTGAAAACATTTAAAGCCATTTCGTTTTATATTTTTACGGCGGACGGGCATAGCGCTTTGTTCTCTATGGTCTATACTCTATACCTGCACTCGTACCTATACGTGTGTAATGTCGCTTAAGAATATAAACTTTAAAATCACTGAGACAGAAACAAAAAAGCGCTTACGTGGACAATGGGTCGTTTGTATGCGAGTGAGAAGGTAAACTTATTAACTCTTAGTAGGATCATCAAACCTATTGCCGGCCCACTACTAGGCACGAGTCTCCTCTTTCGAGTAAGGGCTTAGGTTACAGTACACCAAGCTGCAGGGTGAGCATTGTATTTTTCTGTTTATCTATGGCATGGGCAGGGGACATTTTATCCACGGGGAAAGGATAAAATGTTTTTCTCCTCGCTCAGCTTTATCCACCCATCGAGCATGGGCACAGCGGTGGAAATAATATCCATAGTGAAATGTCAAATATTAATATAGTTACTTCTATCATCTCCTTTCCCCTGTTACCATGCTTTAGCATAGGGGGAAGAAAATTTTATCTCTTGTCAGTGGATAAAATCGGGGATATTTTTTTTGTCTCCTGCCCATGCTAAACTTGCTGGCCAAATGCGGATTGGTAGTCTTCACACACCTTAGAGAATGTGGAATGATTAATATACCCGAAATAAATTATAAAGTATTTACTATTATTATAAAAGTATTAGTAAAATAATTAAAATTGGATAAGACCGATAAGAATTAAGATGGACGACTCGTGCGCGGTTAGATTGCGAGAGAGAAGCCACTAGCGGTCGGCTCAAGATGACAAGGAGTTACTTTCTTCTTTTACGTTGAGTCTAAGCAACGATCCATTTACGTTCATCCAACAGAGAACATTATATAGAACATAAGTAGGATAGACTAGACAGGAGAAAGATCATTACTTATTTTAAGACGTCTCTTCCAAACTTCGCCGTTCTCAGGACGCAAACTATGTATTTTATTAAGTTTCAATAGCCTAACGTTAAAAGTGGGGACTGAAAACTGAAAGATCGAAGGTACGATTCCTAACCGTTGCACTACTGTCGTAGGGTGATTTCGCCGGTTGGCGACCGATTAGCGGGATATTCAACTTTACGTCAATATTTAAGTATGTTGCACCCATAGCACATGTATTAAAGTTATATGACGGGGTCCTAGATATTGTCAAGTTATATTTAAAAGTAAAAAATAAGAATTACAGTTGTGAAAACATTTTAAATTGAATAAATCTTAAAAACTATGTGAAATGCTAGTTGGCGACCACTTTTGCTAGTTGACGACTGCCCCCTTATCTAGTTGGCGACCTCTCGATTTGCTAGGGAAAACTAAATTTGATTAATTAAAAATAAAAAATATGAACGTGTTAATGTTTAAAAAATAATTATTATTCATGCTTTATTATTCAAACATTTAATAAATTATTAAAACACATTTTTTCATGAGATCAAAGGTACACTTTAATATTCAAGCTTAAGCTTAAATGAATCTTAGCAAGTATAATACATTTTCCTACACAAGTACAAAATTAAAAATATCACTTTAAACAACAATTACAAAAGTTTAGAATCAAATCATCAGATCATCAGATCTCGGGATGTTATACATTTTACATTTTTTTCTAATACCGTGTCCTCCTTTACTATATATATAGCTACTCGTGCTGATTCACTGACTGACTGACTGACTGACTGACTGACTGATTGATCACCTCTCCTGTAAAATTTTGTATGGAAAAAATTTTTTTCGAGCATGGTTTCGTATGGAGGACAAAAATTCATTCGGAGGAAAAATATGGAGAGAGCTGATGATTGAGGATTTCGGAGACGGGTGAAGAGCACCGGCCAGGGTATCGAAGTTAGGTGGGGGGTGTTCAACCAAATGTCACTCGAAACGTCATCCAATTGGCAGAGAGCCGAAAAAAACTTTCAAAATGGCGGATTCATGATGGCGGCCATACAAATTTCGTTGGTGTCTACCTCGGAGACTATTAAAGATGGAAGAGTGGTTCCTTGGAAAAGGATGATCAGGACTCGAAGGTCTACTTGATGAATGGAAAAAAAATTCAAGATGGCGGAATTTATTTTTTTCCATACAAAATATATGCAAGACTTTAAAAGGTTCCTTTTCAAAATTTCTAATGGTTTCGTATTGAGGACAAAAATTAATTTGGGGAAAAAATATGGAGAGAGCTGATGATTGAGGATTTCGGAGACGGATGAGGAGCACGGTCAGGGTATTGAAGATAGGTGGGGGGTGTTCAAACAAAAGTCACTCAAAATCTCATCCAGTTGGCAGGGAGCTGAAAAAAAATTCACAATGGCGCATTCAAAATGGCGGCCATACAAATTTCGTTAGTGTCTATCTCGGAGACTATGAAAGATGGAAGAGTGGTTTTCTGGAAAAAGATGATTAGGACCGGATGGTCTACTGGATGATTAGAAAAAAATTCAAGATAGCGGTATTTATTTTTTTCATACTAAATATATGAAAGGCTTTGGGTACGGTTCCTTTTCAAAATTTCTGATGGTTTGGTATAGAAGACATAAATTCATTTGAAGGAAAAATATGGAGAAGGCTGATGATTGAGGATTTCGGAGACGGGCGAGAAGCACGGTCAGGGTATTCAAGATAGGTTGAGGGTGCCCAAACAAAAATCACTAGAAACCTCATCCAGTTGGCAATGAGCTGAAAAAAAAAACACCTAAATGGCGGATTCAAGATGGCGGCCACACAAATTTCGTCGATGTCTATCTTAAAGAGTGTACAAGTTGGAATAGTGGTTTTGTGGTAGAAAATGATCAGGCCCTGAAAGTCTAAGAGCAGAAAAACCGCGGTCCGCTGCAGCGGGCCGCGCACCCACGCACCCTACTAGTCTCTTATATTTTTAAAGCACATTCCAGATCTCTTTGGGAATAAGCCGGTGTTATTTTCTAATACGGTTTGTGGAGGACATCTGTAATGAAAATTTTATATATATTAAACACCTACATTATGCAAAAAACAGATAAGATTATAAGTAGTGCTTGCAAATGGTCGTAAACCCACATATTAATTTGCTCATTTTTAGTTGGCGACCACTTGATACCCATACATTTTAAGATGTTTTATAATAATAATTTGGTGGTCGTAAACTAAAAGATACACGGATAAAAATAAACAAATTAAATTGAAAGTGATTAAATTCCGAATTAGATTTGTAGTCTATAAAAAATAAAAATAAATGTTTTTCTTTCTAAATGTCTATTGGCGGCCAGGTGGTCGCCAACTGAAGTTATTGGATAATTCCAATTTCAGTTAGCGACCATTCAATTTTTTTACCTGATTTTGTATATTACATGTAATAAATGTACAAATAACGTAAAACATATATATATCCACTTAATAGAACATTAAAAAATTGACTCAAATAAATACATCACGATCTACTTACCTTGAACGCTTCACTTACTCACTATTTTTTTCGTTGTTTTGGGAACGTGTACGCGCCGAAAGTATGAGCGGCGGATTGAACTAAGATTTGTTTGCTTTCGGGTAAACACAAAGCTGCCAACTATTGTAGGTAAAACTAATAGGTCTATCCCCCTCTTTACTTAAGTGAATTTCATTTGGAAAAGAAGAATAGAATTCTTATTATTTTCGTTTTAATGCCGTAGGACCTGTTAGTGGTCGGCTAACTGACCCCGGTCGCGTAACCCCCGAAACCCCCCTACCCACTCGACGCGAGCTTTCCACTTATTTCGGAGGGGAGAGGAGAATATTAGTCGATTTCAGCTTGGCTAATATTCTTAAAAAATGTGGCAAATTTTCACGTCCACTACCAGAATCATCGCTTCGGTAGATGTAATAAACAAATAGATTTAAAACAAAACATCACGAAGCGTTGCATTTAACAGTTATCAATATTCTAATGTAAAAAGAGCGCATGCAAAAATGTTATCAAATATGAAATCCCTTAAAAAATAAAAAACAAAATACAAAAAGCTACCGAAACCACGTCTCACAATATGGTAATTCGTTCTTATCTTTTATTAAAAGGCACCTTTATGTAAATATGAGTTTCGTTCACCATGGTCCAAGCTCCAAACTACGAAGATACTAAAATAAACGAAACAAATCGATTTAAGGTTTATATAAGGTAACCAATTTTTTCCAAATCCATTTGGATTTTTATTTTATTAGGCACAGTAGTAGGTATTACATATAGGCCTGTGATGACTTATAAATTCGAAACCTGGTGGCTTACAAGGGCCTAAAGGTTATGCTAAGAGTATCCCTGTATGATCAAAACAGAAATACTAAGCATAACTCTCGATCGCCCGCTGAGTAACTTTCCTGAATAAAATTGTGTCAATAAAAAAAATGGTGGTGATTGGCTGAAAATTTAAATTATAGTTTTCTTACAGCATTTTAGCCAATGGCGAGAGTGTCGATCAATCAGAGATGATTAAGAAAACACTGCAGCAATCATTTTTCTTCTTAATGTTAAGAAGAAGAAGCTATGTATACAGTACTAGCAAACCCGGCGAACTCCGTTTCGCCACCAGATGGCTTCGTTTTATGAAACAGAGATGGCGCTGTATGTGAAAAAAGATTTTCCCGCATTTCTGTTGAAATTTTTCCTGAATTTTCTTTGCTATAAACCTCACGGAGCCCGAGACCTTTCCAACGAATGCAAAACCGTGGAAATCGGTTCGTGCGTTCTGGAGTTATAGCGTCAGGAAGGAAAACCCGACTTATTTTTATATAGTAGAGAAGATAAGTCAGTGCTTTCTTATGACGCCCATAGACAAGATCTATGTTTCAGAGACTGACCCCATCACTCACCACTGTTTGAAGACCCCAAAGGCGTACGGTCTATTTAGTTTGAATTTTGAACGAGGAAAGCGTATTTCCCCCCGCATCGATCAACTTTCAAAGACAGCAATACAAACAAAACATTTCGTTTTTTGGCGCCAACCAGTCGCCATGCGTGACCTGTGAAGGGTCGGCTAATAGAACAGCTCAAATGAACCTTATCGTGATGGATAGAAGTCATAAAATCGATTGTCGTAATAAAGGGGACATAGATCAATAAGTTAATAAGACAGAGGTGGCAATTGAATTTGCCTTGATTGCATCGCGTACACTTAACACATAAACATCATGCCTTCTGTGTGCGTAAATATTATATAGCTGATGCCCGCGATTTCGTCCGTTTTGATTCGGGAATTCTTTCATTTTCCGGGATAAAATGTAGCCTATGTGCTATTCTGATGTCTGATGTATAAGCTATGGCATTGATAAGTTTCATCAAAATTCGTGCAGTAGTTTTCGCGTAAAAGAGTAGTAAAAATCGATCCATCATTCAAACAAACTTTTGCACATACAAAATTTTTAGAAACAGATGGATACAGTCGCGGTACAACAGCTTATAACTTATTTGTTTTTTGACCGATTTATTTTCTGTTTTTACAAAAATTACATGTTACAAATAATGAATATCCACATTTTGACAACAGGAAAATACCTAATTGTTTAAAACGCACTAACTCCGAAAAGTTACGGGTGTGTGTCTGGATTCGAACATTAGTACTCCGAAAAGGGGGTTGCTGACGACTAGGCTACCATAGCCCTATATAATCTCGATTTTTGATACAAAAGGAATATTAATCCGCTTTATGTTGAATGTTGAAACTTGAATGCTTCTTTAAATTAAATTAAAATTCTAATAGAAAATAAACATTTTATTCAAGTAAGCTTTTGCAAGGCGAGCTTTTATTAAGGCTTTTATTTATACAAAAAAAAAGGCAGTTTGCTTTAGATCGTACCTACCTACGAGTACATAGTTATAGAATTATAAAGCAAATATCACACACTTTTAATTTAATAAATTAACACCCATTAAAAATTTAGATCGGTTCAAATCTTTCCAATAACCCGCCTGTTTAAGTAGGTACCTACCTACTACCTACCTAACACTTGTTTTTTGCCTTTCAGTTTTTTATTTAAAATTCAATTTTTAAGCAGTCGGGTTTTTGATTTTTTTAATTTAATATTTCTATTTAAAAAAGAAAAAAAATTGTTTGCTCTATGTATGGTAACAAATAAGGTAATCGGACATACATACATATACGGCGAAACTACCACAACCAATATAATTATTACGAGGTGCGTTATGTGTTTCTATTTAATAATAAATACTCGTATAATATCATTCAATAGTGGAAACAAAAGCCTTCTGCGTTCAACGTGTTTAATGAATAATATCTATCGTGTCATGTGTGGCGCCGTATCGATCGACGTATAATATGAAATTCGTATGTAAACAACGAATAACAGGTTTATAAACCAGTTATTCGTTGTGACTTATACAAGTTGAAGTTGTATCCTATTAGGTATTTATAGGAGGCCTTTGCATTTTTGGTTACTTTATTACTTTAAATTGAACTGTTAAAATACTAATTATATTCCAATTTTACCTAATATAAATAATTTGCTTTAAATCAAATTCAAACTAAAACTGAAAAGTTTATTTCATGTTAGCCTTGTGACTCTTATGACAAGTCAAGACTCTAGTACCGGTTCGAAAGCAAATTCTGCTGATATGAGTCGGCTAGAAAAGCAGTGGTGGCTCTTTTCAAAACAGCCGCCCTAGCCATATTACAAACGTTTCGTCTCCTTCTATGATCGCTCACGCTAAAGCAGGGGTTCCCAAGGTTTTTTACCACGCTTCCCTTCTGAAAGGATAGGACCTGCGATATAAGAACCTGGAAACCCCTGCTTTAGCGTGAGTGATCGTTGAAAGAGACGACACCTTTGTAATATGGCTAGGGCGGCAGAAAATGTTACAATATAAGAGTGAAATACAAAATAATTTGATTATTTGGTTGATAGGCAGGTACATGACATAAAAACAAAGTTCAGCCGGATAATGTCGCTCCTGAATTCCATTTGATCTTTGCCACTTTCCCAACTAGATAATCTAAGTAAGCCAATCTATTATAACGAATTAGATATTCTTTGTGAAGTTAAACAAGCGTAGGGAGTTGGGGGAGAGGGGGGTTTAAGAAACTTGAAACTACGAGTATATTGTAGTTACCTAAATAGAGAGAGCTCTACAAATTAGCTGTCAGCGATGGCTTAAAGGCGCATTTTGGCTCTGTCGCGTTTGAACGTTAGAAGTTATACAGTGTACACCAAATTATAATGCGATTCAAATGAGAATAGGACTGCCATTTTATATTTCTGTCCTGCTCATATGCGGTTTACACTGAGTGAGATAGAAACAGAAAATGGCGGCTTCTCATTCCTATTGTCATTTGAATCGCATTATAAATAAACGTAACCAAATGGCAATGTAGAAAATGTGGTGGTTTGAGGTCTGAAACTCTGAGCAGGTGCGACCGTGCGAAGTACCTACGACAGCAGCATGGCTGAACTTTTATTGAAAGCGTGTATGAGTTGTATTGCGAAAAACTGCTTTTTAAACTTTAAGCACGTCACACTGAATTACGCGACGGAAACTTCGTGCCGGCGCACTATGGGACCAATCGATGCTTATCGTCTCGAAAATCCGTAACTTTTTCATTATTTGAAATAAACCAGTGATTATTTTTTTAGATCTTCTTTAATATATAAGCTATAATATAATAACATTTGCGCAACAAATATTTTTTTATTAAGATAATAAAAAATCATAAACTAAAAAAATAAGCATTTTCATAACATTTTACAGACAAACATACGTATAACAATAAAATTTTTATGTTTTTGCATAATAAAACAACTGAAGTTGACAATTTGCTTAAAATTAGGAAGGTTGTTATAAATTCAGAAGGTTCTTAGCTTCTTCAAAAAGCTCTTTTGAAATAGTTTCCGATGGCTTCTTTAGACTAGATATATAAGGATCAGAAGTATATAAAAGTGCATGGAAAACATCTTCATTTGTTGCTGACCTAGAGCACTTTCGTGCATGAGTTAATCTTATTTTTTTGTAGTCCTTATTTCGCGATTCCTGGGCATCTTCAGCTAGATGCCCAATAGGCAGCACGGCAAAGTGCTTTATTATATTTTCTCCATGTATTAAAATCTTGTGAACTGATGATGGCATGTAATACCAACTATATTGGTCCACATACAACTGAGCAGTAATTTTAGTGTATTCGCCAAACTTTTCCGGATTGACAGGCATACCTGATGCTAAGGTCTGTAGAATTACATAGAGCCTTTTAATAAGATCTTCATGAACGCCAGTGATTTCCGAAGTGCAATGGTAATTCATGAAAAATCGCCGGGCTGTATTGCCATCATTGCTATTTCCACTTCCTTGCCGAGGTTTATCAATATGCAACCCCATCTGGCTTCTAAACTGATCTTGTACAAATTGTTTTTTCTCTGCTTTGCTTTTTTTATTTTCTGGAGTTGTTGCAGACCATTTTTTAAAAGAAAGGTTATAAGAAATATGTAAAATCATTTCCATGCATCTAATCCATGCATGCAAAGTTGACAACCCATATTCATAAGCGTTTTCATTTTCTGGTTTAGTCGTTACTTTGCTTAAATCATTCATCTCAGTCGGTTTAGCACCACAAATAGTACACACAGCACCAGAACTTGTATCTGTTAATACTTGCGTTACCTTGCCATCAACCATTGTGAGAAATAATTCGTGCTCAATTTCAATCAAGTTGTCATTTTGATTTATTTTTGTAGTTTCCATGTTATTGATCTGTGATCGAATATCGCTCACTACAGATCGTGTTTTTTCAGGCGTTTCCTTTGCGAATTCCATTAAAATTGGTCGACAATATCGAGGCGAAGAGCACGTTGGATTTTGCCATAAAACCTGGTTGGTTTCTGCATTAGTTAACTTAATGGATACAAGAGAGCATATAAATAGGTTTGCGTCCGAAACAGATTCATTACCACCTATCAAAATTTGTTTGTATTCACTTTGTCCTGAGGATCCGTCACAACCCCATTTAGTAAACAGTTTCAGGCGTCTAAGTGTAGGACTATTAACGTATTCAATCATTAAAATACGAGCAACAGTGTGATCCAGTAAATCCTGCAGCTTCACTTTAGCATAGACTTCAGTTATTTCAATGCTTGATTGAGAAGGATAACACAACTTTTTTGCATTACTCAATATTTGATAAGATGGCAATATATTGCAGTTCTTCTGAATCAAACATGCTCTTAAGTAGCCATACTGAGATTTTGATAAATCTAAATCAATATATATGCTCAAAGCTTCTTGCACAGAAAAAGAACTTACAGTTCCAGAATCATGGAATATTTTTTCCTTGAGGATACCTTTTTCATCTCTACTCAAGTCTCGTATAATAGCTACAAGAGATGCTTCTTCCCACTCTCCTTGAGACCTGAGTTCTTGTAGATAAGCGTTACTTACTAGTTGAAATCCGTATTCTTGAACTAACTCCATGTTCTTGCGTTTTTTGGATTTCTCAGACAATTCTTCATATTGTTTTGATGGTCGACCACGTTCTCCAAAAGCTGTCGATGCGATACTTGTAGATGCGATACTTGTAGATGCTTCCTCGAATGTCACCTTAAATTCGCCGTCTAGCCACGATGAATTTTTGTTATAGAATCGATCCTTTGTTCTGTTTGCTTTTGTCCAACGATCGTTGAAGCTCGTAAGAAGTATTCGTTGAATACTTCCCAAAACTTGTTGGCTTTTAGAAAAAGATAAATTGTATTGTTCTTTCAAATAGCTTTGAATATCTTCAGACTTCGTTCCACTGTCGATGAAAAAGTCACACAGTTCGCGACGAGATACAACGAATTCGGACATTTTGGAAAAAAACTATATTTACAAAACGATTTAAAAGCAAGTGACGGTTTTGTGAACTGTTAACTATGGACTGAAATTCAAGGCATTTATAGTCAGCCCCTATACGTAGCGGGTGCAAAATTGTTATCAATTTTGCACCCAAGTTTTTGATGGTTGGTGGTTATTTGATTGTCACTATCATAAATAACCACTATCAATGAACTTGATTAGCACTGATAACATTATTTCTCAACTATCACAAAACTTTATTGACCATCCATCTAACCACAAACAAAAAAGCAAGTGCTCTGCAATTTGATGACTATTTGATGATTTTTTGCTTTAAATAAACCAAGAAATAGATTTAGTAATACTCTATCTATCTATTTAAGACAAAAGTTCTGTAAAAACTGTTAAAAAATTAAGACATTTTTTTTTTTCGAATTTCGTATATATTACCACTTGACACTCAAGTGTGTTTTATTTGAAAAGGGGCAAATTCGGGCAGAATTTTTCTTTTGCCCTTTATTATTGATTAACTACTGAATTTAATGATACAAATATCTCAACATTGGGAAGCGTTGGTAACTGTCAAAAGTCTATTCAAAGATTTTTAAAGAGATTTTTTTTGAGTACCGCGAAAATAATTTTTTACGTACTGTAGAAACATTTCAGTCCTTTTTTTATAGTTTATCTCGTAAGTAAGATAAATTATCTTTCCAACGATATAATACACATGTACCTTTCTTTTAAAACCAACCCAATATCGGCATCGCAAATCTTGATTTTCTATATTACGAAAATTACTTAATTTCGACTCACTACTTCGAGTTCATGTTATCAATGTAAATAACGCCTAAACAAACATAATTTTTGTATTTCTAAGTGCTTACAGTATTCTATTATGCATATTTGTTAAAAAATATACTGTAATCATACTTATGCAATATGCATTTACGAGACGATAAGCCTCGATTGGTCCCATAGTGCGGCGTGAAGTATGGGAAATAAAAATGTTTCAAGAGACAACTGAAGCAGCTAGTAGAAACACGGGCAAAAGAAATTATTGTTCAAATACGAACTAGATTATCCCCAGCAACCAAAAATAAAGTTTTTAAAAACAAACTACGTTTGGCTTTGCATCAAAAGTCTTTCAAGCCAAAAGCCTCGGAGGAAAAAAAATTTTGTGTTTTAGATGGAGACGCCTTGACGTCTAATTTCTTTGCAAAAAAATCTGTCAATTACGGTGCGGGGCGAGGTAGCACACATAAACAATTTCTTACTACAGGTGCATTTTTCAATCACGTCGCTATCCACGCACACGACAAAACTACCAAACACAACCTTAAAGTATACGCACACAACCAAATTCACACACAGGGACGTTCTATCCTTACACGAAACAATCATGTCATTTATGTAAGCAATTTTGGGCTGCGACACTATCGATTATCGACTTTCGATAAGTTCTAAATGAATTAATGAATGAATGAAGTTCAACTAATAGTATAAATTAAAATATTGTTAAATCAATTTAGCAAACAATTACTGTTCGTTGGTCTGGCTAAGACTTAAAAAGTTTTTAATGAATTGTATAAAATGAGAATATAAATCTAAATCGAATGTTCTGAATCTAATATATAGGATACTTTTTATCCTAATAAACAATAAGGTTCATCCGCGATAGGGGATGAAAGTTTTTGAAAAATACTATTTTATTCAATTTTGGTGAAGATCTAATAAATATTATCGGAGATAGAGGACATACCTTCTCGCGGATAGTGGCAAGTTACTCTAAACTACGCCACGCGGACGAAGTCACGTAAATCAGCTAGTAAATAAATAAATTTAAGAAATGCCACATACAATTTTGTAGTCGAGTTTATAGTTTTTAAACTTTTATCCATGTTTTATCAATGGATAGTAGACATTTGTTGGAACACTAACTGGTTCTATAAGAAAATTAAAAAATACATGATGTACCTATACCATACACACCGAAAATATCAATATCGATATAATTTCTGCTTCCAGCCCTAATTTTCTTGCAGTGTGACCAACTTCTTTAAAATAAAATCCTCATTTTTGAACAAAAAACTACCTTAAAAATACTGTTAATGATAAGCTTATCCAACTTTATGAACGGGTACAATACCTATTACAATTTAATTTTTCATAAACCGAGGTGGCACGAGGGCATTTAATTGTGGCGATTGAATATTAATAAGGCTTTTTAATCACAAATCTGTGTATGTTTGTAATGATTTTTGCGCATGCAATTATATCGGTTACTTATATTATACTAGCGGCCCGTCCCGGCTTCGCAAGGGTGGATATTTATTTTTTAAACATTTTGGCATAAACGCACAGTAAATGCAGGACATACTTACCTAAATAATAATATATTTAGCAATAGTGTATCGCTGGCTCCCTTTGGGTATGGGACTTGATGATTGAAAACAAAATGATAACAGAATAAATTACATCAATGAACTCGTAATATCTTTCGAATGGAATATCCGATTTTAATAAACTAAAAAGTAATTTGCAGGTATTTAAACAGCCTTGCTTGAAAAAATATTTATTTTGGTAAGGATTAAGGCAAAGGTATAAATAACTTGGTCTGATTTTGGTCGGATTTCTATTAAATTTTAAAATGTTAAAAAGTAGTTATAGTGACATAGCTACAATAGTAGCTCAGTTTACTAGTAAGAGTTTACTACAGATAATGATATATTTTTACTATGCAAGACCAACAAAATCTCAGTCACACTACAAGAAAATATTATAAAATGTTAACGAATATTCTACTTAACTCAGTTTTGACGAAATGTGTGACTCGTCCTTTTCAAAATAACCGATTAAATTGTTTGCCTAAAGTTTATAAATTAATATAAACATAAACCCCCAACCTTTCCTATTCGATCGTAATTTTAATTGTATGTAATCAAATCATTATGCAGTTCATGATAAAGGGCTCCAATCGAGTAATAAGTAGATTGGTTAATTTTTTTAAATTTCCCGAAATTATTTCTTGTACGATTCCGTAGCAACATTTTCGGATCAACAGTATTTTTAAGTTTTCTCCTTAAATAGTGCATTAATTGGATAAAAGAATATATCAGGAGAAAAGTAATGTTATCCTTTCATAAACTGGATATTTTTGGTATTTTTTTTAGAAGGAAAATCACTCATAGTCGGCATATTATACCGGAGCTCATCCTCCGCTAACCATACGTTGTTGACAGGCGCGTGACGCGAGTCAAACAGTTTTATATAACGGGTATGACCGCTGGGCATACCCGTCAAATAAAAACTTACAGAGGGGTACGCATCCTATGGCCACTCCAGAGCTTAATCCTCCTAGCCAAAAGCGGCACAGCGGAAAGTCTCTGTCTATTGAAGCCCGCAATTTTCATCTTACCGTAAATAGGGAGCGGTATTGACACTGAAAATTATCGGGAAAATGTGAAAAGCGGTAGGAGTTTGCCGGTGGAAGTGGGGCGCAATTACCGGTCGCGGAGGACGTAATGGGGTCAGGATGCGACGCTGGAATAACCCGAGGCTGGTTGAGAAAGCTTCTGGTCCCGCGTTGGTGATAGATAAAAAGGATTTAAGGAAAGCTTTTAAACTATGTTTGCCTAGTACTTTTGGTGACTACAGCAAGCATAAGAGTAAACTGGCCCAAGCTCCAAGCTTATATAAGTATAAGAACATACATATTAGTAAAATATCAATTTATTCTGGCCAAATCAGGGAGATTTGGCTCCAAAAAATATACCTGACCTGTGGTCTCGTAGCTTTAACCCTTTTTCATGTTTTTTTATTTATTTTTTACATATTTTATATATTTTTTTTGGTCTTTTATGGTTTTTGAAATAATCAATAATCATCAAACCAAATTATCTCATAGGAGCAGTTGAACTGTAGCGCGATGTAAATGACATACAGAGACATCTAGTGGTGAATATTATTAAAATCTAAAATATGTAATTCTAATTATTGGAATAATATAATGCGATATCTTTTACGCGGTAATTTTTTAATGACTATAGTGACTAAGCTTAGGTTAGGGTTGTACTAGGTTATGTTGAGTTAATGTACCTACCTAATTTAAGTAAATTTTTTTTATGATGGCTTATACTTATGATGTTGTAGTAGATCATATGAGTCATACAGTTTATTTACAGTCAAAAAGGACAAAACTGATGAAATACGGTAAAAGTTAAGCTAAGCAAGCTGGGAAAATATGAAAAGTGATGAATTTGTGATGAAAGTAGGGCGTAATTATTTGAATACAGGGGCGTGCAGTCACAATAGAGACAGGATGCAGCCTCGGCACCACCCGGGGCTGAAGTACCAGATAGCCTCTGTATGATTTTTGAAAAGAATAAGTATTCTTATATGCTTTTGTCTACATGTCAAAATATATTCCTCGTACCGAAACTTCAAATTTTTTATTTTATTGGATGACATGATAATCCTTGACTGCGATCTCACGTGATGGTAAGTGATGATGCATATTATAGTCTCTACTCAGCATCTAGTGTATACTTAACTTTCTTTTTCGTAAGTTTTGACTAAAAAATAGGATATATAAAGACTAAAAGTACCTATGTGCGTGTGTGTGTGTTACTTTTTCACGCTAAAACTACTAATTACTGGATGGATGTGGTTGAAATTTGGAATGGAGATAGATTATACCTTGGATTAACATATAGGCTATTTTTTATCTCGGAAAATTGAAGAGTTTCCACGGGAATCAAAAAACCGTGGGCATCGTCTAGTAGGTACATTATATTTGCTTGAAGTCCTGATAGAGTATACATAACGCAATATTTTAAGGGTCAGACCGAAAGGTTGCCCCGATATAGCACTCTAAATATAAATTATGTAGGCAAGCAAGAGTGACGTCATTTATTTGTGCCTGCTGCGAGATCGACGAAGATTCATACGTGCAACCTTGTCTGAAGTTTATTTTTTAATATAAGTAGGTACTCTAGACTAGTTCATGATTGTATTTCCCCTGATGGCAAATCAAGCTAGAGCGCGCTTGCCTAGAAGATGTCAATTGACTTGGAAATAATTAGACAAGTCTAGCGGCGCGAAGTCAGGGTGAATCCACTAGTAGGTACATAACACAATGGAAACATACGTTTACACATACGTAGGTAGGTAAGTAACTTAGGCCCTGTCACAAAGAATTTTGCGGAATTATGGTCACTGTTTCGGAGAACAAAAAACTTTTTGTTTTGGGAGGTATTGTAACACAAGCTAGTGTGACGTTAGAATGTCTAACTAACATTATAAAAAATTCACACTGTACCTATTGACTTTTTGGGCACTTGAAATAGGAAAAAAAATATGTACCTAGTCTAGAATTTAGATCTGTTTTGGTGCTCTTTCGTTCCCAAATATTATCTTGTAAGTGGTAACTACCTAGCCTCCTAGTGATCGGCTGCCTGAGGCATCATTATTTTTATCTCTACTCATTTCTAGTTCACTTCTGCACTGGTAGCATGGGCGGGAGAAATTTTATCCCCGGGAAAAGGATAAAACGTTTATCCCCTCGCTTAGCTTTATCCACCCGTCGAGCATGGGCACAGCGGTGGAAATAACACTCAGTGGATATACTTATAGAAATATACTTCGCCTTCTCCTCTGTCGCCATGCTTTAGCATAGGGAAAAGATAATTTTATCCCCTGTCAGTGGATAAAATCAGGGGATAAAACTTTTATCTCCTGCCCATGCTACCAGTGCAGGACACGGTTTTATTTTAAGAACGAGAAGATCACCAACCTAATTGCGGAAAGAGAGACTTAGCATGCATTGAAGATAATATGGAGAAATTATGGAGTACTCTTAAGTCTGGTTACCTCGCGATGTTTTCAAGTGACAAGTAAACTCCGAATAGGGGTGCGTGCCTCGGATTTGAACCCTGGAAAACGAAGCGTAGTCTATCGTCGCTAAAAACCGAGAAATGTCAACAGAGCGTTATTTAAAGCCAGGTCAATGTAAAATTAGTCATCCCATACTTGCCCGAGTATTTAGCATGCCGCAAACGGGATAGAATGCGTCCTATGTAGGTTGCGCTAACGCGGACATCCTATTTCATATTCATATTCGTCAATTTGTCTACACCTACGATGTAGGGAAGTTGGAGTGGGCACTTTCATTGCGTGACTAATGTTTTAGTAAGTGGAGTATGTACCAATTAAGTATGAAAAGTACTATTTGACGAACACTGAAAGTGCTTGTAATCTGTCTAGTAGGCACTTATGGGTATTTAGTACAATACCCCCAAAAGATTATCGAGTAGATAGTATAATACCTACCTACATGACTGTAGGTAGCAGGTAGCAGGACACCTCGTTATAGATTGTGATAGATGCTCTATAGTACCTCATCATTATCATTCGATGCCTTCTTCAAACTGAAGCTGGGCGATCAGAAAACTGCCAAAAGCATGAACAATATCTGGAACCACCGAAGCAAGTTTAGGACAGTTCTAGGCACGATCACAGGACACTTTATTGGCTTGTTCGCTTTAGGACAGATTCGCTTTACGACAGATTCGCTTTACGGCAGATTCGCTTTACGGCAGATTCGCTTTACGGCAAAAATTGTACAGGTCGAGATAAAATATGGTCTCCACTCCAAGGAAAACTTTCCTTTATATAATTATTATTGACCGAGCGAAGCGAGCTCTCCGAGTCTACTTGAGTGAATTTGCACTTGTCCGTCATTTGAATTTTTTCTTTAAACTAAAGTTAGGTTAGGTTAGGGTTATACATGAATATTCAGGTGCCCGGCCGAAGGCCGGGCACTTAGGTTCTGTTGGGATCGTAAACCTACCTAAAGCTTACAAAAAAAAAGTAAGTAAAAAAAAATTGAATTTTTTTTATGCTAATATTAGGTACATTTTGATGATAGAACAATATAGGATGTGTTATAAATTATAATTATTGATGCTTCACTAAATTTTAAAGGTGCCGAGTTATGAAATTAGAAGCTTATATTCAAAATATATAGTGGCTAAAATAGTATTTTTAGAGGCTTATTGGTTGTGGCTGACTTAGTAATTTAGAGGCCAATAATGGTATTAAATAGAAGCTTATTTAATTACATGCCAATTATAAATTATAATTAAAAGTTAAAACTATCTTTAGGGAATTATAGGATACCGCGAGTTCTCAGTTCGGGGCGAACCACTAGTTATATATTGTAATAATTAACTTTTAACATTAGACGTAATAAAAAATAATAATAGTTGACGCAAAACTGTTTTAACATGACTTGACCGATAGTAAATACAGCGCCATCTATTAGCATTAATGTATTAACTTGTTTAATGTATTATTAATTTTAAACAAAAATCTATCTATATATATTTGAGTTCACTGTACTTCTGCCGTAAAGCGAATCTGCCGTAAAGCGAATCTGCCGTAAAGCGAATCTGTCGTAAAGCGAATCTGTCCTAAAGCGAACAAGCGACTTTATTCGCTTAACACCTTTTCATTTTAGGTATCACTGACAGCCTTCTATGCAGAGCATGCATGAAGGGCGACAAGGCACCGAAACACATTCTGCTTAAATGCGGAGATGTACCAACCCAATGCAAACTAAGTATACATTTAGATCTCCAGCAACACTTTCTGAAGTCTTCGTCGACCTGAATGGTCTGACGGGAAGCATACAAGTGGATGCAAATCGGCGATCATCAACTTCTTGCCAAAATGAACTTCAGGATAAAGAAAAGAAGAAGAATCAGGAACATTCTTGCTCCATCAGTCATTCATCAATCTACCGTACCTAGGTATTGATTGATGTTGAACCATAGTCTAATGAAGACCTTACACTGCAACCTTAGGTACGTTTTAGACGGTGAAAGTTCACTTAACCTTTAAAGTTCAGTCGCTTTCATGATCACAAAACCCTCGGGTAAGTACCACTACTGTGTAAATATAAAGTTAGAGTTATTCGCCATTCGGATCGCTAGAGCAATTGTTATTACAACTTGAGCCGCGAAACGTTTATTGAAGTGAAGCTGTGATAGTCCAAGAGATCAAGAATCATATTGTAGTAGAGAAGTCTATTATTAAATTCTATTTTTACGGTCAACGACTGTTTAAAAGCTTCAATAGACTAACGGTTACAGGTGCGGACTGAAAACTGTGAAAACTGAAAGATCGCAGGTTCGATTTCCACCCGTTGCACGGTGGTCTGGGAGCGGTCATAAGTCTGAAATATTGACCACAACCTATTTACAATTTGTGCTTGTTTAATCACTCTCTAGTTCCCAAACAATACAAAACTGTAAATAGATAACGCATAAGTTAACGTTATCATTATATGAAGACCTTAAATTCAGGTAAATTTAGGTATAAAGCCATGCGTGTTTTTTGAGTTATTATATTATTATTTTTATCAAAACAAGGACTTTTATAACGATTGAACAAACATTTTAGTGATAAACGGACTTATGACCGCGTTAGTTAGAGCGCCAGACCACTGTGCGTTGCACTATTGTCCTACCCACTCCTAGCACAAGCTTTCCGCTTATTCGGAGGGGAGAGGAGAATATTAGGCAAGTTCTGCTTGGCTGATATTCTTAAAAAAAAAAAAGAATATATTTTCTATAATTCGCCAAACCAGCAAAATTTACACTGTACAACTTGAGCACGCGCTAAGCAAATCCCACCCTCCCCGAGACCCTCAAAAATGACCTTCAACTCCACAGAAACCCTTCAAATACATTTTACGTACGTTTTACTCCCACACCGGAACACCTTTAACTGATGAATCTACTATGCGCAATCGACCAAGAACGACTCATAATTTGTATACATTTTTATGTATTAGGTAGAAATAGAAGTTACTTTGCAGATTGTGGACATCTCCTGATGATGCTCTCGTTTCGGAGCGAAACGTACGTGGAGCGTTTTGGAGGAGTTTGTGTGTGTGTGTTGTATGGTGTGGTTGTGTTATTCCTGTGTTTTTTCTAAGGAGAAACGACGGTGCAGGGCGCGGGCGGCGCGTGTTGCCATACAGATTTGTTCTGGTTTGGCGGATTACAGCAAAATATTACTTTTTCTTTTAGTATTATATTTTTAAGAACAGTTTCGCACTATAAAAATTACTTTGCAGAATTTGTTCGCCAGCTCTCGATCTACAAAATCCTTTGTTCGCAAAGACTTACGATAAAGGAATATTCTCTTCAAGAGAGGGAAACAACAAACAATTTCTTGTCAAACAAGTCTTGTTTTACCTACCTTGAATTTTAATAAGTAACGAAGTAAGGTCTTCACTTATTCACGTTATAATTTATCTAAGCCCTTCTACTTTACCTGCCATATTTTTCTTACAGATCTACATACTTATATGATGTTTAAGGAACTTGCAAGTGACGCACAGAATCACATCAGGCTGGTTCTCGCTCGCTATTGGCTAAAATGCATTGATACAGCAAGAACGCCATAAATTCATCCAATCAGAGCTGATAACGATCCTCATAAAATGATGCAATCATTTTAAGTCAATCTCACAAAAGTGCAACAGAGTTCATTAAAATCCTCAATAGCCCAACGGTTAAAGGTGCGGACTGAAAACTGAAAGGTCGCAGGTTCGAACTCCAATCGTTGCACTATTGTCGTACCCACTCCTAGCAGAAGCTTTTCGCTTATTTGAAGGGGAGAGGAGAATATAAGTCAAGTTCAGCTTGGCTAATATTCTTTAAAAAAGAAGAATATCTCTGGGTTATATAAAAGTAAAAAAACTGCTGATTGTTAAACCTTACAGCAATGTTAATCTAAACTGAAAAGTCAAATAACTCCCCGTGATTCCAGTTCAGTTTAAAATCGGACACTTAGTCTTTTAAGTTAGCAACCTGTCTACGTACTTACTACTTGGAAGTTATACATACTTTTGATTGGCCTTTGATTTACTCGACATCAAAGGAAACCATTTAAACATTTACAATACGAAACTTCTAGCCCGACTGACCTACTATCGAATGCGCAAATCCATTGTAGGGGACGAGATGATAAAGTCGCACAGCACAGACACAAATCGTGTCTGTGTTGGGTCACACAATGCATCATGCGGGACGGCAGCAGCACGGCAGGTCGACACATTGTATTTGGCTATTTGTACACGGTTTTGTCAGTCAAACTAATATTATAAAGGCGAAAGTTTGTATGTGTGTGTGTGTGTGTGTGTGTGTGTGTGTGTGTGTGTGTGTGTGTGTGTATGTTTGTTACTCCTTTACGGCACAACGAATTTACCGATTTGGCTGAATTTTGGAATGGAGATAGCTCATACCCAGGATTAACGCATAGGCTACATTTTATCCCGAAAAATTAAGGAGTTCCCGCGCATTATCTAAGTGTTTTAATAAAAACAACATCTAGAGGGAGACGCATATGTTTCAGTCATTATAAATTCATTGTTTATCTTAAACTAAATAATGCCGATAAAAGCTTTAGCTTGGGTCACTTCTCAGTTTGTGAAATTTCCGTCCTAAAAGTGTTCAGTCGTTTCAAAGAGTACTCGATCAAACAAAGACAAACAGATGGGCAAAAACGTTCAAATAATAATGACCAATGTGCCCAAAAAATAAATTTGAATACAGTGTTAGATAAGTTTTTGTATTTTTTATATTCGACATTGTGACCGAAGTACAATAATTTCAAAACAGTGAATAGGCATCTTCTAGGCAAACTCGTTACACCTTAGACCACATCATCACTTTCCATCAGGTGTGGTAGTGGTCAAGCGTGTGCCTATAATGTATAAAAAAAACTGGGGGTTACTTTTTCGTTCATCGATTTATTTATCATCCGATTTTAAGTATTTTCCTCCACCAACGTGACGTGACTCGCGTAACGTGCCGTATCAAACTATGGAACCGCGCCTTCCAGGATGCTCTTATCGATTCTCACTATAAAGGGTAGACTACCGGTAGCACTGTTTTGATGGCTGTTCCTTTATTTATATATTACTAGTTGATTTGCACGACTTCGTCCGTTAAATAATTTTTAAAATCCCGCGGGAACCCTTTGATTTTCCGGGATAAAAAGTAGTCTATGTTACTTTCCAGGTTCTGAACTATACCCAATGACTGTTTATACTATATATGGAATACTTAATTGACTATACCTACCCATGCAAAAATTCAAGTCGTTCATAAAACAAAGTCTTTTTATAGGTAAGTATAGATATGTTGTATGTTTTTGATGACTATTAAAATAATAAATGTCCCTTCAACGTAACTAAAGGCCTTTCTTAATGATTTGGTGTCCCCTATCCTGTCCCCGACCCGAAAGTAAGGTGATGCTTATAAATAGGCTATCTCTAGGGTCAACAGATGAGGTCACTGACCTGCATCTCGGGTGAGCCTCCCTCGTCGCGGATGAGCAGCAGGTAGCTGTGGCCATCGATGATCACCTCCTTCTTGAACCGCCCGCCTGAAGACACCACAATGTAAGTATTAGTTTTACTGAAACTTCTGGCACTGTGTCTACTAGAGTTGACCTGTACACAAAAATGAATTTGTTATATCTATTGTGTCTGCGTCTGTGACCCACCATGACCCCAAACATGGCAACAATTTTGTCCTGCCCCTGAATGTATGTTCGGGTTTATTTTCGGAAATAATTCAAAGCATTTCAAAAATTTAGGGGTATGGGTTGAATCTACATTGGTCATAGTTCCCCCCCAAAGTTAGTCCCCCTTCCAAGTTAGTCCGCTACCGTTTTAGACTGCATCGTCACCTACCATCAGGTGAGATCGTAGTCAAGGACTATCTTGTCATTGAATAAAAAAAAAGAATGAACCGATTTTGATGGAACTCAAGAATTATACAAGGAGTGAGTGATCAAAGGTAACTTTCAGCCTAGCTTGCATTAGGTAGTGATGTTATTGAGGACACGATTTTTTCTTCAGGAAACTCAGAGATTCCGCGGGATTTGCTTAAAAAAAATCTCATGGAAACTCTGATTGTCATGAGCAATCAGTTGTTTAATCAATAAATAAACAATATTCAGATTATGATTTATAGTGCACGTAAGTGCAACCCAGGTAGTTTCGACGTTTAGTCTCCGAAACCCAGCTTTTTAGATTACATCATTCACAGCGTTCATAAGCTATTTCATTGTACTACTAGCGCCATCTATAATGTATTACATAAATAAAGAAAATTATTAACGCCATCTACAATCACAGCATTAAACTACAACCTTTTACATGTTAGTTCGTAGGAATTCAACTAGGTGGCGGTCATGACTTTACTTTTCTACTCAATCATAGATGGCGCTAATAATAGTTCTTTCTATAGCTACCCGTCACTAGATGGCGCTGTTTTATTTCAAATGAATTTTAACTTTTCTTTGTAATCATATACCGATGTCCTAAAATATATCAAGTACAAGTTGGTACGAACCTTCTGGACTTTCTTCCTGCATATATGCCCCGGTAAGGTATCTGTGCACTAAAGCTGACTTGCCACTGTCCGGGGAACCAAGTACACCTACTCGTAACTCCGTAACACCGCGTGACGCCGTCCATTCTTGACTGTTGACGAATGAATCTGGAAAGATGAGAAAGTTTCGTTTAAATAAAGCGTTATACTTTTCCAATACCTACATTGATATTTGATGCATATGATTATGTATGGGAGGTACAAATAGAAAATGCTGGTTCCAATGGTAAGTAAATAAAGATAATGATGGTAAACGAAATGGATGGAACTTTGACTCTTGTCGGAAAAAGGATGGGTGACCAAACTGTTGATGTGAAAACTGTCAAAAATCAATTTTGCCAATTAGGGTAATTCTCTACATGGAAGTAAGAAACAGTTTCAACCTACCTAGAATTCGTTAAATCAAATGAGCGTTAATCTACTAATAAGCCGTAAACAATATAAATTACCCCATAAAACTAACACGTGTTAATTCTGATCACACCATCATTGATCTAAATTCCCGCAGTAAATTAGCTTTACGGCCAACAACCCACCAATAAATCACGTGGTCCAAGTGACCCCAACCGCCGCGGGGCCACGAATTATAAATTCATACACGAAAATAACCCGCCCATTAGTGTTTCGATGGGATTTTTACGACGTCGTAAATGTGTGAAATGAGTGTCTGATTGTAGACAAGACGGGGTCTGAAGTACCCAGACGTGTTACGATCTCGATGGGACGGGTTTACGCTTTGTTACCCTTTATTTATTACAAGCTTTGTAAAAACAAGAAGTGCGCGTTCCAAAACGGAGATCGACTCTTTCGACTTTAGCAAAATAAAATCAAAGGTTTCGCAAACACTTTTGAATCTTAAATTGATACAATAATTTTCTTTTAAAATATATCGGCCAGTCAGAATTAGATATTCTATACACATCTAAGTAGGTACATAATAATTTACTTTATATAATCGTAAAAAAAAGCATATTGAAATTAGAACTTAGAAGAAAAAAGGATGTGAAGTAGTAGAAAACGTGCTTGTTTTGCAAATAAATAATTATTATAGTTTATATTTTATGCAATAACATGCTCTGAAAGAAAGTAAAAAGGCTTCCAAGTTCCCAAAAAAAAGAAAAAGTAATTTTACTAGTTACTTCAGTTCACAATCAGTTCCGAACGGAACTTCGTTCATTCTTTCTATTCTCTTGAGTTGTACAAAAAAGTGCTTTATCTTTTATTGCGCGAGCACGAGCAGTCTTGTGACTCGTCGCAAGGTTTTTCTCGTGGTCGTAGGAATCTATCACAATCGCTAGTTGAGTTTCGCTATTGTCCGGCGAACGCGTTCGCCGATTCGTCGCGCTAAGCTAGCGCTCTAACGTGATCATTTGATGCGGCCATGAAAAATTAGCTTAGAATCATTTATTTTAAGTATTCGTTGTCTAATTTCAGAAGTTTAGAAAAATAACATCGTTGGAATTTATGGTTGTGTGGCGCTGCGTGTTGGCGTTGTATTGGCCCGGTGTTTCTTCTATTCTGGAGAAACAACGGTGTACAGCGCGAGCGGCGCGTGTTGCCATACAGATTTTTCCTGTTTGGCAGATTACAGCAAAATATTACTTTCTCTTTCAGTATTAACATTTATGGTAGCGTTCATAACTGAGGCTCTAATTTTTTTCTAAGAAAAGGTAAACGGCGACTGATCTGTCTTGTAGCAACGGTGATGTAAAATCAGACGCTCTCCCAAATTTCAATAAACAAAATTGAGTTTCTTTATATTTTAGATATCCAATCAGAATTTAGGAATTCGACCACTATGTACGAAATTTTTAACAAAATATCCTTTATTTATTTATCACAAAATTATTGCAGATTTTAAACAGTTGCAATCAGTTCTCAAATAATTTCAATACACAATTAATTGCAATACATAGACGAATAAAAATAAAATTAAGCTAACTTCAGAAAAACTCATCCTTGAACTAAAATGAAAAGGTTAAATTAGCTCAGAAACGGCTTTTATGAACTTCAAAGTTGTGTAAAAAGTAAATATTGCAAATCGCTCATAACTTGTCTCCGCAGGTTTCATGGAAGCGTCGCTTATGAAGTGAGACAAATGGCACAGAGGTTCTGACTCAAATTGCGTAATGCGCGCCACGCGTTAGCTTTTTGCTGCACAATAGAAAGTTGAAACTTCACTCAGTGTGGCTCTCTCCCTGCCTGGAAGCTGGAAATGGCGGTCCTAATGACATCTCTGCATTAAACTTTATCACCACTTGTTTTTGCCTAGCCATATTACAGGCGTGTCGTATCTATTCTCTTTCCATGATCGCTAAAGCAGGGGCTACCAAAGTTTTTTATCACACGTTCTATCCTTTCAGCAGGGTGTTACTTTTACTTCTACTTTTCCCTGACGCCATGCTTAGGGAGAAGATAATTTTATCTCTTATCAGTGGACAAAATAGGGGATAAAATTTTTGTCTCCTGCCTTTGTTGCGGCATTTAGCGGATTGAAGGACAAACCAATAAACTAACACACTTTCGCATTTATAATATTAGTAATGAAAAGGATTTTTCATTTATCTTATTCTTTGTACATTATGTAAAGTAAATATCGTGTAGGTACCTAATGTTTACAAATCTACAAATAATTTAACAGTATTTATTTTCAATCTAATTATATAGGGGCGGCAGCAGGGGTGCAAATTAAAAATAATTTCGGCTATTACTATTTAATTAATTCAATCACTTAAAAACTACTAGTCTAAACTACGACTTAATTCTATATATCTTATCATATGACGCCGGCCCACTCGCGGCTCCCACCGCGGCTCACATCGCGGTTTCCTGGAATCGGCCCGTGTCAGCGGAATTATCTTGGAGTTCGCAGGAAACCGCTGTGTTAGCATGGGAACCGGTCTTGCGCAGGCACACTTTTAGCTATGCCGTGACTATGCCTGCGTAACACCTCCCCCATCAGTTTAGCGCTTATTGAACACTGTCGTTGTGAATTGCGCTGGAAGATCCTCCTCGATGTTACTTAAGGTTTCAGCGGGCTTCTGTTCGCTTCGTATCTTCAATAGCTTTGTACGAGTCATTTTTCGATAGGTTAATTATGATACCAAGTCCGCAGACACCAACAGTTAATATAATGTATATGGGTATAGTTGTATGGTAGATCCCGTAGTCAGGAATTGGAGACGGTATGACACGTGACTGTAAGGACACCTTTGATTTGGCTTCATCTAGATAAATCTTGACTGGTTTGCAAGTTGAACTTCTATTCTGGGCGGCTATAATTTGTTGGATACAATCTTGCTGATTTGAAGTCTGCATCTGAAGGTTTTTCTTTATCTCGGCACATAGATATCCCTTGCTCGTCTTCGGGCATTCTGCCTCTATGTACCTGAATTCGTTCAAGTTAATCGCAAGGAACGGATAGGATTAGGTTAAGGGATTAGGATTTCATGGTATTTCATTTCTTACATAATACGAACCTAGTTTTATAACATCGTAATACTCCCTAGTATCTAAAGAAATAATTTTATCAGTCCCGTACAGACTGCTTAACCTACTTACTAAATACTTAATTGACCTTAAACTAATAATTGAATGATGGGCAACCGAAGCCTCAAACTTCAAGAGATTTTATACTCTTGTCATAATGTAAGGCATCAGTATAGTCAAGATTACCGGTAACACTTTTGATAACGGAACCAAGACCATCTATGAGTCCTCTTTTTACTCGTTTGATCTCAAAAGTCTGCAACTGTTCAAGCACGGTTAGAAGTTTATTCTTTAAGTAGTTTAAATGATTAATGCTCTGCACAAATGAATGGTAATGGGAAATGATATGGGTTGTTCCTAATTTGAACGGCAATATGCCAGGTTCATCGTTGAGGTTTTCAAGTTGTATCTCCTGCATTAACACCGGTTGCAGAAGTAGATGAATTATTAGGAGTAACCTGTGACAATTGGGTGGTTTTAGGTACTCTTTTTAGTCTCGACTTGGCGATTGGACCTCGTTTTTTTCTGGTGTAAATATGAATTGGGAGATTTGCCATGACTACGTCGTGGGTATACCGGGGAGCTATCTTTTGACGAGAGGCAAGCGGGTTTCTAACAAAAACCTGTTGCCCTGGGGGATGATTACTCTCAGGTTCTCTATTAATATTCCGATTGTTAGTTAAATCTCTGCGTAGACTACTACAGGATTCATGAATTAGATCATAGGCAATCCTCATTTTATTTTTATGATCCTGTATGTACTGTTGTAGAAGATGTGTCGTTAGGTCCATGTCAAGTGGGTCACGGGGGTCAAAATGTCCAGTTATTAGTTCGATTGGTCTACATTTGGTGAAGCTATGTATGCTACTATTGTAAGCTAGAAGAGCATAAGGCATCAAATTCAAAACGGATTCATTTTTTTGACTGACTCTAAGGATTCGAATGTGCTCTAAGATTGTTGAATGGAATCTTTCAACAATGCCATTTTCGTTAGGAGTATATGGTGCAACCCTATGATGTTGGATTTTATGTAGTTTGAAGTATTCTGCTATAACTTGATTAGTAAATTCTGGGCCATTATCGGTAACAACAGTTAAAGGATTTCCGTGATGCGTACATAATTTGAGCAAAGCTTGTAGAACACTGACTGCCGTGCTGTCTCCCAAAAAATATGCTTGAGCATATTTGGAGAAAGAATCGACTATTGTCAGAAATTTAGAGCTTTCGACACTTAGCAAATCTAAATGAACAAGCTCAAAAGGTTTACTGGCTGGTGGAACTACTTGAAATCGCTGTTGAATAGGGTTACGATCATATTTTGCCTGACCACATATTGCGCAAGCGTTAATAAATTTTGAAATATGCTCTCGCATTTTGGGCCAATAAAACTTTCTAGATAATGCAAGGAAGCATTCATTAATGCCACGATGGTTAGTTTTACCATCGTGATACTTGTCTATAATTTGTTGTTGCCTAAAATATTCTTGGACATTTTCTACCTCCGTCTTAGTTAAATTAAGCATCATTGACGAATTATTGAAAGTTCTCTGTATTATAGGAATTATTTTGTACATTGCTAATGGAGGATTTATTAATAAACCGGTTTTAACTTTAGGCTGAACATGTTCTTTTATAGCATTCACGACATCTTCTTCTAAATTAGATTCAGATAGTTGGATAGTAGTACGTATATAATTTTCAAAAGGTTTTGTGACGACTGGCTTGGCTTTAATGTCACCTACTACGTTAAATACGATTTGCCTACTGAATTTATTCAAAGGAAACTCTGAGATTGGCACTTCTAAGATGGGGTTTTCGTCGTCAGAATGGACAGTGGCTGTTCTAGAACCATCCTCAGCTTCTGGAGCTGACAGGGTTTCAGAATCGTCTAAAGATGGAACTCCGTTTGTTGGGTTTACGGCGATAGAGCTTAACTCTTCCATATTAATTTCGATACGCGATAGTGCATCCGCGTTAGTATTGCACTTGCCTTGCTTGTACATCACCGTAAAATCATACTCACTTAATTTTAAACGCCATCTTGTAAGTCTCGAATTAGGTTCTTTAAGATTCATTACCCATTGCAAAGGTTTATGGTCGGTGATAATTTTAAATTTTCGTCCAAAAAGGTATGGCCTGAAATACTTAGTGGCCCACACAATCGCTAAGAGTTCTTTTTCAATTGTACTGTAGTTAATTTCACTAGAATTAAGTGTTCTAGATGCGTACGCAATTGGTTTATCGGAACCTACTGTGCCTTGTGATAAGACGGCACCCAATGCTACATTAGAAGCGTCAGTCGTTAGCAAAAATTCTTTTGTAAAATCTGGATATTGAAGAATGGGATCATTAGTAAGCAGTTTTTTACAGTGTTCGAAGCATCTTATATAATTATCATCAAGTTTAATTTTAGAATTTTTCTTAAGACATTGAGTAAGGGGTTTTGTAAGACGCGCGAAGTCAGGGATGAATTTCCTATAGTATCCTAGCAATCCGAGAAAACGTTTGATCTGTGTCGTGGTCTTTGGTAATGGATATTTTCTAATTGCTTCAATTTTATTGGGATTTGGTTTTACACCATCCTTACAAATAACATGACCTAAAAACTCGGTTTCCAACTTCAAGAATTCAGATTTATCCATCTGTATCTTGAAATTAGACTCACGTAATCTTTGAAAAATCTTTTCCAAATTAACAATATGCTCTTGAAGGCTAGTACTATAGCATATTATATCATCAAGATATACTAGGCAAACTTTATGCTGTAAATCTTTTAAAACATTGTCCATGACCCGCTGAAAAGTTGATGGTGCATTTTTCAAACCCATAGGCATCCTTAAGAACTCATAGTGCCCATTTTCTACATTAAATGCGGTTTTGTGGATATCCGCGGGGTCCATTTCCACCTGGTAAAATCCACTAGCTAAATCTAGGGTAGTGAAATACTGACACTTGCCTAATTTGTCTAGCACATCGGTGATGTTGGGAATTGGGTACTTGTCGTCAATCGTTTTCTCGTTTATCTTTCTAAAGTCTACGACAAGACGCCATTTACGACGTCCAGAAGCATCTGCCTTTTTGGGGACCACCCAAATTGGAGAGCTCCAAGCGGAATCAGAAGGCCTTATAATATTCTGTTCGAGCATTTTACTAATCTGATCTCTGATTTCTTGTCGGTGAACGTACGGGTATCTGTAACTTTTGGTGTGTACAGGAATTTCATCATTTGTCCTAATCTTATGTTTGATCTTATTATTAAAAGTCAGAGGTTCCCCTTCAAGATAAAAAACATCGGAATACTTCGCACACAATGCCTGCAAATTAGCTACTTCTTCTGGATTCAAATGATCAGTGCGAAGGCGAGACAAAACTTCCTTGGCACGTTTCGAAGAATTTTGTGGTTGCTCAAATTCAAAATTATATAGTTCAGATGATATTGGTTGGTCTATTGAAACTTTTATGTCACTCGGAGAATTGTTGGTTATTTCAACGTAGCCTTTTTTATTTTTAACGCGAGTTATACAGTCGGAAATGATACAGTTACATATAGTTTGAAATGGAATGAAGACATCACCATCTTGTGAGTCTATAGGCAATTCTAATAATTTTGAAGAATGAGCAGGAACAACTTCTTCGAATAATGTAACTTTACTTGGATTGTACATTTTTATTGGAATATTTGCATTGCGAGTTTTTAATATTTTATCTTTGAGGTCGATGGTAGATTTCAATTTTTCAAGTAGATCAAGTCCTAAGAGTCCGTCAAAGTATTCATGGAAATCATATATGTAAAAAGTAATGTTGCCGGATTCTTTGAATTCCGAGAACCACGGTAAAGTAATAGAATGGTCATTGGTACTCGTTGCGTGCACGTTAGTGACTTGAAACGGTTCATAATTCAAGGGAATATCATTAAAATATTTTTTTACAGCTTGGGGACTAATAAAGGATTGATTCGCACCAGTATCAATGAGAAACTTAAGAGGCGGATTACTAGTCTGTATATAACCGAGTTGCCGCTGGGCATACAAATTTACTTCTACCCTGGTTTTTCGGATAGGTCTACTATCTGAAAATTTTCATTTTGAGAACTAGCTGCTGGAGTTTGTTCAGCTTCTTCTACTATTGGGTGTGTGTCAATGTCTGAGTGAATGGAAGAGTCTTTTTCAAAGTCATTATAGTATTCGTCTGTATATTGGTCGTAGTCGTAATAGTCCCAATCATACTCATTGGTAAATTCGTTGAAATTGACGTCACGGGCTTTCATATTATAGTTAGTCGGTGGTAGATTCTTGGGAACAAAGTGGCTCACACCACTCATTGGACGTGGACTATTAAAATTATTAGACGATTGGTGTCTATTTGGTAATTTAAAAACGTTGCTCCTTGGATTATAATTCGGCGGAGGAGCGCGAAACATTAATTGGGTACGACTAGGGCCGCGTGGGTGCTGAGGGTTAGGTTTCCAAACAGGAAAACTAGGAGGTCTAAAATGCATAGGTTGCTGCCAAGATGGGCCTGGCATTGCGAACCCTTGTGGCCTTGAACCACTTGTATTATTTGGCAAAGAAATTTCATGAGCATAATTTTTTTTATGAGAAAATGCGCCTTCATTTCGCTGTTGTATGTGTAAAGTGTTAACCTCCTCTTGTACGAACTCGAGGGCTTGTTGCATTGAACTTGGTCGCATACACCGTATCCTTGAACCTAGCGGGTCCTTTAATCCGCGTAAGTAACACTGTAGGGTTAACTTTTGATAAAGTTGACGCTTGGCCTCTATTGTGGTAGTTACGGATTCATGCAAAGAAACATACGTCATAATCGTGCTGAACAGATTTTGACACTTCTCATAAAATTCTTGCGGGGTGCTAGACCCTTGTGTCTGCAGAGACATATCGTTGTATAAAGCGGTCTCATCACGATGATCAGCGAAGTTGTTAATAAGGGCATTTCGTATGCCATTCCAATTTTCGGGGATCCCGTTCGCATTTATTAATCTAGCCGCGGGGCCAGTAATTTTATTTAAGATTCCACTGATAAGCGCCGAATTTTGTAATTCATGTCCCGGATTAACATCAAAATGAGCAATAACTAATTGGTCACACAGGTTTATAAATCGCGTTAGCACATGTGGATTCCCGTCAAATTCCGGTAAAAATCTTATAGATTTATATATAGTATCAAGGTCAGATGATGCCATTTCGTCTAAATTCCTATACTCGTCTACAACACGTTCTCTACTCGTGGATCCCACCCCGGAACGGTTTGACCTTGGATGAAAAATTTTGACGAAAAGAAATTAAGCTAACACACAAAATTAAAAATTTAAAAATCACACAAAAAATAAAAAATCAGCAACACAAAAAAAATTAATACCTATAAAACGTTCAGTAAAATTGTATAAAATATATCTATAGACCTATATTATTTATAGGATTTCACTTTTACTCAATTTAATATTCATCAATTTAATATTCATTCGTTATTCGTATTTAAAAAAAAAATCAAAACGCAAAAAAATAATTTTTAACACAATACTTATTTTTCTTACAAGTCGGTTAAAGGAATTGATTAGGTAGGAAACTTGAACGATTCAAGTAACTTACTTGATAGTCATTATATGCCGAAATTCTTCTTTGCTGAATCGAAGTTTAGATTCTCCTCTGCTGCGGCCGATAGGTAGGTAGGTTCTTTTGGATAAGTCCTCCAGGTCACCAGGTACTGCTCGATGTAGCACTTCGGTATAGGTAGAACAGTTATCCAACCCAGCACTGCGCCAATTATATAGGGGCGGCAGCAGGGGTGCAAATTAAAAATAATTTCGGCTATTACTATTTAATTAATTCAATCACTTAAAAACTACTAGTCTAAACTACGACTTAATTCTATATATCTTATCATATGACGCCGGCCCACTCGCGGCTCCCACCGCGGCTCACATCGCGGTTTCCTGGAATCGGCCCGTGTCAGCGGAATTATCTTGGAGTTCGCAGGAAACCGCTGTGTTAGCATGGGAACCGGTCTTGCGCAGGCACACTTTTAGCTATGCCGTGACTATGCCTGCGTAACAATCTGGCAAAACGTTTTTGTTCATTGATTAAAGTTTACTTTGTCAATGATAAAATAGGTTCTAAATGCACCGTTGTCAAAACGCTAATTACAGTGCGACTCAGGTTTATCAGAACTCACTAAGAACTTTCGTCAAGCCATCTTCTTAATTAGTTAATTGAAAGGCAGAGTCCCTTGTTAAGAGGAACAAAGGTTAATAAAAGCCGTGCTGACTACTGAGTTAACATAAATTCATTGTGCTTAGTCTAGCGCTCGAATAGAAGCCACGAAAGTAGCGATTATCCATCTATCATCGCCCAAAACTCAGCATTAAAATCCTTTAAACATCGCACGGAATTATTGTCTATAACGAACAAACAAGTCTGGAAGAAATGCGCAAATAGACACTTACGGTTTAACCCAAATTAAAAAACTCATCGAATTGAATGACACCACAAAAAAACCTCAATTGCTTAATAGATGAGGCTATAAGTACGCCGCGAAATATATCTAAAATAAATATCAGTTTTTGAGAAAAAAAATCAGCAACATTATCAAAATCACCGAAATCGACCTTTTCTATTTAATACACCTTATGCTATTCCGATGTTATATTTGGAATAATTTTTGGTTAAATCGTGAGAAAGAAGTATAGAGAAAATTTTCACCATTAAAATTTTATATTAATTCAAACCAAAAAGCAATAATATAAGACTAAAAATCATTAATTTTGTAGCGAAAATAGTTCCCCGTTGCTCATACATTTTAGTATGAAGCAGTAGCCGCCCGTAATTCGCTTTATATTACAGTGTTCCATCACAAATAAATTCAATCGCGTCCCAATATTCAAGGTGATAGCACGCTCGTTTTCGTAGAGCACCGCAACTCCGGCGACCGCGATATAATAATTGTTCCGACGAGCATTAGGGTGGGTCGCGAGTGTCGGAAACGACTTTTAATTTTTTTATTTGTATTCTTCGAGTACGAACGTAGTAAGTATGTGAGTTTTATTATGTATTTTTTTAATCATCAAACACTTTATTAATTAGCAAACACTAATGTACTCATTAATATCGTAACTTATTTTGCTCCTCATTTCAGGTAGATATGAAAAAGCGTCTTTATAACCCCACAAACACTAAACCGATTTGGCTGATACATATTTTGGAATTCAGATAGCTTATACCCTGGATTAACATATAGGCTACCTTTTAAACCTTTAAAATCTAATTGGGGTTTTCAAAAAATCTAATTTAATTAATTATATCCTAATTTCTAATAAATACCTTATTAACTATATTGTTTCAGGAAACAAAGTGTCAATTCTGGAAAACAAAAGCTTGAAGGATGATGCGTGCACTGATGTTGAAAAAGCAACGAGAGTTCTATTTCAGGAAATACAAAATATGCAAAATATAATTGTAAATGACAAAGTTACTTGGAACCAATCTGCTTGCTTCAACTGCCACAAGATACATAAGCTACATATTGTAACATTTTTTGTTTTGAAAAGAGCAACTGCCGAGTTTCTTGCCGGCTCTTCTCGGCAAAATCAGCATTCTACATGAAATAAATAATTTTGAGTTTGAATTATTTAGTGACACTTGTTTTGTCTAAACTAATATCATAAAGATGAAATATTTGCTTGTTTGTAAGTTTGTAAAATTGTTTGTAATGGATAAACTCAAAAACTCCTTAACCGATTTTAAAAATTCTTACACTCATGGAAAGCTATTATTCCTTTAGTAACATGAGCTATATTTTATTTTAGAAAAATTAACCGTAACTTCGTGAGATATACGTACTATACATGTTTGCAATACTCATAATTACCTACAAGCACGTCCGCGGGGCTATATATTGAACTATTATAGTTGAGCAACTATAACCCCTTTTTTATTCAAATTAGTCTGTTGAAACATGAGCACGATGAAAAATGTTGATGTTCTCATCATGATTATTTTGTAATCTTTATCCAATTAAATATTTTTGTAACTATAATTGACTATGTATCTGGAAATTCCTCTTTAAATAATTCGAATCGGACCCTTACTTAGAAGTTATTCCATTCAGACAAAAGTTACATGACAAAAAGCGTGCACTGTGGCCCCACCCTATGCCGCCACTAGTCATTAGTCTCACTACGGGCCCGCGAACTTCATTATGCGGTTAAAATACATTGCGTATTTTCTGTGAAATTCATTAATATCCTACTAAGACGACCGCGTGATGTACATTTAACTTGAAGGAAGCGCCAAACGTAGATTGTAAAGATTGTTACTTTCCAAGGTGCGTATACTAATATTGTATGATATGTCTGTGTGAATAGAAATTATCAATGTGGGTGTTCTATCGCAACTTCTCACGCGTCCAGACTGCAGGCTTAATGAATCAATCTTAAAATATAATTTTAAAAAGTTTTAATTAGTCAAAATGGCGTGACAACCTCGTTCGCGCATGTGTGAGCACTGCTGTCTTATAAATAAGTAGGAGTTCCCAGATTCGATACTTAGGAGAGGCAATAATAGGAGAGGACATAAATACTTTCTACATTGCCTCTGGTTTAGTCTGATAGGACTGGCGTCGGCCATGGCTGAGCACCCTTCCGGCAAAAACTTACCCCCTAGCGATTTAGCGTTCCGTATAGAAACCGATTAGTGATATGTCTGATTAAATAACAGCGAATTTTAGATTAAGTACACGTAACTTACGAATAATTTAATCGTGAGAAACTTGTTATGTTTTTTTTGCTACTTACGTTGGTATTCTCAAAGCTACCTACTAATTACCTGACCGTACACGTCCAAACAACAAAGACAATAATTAAGTAACCTAATTAAAAATATTAAATGAGCACCTTATTCCTAAATTATTTCTAATAATTTTCTTAATAGGAGCACAAGTTGATGATATAATGAGTAACAGCCCTATCGGCTTCCGTTTTTCCAACTAACTATAATATGGGTGTCTTTAAATCAATAGTGAATAGGCATCTAGGCAAGCGCGCATCATCTTAGGCTGCATCTTCACTTACCAGTGAGGTCGCAGCCAAGCGCTAAACTATATATTTAAAAAAAAACAGAAAAAAAAATTATTCCCATGTTATCGCCTGTTTACGAGCTGCAATGTAGTGAGGCGCAAAATTACTCATTAGTGCATTTGCAGAGCATTTCGAGTGGAAGCAGAACACGCCTCGGCACTACATTCATATAATAATATGTAAAATAATTAGGCGCCATGGGAGAGCGTGCATCGTTTTATTAATCTGGACTTCTTTATAATGGATTAGGAATTAGGAATTAGGATAATATACCCGCGCGATTGTCTGCGTGGATGTATAATAATATGTATGTATGGATGTATAATATGTATTTATTTAATATTATAAATGTGATTATTAATATAATAATATAATATTATAAGTGTGAAAGTGTGGATGTTTGGATATTTGTTACTCAATCACGTCGCAACGACTGAACCGATTTGGCTGAAATTTGGCACAGAGATAGATTTTTATAGTCTGGAATAGCACATAGGCTTTTTATCCCGGAAAATTAAAGAGTTTCCGCGGGAATAAAAAACCTCAATCCGCGCGAACGAAGTCGCGGGCATCAGCTAGTAAACAAATAAATAAAATAACAAAGTGCTTTTGAATAAAATATGAGTTACACTGTAAAAAATTTCTTGGATCTACAATTTTATCTACATATCTACCTACTGCGAAGTTATCGTCTAATAAACCGTACGCCAACCTTGCAAGACGACAATAACTGACCTTGCGAAGAGCTAACCTAAATCTATTGGTGAACCCATTATTATTAATATCAATGCCGACTTCACCGACCATAGAGCACGCAATCAATTTTACGTTACATTGTTCTTTGCGATTGAACAATTAGATTTAATAATAAAATTAATAAAGGACAAAACTTTGTCAGCCAGAATAATCAGCTTTATATACAAGTTTTATAGTCCATTTACGAGCAACCTAAGCCGGATGTAGACCAAGAGCAAAGCTAAGTAGTTTAGCTTAGCTAACATGCATAGCTGAGGTAATTTTTTATACGTCTGTGCAGATCACAAATTACATATTTAAAATAAACGGAAATACCTATGTGACGCTAAGTTAGCTGCGAACATGCTGATGAGAAGCTACGCGAGCTAAGCTAAGCCCTCTCCCCCCGCCCACCACCTCCTGTTAGTGCTGTTAAGTGCCTCGTGCGCAACAGTAGATTTTTGATGTTTTTAAATGAGGTATTTTTATTTGGAAATGTTAAACAATTTCAATTTTGTGGGACACGGAGGTGAAAGAAAGACACCAACTTTTCTTGCGCTTAGCTATCGTTGTCCACGAAACTAGTATAACTATTAGCTTAGCTCTTGGTCTGCAAATGGCTTTTTTTAAAAAAAAAAAAGAATATTAGCCAACTTGAAGTTGACTCCTCCTATCCCCTTAACCCCTCCAAATAAGCATTCCAATCCAAGTTAGGATTGCCCAAGTAACAATTTCTTGTCCTATAGCAGCCCATAGAACGTTTCCTCTAACACCACTTAAGCACTGTAAAAGCAATAAGAAGGTCGTATAACGCTGATTTGGCGCAGTTATATCTCTATTTAGAGACATAGCGAAACTATAGCAGTTGTGCTTGGGACTTTTTTTTTCTATAAATTTGATATATTGGTGCCTTGTATGACAATTTGTTGACATACGAGGCACAATAAAGCTTTTATAGTTCTTTTTTATTCTGTAGCAGCGTTCGTAATTCCATTATAGTGCTATTATACTCTATAGAAAAGTACGTGATTCTTTTACTACGCTTTTCATTTTAATTTTTCACGGCAAGGTGGTCTACGTGTGTTTATACAAAAACAAAAAAATAAAAGGGATAAGGATTCCATCTTGGTGAGTTTAATGTCATCTTTTATTTAGTCATGGATAAATTCGACCAATACTATAAAAACCACTTGGAACCAAAGTTTTACTGATAGAATAGCATTAGTTTTACTTATTATTTTCAATGCGCCCTAAATTAATTGAGTTTTTTAATTAAAATATTAATAAAAATAAATAAAATTAACCGTAGTTTCTGCTACACAGCCAAAAAGCTAATTTGGTTCTCTTTTAGGTTAACTATAGCACAAGTGACAAAAAATCTGCCGCCATTGACGTAAAATTAGGGTTCCTTATGACTAGTCTTGTCCCACATACTTAATTTTTGAATACATTTTTGTATCCAAGGAAGAAATAAAATAGGTAGGTAGGTAATCGTTGCTCATGATTGGTTTTCTTTCTCAGGTACTTATAATAAATATTATGCCCCTAGTAATGGATATTGATAAAGGGTCTAGCCGGTTAAGCATGGGAAAGCTGCACCAGCGTGTAATGAAGAGTTCTTACCTTGTGATTATTGTACTCTATCTAAAACATCTTTATGCTTAAAGGAAATAAAGGAATTAGCTATATATAAAAAGGAAATAAAGGAATTAGCTATATATCGCTGTTGTCTTAAAACAGAACAACCAAAACCATAATAGAAAACTTTGGTCATGTAATAGAGTCATGGTGACTTCTTCTTCAATGAGACTATAATAAACCCAACAAAGATAATTAAAACACTTTTTATTGTTATAAAAATGTCCCGAAAATCGTTTATAAAGCAAAACCGCTCTATAACAGTGTTGTTATGAGTAATTATGTACCATGTACTATAGCAGTGTTTTGTGGGACCACAATAGCGTCAAATTATTGTATTGTTGTGTCCTTCATCACTGCTAAAACGCCATACTTATAGCGGTTACCAGGAAAACTTTATAGTACTAATGGGGTACATAATAGTGAATTCAAACGCTGTTATACATTAATATAGCGCTATATTGTCTAAATTCGAGGTTTTTATAGAACTTGCCTATAACGGCTCTACAAAACGGTTTTGTAAACCTTTACATCCCCTGCTAAAAGGATAGTTTGGCTATATAAGCTTATAGAGCAAAAAAGTCATAGCAAATGCTTTTATATAACGGGTGGTTATCGCTACAACCTTTACACGATGTTAACTCAACCTTTTCGTGATGAATTCTTAAATTATAGTACCAAAATGTTACTTGGGTGGGTACGACAATAGTGCAACGGGTGGGATTCTAACCTGCGACCTTACAGTTTTCAGTCCGCACCTTTAACAGTTGGGCTATTGAGACTTTAAGAGTAGATCTCTGCACTCTTAACTTTAATATCACTTACACATCCATTTTCATACAAAATACATAATATCCCCCTTCAGACAAACGGCAAACATTATTCGCAAAGATTGTAATCGTATACTAAAAGCGCTCCCTTTTAGCGGAGTGCACAGTGTAACACTATCCGGTGTGACTACGCGGCGCCTCGCAGATCCCGCGTACCTAACCTTATAGTATAAACAATTATTACTTACTGGTTTAGCTGGACTACTACTCCTTTAAGAGTTCGAAAGTGATAATATCACAGCACCAAACAAGTTTCTATTGAGACCATTATATATTGCTAGCTGATGCCCGCGACTTCGCCCGCGTGGATATAGATTTTAAAATCTCGCGGGAATCCTTTGATTTTTCGGGATAAAAATTAGCCTATGTCACTATCCAGATCCTCAACTATCATGCAATTCCTATACAAAATTACTAATTTTGATTTTTTTAGATTTTTCAGCAGTTCTTTTGGGATTTCACTAATTTTTTTTTGTTTTTAAGGCGAATAAAACAAAAAAGAATGCAAATTCAATGGAAAACCTACATCTGCAACTTCTTCCACACGATTTTTTTAAGAAATTAAGGTATTCCTCAAAATCCTTACTTTGATCAGAATCTATCATTCTAAAACTAGATTAAGTGGTTTGACATCGTAGAAGATTAAAAGTAAGTCCGAAAGAGAATTTAGATTTCTTTTAACACAAATAACATATGCTCAGATTATTTCTCTATCTTTTGAGTGAGGGCGGCATACATTTACCAATTCAGATCGACAGCCGTATCATCCTTGAATTAAGACACAAAAAAATTTGTGAGACAAATAATGGCATTCGTGGACATAAATCTGACGCAACCTTTCTGTCTGATCATAGCCGTAAGACATCAATGGTCGCCAAAAATAGAGCACGGAATACATCTGCCTCCTATTTTGTAGGAAATAGTCCACTTCAAGACCGGACAATGGACATAAATATTGTACACAATAATGTTCTCTTTGTGAACGAGAATAGTTTTGTTTTCTTTGTATATTTTAAAGTGACCTTTATGATTCTCAAACTACAAAGCGTAGAGGTCAAATTAGAGTTTTTATTGTATACCTTGGAGTTTTCTTTATTGTGCATCTACATTTTTTACTCACGCTCTAACAGATGTTTTAATAAATACTTGATAATTAATTTATCTTAAAGGTTTATATATCCCAAGGAATTAGGACTTACCTACTTTAAATATACCTTATTGCATATGGGACAATTAACATTCTACTTAAAAGTCTAAACTTCACTTAAACAATATGAAAAACAGTTCAAACTAAACTGTATTATTATACTTAAACAATACTCATGAATACTCAAAGGATTAGACCGTACGTTCAAAGCAAAAAAAAAAAAAAAAAGCTGATTGAAACGATTCGGGATAATGCCATTACCAAGCCTGACTAATATCAAGGATATCCGTAATGCGGAGGTAATAAAAGAATTTTGTAAGGTGGCATTAGATGAAATCGTCATGAAAAGCTGGCGCAAGAGAAATCGGCATCTATTTTCCCTAAAATATTCAACGTTTAAAACCAAGTAATGTTGAGTGCACACTAAGCACGAAATAGCAAGCGCATTTTAAGCTATAGGTACATCCGTGTTCCGGTACGCGCTACAGAAGCGCCGCAGGCACACATTTTTCAATGTACAAACTTCAAATCGCCAAACAATATGAACAAAATAGTGCCGCAATTTTTACTGACTTACTGTTTTTAGGAATGAAAATACGCATTTATTATTTGAATGAATTGATTATTTATTATTACTGTAAATATAAATGGCGGTAAAGGCCAGGTTATTCGTTACTGAGTTATAATCTGATCTGCCTATGGGCCAAAAAAAGTAATTTCACCACTTGGTGAAATTACTTTTTTTGCCCCATAAAGCCACTTGGCTTGGCTAGCTGGCAAGCATGGAGCTTTAAATGCCAAACACGCAACCGTGCAATTGCATTTTGTCATGCAGTGTAATTGCGTGCGTTTGAAGTTGCCTTAGTCCTGCTTGGATTGCATCAACTGATGAGGAAATATAAATGAGGATAACTTCAACAAAATATAATAATCCTAGTAATATTATAAATGGATGTTTATAACTCCTTCAAGCCACAACAAATAACCCGTTTTTGCTGAAATTTGGTATGGAGATAGCTCACACTCAGGATTAACACATAGGCCTTTTATACCGGAAAATTAAAGAGTTCCCGTGGGAACCAAAAAAACCTTAATCCACGCAGACGAAGTCTCGGGCATCTTCTAGTCAACAATAAAATGGAAGAGCTAGCTAACATAATCATTTGGATTTTTGGTGCATTAAAGACGTCATTTCATTTATTGTACTGAAATTGAGTTATGTTCGACGCGTACGGCATGTTCGTCGCGTTCTGGTCGGTGCGCGATCAGCTTTATTTTTCTGAATATAAACGCGCCGTGTGACCTCCGAAGCCTCATAACACCGGATTGGGCGCGGATCGGAAGGAGGATAATGGGGGTAATGGGACCGTTTCGCGCCAGGCGACGTCCTTCCGGGCAGAAAGGGTAAGGAGGTGGAAAATATTCGAGCTTTTTATACTCTCATTGCTTTTTTATTGCCTTACTTATGAATTTAGGCTGTATGATTTTAGATTCATAACAAATGCGAAAGTGAGTTTGCTTGTTGGTTTGCCCTTCAATGTCACAGTAACTTGACTTGATTTTTTTAGTAGTTACATACTGAATACTATGTCACTACATAGGATAAATAATTTTTATCCCGGGAAAACAATAGGTTCCTGCGGGATTTTCAAGATACTTAATGTCCATAATTCATTAAAATTCTACGTTGTTATCTTTTCGCATCAAAATAAATCACTACATAATAATTACCTATCTAATATGTGTAATGTGTATGTTTATATAATCACAAGTTCGCCGTATTTTACAAAGCGTTGAATACGTGACTAAACGGGATCCACTTCTTGGCACAACTAGAACATTTCAATTAAGGAGGTATGTCATAATTATGCCAGTATTGTGCACTTAAGTCTGAGAAGATAATTTTATCCTACTAACCTGCATTGGTAACATTAAACTAACGGGTTCATTCTGAGTGATTGAAGCTATTTAAATAGATCACAATGATCTTAATGAACCTAAATATATAAAAGGAAAAGGTGACTGACTGACTAACTAACTGACTGATTGACTGACTGACTGACCTATCAACGCATAGCTCAGACCGTTGGACGGATCGGGCTGAAGTTTGGCATACTGATAGCTATTATGAAGTAGGCATCAACTAACAAAGGATTTTTGAAAACTCAACCCCTAAGGGAGTAAAATAAGAGTTTTAAAAATCTAACTTAACGTGAGCGAAGTCGCGGGAAAAAGCTCGTATAATATAATAATCAAGTATAAACACAGAATTATCAATGCAAATAACTCTTCAGAAGACTCCCCATTATTGAGTCAATAGAAATGACACCTCTTAGGCGCTCTAGGGATTATTATTATTAAAAAAACCTATCCTTACTATCCTTATCCTTACTAATATTATAAATGCAAAAGTGTGTTTGTTTGTTGGTTTGTTTGTTTGTCCTTCAATAACGCTGCAACAGCTACGGATCGACTTGATTTTTTGCATGGATATAGTTGAGGACCTGCCCTCCGATTCAGACCCTTCCGATAACTTATTTGTCGATCGATTCGGTTTGTTACCGTACGATAACATATATTTCGCTCGCTCTGAATCCACACGACAAAAAGAGATCGATATCTAACCGTATCGACACGGTATGTTATCGAACAGGTCTGAATCGCCCTGCTGGAGAGTGACATAGGCTAATTTTTGACCCGGAAAATTAAAGAGTTCCCGCGAGATTTGACAAACTAAATCCACGCGGACGAAGTCGCGGGCATCAGCTTATGTAGTAGTGAATAAATTAAATCGCCAAGGTAACTAAGTTACGAACAGAGGTGCTCCGTAAGTCTGCATACTTTAAATTAAAGTCATCCACTTCGTAATTCCAGTGATGTACGCCTTAATGACTTGTAATAAGTTAGTCTTAAGTTACGAGTTACGTCAAAGTTAAAGTTGGGCTTTACCTCCTGAGCGAAGTTGACTTTGTATAACAGAAGATGAGGTTGGAGTTACTTTACTGAGTATAGCGTTTCAAACAGAATGGTAATAATGTGCTTTATAACAATGTTACTGTTAAGATTGTAACTGCTCCGTTAGCCTAGTGACTAACTAGTTGGACTGCAGATCTTGGAGGTCTCGGGCTCATATTAATTAAAAAAATTATTGAGTTTACTGCCAAATATGTATTAATAATATAAAATTATGTAATATGTTGTAATTGTGATTAAAAATGAATAAATACTGGACTCATATTGATCCTTGTTGTTGCGCAACATTTTGAACTTGACATTTAAACAATAGATTTAGTAGCGCAGCCCTGTTTTTTGTCGATATTGATAATACCTAAATTTGGATAAGACTTATCTATCGATACATTACATACATTACATTTTAATATTCTAATCAGCTTAACGGCAGGATCTCCGAAAACAGCCTATTTTTGATTCAATAGTAAACAATCAAATATTCTTTGTTTTGATAGGTTAAAAATATATGTTGTAGTTTAATACACGTTCTAAATTATTTTACCGTTCAAAAGTCCATATTTTAAACTTCACTCGATCAAATAGTATTCCGAAAACAGTGTAGTTTTTAATTGTTTTTCAGGTTTTATTTATAGTATGGTCGCGCCGAAGCGCGAATAGTTTTCGTTTAACCGCTCGAATCCGACCATCCTGTCAAAATTTCCTACCTAATACCGACCCCCCCTGGCCTGAAGAAGTGTCAGTGCATCGATGACCGTCAATTAACGTAAACGCGCCGCTAAAGCTGGTGCATCGCCGCGCCGCTCCTAGTGATTCAGTGTTGATCTGGACTTGCCAACAAACTTGCCTTCTTGGTTTTCGTCAGTCGAAGAAGTGAGAAAGGAAGAGTGAAGCATCGAAAAGTATCCATGAACTTACGCGCGGCTCGCTGAAGTATCGCGGTGCCGCTCCAAAGGATTCAGGTCAGTGCCTTTACCCTTTTCCTATAGACACCCCATAACTCCGCGGCCCAAACCCAACCCCAGTCGGATTTGAGCAAACCCCGCGAAAATTATACAGTCCACATCGAAACCAAACAATCTAGTTTCTAGCCGTCCCCGCGCCGCCATATTTTTTTGGTTCCAATCGAACCGGATTTTACCGCTAATTTTCTCGATAGTTTTACAATTTCCAAGTAGGTAATTGTTTTCCCGCGTCCTAAAATCTTGTTCCCTAAGCGAATTATTATCGTTCGTCCCGCATTGCTTAGGAAATAGGGTTCATTTAGGTATTAACTAGGTACCTACATATAGCTCATATAGGTGATAGATAGGTCATACGTTACTTATTTATCGTAATCCTAATCGTATATCGCATCCCGATCTATCCCAGTATAGATATTAATCGAAATATTAGTTTATTAGTAGTTATTTTAAGTAATTATTTTGTGTAATTACCTACGCGTCATAAACGTATTCGCTTGGCCATCGGTGCATAGTTGCAAGTACTTGTATCTTAGATTACAGCGGTGTGCGTGACCTTCATCGCGGCCGTGACCGCCCGCTCGCTCCCTTTCACTTTTTGCTGAAATTCATAACTTTAAATACTTATACGCCGAATCGAAGTTTCATTCGTGTATTAGGAACTTAGTCTCGACATTTTTGAATCTAGTTTATATTCAAAATGACGAAGACTGAAGATACCGCAGATATACAATTAATTCTATTAGAACAGAGACGCAATTCGATATTTGAGTATCTACAAGAAACATTCGATTTATCGAAAAACATAGGCGTTAACCCGTCGGTCCGGGAAGAATTTCTCGACGCAAGTAGTAATGTCGATACGTTACGCTCTGAATTCAGTAAAATAGTGGAGGATTATAATAATCGTTTATTAGCACTGAACCCGAAAGCGAAGCCGGAGTTCAAATGTTTGTTATCGTTCGAACGCCTATACGGTCGTATCAAGCGCTTAGTCTCGCAGTACGCCGATGATAATAAGGTTGAGAATGAGCCGCGAAGACTTAAACCTTATTTGCCCCCGATTCAATTAGTGTCTTTCGATGGATACGATTTAAAATCGTGGAGTCTCTTCTACGCTAACTTTAAAACTGTTATACACGAAAATAAGTCCCTTACGGATGCCGAAAAACTTTATTATCTCTTAGGTAAGCTGTCGGGAAAGGCGAAATTAGCTTGTGCCGGTATTACACCGTGCGCAGAAAACTACGAATTAATTTTTAAAACGTTAGTAGATAAATTTGAAGATAAACGCTATTTGGCTACGTCGTATATGGATCAAATTTATAACATTAAGGCGATGTCAAACGCGACTCCGACCAACCTTGAAAATTTTTTGGACACTTTTGCATCGTCGATCGCCGCGCTTAAAAATTTAAATTTGAGTAATCTGGCTGACTTCATATTTTTATACCTCGCTCAAAAGAAGTTAGATCCGGAGACTGTTCGCCTGTTCGAGTTGAATAAACATAGTTGTGAGATACCCTTGTATGACGATTTCGTTGCTTTCATTCGCGAACATATTAAGGTACTGCAACGCACTTCCGGGAAACAAGAAGTTCCGAAAAGTGCTGAGCGGAAGGTGGATACGGCATCTAAGCCTCACAAACCACCCAAGCCGACGCATACCTATACTAGTACCGCGACTACGTCTGCACAGTCTTTGTGTTCTCTTTGTAACTCACAACACGAACATTTATATAATTGTTCCGCCTTTCATAAGATGTCCGTTGAAGATCGTTTCAAGTTTGTTAAGGCGAATAATCTTTGTATAAATTGCACTGGAAACCACCGGTTGGCCACTTGTTCTAGCAAGTCAAGGTGCCGCTGGTGCTCGTTACCTCATCATAGTATGCTCCACAGGCATTCCGCAACCGCAAATTCCGCAACTTCGAGTGCGGCTTCTAGTGATGCTTCTTCGCAGAAGATGCCCGGTGTTGTTGAGCAGCCTCCTGCTTCTATCAGCACTACCGGCACTAGTAACTCGAAACCTTCAGGTTCACCCGCGCACTCCAAGGAAGTATCGCTTTGTTCCTTATCGAGTTGTAATGTTTCTCGTGCACCGACTACGGTGCTGCTCGCTACCGCACGCGTTATAGTTTTCGACGCCAAAGGCAAGGAGTACTCTGCGCGCGCATTATTGGACAGTGCTTCACAGAGTAACTTCGTCAGTCGGGATTTATGTCAACGCTTAGGTTTAAAGACAAACCAGAATCCAAACTGTTCTGTAGTTAAAGGGATTGGAGGTACAACCAAACCGATCCAAGGCGCAGTTTCTATTAGATTTTTCTCTAGGTTTGATCTCAGCTTTTGTTTTAACATGGACTCGCTCGTGGTAGACAAGGTAACGGAACTCTTGCCCACAGTCCCGATAGATATTTCGAGTTTGATAAAGTTCAATAACTTACCTTTGGCTGACGACACTTACTCCACTCCAGGAGACATTGATCTGCTGATTGGAGCTTCAATCTTTCCGCATCTCCTATTATCTCGCAAGGTTCAAGGTCAATCGAATTGTACCTCACCGCTAGCCCTAGAAACGGTGTTGGGCTATGTTATCGTTGGTTCTGCTCCTGTACGTGTTAACAGCTTCGCCACGGTATCATATTGTTGTGCTACAGATCCGCTAGATGATGCTGTGCGAAAATTCTGGCAAATAGAAGAGGTGAACGCACCGAAACAATTAAGTCCAGATGACACGGCGTGTGAAGAAATTTATAGCAGCACGACTACCCGTGAGGCAGACGGACGATATGTAGTCGCACTTCCATTTAAGGGTGATGTATTGTCGTTAGGCGATTCTTTTAAAAAGGCTAAAACTCGCTTCCTTTGCTTAGAGCGTAAAATGTTAGCGTCACCTAAGCTTAAGGAGGCCTACGACAACGTCATTACCGAATACCTAGACAAAGGTTATATCTCTCCCGCACCCCCGGACACGGAGGCAACGCAGAGCTTGCCCTCGTATACGATTTCGCACCATGGGGTCATACGAGATGACAAGTTGACTTCTAAGTTGCGCGTTGTCCTGGACGCCAGTTCCAAGACAACCACTCAAGTTTCCCTCAATGACCTTCTGTATGGCGGTCAGAATCTACAAGGGAATCTATTCAATATTATTGTTAATTTTCGCTTATATCGTACCGCTCTTTCAGCTGACATTCGTCAGATGTTTCTTTGTATTGGAGTTCGTCCATGTGATCGCAGATTCCAACGCATTTTATACCGCTTTTCTCCGCAAGAACCCTTAAGGGTCTATGAATTTAACCGCGTTTGTTTCGGGCTTAAGTCAAGTCCATTTCATGCTCTTCGTACAGCGAAGCAGCTTCTTTCAGACGAAGGTGCTTCTTACCCGCGCGCTAAAGAAACTTTAGATATAGGGCTATACATGGATGACTTTGTCTATAGCATTGACAATGAAGACGATGCTATCTCCACCGCTGCCGAAGTGATTGCTCTGATGAAAGCTGGTCAGTTCGACCTGGTGAAATGGACAAGCAACTCACAAAAGGTGTTAAATTCGATTCCGCTGTCGCATCGACTTTCCGCGATTAAAGAGTTTGAGGACTCTGAGCCACATAAGGTGCTCGGCCTATGTTGGTCTCCCGCAACAGACTATTTCGGTCTCAAAATTAGTGTTCCCGCTGAATCTTGTACAAAACGTACCATTTTGTCATGTGTCGCTAGGATATGGGACGTCATGGGTTTCGTTGCTCCCGTCGTCTTATATGCAAAGCTTCTCATTAAACAACTCTGGTTGTGTGAATGTGATTGGGACGATGTGCCCCCTGGTCACATTGCTGATCAGTGGTCTTGTTTCAAAAGAGAACTACCTTTGCTCAGCGAATTGAAAATTCCACGGCACGTAGGCATCTCGACCGGCGATATCATTACGATCGTGGGGTTTGCAGATGCGAGCGAAAAGGCTTACGGAGGAGTAATTTACTTCCACGTGAAAGACAGCAGAGGTATTCGCAAAAACGCAGTCTTTTTAATAACAGCTAAATCCAAAGTCTCGCCTCGCAAGACTATAACGCTTGCGAGGTTGGAGCTTTGTGCCATTCTGTTGCTGAGCAGCTTAATGACCAAGGTCATTGAAGCCTGCCATAACCGCCTTGTTATTGACCGAGTTCTCGCCTTTTCAGACTCAACGGTGGCGTTGTGTTGGGTATACTCCTCACCTCATCGTTGGGACACTTTTGTGGCCAATCGGGTCACCAAAATTCAAAATGAATTTCCCGCTCAAACTTTTTTCCATGTGCAAGGCACGGAAAATCCCGCTGATTGTTTGTCGCGAGGTCTTACCCCCGCACAAATAACTGATCACCCGCTTTGGTTCTCTGGTCCTAAATGGCTTGAGTTAGATTCAAATCTTTGGCCTGTTACCGCTTTCAATCCTTCCACCGTGTCACAGCCTCCAGAGGAAAAGAAACACGTTTTGCTCACTGCAGAAAGCAGTGAAAGAAATTTAATAATCTCGCTAGCTGATCGCTTTTCGTCATGGTCGAAATTCATACGTTGTGTGGTTTTCGTTTGCCGCTTCGCTAAGCTACTACCGCGTCGTGATACGGTGATTGCATCGGATCTGGATTACGCTGAAAGTTTAATATTGCGTGAACTTCAGCGCTTTCACTTCGCGAACGAGATTGTTAATTTACAAGCAGGTAAACGTTGTAGTCCAATGTTTCAACGTCTCAAACCTTTCCTTCAGGACGGCATCATTAGAGTCGGAGGTCGTCTGAGAAACGCCGATATAAGTTTCGATACAAAACATCCGATTATACTTCCTCGAAAGGATCATATATTAAATCTTTTAGTTGACTATCATCATAAAGTCAATTGTCATGCAGGTCCAGATTTATTGATGTCCATACTCCGTCAGAGGTATTGGATTCTTTCCGCTCGTAATTTAATTCGAAGCCGGGTACACAAATGTCTACCCTGCTTTAGACTCCGCGCTAAACCAAACTTTCCAGAAATGGCAGATCACCGCTCCTGTCGAGTTACGCCGGCCGTGAAACCGTTTATACACACTGGCACTGATTACGCAGGGCCTTTTAAGGTGACTGTTTCTCGCGGTCGTGGAATTCGATCAATGAAGGCATACGTTTGTCTTTTCGTGTGCTTAACCACTCGCGCTGTACACATAGAAGTTGCCAGCGACTTAAGTACAGATAGTTTCCTCGGGGCGTTTAAGCGTTTTTTATCACGCCGCGGTTTTGTCGCTCGCGTTCATTCCGACAATGCGTCAAATTATGTTTGCGCCAAGCGCACGCTTTCGGAATTGCACGAATTTTTAGCGTCCAAACACTTCAGGTCTGAATTTGGTCACATACTAGCCGAAAATCGCATCGAGTGGTCACTTAATGTTCCAACTGCTTGCCATTTTGGCGGTAATTGGGAGGCCAACATTAAGAGCCTCAAAACTCATCTATATCGCGTGATAGGCGACCAAATTCTTTCCTTGGAAGAGTTCAATACTGTGCTTGCTCAGATCGAGGCAGTAATGAACTCCCGTCCATTGTGCCGCACGCTATCTAATGATCCATCGGAACCTCTCGCGTTGACACCGGCTCATTTTCTCACTCTCACCCCCTTAAAATATCTTCCGGCTAGGGAGATAGAAGATGGTCCGTTACATTTGCTCTCGCGTCAAGAACTTATTGATAAACTTGTTCAGTCATTCTGGAAACGATGGAAGGCTGATTATTTACATACGCTACAGACTCGAAACAAATGGAACACGCCAACCAATCCGATCGCTAAGGGAGATGTGGTAATAATTACCGTCGATAATGCACCGCCTCTTCACTGGCCGTTAGGGCTAGTCGAGGAAGTTTTTCCTGGATCGAATGGTGTCACGCGTGTTGTCCGCGTTCGTACTGCTACAGGTACCTATCTACGTCCTGTAGTGCGTCTTTGTCCCTTACCTAAACAGTAATTAGTTTAACTTCAACTCATCTGCTTAGGTTAGGATTCTTATTTAGTTAGGTTAGCTTATTATACTTAAGTCAATAAATAATTTCGTTTAAACTCTCCGCGTCGTAGTTTCTTTGAAGGTAGCCCTTCAAGCCCGGGGACATGGTCGCGCCGAAGCGCGAATAGTTTTCGTTTAACCGCTCGAATCCGACCATCCTGTCAAAATTTCCTACCTAATACCGACCCCCCCTGGCCTGAAGAAGTGTCAGTGCATCGATGACCGTCAATTAACGTAAACGCGCCGCTAAAGCTGGTGCATCGCCGCGCCGCTCCTAGTGATTCAGTGTTGATCTGGACTTGCCAACAAACTTGCCTTCTTGGTTTTCGTCAGTCGAAGAAGTGAGAAAGGAAGAGTGAAGCATCGAAAAGTATCCATGAACTTACGCGCGGCTCGCTGAAGTATCGCGGTGCCGCTCCAAAGGATTCAGGTCAGTGCCTTTACCCTTTTCCTATAGACACCCCATAACTCCGCGGCCCAAACCCAACCCCAGTCGGATTTGAGCAAACCCCGCGAAAATTATACAGTCCACATCGAAACCAAACAATCTAGTTTCTAGCCGTCCCCGCGCCGCCATAGTATATTAAAGTTAAACTAAAAAAAATGTCCAAAAATAGGCAAAAGCTTTTAGAAGAATATTTTACCGTTAATTTTTTTCTAAAATGTTTTCTTTTTTTTATCATGACTGTTTTACTTTCTTTATAACAAAGTGGCTCACGTGCACCCCACTTCAATAGCTCGCAAGGTACTGCGGTCGAAGATCGTGCCCTTAAGGCGTAGGCTGCACATTTTTCATCGTATTTTTCTCATCCGGCTCAAGCGTAAACTATAAATAAGCGTCGATGATAATAAAAACAAAATGACAATCGCGTGACAAAAGTAGCGCAATCCATCCTGCGAAGTATGCATTAGCATATTAATTATTATCCTTTAATAAAGTTCGCTATCTATGGGACATTTCTAATTTCGCGTCCGACTGCGTTAAAGGGTAATCTAGGAGACAATTTGCTAGAAATGCAAGGGGTGCACTCAACGCATTTTCCAATACAGCTATTTAATTGAAAATCGGTGTAATGTCAGCAACAAAGCCTCAATAGCCCAACGGTTAAAGGTGCGGATTGATAAGTGAAAGGTCGCAGGTTCGACTCCCACCCGTTGCACTATTGTCGTACCCACTCCTAACATAAGCTTTCCGCTTATATGGAGGGGCTAGGAGGATATTAGTCAACTTCAGCTTAGATAATACACTTTGTTAAAAAAAATGGGCGCATCGAACGCATCGAAGAAATAGTGATGAGCCAGCAGAGGTCTATGCTGCTATAGCATTTCGGCAATTCAACTGACGACTTATATATGACGACTTGTATATTCAGTACTCAAAACTTCGCCACTTACGAATCTTGCAGCCATCAGAGAGAAATATCAAACCTTAATAGCCCAATGGTAAAGCGTGCGGACTGAAAATTGAAAGGTCCCAGGTTCGATCTACGCCCGTGGCTCTATTGAGCTACACATGAATAACACAAGCTTTCCGCTTATTTTGAGGGGAGAGGAGAATATAAGTTAGATTCAGCTTGACTGATATTCTTCAAAAAAATCCGAATCCTTCCTAGCCGTTCCATAAAATGTACGAGTAAATATTTCGCGTGAAATTGCTTCGCGATTCGCAATTTCAACGATAAATAGTTTCTGAACTGTGAAATCTGAAAGTAGTTGAGTAGAGACGCGAACACTTGCAAATACCTATTTCTAGGATACAGGATGTTTCAAAATCTAGGTATAATATGATATCCTTTTATTTTATGATATGGGTTGTTATTAAAGTAATGTTAAGGAATGATCTTGGAATTTCTTGGAACATATACTATTAATTTTATAGTTTTTCAGAGCTTTACAAATTTTTAGTCATATTACATGTTTCCCATTGATGAAGAAATAAAACTGAGAAGTTTAAAAAAAAGCTATACGCCGCGCCTCAACTGTTGCGCTTTTGAGGCTTTAGTTCCTGTTTCCTTCTTTGTATGATTTTATAAAATTAAAAAAAATCCAAAAAAAAAACTGTTTTGTGAAGGTCATGACGAAGGTGTGTCAGCATTATGAATGTTAATTCCATTTATTTATGGAAGCTAATAAATAATGAAGGTAATTAAATCATAAATGGGCGGTCGCGTCGCGACGCGGGCGGGCCCAGCGTTGAGTTATGAGTGAGAGTGGGCAAGCAGACAATATGGCTCTAACTTAATTAGAATGTACGGTGATATGACCGTATTGTCACCGAGTATTTGGCTTTGTATAGTTATTGTTGTATTAAAGTACCAAGTAGATGTGGGGAAAAAATTGTGTAATGCGTTTTTTTTTCCCGTACAAGTTTTCTATCTATATTAATATTATGGACGTAAAAGTTCCTATGTCTTCTTGTTACCTTTTCACGAGTTAACTTTTGCACGAATTTATTCTGTCTTTACATGGAATATTTTTAACCACGGAAAATCAAAGTGCTCCCACGGGGTTTGTAAACCTTTTAATTGTTTAAATAGCGAGTACAAAATCAGTGAAATAAATAAAAACCGCGTTCAGTTGACAAATATGGTCTCAAATTTGTTAAAGAGGCTGGCATAATTTAATTTTTCTACTTTTTTTCTATTTTATTTTTATATTGAACTATTTTGAATGTTACGTAAACCATTACTCAACACATTGCAATTCTACAAAGATTTAATGAACTTAAACTACCTTATTTCAATAAAAGAACTATTCTCTTAAATATACCTACACATGTAGGTATTATACATAGAGATTATATTTCTTTTTTTGACCTTCGAAACTGCAGACACAAATAATGCCATATAGCGAACATCTTGAGGAGCATCTCAAGAGCAATAATTTAATTAAAACGAACAATACACTGTCAGATACAAGATGCGTCTTACATCTGCCCTGATTTACCTGTACGCGGTCTGAACATCTGCCATCTCGGAGTGCCCTTTGTACAACGATCCCTTTGCCTCGCGAAAAGATTACGCAATCTTTGTGTACCAGACCCTAATCTTTATTAGCGAGGGACGGGAAAATGTGGAATCGATAAACTCCGAATTTAACTTTTTAATAATTTTGCTATTTTTAGTTGCCGCAATATCGCACTTCGATTTTGCTGTTTTCTCTATATATCTATGCATAATATTTATTCATAGCTAAAGATAAAAAAGTCATGTATATAATATTATAAGTATACACTATAGATCTTGTTGCCGTATTCTAAAGAAAATACTATTTAGGTTAGAGGACTGTAATATGTATTTAATCTAATTAGTCGAAGCTTAAGCCGTCGTTTTAAATAATGCATTTTTAATTTCTTAATACAACAGCTAATTTAATTGTTTATCAGTTTTGTTTTAAAGCAACAAAAATATTATGTATTAGTTACAAGTTCTGATATAATCTATTTACAATATCAGATGCCATAAATAGATTACTTATTATGTATATCTGAGAGGTTATCGAACTTCCATTGTTTCTTGATTAAAAGATAAGAGATAGCCCACAAACTACAAAGTTATCTAATCTTAATAAGGTTTAAAATTAGGTAAGTATACAATATCCGCAAACATCATAGCTGGTCCTTTGTTATGACTGTCAGGGACCAATTTTGGCCCCCTCACATAAAAATTTATATTTGATTGGATCAATCGTGAATAATAGGTATGCTTTTATGTCAATGTGATATAAATACAATTGAATTAAAATCTACTTTGTAGTTATAATGTCAGAACTTAATCAATGTTATCATTTTTATTATTACTTTTATCATTATCTTTTCTTATTAAATATACATTACGTAGCAAAATGTAGAATTGAAGAAAAAATAGCCGATTTACACTTTTTAAACTAATTCTCGAATATTAGTACTAGCGGTTTTGTAAGTACATCACTAAAATTCTCTCTTTCAAAAAACCCCGCCCTCTTCTGCAAGTTTGTTCATAATTACATGTTTTCCGATACGTGAATTTCTCGGTCTGCCGGATCATTATTAAGTCATTTATCGTCAGTTACCATGGTGACGCCCACATTTTTTTTTTCCTCCGTGCAAACGGGGTGTATTTCGCACGCTCTCAATGATATGTTTTGATGCTTTCTTTTATTTTTGTTTTGTTGAATGAAGAATGATTTTGGAGCAGCCTGTATAATACGTCTTATATTTAAATGCAGCTTTTGTGTTGATAATTTTTAGATCGTTTTGTCCTTTATTGATTTTTAATTTTGACGGATGACGCCTCTGTGACCGTTTTGATACTGAAAGGTATAACAAAACAGGTTTGAAAGAGCTTAGGTTCTTAGCATACTTTACAAAAATCATTTAAAATAAAGCGGGAAGCATCGTTGCTTCATGGAACTTACGGAAGTAGAGTTAAAAGCAGAGATGCAGTTTTCAGCAATTTCGCCGCAAATGGTAAAACACTCAAAACATAGTAAATTGAAACGTTGAAATATCTAGAGTAGACTCGTGTATCAATGTGATCGCACACTGCCACAAAATTGCAGGAGGCGCATAGGCGTAAGAGCCGCAAAAGTTGTGGTAGAGGTTTTTATGACCTTGACAGAAGAAGCACATTTTTCACTATTCCACTAAAAAGTACGGCGAAAGACTCATATAATAGAATCATGTGCATCAAAGAAATGCTGACAACTTCTTGCGATCACAGACGTGCGATAAGTAATTTTACTACGGAACCCTATAAATACACTAAACACACGCACGATCGGACACTCAAAGTGGGGCTCGATCATTGTGATGTCTCAAATGTGTTTGTGTGAGTGCAGTGCTATGAGTGATGACTCTATACGTTTTATTGGTAAAGACATTTTTATGGCAGAATTGGCCGCAACTTGATTTTATGCATCTTGTTAATTCTAGATTATTTTTGCATGAGATCGTTACACAACTGTCATATTGAACATTACAAACAAAGCTTTTCGTGCACCTCTTGCGGCCCTTGCGAGACGTTTCATGGTATGCGATCACGTTTAAACCTGGTTTAAACCATAGTAAATTGCAACGTTGGCATACCAAGAGTGGATAATGTCACATTTGTAGTTAAGGCTGTGTATAGTTGTTAACATCTGCTGGTTAAAGGTCAACCGCCACTAACCGTCGGTTAAGGTAGCAACTGAAGAATTTTGCGTTATTTTATGGATACATTTTTTATATTATGCTTTATAGGCAAACTAACTTAACGGTTGCCGGTAAAAATATAACGGTCTCATCGTGTTTATTTTAAAGCTGATGACAGATTTCCATTATAATAACTCAATAGTTGTAGTCCTTATATATTGTAGCATTATTTTTATCAACTAAAAACTAAAAGCACTATTGAAAATGCCGAATGTCCAAATTAACACGTGGTTTTACATCTTATTTTCTTATTTTCGAGAGTAACTATAGGTAGCAGGAATTATTTTGTGTTCTATGTATATTAAGAGCTGTACAAACTGTACAGATATACAGTTGTACCTACAGCTGTAAAAATTAAGGCTCATCTACTAGAGGGCTCATCTACTAGAGACGTGTTTTTTCCGGCGTTTTTTTGGTACGGAACCCTTCGTATGCGAGTCCGACTCGGACTTGACCGGCTATTTTATCTATAAAGGCCTGTCTACATACGTCGGTGGACACAGCACGTGCGAGATCGTGCGACTCGACGCGTTCACGCGCGAGCGAGGCGGCTCAGCGGCGCGGCGGCGGTACAAAAACATTGTACAAACGGCGATTTCCGTTTCCGTTGACTCCGCGCCGCCACGTGCGCTCTGCGCTGCCGAGACGTGAGATCCTATTGTTAGGAATATTTACACGGCGGGTGACGCGAGGAAATAATTCTTTTTTTTTTTTATTAGGAGATAGACTCGCGCTTGACGACAATCAGTGATGGAAAGCATTAATGAGGTCTAGGTTGGAGCGCGCCTGTCTAGAAAATGCCTATTCACTTATTAAGGTACTCAGACTAAACGTGACCGGAAACTCAGAAGCTGGAAGTGCGTTCCATAATTTATCCGTCCGTTTCAGAAACGTTGAACTGAAGCGTTTCGTACGAGTAGGTTGAATTTCAGCCACGTATGGGTGCCATCGCTCTCGATTTCTCGAAGTTCTGTGGTAAAACGGTGAGAGGGGCACAAGGTTTGTGAAGTTCCTGCGCGCACTCTCCAAAGTATATCCGATAGTAGACTGATAGACAGGCGACATTGCGTCGGTGTTGAAGACTTCTTATGGAATTCTTATGTTTACGAGGTACAAGATTTTATGTAGGTAGGTACCGTAGATTTAATTCTATGATTCTTCACAAATAATTGAATTCGTGTAAACGAGTGACGATCGGGAGCTTTGAAAGGACTTTGAAAAAAGTTTAACTGAATGAAAACTTTTCTATTTTATTCAGCAACATGCTGACAATACCAATCATCTATAGTAAATATCAGATATTGAAAGAACATTCCAGACTAACAAGCACTGTAGCGTATTGAAAATTGAAATAGGCAACTTCATCGTTATTGAAAAAAAAAAACTTATCACGAAAGAGGTGCTCCGCCAGTCCGCCTACCGTTCCAATTTCAAAATTCAGAGGCTGGCTGGAAAAATATAGCGTGATTTAAAAATGGAACGCTCGCTGGCCAATTGGAAATACTGGAAGTAGAGGTCGCTGTCGACGAGATGTGACCCAGTTCGTCTTTTATCAGAGATTCCAATCTTGGAAATTTCTCGAAATGTAACGGAAAGTACCTACTCCTATACAATATTTATCGAGATGCCTACAATGCATTTCGTGTGTGAAAAGATAGGTTCATATTGGATTTCTTTATTATCATGTTACTTTGCTCCTGGTATACTTAGGTGCTTCTAATCGTCGAAACATCGCCATGGACTCAAAAAGTGTAATAAAATGACCTACTAAGTGTTAAATAAGAAATTAATTATAAGATATGATATAAAAAGATACTAAATTATACGTCGATGGTGAAAAGGCTTAGTAGGTTTATTAAGGTACTAGATGATGCTCGCGACTTCGCGAACGTGGATTAAGGGTTTTTAATTGGAAAAAATTAATGGGCACTCTTATTTTTCCGGGATAAAATATAGCCTATGTGTTATTCCCAGCCAAATCGTATTCTGCCAATACCTTCAGCAAACGTTTTGAGTTATTTGCCATAGATAAGAAACTAAACACCAAGAATAATTATATTTTTATATATTTACACTTATCGAAAAATAAAATAAATAATAACTTATCTCTGTATGTAGTGTTAGGTATGTTAGTCGTATCTTATGTAATATCACATAGTATATCGCGATGCGACCGACAATTTAAAAAGAAATAAAGCGCGGGACGGATGCTGCGAAACGTGCGAGAGGAAGTTAGGGCTGTCATGAGACCAATTCTTTACAGTTTCATTATTGATTTCTTTAATTTTGCTTATTGAACGAGCGAAGCGAGTTCTCTGAGTCAACTAGGGCGCTTGCCTACTAGACAGAGAAGTGTGTCCGTCTAAATGTCTGTCAGAGCCCTATAACTTCTGAATTACTGAATATTAGAACGTGAAACTTGGTTGAAAATTCAGTTATATCCTGTACTTGAGCAACAAATACTAAAATTAGATAAATGTTATAAAGAAACGAAATTATTTAATTTTAATGCGCCATCTATTAGCATTATTGTGAAGCTAATAGCTTCACTATAATGCTAATAGATGGCGCTGTGTCAGTAAAACAGTTTTATGTCAACTATTATTTTTTTTATTGCGTCTAATGTTAAAAGTTAATTATTACAATATATAATTAAAACTTTTGGGAATTATGGGATATCGCGAGGTCTCAGTTCGGGGCGAACCACTAGTTTAAATAAGCTACGTAAAATGACATTTTGGTATATTGTTCACTCTCATAGAGAAGGAATGGGACAAAAAAGGCTTAGTTAATGGCCTTAACTGTGAATGAACGCAAAAGTACTCAACGCCGAAACAGATCTTGATAAAAGTGAAACAGAAATAGCTTTCATCTTAATGATGAATATCAAACACTTATGATCTCATTTTATTAAATTATGGAGAACTCTCAGGTGTGCAGGATCACGATGTTTTCCTTCACCGTTATCGTGTGATATTCAATAGCTCATAACGCCCATAGCTCCGAAAAGTCAGAGGTGCGTGCCTGTGAAAACCCGCGACCCCCCAAATATGATAACTAATAGGATATCAATGCTTATACAATACTAGTTGATGCCCGCGTCTTCGCTAGCTTAGATTTAGCTTTCAAAAATTCCGCGGGATCTTATTGATTTTCCGGGATAAAGCCTATGTCACTCTCGCGATCCTCAACTATTCGCATGCAAATAATCAGATCGATCCGTTGCTTTGTTGCCACGAGATTAAAGGACAAACAAACACACTTCCGCATTTATAATATTAGTAAGGATATTAGTAAGGATATAATAATTACGGTTAATAGACAACCCTAAGGGTATAGTTACGTCGACAAATCAAGCGCGATATCGACCTCGACGAGCAGGCTCCGTGCTCCATGCGGGACGAGATTGCACTCGCGTACCTACTCTAGGGATGGGCCCCACGATAAAATTGTGGACAATTTTAATTGAGAACATCTCCACAAAAATACTCTGTTAAAAGGTGAATAATATAAACGTAAAAAATCTTTTAGAAAAACCTGAGAAAAACCGACTTTAAACGCCAATACAAAGTATCAAGTGTGCCTATAAAATTTCAAAAGTTCCCTCGATTTCTCCAGGATCTCATCATCAGATCCTGATGTGATGACTAATGGACCACCTGGATAGTATAGCCTTTCAAGCAAAAGGAGAATTTTCCAAATCGGTCGAGGGGTCTTTGAATTATCGGGGAACATACATAAAAAATATTCCGACGAATTAACGCCACAAAGAATGACTTTTATAGCAGTTTTTAGCAAGACAATCCAACATAATGTAATCTATCTACCCTTTTCTTTCGACTGCATTTGGATTTTCTTGAACCTAATTAAAAAACAAATGTTGTCGATATCGATAAAAGCATAGCAAGCCGCCACTATTATCACTACATGCAGGTTCGTAGATATATTCTCATTTTCCTCTAAAGCCTGTGTAATCGCTGTACAGCATTCAACATGGCATCACGGCAAACACTGGCTCTTTTAATGTCAATTTACGTACGCTTGTTCACCGTACCGTACACGTACCGTACATAATATTACGTTCACTGGATAAGGGCCGGTTGTATCATCATATTTAAGAGAGATTTAACTTTAAACATAACACTAACCAATGTTTAGTGATACAAAGCATTATCATCATAATATGATAGCGCTAACAATCGTTACAAAATTACATTTACGTGAACCATTGCTTATCGTTGGCTTGTAACAACTCTTAATTGCAAGTGGCGTAATTATTACTGTTTGTGCATTGGATTTAATGTCATTTTTTTCAAAGTTGGAAGGTATTGTACCTATAGGAAAAAATAGCTAACATAATATGATGTAAGAAAGAAAATGGAATTTAAGCGAGAAGCAATAAAAAACTGGATTATTACAAAATAGTAAAAAAAATGCATGTGCACAATTTAACTAATATTTATTACGATAAATAACCAATGGTTGGATCAACCGGCCCTAAGTCTTTTTGTAATATATTGCTCAGCTTTTATACAGGCCTGGTTAGTAATAATGTCAGGAACCTTTTAAGGGGTTGCAAGGGAGGTAAAGCGAAAGATACCCACTTATGCCTTGTTACCAGCTTGTTACAAGTATTATTAGTCTAGGTAATTTGATAGTCTATTTTTCAATCTTCTCCAACCCCTAAAAGGAATTGTGACATGTTTCCAGTAACCCTTTAGGTACCTATGTATTAAAATCATTATAAGCTGAAGCCCACGCTTCGTGCGTCTTATTAAATACTAGATAATGCCCGCGACTTCGTCCACGTTGATTTAGTTTTGAAAATCCTGTCTAGGAACTCTTTTTTTCTGGGATAAAAAGTAGCCTTTGTTCAATCAGGATCAGCTCAAAATTACCGTGCCTTGAAAATAAGCCGAGGTAACAGTACACCAAATTTTAAATCAACAGCACCAGTGTAAGTGTGTAAAACGCTTTAATCAAGTACCTAGGTAATGAGCTGATGATTTGCAAACGCCTGAGCAGATCCTTACAAATTATAGCTAAGATCCACCTCGATCGCGTCAGCTTCCAAAAAGACAAACCGGATCAAAATCGGTCCATTCGTTAGGGAGCTACGAGAGAACAGACAGACATCGTACCACTCTTTTATCGTTGGTGGTTTAAAAAGTCTATGAACCAAACCAACCCTGAAAAACATTCAAGATTCACATAGGTAGGTAAGTAGTGTCGCAGTTAAATCAAAGGCAACGCCAAATTGGCTCCAATCTAGTTCACCCACTTGCCAAATCCATCCATCAGATTATTCAACGTGAACGCTGCACGGTCAGCGATGCTCGGATTGTTGCCAATGTCATACAAACTACGATCGCTGAGTCACTGTTGTAGATCTCTGGTAGGGTGACCAGATTACAACTTGCAACTGAAAATCCATAGCTAATCCATCCAACTATCAACTCATTAGCATTTAATTGCGATGCATATGAAGCGATGTCTCTCTACTAGCAATCAAAGGAGCTGCGATCAGTCACTTGCACTGCGTAAACTCAATGGAAAATCAAATTATACTAGTTTGCGTTACACTAATTTGACTTCTGTAAGAAATTGCAAAGGCTAATATGCTTTCGCATGAGATATGGCACTTTTTTAAATCGAAATGTTATGTTATCGAAATGGTTTCTTCGCGCTATTGAAAAAGAACTTGAAAAGGAAGGAAGTTGCTTGGCAATTGGCAGCACGGCTTTCCCGGTAGCCGCAAGACAACAGACTTGAGGAAAATTTGATTTGTTAAATTCGCCAGACATCGACCTAAGTTATCCTCTTCCGAAGAATTTATAAGGTCACGATGCACACAGTTACGCAAGTCACAAGTACTACAAGTTATAGTCACCAATCACCATCAATCAACCGATTGACGTCTAGTGTCCACAGCTCTATCTCTCGAAAGGACGCTATAAAGGATACGCCTTTGCACCCAGTAGACCCTTGCGAATTGCGACTGATGTCGTCGGTACACTCAATAAGAGTTCTGCCTTGGACTCTCAGCGTGCATAGGTTTTTCGAACTCCCAGCTCTACAAATACGTTATCTATTAAAACCATCCCTCATACGTAGAAATAATTTGCCAAGTCTCTCATTCACATGAGACTCAGGTCTACAATAGTTCTGGATGAAAACAAACTAATCTAAACATCTGTGTATCCTAACACATCCAATTTGGGTATCTTTAAAACAAGAGTGAATAGGCATCTTCTAGGCAAACGCGTTACACCTTAGACCACATCACTTTCCATCAGGTGTGATAGTGGTCAAGCGTGGGCCTATATTGTATAAATAAAAGGTATTTTGTAATTTCATTCGTTATTTTGAAACTTCTGTTTGAGGGCAACACCAACGTCCGACTGGCAAGAAACAAAATTTATTTTCTTTCGCCTTTTGCATCTAAACTCCCATTTTATATCGGATAACACTAAACTTATGGCCAGCTTAGGAGGTAATCGGTTATTTTATAGCGGCTAATGAATCGATGCGGACGATTACATCATACCTACTCAGTTCGATGGCGAATAAGGCGTGCCGGTTGAAATCACTACCTTTTATTGCATCTTTTGTTATAGTTTATTAAGGTCGAGCCTATTGTAGTTTAAGTGCTCGTATCAGGATTTTAGTCTACTATCAATAGCAGCCAAAGATAAAATGATGATACGGAGATACGACCACGTTCGGGATTTTCTATTCAGATTGCCGGACACAAATTCGTTTGATCTTTACTTGGATCTAAGTAGGTACTCAGTATAAATTAAACAAAATTTAATAAACGCTTCGCGATTACGTACATATCAACGACAGCTCATAAAGAGAATTAATTTTAATTTGTTGACTCACGAGACATAATTTAATGATATCTCAAATGCGGCAGAATCTAATTTTGGGACATATTTGAACGAGCGAAGCGAGTTCTCTGAGTCAACTAGGGCGCTTGTCTGTACTGGACAGAGAAGTGTGTACGTCCAAATGTCTGTCAGAGCCCTATAACTTCTGAATTACTGAACGTAATTACTTCAAATTTAAATATAATATGTAAACTGATGGCCTTCAGCCGAAACTTGTATAAAAAAATATAAAAAGCTTTATTTCAGGGGGGCTCTCATAGAAGTGTGTTTGAAGTAAAATTTTGTTTGTTGCGTTACATAGACTTGCAATATATCTTTTTAAAGACCACTTTGATCAGAGTACAAAAATAATTTTTTTTAATTTTTCCCTTAAAATTGACGAAATGGGGGGCTTTCAAAGTGGAGATTTTAATTTGAGCCATATGTCAAGAATTACTGAATATTAGAACGTGAAACTTGGTTGAAAATTCAGTTATATCCTGTACTTGAACAACAAATACTAAAATTAGATAAATGTTATAAAGAAACGAAATTATTTTATTTTAAATGCTAATAGCTTCACAATAATGCTAATAGATGGCGCTGTGTCAGTAAAACAGTTTTATGTCAACTATTATTTTTTATATTGCGTCTAATGTTAAAAGTTAATTATTAAAATGTATAATTAAAACTTTTGGGAATTATGGGATATCGCGAGGTCTCAGTTCGGGGCGAACCACTAGTTTATTTATAACTCTGGTGACTCCAATTCATTTAAATTCAATGCGTTGGGCGCGTATTGGCTGAAGAAGTGCAAACGCTGTAATCTGTGCGAACATCCTTTGAAGCTTTTATGAAGCACAGTAAAAATCGGCAGGAAGGGCATTCCGAACCATTGGTAGATTCATCGAAGATTCAAAAGCACTTGTAAAATTTTATTTTAATAAAAACTATTTCTATTCTATTCTATTCAATCAGTAAACCAGCCAGCGCTGGTCACACGCAATAAATATATTCCTCTTGGCCATGTAGCCTTCACGAGTTCATTGTCTGAGCGCGTTGGGCCATTGAATATTATTTACTTGGCTCTTACAAGGATAATTCTTTCAAAGTAATTTAATAAAATTCCTTCAATTTATTATTGGATAGGTATATTCCCACAAGATAATAGTATAAAACACAGTTTAAAATTGCACTTATTTAAAATGTAAATGATGTTAACATTTTTTATCGGAGGGGCGAACTAAAAACAATTGTATAAACAAAGAAAAACATTACCAGGCAAGGGATACCTTAATCCCCATTACTGAGTCCGTGTCACTCCCAATCGACCTCAGAACGTTTCCCATGAGCGCCATGGGGCAGACACCGCCATATATCTCCGGAACCTTTTCAATAGCATAACCCACCTCTTGCCCTCAATAAACTACCACTGAAACGTCTTGGGATGTCAAGACGTCAAGGCATGAGAGGTAGCGTTTCGAATTTCATAACTAACTAGCGGACCCGACAGACGTTGTCCTGTCTTAAGTTTTTTTACATCCTCTTTGACGAAATTGGCAGCACGCATTCTGTCAATGTTATGTCAAACAAAGCTTTCAGAACTATACGAAAAAGATCATCTAACTGATACTAAAAATTATTCAATAATACGTATTAGGATTATTAAAACAGGTAAGATAGATAGATATATAAAGCGTGTATTTATCAACGATGTAATAGAAGAAACATTAAGATATATTTTAGAAGAAAAGTCCCTAGTTTTTGTTACAAAATATAGAATATTCCCTCATGAGTGCTATCATAAAGTTTTCCTTATATACGTTATAAATTGCTTATAGTTTGCACCGTCCTGGGAAATCGTTAGTTCACGAGAGCTTGCGATACTTAGTCGTAATATAAGGGTTCTTACGCGAGTTTCGTTCGCAAGATTGTGCAAGAAATATTTAGGAAGTTATGCACCAAATTACATAGTAACTACCACGACCACATAGTGCCACATTAATAATACGACTACTAGAGCTATATGCTCCGGGGAGGAAATGTTTAATGGCGTAATAACGAGGAAACCCAGTCGGCGAATTATTCGCGGATGGTGAAATCGGCGCTGAACCTCTCTACACCCCGAGTTGCCTACAGTTGTTGCCCCTCATGCAACCTCAATCGTCAGCTTTTTTGCGGGGCCCATCTAGTAGGCGACTAGTCACCGCCTGCCGTAATTTCAATTTGCAAGGTATTGTAATGGCAAGCGTCAGTATCTCAGCCTCATAACCTAGATGGTGTCTATAGCACCCCATTCAATAGCCCAATTAAGTAGTTTAGTGTCCATTCCTTAAAATAGTCCTTAATTGATGTACTGAAGGATAAAATCCTGTTGGTATATTCATTGCCTAATTTAGATCAACTCTCTAATGTAGCCTCTACACGTTGGACCTTTGTCCCCGCTCAAGCTTAAGATCCGGGTTTGATCCCGTGAGAGTACACGTAAGACTATTATTCTAGCCAGTGAATGGTATTACTCTTGTAATTTTTTTAGTCCCTACAAATTATTTTTCTCGTTATTCCTTCCACAACTCATCATGGAATTCAAGTTTGCAAAATATTATTTAATTAATTAGTTTGTTGTCGCTGAAGTTCATCAATTAATCCACGCTTTGGCGAGCCGATATTAAATGAATTTATTATGACGGGCGGACCGCGCGAAAGTTTTGCAATTTTCGATAGAGGGGCTTTATGTAATAGGCGTGTTCGGAACCGATCCACGCGCCTGGCGATCCTTTGTCAGGATAAGCGGTTATAGAGGCAAATAATTGCACTTGTTGTCTAACAACGTGGTTACATAAACCTGCCCTCTAGCATGAAAATAAGACTAACCTGGCTTGTATTCAAAGCGTGGTACAAATCTTGAGCTACCACCTAAAGCAACATTTTAAATCAGACGAACTGAACTGACCCTTCCTTGGTTGCCCATACATCAATAAGTCATCGATGAATGGGCCTAGTTCAAGAAGTCCCTAAGTCCATAACAGTCCAGTTCAAAATGTCATTAAGTCTATTTTTTCTGTTTTGGGAAAATGGACTTATTGGACATTTTTATTTTTTCATGACTGTAACCTGTACGTTGTTTACCTACTACCTATCCTACTACCTATCTTCAAATATAAAAAATAAGGTCTAAGGTCAGTTTGAAGGGTGTAGGTAGACGTATACAATATACGTGTACAATGTAGGTACATATGTCAGTGCTTTGCGATTGGCCTGAGTTCAATTGCTGGAATTGGACCTATTCGCTGCATATTAGGTCATCTCAGTATTCAGCATAAGAAGCAACGTTACATTCAATCTGGGGCCTAATTGCTCAATTGAGGTAGCTAGGTAAAAATTTACTGAACGGTGTCCTTAATTTCTAAAAATTAAAAAAATCCTAAGTTTTTATCAGCCTCTTTACGTCCACAGTTGAAACCTAAAATTCAAAATTATTTATTTGCAATGGACCAAACTGTGGTTCATGGTATGTCAAGACACTACCACCGGTTTTGAAAGCACCTGTGCGATTATGTATTTTTAACCGACTTCCAAAAAAGAGGAGGTTATCAATTCGGCCGGTATCTTTTTACATGGTTGCTATAGTATGACGATCGCAATCACCTCTGATTGGCCGATACTCTGCATTCAATGCAGCAAAATTGGCATGAATTTGGCCAATTATATTTGGCCAGTAATGGTTCATGCAGCTTTTGTATAATCAAGCAGCAGAAGCTGCTCAGAAAAGCCGACAAGAAACTTACCATTTGCTGTTTTCAAATATTAAGTAAATTAATGTGATTAATGGAAAGGGGTCATGACCTACAGCAATGAGAGACTAGTTATCGAAAAAATACAGTGATCTACCTGGCTTCGGGCCCACTGCAGACAGGACGCATCAGTTGGAGGATTTCCAACAACTACCGAGATCCATCTAGATATTGCAGCCCTCTGTGAAAATTATCTTATATTTCATCTCTATAGTATAAAGCACTATACCTAATTAATTGAACGACGACAGAATTTTTTCTCAAAAAATAAAAAAATCACGGATATTATTAGGTATTAAGTAGAGACTATCGATTGCTATTTAATTTTAATCATTAATTGAATGATAGCAGAATTTTTTCTCAAAAAACAAAAAAAATCACGTATCTTACTCTTGATTGTCCGGCATAGGTAAAAGTGGGAGAGTAGGTAACTTTGGCCTAAAAGGCGTAACAGCCAATAACGTTATAACTTGTAACATCATGGTAAGTAAATAAATCGATTACGTTTCACGAGTTATCCGTGAGAACAATAAGACCATATTCATCGATATTAATACGAGTTGAATTTTAAAGCAGCATAAATTCTTAACGAAATTCGAATCGATTCAAATTCATTGCATGTTTATTGAAGGTTTTAAACTTTCAATATTTCAGTACTTATTCACGTTAAGACGCGGGTGCGACGGCGGGCGCGTTAAAAAAACATTGGCATAAGTAGAAATCGAACCTACGTACTAATAACGTAGGTACGTAATTTTTAGCCATGTTGAACATGACTAATATTCCCCTTTACCTTCCAAATAAGCGTACAGCTTACGTGACAGCGGGCACGATAATAAATAATGCAACGCGGGATTTGAATGGTCCACCTTTCGGGTTTCAGTCCAGTCCCTTTCCAGTTGGGCTATTGAGGCTTCTTTGCTGCAATCACTGACTATGGGGTTGATAGTCTAGTGCGCCAAGTCCTTTAATCAACCCTGAAGTAACTAAACTACATAAATGGATAACCGACTTCCAAAAAAGGAGGTTTTCAATTCGTCGGAATCTTTGTATGTTCCTTGATTACTCGAAGACGCCTGGACCGATTTGGAAAATTCTTTTTTCGTTTGAAAGGGTAGGTATACTTCCCAGGTGGTTCATCGTCATCAGGTCGGGATCTGATGGTGGGATCCTGGAGAAATCGAGGGAACTGAACTTTATAGGCACAATTGATATACTTTGTAGTGGCGTTTGAAGTGGGTTTTGTAAAAAGAATTATTCCATTATTATTAGTTATATATATATTAGTTTATTTTGTATATATTAGATTAGTATATATTAGTTTATATTATTATAATCTGAAATAAACGTTATATGTATATTATTATTGAACGAGCGAAGCGAAGTTCTCTGAGTCAACTAGGGCGCTTGCCTACTAGACAGAGAAGTGTGTCCGTCTAAATGTCTGTCAGAGCCCTATAACTTCTGAATTACTGAACGTAATTACTTCAAATTTAAATATAATATGTAAACTGATGTCCTTCAGCCGACCATTGTATAAAAAAATATAAAAAGCTTTATTTCAGGGGGGCTCTCATAGAAGCGTGTTTTAAGTAAAATTTTGTTTGTTGCGTTACATAGACTTGCGATATATCTTTTTAAAGACGACTTTGATCAGAGTACAAAAATATTTTTTTTTTAATTTTTCCCTTAAAATTGACGAAATGGGGGGCTTTCAAAGTCGAGATTTTAATTTGAGTCATATGTCAAGAATGACAAGATCTTAGAATTTGAAACTTAGTGGTAAATTCAGTTATATCCTGTACTTGAACAACAAATACTAAAATTAGATAAATATTATAAAGAAACGAAATTATTTAACTTTTAAGTGGAGATTTAATTTGAGCCATATGTCAAAAAATATTGCATATTAGAACCTGAAACTTTGTTGAAAATTCAGTTATATCCTGTACTTGAACAACAAATACTAAAATTAGATAAATACTATAAAGGAACGAAATTATTTAATTTTTAATGCTAATAGATTCTATAGCTTCACAAAAATGCTAATAGATGGCGCTGTCTGTACTATCATAAAAACAGTCAACTTTATACACTGAAATATTATTTCACCATCAAGAAGGCCTAAATACATAATTATGGTTCAGTAAAGAAACATAATTATGTCATCATCATCAGGATTGAAGTGTTTTGACTTAGGAGTTCAATTGTGTAGGTAGTCGTTGCTAGGTAAATATCTCCATTTTCAATATAATATCACCAGCAAATCCATAACATACGCGGGCAGTAACTTTGCAGGCTCAGGATTAAAGAGTTGGATGCAGAAATGTTTATAGAACCATCTCGCAAAGTTTCTCCATCAAGTAAAAAAATTACCAGGCGAATCGGTCCACCAATCTCGGAGAAATCGGCGTAGGTAGGTACAAATAAAAAATATAGTGACATGACTGTACATTTATTTATGTTTAGGTATATAAAATCTCCCGATAGTACATAAATTACGTTATTATTTTGATCGTCATGTATCGATTATTAAATAAATGTGTCGATAGATGACGCTGTGCACAGATTGTTTATTTTGAAATGGCGCTTTGTAAAATGTGCCAAGAAATTATAAGTATAACTCAATTTTGATCGTCATGTATCGATTATTAAATGTTTGTGTCGATAGATGACGCTGTGCACAGATTGTTTATTTTGAAATGGCGCTTTGTAAAATGTGCCAAGAAATTATAATTTGACTCAATTTTGACCGTCATATTTTATCGATTATTATTATTTTTATTATTTTATTATTTTATTATTTTATTTTATATTATTTTATTATTACAATATTATTATAATGGGATATAATAAGTCAAGCCGCAGAATTTTTGTTTTGGCCACAAAACCTAATTTAATAACTTAGCCACGGGAAAATGATTAAGCTTCTAATATACTAACTCGCCTTCTTCACAATGGCCACAAAATATTCCAAAGAAAGCATCAAATAAAGAGCCACTATTTTATTACTTGTCCCCTTGATTTATATCTGGCCATCTAATTCACTAACTTAGCCACGAATTTTTTAACTCAGCCTCGTTTTATTTTTTAAAGCATCAACATAAATATGTTCCTAAAATAAATGTATTTTAATCCACAACTTTTAGCCACTGCATGATCTCGTTGGTGCGAGTGAGACGGATGCGACCTGCATTTGTTTTTTGTTGTTCTGTTGTTAGTGTGTTAATATTGCAATTGGTTTTGTATAATTTTTTCTTTAAACTAAAGTTAGGTTAGGTTAGGGTTATACATGAATATTCAGGTGCCCGGCCGAAGGCCGGGCACTTAGGTTCTGTTGGGATCGTAAACCTACCTAAAGCTTACAAAAAAAAAGTAAAAAAAAATTGAATTTTTTTGATGCTAATATTAGGTACATTTTGATGATAGAACAATATAGGATGTGTTATAAATTATAATTATTGATGCTTCACTAAATTTTAAAGGTGCCGAGTTATGAAATTAGAAGCTTATATTCAAAATATATAGTGGCTAAAATAGTATTTTTAGAGGCTTATTGGTTGTGGCTGACTTAGTAATTTAGAGGCCAATAATGGTATTAAATAGAAGCTTGTTTAATTACATGCCAATTATAAATTATAATTAAAAGTTAAAACTATCTTTAGGGAATTATAGGATACCGCGAGTTCTCAGTTCGGGGCGAACCACTAGTTAAAATAATGAAACCCTAAAATTAAACAGTCGTTTTCAAATTACACAGTAACAGCCTTCAGAGTTTACCCTAAACGACAATTAACCTTCGTTAGTGAACGTTTTTAGAATAATAATAGATTTTAATCTACGAGCAGGATTGAAGGCAATTAGTCTGGGCAGTTATTATGTAGGCGGAGGCTTTTGTTACCAGTACAGTAGTCCAGTTAGCGGCACGTAAGTTGAGGCTTGACACGCACGCTCGTGACCTTAGAGGTATGTAATTAATGGAAGGGGCCCCACTCTCAGCAATGAGTTGTGTGATGTACAAAGCTCTGTTTGACTTTGTTATACTCTTATTCAGTGTTCCGGCACGATGGCGTGTAGAAACCGATCAGAGGTTTAATTAAAATTTCCATGACCAAGTTGGCATGCTACCATCTTAGCATCGTGACTTACCATCAGGTGATATCGCACTCGAGGGCTACCTTGTCATGAATAAAAATAGTTAAATAAATCAAACTCTACAAATAAACCATCGTTAGGTACCTAAGCTATGTGAATATATATCAACTTTCATGCAAGGGCCCACTATATTGACTGTATTTTTAACAATTAGTTTTTTCCGCGCTGTGTTATGCTATTTAATAAACAATTTAAGTTTTAGAAACATACTCATGTTCCTGTGGGAAGCGAACCAGGCAGAAGTTTCAAAAGCAGGCGAAGACAGTGTCAGTGTCGACAGACGAACGCGCATAACATCTGTACGCCATAAAATATCGGTTACACGTGAACAAATACAACTTGAAGATGTATACCTATAATATGTAATAGAACAAGTGCGAACAAACTACTGTGCACTATAAATAGAAATTCTCGCAGCGTAAAAAAGTTGATAAAGAGATTGGAAAGAGCTAATAAATTGCTAGGGCGGATAGTTGCAGGAATCTGCTGGATACCAGTGGATAATATGATTGAATTTAGTAATTAAGAATATCTCATTATCGTGGACTTTAGAAATCAGGAGTTGGTAGTTATTTGAAGAACAACGCCATAGAAAAGTATATCTTTAAAAGTAAAACTTTGGATGTGTCTTGCTCCTTCACGCCGCGCCGCAAAGACTAGACCGATTTGGCTGACATTTTGGAGCAGAGATAGTCTAAGCTTACCCATAATTAACATTTTATTCCCGAACATTTCTATCGTCATCTATTTTTATTAGAATTATTTATATTAATTATTATATTTATTATTTACTGAATGAAAACTTCCAGTGAATTTCAAAAGAAAACAACTTCACCGTGAATTCCCGGTAGCGAGAAAAAGATCCAAGTTTATAAGAGTAATCCGTCCGGTTTTCCTCAGATACGTATTGTATCCCAGTTCGAAACTCCTACTTCTGACCGGATCAAGCTGAAGCTATTCAGCGTATTCAGGCCACCATCTATAGAAAATAATATATGAAATTGCCTGATAGATATTAGTCCTAGTGATAACACCTTTTGTATATAATGTTTCTTGTATGACATACATACACTTAGACTGCTAAAATCATAATCCTTTGGCTTTACTGTAGTCGGGTAAAAAAACAGAATTAAGCATATTATTCAATGAAGATGATAAAGGGGAAGCTCCTCTCTAAAATAGAATTTTCTTTGAGCTTCCCTCGAAAGCCGCTGCCTCTCTAGCCCCTTGTACCTTTAGCTCTATATTATTATAGTATATACGCAATAAACATGTTTAAATCACATCACACTAATATTATAAAGGCGAAAGGTTGTGTGTGTGTTTATTACTCCTTCACGCCACAGCGAGTGTACCAATTTGGCTGAAATTTGGAATGGAGATAGCTCACACCTAGCTAACACATATTCATCCTCAATCATCATCAAAAAATTAAAAAGCTCCCGCAGGAATGGAAAACCTTAATACATATCTACATTCCGAACCGTTGGTCTCGATGTGTCATAAGAGCCACAGATTGGCCTACATAGAATAAGTAATTTTGAATTCTGGATTTCAATTTGAATTTGATAACCACTAAACAATAGTATAATCCGCATCAATGTTTAAGTTTAAAAAAAGGTTTCAGTGAGACGTGAAAATATGATAAAAGACTAAGATAAAATAACAGGGAAGCACCTCGACCATGAAAAAAATAAAACTATGAGAAAAGCGAAACGTGCTTTCTGTTCAAAGCCTGAGTAGGTAGAGACTACTTTCTAAAAAGAAAAATGTATCAAGCTTTGGAATACCTTATCTGGAAACTCGACGTCCAGCGACGCTAAAGTAGATACGAATTACAAAATTAGTTTGGCAATTTTAACTCTTATAAAAAGATTGGAACCTTATGTGTAAGATACACATAAAGTTCCAATCCTTTTATAAGAGTTAAAATTGGAAGGAAATAACTCACTAACGAGAAGTTGTTAGTGGGAAAAATCACGACATCAAAGCCCTACTCCACAATCACCAAGCAACCTCTAACCAACGAATAAAGACGTTATATTTGTATTGGCAATCTGTCAGTACATCAAAATTCGTCAGTTTACTTGGGGATGGTAAAATCAGGTACTTCCATGAATTACAATTTCTGCTTTTGTTATTACTAGCTGTTGCCCGCGACTTCGTCCGCGTGGATTTAGTTTTTAATAATCCCGTGGGAACGCTTTGATCTTCCAGATTAACAAACAGCCTTCGGTTCTTGTTCGGTTCTCGTCGGGTCACATTGTTCGCCCGCGCTATTTTTTTTTACTCGACTTCTAAGAGTCGTGCCGAGATATTGAATAGCCATAACCTTTCTCAAGAATTGGGCTATCAGATACAAAAAGAATTTTTCAATATTTGAATTCAGCGACTACAGCATCTGATGTGAATCTTGGTTTTAAACATAGGTAATTGATAATCGTCATCTTTAGGAGATTCTGTTTTACACTTTGGTATTGCTATGCCTTAAGCAAGTGTAAAACAGCATCTTATCTGACTTTGATACGAGTATGTTTCATTGGAGGATTATAATTTTGTGTTCAAAAAAGAATTCAGTTGTTCATCATCCACATATTCTCGGTCAGACAAAATTAACTATGATGCCTTAGGAAAGCTTTACCTGCGCCTACAAATATGCATTTTGAACTCTTTTTTACCTTTTAGTATGTCAACAATAAAATAATGAAATTTGAAGAATTTGTTGAAGATTCTCTAAAATTGGTATAGTTTTAGATTATCTTAAAAATATTAAGGTAAAAAAATATCCTTCTACAGAAACAGTTAAAAGGTATATTGAGTAGTTCTGCAAAACCATACAATAGCTATTCTTACACCCCGAAACTATTCCCAAATCTGTCCTAGTTTCAAACTTTATACTCTACAAATCTGTCTAACTATATGAAAACTAGATCCAGACTGCAACTGCAGTCTGGTGGCAAAGCTAATTCATTTAAAAGTTTGAGTACCGATCCAGTAAGTTCGTAATGTGTGAATATGCTAAGCTTTTGAAGTGAAATAGAGTATGTACTAATACTTACTCTAATTCAATTGATCTGGGTGAAAATTAACACCTATTGTATTTATGGTTTATGTGCTTTGTGCAAAGGATCAAGTAAGGCATTTCAGTGTACATTCAACCGATATGCCTACCCCTAATAGATTTCTACACGCCGTAGTGCACTATGGCGTGTAGAATGAAGTAGTATGACGGATTGCTAAATCGTTCGGCGGCAAGTCGTTGACGGTAGGGTGGTAACTAGCCACGGCCGAAGCCTCCCACCAGACCAGACCAGAGACAATTTAGAAATTATAAATTCCCAAATTACATCGCCAGGAATCGAACCCGGAATCTCCCAGTTTTAAGACCACAGCGCTCACCACTGCGCCAGGGATATATTATGCTCGTAATATACGCTCAAAGAGTTCCCGAGGGATTTAAAAAACTAAATCCACTCTAACGAAGTCGCGACCACGAGTTAGTAATATCCATGTTAAAATCGGTGTGGTAGGTAGGTAGTACTTCTAAGTTTAAAGTAAAAACACGTTCGTTTAATATAACCTTGAGGCAATGTTAGTTTAATGACTCTGTATTTTCACAGTGGCACGAAGTTTAGTTTTTATTGTTATGATATTATATTACAAGCGCGTGTCTTTATTTTATATAACAAAAAGATTTCAAAACAATCTTTTGTCTATTGAATAATATTCTATAATGTACCTATGAAAAAGTAAACTAAAAGAAGTAGCAATGAAAAACTTAAATAAAACCAGTACGACAAATGAATGCACCTCAATAATCTTAAATACTCACAAAAATAAGGAAATAAATAAATAAAACGAAAGAAACAAAGAGTCATGAGATGTGTTTAAAATTCAAATCATGAAATGAACACAAAGCTAATAGGTATATCTACGCATCTAAAATTAAAATAATCATCATTGCCGTAAAAACCAACTGAAATTAAATGAATGAATTCATCTGTCATAATAAAATAAACATAAGTGCACCGAAGATATGAATAAACATTAACGTAGTATTAATAACCTGGTAGTTATTTACTCATAACTTAAAATAATTTGAATTATTTAGACATCAATAACAGTGACTGACGTAAGCACAACAAATAAATCGGATAAAAAATATAACCATTTAATTTTATAAACCTGAAACACACTAAATAAAATATATTCAGAATGATAACAATATAAAAATTGTTTAAAAATCATCCCTTAATTTCCACCCTCAGAGGTGGAATATCTTCACATTAAAACAGGACCGCCATCGCAATATAGCCTATTCAATAAAAAAAGGATCACTCAAAAACAAAAAATCATTGAGAATATTCTCCTATCCCCTTCTACGGCAAAGTCAAAAGGAAGGGGTGCGTAGCGTCGAAACTACTGAGCCGATTTTGATTAAGGTGTCAATCGATTCGAGTGAAATAGCCTATTTCAAATAGGCTACATTTTATACGAACAAAATCAATATAATGGATGTGACATCTCCGTGGTCGGGTTGCAGTTTTTAAATTTTTTCGTGTTTTGACATTGCTTGAAATAAGGGAACCATACTCTACCACTCACCGGACTTCCTTTTCTCGTTCACGAGGACCAACGACTTGGTCCTCTTCACCCTCAGAGACCGTCTCCTTATAGACCGCATCAGTGCTTCCGGCATTCGGGAGAACCTTGGAGAGTCCACCCTCTTCTCCGGCATAAAGAAATTCTTTACCGCCAACATTTTCGACAGTTAGGTCGTCTTGTCAATCCATACTTCCTTTACTACTTCTTAATGAAAATACAATTTCTAACAATTGTCTTAAATATTTAAATTAATATCGCGGAATTATTTAATGGTTGTCTGAAATTTTTCCATTGCTGTTTAAATAACCTGATTTAATATGTATTCATGAACTGTCTTGTATGATTCCACCACTATTTACAACTGGTCACTTCCTAATCCTATTTTCTTGGAACGTGTACACTATTGGAAAAACAGTCGATTAAATTATCTTATTATAAACATCCAATTTTCCAAGTTATCAGTCATTTCCTGTTTTCTTGACTGCACACTTTACAATAGTATGCAAATAAAACATAATCGATTGGATTTCCTTTGCGAATAAATTAGCTCTTTCCCTGTATAAAACGGAACTGATTTCACAATTCTTTTATCACTTTTAAATAGCTCATTGGATCCACAATATCCGCTAGTATCTATTGTTTTGATATTGATATCTATTGTTATAATCACATCACGATTCGGAACACGCAAATTCACTTATCCTGTCACCATATTCGGAAGGAATGCTCACGTCCTGATTAAAGTTCGATATCCATTTTCGAGGGCACGACACGTCTTTCCTCCACGAGAGGCGAACGCGTACTGTCCTATTACGTATAGCCATGGCAAACGCCGGCAATGCTCACAAAGATTATCTGTTATCTTATCACCAGTTATTTTTGTGCTCAGCAAATTTTTAAAGATCATATCGATAAACATCTTTACGAACGAGTAATTTTAATAATAAGAGTAAAACCAGCTCGTCAGCCTTTAAGAGCCATTGAGTTGAGAGGAAAAATTGTAACAAACTAGATGTGAATTTGGCTTCATTAGAAATTCTTTATTACGCTAACGGGTAGAGTTATTATACATAAGTAACTCTGCAATATTAAATTACAAAGGCGTATAGCCAGTAGCTTGAGTTTGATCATGAACTTTGCAAATTATATTGGAGTCAAAAAGTTAGAACTGACCTATTTTATTTAGTATTTTCGTCGGACATAAGTAATATTTGCAATTTTTTAATTTCAAAACCGCTAGCAATAGCATAAGCGCCATTGCTGCTAATTAGTTTTCATTCCATTCGGTGAAACATTTCGGACACTGCCCCCGTAGTTAGGTAGGTATGCGCTGTTTATTAGATTAACTAAATCATGACGACATTTGCTTTATTAAAGCGCTACATTTAGTGGGTATGCTTGTTACATGTACCTAGATATTATGCTAATTAAAAGGTCTAATGCGGCGACGCCCAGTGAGGTAATGTTTCTAAATTTCTCACTAGCGACTAAACGCACGAATAGATTTTTTTTTTCTGTGATCGAAGGAATAGATTAATTATTTAGATGTTTATTTTTTTAAAGTTACAAGACAGCAAAATGAAGGGTTTACTATAAAAGACGATTCCGAAAATACGAATATACAACCTGTATTGAAACTCCGAAATAATACTGAAGGAGGTGAATGTGCTCATAAAACTGAACTACTTTCCCCAAGGAACATAGGTCAAAAATTTGGACCTCCCATACAAAATTGACGATCAGCTGATTGATTTACTATGGGAGGTAAAAATATTTTTTTCATATTTCGATTTTTTTATTATTTTTTATTTTATACATGGTGTAGTTGTACAAACTACACCATGTATAAAATAAAAAATACAGCGGTAAAACACTTGAATGTAATAGACCAATGTTTGCTGACCACTTTAGTTAGTCGACTTAAACCTCGTTAGGCTGCGCAAACTTGCTTAACACGGTTATAATGTTTTTCCTGGTTATTTTAAGAGTCGCGAACAAGTATTTTTATAATAATCTGTTTTGTATAAGATATGATAGGATCCAAATATCCTTTGGCATTGCTCAGAAAAATCCATATTGTTTGTACTTTTGTTTTACTTTTTTATTCTTCCTTCTACATTCTGTTGTTACATTCGACTTGGCTCTAAATCCATCCATTAACCGCACCGCTCGCCACCGAACACAATTTCACCCTCACCACCTGGGGGCTTGGAGCACTTCGACCATCCGATGTGCCAGATCCTTTTTTCCACGTACTTGCTTAGAAACTGTGGAACCAACTTCCTGCGACGGTGTACCCACAACAACCAACATGGGCTTATTCAAGGGGCGGACCAACAAATTCCTAAAAACCCAGGTGCCTCAGGTGCTACATACAAATGTTCATGGGCGGCGGTAATCACTTAACATCAGGTGACCCGCCTGCCTAGAATAAAAATCTTTTGTACTAATTGTTCTATTCGTACACAGCCGCACAGCTCATTGTAGATATAATTTAATTCTTAATGACTCTATTAATGGCGTCGAATTCGATATGTCGCTTATTTTCCATTCTATGGATTACGCAGGTGATTACAATTAGTAATTAGGTGCTATCTTGACATACTAATTGACTAACGAAGTTAACAAGAACCATTATAGTAATCTTCTTATCTCTTGAACATGTGACCACAGAGATGTCAATTTCCTTCAGTTTAGAGATTTTTTTTTGATCATAAGCTCGCTGCATACGTAACGTGCACGGGACGAGACGGGACGGGACGTGAAGTTTTCGAAATATCGTTTCATAGAAAATGTAAGCAACTGTGCATACGTCACGGAGCACGGACGGGACGGGAACGTGCCACGCGCGGAACGGGAAAAATATCGTCGGCGACGATGTTTAGCAATTAAAGCCAATTCTTCAAATGAAAAATCCATCTTTCCTTGTTCACATCACTAGCACGTTAGTTCTGAGTTATTGCCACGTTGCGTATGCATTAAAAATCCCCGTCCGTGTTTACTAACCACGTTCGGTCCCCGTCCCGTCCACGTCCCGTCCCGTCCCGTGCACGTTACGTATGCAGCGGCCTTTAGTGTATTAGTGTTACCAGGGGGTTATTGCCTACTGCTTCTCAGGATGATGATGTCACCTATGTATATTTTGACTATGCCGATGATGTTATGAACAATATCATTTTAGATATGTATCTTGTAAGTCGTTAATATTTCTAACTAGGTACTTACGTTGTTGAGAAATTATTGCATTGTAATTCTTTTACTCAATATTTGACGATAGCAATTACGAGATTTGCGATACGCCTTTTACGTAATAGGGTAAGAGTGCACTTTCGATCGGTCAATGCTATTGCATCTCTAGGATTACGTAACTGACTACTCGGTGATTTGGTTAGTGGTAGCTTTATGATATTTGTTTCAAACTCAAACTCAAAATTATTTATTTCATGTAGGCCAACTTGTGGCTCTTATGATAAGTCGAGAATCTACCACCACCAGTTTTGATAAGTAAGTACAATTTAAAATTTTATTTTATTCGTAAAGCTATGTTTAATTATATATTTAATACACTGAAATGCCTATACTAAGGCCCTTACAAAGAGAGGCTTGAAATGAAATGAAATGAAATGAAATGAAATGAAATGAATACACTTTATTGTACACCACATAAATACAGAAACATATATAAGTACAGTAACATAACTTGAGTTAAAATAAATGATGGCACAAATGGCGGCCTTATCGCTAAGGAGCGATCTCTTCCAGGCAACCATGATGCAAGGTGGATATGATGACAGGATAGAAAATGAGGGTGCACACACTACACATAACTGAATAAAAAAAACCTGATAATACATAAAACCTACACATATATAAATACAATAATATAATAAATAATAATAAATACATACATATAATACAATAATAATAAAGACATACATATAATACATACATATATATACCTACATATACAAACATAGAATAAAATACATTGTATACAAGATCCGGAGCAAACAAAGAATAAGACTAAGCCTGGATGGGCTAGGAGCATTAAAGGATTAATTTATTAGAAATAAAGAGAATGTTCAAGGAGGAAAGAAGTGTGCTTTGACGAGCCTTTTAAAAATGGCATGAGATTGCGCACGCCGAATATGAAGTGGTAAGGAGTTCCAAAGACGAGCAGCCTCAACAGTAAAGGACTTAGAATAGAAGGAAGTATTATGTGAAGGAATTTTTAAAATAAGATTGTTATCAGAACGAAGGGAGCGACAGTGAGAGTCCCCGAGGAACTCAAACCGCTCTTTAAGGTAAGGAGGGGATGCGGGATTCAATAGAACATTGTATAAAAGAGAAAGAATGTGAGTATTCCTGCGAAGGCGAATAGGTAGCCACTTGAGTTTTTCGCGAAATTCGGAAACATGGTCATATTTTCGGAGCCCAAATATGAAGAGGCTTTATCTCTTCTTAAAAATAAAATTTTTAAACAACGATACCAAGTACAACCAGACCACACCACAAACTTAAAAAATAAAGTTTTTTTTATAAAACTATAAATTAAGTATATCTTGGCCAAAATTTTAGTTATGTAAGCGATAAGTATGTGGAACGTGAGCGCTCCTTGAGAAGATGTCTCCTTAATTATTCCCCGGCACGTCCCACTTCAGAGCGCTCCAGTATATAAAGCAGTATAACCTGCATTCACGTGTATTCGGGTCAGACGGTCTCTGGAGGTCTCCTAGCTCACGCTGCATCATATTGCTGCTTTAATATTCCATCTCCTTCGTCACAATCAACTGTGAAATGTTCTAAAGGTGTCAACGGGTCGTCTTACTAATGAACCGAAAAGGGTATGGCGTTTAGAAATAGAAATAGAAATAGAAATATTTTTTATTCAAATAAACTTTTACAAGCACTTTTGTTTCAGTTTTACCATTAATTTGTATTACGTGGCCTCATAACAGAACGTTAAATAGGTTGGCGACTTGATATCTAACACATTATATTGTAGACGAGAGTGGGGGTTAGAAGTTCCGATTTCAAATAACATGAAGTTTTAGAGTCACCTGACTCTTCACATGTATTGCTATCACTTTCCCTTACAAAGTTATTGCTCTCGGAACAACTTACCCCGGTAACTTCCAGCCCCGCTCTCTCGTATTATAGTCAATGAGGTTCGACTTCCCCGGTAGAGTGACAAATAGACACGGGAAAGGAAGTTTCAAAGCTTCTTGACCCTGGAAAAATTAAATATCACATGCTTGAACGGTGAAGGAAAACATAGTGAGGCAGCCTGCACTCTTGCGAGTTACCCATACCTAATATTCTCAAGGGAGTGTGTGGTCTGACAATATGCGTTGGACCACCATGGTGGACTATAACCCTTCTGTGAGAGAACACCTACGCTCAGTAGGAAGGCATCCAATTGCTGATGGTGACGTTGGGCCCCGGGATTTCCCACTTAGGTAACAGGGTGCCCTGTTGCGCTTGAGAGGTCGTTGACATCTTCCACGAAGAAGCAGCTAGTGAAACCAAATAGCCATACGTAAAAAGCTGAATAAAAATAAAATGAGAATTCCCCATCGGTTTTCTTATTGCCAATCTGTGACATTCCATTTTAAGATGCCGCGGTATTAAAAGCGGAAAAGACATCCGCGTATTTGGGTCAGGACTCTTGAGGGTTCACGTTGCTTTATACTCTCATATATCGCTGGTTATTTTGTGCACTTTGTTTAAACTCCCGTTTCCTTAACAAATAACCGTAACAACGGATATACGATTATACTTCGAAAGTCTGATTTAGCTCATATTGTTTACATCACGAATACATTGCAAGATTTGCTTTTGTACTTGTATTTACCAGATAAGTTTTAAATTAAATAATTTCATATTCTGTAATATTTTTTTAAGTAATCCTTGAGACAAACGTTTGTTTAATTTTAATTTGTTACTTTTAAAGTTTTAAAATGTAAATGCGATAATACTTATTTAATTTACCGACAAGAATGGGTTGGCTGACTTCTTTTTGGTATTTTTATTCCTTCCAGGTCTGTTTATTATTTTAAACTTCAAACCTGCAGGCATTAGACAGGCATAGAGCTTTTTTCTAGTAAAAATAGTCTGTAATTCACTTCTTAACTATTACAATATCATTATCACTTTATATCACTTCTGGTTTATTTTCTCGATTCTATTTTCCGAGTTTCTCAATAGATCCGCAGTTTCCACGCAGATAAATGTTCTTCTCTTACAAAAATATGCTACGAAAAGGTGTTATTCACGCATTGAAATCCTGAATGGAATTAAAAACGTCAATATTGTACGTACATATTTAGATGCACTTCGACCATCCGTTGCTCCAGATCTTTTTTTCTACGTACTACCACATTGTGGAATCATCTCCCTTCGACAGTGCCCCAACTTAATTACAATATGGGGTTAAGGGGCGGACCAATAAATTCCTGAAAAGCCAGCAACGCATTGATGGTGCCTCTGGTACTATAAGTGTTCACTGTTCATGGGCAGCGGTAATCACTACATCAGGTGACCCACCAGCTCGTTTGCCCTCTATTTATATTTAAAAAAAATACTACTACTACTAAAATGTGTTGTGTTGCTGCTAAATAAATGATTTATTATTATTATTACTATGACAGTATAAAGACTAATTTGCTGCTACGCAAAAGAACTTTAAATATGTTAAAATTGTGTACAGTATATGGGTCAAGAAGGCTCTGGAGGGTTCTCAGTTTACACTGTGATATTATATCGCCGTTTTAATATTCTATGCGCCTCGCTCGCTGCTGCACTCGCCTCTGAAAGCATTACAAGAGTTGGCTAATGAATATTTAGCGTCTTTTGTTTGCATTGCTCCCCCATTTCTCTATAATTAGTATTAGAGTTCGAAGAGCTGATGGTCGAAAGGGTCCTAAGGTGGCAATCCTGCACCGGGAAGCGCAGTGTTGACAGACCTACCACTAGGTGGACCGACGACATCAAACGAGTCGCAGGGAGCCACTGGATTCAGGCGGCGCAAGATCGAGGCCTATGGAGGTCCATGCAAGAGACCTATGTCCAGCAGTGGACGTCTATCGGTTGATAAAGAAGAAGAGAAGACAAAGTATATCATTGAATTTAAGAATTACGCAATAAATAGATGATGCCCGCAAATTCGTCCGCATGATTTAAGGTTTTAAGAACTCTTTAATTTTCCGGGATAAAATGTAGCTGTAGCGTTAATCCTGGGTATGAGCTATCTCCATACCAAACAGGCAAATTGATTCATTCATTGTGGTGTGAAAGAATAACAATAATACACAACTTTCACCTTTATAATATTAGTGTGATGTGGTTGGTTAAGGTACAGACCTTAACCAATCACATCACATCTAGACAGCTAGAAAGTTATAAAAGTACTATACGTTAGTATAAAAAAAACTATGACTTTTAATGGTCTTTCAACTTCTTTTCAAAATTGAGCACTTTCATTCAAGAATATTCGGGTCAGGCAGCCTCTAGAAGCTCTAGCGAAAATGTAATTACGAAGTTTGAAAACGTGCAGTTAGATTTTTAAATTTTAGTTGTGGATTCGTAGGTACTATATGTATTTAAAAATCCAAGGCACGTGCATAGTTTGAGAAATAGATGTTAAAAATAAAGCTTTATTTCTTTCTGTGTGATGATATACTAGACCCTAAATTATAAAATTGGATTACAGCTCTATATTTTTATCAAATAACTTATTAAATAATTTTAGTGAATATTCTACATAATCAAAGGTTTATTTTTGAAAGATATAACTCGCTCCAGCAATACATAAGCATGTAAAGGGAAACTAACTAACTGTAGGTAACTGATTTTTGCATGAGTAGGTATAGTCGAGGACCGGGAGAGTGACATAGGCTACTTTTTATCCCGGAAAATCAATGAGATCCCGCGGGATTTTTATAAAACTAAATCCACGCGAACGAAGCCGCGGGCGTCAACTAGTTCAAAATAAGTAAGTATGTAAATGTATATCAATGCTAACTAGTTCATGTACTCGTATTCCCGTGCGCTTTACGCTATATTTCTTCCGCACTCCTGAGAATCGTGCAAATTCTTATCGTGGCATCACCGCACGATATTGCGGTTACAGACCGACACCGACCAATATATTATTATGAACCGATGTGAACTATCAATCTTTCAACGGACCTTTAACAGTTAAACTGAATATTTGTCTCTATATAAGAGTATATATTAATTATATAAAAATCAATTGCTCTTCGTTGGTACCTATCGCAGAAACACAAAACGTCTTGACCAAAAAAACAACAGGAAAAACGCACTGCATATACGGGCAGCACAAGATTGTCTTCTGTGGCGATTGTCAACAGGACGTCTTTCGGTTGGGATGATTACCTGCTATAAATATGTGGATAGTTTCCAGTTTCCACATCAAGAATAAGATAGAGTAGTATCTTGGTAGAAATTTTCTCACTACAAGATGAACTGAGCCTCTACAGTTATTCCGAGAAATTCAAGGAGAGCATTTCAACACAACAAAGGTTTATCTTATGTTACAACGAATTTACGAAATAAATATTTTGGCTGTTTTCTTGTAGACAATACCTATCCATTTTCAGTAAATTGAAATTCGTATTCAAGAAAATTTTATTCAAGTAAGTGTTATTGCTATTTAATTTGATAGTTTTAGTCTAGATTCTCTGAAAGATCACTTGGTAACTGTTTAATTACAGACGTTTTCGCGTTTCTTTTTCCAAGCCATATTTCTTTTATCATAACAATAAAATTGTAATAAAAGAAAAACAAATTAATTAAGTGGCTCGCAAAGTATATTCGTTATTTTAACAATCCGAGATGTTCCCCATCTGAATAAAAGTGGGCCCCACAATTATGGGGCTAATTATTTATCCAGATTTCGAGAATGTGGTCCTGTCCAAGCCTGGATAGGGTATCGGACCGGTTGTATCTGCGCCTTGCTGATTTGTAGCAAGAGATAGCCTTCCTACTCATTTCACGTGCTTTATAAGATAAGGAATTTCTTTGTTTTTTACTGCATACAATTTAGTTAGTACAACACCAGAGAAATTATTAAGGCTTCAAGTAGGATTATTATTGTAGAGCTAAATACCAACGACGTACATGATACGTTAATTTTAAAGATACAAATGTACGCAGACGACACTAAAAATATATTATAGAGACATGGAATTCCTTTAGCTCGTAACATGTTGTAAAACATTGCATGTTTCTGCTAATACACGTCCATAAAAATTGCGCTTACTAAGGAAGATAACAACATCATGCGCCGCTATAAACCTACTTCACGAAAATAAACTCGAACTACACTCGCCATCAAACCTGTTCCGTTGAATAAACAAGTCGAATTTTATTACGGTTGTCTCATTCTATTACATTCTAAACTTACAATAGAAAAGTCATAAAAGTTATCCAATGATATATAAAATAAAAAGTGTAGGACCGAGGAAACAACCTTGTGGGACGCCGTGTGGGTAGAATGCAACTGTTCTATAGACTGGATTTATATTGACATGTTTGAATGACCAAGATCAGCCTCTCAAGTGTAGAGCGACTATACTTGGGTATTTCTTCATCAGACATCTCTCAATAAGGCTTTTATCTGGCGTTCTTGACAAGATGTATTTGAAACGTAGCATTTAGTTTTAAATGGACGAATCTAATTTATTTTTATCATTACGCCAAAATAACTAAGAATATTTTTCGATATAAAACTCATAACTAGAGAAAAATGTACTTACCGCCATCACCTATTTCTTGACTTAATATGTATATAATTTTTAACGGCTTTCAGATTTTTTTTATACCATAAGCATTAATCTAGTAATGATGAGGTAACGACGAATCCTTGACTTCAACAAAATTTTCCTTAAATAGTAGCCAGTGTTACTATTTATGGGCTATAGCTTTCGTCGATTTGTCCTATCTGCTTCCAATTTATCTTTGTCGATGTACAATAATTTATTTTCTAAAACTGTTCTAAAGTTCACGCTTGGGCGGGATGTGGGCGGCTAGGTAGATGTAAAACCTTGATTGTTGCGCTCAAACGCCTCAGTCAGGTAATTTGTTAAGGAGATCATCCTAATACTAAAATACCAAGTTAACTAGCTGTATATGAACTTTGAGAAACAAGTTCGATCGCAAGAGAAGATATTAAACAAGAAACATTTCAGCGTAGGTACAATTTGAACATTTTATGTGAATACATAATTAGTTTTACCATTTTAAAATAAACCTACTAAAGTTAAATTAAATAAAATGTATAATTTATTCAAACCCATTAATAGTAGCATACTAAGTTATCTACTAATGTATACTAAGTAACTACCTGTTATTGTGTTTCTTAAAGTACACGTACCTACTTGTAATTACAATGTTGATAAAGATAATAGCGTAACTACTCACAATTATTACTGTAATTATTTTTTACTCCTATTGCTATTCTGAAACTCCGGATGAAGCCGTAACCAAAATTATACCTGAAACAAACAAAAATGATTCACTGTACATTACGTTTGCACTAACAACGATCATTAAAGCGTCATCGGGCTAGTCGCGAGATCATTAAACTTGGGAAATGAAACTTAAAAAAGCAGCTGGAACATTTAAAACTTCATCAAATGTGAATAAGCGTAGTGTAATAGCTTAATGGTTTTGCACAAATACCGGATTTTATTGCTTTGGTTGGACACTAATTTAAAATTTTACGACGTAATGTTGGGGAGATATCGATAATAATATAAATTAAAGTAGCGTTATACTTTTAATGATTATGTAAGTTTGGTGTTTACAATAAAAACACAACTGGTAACTATTACACTTTTGAGACAAAATGTTCTTTTTATTTAAAGAAATAATAATACATTAACGTTGTTTTACCTAATATTAAATTTATTTTTGAAAAAAAGATTTTTGCTCTGCGGATTGAAAGAAAGCAAAATCTTCTACGCTACAATTTGAGACTTTAAAATATAATGAGAGTTTACGTAGTTTAATTGCACAGGATAAGGATTTTATACAAATGAGCTAATTATTCTCAAATCCACTTGAATATTAATACAGACTTTTACTGAACTAACAAAATGTGCTTAATAATGAGATTATATTCTGGTATTTTAAATAATGTCCTAGTTAGCTCACCTTGGCATACAGACTGCGACCTATTTCCCCGGATTTTATGTTCTTTATAATCGTAAAAACTTGTAGTTTATTTTTGAGCAGGTTAAAATAGGAGCAGTGTTTGAGGAAATCAGATCTTGTTATATTTTTGGCATGCTTCTACGAGTAAATGATACTTTAAAAATTTATAAATAACCTTATTATTTATTCGTAGTAAATAACTAATTACGGGAAAGCTACAGTTTACAAAAAAAAAGAGGTTTGTTCGAGTTAAGATTTCTTCAGCTACCTATCCTGTAGCTACTTTTTTTAGCTAGTGCTCTACTATTCTCAAGAGTGTTTTAAAATATTTTTATGGTATAGTCTATCCGAGATACTCCCTTAAGTTGACAAGAGTCTCCTCTCAGAATAAGATGGGGTTGGGCCATAGTCTACCACCGTCTGTCACTCATCTATGAAAAAATTACGGAGAACTTTCAGGCATACAGGTTTCCTCACGATGATTTCTCCGCCTTTAAAAGTTTAAAACAACTCAACTCATAATTTTGCTTTAATTGTTGTTGTTAAAGTTGACATCCAATTTATATTTGAACTGAACATTCAAATACAAAGAATCTCAAAAACCATTCATATCAATTAATGCAAGAATGACACATTTCGGCTTAATAAGAACATAAGCATACGTTAAAAATTTCATCGACTTTTTTGACGTCAATGCACAAGCACACTCACTGATTAAAATTAGATCATATTTCGCGTGGGTTTCGCGTGTGCCCAATAAAACTTTCCATGTGTGTATGAAAGTACATCAGCATTAACATTATACACATAAAATGCTGAGCAATGTATTAGTTTCCGTGGATAGGTTTAATCCGCCTCAATTTAGTTTCCTGAATTCTTTGATTCAATCGTTTCTCTTATTGATCTACGATCAACAAATAAGCTGTTGTTTAGTATCACCGGTAATCCGATGAAATACTCTAATACTATTTCTATTCTAGTTTTATGAGTCTGCTTAGCTTCGTACAATTCGCAAAAAATCATAAAATTTACTTGTAGAGCTTCATTAGTAAAAGTATGACGGAATCTGAATTTGCACCGCGCCTTCGTATTTACAAAAAAGAAATATCTTAATGAAATTAAAAGGTGCCAAATTACTCACGTCTCACATAGAACCTGCCAGGCTGAATCTACTTATTTTATGCTACTCACCAGAAATAATTTTATCGTACTATTACCTACCTATGTATGTGTAATTTGGTGGTCAATTGGTCACTATAATTCTGCAAGCGACAATTATTTTACGAGCTAAGTTTTTCAAGTTATTCACTTTTAGAAAAGCATGCCCCATACTATAGAATGAAAAATCACAAATGTTACAGAAATTATAGCAATAATGACACAAAGGCATGACCCATCTTACCTCAACACGGTAGTCCCATAAATATACAGAGAGCAATACTCGACACAATTGTCGGGGGCCCGATTTCTTTACGACCCAAAACCGACATTATTTACTACGTTTCCTTTCTTATCCCATCTTCCCAGTATTAGTCACGAGTGAACGATTATGATGCAGCAACCGATTATTATTTTTATCATCATCCAATCAAACAGAGAATCAATCAATGAATCGATACGCCAACTTCTGTTGCCATATCGATTTTCTTCCTTGGTCTGTGCAAAAGTTGTCTTATACCTACTTACACTATATTAGCTTTTGCCCGCGGTTTCTCTCACGTTCGATTTTTCAAACTCCTCTTTTACTTTCTTAGGGTTTGTATTTTCAAACATCTTTTAGCGAATGCCTACGTCATAATAGTTATCTGTATGCCAAATTTCAGCCCGATCAGTCCAGTGATTTGAGCTGAGTGTTGATAAATTAGTCAGTCAGTCACATTTTCCTTTTATATATTTAGATAATACTTACCTAAGAGACCTTTATTCACAGTGAACGTCTATCAGTCATAAACATAGTATTCCTTATGCTATCCGTTGATAAAGAAAGCAGCAGATACAACTGTCATATCTTCCATTTCCTTTCACTACAACCCCAAAACGATAGAACTTCCTTCAATTCCTTCCGTCTTTCCTTACATTAGTCACGGGCGAAAGATCGCAATCGTACAACCCGTACTATTGTGACGAGTAATTTATGAGAGCGGAAATCGTTCGGGCGTTACATTATTGGCTGTTATCGATTCCTAAATTGATTATCGTTCTTTCGATTGTTGCACACGAATTTCTTCTTTCATTCGTCCAAGCGTCGATCCGTACAGATATTTGTCAAACATCTTGTTTTTTATTGAACAATTTTTTGCCCTCAGTTTCGCTCGCATGGAATTCGGGTGAAGTTGGATCTCGCTTGGATTTAGAGCTTCTGTAGTATTTTGATTTTGAACACGACTGCCCAAAAAAGGGGTGAATTATTTTCATGGTTCATGTAGTTTCTTTATTTCACCATAACTTTTAAATACTTGAACAGATGGGGTATCGTTATACTACACTTGACACTAATAGATATTAATTTAAAAAAAATCAATATGGCGGCTGGATGGCGCCATTGTTAATTGGCAGGCCTTCGTACGGTCCGTTTACGGGCTAATGTTCAGCACCGATTTTGACGGAGTTATCAAGCCACGTAGAGAGTTATACAAGGAGTGATCCGGATTACATTTAAAACGAGACAAATATTTAGGGTTTCGTAAAAAAATACGGCAACCTAAACCGGAGACGTTAGCATAGGTTTTATTTTATTTATCAGCATGGGGTGCGCTCTAGCCTCTCAGCGCACAAAGCATGCACGAACCATTTCCTTCGTCAGAGTAGCAATTATTGTTGAAGCGAACTTTCCCTCCGAGACACCGGACCGAAGCTTGACAATCATTCAGTTGGGGCGACAAATTTTCACGAGATGCCTGTACCTGTAGCCATATTACAAACGTGTTGTCTCTTTCTGCGCTCGATAACGCTAAAGCAGGGTGTCCCAAAGTTCTTTTATCGCACGTCCTACCATTTCGGAAGGGAAACGTGATAAAAAACTTTGGGAAGCTTTAGCGTTATCAATCGTAGAAAGAGACAACACGTTTGTAACATGGCAGAACTGTTAGTTTTTGAGTGACCTTTGTCCTTAGCGTTGGCGATAGTCTTTCAACTACTGTGGCTTTAAAGTTCTGTTCATGGTACTACATCTAAGGTATACTTACATAATATTTAACGGGAATCTGTGAGCGAAGAAGAGCAAAAGGATGCAATCAATATACAATAATTTGTATATTAGCAGTTACGTTGCACTATAATGGCTACAATTTAGCGAGCCATGCAGATTCATATTAATTCTAGAGCGTTCGCTAGATGTAGGAAAAATATATATCCGTAAGCGGCAGCGCAGCTTGGCTGGGATCAAACGCGTTGCCCATCTGTAACTTAGTTAAACTGTGGTAACGGGAATCTATTTAGTGTAAAATGGTTGTAACAAGGCACGAGCCAGTGGCGCGCAAAATGAAATTGTAGAGATGAAAATCGTAGAAACGAAAATGATCAAGATGATGTAAAACCTTTAGTAGACAATCCTCAGGGATGTGACATTTTACCGTGCCTACAAAATATCTGTGCGTCTTATTTGTTATCGACCTTGCAAGTATTACTTCAACATTGTCGAGTAACGTTTAACCGGAGAATAAATTTGACGCAGTGACAATTTTTTTACTCAAAATCTGTTAGAAGATCCATTTTATTCGTCATTAAAAAGTAACTCGGCAACCCTAAACTGACTAATGTAAAGAGTCTAGCCATAGTTCCATGGCTAGACGGCCTCGCATAGGAACCTATATATCACAACCTATGCTAGGTTATCAGAAGATATTAGGTACCTATCTATGAATACCTTGGCTAATCATAGTGATTAAAAAAAAATGGCTGATAACGACTTTTTCAAATCGGCTAATAGAGCTACTACGATAAATAAAGCAAGAACCTGCATGTTAAAAACTTTAAAATACTTGCGGGAGGAAGATTTTATCGTAATACACCCAACTACAATTTAAACGACATTTAAAACAATTCACCAAGCCAATTCAAGGGGGTAAGAAAACCACGAATTACTTAGGCGAAACGCTCTGACAGCTGGTCACAAAACCTATATTGTTGCCACTGTTTTATAAGTTCTTATTACATGAAAATAAAGGTTATTTTACAACTTTAATAACAGAAGCATTTGGCTGTAAATTTTAGTGCTCCGTTGTGAAATTGTTATTGCTCCGTTGTGCAATAAGGAGTGTTTTTCTTTTTTTTTTTTATGTTCAAAAACTGAACAATGTTTGGTTTGTTTTTGAGTCAATGTTTAGACTACATGAAATATTTTAAATTTTGAATTTTTGTATTTTGATTAAACCTTGATCTATTATTTAAAAAAGGTATTTGAAGTAGTAAAAACTTGTCTACGGAACCCAACCTTATACGTGACCTGACACGCACTGACGAGTTTTTTTCAAAGGTGATATAACGCATAACGCACTGGGGCGAGAAAACCGTCACGCTATGGTTGGATTAGCTTGACCACGTAGCAAATTGTGCGTCCAATGTGAAATTAAATATGATCGATTGGTAGGGGACATTATATAAACCACTTAGGGAAGCTCTATGACGTAACATTAATCAAACCTTTTCTTTTAAGGCGAACTTTTTCTTCTTTAAAGACCCTCCCTTCCACCCTCAAGATACAGCCTATTTAAAAAAAAAGAATCATAAATATCGTTTATCACCCGGATTAACGTAATAACAGCGAATCGATTGATATCTCATTTATCAAGATCGGCTCATTAGTTTAGGCGCTATAGTGGAACATACCTAAATAGACATTCTTAGATTATTTGTATGGAGTGAGCAAATCCAGTGCTAATCATAGATTAAATATAGAGATCAGTGAAAGTTGTCGTGTAAAAAAAGTGATGAGAGTGGATCGATCCAATCGAATCGATACCTAAACACTACCCACTTGCACTCGTAATGGAGTCATTACATGCACTCAGAGGACCCTCCTGAATTGTAAAGAAACTAGATTGCCTCCCGCGGCACGTGGCGCGCCCTCTGATTGAGCCGTGATTGGGAAAAATCACTGTTCAATTGGGAATAGTGGACGTAATTCCTCGACTACGCCTCAAGAAAGTCCGAAAGTCGTTTGTGGGAAAGGGCGTGACGTTCTATAATACTTTCGTAATGATGTGTGCAACTGATGCAAGTGACTGAGTGGAAGACTTCGGTATCATGCTCTGGTGTGCTCCGATAACTTCGGAATATGGCGAAGGTTGTCAGAACTTTGCAATATTCTGTGCGAACATTTCCTACACGTCATGCGAATGTGCGTGAACCCTAAAATAGTTAAACCTCAGACAGGAGATATGTGATATCAAAGCAAATATGATATCCTAGACGAGACGGCATATACAAACAGCGGTAGATATGTAATATATTTACTTAACTAAGCTAGTTAAAATTAACCCGCGCACGAGGGGTGGAAAATCAATGGGCGCTAGAAAAATAAGCGGGGTGTGATGGAAATGAGAGCACACGTGGCTGCTTGCAAGCGAGGGTCGTATAGCTGGATGCCTCGCCAGGGGGTTGGTTGTATATGAGCATATTATGATATATTATTAAGTACTAGCTGATGCCTGCGACTTTCTCTTTTTTCCGGGATAAAGACTTTAATCTATTTCTGCCCCAAATCCAGACAAATCGGTTCAGTCATTGTGGCGTGATTGAGTTACAATCCATCCATCCATGCATCCATCCATACATCCAAACTTTCGCATTTATAATATTATAGTGGCTGATACCCGCGACTGCGATCGCGTGGATTGTAGTTTTTTAATTCCCGCGGGAACTCTCTTATTTTCTGGAATAAAGAGTAGCCTATGTAATTCCAGACTTTAATCTACTTCTGCCCCACATTTCAACCAAATCGGTTCAGTCGTTTCGGCGTGATTGAGTAACAAACCATACATCAATGAAGATATTGGCAACAAAACCATGTTAGGTGAAAGTTAATTAATGTCGTAGAGACGTAGACCGTACTATACGCGTAGGTTATACCATAGTATTAACTGCAATTACCCTATAGAGCTCCTCTATAATCAGTCGGTGGCACGCTGACTTGGCCTCTTTTTAGAAATTGTGTGTAATCAGTACAACCAGATGCATAGACAGAGAATGTAGTTTAAAAAAAGAGTACGTACTTAAGCCAAGCTGAACTTAACTTATATTTTCCTCACCCTTCAAATAAACGAAATGATTGTGTTAGGAGTGATTACGACAATAGTTTTGACAAAACTATAACTACTTAACTAGCCTTTGCCCGTGGCTTAAGTTAGATTTTTCGAACCTCTATTGTACACTCTTAGGAGTTGAATTTTCAAAAATCCTTTCTTAGCGAATGCCTACTTCATAATCGCTTATCTACTATGCCAAATTTCAATTCGATCCGACCAGTGATTTGAGCAGAGCGTTGATAGATCAGTCAGTCAATCAGTTAGTTAGTCAGTCACCTTTTCCTTTTATATATTTGAGAAGAAGAAGATTAGTTATATATTATTATCAGTGATAGTAACTGTTTCGCAAAAGCTGAACTTTACTCGAAGTCATTCAGTAAGATAATATTTCTAAATTGACTCAACCAAGAATATATAAAATTGAACTGATTTAATATAAAAGAGGGGTTTATGAAATAAATCCGGTGTGATCGAAATTGATGATCTCGCGATCGTCACCATTACCGATCAAAGTTTACACCATTAAGGACTTTTACTCCATTTACGTCGCTCCGTTCAACATTTGCTATATGAGTTGCGAAATTTTGATTAATGATATATACTTGGTGACTAGAATAGAGCAAATGTAGCGACGAGTAAAAACACTCATTCGACTGTGTAACCTCTATTTTTTTAGAGTATCGCGAATACTCGCTTAATGTTTTCTGTGAATAAGTCTTTTTAAGAAGAATTTTGGAATCCTTACTAATTTTATAAATGTGAAAGTGTGTTTGTTTTTGGTTTGTCCTTCAATAATGTTGCAACAAAGCTACGGATTGACGTGATTTTTTGCATGGGTATAATTGAGGACCTGGCGAGTGAGTGGCTTCTTTATATCCCGGAAAATCAAGAGTTCGAAGTCGCGGACATCAGCTAGTTTAAAATAAATCCGGCCAAGTGCGACTCGGAATCGCGTACGTAGGGTTTCGTACTATCACAACCAGTTTTTTTTAAAAAAAAAGAATATTAGGCAAGCTGTAGTTGATTAATATTCTCTTATCCCCTCCAAATAAGCGGAAAGCTTGTGCTAGGAGTGGGGACGACAATAGTGCAACGGGTGGGATTCGAACCTGCGACCTTTCAGTTTTCAGTCCGCACCTTTAACCGTTGGGCTATTGAAGCTTTTAAAACGCTTTTAAAACGTACGTTATGTATGTGTTACGTAAATTATTATGTGCTGAATCATGCGTTCAATTTTAATTGTTATAGACAGGGGAATGAAGATGAAGATCTCTTTTACAAAAAAAAAAAAAACAATCTCCCTTTTCGAAGAGTGTTCAAATATTCATATTTCAGGGTTAGGAAATTGGAAATCTCAAAAGATTATCAAATCTTATGCCACTGTAATAAAGAACATGGAAAGGATGAAAATATCAACAACTACAGGAACTGCGTACCTACCGATATCAAAGCTTATAATAATCTTTTAAAATAGGGCCTAACAAAAATTACAAAGTAGTTAGTCATAGATGATTAAAAATTCACTTCATAGAATAAGGCTAATTGTAATTGACGGGTTCTTTTGTGAATAACACTTGAGGGTACGGAGCATGTGGAGCAACATGTCAGTCGAAAACATGTCGTGTGAAAAATAGAAAAAATTGCATTTCGTATTTATAACATACGATTATAATAGAAATAGGATTTGAATGAGCTGTCTCGGTTGAGATTCCAGCATCTTGAGATTTCGAGTCATTGGATCTTCGAACAATGTGCCTATTGACTCTTCGGCTTTGCGACTCGATAGACCATGTCGCTAACTCTGGTTCTGCTACGGATCTCAGCATTCCTGATGTGACAATCCGTGACAACTTTGTTTACCCGTTTTCCTGACTCTTCTTTGACTGTCTTCGATCCCTTATAGAAGGAGTTAAAACTCTTACTAATGAGGATTACGAAAAATGATGGTGCTTCTACAGAGGAAAAGAAGTAAAGAAGAAAGAAAATATGTTAATTAAAAAGTTGTACCACACATCATAATATACCTTAAGATAACAAGATTAACAATTAAACAGCGTTTGGAAAAATGGAAATTTTTATTCAGTTCTACAAGGTGTTTGTTAATGTGTATAACTTACCAGCAACCACCCATGCACTTTGACCCTATAAACACAATGGCGGTGGTAAAAAGTAAAAATTAATTATCAAAAACTTTCATACAAAAATAATTAATTAATTAAGAAAAAAACATTTTGGAAACCCTAACTAGACATAATAACAACACGCCACATAAATCCCTTTCAATTCCTGATTCCCTAGTACAAAAAAGTTCGATGTTTAGAAAAAGTCGTAAATTCTTACCGAGTGCCGCGCACTTGATGTCACGTGATGTCTTTTCGGAATAGGTAGGTAAGCGCGAAATCACTGACGACCTTTGCTGACGACTGACAAGTCGACCACTTTGCCTCGTTACTACGTACACTACGTCAGTAGTGGTGATGACCGGATAACGAGGTCTAGGTTCGATTCCCGGGTCGGTTCAAAATTACACACGCCTTGCCTTATTGGGTTTCTGACAACAAATTATCAGTAAGTATCGGCCTGGAGTTAAATTACAAAGTTGGCGTTGTGTCACTCCCGTTCCTCGGAGAACATGTTATCAATGATAAATTTTAAGATTAATTAAAGCCCACCAACCGCAGCTGCAGCAGCTTGGAGGTATGGATGTACTTGGATTGGAGGGTCTAATTAGGTTCATCTCTAAATAACTTGCGAGTGGCACAGGTCTCCCTTCCAGATTGATTTAGTTTAGACTCAAGAAGCTCAAACAGAGCCGCCCCTAGTTTCCTAACTCTAGGCCGGTACTGGGGGTTTCTTGGCAGAAACTCAACTCTAAAAATGTTATGACCGACTACGCAGGATTCGAACTCAGACCGCAGCAGATTTGCAACCGAACATGTAAACCACACACTCCTCACAACACTCACAAACTGACACACATGATTATGTCATAAATACTCCATTCCACAGTTCACTTAACAGAGACGCAATCGATAGTTGATTATACCGCAACCGTTCACGTGCAACTGCGTTGTAAATTGTAATTCCAAAAAATTAAAGCCGCAAGACGAGTGTTGCCAGTCATGATTTTAATTTTACCCGTTTTTCTTAAAAAAAATCCCTTTTTTTTATTCAATGACAAGATAGCCCTTGACTGCGATCTCACCTGATGGTAAGTGACGATGCAATCTAAGATGGTAGCGGGCTAACTTGGAAGGGGTTTAGCAGTGTAAATTCAACCCATACCCCTAATCGGTTTCTACACGCCATCGTGCCGGAACGCTAAATCGCTTGGCGGCACGTCTTTGACAGTAGGGTGGTAACTAGCCACGGCCAAAGCTTCCCACCAGACCAGACCAGAGACAATTTAGAAATTATAAATTCCTAAATTGCCCCCGCCGGGAATCGAACCCGAGACCTCCCAGTTATAAGACCACAACGGTCACCACTGCGCCAGGGAGGTCATCGAATCCCTAGTCCTAAAACAATATTTTGACTTTCTTTTGGCAAATAACTTGTAAAATGAAAAACTGAATACTTTTTTAGGTAGCAATTTAAAAATTACTTATTAACAAAAGTGTTACATTTGAAAAGCCACATTTTCATCTCAGGAACGTACCTAACATTTGGTATTTACTGTTAGATTCCAAAATTATTAAATGCACTCGCAATTATCACCAATTCCTTTAAAAATAGTTAAGCAAAAATCTTGCATAATACAAGTATTTTGTGTTGTTTTTCCCGAGGTAAAGGCAAAATTTCTAAAGACAAACACTATCAAAAAATATTATTTTCTAAGTCTCCTTATTTTCATGGTGCCCTAGTATTCCACGTAATTTTACAATACACCAATATTACTTTGACGCGCCGTGCAAGTAAAGGCGAGGCTACAAACAAGACTTGCGGTTGCGTTTACGCAACGAAAAATTTCATCGCATAAGACATCGTACGAGAAAACTCTGTCCATTAGTTTAGTTTCTAATGAGACATGGACCACACTAAGTACTTTAGTAGAAATTTATCTTTGTATTCTTCCATTGGTTTCTCCCAAAGGACAGGACGTTCCTGAATCAAGAAAATCAGATAATGGTTATCGTAATTAATCATCTTGACATGCACACGCTGGGAAGTGTGGATACCGATAGAATAGTACAGATTTTTACGGTGCACAGCGGACATTTCCACGGTGCGTTGTGCGACGTCTATGATTTTTACAATACTGCGACTTCGCACCCCAATGTGTGCTCGGCCTTACCGGCGGGCGCCGCCGCCAAAGAACGCCGCCAAAGAGACACCGCCCGCCGCTAGCTATTTCGAGCAGCGGTGAAAATCACCGGTGATTTGCCATTCTCCGGAGATTCACCGGAGATCTCCGGTGAATTCGAATACAGATTTAGCATCAATTAAAATGTTTTTAACTGTTAATGTTCTAGTACAATGCAATGGAATTTTAAGCGCATCGATATTGTGTGAACTCAAAATGATATTAGATGTATTGTAAAGGTTTTAAATAAAAAAAATATTAAGAAAAAAATATTTTACTTTATTATGATAATTATTATTTAAGGAGGTAGGAAATAATGATAAAGTAATTGTATTTGAATAAATGTTATTAAATAATTAACAATGTTGATCAACAAACTTCTTTTTATTTAAATTAAATTACTTGAGTTATGATTCAATAATAATCGGTTAAACACCGATTACTTTCACCGGAGAGTCACCGGTGATTCTCCGGTGAAAAATCACTTCTCCGGTGCAAATCACTACGCCGAATACCGCTCGCTTTCAACTTCAATGCTAGTAGGTACTATGTTTGCACTGTACTACAAGCGATAATAATAATTATTGTATCGTTTTGCAATTGATTTATTATTAAAAATTTCACACACATTGTTCATTCACATACAGTCATTGTTAATCAAAACCACAACGCGAGATATTAATTACCTGCAAATAAAGAGGCGGCAGTCACTTTATGGATTACGTAGGTACGGACTTTAACTTATGGAGTCCGAAAGTAGTCGGGAATATTCTTGCAAAAATACGAGATTTCTAATCGGTTTTCACTCTACTGAACAAAACTACAGGTTACAGGTTTAATTACATGCCGATTAATGGTTAGGTATCGCATCTGGAATATTTTATCGCAACGTTATAGCATAGCAAGTAGTACGGTGTAGGCCTACAAACATTCATTCATAGTTTTATCGTTGGCAGTTCATTGCCATTGAATCAGCTGTTTTAAAGGGCTGCCACCGATACATTTATGGTGAATTTTTGAAGTCCTCATAACTTGGCCAGGATATGAGCTACACGTCTCATGATATTTTTTCATGTATCTATACACCGACCCCAACTTATAGGTTTCGGTAGGATAGGGACATTAACTAACACCTTGTATAACCCTAAACTAATTTAAAATTAAGACAGAGAAAAATTGCGCAGCTACTACGAAGATTGGTGATTGAAGAATATGCGAGTAAGTTATATAATTTAGTTAACCTTTATTTAAAGATATAATGTATTATGTCATCTGTGAATTTTACAAACTCAACGACAATAAGCACTAGAAACTGAAAACTCATTAAATAATTTACAAGTCATGCAATACATAATAGTGTGACATTATACAAACAAAAAATTTAATTAATGTTCATTGTATGAATATACCTACTCGTATATATAAGAAAGTTATGGGAATGGATAAGAATACTTTAATGAGTATTTTGACAATCTATGAAAGCAAGCAAAAGTCACAGTGTAACGATGCGTCCAGACTTTATTATGTAACGTACTTTCGCAGTGAGGACAGCATATTACATAATAATGATGACGTTGTAAAGAATCATTTTTTGGTGAGTATTTGAAGTATTCACATAAACTTGTGGACTGTCTCTCAAGTCATCATATCCTCTGAACATAGTCGCCTGGCAGTGATCGCTTCTATAAGCGATAAGGCCGCCTGTTGTACTCTTTTTTATGTGGAGTACAATAAAGTATACTCATTCATATCATTTATATAACATATCTTGTACTTAAAAGAATGGACTTGCGTCGAACTATTATAGAAATAAAACGAAGATAGACAAAGAAGAAAAGAGAGGCATGGAAATCTATTGCTGCAACCCAATATGATAAAACTCCTCAATCAACATCATTTTATAAACTGGACGCCTCTTAAAAAAGCTTGAAAAATTGTCCGCCACGACAATAATATGGATAAAAGCTTTTTATAAATAATTCTTTAACGTAAATCGCATAATTCAAAGTCAATTTAGATAAAATTTACCGCGATACACGACCCAAATCCGCGGCGCAAAAAATAAAAATGCCAAAATCAATTCAGCTTTTGGGAGCAGTTCAAATCCGGGGTCGCTCGACCCTCGGCTGTTCCATTTTTTATGCGGTTTCTGCTGAGAGATCGAAGATGAAGGTTCTGCACTGCTATTGGACGAATTTCGCAAAGGGTGACACCCAGAAGAAGGGTAGTGGCAAAGAAGGGTGCTTTATGCAGATCTTTTTTGTCACCTCTCAAGACATACCTATATTGGACTAAACTTTAAAAATATCCTAAGACAGAAAGTTATCTATATGATTTTTTAGTTACATTAAAAACTTCGACGATTGATTTGACTTTGACAAGTAGTTAGGAGCCATTCTTAAAACATCCTTTCATAACTATTTATATTGGTCGTCACCTGTAGAGTCATCACATTTCATAGATTATTATTGTCAGTACCCACGATTCAATGACGTGTAAGGGTACACGTTCCAAGCACTAGAACAAGAACAGCATCACCCACAAATCAAAGTTCTAAACACTCCCCATCAGCGTGAACCGAATTTATTGTCCGTATCGCGCATAACTATTATCCTGAGCGTAAATCATGTAATTTAACGCGGCATTTGCAATTTCGCGGCGTTCCGGCTCCGCGATCTAATGGAAGATCAGCTACGGCTGATTGAAAATATATTGGGATGATAGAAAAAACGTGACACTTCGAAACTTGCCTCAGTAACGAGTCGCTTTAGAGTAGTTCAACCAGGATCTTTAACAGGAACTTATTTCTTTACACGAATTCTTTATTTCTTTGTATTCTAATTTTATTAAACCTTGGTCACACAAATCGCGCGATGTGACGATGATCTGGTTTCAAATTAACGTTAAAATCTTCGCTTTCAAAAAGCAGCGATAAGCAATGATGCAAGAGACCTTTGTCCAGCAATGGACGTCTATCTGTTGACAATTAAGAAGAAAAAAATCAGTTCATTGCAGTCAACCATCAAAATCCTTCAGAAAAATCGTAGGTCCTAGAAGAATCTACAAAAACTCAGTCACAATAACCATTACTTTTCCAAAATGTTTAAACGTAAAACAAATCGTAAAGTATAACAGAAACAAACAACCTGAACGAAGCAGATGGTTATCGAATATTTTCATGCCATTTTCCATAAATAACAACTATAAATCAATTATCGAGTCGAGAGAAATAAACGTAAATCACCAAATTGAATTGTAATAATCATACGGTTATTCTCGTCGATGCCGAAACATTCTTATAAATTCTATGATTCAAATGTGTAGGTGTAACTTATTAGTTTTTCTGATAAACAACATAATCTATGTATTTCATTGCTCTTACTGGTTTTAAAATAGATATTGAAATATGTCAAAATATTTATGGCAGATCAGTCGTAGCCATCACCACCGTCATAAGCCAAAATGCATCCACTGTTGGACATAGTCCTCTATTAGGTAGCGCCAACGTTGCCTATCCTCAGCCTTTCGCATCAGTAGTACGCAAGACTTGTAGCCAATGAACTAACACCACTTGCGTACAAAATTGGTCATCGTCCTCGCAACCGATATATGGTCACTGCTTAATATAGGTCTATTGCAAGGATCGCCAGTCGCCAAAGAACACGACCTTATCCACTTATGACAATCTTGAGATCGTCTGTCCACCTAGTTTACGGTCTCCAAATAGTTTTTGAACATGTCTCTCTCATTGTTAAATGGAGATGGTATGTAGGAATGCTTTAAAGTTTAAAAGATTTCCTTGTAAATAAACAATGCAAAAATTTCTTTCACTAAGGTGCTCTGCAATAAATATCTCACCATTATTTCACAAATCACAATCCTTTCAAAACAGTCTCTTCCAAAAATCTAGGGTGTAAGTATTCAATATTTTATCAGCAAACATCTCACTTCCAGACGCTTTTCAAAAAATCCCCCTTCGAGACTTCAAAGTGTATCACGTAAGAAACTTTGACATGCGAACAATATCCATATTGCATCATGGCACAAAACTGCATCGGACGTGGTAGCAACAAAGGAGTACCTACCGACAGGTAAAGCTTCTTGTACACTGACTGGTTGATTAAATGCTTGCCATGGTAGGCACGAAATAATAAATTATTCAAAAAATGTAATCAATTATTATCAATAGACAATTACCAAAAATAAAGCCTTGAGCACTTTGTCCGTTAAACCCTATAATAATATTTTTTTTTCAAAACATGACTGTGGAAAAAGAACCTTCATTTGTTATACATATATACTTATGAAAGTTTAAATTTTCTGCTATATTTGTTTTGTCAACCACGAAATAAACTCAGTAAAAAGTGATAGTAAAACTCAAATCAGATTAAGTATAATAAATCAGATTAAAAAGTTTTGTTAAAGTGGGCCTTATGGCAGGGCATGGATAAACAGAATCCATATATCATTACAATATGCAACATTCTTTAAAAGTTAAAAAAAGAACTAAACAATAATAAGAGACCAGCAAGAAGAAAACTTCAGAAACAGGAGTAAAGTAATGACACTACTTCGATGATGTAAAGGCTCCTTAAGCTAAACATTATAACAAAACCCGAGTGGACTTGACAGATGTTTGAAAGTATTTTAATACAAAGTTTTACAAGAAAACTGGAATAGTGAGACGCTAACTGCTAACTGCTAAGCTTCCGCGTTGCGGAACCGGTCTCGCCTCTCGGAATAAGTGTTAACAATAAATGCGGATTAAAGAGTTTTAAAGCTCATGAGAATTTTCTTACACGAAACAAACAAGTAAATGAAACATAATACTCCTGTTCTGAAATAGACTCTTCATACAACTTGACTATAGAAATTGCAGATAGCAAAAAATACTATAATTAGTTTAAAGTGAACACACATAAGTGAGTGCACATCAGCACATAATTAACACATGGTAAAACATCAGAGAAGATGAAAATTAGAAAACAGAAGATTATAGGCTTATCTCACAAGCTAGAAATCAATCATTAGATATCCAGTAATAAATCAATAATGCCAACATTTTAGGAAACGTTAATTATAGAGGCTTTGACTGTAGCTGGCTTTGTCTCTAAAATATAAAAATAGAAGTTCTGTCCCAGAAATCCCATCCGATATTAGACTTTGCAAGTACGGGGAAGATCAGCCTACTTGTTTTAAAATCGGTAAACTAATTAATTTTCCTTCACCAAAAGGTTGCTCAACAGCAGAGTTTGCCTTCTAGTGACTCTATATGAGCGCCCTATTTGATGGTATTTAGACGATTAGCTGAAAGTACGACATTATAAAAAGTTATCGGATAACGGCTTGTTATCCGTTTACATGCATTCAGCCAACTATCCAATTAGTTACGAATATAATCTCTAACGCAAATATCTCGTAAACGGAATGAGATTACACGACAATACCATTCTTAAACAGCTTAAAATGCTAGACAAACTTTCATAAGCTAATATTATGAAAAGGTCGTGACCCTAATCATTTTAATCCATAACCCTTTCTTACCTGTCAAAGGCAACAATAGAAGCTTGTAAACTTTGACGTATGTCAGTCATATTTGCAAAATGCACTTCTAATGGTTGTTGAATGACCGGTAAATATTTCATGGTAGTTCCCCTAGTATATTCGGAGGGAAGTGTCAAAGGTCGAAATAGGAAGTTATTTCTCAAGAGAATATTTTGAAGGCCATCATTACCTCAATGCTTGTTGCTTGCTGTAAGAAGAAATTTTTCTAAGACCATGTTTATGTCGGCGTTATGACGATTAAAACAAAGTTTGGTAGCATATTATATCACATGCGAAAAGCTTTGTAGGATGTAGAACACTTCATTATCATTTCTTACTGTAAGAATCGTGGCTGTTATTCTAGCCATTCGATAGATAATAATATGGTGTTCATCCACATAGCTTGATCATTCAATGCCGATCATCAGACAAATGGCGTACATGTAGGTACCCGTAGTCTAGTTTTAGACAAGTTTTGGACTGTTACAGGGAAGTCGTTGAAAGTAAGTTGAAAACAAGGGTTGGATAATATATTAGGAAATCCCGTAAATTCTATACAACAAACAAAATAGTTCATGTTCCCAGCTTTCAGAATAGTTGCAGTTTGGAAGTTGATAAGAAACCGATAAATTAGGCTCAAATCGCCGGGGCCGGTCCAGCAGTATACTAAATCACGATAAACTCGGGCCTCGACTCAATCGTCCCTCGTTTGCTACTTGTGAGGCCATCACATAAATTGCTTGACGCGAAACGACTTTGGGACAAATCAAATAACTGCCTTTTGTTATTTGATTTGTGCTGTTTTCAAGATCAAAGATATAATGATCGGCCCAAGGCGCGTTTGGGACCTTCGTAAGTTAAGTTTGAAGTTATCAGACATATAATTGTTACCTCAACGTCCAATAGATAGCCTAATTGCTTCGGCCTCTTTTTCAGAGTACCGGAGTTCGAATCCCAGGCACTTCTTGAAGTTATATGCGTTTTAAAACAATTAAATATCACTCACTTTACTGAGAAGCAAAACATCGTCAATGTTCTCCATAATATTCTCAAGGATGTGTGAAGTCTGCCAATCCGCAGTCGTAAGCGACGTGGACTACTTTTATTTAATTATGATTTTTTAACATCTGTTTTGATAGTTAAACGCCACATCTTACGTACTCACCACTCAGTAGTTACTACGTCTGAACAATTTTATGGTCGAATGATTAGCTCACACAAAAAACGCTACCGTACTACACAAAACAGACAGTTCTACAAAGGAGGTTCGAAAAAAGAAGACAATCTGTGATCTGACAGGAGTTGTATACCTACTCCTTACCTATAACCTTTGAGTATATAACCAACCCTACTACAGATACCTACATGAATTTTGAATACAAAACAAATAGTTTCTTCAATACTTTATTCAGAGACCTTCTATTTCATAGAAGATCTTCAATATTTCAAGTACTGAAACGTCAACAAGTAAGTAGGTACATATTGCAAACCTAAGGTATCTAATTAATCTAGGACGTCTTTGTTTAAAGCAGTGAAATGATTAGCTTCCATATCGATAAAGTTGATAAGTAAATATTCTAATCAAATCTAAATAAATAATGAAATTAACCTCCTACGCCAATTTACATTTTTGTACTTTTAGAAACGTCAACGCAACTATTTTCAATTTATTAGAATGTTTTATAATGTAATATATTGCCCATGGGCCTGGCCTTGAACTAAGAAGTAAGAATACAATAAGGATTTTCACAATACGCTAATACAAACTAGATCCAAAAATATAAATTTTTACAATACTCTAATCACATACACAGGAAATTTACAAAAGGGATTAGTGAAACACAAAAAAGAATGTAAGATATGTTAATAATGCTAACCGTCGATTTGCTTCGGGCGATATACAAAATGCCGCTTGACGCGTAAAGGATTTTTACGCGGTGTCTATTGTAGTTTGGGAAAACAGACTGCTGGCAAGGGGGACAATCAACTAGATTACAAAGGTACGAGTATTGATCTCTGCAAAAAAACTCTTCTTTCTTCCTCTAGACTTAATCATTTTAATCGCGAGTTTAGAAATTATAAACTCACAAATGAAGCAGTTACGGTTTAAGCAGCGAATTATGTATAGGTTTTTGAAAAATCAGCACGAATTGTTTGTATTTCTGGGATAAAACGAAATCTATGTCATTCTCAAGGTCATACAAAAAAACCATAAAATCCGTAGCTCTGTTGCGGCGTGATTGAAGGGTAAACCATCAAATAAATAACACACATAAATATAGGGATAAGTGTATCTTAAGAACAAGTAGACGTAACATTTAAAGTAGGTAGGTACATCACGTAACATTTGTAGCAAATATTCTTGAGATGTCCAAGAGGAGAATCCAGTTTGTGCTCGCGTCATTGTAAAGCAAAGCAATCAAACGGTCGGTAACAAGCCGCGGGCATCCTTTGTGTCCTTTGAAAGGGACAAGCGACATGACCATGTTTGTACGCCCCTCGCGAATTGTTGCGTTTGTCTCCAAATATAGAGGACATGTCCGTTCAACGTGTAGTGATAGGTACCTACGTATATGTATAATTGTATAGGTATATAGATATGTGGCGCCATACAACGCCACAGTACAGTATAACGTGTGGTTATTACTTATTATAATATGGCGCCATATTGGTAATTCTAATAGAGAGACAGCTACTAGAGAAATATTTTCAGCATTAGACCCAGCCAACGTATGTCTTGAGGTCAGATTCAGGAGGTCTACGTTTAATTATGTTGCTCTACCTTTGCATTTTGATCGACAGCTTATAAACTATCCTGCTAATATTATAAACGCGAAAGTTTGTCAGGATGGATGGTTGTTTGTGACTCAATCACGTCGCAACGACTGACCCGATTTGGCTGAAATTTAGCACAGAGATAGATTATAATCTAGTCGCGGGAATCAACTAGTAGGGTATAATTTTGGTGGATAATGATATAGCTTCTGTACACAATATTATATAATATGTATGATTTAGGAATGTATGTTAACACTTTAACCATCACCAAAAATAACGAAAAACAGCTAAAGCTGTGAATTTCGTTATTTTCAAAGTCAAAGTCATGAAATTCTTTAATAAGTAAGTTGGCATAACACATATTAAAGATCTAAAAATTTCAATATTAAAACTATGTATTACGTCAAAAGATCAAAATACATAATGTTTCATGTATTTTAAAAGTTTACAGAATAATTAGAAACTATTTCACATTTTCAAGCTAAAGCTCATCGCTCCGATAGCCGTGATCGTCTAGTGGTTAGGACCCTACGTTGTGGCCGTAGTAACCCAGGTTCGAATCCTGGTCACGGCAGTGTTCACACTGTCATGGCGGGGTGTAATATTTTGAATTGTCGTGGCATTTTTGTAATCTTTATCAATACTTTTAATAAAATTGGGCTGCAAAATAATCGCACAGATATTTAAAGAACATTTTAAAGGAGGTGGGTTGATAAGGCCCAAAATCCGCCCCTCATACACTCGAAAAAAAAAGTTCCAGATTCCGACAAATTGTAAATGTATTTATATGTATACTTGAAGATATAAACTTTATTTTAATATAAAGTTTAGGTGATAAAAAAAATAGTAAGTTACAGAAAATATTACCCAAAAAGAGAGTGTTTCTTTTACTTTTCTTACATTTTCATACATTTTAGTCGTTTTTTAAGCTTTGATTTAATATTTTAGAATGAGGCGCTCCATGAACCACGGTAAACGTAACTGATAATGATGCTCCTTTTTATAAGCTTTTATATGAGTATTAATTTATTTTGGTTCATGGAGCGCCTCATTCTAAAATATTAAATCAAAGCTAAAAAAACGACTAAAATGTATGAAAATGTAAGAAAAGTAAAAGAAACACTCTCTTTTTGGGTAATATTTTCTGTAACTTACTATTTTTTTTATCACCTAAACTTTATATTAAAATAAAGTTTATATCTTCAAGTATATAAATACATTTACAATTTGTCGGAATCTGGAACTTTTTTTTTCGAGTGTATGAGGGGCGGATTTTGTTGCCTTATCAACCCACCTCCTTTATGTAAATTATAAACTTTATCAGCACTGATAACGATAAACGAAGTAAAGGAATAAAAAATACTAATATTATTATTGCGGCCTATACACAACACTTCTTATCAAATATTTGCTAGGAACGGCATCTAGCAGAAACATTTTAAACGAGTTCGTAGTACACGGTTAAACTTGGAAACAAACCAATGTATCAACATTATAATCCTACTCACAAACAGATGGCGCTTTATTTTATTTTAGTCTGCTCTGCACTAGATGGCGATGTTAGTCCATGAAAATTGCTCACAAAAAATTACGACCTAATAAAATAATAACTCTCCAAATACTAAAAACATTTATAATTACAATTGGATTATAAATTTAATTGGATAGCATCATGAATATTGAATATGCATAATATAAATAAAATTAACTAAAATCTAGTTTATAAAGTACATAATAAAGAAAGGATAAAAAAAAGGAATAAAGCAATATAACAAAATTGCTGGTTTTGGTGATAGAACTATCAGCTGGCTCATTTTTTGCGTTAAGAATCAGCGTGGCTGCTTAATTCGGTATTGCGGCCTTCATTTGGGACGCAAGGCATTAAATATATTATTATTATTGAGGTTCTTTAAGTCCCGCGGAAATTCTCTTATTTTTAGGGATTAAAAGTAGCCTACGTGCTATTTCCAGATCTATCTCTGTGCCAAATTTCAACCAAATCGTTGCGGCGTGATTGAGTAACGAACATCCATCCATCGATTCATACATCCAAACTTTCACGTTTATAATATTAAAGCAGGATAAAACATCTTACTTATTGAAGGATTTCCTGAAAGATTTGTCAGAACGCACAAAGTGTCATTTTCCTTTAATTCGATTAATCGGGCTTAATATTTTATTCCTTACTCTCGGCATTCTACATAAATTATATTATTAACAATTTTGTTTATGAATGTAAAATTATGAAATATAAATATTATGTTTTATGCATACAGCAGTAACGGAACACTTCCGATTCTTACTCGCTCGTAAAAAGCTAAGTAATTCCGCCGAGAAGAAACTCATTCTGCTCTTATTAGATATTTATTTAGGGCGCTACGAATGCGTGCCTCCTCCACTTTGCTTCAGTTGTTATTTACTGTTCGCGCCGTATTTTTTTAAGTGCCTAATAAACTAAATAAATACCAACATATTCGGCGTCGTCCGTCCGACCCTTGGTCTCTAATCCAACAGGACGATTTTGTTCCACTTATATCCAGCGACTCCCGGCAATTTGAGATCGCCAACGAGCAGGTAACAGTAGTTAAGCCCAGTAGGACTTTTTCCCGCGTGCACATAGAGTTTTAGAAGATCCCGCGGGAACTCATTTTTATTTGATTAAAAAGTGGAATAATATTATTATGTCACTAATTTATCCAGGTCTCAGGGTAATTTATCCAGGGTTAATCTATACCCATGCTAAAATTCACCACGTTCCTTTGCTCCATTTTCAACTGATTCACGGACAAAACAATCAGTAAACGCACTTTTCATTCACTTTCACACACACTTTCGCATACATAACATTAATAACGTTATACCTAGTATAATAGGTAGGCTTTAAAGCGTAAAGCTGTGGTTTGTATGAGTTATAAGCTTTATATCCTTCAAGGTTGTAAGTCTTATCCAGTTAGAAGGTACATTAAGAACGTTGAAGTCGTGGGTAAAAAAATAGTACCACAATAAAATACATCTATCTACATCCACTTCCGCACAATAATATTCCTCATAAAAAACCGACCTCACGTAGTACCAGTCGCTACGGAAAATAATAAAAAAATAACATTTTACACGGACACCGTTAGAAATGAGAGCATTTTTGAAATATATTCCCGCCCTGGAATATCAATCACACGTAGACGCAAAGGGTTTGGACAAACACAACGCAGAGCGACAGAATGTGGCAGAGCAAAGACCGACGAGAGTAATCCTTACTCTGTTGTATTTTATTTATTGATGTTTTTTTAAATATAGTAAGATCGACTCATGACGCTCTCCTGTGTCGTTATGCCCCAACTGAAGACATGGGATATTTGATCAATTAAGTATTTATTAACGAAGTTCTTATTTTTCTACCTTGTATAAATTTTACTATCAACTAAGTTCTACAATTTGGTAACTGGCGAACCGTTGCCTGTAATCGGATGCAAACCTGAAGTTTTTCTATCGCGTAGTTTAATTTTCTTTTAGTATTATCATGAAATTCTGCAAAGTAACGCCTGCTGAATAAAATAAATACTGACCCTGTGTCTGTGCTGTTAAGCAATTATTTCTAGCTACATTTTGTGTGATGCGGCATAAACTACAGACTTATTTAATTTACTACAGTTATTAGTATCTAAACTAGACTGTGATATTTAGGGTGCAACTGCAAAAAAGTCAGTCCTTCGCGGCAACGGACACAATATTTATAGGGAATAGTTTTTCTAAATTGTCACCCGCACCATCATTGTCTATTGTCTGTGCCGCACCATGCCACACCGCACGGACTATAGTCGCGTTGAGTACGCCGCGCTGCGGTGACGCGCCGCAACGCGTCGTTTCTGTGGCGACCTTAGCCCCTGAACCCGCGCCGGCTGTAGCGCGGGTCACGGCGGAATATCGCGCAGTCATGTAATTGCCACTCCGGGCGACTGGCAACACCACGCCAGTACTTTTTATTGGCAAAACCGCGCCACCAAATAATGTACATAGTGACGTAAGCAGAAATGTACTAATACATTTAGCTACAGGTAGAGTCTACAGAGTAGGTAGATAGTATTAGGTACAGTACTTTTTTTTTATTGGTTCAAATCTATATTATATACTTAAGTACACATATAAAAAGAAAAAAGATTCACTTACCGACTGACTCATCAACGCCAAGCCCAAACTCTTAGGCTTAGAAAAATGAAATTTTGCACAGAAGCCAGGCCAGATTTTCCGATATTTTATTGAGCAGCAGTTTTTATTTTACAACAGTCCAAATATATGGTCAGCTAAAAAGGTCTATATATATAAAAAGACTTTTCTAACCACACCGTACGTTTATTTAGGTTTATTCCATTAGTGCTTTTATTGTTTGTAGCCCCTGTCGCTTCTTGCTAGCTAAGCGGCGCTTAACTTAATTCCGGCCTTCGCTTGCCTTTATATGCCTTTACTAAGAAGCTAGGATTACGACTACATAAATGTTATTGCTGTTACAACTATTCTAGTCGACGCTAATGCCGTTCGAAAGAAAACTAGCAATGTACTTAACACATTGGTTCAATTTTTATTTTTACTAGATTTTGCTCGCAAGTTCGTCCTTGTGGAGTTAGGTTTCAAAATTCTGACTATTTATTTCTGTTTTTCCGAGACGTTATTCTATGCCACTCTCCAGTAGGGCTAACATGCGCGTCACGAGAAAATTTTGTCTACAAGTTTACTCGTAATCTCTATGTGAATCTCTATATTGATTCACAGGCAAACGTAGGATCTTCTAGAAAGGATTGCTATAGTGTTACTATCGAAATCACGTTTAATTGGCTGCTGCTCTTTTACTATTGATTAACATGCATTGACGCAGCAAGAACGCTATAAATTCAGCTAATCAGAAGTGATTGCTATCAACACACTTTATTAATCCTTTTTAACAATCCCACAGCACAATGGCTTCGCGCTTTATAAAAAAACGCTCAAAAGTCCCTTAAACCCTTAGTTTTTCTTTACCAGATATTTCTACAATTCCCTCGCACTCGAACGTTACCTGAAACAGAAAAATGGCACCGTAAAATTTAATTTCATAGAGTTACAAGAATTTAATATAAGTAAAACTTTAATGTTAAAATGGAGGGCATCTTGAAAAGCTCGGAAATGTTCCGTCGTGTTTCAGTGGGAATTTATTTCAACTAACGATGCAGCCTCTTAGCTACAAAGCTAAAGGCTTGCGCCCACACAAAGCGGAGCGACGGGCGACGGATGCTTGAGCAGTTTCTGTCGCCCGCTTACGCTTTACGCATAAAGCGCAGGAATTTACTCTGAACATGCGTTGGGGTGTGTACGATTTGTACAGCATATGCCAATTATTTATTCTATTTGCCAATCATAGTCACATTTTGATTGTGAATTTCAAGTATCTCCCCCGCCCACATGCCACGAGTAGAAGCGACCTTGCACCTTGACGATTTTTAAAATTTGCAAACAGACCTAGAGGAATCTTTAACTCGGTATTCTACTCGCAAGCACCGCGACGGCACACCTGTGCTGGTGTCAGTGGTGGTGATTCACGTTCTCAAAAACTTCGTACCTAACATCGGACGGGGTAACACTGTTTAGGACGTAAGTTAGCTTAAGAATGTGGCTTTGTCCCTAACATCCAACGAGGGCGCGCATCTGGTGTAGTTTATTTAAATAATGTTAGTTAGAAAAAATAATTAATCCGTAAGTTTCTGCGGTTCCTATCTCTGTCTTCCGCCTGCGATCTTCGTAACTCGTCGGACGCATTTCCATCGCGCGTTATCCGTCGTGCTTTATGCTTGGCTTTAGCTGCAAAACTTAAATGTATGCAAAAAGTAGGTAAAAGGCATAATTTACGTGTTGCTCATTTTCATGCTACAGACACATTGTTCCAACATCAACGTTGAAATGTTTGAGTAACAATTAAGCAAAATTGCAGTTAGAGTGCAGTTATAGTACAACAGACTCAGTCAAAATGCAGTCTGTTCAAAACCTTAGAAATCAAACTATCCTAAACAATATCTACTGATGTAAACTGACAGTACAAAAAATGAAATCGTAAAGCCGTAAAAAAAATTACTTCGGGCTATTTTATATTTCAAGTATTATGTTAAAAATTTTTGAGCTTCCTATTATATTGCACTCGTAGCAAGCACAAAATACGTTAACATCGAAAATGCTGAAACATTCAATATTTTACACGCGAAAGTACATGAAACTCGTGTAAAAGAGTAGAACAAAGGCGAGCGTGACTCGACGCAGTTTCAGAAGTCAATTTCATAGTTGATTGACAACGCACCGAACGCTCACCGGTTATCGGGAGCCGGGACGGGAGCGGGACGGGAGCGGGACGTAACCAACAAGTTTTTGTTCAATACGAACTTTAAGTAAAATCGGTAACTGTCACGCTCCAAGATTTCCTTCTGTTTAGACAGAGAAATTGTTTTTAGGGTTCCCACAAAAAAATGGAACCCTTATAGGCTCGCTCGGTTGTTCGTCTGTTTGTCTATGTGTCAAGGCCCTTTTTCTCAGAAACGGCTTGAGGTACTAAGTTGCAATTTATACGGCATATAAAGGTCAATGGTCTGTGATCCAGATCTCCTCTTACGGATTTAGCACCTGGTAGATGGTGACCATGCATCTTTGCAGGCAAACATACCCTTAATCGATTTCTACACGCCCTCGTACCGAAACTTTAAATTACTTGACGACACGTCTTTGACGCTATGATGGTAACTAGCTTCGGCTAAAGCCTTCCGCCAGACCAAACTAGGGACAATTAGGAAATTAAAAATTCCTAAATTGGCCCCGCTGGAAATCGAACCCGAGATTTCCCAATTATAAGTAAACAGTGTTCACCATTACTCCAGGGAGGTCCATGTTTACCTATAAATACTCCAATTGACAAACGTAAAAAGTACTTAATTAGTAAAGCTCTTTAACAGTTTAATGAATTGAGAAATGATGGCCACTTTGAGCATTTAGCCAACGATGGCCACGATGGCCGTACTGGTTAGTGGAAAACTTTTCACTCGCTTTCTGGTATTGAAAAACTTCGTAAGAAACTTGCATCGGAAATATTTCTTGAAAACAGCACAAAGAATACACCGGAAAAACGTTTAAAAGTTTACGTCTATGAGTTAATAACATATAACTTTTATTTCTTGACTTATAAAATCATAACTCATCCTTAGACACATCTCTATGCTGAAAGGCACAGAGATAAATTATAGTCTGGAACACATAGACTACTTTTTATCCTGGAAAATAAGAGAGTTCCCGCGGGAATAGAAAAACCAATCCACGCGAACGAAGTCATGGGCATCAACAGTATTACATGTTCTAGCTTTTCAGTTTCAACGGCCAAGATTCCCACGACATAGACGGATCATTTTCTAGTAACTTTGGGCATTGGAGTTATGGCCATTTCATTTTTCATACTCGGGGTTATGTCAGTGGTCTTGATTCTCTCTCTTCTATTGCAAAACTTGACAACAATTATACCTGATGTAAAGCAATGATCGGTCTAGGTCGGAGCGAACTTGCCTCGTTTTTGCCTAATCCCTATTTGCCTATTATTTAAACCCTTCGAATTGAATGAATTGTTGCCATTTCTACCCTTAAAAAAAAAGAATATGAGCCAAGCTGAATTTGACTTATATTCTCCTTTCTTCTCCAAATAAATAAGCAGAAATCTTGTGTTAGAAGCGGGTACGACAATAGTGCAACGGGTGGGGCTCGAACCTGCGACCTTTCAGTTTTCAGTCGGCACCTTAATCGTTGGGCTATTGAGGCTTATAACTACACTAATCTATTCCCTCTTTAACTGTTAATATATATTTGAACCCTTCAAATGAAGTAAACGTTGGTATATCTACAGTGCATTAACTCCAAAGTTAAATACTTCAATTAAAATTATGATGTTTTCGAATCGAACCCACCAGACTGAGTTTATCAAGCGAGCTGATAGTGTTTTAATTGGCGAAACGGGCAATAAACACAAGTCAAGCTCGAGGCGGCCGGCGAACAAATCATTGGTGCAATGAACTGTAATAGTGTAACGACAATTTGCTGCTCGATTTTACTACTGCGAATAAATTAAATTGCAGCTAAATATTTGCTGCACTTTTTTAACAAATAATCGAGGTACTTTATAGCCTTATTCAGGTTTGTGATTACCTTCAATTTGGAGGTTGGTGGTATATAGAGGAGAAAAGAGTGAGAGGGCGTTCATCTACTCACAAACAGGGCGGACAGATATGGTCAAAGCGGTGACCCAGACAACTGTTGTGGAGTGCTTGTACATCGCTACCAACTGTCACAAGAGGAGGAGTATCGCGCGGGATGCAATGCGAACCAAAACCAAGGAGACCGACGACGAGAGACATCACATCACCCCAGTAGCCACGACCACTCTGTCAAGAGTGACCGATTGAGAAGGGAAGTTATTCTTAACAATGTGATACTGCAACCTAAGCATAAGGTACGGAACATATTTGCTTAGTGTTTTTGCTAGAAACATGGTGAATGGTGTCACCATATTCGAATTGTAGCCTCGAAAATATAAGCGCAAGCGTAATGTGCTACACGCTGATGAATATTTGTGCAATGAATATTTTGGCAATTATACGGAAACCGAATAAATCGCATTCTACACATATTTTTATTATTATAGATTGCTAAGCTCATAATGCTCATAGACGGGTAAAATCGTTGAACGATTTTTTTCCTTCTAATGCTCGATTTGCTCTAGAGCCTCAATAAGGTCAGAGTGGCGGTCTGAAAACAGAAAGGTCGAAGTTTCAAACTCTATCCCTGTCATAACCGCCGTACCTGCTCTTGCTTTGTTATAATCTGTTTACCTAATTTATTGTTAATAAATTAGTTAGTTTGTTGCTTAAGCAAGTAGACAGCGGGCGATCTCAGGCAGAAAAATATCCGCTCTACATTCATACGCCTAGCGCACGAAGTCGATTCGATTGACTTATTTTACTTATGGCTAAAAATGAATCTTAAAAGGTTAATTAAATGTTTATTTGTTACAAACAAACGATTCCTGTAAAGGGATTTTGTTCCTACAAATTAGTAGGAACGGCGGACTAAGAAGACGCAGAAGGTCCCTATTCAATTGCCGGTTCAAATAACAATTTCGTTTACCGCCGCTTCTCGTTGCTTGTTCCGTTTGGGTGCTCTCTTTGTTTATTTAAGAGTTCCGTAAATAATGATAAACATATTTAATCATCTCCACCTTTTTTTAATGTGATCATGTCTTTGAAGTTTAAAGCCTAGAAAACCAACATTATTGAAGTATTTCCATCGAAGCTACAGATTACGGTTCCCTAGTCAAAAGCACCTGGTTAGATTACTGTTGATAGGAAATCTGAGCATGCAGATGTACAAGAAAAATAAATATAAAATATCGAACGCATCGTCTTCACTGACAGATTACAATGCTTCGTCACAAAAATACATTTTCTTCATAGCAGTCTCAAACTGTGGGGTCTAAGTTCTTTAAGACCCATCGCAGGAAAAGAACCAAAAAGTTCTCTGACCACACACTCAAACTAATGGAAGAGAGACAAGAGATGAGACTTCAGTCGTCGGCAGACGCGGATGCCTATCGGCAAATTAATAGGCAGATCTCTAAGGCTCAAACCCGCGACCTTCGTATCTTTAATACCGAGTGTATTAAAGATACCATCGAGCGGAACCGAGGCTCCAAAGTGTTCGCGAGAGATCTGTCTATTGGACAGAGCCAGCTGACGCGGCTGAAAACTGACGACGGTCGTCTCGTTTCTTCTCGTCCTGAGGTTTTGGGAGTGGTCGAGAAGTTCTATGGACAGTTATATACCACGACACAGAAACCTGTTGAAGATTTGGCCAAAGACCCTAGAGCCAAACTGACCCGACACTATACCGAAGATATCCCGGACGTCAGTCTATACGAGATTAGTATGGCTCTCAAACAACTCAAGAACAACAAGGCGCCAGGTGATGACGGAATCACGGCGGAACTCCTGAAAGCGGGTGGAAAACCGGTTTTAAAGATCTTTCAGCGATTGTTCAATTCCGTCATTCACGAGGGTACAACGCCGGAAGCATGGCACAGGAGCGTGGTGGTTCTGTTCTTCAAAAAAGGTGATAACACCTTGTTGAAGAATTATAGACCCATCTCGCTGCTGAGTCATGTTTATAAGTTGTTCTCGAGAGTCATTACGAATCGTCTCGCCCGTAGGTTCGACGACTTCCAGCCTCCCGAACAAGCCGGTTTCCGAAAAGGCTTTAGCACCATAGACCACATTCATACGCTGCGGCAGGTTATACAGAAGACGGAAGAGTATAACAGGCCACTTTGCTTAGCGTTTGTGGACTATGAGAAAGCCTTCGATTCGGTGGAAACCTGGGCTGTATTGAGGTCGCTGCAGAGATGCCGTATTGACTACCGGTACATTCAAGTGTTGAAGTGTTTGTACGAAAACGCCACTATGTCAGTACGTATACAGGACCAGACTACAAGGCCAATCCAATTGCAGCGTGGAGTGCGGCAGGGAGACGTAATCTCCCCGAAGCTCTTTACTGCTGCGTTGGAGGACGTCTTTAAACTTCTGGATTGGAACGGACTTGGCATCAACATAAACGGCGAGTACATCACTCACCTTCGATTTGCCGATGACATAGTCACTATGGCAGAGACTCTGGGAGACCTCAATACAATGCTCAATGACCTCAGCAGGGTTTCTCAACAGGTGGGCCTTAAAATGAACATGAGCAAGACGAAAATCATGTCTAATGCTCATGCTCCGCTCCACCCAGTAATCGTTGAGAACTCTGCACTCGAAATTGTAGACGAGTATATATACCTGGGACACACAGTCCAGCTAGGTAGGTCCAATTTCGAGAAAGAGATCAACCGCCGAATCCAACTCGGCTGGGCAGCGTTCGGGAAGCTTAGAGATGTCTTTTCGTCCAAAATTCCTCAGTGCCTGAAGACTAAAGTCTTCGAACAGTGCGTGTTGCCAGTGATTACTTACGGATCCGAAACATGGTCGCTAACTATGGGCCTCATAAGAAGGCTCAGGATCACTCAGCGGGCGATGGAGAGAGCTATGCTCGGAGTATCCCTGCGAGATCAAATCAGAAATGAGGAGATCCGTAGGAGAAACAAAGTCACCGACATAGCTCTGCGAGTTGCGAAACTGAAGTGGAAATGGGCGGGGCACATAGTTCGAAGAGCTGATGGTCGATGGGGTCCCAAGGTGCTGGAGTGGCGACCTCGCACCGGGAAGCGCAGTGTTGGCAGACCCCCCACTAGGTGGACAGACGACATCAGGCGAGTCGCAGGGAGCCGCTGGATTCAGGCGGCGCAAGACCGAGGCTTGTGGAGGTCCATGCAGGAGACTTATGTCCAGCAGTGGACGTCCATTAGTTGAAGAAGAAGAAGAAGAAGAAGTCTCAAACTTTAGTACGTCCATTGTAAGTTTGGTGTCTTGAAGGTACTTTCAAACTAAGATTCAGCGGCTCCCTGCAACTTATTTGACGTCGTTCACCAATATACCAATACTGCATTTATCGGTACGAGGTCGCCATTCCAGAATTTTAGTTCCCTGATGTCCATTGGGCGACGTGATGCGAACACATGACTTGAATCACGCCTCCTCCCCTGTTGCCCTTCTATTAACTATTACGGTGACTCTCATTTCTCATACCGACATTCTCATTTCTGGCTTGACAACGTACTAAGGCACTCCTGCAAGTGAAAACAAGAAGAAACGGACACGACACATTGAGAACAATATGGAGAACTCTGAGGCATAAAGGTTTCCTCACGATGTTTTTTTTTTTCAATGAAAGCAAGTGATAATTTTGACAGCTTAAAAGTTTTATTTCACGCAACTACGATATCTATATCAAATCCCTATTCCGATTGCTTAGTTGTTGAGACTGAGCTCCGAGGGCTTTCGGATAAAAGAGGTGCTTAGTGCCATACAGTGAGAACATACCTCTAGTGTAGCCGCCACTAACGCATCGGGCGCGGGTCCCAGAGCAATCTGCCGAGTGATTGCGTTACAAGCCCAAGCCGAGCGATGGATAGCTCATTCATTATTTACGTCGAGGGTTCCACTTGGCTTTATGTGCGCATGACTATTTCTTTTTTTGGAACGAATCGGGTTTTTGGATGTATGTATTTGGTTACAAGTGACTGCATTTTTGAGCTTTTGTCAGCTTGATAACTCCGATTCTAGTTTTATCAAAAATTCCGTGTTTGAAGGTGTTTGATTTTTCGATATGATGTGGTACACCATGACAGAAGTAATCAGATTTTGGAAAAAGACTGGATAGAAATATGGATTGTTAGTGATAAAGCTGTTTAAAGTTTTAAGATAAAGTAATTTTCATCAATCTGTCCACACCGTTTAGACGTTTTAAAAAAAATCGGGCACTGATTTTTACAAAGTTGTTTGCTACTCTACACTTCTATTAGAGGAGACTCATGGAAATAGAAAATTGAGTTCACGTCATGCTGACTGCAGTAGTATGTTTCTGGTCGTGTAACGTATTATAACTAAGTATAGCTTATTGATACCCCTTGCAAAACATTTAGCCCTAGCTGCACGCGCAAAAATGTAGCTAAACTATGGATGAGGTATTCGTGTGTCGTACATAAACAACATTTTTATCCCAACATTCAAGGGTCACAAAAATGTGTCCCTCACCGCGGCTGAAACACATAAACGCAATTTTACATTCCTACTCGCTACCCTTCTACCCTCCTACCCTCTCCTGACCCTCGTGTTATCAAAATTCACAGCGTGTCGCAGTCATCAGGATCCTTTCAAGAGTAAAACATACGAATTTTTATACATAATATATTATCATGATATGACCAAGTGAAAAAAGAAGCTTTTAGGTAGAGTTTCTTTAAGTTAAGAAAAGTTCCTAATAGGAACCGTACTTTCTTGGAAAATTCTAAAAGCCTTCGCTTGCACAAGATGACACAAGATGATTTAGGCTTGTCGTCCATTGGTTACAATCCAAGCGAACGGCTTCTTTTCAATGTCTAAGCATCTCATTCAAGGCACTGTCTGTCGTCGGTTTCGGTTATCGGCTTGACATCATGTATGTTTCTTTACAAACAGACATGTTTCAAATAATATTCATAAACAAGGTAATATCTTTTTCTTTTTAAACAAAGGCTGACAAGGCGTTATTAAATCTGCGCCACATGGTGATCTGATGCATTTTTTTATACTCTCAAAGCATTTATCATATTGACAGAGTTACTAGTATGAGTCCATAACGCAGTACCGATGCAACAGAACCATGATATGCTGTTGTGGCTGCTTCTTCAGAAACTGTTTTTCGGAGTCGGTACAAATCTATTTAGTTTTTTTAGAAGTAATTTTTGTATATTCTGTCCAATTGCAGTATTTATCTATTGTAAAAAAGTTGCCGATGATACCACTTTAATTTTTTCATTATTATAATCTTAAGAAGTAAATAAATATTTCCATCTATAAAGGTAAACGTAATCTAATGTAAACTTTTTAGGTAAGCTATTGAGCAACGTGGGCAGCAATTTTTTTATATATTGTTTAAGGTTCCTAACCACGTAAGAACTTCATGCGGCGTAATCAATTTTCCTTCTAATTAGCCAATTAGTGCGATATTTTTTCACTTTTCCAACAAATTCTTTCACCAAATTGTTGCTCTTCCACCCGTTTAATGCTTAATTAGTCGGTTAGCCGTGTTTGCTTCGGTTAATTAAAAACATTACCGCGGCGAACGGTCGATTAAGGAGCCAAAATGTTCACAAGAATATTGTGCGACTTGTTAATACAAAAATTCGCTAATGTATCAAACAATGTTGGAAGTTAATAATTTAATTAGAGTAGAGTACCTATCATGAACTTCCACCAAGTAATTCCAACATTTAAATGAGTGTTTAATCATCAGAAAATTGGTAGGTAGCACGAGGCAGATACCTATATTGGATCCGCCGTACAAATAATACAGTGGAAGATTGAGTCAGATCGAATTTTTCGCTTCGAACAGGAATTGGGTCACACGTTTGGAAATATATTGGAAAGTGTAATTGCACGTATCGCGCTTCCGTTATTCAAGATGAGGGGCACATGAGAACGGTATTAGAAATTGAAAAAAAAAAAAAATGTAGCGAGTAGAGATAAAATTGCATGCCACAATGTACAAATAGTGCCTATGTAGTTAAGAGATCGCTAACGTATTTGAAAGGCGATTACGATTCTTTTAGGTGAACTGATAGAAATGCGGCATAGTTGATGTGAGCCTAAAATGTAACTTTTTTTGTAAACAATGGTTTAGCTTACGTGACATGAGTGTTTAGATAAATCTGTCAATTTGTATGTAGATGCCAACACCGTGATTTGACATATATCCATTGTGATGTCACGTTTTTAACAAGACAACTTACACTCAGGGCACTGCAAGACAGACAAACTCAATGCAGAGACCAGCCACTAATTATTATTAAAAAGCGCTTAGCTTAACAACCAGTATCACAAAATTCATATCTATAAATCAATACAGTTTCATATCGATTATAAATTATTTATAGCCACAGAGTCAAGGGAATATTGAGAGACGAAAGGTACTGAAAAGTACAGGCGTGAATGAGTAAATATCGCCCGCTGCTGGCGAGAAGCCAATTTCATTAACGCCCAGTTGGGAAAAAAATACTTTTGTAAGTGTAACATTAACTAGGTACCTACTAAAAACTCTCGATTTGCAGTTTCTCTTAATATTGTGAAAACAAGTAGCTATCTACGTTTGTCTGTGCTTTCATTATAATTAAACCAGTTCAACGCGGATAAAGTCACGAGAAAAAACTAGTTGTAAATAAAAATGGCGTCGTCACATATATGTTAAACGGTCAACGCTATTGTGTTACTCCTGAGCACAATTTAGTAAAATTGATTAAAACTTCAATCAACCTGAACGCCCGCCCGTCCTCCTCGACGTTTGAACATAGAATGAAAACAAAAACTAAATTTCGAACGCCATTGTGAAAATATTTTGACTACCGTATTTATTCCGTGTCGAGTTAGATGTTAGCGACAGTTCCATAATGGAAAACGCTTTATACTGTTACACTGTTACAGGAATTTGAATACATTGCAGTTCAGTACATGCACAGAGATCGTCGATTGCATATCAACTCTATTTGATGGAGTCCAGTCATTTTCCGTCGAACATGTTTTACAACAGTGTAGTTTTCTAAACAATCCTGTCACATAGGCCTATTTTAACCTTTTGCGGATTTTAGTTATACAAACGGTTAAATACTGGCAATTGTGGTCAAGTTTGTATCGCGCCAAGCAACGTTCTCATAATATGTACCTATTATGCTCGATAATTAATCCTACTAATATTATAAACGCGAAAGTTTGTAAGTATGGATGGATGGATGTTTGTTACTCTTTCACGTAAAAACTACTGAACCGATTTGGCTGGGCATAGAGATTATAGTGTGGAATAACACATAGGCTACTTTTTATCCCGGAAAATAAGAGATTTCCCGCGGAAATCACAAAACCTTAATCCACGCGAACGAATTTGCGGGCATCAACTAGTAATACTTAAGACTATAATCATAATGTATTAATAGACACTATAGTAAAAGAAAACTTTTTGCCTTTTTTTGTAGCATTTTTTTTATAGGCAGTATTACATTCTATGTACTTCGTACCGTATTATATACTCATAGGTAAGTAGATACCGTATGTCCTCAAATAACAAAATTCCCTTGTAATACCGAGACCATATTTACAGCAGATGTTTCACATAAAGTAACCTCAGCGTCAACAACACAACTTCTACATTTGTCTCCAATATTTCATCAAGGTAATATAACCTCTGCAGATAATATGAAAAGACCTAAAATTGCTTGGGACATTTACGTTATATGATAAGTGTGTCAGTCAGGTCATCGGAGAATTAAGGGTTATGAAGGGAGAAATGTGGCGTATAATGTTCAGAGGACGGTGGTTTCGGATCGTTTGCTCGCTTGCGGTCACTTTTATGAAAAAATAAAAGATAATTTTATTAAGGCTTATATTTCATCAGAAGTGTCAAATAAAATGAAATAACAATTTGAGGTAGCCTTATACAAGTTAAAGCTATCTCTGTAAGCTTTATAGGTCTTATAAAGCTTACAGATAGCCTTAGGTAGTTACTTTTTACGAAATAAACAACACGTAACACGGACGTTCCCGAAGTTTTAAAGTCTTCAATGCATTCAGTCATAGCCCTAAGGAACTAGAACCTACAGGTGCCAAATATCAATGAAAATCTATGGGTTTGAAGATTTTATAACCAGTTAAAGAGATTAACTTGGATCAGCAGTTGAGATAGGTGTGAAGAGAAATATGAATTATTCGTAAGTATCCGTAGATTAAACCGCTAAAATTACAGTTAAACCCATATTTTTTGTCCTTTTGGTACCTTATTCATCTCAAGTTTAATGTTAAAAATTACGCCTTTAGACTTTCAAGATGTCATTGCCATGAATAGCATTGCCAGAGAAGAAAACTTCCGTCATAGTCGTGGTTACAGTACAAAATACAATAATTATTTTCTTGCCAACGGTACGCTATGACGTCATTTCGTAACGGGCGATGACGGCCAACTTGAGATGGAAGGGTAGTACGTATTTAATTCTAAGATGAACCCCAGACAATAAAAGATATCGTGGGGAACGCGATTTCATTATATTAGTGTAATAAACTTGAAATAGAATTGAATGCAGCTCAAACACGCGATCTTTTCGAATGAAGTGAAAATTATTTTAAAAACAATTTTCTTGGACTGGATTCAATTGAATTTTCTTAAATACCTAATCCGTTTGGACGCGACATCGTAACGTAACGCTAAATGACTCAGTGGCATGTTTTTGTCGATTGGTCTGTATTCTATCTATAGCTCCAGTATAAACCTCCCACCAGACCCTTGCGTCTAGAGAGAGATCACACCTTTACACAATGATTAGATAACAGAGTCTCTACATAGAAATAGAAATAGAAATTCCACAGGCAAGGAGCGGACAGAAATCCGAAAGGTCTATGGTTTAAATACTACCTACTTTTTTAATCTTTTATTTAGGTCATGGGCCGTTATAAGAGGCGGTGGAGACGGCTTTAGATAAGGTTTCAGCGTTTTAAGAGATGAGTTCTCTCAAGGCGTGATTAGTTCAGGACTGATGATTCCCATTTTTGGACTATGGCCTTTTATAATGTATGCCAGTCTTATGGTATCCTAAAATTATTTATAGTAAATTAATTATAATATAGTATATTAAAAAAAACACAAAAGTTAACGCGTTTGGAGTGGAAAGTGACATCTGTGTTTAAAACATGCCAATAAAAAAGACAAATATTGCAAAGGTGATCTGTCTACATTCCCATTGCAGACGGACCTGGTAGACTTCCAAGATCTAGACGGCCCGTTGCATGGAGCTTACGTGTTACAATGTACACGTGAAGTCGTCAGGGTAACATGTTTGTAACATGTTCATTAACATATAAACTACTTCGTCTGCCGTAGCGCGGAGACACGAGACATGTGGAGAGACGTGCAGCCTTCCAAATTGTAGTCATATTGTAATGGAGCTTGCGACTTGCGTGCCAAGTTAACGTAGCTTCTCCCGAGCGCGTTGCTTTGGTATAAAGCTGCATTGGATGGAACAACTTAGAAAATGAGGCTGACAGAAGAACGTAGCTACACGCGGCACGCCGAAAATTCCGTCACGAATTCAATTCGTCGATGCGCTAATGTCTTCAATGACTGTGCCTTACGAATGTATAGGATACACTCATGAAGATGGCGAACGAAGAGGGTTAACATGGAAGGGATATGGCAGTTATTATTAGACTCAAACTCATACTCAAAATTATTTATTTCATGTAGGCCAACTTGTGGCTCTTATGACAAGTCGAGAATCTACCACCGATTCGGAATGCTGATTCTGCTGAGAAGAGCCGGCAAGAAACTCAGCAGTTGCTCTTTTCAAAACAAAAAATGTCACAATATGTAGCTTATCTATGTTGTAAACAGCTGAATCAAAGCTGATTGGTTCCAAGTAACTTTGTCATTAAGGAATTCATTAACTGTGTAATAACTTCTATTCAGTAAATGTGTTTCTGCAGACTGTTTAAATTTATGTAATGATAAATCTACCTATTCTTTCGGCATCAAGTTACAAAAGACATACCTTATTGGTTTCTACGTGGTATAATGCATCATACTGAAACACTAAATAAGTCAATGGCACTTTGTCGGTAGGGGCTAAGTAGCCACGACAAGAACTAAATCACAGATATTAATTAGTCGTGGGATTTGCCACTAAATACTGCCCCCGCTGTCTGGATTTTCAGTGCATGAGGACTAAGATAAAGACCGCTTAGCTAAGGAATACCATTTGACTATTTTTACTTTCAAGCGTTTTATAAAAAATACAATTCTCCAAAAGGTTGTTTATACTTTTATTCCATAATAACATTAGCGAATTGAGTACAAAAGGAAATTTAGCTTTTATCCTGAAAGACAAATATGTGATTAAAGGAATGTTTTGCTTCAAACGTAAAATAATAAACAAGTAAGTACGTAAACATAGCTTTCTCCAAAGAATTCGATACACGCTTTCGCAGGAAAAATTTTCACATTATGAAGTTATTCGCGTAAGCTCACAAAGGATTTCGGAAATCGTTAAAGAAGAATAACATTTTGTTAACATTACTTGTTATAAGAGTTTGGAATAAATTTCGTAAGAATAATATAATAATAGGTAAGTATGTATATTTTTTTCATTCAATGACAATAAACTTGACTCTCTTCTGATCTCGACTGATTGTACCTTTTATGGTACACCTACTTACTTACATTATACAATGCACTTTCACCAAAGGTTATCTATGCGAGATTGTTTCATGCGACAAAGGCGCTTACCTATAGCATATCATAGTTTTTCTAGATTTAAAAAAAATTAAGGCCCTCAACTCGATTTTAATTTGAGCTATAATATTTTGAGGAGAATAAAAAAGCCTTTAATAAGTAACAATGCTAATCTGTACGCATTAAAACAGTACATAGAACAAATTATACAGAGAAATCTTCCATCAAACTTGAAATGGCAGAGCTTTCAAACAGACTTCGATCTTACAGAACTTCCGTGACTTCCTCTGCTTAGATTAACATTTTGTAAAATCCTATGCAAACTCTTCTAGCAACTAATCTCCTTGACAAGTGTCAAAATTGGTACAGGTGAAAAACAACAGACAGTTACTTTCGCACTTAATTTAATATCAGAATGAAATGAAATAGTAAAATGAAACTCCCATGAAATAGACGTAAAAACTTCCCAAAATATACATTCACGGTGGCTCTATATTCATTGTGAACACAAAACGGCAATTGAATTGTAAAAGAGGATCGAATATGGCAATCAAACCGCTCGTGGGTAACTACTGATGGGTCGGTGAAACCGCACGCCGATGCTAGCTTTTAGACCCATTTGCAAATGGAAATTAGGGTACTTTGGCCCCTTAGCCTGGCGTTGAAGTTTTTGCCGTAATTAGTGCGAATTGACGATAAATCAATAATGATCAAGCCTGAACAGGCCAACGGTTAAAAGTTCGGAAAACTGAAAGTTTGACGGTTCAATTCCCACTTGTTGCGCCATTGTCGTAGGTACTCACTCCTAACACAAATACGTTTATTTAGAGGGGAGATTAGTTAAGCATGGCTAGAAAATAGCGGTGAAGGATAACCTGGTGAGAAAAAAAAACTTTGAAAATATAATGGAGATTTTTTTTTAGTATGCGATAGGCTTGCGCTTGACGGCACTCAATGATAGAAAGCATTGATGAAGTTAAGTTGGAGCGCGCTTGCCCAGAAAATGCCTATTGTCTTGAAGGTACTCAAATTATGTGGCCTGCAACAACACAGATGAGTAGAGTCCGTCAAGCCGTCCTGGTAAGCCTGGTGAACTATGGCCTAAACCATTTCTCATTCGAGAGGAGACCCTGTGTCCAGTATCGAGCCGATGACGGGTTGAGATGATAATTAAAATATCCACACAACATATCATCATCATCATCATCAGCAACCCATCAACAGTTAACCAGTTGCGCTCAGTAGTGACGAAGAGTTCATGACACATAAAACGTTGCAATGCAATAAAACGTATTTTCCTCTCGATCTCGATGATAGTACGGTGGGTGATACATGCAACATGCATTCTGCGACGGACATTGTAAACAGAAGCAATAACTCCCCAAAACATCCAAACAAATTCACAGTGGCTCTATATTCACATGCATATAAAATGGCGATTGAATTGTAAAGGAGGATCGAATTGGGCAATCAAACCGCTCCCGGGCGAGTCCTACAGACAGATCCGTTAAACCGCACGTCGATTCTAGCTTTTACACCCATTTGCAAATGGAAATTAGGGCACTTTGGTGTTACAGTTGCAGTTTTTAGCCAGTACGAAAACAATGATGGATGCCGAACATTCACCACTATTCTGTGTTATGCATCGATGCTGCCATGTGACAAACTCTACGTGACAGAAGGGCCTTAGTGGCAAATTCTGTTGTACAAAATCTCACAAGTATACATAGCTTGATGTAAGGTTTTACTTTTTCTTTTTTTTAGATATATTTTTTTTTTATTTTTTTATTGGCCATTTTCGCCCCCGCGACTTCGTCCGCGTGGAATTAGATTTTGGGGTGGAATTTTCAAAAACTGTGACACACGTACTTGTTTGATGGAAACAGCTTGAAAAATGATGGAGTTTCATATAAACTTCCATCCCCTATTTAAACCCCTTAGGGGTGGAATTTCCAATAATCCTTTCTTAGTGTGCGCCTACGTCATAAAAGGAACCAACTGTAAAAATTTCAAGTTTCTAACTTCAGTAGTTTAGGCTGTGCGTTGATATCTCAGTCAGTCAGTCAGTCAGTCAGTCAGGACTTTGAATTTTATATACCTATATAGATTCTTTTTAAAGCTTTTAAGGAAAATTTCGAAATAGCAAACCTCGTGATAGTTTTAGAAACATTTATGATTTAATATAGATTTAGATCAGTTCTCGCGGATCAACGGGCACTAGGTTGAACCCACACACGAATTAATTCCACCTTTTAGGAACCATTCGCAAATGGAAATTAGGAAAACGAGTACCGAGATAAGTGTTTCTGTTTGTGGCGTAATGTATGTTAAATGGCCGGTTCACATTATTCCAGATAGCATTCCATTCCAGTGATCTAATCCAGTGCTGTATCGTAGGTTTAAAAATATATGATAACATATGTGTAATGTGTTTTTAATTCTAGCAAACAGTATTAAATATGGCATCGTTAACCGATAAACATCTACTTCAGCTAGACATAGGACTCTTGTGAAACTTCCTTACAAGAATGAGTTTCCTTACAAAACGAGAGTCGCGAGACACGCTCTTGCACCGCCTGTATACAGCGGTTTCCTGCAGTACTAATAGGAGATCTGCCAGCACTGTCCTTTCCAGTTGCAAGCTCTCCACTTCAGCACCTTGGAAGTAAATACGAGTATATAGTCCAATAACTGAATTAGACTGAAACTGTATGAAGGCAGTAGCGCAATTTCATCACACGCTTCAATTTGTAAATGGTACCCGTACACGGGTATGGCGTTTTGACGTGAAATTTCTCTCGCCCATTGTGTGTTTGCGGCTGCTGTGATCTCAGACTGATATGTAGACGATGCCATTAGTTTAGTTCATCGCTTACCAGATTCGGAGGCTGGAATAATGTGAATCGGCCAGGCGACCGTAAATAGATATTAATGTTGGAGTTGCGCAAGGTTGCGTGTTCCGCCCCGAAATTCAGATTATGCATGGAACAGACGTTTGTGTGATTATATTTGGATAACTGTATTATAAACTTTGATTAAGGATTCTCTTGGGAGAAATTAGCAGATATGTGTAACTCGCTGTAATACACGTAGTACCGAAGTAGCGAAGTGGAAGTCTGTCTTTGCGCAAGTGTTTTCATTCTTAACCAGGAGGCACATAATTTGCATGTGACTTCGGAATACATAAACAATCTTTTCGATATGTAGGTATAGTAAAAACTTGTAATGAAGCAAAAACAATACAATAAATACCTACTTGACATTTGAATTTTGACAGCTATAAAGTATTTCTCGCGCATCCATATATCCGACGGCTGAAAACACGCTAATGGTCACTCCTTAACATGTTTGTTTTATGGAAGCTTGTATGAAAAATAATCTGTGACGTCATATGCATTGGACTTTACTATGCGTATTAGCTGGATGATGCACCACTGATAGCGGAAGTGATCGCAAAATGTTTCGAGGTCCTTAAAAGTGTGTTAAAAAATTCCAGCATAGCTAGCATGGGCAGGAGATAAAGATTTTATCCCCCGATTTTATCCACTGACAGAGGATAAAATTATCTTTTCCCTATACTAAAGCATGGCGACAGAGGAGAAGGCGAAGTATGTATATTCCTATAAGTATTTCCACTGAGTGTTATTTCCACCGCTGTGCTCATGCTCGACGGGTGACGGGATGGGGCTAAGCGAGGGGATAAACATTTTATCCTTTTCCCGGGGATAAACTTTCTCCCGCCTATGCTAGCCTTGCACAAAAAAACCTTTGTATCTAACAAAGGTTTTTTTGTACAAATTAAGTGATAGACAGTTACAAAAAACAAGTTAAAAGTACTCAAACAATCAGTTAAGTGCAGAGGCAAATGGCGCGCAGAGAATGCATGTTTTTCAACAGCAGCAGTAAATTCCCATTTCGCACACAATTATTCTCCTTCCGAACGACAGGGCTTATGTTTCAATGCTCGCCTTAAACACCGGCAGTTGTTGCGTTTTGTTGCAACTCGCAGCACTCAACTAGCTTATTTCTTTTGTTGCTAATGTTGAGAAACACTTAGGATTTTTAAGCTTCAAACAATGTGCACAAACTCTGAAGTACCTACTACACACCTACTGCTACTGCAGTGTTATCGTTACTTATTTATCCGTCTGTACATTGCGAATTCTCCAGCCCTTATGAAATTTTCCCGTCTGTTTGCGATTTGTGGTAAAACTACTACAAAACTAATCAACAAAATAATTTTTGGTTGGGTAGCTAGGTATACTAGAAAATGAACGTAATAACCCACATCAAGAAAAATCGAAAATGAATCGTTTTCTTTTTTCAAACTGATTTTTATAGAGTTACTTAATGAAATTTTAACATCAAGAATTATAAAGGCGAAAGTTAGTGTGTGTGTGGTGTGTGTGTAATTTCAACTCTATGGAGACAAGATAGTGAAACGTGTAAAAAAATTATGGCTTCGAATTCGGTGTTTTGTGCCTATTTTCTATGAAAAAAATTGGACGCCACACTGCTGCGATTCTATGATTTTAAGATATTTCAATAATAATTAATATTTATTTACGAACCCCAGGATACAGGCCTCCTAGTGTGTGTGATGATGTAACGTGTTCTATGGAACGCGCCATGAATACCGAGAAAGGTACGATTGGTACTACAAGGTACTTAAATAACCATATGCATTGCCAACCATGCATGTAATATTATCAACCCTAAATCCACGAGATATTGGATTGCGAGCGACGCGGCGCGACTTCTGTGGCTTATCTCTACAAAGCTTGGATTCCTTTCTCATTTCACTCGTAGCAATAAATTTCGAGGTCTGGTTAAGGTCTTAAATTTGTTTTAGCCTGAGCTAGATCGATGTTCGATGTCAAAGAATTAAGGAAGAAAGATGACTTAATTTCGGGCACTAGTGATGGCTTTAAATATTTATTTTTATTTTAGCGTACATAAAAACAGTGTTAAAAAATATTATTAGAAGTGGACAAAGGTGAAGCTTATCTCTAAAAATAGAAATCTCTTCCAGCTTCCCTCGAATGTGAGTAAGGTAAAATTATAAAGTGGTTTAGGTCTAAAATGTACATCATTACTTATCAATACTTATACTATAATACATAGTATAAAAACATAATGACATACATAAATAAATATAACACATACATAAAATATATGCATCTATCTATTTATACAATACATAAAAAAAATAGTGCTGCTTCACTCTAAAGAATGTGTGTATTGAATGATTGTCTTCAATATAGACTCTATATTAATCTCAGGAATATATTCGATATACGTATATGTTGATATTTGACAAACATAAAAGTCATATTGGATTTCACAGACTTGCTGTCTATCCTCTGAATTCAGTATAAACATTTCAGCTTCGATTTCTGAGATCGTTATTAATATCCTGAGGTCCCATTAATAGCCATTAAAGTAAAATATCAATATATCAAGTAGATCAACTAGTAATGGCCGGTGGTTTTATCTTAGTTATACGCGAAACTTTGGCACTAGGGCGGTGGCAGTAGGTACTGGCAGTGGATTCAGTCGAATCCATGGGGTAAACTGCAAGTCCAACTAGATGGGAGCCAGTTACTGTATTGTAGTTTTTACAGTAGGTAATAAATCATATCGGTCACAACAGAACGTTGAAAGTTTCAGTCGTAAATCGTACACAGTCGTGTTTTCACTGCCATGTATTTATGGGAGTGTGTAAATCCGAGATATGATTTATTTGTTTGCTTCGTAGTTTAGTATCGATAACTACTTACTTAACAATGACGTCGAATGAAAGTTTACTTATATATTATATCTTCGTTACATAATGATTATTAGTTTTCCTCCTTCAAGTTAGTTCAAGGATATTTGGTGCCTTAATCGACCTTTTCTAAGAAATGACAAGCTAAAGTAAGTAAAGCTAAAGTATTTTTTTCCATAGACTTTTGGGTATAGTTGAAATAAAGCGTATTAAGTGTTTAAACCGTTTGATAGTGGACGGTAGCTAGAATTTTGTAATGTCTAGCTAGCTATGTGTATCAATTTATCTTTATTTTATCGTATTAGAAGCACTTTAGCAATGTTTACCTGGGCATCTAAATATCTCACGATGCACATTTTCATAAACTTTATATTGTTTTCTCTCTTCACCCTCCCTCATAATGCCGCAGCTTTTAAATCACAAAGCCTTTGAAACAAAAGCATATATACACATATACATAGGTACGTTGTTTTAGTTTAGTTTGCGTGGGGATGGTTTTAATTAAAAAATCGGTCAACTGAGAGATCCGCTCACCAGCTTGTGTTTGAATAGACTTTGAAAGCGCTTCGAATATGCTTCGAACGTTGACTGTAAACATTTACCACCAGTTTTTAGAGTTCCGTACCCAAAGGGTGCCAAAGGGACCCTATTACTTAATAATAATAATAATAATAATAATAAAGTTTTATTGTCAGGTAACAGGACCCATAGTTTTACATACATATTATGTTTCATTATATAATAAAACAAGTTAAAAATAATAAAGGTACAAATAAGAATAATTACTAACACAAATTAAAAATAAACTAAGAAATCTTTTGAGCCTATACTTTCAAGTAAAAGTATTGTTCTCGTATCGGTGCAGGTTGGACCAATACCTTGCAAACGGGTTAGTTAGGTCATCGTTTACAGCACACAAGATTGAATTGGGACTATGTCTTAGCCTGTCCCAGAAGGAAGCTGTTCTCGCACGGAGAATGGCGAAGAAGTCAGGAACTCTCGCGGCGGCAAACATAGATTTGGCACTGCAGAAACGAGGCTGCTTCATTAGGATGCGAAAGGCGTTATTATATTGAATCCTAAGCGTATTGTAACTTCGCTTGGTAAACCTTGTCCACAGCTGAGAAGTGTAAAAGCATTGGCAAAATGCTCTAAACAAGGTCACCTTTACCTCATCAGAGCAGCGCACGAATCTACGCGCAATCATGTTAGCTCGCACCGAGAGAGCCCTGCGCTCCCTCTCCATATCTCTGTCGTCCTTCAAATCTTCTGTTAGGATGTGCCCAAGGTACTTAAAACTTTTTACAACCCGAACTGACGATCCATTTAAAAATACTGGCGGAATCGTCTCCGGACCCTTACCAGCTCTAAAGACGAGTACTTCAGTTTTTGCTACATTATATTTGAGACCATGTTCTTTAGAGAACTGGTCACAAATATTGAGCAGTTTTCTAAGACCGTTAATTGAGGGGCTGAGAAGAACCATATCATCCGCGTAGCTCAAATTGTTAACGCAAACGTTACCAATATGGCAACCGACCCCGGATCTTCTCAGCTCCTCAATTAGACCGTTGACGTAAAGGTTAAACAGGTCCGGAGACGTCAGCCCTCCTTGACGTACACCACATTCTAGCCTGTATTCACTAGAATGTGCGTCGCCCCACTTTACATAGTTGGTTTGATTTTCGTACCAAAATCTCCACAGATTCACCAATTCTCTGGGTGCATGCCTCGCAAGTATTCGCCATAGGATTTTATAGTTTACGAGGTCAAACGCCCGGCTTAAATCAAGAAAACATGCATATACTGATGTTTCTCTATTAACATAATAGTTTACAGTATATTTCAGACTCAAGATGGCCGAGTCCGTGGAGAGTCCGGCACGAAAACCAAATTGTGCGTCATCAATTTTAAAATTCCTGGTCAGTTCGGGTTGCAAAAGTCTCTCCAGAATTTTGCCAACAATAGTACCTAACGATATAGGTCTATAGTTGGAAAGATTAGACAGGTCGCCGGTTCTGTTTTTAACAATAGGGGCAACTACTGTTTTTAAGAGTCCCCTGGGCAAGTAACTATGTTTTAAACATAATCTAAACATAATGGACAGGATCCGATATACTTCATCGCTGGCATAGAGTATATGCTCAATGCTGAGTCCATCATGGCCTGGAGATTTACCACGATTTATGCCTCTTACAACTTGAGCGATGTGATCAGGAGTGAAAATATGACTTAGATCGACAGATTGCTCTTGATGCAAGGGCTTATTATCAATGGTGGCCTCAGCATTTTGCTCACCATATGCATCCATAGGTTGGATTTTAAAGTGCTTAGCAAACATGTCAGCGATGCGCATCGGGTCCTGTTCATTATTAACTGTTACTGGCAGTACATCTTTGTGCTGAAGACTTTTCGTCGCTTTCCAGAATTTGGGAAAATTCTTTTTGTCTCTATTCTCGGCAAGTAAGTTCATTTTAATCATCTCTTCATTTTTCTGGCACCACTTTAATTTGGTTTTAAAGATTTTTCTGAATTTTAACATATTTTCATAGATATATCCACTGTTGGGCTTACCAGAATCAAGCCACCAAGTAAAGTATAATCTAGCTTGCTCATGACTTGATTTCACATGATAATTCCAGCCGGCGACCCGTCTACCCCTTTTGTCAGCACCGATACGAGAACAACTTAAAGCGGCTCCGTCCTGTAAAATACTTACCATTTCATTGTACATACTATCAATAACTAACTTACAATTTAAAATATCACAGTTCTCTCCAGCTTTATCACAGCTATCGTAATGACTAGAATAGTTGACAAGTTTTAATTTCTTCGAGCAATATTCTCCATATTGGTTTATCTGGTCAATATTTCTGTTATTCCAAATAATTTTATTATAATTACTGGAAGTACTATCCTTACATTCTACTTTTTTAACAATAACGTCTATATTAATATCTATCAATAAAGGATAGTGGTCTGACCATTTTACGCCATAGTCAACTCTTACATCCTTAATAATTTTACAAGCCGCCACCGTACCTAGACAGTGGTCAAGCCATCTTCTCGATCCACTTGATTCACATACAAATGTAAAGGTATCAGAGTGTAAGCCTAGGAAGTTTACATCAGCGCAAACCCACGACTCAGCCGAGCAAAACTCAAAAAGTTCCCGCCCAAAACGGGCGCAAGGATGCGCATTAAAATCCCCCAATGCAAAAACAACCTCTATGTTATTATCACTCACGATAGCATTAAGTTGCGAAAGACAGCTAGTAAATTCAATTAAGTCGTCTATTTTATCACTGTCACAGGGCATATAAATACTAAAAATTAACATTTCACAGTTACTGCTCTTAATTTTAATAGCAATTAGTCTGTCATTATGACAGTCAACTATTGTCACATTCGGAAACATCGATCTGCGCCACATTAACGCAAGCCCGCCGTATGGTCTGCCACGCAACATGCCGCTAGACGTATCTACGGAAGATTTCGAATAGCAACTGAAATCTTTATCAATTTCATTTACAAAATTAATATCATGTGGCAGCAGCCATGTTTCTTGGAGAGCGACTATGTCGACGTGTTGACATAGGTCACGAACATGTTGCGCAGATCGTTTAACCGACTTACAGTTAAACGATGCAATTGTTATATTATTATTTACTTTGGTTGTACTGTCCATTTTGTTTATGATTACTAACGGCATTACGTTCTCTGAAACGACGAAATACTAAGCCAGCAGGCCAAAAGTTTTTATCCAAAAAGGTATCCAATTGGCTACTGACAACCACTATTTTAAAAGATTTAAAGTCCAATTCGCGATTTTGTTTCAACAATTCAATGCTGACACATTCCTTACCCATGTCATTTATATGGTTTTTAATATCGTCTTCAGTAGTGTTTTTTGTAGCTCGAGACAGATAAATAGCACTTTTTGATTCGCTTACTGAGATTCGGGTTGAACTGGTCAAGGTGCCGCGCATATTCCTCTTCTTTGTTTTCTTCCGAGCAACCAATTTAAAATCATCCTCATTGGCGGTGGTAAGAAAATTAATATCATGAACAGTATGTGTAGTAGGATCTATTGATGCGCAATTTTGACCCGAACGGCGAGCGTTCGTATGGTTTGTTCTCGCTTGCCAGGTCGGGCGTTGAACAATATCACGATAGGTCGGCGTGTACACAGTTTCAACGGAGCTCGTGCGTTTATGTTGTGGTACAAGTACAGGCGATTGAATATCCTCCTTAGTTGGCGTGGAAATGATTTTCGTAGACTTTTTAGTAGATTCACTTGCCTTGGGAGACATATGCTGGTGTGGTTTTTTAATAGAATATAGGACCTGCGAAATGTCCGAGCTTATTTTCGCTTGAAATTGGGTCATTTCTACTTTGGAGACGGTCTCACTACGGATATCCTGGAGTTCGCATTTCAAGGCGGTGAGGTCTTTCAGAAGCCTAGTCACATCGACATGGTCGAATGTAACGGGAGGTAGGCGGTTTAAATCTTTTGCAACAAAAATTGGTTGCAGCGTCGGGTCCGTTTCTTTAAGTCTTTTGATGATGTCTTTGAGATTCTTCTTATTTTTGTCTTCTCCTTTTCTCTGTATAATTCTTGCTGTTCCCTCTGTGCTTTCAAAAAGAACTTTCTTGCCGGTTTCGATCTCGTCATCAGAAAAACTGGATATACAGATTTGTACTATACTCAATTCGTCGAGAACATCGGCCTTATTCTGAATAAAAGTCAGAAGTTCACTTATAATAAGGTTACTCGCCATCGCTTATGCACTTGGGCCACACACCACATTACTCACACAGAGAACGTGTCTATCCGCGGTGACAACTCGGTGACGACTGAGCCTCCGCTGTCTTGCTAATCCCGTCTGCTTCTTAGTGAAGGCTGACACAGGCCAGATTTTACTTAATATTCGGCCCATAATCTACGTTATATATTTCGGAAGAGTGAGATGGTCAAATCGATCGGATATGTTTGAATCGGATGGATAAATAAACGTTTATTTTATGCTTCGTTCGTTCTAGGTTGTGCTAGTTTCGCGATACCTGAATAACATCGGAATTCGGTATTCGAATCCCCATTCGTTCGCTTCTCATTCACAGCTCGCAAACAGTAATTATTGAATTCAGAACAATTTCGATAGAATGTATTGATTAAATAGCGTTTTCACTGTACCTGCTCGTAACTTTCAATCACCCGCTTGTTTTTAATTTGCAAGCAACGCGGGCAATTTATCATACTATTTTTCAACGTTTACTAGTATTTTTTGGGCTTGAAAATACAGTATACGTTAGCATTCATTTGAATGAATACAATACTAAAAAAAGCAAAGCAAACATTATGGTTGGTTCATACTCTACAGGTGTGATCAGTAGCCTAAGCACGAACATTTTAACTTTCGAATAGTAAAGGTGAAGTTAACGCCAGCAAGAAGTTTTATATGAAAATGACAGACATCCTGTCATTTTCATACAAAATTCTAACGTTAACTCCACCTTTACTATTCGAAAGTTAAAGTCTTCGTGCTCAGACTACAGTAAAAACTTAATGTAACAATTTATCACGCGTATCTCTGCTAATGTTAATTCTCAAACATTTTAAATAAGTATACAACTTAAATTCAAGTATATAATATAATATTCTATAAGAATATTAATATAGTATTCTTTATAAAAAATCTACCGATCATGATCATGGCAAAGCTACATGACAAGTACCTACCGTAATCGGTGAAAAGATCAAGAGTGTTACAACCTTAACAGTACCAAATTGTCTACGTAAAAAGTAAATTAGGTTCTATTTATAAATAAAAACTAAAAGGTCTGAAGAGAGCTTTGAAAAGGAGGGTTTACTACTTGTACCTACGAATGTTAAAACAAACAGTCGACAATTTGTAGTCAAAATTTTTGTTCAGACTTCAAAGAGGGTTCATTCTCTGAAACGAACCCTTGAAGTTTCCGAATTTAGTACAGCTTAAGTGACAACTTGACACCGGTAAGGAAGCGGTTGGGTATAAATAAAATAAATGGACTGTGACCCGCGCGAGCCTCGGCACTTGGCAGACATGTCAAATGTGACAATTATTTATTGCCCATATAAAGATGTTTTTTTTAAATGTTATTAGTTAGTTCGTTTTTGTACATATTCACATGTGTTTATACGATTAAAATCAAAAGTAATTCATAACTGAGGATCATGAACTGGGATCGTTTTGAGTCTCAGGATTGTTAGGAGTTAGGACTTCATCTTTCATTTCGAATACTCAGTAAGTGACGTTTTTTTTAATTCGTATGACAGAAACCACCACACCGTGGAGACAACGCTCTACGAAATCGAGGCTAGCAGACTATCTCTTTCTAAAGCTTATCGGGTACTGTAACTACCATCTTCAATAATTGATCTGGAACAGTGTTCATTTTACAACCATTATTGATTTAATCCACCTATAATAATGATAGTATAGAAAATTTAATTACAATATTTAACGAACAATAACAATACAAAGCCATGTCGTGTTGTTGTAGGGTAATTCCACTGCATGCACTATACGATCCCGTGTTTTACCTGAAACAATTGAAAACATGTTTATTAATAATGATAAAATATTATTATACCTACGTAAACTGTGCCAACGTACCTAATTAAAATAAATTGAAACAATGTAAATTGTATGTCTGTGTAAATTGAAGTTTTTAAATATTAGTGTAACAACCTGTAACAACGGTGATGTTACAGTCTCCTCCTCAGGTTTCGAAGGCGTCCCGACGAGGAAACTGGTTGAATTGGTCTTCTTTCTGTTGGGGTCAGGAGACCACTTGTATATTCCTCCGGGTGTTCATCCTCACCCTGGATGAAAACAACTCCCAAAGCTTTACTTCTAATTCCGGCGGTTGCACTGCTTGGCATGATTTCTCGATTCTTCTGGGATTTTCGCAAATTTATGGCCCCACGTTGGGCGCCAATTGTAACAACGGTGATGTTACAGCAGGTATTTTAAACTTTAATATAAAATTGTTAGGTATTTTTGACTTTAAAAGTGAATCGGTTTGCTAACCATTTGTGGCATGGATAATATTTACGAGTAGTTACAATATACCTGTAATCAAGCAATCTTGTCCAATAAAATCTCGAGTTAGCGAGTCTAGCTAAAGAGATAAATTGATATAGTTGACTTCGTTCGCGTAGAATTGGATTTTCATTTTATATTTTCCAGTTTGAGTAAATATTTTTTCCATGTGACCTATCTCAACTTAATTTTACCAATACTGCGGGTGTAAGAATCGGTGTTTGTTGTTTGCGACACATTGCATGTTCAAAAATTACAATATTGATAAACCATTATTTCCGAGATGAGTGGCATTTGCAATTTCATTGTAGGCATTAAATTATTGTTAGTGTATTTACAAAGTTTTCGTTAGGCTGTCCCTTAGAATCTGTATATGAAGTTTTCTAAAATTAGTTTTACTATGCACTACATTTAACATGTTGTCGTCAGAAACGTCCTAATTCTGTAGTTTGAAGCTTTAAATAGTATTGGCGCAACCTCGACAGAGCGGTGGCCTAGAAAGCTTAAGAGTTTAACGATCAACTGTTATTTAACTCGTAACTGTTGTGAGATGGTGATGATAAAAATAATCATCATCAACCGTCTGGTACTAGATATAGTAGCGATACTTGCAGTAACAATCTACTTATGAAGGCTCATGTAACAAAGTTGAAATGCCTTCTTTAAACACTTAGTTACGTTAAAAACTAATGTGGGAGAGGATCAATGAAACACACATGGTTATAAGTAAATCTGTAATAAGGTAAAGAAATCAACTATAATTTATATTATAGTTCTTGCAATTCACGAGAGCGCGTGGCTCATGTTTGTTTGTGTGTGTGTCGTATCTATATACGTGGGAGCGAGAGCTTGCTTGCGCCTGACCGCTCCCACCTAGGCTTCTGACAGGCACACACACTTACGCAATGTGCATGTACATGACGTAACCACGCGCTCTCGTGAATTGAAAGAACTGTACTTAATTTTATTATTTACAATGACATAATTTTAGGGACAGACAAAACCACTCAAATCAAGTACCCGACCAGGTCCGGTAGCGATTAATATTCTTCAAAACTCAGCCAGCCATGATATTTTGACTTCCTCAAAGTAATCACCTTGTTACTAACGATGATCAAGTAAGATTTAAAGAGTAACTTCAATACTTCGTTCATTAGTAAGATGTCGACAAATCTATCGCTTTATCTTCTGAAAAAAAAAATTACTTATTTAAATAAAACTAGTATTGTGTGCCTTTACGTTCAAAAATAAAGACGATGGAAATCTATATCACTAGTTTTTTTATTATAAAAGATAACAAGACTTGTGGAAGTCCATGCAAGAGATCCTTGTTCAGCAGTGGATGTCTTTTGCTTGATAAGAATTGGCTTGCAAAGTTTCCGTTAAAATATTATGTAATTTCACGGGGCTCAAAGAATTCTATTTATATTATTCTTCGAGTTTGATAGGTTGAATAAGATTGTATCAATGGGATATCGTCAAGATACTCTTAAAAATATACTTTATATCTTGTACCTTCGACTGAGTAAGCGCCACCGTTGAAATAATGCGACAATGACCTTCGCTTCCTGAATAAAATCAAGCCTATAACAGCTGTTGTTAACACGACAGCGAACGCAACGATATAAATCCAGTATTGAGACCTGAAAGAAGATTAACATAAACAATATTACATATTTACTATAATTTCTTTGAGAATAAGTCCATCCATCTAATATTATTTCTTGAATTCAATATCGTTAAAAATGGTGTACAAAAATCTGAAATAATATTTTTGTGTACATACGACGTAATCATAGTTGTTAATATATTTTTTAAATGAATAAAAACAAATACATTTTAAATCTCAGCTTCTGCAATAGGCACAAAGGATAAGACCTGGAGAAGGCCGTAATATAATTTTAATATAGGAAAAAACATGCCAATGGCTTTTTCAAAAACCTGATATCACGTGAACGAAATCGCAAGCAAAAGATTAAAACCTTATTATGGATATTTCTAATATTAATAACATTAAAATAGATGTCTCGGTTACGCACTATTTGTAATGTCAAGTTCTCGTTATACTTACCAGTTACTTTTCGTAGAGTTTATTAAGGAACTACTTTCGTTAATTTCAGTACTATTTTGAGGTTCGATAATACTCTCATCTTCATTCACCTTCACAGTAACAGCCTCACTTTCAATTGGGTAATCAGTTACTGCGTCAATTTCACCATAAGGTATGCTAGGAAAGAATTTACTTGAAAGGTTATTATTTGTCAATTCAGTGGTAGTTTTCCAATCATTTCCTTTCGTAACACAAACAATATGGTCACATTCCAAGTCGTCTTCAGAACAGTTTCTGTGACAGTTACAATCACTACCCTTTTTTGTAACATACTTTGCTTCAAAAGGAACTTCACAACTGCACATATCTGGTGCTATACATGTTCCGTTACATCCCTTACATTCAGGAATGCAAAGCGATTCGTTGAAAAAATCAAATAAATTTTCTGTATCTAATTTGTAACCTTCAAAACATTGACAAACATTCGGCGCTATGCAGGTACCATTGCCACAAGCTTTGTCACAATAGGGTTCACAATCACCCAATTCACTTTTACTCCAGCCTTCTAAACATTCACAGATTCCTGGTTTTATACATGTACCGTTCGGACAACCATTAGAACAATGAGGTGCACATGTTCCATTCACTGTAATTTCATACAGAGCGTTACATTGGCAAATATTTGGAGCAACGCACATACCACCTTCGCCGCAACTACGACTACATAGAGGTTCACATGCACCGTCGTCGTCACTATTTTTATGCCATCCAAAGTCACAGGAGCAATTTTCGGGACCAACGCAAGTACCGTGGAGACATTCGTTTGAACAATAAGGAACACAGGTTCCATTTTCTTTCTTGTAACCGCTGTTGCATTCACAAAAATTTGTGCTAGTGCATATACCACCTGCACCGCAATCGAAATTACACACTGGCTCACATGTATTATTCTCTGCATTGAGCTTCCATCCATCATTACAAGTACAAATAAGCGGGCTAAAACAAGTTCCATGAACACATCCACTATGGCAAGCAGGAATACAGGATCCATTTTCTGATTTTTCATATCCATGGTGACAACCGCAAACATTTGGACCATTACATGTGCCACCTACGCCACAATCAAAATCACAAACGGGTAAGCAAACCTCGTCTTCTGAATTTTTTTTGTACCCATCGATACAAGTGCAGTTTTCGGGGCCGACACAAATTCCATGGAGACATCCACTTGAGCAATGAGGTATACACGTTCCGTTTTCCGCCTTTTCGTAACCAAGGAAGCAATCGCAAACATTGGGCGCTACACAACTTCCCCCTCCACAATCAATGTCGCATCGTGGTACACAAACATTTTCTTTTTTATACCAACCATCATCACAGCTGCAGTTTTCTGGACTCACACAAGTTCCATGAGCGCATCCATTAGAACAGTAGGGAAGGCAAAGGTTGTTTTCAGTTTTTCTAAATCCAACAAGGCATTCGCATGTATCTGGTGCGATACACGTTGCGTTGACACACGGCTCAGTACAAAGAGGTTCACAAGTGTCATTTTGCAATTGGTATCCGAAATCACATTGGCACTTATCTGGCTCTATACATTTTCCGTGACCACAGCCCTTAACACATACAGGATTACATATGTGGTTTTCTAACTGATATCCTGCGAAACAGGCGCATTCACCCGGTATTCTGCAAAAGCCATTTTTGCATGATGGTCTGCAGATAGGTTCACATTGGATCCTGGAAGATAAAATAAAATATGGGGATTTTCTCTTAATTTAAAGTCGGAAGAGTTATCAAAAACAATTATAAACTTACGAGCTAAAACCGTTTTCAACTTGGTAATATCCAAAACAACACTCGCTCCTAGTTTCCACGGCGTTTCTCTGAAAACATAATATGAACTATTTTAACTGCTTTCTTGAGTGTTTGCACGAATGTAGCTGCTTGTACTTGATACGTAGTTATGTTTAGATCATACTTTATATTCGTATCTCTAAGAGCACAAAAACCAATACCTACTATCGCTTCGTACAACGATCGTACATCGTTCCGTGTAAAGGAAGTTCAGAGCAGAGCCAGCTGCGGTAATCCCTAAAAATGATTGCATCAATATAACAATCGCAATGACCTCTGATTTGGAGAATTAATATACATACATAATACAATAGCGGGAGAGTACCAGACAATCAGAGGTCATTGCGATTGTTACACTGATGCAATCGTTTTTAGAGAATACGCCAGCTGGTTATGCATGTGTATGCATATGGGAATGTTGAGGCACGGACTTACCGGCACTGTTCTCACAGCTTGGTACGAACGGGTGCGATATTTAGTGCAACGGAAGAAACAATGGCCGTTATAAGATTCCCTATACGTTTGGACGTACGTCTGCCGCACCCAGCGTAATAAACTGAAACAAATAAACCATACCAGGAAATTGAAATGCTATGTAAATAGGAACGACCAATAGCATGATCAGATTTTAAAAACTTTATGAAAATGTATGAAAGACTTCCTATCGTTCGTATTGTATCGTATAAAATTAAAAGATTAAAAAAAAATCATATAGCACTTTATCAGATGAGCATTTTCAAATGCACACAAGTAAAGCATAAGTCAGTAATGGAACCTCCATGTTTTAGGTTAACAGTCTTGATAATAATTAAAAAAAAAAACTGACTAGTGCAATGTACCAAAAGAAAGGGTAATGATTCCAGCAGTAATATGTAAAACCTATTTTTTAACCCCTATCAGAATTTCAATATACATATTATGTACCTATTATCGAAAAATTAATTATACGTTGAAAAATATTTACTTTAATACTTTGGTAACTGTGATGGTTGGCCTTTGTGGTGGGGCGACCATAAAGCTATCTGTAAGCTGTATTTGGTAAAGTTAACAGACTGGAAAGCTGATTCACAATTTTTCTTTAACCCTTTAATAGGCTTAGGAACATCAAATTACAGAAAATAAAGTACCGCCTTCAATATTACCTTGGTCAGCCAATGTAAGCTTGAAGGCCGGATTTTGGTTCGAAATTTTAAAACCAAACCTATATCAATAGAGATAAGAATGCTTGCCTTTTGGTTAAGGTTGGTACTCACTTAACTCTTCTGGTACATATTTGGCAATCCGCATAAGACAGAAATGCAATCACTACATACGCACTGACACTAAATATTGTGGCTGACGAAAACATTTTGTATAACCATTATTATTAAGGCGTATTTATATTCGCGCCAGTATCGCTCGTGGCACAATGACAATTATTCATTCAGAACATTACTCTATATCGGGAATTTTTCCGCCTACTCTTTTTTATCAATAGGATGGCCAATTTTATTTATTTATTGGCAAGTTAGTCCTTAATTGCGTATTTACGAGGACATCAATGACGATTCACTCAAAACCTGTAGACGGAACGTGTAGAGAGTAGATAATATAATAGCTTAATTTTATAAATGCCTAAAAGCAACTCATTCCTGATATCTTTGGCTACTTTGCGATACTCCTACCACGTTTTAATTAAGGTCTCAGCATACGTAACGGGAAAAAACCCGGACGGGCCGGCAACGGGACGTGCTCGTTCATAACGTGAACGTAGTTTAAAACATACGTACCAGGACGGTGACGATCATTAAGCGTGCTAGTGTTGGACCCTAATTCACCTCGCAATTACCGTCACGTATATTTTGTTGCTATATTTTTGAATGCAACAATGTCAAGAAATCGTTCCGTCCACGTCCCGTCCCATACGGGACGAGAAAAAACACGATACATATGCCGCGACCTTTACTCAAATAATATTGGCAGATACTAACTAGACTAGTGCCCGTAAGAACATCCGCGTGGATTTATGTTTTTAAAAAATCATTCGCGAACTGTTTAATTTTTCGGAAAGTATCCTGTGATTGATGGACAAACCAGCAAACAAATTTACTTTCACATAATAATATTAAAAAGGATATTCCGACGTCTCGTGCACACAAATATTTGTGACGCAGTTGTGTTATAATATGGCACCGTGCCGTTATAATTTTGTCACCCTATTAATCGCAAAATGATAGGTAGTCTCAACTCTCATATGAGATACATTCCGATTAATCGGACTGCAGGCGTATAATACGTACATATATGAAACATCCGCTCGACGATAATAATAATATATGCAGAATCGTACAATGAATAATACTCCTTCAGTTCCACATATAAATATTTTAGACAATAATTGAATACTAGAAATAAAAAAGGGTCTAAGTGCCAAAAATTTCGTTCCGGTTTTTATTACTTTATTATGTAGTATGTTCCCTCGCTAATAACCTAAAATAAGAACTAAACGACTGGCGTTGAACGAAAGAATTTTATTGTAATAATAACCATGTGAAGTTTAAAATAAAAGAAACATGTTGTTAAAATGATTTATTAATTGAAACAAAAAATGCCTGCTCTTTTTTGTTTTGGCACTTAGACCCTTTCTTATTTCTAGTATTCAATTTATTGGTAGACTAATTAAATGCGTCTCATAGAGGATTCCAGTCCAGGGGTTCAGAATCATGTAAACTTTAAGAATTGTAATAGACAGAGTCGAGTCGGCTGCATAGAATCTATATTTTCAGATATTTATATGTTTTTGAGAGAAAGCCTGAGCTTAACGACACTCAATGATGCAAACCACTACTGCACTGTGGTCTAGGTTGGCGAATGCTTACCTAAAAGATGCCTATTCATTCTTGCCTTGAAGTATTAAAATTATACGTCTTTTCTTAGATAAATTGTACTATTCGTCTGTCACCAGAGACAACTTGTGGCACGGGTGATTTTTCTTGCTCGTTATTAATTCAATATTCTGATACACGAGTTTTGACTTTTGCTTTTCATGTACCTATTCGTAGTCTTCTAAAATATACAAAAGGAAAAGGTGATTGACTGACTGAACACACAGCTCAAAAAACTAGACGGATCGGGCTGTTTGGCATAGCTGTTACGAGTATGACATATGCATTATCTAAAAAAGGATTTTTAAAAATTCCACACCGAAGGGAATAAAATAGGGGTTTAAAAAATCGAACTTCACGAGAGTGAAGCCACGGGAAAAGGCTATTTAGATATACACAGTTTATCTCATTAAAAATACCACACGGCAAATGGTTAATTTCCATCGCCATCCCGCTTTGGTCTCGTTCCGGCTCGACCACAATTCGTTTTATCATTCGCTTTCGAACTACAAAACAGAGGCTTTGTGCGTCGCCATGCGTCCCATTGTGAAAGTAATTAAAAACTTCAACCGACCTGACGTCTGTTTTCGACGCCGTCTGGTTGCAGAATGCAAGCAATTAACCGTGCACCCGCCGCCCAGCAAGCTATGGTTTGTGAACTATAAATATTATTATAATATTTATTATTTGTACTTTGTTTGAGGACCAGCTGCGGTATTCTCTACTTTTGGCATTTCCACTGGCTATTGCGAAACAATAGCATCTTAAATCCTTATTTCGTTATACATACTTACAAAATGCGGGTTTGATAGTTCTTAGTCGCCAACTTTCAATAGCCCCTGAATAGCCGTAGGGCTTGCCCTGCATTTTCCATTCCTGAAAAGAAATGGAGAATTCATTCCTGTAGAGGAATGGAAAATGCAGTGCAGGTATCACTTAAACCGTCTGAAATTTTTTCACATAGGTACTGTGAATACGCCCTCTTCAGAAGTTTTATTTTGAAGCGGACAGGTCCAGCGTCGGAATTCGATAACGATTTTTCCAGAAAATTGAGCTCTCACACATTTACCGTAACATATATACTAATTACTAATACAATGCTTGTCTTGATGTGGACCCAAACAATTTTTGCAATGCATAACTTCTGCAGCAAGAAATGGAATGGAATATTCCGATTAGAATATAATATTAATTAATCTTCCACTGATTCGGTAATTCCAAAGGAAATGGTTGATATTACGCGCAGGTTTCATTACGTACGGAATAAATTGATGAAAAATTGTACAAATATTGATACAACAAAGATTATGATTAAATTTCAGAATTCTAGGCATAGGTACTTTATTCAGGTTCATATTATCGATATTGAAAATCTACTCAGAGACCTATTATAGCGGAGAGCGGTTGCCAAATTTTTATAGAAACTGAATATTTGATACTTGATCAAAATGCTAGAAATTGTAAAGAGCATATTGCATATGTATGGAAAAGCATAGAGTAAGTGCTAAAATAAGATTTGATTGACTTATGGTTAAAAACTGGCATCCTATCAGAACGTTTTTAGATAACAATACTTCGCATTGCGGAACAGTATAACCCGCCTCAGCATCATTTCCTACTTGAATGAAATGTCCGTCGTTCAAATCTGAAACAGCAAATTTTTGTCTCATTATTTGCATAACAGCAAAAATTCCACAGAATCCTTCACTTGCATCAAATAGCCAACTTTCCCAATTCAACCGCTGAATTTAGATCAGTTTGTTTGCTTAATTAAAAACATCCCGCCCACGGAAACGGCTTATAGCCTAATAAAGTCGCTAAAACCTTGTAAATAGGTGTTTTGTTTAAGGTAAAAGAGACTAGGATATTGCCACCATCATTTTTGTTGCTTTGAACTTATTTATCCAAGTATCTCACTTTTATACCTATTAAAGTTCTTTTGGTATCACTTTTATCCCAACTTCAATAGATGGGGCTAAACTATAAGACAATCGTGTTTTCTCTCGAAGAAATAGAACATAGTTTAGACTGGAATACTTCAGAAAATTTTACGCGATTCGATATTATATCTGTCGTAAAACCGAAAAAGAATGTAAATAATAATTTTAGTAAACAAAGGTTTTTGTTAGATAATAGGAAACACTACTTTACCGAGTCCCATAGACAAGGAAGCTATAATGCACTAGAACCAGATAAAGGTTACAATAACTCAAGTTCATTCTACAGTACTCCTGAGGATCCTCCGGTGTCGGAGTGAAAAGTGCGAAGAGTTTGTCTTGGGAGATGCTTAGTGGTTGATTCTGAATGGATTTTTTATCTGTACCTCACAGATTTATCAGTATTAGGCATATCAAAGTAAGCTTGTTGTTCCATATTCTAAAGACTGGAATAAGTAACTATTGATAAAAATCGATGCGACCTTTACATTTTCTTACAAATGCCTGTATTGTCATGAAACCCTGGGCCCACCAAATTATTTTCAATCCAAACGGAAATCTCTGTATCGTCAGCAAAGTTTCCATCCTAGCGGTAGAGATCGATAAACGTAAATAATATTATTTCTTAACAAACATCGTTTGGGCCCTAAAGGTTGTATGGAAATTAATAGTCATACAAATATCTTTTCTAAATCAGAACAGCTTATATTTTCTACATTTATGACAAGCTCCATTCCATTTGTTTCTACATACGAAATATCACACGAGATGACATGAATACTATTACCGAATTAATTAAAAACTTCCATCTTCTCTACGTTGCGGGACGTCTGTTCTTGACGGTGTCTGTCCGCAGAATGACAAAATAGCAGCATTTCATTCCCTGCGCGGTTACCTGTGCTTGTTGGACGGCCACATTAATAAATGGCTCTACGATGCCAACTAAGAAATATTGCAAACTTGCAAAATTATTATAAATATGATACTATTTGAATATTATGTCTTAAAAATAGCAATAGCCGTAATCAGTACATAAAAAAACAGATCAACAAATAAATAGATTAGCCAAAGGGAAAGTTAGCAATTGGAAAGTATACATCACGTGAAATTCTAAAATCTAAAGATGCTAAATATCGCAAATCTAGTCATAATTCGAAATTAAAAAAAGTAGAAAAAGATATTATATTATGTTTGTGAGTGGAAATTTTAAGTAAACATGCTGTTATCTTTGGAAAATTCCCATTTGAAAGGAAAACTTAGTTAGATTTTTAACCAAGCTCAGCCAAAGAAATTTTTCAATAAACCGGGATCTTCTCTTGATCTCACGTACTTACGAGTATACAGGTTAGGTTATGAGGAATTCAGCCTCGGTCTCCGTTATTAGACCGTTCCCCTTCATGAGAAATTAATATCACTCGCGGAAGTCTTAGAAGAAATGTAGCGTTTTGAATGTGGCCCTAGTGTTGAAAAAGTTTTTTCCAACTCTATTCAATTACAATTGATTTCAGAGTTATAGACATCGTCATTTCAATATTGTAGGCACAAAACACATAAATATGGTTATTTACAGTATGTTTTTAGCTTTAAGGGAACTAAGCTAAGAACTCTGCCCACATACCGCTAATCTAATCGCTGCGTATTCGATCGATTTCTTGGACAATCAATAGATATAATATGCAACTAGCTGATGCCCGCGACTTCGACCGAGTGGATTTAGTTATTAAAAATCCCGCGGGAACTCTTTGATTTTCCGGAATACAAAGTAGCGTACATCACTCTCCATGTCCTTACCTATACCCATCAGGCCAATCAAACAAACACACTTTCGCATTTATAATATTAGTAAGGAAGGATGGCACACTATGATATAAAATATGGCGCATAGATTTCTTGTTGGATTCTAATTCTACATGCTTGTATCTAGCGGCACCATAATACGAAGTTACAGTCAAAGCTAAATACGTGTATAGGTATAGAATTGCCTTTGAGATAATGTTAGTAAAAGTGAATGAAACAAAAACAGTACGAAATGAAATGTTCCTAATAATGCTAACAATACCGGCAATAAGCCCGCGTGGAATAAGGGAAGGCAAGGAGAATCGCCGGCAGCTAATTGTGAGCTTTGCCAAAGACCCGTTGAGACGTGAGGAGAATACAGTGCGAAGGTTTCCGACGAAGGAGGAAAATTTAAAGACATCCTTGCAGTTCAAGTTTTTCATTTCAAACAGTCGATCGCTACCGAGATATGTGTCATAATTGTGCAAAAGTTTTGCAAGTATTGGTCGAGAGATTATCTTTTTAACTTTGTTAAAATACGTCTTATTTTCGATTTCATTTTATGTTAGGAAAATTACGAAAAATGATACGATGTCGCATAGTTTTTTACATTACCTAATGCATTTGAATCGATTGGTTATGTAGTCTAAACTATTGAGAGAAAAACAATTCAACAATTACTGTTAAACTACTAAATATTATGTTACGGCTTCGGGACGTTTACTGTATGGATCATAGAAAGCTTCTTTCCTAAGTTTCCATCTTGAAAAACTGATAATGTCAGTAGACTTCATCGTTTTAACTTAAATAATTATAAGACTTTCGATTAGCTCAGGATGTCTTTATGAAAGGAGCGGATAGTCAAAGTTAAGGTCTCAAAAAAAGGTCTCTGAGATTTTTCGGTAGGTACATGGGAAGATGAGAGGCCTTAATTCCAAGTCCAAATTAGTTTTGCACTACATGGCTAACAAAAGAAACATTTCTGAATGATCAAGACGTCATGTAACGTCATGGAATTCGGTTACTGGGTCACAGCTTTGTCTCCTAAGTCCTATTTAAACTGGGAAATGAGAACGTCATTAGACGATGTGGTTTTTGAATGGTGGCTTCATTAGGTAGAGACGAAATTTTTTCTCTTTTTAACTGGTTTTCATTAAATTTTAACGAAAATTTTAAAATGTTAATCTTGAGAAATACATATTTTCTTACAGAATATTAATACATCGTTAGTGAATTGCGCCTTATAGTGGTCGCTTGCGTCTTTGTCTACATTAAAGTTTAAGTCATTATTCAAGACCGACCCACAGCTATAATCAAGCTATAATCATGCTAACTTTAATATCCCCTTTAACTGTTGTTCTGGTTGAATTTTGGAAAAACTCCAATAGTCGCACGTTTGTAATAATCTACTTCCCGCCCTTGTATCACAATGGTGTACCTATTAGTATCGTCATCGTCTCAACAGAAGCCTACAATTGGACATCATATTTTACTTGCAAAGGTCGTCACAGAACACGATATTGCGTCGCTTGTAACTCGCAGTTACAGTCAAGTATACCAGAAAGATTTTCCTTGTATAAGCGAATGTTTGATATGAATCGATCGTTAATATTCCAGGATGTCTGATTCTGAACGATTGCCTCGCTCACGGGGCTTAAGCAGAGGGTCGTGAATGGAGCAATCAAAGTGCTTTCGAACTTCGCCTCGCTGGATTGATCAGTTGAAATCGAAATGCGACTCGTAGGGAGCCGGTGACACTCAAATTGCGGGCTTTAAAATCACACTAATATTATAAAAGCGACAGTTTGTGTGTGTGTGTGTGTAAGTTTATAACTCCTTCACGTCGCAACGAATGAACCGATTGGCTGTAAAGATAGCTCATACCCAAATTAAAAAGTTCACGTGAGGATCAAAAAAACCTTAGATATAGTTAAAATATTAAGCTTATCCAAGCTCCATACAAAATCGCCCAATTTCCTTTGTTTGTATTCGACGAGACCTCCGTCCTCTGTGAAACTTGCGACTCAACAGTTGAATCAAATTTAGATATTAAGACCCAATTTCCAACATTCAGCAGGCAATTTGTAAATTGAAATCTGTTAACGGGTATGAAACTCTGTGTAACTGACCTTATGTTTCTGTGAAAGGCGATTAGCTATCCATTTGCACAAACTGGACTTATACATATAACTATGTATATTTTCCAAGTAACATTTAAACACTATGTACACTGTACAGTGTTTTAATATTACTAGCTCCGTTCTGCTTTTCTTCTCTGGTCTTTACTTTCCCCTTTCTGGTTGCTACTTTACTAAATTTCCCTTGTGAAACTTTTTTATCCCGGGATAAAAGGACCATCTAATTGCTTTTTAAGGCGTAGTTGTCTTAAAGCGTTAGCTGACCTTGAAATAAAGACAAAGTGTATGTTTATTTACTAGTATCTACGCGGCATCGTACCGGGATGAAAAATAATTAAGGTGGTTACTAGCTTCGGCCAAATCATCTCACTAGACTAGACCAGACAGAATTTAGGTAAAATAGTTTCTAATAAGAGGAAAAAAGACGTCTTCAGCAGCAATTTTGACTTTCAAAAGGAAAACTTGCAATATAACCAGGAATGGGGCAAACTTGTGAAACTGAACTTCCCAACTTTATAATTATGCATTTGACTCGAAACTTCAAGTTAGATACTTGCAACTGTGTAAAAGTGTAATTATCTTTTCCATCTCCGTCCGGATTTGATGCTCAATTTGAACAAAACATCATTAGTATCCACTTTTTCACACTAAAATTATAAAGGCTAAAGTTTTGTTTGTAAGTGTGAGTGTGTGTGTGTGTGTGTGTGTGTGAATGATTGTTACTCCTTCGCGGCGCAACGAATGAACCGATTTGGCTGCAAATGAAAACTGATCATACTCAGGATTAGCACATTTTATCCCGGAATATGAATATTTTGATACAACGGCTAGAAGAGAATAGAATAGAATAGAAATATTATTTATTCAAATAAACTTTTACAAGTGCTTTTAAATAATTTTGGCTAATTTGAACATCGAGAAAAACATTTCGCTTATGGATTACATACATCAAATTCAATCCATAAATGTACAAAAAAGGGCATTTAAATACTTAAATGCCCTTTTTTTATAGAGTTTAACTTCTGAAAATTCAACATCTTTATGCTATGTTAAATATACTTTAACATAGCATAAAGATGTTGAATTTTCAGAAGTTAAACTCTATAGGTTTCTATGAGAAATTCAGCAGGCGCGGGAGATTGCTAAGCTGCATATAAAAAGCCATAAAATGCCATTTAATGCTGTCGGCTGCAATTTCACCTTTAAACACCACTGTCAAAACTATGCCCCGCGTCTAACTAATCCCAATATTAAACGTCAACAACGCGTAATAGACATTCGAGATGATAATGAACAAAGTTACCCCACACCGCTCCGAGCCAGCATTAGCGGTCTGCTAACGAGGGTCACAGTGAACTGTGCGAGGTGTGTAATTATATTAGTGTGCTGAGGTTACCTCTGCGACTGACAGCCCATTTGTTTACCGTTCGTGGTAGGTAACGCATTGTTTTGCGCCACACTTAATGGGCATATCTTCATAACTAGGCAAATGGAGGAACCAAATCTTCCTGGATCTTCCTAAAAGACACGAGCTTATTCAAGAAATGTAGCAAAATTTTTTGTGGGAGGCTTTGGCTGTGGCTAGTTACCACCAGCCTACCGTCAAAGACGTGCCGCCAAGCGATTTAGCGTTCCGGCACTATGGCGTGTAGAAACCAATTAGGGGTATAGGTTGAATTCAGGTCACCCGCTAGCTTGCTATTTACAGTACAAATTGTTATTTGGTTTAATTCTTCGACTGCCTCAAAACATTCGCGACCAAATAACTTTGTTTTTAAAGGATTAGGTACTGTTGCTTTGAACAAACTGTATTACATAGTCACGTCATTTTACTTTTCTTCCGAACTATCGGGTCTTATTTACCAATAGCTTATGCCCACGATTTCGTTTGTATGGATGTAAGTTTTTAAAAATGCCGTGCGCACACTTTGTTAAATTAAAACACACTCAGGTCCTCAATTGTACCTATCCAAGGTATGCAAAAAATTACGTTGATCCATTGTTCCGTTGCTTTGATTAAAGGACAAACCAAACAAACACTTTCGTATTTATAATATTGATTAATTAGCATTAAACCCAAAAAAAATATGGCTTGTCAAATCAACTCTTAAATGTTCATGTGGAAACTAATAGGGAAAAATTAATGTATACTATAAGCCCTCTAGGGCTACTAAGCACGGCAGGCGAAAAAGAATATTAGCCAAGCTGAACTTAACTTATATTCTCCTCTCCCCTCCCAATAAGCGGAAAGCTTGTGCTAGGAGAGGACACGACAATAGTGCAACAGGTCGGGGTCGAATCCGCGAACTTTCAGTTTTCAGTCCGCACCTTAACCGTTGGGCTATTGAGGCTTTATTATTGAGGTTTTCTGTTTGCTTCGTGTCCCAAACTTACCGCTTTTTGTGGCCAGGCAACTAATTTTATTTATTGAAATTATCATGATAACGTTAGGACCAATAATATTATGTATTCGAATTACATTCAAGCTTGTATAAAGTTTGTGAATGTAAGCGACAAAGCTTCAGGGTTCAACGTTAATTCTCGGATGGAATCCCGGACAATAGATGGTTCCGGGACCATCGCCCATTGTGACTTCAAGATCGGAACATCGAAGGAAAATGAGTTCAGATCCTTTCAGTTACCTGCCTCAAGTATTTTGTTAGTTGGCAGAAATATTGTTGAAGTGGTTTTGATAATGATGTTTGTTTACCTATATGTGTTACATGCAAATGTATTGTTTTTTTTTTTTTCATTTAATATACAGGTGCATTAGAAAAATAATTCAATTTTATTCTTCATTATATTATTCTTCATTGTCGGATTTCATTATTCATTGACGGAGTTTGAAGTAACATCGACAAAAAAAATAAAAAAAAAAATACGCGTCGAATTGAGAATATCCACCTTTTTTGAAGTCGGTTAACAGATTAACACGAACTAATAATAAATGCAAAGGCCCTATCGCTAGTACCGATGTCCTCCAGACAACCTTTTGTAGAAGAATACTTTTTCGAATTCTGCTGTTCGTTAGTCTGGCTAAAACTCGAATCTGAAAAACTTTTTTTTTTGTTTTATTCGCTCTGATACAGGGTTGGTTTAAAAACAATTTAAAACCCAAAAGAGCAGCTGAAAAATTTGAAAAAATCAAAATTGGTAATTTTGTATAGGAATCATCAATCGACGTGCTAGTTCAGGACCGGGAGAATGACAGGTTACTTTTTATCCCGGAAAAGCAAAGAGTTCCCGCGGGATTGTAAAAACTAAATCCACGCGGATGAAATCGCCATCATCAGCTTGTCGTCAATACATAGAAAGTTACAAGACCAATCAAGAAATTAAAAACTTTCTCATTTTCGAAGCTATTAAGTATATTGCGCATCAAAAAGAAAACATTAAAAATGAACAGTCATCACTTCGCGTTAACGCAAAAAGTGAAATTAATAAAACCATTCAAGTCGACACGGCCGCCGAGTGGCTGCTTAATTAACAAAGGAATGATTAATTGCGTCAATTTATGAAATCAAACAGGAAAGCATTGCGAAAATTAAGAAAAATCTTTAGCATATCTCTTAATTTTACGAAAGCTCTAATTATTTCTTCAGTGAATTATATTATGATATATTATGACGTATTAGTTACTTTATTGCATAAAGAACGCATCGTAAGGAAACTTGGTCATCCTAGAGTTCTCCATAATGTAATCAAAAGTGTATAAAGTTTGCCAATATGCATTGGGTCAGCGTGGTCGACTATTTTCTGTAACTATTTTCTGTAACTCTTCTCAGTGAGGAGACCTGCGCGCAGTAACGAGCTGTCGATGCGTTGCTAACGATAATGATGACGCGAACGAAGTTGCGGGAAAGAGCTAGTCTATAGAAATATATGACAGTATGTTTCCTTGTTGGTTTGTCCTTCAATTATCCGCAACAGCTACAGATCGACGTGAGCTTTTAGTTTGGGTTTGAATTGTTGAAGACCTAGAGAGTGCCATAGATTAATTTTTGTCCCACAAAATCAAAGAGCTCTCCGGAATTTTTAAAAACTACATGAATTCACGCGGCTGCGCATCACCTAATAGGTGCACTATAAGAACTCCAGTAGACGGAATTGTGAAAGGAATACATACCTATAACAGTTTCTATACAAGAAGGAGCACCGTAACACGCTCTGAAACCCACAAGTGCTCCAATAACACGAAATACTCGAGACCAATTGTTAACGACACAAAGCCTCGTACTCAATGAAGCAATGGAAATCGGTTATGATCCCGAGTGGACGGCGAATTGAAAACCCGATGCTGCGACGAGAACGTGACGTCGAGAGGACTCCGGATGTTCTCGTCCCTACCAAATAATTCGTTAACACTGATGAGAGCCGTGTCACTAATTAAAACGTAAATACATCTATCCAATATCCTAATAAATAAGCCATGAAATTAGGAACTAGGCATGTTCTAGTAATGAGCCTAATGGATGGAACTGTTGAAGGACTGAACGGTCGACGGATCGATATTCGTACCACTATTGTCGTACCCAATTCTAACACATGCTTTACACTTATTTGAAGGAGAGATGTTGAGGATTTTCAAAAGGTCAAGTTCAGCTAGGCTAATATGCTTATAATATTATAATATTATGATATAGCTAAAATTATACTTTATCAAGAACGTACGCTATACGGCGTTACGCCGCCGTCAACCTCATGGGTCAAAGTCACGTATCTGCCATATAACAACAATAAAAAAAATTATTCACACGCTCTATTTATATCGTAAAGTGGCTATCACGAGTCCTATAGAACGCCTATAAATTCCAGCTTCCAAAACTAAGTTTGTTAAAAAAGGCTCTACAATAACCTCTTAGCACATGGTATAATGGACAAGATGGTGGCGTACCGTGTCATACGTGTATTGTGACAGCAAATACTTTAAAGTTTGAAAGCCAAACTTTCCGCCTCTGCCCGTTAAATGACTTTCATTTCCATGAAACTTTTACAATATCAATATTTTGTTGAAGCACGTACAGCGTCGGTAAACCGGCGTTATTTGAGTTTCAATGTAGTTTGCTTTTGTATTATATTTTTAAATTTTTGTTCGGTTTTTGGGGCTTTCTGCCCGTGTTACAGAGTTTTTGAATATAACGTAGGCTGGCTAAACACGTTCATATACGTTTAGGAGCTTGATACTTGATTTTCTTTTTATACCTGCGTTGTATGCCGATCAGTAACAGGACATAATAAAATATAGTACTTAATAAAAAATTACAAGACCGTTTTTTCGAGAAAAATTTCTTTAATTGAAAAAAAATACTGAAACACTGTGCTGAAATAGATATTATTTTTTATTATTTTTTTAATTCAAAATGATTTCTTATGGCTATTATTTGATTTGATTTTAATTTTTAAATTCGATGATATTACTGAAAGAAAGAATAGGTAATTTTATGTTTTGGCGGATTACAACATAAAAATATTTTTTCTTTCAGTATTTTTTTTAACGGTGAATTTGAGTCTAGTTTCGCGTCCTTTTGTTTTTATGACTGGGCACATTGTAGCACATTGACCGGCAGAGAAGGCTTAGATAAGCAGACGACGCATAGATAACGTAAATCGTTGGACATAGAGATTTGAACAGAGAAATAGGAAAAGTAAACAAGTGAATATTCTGTATTTGTACCCGTATAAAAATATACACGTAAATATATCTCGCTAAAATACACTAAAATATCTATTTCAGTCCATATTTGGTGCAAACATGTTCAAATGTTTAGCCACTTATTAACTACGTACCTACTATGAGCGAAGTGTCATAGTAGAGAGATTTCCCAGAGGAAAACTATTACACCTGAGTTTGTTGGTTGCAAACATGTCCAAATATTTGATGAACGTCCACTCTCGATGATAAAGCGCTTACCGCGAATCGCTCCAGAGAATATCGACTGCATTTTCATAATTTTTAATTGAAACTTGATTGCGCTTTTACCTGTATTTTGTGATAAAGTTTAAAACGCAATATGAGTAAGAATTTTCTTCATTTTTACTAAAATGCGTTTAATTTTTTGGTTTACCAACAGCTTAGGTACATTATATTGAATTATCATATTTAACGGTTACAATTTTAACAAAATAATTTAACTAAAATGATAAAACACTGCAAATAAATATAAAGTGACCAGTTTTCTTTTTTCATTACAATCCTTGTACTGAATAAGTAAATAATGTAGTCTAAGGAACTGTTTAACTTTAAGATAAGTCTCGACCTACTTATGGCATCCATAGAAATTCTTACTGATAGATTTCTTATCGGAATTTTAAAAATATTTTTGGAAGCATATGGTGGAGAGTCTGACGTAAAATTTCCGGATACCGAAGCGAAAATTAAATTACTGTGGATTAAAAGACAAAAGTTTCAAGTATAGCATCGGAGGTTTTAATCAAAGGTTGAACTTAAGTCTTTCAGTTCAACAACCGAGCCCGGCGTTGGATTCGCTTGTGCAACCAACAATAGACGTCAACGTAGAGGTCGCTATTGTGAGCGCCCTGCCCGGGATGGGTCGTAGCAGCGCAGAGCTTTGTCATACTACCTCCAGTTCCAGGGAAAATCGATCTGTTGTTCCTAAAATAGACCAGAAGCTCTGGTACCTATCTATACCGTTTCAACGTAACGTTTACTCCTGGTAAGTTAAGCTAGACATTCATTCGATTCATTCGAATAGTGATTCGAAGAAGTGATAGAGATTTTAATTAGTAACGTAAAAAAATTGCCATTTCATGCTCTATGAAATGAAAACTAAATTAAAACTGAGATTTTTATTTTATTTAGAAACTTTTAGATGCATTTTTTTTAAATCGGGATTTCTGAGAAACGCGTTTTGTTGAGTTTTACAAACAGGAGCCGCGTTCAGTTCGTTTCAGCCTTAAATCTACTCAGTCCATTACTTGTTTTAAGGCACACATTCCATAAAATCCGCGTCCCTTACCGCCACCTTTTAGGGCTCTAACACGCACACACACACAATATGACCCCTTTTATGTGCAGCTATTAGAGATAAGGCCACGTGGAAATGACTGAAATCTTCGTCAAGGGCGGACTTTACGACTTTAATGGGAACAAAGGGAGGCAGTCGCACTCTGTTGTTCAGGGACTTTAGGCAGGATAATGACGGGATGCCTGAAACAAACTCGTTTTCAACTGTCTAAAAATATGGCCTTTCACCTTGGCGCTATGGTTTTATAACTGGGAGGTCTAACCGATTTGCATGAATCTTTTTTTTAACGATACAAAAACTTTGCGAGATACTTCCATATAAACTTCGGGTTCTAACTCCTCAATCCTGAGGCTGCAGGAATTCTGCCCGCCTAAACTGTGGGGATGTAGGAAATGTCGATTGTGAATAGAAGAAGCGGACAAAGTCGCAGGCGTCCGCTAGTACGTATAATATAATCCTATTAGGAGTTGGTAAACCGGGCGGGCAGCTTCGTTGCTTAATAGTCAATGGCCACTTGCATTCAAAGGGCTCTTAGCACTGATAAGTACATACTTTGAAAACTGATAGCGACACTTGTAAAGTGAAGCCGAACTAAGTAGCATATTTTGTCCACAGAGTTGTGTTAGAGTCTCTCCTTTTAGCTAGGAGAATTTAAGGCTGAACTCTATAGACCACACTCTCACTCAGCTCAGACTCAAGACAGAGTTAAAACGAGACAGATTTATGTCAGAGCATAATTGTGTTGCGTTTTAACCTCTATCTTGAGTCTAAATAGGCATTTTATATAGACTAGCGTTTGACTTGCGATCTCACTTGATGTAAGTGAAGATGCAGCCTAAGATGGTGCGTGCTTGCTTAGAAAATGCCTTATATAAAAAATATGTGTGTAACCCACATACGCCATGCCTTAAAACCAGTGCAATTTTCACAGTAGCAAAAGTATTCAGCCGCTTTTCAGGGAACTTATTTCAATCAAAGTGATTTCAACTTACTGACATGAAAACAGAACTTCTGGAGAAAATGATTAATCTACTGTAATAAAAGTTAAATTAATTTAGAAGTAAAACATGTAATAACAAACTTCGGACGAAATATGAAGTGGAAACAACTTAGTAGAAAAGTCCTTCTACATTATTCTGTAATTTTCTGAGGATTTAATATATTATCATGGTTATTAAAGCTTGAAACAAAAACAACGCGACGGAAATATGTACAATGCGGCCCGTAAAAGTTGTTAAACAAGAAATATACGAAGTACACAAAGCGCGCTGAAGCGCTGAGGTTTTAATGATAACAAGTTAATCAGTTTTATTTACTTTCGGATGAGGATGAAAATCCTTACTATTTAAGTAATTTTGTAAATGGGAAATTGTGTTTATCGGTTGATTTGTTCTTCAATTGCGGAACGGAGCTTGTGGTGATTTTTTTACATGGATAAAGTTAAGGATATGAAGACTGTCAGAGGCGTGGGATAAAAAGTAGCCTTTGTCTAGGTAGAGCCTTAAAAGATTGCCTCTATCTACGTAGTAAATAAACAAAACACAGAAAAGACTGCAACTAGTTAACGAGAGTAAAGCCTTTGTGCATTGCCAAATAAAGCTGAGTTTAAATTGTTATAAAAAAATACGCTAGTTACTTCTCGCTCCACCCCATCCCTACAAATCCTTAGATAATAATTTGTACGTACACGAGTCCCGCGAATTTAGTGATTTCCTGCCGCGCAGTTACCGTCACGTCGTCGCCGCGTTGCGTTTGTTTCAAGCTTTAATACGAGCACAGGGGCCTTACTCCGGAGATCCTTGGCTCGTAAATTGGTTCTTATCTTTATTGCGGCGTTTACCTCAAATCTCATCTTAATGTTCATTCATTTGGGGAGACGACAAATATTAAGTAGTCGCTTAAGTGCATACAATTTATACATATCACAGTAAGTCACTAAAAAAAGATTGCCTCTACCACATTGATCCTGTAGTAGGGAAAAATAAAGATGATTTTTTTTTATTCAATGCAATATTTGACTGCGATCTCAACTGATGACGATGCAATGACGATGCAGTTTAAAATGGCAGAGGGCTAACTTGAAAGGGGTATAGCAGGGAAGGGATATGGCAGTGTATATAATGTATAAATACACATTCTGTGATAAGTATCTACCTATAATCTCATTGATCTGATGAGATCAATGGCTAGCGGAAGCCTCCGCTAGCCACTACTTACTACTCTACCAACTTACTCTTTCCGTACGGAACCCTAAAAGCGAGAACGAAATTTAAGTAAGCACTTATCAGACCCTTACTATATGCAGGATCACGTGCCGGCCTCCCAGCGACACACGCACTCGGGTAAGCATTTTTACACCATTGCACGAAGAAAATAATGCTCGTACACAAACAGGATGGCGGGTAAAAATAGTTTTGGTAATTTATTCACCATGCGACCTGTGATATGCAAATAAAATAGTCTGTTTTGCTTGCTTTAAACACCGATATACCGGGGTTTGAACGCGTAAACGACTTTTACTCGAATATTGGTTAATTTATTCATTCCAACAAAGTAACGTCAAACATGAGTGAAACTGACTGCAAAATCTATCGTCTCAAATTACTAAGTTGTAGTTATAATGGTTACACTTTTAGAAAATCAGTTTTAAGGATATTGAACTCTAAGGTTGTGGTGACACCCCTGTTGTCAAATCGGGTGTGGTGACACCCCTGTTGTCAAATCTGTCATTCGAACCTGTCAACGTCAAATATATATACTAATCTATGGTACCGAAAATTAAACGGATTACTTACTGCATTTTCCTGGATTTTTATTGCTATCAAGATTGCTATTATCCGCCAAACAATATGTGCCGAGTATTGCCGCCAAAGTGGTGACCTCCGACGTTCGACGCAAAAAGAATTAACACTGGTTGGAGCCCTATTACCCTATCGACGCCAGGGAGCGTGCCCCCGAATTGTTCGACCACATGTCTACACTAGTTTGTGGAGTCGCTGACTGATAGTGGACAAGCGATTGCAATCGCCCTCCGCTTCTTAGTGACAAGTGCTGCGCTACGTGCCTGGATACCCGCTTGGCTAACAGCTGGCCAACTGCTTGGCTATCTACTCCTTAGCCTGCCTGGATTGCATCTGGTTCCTGGTTGTCAATGTGTAGCTGGTGATATGTGCCTTGTGTTGTGAATAGTGATTCCTACTCCCATGTAAATAAAACAAACAACTTATAACTAAACTAAATTTAACACTTAACTAAACTTAACACTAAACTAGCATACTAAAGACTAACAAACTTTAATAAAACTCTATTCATAGTGTACTAAGGTAACATTGTATGTGTAAGAAATAACCCTTAATTGGTAAGTTAATTTCTATTTTATTTGCTAGGTTTTGTTATATCATTTTACAACGGTGGTCTGTTAGTTATCTTTTAAATTGTGTTTGTGTTTTTTTATACTTATCCTTAACTTAACATATTATTTTAGTTATTTAAAGATAGGTACTAATACTGGGAGAACTAGGTATAAATGTTAATACACCTTACGGTTTGAACGCTGGTTTTGTGGTTGTTTAGGGAATACACATAACTAAATAAAGATAATGGAGGAAGAACTGAAAAGACTTACGGAAGAGAATGCTGCTCTGCAAGCCCGCTTAGGAGAGAAATCTCAGGTTTGCAAAGTCTCTGCTAAAATTCCACCTTTCTGGGCACATAAGCCTATAATATGGTTTGCCACAGTGGAAGCTCAATTTGAAATAGCCGGCATAGTCACCGATAGTACAAAATATAGCTATGTACTCGGTCATCTAGAGCAAAAGTACTCGCAGGAGGTTGAGGATATTATTACCAATCCTCCCCCAGTCGGCCAAAGATATATAAAACTAAAAGAGGAGCTAATAAGACGCCTCTCAATGTCAGAGGAAGAGAGGGTGAGGCAGCTAATCTCAGATGAGGAACTTGGGGATCGCAAGCCGTCCCAGTTCCTAAGGCACCTGCGTTCATTAGCCGGATCAGCCTTGTCAGATGAGAATATCCTCCGGCAGTTATGGATGAGGCGACTTTCTCAACAGGTGCAGGTGGTAATTACCTCTCAGCTAGAGCTCCCCTTAGATAAAATGGCAGAGTTAGCAGATAGAGTCACAGAGCTTGTGAACCCTAAACAGGTTTTGGCCTGTGCTGCTCCACCTGCAACTACCTCTATGCTAGACACCTTAATGGAAAAGGTGGAAGAGCTTTCCAAACAGGTCGCAAGTTTGTCAACCTCACACAACGGGCGTTCCCGCAGTACTAGTAGAGCCAGACGTTACAGGCATTCAAGAGAAGGTACTCCTGCCGGACTTTGTTGGTATCATAAAAAATTCTCGGCTAAGGCCAGCAAGTGCGTTAAGCCTTGCAATTGGTCGGGAAATGTGACCAACAGTCAGTAAAGGCGGCATCTGACTGTTCTATAACTAGCTCCAGCCGTCGATTATTTGTAACAGACAAATGTTCTAAAATTCGTTATTTAATTGATACAGGATCAGACTTATGTTGTTACCCTCGACGCTTGATTAAAAATAATTTAACCTCTGCTGACTACAACCTCAGCGCTGCAAATGGGAGCACAATAAAAACGTATGGAACCATTCAGTTAGATTTAAACTTAGGATTAAGACGGTCCTTTAAATGGAATTTTATAATCGCGGATGTTGGACTACCAATAATTGGTTCTGACTTCTTAAGTTATTATAACCTATTACCAGACTGCCGCAACAAACGTGTCATAGATGGAAATACCAAACTGACTGTTTGTGCTGTTATTGCAAATACAGAAGAAAATAGCATAAAAGCTGTTTCTTCCAATCATACACCTTTTGCTGATGTACTTGCTGAGTTTTCTGACATAACACGACCACCAGGTTTACCAAGGTTCGTGAAGCACAACACTGTGCACTATATTAAAACAACAGAAGGCAGTCCGGTATCATGCAGACCACGACGATTAGCACCTCAAAAGCTCATCGCTGCAAAGAAAGAGTTTGAGAGCATGGTTCAATGTGGCACTGCACGTCCATCAAAAAGTTCATGGGCATCTCCCCTGCACATGACTACCAAAAAGGATAACACCTGGCGTCCATGTGGCGATTATCGCGCACTGAACGCCCGGACTATACCAGACAGGTACCCTGTGAGGCATATTAATGATTTTGCCAACAGCCTCTCTGGTGCTACTATTTTCAGCACCTTAGACTTGGTAAAAGCATATCATCAGATACCAGTCTATGAGGAAGACATCTCGAAGACAGCCATTGTTACCCCGTTTGGCCTCTTCGAATTCCCATTCATGACTTTTGGTTTGCGCAATGCTGGCCAAACCTTTCAGAGGTTTATCGATGAGGTCACACGGGGTCTCGATTTCTGTTTTCCATATATTGATGATGTATTAGTTTTCTCACCAGACGTTGAAAGCCACAAAGAACATCTCCGGATTCTTTTTAAACGTTTGCAAGACTACGGTGTGGTAATTAACCCATCCAAATGCGTTCTAGGAGCGAAAGAGGTACTCTTTCTGGGTTATGTCATCAATGCCCAAGGTACCCGTCCCCCTCAGGACCGTGTCAAAAACTTGCTGGATTTTCCACCACCTGAAACAGTGCAGGCCATGAGGAGATTCCTTGGCATGTTAAACTTCTATCGCAGGTTCATTCCTCATGCTGCACGGTTTCAGGCACCATTAATTGATGCTCTTGTATCAACAAACAGCAAAGGTGCAAAACCATTTCCATGGACACCTGAGCTGCTGAAACAGTTTGAACAGTGTAAGAAAAATCTGTGCGATGCAACACTTCTCCAGCATCCTGTAAACGGTGCAGAATTGGGTCTCTTTACCGATGCATCCAGTATACACATTGGGTCTTGCCTACAACAACAAGTGGATGGAGAATGGGTTCCTCTCGCATTCTTTAGCAAGAAACTTACTCCTAAACAGGCAGACTGGCCAGCCTACTATAGAGAACTTTTGGCGGTGTATGAAAGTGTACAACATTTCCGTCATATCCTCGAGGTTCAGCATTGCACAATCTACACTGATCATAAGCCGTTGTTGTACGCTTTCGTACAACGTCGGGAGAAACTTCCCCCCGCACAGCTTAATCAATTATCTTTCATCAGCCAGTTTAGCACTGATATTAAATACATTAAAGGCGAGGACAACGTGGTTGCTGACGCTCTATCGCGAATAGATGCCATTAGCCTTGAGCAAGAGTATGAAGCTCTTGCCAAAGCTCAGGAAGCTGACCAAGAGCTGCAACAACTTCTGCGCTCAAATTCAACCAGTCTGAAGTTGACAAGTATTAAATTACCTGGCACGGATGTAACTTTGGTTTGCGATGATTCAACAAGCAAATTGCGCCCGTACGTCCCGCCTAATGCTCGCCGTATGATTTTTTCAAAATTACACAATCTGAGCCATCCAGGTGCGAGAGCGACTATACGCCTCGTATCTGATCGTTATGTTTGGCCATCAGTAAAAAAAGATTGTCGAGAGTGGTCTCGCTCTTGTGATGCTTGCCAGCGTACCAAAGTGTCAAGACACAATTCTGCTCCGCTCGGCAATTTCGATACGCCGACTGGGCGATTTTTGCATGTCCACATGGACATAGTGGGACCTCTTCCCGTCTCGGACGAGTTTCGATATTGCCTAACGGCAATTGACAGAGTAACCCGGTGGCCAGAAGTTTGGCCTATGCGAACCGCCACGGCGGAGGAAGTTGCCTCCACCTTCACACGCGAGTGGGTTCCTCGTTTTGGCGTGCCTTCAGTCGTAACAACAGATCGTGGAGCTCAATTTGAGTCCGATCTGTTTCGCCGACTGTTGCACAGTTTCGCCAGCAAGCGAGTTCGCACCACAGCCTATCACCCTGCCGCAAACGGCATGATAGAACGTGTCCACCGACAGTTGAAAGCCTCTCTAATGTGCCATGGAGGTTCATGGACGAGCGCACTACCTTTAGTTCTTCTGGGAATGCGTTCAGCCTTTAAAGCAGACCTCAAGACTACTGCTTCAGAATTAGTATATGGGGAGACACTCCGCCTACCAGGAGAGATTATAGTTGAGGCCCTGGAACCACCCGGTTCTCAGGACTTAAGCGATTTTGTTGCACGATTGAGACATCATATGTCAAATATTCGACCGGTGCCTGCATCGCGGCATTCCCAACCTAAGTCTTTTCTGTTTAAGGACATAGACGAGTGTTCACATCTACTTTTAAGAGATGATGCTGTGCGACGTCCGTTACAACCTCCCTACACAGGCCCGTACAAAATTTTACAGAGGGCTACGGATAAGAAAACCGTCACCATTGATTGGAAAGGGAAACCAGTAGTGGTCACTATGGACCGGGTAAAGCCATACTTCATAGAAGAAGTACCCGTTTCAGACAGTCCGTCACTGGAACCACAGGAAGATCATCCAGTACCGGTGGAAGCCAGGACTCCTGAGACAAATTACAGGACCCGTTCAGGCCGTACGGTGCATTTTAAAAAACCTTTTAATATGTAGTTAATTTTCTTTTGTATTCGTCTCTTATTATAATAATTTTTTTTGTACTCATTTTTTCTCCGTGGGGGGGTGGTGTGGTGACACCCCTGTTGTCAAATCGGGTGTGGTGACACCCCTGTTGTCAAATCTGTCATTCGAACCTGTCAACGTCAAATATATATACTAATCTATGGTACCGAAAATTAAACGGATTACTTACTGCATTTTCCTGGATTTTTATTGCTATCAAGATTGCTATTATCCGCCAAACAATATGTGCCGAGTATTGCCGCCAAAAGGTCACATTCAAATTGCTGGCAATTGCTATTTGGCAAAAAAATTTCATTCAGATAATAAGTGGGTATTAGGTAAAGGTGATCGCATATAACGAGAAGACACAGGTGCCTATAGCTACAAGAGCTGAGATTTTCCAAAACTGAAAATGCGAGTATCGTGAGTGAGCAACAAGTGGAGTCGGGTTCATAGAAGCAATGCTGATAACTATTATTACGTAGTATAAGTGACGATACGGTCTAAAATGGAAGGAAATGAATCTACAAATGTATAGCATATGTAAAAATCATGTATCTTTAACTATACCGGAATTATTAATTTACTAGCATTTGGCGGTACTTCTTTGTCGGAAGTATAGAAGTTGGTGCTAACTTGTAAACATGCTCTTACAATTTTACGACGCACCCAATATTGCTGACGTTGCATTTTAACTGAAAAAAAAGCATAATATAAATTCTTCTAGTAAATAACAAGAAAGTTGCCGTAGCAACATCGGGCGCCAAAAAGTATGGCCTTAAAAGACGTTTGTTTCACTGACAATCCCTTGGCGAGCAAATGAGCAGGCGGGTCACATGATGATAAGTGATTACCACCGCCTATGAACATTTGTAGCACCTGAGGCACAACCAATGCGTTGCCGGCTTTTTAGGAATTTGTTGGTCACCTTTTGAATAACTCCATGTTGTAATTTAGTGGGAACACCGTGGCAGGATATCTTGCGGACGTGTGCGATCTCCTTAACAAATAACCCATGCCAAGATTATTTACGGTACGAGTGGGTAAGTTTTGTAATAGCATACGCGTTACCATGTAGTTGTAGGTGCAAATGAGGCGCAAAGTGTCAAGGTGCTCTATATCTAGGCTCATTAGCATAACGAAGTCGTAAATAGCACGCAGAAGAAATACAAACATCGGAAAAAGTGGCTATTTGAAAAGATTTTTTTAAGGAAATTTTCCTTTATGTTTATCTACAGGCTATTATGAAAACATATTTTGTAAAGGAAAATTCTCTTTTTAACCGGCTGTCGAAGGAAGATAATATTTTCGAGCGATATGCATGTCTATTTTTGGCATGCTCTGTACTTTAAACGGTTTTTGACGGATTTTAGAATATGAGACACCATTAGATTCATCTTAATTGTGAGAGAAACATGTATAGTATCCTTGAAAAAAACTTCTTCTAATCTATTTGAATTTTCGTGGATTTGTTAAAAATATTAAAATGCTTGTAAAGTTAAGAAATTGATTATGTGAAAATATATTTGTAACAGCGATATTTTATTAAAATGATACATACAACTATTTTATAAAACCTGTCCTCGAATTAGGTACCCATGTATGAATTTTTGAGTTGCTATGAAAATGACTACAAAACTTGAAAGTTGAATGCACATTTATTAATACTGAAGTATTTGTAGATCCGGCACGCTGCTGAATTTTTACAATGCAGATTTAATTTTGATAAAATAAAAGGTTTTTACAAGCAATGGCGTCCTGTATTTTTACTAACAAATTAACTTTCGAGAAATGTAATTCCCTGCGAAATTTTATAGTAAACAGATGAAAAAGAAATGCGGAAATAACAAAACAGAATAAAACAGGCCAAATGCGAGTCTGACTCGCACACAAAGGGTTCCGTACAACCACACAATATTTAAAATTCTTCTAATAAATAACTAAATGGATGTCATAGAACATAGCACTAAAATGATAGCTTCTGACGAACACCGTGGGTAGCTATGGAAGCAAAATTATTATTTACTAGCTTTTGCCCGCGGATTCACTCACATTAAGTTCAATTTTTTTAAGGGTTGAATTTTTAGGAGATGTCTACGTCATAATAGCTGTAAGACAAACTGCAGCCCGATCAATGCAGCGATTTGTAAATTTATTCTTGGACTCCATAATACAGGCCTCCCAGTATGAATTCCAAAGATAATATTGTGTTAGTGAAAGCGAAAAAAAAGTACATTATATTATCAATTATTGTGTAGTCTTTCTCTTGTCATTTTTGTTTAATAAATACATTTTCATTTTTTTTTTAATTTTCATTTGACGAGTCATAGGAAAGCGCTGTATACAGGCGGCACAAATCGAATACTAGAGACCTATGTGTCCAACACTGGACTTCTATCGATCGATAAAAAAGAACATGGCGCTCTTTGGTTAGGTACGGAACCCTAAACCGGAAAAGCAGTGCGCTTCCTCTGCGAAATCTATTAGCCGATAAAACTCGCTGCCAGGAAACGACGAACATCTTCAAAGCGAAATCGAATCGCGATGTTTACAATAGATAATAATTTATACAAACTTCAGTTGGATGCAAATTGAAATAGCAAAGAACGAAAAGCGACACGGTTACCCTCATTGCCAGCAGTTGCTGACCATCGGGTCTAAAAACCATTGACTTTTATATCTAACCAGCTGATAGCCACGACTTCGTTCGCGTGGATTGAGGTTTTTTATTCCCGCGGGAACTTTCTTATTTCCCGGGATAAAAAGTAGCCTATATCCTATTCCAGACTATCTCTGTGCCACATTTCAGCCAAATCGGCACCGTAGTTTTTGAGTTTATTCATTACAAACATACACACAAAAATACATATCTTTCCTCTTTATAATAGTAGTGTAGATGTAGAAAACTGTCCAAACCAGAATCTAGTAAATATTAAACCAGATCTTCTGCGCCAAATATTTTGTTTCGGGGGCAGTTAGGAATGCAGCAGTAACTATTTAGTTCTTTTTGATGATATAATATTATGCTATTGATTTTGTTTATCTTTGTTGGGATACTTGAAGTAATAACAGACTTGTGTCTATGTGTATGATGATTGATGAATCATGAAAGCGAGTGTTGCTAAGATTTAGCTACGCTTGCTTTCATGATTTTGTAGGCAAGTAGGCTACAGCCCACCTGGTATCTTGTATCTTGTGTCGGAAAATTTTAATTGTTGATGTGGTTTTCTATTTTCAATATCGTAACGACAGACATTTTATATTGTGAACTGCAATTTTCCCCTGCATGGAATGCTAGAATTTGGAGTAATTGAACATACTCTTAGGAGTAGTGCACCATATATTCTTTGAAGCGTGCAACTGGATGGCAAGGAACGTTCTTTATTCCTATCAGCCTGCGGTTACTTGGCGAGAAAGACTCTCTTTTAAACAAAGAGAAATCTGAATGAGATCATATTTTTAGATGTTTAACGTTGAATTATATTATGGATATCGTTGGAAATGTTTTGTAACTCGAGGGGTATAATTTAACAAGAAAATTGTTTGAATATATTTGCGTTATAATATTGAAATTCTAAGGCCTGAAACACTCACACCGCGCGGCGGCAACGTGTACAGCGCGGCTCCTACAAATCTAAATATAAAACGAATTAAGGAAACTGAATGATCTATCAACGCACAGCTCAAACCACTGGACTGATGGGGCTGAAAAGCATACAGATAATTATTATGACGTAAGCAACCGCTAAGAAAGGATTTTTGAAAATTCAACCCTAGGGGGTAAAATAGATGTTTGAAAATTGAACTTAACGTGAAGCCGCAGGCAAAAGCTAGTCGTAATATAATAAAGAATCTATTAAGGCATTCACACTCCGAAGCGCATATAAACACTTGATCTTTACTTGTAGACTCCCTCACTCCACGTTACATATAATTATGTTTTACAAAGTTGAGAGTGAAAGACAAAAAAGAGTACACAAAACAGGATCCAAGTTATAATACATATTATATTGATATCCAGTGGACAAATCTAACGAAAAACAAAGGCGGAATTGCGTTAGCGGAATTTCGCTGGCGAATTGCCCAAGAGACTGCCGCGCGTGCAATTGCGTTAGCATTTTTCCGATAGATTTGTCCCTGGCCTTATAAATTTGAAAAGTTATTTGTAATAGTACCCATAGGTAAGAGCAGGTGTTCTCAATTGCGAATAAACCTGCAATTAGTCTTGTTATGTCCCGACTGGATTCTAGCTCAGATTCAGCGTGTTCTACGAGGGAGCTCGTGTTAGAATAACTTTACCTAACTAATATAAATTGATGCCGTGGATATAACTTTTACAAAGCAAGCAATTTGTGCTAAATTTCTCCTGTATATTAAATTACTCTTACAAGTTACACTTACTGCCTTTCAAGTTTGTGTTACGGTGAAATTGAAGTGTCAAATATACTTCACGCTAATTCTTATTTTAATAATCGTCTCAATCAATAAACCCTCCACAGCTGGAGATAGATTTCTTAATGGATTAACACAAAACATGATCTTATGCCACTTGTATGTAGAGGCTACCAGCAACTCGTTTGAGATCATTCGTCCACTTATTGAGTCACTTCTAACACTGCGTGTTCCGAGGTAGCCAGTCGAGCATCTTAGAACTCCAGGTTCTTCGTGCTGTCTTTGGCATCCCTAAATAATAATCGCGAAATAATTTTAAAACTAGGAATAACTTGGACATTTTGTCAGTTGTTGCATGGAAAATTTGTCAAAATGGTAATTTTATTCGTGGTTAAAATAAACATTTTATTTAACTTAAACACTGCTTTCAAAATATCGGTTTGCTGTGTTGACTACGTAATTAAAAAGCATCAATCAAAAACTTAATGCAATTAAAAATTCTCGCGACATTTTTGCATCATTTTAATTAATTATTCTTGTATACCATTACAGTAGTTGTTCATTGTAGATCACGGCTGAACAATCGTACAGTTCCAAAATGAATAAACTGACGCACAGCAATGGAGAGTGAACATTTATAAATTAAACACTATGCTGAGAAGTGAGACCTTTATAAGAACTCCGTATAACGCCGATCAATATTTCGGTCCATCAAACTAATTATATTAATATTACAAATGCCATAGTTTGTATGTTTGTTGGTTTGTCCTTCTTCGACATAGCAACGGAACATCGAATTTACTTGAGTTTTACAAGTACATTGGGTATAATATATGTAATTAAAGACTTAGAGAATGAAGTAGGATACTTTTTAGCCCGGAAAACAACGTGGATGAAGTCGCGGGCAAAAGCTAGTACATATTACATAAAATATTTGTCAAAACGCTTTTTTTATTTTTTTATTGGTGAAGTTAACTTATATTCTCTTCGACCTATCAGTTTTCAGTCCCACCTTTAACCGTTAGGCTATTGAGGTTTCAAGGCTATGTGATAGCTAAACAATGTATAACTACCCTCGGAATAAGATAAATTAGTTTCATGTCGGAGATGTCCGCCGCGGGGCTGCTCCGTGCGGACAATGTTCCCGAGATGGAACAAATAAAACGACTGGCGTAAGGGGTAAAGGGGTAAAACATCATTTCCATATCTCATTAATTATATTTTAGATAAAATACACCGTATTTTTCATGTTGAACACTAAAATATTTGTTTAAGAAAACTTGTAAAGACTAGACTAGATTGGCTGATCTATAGACTACTGGCTAGTTTAATCGACTGTGAATTGTGAGGTAGTGACTCCAAAAAAGGTATTGGGTATTCACAATCAATCTCGATATATCTCACACTCCATTATATTTGCAAATATAAGTGCCGAGAAACTAATAAATAACTTTGATCCTTCTAATAAATAACTTTGAGTTAAACGTAGATCACGTTAAATACCAATTCTGAATACCCAAATTGTTATTATTAAATAGCGAAACGAGAACACAAGACCTAAATAATAAAGTGGCATTTCTTAAACGAGCATAAATCTCGGAGAATCCCATTCATTTGCTTTAATATTCCAAGACGGGTAAAGCGAACCTTACAGGTTTAATATTGTAGATCACAAGATTTTAGAATATTTTACGTACCTACTGAAGTCAAATGTAGACGTTTTTCTAAATCATGACTAGTCTTTAATTGCGATTTCACCTGATGGTTTGTGACCATGCAGCCTAAAATAATAGTGGGAAGAAGGTATGGCAGTTTTAATTAAACCCATGGACCTACCCCTAATCGTTATCCATCGTATCGGAACGCTAAATCGCGGCACATCTTTGTTGAACCGGTGGTAGAATCATGACGTGTCATAAGAGCTACAAGTCGGCCTACATGAAATAAATAATTTTGAATTTCTTTGAATTTTGAAAGGGTGAACACTGGCTACGATCGAAACCTGCTACCAAACCAAAAACAATTTAGAAATTATAAATATATAAATATACTTAATATGTATACATAATATATTCCAAATTACCTCTGCCTGGAATGTTTATTGTTTATTACAATCATATATGTAAATATACCACGTACGTATACACCGATGATACGTAGGTATATCTATTTCGATGATTAGGTAGGTACAATCCAATACTAAAAGTATGCAAAGTAACAACACCATGGTATACCCCAGCATAGTGCCTGGCCTGCAAACCATAATCCCATGGGGTATGGGCTGTTGTTATGAGGAGCCAGTCAACCCGGGATTTCTCACTTATAAGACAATGCCACTTGTAAGATAAAATCTGGACTCCAGAGAACTAATTCTCACTTAAAAGGTAACTAACCGGGCTATATAGAGATCGATTTATCTTAATGTTAGGAAGTGGTTTTTTGCCCTTATTTCTAGAGCGTCTATTAGATTGGCTCGCAGCCAGCGGGCGTTATTAACTCATTCACGCCTTGCCCGCGTTGCCGTAGCGATTCTCTCAATGGTACTGCATCGCGAGGGCATCTCTACGGTGATCACAAAATTAAATTGCAATACTTCGTTGGACGATGACAATCAATATGTATTTATAAAATAACTATATGGTAAAGTCGAGGGATTTAAAATGATAATAAAACTTAAACTAACTTAAACAGAGGCATAGTAATAATATAAACATAAAAAACCGACTTCTAGTAATAATATACTATGGATATAGTCAACTACCTATGCATTCGTCTTCGATTCAAGCACCTAATAGCATCTACGGTGTCTCATTCTAGTCATTAGGTATAATCACGTCGAGTGCATAATATCAATAAACGCTGCACCAAACCCTAACAAATATGACGTATATTACCTTAAATCCCAGAAATTAAGAGTTCCCGCGAGATATTTTAAGAAACTCATCGAGGGCAAAAGCTTGTGTACCTACTGTTTCTTCATTATAATATTCTATTAGAAATACTGATACATACTATGATATCCAAAACACTCTCTTCACGTAATGAAAGCGGTAAGCCGATATTACATCAATTAAAGATTTCCGTTGCATTCAAACCGAGTGGAAACTTTCAACCTAATTGCCTCGTTGATGGAACGAGATGAGATGTAATATTATATGGCGTGTGATGGATCGCTTGCCTGATGCGATAGATAGGTATCATAGATATGGAATGATTCATCATCACGATAGCATTGAACATAGAGTGGATTAAACTGTAAAACAATTCCATAAAGATTTTTTTAACTCCCGCCGCAAAAACAAAGGTTGTCTGTGCGTGTGTCTGTCTGTGGCATCGTAGCTCCCGAACGGATGAACTGATTTTGATTTGTTTTTTCTGTTTGTAAGGTGAATTAATCGGGAGTGTTCTTAGCTATATTTGATGAAAATCGGTCCAAGATGGCCGCCGCCACAAAATGGCGGGTTATATATTTTTTTTAACGATTACTGACTTTAGCGGTTAGGGTGTTGTAAAATGTCGGGGGTGTTTTAAATTTTAAATTTACACTTGTTATCATTGACAGCCTGATGTTGGACTATGATGTAGCGTAGATGCAGCCTAACAATAGCGATTAACGTGAGCTTAGAAAAAAAAAAAAAGTATGAATGTTTTGCTATATACCACTATCTACGGAAACATTCTTCATTGCTCTGAATCACCAATCAGGCTCGAATTTACACATGATAAAATGCGCGGGTGAGGGTGGTCGTTACTAAACAACTCAAATACTTTAAGATTCTCACAGTTGAGTAAATACTACACACACCGCAAACAAATTCTGTGTTGTAATCCCTAGTGTATCATTTATATATCTCTGAATAAAACGACTCGCATATTAATAGCTTAGAGCATTTATTACCAAACTTCACTTGAGTTCTTTCGATCACATAATATCTTTGTGTGACCCCAAAGCAATACAACGCGTTAATAAAATATCCCTTATATCGAAAAGACAAGCTTTATTTCCCCGTTGCCGCAAATCACCCTTTCAGTAAAAGAAAATCTGTGTCGTAAACATCGGTATTGCGAGCTGCGGTTTGTTTCTTATTTCGACTCAGAAATGAAACTATAAAGCTGACATTATTACACTTCAGCAACGTTAGTTTCATCCTCTGATGTAGAATGAAGCAACTCTAAAGACTTCATACGGCGTCTTCGTCAACCTACAGAAGCCACAGGTCTACAGTAGCTGGACAAAGATCTCTTATTAGGACTTCTACACTCAGCGGTCTTGGAGATTCTTGTATACGCGGCTCTCTGTAAGTTACTCGATGCCTTCTGTCTACCTAGTGTACGTATGTACATAGGTATATTAAGTCGCTGTTCTAGTAGGTACTTCAAGACCCTTTATCGATTTTAAAACTATGTGCCTCGACTATTGCCCCTTCAGCTTCGCAAGGGTAACAGAGTCAAATTATGTCTTAGCTGATGCCCGCGATTTCATCCGCGTGGTGTTAAGTTTTTAAAATCCCGCGAGGAATCTTTGATTTTCCGAAATAAAAAGTTGTCTATGTCACTCTCCAGGTCTTCAATTATACCCGTGCCAAAAATCACATCGATCTGTAGCTCTATTCCAGCGCGGTTACTCTTTTCAAAAAAAAAATTTTTTTACAATAGGTAACAAAACTATGCTATCTAGACAGTGTTTCCACAATGAAGTTTCAAAAATGCATATCTACATACAATCTAATACATGTTAAGACGGGCAGACAAAAGTAGACCCATTCCCGTTGGTGGCAACCGTTCACGAGCATGACGCATGATCCAGCCGATAATGTGGTAAAAATAATATATTTGCCAGAGTGACACCAAACTAGGAATAAATCTAACGTTTATTACCACACTAGTAATTGTTCCGGTGTCCTCGTATGGAACGTGTTCGTAGCTCCGTCGCCTACACAGCGCCTACATGATTCATTGCGTGCTCCCGGATCGATCCACGCGACGTTATTTCCCCTACATGCGACATAATCATTTTGCATTGTTTCTCTAAAGCTGCGTCTACTCTGGCGAACCAGGCATGAATGGAAGTAGTGGAAAATTAGCGTAGCCTCGAACGTGATCTTAGCGTGCTTCTTCCAGGCTGCTAAGTCCATCTACGCTTACCGACTTTTCTTCTTTGTATTCTCCATTCGTACTCAGCTCGCCAAGTATTTACAGAGCTTAATGTTGCGTTTCAGAATAAAAAAGAAACATTTTTTTAAATATTTTTAGCGAGCAAACGAGCAGGCGGGTCACCTGATGTTAAGTGATTACCGCCACCCATGAACATTTGTAGCACCAGAGGCACCACCAATGCGTTGCCGGCTTTTTAGGAATTTTTTGGTCCACCCCTTGAATAACCCCATGTTGTAATTTAGTGGGAATACTGTCACAGGAGGTTGGTTCCACAGTTTCAAAGTACGTGGGAAAAAAGATCTGGCACATCGGATGATCGAAGTGCTCCAGGCATCCAGATCGTGAGGGTGAAATTGTGTTCGCTCTTTCTTCTATAACCGCTCTCACAAATAGCTCTTTCGAACAATCCCCGTTATTTAGCCGATAGAATACGCAATGATGTGAAAACATCACGTCATCTCTCAATTATCTGATTGGTCTACTGAGCACATCTCGGTCCCGTTCCGTGAGAAATCAACCCTTACAGTGTACTTAATGTCGCGGTACATGCAGATAGAGCAGGGATAACATCTGTTCGTTCATTCCGACACGAGCCGCATAGGAACGTACCGCACTACACGTGCAAGGCTCCACCGCTTACGAGTAGGTACATGATTTATTGTGGGTTCCGAGATCGATCTATGCGGCGCTATTTCCGCTATATCCGATACATAGAACTGTCAAACATTAGCCAAGCTATGATCACGACCCGTCCATCTTATGGGGGTTGTTGCACGAAGTAGCAAAATATGTTGAACTTCACATCATATAATATTTATGCCTATTTTTAACCGACTTCTAACAAAGGAGGAGGTTCTCAATTCATCGGAATCTTTTTTTTTATGAATGTTCCCCGATTACTCGAAGACGCCTGGACCGATTTGACAAATTCTTTTTTGTTTGAAAGGGTATATTTCCCAGGTAGTCCCAAGACAGGGTCTGATGATGGGATTCTGGAGAATTCGAGGGAACTCTTCAAATTTTATAGGCACATTTGATGTACGCTGTAGTGGCATTTGAAGCCAATTTTGTAAAAAAAAAAAATTTTACGTTGAAATTATTGTGCTCATATTAGAGCTATTTAAACTTAGTGTCTTTAGCTTGTGACTTCTCTTGTAATTGATGTTAGGTATGAGTACATAGTCCGACCATAGATTCACATTTCGGGGGTGCTTTAAGTTTTTAATTCAAACTTGTGTTACTACGACGTAGCATTCTGATACGCTTCGTAGCTAAGGTTTCAATCGAAAAGCTTGTTCTATTACTATCTGATCATTGTATAACTGCTTATTTCATTTTAAAGCCGCACACCTTACCCAGTCTTTTGCTAGTTTATGGAAGATATTTGTCGATGTCATTTTGAGTTACAAAAAAAAGAGTGATTTGTCCGATAGACCAAGTAGAAATCCAAATAGGCTCATGTTTCCTGGGCTGCGCCTCAAGAGGGTCCAAAAGACATTTGTGAGAATGGGCGTGACGTTTTACAATAAAATTCCACAGTCAATCTTAGACTTGCCTCTACACAAGTTTAAGAAATCAATTAAATCTGCTCTCATGAAAAAAGCATATTATACAATTGAAGACTATGTAAATGATAAAAAAGCGTGGATATAATTCGCTCCAGTGATTCATAAGACAGTAATAACTATCCTGTGTTCAATAACAATTGTAAATTTTTTATTTTTTTTGAAAAGAGCAACCGCCGAGTTTCTTACTGGCTCTTCTCGGCAGGAAAGGCATTCCGAACCAGTGGTAGATTCATTGACGATTCAAAAGTGCTTGTAAAAGTTTATTTGAATAAAAAATATTTCTATTTCTATTTCTATTTCTATCTTTCCAGAGCGTAGGGAACATTGGCCCGGCGCCAGGCGATATTAACCCGTTCACCCCTCTCCATTACAACACTCTCGATGCTCCTTCACACCGACACTTCGCAATCCATACGTATGAGTATTGCACTCCGTATAAGCTGTAAGGTATAACGGGAGAAGCAGCTTTCCCTTTCTAAGGAAAACGTTGTAGGGACGTATGACGCGAGTAGGTGACGCGAAAACACGTTTGTAGATAGTTTTCACTTCCGATTGAAGCGTCCTTTCCATAATCAGCTTCTAGATTACGTAGAGTTCATATTATTCTTGCATCGGTAAGTCGACAATGACAGCAAAAAGCAGTTTAAAAATGTTTGTATCATTCAGTTATTGAGGAAATTAAGAAAAGATAGTAAAAATATCATTTATCTAATAATAAATGTCTTCCCGACCGAATCCGGTCACGGCGGCCAATCTCCGCGGAGATTAGCCATCTGCGCAGGAGATATTATGGTGCACAAGTCTGTGCGCAAACACAGGTGCAATCTCTATTCCTTCACTCACATAGTTCCGGGTTAGTGCTGAGAACTTCTTGAAAATCAGAAATATCCAATACATTTTAAATGTATCAAATACATAGTAAACATCTAACGAGTCGAATAGATGACGTGCAGACGTCTAGCGGTTGACCAAGAAGACGAGAAAAATCTTATAATATACCTAAATCTAAATGTCTACACAAAGAAAAGATTTCATTCAACTCTCTGAAGCGCTTCGCTGCATTTTCCTCAGATTTTCCTTCAAGAATACTTAACAAGAATCAGACTCATTAGATAGTTAAACATTTAAGTTCGTTAATTAACCTGATCTTAGTTGGGCTAATACTCCCGGGACCGATGCCCTTTAGCTCAGCAAAGTAAATTTTAGTACGTTATCCGCTTCGAAGTTATTAATGTAAAAGTTCGCTAGAAAATTTTTCAGACTTGGAAAACATTCCAGTTACCTATAAAAATATAGTAATGAAGATCTCAACTGTTGCTGTACGTAAAGGTATTTAAAAATGTAAAAGAATATTAATGTTAAGATAATTAAATAAGTAATGAGAATATCTCGTCTACCAAACATCTGACATTCAAATTCCTTTTTAATTTCATCTCTGGTGCCATACCAGTTGAATCTTACCTTCATCTCTTCAGCTCTTAAGTTAGGTAAGTAACATCAATATAGGTATACTAGCTGTCCCCTCGCGACTTCGTCCGCGTGGAATTAGGTTCTTTGAAAATCCCGTGCGGACTCCTGATTTTGTCCGAATAAAAGTAACCTATAACACACTGTCTGCAACCATACCCATCAAAGAATCACGTAGATCCGTTGCTCGATATTAACTAAGCCTCAATAATTAATTAAGCCTCAATAGCTCAATGGTTAAAGGTGCGGACTGAAAACTGCAAGGTCGCAGGTTCGAATCCCACCCGTTGCACTATTGTCGTACCTACTCCTAACACAAGCTTTCCGCTTATTTGGAGAGGATAGGAGAATATTAGTCAACTTCAGGTTGGCTAATATTCTTTATAAAAAAAAAAAAACAAAGAAAAAAAAAAAAACTTGAAAAATTATGGATTTTCATACAAACATTCAACCCCCATTCAACCCCTTTGGGAGTAGAATTTTTGAAAACCGTGAAACACGTCCTTTTTTATTTTCAATTTAAAGCCTAAGTACCGAATTTTATGGGTATAGCTTGAAAAATAACGGAGTTTCATACAAACTTTAACCCCCCTTTTTACCCCCTTGGGGGGAGAATTTTCGAAAAATGTAAAATACGTAATTCTTTATTTTTGATCAAGAGCCAAAATATCAAGTTTCATAAACATAACTTGAAAAATAACTTGAAGAACGAAGGACTATTATACAAACATTCAACCCCTATTTAACCCCTTAGGGGGTAGAATTTTTAAAAACTGTGAAACACGTACTTTTTTGTTTTCAATTTAAAGCCTAAATACCGAATTTCATGAGTATAACTCGAAAAATGACGGAGTTTCATACAAACTTTAACCCCCTTTTTTACCCCCTTGGGGGGCGAATTTCGAAAAATCCTTTCTTAGTGCTCGCCTACGTCATAAAAGGAACCTACTGTCAAAATTTCAAGTTTCTAACTTCAGTGGTTTAGGCTGTGCGTTGATCGTCAGTCAGTCAGTCAGTCAGTCAGTCAGTCAGTCAGGACAAGCCTTTTTATATAATTATAGATAGGTCAAAATAAATTACACTTTCTTCGAAAAAAAAAAAACTATTTTATTATTAATATATATATAGCTACTCGTGCTGATTCACTGATTCACTCACTCACTGACTCATTGATCACCTCTCCTGTAAAATTTTGTATGAAAAAAAATTTTTTCACTTACGGTTTCGTATAGAGGACAAAAATTCATTCGGAGGAAAAATATGGAGAGAGCTGATGATTGAGGATTTCGGAGACGGGTGAGGAGCACCGGCCAGGTTATCGAAGATAGGTGGGGGGTGTTCGACCAAATGTCACTCGAAACCTCATCCAATTGGCAGAGAGCAAAAAAAAAACTTCAAAATGGCGGATTCAAGATGGCGGCCATACAAATTTCGTCGGTGTCTATCTCGGAGACTATAAGAGATGGAAGAGTGATTTTTTGGCAAAAGATGATCAGGAGCCGAAGTTCCACTTGATGAACAGAAAAAAAATTCAAGATGGCGGAATTTATTTTTTTCCATACAAAATATATGCAAGACTTTATGCGGCTCCTTTTCAAAATTTCTGATGGTTTCGTATAGAGGACCAAAATTCATACGGAGCAAAAATATGGAGAAAGCTGATGGTTGAGGATTTCGGAGACGGGTGAGGAGCACGGCCAGGATATCGAAGATAGGTGGGGGGTGTTCAAACAAAAGTTACTTAAAACATCATCCAATTGGCAGGAAGCTGAAAAAAAATCCAAAATGGCGGATTCAAGATGGCAGCCATACAAATTTCGTCGGTGTCTAACTCAGAGAGTATAAAAGATGGATGAGTGGTTTTCTGGCGAAAACTAATCAGGACCCGAAGGTCTACTTGATGAATAGAGAAAATAATCAAGATGGCGGAATTTACTTTTTTCATATAAAATGTATGCAAGACTTTAATACGTTCCTTTCCAAAATTTCTGATGGTTTCGTATAGAGGACAAAAATTCATTTGGATGAAAAATATGGAGGGAGCTGATGTTTGAGGATTTCGGAGACGGATTTTGAGGATTTGGGTGAGGAGCACGGTCAGGGTATTGAAGATAGGTTGAGGGTGCTCAAACGAAAATTACTCGAAACCTTATCCAATTGCAATGGCAATGAGCTGAAAAAAAAATACCGAAATGGCGGATTCAAGGTGGCGGTTATACAAATTTCGTCGATGCATATCTCATATGAAAGATGGAAGAGTAGTTCCTTGGAAAAAGATGATCAAGACCCGAAGGTCTACTTGGTGGACAGAAAAACCGCGGTTCGCTTTAGCGAGCCGCGCACCCACGCGCCCTACTAGTACTATATATATAGCTACTCGTGCTGATTCACTGATTCACTCACTCACTCACTCACTGACTCATTGATCACCTCTCCTGTAAAATTTTGTATGGAAAAATTTTTTTTCACTCACGGTTTCGTATAGAGGAGAAAAATTCATTCGGAACAAAAATATGGAGAGAGCTGATGATTGAGGATTTCGGAGACGGGTGAGGAGCACCGGCCAGGGTATCGAAGATAGGTGGGGGGTGTTCAACCAAATGTCACTCGAAACTTCATCCAATTGGCAGAGAGCCGAAAAAAAATTCCAAAATGGCGGATTCAAGATGGCGGCCATACAAATTTCGCCGGTGTCTATCTCGGAGACTATAAGAGATGGAAGAGTGGTTTCTTGGAAAAAGGTGATCAGGACCCGAAGGTCTACTTGATGTATTAAAAAAAATTCAAGATGGCGGATTTTTTATTTTTTCATACAAAATATATGCAAGACTTTAATACGGTTCTTTTTCAAAATTTCTGATGGTTTCGTATAGGGGATAAAAATTCATTTGGTGAAAAAATATGGAGAGACCTGATGGTTGAGGATTTCGGAGACGGGTGAGGAGCACGGCCAGGGTATCGAAGATAAGTGGGGAAGGTTCAAACAAAAGTCACTCGAAACCTCATCCAATTGGCAGGGAGCTGAAAAAATCTCCAAAATGGCGGATTCAAGATGGCGGCCATACAAATTTCGTCGGTGTCTATATCGGAGACTATAAAAGATGGAAGAGTAATTTCTTGGAAAAAGGTGATCAGGACCCGAAGGTCTACTTGATGAATAAAAAAAAATTCAAGATGGCGGATTTTTTTTTATTTCATACAAAATATATGCAAGACTTTGATACGTTCCTTTCCGCTGATGGTTTCGTATAGAGGATAAAAATTCATTTGGAGGTAAAATATGGAGAGAGCTGATGGTTGAGGATTTCGGAGACGGGTGAGGAGCACGGCCAGGGTATCGAAGATAGGTGGGGAGTGTTCAAACAAAAGTTGCTCCAAACCTCATCCAATTGGCAGAGAGCTGAAAAAAACTTTGAATTGGCGCATTCAAGATGGCGGTCATACAAATTTCGTCGGTGTCTATCTAGGAGACTATAAAAGATGGAAGAATGGTTTCTTTGAAAAAGATGATCAGAATGCAAAGGTCTACTTGATGATGAGAAAAAAATTCAAGCTGGCGGATTTTTTTTTTTTTTCATAAAAAATATATTATGCAAGACTACGATAGGGTTCCTTTTCAAATGGTTTCGTATCGAGGACATAAATTCATTTGGAGGAAAAATATTGAGAGAGCTGATGATTGAGGATTTCGGAGACGGGTGAGGAGCACCGGCCAGGGTATCGAAGATAGGTGGGAGGTGTTCAAACAAATGTCACTCAAAACCTCATCCAATTGGCAGAGAGCCGAAAAAAACTTGCAAAATGGCGGATTCAAGATGGCGGCCATACAGATTTCGAAAAAGATGATAAAGACCCGAAGATCTACTTGGTGAACAGAAAAACCGTGGTTCGCTTTAGCGAGCCGCGCACCCACGCGCCCTACTAGTTCCATTAAAAGGAGATAAAACTCGTGCAACCTTCGCTTCGTGCGCTATTAGATCATTGTTGATTAATTGTTAATTTTTGCCGGAATATTTTTACTGCCTAGAGCTAGTGTATTTTTAGGGAAACACAAATTTTTCGGTGTAGTACGATCCTGAAAGTGAACTTAAGCAAAAGCGTTAAAAAAAGAAAGCTAACAAGACGAATTACTTGATTGAAACGATCGTCTGAGGAATGGTGGAAAACGAATCTTGGTGTTTGTCGATGATTAGGTACGTACAACACTTGTAATGCAAATTGAAATGGAAAGCAAACGCCGCCGTTAGCTTTGCGTCCGGCGCCGCAGATGATCACAGGCCGATAGGAGGCGCATGTTTTGATTAAAACAGGCCAAGTGCGATTCGAACTTGCCCACAAAGAGTTCCGTACAATACAAATCATTTTATTAAATAACAATGTAGATGCCCTACATTGTCATAATCTCTGAAAAGATACCTCGTTCAGTAATGAGCCGTTGATGAGATGATAGCATCAGGATGACGATGATGATGATGATGATGATGATGATAATGCCATCATCATCAGTAAAAAGTAAAAAAATAAAGCTTCCACGCTCGCAGGGTAGGGATACCCTGCGAGCGCAGAAGTTTTATTTTTTTACTTTTTGCTATAACAATAATATTTATTTGCAAACTGAAATGGAAGTAAACTGATTGAATGAAAAATATTTTATTGTATACAATACAAAGTAAATATATTAATTAAATCAGGAAATGGTTGCTTTTTTGCAAAACTTGCGATTAATTACTATTGTTATCCGATGGATTTTAGGTACCTATCGAAAAAGAAGTTTTTGGATGAATGTTTTTGTTCAAACAAAGATAACTTGGTTGGAACGGCATTCCGAACCAGTGGTACATTCATTTAACGATTCGAAAGCACTTTGTAAAAGTTTATTTGAATAAAAAGCTATTCTATTCTATAAGTAACTATATTCACGTCCAGTGACGGGCCGTATAATATGCGAGTCTGGATTCGAAGTTTGGGCCCCTCTGGATTCTTTTCTGGACGGGTTAAAAGGTACGTTTAATTAAAATGTTTTCAGGTAGTATAATATTTACCCGTCTCGAACCCTTTCTCTCGTTTCAATGAAATTGTACGGCCGCAGGGTGCCTTACCTGCAACAACAACATGAAGAAATATTACATTACATATGTAATTACAATTGTAGTAATGGGATTATTAATCCAATTACTTTAAAAACCTAAACAGCCTAACGGTTATAGGTGCGGATTGAAAACTGAAAGGTCCACGGTTCAATCCCCCTCCTTTGCACTATTTTCCTACCCACTCCTTTGTTCAGCTGCACTGAAAATTCTTTAAAAAATATAATCCCAGATTTGATGATACTTTATAGGCTAAAATTTAGCCCGAGTTTCATCAGATCTGGGACTGACTCCTTCATGTTGTCTAGCTCATTTAATAAGCTTCTTGATGATTAAATGAGCTAGGAGTCAACAGTCAACATATCAATCAATTTAAAGATTCAGTAAAGAGGCTAAGCTTTGAACATTTTCATATTTTCATCGCCTATTTTAGTGATCTCTTTACAATGTATCTACACAGTGGGATGTTATAAGGATTCAAATTATGACATAATAATTGCACTTCCCAAACTGAAAGATTAATGAGCATAAAGTTTTCATCGCTATTTCTTCCCGAAATTTGTAACGACCGTTAACTTTAACCGTTTATAGGGTCATAAAAGACACGTTTAATCGTCTCAGGAAGCCGTTGGTGTAAAACCGCGGTGCTAGCGACGCGAATGTGTAGAAAACGAATGAAAATCGATTAAACGTTAGTATCGAATAAAATAGCATTTACGTTATCCAAACACTGTTTAATTGCTGTTGGTACTATTTATCTGTCAAGATTGGATGTTATTATGGTGATATTTATTCCAACTTGCGTCAGTGCTTGCGTAAACAATGCTTTTGCTTACTAATATTATAAATGCGAAAGTGTTTGTTGGTTTGTCCTTCTATCACGCAGCAACGTAGCAACGATGTGATTTTATGCATGCGTATAATTGAGGACTTGGCGAGTGACTCACACTGACGTCTACAGAGTTACAGACCTTACTTTGACTTAGCTCGGATTTAAGAGTTTAAGCAGGACACAGATATGCTTTGACATAAATCTGTCTCCTTTTGTCTTTGCCTTGAGTCTGAGGCCTGAGCAGAATGAGAGTGTGGTCTATAGATTTCAGCCTTAGGATACCAGAATAACCAGGGTTTCTGCGAGATTTTTAAAATCTAACTCCACGCAGGCGAAGTTACAGGCAAAAGCAAGTTGAGATATATTATAACGGTAAAAAGTTACTGCAATTGTACTTCAGCTTTGTAGTTTTTATAGTTTCTGAACAAAATCGCTGTGAAATACAGACGGATGTGACAAAGGGTTTCTTATTTAACCGCGGAAACTTAAATATGAAATTAAAAACAATGGACGGTAAATAAAGGGTATGTGTAGAGTGGTAAGCGAATGAGAATAGCACTCTGTCCGCTGGCCTGGCAGGGGCGATTGCATAATCGAATATAACTATTGACCGGGTAACCCCACCTCATTCGACCTCTTTAGCAATTGTCATGTGTCGCTCCGTAGGGGAATTGATTTCTGTGATTTGCGGTCTAGATTCTATTGTAGTATGATCTGTTTGAATGCTTTTGCAGTGTTTACCGTAACATTTACAGTAAAATCGTTAAATGTTACATTAATCCATGATACGAAATAGTAAAATAATAATAAAGTAAATCACCTCATCGTTTCAGCAGCAGCGAGACAATGCTGCCAGGTTCGTCAGTATCATAATACTTAACACAATCTTTTTCTCTCTAGGCTTTTATGACTAAGGTCTGCCAGCTCTAGGGTTTTCACTAAACTTATAACCCTTTTGGAGTTCTTCGAAAAATGCTCGAGCTCCCGGGTCCTAGAGTTTCTCAAGACGAACAAAAATAATCAATTCATATTCTCTCTCTTGTCCTGTTCGCTGTTAAGGGCTGATACGACGGTAAATATGTTCTGTCACTGATTGACTGACATACAATGTACAGTTGGAACCCACAAAGTTAGCATTCCTCACTTACAGTAGTAAGGATTGGTAACTTTATGTAGGAACCACTGAAGAAACAAATTACAAAATATTGAAGCATATGCGTCGATATTCAAGCAAAACTTTTCACTGGGGAAAACATTCGAATCGTACCTCACATTTATTAAATGGGTAATGGCTCGCGCTTTTGGTGTAAATTGCTTTTGCGAAGTTTTTGCTCTTCCGTTCTATTGATTTAAAGATCCACTTCTCGAGAAAGTTTGGAGTAAACTGAACTGCGAAACTGCACAACATTAAACAAATCCAATGAGTTTCTGAACTGCAAACGTTGGCAGGCGAAGTAAACTCGACTACTTTTATAAACACAGTTCGATAGGTTTTACCAATAAGTAGGTATTCATTAGAATGTATTTTTATCAATTCTTAAATTTTTCACATGAATCTTATTTCATAATAAATTAACGCGTTTATCTTGGGAAAATATTATAGAAGCCATAACAGTATGCAACCATTATATCTCTGGGTGCAACATCATATAATAAAATCATTAGAAAGCCTAAATCCCTCGAAATTATTTCAGTTACGACATAAATTCTACCATAAAGGTTACGAATCCTTAAAGTATCCTGATCATTTCCTAGACTCTACTCTACTCAAGGTACAAGGTGATCTGAATTGACCTAGTCAATGAATTGAGTCGCCGTGTCAAAAGATTCCCGCATTGTGACTTCAATTATGTCATAATAGGTAGCTCTTGTTAATGTACAAGAGTTGTTAACAAGCGCAAGCGGCCAACCGGCACTGTGACATTGAATACAGGAAACTGCAGATTGCTCACATTGTTACCAGCAATCTAGAAAATAGTGCTTGAAAATGCTACATTAATAAAAAATACTTATTTATTGAAGTATTGTCAGCAACATTGTCGCCTATGCCATCCATTTCCGGATGGCCATTGTATTTGAAATTTTCGTAACAAGAAATTTTTATTCATCCATAATTACATTCCACTCATAATTATTTTGTATAGGTAGGCTCGTTGTAATCACTTCACCTCTAGTAATGTAAATCGGAGAATCTTTATTGGCAGTTGTCCCCGCTACCTACACAGATGTGCCCACAACAGGAAATACCTTTGCATAATCAAAATAATAGAGTTGTACGATGTGCTCATCGCATCATTCATTTTATCCGAATTCATCAAAATTGTTGACATGCATGCTCCATAAATAACTACGTATCTTTCAGATTCATCTCCTACACATGCAAGTTGTTAGATATTCGATATATAAAATGGCTTGTTTCGTCTCACTTTGTTCACGCATCTTTACGAGGGTTATTGTCATTGAATCGATCTGTCTCGTGTTTTGATACGAAATATTCGTCTCTTATTCTGAGATGATATATATTGGGTTTGTCAAAGAAGAAAAAAGATTTATTACATGTAAAATAGAGTGGGTTATTCTATCTTGTTACCTTTTCAAGAGCACTGTATCGATTCGCCTTTTGTGTTTCCAATACGAAAATATTTTCTTTTTACGGTCTCTAGACATACAATATTGGATTTTGCTAACGGGAAAATGGATTTATGTACAAATCATAGTATAAAAGGGGAGACAATTTGCGGGTTTGGTGGTGGGAGAGTGATTTGTTAAATCCCAAATACTAAAAGAAGCAAGATACATGTGTATACTTTTTATAATCTAGCTAGTGTATATTCCAGGTTTTTATAGTAGGTGACCGTTTTCCAACTTAAAGTCACTAGTGTGCCCAATATATTTTGAAGTGATTTTGTCATTTTGTGTATTTTGTGAATTTTACTAGGTATGCTAGGTTTTACTATTTTAATTCTCCTATTTGTATAATGAATTTGGAGACAACAATAGTATAATTAATATTAATAGAGTTAAATTTGTTACGAGTATTCCTGTTTTCGGCAAGAATTCGCAGCATCATCCCGTAATCTGCCTGTAACAACGCACAAAATCACAATCTCACCCTTTGAACCGTTTCACTTGAGTTGTTTGTTCACGTACATTGTTCCCCTCTCACCTGGGAATTTGATCTCTTTAATTAATCATCCGTAAAGAGATTTAGAGATTTACTAAACAGTAGAGTGGCTATTGATAATTTTCATATCAATGTTGGCTGGCGTAAGAAGTATGCATTAAGCATACATATATCCACAGCCTATATAATATTAGCTGATGGCTACGACTGCATTTTTTTGGATTAAGACATTTAAAAATCCTGAACAAATTCCTTGATATTTCGGATAAAAAGTATCTTAAGTCCTTCCTCAGGATGCGCGCCAACTATAACTGAATCTTTGTCTTTCTTGCGTCGAACTGAGTCGAAATCAATTCAATGGTTTATACCTACGTCAAAAAATAAAGACTCACAGTTTTTCTTGGATTTATAATATCTAAAAGGATTAAACTTACAGGCGCCAAATGTAAAAGCGTAATATGTAAAGGTTTAACAAAAAGTGCCGTGTGAAAAATTCTTTTTAGTGAAGGCTACATTTTTAAAGTTGGGTTACAAAAAATTTAAAAGTTCGAACGTTTCAGAAAGTACTGGCAGTCAATCTTATTTTTCTTCCTTGTTTTCACTATCGCAGGTAGACAAGAGATGACATTGTATAAAGCCTGAACTTGTAGACGAGGGGAGGTTATCTTTAAGTTATTAGGTACATTTAGTATCTTTGTTCACTTTGTCCTATCTGTCACTACAGACAACGTTCAAAGATCATCTGTCGATCCGTCGAGCTAGGAAGTGATTAATTGTTTTCACGACAATTACTCCCGAAGCCTCCCTTAAATGTGATCGGCGATCCCACTCAACTCACCATTATTAAACTTGTTCTATGACATGACAAATAACAAGTAATTTATGAAATGCTGTCTGTTATCCGTGAATTTATGTGCGTGTCAGTTTTATTTTCAAACTAGTTGATGCCCGTGACTTTTTCCGCGTGGATTTGGTTTTTAAAATCCCGTGGAAAACTCTTTTAATATAAAAACATCAAGCAGTTCGGGATAAAAATTACTTTTTCTATGTTTTTTTCTCAGGAAATAAGTTACTTTAAGTTTTGGTAAATTTACCAGATATTATTTTACAAGATACATTAAAATGATCTCTTTCTCTCTTGCTCTTTCTCCTTGATTTATACATAACAAGACTTCTTCATGTTGATCTTACAAGGCTATTAGGACGAACGGTTGATGCAACTATTCGGCTTGGTCAATACCCTGCTGCAAGCAGCTTACCCTGACCTAAGCCGAAATCTGGCCATACAGCGATCTGGTCATACATAACATTTTTTTTATGAAAAATAATACCCAAACTGAACTTGATCTATACTCTCTGCTCCCCTCCAAATAAGCGAAAAGCTTGTGCTAGGAGTGGGTACGACAATAGTGCAACGTGTGGGGTTCGAACCTGCCACCTTTCAGTTTTCAGTCCGCATCTTTAACCATTGCGCTATGGAGGCTTCTGGCGATACCATTCGTGCAGAGCATAAAGTATAAATAACGGCGACCCTCTCCGCGGGACGCAACACCTCAATGCAATTTAACGCCCCTCCCGTACCTATCAACATTCACAGCGTGTTTTCTTATTGAAACTTTATGTCAAGAGCGCAGGTATTACGGACACAATTTTTAACATGCTTTACAAATGCTGCGTTTTTAAATTCAGATCAGCTTTCGTTAAGGTGTGGAAAGCTTTTCAGTCGTCCATGTTTTCATGCACATATTATATTAACTTGACTACCCCTCAAAGGTATGAAATATTTAAATAGGAATCTTCTATGCAAGCGCGCTGTAACCTGAACTTTATCAACACTTTTCTCACCACGCATGATTGTCGTGAAGCGCATGTTGATCATAAATAAATCTATAGGGCTAGTGTGCGCGCCATGAGATAATTTTGTCTACCCATTTAATTGTGAAAAATTAGAAAAAAAAGATAGAAAAATAGAATTTTTTTTCTTGTGGCGCGCATGTTAGCCCTATGTTAGTTATGTTAGCGCATGTTAATCTAGATGGTTAAAAGTGTGGTTAAAAGCCTTTAGCGTTCCGGTAACCTGCCTCTGAGTGTTTCAATATAAAACCATTTTTTAGTATGCAGGGCCCATTTTTCAATCTATAAAAAATATATTAGAGGCTGGTGATTTAAAAATACCTGAGAATATTACTCGAAATAAATATACGAGAACAATTTTCCCGAAAAACAATGGAAATATTAAAATTTGAGAAACGTTCTCGTCCAAACTCCTGTCCGTGGCGTCTTTGTGAACTAACAATGAGCGTCAACGTTGGTGGTTGGACCCTCCATTGTCCGTCACTCCGTCAAGGCTCTGACGTCTTATCGTAGCTGGAGTTTTCTGTGGTGCAAGTGCAAAGTCTGATGCTGAGATCTACAACGTGTAACAAAAGGGTGGGTCAACCCTGAAGGAGGTGAATGTGCTCATGAAACTGAAAAACTTTTTTGGGATAAAAGTTCGCTCATGTCACTTTCCAAATCCTTGATTACACCCATGCCAAAATCACGCAGCCGATCCGTTGCTCCATTGCTGCGTGATTTAAGGACAAACCAATAAACAATCAAACTCACTTTCGCATTGACAAAATATCACTTAAAAGTGTGAGTAGGTAATAGAGACACTGCTTTACCTACGTTCCTTTACCGCTGAGTAAGTACTGTAGGTACATACAATCTCTTATCGTCTCAGTGCCTACTTTCCATGCTGTTAAAAACGCTCTCCGTTTATATTTTACGCCAAATCTCAAAGCGCGCTCGGTCCATTCACAGTTCTGCGTAGCATTTCCTTTTGAGCCCAACCGAATAGATACTAGATAAGATATACGCTCAATGGCCCAAAATGCTCATAGAAACTGACTTCATTAATTATATCTTGGGACTGAGCAGTGACCTTGACATTGTACTGCCAATTTTAATTCCAAGGAGTTTCTTTTTGAAATAACAGTACAGCATTACCTCACTCATTCTGTATTTTGAAGGTCAAGGAGATCAAACAGCCGCAATATTTGCCAGAAAGTAATAACATTTAAATAATTTAAGAAATTTTAATAGAATTTTAGGATACCTAGAGTGGAGCAAAACAGACAAGATCTCTTAAAGCTATTTTCATTTGTATAAAAAACAATTTTTTTACAAAAATTAAGTTATATTTCAGTCGCCTTTGAGACATGAGAAAGCGTGGCAGTTACATGGTTATAAAGCAAGTTTTTTTATTTTATTTTATTTGATGACAAGTTAGTCCTCGACTGCGATCTCACCTGATGGTAAGTGACGATACAGTCTAAGATAGTAGCGGGATAATTTGGAAGGGTTATGGCAGTGTACATTCAACCCAACCCCTAATCTGTTTCTACACGCCATCGTGCCGGAACGCTATTAAATTGCCTCCGCCGGGAATCCAACCCGAGACCTATCTTGGAATATCATGACGGAGCACTTTGGTCCCCCAGATGTCCATCGGCTCTTCGACTTATGTCTGCCACTGATTGTTGTCACTTCTGCTTTGCGACTTGATGAACTATCTCGGGAACTCTAATTTTGCTACGGAACTCGTCATTTCTGATTTGATCCCACAGAGATCCTCTAAGGAAGAAAGTATTAAGGTTAAAATTCCCAAGAACTCACCCCGACACATAATAAAAATAAAGGGGCCTTAAAACATATTTCATTAAGGGACAGAGCCGTAATTCAAATTGGATCATCAGAGGAGAAATTGCATTAATTTAAGGAAAATATACTCCCTTGAGGATGTTTTACAAAACGGCTTCTCTTTTTTGTTAGGGAAAATGTATTCGAAATTGGAAAATGAGGGGTGGTATTATGAAGTTCACAATTTATGGAACCAATTTGCGGATTGCACCTGCTACTAACTTGCGCTGGAGAAGCCTTGATATGATTATACTTATTATGTGTTCCTACTGGTATCTTTCCTTGTCATTCATCCAAAATGCAATTAAAAAAAGAAATAATTAAGCTGCATCGGAAAAATTATATGTAACCAAAATAATTAAATCAACATCTATAAATGAACACACACACTCTTACAAACTCACTCACACACGCACTCATACACGCACACGCACACGCACACGCACACACACACACACACACACACACACACATACACACACACACATATTGTTATAAATATCTATAAATTCATGCAATTGTAATCCTATTTGGCCTTATTTTAGTACTAAGATTTAATTGTAAATTTTATTGTGTATGTATCGCTGTTGATTACAATAAAATAAAATAAATAAAATAAATAAGAAGTACTTAAAACCAAATATTAAGTAATATCCACTGACACCAGAGTGTTAAAAAAAAGACGTGTGGCACTCGGGGACTGCCGCGGTAAAGCTATTGCATAGCATTTTTTAAAATGCGCCATCTAGCGGCTCACCGTAGAGGAGTCCCGTGTCAGGTTATTTTCGTTACGGAATTTCTGGATTCGGTCTCCACGCTGGCCCGCGATAGAAGCTATGCAATAGCTTAAAAAAAAATCCAACTTTAATATTTTCAAGCGGTTTTACAATTTTGAGTAATTTATTAAATTAAAAAAAAAACGCATAATTTCCTTGTATCTATTATTGTCAGGTACGTTAAATTATTACATGGACTCAAAAATTTGAAATAATGAAATCCTTAAATTCATGTACCAACTTTGGAACTACATTTTACACAAATCGGACAAACCAACCAACTAGGAACTAATGACTAATGTTTCTACCTGCAAAAAATGATTACTATATTATGGAAAGTGTTAGGGATAAACTAAGAAAGTTCTCTATACCTAAGCTCATAATCAGGTATATTATACCATACCATAAACGTAGTATTACTCACCGTATTATTAGTTATTACAGAGTAGCAATCAGATAATCTACCTACTCATTACTTGATTGAATCGTAGTAACTGTAAGATTACTCGGATAAGGTATAACTATGTAGGTACTTGTAATATACGTTGTGATCCTAGATTGTGATCACATTAACCTGTTTGTAGATATACCTAGTTGATATTGGAGGAAATGTACAATTAATTGCTTGTAATTACGAATTTAAATCCCTAATTAATCTGAAAAAGTGAAGTTAAATGAAGTTTAAAACATCGTCTTCTTGATCTGTTCTTCAATCACGCACTGTAATGGAGCAACATATCGACTTGGTTCTTTTTTCATACTATAGGTTAATTTTTTTTTTCACTTGACGATTCGAACAAGTGAATCTATCACTATATTTAATTAAAGACCTAGAGAATGACAAGGACCTCTTGCGTGACTTTTTACTCCCACTCTTTAAAAAATAAAAGATTAAACCACGCGGACGAAGTCGCTGGCAAAAACTAGCCAATAATATATTATTCAGTAACTGCCCACCAAATAACACCCAATGGCTTAAATTATTCAAAAGCATGTGTCTATTACGTTCGAATCGACAATTTGGATGGTATAATAACATGCCGATTGTAAGCACAGGCGTAAACGATCCTTATTATTATAAGCATAGGTGCTATTATAGCGTGTATCCAATGTAAATGCCAATTTCGTGTTCGTAAATAAATAATACCTCTAATTAAAGCTTCATCAAGAGGTATGCGTGTAGGTGGTGTAGTAATCGACACATTAATTAATTTCCCAGGCTCGGAATACCTACCTATAAACCTCTCCAACTAATTAGGGAAGACATGGAAGGTTTACCCATGTAAAACGCTCAAATACTTATCGAAAACTTTCGTATACAAACCGCGAGATGTGGGTAAAGTAGCTAGCATCGGTATTGATGTAGGCTAGATACCTAGTCTAGATACAATATCGCCTGTTCATTAAAACCGAGCAACCGAAAGACCTTTATTACCTGACTTTCAAATAAGAAAGTTCAGCGCGTTTTAATAAAAGTCTTTATTTCAAGCTTAGTATCCACAATATTATAAACTAAATTTAAAATGTTTTTAATTTTTTTTTTGTGTACAAGGATATCCCGCGAATGATCCAGTGATGGGCTGATACCCGTGGACTCATCGGCTTCTCCCACCAGTGGGTCTACGGGGAATGCACCTGACGTTAACAGACAGCTATCTACTCTAACAAATAAATGAATTTTGGCATACGAAGCCTCAAATAACCGCCGTAGGCAAAAGGAGAATGACGCGATGGTTCAGTCCCCCACCCATTGCACTACCGTACCCAGCATCTAACACAAGCCATAGGTACCTTTTTTGGAGAAGAGGGAAATATTAGTCATTTCCAGCATGAGTAAAAACCTTCATTTAGCACTCCAACAGTCACTCTTACCTTCCCGCGCAACCCATTGCTGGTCGATAAACGAGGCTCTGACGACTGACGAATGGAGGTATAACCATTCATACTGGATACAGAATAAACGACACAGGCCGGCGTTGGACAGCAGCGACACTGGTGCGATTGATCTAACCTTGCGATGACCAATATATCTGCCCAACGCAGTCATTTTTATCAAACTTTGTGTGGAAAGACCAAGGCTTTTAATTCCACAGACAGAAAAACAAAAAATTAATAAAAACGTTATGCTGCTGTTCAAAACGTCTATGAGCTTAGCATGAGGCATTTATTTCGAATTCACAGATTTCAATTTTATTACTCGCATATCATGAGTATGACGAATACGTGTTCCAGCGACTGTCGCGCCATGTAACAGTGACAATGAGTTGTCCAAATTGCTATTTGAATAGTTGACTCTACTTACCTTTTGATTAGAGGGTCATGGCCTTCGACTCCTTGACATTAGCGATAGTTGCCTCTAACACCACTAACTCTGACCAATTTAGTCTGCAATTTTGAAGTTAGTCTAGAAGAAGACCTATTTCATATTAGCCTAGATAGTTTGAATTTCAAAAAGCTTACGGGCTACAGGCACATTGACGTAGAGTCGAATGAGAAACTTCCAAACTTCAAAGCTTTGAATAAAAAAAAAAAGAACGACCATCAACCAAAGGCTCTAACGGAAGGAAGAACGGTCAGTTTTGACTTGATCTCACTACGTAATGTACAAACAGTGTGGTACGAGCGTCGAGGCATCCAAATAATCAAAGTTTTTTTCTTACTTTTCATGGTATTTTAGGAGTTACAAGAGATATTTTTCCGTTCATGAATATTAAACTCGTCGGTGGGTATACAAAGCTTTAAAAGTGCTAACCGGAGTGCGTCGGCGGCGGGACGTGATGCCGCATATGTACTCCACAAACTGTATCAATAACATTTCATTGAACAACCATGGTAAGCGCTTTGGCCTTTATAAAAATTTTAAAAGTGGACGTAACATAAATCATAGTAACGTTGGCGCCTCTAGACTATTAGAAACTAGTTGATGGCCGCGGCTTCGCTCGCGTGGATTTAGTTCTTAACTCTTACCCATGCAAAAAATCACCTCGATCCGTTGCTTTGTTGCGGCGTGATTGAAGGACAAACCAAAAATCCAACAAACATGCACACTTTCGCATTTATAATATTAGCAAGGATATAGAAACTAGGCCAACGGCGACGTTCATAATAATTTCGCTTTAGATACAAGATTAAACACAGAAATAAGAATATCAAAAGACGCATTTGGCGAACGCAAATACTTTGTCAATTCCCTAGCCCCTGTTAATTGGAGTATAATTTATGCACGGGATCCGAGTAATTACGCCGTGATTCTCATTATCCTGTGAAGATTTTAATGAAAATTTTGGATAAATACAAAGACGACAAAGATACGAGCCGCTATTGTTAACAAATGCGTTAATTTTTGATTTAAGCCACTTTTCGTCTCTGCATGAAAAAGGTTCTTTAATCTTTCCTTTTTCAATTAACAAGAGCCTTTGTTGACTTTTGTTAATTGTCTCTATTCTTAAAGGTCACATTTAAAATTCTTTTTGAACAGACTGATGTTCCTAACGATAGCTCAAACGGTATTTTACTGCAGAGAAAATAGTAATTACCTAATTAAAAATAATGTCAATAGATTATAAAGACTTCAGTTTCACTTCAGAATCAGCATTCCGAACCGGTGGTAGATTCTCGACTTGTCATAATAGCCACAAGTTGACCTACATGAAGTAAATAATTTTGATTTTTTTTAACCAATCTCAATCTGAAGCCAAAAATAGAACTATTTTCCTGAAATTACTGAGTTTTAAAACTTTTAAATAACTAAACGGCTGAATATGTTGGAACTGGCGTAATTTTCTGAATCTTTACATTCATATTCAAGCAAATAAACGACTTTATATTTTATCTGTTTCCTGCTTTTCCGCCCAATCCCAATCTCTGAATTATTAATCTCCCATCAAATCTCGACCATCCCTACCTGTAATGTGATTATTGGTTTCCGCGGCAATCATCTTAAAAGCCTTTCAATCAAAATGATTGGTTGTTTACTCTGACCGGTGAGGAGCCTTTGATATTAATTGCTACACCAAAAGGTAGTGTAATAACTTATTGTATCGGTAAAATAAAAAATTATAACACTTTTTTGCTTTAAAAAGAGCAACTGCTGAGATTTATGCTGGCCCTTCTCAGCAGCTTCTGCTTTCCGAAGTTCGCCCAAGTTGTGTTCATTTGCTCGTTTCATTCATTCATTTGTGTATTAATTTTCTAGTGGAGCTTTATTTAAGAAGGTCTTTAAGTCTGTTATAAAAATGTGTAAATGTGAGACTACATCACATATAGATAAGTTGAGCCAGGACCTAACATTTAACATCAGTTGACACTCGTTCACTCGCTATTCATATTTAAAAAAAACATAATTGCACGATATATGTACAATTCGTTCATAGTTCCACATAATATGTACGATATTAATAAAGCACATTCTACTACATGCTGAGCTTAACATTGTTAGGGGAGATACTTTGCGAGTTAATGCTTTGTGCGAGCGAGAATTCCTGGAGGGCCAAAGCTTTCAAAGCTTCTGTAACACTCACACATAGAACATGTATGAAATGCAGGTACCTATTTAGTTATTATTTTCTAGTAGTTGCAATTTGCGAATTTGATTGCGTCATAGCGTAGGCTTAAGCCTAAAACAACCAAACGCGTGACGCGCGCACCGCCGATATATGAACGCCGTTATACAATGCTTTGTAAGATAGGACGAGTATACCTCTAGGAACCGCGCTGAGTAGTGAATATGTCACCTTTACGTCGCGCCGCTTCAGCTTCAGCCGAGGGTGAAGTTAATGGTAACTGTGCATTTAAATGGCATTTAGTTTCGATGGAAAAAGTGGTGTGTGGTTTTTTACTAGCTTTTAAACGGTTAAAAGCTAGGTAGCTTAAAGTGAGAGAAACCACGGGGTTTCTCTCACTTTAAGTCGATATTTCAAACCATTATTTTATCCGCTTCGGGGTTGAATTTACAAATTTCCTTTCTTAGGGCATGCCTACATCATAATAGATAGTCTCTATGCCAAACAACTCTATCTGATGGCTTGAGGTGTGCGTTGGTTCATAGATTAGCCAGTCGCCTCTTCGTTTTGATATATTTAGTAGACTCAATTAAATTTTCAACCTTCAATCTGTAGATTTTGGGTAGAAAAGTTTTTTAAAACCGGCTGTAAGCTGCCCTGGTAATGGAAGAAGTCTCAATCATCGCCTGGCGCTGAAATGGTATTGCAAAACGTCGATTGTGTTGGGCTGAGTGTGCAGGAAGCTACCTTATTCGTCTATCCTTTGCGAGCACCCGTGGTGAATTTAGATTGTACTCAATGGCTATTGAATAGCAATAATGGCTTTGATGGTGCCAATGTTGCTTTGTTCTACATTTAGCATCCATTTAGCATAGGTACGATATTAAGACATATTAAACTATCTACTAATACAAGTAATATATCAGAAATTGAAATCAGCATCCTTAATAATACTATATAAATACGAAAGTGTGTTTGTTTGTTGGTAGAAGTAACCTACAATCCCCAAAAGACCTAAGAATCGAAGGGACTTTTTGCATGGTTGACAGGAGAGTGACATAGGCTGTTTCCCGCGGGAATTACTCTTATTCAACGTAGACGAAGTCGCGGGAAAAAGGTAGTTTGTCTATAAAGAACCAAATGTACAAGGTTTTGTTCGAGAGGAATTGGAAGAGGAGGTACTTTAGTATCTGTGAGATGTCCGAGTACTCGTCAAGACCAATAGTTTTATTATATTAGTAAACAGTATAGACTATAGATGATAAGTCAAGCAGCATACTCAAGTTCAATAAAGGTAACAAGATAGATCTTCTATAAGGCTTCTAAGATCTTTAGACATAAACTTCACTCTCGTTAGGACATATTTGTGTCTCGTTTACACTGTTCTGAGTGTGATCTATAATAGATCTGTCTAAGACTGAAATCTATAGACCGCACTCTCACTCTGCTCAGACTCAAGGCAGAGTTAAAATGAGACAAATAGGTATATGTCAGAGCATATCAGAGATAGTATCGATCTGTCTTAGAATTTTCAACTTGTCTCCACCAGGACTCTACCAATAATTAAGAAGTCTACCACGAATCGAAACCACAATTTCCTGCTATCTATACCTATCCTTGTCGGTCATTTGCCCGCTTATTTCATTTACGACTGTACCTAAATGTCATTTCAGCAATCGTTTTCAAGTCCTTAACTTCGTGTAACGGCTCTTAATGAACGTTTGTACAACGTTAAGTTGTTTACGTGCATTAACAATTCTAATTTAATGCGAACGGCAATAAAGCTGGGTATTTAATGAGAGGTGCCTGAATATTAATTAAATAGTACCACCCTATTTTCTGTGATAACTATGCAGGACCGTATATTTTGGGGTTTTAATGAACTAAAAAAAATGAGGTATTTTTCTTCATTTCATTCTATCCACAATCCACATACATCGCGACTCGCGAGCCACATTTTTCAAATTTTGGATTTGGTGCCAAAATTCCGATTTTTAAACGAGACCATATTTTCGTTTGCAATTTTATTTCCAATTCAAATTTCTATATCATCGTATACTCAAACGCTTTTTAAGGTTAAAATGCGTTTTTTAATCTGAAGACAGATTTAATTGGGATTGTTCTTCGCTACTCGTATGTTTGCTGAAAATCTGTTCAGCCGTTTAGGGATTTTCAGCGTTTTTGCCGACAGGTGTTGGAATCTCAATCATATAGTTGATATTTATGTTACTCACGCTTACCTTCCACAGTGAATTAATTTCACATAAATTAATAACACCAGAAATAATGTTATGGTAACCTTATCCACGAATGAGAAGGGTTAAAAGCTTACCTAATAGAGAATCAAAAACAAGGGACTACAAACTGAGCCTTATTTCACGCTATAAGCCCTTAACCAATTTTCCCGATCCGGTCCAATTCTCTACACGTTGGGTATAAATCCTCTCATGGATACATCATTTCCATCTTTATGCTGTGTTTGCGTAATAAAGTACCCGCGTGGGGTAGAGTCTCTCTCTCTACACTATATTTTTTTTAGATTTAGAACCTTTGCGGGACGCATTGGCCGTTCTTTACACTTTGAAATATCGTGGAAATGTGCTCGTAACGTGACAAAGCGAAGACATTTTTCTTTCATTCAATCGTTGAATATAAAAGGTTGAATATATAAGATGTACTTGTAATTGACTTATTCAAATGGAGGTAGGTACTTATTTTCAATTTAGGAGTAGGTACAGGTAGGTACACAATAATACTCCGGACCGAATTTCTGTCACGCCCGCTAACCTTCATCTTCATACTCCTGGGAATTTTCTCCGCAAATAGGCGTTAATCGCGCCCGCTAACCTAAATGGAGGTAGAGACAAGCCTACTGAGGAGATATTGTAGTGCGCAAGTGTGGCCACACACATTTTTGAAGTCCATCGTCTACATGCGCAATTTATATGTAGATACACTAACAGAAACATATCTCAATACGAAAGAATAAGGCAAGGGCTCCAAAGGGGTCCTAAGGCATTACAAAAAAAATATACATTACCTATGTATGTTTCACTCTATGATCTATACCATGTCAGCCAACTTGTCGGCAATGACCTTGACAAGTTTGCGATCAGCATCTGTTAGTTCAGTATAAATTAGCCTGTCATACGTTCACGGAGCGAAGCGCTCTCGCAGTCTAACTTCAGTCGCAACTTTGAGCTATCGCCATCTTGTTTTAAAAGCTTACATTAACATCGTCGTGGATAGTTTACCGCAAAGTTTTTTTTAGCAAAGAATTTTGTGCTTAGTACTTTTAAAGAAGTTTTTATTAACATTTTCGTAGAGTATTTTTAAAGACTATGTAGGGTGTAGATCGAGATAGATAGTGCTTTAGCGTTTACATTAAAACAATCCTTCGATCAAACATGCATATAGGTAAAAGCGAGGACGTATCGGCCAATCAGAGGTGATTGCGATCGTCACATTGTAGCAATCATTTTACGACAATTGCGCGACAGTTTAGTTCGCAGCTTTCATCTTGTACCTATCAATTACGGTGATAGGCATCATGAACTATATATCATCTACCTTAACCCTGTGCCTTAACTATAAAGATGTTTCGAAGGTAGCCTTAAATCAAAAATGATTTTTAAGAACCGTTATTTATGTCTTTTATGAGAACTTTAAAAACTGCGTTATTGGGGGTAGCTTTAAAAATGTGAATTTTTTTCGAAAGTACCCACCATTAAGCACTGAAACGTGATTCGGGAAATGGAAATGAAGTATCGGCAACGCTCAACGCTTCCTTTATTTACGTACAGACTTATGTTTCTTTTGTCTCAGTGCCGACTACATTTTTTCCGGTTGAGAGGATTCCGGTAATTTACCAAACACCCCGTATATAACAGGTAGAGCACCGACCGGCTAAGTTAAATCTATGCGAGATGTTGCTCCGCGTTGTTTTGGTTATTTCCGCGCTGTCCCGAGTTGGAGCACACCATTAATTATAACGGCTTTGCTCGCCACCTGCGTTTATTCTAAACCCCCTGTATCTGCAGGTTTATTAAAGTGACCATAATGTTCAAAAATGTTTACCGGGGGAGTAATTATTATGTATAATTTCAGATTAACAGTTTCGCCTTGCGTCTCGTCTCACGATGACACATCTGTGACATAGACTACTTTTTATCCTGGAATTTTTTTATCCTGGCTATTCCTTTGGGATTTATAAGAACTTAACTCCACGCGAACTTATAGGTTTTTACTAAAAGCTACCTACTAGGTATATCTTTTCAAGTTAATAAACTGAGCACATTTTACACTAAATAATTTTAGAACATCGTAGAATAAATAGGTAATAATAATTAGGTATCTGCTGTACACGACGCGTAGTCTCAATCTCGAAGTATTACGAAGTTTGTAGGGGCCCGTAAACTTTGTTATTAACACAATCTATGTTCGCTTGGAAACTTGGTGGATATTGATTAAAAAGTTGATTGATCGGCGTACACGAGGGATATCGCATATCGTATAATGGACGCCCGCTTTCATAGCTCTATTACACTGCTCTCGGTGATTAAGAACTTACATAGAGTAGGTATGAATAAAGTATTACACCGAGTCACTGACATTATTTACAGTCGACCAAGTTTGTCGATGAAAAATTCACGGGCTTTTATTTTTAGGTTAAAATTGAAACGGTAACATACCCATAATTTCCACCGCCCGATATGCAACAGGTTCTAAGCGTTCTTGTAGGAAAACTAGGAATATGATATAGTTATAGTGAAACTTTCAGTCAGTTATCAAAATCATCCAATTATCCTATTAATCCTATTAATATCATAAATTTTGATATATGGATGGAGGAATGGATGTTTGTTACTCAGTCACGCCGCAACGACTGAACCTTGGCTTTTGTCACAAAGACAGATTATAGTCTGTAATACTTAAGACATAATTATTATAAAATTCTTCTTCTCAATAGTCCACTCACACACTCTACAGACAGACTGGTACTCACTGTATAAGAGGTTCAGGACGGAGAAGATTTTCGGCACTCTAAAAAGAGTTTAATGGGAAGAAAAGAGAATAATGGGTTCCCAAGGCCTTCAACTTTCCGTATTACTTCTACGTACTTATATTACTCTTCTATTATTCTATTCTTTCTTCTCGTAACTAAGACAAAGCTTAATGTTAAAATTCTAAATGTTATCCTGGGCCGTTTATTCAGCTGAGCTCGGTTGGACCGGATCTACTCTGTCCCCGCTACCCCGCCGGACGCGGCATACGCTCTTTATTAGAAGGTAAAAGTACTTCAAACGATTTTCCGTTAACATGTAATTTAATTTCGTATTATATTTCTTGGTTTTCACCGTGTATGAATCACCACAGGGGTGGGAATTGTGTTCTTTTTTATCTTTAAAGTGTACATTTAACAGAATGAGCTCCTTTTACAAGCTAGCTTCATACGTTTGCCCAACACTGATCCCAATATAATACCAATGAACACCAAGTGCTCTAGGCGCTATATGAATTTAGTCGATATATTCAGTTATACTGATATATTGCACTTACAGGTACAATATATCAGTACAGTTTAGTTATGAACATAATTAATGAGATCTCGTTACTAATACATTATGGTTGGAATATTTAATATGAAAGTTATTTATAATATTTAATACTGTTACCCCTATTGTATTTTTTGATATTCAAAAAAAAAAGATCCTTTGACCGACAGATACACAGCTAACCTAAATGGTTTAAAATATTTTATTTCAGAGAAATGTACTATGTACCTACTAGTACAAGCATGTAAGCAAAATGTGTACGAGACAGATTTTGTTTTATTCACATGTGACAATAAATTGTTGGTGGCAACTACACACTTAAAATAGTACCAAAGTTCGTTTGAAAACTTTTGGGGTTTATTGCTTTGTTTTATTAGAGTTCTAGACCCTTGGAGGAACGGTTCAAAGACTTACAAATTGTCGCTCAAACTGCGGTATCCTCACACTAGTTTGTAGCCATACCTCTTGACATAAAAGCCTTTAAAGGATAAGTATCTATTTCTCTATTTTTTCGAATCCATACACATAAAATATAAATGCGAAAATAACTTTACCCTACCTTACCTTGTGTTACCTTTTCACAACTAAAGTGCTGTACAAATTTCGATACAATTTAACAAGGGCTTTATACTGTGAGCTTTCTTACTTGGCCATAGCAACCATGGTTTGTATCCATCATTACTGGTAATACGCACTGTTTGGAGATTTTCTTCAAAGTATATGAGCTATCATCTATCATCGCTCAGCAGGTAAGTATAGTGAGTACTTAAGTATTACTAGTGTTCGCGCACGAACCTGGCGCGCGTCCCTAATGTACCTACCTCGATGTTAAATCCATGACGTTTGACATTTGACATTTATAATTTGTTCGATTTACGAAAATGTCACTTGTCATTCCGTTTTTGTCTTTGTAATGACTTGTCACTCCGCCGTTGAAAAAGGCGGACGCGTCTTGATTTTGGGTCTCTTTGGCTGCGTGTGCGCCTTGGCCCGCGCCACGCGAGACAGGTTTTTGTTTTGTGTTGAATAGATTGATTGGTGGAACTTTGTACTATTTGCAGTAATTGTTACTAGCTTTAAGTTGTTTGTGAACATTTGTGACTTGTGAAATTGGCATCCAGCGCGTGGAAACGCCCCCCTGAACGTACTCTCAACGTGGCTCCTGCAGACCATACATACCTATATAACATACATTACTCACACATTTACACACAAGTCAGAGCCCCAAGCGAAACCCTTGGAACTAAAGGTAAGGTTAGAATTAAGTGTGTACTTGTAGGTTAGGTGTTATTTTGTGACCGTGAAGTCAGCGTCAACTAGTGTGTCACCCTAAAGACGACCGGCAGGGACAGTTTGGGTCCCTCGGTGGATCAAATCTCTCCACCGGCCATTCCTCTCAGCGGCCTTCAACTCCATGCTGATGGGCCCCATGGACGGCCTTGAACGCTGATAGGCTTGGCGTCAACATTTCTGGTAGCAGAGCGTGGTTTTCATAGATTGATTAGCGTGGCCCGCTAGCCTGACGCTGACATTTTGTATTATCTTGCTAATTGTAAACTAACTTTGGTTTGAACGGTACCGCTGACAGTCTATTCTGTTTGGCCGTCCCTTGTAAAGATTAATTGCTTAATTTTGATTGGAACCAATTGATTGAGTCATGGAGAAGTAGTCTATCCATTTTGTGGACTCATTTTGTTTGATAATTGAACTTTTGATAATTTAGTTTTGGTTCCAGTTGAAATCCAGAAAACTCTATGGTTTGTTAAGGGTAGTTGCATACTTTGTTGAGCAACATTTTGTTGAAAGTTCTGTTGTGATGCTTTGTTGAACAACATTTTGTTGAAAGTTTTTGTTGTCCCTTAAGGCGGTAACAAACTATGCAACTTTGTATTATCATATTGATTGATTGTCTATGGGTACTTCTGCAGGCTAGAGTAAGTTGAATTTAAACTTAATTATTTAAGTTAGTTGATAGCATTGGACCATAGTTTTCTCAATTAAATTTATAATCTACCTATGTTGTGTTCATAGTTCTGACTCATATTGGTTAATTCTTGTCTGTATAATTGTATTCAATTGCAAAGGGTCAAGCTATTTTGTTGAGCACGGTGGATAATAGATGAGAGAATTTACTGTAATATGATTAATTAGTTGAGTGGAATATGGTGCCGCTGATTTTGAGTTTTGTTTAGCCGTACCTAAATGCTAATTTGTTTGTTCTTGTTAATAATCGGTTGTAATTGTTTGAATTTAGTTGAATCAGGTCATATACACATAGACATACCCATTTGAAGATTCAGTTTGTGTCTGATGTACTTATCAATTTGAAAATTGAATATCATTTGAACAATTGAGTTTTACATTATATTAAAACTTATAAAACTTGGCCAATTGGTAGATATTACCCATTAAGTTCAGATTCTAATCTATTTTGTGTTGGTTTGAATTACTTGAGTTTTGCCAAGTTCAATTTTGTAAAATAGATAAACTTGATTCTTTTGCCTGAACTGTTAAGGTGATCGCACACCCTTGAATTGTGATTGACCGCATACTTATATTTGTATATTGATTTGTTTGTTTGCTTAATAACTAAATTTAATTGGAACAAGTACTCCTGCATGCTAAGTTAAGTGACTTAGTTTAAATTTAATTATTGTAATTATTGTATCCACCTTGTTGTTGATATTATTAATTATGTTGTATTGTTTGTTGTGCGGTATTGTTATTAATTGGGTTTTGAGTGTGCAATAGATTTGATTTGGTTGGTACTTGTAAAATGGCGAATTTGAAAACGCTTTTGAAACAAATGCAAACAGAGCTCCGCTGGGCTACGACCGCTGCCGCATTGATAGACCGCGACCTGAGGGTTGCCGTCCGGCAGCAGCTAGCTGACCAGGTCGTGACCAGACAGGCCGCCTTCGAGCACCTTTATTTGGAGCTGCTCAAATTGGAATTGCCGCCTGAATTATTGAGTTCGGTTGATAAGAAATACGACCAGGTATTTGAATTGACTGACTATATTGTGGAGGCGGTCTATAGGTTTAAGACAGAGGCTCGGTTGATTCCGCCCACGACGTCTCTTCACCAACCCCCTCCAGTGCCGGCGTTGTTGGACACGTTGCCAACAACTGAATTGCTCGCAACTGAATTGCACAGGCTCAGGGAAACTGTAGGGCAGGACTCCCAGTTTCACCTGCCTCGCCCACCTTGTCCGGGCGACGATTGGGATGTTGTGTGCCCCAACGAAATTAGTGTTGTCCGTCAGGATCTTGAATTGCAGGAGCGCACTCCCCGCACGGGCGGGGGCGCTCATCCTGACCACACCACAGTAACCATTGAGCGGTCGTCTGTGGAATCTTCCACATTTGAGATTGACCGGGGTTCGCCCCCCCGTTTTGGTGCCTCACCCCCTCGTGAGCGGGTCCCTACCCCCTCACACCAGTTTGATAGGGGTTTGGCCGCGACGCAGGTACCTACCCGGCCTGCTCGCAGTACGCCGCCGCTCTGTAAGCGGCCGCGACTTGATTGTCCGCCCACGCGTGAGCGGGTTTCCCCCCCCTCACGTCAATCTGATAGAAGTTTGAATGCGAGGCTGGCCTCTGCCCGGCCTACTCGCGAACCGCCGCCGCTCCGGAAGCGACCGCGGTATGGACCCCGACCTCGGAGGGGTCGATGGGGGTATTATGGGGTACCCCGCTTTCGACCCGTTTTGTCCCCGAGGTGCGACACTTGTGGCCATCGGTATGGGGTTACGTCCCCCCCGGTTATGGTAGCCACACTGCAGTCCCGATTTGAGACCCTCCGGTCAGATGACCGGCGGGATGAGGGTGGCGGTCAGTACTAAGTAGTCGCCGCCCCGGCTCCGACCACAGTCACCTCACCTGCCTTGATCAGTCCGCAGGCAGATAGATTTTGGCCGACTGCCTCGGTGAGGATGTGCTACCCGAAGTTGTGTTACCTTGAGTCTAATTGAATTCGGGTTAGCACTGCTGTGGTGCATTGTTTGTTGTTTGGTGGGAAGCCTCAGGTCTCTGGGAGTCCATTTGGATCTTTGACTCGCAGGGAATAGTTAGTTGATGTTTTACCCATTTGAGGTAAATCTTGGTTTTGCCTAGGGTGACCTCGCTTGTTGATATTTGAGTCACCCCCCGCAGGTCCAGTGATTGACACTGCGGTTCTAATTGTGAATCGGTTTGACTTGCCGATCATTCGGTCCGCACCCGCACGTTCTTGGTGTTGGGTCCCGACATGTCGGGCCCGACAATGTCAGGTGCTTGTTGGATGATTTATGCTTTTAGGCTTTGAAGTCGAATGGGCTATCGACTACGTCTACCATGTTGGAGTTTGGTTGGATCCGACTTGTACCCAACTTCCATATCGATGGCGGATTAGACCTAAGCAGCGAGTATATCATTCTCGGACATGGTCCGACGATCTTTAGTGGGTCGAGGAGATGTCTCCTCCACCCTGGGATGCGACCTCCCCGTGTAAATAATATTGACCGTCATATGAACGGGAGTTTCGCTTCTTGCTAATCCCTTATTGCCTCTCGGATGTGAGTAGGCCTGGCTGCGCTTACGGCGCTTGTTTCTCCCGCGTGCTACACGCAACGGAACTTGAATGCAATTTGGATATACCTTAGTTTGTCTACCGCTCGAACGCGGAGAGGTATATAAGCGCATGGCGCTTTTGTTTAAATATACGATTTTGGGTCTGATGCTGAGACCGTGAATTGAATTTTGATAGTGGGGCTCCCTGTCGCCCTGTGAGGCTTGTCACCGGGGTTGCTTCTTAACGAGGGTGACCTTGTCGATGTTGGTGATTGACACCATGTTGCGTAGCGTCAACTTGGACTCGACAGGCCACCGTACGCTTCGCAGCTACATTGTTGCTTGTTAATATTGGAAGGCCACCACTACGCTATCGATTATAAGTGCCTTCTCCCGGACGTATCCTGGCCACTTGAACCTTGCAGGACTGAAGGTCTGTTCATCCTCTCAGAGAGGATCGCCCGACCTAGTCCGGGCGTACCTAACGTACTGTGGCACCAGTTACGAGAGAACTGATTTGTTTGTTTGTAGATATTGTAGATTTGAGTTTGTTTAGAATTTACATTGATTTGTTTTTACTTGTACTAATTTTGCTTTTATGTTTGTTTAGCTTTTAATTGATTTGCTTACCTTTTGTATTTGTTTAGTAATAAGCATAATTTAAGTGCGTTTATTTGTAAGTTTGTGAAGGCGCATCTCCGTCGCGTTTATTGGCGAAATTATTGTATTTTTGAAATGATGCGCCGCCGTGTTTGTGGAATGGAGACGATCCTCCATTCTCGGCTTCTCTGCCCTTGTCCGACCCAACCGCCCAAGTTGGCTGATCTTGTAGTTTAAGATTTGATTTGTACTTTGATATTGGCGTCAGGGACGCATTGTTAAATTGCTATATGGGTCCGGCAGGGTTCCCAGAGTCACCGAGTTTATGATTGGAGATTCGGTTTTGCAACAAGCCGTGTCTACCATAGCCAGTTGCCATTTGTTGGTGGACTCCAGTCCAGGAGTCCACAGGCACTGGCGCGCGTCCCTAATGTACCTACCTCGATGTTAAATCCATGACGTTTGACATTTGACATTTATAATTTGTTCGATTTACGAAAATGTCACTTGTCATTCCGTTTTTGTCTTTGTAATGACTTGTCACTCCGCCGTTGAAAAAGGCGGACGCGTCTTGATTTTGGGTCTCTTTGGCTGCGTGTGCGCCTTGGCCCGCGCCACGCGAGACAGGTTTTTGTTTTGTGTTGAATAGATTGATTGGTGGAACTTTGTACTATTTGCAGTAATTGTTACTAGCTTTAAGTTGTTTGTGAACATTTGTGACTTGTGAAATTGGCATCCAGCGCGTGGAAACGCCCCCCTGAATGTACTCTCAACGTGGCTCCTGCAGACCATACATACCTATATAACATACATTACTCACACATTTACACACAAGTCAGAGCCCCAAGCGAAACCCTTGGAACTAAAGGTAAGGTTAGAATTAAGTGTGTACTTGTAGGTTAGGTGTTATTTTGTGACCGTGAAGTCAGCGTCAACTAGTGTGTCACCCTAAAGACGACCGGCAGGGACAGTTTGGGTCCCTCGGTGGATCAAATCTCTCCACCGGCCATTCCTCTCAGCGGCCTTCAACTCCATGCTGATGGGCCCCATGGACGGCCTTGAACGCTGATAGGCTTGGCGTCAACAACTAGTTATTGTAAAATTCGCAATCGGCAAAGCACCAAAGGAAGTACGCTACTTTTATGGAGAGGAGGACACCACTAGACATACTATTTTCCAATGCTCCGCTTGCTCAGACGAGATCGGTGATACAAGGGGCGAGTCGCGATGTAGATTCCTGCAACTTGATAGTACGCATGCTCTCTATTGCATAGGAGTGGCATAAATATGGACGAATGTTGAGACATTATGGAGAAGAGAGAGAGAAAAGCAAGAGAGAAAACATGTAGACGATCTGCATGAAGTAATTCAAAGCGATTCCGTGCTGACTTGGGAGCCCTGAGGAGGTTGTTTCAGTCCATGCGAATCGGACACACCCTGCCATAACGCAGAAGTCCGTAGGGACTTTTTCCTCTTCAAACGAAAAAAAAAGTTATTGTAAAATTGTAAAAGCTATTGAAGCCAGACTCTAGCGCCGCTTTATTGGCTTCAAGTTAGCCTATTGGGCCTTCATGCAAGTCGGTATTCATGGGAGTGAAATATTCAGCCGCGCTTACCGCGTTTCGCCTTTTGTACGGTGGAAATTTTATAAAATATTTTACATACATTTCTGTCGCTCGAATGTACTAGCGTGAAAGGCGAGAATTCTTTTCAATTTTATCCCTGTCGTTCCAAAGCACGGTCAATGGTCTCACAAGGATCTACATATGACTATATTCGAGATCCTGTCAATATTTACTGGTGTATTTGCGTGGTAATGTTACACGTTTAACGTTTTTATCCCGGTTAAGCCCAGAATATAGTGTAGAGATGAATCGTATAGTGATAATTATTAACAGACTAACCCTGACTGTATTCTGTCAGGTTTGCTTTTTTCCGTATGTGGTGCAAAAAAGAATAAATAAATAACCCTTGTGAAAGTACATTTTGTACTTTAAACGAAATTTTATTTTTAAGAAACAAGCTTTTAGTATAGCTGGCTACATCATCAAACCTTGGATATCATCTAGGACCAGAGTTCTTGTCAAGACGAATCAAACGAGTCAAAGCTTGATGGAATTACGTCATTTTATTACAAAGTTCCTATAGCCATCTTCCGGCTCCATCATCACATCAGCTCTGTCATTATGATATCACATTGTCATCCAATTGCATCTATATGTAAGGTACCTATGTACCTTCATACAAAATTTCAGCTCAAACGGTAAAACCGGGAAGTGGTTCTAATTCAGCTTGCGAGATTTGACCTAGACAAATATACATAGGCATACATTGCAAGTTAAATAAAAGCTTGTAAAAATATTGGCTCTTCTCTAACTAAATATACCAGTGCAGAACTCAGACCTATATCACAACTTAGGAAACTACGAAGTGCAGTATACACAAGTTATGAGATGGATCTTAAGTAGGTACAAGTCCTATATATAATGGTGTAAGTTTGACTTTACCATCTATATGACTAGTGAAGTAATTTTTTTTAATCGAATTAGGTAATATACACATTTATTTAGTTAAGTTAGTACAGTTATTTTACAGGATAACAAGTTGTTTGAGTTGAAATAAACCTACGAACAGTATCTAGTATCTATCGTACATAACTGATCCTTTAAATAGCTCCCTAGTAGGTACATCATCAGGTTGCACTCCAAGATAATCCCCAGTAGATGCAGGATTATAAAAGGATTTGAAAGTGCATAATTGCTCTACAGACGGGGTGCCACGAACTGGACAAATTCGTTTAGGGGGTGAGATAAAGAATTGAGGGATGTGAAAGTGCCTATCTAATCCGAACGATCCGACAGTTTACGTGTATTTTTCATCACCCGCTATATTAATTCTTTAAGTACCTAATAATATTGTATGCCAATTATATGGCCTGCATTACGCTATTTTCTAACTAATGCATTATATGACGGAAAATATGCTTTTACTAGATATAAATATATATTTAAAATATATAATTATATATAAAATAACGGAAGCCGGAAGGGTATTCCAAATAGTAAGTGAATAATAATATGATCCCACAGGAATTACTGGATTTCCCATTGCATAAATTTAAACAATGCGTTAAAACACATTTATTAAGTCGAGGTTATTACAAAGTTAGCGACTTCCTTAATGACAAAGTTGCGTGGCATCCAGCCGCCACAAGATAGTGAAATAACTATTACATTGTAATAATATGTACTTAGCTCTACAGTAATATTGTAATATTTTGTTATGAATAGAGCAACTGCTGAGTTTCTTGTCGGCTCCTCAGCAGAATCTGCATTCCGAACCGGTGGTAGTCTTGACGTGTCATAGGAGCTACAAGTTGGCCTACATGATTTAAATAATTTTGAATTTGAATAAGCATTTTCTAGGCAAGCGCGCACTATCTTAGGCTGCACCTTCACTTACCAATGAGGTGCGATCGCAGTCAAGGGCTAGTTTCACAGGCTAGTTTAGATATAAAAAAAAGCTGCTGGCAGGTCAAGCATACGGTTACGGAGAACCGCAGGTACATATCAGTGCGAGGACGTTATCGGTCGATGGATTACGCCGCATGGTTCAGAGTGATCATGAAGATTCATGAGTAGGTACTCAGTAGGTATATTAGTTCACTTTATTATTTTTGTTCCCGTCGCAAACGGTAATTTAAATTCAAACCAATTGCGGTCTAACTCAGTGATCAGTGTGCGGTGAAATACAATATTTATGTTGTGGTTTGACCTGGGTGTTACAAACTAAAAGTTTTTATCGGGATATATTTAATCAAACTAACTACCCTACTTTCCTATATATATGACTATGAAACTCCCCAAGACCTCAACTGTAATGACCTCCTCACAAGGCGTGCGTGTGTAATAATAATAATATTATGACAAAACTAGCTTTAACCCGCGGCTTCGCTCACGTTAGGTTCGATTTTTTAACCCCCTATTTAACCCTCTTGGGGTTGAAATTTTCCAAAATCCTTTCTTAGCGGATGTCTACGTCCTAACAGCTACCTGTATACCAAATTTCAGCTCGATCGGTCCAGTGGTTAGAGCTGTGCGTTGATAGATCAGTCAGTCAGTCAATCCGTCATTCAGTCACCTTTGCCTTTTATATATTTAGATAAATATTATTATTTTGTCGCGGTGCCGCTTTGGAGCGATGCCAATAAAACTAAGTCAAGTACCTGCTGCAACCTTCAACAAATCATTTGCGCAATCAACCGCTAAACGATAAGAAGCTTTCGCGGCTTACACAAATCGACTTCGGTAAAATGAATCAAAATCTATTTACTTAGTAAGTAGTAGGTAATTGATTTTATTAGGGCGGGTTTCTCAGTTGTGTTCGCATAATTGCTACTTTTAGGAGTGTTTCGTTAGCTTAAGTTTCCTTACAAATGTACTATGGAGGGGATTTTGCTAGTTTTAAAGTTTTCAGTTTAATTAAAATTTTGTCATTTTATAATATAAGGTTTTATATTTACAACTAGCTTTTGCCCCCGCGACTTCGTCCGCGTGGAATTAGATTTTGGGGTGGAATTTTCAAAAACTATGACACACGTACTTTTTTATTTTAAACTGAAAGCTCAAATACCAACTTTGATGGAAACAGCTTGAAAAATGACGGAGTTTCATATAAACTTCCATCCCCTATTTAAACCCCTTAGGGGTGGAATCTCAAAAAATCCGTTCTTAGTGTGCGCCTACGTCATAAAAGGAACCAACTGTAAAAATTTCAAGTTTCTAACTTCAGTAGTTTAGGCTGTGCGTTGATATCTCAGTCAGTCAGTCAGTCAGGACTTTGAATTTTATATATATAGATTTCATTAATGGACCATTTTCATTTTTGTTAAAATTTTATTTAAATTGTAAAACTTGAAATGTGTGGTCATACTTCGTAGCTCCGAATTAAGACTATTGGTCAATTCAGCTTGACTAATATTCTTTATAATATTAATCTAATATTAAGGCCTAGGCCTGGGTTTCTAGCTGCTTATTCACATACAACGCGCGGCTATTTTTCTATAGAACCGCGCGTTACTTGTGCGTGAACACTCATATACTACTTTCATACGTTTCATATTTCTTAACCGCGTCTGCCACCGCAACCGCGAGTTAGTGTGAAACTGTGAACAAGCACTAAGAAATCTTAGAAAAAATAGATTACACCAGCAGCATAGATTACTAATCTGCTTACGAAAAATAGATTACACAAACCGTGTTGTACACGTATCCGTCGCGCGTTCTGTATGTCCAACCATGAACAGCAATTTCGGGTAGCACATGTGAAAATGGTCGGCTAAATATTTGATTTCCATAGCAAATTGCTTTGTATTAAACAACAGCGCGAACAAGTAACAGGGAGGAACGAATTCCACTGATAAAATATTCATAGTGATGGAAGCGAGCGCGCGCGCCCGGAGAACTATACCTTAGTACAAGTTTACACATCTCACGAGATTAATTAATTACTACTTATTCACGTTAACTCACGGGCACGACGGTGAACGCTGTCACAAAATATCAAATATTAATGGCATGAGTGTCGAAGTGTTCACGTAAAAAACGCGCGCGGTTCTATACAAAACTAGCCGTGCCCAAAACCGCGCGTTGTATGTGAAACTCCTTGTTTGAAACTTGAACACTTAACAGTTGAATACAGAAAAGTCTCTTAACGCTAACAACCTCAATAATACATTATGTCATTGTGTTTAATTTTTGAAAATTACTTTGGGAAACACTTAGTTGCTTACGTTTCGGTATTGGGCCGTTAGTCACAGATTTCGATTTCGCTAATGCTCTGCATTCCAACGCCATAGATGTATGGACAAATACTAGGCTTAAACCAAGTTATTTTGGTCCATTTTAATTTGAAGTTATACTGTTTCGATTCACGAAATCTATCAACTTTGACGAGAGATACAAACTCGTACTAACTACTACTGAGAATTGAAATGTTCATGAAAGCGAGAACTTCTTGTAGCTATTCGTAGCTAACTATCGTGTCCGGTCGACGACCTATTTCAGTTCCAAGTCACGGAATAAATAATAGTACTACGCCGTAGAAGAGTCGTAGGAGACTAACTTAAACTTTTAACGACGTCAGGAGTGGCAGGTTAGCGTTTGACGAACATCTCGACGCAAAGAATTTCCAGATGCCAACGTATTTCATCAACTCGATTCGTATTATTAAACATAATATACCTAATATTAAAACAAAAATTAAAAGCGCAAGATTCAAAGCTATTGTGTCTACATCTCGTAGATAATCATATCGTATCGCATTAGTGTATCGTTAAGTTAGAATGTGTATTGTATCTTTAAACGGCAAAGTACTGGTTTGCTAGATACTGAGAACTCAATACTAAGTGCTACTTATTTTGGTTATCTATCTGTGGAAGTAAGTAATTTATTTCGGTTTACTTTTGACTAAATTCATATAAGTAAGACTAAGATAGAATTAATATGTATAAGTATATGATATTGATGTTCATATAATTTCCTCTAGATAGGATGAAGCTACAAATTAAAAAAAAAAAATCTATATTCCTACATTTTCCTATCGCCTAGTTATAAATTCTTGTACAATATTCAATCCAATTTACCTATTTACTCAAAAGCCCAGGAATCTGAGCAGAGTTGTAAACTTGGAGGAGCCCGTAACTACGCCACACCAACTCCTCGAAGGAGTTTTCATTGCAAACAGGCTGTATTCGAAAAGAGTTTTTCCGAGTTTTCTTCATCCGCCCTTAATACGGGTTAACCGAAGGTGTGTACTATAAACAGGTTAATGTACCGAACGGGCCTTGGGATTTTGTAAAGATTTCCCTCACTATATAGCCTTGTTAAGTTTTCTTAACAAACGTAAGAAAATTAGCCTTTTATAACACGATTGCGAAAGAATATATTAGATGCATTTATATCGTTTGAAGAACGTATAAAAATGTATTTGCAATTTTTAACAATGCAACTCATGCCAGTTTTTACCGACGTTTCTAAGCTAAGTTACGCTTTCTGTCAATTTAATTTTCACGAAGCTTTAGGGAACATCTACAGGTGGAAATGACATTGGGTAGGAGATTGTATTTTAGGGGCTACCTACGTAAAGAGATTCCTAGTTTTGGGGATAATTTAGCTTAGTTGGTGAAAACGGGCGTGCGAAAGCTTAAGATCCAACCCCCAGTTAATCCGAATCGCAGTTCGCACAAACTTAATTTCCATACCCAACACCTATTCAGGATATCGAGCTGGGTTCAGAATGTTGTAAATGTCAAAATTAGCGACAGGTAATAACTTGTTATTCAAATGAAGGTGACAGGGGCACCGGGTGTTTGTCATGCAAATTATTTAATAGTTCGCCCCCGAGCCCTACTGAATATTCAAGATCAAAGTTTGCTGCCGTTCTCTTACACTTGGATCTTGAAAGAGAATTGAGATTCTATAAAAGGGGCCCCGATTATGATCGCCGTAACTAGGTTAGACACGGTTTTGATAGTAATAATTGTGCTAATCATATTTTAGGTGAATTGGTAAGTAACACATTATCATGAAAAATAAATGCGGGATAATAAAAAAATTACATCCATCCACGTCTTAACCATTAAAAAGTTCATCAATGAGTGCATAAGCGACCATACAATATTTGTATGGCGACCACTTCGAATCGTGTTTTCACGAATACATATTCCCCGTAGACTTATACTGGTGTGACAAGTCGATGGGACAAGTCTGCGGGACCATGGGGCCGAATTCGTACGTACCTATGAGCACAATCACCCTTGCGTTTTTTTTTATTCGATGACAAGATAGCCCTTGACTGCGATCTCACCTGATGTTAAGGGACGATGCAGTCTAAGATGGTAGCGGGCTAACTTGGAAGGGGTATGCAGTGTAAATTCAACCCATACCCTTAATCGGTTTCTTCACGCCATCGTGACGGAACGCTAAATCGCTTGGCGGCATGTCTTTGGCAGTAGGATGGTAACTAGCCACGCCTCCCACTAGAATCATGTCACGAATTTGGCTCCCGAAAATTTCTATAATATTTTTCATATAATATTATCTTTGGCAGCAAGAGCGAAAGCGTATAATAAAATAAATATAAGAGCCCTTTGAACTGACTGTCGGAGAGATAATAAAAAAAGTAATTACATATTACATTTTGTGAACGGAATTATTACATTCTGAATTCCAGTAATCGGGCCTTACTTTTGATCTTTTTGGATGAAAGAAAAGTAAGGGTTTCATTTGTCAAAAATGTAGGTATTATGAATTGTTTTAAGATAACTTTAATAATTATAATTTAAATGTTAAAAATATACTAAATTTGGATATTTGACTGTTGTCAAAATGTGGATATTCATTAATTAAATCATGTCAGAATAACATTTTGTAAAAATTGAAAATAAATCGGTCAAGAAACAGTAAGTTATAAGCTGTTTTACTGCGTCTGTATCCGTTTCTTTCTAAAACAACATTTTCTTTGGAGAGTATACGACCTACGTATAGCTACCTAGCTACTAGAACGAAATGCTAACGTCCGTTTTCACCAACCATACCTTGCTCTAAGAAGCTGCTTAGGTAGACCCTCAATAGGTACATTACCCAAAGCCATTTTCACTTTTAGGTATTCCCTAAAGGTTCGTGAAAACGACATTGACAGAAAGAATCACCAAACCAACCTAAGGTATACCTTAGGTTGGTTCGGTGTTAATAATACTTGCTGGAAAATCGCTACGTCGCGTCGCTTATAGGAATGATTACCCTTATTAAAGGATTAGGTACAGCAATTATAAGGACATTGCCGTTGTAAGCGATTTTAATGTAGCAGATATTAGTTTAATAAACTTACTGCTAGCCGTATTAAAACATGTATAAGAAATTCTTAGCTTATAATAAAGTACTTATATGACACTTATATAGTTGTTAGCTTTATAAGTTGCGCCCAAACCCACGCTTATTAACGATAATATGGCTCTTATAAGACATATATTTTTTGGCTTATAAGCCTTTATATGACAAATTTTGCTACTTGGGTAGGTAAGGAACGATGTTGAAAACGGGCATTAACTTTTAGCTTTGGTTTGTTGATAATTCTCCGTTCGTACTGCACTCAGTGTAATCAATATTTGGGTTGAGAGTGAGAAGGAAAGTTAAATATAAAGTACTAAAGGATCCAAATAAATTATTTCTTAGTACATTAAACCAATTTAACCCTCGCCTACAGAATAAAACCCTCTTATACAAAAGGGAAAACAGGTAACACCCCCAAATAAACCTTTAATCTTGATTAGCTATTTTCTGGTTATGTGATTTCAATAGTTTCGTAGGGGTCAAGCTAAGGGGTACAGGTAGGTCTATTGAGATTATTATGGTGTAAATATTTGGCCCAATTCAATAAGTGAGTGCCACCGTGTAAGTAGGTACCTACTTAATTAAATATCGGTTAAAACTAATAGAAAAAACTCTTGGCTTAGGATTAGAAATACTTATACTTAATTAAATATCGATTAAAACGAATAAAAAAAGCTCTTGGCTTAGGATTAGAAATCCTTTATTTTTTAGTTTGTTATTTTGTCCTTCAATCGGAGCAAGAGATGAACATGATTTTTTGCTTGCGTATAGTTGAGGACCTGGATAACATAGGCTACATTTTATCTCAGAAAAACTAAGGGTTGCCGAGGGATTTCAAAAACGTTACTCCACGGGGAAGACGCGGATGAAAGCTAGTATTTCATCAAAGTATTAATCCTTCTGAGTCGTTCACCCGTTTCTTCATCCACTTGGGTTAACGTAGCTTAACCAGTGCAATCGATTGTAGTGCACTGTCGTGCTAATGATCTGTTGGTGTCATCGATATAAAATATGTGGAGTTCGTGTGGCATGGGCATTGGCGACGTACGAACGTGGCACTATCTACGCGATAAAAACTTTTTAAGCAGCTAATTTTGAATTGAAAATCTAACACTATATTCACAACACAACCAACATGAATTACCTTCCCTCCTTAGCACCTTCTTTTACTTATTTGTATTATGAATACCCTTCGCAAGTCGCACCTGCAGAGGAATCTGTCTCCATAAACTAATTGCGTTTCTACTTCCTACCCCTCGAGCGGCGAAGTGATAAATTGTTTCTGGCGACAATTACGCTCACAGCCTCCCTCTCAATCCCAATCAATGATCTCAGATTTTCTAAAGCGAGATTGCATAAATTAAAAAAAAAAAAGGTATCGGCTTTACAAGAAGACTTGTTTATACTTCCCCTCGATAGAAACCCGATTATACAATCTAAGGATTTTCCAGTTAATTATAATGAATTGAAAAATTCTTACACTATCTTATCTATGTATTTATTTATTCAAAAAATACGTCTATGATAGTCATAAAGTGTTCATAATTATTATAAACTAGCTTTTGCCCGAGGCTTCACTCATGTTAAGTTCGATTTTTTAAACCTCTATTTTACCCCCTTAGGGGTTGAATATTCAAAATTATTTTCTTAGCGGATGCCTACGTCCTAATAGCTATCTGTTTGCCAAACAGTCCGATCCGTCCAGTGGTTTGAGTTGTGCGTTGATAGATCGGTCAGTCAGTCACCATTTCCTTTTATATATTTAGAAGATAACACCTTATGACTCCCAAAGTTAGTCAGCGATGTGCCAGTCGGCAACCCTGAATGGAGAAGCCGCCGATATCCGTGGAAAAATCGCAGTGAAAAAGCACCTGCTATCGATTGAAAATACCTATTAAAAGTTAACTCTATAAGGCCAATATTTACCGAAGAAGATCAGCTGGTATAATGTAAATTGGATTCTGGATTCACTTACGCAAATTCATGCAAAATGGCAGCAGGTAACCCCTTACAGAATACAGTTGCAGTTTGCATAATCGGATCCTTAAAATAAGATGCTCCTGAAATGTTATAGACCTCCTTTTATCTTGTTAATTTAATTGAACGGGTAGGTAGAGTAGCCTTTTCATAAAAGGGAAGTTCACGTTTCAACTGGCATTTATTTCGAGGTTGAACAGACACAAACAAAGCGGTCGGAACTACACGGTAGGACCTCACACTGAATGCGCGTACGCGTATTGTACGTAGTAAATATTATGTACATCAAGCTCAGAAAAGAGAATCAAGCTATTATTAAAAAAAATAAAAAACACGACTGCCCATCCAAAAACGAATTAAAAAGTTAAATACCACAGTCGTAATGACTTTGGAATCTTATTCACGTTTTTAAATGATATTTTTGAATCTCTGGATATTGAACTATTGTATATATTTTTGGAATCTGCTCATCATTTTCTAGATGTTGATTATTTATTTATATTATATATATAAATCTTATTTTCGGATTATTTTTTTCAACTATAGTCTTTAATGCGGGACCATGGTCACCCCATCAATTTTTTTAAAATTTTACTAGCCTATGTCACTCGGAATAAGCTAAGGATTCTAACGATACCTCATTCATCAAAATCGGTTCAGGCGTATAGAAGTTATAGTGGAATATAGAAACTCACATACATACATGAATCCTGAAAACAATATACTCCTTTTTTCAGGCAGTCGTGTAATAGGGAGCCTCGTGAAAGTGAGCTAACTCCAAAGGGGTATAGGTTTCTATGTGGCATGGTACTAGACTGTTACAGCTAACCGCTTAGCCTTAGGGTGATAGGTACTGTTGAGCAGTCAGTTTTGTTGTTCTTCAAACGAGAAAATAATAGAGTTAATAATTCCTAAATACGGGAATCGTATTCGTTATCTTTTACTTATAAGACCACAGCGCGTTCCCATTATGGCATTAAAATTAATGCGCTTAGTTCAACCAAAGTTCGAAACAGATTTGATACGGTTTGGTAGGTATGGTTCATTTTCAGAGAACTTTTTATTGAAGGTTTATGCGTATGTATGGTAGGTACGAGTAGTAAATTCATCCCCAAAATATTAGTTCTTTCGTGAAAAAATTGTTATTAAGAACAAAATGGTCCGACCTCTGAATCGAACGGGAAAATTAGCACAGAGATAGCTTGCATTCCGGATATGGGATACTTTCAAGGCCGGTAAATCAGAGTTCCCACGGGGTTTTCAAAAACCTAAACACGCATACGTACCAAGTCACGCGCACCATTTAGTAAATATAATATGACCTAATAGATCAATACCGCTTGACTTACCGCTATATCCCAATGTAATGGCCGGTCTATCAAATTGCATCCACTCAAGACAGTACAATAACGGCCGCTTGACTTAATATAATCGGCTTAGATCACTCAGTTTGTGCATAATAATCCTATTAGGAGTCAAGGGGCAGATCTCCTTTAAAGCATCCACCATTCGGGACAAATAATAAGGTAGTTTAATTTTAAGATTTACTCAAAACAGCTTCTACGCTGACGAAGATGAGATCCCCGATTTTTAGAGTTCCATACACAAAGGGTGTAAATGGGACTCTATTACTAAGCCTCCGCTGTTTGTCCGTCTATCAGCAGGGTATATCTCATGAACCGTAACGTAGAACGTACTTGAATTTTCACAGAACACGTACATACTAGTACAAGGCCAAGTGCGATGCAGGCTCGCGCATAAAGGGTTCCTTCCTAACATTGGGCTTAGTTATAGGGTCCCGTGGCACCCTTTGGGTACCGAAACCTAAAACGGTTTCATTATTAACTACTCGAAGTACTTTATACCTGTCTATTTAAAATCTGTGCTTTATCTTATATGCACTTCTGATTCACATGGCTAGGGTCTGGAACACTCTTTCAAGACATGTTTCCCAACACGTACAATTAGGGTATCTTTAAAACAAGAATGAATAGGCATCTTTTAGGCAAACGCGTTACACCTTAGATAGCGCTCAAGCGTGTGCCTATAATGTATAAAAAGGTATAGTCCCACAGGGAGTCTAGTTCGCAGGGAGATTTAACTGTCAACAGGGTATGTAGGTACAACATGGCAACACAGCTTTGCAATTGCCAAGAAAATTTCCAGGCTTAACGCTAATGTGTAGAAATAGCCTGTTTTTACTTTCCACCCTCACATTCCCACCTTCACATGACCATTAAAATTTAACAAACCAATCTTTGCATTTATACCCAATACAAAGAGACAATTTAGTAGCTCATAATACCTGACGATAAGGACTGAAATGGAGTGATCGTCCACACTTGGATCAGTTACCCAATTACATTGGGTTCACCTTTCTATTCTCTTTTCGCAGTATCGCAGGAATCAGTCGGTAATCTGCACTTAACCTAATTCCTAACTCCTCTAAGTGCATGTGAACGGTTTCTGATATATAAATGAGATCGCCTTAATGGTTCCGTACATTCCCAATGCTGATTAAGCCATTTTATGGTAAGACAAGGTGACACTCGTGTCTATTTGATTTCCCGGGGTAAAACCCATCCCGTATATATCCATGTACGGGATGCAAGCTATTTCTGTGCCAAACATCAAGATCTGTTGCGCAGAATATTTAATACAGTTTGCTATGTTTAAGTCGGAAATTGGTGCTTGCAATTTTGCAAAAGTTTTAACTGCATTATACAGCATTCAACTTTGAATCTTAACACTTTTTTATTGGTTGTGTTTATTTATATTATTTAATTTTTTGTTTATTTTTTAATTGTTTCCGTTCCACTGCATTAATGTAACAATTTTTTATTTGTGTGTAGATATTTTTTATTGCGTGCTTTAAAAAATGAAAGATCCACAAATCCAGTGATGTGTAATAAATAGTCCTTATACATTTTACTATAGGGGCGACCTAGCTCCAGAAAGCGCAGTGTTGGCAAATCCCTCACTAAGTGGACCGACGACATGAGAAGACTCGCAGGAGTCGCTGGATACAGGCGGCGCAACACCGGGGCATGTGGAAGTCTATGCAAGAGACATATTTATGTCGATCGGTTGACAAAGAAGAGACACTTTACACTCGATGCCTTAGTTTCTCTGAACAAAGGCTCTAGGTCATAGAGACATAACACGTCACTCAATAAGTCTTTGGTCTGAAGAACTTGGGTTACTTAATCCGCTCTAACTTTTGAACTAATTGTCAGAACGACGCCAAATTTCGACACGTGTCATCTGAAGGATCCTACTACTCTGCAATCATATGGTTTTGTCAAAAGTGTTGCCATCTATAGGTCAGACCAAAGACTTATTGAGTGACGTATTATTTATATCTCATATCTACATAAATTCAGGGTGACTTCTATAAGCACTATTTATTAGCCCGTAATGTTGTAAAAGGTTAACCCTTAACGGTCGGGACGAACCCTCGTACCTAACAGTTAAGATAACATTATTTTACTGGAATGAGGTCCACATTGGTTACTTGGTTACTAACGGTTATCTACGTTTGTATCTTTTTTTTTAAATATATAGGTCAGCGCTTGACTGCGATCTCACCTGATGGTAAGTGAAGATGCAACCTGTTAGGTTGGTGCGCGCTTGCCTAGAAGATGTCTTTTCACTCTTGACTTAAAGACGCCCACATTATAGTTAGTTGGAAAAGCGGAAGCCCGAAGGGCATTCCAAATTAAGCATCTATCCCTCTTCCTGATCTCTGTACAATTTTATTGAAGAGAGCGAATACAAGAATTGGATATTTTACTGTTGTCGAAATGTGGATATTCATTCATTACAATCGAAAATGTAACATGTAAGAATAACATTTGTAAAAACTGAAAATAAATCGGTCAAAAAACAAATAAGTTATAAGCTGTTTTACTGCGTCTGTATCCGTCTCTTGCTGAAACGATATTTTGTATGGAGCTACTGAATTTGTGACGCCACAGGTCAGTAGCGCTCTCTCTTAAAAAAAGAAAAAGGCATTATGTTTTAATATTAAAAAACTTTATTTTAAGTAAATGAAAAAAAAAATTTGTGAAATACCCAATTGGCGTACAAAATAAAAAACCAACAGCCTGATTAGTAAATAGATTACTATTTACTAATCAGGCTGCTGGTTTTTAACGACGTGGTTCAAGGACGTGATTGTTTATTAAAACAATCACGTCCTTGATTATTAATTTATAAAGCAGCGTTGGTTTGTTATGATGGGTTTTGGTAGCTTTTTAACCCACTTCCAAAAAAGGAGAAAGTTCTTAATTCGGCCTGTATTTTTTTTTAAGAGATTCACGTTTAATGTAGTATACGTACTACTACTCTGTTACTATTCAATTATGTAACTTATTCGTTATCCACTTAATACCTAATATCCTGTATATACCTACCTTATACATGGTGTTTTGTCCGTTCGCCATTGTTCACAGCCATAAACCACAGAGAAAACGTTCCCACTAAAAACAGCCTACCATAAAACTCGCATGGCGTTAAAAATTACATCATGATAAAAATTTGGGCGCACACACTAGGTATATGCGCGATCACGTACCGGCGTCCATACTCCATACGCACAATGATGGTCAGCCATTTACACCATTAAACTTCCATAAAAGCCTTTATATTCAAAATACAATGAAAACATTTATTATTATGTCGAAACAATTTGACTAATAAGCAAACTAAGTAAATATGTAGATGCATTACTCCGAATTATTCAACTACCTGCGACACTCAGAAATATTGATTTATTATAATATATTTATCAGACACGGCTAAAGCCTCCCACCAGACCAGACCAAAGACAATTTAGAAATTAATAATTCCCAAATTGCGCCTCCCGAGATCTCCCAGTTATAACACCACGACTCACGACTGCACCAGGGAGGTCGTCAAAACTTCAATAATAGACAGAGTAATCGATTAAAGATTCACAATAAGAAAAACATGTTGATTGACGAAGTAAATCTTCGTAATAGTTATGCAGTTAAATTATGATTCCGAACTTGTAATTGGTCGTAAAACGTTGATTGACGAAGTAAATCTTCGTAATAGTTATGCAGTTAAATTATGATTCCGAACTTGTAATTCGTCGTAAATCAGCAGTTACCTGACTGTTGATTTACGACGAACACCGGTATCCCCGGTCCACTCGAGACAGATTGCGGCAGCAAATCCAATCTCATCAACGTCCGCCGTGACCAAGGGGTAAGATTGATGTTGCCAAAATATTTACACTGCGATATTACCTTTCACACTCCAACCCGTCTGCGAAAAGAGGATTAGCGTTACCGTTCAAATATTACATTAGGGAAACATGTTTTATAAAAATCCCTCTTGTATACCTACTTAATTACTTTGAGGTATACGTATACGTTACGAAACTGAAGTGGAAATGGGCGGGGCACATAGTTCGAAGAGCTGATGGTCGATGGGGTCCCAAGGTGGCGTGGCGACCTCGCACCGGGAAGCGCAGTGTTGGCAGACCCCCCACTAGGTGGACCAACGACATTAAACGAGTCACAGGGAGTCGCTGGATTCAGGCGGCGCAAAACCGAGGCCTGTGGAGGTCTATGCAAGAAATCTATGTGAAGCAGTGGACGTCTATCAGTTGATTAAGAAGAAGAAGATGTTACGTTGCAGTTATCTCGAGAGTCCTAAAAAGCTGCTAGGTTGTAATTTTTAAAATAGATACATAATTAGCTCATCCGGGTAAAAAGAAAACTACTGTCAAAAAATAATTACTTTTTACAAAAAATTGAACCGACGACGACAGAAGCAACTAAAAAGGGAAAAATAAAAAATAAATCTTTTTAGTCTTACTAACTTAGCTCCTAAACGAATGTAGGTAAGTAACTAATTTTGAGTCGGCGACTTTTTTTAAAAGCATAACTACGAGCTTTATTTTTTTAAGCAGAGCAGAATGCTTAACTAGGAACTGCATTTTTAAGCATGGCTGCGAGATAGCTTCGACACATTTTATTTATGACAAACAGTGGTATCGCGTTTTTTAAAGACCGTCAAGTAAATAATACCAACGTCCATTTTAATAACGCCCTGCAAATTAAATGGGTGAAACGAGCGCAGGTGGCGAGCAAAACTGAAATAATTAATGGCCGACCGGCGGTAAACGGAAATATCTAAATCAAGCTTAATTCAAAGCTTCTCGCGTAATGGATAAAAAATTTGTATTGTGATTGATTATATTACTGATCGATATTATAACTTTTAAGAGATTGCAATCTAAACCCGGGCCAAACTCAAATGGGGTCACAAAGTGCGTTGAAAAGAAACCTATTATTTCCCCTTCAGAAGATTTTCCATGTTTAGAGATTCAACTATGTGTAAGAAGGATTGCAGTAATGTATATTTAAAACTCACTAATCCCTTCGGCGGTCACCCTCTGAGTATTTCAGGAGAGATTATCACGAAAAGGACAAAAATTGTAATTGATAAAAATATGTATTTTGGACTTTCCTGTTGAATAATAAAATATAAAAAATATAATGGAAACAATACATTAATGCCATTTTTAAAATTAAATTTCAAAGAATCAAAAAATAACGAAATCAAATAGAAAACTCGAAAAAAAGGAAATATTATTTACAAAAAGTGGAAATAACCTTTCAACTCTATTATACGCGCACATTTCATAAAAATGGAGATGATGTATTCTTTGGTGGGCTTTATACACAACGTGTCGGGAATATTGGAACAGGATTGGATAAATTGATCACAGATTTATCGCAAGGAAAGTTTGCAGTGTTTATGGAGAAACTGGGGGACTCTATTGAGACGAGAATAATTATGTTAATGTCTACGAAGAACAAGTTACCAGTGGGCTGAATTTTTTTTATATTTAAAATTTTCATGGTATGAGGTTGTTCAGGTAAATGTACCACCTACTCCAATCGCCTTAAGTAGGGGCGTGGTTATTAATATTGAAACAAAATGGAAGGCAGACAAACAAATGAAATCAGTAGGTATTCTTAGACTTTTAAAATAATTATTATCCTATGTTTTAAGTAATCATCAGTATAAAATCTATATAAAAATATATATATTATGTATAATCATTTATTATAACTTCCTAGAAACTATTAGAAAACTAATCGGGACCCTGATTTAAAATCCGTAACATGGTGGTTCAAAGATTCACTTACCTATACTCATGTATGGAAATTTTCTATCAGAGGAGGCACGTCGACGCTTGGAAAATGTCCAAGTTTGTAGGAAAAAATCGCCGGATGTTTTGGCGTATCTGTTGCATACGGCTGACCGGGCAGACTATTGAATTTGTTTCGTAATTCCAGCTACGTGCATGGAAAACTAACTCCTGAAAACTGAAATTCTAAAGCAGTTTAGAAAGTTCACTTTATTGTTGTAGATATTGTATTAATTTTCTCACCGTATCTTTTATGGTATTATTGTAATGGTTGAAAACTTTGTCAATGATAACAAAATTTTATAGATTGCAAAGTCCAGGTAGACAGGGCAGCTATTTTTGTTGTACACGATCTCTAACAGCAGGTCTAAACAGCTCTAAATCTCTCCTAAGCTATCCTTTTTTGCAGTTAGCATTATGAAAGGGATAGCACGAGATTTAGACCTTTCAATTGTAAAATAAATTGTAGTTCACTGAACGACTAATAGTTTTTTAAACTATAAAGAAAGATTGCGTTTTAGTCGTAGATTTGAAGCTTTAAAACGCAACGGATAAGAACATGGACTGAAAACCAAAAGGTAAACGGTTCAAACCGCACCCGTTACATTATTGTAGTACCCACTCCAATCGCTTATTTGGAGGGGCAATGGGAATATTAGTCATTATCAGTATGGCTAGTATAAAGAATATTAATTTATAAAACAACGTATACCGGTTGGGTTCAGAGATGTAGATATGAAATTAATAAACTACCCTACCCTTGCCGGTTCAAATCAATTTTATGCGGTGAAATAGTGAGTAAAATCTAGGCAGTATAGTGGATAATACAATAATTCCCCATGAACCGCGAAGACACAAGTTACACGGAAGACAGATTAGGTTTATTAGGTCCCATGTCGGGCGCCATAAAGCGGCTCATCATATTGATGGGGTTTATGATGGCAACACATAAACATTATGGCTCAACTTTATTTCCTTGACGACATATACGAGTAGACTAAAATGATTAAAGGGCGCAGTTTGCGGGGGACAGATTTGACCGAGTAAACATTTTTTAACGACACAAAGTACATTGAAAAAAGACACTTCTCGTAAGGCCATACTAGTCACAATGTATGAACGTAAGATTCTGAATTTCTGAACCACAAAACACACCTTGGTATTGAAGTCCAAGTAAAAAATTAATTACGGCTGTATTCATTTAGATTTTTTGGTAGTTAAATCTTATTTAATAAACCTACTTCCTTAATTTTTTTAATTGAGGAACTATCTGCATTTATATTTTATCTGTAGCAATAAAATATCCTTCAGACCGAATTTCGGCAATGCAGCCGGAATTTAAATGTAGGCGCAAACTAGTCTACTATACAGGAGATATTATAGTGTACAAGTGTTTGCGCTAAGAATGCACACTAGTGCATTCTTTATTCGCTCATTGTCATAGTTCGATGGGACAGTTGAAGCAATAGCAATTAGCTAAAAACTAAAAAAGAGATTAAAGAGATTCCAATTATAACTTGAAATAACACAAACCTGTTTCGTTTTTACTTTTCATTGAAGTTTAATTCCACTTCAACTATGCTATTATTTACTTTTGTCTGGTACATCGCAACAATTGTTTAATTAATGCAGCAAAGTTAGTTGACTTGATTCATATTCAAAAGGCACATTAAATGCAGAGCTTTATTGCTATTTGCATTAAATCTAAATTGTAAAAGTGCGTAAACAACTTACGAATTCAGAGGGCATTTAAAGCTATTAAAGTTAAGAAAATGAAAATTATTAACAAAACTTTAGCTCTTTTCTGCCATTTCTAACTTTAAAATATTACATTTTTATTTTACAGCATAATGTATAGTGAATTTTTACTATTTATGCTTGAAATGTTGTTTATTATTATTATATATATCTTGTTTCATCAACTTGTCGTTACGATGTAATAATTCGTGAAAATTTGTTGTTTGTACTACATAAATTTTTTTTTCTTCATTCTCGCTTCTAATGGCCTTATGTGGAGTTTTCTTTGTATGTATTTCTTTTCATTTATAACCTTGTTATTTCAGAATTGTATAAAGAAGTTAGTGAGAAGACTATAGAGGACGAAACCTCATAAGTTAGGGTATAAAGTCAAAGATAATATAATAATTCATAAGTTTAGGTTTCATAAGTTAGATAAAGGTAGACTGGCAGAAAATGTTTTAGCATTACGTCCGTCTTTTGTAATATTTTTGTGCACTAAAATTAATTTAAAAAAAATTAAAATTACTGTTATTACACAGTGGTAGGTACCTACTCTGATTTGGGGAAATAAATCGATAACTCCTATGTAAGTTGTGGTATCTCACAAAATTGGCATTTTAGGTTTATTGCACTATATCATTTATTTTTATTACCTATTTTATGTGTTCGTTTAAACAAAAATTAAAAATAGCATTTTTTACAAGACGTATAAGTTGTATCGTTATTAAAACGACGGCCTAAACCATTTTATTGACCTTCACAACAATTAACGCGTCACGTAAGCGTTTTGGGGATACAACAACTTAGTAGGAGGTATCGAAATATACAGCCTGAGTAACAGTAAAATTAGGTATGTCCAGTAACAAAGCTTGAGAAACAATCACTCATGAATACAATAGCATAGTTATAAAAGAAGCAGACACCAAATCGGCCGAGCTTCGCGCAATTCAATGGTTATTGAAATACATTTCATATTCATCGGGGCGGCCGGCAGAGAGCCCGAATAAGGCGGCTTCCTGCACGCTCAATAGAACACAATCGACATTTTGCAGGGCCACTTATAGACCCGGTTCGGAAATTTTGCTTTAGGAATTCCCCTTTATACATTTCTGAGCGTGTGTTCTATTGTTAGCGAATTTTTTACCGTTTAAAACATCAAACGCAGATCGGACAGTTCTTTAAAAACGCTTTCACGGAACTGGTGGAGGAACATTGTTGACTGCCTATAGAATGGGCCGGCAGATTTTATTTTATAGAAGTACTAGGTGAAGCCCGCGGCTTCGCTCGCGTCGATTTCGTTCTTAAAATCCAACAGGAACTCTTTAATTTTCCGGGATAAAAAGTGGCCTATGTCACTCTCCCGGTCCTCACCTATACCTGACTCATGCAAAAAATCACGTCGATCCGTTGCTTTGTCGCGCCGTGATTGTTGGACAAACCTACAGACCAACAAACAAACAAGCTTTTGCATTTTTATTATTAGTAACGATAGTACGGATTTTTGTTACCAGGGGGCTTACCATTTCTTTTGATAATCACATTGCGATAATCGCTATCGTTTGGATTTATGGCATTCTTGCTACAAATTTTCAATGAAGGTATCTAACACCAAAATAGAGTCTGCTCATCAAATGCAAATGTCTAAGTACAGTAGTCATTAAAAAGCTGTAAAATTTTGGTGTTAGCTCTTTAGATGTCGAATTGTCTAAAAATGATTGCTACAATTCATTGATGCTAAAATACTAAAATGTGACTATCGCAATCGTTTTTGTTGCATTTTCTAATATTTCAGGATTTATTTGCGATTTTTTGTTTAAATGACTTCCTCTAGTATTATCGTGTAGAGTGTGATTAAAACTAAAATGTTTAACGTTAGTATCAAGTCAAACTGCGTACATAGTGAATGAACTAATGTACCTCCACTTCAAACAGAAACATTTATTTGAAATGCCAGTAAAAGGTTATTTGTAAATCTGTTACTCGTGAAAATTGCGTTCGCCCCTAACGTTTGCTGTTCGAAAACTCATCCAACTTGTTAAATGTTGTGTAGTTTTGAAATCCGCCGATCTTCCTGCAACTTTTATTGAAAACCTAACACTTTTCACAGAGTTGGTAAAGCGTCTTAAGCCCCAGAGTTGAAGACTATCAAAAGATAAAACTATTCTTAGAAAAAGACGTCTTAAAGGATTTCGATCTTCAGCCTTTCTTATTTGTTTGTCGGGAAAACTATTATTTAAGTTTTTCCCGAGCAAAGTTTTTAAATTAATTATTCTTCTATTTAATCTATTTAAATAAATAAAATTTGCACGTGTCTCTATGATATCGAAATAACTGCCTCGTAAATGATTAAATATAACAAAAACAAAAGTTGAATCTGATTTTGAGGGGACTTTCACAGGCGGTAGAGAACTTACAAGGAGTATTATTCTCTCTAGACCAAAGCTACTTTTTAACAAAGTTTCAAAAAGGAGGAGGTATGTTTTCTATGTAACGATGCTCATAGGTAGATATAACTCCGAGATCTCCAAACCGATTCACAAAATTATTAAGCTATTGCATAGCTTCTATCGCGGGCCAGCGTGGAGACCGAATCCAAAAATTCCGTAACCAAAATAACCTGACAAGGGACTCCTCTCCGGTGAGCCGCTAGATGGCGTTGATAAAAAATGATATGCAATAGCTTTACCGCGGCAGTCCCCGAGTGCCACACGTCTTCTTTTTTGATTGATAGAGATTTGGAGTTCGATTATGGGACTATCAGGTCTCATAATCGAGTTCCAACTCCTCAATCCTGATGCTGAGACTTAATGCACTTTTAAGCCGTGGAGATTTAGTTACTGTCAATCGTGATGTGATATAATAGGACATTTGAACTGCATGTCCCACCCACCTCTCTTCAGTTTTAATACTAAAGAACATAAAATAAGAAAAAGAAACGACGAAACCGATGCGACGCTCGCCTTTTGCTATTGTTGAGTTTATCGAGTGTTTAAAACAAAACGAAGAGCTTTTACCGTACTCATTGATGCATGAGGATGGTTTTAAAGGTCGAGTGAAGTCGAGGGCATTGGGTCAGACCGGGCAACGAACCATTCATTAAATTAAGCGATATCGGTCAATGTGAAGAAGCCACTTAATATAACACATTTGCATTTTTTGGCCATTTATTTTGAACGAGCATTTAAACGATCTAATTTACATAATTATCATCGAAGTACTTTCTTACTTGCTTAGACTTGATTTTTACCAGAAATTAAAAAAAATTAAGTAATCGATTACATTATGGAGACCTTTCAGGTGTGCAGGTTTTCTCACGTTTTCTTTTACCGTTGAAGCATGTGATAAATATGTATGTTTTACTGTGGAAAAAATCCATCGTAAATATTAATAAAATAAATTAAAAGTAAAAAATATTTTTAAAAACAAGCTTTTATTTAATTGCGCTAAAAATAATAAAATAAACTTTTCTTTTAAAACTTTTATAATTATCAACGTGTAACGTCATTACACAATTTATATGATATAAAAGCTTGTCGCGAGATTTAAGTAGGTACTCGTATTTACTTAGTTTAAAAATTTTAAAAATTAAAATTAAAATCAATCAGATCAAGTTATTTAATTTACTTGTTTATCTACACAGGTAAATCTCACATTTCCACCCGAACAAACATAGTTACATTCATACAATGCAAGCTAAAATTAAAAAAGCTAGGTGTTTTAAAAACGACGTTTCCACCCTATACAAAATTTAATTTATGGATCAACATTTATATTACTGACTAGATACAATTATATCATATGTACATATCATAGTATACATCATAATGTACACAGTACAGAATATTATGGTTTTTAATTATATATGCTATAGAAATATACACTGAGTTAGCAGCGTCCTTTGTCTACTTCCGGCAGTAGGTAGGGTAAGGCACAAACCTGTAATAGCTACATATTACATCTGTAATATATTACGAGTGGGTACGTATGTAGGCTGCGACGGAAATTACAAGGAGGTGATATTTCTAGTTTAATAGTTTTAACGTGAAAGGGGACTGTAATAATTTAAATAACTTCGCTCCACACACTAAACTTCACTGATTAACAGGCCTAAGGTAAAAATATTTTACTAATCACATAATGCATTACCAAAATAAAACTATGTAAGTAGAGTAGTATATAGTTATCATGTAGTAGAGTAGTATATAGTTATCATGAGCAACCCATTAACGTCTCACTACTGAGCACAGGTCTCCCCTTGTCACCTTTGAAGCATGTGATAAAAAAAATGAAAGTCAGAAAGAAAGAAAAAAAAAAGTGAAGTATCATTGAATCGGTATTTGAAATCATTTTTAGGTATCTTTTATCATTTTTACGATCCATCACAATTTAAAGCTATTTTTGAGTTGATATATTTTGTTAAATTAGTCGAGTTTTTTAGTCTATTTTAATAATTTGCTGTCTTTGCAAGTCTTTAATGAATGTAGAGCCAATTCAAGAAATAAGTTAGTGGCATATCATAAGAAACCTCAAAAGTGCAACGGTCAAGGAGCTGACTGGAATCCGAAAGGCCAACGGTTCAATCCCTATCCGTTGCACGATTGTCGTATTCTACTCCTAACAAGCTTTGTAGTTTATTTAACGTAAATCGGAATATAATATGGTCACGTTTAACGTGGTGTTGAAGCACCTGCAGCTATATCAAAATGAGCACATTGAAATTAAATTATTAGGTACCTATTTTAAATGACAATTCGTTATCTTTAAAACGACATAATATAATATTTCTTGCCAACCCGCAAAATTCGTTTTATGCGCATTACTAAGCATCCACTGTCCTCTGATTATTACCTGAAACAAATAAAAAAAAATATATATTAGTAAACTTGAAAAAAATACCGGAAACAAGAGTAGGAAACCTAAAAAACGAAACAAAAAATCTATAAAGGCCTTGCAGAATAATTTAAAAAAATATTTGTATTAGAGGGGTCTGAATATTTTTGTAGATACGAGCCTGGCCTACCTACCTATTGTCAGCCATTTTAATTTTTTTGCACCAATTGAGTAACGAATCGATGTATGTACAATGTCCATGGGTAGGTATTAAGATTAAGACCTGAAGAATGTCATTTTTGCATTTTTTTTTTGGATCCTCAATCCGAAAAAAAAAAATGCCAAAAACACATCATATTTCCAAGAGACGTTACTGACTAGCAACTTAAAATAATGGTTCGACAAAAAAAAATCGAGAAGTTACGGCAAATTTATAACTAATTTGCATTTATTTTTTATGCCGTGCATAAGGGTGCATATTAGACTCAAAATTTTTATATAAAATCCCTATACATTTTACTAAAAGACGATACAGCCATTTAAAAAAATTAATACGAGTTATTAGAATAGGTACATGATGTATTTGGCGCTAGCATCTGTCGCGTTTCACACGAGGTTTCGGGTATGTTTTATTTCATCTACCTATCGCTTTCGGGATCGGAGATTTTTTTTCTGGCTTTCTACGCACTGTTAAAGCACAGTAATAACCCCCAATGTGACGTGCTGACTGCTGACTAATAACATTGCACCCCCGGGCTAAGCTTTCAATTAGACGTCAGGTTTTCAACATCTCGGGAGACTAAAATAATTTCGCGGAGAGAATGTATTTAATTAATCCTCCTCAAAGAGGGTTTTAGTTGTAATATAATAATTTTGAGAGAGAGGTAAAAGTAATTTCTGTTAGTTTCATTCGCAACGAGATAGCGCTACGGTGGAACCAAAATTTAAATTTCAAGAGTAACTTCGACTCGAATATTATTTAAACTGTAATAATAATATACTACCATCGCTACGGTTGCCGATTAGATAGTTACGGTGATACAGCTGATATACCTGTAACCATCAATAAATCAGACGTATCAGTATAAGTCATTCATAAAACTTGGCTCAATAGTTTATTCGCTACAGTGGAACATTCGTAAAAAGTCACATACTTTTTATTAAGCTATTGCATAGCTTCTCCCCGAGTGCCACACGTCTTTTTTTTTTATTTTAAAAAGAATATCAGCCAAAGTGAACTTGACTAATATTCGCCTCTCCCCTTCAAATAAGCAGAAAGCTTGTGTTAGGAATGTGTACGACAATAGTGCAACGGGTGGGGATCGCACTTGCGACCTTTCAGTTTTCAGTCCGTACCTTTAACCGTTGGGCTATTGAGGCTTGTATGTATTTACATATGAACAGTATCTAAGACTGCTAAAATCATAAACCTTCCTTAAGGCTTTGCCGTAGTCCTTAAAAAAAACGTTCTAGATCGCAACACTTAAAAAATCACCTTGAAGTTTTCACTTTCTCGCAGTACTACATTACAAATAACGTATTACTGCGTATCGTATAGATCTAGTAATTGAAATTCTCACGTTATTGCACCAAAACAATTCCATGGAGCAGCTTTTAGCTTCGCCTTTCAAAAGCGGTAAGTTATTATACTAAAGGTGAGCAGTCGGCATTTCGGTACACGAGTATGACTCTAAAGACTCTGTCAAACAGAACGCGCCACTGCGCGGTTCAACATTGAAACGCAGGAATGCATTTTTACGCATCTTTTTGCCTTCGTCGTTGTCTTAACCAAGTGAAATACACAGCTATACATAGGTTCTTGGAGAATTGCCACAAAATAAAGATTTTGTGTGTCGTCCTCTTGTATCCAGGAATTCCAACGATTCTCTAAGGAGGACTCTTGCAGCGCTGCGATTCCTGGTAAGATGTCGCTACTCAAACACCTTGCTACAGAAACGCCCTCTCCTCCAATCATTCGCATCTTTCATGACGTCGAGATCTCTTGCCTACAATTTTCCCATCCAACACTAATCTTGGATTAGATTTGTTTTGTGAATGATTGTTTTTATCTTTGCAAGTAAGAAATGAAAGCAAATTTTCGTTGCTGTTCCAGTTAAATTCAAAGGAGGTGGGTTGATAAGGCCCAAAATCCGCCCCTCATACACTCGAAAAAAAAAGTTCCAGATTCCGACAAATTGTAAATGTATTTATATACTTGAAGATATAAACTTTATTCTAATATAAAGTTTAGGTGATAAAAAAAATAGTAAGTTACAGAAAATATTATCCAAAAAGAGAGTGTTTCTTTTACTTTTCTTACATTTTCATACATTTTAGTCGTTTTTTAAGCTTTGATTTAATATTTTAGAATGAGGCGCTCAATGAACCAAAATAAATTAATACTCATATAAAAGCTTATAAAAAGGAGCATCATTATCAGTTACGTTTACCATGGTTCATGGAGCGCCTCATTCTAAAATATTAAATCAAAGCTTAAAAAACGACTAAAATGTATGAAAATGTAAGAAAAGTAAAAGAAACACTCTCTTTTTGGGTAATATTTTCTGTAACTTACTATTTTTTTTATCACCTAAACTTTATACTAAAATAAAGTTTATATCTTCAAGTACATAAATACATTTACAATTTGTCGAAATCTGGAACTTTTTTTTTCGAGTGTATGAGGGGCGGATTTTGTTGCCTTATCAACCCACCTCCTTTCCATCTAGAGTACTTGTATGATATTAATTAATATCAGAAGCCAATCTATTTTACACTGCAACGCCAACGAGTGCTTCGCAGTGTGAATGCCTTACGCCCATACTTACCTAATTGTTGTATTGTATTACAACTTGTAGGACCACGCTGAACACGCTGCCGCCTCGCTGTGTGTGTGGTTGAGACTTGAGACCTTACATTGGCTCGTGGAAATAATTGGCGCGGAACTATTGCCATAAAAACTGAGTGCCTTGAGGAAGAAAATATTCGAAAATCTTTTGACCAAATCTGCTTTTAATATTTATCTTTACCAATACTATCTTTTTCTGCTTTAATGAATTGCACATTGCCATTGCCACGTTGCCATCACTGGTTCGCAAGTAGTGTCCGCTAAAGCCTTAACTTTACAAAACATTTTGTCTGAAGCTGTAGTTGAGTGATTACGACCTTGATTTCGCTGAAGAGCGAGAGAAGGAACCACGACCTGCATTGTTAAAAAATGAAAACGTTTCTGCTTAAACTGGTGAACGTTTACTTCATTAAACGAACACAATGGCATTCCTCAACTGAAAGTTCAACTTCGCTTTGGGAATTTTAAAAATTTACCATTAGTTAATGGTAAGCTATCATGTTATTCTCATATCGCTACCAATATGTGGATATTTGCAGAACTATTAGAGGTGTTAGCCGATGCACACGACTCAATGTATGGATTAAGATTTGTTTAAAAATCCGATGTTTTTTCGAGATAAAGGAATGAGGGGCTCCTTGATTTTTTTTTTTATTATTTGCTGTTATGTTTTCCCCGATCTTAAGGATAGCTGTATTAAATTGTATACGATGGTACGGAACCCTTTGTGTGCGGGTCCGACTCGCACTTGGACGGTTTTTTCTTTTAACCTACATACCTTAAAATGATTCCAGTGGGAATAGATTTTAATACGCTTAAATTTTAAATGACGTAACTCTCATACAATTCGCTCGTGATTGGATCGCTTTAAATAAGTCCGAGTCTAAATTTAGATCATAACTTATTAGTCCCCAGCAGACGAGGATACGTTATTGCAGGTCAAACTAATGAATTAATATTTTATATCGCAACGTGGGTGGACCGCTCTTTTGACTGACCACACCGCACCGGTTCGAGACGAATTGCTCGTATTCCCCTGATAATAACATAGTACTTACCTACATTGATAAAACTGGTATTTTTTATGCCGATCTGGACTTTAATAGTTTTTCACTCTGAACAACTGCAGCACCTTTAGCAACAAAGCTGTCATTAATTCATTCGTTGATTTTGTAGACTCTTACTGCAATCGTTCCTTCCAGCTAGTGTGAGCCAGTCAGAGGTTATGGCGATTCAAATTGAAAATTTACTTCACATAGGCCACCTGTAGCTTTCATGATAAGTCAAGGCTCTACCGCCGGTTTGGAAAGCAGATTCTTCTGAGAAGAGCGGGCAAGAAACTCGGCAATCTTTTAAGCAAAGCAAATTGCCACTTTGAATGTGAAACCAAGGCTGTCTACCTATAACACACAGTTATGAACTAATTTAAGTCCATAGTCTAGGTCACTGCCTAAATAAAAAGAAGCACAACAGGTATCTATGTGATACATCTTCACGGTTCGTAAATAAAAATACGTGACAGATCACTAAGCGGTTATGTTACGGTGTTATCTAAGAGTTCTTTATGATGAACCGTTATCGTTCTCGGAACGGCGCACGGTACACCTGCGATTTCACACTTGGCGAGCTAAGTGGAGTAGAATAAGTCTCGTCTCATCATCGCGCATCGCTCTATAGCTTCGTGTCAAATCTAATCAAAAATAGTAAGGCGCAGATAAAAGAAATGGTACGTGGTAGAACATTCTTTCTTAGCGGCTGTTCTGAGTAGAATCCATTTCGGAACGGTGGTAGTTTTGACGTGTCATAAGCGCTCAACGGCTTGCAACGCTATCATCTCATAAGAGCAAGACGGAGATGTTACGAGTCTCAAGGTGCTGGACTGGCGACTTCACACCAGAAAGCTGTATTGGCAAATCCCCCACTGGATAAAAGATAAAAAGAGAAAATGCTCAGTTCCACTATATTATATTAGATTAAAATAATGAGTCACAAGGAGCCGATGGACGCAGGACGTGGCGTTGGAAGATCCTTTAATATACCTGCGAGTGTCGTCTATCGCTTGACATGGACTAAGGTTTAGAATTTGGTCTCACACACCACGTGGATACATTATGTGCACGAAAAGGGGTACACGGTAGCCTCAACAACACACAGTAACTTCCCTTATTAAGTACGGAAGCGGAACCCTGAAAATAGGTACCAAAGTAACTTGGACAAGGGAGAACGGGTACTGTGGCAAATGTTCCGTGTTATATTGACAATGCCAACATCGGTGAAAATACTCGGCAAATAGCGGTTATTTGCTTCAGTTGGGATGATGCCGGCCGCGCAAACTTGGCTCACTCGGACTGCTCGCGGCGTTCGTTGTAGCGTTTATTGAATACGTGAAATCCATTCAACAACAATAACACTGACAAAGGTCTACGTACGATAACTAGTTTATGTCTTGTTGTTTCAGATAGACCAAACGATTAATGTCCACAGATGGATATAGATCTCTTGTGGAGACTTCTAATCGCTTTGGTCTTGCGTCGTTCGAACCAAGCGGGCTTCCTGCGACTCAATGTTATTCATCTTTAATTTTTTTCTTTTTACCCACGACGGAGAAATAGCAGCGTTATAAGTTTGACTTGTGTGTCTGTCTGTTCCTTCGTAACTCCTCTACGTGATTAAAGGGGCTTACAAACTTTCACTGTTGCGATTGATTTGAAAGGTGTACTGTTACTTCGGATTATTTCCAAGGCATATTAATCTAGAACTGATGCTGCAGTATCAAGTAGTCTGCAGGATACCCAACTCTTCAGCAACTTACAGCAGACATAGTGTGTTTGAGCTCATTAGAATTGTCTCAACATGCAGGTGTTAGATAGATGATGATCGAGAATCTAGGATCTGACGATGAATGAAAAAAAAGAGGATGCCAGTTATGTCGGGTAGCTATATCGTACCTACATAGTCCCACAATAGATTCACATGTCTTGACTAATATTCCCTTCCCCCTCCAAATAAGCATAAAGCTTGTGTTAGAAGTGGTTATGACAATAGTGTAACGCTTGGGTACCTTACTAGCTTTTACCCGCGACTTCGTCTGCGTGGAATTAGGTTTTTCAATAATCCTGCGGGAACCCTTTGTCTTTTGTGATTAAGAGTAGCCCATGTCATTCGTCAGTTCGTAGTTCGGTTGTTCTGATGTTGCGTGACTGAAGTCTGGCGAATAATCCCAACAAATAAACGCACTTTGACGCGTTCATATTGGGTATAGTTTATATTATTGTAGGGTTGTTCTTAGATAAGTGACGTGTTAATACTCATAGAAAGCAACAAGGCAGAAATTGGGGCGACGTATAAGGTGCGAAGTGCGTTCTCCACATGCGTCGATAAGCCCCGGTTTGGGGCTAATCATGCGCAAACCAAACGCACCCATGTCTTGATGGGTGCTATACACATACACCTAGTAACACGCTAGCTCTGGCTCCTTGTAGTAATTAAACTGATCGCCTTTTTAGGAAACCCGTTTTCAATGTAAGGCTCGATTACTCACGGCTATTGCGTAATATTCATTTGTTAGAATCTCCGCGCACGACCTAAAATGGGAACGACCTTCGTTGTGAGAATATCTTCATCGACCTTGCTCATTCCGCATGTTTACGTGGGTAGGTGAATATTAAGGGCCTGATTAACTGAGATACGATTAGGTAAAAAGACAAGCCTTGAGGGAACCACTGTTTTGATATCCTTTGATCATTACGAGTATTATCAGTTATTTTCTAGCATCTCTAGTCTCCACTATTGTAAGTTGTCTATCATTTCTTCTTATACATAATCGTATGTTGGATTTTCTTGAGTAAGGTATTCTTGTTATTGATAGATGTTTTAAGCCACAACTTTCTTTTTCTACTGACGCGCGACGTTTGTATGTAACTGACTCTATTTAACAGTTAATTGCGCATCAATCTTCACTAATTTAATAAATGCAAAAGTGTGTTTGTTTGGTAGTTTGTCCTTCAATCACGCAGTACCAGAGCAACGGATGAACGTGAATTTTTACATAATTATAGTTGAGACCTTGGAGAGTGAAAAGCTATATTTTATCCCGGAAAAACAGAGGATTTCTGCGGGAATTTAAAAAACTAATTCCACGCGGACGAAATCGTGAGCAAAAGCTATAGTCATTAATTATATAAATTAACCTGAAGTTCCTAGTGCAATATGTTTGCTTCCCCCGGTTCCAACCCAAAGGCAATTAGCGTAAGGGAGATGGCGATGTAATTTTTGGAGGTGCCAAAACTCTTTGTCAAGCTTTGAGGGTGGCCTCACAGAGGGTTCTATGTTTTAGGGTAGGGGCTTCCTAATCCAACATTCACATTCAACTCACTCACAAGAAATCCTAGAAAATTCTCGCATATAAAAAGATTTTCAAACCGGTGATAGTTTTTAACCGTCGTCGTAAGTTAACTAAACAAAAAAACATGAAAATAGACAAAATAGTAGTCGGTTAAAAATCATTAAATAATGGAAATAACATGATAGCAGATTCGTGGTTTGATTATTTGTTCATAGCTAAATAATCTTGCAAGTTATTTTCATCGCACTCCGACGACTGTCTCATCCGGTGTAGTCACACTTTCAGATTTAAACAGAATCTTTTATAATATTTGTGTTATTTTTTATTTGCGCAAGGCAACTGCGCAGCGCAATTCTGCTTCAATGATATAATAATGAAGCAGAGTTGCACAGTGGCGCATCGTCTCTTCAACAATTAGCCACAATACCCCAACGGTTAAAGGTGCGGACTCAAAACTAAAAGATCGCAGGTTCGAATCCCACCCGTTGCACTATTGTCGTACCCACTCCTAGCACAACCACAAGCTTTCCGCTTATTTGGAGGGGATAGGAGGATATTAGTCAACTTCAGCTTGGCTAATATTTAAAAAAAAATGATATAATGAAGCAGAGTTGCGCCGTGGCGCAGCGTCTCTTCAACAGCTTTATTTACTTTAACATTAGGCTGAAATTCGATCAATGCACAGTCTACGCCCACTGCGACTTGAGTCTTCTGGAGTTAGCTAACCTTCAGAAATAAGATCCCAGCATCGGATAACCTTTACAAAAATATAGCAAAAATTAGCTTAGAAAAAATATACATATACACATATTATTATATTTAAACTTCCAATGGGTGTTCCGAAGTCGGCGAATCGTTTCGGGGCATTAACCTGCGCCATTAAGCCAATTGTTCGCCCTAAACAGCAATAACATAAAGCTCTACACTCTACATCGCTTTCACTTTGGATCGAGCCATATTGTTTCGCTGAACAATTAGATGGAATACCAAAAAAAAGGTAATTACTTAGAGTGTTTTAAGCCGTGTATTCACTGCTGGCGTTCGATGACTAAAGTAGCGCAAAGTAATAATTATTTATTTAGACTATTGATCAGTTTTTAGACGACTCCAAAAAAGGAGGAGGTTCTCAATTCGTTTGTTTTTTTTTAAATTTTTTATGTATGTTCCCCGATTACTCGAAGATGCCTGGACCGATTTGGAAAATTCTATTTTGTTTGGTCAGGATCTGATGATGGGATCCTGGAAAAATCGAGAGAACTCTTAAAATTCTATAGATACAATTGATATTGTTATACTTTGTAGTGGCGTTTGAAGTCAGTTTTGTAAAAATAATTTTTACGTTTATATTACGTATATTTATGTCTTACATATTTATCTTTCTTTCAACAAACTTAACTCACGAAAAAAATTATTTCGATCTGTTGCTCCGTGCTCGCGCGATTGAGGAACAAACCAACAAACCTTCGAACAAATTCACTTTATAGCATTTATAATACGTAAGAAATAATAATCCTTCACACACACACACTAAGTTACTGGACACTGCGGGTCTAGTCATGACAAAAAATTGGCAAAATATCCAGTGCAGTCATACCACGAAAATATCGTCGTGTAGTGAATACACGGCTTTATCTTTTATTGTTATAACGCATTATTTGTAAGACTAACTTCCGGCGTCAAAACAATGACTTATTTCATGGCTTAGTAGATTTTACTTTGGTTGGTTGTTAGCGTAACGGCAGATAGGTACAGTACTCGTGGATCGATTTCATTGAACTTTTTATTTTCTGATACTGACTTCAGCAACGAACGTTAAGTGTGAGCAAAGTTCAAGTGCATCTATAAGGGTATGATGCAATAGACGGTTAGACCATGCAAAGGGGAATCGACTGAGCAGGAAAGAGGACCTTGGTGTAAAACGGAGGAAAACAAGCACCGAACTGTAGCAGAAAGAACCGGGGAATGTTACAAGTTGCAACTGTATGGAAACGGCAACTGTGTCTGGAAACGGCAACTGTGTCCGGTTACGGCAACTGTGTCTGGTAACGGCAACTGTGTCTGGTAATGGCAACTATGTCTGGTAACGGCAACTATGTCTGGTAACGGCAAACTGTGTCTGGTAACGGCGACTGTGTCAGCAACAACCGTTTCTTGTGATGGTATCCCGTGTCGTAACTAAAAATTGGCCACGTTTGCGCAGCGCCTAAGGTTCTGGAGGCGTTTTACTTTTTCACGCGGTAAAAGTAGAATTTTTCCAGATCAAAAAAAAATCTATGAAGTAGCAGAGACGCCATCCTTAGTACAATAGCGCACAACGTTTTCTCGCGGCTTTTTTAACGATAACGCGCTAGAAAAGCCGTGGGAGAGATTTGTCGCAAAGATTACGGTCTGACTGCTGCTTACCAAGTATTATTAAATTAAACGTGAAACTATCTACATAACTCATCATTAGCAACGTTAGCAACCCATCACTCACTACGGAGCGCAGACCTACTCTCATGATCTATAGAGCGTGCTCTGACTCAACTCAGACTCAAGATAGAGGTTAAAACGAGACACAAAATGCTCTGACATAAATCTGTCTCGTTTTAACTCTTTCTTGAATCTGAGCTGAGTCAGAGTTGGGTCTATAGATTTCAGCATCAGAGAAGTGTTACAGCCACAGGCCGTAGTCCATTACTCTGACCCAAAGCAAATTGGCAGACTTCATACACCTTAAAGAACATTATGAAGAACAGCGTGCAGATTTCTTCACAATGTTACGTTCCCTCAAATATGCTTGAGCGAAGCAACGGCTGGATCATGCGTCGTGCTCGTGAACAGTTGCCACCAACGGGAATGGGTCTGCTTTGTCTTCCCATGTTGACATGTGTTGGATTATATGTATTGCATTTTTGAAGCTTCATTGTGGAAGCACTGTATACATAGCTTAGTTGGGTTACTTATTGTAAAATTATTTAATTTTTTTGAAAAGAGCAGCTGCTGAGTTTCTTGCCGGTTCTTCTCAGCAGAATCTGCATTCCGAAACGGTGGTAGATTTATGACGTGTCATAAGTGCTACAAGGTAGCCTACATGAAATAAATAAATTTTGAATTTGAATTTGAATGCTTTCTTTCACCGTTGAAACATGTGATATCGCACCTAACTCCGAAAATTTAGAGGCCCGGGCTCGAACCCGCCAGCTCCCAAATAGAAGACCGCAGTCACTAACCTAACCTAACCACTAGGATGTCATTGTTCAATGGCGTTGCTCTACTATTATAGTGGGCTTTTATTTAATAACTTAATACAGTCTGTCCTTTTGTTAGCGCAAAGTTGCGAGACACATGACACTGATAAAGTAAACTAATATAGCATATTATATTTTGATTGCCATTTACTGAGATAACAGACCAACTTATACTCAAGTGCTGTTAATAATGCCTATTAGATTTAACTATTGCGCTGTCGGGTTTATTGTCGCAATAAACATACAATTTATCACACGAACCGTAATAGGTAGACGCTTGAAATTTTCACATATGTGTATTTCTATTGCTATGCTATTTCTATGCTATTTTTATTTTTTGTTGTTAGGTAGGTATAATAATACGTAAATAAAAATAAAAAGTTACAAAATAAAGAGGGTTTCCATAAAATAAACTTTTGTTTTGTTTTTACTCAATCTTAAATAAGAGCAACTCTTAAAGAGCTGGTGTTAAATCTAGTAGTGGTACGATGGTACGGAACAATTCGTGTATGGGTCCGACTCGCACTTTGCTATTTTTTTTAATTCTTTAAATAAATTTCAGCCTATTGGATAGAGTCAGGCGTTACTTTGCGGAAGTTCATGATTAACAAAAAAATGTTAGAATTATTTTGCTGTTGGATTACAGCAAAATAATTCTAACATTTTTTTGTTCAGCCTTTTTTATTGAGACTGGAAAATATAATATATAATTATGTAATAATACGAAAAGCTAGATGTAATAATAGAAATCTTCTTGAAACAATAAATGAATAATGATAAGTTAATATAATCATTTTCGCTCTGATCTAAGATAGAATAGATCACATTTTTTGTGGATTAACGATTAAATTAAGATTTCCAACGCAACGAGGCTATCAATATTGAACAATTATGTAATTGGTCATGCGCACGCGTTCACGCACGAACTTGGCATCACAAGCCGTACATCTAGAGTTCACTGTCTCCATTCCCAGAACAAATGTCGCACCGTTGGACGCTGGTACATGTGCCAATGCATTGGTACACATTTTTACTAGTTGATGCCCGCGATTTCGTTCGCGTGGATTTAGATTGTTTAATTCCCGCTAGAACTCTCTTATTTTCTCGGATAAAAGGTAGCGTGTGTGTTATTACAGACTTTAATCTATCTCTGTGCCTTTCAACCATATCGGTTCAGTCGTTGCGGCGTGATTGAGTGCTTAACAAACATCCATCCATACATACATCCAAGCTTTCGCATTTATAATATTAATAGGATTTGTTGTTGCTATTAATTCTGCGGTCCATAATCCTTAAACTAAACTAAATTGACAGGTCTAAATCTCGTGCTTTATCTTTTATTAAACCCCAACAAAAAGAGGTATGTTATAAAGACGTGTGCATCTATTTATCTGTGTGTCTGTTCCCTCGTAGCTCGCCAACAAATGGACCGATTCTGATGCGGTTTTCTCTGTTTAAGCTAACGTGATCGAGATGATTCTTAGCTGTAATTTATGAATAGCTGTTCAGGCGTTTGAAGATGATCAGCTAATTTCCTATTTGATTAAAAGGTCTTACAAACTTTCAAAAGTGCGATTGATTTGAAATTTAATATACCTACCCACTGTTAACTTCGGATTGTTTCCATGACTGATGCTGCAGCATTATGTAGTCTGCGGGATACCCAACCCCTCAGCAAGTAACAGCAGATACAGTGTTCGGCCTCATTAGATCTCTGGTCTCAATGAGTAGGAGTTAGGTACGAGATGGTGATCTAATGAAGGAATAGAAAACTGGGTATCTAACAGTGTTCCCACTTATTTACAATATGGGATAATTCATGGGGCGGAACAATAAATTCCTGAAAAGCCGGCAACGTATTGGTGGTGCCTCTGGTACTACAAGTGTTCTTACTTCAAGTGTTCACTACAATTATCTTGTCGTATAAAAGCCGAGCATTGTACCTACATCAACAGTTAGGTAGATAGGTAGGTACCTACTTTTCACCACACGCAAGATCGGAGATTACTGTTATGAGATCATGATGGACAACTTTTCCTTCACGCTTCGTTTTATAAAATAAATAAGTCTTATTCTACTAGCTTGTTATTAGCGACTTTGAGCACGAGGAGTTTTAATTTTTACAAGGTTTTGTCAAAGCCTGATGGAGATGTATACCTACCTCAGATTGCCAGTAGGACTTTACATAGGTGATTTACATATTATCCTAATTATTCTTGGGGGAATCTTATTGTAAGCCCGCGGATTGGTTACCACCTTAAAATTTTACTGCTAAGTATGTACATTAAGGATTTATTTTAAAAATTACAACAATATTTCAATAGTCTAAAAATCCAAAATTTTCGAAATAAATGAGCAAGTAGATAATTGCCCGCTAAAGACAGTAATTTTATTCATAACATTTACCTAAATCGACTTTACATACCAACTATAATTTACTTACTAAAGCACGAACTTACGCAGAGCAATCGATAAAATAGGTTATCCAGCGTGCGTTATCAATACCAAACACGGCGTCTCCTTAGAAACGCGATAGCAAAATACGAATGTAAACATTAAGCCAACACAGCTGTATATGGATATATCATAAAGTTTTGAACCAACCTTCGATAGCCACGACGTGGTCACGAATCTGCTGAGCCAGCAAAGGGTCTGGAACCAGTTCCACAAGATCGTAAAGCGCGTATATAGAAGGATGCACGCTTTCAAACCTCTGGATCTCTTGCCGTATCGACAGAGATGTGTTCAGACACGCCTGCGTGTGCTGCCGACTGCACATCGTGCTCCTGAAGCCCAGCATCTAGGCAAGCAACCTTTAAAACACACCACAACACTATGCCGCACGCTTTCCCATCTCAATGCTATGTAAACGCGGCCATCGCAGCCGAAAATCACACAAATTACACTCCTCAATGTTTCATTAACAACGACAAACAATAGAACACTTGTCACAATGTTTGTAATGATAAGAATGTGGATGTAAATAAGGTAAACAACCAATTAACTCGCGTTTCACTGATAGTACCAAGAACAGACCACCTCGGCGGCGGCCATTACCGAACTGTGATGACATTCCATCGCGTCCGAAACGTGATCTGTCAATTGCCACTGTTATGTAGCAGCGCCATCTGTGGTCGTGGTGAAAGAATACTTCACGAAACGTTTTCCTCGCGTCTTCGTTTGTTGCTCTATCAAAAGATAGCGTTGATATCACCACCAATTTGCATTGGGCCAGCGCGGCGGCGGGGTGGAGCCTACACTACAACCCTTAGACTACAACCCTTCTCTGAGAGTAAAAGGAGATCTGCGCTCAGTAGTGAGTCGTTGATGGGTTACTGACAAGGTTACCTGATAATGATGATAAATATGACACAAGGTTTGATCTTTTCAGATCTTTTCTACTTATGACACTAGCAACTATATTTCTATAATAAATAATTAATCTCTGCTATTTGTAGGTAAGTAGGGAAAGGTCAAAACCATTATAAAGCTCCTTTTAGAAATATGTAATAGAAAGTTAGGTACAAGTTAGGAATGTTTTCATCACAATGATGCTCCAAAAAAGTAAATATGGTGTGGATACACCAATAAAGAATATCCCTACTAATATTATAAATGCGAAAGTGTGTTTGTTGGTTTGTTGGTTTGTTGGTTTGTCCTTCAATCACGCAGCAACAGAGCAACGGCTTGCTGTGATTTTTTGCATAGGGGTAATTTACGGGCCGGAGAGTGACATAGGCTACTTTTTATCCCGGGAAATAAGAGAGTTCCCGCGGGAACAAAAAACCTTAATCCACGCGAACGAAGTCGCGGGCATCAGCTAGTTATTAATAACCTTTGATACAAATTTTTGTATTATAAGTTTCTGGGAAACAGAATATAACGTTGGTAATCTCTTTGATTTTGATAATTTTCCGCCTTAATTAGCTCCTTTGTAAACGTCTCTATTTACAATAGAGGCTAAAGATATATAAAATCTGTATTTGTGACAGATAGGATAAAGCCACATATTCATAGGTTTCAACATTCATAGGTCTCTTCAACTGGGCCGCCTGCATCCAGCGGATGCCAGCGATTCAGATCATACCAGATGCCAGATCATTTATCCATGGGAATCTTCCAACACCTTGGGACTTCAAAGCTAATCTTTAAGCTCGGTAAGTATGACTTTCTCTTTTTCGTCTTCTTTATCAACGTCGGTTCCACATCCAACAGTGGACGTCTATCGAGACGTCCACTGTTTGACATAGGTTTCTGTCTTCCACTGCCTGAATCCAGCGGCGACTCGTTTGATGTCGTCGGTCCACCTACTGGGGGGTCTGCACACACTGCGCTACCCGGTGCGGGGTAGCAACTCCAGCACCTTGGGACCTCATCACCCATCAGCTCTTCAAAAATGTGCCCCGCCCGTTTCCACATCAATTTCGCGACTCGTTGAGCTATTTCTCCAGCTTGGTTGGTGAAGAACTTGGTTGGTGGTTCTTCTACGGATCTCCTCATTTCTGATTTGATCTCGCAGGGATACTCCAAACCTAGCTTTCTCCATCGCCCGCTGAGTAATCCTGAGCCTTCTTATGAGGCCCATAGTTAAAGACCATGTTTCAGATCCATACGTCATCACTAGCAACACGCACTAACGAGTATGACTTTGCGCAGATCAAAATAAACTTATTACTCGTACTTTGTCAGCTTTGTCGTAATAATATATTCTTTTTGTAAAAAAAAAATATTAGATTCAAGCACTAAAAATATTTTAAGCGTGTTTCTTCCAGCTTTATGCTGGAAAAAAATTTATTCATGGCAGTGCCCAAGCCACTTCAAACATTAGAATAATAATTTCGATAGCTGCTCTACAATTATTAAAGTCTTTGATCCCCACCTTACTTAATGAAAGACTGTATAAGACGTTCGAATTAATTAATTAACAGTCTCAAGTTAATACCTACTGAAGGCAAATAAATGTATTTAAATTTACTAAAAGGAAGACTAGAGATGCGCGAATCTGACTTGATAGTATATAGATAGGTACAATTTGACTTTTAAGTTTTAGCTGGGTTTTGAGAATTGTTTGAGTAGGTACTTAAAGTATCTTCTTCGCCTTTATCAACTTATCGATGTCCACTGCTGGACGTAGGTCTCTTGCATGAACCTCCACAAGCCTCGGTCCTCTCGTCCAAAATTCCTCAGTGCCTGAAGACTAAAGTCTTCGAACAGTGCGTGTTGCCAGTGGTGACTTATGGATTCGAAATATGGTCGCTAACTATGGGCCTCACAAGAAGGCTCAGGATCACTCAGCGGGCGATGGAGAGAGCTATGCTCGGAGTATCCCTGCGAGATCAAATCAGAAATGAGGAGATCCGTAGGAGAACCAAAGTCACCATAGCTCTGGGAGTTGCGAAACTGAAGTGGAAATGGGCAGGGCACATATAGTTCGAAGAACTATTAGAGGTCAATGGGGTCCTAAGGTGCTGGAGTGGCGACCCTGCACCGGGAAGCGCAATGTTGGCAGATCCCCCATTAGGTGGACCGACGACATCAAACGAGTCGCAGGGAGCCGCTGGATTCAGGCGGCGCAAGACTTAAAGTAGGTGACTACTTTTTAATAATAATAAATAGTGATAAAGCACAAGTAAATATTACAACTTTGATAGGTACATTGTTACCTTAAATCTTGGTAAAGTTTTAGAAGACTTTTACTCATAACAATAGTTGTTTGTGTTGATGCCAGCTGTTGTTTTATACAGATTTTATGAATGTCTATTTAGAAAAAAAAATGGCGGACGGTAGGTAGAGCCAAAATATTGAAACCAAATTGAATTGACTGTGTGCAATACATGGACCTAGTTATTTTTTGGGTCCATAGTGCAATACAAATAACATCGCGTCCTGTGCATTGGACCGCGGTGAAACGTGATGCTGTGGTGAAATACGGTCGCGTGGTTGCGGGTGCCAATCCTATACCTACATATAAAATTTTTCAAACCTCAATAGCCCAACGGTTAAAGGTGCAGACTGAAAACTGAGGGGTCGCAGGTTCAAACTCTACCTGTTGTACTATTGTCGTACCTACTTCTAGCACAAGCTTTTCGCTTATTTGGAGGGGATACGAGGATATCAGTCAACTTCAGCTTGGCTGAAATTCTTTTACAAAATAATAAATCACAAGTTAATATAATTTAATTAACTGTCTGTGACTTTGGATCTCCTCATTTATAATTTGATCTCGCAGGGATACTTCGAGGATTAGTCTCTCCAAAAAAACCCAAAAGAACAGCTGAAAAATCGAAAAAATCAAAATTGACAATTTTGTATTAATATGAGTCACCACTTATATAATAGTTTTAATAGATGGTGGGAGGGAAGCCGCATATAAAAGCTAAGTACATTATAAGCTAAACGTAAAAATTCTTTTGAAAAAACCAACTTCAAACGCCACTACAAAGTATATCAATTGTGCCTATATTTGAAGAGTTTTCTCGATTTCTCCAGGATCCCATCATCAGATCATGACCTGGAAAGTAGTTGTTCCAGACGTCTTCGAGTAATTGGGGAACATACATAAAAAAATAAAAGATTCCGACGAATAGAGAACCTTTTCCTTTTTTGGAAGTCGTTTAAAAAGCTCCAATGCTCTGTGCAGGCCGACCTGCTTTAAACTACGCTAAAGTGAATAAAGCTGATTTTGACTCCACTCTGCTAGTGGGCGTTGCGCCTAAGCCTTGAGTAGGTACCATAAATCGCGCTCAATGAGCCATTAGGTAGTACGTGACGAGCCTATCAATGACCAATGGCTTATTCGCGAGCTCTACAATGGCTCCCGGTAGGTGTGCTGCTCAATGGATAGGTAGGTGCGTAATTAGCATTCAATTCATTCGAGGTGAATGGTGTATTCAAGCTACTTTGATCGTTAGTCCTGAATTCCTGTGCCGATGTCGGAACCGAGAACTACACAAACAAGTGTAAATTGAATATTTAAAACATATTTATGTCAACCTCCCAGGCGTAGTGGTGAGCGCTGTGGTCTTATAACTGGGAGGTCTGGGATTCCCGGCGGGGGCAATTTGAAAATTTACAATTTCTAAATTGTCTCTGGCCTGGTCTGGTGGGAGGCTTTAACCGTGGCTAGTTACCACCCTACCGTCAGACGTCCTAAGCGCTTCGGCACGATGGCGTATAGAAACAGATTAGGGGTATGGGTTAAACACTGCCATACCCCTTCCAAGTTAGTCCGCTACTATTTTAAACTGCATCGTCACTTAACATCAGGTGAGACCGTAGTCTCACCTGATGTTAAGTGACGATGCAGTCACTTACTGCGGACAAGGACTGTGTCTACGGACAAGGACTACCTTGTCATTGAATTAAAAAAAATACATGTGACATAGCAGAACCTGACATTTTGTTTCCCAGTTTTCTGCCCCATCATTATCAGTTTAGGGATTTAGATTAAGCCTTTTTTAAATCATTCGACTTAGACATCGGATTATATAATAGGATTCATTAATAAGACATTTCTAAATGGTAAGAATATAAGGATGTGTAGGTTTTTTTTCCGTGACACCTGAATTTCCTTGAGAGAGACCTTTACGTGATTCTATTATAAAGATGATTATGAGGCCGTGCGATAATTGATTTATACCTAAGAATTAAGTCTGAACTAAAGTTACTATGTTTATTAAAGGTAATTACCTACTGTCACTGTTTTGAAATCACAATGTACCTACTCTTCCGGTAAAATGCAACTCAGAAAAAAGCATCTAGATGTACTTTAAAAGTGCAATGGAAATGCAAGGTGGGTATTGGAAATCCCGAAAATATCCTTAAAAAGGTTTTAATCTAAGGTTTTAATGTATTTTTATTTTAACAGTCGGTAAATGTCTACGCATTAAAAATTAAATAATATTCACCTTTTTCCTCTAAAAGCTTCAAGCTTGTATAAGAAGCCAGGAGGAGAAGGATAACGGATTTGAACCGTAGCCCAGTCGGATTTCAATCCGATCCCTCGACCACTTAGCTATTGAGGTTTCCCTAATGTTTATTATGTTTGTTTTATTCATGTTTTATTATAATCAAGTCAAGTTTGCTACGTTTGGAGATTAAGAGGAAGAGAAAGTGTATAATGTCGTAACAGTGATGTTTATTAAATTGCTGTAATGTCGGTTTGGTAGGTATTTTATTATGGCGTAACTTTTATTCAAGGGCCGTACTGCTATAACAAGTCATGATAATATCAATATTACCTACTGATTTGCATACGGAGTAGAATTATATTTCTTTCAGTGTGACTGATAAGGATTGAAAGGATCTTAATGTTTCGCTGGACTTCTGTCAAACATTAATAAAAAATTAAGAAGATTTACTTACGCATCTAATCCTCCAATCGCATTTTCAAAATAATGTACTACAGTATTGTACACCTCAAAAAGGTCTACAAAAAAAGTCCGCGATGGTATATGTCTATTTCTTAGGGATAACCCACAATAACCATTTTTTGTCCGTTACTTTTTACGAGAAATATTTGGTCCAATTTTGGTGAAGACCTACTAAATATTATTGGAGATAAAGGACACATCTTATCGCGGATAGTAGCAAGTCACTCTAAACTTTTTCAACGAGGTTGAAGTATAAATACGTAGGTACTTACTTATTTATACTCAAAGTCGCATACTATATTCTCGCAGAAATTTCTGTCAGAGAAAATGCTGACGCTCGTCTGATTAGATTTTTTTCCGAATTAAACGTCTCCATCATTCGCTAATGCTTTAAAAAGATTGTAGATACAAACACATTTCTGAAACACACATGCCGTGGGTTTGATCTTAAAAAAAAAAATGGTCGCAAAATCTCTCTAAAGCTAACTTTTTGCTAGTTCTGCTTTTAAACGAAAATGTTTTAAATTCTTAGCTGAAAAGCTGCACGCCAGAAGCGTGCAGGCTCCCGTTCGTTTTATGACGGCATTTTGTTTGTACACAAAGTTGGCCTATTTTCCGTAAACAAGATTTAAGTAAGCCGGTTTTTATGAGGGAAGGTTTTTGTTTGTACAGTATTTTTTTGTAGCGAAACTTCATTCCGTGCGGTCACTTTGTGTCATTTCGCCGTGACCCCTTTCCATTGATTACACCATAGTGGGGGGTTTTCTTTAAATAATAATGCGCTAAATCCCCAGATCTCTCTGGTGGGAGGCTTTGGCTGTAGCTAGTTACCACCCTACCGTCAAAGACGTGCCGCCAAGCGATTTACCGTTCCAGCACGATGGTGTGTAGAAACTAGAAACAGATTAAGGGTATGGGTCGAATCTGCCGTACATCTATATGCATCGTCATTTACCATCAGGTGAGATTGCAGTCAAATTCGACCCATCCTAATTTGAACCTAAGTCGATCCATCTCTATGTAGGCCAAATTGTGGCTCTTATGATAAGTCGAGAATCTACCACCGGTTCAACGCAGCAGTTGCTCTTCTCAAAACAAAAATGTTACAATAATAATATGTAGCTTATCTATCTTGTGGACAGCTGAAGCAAAGCCGATTGTTTCCAAGCCACTTTGTCAGAAATTCACTAACAATTATATAGCTCTGCCTTTACTTTAGTAGCAGTGTGTAGAGGCACTCTACTCATTAACTCTTTTTTATGTAATTTTAAATCTTCTAATTTTATTCTTTCGGAATCAAGTGCGTATACTCAACCCCACAAAGTACTTCTGTGCCTTGATACGTCAGTAAATCAGTTTCTCCTTATATGCATATATATGTAGTAGGTACCTATCGCTTACTCTTACGCTGTAGATCATTGTAAATGGTACTTATCCGAAATAGTTCGGGACTCTGACACTGAGACGTCGCAATAAATTGAACAATAGTGTTGACCGTAATTCGTAAGTACCTACCTACCTTTTTTATAGACGAGTGGTAGAAATCCTACCTACTCCCACGAAACGCTTTAGTTTAACCGCTAAGTTGTGGAACACCCTTCCAACATCCATGTTTCCTGCCACCTATAAACAGTACCTTAAAACCAAGAGTAAATAGGTATCTTCTAGGCAAGCGCGCTCCAACCTAGACCTCTGCTTTCCAGCATTGATTGGCGTCAAACGTAAGACTATGCATCTACATAATAATATGTTTATATATTACTAACTTTACTTACCTATTTATTCCCGCCATGTATTTCGATTTTTTTCGATTTTCAATTGTTTTGGGATTTCCCAATTTTTTTGTTTTTAAACCATCCCTGTATTAAGCTTATTCCTTTCTTTCGTTCATTGCTATAGTTTCACAACAGAAACTTGCATTAGGTAAATCTCCTGTTATGTGACTAAATAATGTCTACTTCTGCAAGCGTGGCCCAATAAATCTCATATTTCAGAACATAATGAGGATATGCGAGTAACATTGTATATACAATGTACATACTACATAGGTATATTATTAAGCGAGATGTCTCCCTGAAACAAAATGAGCTTAACTTCCCAATTGCGGGTTATTGACGTTACCAACGTCCGTTTGAAAGGAAACTTGAGAAGTCACAATTCTAATATTTTGCACTAGAAATTCGCTACTTTTGTACAAATTGCCAGCATACAAGAAGATTCTTTTTTAAAAAGAACATTAGCCAAGCTTGACTAATATCCTCCTAACCCCTCCAAAAAGCGAAAAGCTTGTGTTAGGAGTGGGTACGACAATAGTGCAACTCCATATTATCATAATTTGTCCTCCATATTGACGTAAAGTGAAGGAGGTTTGATAAGACTCAACATCTAAGTAACAAAATGAGAAATTAGTTTAAGTTATTGTACTCATAGGTAATAAGTAATTTATCTATTAACTGAAGCGTGGGGTTCCTACTAAATAAATAAATAAAGCATTCAAGAAGCTCTAAACTAAATTAGTCAAACTTGAATTTAAAGGCCTAATCCTTTTGAAAGTACCTACATATTTGATAAGAATCAGCTCTCAAGTTTAGATCAGATATTCCCTTAATCATAATATAACCATAATATAAATTACTTAGTTGCTACCAGCATTCAAGAGTCTGAACTTTAGTTGAACTTTCAATTAAAGCGCCCAATAGCGGATTATCGACATAACCGCCGTCCGTTTGAGAGGAGACGACATTTGATAAGACTCAATCATCTCTCAAGTTTGCAAGATAAATTCGCTTAAACTATTAATCAATTCAATTCCAAGCTTTCCTATTATCCGGAGAGCTGGTGGGAAATATAAATAGGTTAGTTGAATGAGGAGCTGCACTATCTTCTTCTCGATTTCTTTGAGGGTCAGCAGGTAACAGACAGGTTTTTATTTACCAACGGGAATGGGTCTGCTTTGACTGCCCGTCTTGATATGCGTTGGATTGGTGTACCTACGTATGCATTTTTGCATTTTTGAAGCTTTATTGTGGAAGCACTGTATACATAGCATAGCTTTGTAACAAATATTTTTTTTGAAAAGAGCAACTGCTGAGTTTCTTGCCGGCTCTGCTCAGCAGAATCTGCATTCCGAACCGGTGGTAGATTTATGACGTGTCATAAGAGCTACAAGTTAGCCTACATGAAATAAATAAAATTTGAATTTGAATTTAAGAAAATCAAAAACTTTCCCAGGAATTTTTTAATTATGCATAGATTCCAAGATTCAGTGAGATTAGCTTACACCCACAGTAGTGATGTGCCCATGTGAGCCACGAAGCTCTGGATACGAAACGTGTTTATCTAATTTCGGCGATATAACTAACCTAAGACCTAATATAAGACCTTTCTTTTCCTTGGCTTCCTTGGCTTGTATTCTGGCTTGACTCTGGAAGTTAGTTAGGTTGCTTTAAACTGATGTTTTGTTTGTTGTTTGACAGAATTAAAACTCCCTTTCATAGCACAGATATTTTTCTATGAATCTATCCCTTTCCCACAACGATGCTTGAATCACACTTTCTCCGCGAATACATGTCGAAAAACCGGAATGTGACTGACGTGACTGACGAAGAACAGCGTCAAAATCATATTTTGCGTATCTTACTGGTACAACGGGCAACTCATGCTGAAGCTTCAGGTTTAGCTCCTAAGATTAATGGAAAATGTTCTAAAAGCGTAGAGAGAAGCGGAGAGGAGATAGTTCGAAGAGCTGATGGTCGATGGGGTCCCAAGGTGCTGGAGTGGCGACCCCGCACCGGGAAGCGCAGTGTTGGCAGACCCCCCACTAGGTGGACAGACGACATCAAACGAGTCGCAGGGAGCCGCTGGATTCAGGCGGCGCAAGACCGAGGCTTGTGGAGGTCCATGCAGGAGACTTATGTCCAGCAGTGGACGTCCATTAGTTGATAAAGAAGATGAAGAAGAGAACTGCGATCTCACCTGATGGTAAGTGACGATGCAGACTATGATGGTAGCGGGCAAACTTTGAAGGGTTATGGTAGTATACATTCATCCCATACACCTTATCGGTTTCTACACGCCATCGTGCCGGAACGCTAAATCGCTTGGCGGCACGTCTTTGACTGCAGGGTGGTTACTAGCCGTGGCTGTGGCCAAGCCTCCCACCAGAAACAATGATGTTCACCACCAGAAACAGGATGTTGTTAAAAAGTCTTGTTTGATACAGTTCGCCAGCTCTTGGCGCGTATTTCCTAGCAAAGTGATACAGTGATACAGTGATAGTCAGTCTTAAGCCAACTGTCTCGTTGGTAGCACGCGTTCCGTGTTGTGAAGTGAACGAACTGAACAGGCAATTGGTGCTCATGACGTCTCTAATATAATTGGTACAACCGTCATGTCTAAAGTCAAGGTAATCAATTTGGTTGTGGCGTTTCGATTTCGTTTCGTGTTTTTGTGACTCTACTCAGTAAGTTTCTCTCTGAATCATATTCGCTGAGGGTCGAAACACCTTCCATTAATCGCCAGATAATGCGATGGGATCCCAGATCCATCCCGCATAAAGTAAGTAAGTACTTAAACGTATAGATCTTAAGTAATTCGACTTTTCTTGGGACTCTACTAAGTTTCCGATGTAACTTTTGTTTATGCTATTGTGGATTAGTTGACGACCTACTTTGTCTTCGCTTGTCTAAATTACATCGTCTTCCTTCTCTAAATTATATTAATCAAAGTCGCAATCCGCATTTGCCTGTGGGGATCTTAACTTCTAAACTTCTTACTGAATTTCAGTAGGATTTTTCATCATTATTTGGGAAATATCACGACATAGTTTTGTGTTGTAGTTCGTATGAAAATCTAAACTGGTATCCTATTGATGCTGAGCGAGTACCGATGTTTAAAGGATGTTTATGATAAAAATTCATGGCTTCAAATCCATTACACTTTAAACATCAAATAATATTTTTTTGTTATAAGCGGCGGACTGGGTGTATTATATTTTTTTAAATTAATCTATTTAGATTAATTAAAAAAAATAGATTAATTTTGGGGCCTCAATAGTCTATCGGTAAAAGGCGTGGACTGAAAACTGAAAGGTCGCAAGTTCGATCCCACCCGTTGTTCACTTGCACTATTGTCGTACCCACTCCTAACACAAGCTTTCCGCTTATTTTGAGGGGAGAGGAGAACATTAGATAGATATTCTTTATATTAGTGATTATTTTATGCTATGAAGGTATGATGATGATAATGATGGCAAAAAATACAAACAAAAAAAGGCTAATTTTGTATTATTACCGGAATTACCGGTAAAACGAGTTGACCGATACATTGATGGTGTCAAAATATTATGTTTTTAGGGTTCCGTAAACAAAGGGTGCCAACGGTACTGATATGCCTCCCCTGTCCATCCGTCAGCGAGCTGTATCTCATTAACCATAATAGATACACCAACCATAGATTAACCATATGCTAGATACTGGAAATTTTTACAGAATGTGTATTTCTATATAAAATAAAAAAATAAAAAATAATTTTCTATACACTTGGAGTATATAACCAACTCTATACATAATAAACTTTTGTTTTTGTTCGATCTTAATTATAATAGCTGGTGTTAAATCTTGTACTATGGTACAGAACTCTACGTCTCCGGGCCCAACTCGCACTTGGCCGGTTTTTTAAAATGTATCTCATACAGAATTGGAAACCCCAGTATTCTTTGAATGTTATCATTCTTATTATTTTACTAGTTTTTGCCTGTGACTTCTTCCGCGCCGAGTTAGGTTAGCGTCGGAAAAACAACGAGTTAGAAAATTTTTTTTTTCCGGGATAAAAATTAGTGTCATGTCATTCTCAAAGTCCTCATCTATACAAATGTAAATCAATAAATCAAATCGAGTCAATTCACTGCTCCGCTGATGCGTGATTGAAGAACAAACCAACAAATACATTATGTGTTTGCATTTATAATATCAGATATTTGTATTCAGCCCTCAATTTCGATCACATCTGGTGTTAAGAGCCAATTTACCTTTTGCATTCCTCTCTCTCGCACATTCTAATTCTTTCAATTATTGTAAAAGTCTTATCATCTCAGTCGCAAATAAAATTACGGATATTTTATACATATTTTTAATGTCTTATGTCTAGTTTATATTTTAAAAAATGGCAAAAGCAACTAGTAAATTTTGTTGCCCTTTTTCTCTAGAATAATACAAATGAATGGTAGTATAAAATAGGTTCACAATAGAACAATAACGTAGATAAGTCCTAGATATCACAGTTGCTAAGGTTAACCTATGATATTGATATCCTACGAGTACTTAATATTATTAACGCGAAAGTTTGTGAGGATGGATGGATGTTTGTTACTTTGTTACGCTAAGACTTGACGGATTTTGATGAAAATTCACAGTCATCATCAGAATAGTACATAGGCTACATTTTATTCCGGAAAATTAATGAATTCCCGCGGAATCTAAAAATCTTAATCCACGCGCGTGAATTCATTAACATCATCTTACATCATAATATATTTTGTAAGTAATTAACTAATTAGTATAGAGCAATAGCTGAAGCGTGGGACTTTCCTTCGACGTCCTATAAATTCAAAATTACTTATGACGCTTATGACAAGTTGAGAGTCTACCACCGCGTTCGGAAAGCTATTGAAAAGAGTTGACAAGAAACTCAGCAGTTCCTCAAAAATGTTGAAACACTGCTTAGTTCACGTGGATTGAAAATCCCATGACATCTCAAAACTCTTTGATTTTTTTGAAGTTTAAATGAAGAATTTCTTTTAATCCTAAATCTGCGTGGACGAAGTCATCGGCATCAGCTAGCTAGCTACTTCATAATAGCAGGAAAACTGCACTCTTCAGGTACAAGAATATCTAGTCACATGTTTAAAGCATGCGCGTAATTAACTGTTGGTATATGATGACTACTGTTTAACTTGAGATAATCGCTGCTAAGCTACTTGCAAGTAGTAGAATTGCTTGTACTGTTTCCTATCTTATTTGTATTTTGTATTCAGATTTACTTTGCAGTTACAGAGGGTACAGAGATTAATGTTCTCGATTTAACTTAACTTGTATTTAAGGATTAGAGGAGAAGGAGATTAGATAAAATTATTACCCGTTTTAAAAAAATCCGCGTTAATCCTCTGTTCTTCCGGGATAAATGGTAGCCTTTGTCACTCTCTAAGAACTCAAATATACCCATGCAAAATCACGTTGATTTTTTACGTTACTCCGTTCTCACAAAGTGTAGCCTATGTCATATTGTCACCCAGACTTAGGTTCTATTAGGTGTTCTGTGCTCAGACTATAGAAACAAATCAATTATCCCTTAGTTCATAAAAATCGGCTCAGTAATTTAGGCGCTATGATGGAATATACGTAATAAACACATACATACTATGCAATAGACTCTAAAATCATAACTCTTCCCTTTGGCTATGGCACAAAATGATACACATTTATGACAAATCAAGACTCTACCATGTTATTTTTATTTTTTAATCCGAGAAAGACTGATGACCAATTACTACACACAAGATTGCAGCGCGCTTGCCTAGATGATGCTTATACATTCAAGCCTTGAAGGTACTCAAATTATACGTAGCAGGAAACACGGACGCTGGAAGAGCGTTCCACACCTTAGCAGTGCATGTCAGATCATTAGAATAGAATAGAAATATTTTTTATTCAAATAAACTTTTACAAGTGCTTTTGAATCGTCGATGAATCTACCACTGGTTCGGAATGCCCTTCCCGCCGAGAAGAGCCAGCAATAAACTCGGCGGTTGCTCTTTTCAAAAAATTTTTTACAATAGGTAACAAAACTATGCTATGTACACAGTGTTTCAAAAATGCAAACCTACATACAATCTACTGCATACTGACATAAGAATACTACCTTAGACCTCTATAGACCTTTAGACATTTGAAAATGAAATGATACTGTGTGTAACGTGGGTTGCAGTTCGTAACCCGACCGCAGAGCGGGATCGCGTGTCACTTTCTCTCAATTGCATTGAGCAATAATCTACTTAACCCCGCTGGGCGTTGACCCCTCAGTGTACCTCCCACAAAAGCACTATAGGGACTGTCACAAGGGAATCGGATATAGGTCACACAATAATATCCACTAATTGGCTGTGTGAACTTGACCCGTTGGTAACTTGATGAATGTGTTTTGCAAGTTTCCTGTATTTCGAACGGAATAAAAGTACCTACCTAGTACCTACTTACTTTTTTAATTCTATGACAAGATAGTCCTGTACTGCGATCTCACGTGAAGTGACGATGCAGTCTAAGATGGTAGCGGATTAACTAAGAAGGGGTATGGGAGTGTGCAGTGGCGTGCACACAGGGTAGGCATAACGCGGTAAAATTATATAAAATGGAGAAATTCGCCAGTACGAGTTATAAAAACTTAAGGGTAGGCTTTTTATAATTTGTACAATGCCTACCCTTTTTATAAATAGCACTGAAGATTTTTTCCATTTTGTATCATCTGCCTACCCTGTAGTACATCCTGTGCACGCCACTGGCAGTGTGCATTCAATCCATACCCCTGATCGGTTTCTACTCGCCATCGTGCCGGAACGCTTGGCGGCACGTCTTTGACGGTAGAGTGGTAACTAGCCACGGCTAAAGTCTCCCAACAGACCAGACCAGAGACAATTCAATAAATTCCCAAATTGCCCCCGCCGGGAATCGAACCCGAGACCTTCCAGTTACAAGACCACAGCGCTCACCACTGCGCCAGGGAGGTCGAAAAAAACTATACTTACCACACTACTTAATGTTTCTAACTGAAATAGGATTCCCATTAGGATTGTCTAAAAACGAATGCTACAGTTTGACGGTCACCTCTGACTTGATTGAATTTATAGCGTTCTTTTTTTTTAATATACCTTCTATGTAGAGCTTGACTGTAATCTCACCTGATGGTAAGTGAAACTGGAGTCTATGGAGTGACGATGTCTAGAAGATATCTTCATGTTTTTGTACAAAGCATTATATGCAATAGCGAGAATGTACCAACCAATCACAGGTGATTGAGATGGTTAAGCTGCATGAATTCATTCAATTTTTTGAACAAGATTTTATTTATTGAACAAAAGTTCAAGATTTCATTTATTGAACAAAAGAAATCTAGAAAATCAAAAAGTTCCATTTCCAGTAACTTTCTTCCGCCTTTTCAGAGATTCTGCTTCGTTTGATACTTTTACATCTTCAAACTCAAACTCAAATTCAAAATTATTTATTTTATGTAAGCCAACTTGTAGCTCTTATGACAACTCGAGAATCTACTCTTACCACCTGCACCGGTTCGGAACGCTGATTCTGCTGAGAAGAGACGGCAAGAAACTCGGCAACATAAATATTGAGAAAGATCTGTTATTGTTTGCCAGCTCTTCAATCACAATTATTAACAGTGACATTAAATCGCACAGGGATGTAATTTAACCGATAGATCATTTCTAAGAATAACGACAATCAGTCCCTAGGATTGAAGGATCGTATTAGTTCAATTACGCTAACACGCGATAGTGGTAAACTATGTTGAAGGATATTAAACTATAGATAAAGATAGGTATATAGGCGATAAAGGTGTTTAAAACGTTGCATTTTTAAATTTTTTAGTAGTTTCGGTACCCAAAGGGTGCTAACAAGACCCTATTACTAAGCCTCCCCGGTTCGTACCAGTTTTTTTTATTTTATGAAAAAAATTTGAAAAACTTTTCAGTCGATTTTGATTTTTGCTTCAGAGCAGATTCTTAGGTTTATTTCAAAGATATAGGCTACCTTGGGTAGCTATTTAGGTAGTAGTAATATTCAGTTATCTAAATATATAAAAGGCAAAGGTGACTGACTGACTGACTGACTGACTGACTGACTGATCTATCAACGCACAGCTCTAACCACTGGACCGATCGAGCTGAAATTTGGTATACAGGTAGCTGTTAGGACGTAGACATCCGCTAAGAAAGGATTTTGGAAAATTTCAACCCCAAGAGGATTAAATAGGGGGTTAAAAAATCGAACCTAACGTGAGCGAAGCCGCGGGTTAAAGCTAGTTGTAAATAAATATTTAGAGCATTATCTTCACTGACCGTGTTTAAAGTATTTACTAGTTTCACACTTGAATAAATAAAGTTCGCATCGTCAAGGGCGTGACTAAATTGCTTTAAAAAGTGTTTACTTTAGAATCAAATACCTAAAAATCTAAACTAAATGATTATGTAAGTGGTAGGAACAAGGTAGCTAAATTGTAATTGTTTGCGTTTGACTTTTTTAGAAACCTTTAATATAATTGAAAGGAAAAAATTAAAATAAAACACAAATATTGATTGGAAATATTTATTTGGAGATAGTTATTAAATTTTCTTCGGCCATAGACTTCCGGTGCTGCTGAGCGAATAGCTGAAATAAATAACAAGTGTAAATTAAAACTTTCAAACACCCCCCACATGTTACAACATCCTAATCGCTAGTCAGTAATCTATACTAATATTATAAAGCTGAAGAGTTTGTTTGAACGCGCTACTCTCAGGAACTACCGGTTCGAATTGAAAAATTATTTTTGTGTTAGATAGTCCATTTATCGAGGGAGGCTTTAGGCTATATAACATCACGCTGCGACCAATAGGAGCGAAGCATCAGTGAAAAATTTTGAAAAAACGCATATTTGAGGGCTTCCGTTGCGTGCACTGCGTAAACGGTTCAAGTTACCCAAAAAATAACTAAATATTTTCGGAGATAGAGGACATAACTTCTCGTGGATAATAGCAAGTCACTTTAAACCTTTTCCACGCGGACGAAGTCGCGGGAATCAGCTAGTCGTTAAAATAAAATATGTTATCCGCCATTTTGTAGCGGCGGTCATCTTGGACCGATTTTTATCAAACATAACTCCTGACACTCCCGACTAATTCACCTTTCATACAAAAAAAACAAAATCAAAATCGGTTCATCCATTCGAGAGCTACGATGACACAGAGACAACTTATAACACCTCGTCGTTTTTGCGTCGGGGGTTAGAAATATTCATGAAAGGTATGAAAACATTATTAACACCCGCGGAAAAATATTTGACAGTAGATCCTGTGCGAGCCACGGTTAGCGGCTGGACACAAGTGGCGCAAGATAGTGTTCGATGGAAGTAGAAAGATTGCAAGAGATCATCTGTGGACATTGTCATATGGACATGTCTATCCACAAATGAATCGTTAACGCCAATGTTGACAAAAAGACAACATTTTCCAAAATATTTTTAATAGATAGTTGTGTGATTTATCTGATCAAAAATATAATTACTTAGTTATTTTTATCTAAACAAACTAAATCAAGCATAAATACACAGAAGATCAATCACGAACCGCCCTTGAGACTACTTTTCCAACAGTTTTTCAATTGACTAACAATACAAGCGAATACACAAATCTAATTATGTATTACATTTATTGACCATTTAGTGTTGAAATCTGAAACCATTTCTAAAGATTGGTGTTAGTTAATTTTGTTTTTTTTTTTTATTGTTGACATAATTTTATTGTATTGCAAAATTTATTACCAGTAAACATAGATTTATGATAGGTATTCGAACGGCGCGACTACCTATCATAAATCTATGTCAATAAATAACATTAAAGTTATTTTTACTACTTTTATTAGTAAATAGTATAGTTTTGATGCTGTCTCCGTGATATGACACGGGCCAGTCCCCGTTTCCAGGAACCAGTGTCAATCTGTCAGGTCTCCTGACATCATCTCGACTAACCCTTGCTGGCTGGATGAGTGCAGGGATATCAATAGTGGTAAAAACCACCATCTCAAAAAGGCCGCCTTTTGCATGCGAAGTTTTAAATTTCTGTTGCATAATTTACGTTTTTTCTTTGTTATGTGCAATAAAAACGGTATTTATCTATGTAACTAGCTTTTGCCCGCACCTTCGCTCAAGTTAAGTTCGATTTTCAAACCCCTATTTTACCCCCTTAGGGGTGGAATTTTCAAAAATCCTTCTTAGCAGATGCTTACGTCTTAATAGCTGCCTGTATGCCAAATTTCAGCCTGATCCGTTCAGTGGTTTGAGCTGTGCGTTGATAGATCAGTCACCTTTTCCTTTTATATATTTAGAAGATAACGTTAAGTTCCCTCAAATATGGTTGAGCGAAGCAATGGCTGGATCATGCGTCATGCTCGTGAACGGGTGCCACCAACGGGAATGGGTTTGCTTTGGCTGCTCGTCTTGACATGCGTTGGATTGGTGTACCTACTTAGGCATTTTTACATTTTTTGAAGCTTTATTGTGGAAGCACTGTATACATAGCATACCTACCTTTGTAAAAAAAAAAAAAAATTTTTTTGAAAAGAGCAACTGCTGAGTTTCTTACCGGCTCTTCTCAGCAGAGTCTGCATTCCGAACCGGTGGTAGATTTATGACGTGTCATAAGAGCTACAAGTTAGCCTACATGAAATAAATTAATTTTGAATTTTGAATTTTTTTTTGAATAACCTAATGTAAATTCAGAGTCAAGGTACAGTTTTCTGTAAAAAGTTTAAAGGGTTGGATCTTGTTTACGTGGCCTAGGTTTCTATCTACATCTATCCGTAGGTATTCACTTCTACTCTCACTTAATTTGTCATCACGCGGCAACGGTGCCCAGTTATTCGTATTATAAATATTAATGATGATGATTGTCCGGATATTTCGCACGGCTCAGTGAACACACGCGGGAACCAACCGTGCATAATTGTTATTGTTGAAACTTGAATACCGTGTTTACAAACATTGAAAAACCTTTGTCTACCTCATATAGGTGAAATACACTCAATGCTTTTATTCAATCTAAACGATCTTCTATTTTATCCTCTATAGAAGTTTATGGTCGTTATTTAAAAAATTCTAAATTCAAATTATTTATTTCATGCAGGCCAACTTGTGGTTCTTATGATGAGTCAAGGCTCTACCACCAGTTGGTTATAATATCTAGTAATTAGTTATTTATCATACCTACCTCACTTGCATAATATTGTTTTTCAGTTTTTTCGTTTATTTTTAAGGGAGAGGAGAATATTAGTCGAGTTCCGCTTGGCTAATATTCTTAAAAAAGTGCCCCATAATGGAATTAGGATATTTAGCTAGTCCTGCCCCCCGATTCAGACCCTTCCGATAACTTATTTATCGATCGATTCGGTTTGTTAACATATATTAACTCGCTCGCTCTGAATCCACACGACAAAAAGAGATCGATATCTAACCGTATCGACACGGTATGTTATCGAACAGGTCTGAATCGGCCTGCTGTTCAGTAAGTCATGAATTTTGAGAGTCGAAAGTATTCCAATTATGCCACCTTTCCACAATAATGTGTGCATAGTTTACTATTACTTAAAATCAGATTTGTTTTTATGTAAATTTTTATAATCAATCTGTTTGATTCATCGATGACTCTTTCACAAAGTTGATACAACCTATTTTCCTATTTACCCATTTCAACTGACTTATTGAACATTAGCAAATAATTTGACAATAGAAATTATAAATAAATAAATAATCATTTAATTCAGACCAAAAGTCCATAGCATTACAAAAAAAAAATAGGTACTTAGTACTTTAGTTAAATAAACTTTTACAAAGTGCTTCTGAATCCTCAAGTGAATCTACCGGCCCAAGTTGGTGTCTCTTTCTTTTTGATTAAACGCTTTTCACCTTGGCTTAGCAAAGGTTATATTGCCAACCCTCGTAGGTAAATTAAATTAAGCCTTGCCTCTGTATACCAGAAAAACCCCTATCCCGAAATAACATCTCCACTGTATTTCCAGTATTGTTCCAGAGTTTAGTTTCATTTTCATGTTCCTTTGAAAACAATAGAATTAATGCCTCACAATGAGTTCACGGGTGGGTTCTATTCTATTCTTTCTATCGTATGAATGTGGTATGAATACTGGAACAGAGAGTTGTTAACTTACTAGACTCTTAGAGTAACAAAGACCCCTCAAAATGCACCAAACAGGAAGTAGTCACTTAAGTTTAGTAGTCGTGTTTTTGTCATAATATACTAATGCTGAGATTTATAGAGCATGCTTTGGCTTAGCTCTGACTTAAGATAAAGTTAAAACGAGACACAAAATATATGCTTTGACATAAATCTGTCTCGTTTAAACTTTGTTTTGAGAGTGAGGTCTATAGATTTCAGCCTAAGTCATAAATTTTGAGAGTCACGAGTTTTCGCTACATAGTAATATTTTATTTCTTCTAACAAGTATTTCCATTCTATTTTACGTATTTAAAAAAAACATTTTTGTTTTTCCGGAAAAAAATATCTCTCTTTACTTCATAATAATATTCATAACGAACCGTCACTTGTTTCCTTTGTTTCTTTTTCTTTTAGTTACTGTTTTTTGATGCGTGATTTAAGGTAACTGATGCAATTTGACGCGTTTTCACATTTCTGGTTCAAAACTAGTCTTTGACTTGAGTTAAAAATTAATTTTCTTTAGTCACCTTGTCGGAGAACACAATTGTGCCTGTGCATCTGATGTATTGGGTCTGCTGCTCTATGGACTAACTCCATGCTGCGCCATGAATGATTTATGTGTGTTGGTATAGCAGCTTGCGAGATTGAAGCGGGAAAATTCATGAAACTGTCGTGACTTAGCTGGATTTTATTTTTCCCTGCCTTTGAATTTTTGATACTCTAGAATACCAAAGTCCCCGACTATCGTAATGAGAGCCTATTTTTTTAGGTCGGTCGGTTGTGACTATGCTACCAGATTGGTGACGTCGCCAGACCGTAGCCAAGTGAGTTAATTGCCGTACATTTCAATACTTATTGTTTGGATACGTAGCCGGCGACGTCGCCATGGCGACACAGTGTGTTAGCACAATTAGTAAACTGGGAAAGGGATCGTCACCGTCAACCAGGCGTCAACCTAATGTAAAAGTCGACTCGGCTACGGCTAGGCGACGCCGCGCTTACAGCTCGCGGTGAGAGGGGTGAAAGGAGCAAGCGTGGGCGAAGAGACGTGCTCGGTTATGGGGAGACGTACTAAGCACGGGGACGACGAGCCGTAGGCGCGGGGACGACGAGCCGTAGGCGCGGGAACTGCAAGTTAACCACACCGCGGTTTGTGGCGATTACGATACGATTCCGATTAGTGTGCGTTGCAGTAAGGAGTTTTATACAAAGAATCCTGGACGGCTCGAGTTACGGTGACGGTCTCGATTCCGAGTTGATATGTGTGTTGTGACCTTAAATCTCATAAGGTTCTTAAATGACAGAATAATTCGATGATCACTTCATATATTTCCTACATCGTGAGATTGACACAAAAGTCAATCTCGCCATGTCGTGAGCGAATGTATCACTGGTTTCGGTTCACATCGTAATCGAAGCTGTCAGTCACTTCATCAAACACAATGTATTCATTCGACAGGGTCATGTCACACCTAAGGTTGCCAAAATAATTTTAGAAAATAAACAGGAATTTTTCTCACTAAAATTCGATGGACGTAACTTAGGGCCTTTGCACACCACGTTTTTTAAACGCGCCGTTGACGTGCGTTTGTAGTGATACAAACGCGATGCTAACGCGCGTGTGTATCGATACAAGGACAATAAACTGCTCTGTAGGATAAAAGCGCGCCGTCGACGCACGTTTCTAAAACGCGCATCAACAGCGCGTTTAAAAAACGTGGTGTGCAAAGGCCCTCAAACTAAAATATATTTTTTTCTAAATGGTTATCAACAGTTAGCACAAAACATTTATTGCATTCAAATTAATTTAGATCTACATTGATGCCTGCGACTTTGTATGAACGTATAGTAATTAGTTTATTTATAATCCCGCGAGTAACTCTTTGATGTTTCGGGAAAAGTACACAACCCGTTAGCCTGTACAAAAAGACAGCCTGACAGGAATATATACCACATTCCTGTTCGCTCAAATAAATCATTAATTTATATGAGTTTAATAAGACGCATATTTGTGTTAGACACTTCATTCACTTGGGTTTAGTTCGATTTTAGAAATCTAATAGAAAGCCTTTCTTTGTCTACCTCCACGATACGAGCCATCTCTGTGACTCTTTATAAAGATCGTTTCAGATGACAGTGGATGAGTCAAAAATTTTGAAGAATATATAAGAATTTCTCAAAAAATAAAAAATAAACTGGAGGCACCCCTAGATGGAGCTCCTATTCCGAAGCTGTTTGCACCAACAATGGCGTGCTGACAATATTGAAAAAGGTTTTAAACTTTATACGTTACAAATAAATAACTGTTTTTAACGATGACAGTTGACACTTGACAGTGACTCGATGAAAGTCTTTATTTAGGAAGCCGAAACTGATAGATTTAAATAAATGCTTCAGATGTTGAAAATAACTCTTTAGTAGCTAATATAGGTATATTTGACCTTTCTCTTAAGAACTTACAAATAAAAAAATACGAACAAGTACTTAGTAGTCGCCCGTGAGTCCGTCTGCGTTGAACTTATAATAAGCGTCGGATAAACTTGTAGAGTTGAATTTCTGAAAGTCCCACATCTTAATGTTAAGTTTCAAGAAATTGCATTAAAGGACCAATTAATATAATTAATCTATATCACTCTCCAGTAGGTAGGTAGTTCACTGAAATGAGAATTTTTTTTGTGATATCTACCCTTTTAGCGATATCAGAAGAAAATATGTACCTAGACAAAATTGAATTTTGAAGTACACACAAGATTCGTCCAGGAACATAAGTCTGCCACAGTTCTAATACCGGTGGTAAAATAGCATTCAAAATGATTAACTTTCCAATCACATAAAAGGTTTATTTATAAAACAATGGAAACTAGTGAATATAAAGATAACGCAAGTAATTACACTCGCAGCTGCGCGGCGGGCCAAGCACCATTGTTTGTTGGAAATGCAACAAAATGAGAACTCTATCATATCTATTAGGACATAATATAGTTGGTACAGTTAGTATCAACTATAGTACCAATACTACCCTACTTCTTACTAAAAGGTTTTATTTTCTTTTTACTGACTTCACAACGCTCCCCAGCAAGACACATGTTTTGTAGATTCGTAAGTTTGGCCCAGATGTAACGATTACCAGAAAATATAATTCTTTTACCAAGTTCAAGTCACCTTTTTTTGCAATTAGTCCAATTTGCAGAACTACGGATCGATGAGATTTTTTGTATGGATATAGTTGAGGACCTTGAGAGTGACATATGTTACTTTTTACATTAAAATCAAGCGTTCCCGCAGGAATTAAAAAACTAAATCGAAGTTTATAATATTATTATAAACTTAAAATTTAGTTTTTTGATTTTAATGTAAAATCAAGCGTTCCCGCAGGAATTAAAAAAACTAAATCGAAGTTTATAATATTATTATAAATTTCAATTTGACTTCAATATATATATAAATATTATTATAAATTTCAATTTGATTTCAAGGTGACTTGAACTGCAAGAATTGCACCCATCGCGCCTGAACTGGTAAAAGAATTATATTTTCTGGTAGTCGTTACATCTGGGCCAAACTTACGAATCTACAAAACATGCGTCTTACCGGGGAGCGTTGTGAAGGAAGTCAGTAAAAAGAAAATAAAACCTTTGAAAATAAAAAGAAAAACATAATTTATTTTCGTATGCGTATATTTTAGATTTAAGTTCGTAAGTTTGTAGTATATGTAAGATCTTAAAGAATATCTACTTAATAGTAATGTTTTTTTTTTGGCAAAAAAAATTGCTGTTAGTTTACGGAAACTGAAAAGACAATCTATCCGAACCTCATCCGAAACCATTTGTGTTACAAAATACAGTGCTCAGAAAAGATCACGGAATGATCCTCGTTTGCATAATACAGAGTAGATGTAATATTTATTTTATTATCTTTTTATTTGTTTTATGATAAAGGAACGCGACCAAGGCCGCCGCTGATGATTCTACAGCTCCTAGACATGCACAGAACAAAAAAATAATGCACCTACTTATTTAGATCTACCTACACGAATATAGAGGTACAATAGTTACATCTGCCCTGGTAGCATGGGTGGGAGAAATTTTATCCCCGGGAAAAGGATAAAACGTTTATCCCCTCGCTTAGCTTTACCCACCCGTCGAGCATGGGCACAGCGGTGGAAATAACGCTAACGCTATACTAACTTATAGAAATATACATCGCCTTCTCCTCTGTCGCCATGCTTTAGCATAGGGAAAAGATAATTTTATCCCCTGTCAGTGGATAAAATCGGGGGATAAAACTTTTATCTCCTGCCCATGCTACCAGTGCTGGTGTAGGTATAGTTGGAAGTAAACAGATTTCAATTGGACCCACTCTCTGTGATTTTAAAGGATGCAAATTGCAATGCAAGCTATTTTTGTGTCTTTCGTCAAAATCCGTGATAACGTGTAACAGAAGACAATCTAGGTTTAGAGCTTTGGACGTCTGGTTGACAAAATATATAAAAGGAAAAGATGACTGACTGATCGACTTGACTGGTCTATCAATGCACAGCTCAAATAACTGGAAAATCAGGCTGAATTTCAATCGCTGAAAGGCATACTTAGACTTCAACCTGCCTGTAAAAATCCCGCCCTAATCAAACTGACAGAAACAAACACAGAAACAGAAAACAGAAAAAATTCAAACGAGTCGACTATAATATTGTTACGTGCTAGGGTTCGCTGGATTTGGAAAGAAAGACCTGCTGACTCCTTGAAAGACTTTATTCACTGGCACTACAAAGCACTAGGTCCAAACACTAAGCACTCACAATGTCCTAGGTCGTAGCCAAGTCGTAGGTTTCACTGGTAGCACTTTTGATCACTAGGTTTCGCTTCGAAGTCGCCTCGACGGTTGCTCGAACTGAACTCAACTCCGGCGCCTCTCTACGGCTATTTATATGAGCCGAGACGTTCCAGAATGTTCCTTTCTCGAATCTCCCCAACGTGCGCGGAAGTGATCAGCCGGGACGGATAGTTCTGGTAGGTTCGCGTACCCGGTTTTCGCGACTAACGCCATCTAGTGTCGAGTGAGTTGAGTTGAGTGTGGTCGTAACACTTTCGAGACTAACGCCATCTAGTGTTGAGTGGTCGTAACACTACTCCCCTCTTAGAGATGCTCGTCCCGAGCATCGTTGTTACTGCCATGGTAACGCGCCAGGCGGTCTATGTGTACCACCTTGAATGTCCCCCTTGGATGCTTTTGAATCCTATAAGTCACATCATTCAGTCGGGTCACCACTTTGTATGGACCGTCCCACTTGGTCTGCAACTTTGGAGATTTCCCTTTCCGGCGAGTTGGGTTATGCAGCCACACCAGTGATCCTTCCTCGAAGCCGCTCGTGTTCGATTTCCGGTCGTATCTGGTTTTCATGTTCTCACTTGACTGTAATCCATTTTCCCGAACCAAGGCGTGTACATAGCGCATTTTTTCCTTTAAATCACAGACATAGTCTTGTACGGTCTCTGGTTCCTCTGGTGACCCTCCTGTCAATAGGTCTACTGGTATTCGTAGTTCTCTACCGTAATTGACATACGCCGGGGTGGCTTTTATGCTCTCATGCTCGGCGGTTCGGTACGACAGAAGGAAGAGTGGTATATACTTGTCCCAATCCTTTTGTTTGTCGTCTACCACTTTCGCCAAATGCCTCTCAAGGGTCTGGTTAAATCTCTCCACCATTCCATCAGACTGTGGATGGTACGCAGTGGTCCTCGTCTTATGCATGCCCAAAATTCTGCACACTTCCTGGAATACTTGCGATTCGAAGTTCCTGCCCTGATCTGAATGGATCTCTAGAGGCACACCAAAGCGACATATCACTTCTTCGACTAACTTAGAAGCGACTGTTGTAGCTTCTTGGTTTGGTATGGCGAACACTTCCGGCCATTTGGTGAAGTAGTCCATGACGACCATAAAATACTTGTTTCCCGATTCCGTTACAGGAAATGGCCCAGCTACGTCAACTGCAATTCGTTCCCACGGTGCACCGACGTTATACAACCGCAGGTTCCCACGGCTCCTGGTCTGTGGTCCTTTTACAGCAGCGCAAGTGGTACATTTGCGGCACCAATTTTGTACATCATCTCGACAATGCAACCAGTAGAATCGTTCTCGCACTTTTGTTAACGTCCTCTTGACACCTAGATGACCTCCTGATACGCCATCATGTATTTCACGGAGAACATCTGGTACTCTCGTTCTTGGGACAATTATCTGAAGATGGAACTCTCTGCCGTTAGTCTTCTCCCATTTCCGGTAGAGTATTCCGTTTTGGAGTATCAGACTGTCCCATTGCGCCCAGTACGCCTTAGTGACAGCGCCAGTGGGTGCAACCTCACTCCAGATTGGTTTTACATCACCCCGTTTCTTCCATGTGATGATGTGCCGAAGGTCGTCATCTCTTTCTTGAGCCTCCCTCATAGCATCATTCTCCCAGGGACCCAAAGGACTTGTTCTCGTTAGCTTTAATGCTTCTTCATTGGATTCCTGCTTAACACAATGTTTGCAGTCTTCTGAACACGGCCTTCGTGAGAGTGCGTCGGCATTCCCATGCGTCTTTCCGCTGCGGTGTTCAGTCTTGAAGTCATACTCCTGGAGCTGTTCAATCCATCGAGCTACTTGACCTTCTGGGTTCTTGAATTGCAGTAGCCACTTCAAGGCTGCGTGATCAGTTCGCAGTAAAAACTGTCTGCCGATGAGATATTTGTTGAAATGTTGTAGCGTCTTTACAACAGCCAAGAGTTCTCTTCTTGTCACACAGTAGTTTCTCTCTGGCTTGGATAAAGATTTGCTGAAATATGCAATAACAACTTCTCTTTCACCCTGTTTTTGGGATAACACTCCTCCAATGGCCATGTTGCTTGCGTCCGTGTCGACTATAAACTGACCTTCAGCTTGTGGATACCCCAGGATTGGTGTTTCACACAGATGTTTCTTCAGTTTCTGGAAAGAATCTTCGCAAGTCCCATCCCAACTAAATTGTCGTTTATCTTCTGTCAGCCGATGTAATGGCTTGGCTATCTCTGAGAATCCCTTGACAAAACGCCTATAGTATGAGCATAGGCCGAGGAATGCCCGCACTTCGGTTTTGTCCTTAGGGGTAGGCCATTTCTGAACTGCCTCCAGTTTCTCCGGGTCTGTCTGGATTCCATCACTGGAGATAACATGGCCGAGATAATTGACCTCTCTCCTGAATAAACGACACTTTTTCGGGTTCAACTTTAATTTGGCTCCCTCTATTTTGGCGAAAACTTGCTCCAAGTTTCGCAAATGGTCCTCGAAGTCACGGCCGACAATGATGACGTCATCTAAATAGACTAAGCAAGCCTCTCCAACTAAGCCTGCCAGTACACACTCCATGAGTCGCTCAAATGTGGCAGGTGCGTTGCACAATCCGAAGGGCATGACGTTAAATTGCCATAAACCTTTGCCGGTCGAGAAAGCTGTCTTCTCCTTGTCTTTTGGATGAATTTCCACCTGCCAGTATCCAGATTTCAGGTCTAGGGTCGAGAACCATTTCATGCCACTCAAGGTATCCAAAGTGTCGTCGATTCTAGGTAACGGGTAACTGTCCTTCTTAGTGACATCATTCAGACGCCTATAGTCCACACAAAATCTCGTGGTACCATCTTTCTTCTTCACTAATACAACAGGTGAACACCACGGACTTGCAGACGGTTCAATAATCTTATTCCTTCTCATGTCCTCCAAAAGGCCTTCAACTTCTTTTTCCTTTGCAATCGGTATCCGTCTTGCTCGTTGACGAATTGGTCTCTCGCTTCCGGTATCTATCCTATGCTGAACCATCGACGTTCTTCCAAGGTCCCCTTCTTGACTGGAGAAGATATTCGCGTAGCGCTGTAGAAACTTCTTAGCTTTCATGCCCTGCGAATAAGTCAGATTACTCTTGCAGTCATCGAGTAACTCAGTCACTAATCCGTAGTTGTTGCTGTTTGCTGAGTCTGCGCCTGTCATCGAACTACACTTTTTCATCCAGATAACTTCCTCGCACTTTCCAATGACGTCACCTTTGTTCAAGCAGATCTCGCGATCACCAAGATTCAAAACCTTGACTACAGCGTTACTGCTTCCACTAACAAGGGTTCTCGCCGTCATCAGTTTCTGCGCCGATGTCTTGGTAGGTGTGTCTTCGATCAACACGCATCTGTTTGCCTTTTTCTTTCCAGCTGGCGGCAGTTTCACCAGCACCTGAGCTTCCGTTCGTCCAGGTATAATCACTTTCTTTACACATGCGACTTTCCCGCAGGCACCTCCAAGAATGAAGATTTCTTCTTCACCACACTTGAAGACTCCGTCAGCGACATTAATTCTGCAGTTGTGTTTCTTCATAAAATCCAAACCCAAGATGCAATCATCCATAATCTCAGCCACGATAACGTCATGAGAGTATGAGGACTCCCCTACATACATCGTAACTGACACTTCTCCCAGGACGGGTATTGGCTGGCCGGAGGCAGTAAGAAGCCGACAGTTAATTCTCCTTTTGTGTCCCCTTGCGGCTTTTACCAGGTTTGGGTTCACTATTGTTCTAGAGGCTCCTGTGTCTAGGGTCATTTTGCAATCCGTCCCGTTAATAGTCCCCTGAATCGCCAGACTATTCCCGCTGCAAGCCTGGGAGATAACAGTTGTCGGGGCTCCCTTCGCGTCAGCCAGTACTCGCCCCTTAGTCCTGGCTCTTATTCGTTTCCCTGATCCCGGGCAGGGGACGGAACCCCTTGTTTCTTCAGCTCCTCTATTTGTTCCTCGATCCTTTTCATCCTTGCCATCTGGGTCTCCTTCTGCGGGCAGTTGAGCTGAAGATGGCCCCTCTCGCCGCACTTGTAGCACATGACTCCAAAACGTTTCTTCATAGGAGCCTTAACCTCCTTGACTTCCTCAGAGACCTCGCGGATCTTATGGGCCTGCCGTATGTCATGGCGAACAGCCTCGACCTCCAAAGCATGCGCCAATGCCTCCTTTAGCGAGGTATGGTGACGAAGCCTCACTGCAGCCCTGACCTCCAGGTCTTTGATTCCGTCGACAAATGCTTGAACAACATTCGTGTCTACCATCTTGGAGTCGGCTCCTGGATGTGCCTTCCTGACGAGTTTTTCAATTTCCAACGCCCATTGTTGTAGTCCTTCTCCTGAGCGTTGAACTCTGTCACGAAGTTGAGCACGGAACACGTGCTCCAAGTGTCGCTCCCCGTATCTGGATTCAAGTGCCTCCATCAGGTTTTGAAACCCATTCCCTGTATGTGGCAGTGCTTCCAGGACTGACAAAGCTTGCCCTCTGAGCGCAACAGTGAGAGCAGTCAGGCACTGTTCTTCCGTCCATCCGTTGGCAGTAGCAACAGTCTGAAATTGCTGACGATAAGCGCTCCAAGAAGTAGTGCCGTCGTATGGCGGCACTTTCACTCTTGGTCCTTGCGCCACTCCGGTAGTTCCACTGGACATCGCAACTCCCGTGGTTTCGAGGCGCACTACTTTCTTCTGTAGTTCAGTAAGGCCGGTTTTCACATTTTCAACATCCAATCCTAACCCGGTAACTCGTTCTTCCACTACGTCGACATCTTTTCGAAGCTTAGTCACCGTGTCACTAACATCATTTATAGCCCAAAGCGCTTTTTCTTGGAGGTCTTTTTGTTGCTCTTGTGATTCTCGAATCGCTCTGATTTCAGCCTTTTGAAACTCTTGAATCGTAGTCAGCTTGCGTTCCTGTGACTCCTTCATTGCCTGAATTTCAGCCCTTTGCAGCTCCATTAATTCAATTAAACTTCCTAATTGAAGGGCCACTTGAGGGGCTGTAGAAGCTGCGGTGCCGATGGTGGGCGTGGCCTGTCTAGTAGGCGGAGCCCGGTGGGCGTGGCCAGTGGGCGGGGCTTGAACTGAAGTGGGCGGAGCCTGAACCGGAGTGGGCGGAGCCTGAGGGGCGTGGCCGGTGGGTGGGGCCTGGTGGGTGGTTCCGGTGGGCGGGGCTTGGGCCAAAGTGGGCGGAGCCTGACCTTGAGTAGGCGGGGCCTGAGGGGCGTGGTCGGTGGGCGGAGCCTGGTGGGCGGGTCCAGTGGGTGGAGCTTGGTCCCCATTGGGTGTGGCCTCCGCAGCTCGTTGTGCCCTTGTCCTGACGCTCTCCTTGAAGTCCTCTCTCGGAGTCAATGGCATCTCCAAATCTCACTTCCGACACCAGTTGTTACGTGCTAGGGTTCGCTGGATTTGGAAAGAAAGACCTGCTGACTCCTTGAAAGACTTTATTCACTGGCACTACAAAGCACTAGGTCCAAACACTAAGCACTCACAATGTCCTAGGTCGTAGCCAAGTCGTAGGTTTCACTGGTAGCACTTTTGATCACTAGGTTTCGCTTCGAAGTCGCCTCGACGGTTGCTCGAACTGAACTCAACTCCGGCGCCTCTCTACGGCTATTTATATGAGCCGAGACGTTCCAGAATGTTCCTTTCTCGAATCTCCCCAACGTGCGCGGAAGTGATCAGCCGGGACGGATAGTTCTGGTAGGTTCGCGTACCCGGTTTTCGCGACTAACGCCATCTAGTGTCGAGTGAGTTGAGTTGAGTGTGGTCGTAACACTTTCGAGACTAACGCCATCTAGTGTTGAGTGGTCGTAACAATATCGTTAATCTTTTAATTCAATTTTGCTATGAGATTGATTTCGAATTCACAGATCAATTTGTTTTAATTACATGTAGGTACAATTATATTTCATTGACTGTAGTACCAATTAGGTACCTACCTATATTTTATGAGAATTGCGATCTGAATAGGCACCTGTCTATAATTTAAAAAATTGCTAACAATAAAGAATTACTGCTTCAGCCCAATGAATCTCACTATCGTTAATTTTAATATTTTAACTAGTTTTCTTTTATTAGCGCCATCTATGCAACAGTTTAAGGAGTTATGTTTTTGCTACTGGAAGCTAGATGCCGTCGCTACCAGACAATTTTTTATAATTATAAAATAATATAATTTGGTACTATAAATATTGTTATTGATGATACTTTAAAAACTTTTATGACTAGTTACATTTATTAAAGGCATTTTTAAATTTATAAATTAAAGAATTTCTCTTTAAGGAAAATTCGTTAAAAAATAATTTTCTCCCAGAAGCGCCATCTATGTAACGTATAAAGAAGTTTTGCTCTTTCTACTGCACGCTAGATGTCACTGTAAGTTTTTAAATAATAACTTTTAAACAATTTTGCTGCATTACATTTAAAATAAAATACATTTACTAAGTTTTTAAAAAATATTTGATTAAAAAGAGTGATAAAATAAAGTTTAGTTAACATTTTCATTACCGTCATAATATACGTAGCAAATTGAAGAATTGGACTTCATTTACTGAATCTTAGATGTCACTGCAGTAGCATAGAGTTTTTAGGGTTCCGAAGTAAAACAATAAGGAACCCTTATAGTTTCGCCAAGTCCGATCATTTGTCCGTCTGTCCAGCTGACTACTTAAGAGCTGTAATTTAGCATGGTTATACATAATATTAATTACGCCTACAAAGTTGTTATACAAAATCTTGAAATATTAGGTAATTTGGGTAAGTTAAGTAAATCTGAAGGAAGGACGATATTTTTATAAGTCTATTCCATTGCGCGCGTTGAAAAGGTCTTTCAAAAGTATTGGAGGTAGGTACGTTATGAGCACTTTTTCGATTGAGAGATCCGAGCGTAATATTAGGCCATAAAGTGAAAATTTTGCTATAGTTCCGTGTAGGTAGCTACTCTAAAAACTAAAAAATATTATCACTTCCTTATTGTTTTTTTATAGGTCCATGTATAAATACTTGGATTTAGATCTTAGTACGTACTATGTAAAATTTTATTATTTGCTAGCATTATCTGACTATTCGTTTATTTGCTAGCAGTGCACACTTACGTATAGATTAGTACATATTTTATGTAAGTACATTGTTTTGCTGATGATTATAAATTATTAGCTTTTTCCCGCGGCTTCCTCACGTAAAGATTGATTTTTCAAAACACTCTTTTACACCCTTAGGGGTTGAATTTTCAAAAATCCTTTCTTAGCGGACGCCTGCGTCATAATAGCTATCTGCATACCTACCAAGCCCGATCCGTCCAGTGATTTGAGCTATGCGTTGATAGATCAGTCAGTCAGTCAGTCACCTTTTCCATTTATACATTTAGAAGAAGATTTTATTGACCGGATCCGACGGGGTACTGACCCGGCAAAGTCTAACACATCTCTGAACACATAATTATATTAGTTTTACATTTATTTTGGTTTTAATTTTATAAATAGGTAACTGGCTGATGCCCGTCCGTGTGGAATTCGTTTTTACAATCCCGCAGGAACTTTTTGATTTACTTACCGGGATAAAAATGTAGCCTATGTTACTCTCCAGGCCATCAACAATACTCATGCAAAAAATCACGTCGACCCGTATCTCTGTTTGATTGAAGGACAAATCAACAAACAAACACTTTCGCATTTATATTATTAGTAAGGGTAGTAAGGATATTTTAATATTTATTTTGATATTATAATAACATAGTTCATCGTCAGCTTATCCCGGAAATTCAGTTTCCGCGGAATTTTAAAAGAAGATTAAATCCGCGCGGACGACGTCAGCTAAATATCTAGTAAAAATTACAAAGTTCGAATGTGCGAAGCGGGTCAGTGCTCTTTGCTAAGGTCAATGTGCCCACACACCTACAGTCCGCCCAGGTCTGCGGCTCGCAAGGCTGGCTGTCCCACCTGTTATGGATTCCTTTATAAATGATCTCCGAGCTTATTTGCATACAGTTAGTATTATGCCCGGGCTCCACCTGCGCCGTACGCCGTAAATTAACACGATAATAATGGCGAAGATGGCGCCAATTTTTTTACTGCGTTAAATGTACATAAATGTAATGACGTTAGACGCTAAGCGCTAATCCATTTGAGCGCAGCCGTTTACTAACATTAATGTAGATGGAGCAGTAGCATTAAGTATGCAATCATGAATCATCGATCGATTATTCTAATGGTACCAAATGTCTGAAGTTTTCACGACCTCCCTGGCGCAATGGTGAGCGCTGTGCTCTGATAACTGGGAGGTCTCGGGTTCGATTCTCGGCGGGGGCGATTTAGTAATTTATATTTTCTGAATTCTGGACACCTTTTTTTCGATGACAAGATAGTCCTTCACTGCGATCTCACCTTATGGTAAGTGACGATGCAGTTCTAAGTTGGTAGCGGTCTAACTTGGAAGGGGTATGGCAGTGTACATTCAACCTAAACCCCTAATCTGTTTCTACACGCCATCGTGCCGGAACGCTAAATCGTTTGACGGCACGTCTTTGACGGTAGGGTGGTAAGCATCAGCTTTTAGCTTTAGAATAGTTTTTTTAAAACATAATTTATGCAGTGTTATTATGCAACTCTTTTGAATTGAGCATCTCCCCCTTTTTGGAAGTTAGTTAAAAATTGAGTTATTCCTTAAGCCTAAGACGATTTATAAGCTTTTAATCTAGTCCTTACTATCCTTACTCCCTTACTATATTATAAATGAGAAAGTGTGTTTGTTTGTTGGTTTGTCCTTCAATCACGCCGCAACAAAGCAACGGATGTGCAACGGATCGAACGATAGATCGTGATAGTTGAGGACCGGGAGAGTGACATAGGCTACTTTTTATAACGGAAAATCAAAGAGATCCCACGTGATTATTAAAAAGTAAATCCACGCGAGCGAAGCCACGGTCATCAACTACTAATAAATATTTGAGTATAATCAGCTTGCTTTAACAATTCAACTATAATCCAAAATCTATAAATAGCTTACACTAACACCTGCTAACTTGTAAATACATACTTTATACTTATGTACCTAGCTAGTTTCTTTGAACTTGCGTTCGTCCATTTGCTAATTGAAATAACGGTTTGCGAGCAGAAGTCAACGGAAAACAAGTTTTTACTTACAGCTATTTTTTTATACAAGACCTTGACTGCGATCTCACCTGATGGTAAGTGACGATGCAGTCTAATGCTAAGATCTACTTAGCATTAAGACTTAGCTCGGACTTAAAATAAAATTTAAAAGGAGATACAGATATGCTCCGACATAAATCTGTCTCGTTTTATCTGTAGACTAGTTTTTGCCCCCGCGACTTCGTCCGCGTGGAATTAGATTTTGGGGTGGAATTTTCAAAAACTGTGACACACGTAGGTACTTTTTTATTTTTAACTGAAAGCTCAAATACCAACTTTGATGGAAACAGCTTGAAAAATTACGGAGTTTCATATAAACTTCCATCCCCTATGTAAACCCCTTAGGGGTGGAATTTCCAATAATCCTTTCTTAGAGTGCGCCTACGTGATAAAAGGAACCAACTGTAAAAATTTCAAGTTTCTAACTTCAGTAGTTTAGGCTGTGCGTTGATATCTCAGTCAGTCAGTCAGTCAGGACTTTGAATTTTATATATATAGATTTCAGCCTAAGATGGTAGCGGGCTAACTTAGAAGGGGTATGTCAGTATACATTCAACCTATACGCCTAATCGGTTTCTATTCGCTATCGTGCTGGAACGCTAAATAGGTATGTAAGTATATGTAGGTATTAAGTAAGTAAGCAGCTACTGATGTTTTGCATTTTTTCATTTGTATGTGTATATTGGTAAGATATACATATTTGCGTATGTTGCAGTTAATGAAAACACGCATATTTTGTTTTTATTTTGTTCCGTTTCTCGAATCTATGTCATTGCCAACTGTAGGTACAGGGGATTCAATAAGTATTTTAAATCAATTAGAATTTTATTTATTATTATGATTATTTAACGTAATTTTATACGCTAAAAATACTGAGGTGATTTTGTTTGTAATCGTAATAGCTATATGCAAATGAGCTGCACATTTTCGGAAGTATTCAAATGCTTTCTACCAAAAGAATTTTTCAGCTAATTGGCACACTATTGGCACAAAAATAAAAAATAATCGGTAGGTATATAGTGTGTACCTATACCTAGTTTCAGATTTTAGTGCAAGTATGTATTAGGGTAATTATTTTTTCTGAGCAGCCTATGCGCCCGCGTGTGTCTTTTATAATTTTAGTAAGGGTGCGAAAGTGTGTTTGTTAAGTTGGTTTGTCCTTCAATCGCGCCATAACAGAAGAACGAATCGTTGTGATTTTTTGCACGGATATAGTTGAGGACTAGGAGTATGATATGGGTTACTTTTTACCCGATATATAAATGTATAAACATGCGACCCAAGTCCTCAACTATACCCGTACAAAGAATCGCTTCAAGATGTTCCCGCGCCTAGGTCGTTGTATTTGATTATGGGATTGCGATAGCAATCGCGCCCTAATCGAATAAATATTGCCCGGAGGTTTAGATGAGTGTAATTGATTAAATAATACTTTGATATTTTTGATAATTACCCTCACGTTCAGAGTGTGGTTTGTCTGACGTGTTGTGGTTAAATTGATTAGATGTGAGGTCAGGGGTCGTTATAAGGGGATGGTGGAGACGGCTTTAGGCAGCGTTTCAGTTTTTGAGTTGTCACAACAAACACACGATCTTTCGCATTTATATTAGTAAGGATATCGGTGAGGATGTATAGGTTTGCGAGTATAGTGTAGTACCGTTGCCTCCGGTGTCTACCTGCGTTCATGAGTCAGCGGCAACGCCCACCAGACGTGCCTGCGGGTACAGCCGCTTACACAACCTCTGTTGTGTCAATACTCGCACACACTTTATAGGTATGGTGTTCGACAGACTGGTTATGAATGAATGGTATTTCACAAAAAAAAAATTATATACTTAAAATAAAGGTTTTAATATTATTATATAATGTCATTTTTCTTTTTTTAATATCTTAACTAGTCTCGAAAATATAGAGCTTTAAGTTTACTGTTAGAAAAAGAGAGCGCTATTGCAGCATGACGTCACGATTCAATAGCTCCATACACTCTCCATAGAAAATTTCGTTTTAGAAAGAGGCGGATACAGCCGCAGTAAAACAGCTTATAACTTATTTGTTTTCTTTTTTTACAATTTTTGTTCTTACACGTTACATTTTCGATTGTAATTAATGAATATCCACATTTTAACAAACAGTCAAATTCCCAATTACTTCAGGTAGGCAAAACATCACTGTGACGGCGAGCGCATTAAACTATAGGAGCGAACATGCGAAACAAGCGAAGCCAAAGAGTTTAATGCGGAAAAGTTTCATCAATCATTTCTACAGTATCAGTGATGATTGTCTGAATTTATAACGTTTGCAAGAATACATTGGATGAAAATATTTCCTGGGTATTTATAGATTACCGCCCTAAACACTCATGTCACGTTAGTTATACTCATGTTAACTTAAAAAAAATTGTATCTAAAATGCCTAAAATAATAACATAATTATGATGTAATACTTAGAAAAACGCTGTACAACTCTACAAAATATAGATTAACTTTTTTTATAAGAATTGTGTGTATAACAGTACCCGATATATCCATTTGAATGTTATGGCACGAAGCTTGTGGTTTAGTAATTAATCAACTTATAAAATACTAGCTTTTGCCCCCGCGACTTCGTCCGCGTGGAATTAGATTTTGGGGTGGAATTTTCAAAAACTGTGACACACGTACTTCTTTATTTTTAACTGAAAGCTCAAATACCAACTTTGATGGAAACAGCTTGAAAAATGACGGACTTTCATATAAACTTCCATCCCCTATTTAAACCCCTTAGGGGTGGAATTTCCAATAATCCTTTCTTAGTGTGCGCCTACGTCATAAAAGGAACCAACTGTAAAAATTTCAAGCTTCTAACTTCAGTAGTTTAGGCTTCGCGTTGATATCTCAGTCAGTCAGTCAGGACTTTGAATTTTATATAAGTATTGGATATTAAAAATAACAAAACACTGTTGGTAACGCGATTTTTGTTTGACTGATGTAATGACGTGGAAACTGATGCATTTTATCTCGCGTGCCGAAACTAATACAAAAGAAACGCGAGTTTCGGAACGCGACATTAAACTCCTCCAACTATGTATTCTGTGCTCCAACGCACACACGCACATTGTTTTGATAGATATGATCTTTGACGTTAGGAACACACCTACATTGCTTAGACAACAGTGAGTGCTTGTAATTTAATATGAACTTTATACCATAGCAATAAAGCTCAAATTGACTACGTTTTAGTTTCAAATCATTTGTATGGGAAAAAGAAAAGGGCTATTTTTAGGGTTTTTCAAGCAATAATTCTAATTTTTCTCGCCGTAAAAACCATCCTTGAACTTCAACGAACATTTTAAAAAAAGATTTGGCCAAATTGGTCCAGGCGTTGTTGAGTTATGCGCTTACCAACACATTTTGCGATTCATTTTTATATTATAAGATATAATGACAGGGTGAGTTAATTGGTAAAGGCGTTACAATCGAAAGCTATTCATGCAGTAACAGCATAAAGGAGATTTAATTGCATAAAACAGCGACTTTAGCAGTAGCACAAATTGTTTTATAAATAGGAGGTAAAATGGTTTGTATTCTCTTGGGTAACATTTCCACTTGTGTCCCATATACTAGGATATACGTAAAAATATTTTTCATCCACTTTTATTTTTGATGTTCCAGGAGGTAGAGGAGGTAGGTATATACCTTATTCTGATTCTTTATCAAAATTTAAGTAAGAAGCAACTGTGCAGAGATTGCTTGATTCTTCACCTTTTTCTTCACTAATATGACAGGGCTAAGTGTCATCTAACTGCCTGGCAAAAACCTCTGTGGTCTGTGAGAGACAAGTTATGCGTGTGCTCCAGGAGAAGGTACCTATCCTATAAACTACGAATCACAAATAACGTAGTTTGAAGTACGTACCTATTTGAGAATACCAGAATTGCAAAACTTTTCTAAAAGTTATTTCGTAGCCTTGCTTAAAAATATAGCTTTTGAAAAAGTTTGTCGCCGTCTCAAAATTATTTACTTACATTAGTTTATGAGCTTAGTCAGTAAGACTAAAAAAAAATATATTTTATTTTTCCCTTTTCAGTTGCTTCTATCGTCGGTTAAATTTTTCTGTAAAAAGTAATTATTGGAAAGCGACTGCAAATCAAACAACCTATATTTCCGAGAGGTTCGTCTCAAAACGTGTACGATGTTAGATACACTTAATAAATAATTGAAATGTATTTTTGTATGTTACACGCGCTTACACGCTTTACCTACCAATTTTACACGGTTTTCAGTCTTAACTTTACATTCCGTTACTTAATAAAATAAAATTTTCAGTATTATACTCAGCCTTTGAATCGTCCATGAATTTTCACGGCTTCAACCATAGATAAAGGATTATCATTCTTATAATCATTTATCTATGATTTCAGCCTAATATAAGTCAGTCTGTGATAAAAATAACATGTGTATGTGCTTAAATGAAACAAAAACAAAAATAAACAATCAAGCATCTGCAATTGACAACCAATTAAATCCGTTGTCGAACATTCCTAATCCTCAAGCTATGGCAAAAGCTCATACACATTCATGCGAAATTACTTCCTACTGTGATTTAAATAAAGTTGAATTTCCTATGTATGTATTTGGAGTTGATTTTCTTTGTTTTACTGTACATTGGAACATGTGTGAGTGGTAGCAAGGCTGCGGTCGCGCTCAGTCATCGGCCGGTCGAAGGCGGCGACTGGCCGTTCCATTTTCGAAAGTTCGAAACAGACGCAAAACAGTTTTGACAATTAAATTGTCATTTAATTTTTTTTCGTACGAGGTGTTTCATATGTAAGTTTTTAAATATTTTTTATTTGTGCAACACGACGCTACAAATATTTTTGTACGTGATTTACGTACGTGAACAATACACCTTATTTAAAGCATTTTCATCGCACTTTTTCTATTTAAATATTTAATTACCCGCATATAAAAAATATTATTTTCAAATATTTTTCTTTGATAACGTTATAGATTTCGCGTTAACAAACTGAATTATGCAGGAATTCATTAAGTCAAGCACACGTTTGAATTTAAAATTGAAATTAGCAATTTACTACGCATAGTTCGTTAATATTTTAAAAATGACACGTTTTAGTTAATTATTGCCCCTGTTTATTAATATTTACTTACACAAAGTAGTTTATTTGAGACAAATTATATTATTATCGATCTCAATATATAAATTATTCTAGTTCAACTCGAAAGCTTCTTTAGCCGTTTCGTAATGACCGACTCTACAACTGGTCGGGAATGTAGGCTCATAAGGAAAAACAGTTTAAATCCTTTTAAGTTTTGACGATGTCCCTCATCTTTGGCGCATTATAAGCGCTGAAGTCTTATTTGTGGGGAGGGCCCTGCGCTGAAGTCTTATTTGTGGGGAGGGCCTTGCGCTGAAGTCTTATTTGTGGGGAGGGCCCTGCGCTGAAGTCTTATTTGTGGGAAGGGCCCTTGTGCTATTCACAGTAGGGGTAACATTTTCTAATTTTAAAGCCACTATCTTATCTATCTTTGACTGCATCTTTACTTACTGCCAGAGTTGAAATCTATCTATCTATCTATATAATGTAAAAATCAACTGCTGTTTGTTAGTATCGCTAAAACTCAAAAATTGATCAATTTGAATATTTTTTGTTAAGTTCACTCTAGTGCAACAGTGATTTAAAAATTAAAAAAAAATCTACTTAAATTGGTAGTTTTGTGTAGGAATCACCACTTTATACAACACTTTTAATAGATGTGAGGAGCAAAAAGCTAGTCGAAAATAAAAAGTCGTATTAATCAGATCTGGGGTTTTTGGTTTGATGACAAACAAATAAGGTAAATGCAAAGTATAGCACATTGGTAGATTCACTCGATAGTTCAAAAGTACTATATACCTATCTAAAAGTTTATGTATCTAATTATAAACATTTTCTATATTATTTTTATTTTTCTACTAGCTTTTGCCTCCGCGACTTCGTCCGCGTGGAATTAGATTTTGGGGTGGAATTTTCAAAAACTGTGACACACGTACTTCTTTATTTTTAACTGAAAGCTCTAATACCAACTTTGATGGAAACAGCTTGAAAATGACGGACTTTCATATAAACTTCCATCCCCTATTTAAATCCCTTAGGGGTGGAATTCCTAATAATCCTATCTTAGTGTGCGCCTACGTCATAAAATGAACCAACTGTAAAAATTTCAAGTTTCTAACTTCAGTAGTTTAGGCTGTGCGTTGATATCTCAGTCAGTCAGTCAGTCAGGACTTTGAATTTTATATATATAGAAGATAGACTACCGGGGAAAAAAGTCTCACTAATTTAATGGTTGAACTAATCGATTACCTAGCTTCGCTTCGCGTGGTTCGAGCCTAACTTTAAAAGCTGAAATTCTATAACGTCTTTTCTCACGATGAATACAGTATGTTATGGTTAATAACCGGAACTGAACGCTTAATATATTCTTTCTAGGCTAGTTCTTATTATTTTGTTTTTCAAAAATTGCATAGACTATTTTGACAATTAGTAACAAAGTTTTTAAAATGTTACTAGCTCCTTATTAGAATGTCTAATTCTATATTATAATTTATAATCGTACACCATTTAAACCACGAAATAGTCTAAAATAATAAGGATTTCTTTAATAGCGTAAAAAGGTTTTTTAGATTAAAAGAATATTAGGCAACCTGAAGTTGACTAATATCCTCCTATCCCCTCCAAATAAGCGGAAAGCTTGTGTTAGGAGTAGGTACGACAATAGTGCAACGGGCGGGATTCGAACCTGCGACCTTACAGTTTTCAGTCCACACCTTTAACCGTTGTAAATTAATTGCGTTTTATTTATAGCTTTTATGGTAATTATTATGCGACATTGGCATAAATACTATTGTGATAAATCCGGGGCCTTGATTCGAAAAGTATATGCACTTACGTCTGTGTTAAGCTTTAACCTAGACATTCTGACGGGTCGCGCGTAAACAGGTAAAATGTTTCAATTTATCTTATTTTTATTGATTTAACCTACATTAAAAGGAAATTATGAAATTGAGCGGTGATGACCCAGCGGCGACCTCCTTTTCGAAGGGCCTGGGTCTAATTCAAGGCATCTTGTACTTTTTTCGAGCACGGGATTCGTTTTGCCGACTACTATAATTATTTTATAATTATACATTTTGCACTTGGATAAATAATAATTAATATATTGCGCATAAAAATCTATACAAATTTTGTAATCGTGTTTAGTAATATAATATGTAACTATTTATTCTAAGCTAAAATAAAAGATGAAAGATTTATTTTTTACAAGAAGATATCCGCAACTTCGTCCGCGTGGATAAAGGTTTTTTAAATTCCCGCGGGAACTCTTTAATTTTCCGGAAAAATTGTCTATTATCGTACACTATTGTCGTACCCACTCCTAACATTTACTGTAAGAGATTCAAAGACCCTTTAAAAAATTTAGAATAAAAAAAAAAAAAAAAAAACACAAGCTTATCGGTTATTTGGAGGGGAATGTAAGTCAAGTTCAGTTTCGCTAATATTCTTTAAAAAAAAAAAGACGTGTGGCACTCGGGGACTGCCGCGGTAAAGCTATTGCAAAGCATTTTTTATCAACGCCATCTAGCGGCTCACCGTAGAGGAGTCCCGTGTCAGGTTATATTCGTTACGGAATTTCTGGATTCGGTCTCCACGCTGGCCCGCGATAGAAGCTATGCAATAGCTTAAAAACAAATGAAAATTCCAATCTATTACAGTTCATGAGGCCGGTTGGACGGACGGCGAAGACTTAATATAGGATCCCCTTAGCACCCTTTGCGGCCTTAGTTCCAATTTTGTCCACCTGAACACATAAGTTGGTGGCACTGTAGGTCCTCAGTCGCTTCGTCAGGTCGCCGGGTACTGCTATGCGATTCTCAAAGGTAAAATACAACTTACATCGGTTGCGCATCGGATGTTACTTTAGATGTAGCAGCTTTTTTTTTTATTCGATGACAAGATAGCCCTTGACTGCGATCTCACCTGATGGTAAGTGACGATGCAGTCTAAGATGGTAGCGGGCTAACTTAGAAGAGGTATAGCAGTGTAAACTCAACCCATACGGCATACGCCTAATCGGTTTCTACACGCCATCGTGCCGGAACGCTAAATCGCTTGGCGGCACGTCTTTGACGGTAGGGTGGTAACTAGCCACGGCCAAAGGCCACGGCCTCCCACCAGACCAAACCAGAGACAATTTAGAAATTATAAATTGCCCCCGCCGAGAATCGAACCCGAGACCTCCCAGTTATAAGACCACAGCGCTCACCACTGCGCCAGGGAGGTCGTCAAAAGCTACTATAAGCTAAATATAAAGAAACGTCCGATGCGCAACCAATGTAAATTGTGTTTTACTTTTGAGAATCGCCTAGCTGGTTAGATACACCTACATACTCGCATGTCGTCGTTGAGAAAAGTCGATGTCCTGGCAACAGGCGACTTGAACGGTTTTTGCTTTTATTGCCGAGATAAGCGATGCTGTATTCAAAAGGGGTAATAAAAATAGATAAGGCATGTTCTCCATTTAATAGATGCAAATTGTAAGCTAAGTGGTTCGACGAGGTTCATGTACATACAGGTTCTTGACCGCGGCTTTTCTTACGTTAAATCCGAATTATAAAACCCCTATTTTACTCCCTTAGGGATTATATCTATATAAATCGATACTTATAAAAAGATTTGTCCTGACTGACTGATTGACTGGCTGATCTATTGATGGCACAGCCTAAACCTAAGTAGGTTTGTTAACTTGAAACTACACTGAGTTAAAACTTGAAATTTTGATATTAGGTTACTTTTATGACATAGGCACAAACTAACTAGGTTTATTGATATTCTACCCCCAAAGGGATTAAAATAGGGAGTAAGAGTTTCTATGAAAGTCTATGAAAGAAGTATTTTTCAAAGTTATTTTAATTAAACTTGTTATTCGGGCTTTCTATTAAAAATGAAGAAATACGTGTTTTACAGTTTTCGGGAGTGTTCTACTTTCAAAGACGTTAAAAGGGGATGAAAGTTGTATGATAGTCCTTCGGTTTTTTTATTTTTCAAGTAATAACCATGAAACTTGATATTTTGGTTTTGGATTAAAAATAAAGATGTACTTATGTGTTTCACAGTTTTTGAAAATTTCACCTCGATAACTGAGTGAAGTAGCTCTCGGTGTAAATCAATGATGAAAAGCATTGATGAGTCCATCATTGATTGTTGCCAAGCGCAAGCCTATCTCATAAAAAAAAAACTATGATATTAGTACGATTGTCATCGAGCATAGCTTTAGCTGTGGTCCAAGGCTCTCTGCGCGGCGCCATACTTTCATCACTAGGAACCTGTTCGTGGAGTCTAGTTGAAGACGTAAGATATGACAGGTTTCGAGTCATCCAGTCAGATATTATGACGAAACCGTCCAAGCATTTGCACTCCTTTGAAAATTTAATTTATTTATTAATCGCGTCGATTGAGGTTTTTCTGTTCTCGCTGGAACTCTCTTATTTTGTGGGGACAAAAAGTAGCCTATGTCCTATTCCAGACCATAATCTATCTCTGTTTCAAAATTTTAACCAAATCGGTTCAGTCGTTGCAACGTGATTGAGTAACAAACATACAAACTTTCGCATTTATAATACTACTACTAGCTGACTAGCTGACTAGCTGATTCCCGCGACTTCGTTCGCGTGGATTGAGGTTTTTCTGTTCAAATTCAAATTCAAAATTTATTTATTTCATGTAGGCTACCTTGTAGCTTTTATGACACGTCATAAATCTACCACCGGTTCGGAATGCAGATATATATAATTAAATTTATAGATTATAAATAATAGGATTATTTTTCATAGATTTTCCTTCATTTTCTACACAGTATATTTGCGACACCTATTTATGAAAATTTAATTAAAAATATTCCTATAAGTAATATACCTATTTAAAACATACACCATTTTCAATATTGGAAAAAATGGATTAGACGCGCTACCAGAGAAAATTCGTTTAACGATTGATTGTCACATAAAGCGTAAAGGAGAGCACGTACAGCCGTCAGTCCCATTGGATTATGAGAGTGAGAGAATGGAGAGTGCACCTGTGTCTGTGCACACACTTGTGCACTATAATATCTCTCGTGCAGTTAATCTCTGAGGAGCTTGACCGCTGTGACCGGATTCGATCGGGAAAACATTATTATAATATGACTTATTTATGCAGCAGCACAGGTAGCATGGGCAGGAGATAAAAAATTTATCCCCTGATTTTATCCACTGACAGGGGATAAAATTATCTTTTCCTATGCTAAAGCATGGCGACAGGGTAAAGGAAAAGTATATTCCTATAAGAATATCCACTGTGGATATTATTTCCACCGTTTTGCTCATGCCTGACAGGTGAATAAAAGAGAGTGAGGGGATAAATATTTTATCCTTTCCCCGGGGATAAAATTTCTCCCACCCATGCTACCAGTGCAGATCCATTATAAATTATACTCTGCTTAATTTAGCCAGAAAGGTACTCGTAGATTTTAACGTTTTGATGTAAAAGACGACATAGACCTTGTAATGTCGTTTCGGCTCGACGCACACCGGCGACTCTCCATGGGGTTTAGATTAGAGATACAGTGGAGTTAGTGTAAGATTTAATTCGATTGATCGTATTCGTATACTGTGACATTAGCGTCAAAATAAAATGAACCATAACTGTATTAAATTAGAGCTCAATTTCGTGCATGCATTCTTATACTTTTACGTATACGGATACGCACCAAACTAAACTCGGTTGTACTGAATTTGTGACTTTAAATCAATACTGTAAGGGTTCCTTTTACTTTGACGCTAATGTCAAAGTATACGAATACGATCAATCGTGTTAAAACTTATACTAACCCTACAATACTTTTGTACATTTAATGTTACTGTATTGTTAATTGTAATGCATTGTTTGTTTAGTGGTAAAGCTGGGTTAGTTTTAACAAAACAGATGAAGAAGATAAAAAAACAATGGAGAAGGAGGGGTGTTATAAGTTTTATGTGTGTATCGTATGTCTGCTTGTTCCCTCGTAACTCCCTGACGAATGAACCGATTTTGATGTGGTTTGTTCCGTTTGAAAACTAACGTAAACGAGATGAATCTTAGCTGTTATATGAATCTTAGCTATAATTCTAGATATAATACGATTATGAAGATCTGCTCAGCTCATTTCCTACTTAATGAAAGGAAGTAAGGAATGCTATCTTTATGGCGTCGATATATAAAGGTATTTCTCTTTGGGCTAAGCTATATAGCGTAGATGAGCTATCGCATAGCTACCGCCAAGCCGCCAATAGACATAAAAAAGTTATACAATGTATTTGTTTACTATAAATCCTTTTTAGCTTTTTGACTTAAAACAAAGTTTGACATTGTATAATATATGTCGGATCCAGCCTCTAGAAACTCTCTTACAAGAACATTTTATTTCTTTGGGTTAAGCAACATGCCGAAACTAACGGGTGACGTCATATTGCCAACATAATAGTGTCAAAAAGGAGTTATTTAAAAAGAGTTGATTCTTGGTTCGACTGGCTGCGCATTATGAAAAGTCATCAAAAGAAGAAAATCGTTGTCACTTCTCAGTCAGTTGTCAGTATAATAAATAAGAGAAAAATATTTGTCAAACATTTTAAATAAATATTAATTCTATAAATAATTAATTACTAGCGGGAATTGTTTATTTGTTAATTCCTCAATTAAATTTGTGAACCATCTTGGAGGATAATAGAAAATGTGAAGTTTGCAGCATGAATGATAAAAGTTCTGAGAAGTTCTTGCTTTTCCCAATGGTATCAAACCGGTAGAATGCCTACCTACGATTATTTTAATTATCTGCTATTTTATCGAATGGGATAAAAAGAAGACTGCAGTGATACTTTGCTTTGCTTAGCAGATAAAAAGATGCTATTGCATTGAAAAAACTTCTGGAAAGAAAGAAAGAATTCAGTTTAAAGTAACTAATTTTGTTTCAACTAGTTGTAATATTGTGAATAAAAATGAATAAATACTAGACTCATATTGATCCTTGTTTTATTTACGCAACTTTTGAACTTGATCTTAGAACAATAGATTTGGTAGCACATCCCTGTTTTTTGTCGATATCGATAAAATCTAATTATCGATAAGACATATCTATCGATACATTACATCCTTAGCTTTGACAATTCTTTCTTCATTACATGGGTTGGTAGTATTGTTTTTCTTTTATGAAGTTGGCTAAAATAAAAACAAAGTCTCGAAATTTTTTTCTTTGAAGTTCCGCCTCTTAAAACGGAGTGATTACATTCTCTTTGGTCGGATCTGTTTCGGATATTCGCAGTTTGTATGGCATTTTGTTTATAATAATTTGTTTCTTTTTTAACATTTTAGGATAGCTTTCAGCCAAGAGAATTTAGTCACTACGTGCTTTTAGAATAGCTTGTAAAGAGCTAATCTTCACTTATAAAAACTTTTGGTGTGTGGTGTCTTGTAATTGACCTTTAAATCTCTTATCCATATTAAGTTCTTCATAGTGTTCTTTTATATTTTGGATAGAATCAGGCGTAACTTTGCGGAAGTTCATGATTAACAAAAAAATGTTAGAATTATTTTGCTGAACCTGTAGATACAGAAAAATCTGTATGGTGAAACATGCAGTTATAAGCTAAGCACCGCTTACCTCCCCAACCAAGCAATAAAGCAAAGTTCCCAAGCAAGCAATGCCACCACCACTCACATGCACCACCACACAAGACTTTTATACTACTCTCGACGTACGTTTCGCCCCGACACCGGAGCATCCTTAGGAGATATCGACTTTACAATGCTGTATTGTCATGACAATAACTGCATATTTGACCATACAGATTTTTTCTGTTGACGGATTATAGCAAAATAATTCTAACATTTTTTTGTTTCTTTTATATTGTCAGACGATGCTGAAGATCGGCGGCGGCGCGGTGCTGCTGGCGGCCATCGTGGCCGTGTTCGTGGTGGCCACGCAGGGCCGCGACCCCGACCTCGAGGTGCTGGAGCAGGAGGGCCGCGAGTACATCGTGCACCTGGACAAGATGGCCGGCATCAGGAAGAACAAGGCCAGCCTGGCCGAGTGGGCGTACACCTCCAACATCACCGAGGAGAACGAGGAGCGACGGGTAAGGCCATTCATCTTCCTCGTCTACTTCTTGAGGTCTTTGAGGTGTATCGGGACGGAGGGGCTTTTCGTGCTTAGGTACTGGAACACGTATCAAAATCTAAATATATAAAAGGAAAAGTTGACTGACTGACTGATCTATCAACGCACAGCTCAACCCACTGGATGGATCAGGATGTTTGGCATACAAGTAGCTATTATAACGTATGCATCCGCTAATCCGGTTTTTTCAAATTCTATCCTTAAGGGTGTTAAATAGGGGTTGGAAAAATTAAACTTAATGTGAGCGAAGCCGCGGACAAAAGCTAGTAAATACATAAAATATCAACCGATAGACATCAATTTCTGGACAAAGTTCTCTTGCATGGAATTCCACAAGTCTCGGTCTTGCATTGCGAATCTTGCATCTCAGACTCGTTTGATGTCGACGGTCCATCGAGGAGGTTCCTGCTCATACACTGCCTCAAATAAAACTTTTCTATTAGAAAGAAAGAAAAGTTTATTTTATAAATTATGCAGGTTTACCTGATTAGGTTGTCCTGGCGCCTCCACCACTTGAGCATTAAAGACAAAAGGCGCCAAGCAGAAGAAGCGCTGGAACAGCTAAGTCATGTGTGGCACAACCCGGAAAAAAGGCCTCAACTCAGCAAAATGCTGTATGCTTTGTACACAAGAGCATACAGCGCTGATTTTCTGTCTAATATACCTAGGACTATAAATAGAGGCGCTGTTTAATATGATTAGATCGGCAATTGCGTTCTATTTGTTATAATTTCACACATGTAATCTGTAGCTGTAATGGTAATATGAGAAAATCGAGCAATCTGGTTTTGTTGTGTTAGATACAAAACAGAACCAGATTAGTAGCAAATACTACCTACCTATCCAGTGTTTGGAAAGCGAGGATTCTTGTGCAAGTTGTGTAAGTCTGGCAAAGCTGACTATTAAAACTTAATATGATGTTGCGGAGGATGGAAGAAGTTTGGTAGGTCCGAGAAAAAAATAGATCCATGAAGATTTCACATCTTTCTCTATAGAATTATGTAATCTCTTGTTTTTTGACAATTTGATGAGCTTTCCTAGTCGCTATAAATCGTAGGATGCGTTTTAAGACTTACCAAATTAACGTTTTTTAAACAAGTATCAGCAAAGGTTTTAAAGGTTAAGGGAAGTAAAGAAGAAAGCTTTGCATTTTGTTATTTCTTTTTTCAGATACAAGTGCAACTAGAACTCTCGAAGCAGGAGAAACAAGCGTGGAGTGAAACCAAAATGTACAGGTGGCAGGATTTCCAAGACTTCACCCTGAGGCGGATGTTCAAGAAGTACAGTCAGCTGGGAGTTGCAGCGTTACCTGATGACAAATACAAACTGCTGATGCAGTGTGTATCAGGCATGGAGTCCAACTACGCTATGTCGAAGATTTGCGACTACAAGAATACTACAAAGTGTGACCTGTCCTTGGAACCCGGTTAGTAGAGAACAAAAAAATCTAAGTTGACCACAGCCAACTACCAGTGCATCAAGTTTCGCTATTGCTAAGAACTTAGAGTCTTTTATTTTCGTCAACTGATAGTGTCGGTGTCGTTTTGTTAGTTATCTATCAGGCTTTCTGTTATAGAATAAGAAGGACCTCTTCTGCTGCCATAGGTCAGTAGGTTTCTTCTTATAGTGACTTCCTCATGCGGTATTCAACCGTTTGTATTCAGTGATTTTCTGAGACGCGTCTGATGTCGTTGGTCTATTTAGCGAGGGGTTTACCTACTCTACGCTTTTGGGTGCGAGGTTGCCATTGCAATAACTTGGGACCCCAATGTATAATATAGTCTAAGAAACTGATACCAGTTTTAGTCAGAGCAGAGCAAATCGTCGTCAAGCATATCAATAACAAGAATTTAAAAAAAAGATGTGTGGCACTCGGGGACTGCCGCGGTAAAGCTATTGCATAGCATTTTTTATCAACGCCATCTAGCGGTGAGAGGAGTCCGTGTTCCCGTCGAGCCTTAGGTTTTTTTCGTTACGGAATTTCTGGATTCGGTCTCCACGCTCAAGGCCCGCGATAGAAGCTATGCAATAGCTTAATAACGAGACATGAGCGCCGACTTAGCGTAAGCGACATTTTTACCAAAATTTTACATTACATTAAATAAATAATTTTGAATTTGAATGGGCATAAGCATGGATATCTCGCCAGATTTGCTTTTTGAACTCCTATCTTTCTTTATTAATCGTGTATTAAATTTTGTTAGATATAACGGAGATCTTCACCAAGAGTCAAGACCCTGAAGAGCTGAAGCACGCGTGGGTGGAGTGGCACCGCGTGGCCGGCGCGCGCGCTCGCCACAACTTCACTCAGTACGTGCAGCTGGACAACGAGGCGGCTAAGCTTAATGGTGAGCCATCCTATACTTCGGCCAATCTATCCTATTATAATACTAGTGGTTCGCCCCGAACTGAGACCTCGCGGTATCCCATAATTCCCAAAAGATAGTTTTAATTACATATTGTAATAATTAACTTTTAACATTAGACGCGATAAAAAATAATAATAGTTGACGCAAAACTGTTTTACCATGATTTTACCGATACTTAATACAGTGCCATCTATTAGCATCTATTAGCATTAAAAATTAAATAATTTTGTTTCTTTATAATATTTATCTAAAATCTAATTTTAGTATTTCTTGTTCAAGTACAGGATATAACTGAAATTACAACCAAGTTTAAAAAAATATATCGCAAGTCTATGTAACGCAACAAAAAAATTTTACTTCACACACGCTTCTATGCAAATGAAGCTCTTTAGGTTTTTTTATGCAATCAGGCCATCAGTTTACATATTAGTAATTATGTTCAGTAATTCACTGGCAGACGGACGGACGGATGGACGGATGGACGGACGGACGGACGGACGGACGGACGGACGGACGGACGAGTGCAAATTCACTCAAGTAGACTCAGAGACCTCGCTTCGTTCGGTCAATTATGGCACAAAACCGTGAAAACGAGTTGTGAAATTTTTTTGTGAGCTGTGAAAATGGCGGGAAAAATTAATCAGTTTTCCAATGCGCGCGCATCTTACATTTTTTTTTTATTTATTTACGGCCTGGATTCTAATTCTTTGAGGCCTTCGCGAATAGTTAATAAAAAAAGATAAAAGTTAAATTACAGCTTGGCTAATATTCTTTTTAAAAAAAAAAGTATTTGAAACTATAATATAAATATCCCTACTTATCCACTGTGGTCTGTACAAAAGCAACTAACAATCGCCCGGAAGTGAAGCTATCAAATAGTTTGAAACTTTTGTCCCGGGAGCTATTGCATTAATTCACCCGGACTACCGAGAAAGAATGTCGTAAGTATAGACTTTTTATTGCTGGAATTTTATTGGTTCAATTACAACCCGTTCATAGTTATTTTACCTCTGATATCTGTCATTGTAGTTTCCACTATGTTGGCAATACTTTCCTGTCAAGCAATGCTTGAATACTTTGAATAGTAACTTAACGATGTTAGTCATCGTGATTACCCCTATACAAAATAAATAAACCCATAAAAATTGTTGTTTTTTTTTTAAATTACCTAGTCACCTAGTAGGTATAGAATAGATTAAATGCATATTTGAGTTCCAGAATGACTCATGTCACATCAAAGAACTCAGGTTAGCCAACTTTATAGCTATTAGCTAGAGGTAAAATAAATGTGAACGGACTGTACTTCAGTTGGAATGGAAGATCTATCTTTCTGAGAAAAAAAGAGTCAAAAGCAAAATTTAAATTCAATAAAATCAAAGTGTAATTAATATAGACCAAACATCGTACAAATGGTAAGAACCTACTAGTTAAGAAAAAATTAATTTTTTTTAACTGATTTTCCCTTTTCAGTTATTCTATATTTCGATATATTGAAGCCGGTTTAATTTTTTATAAATAATTAATAGATTGTTTGTACTTTGGTGTTCGCATAGATGGCGCTGTATTACTTGAGATCGCATTATAAGTTCAGTCTATCGTAAAACCCTTAACAATAAACACATGAAAAAATTAACAATTCGTCAGGTGAACTTCGCCAGTGATATTAAAATTTCGCCATTTTTGGAGGAGTTGCTCTTTCTGGCAACTTCATATTAAACCTACCAGAGTAACAAACATCGAACATACACATAAAAGTGAGGTGAGTCGGAACTCGGCTTAGGTAAAAACGATACCTGTTCCACCTAAACCTAAATATTTAAAAATACCTAATCCGAATTAGGTAGGTATAGTTTTCGATTCGATACGAAATACGAACGATACATTCCGTAATACGTTCTCATGTATCTAGTAGGGAAGCCCTTTAGTTTTTAATTTAGTTTTATTTTATTCTGTTGTTATAGCGACAACCGAAATACATATTCGGAGGCTTAGTAATAGGGCCCTGTTGGTTACCGTTCGGGTACGGAACTCTAAAAAGATAAAGATAAGGCATGCGATCATGGTACAATTTAGCAAACAGAGGACCAATCTCTACAGGCATTGGAAACTTTACGAGAAGTCTACTTATCATTAGTTTAATAGTTTGAACCCTAAAACTTCAAAAAAATAATTAATTGTTACAAAAGTGATACAATTTTTTTTTAAATCTTACCTTTATCAAGTAGGTATTTCCTTCATGACAAGCGTGACAATTATTGCTTACCGCACATGTATTATTGTTTTGAGGCGTGATGTCATGCAAGTATTCGGATATTTCCTATATGCAATTTCTAAGAAATACCTGAATGTGCATATTGTGTTATTGAGTGATATACTTAGTTTAAAATGTTTTTGTTCTCTAGCTAAAGTATTTTTTATGATTTTATGAAACTTTCCAAAATTCTCCTGTGCTCAAAAATATAATTATTTCGCCTCTTGTACCTATCGTACTAATGACAGACTTCTTTATTGAATTAAGAGTTTTATTCCTCAATCCTAATGCTGTAAGGTTTACTACCTTCGTAAACAATTGCAAGCGCTGGCTATCACAAAATGGTGCATGACGGTAAAAAATGCGCAAATCTTTTAGAGATAGAAGTTACGATGCTAAATTTATAACGCGCGTGAGAACCTAAATGTCTGCAGTACAAAGAAGTTGATCCAGGATTATCCCATGAATTATTATGGATAAGAATAGGAGTTTGTCATAATATAGAACTTGTCACCGTCACCAGTGTTAGTAATAAAGCTCGTATAATATTTTCAGGTTTCAAAGACGTAGCAGACTGGTGGCTATCAGAGTACGAGGTGCCTGACTTCGAACAACAGTTAGCGAAACTCTGGGAGGACGTCAAGCCTCTCTACCAGCAACTGCACGCGTATGTCAGGAAACGGCTCAGGGACAAGTACGGAGAAAATATCGTCTCAGCTAAAGGACCAATCCCTGCGCATTTGTTAGGTAAAATTTAATTATTTGTTCACTATCATTAATTAGACGGTAATGTTGCTAAATTCAAAGTGGGCTGCAAAAACACAGACACCACTTTAAATATCCAATTCTCTGTAAACATGTGGCATTTTTCTTTTCTTCTTCGAGAACGTTGCTATGCTTGATTTATTAGTGAAAATAATGTTTGATGAATCAATAAACTTGGTCGCTTTTATTTTTAAAATTTTCTTATTCCAATTTCAGGATCAAAATATTGCATTCCATAAAACATATTATTGTTGTATTGTATTTGGATTGTAGTTACTGCTCTTCTAATAAACTGTTTCTGACCCAAGTATGTTGTACACAGCTACAGTTCTACAGAACTTATAATAGTTCAGGCACTTCCAACTTTCAGGTAACATGTGGGCACAGACTTGGAATAACATTGAATCATTCACCCGCCCATATCCCGACAAGAGGGAAATGGACATAACAAAGACTATGAAAGACCAAAACTACACGCCTTTGAAGATGTTCCAAATGTCAGACGAATTCTTCCGGTCGTTGAACTTGACTGCTATGCCGGAGAAGTTTTGGAAGAATTCCATTATTGAAAAACCAACCGATAGGGAGATTGTTTGTCATGCGTCAGCTTGGGACTTTTATGACGGTGAAGACTTTAGGTAACGATTATGAAATTCTTGAGTTATTTAATAATTATTATTTGAGTTATTTTCAAGGGTTACTGGAATAGATAAGAATACTTAGTAGGTAGTGTTGGTTTGTGGAACATAGTGTTTGAATATCAAGTGATCGGTTAAATCGAGTAACAGCAAAAATCATCAGGCAGTAACGCAAGATCAACGAATAACAACTTTTAAACTGTTCTCTAAAATTAATAAGAAAATCATCAGTAGATTAGTGACATAATATAATGTCGTATTTTATTTTATGAGTTCGTATTGACTGGTGGGTGGTTTGTAAGAACACAACATTTTTGATCATTAATCAGTAGTGCTTAGTAGTCTGTAATAAATTACCTATTTTGTTGAATTGGCTGTAATCCATACTAAGCTTGTACTTTTTTGTATTTCTAAAATACATAAACTACTCGCCTAATTTTGTCATGCTTTTCTGCTTTTTTAACGAAATTGTCATAATATGCTACATGTATTGAACTAGGTATGTATCCAACATAACTTGCACATTCATTGCAACTGATTTTATAAAGCAGGAAATAAATAATAAGTATCTAACTAGTGGTTCGCCCCGAACTGAGACCTCGCGATATCCCATAATTCCCAAAAGTTTTAATTATAAATTGTAATAATTAACTTTTAACATTAGACGCAATAAAAAAAATAATAGTTGACATAAAACTGTTTTACTGACACAGCGCCATCTATTAGCATTATAGTGAAGCTATTAGCTTCACAATAATGCTAATAGATGGCGCATTAAAATTAAATAATTTCGTTTCTTTATAACATTTATCTAATTTTAGTATTTGTTGTTCAAGTACAGGATATAACTGAATTTTCAACCAAGTTTCACGTTCTAATATTCAGTAATTCTGAAGTTATAGGGCTCTGACAGACATTTAGACGGACACACTTCTCTGTCTAGTAGGCAAGCGCCCTAGTTGACTCAGAGAACTCGCTTCGCTCGTTCAATTAACTCGGTGGTGGTTAATCTATTCAAAATTTTGTACCTAACATTTTGGCTTAATTTGAAGGATCAAACAGTGCACTACAGTCGATTACGAATATTTCCAAACGACTCACCACGAAATGGGGCACATTCAATACTTCCTACAATATAAACATCAGCCGGTGATATTCCGCGATGGAGCCAATCCAGGTAATTAGTAGTACTAATGCAGTTTTTACAATACAGGATCAAAATGTGTACTACAGTGGATATGGAGCATTTGAGGGTAGTCCATCATGAGATGGGGCATGTCGAGTATTATTTGCAGTACAGGGATAAGCCTGTGATATTCAGAGCTGGAGCCAATCCAGGTGATTTTGAAGAGTATCATCAATTGTTACTAACTTCTGGACCTATATACCTTGTTATAATAACTAATTATGACTGGATTGCGATTATCGCTATCACTGATGTCTGAGATTGATTCTCTTGCTATCCTATTCAGGGCCAATTTCACCATCGCCCAGCAACATTAAACCAATAAATGTCTTTCTGACAGATTTTTAAAAATAAGAAACTATCAGAACGTTAAATTTATTCCTCGGTTAAACGTTACGTCGATGTTGAAAGTGGTCTTAGAAGAACAAATTGGAGTACAAAAGTCTCTGAAATAACAATGAGATTCTTTTCTTAAAGTAAACTTTCCATGTTTATGTAAATAACAGCCTGTTGTCAGATATACGGAAACAGCTCTCACTTCTATTGTATTTACTCGACTCTTCTAATCAAACGAAAATATCTCACATTTTGCGAATTTCTAACATAGCATGTACACAACGCTAATTTACTTGTTTTATTGGTGTCCCAAAACTAATGAGTGCACAACTGAAACGTGAAAACACCTACCTATTTAAAATTTTAGTAATTTTTCAAATTAGGCTCTATCAATCCAAGATATATGTAAGACAATAAACCAATATTAAGTAAATCCTGATTCCTTTTCATCCTACATCTACGGTGGATTGCCAGCCTTAAGGCTATCCTAAAATTCTAAGTTGTCAACTCTTTATTTTTTAGACCCTCGATAGCCCAACGGTTGGAATCTGAAATCTGAAAAGTCGACCCTTCAATCCCCACCCGTTGCACTATTTTCGGACCTACTTTTAACACAAGCTTTACGCTTATTTGGAGGGGAGAAGGGAAAAAATCTCACTTTTAAAAAATACTGAGAAGCTGAGGTTGTAACGCAAATAAATATTCTCTTTAAGGGTTCCATGAAGCTGTTGGTGATACGATAGCTTTGTCTGTGTCATCTCCTAAACATTTACGTCGCGTCGGTCTGGTCAGTGGAGATGCTGAGGATGAACAAACTGAAATCAATCAGTTGTATAAAATGGTAGGACTTTTACTTATTCTACTCTTAGATGTTGAATTTTGTCTGCCAGCTACTTGAACAGGTAGCTAATTCAAATTCAAATTCAAAATTTATTTATTTCATGTAGGCTAACTTGTAGCTCTTATGACACGTCATAAATTTACCACCGGTTGGGAATGCAGATTCTGCTGAGAACAGCCGGTAAGAAACTCAGCAGTTGCTCTTTTCAAAAAAAAAAGAATTTTTTTTTACAATACGTAACTTCTAACTGGTTTTATTGAGCGAATGCGAGCGAGCGTCTGAAAAATAGAGAATTCTAATTTATTTATTTATTCTGTACCTACATCATAAACTTAAAAACTAAACTTAAATATAGAAAGGACGTGTACAAAGACATTTTATTGGAACAAAATGTGGATTTCTCCCAGATTCAGTAGGTGCTATTTATATTCGTTTCAAAATTATGAATCTGCTGCTGATAGATGCGACATGCTGAAGAGTTAGAAAAACACACTGAAGGGTCACTGATTATGTTCTTTTATTGTTTTCAAATTCCTTGGACTTCCATTAAAGCAAGGAAATGTTCCCAGAAAGCTTGCTGCGTTACCTCGCTGAATTAAATTTCATGTTTCTCAATTATCCAGATTATCTTGATTTTTGATGATTTTTTTTATTTTTGCAGGGCATAGACAAGATCGTTTTCCTACCATTCGCATACGTGTTGGACTTGTTCCGATACAGCGTGTTCCGAGGGACGACCACGCCGGATGATTACAACTGCCACTACTGGCGGTTGAGAGATGAGCTGCAAGGCGTGGAGCCGCCGGTCAACAGGACTGAAGAGGACTTCGACGCTGCTGCGAAGTACCACGTGTCTGCTGATGTGGAATACGCGAGGTAGGTTACACACTGGCTGATAGATTGTCTAAAAAGATCTAGCCTCAATAGCCCAACGGTTAAAGGGGCTGACTCAAAACTGAAAGGTCGCACCTGTGGGTCGTTCATCCTTATTACTAATATTATAAATGCGAAAATGTGTTTGTTTGTTGGGTGGTTGGTTTGTCCTTCAATAACGCTGCAAGAAAGTTACGAATTGACTGATTTTTTGCATGGTTATAGTTCTGGATCTAAGGATATGGAGAGTGACATAGGCTAGTTTTTATCCCGGATAATCAAAGAGTTCCCGCGGGATTTGAAAAACTAAATCCGCGCGGACGAAGTCACGGCCATCAGTTAGTCAAAGAAAATTTGAACCAAATGAAAACTAAAATGTAAAATAGAACTAAGATTCTTACACTGACTAGACAAGAACTGATAGTCCTTAAACAGCTTAAGAGATTTTCGACAAACATAGCTAAGAACCATTTCAAATAAACCCACTTTCAAAATTAAAAAAATGGCTTACGAATTCATTAATTCATCCGTTTGAGACGAAGACAGACGTGTGTCTTTGGTGTGTCGAGCATTTGGATGTTTCTAAAATGGGGGTTAAAAAATCTATACATAGTATTATCTCTTTTCAGATACTACGTGTCATTCATAATCCAGTTCCAATTCCATCGAGCACTATGCCAACTGGCCGGAGAGTACGTGCCAGAAGATCTCACTAAGAAGCTAGTTGACTGTGATATATACCAGAGTGTCAATGCTGGAAATGCATTATCGTAAGTTCAATTTTATGACTTTCATTAAAATCGTCGTATCACTTAGAACTGAATACAAGGCATTTTTTGGCAAAAGTTAAATAGAATAAACTTTTACTAATCTGGTTCGGAATGTCATTTCAAGAATCGTGTTGTGTGAAGAAACCATAAAACTCGGCGGTTGCTCCTTAAAAAATTGGGTGTACCAACTACACCAATAGTAGAAGTACCTATAAGGGCTAAGATAATGATACCTTCTTTGTAGTTATTATTATTATTGAACACTCTACTTGTACACCACAACACAAAGTTAAGACGGTCAACGTGGCCTTTTCGTTTTATAAGGTTCTCAGCCAGGCAACCGTAGAATTAGGAAAGGTTAGGTGATTGAATATAATGCAATATAAATAATTACGTGTTTTTTATTTCACTAGGAATATGTTAAAAATGGGCTCATCGAAGCCGTGGCCAGATGCAATGGAGGCGCTGACCGGGCAGCGCGCGATGAAGGCCGACGGGCTGCTGGAGTACTTCCGGCCGCTGCACGAGTGGCTGCAGGCGGAGAACCAGCGCACCGGCGAGCATATTGGCTGGGAGCCTAGTAAAATGCGTAAGTGTCACACCCAATAACACCTCACTGAAACACAAGTACATCGTCTGGGAGCCTAGTAAAATGCGTAAGTGTTACACCCAACAGTACTTCACTGAACACGAGTATATTAGCTGGGAGCCTAGTAAAATGCGTAAGTGTTACACCCAACAGTACTTCACTGAACACGAGCACATAAGCTGGGAACCTAGGAAAATGCGTAAGTATTATACCAAACAGCAGCCTAAATGAACATGAGTACATCGGCTGCGAACCTAGGAAGAAGCGTCAGTATTATAACGAACAGAATACTGACTGAACAGTATTTACCAAGGCAGAAGAGAGGAGGTTTCGTAAATAACCAATGGGATATCGATTACAGGCGAAGAACTTACGCACGGGGTAGTGATTCGGCTGGAAATCTAGTACAATGTGTAAGTATCATAAACCGAACAGAACCCTAACTGAACAATATTTACCAGGGTATATATAGATGGGCGTAGAAGAGAGGAGTTACAGTTATAGAAGAGGAATTTGCCAACATTGCGCTTGCCAGTGCGAGGTCGCCATTACAGCACCTTAGGACACCGTTCTTCAAACAATACGCCCCGCCCATCGGCACTTCAGCTTCGAATTTGACTTTAATTGATTTTTTAATTACAGAATACTGCACGGAGGAGCAACTCGCTGCCCTGGACGCGAAAGCAAAGCCGGAGGCCGCGCACGAGTCGTGACGCAGCGTACTTACTACACTATAGGATAATTTATTGACATAGGAACAGTATTCGTAATATATGTTTTGTAATAGAATAATATTCTGTTTCATTTTGTCCTTTGCCTTTTCATAATGACTACTTCAATATCTGTCCTAAAGTGCAAGTGTTTTCAATTACCTTCCATATAATCTTTATGACTGTGACAAAGCCTATCATGCACCTTTTAGCAATAGTAAAAAGAAAAAAAAGAAAGAAAGAAAAGGAAATAAGAAAAGACAAACAAAAGAAATATTATTTCAATTTTGTTTTGAGATGTTGTCAGTGGATAGACATTCACAGCTGGACAAAGGACTCTCGTTGGAACATCTACATGCTGCTTTGTTGTACCGTTTGTTTCCAGCGGGTTCCTTAGACTAGTTTGATATCGTCTGTTTACCATTATAGCGACAGTTATTCGGAACAAATTGAGAAACAAATATTATCGAGATAAAGAATAATATCTTGACAGCAAAAGTATCATAATCAAGTAGTTATAATCGGATTCTGATATTTATATACCAACTTTGTGATCCATGTCAGCTTCAGTTATCTATGGAGTAGGTAACCAAGCAGTGGTTGAAAAGGCATCTATTTTTAAAAGCGAGAAACGTGATTCTTTCGGTAAGTAATTTTTTATTTATCAATAATAGAATCTATTAAATACACATAACTTCTAAAAGTCAGAAGTTTGAATCCACAATCTCCCGAATCTTCTTCTTCTTCATCTTCTTTATCAACCGATAGACGTCCACCGCTGGACAAAGGACTCTTACATGGACTTCCACAGGACTCGGGACCACATCGACCATCAATCAGCTCTTCGAACCATGTGTCCCGCTCATTTCCACTTCATTTCTGTGATTCAGAACTATGTCGATGACTTTAGTTCTCCTACGGATCTCCTCATCCATCGCCCGCTGAATGATCCTGAGCATTCTTATGAGATCCCCAATCCCTCGAACAGGAGACCGGAGTTCTAACCATTAGGCTATCACTGTTTTTACTACCTAGTCGTCAGAGAGGTCATCGTCAACATTTACTTAAATGGAGATGAATTTATGAAGTTGTTTCAAACAATAATGGATACTTCATTTGCCGTGGTAGAATCTGAGCATTGGTTACGGCTACAAAAACAAAAGGCTCTAAAGTTGATGCGTAGATGACAGCTTAACACTAATTCATTTGCATTAACACAAAAATATATGTCTTAATTTTACAAAATATTGTTAGTTTGTGACTGGTGTCTACCTAGTCATTACGAGTTTAGCGCAATGCCTTGTGGATATTGCACGGATACCACTAAAAGGGTTTTATTTGTAAGTTAATTGAAAAAGTCTAACATCATCATCACCATTATTATCCCACCCATCCATCCACCATCGCTAGCCCACTACTGGGTACGGATCTTCTCTCTCTTATTACCTATATTTCTAATAGAATAGTTACATCTTAGACCACCACTTTCCATCAGGTGTGACATTGGTAATGCGTGTGCCTATAAGTATAAAAAAGAAGCCCCATAAAAATTGTTTTTAACCAACAAAAAAAGCACATGTGTATCTAGGTGGTCGAATTTTTTTGAAACAAAAAAATATATTTTTAATGCTCTTTCTTGTAAAACGTTTTAACTTTTAGGCTCATTTTTAAAACATTTTGGATAGGTATGGGATAACGAAAGAATTGGGACAACATTATTGCTAGGTATTATTGGTAAACACATTATGCTACTTAAACCTAAAAGTGTTATCATTATTATGCAAGTGGTTTGGAAGAATGTCGAATCAGAATTATTATCGGACATGTCAATCTTGATAATAAAGATGAAAATATGACAAACACTTATAATATAAGTACTTTTCGATGTTTCGAGTTCATTTTGCAGTGTTGCAGTAGGTATTAGTACAAATTGTTGTAGGCAACTTCTGAGGTTCATTTTGATGCATTTAAGGTTAGGATAATCACTAAAATGTAATAAAATCCAGAAATGTATTAAATTATGGACCGTGTAACGATGAACCTATTAGGATTTCTAAGGACATCTTGGAAGATAAACTGTCTTTAATCTTTAATTAAGGTAACGAAAAAATTAAGGGAAATCAACACCATCGGCATGCACACAGAGATAATATTTTAGTTTTTAAATGTAATTCTAACTACCTATTTATCAGTCTGTTGGCGCTTTGATTTTCTTCGAAGTATTTTGCGTTTGGAATAAAAAGTCTTGCGTCAATTAGTCTTAAACGTTGTATTAAAAAAGTTAGTTACAGTGCGTATAGGTAACGTATGAATTTCGAATGGAATAACGACGATGACAATTTTGACGTGTTACCTGACGTTGGATGACTGATTGACGATACGTGGACCAATAGTGTCACGTTTAGGAAAGCGTTTCATTTCTACTTGAACACAGTCCTTGCATCAATAATTACCCTGACCTGCACTTTTTTGTTATATAAACGAAATACTAGTTCGATCGTTAAATTTTATTTGTAGTCATCGTTTCAAATAATTCCACTTTGTTTTGTATCAGTCAATAGCTATTTGAACGGTAGTTATAAAGATACAATTGGTAGTTAAATAATTATTTATCATGCTATTTATAATTTAAAATCCAAGTCCATGTCCTCTACTGGTTATATCCTCCTAGCCTCTACTATATTACCCATGCTAAAAATCACGTCAATTCGTTGCTCCGTTGCTGCGCGATTGAAGGACAAACCAACAAACAAACACACTTGTATGTGTGTTTATTTGTTGGTTTGGATTGTATTGAAGAACAAAAATTATATAATTTAAGTTCTCAAGATGGTAATGGTTTTGATAAAGATGATGTAGTCTAAAGGTACATATAAAATAATGTCATTCTTATACCTAGATGATTATGAAGATCTTCGTAGAACTGGCTCTTGTGGGTGCAATAGCCTCAGTCTTCATCGTGGCAGCACAGGGTCGTGCTGAGGAGAGAGCGGCTGAGGAGGCTGCAGGAAGGATGTACATGCGGTCCCTGGACGAGGCAACATCGAAGGCGAAGAACAGGAAAACACTGGCTGCGTGGGATTACGAGTCGAATATAACTGATTACAACCAAGAGATCCGGGTAAGAATCTTACAATGTGGTCAATTGCTATTGTTAAGTGTCAAAGGCTTCTCATGAAACAAAACTTTGTAAAAGCTATCTGAGGCTGGATTAATTTAAATGGACTAGAAAGGTCTAGTGCTCATCATAAAGCTCAAGAGCGAAATGAATTTAATAATAATTATCAAACTTGGTGAATAAATAAGTCCCAATAGCAATTAAAGTATCACATGCTTCAAAGATGAACGAATACATCTCAAGGAAACTGCACGCCTGAGAGGTCTCCACAATGTTCTCAAAGGTGTGTGAAGGCTGCCAATTTGCATTGCCAGTATGGTGGCCTTCTTTGATGGGAGACCTGCCCTTAATAGTGAGACGTTAATGGAATGCTAATGATGATGGTGATGATGATATGCGTTGGTGTGATATCTTTCGTATAATATTACAGTTGCAAGTTGCCCTCGAAGTAGCCGATCAAGAGAAAGAAGCCTGGGAGGAAACAATGATGTATCCCTGGCACGAGTTCGAAGATCCAGACCTCAAGAGAATGTTCCAGAAGTACTCGAAACTGGGAACCTCTGCCCTTCCAGAGGACTTGAACCAGCGACTTATAAATGCCATTAACAACATGCAGGCGACGTATGCTAAAGCGACGATTTGCGATTATAAGGATCGTTCGAAATGCGACTTGCATGTTGAACCAGGTGAATCATAGTTTTCGAAATGTTTTTTTGAAAAACGGTTATTTGATAAAAAATTGCTTTCAGAAATAACGGAGATTTTCGCGAAGAGTAGTGATGCCGAAGAGCTAAAATATACATGGTTGGAGTGGCACAAGGCAGCTGGAGCTGCCTCCAAACCAGACTTCATTGAGTACGTGAATATGAACAACGAGGCTGCTAAATTGAACGGTACTGTATTTTACTCCAGCAAATCATTTAAATTAATTCTGAAAATTCAAAATTCATGATAGAGTCGATTTGTTTTTGCTTGCTTAGAAGACGTGTATTTATTCTTGCCCTAAAAGTTCTCAAGTTATACCTACGTGGCAGGAAACATATTTTTGGAAATCATAGGCACCTGATTGAAATAAATGATAAGGTCTAGGTTGGAGCATGCTTGCTTAGAAGCTGTCTTAAAAGTTCTCATGTCATACGTGGAAACATGTTGTTAAGAATATGTTATTTAAATACCGCTTTCTTAAGAAGACATTTGATTTTCCAAGGTTACGACAGTGTAGCAGAATGGTGGCTCAGCGAATACGAGGAGTCTGACAGCGAAGATCAGTTCGTTGCGCTGTGGGAGCAGGTCAAGCCGCTGTACCAGCAGATACACGCGTACGTGAGGAGGCACTTGAGGCTGAGATATGGAGACCAGGTCGTGTCCGCCAAGGGACCAATACCCGCACATTTGTTAGGCAAGTAATGGTTAAGTCATTGACATATTAGGAAATAACTACTGATATGACGATAGAAAAAATTCTTAAATAGGAGAAATGTCTTTAAGAAGAGAAATTTCTTTATCATCAGCAATTCATCAAAGGCTCACAATAGCGATCAGGTAGGAGACCTATCAGAGTGATTTCTCCATAATGAGAACATTAAATCTCAGGCGTGCAGGTTACCTCGTTTGTTTTCGTACCGTTGTTGAAGCCTGAAATTAATAAACTAGAAATGTTTTAGGCTATTTTCATTTAAAAATATAATATACTTACTTATTCTATAGGTAACATCTGGGCCCAATCATGGCATAACGTGGAGAAGTTCACGAGACCATATCCTGAAAAGCCAGACGTAGATGTTACAGCTGCTCTCGTCAGTCAGGTATGACTTATGAGTTGATTCAATTAAACAGAATATTTAATTAATTATTTATCACAGCAATTTCCGTTTGTAATATTTGTGCTATGAATTGAGATTCCGCGTTTGTCTTGATGTCATGGTGCATCTTTGTCAATTTATATATTATGCAAATCTTAAGCTACTAAGTTCACCCACACAAATCACTGCAGTTAGCCGAGTCAAACAACAGGTTTTTTGGACTTAATTCTCAACGTTTCAAAATTATGGGAATTTTGGGAATAATTCCCTAAAATAGACTTAAAATATAAATTATTTATATGAACATGAGGATAACTTTTGTTTTAGAACTATACAGCATTAAAGATTTTCAAGACAGCAGAAGAATTTTTCAAATCAATCAATTTAAGCGGCATGCCAGATTTGTTTTGGGAAAGGTCAATCATTGAGAAACCTCAAGATGGACGTGAGATGATATGCCATGCGTCGGCTTGGGATTTCTTTGATGGAGAGGACTTCAGGTATATCGAATATCATCATTTTGGCAGTAATTTTAAATCTTAGAGTCTTCACGCAAGATGCAAGACGAATTTTGTAGCGATACTGTCGCAAATTGATTTCAATAAAGTACTTGTAGCGATTTTGTTGCTGTTGCTTTGCGCAGATACGAGAAGCTACGATTCGATATCTTTACTGCTCGTATTTCGATAAAGTCAAGATGCAGAATCGATGCAGCAACTACTTTATCTTTCTGTTACGTGATACAACCGCAAGAATGAGTTTTTCATTGCAGTAGCAATATTATTGCTGGGCAGTGAACTTTTATCCACCTGGCCAGGATTGCGATAACAAGCCTAAGTTTTGTTTCTCTTACAGAATAAAGCAGTGCACGACAATCACTAGCGCCTTCTTCAAAACCACTCACCATGAGATGGGTCACATCCAGTACTATCTGCAGTATAAGGATCTTCCTGTTATATACAGGGCAGGAGCGAATCCAGGTTAACAATCTAATAAGTTTTAGTATCCAATTTGATTCCTTAAGCTGAAACCTCAATAACCACAACGTTTAGGTCAAAACATGTGGAAATGTCAAACATTGTATTAATGTAGAGCTTACTCTTAGTAGGTACAAAAACAATTGAATATCTACTTACGAGTAGATTGCTCTAAAATTTTGAAAAAATTTGAGTCATGTTGATGTATTTTCTAAAAGAGAAATCGTAAAATGACTATCCATAAGACTTTTAAGACTTATGTCGATTCACCATGTTAATTTGACCCATAAATCTGTTTAGTTTTATTTTAAATTAACTTAACCCAATATGAAATTTGTATGTCTTTTAAGGATTTCATGAAGCCGTTGGAGATGTAATTTCGCTATCTGTTGACACGCCCAAACATTTGAGAGTGATGGGCTTGCTCGAAGATGGTCCAGATGATCTGGAATCAAATATTAACCAATTGTATAAGATGGTACGATGTCAAACAGAGCGGTAGTCCCGTTCCTTTATTTCTTTACTGAAAAATTCTATGGTAATATGTTGAATAAGCTCTTGGTAAAAATAATATCCAGTAGGTCTGATAAAAAAAAACTTGCTAAGCTTATTAAGCCAAGAATATCATTTCCTATCCTATCATTTGATTTTGGGTTGATCCAACCTCAATCTAACCAAAGATATTTTGTGAAAAGTAGTAAATTACTGTTTGTTATTCAAAGAAAGGACTCGTTATAATAAACGTATTAACAAGATGTGCCCGTTTCTTAGGGCATAGACAAAATAGTCTTCCTGCCATTCGCCTACCTACTAGACCTGTTCCGTTACGGCGTGTTTCGCGGTACCACTAGTGAGGAAGACTACAACTGCCACTTCTGGCAGCTGAGGGAGACCTTACAAGGCGTGGAGCCACCAGCACCCAGGAGTGAGGAGGACTTCGACCCCGCGGCGAAGTACCATATCTCTGCTGATGTCGAGTACATGAGGTGCGTATATAACTCTATATAATTCGTGATAAGGTCATTGTATCTATTAATTAGAATAGAATAGAATAGATTTTATTCTAATTATTATTTCGCTGGCTCCACAACTCAAAGAGAACTTTAGCTTCCGGCACTAGAAGTTGCCAATTGCGCCCGTCCTGTGCCACTTTACGTGAAAGAGATCGCCCAAGGATGTGGAGGACATTATACGGCAATCCATATCCTTAACTCTCACTAACTCTCCAACAACTCCATTCTGTGTTTGCAACGAGACCACCGCAGAAACGATAGAACATATTAAAATAATAGATTGCCCAAGGTTCGAGAGCGAAGGATGTAAGCACAGGATGGATAGAGACATAGAACCTAAAAATTTATGTACGTTGGCAAATGACGAGGACTGACGGGATGCATTCCTGATATACGCTGCTAAAGTGTTCAGGAAGGCGGCAAGGGCCAACATGCCCTTCATTGAGACATAGATTATACAAAATAGATACAGGATAGAAGTAAGTTAGATTTAGATACAATTAAGATAGAAGCAAGTTCTTTTAACACATACATCACACGTCCCTTGAATAACCTCACGCTTTTCCTCGTTTCAGATACTACATTTCCTACATCATACAGTTCCAATTCCATCGCTCCCTGTGTCAGCTAGCAGGGGAGTACACGCCGGGCGAGACGGAGAGACTGCTTTCGAATTGTGATATTTATAAGAGTGCTGAGGCTGGAAATGCCTTGGGGTAAGATGACATGACTTCGCTTTAAATGACAAGCCAAAAGGAAGATTTTTTTTATTCGATGACAAGATTGATAACGAACTCACCTGATGCTAAGTGACGATGCAGTCTAAGATGGTAGCGGGCTAACTTGAAAGGGGTATGGCAGTGTACATTCAACCCATACCCCTAATCGATTTCTACACGCCGATGCAGGAACGCTAAATCGCTTGGCGGCACGTCTTTGACGGTAGTGTGGCAAATAGCCACAGCCTCCTACCAGAAATAATAAATATGATTTTAGCAATCTATTTATGTATGTATATTTGTATTTGCGTATGTTACGCCTTAGCGCTTAAACTTTGATGAATGAGATGTCAATCGATTTGTTATTATGGTGACTTTAGCTACATTGTGTATGAACGAAATCAATATGACGGATGTTACATCAACTCTTCCATAGTCGGGTTATAGTTCCTTATCCTTTAGATAGGATAGGATTGGCAGCCCTTTCTCTGTCTAAAGCCTGGATCTGATATCAAATCTTTACGCTCAGCCCTGTACATATGACTGATCTTATTCTTCTTCTTGTTCTTTTCCCACGCTATGTGGCACAACATGTCTTTTTCTTCCACTCATTTCTATCATTCGTCAACTCACTATCTACTCCTTTTACACGCATATGACTGATCTTATTCTAGTAAAATGCTACAAATGGGGTCATCAAAACCCTGGCCTGACGCGATGGAGGCGCTCTTTTCCCACGCTATGTGGGGTTGGCACAACATGTCTTTTTCTTCCACTCACTTCTATCATTCGTCAACTCATTATCTACTCCTTTTACATGCATATAACTGATCTTATTCTAGTAAAATGCTACAAATGGGGTCATCAAAACCCTGGCCTGACGCGATGGAGGCGCTAACTGGACAGCGCAAGATGGATGCAAGCGGTGTGCTGGAATACTTCCAGCCCCTGTACGAATGGCTGAAGACGGAGAATGAGCGCACTGGAGAATACATTGGATGGGAACCTACTACCGTCCGTGAGTATCAATTAAACATACCTTTTATATAGGTGCCGTCAACGGAATTGACGGGCTTCGAATCAGAACAATAAAATCAAAGTAAATTATAGTTCTTGCAATTCACGAGGGCGCGTGAGCTTTCCTTGTGGTTACGTCGTGTACATGCACGTTGCTCACACTTATACCGATACGACACGCACACAACCATAAGCCAAGAACTGTACCTACTCACGTCTAGACCACAACATTTAAAGATTTATGTTTTTTTTCAGAATATTGTACGCCCGAGCAAAGAAATAACATGGAAAACTCAGAGTTTCGTCAGAAATTAATCAGATACTCCGGTAATTAAATAAAAAATGTAATAAGTAAATTATTTGTTGTTAAACTATATGTGTTATATTATTATTATTTACCATTTCGGACACCGGCAGCGTCTATATATTTACTTAAATATGTAGTACTGAATGAAAATTGAAATGTATAAAAATAACTTTTCATCAAGTTTATTGCCCGAGTTAACTCCCGGTTCTTATTTCAATATAGTATAAGTAATCTGTCGATAAAAGTTCGATACTTAAGCTAAGTATACAGTGCTTCCACAGTGAAGCTTCAAAAATGCAATACATAAATAATCCAACACATGTCAACAAGGGAAGACAAAGCAGACCCATTCCCGTCGGTGGCACCCGTTCACGAGCACGACGCATGATCCAGCCATTGCTTCGCTCAACCATATTTGAGATCTATATCTATAGATCTCAGTTTAGTTTTACTAAAGTGGACGTGCACAATCCACATGTGATAGGTAATAGTGATCATTGTAATTGGTAATGTGTCGTGAAAACAATTATAGATATCTATTGCAAACGTGATTTATTTCTAATAAGGTTCCAAAACAATTTCCTAATAACCGATTTATCCTGTACAAGTGCATTAAAGATTGTCTAAATTCGTTGAATAGGAGGAAGTATCGCAATGCAGCCACCCTGACCTGATGAATTGTTAAGAATTGAAAAGTAGTTGTCGCAAACTCTATTGCAATATTTAAGACAAAATAACCCTGATATAAATAGGTTTAATATTAATAAGAATAAACCTAGCTACGTCTACATTTTTTGCCGAATATAACTAGTGGAAAATCCATGAGAAGATTTACCGAGACTACTGAAAAATTACGTGATAAAATATACTCGTAGTGAGTCAGACACAACTTTATTAATTAAAACATGAATAGTGAGTCATACAGATAAATAAAAATGTCACCTGGTAATGAATAATGTTGCAGTCTAAAATTGTTTCCTGGGACAGATTTAAACAAATTATTACAATTGTTATATGGATATAAGTGGCGCAAGGTTTCTACACGCTATCGTGCCGGAACGCTAAATCGCTTGGCGGCACGTCTTTGACGGTAGGGTGGTAACTAGCCACGGCCAAAGCTTCCCACCAGACCAGACCAGAGACAATTTAGAAATTATAAATTCCTAAATTGCCCCCGCCGGGAATCGAACGCGAGACCTCCCAGTTATAAGACCACAGCGCTCACCACTGCACCAGGGAGGTCGTATAGATTTATGGATTGACGACGATCGTGGCCAATAGATTAAATAGATAGACGGTTTTCTAATGAAGGCTTTTATCAAGATGCTATGGCGACGCGGGAGCTAGCTATAGCTTGTTATTGTATCCTTCGTGATTTAAATCATTAGTTGAATTAAGTATAATAAAATGATTTGTATTCATTATGCGCACGCGCACAGTTACCGTAATGGGGGTTCAAGGCCAAAGATGAATGGTGGGTTAACACTTAACATCAATCTCCACGGTGAGACCCCGCAGCTGAGATTTAACCTTTTTTTATCTTATGTAGGAATCAACAGAAGAATTTATGGACTTCTTATTTCACCTTCGCTGAGTCACGTATAACCAAGGAGTAGGTAGAGTTGATGTTCTGACAGTTTTTTCATTGAAAATCTGGAAAAACATGAATTTTGGATTTTTAGGGTTCCGAAAAAAACTTCGGAACCCTTATAGGATCACTTCGTTGTCCGTCTGTCTGTCAGTGTGTCACCACCGTTTTTCTCGAAAACGGCTTATGATCCGAAGTCGAAATTTATACTGAATATAAAGTTCAATGGTCTCGTAGTGTTTTAAGAATATCAAGCTATTAGCTTAACTCAGTGAAAAGTTACAGCTTGAAAACCACGGCTTTCTCATTATTAAAACAAATTAAGGCACATCTTCAAAAATCGTTTTTTTCCATACCTAATTCTTAGTTTCATAGTAAGTCCCGTGATGTTTTACAATCACCAGCCTTAAAATCTTACAAATGACGGAGATTTTGATACCTCTAAACCTTATAATAGTACGTAAAACAGCCAAAAAAAACAAGAAAAAACGATATCTTACTGTGAATTACAACTATTGCAACGCTTCTTTAGTGACGCGTCACGTAGACAGATTATAATGGTGCGGCCACACTATGGTAAACCTCAATGTCGATCATCTCAACTATTATCGCGGTTATTTCCGCCGATATTAAACGCGACAAACGGAGTGCCCACACTTCGTTAACGTCAACGCAAATTTAATTGGCGATAACCCAATAATTTTTGCGTTAAATCTTTTTGATATATCGAAAATTACCGCCACCCGAGTTATCGCCTAACGAAAACCGGCAATGTGAATGCAGCAGCGTCAGCGTCCATCTTGAATCTGGACATTTTATCGCCATTAAACGGGCACTGACGTTGACCGTTCAACTGTGGTCGCTCAATTTATCGCGTTAAAAATCTGCAGAAGTTGTTATTATTAATTGAGTTATATTAACCCTTTAATGTGGCTAGATCATATAAAGAATAATAAAATTACTAAAGTGAGAAGACGTTATATCAAAATATGTATGTAGGAGCAGGACAAAGCATTATGTCATGCGTCATATTGCGTATTGGATTTTTCTAGTACTGCCAGGGTTGCCAATTAAGAGTTTTCTCCCCAAAATTAAAAGAAGTGAAATGGAATTTATTGAGGGGCTTTATATTTTTATTTAGGGTACTTTTAGGGACTTTTTTATTTACAATTAAAGGCTCTACGATAACCCAAACTAGGCAATAACTTTTCTTTATTGACTTAACGACATCTAGTTCAGTTCCTCGTTATTAAGAATACCGCGTTCAAATATTAAAAAAAAATATATATCACCGGTGTTGAACGCATTCTTTCATTCTCATGTGAGTTGCGGAATAGATTATCTATTGAAATACTTCAAACTTTGATTATGGTTCGATTCACATTGCAACTAAATAGTGGATTTTGCATAACATTAAATCCATCCACTAAATTAAAATGTTAAGTTTATTTAATACCCAAATGTATGATTTTAAAAACTCTGAACCAGTAGAAATCAAAATTACATTTGAAATTTTAGATGATATGTAAGTAAACTGTTTTTCTTTTTTGGGGGGATGTTCAGTAATTGTGGCGATTTAGGTCTTTTGATTTTCGCTTTAGGGATAAATATTTCTGAGAGTTGGCAACACTGAGTATTGCTAATGGCGTAGGTACATTTTGTAGTTTCGATTTTATTGAGTTTTATTATAAAATCTAGTAAAAACAGTTAAAATCTTATTTGTTTTACTTATTATGTGGTTGTGCAGAGTTAGTGAAATGCCATATAAAATTGGCTGTAAACGAAATCAACCAAACAGCCTTTCATCGGTAGGTAACCTAAGTTGTTTTTTTTTTACTTGTATACAAATTATTATTATTTAAGATAGGTAGGTACTAGTCCAAATACGATAAAGGCCAAACTTGTTTTTTTGGTGGTAACGGGCCGAAGAATATTGTATTGTATTGTTTACTTCATCGATTTTGACAAAAGCGCTTACGAATGTCAAGAATATAACTTACTTAATTCTACCACTTTTAATATTGTAATTTTGTTTTTTAGATGAACGTATGAACTATTTTTGGACATGTGATGCGTAACACCAGCAAATATGAACTCCTTCAACTGATCATGCAGGGGAAAGTGGCAGGTAGAAGGAGGCCTAGCCGCAGAAGGATATCGTGGCTAAAAAACTTGCGCCAATCAATGGTTCGGGAAGAGCATAAGAGCACTATTTAGAGCAGCGGTCTCAAAAGTTGAAATCGCCCTAATGATTGCCAACCTTCGCAATGAGACGGCACATTAAGAAGAAGAATGAACTATTTTAGAAAATACATGGACTGAGTACTATACTGGAGTTAAATGGTATCCAAGTCTCCACTCTTGGGTAGTGGGTATGAACAAGAAATGTTGAATCCAGTTGCTTTAAACAGAAAAGAAATTCCTAAATTGAACGTAAGTTGAACAGTAGTTGTTATAATTTGTTCTATAAAATATTGCAGTTAGATAATATACTATATCATAGAGTCAGATATGTTCATTTGTGGGGGAAAAATTGTTATTTTTAAGGCATGGTGATTTGAGCTGACACTGCAGCTCTATTTTATTTATTATGATTAATGTTATGGTTTATACAGACATGAGCATTACATTCAGTGCATTTAGTACTTAAAGCAGTCTACTGGATACCCAACTCGTCAGTAGCAGATATAGTGTATTTGGGCCCCTGAGTAGGTGTTAGGCAGATGATGATCGATGATATGATGATGGAGCAGAAATTTGGTTAGCAGGATGTCAGATATATTGAATATAGTCCAACCACAGATTCACATGTTAGGGATGTTTTGATTTTTCAATTTACACTTATATGGTATGTATTTGTGAAGATTTGTAATACTAAAAATAGCAAATTGTTTCTTTTCAGATGTGAATAATATGCTCATTACATTTTTCTTGTAAGAGATTTCTTCGTACCTGCAGACAAAATACACAGTAAACATAGAATGCTAATTTGTATAACAGATGTCAGACTCAAACTATATGGAGCTTAGTGTAGTTATCCACTAAATTTCTATTTTTACATGAATGCCCAAATAAAGGAGTGTAATGTTTACAGGATTTATGTATGCATGTGAGTTTTACAGGATTAATCATTAGGACCATAACTTCTAAATCCCAGAAAAGATTTGTGATATTAATTACTGTTTCTGTGAGCTGTGTGTGTGATATTTTGAAACATGAAGAAGTCAGGGATAGTGTAAAAATAAAAGACAGCCAATAATAATAATTATAAATAAAAAGTGGCATAAATATATAAATAATAAACTTGATAAACGTTTTGTATTATTTATATGTATCCTTGTATCCTTAGTAAATATAATATTAAGTAGGTATGTTAATAAATGAATAAAGTATTTTTAGGGTTCCGAAAAAAACTTCATACCTTTGCTAAGTTTATATATCGCCTTTAGAATTAACGTGACCTATCTCAAAATTCCTGTAATTTCTGTTTAAATACTTTTAAATTTAATATAATATTATCAATCCATACATAAAAGATGCAATATATTTGCATAAAATCAACCAAGTAGGTAGGTACTCTAGTCCTAGATGATATCCAGGGTCTGATGATAAGACCGGGAGGCATCTATAGGAATTGCAATAACACTGCGCACTTAAGCTGGTCATCCAGTACCTAATTAATATATGGTCAAGAGTTTCGGAACCCTCAGTGCGCGAGTATGACTCGCACTTGACCGGTTATTTTTATATAGGTTGTACGGTCCAGGACAGCACAGTAATAAAATTATTTTCAGTAGGTAAATAAAAAAAATTGAAAACCTTTACCTTCAGGTGTTCCCTTAAGTTTGGGTTTCTATAAGAGTTTTATTACGGAACCCTTAAAATGGAAAATGGTAAGTATTTGAAGAGTATGTTAAGTGGCATTATACTATGCAATAGGCATTTTTAAAAGAATACTCATTAACTAGTATTGGGGGCACGACTTCCTTTATCTAGAGTCACGCCCCATTTCGTCAGGTTATAGGTGTTATCGCCTAGCTTTCGCTTCTTATCATCTGTTCCATACTGGTTGGGGTTTGACCATTAAAAGTTATTCATAGGTATTTAGGTGTTAATATTGTAAATGGAGAAGTGTTTGCCTGTTTGTTAGAACCAGGAGCGTAGATATTCTTGGAGTTTGCATTTTGGAGACACACCGGATATTCAAAATATCAGCCCACTGGGTGCAGCGTTGGACATCAACTAGTTAAAGCATCGGATTGTTTAAACTAGTTAAATAAGGCCAAAAGTCATTTAAAAAGATGGATTTTCTACTCCAATTGATTAGAAAATTTTCGTCAAAGGATTGAGTTATGATTTTAAGCTACAATCATGATGCGATCAGTATGACTCATAAATGGTTCTGAATTAGAAAATTACGATAAATCCAGGAATTTCGTGTGACACGTCTATGGCGTGGTTTAAAAATCTTGCATTTGAATCCCTTCCAATATGTAGTGTAGAAAGAAAATTAGATTTTAGAAGAGTACGTAGGTTTAATAGAAAATCTTAAACACAGTTGTGTATAAAAGACGTTAGGTAAATTAATATTCCATAACATTCCGCGAAACTTCTTGGGTTAAGCGCAATTTTCCCATTGTGAGCTCGTGAGAACTGCTTGGATAATTTCATAGTGTATGTTTGTCATTATGTGTTACCGCTCCACGTGATATGAAGTGATAAAACATTAGAAATAAGTACACTTTTCAGAGTTATTGTGTTTAAATCATTAAATATCTACTTAGCGCAGGTTTCATCAGGTTATATGCCATAGTACACTACGCTGGCCCATTGCAAATTGGTAGACTTCACACACCTTCAAGAATATTCCGAGTGTCAAATATCACATGCTTCAACAGTGATGGAAACATCGCGAGGAAACTGGCATACTTGATAGTTCTTCTGGATATTCCCAAAATAGTATGAAATCTGCCAGGTCACATTAGGCTTTAAGAGGAGACCTCCGCTCAGTAGTGAGCCATTGACGGGTAAATCATAGTTATGATGAATTAAGTATGCTTTTGGTTTGAAACTCTGAGCTTCAAGATGAGACAATAGGTCAATCATTAGTCAATTTCATTAATGAGTTACTTCAAGAGTTAATCACTAGTGACTGATGGAACAGAAAATGTTCTACCACTACACCTGTCATTTATCATTTCAATAGTAACTGAATTGACAGATGCAAAACCTAAAGGTATTCGTTACATCAATCATAATAAGTTCTAAATCATTCCATTAAAAATGCTGAAGCGGTAATCGACAGTTTTGTTGCTAGTTTTTGTATTCAAAAGCTCGTTGAAAATTTTTATTTGAATAAAATATTATTGTATTTCTATTACTATTTCTTTTTTAGATACTATACGTCCACTGCCTACCACATTTATCTTTACTCTATGCCTACTGATCCTTAAGACATCTGTTTTTAAAATGTTTCCTATTTCACGTGGGAGGAAAACTAACGGGATGATGAAATGCGTGTTTTCCAACTTCAATTTATTATGCAAAGCGCTGTAAGTACAGGTGCGGTCGTCGCGTTTACATCGTTTAACAATTAGTGCTGGGATATTTTAATGTCATAAAAATAAAGTAAGAGGCCACTTTTTTTTAGTCTCATCTTATATGTGACTTTTAAAAGTGACCTTTATGACAGCCCCATCGGTACACACCAAATATTACAATTAACTATTATATACAAAATAAACTAGGTACCTATATAACTACACCAAATTTCTGAGTCGTCTTCTGTACAAATAAATAAAATTGTAGTGTTTTATTTTGAAATAACTGCCTCTTCTGAAGCTCTCGTTATTTGAGCGATAACATATCCCAAATACAGATTTTTTAAACTTTTGTTTATCCACGCTGTTTTTTTTTATATTTATCGTCGGTATAGCTGAACCGATTTTGATGGGACTTTCACGAGCAGGTAGATCAATATACAGGGAATAGTTTAACTTACTGTATACCTTGAACAAAGTTTGGGCTTCCTGCGTTAAAATATTAGGGACAATACATAAGTTTAATACTTTTTTACTTGACATTGACGCACTTGACATTTGGTCCAGCGACAGCTCGCACTTTTTATACTTAACTAAGTCAGTGGTGTTTTTTATCTTAGACACTCGAACAGTGATCTCAGATTTAAAAAATCTACATTTACGCGGAAGAAAACGCGGGCATACCTAAGTTAGTATATAAATAAACCAAACAAACACATCATTTCATTTACCCTTTATAAATTGATGTGTCTCTAATAGCTCAGCTAATTTGAAGGCAGTCTTAGATTGGTTTTATGGTAATTAGTATTTCAATTGGTTTATTAGTTTGTGGCCGAACCAATTTTATGGTAAGTTGAGCCAAGGATGTATAGTATCTTGTCAGTTATAACTAATTACTAATTATTAAGTTAGGTAAGTATTTATAACCCTTTTCAAACTGAGGGGAGACCCGTGTCCAGTTGATGGTTTGAGTTGATCATGAAATTTATAATCTATTTTTGCTGTAAGTAACTGTAAAGACGCTGTTACCGCAAATGGAATTTGAAAATCTGTTGGCACAAGAAAAGTAAATAAAAGAAATATTAATTCCTAATATGTATTAGTAACGAATTATTAAGCCAATGAATCGTTGAATTCTATCAATTTGTCTTGCTTACAAATCCGTATTACTTAGATACTACTTACAAATCCAATTTACTACATTACTAAAGAAAATATTCATAAGAATGTGCCTCCTGCCTATATTTAAAACGAAAGCTTCAGAGACTCTACATGTAGCTTGCCCAGAGGTAATGTTCTGTTAACACAGTGTTAATGAAGGTTTTAGAGTTTGACCAACGCATTAGCTTACCCTGTGACGCGGTCACAAGGTCTTCTTTACTTAGTACTTACCTAGAACAATGCTTATTCACACGGCCCCAGCGAAGCAAACTGAAGAACAGTTGTTGACGCGAGCCCAGACAAGCACCACGCACCATTGGGCGCTTCGATAACGTACTGATAACCCTCGGGCCAAACCATGGCCTGTGCTAAAATATTTGTTCAAACATTGGTCCAAATATCCCTAATACTTTCGTGTTATGCTGAACCTCAGTTGGACTTACCGCCGTTACCCCAAGTTTCTACCCAACGGAATCCTTATTATGGAATATCTAGTACAACCCCTGTAAACCAGTACGATTTAAACAGAAATTTCCAGTTTACATCAGCAAGACCACAAGGGTCTGTGACACCAGGAATATACCCAGTTTCGTCTACCCCAGTCACTGGGCTTAATCCCGACATAAACAATAACGGATACCCGAGTTTAGATTATGGGAATGGACGTAACCCAACATCTACTCTACGTCCAAATGTCGACAGAAATAGGGAGTTGCGTCCATTTGACGACAGGTCCCGTGACGATAGAATAGACATTAATAATGATGCAAACTTCAGAAGAAATGATCCGAATTTCGCTCGGAACGATCCGAATTATGTCGGGACAAATCCATACAATTTTAACAGGGATTTGAACACGAATCATCTCGACGATAGATTCAGTCAAGCTAATTTGCAGCGTGTGAGAGATTTCCTCCTTCAGGCTGAAGATCAAGCTTCTAAGGAGTGTACAAACAACGTCGCAGCGCAGTGGAATTTCGAAACTGATGTGAATGATGCAACGCAACATGCTGCTGTGAGTATCGATGCTTTTCTATTGTTTTCATTCAAATATGCGGTTTATAACGATCTACAGTAGTTTCATTTATATAACTGATTTACTAGCAAATATTTTAAAAACTTTCCACTCTCACTCAAATTAAATACTGTTCTAACTCCAGTACATCTCTGTAAAAAGTCTAAACTTAGCCTATTTCACCATAACGTTTACTTAACTGAGGAAAAATTTGACTTTCTGAGTTCCGGCCTAGTTCTGATATGGTTCAAGATCCTATGATGTCGCTCTAATAGTTTTTGAGTTGAAAATAATAATATGTAGAAGCTCCAAAATAGGTCAGTTAAAGTTTACTTGGTGATTGAGAAATTAGGTTCTACGATCTAAGATATAGGTTCTAAGATCATAATGATATGGAATTTATTCTGAATTAAACGATTATTTATTTATTTATTTATTTATTTAGGTATTTATTTATTTAGGTATTTATTTATTTATTTATTTAATAATATGTCTGTTAATGTTTGCACAGTAATTAGATAGAAAGAAAGTTAAAAATTTAAACTTATATGTTTAACTTTTGTGATTTTGTTGTGTTATGTTAAATAAATATTTTTTTATAATTTAAATTTTAAACAACCATCATTCAGTATGACATTTTAACGTCGATCTTCTATACATATATACCAAATGACTAACATACGTGGCAGTTTATGATAAATGATGTGTTACATCACAGTTACAATATTACATAAGGTTAAACAATGTATTAAAAAAATAGTCGGCAAAATAATACCTAATAGCTGTCAAGTAAGTATACATGATCGTTATCTAATAAACAATGTAGCCGGTCACTGAGAATAAAATGATAAAAAAAACCTTTATTCGTGAGAAATAAGATGCTGTATTCAGCAGACATTACTTTAGTACTTATCTCATTTTTAAAATTCTTCTGAAATTCACTTGTGTGCATGCGATGTCCTTTAAAAGTAATGATGCACTTTAAAGCAATAAATTACAGAACATACTCTTCCTTTTATCTTCGTACGAGCTTATGCCCGCGGCTTCGCTCACGTTAAGTTCGATTTTTCAAATGCCTATTTTATCCCCTTAGGGATTGAATTTTCAAAAGTTCTTTCTTAGCGGATCCCTATACATTATTTCTAATAGCTATCTGCAGGCCCAGCCTGATTCATCCAGTGGTTTGAGTTGTGCGTTGATAGATCAGTCAGTCAGTCAGTCAGTCAATCAGTCAGTCAGTTACCTTTTCCTTTATATACGAGTATTTAGATTTACTATAGAAATGAAATGAAATGAAAATTTATTTATAAAATATAGAGTATAATTTTTTTTATTCTTGTCAAGATAGCCCCTTGTCTGAGACTCACCTAATGGTGGCCACGTGCCGTCAACTTATTTCCTTCTTTAAGTGAAATAAGCGTCGATATAGTGATAATATATTTTCTTCATCAACAAAAAGGGTGAAGATATTAGCTATAGTCTAGGCTTCGGTGTAGAAACCACCATTGAATTATACCTATTGTTCGGTGATGTGAGAACTTGAGCCCGGAAGCTTTCCAAACCTGTTATTATTTATGTGGAACAATATAGGTACGTAGTTGATTCTGAATGGGTTAGGAAAGCATGGAAAGTACCTGATTCAATATTATAGCACAGAATACATCATTTCAATTATACAATTTATAACAGCTGTCATAAAGAAGCCTAAATAGCCCAACGGTTAAAGGTGCAGACTGAAAACTGAAAGGTCGCAGGTTCAAATCCCACCCGTTGCACTATTGTTGTACCCACTCCTATCACAAGCTATCCGCTTATTTGGAGGGGACAGGAGAATATTCGTCAACTTCAGCTAGGCTAATATTCTTTAAAAAAAAGTGTTATTTGAGTTGGTTGTTGGTTTAACACTGGCTACAATCAAGTATTGGACTCCCCTTGAGTGAATTTGACAGATTTCACACACCTTACAGAACATTATGGTGAACTCTAAGGCATGCAGGTTTTCTCACGATGCCATCCTTCACCGTTGAAGCATGTGATATTTAATTGCTTAAATGCACATAACTCCGAAAAGTCACACGTGCGTGTCGAACCTGGAACCCTCCGAATAGAAGATCGCAGTCTTAACCACTGGGCTAACACTGCTCTAATCTGCCAATTTGCATTGGGCCAGCGCGCAGCGTGGTGAACTAGGCCTAGAACCCTTCTCTCTTTTCTGAGAGGAGACCTGCTTTCAAAAGTGAGTCGTTGATGAGTTACTGACGATGATGAGTGGAGTGAATTTGCACTTTTTCCTTTTATGTCCGCCTTTCTGTCAGGATCAAATATACTTGAGTTTTAAAAATAATATTAGGTAGGTATATTGTAAATCTGCAACCCAAATCCAAAAATGTGATTAAAATTGATAAAAAACTTTATATAGGCCTAGATATTTATAATGAATATGTTCTAGATAGATAGATAAAACTTTGTTGCACGCAAGAAACAAACAAAATTGAATATATCTTAAAACTTTCATCATTCAAAAGCGGCCTTATTGTTAACACAGCAATCTCTATCAGGCAACCAGGTTCTAGATTCTTAAAGACATTTGCTGGGAGACCTAAAAACTTGTCAGGATTTTTTTTCGTCTAGCCCATACGTCTAGCCCTGAATGTCGACTCTATTTACCTTATAGGTCAAGTTTACTACGACACAATACAATATTATAATTAGATGGAATTCACATGATATTTACATATTTTTTGCCAGATCTTTAGTGGTCAAGTATTTTTTTCCAGCAAACAATCAATAAAAGATCGTATCGATATAGCACCGACCATTTATCAGGTGTTGTACTTTAATGTGTGATTAATCTAGGAAGTAATCTACATGCGTCTATGATTCCCACGGTAATTCATAATAATAGAGATAGATAAATATTATTCTAATTATTATGCGCAATTAGGTTTATTTCTGTGATGTACTTGACAGTCTATGATGTATAGTATGTGGTTTTATTTTTATGGGTGATATAAATAGGTTCGTGCTTGGCGATATTATGAGTTACTTTATGGAAGGGGTGTGGCAAATGTACAAACTACCTATATCATAAAGTGAGTATTATGATCTATCATCTGAGTCACTCAGACGACAGATCTTCGTTCACTCGGTCTTTCGTAATAGAATACAGTGAAAATTTAAAAAAAAAACCTGTGAAAGGTTTTAAGATGTGCTGAAGCAAGTTTTGAAGAGCTTTACTTATTTACTCGTAGTTAAAGATAAGTAGGTGGCTTTGTCATCTCAAAATCATTTCTATTCTCTTTTAGATTCGTTACAAAGTGGTCCTAATTTAAATGCCATCAATCCATTTTTCAAGACTGGTTACTTTATTTACGCAAATCAATCGTTCAATATTTATTGAGATTGGTTGTATTGCTTAGTACTAAGAAAATACTTGGTATGCTTCTTATCTGCAAAACTATGTTTTAAAACTATGAATATGGAGCGGTCCTACTAGTATTTTACATTCACATCCTCTGCTTCGCATCTTTGCATATTATATGATCTGATTAAAAGGCTTAAAAGGAGAAAGAAAGATACATTTTAAATCGGTTCCCATTATTTCGAAATGCAATTGTCCCATTCTTCCACGCGTACAAACATTAATGAGGAAACGCGAAATGGCTGACCAATATGGCGACGCGAATCAAAATGGCGGAACTAACTGGTATCCTCGACCGTTATTGTGACAAATAAAGGGGGATTGTGACCTATAAGGCCTGGGACCAATGGACAATGAGATAATTCGTTACTCCAAGGCTCGCCATTGTATTTTGTAGGCCATTAAGTTTTCAGAGGCTTTATTATCTGATATGGCTGGTAATATCAATTTTAGATGCACGTCTTGGCATTTTAGTTAAATGAAAATGATTCTTTTTAATATACGAAGGGTATGTTAGTCTGCCAATGTGGTTATTTCAGTTGTACACAATTGTCCTATACGTTGTCCAAGCCTTTATTTTCTTTTTGGCATCTGCCAAATACCCTACGCCTATAAATTACCGCTTTTTTGTTTTCGGAATAATGTACTAAAATAATGTCGTACTTTATTGACGTTTAGTGAAGTGCCCTGTGCATAACAAACAACCACAGAGTATAACACAGTTCTTGAAAGACGATAAATCATTCACGATTATGATAAAAATAATTTGACTTTGTGTAAGGATTGTTTCTGTAAATTTAATAAAAAAAGGAAATAAAAATAGTAACTATGACTCCAATATTGAATATTTGCAAGGAATTAAGTTGAAATCTTGGAATTTAAGTTCAAACCAAGAGTAAAGAAATTTTTCTTTTCATTTATTTATTTTTTGACGGCTGCCTTGAAATGTAACTATGCACGCGTTAGTGAAGTGAGTTAACTTCAAAACGCGTGGTTAATAAGGTCTAAACCAAGTTTAAATCAAGAGTTATGAGCAAATATACTTGGAAAATCACATACCTACCTACTTATTTATTTAACAAACTAGCTACGTAATTGGGTATACAAATGAAACAAGTAAAATTATTAAATACTAGCGGCTCGTCCTGGCTTCGCACGGCTGGACATTTATTTTTTAAACATTTTGGCATAAACGGACAGTAAATGCAGGACAACTGACATCAACGCGTAATTTTTAAAAACATTTCACTGAGCAATTTTATTAAACTCGTAATATGTTTCGAATGGAATGTCCGATTTTAATAAACTAAAAAGTAATTTACAGGTATTTAAACTGCCTTGCTTGAGAAATCATTTATTTAGGTAAGGATTAAGGCAAAGGTATAAATAACTTGATCTGATTTATATACACTATACAATTTAAATTAATATCGGAGTTATCAGAAAATGAATATTTCCGCGTGATAAAATAATAAAATGGTGCCAGCCGGTGCGGCGGGGCACGGTGGCAGGTATCGGCGCGGAAGATTCCTGTGGTTCCTGTGGTGATCTTATTAACAATCGTTTCCTATAAGAAGCTCTGTGCGATCGCAGCCCCGTAAAAACAAATATTTAATATTTCAACCCAGACGAAGTCGGGGCAGATCGCTAGTTAAACATATTTTGAAAGAAAACCTTAATTATTATTATTATCGATAAAGAACCCAAATCAACTTATTATTTTTTTCTGTTTGTCTGTACCGCAAACATATGTCAAATTAATTTATCTAAGTGATTAAAAATATATAATAAAATATAAGTACGTTAAATCAAAATTAAAAAGTATTTCATTAAATCGATTGAAAGTTCTTCTTAAATAAAATCGATTATTACTTCAAATCGAATCGGTAACGTGTGAAGGCGTCACTAAAGTCAAAATTTCTTGATCTGCCAAAAAGAAAATAAAGAATTGGACAATCTATAACTAATTTAAATTGACAGGTGTAAACCCATGCTATCTCTTTCATATACCTATCTCCTTGCGGAAAAAGATTTAGACCTGTCAATTTAGCTTAGTTTAGAGAATGTGTACATTATCACTATTGCTATCAATCGCTATCAAGATCGCTATACATTGGAACTGAAACAATTCACTCATCAAGTTTTTTTTAAAATTAATTTACTAAGCGAAGCTAATTAAAACTACTTAGTTAGCATATGTTTACAAATTCGACTAATGGTGAAAATTAAACGAATTTAAGGGATAACCTGCAAGAAGAGTACCTAAGGCTCTTTCAGCATTTTCGTGTGGCTTCTACTAAATGACTGGGTAGGTTTTTTCAAGGACGTGTGTCCTAGATGTGACAACCACATCATTTGTTTTCGCTGGGCAAGCATTGCTAACGCAAGATGATAATTGGATGGGTAACCCATTTTGAACTTTTCGCTTCCTTCGTGCTTTGATGAGAAAGTTTAAATGTAATATCTAGTAAACTGGAAATCCCGTGGGTACTCTTAGTAGAGTCGTAAGCAAAAAGATATAGGACCATGACTAAGTATACCAACAAAAGCCCTATTATTATGTGATTAAAAATAATACCAAAAAATTACCAAAAAAAATCACCCAATCTTTTTTTTTCTCTTGCACAATGGTAATTTGATCTTATAGGAAATTCCAAATATGCATTCGTTTATCACGTAAATTCGGCGGATAAAAAAATGTTGCAGCACTTATTACATTAAGATATTATGTACCTATTGTTATTTTTTTACCCCTTTCGGGGCGAACAATGTGGGTAATACGACTGGCACCTTCACCTTGAGCGGGGTTCTCACGGTCGTGACGTGGTCGTGACACTGTAGCAGTTTTTACATGCCTTGCTCATTGCTAAACTATAACTTGGTAAGAAATTGAAGTTGTTCATTTTTGGTACATTTGCTACGAGAAGTGTTGTCTACTCTATTGGTCTAACTACACTGGTGCGCTTCCAACATGCATTTCAACTGCAGCCAACAACTTAAGCCTTAATAGTCCATCGGTTAAAGGTGCGGACTGAGAACTGAAATGTCGCAAGTTCAAACCCCACCCGTTGCACTATTGTCGTACAAGCTTGTCCGCTTATTGGGAGGGGATAGTAGGATATTAGTCAACTTCAGCTTGGCTAATATTCTTTTTTAAAAAAAAAACTTTCGTCATATAAGCTACAGAAGCAATGCATGCAAATTGCGCATGCGTCTACCCATGCATGCGCTAACTTATGTCTTGTGACGTGACCAATATGTAGCTAAGTTGCTAGTGAAAATGAGGTATCTGCACATACGTCTGGGTAGTTAGGGCATCTAACCCAAGTTGAAACGTATGTTGAAAGCGCACCAGTGTAGTTACACCTGAGTGCTTGAAGGAATTTTGTATTCCACAACAAGTGACGTAAGTGCTATACCCAATATAATAAGTCCATAGATATTTCAAAAAGTTAAGAACAATAATAAGATGGTGCTCCTTGGGTGTAACTAAACTGCTTGATGTTCATCATCATCTTCTTCACCACAACAAATCGCTAGCCTAATACTGGGCACGTGTCTCCCTTTACAATAAAATGGATTTAAGCCCTAGTCCACCATGCTGGCCAACTGCGGACTGGTTTTCCTAAGTTACTACAATTTAAGTACCTTTAAATTAAGAGTGAATAGGCATCTTCTAGGCAAGCGCGTTCCATCTTAGGCTGCATCTTCTCTTAACATCAGGTGAGAGTGCAGTCAAGCGGTACTCTATATATTTAAAAAAAAACATTGGAACATTATGGAGAACTCTCAGACATGCAGGTTTTCTCGCAATGTTTTCCTCCACCCTTCATTAAAGCAAGTGGTTCTTAATTAGTTAAAACGCATCGAAAGGTTACAGGTGTGCCTGAGATTCGAACCCTGGACCCTCGAAAAAAGAGGTCAAAATCTTAACCACTTGGCTATCAACGCTAAACATGGCTAATTCTTTAAAAAAAGTTAATACTGCTTCTCGTAACTGTACACGCTATCTTTCAGACAACCCACGTTGTTTTAGCCAAGTGCTAATTGATGAACCTATGCGACCTTGACCTGATCTTTCAATATATATTTAGCATCTCTACATTTTCTTGTAATTTAAATCTTAGTACCTCGACTTAAGGTACAATATATAGCAGAGGTTTTGAGATAGCGCGTAGTGCGTGCATAAGTGTAGTTGCGAAACTATTACATAAAGAAAGATTTGTGCTACATTGAAAGGTTTTTAGCAAGGTGGGTTAGAAGGTTTTTCTAGGGTGGTTATTTATAAAAACTTTTATATAAAATTGAAATGCTTTATTAATTTAACATTGGTGTTAATCTGTACCTGTGAACTGTAACAAAGCTTAGCTTTTATGGATGAATGCCACCAGAATTAGTTTTACGAAAAGTGCGAAACTACTCAAAAACTCTTCGTTTTCGCGTTTTTCCTAGACAGCAGGTACTAAGCTGTGAAATGAAATGAAAAATGTATGTTAGAGCCGCTGAAACGAATTGTGCTTATAAAAGCCGGCAAAAAACTCAGCTTTAATATTAACTGCGACTTTGTTCGCGTGTAGGTAATTAGATCCTTAAATAACCTGAAAATTTTAAGACAAACTAACAAACAAATACATATTCGTTATTCGCATTAGTAATATTATTATACATGTTATGTAGTATCATTAGTAAGTTACTACCTTTACAAACCAGATGGTGACTAAATCTTTGCTAAAGACCTATTTAGTGCTACTGTGTAGAGATCATTTAGAGGTTGGTGTGTTCCGTCTAAGCCGAAATCACTTAAGTTAACTAGTCAACCGCAAACCAATAAACAACGAAAAAAACTAAACAAATCTATTCTGCGCAAGCGCCGTGAAGCTGACATTGAATTATGAATTTATTATCACTTTTTCACTCGATTGTACTTTTGTTTGTAAACTTGAACTCGATTCGTGTTATGAATGAATTACAATTTGAGTGCTTATTTTTTAGTCATTGTTGGATTCTCTTGAGATAAATCATCGATTTATACGCAGTAATATAAATAAATCTACGAAATTAAAGTAGTACAGGTAATCGGATTATACGGTTTAATGCGAAACCTTTTTTGTGAATTGCGGTCAAGATTGACGTCAATCTATCTAGAGAACCCCTTCATCATTTTAACTCAACACCAGTCTACTACTGGGCACGAATCTCCTCCCAGAATGGTTGAGTTTGGGCAATAGTCCACTATGCTGGCCAAGTGTGGTTTGGCAGACTTCACGCATTTTGTAAGCATTATGGTGAATCTTTAGGCATGTATGTTTCCTCGCAACGTCTTCATGAAAGCAAGGCATATAATTACTTAAAACGCACAAAAATCCCAGGCATTAGAGGTTCGACCAGGGATTTGAATCCCCGATCCCCTGAGAAAAGGAGGCCGAAAGTAACCTCTAGGTCTAGGTTATCATATCACCGCTATGAGATTCGAACTCAGGACACCCCTAAAAGGAACCCGAAGTCAACCAATAGGTCCAGTAGGTTACCGCCACTATCAGAGTAGCCCTACACCATTACTTAACACACGTAAGCGCCAATGCCGTCACACACACACAATGCAGCGACAATTCACATTGTCGGACACAGAGGACGTTCGCACGACGCCGCACTGCGGAGGCGTTGCGCAATCGTGCTGTGACGATACGCTCTATTGGCAGATGGAAAACGTGTAGTAACAATGCTCTTCATCATCACCTCAACCTGTCACCGGCCCACTACTTGGCACAGGTCTCCTCTTAGAGAAGGGTTTAGGTCATAGTCCACCTCGCTGGCCAAGTGCGGATCGGCAGACTTCACACACCTTTGAGAAGGGTTATAGGTCATAGTCCACCTCGCTGGCCAAGTGCGGATTGGCAGACTTCACACACCTTTGAGAAAGCTTATAGGTCATAGTCCACCTCGCTGGCCAAGTGCGGATTGGCAGACTTCACTCACCTTTGAGTAAGGTTATAAGTCATAGTCCACCACGCTTGTCAAGTGCGAATTTTCAAACTATTTGACTTTTCAAAATACTTGACATTGGCGAAGTGCACTGTGCTGGCTTGGCACTAAAAAAGATGGGAGCCGGAAATTCTCGACAAAATACATAATTTAGGTTACATTAACCTGCTATAAAAATAATATCATCAGATTGAGGAATTTAAATGAACTTAGAATAGATGTATTATTTAATATCATTAACCTCTAGAATCCTTGTCTTCGAACAGAATCTAGTTAATGTCCTCGGACACAATGCTCGTTTGAACACAATAATTGATACTTAAACCGGATTCAAGTGCAAACGTTAGTGTCGTGGGAACATGCTTGTGACTTCGTATTTCCTTATACTATCCGTGACTTGCTTTGATTAGAAGATATTTTTGATAAAAACAATATATGTACTTAATTTACGTTCTTCAATAACCACTCAAAGTTTTTTTTCCTCCTTTAAGACCATATTTTTTTTTTATTCGATGACTAGATAGCCCTTAACTATGATCTCACCTGATGGTAACCGACGGTGCAGTCTAAGATAGTAGCGGGCTAACTCGGAATGGGTATGGCAGTGTAGATTCAACCCATACTCCCTAATCGGTTTGTACACTTCATCGTGCCGGAACGCTAAATCGCTTGGCGGCACGTATTTGACAGTAGGGTAGTAACTAGCCACAGCCAAAACCTCTCACCAGACCAGAGCAGAGACAATTTAGAAATTATAAAGTCCCACATTTCCCCGTTATATTGACCATAGCGCTCACTACTGCATTAGGGAGGTTGTCAAAATTCTCTTGTATGTAGTAGTCTTTATGTTTTGAGAATGTTTAACTCTCCGGAAATTGAAATGATGAACCACTTCCTTCGGCAGCGATTCTCGCAAAACTTTGACACATGTAGAAGCCTCGATAGCTCTACGGTTAAAGGTGCGGATTGAAAACTGGAAGGTTCACGGTTTGATCCCCACCAGTTGCGCTATTTTTGTAGCCATTCCTGATGCAAGCTTTCCGCTTATTTGAAGGGAATAATTAATCTTTAAAAAAAGTAATGTTTAGATTCAAAACCGGTTATCCTTGCAAGTTTTTCGAAATAACAAAAAATATTTGTCAATCTACTTTGATAAAATTTTCTATTTCTATTAGCATCCACAATAAATATGAACCAGAAAACAAACCTACGAAACCACAATCTGAAATCATCCGTCGTGACAAATAGCCATCATCTGCTACACGCCACATCTGAGTCACTGTAATCCACTGTAATTATTACACCAGTTACATAACAATTACCTGTAATTTCATTGTTTTGCTCGGGTGTCCTCGCACTGATGTCGTTTAATTTAGACTTGTCATTATATTGTCATCACTGACTATTGACTGTTAACACGCAACATTGGTTCTGCTGATCATTGGTTGATTTTTCCAAAACAATGATGTTGACGGTACGTAGGTCCGTTACTAGGCTATAAGAATGATTCAGGATTTATTATTAGATCATCTCTGATATTAATCAATACTCCTTCTAAATTATTTCCTACTAGTTGATGCCCGCTACTTCGCCCGTGTGGATATAGGTATATTGTTTACTTACTCCCGTTTTAGCTGGTTTTACGTCTGGTAAAAGTATGTAGATATTATGTCTCTCGACAGTTAGTGATATGCTATTTTTAACCGATTTCCAAAAAAGGAGGAGGTTCTCAATTCGGCGGAATATTTTTTATTTTCCGAAGACGCTTGGACCGATTTGGAAAATTCTTTGTTTGATTGAAAGGGTATATACTGCGTAGGTGGTCCCATTGTCATCAGGTCAGGATCTGATGATGCGATGCTGCAGAAATCGAGGGAACTCTTCAAATTTTATAGGCACAATTGATATACTCGTAGGTACATGGTAGTGGCGTTTGAAGTCGGTTTTGTAAAAAATAATTTTTACTTTTATTTTCTTTTTTTGTCAATGACACGCGAAGTTTGTTGTTGTTTGAAGTCGCCAGCAAAACCTCATACCTAAATAAAAAGAATGGAATCGAATAATCAAAGTGTTTCTCAGATAAATGAATCAGCTGCTAAAACAAAGGTCATCTTAGGTATCTGTAGTGCACTGTTTTCGTCAACATAATGGGTTATAAACTCAGGGCCGACTCGAGCCCATCAAGCATGACGAATGACGGACGTGTCAACTAGGACAGTTAAAGCCTCCTTAAAAGGTATTGCAAGGTGGCAACTTTGCGTAATGAAAAAAAAAGAATCATCAAAATTGGACGACTCTGCGAAAAGTTATGCGTGGTCAATTGGTCATACATTAAAAAAAATGCGATGAATTGAGAACCTCGTCTTTTTTTTTTCGTTAGTTGAAAAACGGGGAAAAATAGACGAAATATTGGGTTAATACAACTCTTACGTCGTAAGAAGTTTGATTTCGAATTGGTAAACTTGTAAAAAGCTACGTTAACGGCGCAAGTGCCATGCCAAAGCCCTGTCTTGTTGTGTATTCTGTGCCAAAGCTAATTCCACAGAGTACATAAAAGTATTACTGGAAATCTTTATGTACATGGACGCATATACCTACTCGTACCTAAAATATTATGAAGTATTCCTTACGAATGCGAAGGTATTTGTTTGTTAGTTTGTCCTTCAATCACGCTCTTACGAACCTAATACGGATCGGGTATTGCTGAGCACCTGGAAAGTGGCATAGGCTATTATTCCGGGAAATTAAGAATTTTAAAGAAAGGACATTTTTAGAAAACTCGAATCCAGCCGAACGAAGTATCTGCTACTTTTTTGACTGACTGATCTATCAATGCATAGCTGAAACTACAGGACGGATCGAGCTGAAATTTAGCGTACAAATAGCTATTATGACGTAGGCATCTACTAAGAAAGGGTTTTTGAAGATTCAACCCCTAAAGGGGGTCAAAAAGGTGTTTGAATAATAATCGAACTTAACATAAGTGAAGTCGCGGGCAAAAGCTGTCCTACCAATATATAAATGCGAAAGTTTAGATGTAAAGTTGAAAGGCACAGAGATAGATACCTACACAAGAAGACCACATAGGCTACTTTTAACCCGGAAAATAAAAGACTTCCCGAGGGAATTAAAAAACCTCAATTCATGCGAACGAAGAGGACAGCGTCACCTAGTTTCTTATATAATTGATAACATTCGAATTCGAAGTAGGTATTTAAGGCTTTCGTTAATTGGTTTCAGTTGGAAGCGCAGCAACGGTACACCCTCTTCCAGCGAGGGCTGTGGGAGGCGGCGCAGCAGGTGCCTCGAGGAGCCATCAGAGACTTCGCCACGTTCAGGCAACTGCGTATGCTCTCCATTATAGGCCCCGCTGCATTGCCTCCAGACCAGCTAGATAGAGTAAGTATAAATTAATAAAAAAATCTCCTTTTTCGTTATAATCGTCCATAGGCGCTACATTCCTTTGTGGGGTAGGGTCTTCGATAAATTACTCAATTAAGTACCCACTATACCAAAAGCATTTACTACCGTTCACGTCAAGTTGGCCGCTACATAGCGACGCGCTTCCCCGCACCGCACCTCAAGTCAGCTTAGTACAGATAGCAGCGTACCGCTCGCGATTGTCACTACCAAATTTTTTCAAAGTTTTGTTATTGTTACGTTTTGAATATTTTTGTTAACTTTAAAATTAGTTATTTATTTTTGTTTGGTTACTAGGTATTATTAGCCTATCGTCTCCTACGAGGAGTAAAAAAGGAAAATTTTTGCATAGCGCAGACTAATAATAACTTTTTTCATTAAATATGGTATGGTCTGGTCTGGTGGGAGGCTTTGGCCGTGGCTAGTTACCACCCTACCGTCAAAGACGTGCCGCCAAGCGATTTAGCGTTCCGGCACGATGGCGTGTAGAATCCGATTAGGGGTACGGGTTGAATTTACACTGCTATACCCCTTCCAAGTTAGGCCGCTACCATCTTAGACTGCATCGTCATTTACCATCAGGTGAGATCGCAGTCAAGGGCTATCTTGTCATCGAATAAAAAAAAAATAAAAAAATATAGGACCTTTTTCAAGCGGAAAAAAATTTGAAATTTAAAAATTACGCCTTTAGACTTTCAAGTTATAAAATAACAGCGCTGGCCACTACTCGTACGCCAGGGAGGTCGTCTTTCTTCTTCTTCTTTATCAAACTGTAATATTTTTTTCAGTACAACCGCATAATCAACGACATGCTAGCAGTGTACAACAACGCGGAGATATGCGCGTACAACGAGCCGTTCAAGTGCGGCCTGCATCTGCAGCCCGACCTGCAGTTTATCATGTCGCACTCCAGGGACTGGGACGAGCTGCAGCACGTGTGGACCGAGTGGCGCAGGAACACGGGCAGGCGGATCCGGGACTTGTACGAACAGCTGGTGGACTTGACCAATCAGGCTGCAAGGCTCAATAGTAAGATTTCACTTTTTTTTTTAATTTATTGATCAAGATCTATACACAATACATTAACTTAAAACTATGAAGTTTGACAATCTCCTGACGCAGTGGTGGAGGTCCTGGAGCAATTAAGAACTTCCTTATTTTTAAATTAAATCTCAATAGGCCAACGGTTAAAAAAAGGTTGCAGGTTCGAACCCCACCCGTTGCACTATTGTGGACACCACTCCTAGCGCAAGCTTTTGGTTTATTTGAAGGGTAGAGGAGAATATAAGTCAAATTCAGCTTGGCTAAAATTCTTTTTTTAATAAAAAAAAATTTATCTCTAATCTGCCGATGGTAAGCTTCGCAGTCTTAACCTATTAGAGGAATGCGTTATGTTCACAAACAAAAATTACAACGCCTCTTAATTTATTGAAGCAATGTTTCATTTAAACAAATTGCTAAAACGTTACACATTTTTTTTATTATATATTAATATTATGTTATTATTTTGAAACTAGGTTTTGCTCACGACTTCATCCGCATGCATTTCGATCTTTTAAAAATCCCGCGGGAAACTTTAATCCAGGGTGTAATCTATCTGCATTACCAGCCAAATCAATCGAGTAGTTGTGGCGCGAAAGAGTGACAGACATCGTAATTTTCGCATATTTAAGGAGAGGGCAAACTGAATACTTTTAGCGACAGCGTTCGGCGTTTTTATGAGCCTTTGCGATTGATAATCTGCCCTCACCCTTATAATACTAATAGGATAACATGAATTAATTTTTTTATTGCAGATTTCACTGATGCCTCGGCGTATTGGATGTACCCTTATGAATCGCTAAACATGAGACAGGAAGTCGAGGAAGTTTGGGAACAGGTGCGTTTGAGACCTTACCTATTCTAAATTACCTATTCTATATCAATCTAATATCTTACCTATTCTAAATTCTTCTGCTCCAGGATTGATTTGTGCTCTCTCTATACGCAGTTCAATATATGCACCCCTTCTACAACATCACATTTCAAAAACATCGATCCTTTTTCTCAGATTCCATTCCTCAGATCCATAAAGGAAGATAGAGATAATTAAAGTACTTGTGAATCTTTTTTCGGTACTATATGAGATCTTCCTATTTTGCCGATTTTTACCCGGCAAAGCCAAAATGAAGGGTTATTTTAGCTGCCTATGTTTGAATGTTTGTATTTACATATTATTTTCCACCCACGTGGCGCCTAAACAACTGAACCAATTTTGATGAATGAGGTGTTTATCGATTTGTCATTATAGTCTAGCTGTCATAGACTACATTTTATATGAACAAAGCCAATATGACGGATGTTCCATCCGATTTTCCTTGGTCGGGTTACGGTTTTATCTCGTTTTTAAAGAGAACATTACTCATTATCATAGTGCCCTCTATTTCCTTCCAGGTTAAACCAGTATACGACCTTCTTCACGCGTACGTCCGCCGCCGTCTACGAGAAGCGTACGGCCCGGAGAGGATCTCAAGGTCTGCGCCCATCCCGGCGCACGTGCTCGGCGACATGTGGGGGCAGAGCTGGTCGAGCATCGTGCCCTTCACCCTGCCCTACCCGGGGAAGAAACTCGTCGATGTTACCCCGGAAATGGTGCGACAGGTAATCCCGCAAATTATATGAAAAGATATTGGAAGAAGGCGTTCTAATCTAATCTAATTTATTAAGGACTGTTCCACGATTGGGCAAAAGCCTCCCTTTGACTTCTCCACTTAATACTACTACATCGGTGAAAACAAAATTATTGGTACAGTGTGGCGATTGCACCTCTGATTGATCGATTGGGTATTTATCAGTTTTTTTTTATATACTTAAAATCAAGGTTTAGGCCATAAATTCATCCAATCACCACTATTGAAACTAGCATTGGTTGATAGCTTTTCCGTAATCGAACCTTAACGTTTCCGCGGCGAACCTTTGCAAATAATGGCGGTTCCATTATTTGCAAAGGTTCTGTCACCAGATGATGCAATGTCATCCGTTGTCTTTTCAGGGTTACTCACCACTGACGATCTTCCAACTGGCGGAGGAGTTCTTCGTATCTATGAACATGTCAGCGATGCCCCAGGACTTCTGGGCACTGAGCCTGTTCGAGGAACCAGCCAACAGGCATATCCACTGCCAACCGTCCGCTTGGGACTTCTGCAATGGCCACGACTATCGGTACGTTCAGAATATAATAGAATAATTTTTTATTCAAATAAACTTTTTAAAATAGAATAGAATATTTTTTTTAAGAAATAAACTTTTACAAAGTACTTTCGAATCGTCAAATGAATCTACCACTTGGAGATATATGGAGATATACCTATCAGCTTTTCTGTTCAGACGATGGGGTCGCTAATAGAGTACTTATTAAGTATTGCTACTCAGAAAATTTACAAGGAAATCGGTACTATATTTTCATAACATTGTATAAACTCTCACACTACTAAAAACAATATTTTTTTTTCGTCTGCAAGTCCGACTCGCATTTGACCGGCTATTAATTGTAATTTACTTTATTTTTCTTATCATATCTGGTTCATATGGGTCCCTGACCTACAATAGAAGTATTTTATTTTTTATTTATATAAATAAATACGATTTTATATTAGTACGATACACCTACCTAATAGTTGCATAGTAAGGATGTCATGCGTACAAAGATAACATAACATTTTAACACTGTTTATCGGTTACAGCATCAAGATGTGTACACACCCGGACATGAAAGACCTGATCACGGCGCACCATGAGATGGCACACATAGAGTACTTCCTCGCCTACAAACACCAGCCCAAAGTGTTCCGCGATGGTGCCAACCCAGGTCAGTCATCTTAATTGCCATCTGGTAAACTAACCGATAGTTAATTTGTAACCGACTTCACAAAAAAGAGGAGGTTTTCAATTCGAAGCATATTTTTTTTGCAGCTAGTACAAACTAAAATTATTTTATGTTTTGTAATGGCGAGCGTCTGAATTCGGTTTTTGAAAAATAATTTTTATCTACTACTCGTATTAGGGCCGAAACACACGTCGTGGTACCGCAGCATCAAAAACTACGAGATCGCTCTACATTACCTATGAACTTGCGATGACTTTCGCGTCACAAGACGACATTGACTTACGGTCTTACGGTACTAAATCAATACAAGACTACCCATCTGGGCAGCAAAAACATACATAGTTCAAAGTCACGCAGCGCGTTCTTACGTGTGGCATATTCGCATCGCGTCGCATCGCACTTGTGCTTCGGCTCTTAAAGAAATAAAGCATAAACAGAAGGAAAAACCTCTGTCGTTTGATATCATTTAATTGGAACAAACAGACACCCTGGAGCTAAATCTCGCAGCCGCCCAAGAAAGCGCTGGTTGGACCTCGTATGCACCGATATGAGACCCAATAAATTAAGAAAATTGGATGCACAAGACCGAACAAAATGGGCAAAAGCATGCTGAAAAGCGCACCCCACAAAGTGGGACAATGCTTAGTCGAAGAAGAAAAAGGAAAAACCTCTGTCGTTTGATATCATTTAATTGGAACAAACAGACACCCTGGAGCTAAATCTCGCAGCCGTCCAAGAAAGCGCTTAGTCGAAGAAGAAAAAGGAAAAACCTCTGTCGTTTGATATCATTTAATTGGAACAAACAGACATTATGTTTTATGGCAGTTACAAGTTTAACGATAACAATATTCTCTAACCCATATATGCCCAGAACTTTTTTTGACGCCGATTTTTATAATTTTCACATATGTTGTTTATTAATGACCATAAATAAGGGCTACAATAGCAATTAGTAGTTTTCAGATCTGAAAGTGGGTTTTTTTCAGGGGGTCGAAAACGACCCCATGGGCAGATAAGGTCTTACACTAGTATGGGGGAGGAATCATGAATATAAAAACTTTATTCGCTTATTAGTCTTGATTATTGGGGTAGACATTGAGACAGGAACCATTACGTAGTAGAATTAGGTGGGTAAGGTAATCTTTAAAGCATCTGTAATACATATTGACATTAACTTGCGACACATTTTGACTATTCTGTTTTTAGACAGCACACGTCTTCTGATCCAACTATTGAGTAAATGTAAAGTTTTAAAACAGAAATAAGGTACCGCCTTGTTTTCAGTTGCTGGTATGGCTCAGGTTGAGTTTTAGAAATAAGATAGGTTGAAGAATTAGATTTCGAAGAGAAAATAGAAAAGAAAAAGACTTTACTATAGATAAAATTCCAGTATATCTACGTTTGCTTCCAATAATCTGGGAAGCATTGAAGAGTCAACACCCTTCCACATACTTTTTTTGCTGTCAACACATCGAAGTGAACTAACTACATCAAAATATACCACTTCTTACCCCTAATGTCAATTTGATAAACTCCAAAATGAGCATCAAGTCTATCTACTCCTCAGACATTGATTGTATTGATGTACAACGTTTGACTATCAATATGTTTGCCAGTATCAGAATATCGACGAGCCTTTTAGACGGGATATATGCCAATTGCACTGAACAACAGTATAACTAAGCTGCTTCATTCCAGTGAATGGCGCAAATCTTATCTTTGTAAGCTTTTTGCAAGCTCGTTTTATGCATTTGCGTAGCCTCATGTTGCGATTTTTCCCAGTTCTTGTAGAAAAGAGCACCTAAATCACTGTTGGCCCTAGCAGAGTGCTCCCTCGAGGAAGAATAGTCCTCAGAATTAGCAATGAAAGTATAAGATTCTTCGACAATTCAATAGGAATAGAACATTGTGTTGTGTAGAAAGGGGTTCAGAGATTTGAGAATTACGAGAATAATAGACTGGAAAACTACGAGAATAATTGACTAAAGCCTTATTGGTGGCTTTATTGTCATCATTACCTTCTCGTTTTATGACTAGTATTTCGGCTGAAGTAAATAATTATTGAGATAGGTGAAATCGATTTATATTTTCACACTTTCATCGTTTTCATCCTAATCACAGTCTGATATCGTACCTCTGCAAGGGGGATCAATGTTTACATCGATGCCCTGGACCTGTTCCTCGTTATCCAATTTCTCCAGGGCTTCAACTATTTCAAAAATGGAGAGCACATGCCGGGACTGTTAGAGTAAAAATAAGAATTTAAAGCAGCATATATGCCCACGGGGTCGTTACCGACCCCGTGAAAAGTTTCCATTAATTTGAGTACGAAAAATGTAGCCTCTCAGTGAAAATTATACCTATATCTTTAAAACACATATTCAATTTACTATAACAATAATTTTGATGATAAAAAAACATAAAACACACAGAATATATACATTTATATGCACGTAGTCACCAAATTTTTTCAGAAAAAAACTTACACGATTTTGTACTACTATTTTTCACTTGAAATAATTTAAGAATAGTAATTTTATTGTACTGTGCTTCAAAGTAGTTCTGTACTGTATCAGAAAATAGTGCTTTAATTAGAATTAATATAATAAGTTGCAATCAGGATGCATTTGAAGTCATCAAGTACCTTCGGGCCATTAACGACCCCCTGGGCATATATGGGCTAATCACACCTTACCCCTATATTACTTAACTTTACAGTCTGTCGCGACAGAAACTGTATAACTTTTAAAATATACTCTACCCTGTATTACGAATTATAATACAATGGGCTGTGTAAAGTCCATCAAACTTTCGTAGGTATGTAAGTTCTGCTGCAAATTATACAAAAATGTATATTAAAAAACTTTCAAACATTTCATAAAATCGGCTAGCGTTAGAAGAGCGATTCAGCAATATTCTGAAAGTTTTCGGAGTCTACTTCAAAAGCAGAATGCCTTAGGATGCCCAACAGAATCTTTTCTGAGAATTTATGATAACACAAGTGTATGGCCGGCCATAAACTTTAGGTCAAAAATGGAAAGGTCACGTTTCATAATACAGGCATAGACAATTAAATCAAAGTAAATATTTAAGATTTAGAAGGCCATACAAGGTCACTGTGACTAGTAAAACTTTGGAGTCAGTGAGCTTAGCACTGGCGTTGCAGAGGTCAGTATCACAGGTGCAGTAGGTGACGAACAGGTCGCCGTTGCCGGTCTGCCGCCTGCATGTGTGAACGCCCTTTTCTTCCTCTAAGTACCCACATGAGCGGACGATTCGCACTGTGCCATAAACTGCAACAAAGTATAAAAAAAGACGTGTGGCACTCGGGGACTGCCGCGGTAAAGCAATTGCATAGCATTTTTTATCAACGCCATCTAGCGGCTCACCGTAGAGTCCCGTGTCAGGTTATTTTCGTTATGGAATTTCTGGATTCGGTCTCCATGCTGGCCCGCGATAGAAGCTATGCAATAGCTTAAAAATATTAGCCAAGCTGAACTTGACTTATATTCTCCTCTCCCCTCCAAATAAGCGAAAAGCTTATGCTAGGATACATGCTTCAACGGTGAAGGATGGCATCGTGAGGAAACCTGCATGCCTTAGAGTTCCTTAATGTTCTGTAAGGTGTGAGACATCTGTCAAATTCACTCAAGGAGAGTCAAATACTTGCAGTGTTAAACCAACAACCAACTCAAACAACACTTAAAAAAAATATATTAGCCTAGCTGAAGTTGACAAATATTCTCCTATCCCCTCCAAATAAGCGAAAAGCTTGGGCTACGAGTGAATACGACAATAGTGCAACGGGTGGGATTCGAACCTGCAACTTTTCAGTTTTCAGTCCGCACCTTAAACCGTTGGGCTATTGAGGCTTCAAATTAGCAATTAGCATTGTCTTACTATTCAGAAACTGTTTTGTTAAAGTCTCAATAGGCCACGGTTAAAGGTGCGGATTTAAAACTAAAAGGTCGCAGGTTCGATCCCCACCCGTTGCACTATTGTCGTAGGCATTCCTCACAAGCTTTCCGCTTATTGAGAGGTGAGGAAAATATAAGTCAAGTTCAATAACTTGGTTAATATTCTTTAAAAAAAAAAAGAACTAGTAACAACGTCATGTGCCTGCGCAAAGCACAGCAATCCTTTGTGGGGTTAAGAGAACATTGTTTTTGTAATAGGATTCCAAGGATTGTGAACAATATGTAAAAACATAAGTCGAGGTTATCACACAGTTAGTAAATTTCTTAATGACAAAGTTGCATGGGAGCGACACACAAGATAGTGCAATAACCATAGATTAAGGCAGATTAAGGACTGATAGTCGCTATGCTTCCTAGACTCATAACATTGTCTGTGTGACTACTGAGTTTCTTGCCAACTCTTCTCAGCACAATTTGCTTTCCGGACCGATGGTAGAGTTTTGTCATAAGAGCTACAAGTTGGCCTACATGAAATGAATAATTCAGTTTTTTTTGAGTTAAATTACTTACTGTCCATCTTAATAACCCTACAGAAGGTAGGTTCAAGGGGTTCTATGTGGTCTGGTGGGTCTCTAAGTGAGCAGTTGACGACCCCCAAACTGAACGAATCGAAGTTTTCCCCGCAGCGAGGGTCGAAGGCGCTGTTGCAGTCATAGCAGAAGATTGAGGAGGCTGGGGAATAAACGATGCTTTATTAAATGGACCCATGATATACAGCAGTCTGGTTACGGCCTCCTTTGTAAGGAATCCGAGGTTCGAATTCTAGGCGCGCACCTCTAACTCCTCAGAGTTATGAGAATTTCAAGCAATTTAATATCACTTGCTTTCTGCCCCCTGATTCTGTAACTCAGTGCCTAAAAAAAAATGACATATATTGGATGGATAGAATGGATGGATAAAAACACATGGATTAAAATCCATTGAAGGTTTACTATGAAATAGTAAATAACATTTCTCTTCATACCTTTAATGGATAAAAAATGCCTATCATAGTTAAGTTACAGAATCAGCCCCCAAGTCGTTAATTAACAGTTCAATCTGCTGACCCATACCTACTTGTTCTTACCAAAAAATAATAATAACTACGAAATAATGATATAAAATAACTGCTGAAAATCTATACTCTCCAAGAGAATTGAATTTCATGTTACCGAGAAGAAAAACTGAGTCAACTTTTTAAGGCCGTAAGCCTTACAAAAAGTTTTTGCCTGTTCTAATTTCGGTATTTTTACGAGTTGGTAAGTTTAATTAGTAAACACCTACAGTCACGTTGGAAACCTTACGTTCACTTCGTAGAGAATTGGATTAGTTGTCAGCTGAACTTGGCTTGAATTCGCTTTGGAAGGGCACACGTAATTTAATAGGGCAACTATGGCAACCTTTCCAACGTAAATGAAATGAAATGAAATGAAATGAAATGAAATGAAATGAAATGAAATGAAATGAAATGAAATGAATACACTTTATTGTACACCACATAAATACAGAAACATATATAAGTACAGTAACATAACTTGAGTTAAAATAAATGATGGCACAAATGGCGGCCTTATCGCTAAGGAGCGATCTCTTCCAGGCAACCATGATGCAAGGTGGATATGATGACAGGATAGAAAATGAGGGTGCACACACTACACATAACTGAATAAAAAAAAAAACCTGATAATACATAAAACCTACACATATATAAATACAATAATATAATAAATAATAATAAATACATACATATAATACAATAATAATAAAGACATACATATAATACATACATATATATACCTACATATACAAACATAGAATAAAATACATTGTATACAAGATCCGGAGCAAACAAAGAATAAGACTAAGCCTGGATGGGCTAGGAGCATTAAAGGATTAATTTATTAGAAATAAAGAGAATGTTCAAGGAGGAAAGAAGTGTGCTTTGACGAGCCTTTTAAAAATGGCATGAGATTGCGCACGCCGAATATGAAGTGGTAAGGAGTTCCAAAGACGAGCAGCCTCAACAGTAAAGGACTTAGAATAGAAGGAAGTATTATGTGAAGGAATTTTTAAAATAAGATTGTTATCAGAACGAAGGGAGCGACAGTGAGAGTCCCCGAGGAACTCAAACCGCTCTTTAAGGTAAGGAGGGGATGCGGGATTGAATAGAACATTGTATAAAAGAGAAAGAATGTGAGTATTCCTGCGAAGGCGAATAGGTAGCCACTTGAGTTTTCCGCGAAATTCGGAAACATGGTCATATTTTCGGAGCCCAAATATGAACCGTATACAAAGATTCTGAATGCGCTCAAGTTTATTAAGCAACTCTTCATTTAAATTGACATAACTCGAGTCCGCATAATCGAGAATTGGTAATAAGAGTGATTGTGCAAGCGCAATTTTAGTTGGTATGGGTAAGAAATTGCTGAGCCTACGAAGAGACCCAACCGAAGCAAACATCTTCCTACTCACCTCACTTACCTGTGGAGCCCACGATAGGAATCTGTCAAAAATGATGCCCAAATTTTTCACAGTGTCACTATAGGGCACAGATGTCGCATCAAAAACGATACCAGGTAAATTGGGCACATCAATTCGAGTGACCAATTTTTGACTGCCTATTATAATAGCCTGAGTTTTTAGTGGATTCACTTTAAGGCCATATGACTTACTCCACTCTAAAATTGAACTGAGGTCATTATTTAGTAAGCCAATGGTTTCAGCCAAATCAACTAATTTAGCCTGAACATAGATTTGGAGATCATCAGCATACAGGTGGTAGCGAGAAAATAATCTGGAAGTAATAGAACTTATGAAAATTGAAAAAAGGAGAGGAGACAACACGCCACCTTGCGGTACACCGGCATTTATCGCGCACCAGTCGGAAAATGAATCGTCGACACGCGTCCGTTGCCGGCGACCAAACAAGTAACTATGAAACCAATCAATCACTGCAGGAGATATGTTAAGAGAAGCAAGTGTAGCTAACAAAATGTCAAAATCCACATTATTGAAGGCGTTACTAAAGTCAAGTAAGGTCAACACCGTAACACACTGGTTGTCCATACCATGTCGAATATCTTCAGTAATCTTGACTAATGCAGTAGTCGTGCTATGACCAGTACGGAAACCGGACTGGAAAGGATTAAAAAGACTCCACCGGGATAGGAAAAGGGTCAATTGTCGATGAATTATACGCTCAAAAACTTTCGATAGAAATGGAAGTATGGAAATAGGACGATAGTCAGATAAGCCGGAGGGATTTGCTTTTTTCGGTATAGGAGTAATTTGAGCTTCTTTCCAGGAAGTGGGAAAATTTCCAGAGGAAAGGGAGAAATTAAAGATGGATTTTATAACAGGGGTCAGGATATCTATTATGGGAATGATCATTTTCCGACTAATGCAATCAGTACCAATGGCATCAGAATTGACCTCAAGAATGCTTTTCTTAACATCACTGTCGGTGACTTGACTAAAAATAAAAGCAGGATCATTAGAAGTGGGTAAAGCTGAAATTTGATTTTTAGTACGTGATTTAATAGCGTCATCAATAGCGCAAGAAGAAGAAAAATGCTGATTAAGCTGATTTAAGTCAATTTTAAGAGAGTTATTATTTGTACGTGCTTTCCCAACTCCAAGAGATTTAAGAAATTTCCATACTCGTCCAGAATCATCTTCTTCGAGTATAGATTTATGGATATGGCGTCGTTGTTGATCCCTACACAACCTGTTGCAATGATTCCGAATAATTTTGTATTTATCTCTATTAATTTTAGTAAATAATTATATAAGTCGATGAAGTAATACCTATAGGGTAAGGAATTTTGGATCTATAAGTCATCAATCACTGATGACCTTTGATGACAGATCGGCAAAGTGGGCAAAAGCATGCCGGAAAGCGGACCCCACCTGGTAGTGATGGATAACGCTTTTTTTATTATAAGATAGGCTTGCACTTGACGACGATCAATGATTGAAAGCATTGATAAGGTCTAGGTTGGAGCGCGCTTGCTTAGAAAATGCCTATACACTTTTATCTTGAAGGTACTCAAATTATACATGGCCGGACACACAGAAGCTGGAAGTGCGTTCCACATCTTAGCGGTTCATTTGAGAAAAGTTACGCTAAGTCGAAGAAAAAGTCATCAATACTGATGGATTTTGGGACTTTGACTGGGAGCCCCCACTTAGATGGTCGGACAATCTCGGGCGAGTTGCTTGCATATGCTGGATGCAGGCGACGCAGGATCATGCTCTGTGGCGATCATTTAAAGTGACTTATGTCCACCTGTGGACGGCTATCGGTTGAGATGGCGATGTTGAAGAAATGTCCAAAATGATTTTTTCTGCTTTGTCAACCGATAAATATCCACTTTTGGACCTAGGTCCTAGGACCTAGGTCGGTCTTATATCGCCTGGATTCAGTAGGTGATTCAGACGAACTCGACGAACCAGCTAGTCTAGAAGTCTGCGCTTTCTGGTGCGAGGTTGCCATTCCTGCATCTTGGAACCCAACGACTACCCGAAATATATGAGTGATTGATGATTTGCCTTTTACCTCTTTTATGACTTTTGATAAACTATTTAAAAAAATATATTTTATGTGGGTAAAGTTTAGTTTACTTTTTTAGCTAAGCATTTTCAAGAAAAAAATTATACTATGATGAACTAGAATGAACACTTTTTTAGGAAGTTGGATATATAGACAAAACAATTACAATATAAACATAAATAATTAAAAAAGTACACTAACCAAATTTGAAACACAATATCAAAGAAATTAGAAGCACCACTAAACTTGATATTGATGTCATATTATTTGAACTAGTAATACTTTAGAAGGTACGTCCCTTACTGAATTACCTTGATGTTTCGTAAGTTATAACTTAATTAACTGGCGACTTGTAGTCCACTGGCAAGCTATAGCTAGCCTTAATGGTAAAAAAACTTGGCGATTCGAAAGTCCTTTGTAAAAATTTTTATATTCTATAATGAATTAATATCCTCTTCAACTGAATAGGCGTGCTTTTTTCAGTATAATTTATAGATTATAGAAGGAACAAAAAAACTTGAAAAATAATTTGCACCCCAGTATCCCATCCGTTGCTGTATTGTCGCACCGATTGATAGCACAAGTTCTACGTTTAGCTGGAGGGTATGGGGGGATTGGTGGTTAGTTTTGTTCGGCATCCTACGATCCTACTAAATACGAAAGTTTGTGAGGATGGATGTTTGTTACTTCTTCAAGCCACAATGAATGAACTCATTGAGCTGAAAAGAATGGAGATAGCTTATATCCAGGATTAACACATAGGCTACATTTTATCTCGAAATTTATAGAATACCTTATCAGCCCATTCTTAAAAAAATTATAGCTATAGCTATGCTTTTGATAGGGGTAAGAAGGAATAAGGTCAGCCACTTATAAGATTTCATTAAATTTATATTATTATAAAATATTTTTAGCTAGATAATGCCTGCGACTTCGTTCGCGTGGATTAAGGATTTTTAATAGCCACAGGAACTGTTTAATTTTCCGGGATAATATGTAGCTTATGTGTTTAACTTAAAACCCTCTATATAAATTATAAAATTGACAGTACTATAGTCAAAAATTTAAAACACCTCAGAGATATGACTCTATGGGCGGACTATGTACGATATACCTGACATCCTGTTACCCAGTTTTCTGCTCCATCATCAGATCCTTCTCCTCGATCCTCGATCATCATCTATCTAACAACTACTCATTGAAACTATTCTAATGAGCCCAAACACACTGTATCTGCTGTAAGTTGCTGAGAAGTTGGGTATCCCGCAGACTACTTTCGTGCTGTAGCATCAGCTCAAGGTTATCATGTCTTGGGAATAATCCGAAGAAACAGTACAACAAATTTCAAATCAATCGCATCAGTGAGAGGTTGTAAGATCCTTTAATCAAGTAGGAAATGAGCTGATGATCTTCAAACGCCTGAGCAGATATTTATATTTTAGATACGAACCATCTTGATCACGTTAGCTTTCAAAGAGAAAACCTCATCAAAGTCGGTTAATTCGTTAGAGAGCTAGGAGGGAACAGACAAGCACACAGATACACAAATATACATCTTCTTCTTTCTTCTTTCCCCTGGCGCATTCCCTATTTGCGATAGGTCCTCCAGTCAGTGGCGTGCACAGAGGGTAGGCATAATGTGGAAAAATAATATAAAATGGAGAAAATCGCCATTACGAGTTATAAAAACTTAAGGGTAGGCTTTTTATAATTTGTACAATGCCTACCCTTAAGTTTTTTTTAATTCGCACCGAAGATTTTTTCCATTTTGTATCATCTGCCTACCCTGTAGTACATCCTGTGCACGCCACTGGTCCTCCTGATACTAGATCGCCACTCTTTGCGATCTTGAGTCATCCCTGGCGTTAGACCTAGCATCGTCATGTCTTTGTAAACAGTTCTAATCCAGGTAGTTGATGGGCGACCTCTGCCTCTCTTGCCCTCGTCTAAATGCAAGACTCGTCTCGTCATAGATACGCAGATATACATGTCAAATTTATGATATCACCTCTCTTTTTGCGTCTTCTTCTTCATCAACCGATCCATGTCCACTGCTGGACATAGGTCTCTTGTATGGATCTCTATAGACGTCGGTCTTGCGACGCCTGAATCCAGTGGCTCCCTGCGACTCGTTTGATATCGTCGGTCCACCTAGTGGGGGGTCTGCCATCACTGCGCTTGCCAATACGGAGTTGCCAGTCCAGCACCTTGGGATCCCATCTACCATCAGCTCTTGGAACTATGCGCCCCGTCCATTTCCACTTCAGTTTCGCAACTTGGTTCTCCTCCTCCTTTTTGCGTCGCGAGTTAAAAATTAAAACGCACGTAAAAATCGGAAGTTTGGCAAAGTATCAACAATCTGCACGCGTCCAAGCAGCTAAGGATCGGGCGAAGTTCCCCGTATTACGAAATTTAGAAAGCTGCGTGTCAAGAAACTGTATGCTGCAGCGTTTCATTACTCGCTCGTTCGACCAATTACGGTGCGTTCTTATCCGATACTGAACTGAACTGCCTTGTAGGTCTAGTGATTAGCATGCTCAACTACGGATGACGAGATGACGGGTTCGATTATAGCGTCTGGTCTATGTATTGGGTTTTCTGTTAAACAGTAGGGTAGACTGGGTACGGTTGTAACAATTTCCCTTTGAACACCCACAGCATTGCCAATATTGCTATAAACAACTGTTATGGCACTTGATATGAAAGCCAGGTTATTTTTCTTTAAATTAATATCAAAAACACAGGTACAGGTGAAATAATTTAGCAGATATGAATAATTTTATTGAGTGCATGCGATTGTTACAATCGACCCCATACCAGGGGCGGTTGTAACAGTGATGGGGGACAGTTGTAACAAGCAGAAATAATACAGAATGGAAGTATTTAAACCAGCTTTATTATTTAAAAACGCTTAAATGTACTTTAACTAGTATCACAATATCTTAAGCACATTTTTAACAGTTATTTAGGTAATTTTTTTAGAGTAAAAATAAATTAACAAAAATAGATAATATTTCCACTATAACTACTTCGGTATCCAACCAAACGAACATAATCTCTTATTATTATATAAAACAAAACTAAATTATTAATAACATCTAAGTTTAAAATGAAATCAACAATTAAATTTATTTTTCGTAGAACTTTATTTTTTATAGCTTGCCTCAAAGACGCCCCCAACTTTTATTTCATCATAGGCGTTCTTGTACAGCATCGCTTTACCTCTCAAAGTCTTTCTTACGCGTTTCCTAGGCATCTGCAATGCAAAAATATAGTAAAACTAATGTTACAACCGTACCCATGAAAATCGTTACAACCGTACCCACCACCTATTTTGGCAATAAAACGGACACAGGCATGAAGCCTAATAACATATATAAAAACGAACCAGCTCATTACAATCTCTAAAATACAACAATTGCAAATATTAATACTCAAATATGAAAATTATATTAGTAGTCACGCTATATCGTGAAGAAATTCATCAAAAATACTTACTTTTGGTTGCCAAAACACAATAGGCCTTCGTCTAAACGTTATAAGTGCGCAGAGTGCGACGCAACACTTTGAATCATGTTGGCACTTGAAATCCGCGTGTCTGTCTCCTTGTACCCCTTCCTGTGTTGTTTATAGTTTCGGAGATATTTGAGTTGTTTCAACCGTACCCCGTTACAACCGTACCCAGTCTACCCTACTAGCTTCTTTTTCAATTATATTTATTATGCTTAATGACATTGCATTATTTTTTTTTTCATATTCATTTATATTATAGCCCAAAGTTACGTAATTGGCAGTGCTTCATACCTGTGCCTCAGAGAGAACGTAAAGCCAGATTTCTCTCCGGTCGATTCAGATTCAGGACTATGACAGTAGGGATTACAGAATGTCTTTGCGCACACGCTTGTGCACTGTTATTTTTCGAAGATGGCTAATCCAGTGTGGAGATTCAGACTGGCACAGGGTCATACCAGACCGCTAAAATGGTGTCGCCTATAGAGCTAGTGCTAATTTTAATGTAGAAACTGATAGATAATTTTCAAACAAAGAATTTATCTTACATTTTTTTTGCAGTTCATAAAAATAGTCTTACCATTGTCTTCTACTTTTTTTTATCAACCGATAGACGTCTGCTCCTGAGAAAAGTTCTCGACTTACATAGATTTCCACAAGACTTGATCTTGCACCGCCTGTATCCAGCGGCTTCCTGCGTCTTGTCTGTCTGTCGTATAGTGAACAAACTAAATTCAATTTAATTTTTTATTTGCACAAAATTGCACATAAGTGCACTGTATTTAGTTGTATAGTTAGTAGTAAATTCAAGGAAATTAATACTAGCGATTACGGTACAGCGTTATGTAACGCACGCGCATCTCGGCTGCGTCGCGGCGGTGCGCGTGCCGGTACGCAGACTGATAGTACGAACACTGGATGCGACACTGAAATATATTATAATTAATTTATGTCAACCCATCGTTGACCCACTATTGGGCATAAATCTCCTTTCGAATGAGAATGCCATAGTTCACCACGCTGACCAAGACTTGATCAGCGTGCCAAACCGCACTTAGTGCGGTTTGGCAGACTGCCACATCTTTGAGAATATTATGGAGAACTCTCAGACGTGCAGGTTTCCTCACGATGTTTCCCTTCACTGTAATATAAAAGAAACATCTAAATAATACTTAGTAATGCGTACCTATTTTTGTTTGTGAAGCTACTGACACTGCTGGCTAGCTTAAAAACAGAACTTCGTTTGTTTCGTTTTTATCCTGTATTATTTTTTAGGAAAAATGTAGATGTATACTGTTCCAGTATAGCGTCTAGTGATTAATATTATTGTTTTTTAGCAATCTAACTTTAAATAAAGTTGACGCTTTGACAGATTGTTATTCCAAAAACCTGTCTTTATTCTTTTACTAAAGTTTATTTGGCGATAGTGAAATAGCCTCTACGATACATTTAAATAAAATTAAATATATTATGTAAGTAATAGAGAACAAAATTCAGATTAGCATTAGAAGCAGCTAAAAACAGACGATTTTATTTTATTTTTAAAAGTTTTTGTTTTTTTTTTGTCTAATCTTTGTCACATCCAGTAAAATCTATACATCGACGACGAATAAAGTTTTTTTCTATTGTACGTCCGCGCTTCGCTTAACGAGGTCAAGTTTATTCGCGACCACTTTTATTTGGGTTTAGTAGAAAATGCGAGTGGCATTATAAACTCGCCTTGTCTTTGTTTTCACTATCGTTGGCGGCTCGCTTTACGTTGTTCTCACTCTCGTCTATGGCACACTTAACGCTATGACGTCAGAGTATTGTTATGTTTAGTTCGCGTCGATAGAAAATATGTGTTTTGACATTAAATAACATAGTATTACTTAGTACTGTAAAGTTTTGACTGATCAAAGTCAAACTATTTTTACGTTGGTGAATTTGTAGTTGACCATCTGTATGTCTGAGCGTCTGCTAGAGCCTTAATTATAACTCTTGAATTAATGAACATAATAATTTAAAATTCACAAATAATGTGTATAAGTATGAATCAAAGCAGAAAACAACATAAAAAATTTGAGGGGGGGTAATCATAGAAAAAAAAAGGGGAGAGGGGAGTTTGCATAGTGTTATTGTTCAATTAAATTATTCAATTATTATCGACATAATATTATAATAGCTTATGGATAGTTTCTTACATAATATATTGTTTTACAACTATATTTATGCCACAAAGGTTGCCACGATTTTTTTTATGGTAATCTTTACCTGACACGATTTTGATGCGATTTTTTGAACACCCCTGGTAATCGCACAGGTCAAATGTTTCCAGCGAATTTTGTAAACCAGTCTAGTGTTACTAGATTTTTCCAGCGAGTCGCATAAGCGCGCTCGTGTTTCCGGTTGTCTAGGTTGTCTCTGGCTCAGCGACTAGAGTTTATCAATCGGGAGTAGGTTGCCTTCCGCGTGCGCTTTCTCTTTATTGGCACCTCCTAGAGCGATCTGTGATTGTATCTATCAATTACATTGTACAATTGAACAACCTTATAGTACTTTGAACCTTATACGTTGATGCTTCGATTGTTGGGAATCAAAATTAACTATTAAGCTGACTATTGTAAATCTGTATGTGTTTTACCATTTTACGATTTAACCGTAGAACCAAGCGTGACTTTTGGCATCGTCTGCATAGATATGGGATAGTCTGCATACGGGTCACATGGGTCACTTTTTATGCCGGAAAATGAGAGTTTCTTCATGATTTTTAAAAAACCAAAACCGCAATTACCTACCCTCGTGAACATTAGATAGTTAAATATAAGAAACACTGTTTTATCGTAGAATTCACAATAAAATGTTTTAAGTTTCAACCTTACCATGTCACTAAATGCAACATCGGTTTTAGAACTTTTGTATGTCTGTCAATTTATTTGTCTAGGCTAATCTTTAAAACGTTTGAATCAATTCAGGCAAGATTTTCTTAAATAGGTAGAAAACGTAGCAATGACAATCTAGGCTTTGAACCCTAAAATTGAATAGATATGTCTACGTTAGTACTTAATAATTTAAGGTCATATTAGCTTTTGCCTGCGAATTCATCCGCGTGGGGTTAGGTTTTTAAAAATCCCGCGAGACCTTCCTATTTTTCCAGGATAAAAGCAACTATCCGGGTCTTCATCTACTATCCCCATGTAAAAAACACGTTGATCCGTTGCTCCGTAATTGCTGCGTGATTGAAGGATAAACCAACAAACCTACAAACAAACACACTTTAGCATGTATAATATTCTAAGGATGTGTTTAACGTTCACCTTATTCCCCAGGGTTCCACGAAGCAATCGGCGAGACCATCGCGCTGTCGGTCTCCACTCCTCGCCACCTTCAGACCCTCGGCCTCATCCAGCGCTCAGTCGACGACACGGCTCATGACATCAACTTCCTCTACACCCAGGCCATGGATAAGCTGGCTTTCCTGCCATTTGCCCTGGTGATGGACCGGTGGCGTTGGGACGTTTTCACCGGAGACGTTCGGAAGGAACAGTACAACTGTCACTGGTGGAGACTGAGGTTTGTAGACATTGAAATAAGTATCTATGTCTATTTTATTTATATATATGTATAATTTTGTTTTATTTATTTGTTTATTATTGGTATGTGTATTAGTATGGTAGTTGTTTGTATGTACGTATGTTATAGGAAATGATCACCTGCAACGCATTTCTTTCTTAAGTTTTCCTATTCCTAAGGTTGCCTGGTAGAGATCGCTACTAAGCGATAAGGCCGCCTTTTGTGTCATACCTTGTGTCTCTTTTAATATATAGTTTTTTCTTTGTTGTTGTTTTGGTGCAAATAAAGAGTAAAATAAATAAATAATAATGTCCAAGTTTCTTCTCTTTTCAAATTTTCAACAAAAAGTAGCCTATTTAGCCTATTTCCCTTTCCCAGATCGTTAACTATAAACCCTTGCAAAAAATAATGTCTATCCGTTACTCTATTGATGCGTGATCAAACGACGAAGCAACGCACGTTCACATTTGTACCATGAGGAGGGTTTTATTTATTTATTTATTTTATTAACATAAGGTTTACAAATAATACTTAAAGCTAGCATCAATAAAACCACCCGAGTTTGTTGAAAATGCTAACAAAGACTTAAATCTAGGTATGTTGACTACAGAACATTAATGCTAGTTGAACATGTTGTTTAAATAAATTATCATAATTGACTGAATTTTATGTTGATTTGAATGTTATGTTTGAATGAAGGTAAGTGTAGGGCTAGGCCATCAGAATAGCTAATTTTATTCAATTCTCTATTTTCATATATGCGAGTACATACAAGATTTTAAAAGTAAATATATCACCACACATGGCCATAGAATGGCGTGCAAAATTTTGGTTAAACATGGATACAAAATATCTTATAAGTTGATCATCAAATTATTATGTCAAAAATCAAAAGTCGATAAACTAGATACCTAACATAAAATGTAGATCAAAACGTCCTCGCTTCATTGATAAACAAATCAGATTAGGTACCTATTTACTTAGCAATTTTTATTTATTCTAACTAGCCACGGCAAAAGCCTCCCACCAGAAAAACGATTGAGAAAAAGCAAGATTGAGATATTACTTCAAACAATTTCATGAAACACTATACATTTGATGTGGTTACTGCAGCGCAAGACTCCACCGCTGATTATATGCATTAGATAATGATAATTACTATTAACGTAGCTATAACGTAGCTTATAACGTAACTCGTTACATACCCACACGCTCGGTTGCACAGAAATAATGCGTGGACTGGGTCACGAGTGATCAATTGCCACATCTTCCAGGAAGATTCTAGGCGACTGCTATAATAATTGAGTATTTGACTGATTTTTTTTTATATACTTAAAAATAAAGGTTTTTGATTTTAAGTTTCCTGTTAGACAAAGAGAGCGCTATTGCAACATGACGTCACGTTTCAGTAGCAAAGAGACAGAAACAGTCGCAGTACAACTTCTTTTTTGTGACCGATTGATTTTCTGTTTTTACAAATGTTATTCATATTACATTTTCGATTGTAATTAATGAATATCCACATTTTGACATAGTCAAATTACCATGTTAGATGAAGTGCAGAAAAATAAAGCAAAACGCAAGAAAGGGCGCTAATGGACTGCTTGCTAAACTCCTCGTGTTTCGAAAATCACGATAAGTGGCAGCGTTTTCTTTTCGTGATAAACTTACTTGTTCTTTTGTCTTATCGCAATCGGGGGTAATGAATAAAAAATTTTAAAGATTCATTTGTTCTTCTATGTACGTATGATATTCCGTGCTATTTTTGTGCCCGCTAATCCTTAGGTAGCGGGTAGCCGATAGGCGCACTGGATACAAGTTCCATACCTTTTTTCCTGAGCTTTTTTTAAGCCCTTTTTATCGTGTATCAGATATGAAATGTGAATAATGGAGGTAATTGTAGCCGTCAGGAATGACTTTTCGAATGAAATATACCGCTGTTTCCCTCTATTTAGACTCAAGACAGAGTTAAAACGAGACAGATTTATGTCAGAGCACATTTGGCTCTCGTTTTAACTCTATCTTAAGTATCAGCTAAGTCACAGAACGCTCAATAGATCTCAGCATTAGTGTCACCTGTCACCACAAATGCTTTCCGTTAGACAAGAATGAATTGACAACTTTGAGGTAAAACAGTGTCAATTTTTCCATCCGGTGGTATTTATAATGTTATGAAACACAAAACTAACTTACATATTAAGAGTGCGTTTCCGCATATCGGGTGACTTTCGGTACATATTGTGACTAAGTTAAACCAAATAAGATGGAAATAAAAATTGCTACACATAGATTGGTCCTTAATCTCCAAATCTTGGGAGTTGATTTTGTTCAAAATCTCAATTTTTAGTACTATAAAAATTATTTCCCGTCACCTCTTCACACAAAATTCACGATTTTGGGGCGACTTTAGGTACATTTCTTGTATATAATATACCGGTTTTATGTAATTAAAAAATACTATCTGTTAGCAGATATGTTCAACTCAAAATCTTGGAGAGAAAAATATCAAAAATAGTACAAATAGTATAAAAAAAAAAATATAGCATCGCGTGTAATTTTTTCACATATTTTGGTTTAAACCGAATCTTAAAATAATGTGCAATAAGGCTTATTTTGATTTTACTCGGTCAATGGTTTGATTTCATTTCAAAATTCAAAATTCAAATATCAATCAGTCGGCGTTTGACCGCCTTTCTGAGTGGAAGCTGCGCTGGTTGCAAGCAGATGCTGGTATCGAAAAACATCGCTGTACGAACACGAAATAGTTCATAGCAAACCAAATTGATACTTTATATGTTTTGAAAAGAAAGGTAAGAAACTAAGTACTAGGTACCTATGGTACCTTCAATATAATAGCATTATTTTATTATTTGATAGAATTTCGAAATTTCTTGTAAAGTTATATTCCCCGAATGTAGTACTGACCTGCATGTATACCTCGAAAACTTCTATTGGAACTCCTAGATCTTTAGAGTTAGTTGTATCGAGTTTGGGCTCGTTTTGTAAGTTATGATGAGATCTTACCACTGGACTTGTTAGAGTGACCTGATGGTATACTTCGAAGACTACTACTGGATCTTCTAGACGGCTACAGCTAGTTATATCGAGTTTGGGCTCGTTTTGTAAGTAATGATGAGATCTTACCACTGGACTTGTTGGAGTGACTTGGTGGTATACCTCGAAGACTTCTATTGGAACTCCTAGATCTTTACAGCTAGTTATATCGAGTTTGGGCTCGTTTTGTAAGTAATGATGATATCTTACCACTGGACTTGTTGGAGTGACCTGATGGTATACTTCGAAGACTACTACTGGATCTTCTAGACGGCTACAGCTAGTTATATCGAGTTTGGGCTCGTTTTGTAAGTAATGATGAGATCTTACCACTGGACTTGTTGGAGTGACTTGCTGGTATACCTCGAAGACTTCTATTGGAACTCCTAGATCTTTACAGCTAGTTATATCGAGTTTGGGCTCGTTTTGTAAGTAATGATGATATCTTACCACTGGACTTGTTGGAGTGACTTGGTGGTATACCTCGAAGACTTCTATTGGAACTCCTAGATCTTTAGAGTTAGTTATATCGAGTTTGGGCTCGTTTTGTAAGTTATGATGAGATCTTACCACTGAACTTGTTGGAGTGACCTGATGGTATACTTCGAAGACTACTACTGGATCTTCTAGACGGCTACAGCTAGTTATATCGAGTTTGGGCTCGTTTTGTAAGTAATGATGAGATCTTACCACTGGACTTGTTGGAGTGACTTGGTGGTATACCTCGAAGACTTCTATTGGAACTCCTAGATCTTTACAGCTAGTTATATCGAATTTGGGCTCGTTTTGTAAGTTATGATGAGATCTTACCACTGGACTTGTTGGAGTGACCTGATGGTATACTTCGAAGACTACTACTGGATCTTCTAGACGGCTACAGCTAGTTATATCGAGTTTGGGCTCGTTTTGTAAGTAATGATGAGATCTTACCACTGGACTTGTTGGAGTGACTTGGTGGTATACTGCGAAGACTTCTATTGGAACTCCTAGATCTTTACAGCTAGTTATATCGAGTTTGGGCTCGTTTTGTAAGTTATGATGAGATCTTACCACTGGATTTGTTGGAGTGACCTGATGGTATACTTCGAAGACTACTACTGGATCTTCTAGACGGCTACAGCTAGTTATATCGAGTTTGGGCTCGTTTTGTAAGTAATGATGAGATCTTACCGCTGGACTTGTGGGAGTGACCTGATGGTATACTTCGAAGACTACTACTGGATCTTCTAGACGGCTACAGCTAGTTATATCGAGTTTGGGCTCGTTTTGTAAGTAATGATGAGATATTACCACTGGACTTGTTGGAGTGACTTGGTGGTATACCTCGAAGACTTCTATTGGAACTCCTAGATCTTTACAGCTAGTTATATCGAATTTGGGCTCGTTTTGTAAGTTATGATGAGATCTTACCACTGGACTTGTTGGAGTGACCTGATGGTATACTTCGAAGACTACTACTGGATCTTCTAGACGGCTACAGCTAGTTATATCGAGTTTGGGCTCGTTTTGTAAGTAATGATGAGATCTTACCACTGGACTTGTTGGAGTGACTTGGTGGTATACCTTGAAGACTTCTATTGGAACTCCTAGATCTTTACAGCTAGTTATATCGAATTTGGGCTCATTTGTAAGTAATGATGAGATCTTACCACTGGACTTGTTGGAGTGACCTGATGGTATACCTCAAAGACTTCTATTGGAACTCCTAGATCTTCAGAGTTAGTTGTATCGAGTTTGGGCTCGTTTTGAAAGTTACGATGAGATCTTACCACTGGACTTGTTGGAGTGACCTGATGGTATACTTCGAAGACTACTACTGGATCTTCTAGACGGCTACAGCTAGTTATATCGAGTTTGGGCTCGTTTTGTAAGTAATGATGAGATCTTACCACTGGACTTGTTGGAGTGACCTGATGGTATACTTCGAAGACTACTACTGGATCTTCTAGACGGCTACAGCTAGTTATATCGAGTTTGGGCTCGTTTTGTAAGTAATGATGAGATCTTACTACTGGACTTGTTGGAGTGACCTGATGGTATACTTCGAAGACTACTACTGGATCTTCTAGACGGCTACAGCTAGTTATATCGAGTTTGGGCTCGTTTTGTAAGTAATGATGAGATCTTACCACTGGACTTGTTGGAGTGACCTGATGGTATACTTCGAAGACTATACTACTGGATTTTCTAGACAGCTACAGCTAGTTATATCGAGTTTGGGCTCGTTTTGTAAGTTATGATGAGATCTTACCACTGGACTTGTTGGAGTGACCTGATGGTATACTTCAAAGACTACTTCTGGATCTTCTAGACGGCTGCAGCTAGTTAGCCCAAACTCAATACAACTAACTCTAAAGATCTAGGAGTTCCAATAGAAGTCTTCGAGGTATACCATCAGGTCACTCCAACAAGTCCAGTGGTAAGATCTCATCATTACTTACAAAACGAGCCCAAACTCGATATCACTAGCTGTAGCTGTCTAGAAGATCCAGTAGTAGTCTTCGAAGTATACCATCAGGTCACTCCAACAAGTCCAGTGGTAAGATCTCATCATTACTTACAAAACGAGCCCAAACTCGATATAACTAGCTGTAGCCGTCTAGAAGATCCAGTAGTAGTCTTTGAAGTATACCATCAGGTCACTCCAACAAGTCCAGTGGTAAGATCTCATCATAACTTACAAAACGAGCCCAAACTCGATATAACTAGCTGTAAAGATCTAGGAGTTCCAATAGAAGTCTTCGAGGTATACCACCAAGTCACTCCAACAAGTCCAGTGGTAAGATCTCATCATTACTTACAAAACGAGCCCAAACTCGATATAACTAGCTGTAGCTGTCTAGAAGATCCAGTAGTAGTCTTCGAAGTATACCATCAGGTCACTCCAACAAGTCCAGTGGTAAGATCTCATCATTACTTACAAAACGAGCCCAAACTCGATATAACTAGCTGTAGCCGTCTAGAAGATCCAGTAGTAGTCTTCGAAGTATACCATCAGGTCACTCCAACAAGTCCAGTGGTAAGATCTCATCCTAACTTACAAAACGAGCCCAAACTCGATATAACTAGCTGTAAAGATCTAGGAGTTCCAATAGAAGTCTTCGAGGTATACCACCAAGTCACTCCAACAAGTCCAGTGGTAAGATCTCATCATAACTTACAAAACGAGCCCAAACTCGATATAACTAGCTGCAGCCGTCTAGAAGATCCAGAAGTAGTCTTCGAAGTATACCATCAGGTCACTCCAACAAGTCCAGTGGTAAGATCTCATCATTACTTACAAAACAAGCCCAAACTCGATATAACTAGCTGTAGCTGTCTAGAAGATCCAGTAGTAGTCTTTGAAGTATACCATCAGGTCACTCCAACAAGTCCAGTGGTAAGATCTTATCATTACTTACAAAACGAGCCCAAACTCGATATAACTAGCTGTAAAGATCTAGGAGTTCCAGTAGTAGTCTTTGAAGTATACCATCAGGTCACTCCAACAAGTCCAGTGGTAAGATCTCATCATAACTTACAAAACAAGCCCAAACTCGATATAACTAGCTGTAAAGATCTAGGAGTTCCAATAGAAGTCTTCGAGGTATACCACCAAGTCACTCCAACAAGTCCAGTGGTAAGATCTCATCATTACTTACAAAACGAGCCCAAACTCCATATAACTAGCTGTAGCTGTCTAGAAGATCCAGTAGTAGTCTTCGAAGTATACCATCAGGTCACTCCAATAAGGCCAGTGGTAAGATCTCATCATAACTTACAAAACGAGCCCAAACTCAATACAACTTACTCTAAAGATCTAGGAGTTCCAATAGAAGTTTTCGAGGTATACATGCAGGTCAGTACTACATTCGGGGAATGTAACTTTGCAAGAAATTTCGAAATTCTATCAAATAATAAAATAATGCTATTATATTGAAGGTACCATAGGTACCTAGTACTTAGTTTCTTCTTTTCAAAATATATTATCAATTTGGTTTGCTCAACTTAGACTTAGATTTAGAATTAAACTTAGACTTAGACTAAGTCTGAGTTCAAATCTAAGCCTAAGTCTAACACTAAGACTAAGTCTTAGACTAAGACTAAGTCTAAGTCTTAGTCTTAGTCTTAGTGTTAGACTTAGGTTTAGACTTAAAGAGACTTAGTCTTAGTCTAATGCATTTCCCAGTGGCTTAAAAAAAACTAAATCGAAGTCTAAGACTAAGACTAAATCTAAGTCTAACTTAGTGTACAGCAAGTCCGGACGAAAATAAAAAATAAAAAAATAAAACATAAACAATTTATATCCAAGTATCAAAACAAGTTAATTCACTCATTTTTAACGCAGCTTGCCCGCGCCTGTGTGTGCGTGTGAACGGTGCATGTGTAGAAGTGCGTTTTTATACCTACTCTTTGCGAAATCCCGTCCTTAAAGGTTGTCGAGACAAACGTGCTGGCTCATTGGAAGAGTTGAGTAACGTAGTTTTAGCGCTAAAAATTTAAGAACTACGAATCACCAACTTGTTATAAATGGTCATTGGCTGAATGAATGGCATTTTTTATACGTCTGCTTGAAAAAATGAGTATATTGTTTTCAGAGTTCATGTATGTATGTATGTGAGTTTGTATATTCCACCATAACTTCTGATATACGCCTGAACCGATTTTGATGAATTAGGTATCGTTAGAATCCTTAGCTTATTCCGAGTGACTAGGCTAGTAAAATATTTTAAAAAAATGATGGGCTCACCATAGTCCCACATTAAATGCTAAACCTACCTACCCACAACCTGTTATAAATTAAACAAGTAGGTATGGACGAATTAATGAATTTCAAAAAAATAATTTAATACAAAATAATGATTGGTACTTATTACTTTAGTAGTATTATACAATTATTTTAACACGCACGATCGATTAATTAATATTTATTATGATATATAACCTATAGGTATATATTACATATCTAATCGATAAAACAGCTTCAATAGCCCAACGGTTAAAGGTGAAGACTGAAACTGAAAGGTCGCAGGTTCAAATTCACCCGTTGCACGATTGTTGTATCCACTCCTAGCACAAGCTTTCGTCTTATTTGGAGGGAATAGGAGGATATTAGTCAACTTTAGCTTGGCTAATGTTCTTTAAAAAAAATTAATAAATGCAAGTTGTTATAAATATTTGAAAATTTAAAATTATCTGTCTTATAATAAAATCATTGTAGTGAAACTTTAGTTATCTATAACATAAATCAAGAGTAAACTACTAAATAGGCATTTTCAAGGCAAAGCGCTCTCCATTTTAATATATAATATCTTAGGCGTCATGCTCTAGTCTATATGATAGACTTAAAAATCATGCATTAGTAAGCTCTTCTAAATACAATACACTAATCTACACTCGAAAAGAATTATGGAACAAATAAACATCACGTGAAAGGAGATCCTCCGCGGTTCATACATTTTTGGGCTAAATCTGAAAGTGCCGGCCAAAAAAAAATTTTGCTGTATTTCGTTAGAACTTGTCCACCTAAACATTTTTTATTATGACACCGAAGCTGTAGAACCATTAACCTTGGTTTTATTTAAGTTTAAAAATCTGTATTTTCTCGAGTATATGAAGTGTTTCTAAGCCAATTTTTTTGCTTTTTTTGGAGTTTTGTTAAGTGCTACCTATTCTATCCTAACCACACACCCAAAAAATACCACACAAGCAATATCTATTGCATAATAATTGTGAAATAGACTGCATCTTGGCTGGTACCCCAGCCATCTCAGATGGTGATCGAGGCTGAAACCATCCCGGTCGTGCAAATTCCAGTCAGAATTTGCACGATCGGGTTGGTTTCAGAGGAACATGCCACATGCCAGAAACCTCGTGAGCCAGATCTAGATACTTCCGTTTTTCTCTGTCTCCACTCTCACGAGGTTTTCGTCATGTTCGATGGTGATATCCACTAAAACACCCTCGATTGTGCTCGATCCATCAGCACGATATCAGGCTTATTTGCTAGAATCGTACTACGGCACTCTCTCATTCAGGAGACCGTACTTCAGAGCAGGCTCTCGGTGAAGGATTTTGGCCGCTTGGTTGTACCTGTGGAGATACTCAGTGTTAGCAAAAAGCGTCCGTGCAACTTCCTCTCCTTCCGCATGGAGAGCGCATGCTCTCCCAGTCAGAGGTGCTTAGTACCACTGATATCTGCCATTCGGTTTCAGCCAAAGATAAGGGAGTAAGTCCTTTACCACATTCTATGACGTCTCTATGCATTGGGCTCTCTCTCTTCGTCTCAAAGTAGGTACTGAGGTTGTACATCTCCCAATTATGCATGGTTTTGACGCTTAATACGCATTGACCTTTTCAGGGTCGAACAGACGATTTCTTTGCAGCCTGGATTGACAGCCCGTCTCATAACAGATGATTTCGGATGGTGCATGCGTATATAGAGAGTCATAGTCATGTGGATTTCTCTGTCCAGGACAACTAATTCAGTCTGAGTCCATCCGAGTACGCCAAAGGTGTACATGAGAACAGGCATGACCCAACAGTTATAAGCCCGGACCTAATTGACACCTGACAAATAACTTTTACAGACTTTTACCAGGCGTCCAACAAAGACGTTGCAAACTGATTGTTTCATGTCCGTCTTCTTTACCCCTACGGACTATGACATACCCAGATACCGGTATGACTCAGACTTCAGAGAGGGTTCTGATGCTTGTCAGCTTGAGATTGATCTCGGCCCAATGAGTAACCTGTCCCCTCTCCACATGTAGGACCGCACACTTATCTAGTCCAAGTTCCATCTTGATGGAATTACTGAAGTCGGTGGTGATGTTCAGCAACTCCCTCAGGCGGGTGTAATTAGGTGCTAGCAGCTTGAGGTCATCCATGTGAGGCACTTTTGCCCCTACTCTCCGAAACTGTAAGCCCGTCCCTAATCTCTTCAGCAATGAGCTGAGCGGGTTCAGAGACACAAAACCATAGTGGACTCAGACAATCGCCCTGGAAGATACCCCGCCTTATCCTTATCCGATCATCGGAAGCTGCCAACCGCTCATCATGAAGACCAAGGATCGTGTTCCATTGCCCCATACATTCTCCGAGAAAGCCTCGAACTGTCCTATCGACTTTGTACAGCTAAAGGACCCTCAAGAGCCATGAATGGGGCACCGAGTCGAATGCCTTCTTATTGTCAATCCAGACTGTGGAAAAATTCCGGCGACTTAGTTTAACCAGTTCGCCCAGGCTCATCGGATGTCAATGTCTTATAGATGGTAGTAAGATATGTGATGGGGCGGTACTTAGTCGGGTCAGCGGCATCGGTGGACTTTGGAGCTAAATGAGTGAAAGACAAAAGACTCGGAGTGCCCTTTACTCGAGAGCTTCTTGGACTTATTGGGCCAGATAGCATAGCAGAACGAAAAACCCTTCAGCCAGTAATGATGCAATCCATCGGATACCGGAATTTTCCAGTTCGCGGCCCGGCGCACCGCACCAGGTGCATCCTCCGGAGAGATGGCGACTGGGTTCATTAGCTCTATTGAGGCACATGCTTTCTCTACCGCCGCAATTCAAGAGCCCTCCTCAACCATCCAGCCATCCATCTCTCTTGACCACACACTTCGCCAAAAGGCGATGAGGTCAGCCGAGCTCGGCTGCTGAGATGTAGAACAGACTGCTGGGCACTCCAGTTTTTTATTATTATTATTAGAAACACTTCATATACTCGAGAAAATACAGATTTTTAAACTTAAATAAAACCAAGGTTAATGGTTCTACAGCTTCGGTGTCATAATAAAAAATGTTTAGGTGGACAAGTTCTAACGAAATACAGCAAAATTTTTTTTTGGCCGGCACTTTCAGATTTAGCCCAAAATGGATGATGTCCTTTCATAGTAGTTAGTATTAGCACCGGTTCATAAAAGTCATACGCGTACGTTGTACCGATCGTAGATCGAAATACGGCCTTGACACTTGAAAATTCAGTTTGAAAGCTTTAAAGATCGACGTTAGTCACAGGCGATCGCGATTTTATTTAACCTTGGGAAGATTTGTTGTAAAAGATAACTTTAGTGATAACGCCGCCCTTGCCTTGCTTGCGCCTTCTGTCTTGTCTCTATGTAGTATGTCTTAGTGCAATAAAGTTTTCTATTACTACTACAAAAAATTGTTACATCCAAAAATACCTAAGAAAATGAATTCGGCACGACATTCCGAACCAGTGGTAGATTCATTTGACGATTCGAAAGCACTTTGTAAAAGTTTATTTGAATAAACAACTATTCTATTGTATTCACATCGCAACAAATTAACCCTTTCTTATGAACAAAGCAATATTAAGATGTTTTATTTTAATAGGATGTTAACATGTTGACATTTCTTGCCAACTCTACAAATTACCTGCACTAATTATTTTACAAATTATTGATCACGAAATAGTATCTTAACTAATATTATATTATGTGAAAGTTTGTTTGTTTGTAAGTTTATTTTCTTGTCTTCCAATTACGATCTAATAGGGCTACGGATAGACTTTAGTTTTTGCATGAGTAGGATAGTTGAGGATCTGAAGAGAAACAAAGGCTTCTTTCTCATCCCGGAAAAATGAAATCCTCACAGGAATTGTGAAAACTAACTCCATGCGGACGAAGTCGGAATTTCTTTATTTTATTCTTGTGCCGGATTTATCTCTGGTTTAGATTTGCATGTCACTAATACAATCTGAATAATTTACAAGTATCTATCTCGATCGGTCTTTACTTGGATTCTAATGATTAATTATTTATATAGAGTAGGTATTATGCAAACCGCCGTTAGCTCATGACTCAAACTCGACATATTATTAATCTTGAGTACACTTGCAGCATCCATAATAACGGTGTAATACTTTACTACTCGTGTTCAAATAATTATGTAACTTATTTGAGCTATTGACTAATTGGCCTGATTCGCTCTTATGTTGAAAACATTACATGGAAAAAACAAAGATATATCATTACACGTGACTTCGTTTATTTGCCTAGTGTTCGTTTTCATAATCATCACCTAAGTAGGAGTCTCTTTAGGTAAGTAGCGCCTAAACACCTAATTTCCAAATTGCCCCCGCTGGCAATCGAACCCGAGACCTCCCAGTAATAAGACCACAGCGCTCACTACTGCGCTAGGGAGTTCGTCAAAAAAACAAAAAAGTGTTGTCGAAAAAAAATCGTGGTTTAGAAAGAATCAAACTGGAAGATACATAAAAGTAATAGGTTATTCAGAATCATTAAGTGCTCTTGAACAACTAAACCAAAATTCATACATTGTATTTGTCCACAGAGAGCAGTATGGAGGAATCAAGCCGCCAGTACTTCGATCGGAGCTCGACTTTGACCCTGGCTCCAAGTATCACATACCCGCCAACATCCCCTATATAAGGTAGGTCCTAATATAATATACTACGTAACTGTGACAGTTCAACGACCCCAAGTGGGTTTTACCCGAAAGGCTATTCTCTATTTCAGAGGCTATCGAAGCTTTAATGCTTTTTTTTGACATGAGATACGGGTTTGATAGTTCTCAGTTAGGAACTTTTCATTGTTTTCCAAGGCTCAAATTCGAAAAGTCATAAATAGAGAAGATTACGGCAGCTGATCGTAGCTTCCTTAGGGGGGGGGGGGGAGTAAGGTATTAAAATTTATTTTTTTCTTTCTACTTTTATTTAGTTCTACTAGAAAAAAACCTAACCATTGATCGTGAAAGTGCACTAAATTTTATATTTTATACTAACAATGGTATTTTTTTAAGTATATCATAGGTTGGCCTACAAGAAATAAATAATTTTGAATTTTTTATTTTGTAACTTCCTCTTCTTCACTTAGGTACAAACCTACTAACTAAGTTCGTAAAATTATCTGCCTATTTATATTTTATCAGTGTACAGAGGAAGTAAGAAGACCACACAGTCACTGTGTCAATAAATACTTACATAAGCCATATACCTACATACATAATAATATGGTTCAATCCAAAAGAAAAGATCGGTTACTGAACATACTAAGCTTGCATCAGACGCAAGCTTAATATATAAAAAAAGCTTAATAAAAAAAAATCGTCGTCGTTTCCGAATTGAACAATGTCCACTGGGCATAAATCTTTTTAAAAATTTGTCATTGGACAAGATTTTGTTCCGCTTGTATTCCTGCTGAATAAATAAAGTTCATGAAAAAAAAAAGGTTTTTGAAAAAAAAAAAGTTCTTTCTAAAAATGCATAGTTTTTGGGTGTTTCGAGGTAAGTCGTAATGCGACAGTTATGTAGACTACATTCACTTAAGACACGGTTACTTTGTTTTCCGAGTCACACACCTCAATAGAGATTTCGTAACAATTATGGTCCATTAAGACACGTCATGTAATCCTACGTATATAGTGGTACAAACCTGCTTATTGAGAGAGTTTCTAATTCCTTTGTTTTTATGCTATAGCCGTAAAAACCGAGACTTCAATTTAAATGCAACGATTAAGGTGTCCATGTCTCAAAAATTACGCAAAGTTGACTAACACAACTGCGCTGTAGAAGTGATCCGAAGTAATTATTGCCTTTTGCAACCAATCATAATGCTCTCATACTGAACGATTTCGTTATTTTTTACTCACATTCTTCTTTTTCTTGTCCTTGCCTTGTCTTACGAGGTGTAGGGCCGGCATAGCGCGCCTTTTTCCTTCACTCGCTTCCGTCATTCGTCAACTCAGTATCCATCACTCAGTAGTCATCCATCTTTTCGTTAGTCTAGTCTTCCTCTATTCTTTAGTCCTTCAACATGCATATTCAACATTCTTCTAGTTTTATTTTTCTTGCACATAAAAACAATGCAAAAGTTTTAAAAACGCTATAAAGTTTTGGTGTAACTTTTTTTTTTTACCGACACTTTAACAACGACTTATTTGAGTTTTATATGTCAGTGAGTAGTCATACGGACACTAAAAATTCTACAGGATTATTAGCAATTATATGTATGTATAAATATTTGCACAAGATATCAGGGCATCAGAGAAAAAAAAGCGTCTTGGCAATTTCGACATTAGTTTGCACTGATTTTATAATAAGAACGAAATACGTTCAATATTTTGCAATCTACTTTTTCCGTGCTATTGATTCCTGTCTACTTAATATAGTTTATTACGGACGTAATTCCTGTTTAAGTGCTTCCAACGTTGGATTAATAGCAACCTTTATGAAGCGTTACGTAAACGCTTATGTAATTTCTGGTGGTTGGATAAATAACAACTTTGCAATTTACACCTATGATTATGCATTACAATGGACCTGCCAATTTATTTTATATGTTAATGCTAATTAATATCTGAGTATGCGATACATACAAGTATTTTAATTAAAAACTATACTTATAGATCTTTTAAAAGTAGGGCTGTAATGTTTTTATAGCCTCAAAGGTAGGTTTGAAACAGTAATAAAAATTTTCAAAGAAACATTTCGAGATTGTTTATTATAATACTTTCGGTAGTATATTTACATATCCAGTCATGTGTTAAAATTAAAATAAAATAATAATTAAGTACTTAATAAATTTTCTAAACACAAATCAACATTTAAAGCTATCTACAAAAAAAAACAAAGAGATCAGTCCTTAATGATGGAAGTCGCCGCTGTCTTCGGAGCCATCAAGGTGACCTCCGCCGTAACCTCCTCCGTAGCTGCTGCCTCCATAACTGCTTCCTCCGTCTCCGTAGCTGCTTCCTCCGTAGCTGCTTCCTCCATAGCTGCTTCCTCCATAGCTACTACCTCCGTGGCCTCCCTCCAGACTTTCACCTCCGTGGTTCTCTAAGTGAACGATGTGAGGAACTGGGATCTTGACTGGATAAGGCACGTGTTTTTCTACTTTGTAAGGTACGTGCTTCTCGATGTGTACAGGGTAAGGCCTGTCTACTGGGATGTGCACGGGGATAGGAACCTTCTTCTCCACTTTGTATGGAATGACCTTCTCCACGGGATAAGGCGCAGGCACTGGTACCTTGACGGGGTAGGGCACTGGTTTCTCCACATGAACTGGCACTGGGTTATCAACATGCACCTTCACGGGGTAGGGCACAGGCTTCTCTACTGGGTAAGGCACTGGCTTCTCAACTGGCACGGGGACTGGTTTCTCTACATGGACGGGCCTAGGGTGGTCCACTGGCACTTTGACAGGGTAGTGGATGGTCTTCTCTACCGGGTAAGGCACGTGTACCTTGACTGGAACCTTGACTGGGAAAAGTACTTTCTTTTCTACTGGGTACGGGTGAGGCACGTGTACTTTCACCGGCACTGGGATGTGCTTCTCCACTGGGTAAGGGACTTTCTCGTAGACCTTGACCGGGTAGGGCCTGTCGACGTGCACTTTGACCGGTACGGGTACATGTTTGGTCACTGGGTACGGCTGGGGGATGTACTCGGGCACTTTGATGGTTTCCTTGACCGGGAAGTGAACTGTTTTCACGACTGGATACGGTTGCGGTACGTGCACTTTCACTGGGTACGGGACGCGTTTCTCCACGGGGTACGGGATGTGTTTCTCTACCGGATACGGGACGGCTACTTTCTTGATCACAGTGATGGTTTTCTCGTGGTGCTCGTGGTGGTCGCCGCCGTAGCCCTCGCTCAGGCCTCCCTCGTAGCCACCGATGTCTCCACCACTGCTGTCGCCATATCCACCGCCGCCGTCTCCGTAGCCGCCGTCGCCGTAACCGCCATGGTCACCGTAGAACTCGGAGAGTCCTCGCTTGTCCTGTTTTTTGTTTGCTTCTACCGGTGCGGGTTCAGCCTTGGTGTCTTTTTCAGCCTTGTCCTCTGCCGTGGCCAGGCTTATAGCCACGGCCAGGATGAAGGAAGATCTCTGAAAACAAACAATTGTTACATGACCGATCGTTTCGTAACACAAATTACGACTGCATAGATAAAAATTTAAAAAATATACAGTCATATCGGATTGCGCAATATTTTATATTTTAAAGCATTCTCTTTGACTTAATTCTCTCGTGATTGAGAAATCGTTTCGATTTTATACATTCATGATTGTTCTCTAAGAAAAAGTTGCATATTATTTTAATTGGAGATGAAATTACATGTATGCAAATTTTTTAATTGATTTTGTTTTTGTTATTATTTTGTTTGTTATTACTAACCAATAGCCTCATGTCGCTGGTTTGGTGATCAGCGAAGGCTGTGAAGGAGTGTGCCGTGAGAGCCGGGCCCCGTGGTTTTATACTGGGAGTAAGTTGTTTCGTCGATCACTGAGGCAAATACTTTCACTCATACAACCACACTACGCACTCCTACATGTGTGTGTAAATCGTTACATTTTTTTTTCATCTAAGATGGTCAAATTATTTTGGTACGTTAATTACATTGCTTAATTTCTTTTGTTTTTATTTGTTTAGCTTTGTATTTAGGATGGTAGTGTGATTATTGAAATATTAAATAAATACGTAAAGAAAAATGATCTAATAATAATCTAAATACAAAATCACGGTCGAAATAATCAAGTAAACAGACAACCTAACTTGAAGCAATTTTACATAGATCCTTCCTTAAAACTAACCTAAAAATTAATCAGATGATAAATCTTGCTTGCCAACTTCAATGTATATTATAACACAAACCGTTAAAACAAATAATATTGTTATCATAGTACGAATTTTATGATGTAGACACTTCAAATGCCTAGTAAACAAAAACCATAAGCCTATAATTCTATGAGTCATAAACATACAATCATTTTTATCGACCATCAATCTGTCAACATCAGGTATTACGATGCCACTTTTTGTACTCAGACATTATGATAATGTCTTATAAATGAAATGCCCACTTATGTCCGATACATTGGATATAAGTCAACATATAGCAAAAAATGCCAAGATTATATTGTAAATAGATACGTTAGATAGAAACATCGATTTCGTTATCAAATAGAGAATACACTTACCTACTAGTCTTTACTTGCGACTTCGTTTTTAAAAAACCTCTGTTTTTCCGTGATAAAAGGTAGTCTATGTCACTCAAGAATAATCGTGCACCCATCATATCAATCCGTTAAATAAATAATAAGTTGCTTGTTGCTCTATGACTGAAGAACAAACCAACAAACAAACACACTTTCGCATTGATAAATTTATTAAGGAAGTAAGGAAGTTGTCGATGATTCACTTATGTTTATCTTAAACCGCTACACGTGGTAGTATTTTAATGGAGTTGTTAAATCACTAGAGCAGCAATTCCCAGAAAATGAAAACTGTACAAAATAAATTGTACAATGCATACGTTACATTAAATAATAAATATTAACACAACAAGAAAAAAATACAAAGAAGAATCCTATTAATATTATAAATGCGAAAGTTTGGATGTATGTTTGTTACTCAGTCACTCACACTACACCTGAACTGATTTGGCTGAAAGACACATAGATAGATTATAGACTGGAATAGGCAACTTTTTATCTCGGAAAATAAGAGAGTTCGCGCGAGATTTTTTTATAAAAAAAACTCGCGGGAACTCTCTTATTTATTATAATAAATGTTTAATAAGTAGGTAGGTCCCAACCATGACAGCTTTGACCGATTCAATATCATATTTGGGTCAAAGCTTGTATTTAAAAAAAAAGTGCTGCTCAAAGTTTTAAGACTGCATATTTTCACAATTAAAATATTTAGGGATCCGTGGGGATTCTTGCGTACGTCATCAAAATAGACTACACCTGATGAAAAAAATATAATTGAAACTGTGTACAAATGACCCTGTCAGTATACGCGTGCGCTTGAATAAATTAATTTAAAGTACATTCTCGCTCGTAGACTACGCATGATGGAATTTTTTTAATATTTTAAAAAGTTCTTCAATCATAATTTTAATTAGGTATATTATATAATATTTGCCATTAACTCGCTGAGGCGGTCACGCTAAAATACTATAAAATTTACATAAAATTCAAAGACGCTTGCAAATAGAATGAGTGGAGTCAGGCTGAGATACATCCCAGTGACAGACAGACATACAGACGGACGGACGGACGGACGGAGCGGCAGCTTAATAATAGGGTTCCGTTGTCACCCTTTGGATACGGAACCCCAAAAAGCACCACTAAGAAAATTTCAGGCAACACTCGTGCTATTAATGTTAATGAAAAGTGTTCAGTATATTGAGGCTGTTAGATAGTCATTGACCAAACGTTTTATTACAAATTCAAAATCACGAATAAATTAAATGTGTTTATATGTTAAAATTGACCTTTTTATATATGTTTTGGAAGAATCATTCAACAAATTGACTTCTAAAATGTTTTGTTATGTCATTGATTAGCATAAGATTAACATTTAGATTAACATAAACTGCCTACTAGAAAAATCGGAAGTAAATGTTAAAAATATGATAAGTATAGGCTATCAATCAGTAGACACTACACTAACTCATAAGGTATTGTTTCCCTGGTGTAATGCTCGGTGGCAGCCACGTAACTATACGTTGATTACTTGAACTTCATCAATTTAGAATAGAGGTAGGTAATTACTTGGTAATATGAGTGTAAATCATTTAAAAACAGCTCGCCCACAAACTCTTACTGGAGTAACTTAGTTCTAAGTAGAATACGCTACTTTTGTAGCGTATTTCCAACTCGATGCATCACTAGACTTGGCAGATTGCTGCGCCTGCCAAATGACTGTTGTCAAAGTGTTGATATTTATTAATTACTAACTGATGCCCGCGACTTCGTTCGCGTGGATTGAGGTTTTTTAATTTCCGCGGGAACTCACGTATTTTGTGGGATAAAAAGCCTATGTGTTATTCTAGACTATAAGCTATTTCTGTGATAAAGACAAATCGGTTCAGTCGCTGCAGCGTAGATTCATTGACGATTCAAAAGAACTTGTAAAAGTTCATTTGAATAAAAAATATTTATATTCTATTCTATTCTATTCTATTGAGTAACAAACATCCATCCATCCAAAAATCCATCCATCCATACATACATACATGCAAACTTTCGCATTTATAATATTACTTAGTAGGATTTTCGAAAATGCACTCGCACGAAGCGCTTTACACACACTCATGCAATAAGTGTACATTATATATGACGGCCACTTTGAATCTTATTTTTACAAATAAGAATCGATTATATGAATCGAATACGAATGAGTGCAAAAAGCGACCTAACTGTAACTATAAAGGGGTTAAGAAATACCTTTTAATAATTAAAAAACTTTTCGATGTAATGATTCGTTAAGACAAGTGGCTTGAAAGTGACATAAACTCCAAGCATCGAGGTTTTGAAATAAAATATGGTAATACAAGTTTGGTTACAGGTCACCGCCCACTAGTGAGTGAGTAGGTATATCATTACTAGATGCATGTCGTGTGCAATTAATAGTTGATGTAGTTGGTGACTCGCGAGAAGCGTGCGAGAAGTACCTAGGTATGTTCAGCACGTTATTTATAAAATTATATTTTAAAATCCCGGAAAATGAGAGAGTTCCCGCGCTAACTAAAAGGCCTTATCCACGCGAATGAAGTCGCGGGTGTCATCTAGTATCATCATAATGTTAAAAAATTCTTAAGACAACCATATACCTATTTTATAAAATAAACTTAAATCTTAATTAATTAATTACTTCTAAAATTAAAACTAATACCACATCGGTGTCACTCAAAATGCACTAATACCCAAAATGCTGGCAGAATTGAACCTTTGGATGGTCAAACTAATTCTATAGCTAAGGTAGCTGCTAGTTCTTGTATCCTCTCAATGAGCTTTTTCAAATGCTCTTATCAAAGAGCCATACAGCCCCACCTTAAAAAGCACAAAATATATGAAGCCACACGGTCTCCACCTCAAGAACCACAAATATGAAGCCATATGGTGTCCATCTCAACAAGCTCTTTAATATGAAACCACACGGTCCCCACCTCAAAAAGCACAAATATGAGACCATTCAGTCTCCACCTCGAAAAGCACAAATGTGAAGCTACCATAAAGGTTTTCATACTTGCGTCTCTTGGCCTGTTCGACGTTCAAAGCCTTTGGGCCCGTCTCATAAAGGTTGCCTATATGTGGGACGGCAGTTGGGGTGACTGCACAGGTGATATCCCAGTCGAACGACGTTCCTAAACTCATGGAGCGATATAGTAATCCCTACGTATAACTTATTTATTTTTTACTTTAAGTGTTATAAAGTGTGAAGATTTAAATTCTTTCTAAGGTAGAGTTCTATTTGATACAGCAAAATTTAAATTTTTGCAGTTAGTTGTTAGTGTCAAAAATTATATAAGCGATTGAACAATAGTCATTGTCCGTAAGTCTCAGGTTAGTCTACACGTGATAAATAAAACTTATTTTAAAAATGATCACTAAATCGAAGATTTCAGCGTAAGAGTAATTGTAATTTTAATAAAAAAACAAATAATGATAAAATAAATTATCACATTAGAATATCAACTTAGTTCAAGCCTTTGGCATACTTATAGGAAGTAAGTAGTTTTGACGATTGATAGTGTGGTTTAGGCAATCTATGCGAGCGGTGAGTCAGAGATTAGAATCTTAAGTCGTTATCGAGATTCTAGTTGCGTTTGATCTACTTTGGCTGTTACTTTTGTTTCTTAACCAAATTGTTTTATTAGAATAAACGTAAGTGCTTTATTTGAATAAGATTAGGTAATCTCCTTTTTAAAAACAAAGAATTACTTCATCAAAGAGATTCTGAATAACAATAAAAATGGTATAAGAAACAGCTATAATAAAGGAAAATCATATAAAGGGATAGCAAATATGGGAAACTATTATTAAATTAGTTGATCCCGCGAGTTCGTTTGTCTCAATTGAGGTTTTTAATTCCCGCGAGAATTTTCCGGGAAAAAGTAGTCTATGTGTTATTCCAGACTATGATCTATAACCGTGCCAAATTTCAGCCAAATCGGTTCAGTCGTTGCGGCGTGATTGAATAACAAACTCATCCATCAATACATCCTTTTCAATAAAAAAAATCCAATTAATTAATACGATTTAGCGCATTGCAAGTTCTATTTAAGCGTTTAAATATCTCACTAAAGGTATCTGACAATGATCTAAGATGAAACTCCCACTAAAAGAGGTTATGGGGTAAAAAGTAAACCTCCTTTACCCTATAACCTCTTTCAATTTGAGTTTTAAGTGGTGAAGTTTATTTCCACGATATGGATAGATCTAAGATATTTCATAGTAGATATATCATTCATTATATCCTATCATTATTTTTACACACAATTGTTGATATGTGATGACACTATTGTTTTAGTTACGTTCGAGCGTCATTATATTTGATTTTATTTTATAACACAAATTGAGTGTTTCTTAAACAACAACAAAGAATACGTATTTTGTTTTTTGTGTTGATATATCCTATTTTTCCATGTCAACAGGCTTATTGAACAAACTCTAAGCGTTATACTGCTTGATAGAGTAGTAAATGAGTTCTTTTTTCTGACTTAAGGTGGGAAAATGCTAAGAAAAAACTCTAATGGGATTCCGCGCTCGGAAAATCTCTTTATCACTTCATCTGTGCAAATTAGTACGTCACTCATTCAATGTTCTTTTGCCTGCGATTTTGTCGACGTGGAGTTAGGTTTTGAAAAGGCTTTTTTCCGAGATAAAATGTAATCTGTATCACTCTACCGATTGTCAATAAAGAATCACAGTAAGTCGTTGCTACGTTGCTGTGTGATTGAAGACCAAGCCAACATACAAACAAACCAACAAGTAGGTAAACATAAGATAAGATAAGCCTTTAATGACAATTTTTTTTTTTCTTTACAATTTTTGAACTTATATCTCATATATTTGCAGTATTTTTTTTAGCTTTATAAAGATACCAGTAACTAATTAATTGACTTGCTTTCTAGCATAGGCCTCCCCCATGCTTCTCGTTTTTGGATTTTTCGCTTCCACAGTATTCCTGCTGTTGCCCTCAAATCATCTTCTCACCTTCGGAATAGTCCACCCCTTCTTCTCTTTCCCTCTCTTGGATACCATTCTGTAACATTTTTGTTACCATTCTGTAACAAAAATGTTACAATGAGACATACTTTCCCATTTATAATATCATGTAGTAGGAACTAGGAGGATTAAGCTCTGGAGTGGCCATAGGATGCGTACCCCTCTGTAAGTTTTTATTTGACGGGTATGCCCAGCGGTCATACCCGTTATATAAAACTGTTTGACTCGCGTCACGCGCCTGTCAACAACGTATGGTTAGCGGAGGATGAGCTCCGGTATAATATGCCGACTATGAGTGATTTTCCTTCTAAAAAAAATACCAAAAATATCCAGTTTATGAAAGGATAACATTACTTTTCTCCTGATATATTCTTTTATCCAATTAATGCACTATTTAAGGAGAAAACTTAAAAATACTGTTGATCCGAAAATGTTGCTACGGAATCGTACAAGAAATAATTTCGGGAAATTTTAAAAAATTAACCAATCTACTTATTACTCGATTGGAGCCCTTTATCATGAACTGCATAATGATTTGATTACATACAATTAAAATTACGATCGAATAGGAAAGGTTGGGGGTTTATGTTTATATTAATTTATAAACTTTAGGCAAACAATTTAATCGGTTATTTTGAAAAGGACGAGTCACACATTTCGTCAAAACTGAGTTAAGTAGAATATTCGTTAACATTTTATAATATTTTCTTGTCGTGTGACTGAGATTTTGTTGGTCTTGCATAGTAAAAATATATCATTATCTGTAGTAAACTCTTACTAGTAAACTGAGCTACTATTGTAGCTATGTCACTATAACTACTTTTTAACATTTTAAAATTTAATAGAAATCCGACCAAAATCAGACCAAGTTATTTATACCTTTGCCTTAATCCTTACCAAAATAAATGTTTTTTCAAGCAAGGCTGTTTAAATACCTGCAAATTACTTTTTAGTTTATTAAAATCGGGCATTCCATTCGAAAGATATTACGAGTTCATTGATGTAATTTATTCTGTTATCATTTTGTTTTCAATCATCAAGTCCCATACCCAAAGGGAGCCAGCGATACACTATTGCTAAATATATTATTATTTAGGTAAGTATGTCCTGCATTTACTGTGCGTTTATGCCAAAATGTTTAAAAAATAAATATCCACCCTTGCGAAGCCGGGACGGGCCGCTAGTATAATATAAGTAACCGATATAATTGCATGCGCAAAAACCATTACAAACATACACAGATTTGTGATTAAAAAGCCTTATTAATATTCAATCGCCACAATTAAATGCCCTCGTGCCACCTCGGCTTATGAAAAATTAAATTGTAATAGGTATTGTACCCATTCATAAAGTTGGATAAGCTTATCATTAACAGTATTTTTAAGGTAGTTTTTTGTTCAAAAATGAGGATTTTATTTTAAAGAAGTTGGTCACACTGCAAGAAAATTAGGGCTGGAAGCAGAAATTATATCGATATTGATATTTTCGGTGTGTATGGTATAGGTACATCATGTATTTTTTAATTTTCTTATAGAACCAGTTAGTGTTCCAACAAATGTCTACTATCCATTGATAAAACATGGATAAAAGTTTAAAAACTATAAACTCGACTACAAAATTGTATGTGGCATTTCTTAAATTTATTTATTTACTAACTGATTTCCGTGACTTCGTCCGCGTGGCGTAGTTTAGAGTAACTTGCTACTATCCGCGAGAAGGTATGTCCTCTATCTCCGATAATATTTATTAGATCTTCACCAAAATTGAATAAAATAGTATTTTTCAAAAACTTTCATCCCCTATCGCGGATGAACCTTATTGTTTATTAGGATAAAAAGTATCCTATATATTAGATTCAGAACATTCGATTTAGATTTATATTCTCATTTTATACAATTCATTAAAAACTTTTTAAGTCTTAGCCAGACCAACGAACAGTAATTGATTGCTAAATTGATTTAACAATATTTTAATTTATACTATAAGTTGAACTTCATTCATTCATTAATTCATTTAGAACTTATCGAAAGTCGATAATCGATAGTGTCGCAGCCCAAAATTGCTTACATAAATGACATGATTGTTTCGTGTAAGGATAGAACGTCCCTGTGTGTGAATTTGGTTGTGTGCGTATACTTTAAGGTTGTGTTTGGTAGTTTTGTCGTGTGCGTGCATAGCGACGTGATTGAAAAATGCACCTGTAGTAAGAAATTGTTTATGTGTGCTACCTCGCCCCGCACCGTAATTGACAGATTTTTTTGCAAAGAAATTAGACGTCAAGGCGTCTCCATCTAAAACACAAAATTTTTTTTCCTCCGAGAGTAGGAATGTTACAGAGTAGTAGAATTCTGCCTGCAATTCTGAATTCTGAAATAATTCAAATTTTTCTCTGGAATTCATCGGATTATTAATTAGTGTCTACTATCGATCGTCAGCAATACCTCTCTTACAAATGTATGCCGATTTCTTATATTCGAAGCAATAGGAACATTGCTCAAGAACAACAAACTGTCCACTGTGTCTCAAAGACAATTTCCTAATGACTATTGCGTTCGTTATGTTTATGACCATAAATTGCGTGGAACAAAATACTATGATACTAATCGCTTATAACATATTGCCTAATATTTTAAAAGTTTCCGATTTCAATTATTGAACGCTTTCTTTGCCCTTGCATAGATTTTTCGACCTCTTTTCTGATACATGAACGGCTTAGGGTTGTAGCTCACTTACACATTACAGAGCATGGTAAAAAACGCGCATTCAAATATATTGGATTTAAGGTCTTGTCTCATTAAAATAAAAAAAATATTTGAGTGTGAAAGTAGTAGTTCACTCTCACTCTATTGGCTAAAATTCAATAGTCCAGCAAAAATTTCATTTTTTTTAATTCAAGCTGAAGTTGACTAATATTTTCCTCTGCCATCTAAATAAGCGAAAAGCTTGTAGGTACGACAATAATCCCGAGCCGATCCTGCTCGGAGAGGTAGACGCCGGGGCGGTGATGACCACCACCCCAATGTGTCGGTCCAATAGTCCAGTCTGTAGGGACCTTGGGGTCATAAGCGGCTGGTATTGGGGCTCCAGTCGTTCATTTGTCCATCCTGCACATGACCCTGGGAAGCTGTATCTTTAGAGACGAGCCCAATGGGCGTCGCGCCTGGAAGGCTCCGGTTGTGTTCTTAGGAGATCTCGGAGCCTTTCATTATGCGCTGAGGGTGGCTATAGATGGGGTTTTAGTGGGTAAAATCCCCACATAACCCGGGACCCTACCCCACGTTTCGGGTATCTTTAAAGAAGATTTCCCCCTCGTTAAAAAAAAAAAAAAAGGTACGACAATAATGTAACGGGTGGGTTTCGGACCTTCAACTCTACAGTATTCAGTCCGCAACTTTAACCATTAGGCTATTAAGGATAATTCATCCAATCGCAACAATTGAGATAGTAGTAAATTGTTAATGAAAATTTTTACGCAAAGGGGGAAGCTGAAAGGTCAGAGCTCACTACACGTCACTGCTTCCGCACGGTAAATGCACATACAAATATGAGCTTAAGATCGTGCACTTTACAGTAATAATATAAAATAGCAAACTGCGCGTGGCCTTTAAACTTCCTTTACTACTACTCTGATCATCTTATTTGTTACAAGCTCCTCTCTATTTATAATCAACCCTATTTAACCCTTTAGGGGATAAAATTGCCACAAAAACTGTGAAACATTTGTGTATGTATTCTTTATTTTTAATTGAAAGCCAAAATACCAAGTTTCACCGATATAACTTGTTAAATGACGGACTTTCATACAAATTTTTACCCCCTATTTAATCCTCTTAGGAAGGAAATTTCAAAAACTCCTTCCTTAGTGAGTGCATACGTCATAAAAGAAACCTACTGTCAAAATTCCAAGTTTCTGACTCCAGTGGTTTGGGCTGTGCGTTAATAGATCAGTCAGTCAGTCAACTATTTTCAACACAAGTCTTTTTATAAGTATAGATTTCTTTTTTAATACAAAAACTTTCAAAGCCTCAAAACCGGTAAAATGATATTCGGCGATAGTGAAATTGGCACTGAAGGTGTAAGAATGAAAAAGTAAGCCTAACGATAGAATAAATAGAATAGAAATGGATACAGGCGGCGCAAGACCGAGCCTTGTGGAGGTCCATGCAAGAGACCTATGTCCAGCAGTGGACTTCTATCGGTTGATAAAGAAGAAGAAGAAGAACGATAGAATATGCAAAAAAGTCGATATTTTGTAAAACTCAACTTGTTCACTCTAATCTTATAACTATAGTCTTCCAGACGGAAATTAACAATTACCCGACTTGTAAAATGTTAAACAATACGCTTAGGTAACCCAATTACGTGCTTTGTTATGCATTATAAATCTAATCTTAGTTTACGTATTGCAACCGTTGTCTGTATGGGCTTTGTTTTAATTAAAACATTATAATATATTATGCCGTATCTACTGTTTAATTAATTATTTTTGACCGACTTCTAAAAAAGAATGAGGTTCTCAATTCGGCGCGTGATTTTTTAACCAACTTCCAAAAAGGGGGGAGGTTCTCAATTCGTCTGAATCTTTTTGTTTAAATTTTTTTTGTATGTTCCCCGATTACTCGAAGACGCCTGGATCGATTTGGAAAATTCTTTTTTCACCTCTCTAGCTCAAAAGGGGCGCCTTTGCTGCCCAAAACCAGTGAGCAAAAGTCGTTTTTGCTCACTCAGTGAGAAAAAGTGTTTTGAATATAGAACGCATTGGATTGGCGTTTCTTCAACTCATCGTCTCAAGAAACGTTCAGAAATTTTGTATCTAATATTGCATACCCCATACATTTTATTTCGAGAAAATTTTTTAACTCTCTATTTTATTATTTAAACTACTTATTAACTTTTTTTAAATGTGTTTTAGACTTTATAATTCTGTAACACAACATGAAACATAAAAGAAAATTAAAATTAATTAATTAATATATTTTATTTTATGAATGACACAATTCCGAACGCAGACAAAAGAGTAATATAAAATGGCGGCAAACAAAAAAATAATTAACTCTATTCTATATCTTAATTAGGTACTAATTTCTTAGAAGTTATTTGTTGTAAGAATTTTAAAATAACAAAATGAGTGAATCTACTTATAATTCAGAATTAAAAGAATTAGTGTCTAACGCGAATTAAACTTTCTTCCGGAATAGTCTCGTGAAAAATACTTGAAAGCCTATGAATTATTTAATGATTGGAGACTTTCTAAGGCTGCGAAGTCCTATTCAGAGACTGTGATTTTATCATATTTCATGGAATTGTCTAAAACAAGGTAACCATCTACATTATGGAGTATTTACTCCATGTTAAAAGCTATAATCAAATCGAAATGCGACGTTCACATTGAAACTTATCCTAAACTTATTGTATTTTTGAAAAGACAGTCGGAGGGGCACAAATCCAAAAAATCTAAAGTTTTCACCGCTCATGATATTGAAAAGTTTTTAAATAAATAAACCTAATTTTTAAAATTTTAAAATATCCTTTATGTTTTAATAAATATTTCTCTTATATCTTGTACTTTTTCGCTATTGAGGTGAAAAATTGTATGTATCACACGATAGCAAAGTTTTTGCTTCTTGTGCCTTTGAATCCCTCACTACTCTCAGGATTCTAACTTAGAATCACTCGCTACGCTCGTGATTCTATATTAGAATCCTTCGTTCGCTCGGGATTCAAACTAGGCACTCGCAACAAAAATGAACTTTGCTATCTTGTTGAACAAATAACTATTTGTTTGAAAGGGTATACTTTCCAGGTGGTTCTATTGTCATCAGAGCAGGATCTGATGATGGGATCCTGGAGCAATCGAGGGAACTCTTCAAATTTTATAGCCACAATTGATACATTTTGTAGTGGCGTTTGAAGTCGATTTTGTAAAAAGAATTTTTACGTTTATATTATTTTATCAATCAAGATCCATGCTTTAAGGTATAATAATTTTAATTGGTACAGACTACAGAGCAGTCGTTTCTCCCGCGTTTGCAGTATCGATGTACTTCCCAGTTTTTGTCGATAAAATTAGATACATCGAGGCTTTGTTTCCCTCGATTATTATCGATGTTTTCCCACAGTCTTCCTTCTTTAGTGATAATAGTTACTAATCGAAATTTAATTACATTTCTCGACTCTACATAGTAATATTGACCTAGATAACTAAAATTACTGCATAAAAAATATTTTTATTTTTATAGCTCCTCACGCAAATGGAGGGTTACTTATGTTTCTGAAACCTAAATGTTTGTTTGTACATGACTACGTCCTCGTACCTCCAAAATGGATAGATAAAAATATAAAACAATTATTCCTTACTTAATATTAATGCGAAAGTATGTTTCTTTGTTGGTTTGTCCTTCATTCACGCCGCAATAGATCGATGTGATTTTTGGCATGAGTATAGAGAAAGAGTATGGAGAGTGACATAAGCTACTTTTTATCCCGGAAAATCAAGGAGTTTTCACGGGATTATTAAAAATCAAATTCACGCAGACGAGGTCGCGAGAATCAAATGGTACTTAATATACATACATACACACACATCTTATAAAAGGAAAAGGTATCCGACTAACTAATCTATCAACGCACAGCTCAAACCACTATCGGATCGGGCTGAAAGGCATACAATTACAGATAGCCGTTATGACGTAGGCATCCGCTAAGAAAGGATTTTTGAAAATGCTATTTATTTAGGAAGTAAAACAGGGATTTGAAAAATTGAACTTACCATGAGCGAAGTATAAGTTAAATGATCGGGGTTAGTTAAATAAATTAATTTTTGTATTATTTTTTGATAGCCACTCATTAAATTATATCAATGCAACTTTGATACAGTGCAGCGAGCGGTGGTTTGCTCTTTGCTTAACTTAAAATGACGTAACTCTCGCGATAAGATATTAAAGCGGCCGCAATATTAATATTTGCATAATATTGTAAACCAGTTACAAGTACACTTAACACAAGGAAGAGTAAAACATAATTGATAGCACTTACAATTGAATAGAATAGAAAAGTTTTTCATTCAAATAGTAGATGATGCCCGCAACTTCGTTCACTTCATTAAGGTTTTTTATTCCCGCGGGAACTCTCTTATTTTCCGGGATAAAAAGTAGCCTATGTGTTATTCCAGACTACAATCTATCTTTGTGCCAAATTTCAGCCAAATCAGTTCAGTCGTTGCGACGCGATTGAATAACAAACATCCATCCATCCATACACACATACAAACTTTCGCATTTATAATATTAGCAGGATTTTTTTAACTCGATGACAAGATAGCACTAGACTGCGATTTCACCTGATGGTATGTGACGATGCAGTCTAAGGTGGTAGCAGGTTAACTTGGTAGTGTGTTGGCAGTGTACATTCAATCCCTACCTACCCCAAATCGGTTTCTACGCGTTATCGTGCCGGAACGCTAAATCGCTTGGCGGCACGACTGTGACGGTAGCAGGCTACCGGGAGGCTTTGGCCGTGATCGATACAGCTTTATTCTAGAGACAAACATAGGACGTCAAAGTAAAAATAAAAATATAGGTAAATAAAATTAATCTAATTTAAGCTGGCATCACATCACATCACATCACACTTCACACTAATATTATAAAGCCGAAAGTTTGTATGTGTGTGTGTGTGTGTGTGTGTGTGTGTGTGTGTGTGTGTGTGTGTGTGTGTGTGTGTGTGTGTGTGTGTGTGTGTGTGTGTGTTGTTACTCCTTCAAGCCACAACGAATGAACCGATTCGGCTGAAATTTTAAATGGAGATAGCTCATAACCAGGACTAAAACATAGGCTACATTTTATCCCGGAAAATTACAGAGTTCCCATGGGAATTGAAAAACCTTGATCCACGCGGACGAAGTCGCGGGCATCGTCTAGTATTATACAAATCCAACTATTATTAAATAACGTATAAGTTAATTAGGTACATCAGTATTTAGGACGCTCGATGAGATTGGATTTGATTGATGTGCCATAAGTATGTTAATATTTCCGGTTGCTGCGCAGTTACCGAGTTTTTATGATTGATTGTTATTGTACATTGTTTTACGCTTTACCTGCTTTGTTGTTGCTGGTTTAATTATATCGATTAGGAGCGGTCACGACTCAGTGGTGACTTCGGTCTCCTTTTCGGGTGTTCGGGGTTCGATCCGGTACGCATCTCTGAAATTTCAGAGTTAAGCCGAATTTTCACTGCGAAATTAGTGGCGTGAAATTGTTGTCATGAAACTAATTTCATACCACTAATTTCGCAGTGTAAATTCAGCTTTATGATATGCGTTTAAAGCAAAAAATATATCACATGCTTCAACAGTGAAGAAAACTATCACGAGGAAACCTGCATACTTGAAAGTTCTCCATAATGTTCTCACAGGTGTGTGGAGTCTGCCAATCTTCTTTTCTCTTCTCATTCTTCTCAATCTAGAGGAGACTTGTGTTCAGATTAAATGAACAAGTCTTCAAATCAAGAGTGAATAGGTATTGACAAGCGCGCTCTATCATAGGCTGCATCATCACTTACTATCAGATGTGAATGTGATCGCAGTCTATGTAAATATAATTTAAAAATATAGTGCATCGAAGGGTGTAGATAACTTTGGTTATATAGCCAGTGGTGGTCAGTTTCATACAGTCTCTTATCTAAACTGACACATCTACGAAATGCCGGCTTTTCCGCAAGGCATTGTGAAAAGGGTACCTTACACTATTTTTAGATACGTCAGATTAGTTTAGAGATTGCTGTAGTCCGATTATTAAAAGGCCGAAAAGTGAAAAAAAAAAACGAATTTTAAGTTAAGATCAAAAACGTGAGAAATCTCTCTGGGTCTGTAGGAAATCTACGATTACTGCTGTCTTTCGTCCGATTACTAGTAAAATGCTGAAAAATGAAGAAAAACATAAGCAAGCATATGCTGAGTGGAGTTCACATATATATTTTTGTATTTTGTCTAAAATACGTCTGTCTGTCTTTTACCGTGTCATGCGTGTGTCTCATATAAATACGTTTTCTTTTTTTCTTTCTTTCTTTCTAAAAAAAAGCCTAGATCAAAAACGTGGGAAGTGATGTCCGTAGGAAATCTACAGTTTAATCGTTTAGTAGAAGTTTGATGTAACATTTTTAAGGTTTGTATAATGTTTCATTAAGTTTACCGTACTTATTTAAGTATTGGAAAATTAAGAAAAAAAATGCAGGTAACCGTGCATATAGTCTCTGTATCTCAGTTAGTATATACTCGTATGTATAAGACAACTAATTTTGACTAAAACGAGTATTACTCTGTCCCCTCCAAATGAACGTAAAGCTTGTGTTAAGAATGGGTACGACAATATTGCAACGGAAGGGGATTTAGCCCTTGGGCTATTGAGATTATAAATGATAGAGTTACGAAACCTAGACAATAATAGATAGGGAAAAAGATCACCTTTCGCGTAACTCAAAGACCGTCTTTTTAGAAATCGGAAGGCAGATTGTGTACCAGGGAATTAGCACCATTATCTATTCTGTCACTTTCCGTACGACGTCTTCATCGTATTGGCGCCACTGCAGCGTTTTTTTATGCCTTTAACTAAAGGGCTGCATCTTCATTTACCATCAGGTGAGATTGCAGTCAAGCGCTAGTCTTTATATTTTTAAAAAAAAGGGCGCCCGCGTGTTCGTCCGCGTGGAATTAGGTTTTGGTATGGATTTTTGAAAAATTATGACACACGTACCTACTTCTTTATTAATTTTTAATCGAAAGGCAAAATACCGATTTTCATACATATAACTTGAAAAATGACGGACTTTCATACAAACTTTCATCCCCTATTTATCCCATGAAAAAAAAAACCTTGAAATACGTATTTCCTCATTTTTAATAGAAAGCCCAAATACCACTTGGCCAGTTTTATTGATATTTTTTATCCTTTTGTGAATTTGAACATGATTTGAACCCTCTCTTAAAGGATCTGACAAACACTCAGACAGACAAAATGTGCAAATTCACCCAAGTAGATTTGGAGACTTCACTTAGTTAATTAATAGTTAGCTATGTATCATATTTTAATTTTTAAATTATTCAGGTCGTTCCATGGTATAGTTTGCTTAATAGCAGACAATTTTAACTTATCTGTAGTTATTACACATAACACGTAATTACAATTAACGTTAGCAATTATTTAGTTATTCGAGTAAAACCAGTGCAATGTAAGAGGTTGAAAATGAATTCTAAACTAAGTAACTTGACAGATCAAAAAAAAATTATTTCTTTATTTGTATACCAATTTAAAATACTGATATAGATAAAAGAAACAAAATGAAAGAGGTGGACCTACCTACATAATACAAAAGGCGGCCTTATCGCTTGGTAGCAATCTCTGCAAGGTAACCTTTGGATTAAGAAAGTTTAGGAGATTGAACACTGATCATTGGATAAAATATAAACATACATTCGAATAAGTAAATGCTAACCACGAACTGGATCTCGCGTCTCTGATCTTTTTGACAATATTTTGTCAAGTAAAATTAAATAAGGAATATTTTTGAACGCAGTTAAAAAAATCTTTTCCTACACGATTTTCTATTGAAGTCGGTTTTTTGAAAATAATTTTTCAAATCAGATTATATACGATTATGTATTGATCTAGTAGACAAGTATTACTTTCCCTGCAAAATTTCAATGCAGGATTGATTAGTACACCAAAAAAATTTCGTTTATTTAGATTGATAAATAAAATTATTACAGGTAAACTAGGTACTTACTCTTATACATGTTAAGAAAAAAGATTGTAAGCTTTGGCCTTTTGGCAGTTTACAAAATAAACAATACTTACGTAATATTTGGAAGTATCATAGCCTAACTACTACTTTGAGTGTAACACTTTAATAGTAATACACAAGTAGACATATCGAGCGAGGCGCTCAGAGGCGCTGAAGGAATCAGAGCGCGACAGCGAATGCACACTCGATAATCTCTGTCGTAGTACTTTTGTAATACAGACACCCACAAAATCGCCATTCTACTCACACTCTAAGGAAGGATGAAGGCATCGTACGAATCTGCACCGCTACGTGGTCGAAATTCCACGATCTCGCATCAAGCGCTTTGCTTCCTCGTTCTTAATACGCACCGCAAAAATTTGGAATGCCCCTCCGGCTTCCCTTTTTCCAACTAACTATAATGTGGGTGACTTTAAATCAAGAGTGAATAGGCATCTTCTAGGCAAGCGCGCAACATCTTAGGCTGCATCTTCACTGACCATCAGGTGAGATCGCAGTCAAGCGCTATTCTGTATATTTAAAAAAGAAAAAGAAAGCATATTCTTCACATTTTTCTTGCCCTTGTGAATTTTTCAAATTCTATAAATGAGTTCATAATATTAGGTAGAGCCATACATATTATATTTTTTCTATAATTAATTATTTTATTTTTGTTTCAGGTAAGTTAAGTTGCTGTAAACATGTGAGTACATTCTGGAATAAGTTTGAAGATCCCACAAAAGTTCCCACAAAATTTTCAAAAAACTGAACTCCACTAAAAATAAAGTCGAAGGCAGCAACTAGTACTGGCATAAGTGCTGCTAAAGTGTATAGCGGCTAACGGTTGAACTAGCACGTAAAGAGGCTTTCACATATTGTATGACTTACTCCGACGGTCACTACTCAGTTTCCCGTGTGAATACCACGTATGAATCATAGAGGGCACTCTTTTTTCATACTAAGAGACTCGCTTTTAACCGAGGCTTTCCTCGTAAGGCTTGACCACACTTGTAGTTTTCCACCCCAATGAAAGACCTTTGGGGTTCTCTTCTCAAGGATTTTCACCTTTACTTACGTTTTTCAGTTCGAAGTTATTTATTTTTATTTTTTATGTACAAGCATTACAAGACAAGAAAATATATTAGAAGAAGTAGACATAGGTTCCCTCCTAAAAGAATAGAATTGAGTTAAAACGATTTTTATTCAAACGAACTTTTACAAAGCACTTTCGAATCGTCATGTGAACCATTGGTTCGGAAGGCCGTTCCAACCGAGAAGAACCAGCAAAAAACTTGGAAACTTAATATTCGTCATAGCTATTGTATTTTTGTCTTGATTTAAATATGCACATTGTATACCTTTCAAACAATTGTCAAGTTATATTGGCGGAAGTTTCACGTAGTGTTAAACATTACGTTGATTAGATAAAAATAATGATGGCAAATTAACCACCAATCGTCAGTTGTAATAGATAAGGATCCAAGGGCCCTTTGACAAGATCAAGAGTCGTGGGTAAAACCGTGTTTACGTTTTGAGGATTTGCTTGAACCTTTGTTATATGACCTTAGCAGTTAGCACAATGTCTATGTGCTGAACAAGGTTGAACTTCACCTATTAGATGCTTAAAATTCTTTCGTTAATTGATTAAAATAGGAGGTTATTGACTGAAGTTGTTTGTAATTTGTTGATATCCAAGGGCGAGTAGTTTTCTACTGAGAAAGAATATTTATAAAAAACGGTGCTACGGGAAGGCTTTTTTTCCATCAAAAATCAAAAAGTATCAAAAATTTAAATCTAAACTTTTTCAGCTTTACCATCATATTGCAGGCTACACGTGTGTTTTTGCACACAATTTACTTGTATAATATCTCCTGCAATGTCGGCTTATCTAAATGATATCAGTGCCGAGTTTAAAACTCGGTCAGAAGAACATCATTACTATTATTAAAAGTGACGTTACAAAATGATGCTCCAGGTCGATTCACTTTCGTTACGACTCTAGTGCGAGTAGCATTGACCTCGTTGTGGGGACGCCGGTGATCGCTCACTTTCCTTGTGAATGCACTCTCGTTTTCGTTGCACCGGTCACTGTACGACTTCTTGATGCAATCGTGTTTATCTGCTTAAGTGTGTCAATAAAAGTGAGTCAACTTTTACAGGCCGCTTCTTTTTACCCTAGTAAAGTTGGATTACGGTACATGGTGATATAGTTTTCGAGTTCTGTGTAGTACGTGTTTGATCGGTCTTTTATCGACAATCTTCTCATTAAACTTACGTAAAGTAATAATATAAAGGTAAAAATTCTTTTTACAAAACCTACTTCAAACGCCACTAAAGTATATCAATTGTACCTATAGAATTTGAAGAGCTCTCTCAATTTCTCTAAGATCCCATCATCAGAACCTGATGACAATGGCACCACTTGGGAAGTACACCCTTTCAAAGAAAAAAATAATTTTCCAAATTGGTCCAGGCGTCTTCGAGTAATCGGGGAACATACTAAAAAAAAAACAGATTCCGACGAATTGAGAACCTCTTTATAGTTATCATTATAATTATGAGAGATCTCAAAACAAAATTGAAGCGTTGGTAGTATATTATACTTCTAGCTTCCATGGTAGTATCGCGTAGTATAGGCTAGGCCTAGCCTAGGCCGCACGCGCGTGACGTACACGTAATGACGTTTTTCTCTCTTGTGCCATATGAACTCGTCTATACGAGTTTTGTCGTCTGGTTGATGACACAGGAGATCACAGCCTTGAAATAAGATGTAGAATAGAGCAAGCTCGCAACGCCTTTTCAATAATGAAAAAAGTTCTTTGTGACCGGAACCTAAGCATCTCTCTCAGAACACGCATAGCGCGGTGCTATAACTTTTCTGTACTTCTCTATGGTGTAGAAGCTTGAACGCTGACAGAAGCCATGTCGAAAAAACTGGAAGCGTTCGAGATGTGGGTGGGTGCTAAGAATTTCTTGGAGAGACCGCTTACGAAATACTACTGTGTTATAAAGAATGGGGAAGGTCACAGAGATACTTACAACCATTAAGAAGAGGAAATTGGAGTATTTTGGGCACGTGATGCGTAACACCAGGAAATATTAACTCCTTCAACTTATCATACAGAGGAAAGTGGCAGGCAAAAGGAGGCCTAGCCGCAGAAGGATATCATGGCAGAAAAACTTGCGCTAATGGTTCGGGAAGAGCACAAGAGCACTATTTAGAGCAGCGGTCTCAAGAGTTGAAATCGCCCTAATAATTACCAACCTTCGCAAGGAAACAGCACATTAAGAAGAAGAATACGAACTACAATTTGGTAGCTAGGTACGATGTCTTAAGACTTGAGCTGCTTACAATGCAGATTCCTTAACCGTTTCGACACGATGTCGATTCTTCATCGAGCAATAATTTATTTTAATTTCATATTTCCACTTCGCCATCTACCAGTGGGTGCTCAACAGTAAATTTGACATTTAGCGCGTTATAAATATTGCGAAAATTGTACCAAGTGCAGTGAAGCAACTATCTGAATGTCTCGAATAATCTGGTTGCAAGCTAGATTTAGTTTTTAAAATATCTTTACTGGGAGAAACTGAAAATGCCAATACTAGTTAACTAGCTTAAACAAAAATTAAAATAACAACTAACAATATGGCAGACTAAATTCCTCTCTCATACTTAGTAACTGCAATCCTCCAAATGTCATTTTTAACTTACATATCATAAACACAGAATAAAACTTGATCACGTAAAAATATGTGTGCTTGGTCGATCAATTTTATTTAGTGTAAATCCAAGTTCCACACTGAAAGTGTAAGTATCAGCGACTATATAATAGAGTTATTATACTTGGTTTTATGGCAGAAGATAATTCAAAATAACTGTCAAAAAACGCCTATAAAAGTAAAGGCCTACTGATAAATCATATTTTGAATATTAATTAGTGTTTTACTATCAAAGGTCAATGATACGCTGGGGTTCAAAATCGTATTCGTATAGCCTAGAGATTAGATCATGGAGTAGCAACCCTCATGAAAAAACGCTAGGTCCCCCACACGAATGCTTTGATTTCCCGGCTTAGAACGTCGACTACAACAAGCTATCTGCGTGTATATAACAAATTCAATCTTGAGTGATTACAAGGACTTAATGATCCAACGTTGAAAGACATTGTGGTTGAGTGTGGGCCTCAAAAGGTTTCAGAATCAAACCACTCACTCACTCACTCAGTGGTCACTCAGTGAGCGATCAATAGAGCTTAGAAGATGTTTGGAATACCTCTGCGAGATCAAATGACGCGGTCCGTAGGAGAATTGGTGTTACCGATGAACTACGGACATAGCTCATCTGCTCGGCGTTGATTCCAAGATGCTTGAGTATCGACTTTGTGCCAGCAAATGCAGTATTCAATAAAAAAATAGGGGAACCATTAGAATAGCGGAGGATCTTAAGCAAGTCGATGGCATTTTACCTTAGAGAAATCGTTAAACCATCGTTACTTTCACTTAGATTATAAGTTATCGTTAAATCTAAAAGAATAAATAGCATTCTTATGTGCGTGGACGGATCTGGAAGCCCATTATATTATTAGCCCAAGGAAACTCCTCCAATTTATTGTCAAAAGAAGTCATGACCCTCAGAATATGACGCCGAGAAAGACAGAGCTGCTCTAGTAATATGACAACTCCCTATCGTGACGTCATAAATTGACTATAAACTATCTTATAATGATTGTTGCTTCTATATAAAATTGAATTTAAACGATGCGTTTATAATCAATGCTAAAATTAATTTTGCAATAACTTATGAATGCGCTGTGTTAATTTGTTGCAAAATTTGAATTGTCCTTTTCTGAAATTTCTTGTGATTTTGTTGAATTCTATTGAAATAGATCCGCCTGGATTTAAAACTGTTAACTGAAAACTGTTTTCATCGTCAGGATAAAACGTATCCTTAATCCAGGATGCAAGCTATCTCTAATTTACCAAAATAGCGCACTAATATAAGTGTGCTACTTTGATAATATGTATGGTATAGGATATAACCGTCAGTGGCACTTAATATAGAAATCTATTTTCCCCTTTTTGCTGAAAATCAGGATCCTTCTAGGCCAAAGATAAGTCTAACGGAAAAAGGCCAACGCATTCACACACAAGTGTGTGTGAATTTGGCTGGAGTCGAAAATCCGCGTCTATTAGCATTTGCAGATGGTACTATAATTTATTATCGATTGGTTAATCATCCGTCACAGTTCAGCAATGAAGTGTGACTCCGGCCATGACCAAATCAGAATTTGCTGTAATTAAAACATGTTTAACGCTTATGTATATGTTACGTATGTGTGGATGTACCTACTTTACAAGGACATTTTTACACACTATTGAACACGGATTAGCGATTGTGTGTCTGTTTGAGCGTTACTTTTAAATTTTCCTGAAAAATTTTAGGTCTTTTAAGCCCTTTCCAACTAGCAGCGAGCAAACTTGTGTTAGGAATCTGTACGTCATCATTATTCTTCTGCTGCCCTAGTCATATTATAAAGGATGTCTTTTCTATTCTCTTTCCATGATCGCTAACGCTGTCGAGCGTTCCCAAAGTTTTTTTATCACGCTTCCCTACTGAAAGGATGGGATGTGTTATAAAAAACTTTGGTTATGTCGACTTGGCTACCAATTATTACTAAGATCATTAAAGCTAAAGCAGGGGCTCACAAAGTTTTTTATCACACGTCCTATCCTTTCAGTAGGGAAGCGTGATCAAAAAATATTTGGAAACCCCTGCTACAGTGGCTGAACATGGATTAGCGATATCTACTATTAACGATGTCTGTCTGAGCGTTTCTTTTAAATTTTCCAGAAAAAAATTTTCAGGAAAATCGCGGCGTTAGCGATCATGGAAAGAGAATAGATACGACACGTTTGTAATATGGTTAGGGCACCTGGTGGGATTGATATTTGCGTTTTGAATATAATTCTACCACCTCAATTTTTGACCTACGATTCCTGTTATATAATATCTACCTTACGATTTAGTACGTGTAATTTTACCAAAGCAGGTTTATTATACAGTGTTGTGACTACCAGTTGATGACTTACGATGTATTACACCCAGATATCTAGGCTAGCGTAAATGACGTAAGTAATTGTCATTACCGTTGTAAACATTGCACGAGCAAGGCAAAGTATAGGTGACGTGGAAGTTAGGTAATTTCTAATACAGGTAATATAGCTGTTCTAACTAATACGTAGGTATAAAGAGCAATTTTGCCAACGATTTCGATCCGCGAAATCCCGCGGCACCTTTTGTTCTTCCGTGATAAAAAGCCTAATGTCCTAAAGCCTATAACATCTATAAGTCACTCTTCAGGTCCTCAGCTATATTCATGCAAAAAGTTAAGTCCATCCGAAGCTGTATTGCAACATGATTGAAGGACAAATCAACAAAAAACATACTTTCACATTTTATAATATTAGTACCTAGGGATATATGCGTAATACGATTAGTTTTGAAACTTATATTCTTGTTACGGTGTCCTCTATTCGTTTACCAATCCTCATCAGTTTCAAGCATAATTTTTCCCTGGTGGGAGGCTTTGGCCGTGGCTAGTTACCACTCTACCGTCAAAGACGTGCCGCCAAGCGATTTAGCGTTCCGGCATGATGGCGTGTAGAAACCGTCTAGGGGTATGGTTGAATGTACACTGCCATACCCCTTCCAAGTTAGCCCGCCACCATCTTAGACTGCATCGTCACTTACCATCGGTGAGATCGCATAAAAAAAATTTGAGCCGATTTTGAACTGTCGTCCTACAATTTTCTTGCATAAATAATGCAACATGATAATGCACTGCGGTCTATTGGTAAATCTCGTGGTATGACCAAGACATACAGAACATTCCTTCCGAGGAAACGTTACCTAATACATATACTACACTTCAACGCTTTGCGCTTTAACCCTTATATCATATAGTTTAAGGGCTATATTAACTTGGGCATTTTAGTAGGTGGGTTGCAGTATAATCCGTGGTTCAACATGCATGACATGTCACATGTTTTACATGACACATACATACCAACAAAGAAATCGGCGGGATTACAAAAATATTGCAACATTGTCTTATGCGTCTAATGGAAGCCAAAATGACATGCCATTTATAAATAAAATGGCATGTCATTTTGGTTTATAAAATAACGAAATTTTATAAAAATTTTTGTGCTAAAAAAGATGTATTTTTACCGACTAGTTGGGTTAGGTTAGTCAGAATAATTCCCAGATTTTAGAATTCGAATGATTAAAACTGCATTATCTGATGATAAGAAACGTCAATTTTAACAGAGAATTGATTAATATACTCTCAAAACATTACAGTAACATAACAAATGCACTGTCGTTATTGAAACATGTAATATCAAAAGATTAGCATAGCAATATTCAATACGTTATTAATCGATGCTCTTAGAATACCTTTGCTGCGCTAAGTTAAGCTGGATCTTCATGCAAACACATGTTCGACGAGCAAACTTCGTACAGGGAATAACAGTGAATTATATTGATTATTATTATTAATATGATGCGTATATACTTTCTGAATCTATATTCAATATAGTCTACTTTAAAAACTTGGCTAATGAGTAGTTTAACTTAAGACTTAAATTAAAAAAGTAGTCCATTAGCGCATATTAATCTTTCTGTATTTAAAGGAGAGTGAATGAATAAATGAATGAAATAAATAGTAGTTTAACATTAAGAACATAATTATTTATGTGTTTGTTACGAGCGAATAAGCCAGATACAATATAACGGCTGCTTAGATAATTTAATGAAAGAAATATCGTACAATCGAAGTTCTTACATTGAAGTGGCATTGTGCTGGTCATGTTTGTTGAAGGGTCGAGGGATGCTACAGTCGAAAGGTCCTTGATTGTTTCCTTGGCAATCGGAGCCTTGATATTCGTAGCTGTATTAGATATGAAAGCCAAAAGGCAAAAGACAGCAAGAGAGGCATGTCAAACGGTAGACGATGTTAGTGAATTAATGAACATCGAGCATGCTCGCGCGTCCAGGCCCAGCATAAGTTATGAAATTTACAAGGTACCTAGGTATAATTAAAGCTTTCGCTGTGTTGGGTAAATGGGTATTTTGTGCTCCTAGCTATTGGCTATAGATGGGTTATAGGCAGGCTATTATTAATAAATAATTAAACGTTATGCAAAGCTAAACCGAGGACGATATCGAAACACATAATGATTCGATACTACATAATTTTACTGCAGTTAGTCGTAAAAAATTTCACAATGTTTTAATTTGGTAAATACGAGAAGCATTCCATAAAAAACAAATATTTATTACACTTTCAAGTACAAAACACCGACTTAAAATTACATTTGACTCACAGACTGATATCTCTTGTTATTGTATCTACATATATAGCTTTTATATGAGAAATTATATTTAGCAGTCTCTCGGGATATACTCGTAAGCCTTTTCAAATACTAACAGTCACGGCAGGACATCCCCTGCTAATTTCACTCACATAAATAATAATGTTGGTAATATAAAAAAGTTGTGAGTGAACATAATACGTATGTCAAAACTGTTTGCATTTGAATGGGTCTTTAACATAAATTTCAAATAGATGAAGTCGTAGTGTAATAGCAAATACAGACTATGAATAAATAGTAATAAAATATAGATAACGGTTAAACACTGTCACCGTATACGATCAATTAAACTCAAATTCGATTCATGAACGAGTCGTAAATGACAATAATGTGAATGAAGCTACTACTACTGTGTGCACACTAGCAATTAACTTACTCGTAGAGACGTAGTAACACACTTACGTAAAACAACAGAACGCCGTACATGTTTATTGTCAAGCATTTCAACACCGGTAAGTAGCGGCGATCCAAGCGGCTTGCGATGCGATACTAATCTAGGCCATATCATGTCCGATTTCGCAAATCGCCGGCCCACAGCCGAATAACCAGATATATTATGCCCTCTAATTACCCAACAATGGACAACAGTAAAACAATCATACGCTCATAGCATTTATTTCTTACATTTGTTTTATTTCGCTAGTAAACACATTTCGTTCTAACATAACAGGTACATCAACTCAAAAGTAATAAAAAATCAGTTTCACAAAATAAAAAAATAATAACAAAAATAATAAAAATAAAATCATAAAGTTACTTTATTAGTGCGTGGCGATCGCGCGCTTCGCGGCCGGCTATCCAGGGATCTGGAGTTTGGTCGCGTCCACTATACGCTCTGATAGCGCACCCCGAAGCGCGCGCTCGTTGGCTCGATCTAATCTTATATTTACGTAATATCACAATACAGCGTCTGCTCCCTGCAACTATCTAGTAGCCACCATGATGACCATACTCGTGTCCGTGACCGACGACGACCGGCACTGGAACCTTGACGGGGTAGGGCACGGGCTTCTCCACGTGCACTGGTACGTGCTTCTCGATGTGGACGGGGTAGGGCCTGTCTACGGGCACTTTGACGGGGAATGGCACGGGCTTCTCCACCGCGTAGGGGATGTGCTTCTCGACGGGGTAGGGCGCCGGGTACGGCACCTTGACGGGGTAGGGCACGGGCTTCTCTACGTGCACGGGGTAGGGCCTGTCGACGTGAACCTTGACGGGGTAAGGCACAGGTTTCTCTACTGGGTAAGGCACGGGCTTCTCAACTGGGTAAGGTACGGGCTTAGGAACGTGCACGGGGTAGGGCCTGTCGACTGGAACCTTGACTGGGTAGGGGACTTCCTTGTACACTGGGTAAGGAGCAGGCACGTGAACGGGTACCTTCACTGGGTATGGAACCTTCTTCTCGACTGGGTAAGGAGCGGGCACGTGGACCTTGACGGGCACATGTACTTTCTTCTCTACGGGGTAAGGTTGGGGCACGTATACCTTGACGGGTACGGGCCTGTCGACTGGGACATGAACGGGGTAGGGGACCTTCTTCTCAACGGGGTAGGGAGCGGGTACGTGGACGGGTACTTTAACGACTTCCTTAACGTGGTACGGGACATGCTTCACCACAGGGTAGGGTTGGGGAACTGCAACCTTAACGGGCACGGGAATATTCTTTACAACCGGGTAGGGAATACGTTTCTCTACTGGGTAGGGAACTGGGACCTTCTTGACCAAGGTGATAGTTTTGTGCACTTCCTCGTGACCTCCGTAGCCGCCGCCGTAACCACCGCCGTAGCCGCCGCCATAGCCGCCACCGAAACCACCTCCAAGGCCGCCACCGTGACCACCCCCGAAGCCGCTTCCGAGACCTCCTCCGAGGCTGCCACCGTGACCACCTCCGTAGCCACCCCCGTAGCCACCCCCGTAGCCGCCTCCGAGGCCGCCACCGAATCCACCGTGTCCTCCGTAACCGAGACCAATTAGTCCACGTTTCTCGTGTTTCTTTTCGTCGGCCGCCGCAGCGTTATCGGATGCTGCCACTTCCTTTTCTGCCGCCTTGGCCTCTTCCGCGTGAGCGAACGCCAAGACAGCCACCAGACTGGCGGCCACGAGCTGAAAAAATTAAACCGATTAAACCTTCCGAATTACGCATTACAAAAATCATGATATTATGTTCGTGATTGTGAATTTGAAAACGTTTTGAAGTTGTGCATTTATTAAAACAAGTTAATTAATCTGTCACTTTCGGTTAGGTAACTGCTAAAGCTCTACCGACTTTAATCAGAGATAAAGAAAGTGATCGGTAAAAGCCTCTCAAGGCTTTAAGCATCGGCGGTGACACAAACTATGCAATATTTCCGCGTGTTGCAACGACAACTGGGACAGGGATTCGAGTCCAGAGAGCACTGTCACTATACACTTGCACAAGCACACAATTATTTGGAACACACCATGAGCTTCATGATGCTGCGTTAGGTCTGTTGCACTGAAGGCAGCGAGGTCCTGAATGCGAATGATGCGTGGTTGGGTCTACCAAGCTATATATATGCGGATTGAGCGGCCGAGTGAAGAAAAAAAAATGGCGCCGCTCCGTAGGACTACGTTACACTTTCGCTTTCGAGGGGTATCGTAAAGTGCGAAGCCGAAATGCTCCATATAGACTCCGCTCAGACTTCGACCGGTTCTTCGGCAGCGAGCGGTTCCTGAAACGGCGCGGAATGACGATATAGGTCTGTCATCGGCTATTTGCATTTCACCGCGCATAATTGCAAAATTATGGTAAACGATTGCAGTGTTTTAATTGGGCAAATATTTCAAATCGCTACTCTAATCTCTATATGAGATTTATGTAAAAACGATTTACGTTTAATTTATTTAATAATAAAATTAGGCATATTATGTTGTAAAACTTTTCAACCCCAAACATACCAGAGTATTTAAACTAATTAAATAATTATGGTAAGATAATCATCAATTGTACATAAACTTGCAATTATACAGAAATAAAAAAAATATAGGTATACTAGAACAAAGAACCTAAAACTAAAAACCTTAAAAAATATAATTTAATAACTAAAATATACTATAATAATATAATATTTATTAAAAATGTTTGAAGTCGATATACATTATTTAATTAGAGAAATAATATAACAACTAAGAAAAGATAACACAAAATACTGTAATAAAAAAATAGGATCCCACTATCAGCAAGGTAAGACTCGTAGCTAGCTTCCAAAGGTAGCTTCCGGAGACCAGTTTCATAGTAAAGAACTTCCTCATAACGTGTTGGTACCGATCTGTACCCAGTCTTTGATCTAACAGTCAAGCGAAAAATCCTTCAGATGTTGGTCGAAACCTCTTGCTTTAACAACATTGACCGTACTATAATGGCACAGTTTTGACTACCTCACTGCCGCAGTAGTGGATGCTGTGTGGTCGTAAAGCGTGTCTCGGGTTCGATTCCCGGCAGCGACAATTTCGATTATTTACAGTCTGGTTGGGTCTGGTCTTGTGGGAGGCTTTGACCGTAGCTAGTTACCACCCAATCGTCAGAGACGTGCCGTCAAGCGATGTAGCGTTCCGGTACGATGGCGTGTAGTAACCGATTAGTGATAATTATGAATTTAATTAAAACTGCTATAAGTCATTCCAAGCTAGCCTGCTGTCATCTTAGACTGCATCATAACTCCACATCACTCTAAATACTTCGATAGTTTTACCTTTCCATAGAACTAACTACTACTTTGCAATATTTTAACCTTTCGTGTTAACATAGTTAATTAATATCTTTTTGCACATTGACATACTGATCAACCCTTTTTTATTCGATGACGGATTCGGTCGATAACGATGTCATATAACGAGTTGATGCAAGATGTAATCCATTATGAGATGGAATGCGGTAACCTGGAAGATCAAAGGTCTCCCCATACAAACAGACGCGGGAGCAACAGAGTCGGCAAGTAATTCAGCTTTATAGTTGCTCGAAACACTTTTATGTCTATGACAGTTGTTTATATGTGGACGTAAAAGTCATTATAAAAATTGCAAGAACTTATCTGCTCAGTATTAATTTAAAACTTTGCTTTGACAATTTTATATAATAAGCCTCAATAGCCCAACGGTTAAAGGAGCGGACTGAAAAACTATAAGGTCGCAGGTTCGAATCCCACCCGTTGCACTAATGTCGTACCCACTCCTAACACAAGTTTTCACTTATTTGGAGGGGAGAGGAGAACATCAGTCAAGTTCAGTTTGGCTGATATTCTTTTATAAAATAAAAAAAATTATATTATCGGCGTTAACTCGGAGTAAGGTTAGGTGGTGTGTCATGCCCGTGTCCCAGAGAGCACGTAAAAGCCCTTTGGGCCTGCGCCTGATCTCTTTCCGGTCGTGTTGAGTTACCGTACTATCGTATTATAAGAGTGAGGGAATGGAGGAGTGCACCTGTATCTGCGAACACATTCGTACACTGTAATATCTCCCGAGCAGACGGCTAATCTCTGTGAAAATTGGCCTCAGTAGCCGAATTCGGTCGGGAAGACATTTTTTTGTATTTGACCAGAAAAACAATTTAAATACTCCTAACTTTAGTATAACGGTTCTAGATGCAATCAATTCTATACTAAATATTTTAACTGCAAACTACAACGTTCACTTCATGTCCTTTCTAAAGCTAAGAGATTCATCTACATAACTATAACTTTACGTTCAACTGTATGTAATAATAACAAATCAGCTTAAGTAAACATGTGCAAGAATTATTAAAATAATATATTAGTTTACTATCAATTTTATACGACCAAAACTATAAAACCTTTCTGTGATTAGCATAAATGCTATGCTATTTACATACTTGTATTTACAATGTCAAGCTTTTACCTACGGATTTTTCAAACCCCTATTTTATCTTCTTAGGGTTTGATTTTTTAAAAATCCTTTAGTGGATGCTTACGTTATAATAGGTTTATGTATAAACCTAAGTATATGTTTTTAGGTCTTAAAAATGTATAAAAAAACATATTTCATTTAATTTCTTTGGTTTACTAACGTCATTTACACAAATACACTTAAATTAAAACGTGTTCTAAGATTAATGTTTGCTAAATATAGTGACCACTTATAATTAAATAACAACTTTTAAAAAAATTCGTATTTATAATAAAAAAAAAATAAGAGAATAGTTATCAGGAAAAAAGAAAGTCTAGTACAAGAAGTGTTACATATCAGAATTACATTATTATAAAATATGAGCCAACTAAATGCATGGCACGTACATAACATAAACAAGGATGAGAAACATAATTAATTAATTGCAAATATCACAACAAATGGCCACACAATTGCGTGCAAATCACAAATTCATTTATTATGTCAATTTAGCAGTCATCTGCGTGTATTTTGTGCATTAAAACAAGTATAAACGTAAAAATTCTCTTTACAAAACCGACTTCAAACGCCACTACAAAGTATGTATATCAATTGTGTCTATAAAATTGAAGAGTTCCCTCGATTTCTCCAGGATCCCATCATCAGATCCTGACTTGATGACAATGGGACCACTTGGGAAGTATAGTAACAAAAAAAAAGAATTTTCCAAATCGGTCCAGGCGTCTTCGAGAAATCGGGGAACATACAAAAAAAAAAAAGAAGATTCCGACGAATTGCGAACCTCCTCCTTTTTTGGAAGTCGGTTAATTAAATTATTTCACCAAATAAAATAGTTTATTTAAGAGCCTCTTAGTATTTCATTAACCGATTTCCAAAAAGGAAAGGATAAAATGATGTTCAAAATGCAGATCCTCACTTAGAAAGGATTTTAAGAAATTCCTCGATCCGGATTTTTTTTTAAACCAATTAAGAATATTTTAAATTTAATTTAAGCGAATCATGAAAGAGGTGTTCTCAAGCCGTAATAATACGTGGTAGGGAACTATATTTGTAACCGGATTTTCATTTCTTTATGCCTAATTTATTGTTGTCTGAAGTGGAATTTCCACCGTGAAAATCTTTTCACAATAGTTTAATGTATTTTTTATTTCGCGCTCGGATATTCCTAGTAGGTACTGATTTAATATATTACAATGACTACAATAATTAGAAATTAGTTAATACTCTTAAATTGGGGTGTTTGTTTTTTCTAGAAAATTACTCTTAGACAGTAAAAATCTCATCGAAAATTTTCCGACTCTTGCTTCTAACTTTTTCTTTAGCGACTCGAATTTCCCGATATCTCTATAAATTCTAGAATAGAAATAGAGCCATTTAGGCTATTGTATTCGTTATTTGTGGCAACTAAAATTATAATGTCCTTAAAATTATAATGAGATACAATGAATATATTTCAGGCGTGCAAAAAAACTTCACTTCACAATATAATATCTAAGATTAGAACTTTCAAGGAAGTACGTTGAACGTGTTCCAATTTCGTTGAACTCTAACTAAAGTTAAAAACGTAGCAAAAAACTTATTTAAATATAGTCGGTTTTGTTGTATATTTTGTGGAACTTCAAGTGATTCATTATAATTAACGGAGCCTGGTTCAATAGACAAAAATTATAAAAAATCATTTCTTTTGGACACTGTGTTTAACGATCTTCTTAAAGTTAATCGAAGATCATTATTTATTACAAACAAGACAAATTCTTATATTATTACCTAATTGTTTGGAAAATTATGACAGCATCTCTGTTCTAGGTCAAATTTAAAATTAGCTTCGTAGCTTTCCCCGTAAGCTAGGTGATGTCATCGGACCATCGAGACGATTGTTTTCCAACATTTTTAAAATTAGTACCTTAGAAGTATTAAGAAATATTGATTCGGTTATAAAATCACATCATTAGTAACTCACCAACGGTCATAGGTAGTAAGCGCAGGTCTTCCCTCAAAGGCGTGCTATAGGCCATATTCTACCACGCTGGTCAAATGCAAATTAGCAGATTCTACTACACCATTAAGAATATTATGCGTAAGTTTTCTCACGATGTTTTGCGCTAAGCGTTGTGATAATTGCTTAAACGCCCATAACTTTGAAATGTCATCGGTACGTGTCCGGAATCGAACCTGCGACCCCCTGTGAATAGGAGACCCTGCGGAGACCTTCTCATAGTTAGTTACTAATGGTTTAATTATGAGGTCATTATTAGTTACCTACTATTGGTAACATCTGATAAAAAGCTAGAAACTATAGTCTTATTGATTAGTATCAAAATATTGAAAAAATCAAAAGTCAGTTAGGTCATTAACTTAAATGAAACTTGTGACTAATTCACGAAATGGTCATTTCTTACCGATAGGTCCATTGATCCGGTTGACCTTTCGCGAGATTGAAAGGTCAGACGAAGGATCCCAATGTTTACAGCTTCTTACACCACATACTGGTAATTTATCTATTTATTTATTAGACACAACAGATAATGACAATACAAAACAACTAAATACAGCCATGATTATAAGCTAGCCATTCTCCACAACAATGTGTCTACATAAGCAGCAAATCCACCATCCGATGTGCCAGATCTTTTTATCCACGTACTTTGAAACTATGGAACCAACTTCCTGCGACGGTGTTCCCACTAAACTACAACATGGGGTTATACAAATTCCTAAAAAGCCGGCAACGCATTGGTGGTGCCTTAGCTGCGGGATTGAATGTCAAACCAAGAAACAGTAGCCTGTTTGCTATTCCAGACTTTAATCTATCTCTGTGCCAAACAGCCTAATCGGTTCAGACGTGATTGAGTAACAATCATCCAAACTTTTGCATTGATAATATTAATAGAATAATTGGATAGGATTTGTAAGGATTACTAGTTGGCTTTTGCTGCCTTTTTTCAGTGATAAAATTTTAAAAATTAAAAGGAATGTAAATCAAAGTGTCCATTCACAATATGCAGAACAGTTAATAGCACTCTGTAAACAATCTATGCAAGCCAATTTCTGCAATTTTTAGTGAGTCAGACTCTGATTATGCAAGAAATTGCCGATATTACTTGCCAGTGGACCCGCTTAGAATAATCGACGGACATACATTTTTTATACCGTCATGTGAAATCCTAAACCCAGTCTAAAATAAAATGTAAAGCAACGAATGTACAAAAAAAACTTCTTTACACATACCTATAACACTATTTTAATCACCAAAATAAATAATAACCCGTCAATCAAACTATCTATTAAAGATGTGTATGACTTTCCGATTAAGTGTTAGGCAATGGTTTACACGCCAAGTTTAAGTTAGTAAAAAATTCGCTTCTGCAACAACCTTGAACTTAATAAATAATCTTAGCGCGCACTTTTGAATACATTTACATATAATTATTATGATTTATATATTTATTTACCATCAAACCGTTAATGGGATACAAAATATTTGGGTACGAAATTCGAATTTCAGTAAAATAATAATAAATCAGTTTAGTGGGTTTTTGCACATAAACGTATGTAAATGTAAATACTTACGTATATGAACACGTCGAACCAAAACAAACTTTTACAGACGATCCAAAACATATATTATGTTAGTCAATTTGGAAAATTCATTTGAGTTCACTAGATTCCCATAGTTTTTTTGTTGACAAGAATATTGACAAGAATCTTTAAATTATATCTAGTTAGAGTGGATCGAGACCTCCCAGGTCCAGTGGTGAGCGCTATGATCCAAAATTGGGAGGTCTCTGGTTCGACAATTTGGGAATTTATAATTTCTAAATTGTCTCTGGTCTGATTTGGTGGGAGGCTTTTGCCGTGGCTAGTTACCACCCTACCGTTAAAGACGGACGCCAAGCGATTTAGCGTTGATGAGTACACTGCCATACCCCTAGGTGTCAATATATTACGATGACATTAACTAGGTGTCAATATATTATGATGACATTGACTAGGTGTCAATGTCATCATAATATATTCAGCTTAGGTGCACACGAGTACTGTTTTTGTCCGGGGTATTATTATGGACCTAGTTTTGTTTGAAATAGTCGGACCGTGCGGAATGATTCATACAGCCTCAACAGCATAACACACGTTTAAGATTCTGAGGATGGCTCTTTTTTTTCTGTAATCTATATGTTAGTCCAGCTAAACTCAAAATACGCCTTAACCGATTTCAACAATATTCTTTTTGTTTTATTCTCCTTAATACAGGGGTGGTCTAAAAAAACAATAGGGAAAACTCGAAAGAACCGCTGAAAAATCGAATAAATCTAAATGGTAATTTTGTTTAGGAACTTTACTTGACGCGAGCGAAGCCTCGGGTAAATGCTAGTTATGTGCAAAAATGTTTTTTGGACATTAAAGTAAAAAAAATCCACTCGGCACGTGTAGAGGAGGCTTATCAAGAACTTTAAATTTACAAATTGACACGTAGTAGTTATGAAGAAACTCCGACAATATTTATCGTAGTAAGGATACTTAATTATAATATTGTAAAACAATTTTTCGACTTCTAGACACACCTACCTTTCATTTAATCTTCAACATCCTGAACATGTACACAAATATAGTTTTTATCACTGTTTTCTTTAAGGATAAATTTGCCTGTAGATGTTTAAAATAACACCTTAAAACATGCATGACGAAAACATCTCGGTATTGCATCTTTGAATGATCGTGTGGTGTGTTGCCTGTCATGTTTTAGAAGTAGATCCATAACTGATAGATTTGTATATGTAACAGTATTCAAATTATAACGGGGCTGACATGTACCAAGGTATAAAAGCCCCTAAATAAATAAAGAAAAAAAAACTAGATCCAATTCAAGGGTGAAGAACCAGCGAAGTAACGGTGAAGGGAAACGTCGTGAGAAAACTTACATTTGTTTTTTTTTTTCTATTTAAGTGTAGCGAACCAACCAGCTAGGTGTTACGTCGTGTTCAGTGACTGCCGAAGGGAGTTGGTTCAATAATGAAAGTGCACGAAGGTTCTTCATAATGTTTTCAAAGATGTGTGAAGCTCGGAATTCAATACGCTACGAACTTGCACAGCGTATTGCCTACGCCCTACACATTTATCATTCAAAAAAGGCGTATTAACAAATTCTTGAAAAGCCGGCAACACATTGGTGGTGACTGTTTCAAATGTTCACGGGCGGCGGTAATAACTCAACATCATGTGACCCGTCTGTTCGTTTGCTCGTCATACATATTTAAAAAAAATCTGTAGTGGGCTTGCGATAGACTGAGTAGATGATGAGTCAAATATTCTGAAGTATATTTCTAAATTGTCGTCAATTGTAATCGTCTTTTCCATGTTTATATTAAGTTTGAATTAGATGTGTCGTAAAATAAATATGAAAGAATATGTTACAAGGAGAAACACAGTGACGATTTCATGCAATAAAGCTTAAGTCACACGAGGCGAATAATTGTTGCGTATGCAACCGCCGCGAGCAAATTCACTTGGTGTGACAAGCTACTTTCTGCGATTAAAAATCACTCACTGCGAGTAGAATCAAACATGTTCAATTATTATCCGCCGCGAATGGCAGCGCTTGCGGGAGTCGTATGATAGGAAACTCGCTACGAAATCACGTCGCGCCAAATAATTCAACTATATATTATTTAAAATTTACTTCCGATTTGCGTAGAATATGTCTGTAATCAATTGGTTCTTCTTGAGTCAATTCTTTTATAAGAGTATTGGAAGCCCCAAAATTTTCTCTGCGGCTATAAATCCATTTACGAATCCTATTATTTCTTTTAACTACCTCAGTATTTGCTCTGCTAAGACCAAACACGTTAACTGGATCAACCGTTTCTGATTGGTGACATCTTCTAAACAACGGACACACCGAAAATTTAACAATGGACTCTGAAATTCGCGTAAAACGCAAGATACGCACTTTGCTACATGTGACAAACAGGCAGCAAGTGGCTCGCTGCGATTTATTTGCGACGATTATATCGCAGCGTGCAAACTCGCCACGTGCAACTTAAGCTTAAGTGACAAGTGACCAGGAAATTAGTTCGTTACGTTGCCACATATAACGAATTAAAATCATATCAAGTGATCTTGAATTTTGTAACGATTTGTGAAGTAGAGTGTTAATTAAAATTATTTGATTAGGGCTTGGTGCTCTGTTGAAACTTCACACTGTTAAAATAATGAGGAAATATTATGTGACGTTCTAGAAATAAATGTGAGTTTATCTGTGTGTGGTTTAAATATTTCTCTTTTTTCATAATTATGGCCCGGTTTATAGTGTAAGATATTAATTAGACTGTGAACATCTTGAAACACTTTGTGGATGGTACGCGATGTATTTCTATAGGTAGATATGTAGGTCAGATATAGGTCTCTATGTCTTAAGTCAGGTGCATCACAGAACATAACCCTGTGAAACTGTCAGCAACTCTCTTAAAATTGACCGTCGACCTAGGAAGAGGCCTTTCAATTTCAGGGGTTTCAGGTCACTATTCGAGCACCTTGGAACCCGTAACATCTATCAGTTCTTCGAGCACGTGAGGATATCGAGCTTTCCCGAGCCGTGAATAAGCGCTAGTGTATAGAGAAGGTGACTTGATTTTAGCAGCGTACTCTACTCTATTTTTAATTACGAGTAAGGCGTGCTGCACACTTATTCGGGTCAGCAATGGGCGCACCCGGTTAAATCGAATAAATGTAGTTTTTTTTTTAAAGAATATTAGCCAAGCTGAACTTGACTTATATTCTCTTCTCCCCTCCAAATAAACGAAAAGCTTGTGGGTACGACAATAGTGCAACGGGTGGGGTTCTAACCTGCGACCTTTCAGTTTTCAGTCCGCACCTTGGGCTATTGAGGCTTCAATTCGTAGATAAACGAATATTATATGTAATTGCTTCGGCACCACAAGCTTTGTACAAGACACAAAAACATTTTTTATACAGAATCAGTAAAAAAAGTAATTTGACTAAAATTATCATATACCTATAGGAGCTAACCGTCGATTTTTTATTTCATTATAGTTAAGTGTAACCTATTCAAAGTTTTAGTTAACCTGTCCCTTACACCCTTATTATTAATTCAAATTCAAAATTTATTTATTTCATGTAGGCTACCTTGTAGCTCTTATGACACGTCATAAATCTACCACCGGTTCGGAATGCAGATTCTGCTGAGAAGAACCGGCAAGAAACTCAGCAGTTGCTCTTTTCAAAAAATAAAATAATTAAAATTATATGTAATACATAATATCTGTTAGTGGCTGTACCTACGTAAACATCCTATTGCTACACGTCCATCCTGTGCGCTAAAGTGTTAACGTAATTACAGTAATTTAGACCACCGACGAAATATATTATATTGTGCAGTTTGAGGTTAATTAAATCTGTATTAATTACAGATCATAATAGCAAACGTTTAGACACGCAGTACGAATTATATATCTAAAGTAGGTAGTACGTATATGTAGGTTATTATAGTTCTGCAATTCGCGAGGGCGCGTGAGATTTACTTGTGGTAACGTCGCGTACATGCACACTGTGTAAGTGTGCGTGCCTGTCAGGAGCCTAGTTGGGAGCGGTCAACCGCGAGCAAGCTCTCGCTCACACTTATACAGATACGCCACACACACAACCATGAACCACGTGCCCTCGTGAATTGATAGAACTAGGTATATCTATGGTTGGTATAATCGAATAATCCTGACATTTATGATTGGAATGAAACTGTTAGTTTTGAAAATAAGTAATAGGTAATAGTTTTGATTTACTAGGCTCCACTTAGGAACACACATTGAACTATAATGCTTAGAACGGAAGTTTCCGTTGTTCCGCTCCAACGTACAAAACAACCAATGAAGTTGTGAGTGCCATGTAATTATAATTACTCACAACTTCATTGGTACCAGAAAATAATTATTTTCTGGTACCTATTGACAGTTACATTTCTGATGGTTATTGTGATGAATTATGACACCCTTTCATAATTTAATCATAATTTTCTGTGAGCTCGTAGTAGCTAATCGGCCTTTAAAGGCTTACTAAAATGGTTTATCTTCGCGTCGACTATTGCGTTTCTAGATGTTATAGTTCGATGGGAACACATTTTTTTCAAACCACCATTTACAGGAGGGGATCTTACATTACAATTTTATATTGAACTAGCGGACCCGACAGACGTTGTCCTGTCTTAAGTTTTTTTACATCCTCTTTGACGAAATTGGCAGCACGCATTCTGTCAATGTTATGTCAAACGCCATAAGGTTACATCAAAAAAGTTTGAATTGTAAAAGCGGTTACATTAGAAATAATTTAATATGGTGGTTAATATTTCTTAAATTTTCTAATTTTCCGCGCAATTTTCTTAATTTTTTCTTTCATAAGAACCTTCTCCTGACAATAACAAACACAATAAAAAAAGAATTAGCGAAATCGGTCCAGCCGTTCACGCGTGATACGCTTACCAACACATTAAGCGATTCATTTTTATATATTAGAAGATAGATATTATCGTTAGTTATCTTAATGTTGCCATGCCATAATCATGTGAATCAGAAAATCCAAAAGATTTTGCATAAATAAAAGTCATCATAGTATAATATTATATATTCATACATAATATTATAAAATAGTCAAAAATGATATATTTTAAACCAATCAAGGTCGAATTGGGTATTAAGAAATTTTAGCTTTATTTGGCGACATGGGACCTTGACATACCATTAATTCTGAGATTATAACGGGCGTTCACCGAATACTTATTTCTTACTTAAAATATATTTTGTTAATTAAAAGTAAATAAGTTAATTTAATCCTCCTGATAATGTTCAATCTCGTCCAAACTCTGAATAATAAAATAGCAAAGTTGTGTCTCGTGTTCGAATAGCTGGGTCCAAACTGATTGAGGCTTAGCTTAGAGCTCGTTCACAAGTTAGAATGCGTACTGACTATTGTATACGTACGTGTGCACAGGTGTACGTACTGACTATTTGCCGACATTGATCAGCAAATCACACAGCACAATCTGCGGTTTGAGCAGCAAATCAGCGTTCAACAAGCAAACTGATGTATCTATTGAGTTAATTTTTGTTCATGTGCTATGTTAACGCGCATAATATTAATTTTGACGCATAATAAGTGCTGACTGAAAAAGCGTTTAGCCGCAAAGTCTGTCTGTCTGGTGTCTGGTTGTCTGGTGGGAGGCTTTGGCCGTGGCCAATCACCACTCTACCGTCAAAGACGTGCCGCCAAGCAATTTAGCGATGGTGTGTAGAAACCGATATGGGTTAAAACACTGCCATCCAAGTTAGTCCGCTATCGTGTTAGACTGCATCGTCACTTACCAACAGGTGAGATCGCAATCAAGAACCATCGTGTCATCGAATAAAAAAAGTGCATGATGTTCGACTAGTGCGAATAGTATTGGATGCTAATCTGATGGTGCAAATTGGTTCGCAAACTATTAGCGTATTGTGAACACTTGTAATTACGATTGCCGTTTAGATCCACGTCGACCGAGGCAAATGTGCATCTTACGGTCGCGACAGCGCGGCAGTGGTGCGGCGTGTCGACACTAGCTGCGAGGCAAGTAAAGCTCCGCGAGGCAGCCGCGCTCAGCCTGTATTCAGCTAATGACACATAAATCCTACAAAAAGTAGGCCAAGTTCAATTCCGATTTATCTGTCGTAGTCAATTCTACTCAGAAAATGTATTATGATCCAAATAAGCCATAAAACCTTCATTTCAAATTCCACTTTATTTTATGATCAAAATATTTTTGTTTGTACATAATATATTATAGGATAGGAATTTGACGTGAATACTAAGAAACAGAAGATTGAACAGAATATTCTTATTATTATATCCTTACCAATATTATAAATGCGAGTGTTTGTTTGTTCGTTTGTTGGTTTTTTGGTTTATCCTTCAATAACGCTGGAACAGAGCTACGGATCGACGTGATTTTTTTGCATGGGTATAGTTGAGGAGCTGGAGAGTGACATGGGCTACTTTTTATGCCGGAAAATCAAAGAGTTCCCGCGGGTTTTAAAAGTTAAATCAACTTATAATTTATTTCAGTACCTATGCATTTGTGTAGCAAACAATAAAAAACTAAAGGTATATGCGTAGAAAGCTTTTTATTTTTTAGCTTTTTCAAGAGACAGTTTTTTGAGATTTTATAATGTTTTAGCAGTTGGTATGATCATTATGTGGACATTTCAGTAGGCGCTTAACCGTAATACTTACATTAACTCAGATAATGCGATAGTGTTTCGTAAACCACTCATTTCGAGTGCGCCTGTCGCCCAAGGTCTCCTTTGTTTGTTGATTTAGACGATAACAACCTTACAGTAACGGATATTGTAATTTGAACCTACCTTTACAGGCCAGGGGGTAATTGCGCAACGCAATGGTAATCAGGATAACTTTGATATTGACAGTTGCATCAGGAAATTACGTATGAGTTATGACTAATCTGAGGCTGACCTAGCCTCACCTCACATACTAAGTACGTAAACAAAGTAAGATTTTCCAGTGGAAAAAGTCTTTAATTATGTCTTTTGTCTTGTCTATCTGTTTGTCTGTAAGGGTTATCGTAGCGCTCAAACGGATGGAATTCATTATCAGGATTGATAACAGTAGGATTTTTTTTTTTAATATTAGCCAAGCTGACCTTGACTTATATTCTCCTCTCTCCTCCAAATAAGCGAAAAACTTTTGCTAGGAGTGATTCAGTACACTCATATACATACACTCTCCATAAAAAAATTCATTTTAGAAAGCCACGGATACAGTCCTATTAAAACAGCTTATAATTTATTTGTTTTTTGAGCGATTTATTTTCTGTTTTTACAAATGTTATTTTTTACATGCTGCCTTTTCAATAGTAATTAATGAATATCCGCATTTTGACAACAGTCAAGTACCCAATTGTGTGTGATCTCATTCATCACCATCATCATTCATCATCATCATCTCTGACCACTTGCCCCGCGTGGAAGAGACCCGAGTCTGGTAGAGCTGGCGATGGGGAATGAGAAATGATTTCGAAATCACAGACAGATCCAGACACTTTTACTGTATTTATTACAAGTATAGATCAAAAAATCTTGGCGTAATAAACGAGCAGCGTTGACACATTGACCGACACTCTCCGAAGTCCGAACGCATTGGGCCAGTGTGTACCTTAGAGATTATGCGCACAGGGTTTCACTACGCGCTGATGTTTACGCGCGTTTCAAGGAATCTCTTATGAATCATGAATTACTGTGTGTTTTCAACCGACGAAAAAAAGAAGGAGATTCTCAAGGAAGGTTGTCAAACCTTCTTAGCCCAGTGGTGAGCGCTGTGGTCTTATAACTGGGAGTTCTCGGGTTCGATTCCCGGCGGAGGCAATTTATAATTTCTGAAAAGTCTCATGATGGTCAGAAATGGCCTGGTCTGGAAGGAGGCCGTCTAAGTCCGTCAAAGACGTGCTCCCAAACGATTAAGCGTTCCGGCACGATAGTAGAAATAGATTAGGGGTAGGGTTGAATGTACACAAGTGCGTGCGCTAAAGCAGGTGCACTCTCTATTCCCTCACTCTCATAGTTCGATGGGACGGAAATCCAACACGACCGGAGAGAGATCAGGAGCAGGACCGACAGCATTACGTGCTCTCCGAGGCACGAGGGTACCGCACCACACACTTCCTAACTCCGGGCTAGTACCTACTGAAAACTTGACAGAAAGACCCAATACATTTTTTGACCCGATCCGGGAATCGAAGACGGGACCTCGTCATCCGTAGTCAATCTTGTTAACCACTAAACCAACGAGGCAGTTCGCAATTATTGGTACACTAACATAGTGATAATAGTTAATTTTCTTTTTTTTTCGAAACGCCTATTTAATCTAGGAATGTTTATGTTTTATGTAATAGGTTCTCACTAATAAACCAAAGCATTGCCAATTGATTATTTAATAATTATAAATCAATGCTTCAAGTAGCTATGTTTTTGCCCGCGAAGGGAAATGTCGAATAGGCTACTGCTTGTCTCGGAAAAACAACAGGTGGCGCGGGATTATTAGAGAATTTACACCAGACTAAGTCGCGGGAAACAGCTTGTAGATCTTTCATTTCACGAGGGCTCGTGGCTCATGGTTGTGTGTGTGTCGTATCTGTATAAGTGATAGCGAGAGCTTGCTCGCGTCTAACCGCTCCCACCTAAGCTCCTAACAGGCACGCACACTAACGCAATGTGCATGTACACGACATAACCACAAGGAAAGCGCCCGTCACTTCGTGAGATAAACGTACTATAATATGTATTTGTAAACTATACTTACTTTATTTTTAGATGACGCCCGCGACGTGGATTTTTGGTAGTTGTTTAATTCCCGCGGGAAATCTTTGATTTTCCGGGATAAAATGTAGCCTATTTATTAATCCTGGGTATAGGCTACCTACATTCCAAGCAGCCAAATCGGTTCATTCGTTGTGTTGTGAAGGAGTAAAAACATATAACACATACAAACTTTCGCCTTTATTATAAAGAGATTTGATGTGATTAAGCATTAATTATCATTCTATTAAGATTATAAATAAAATAAATAACAAAAAATAATTCCTTTATTTCTATTTTTCTTCGTGATGGTAAAAGGACTTCGAAGGAGGAAATCTGTAGAATCTGTGTTACCGACATCGGACATTTTTTTTTTTTTTAAGAATAATAGCCAAGCTGAAGTTGACTAATATTCTCCTATCCCCTCCAAATAAGAGGAAAGCTTTTTCTAGGAGTGGGTACGACAGTAGTGCAACGGGTGGGGCTCGAAGTTGCGACCTTTCAGTTTACAGTCCACATCTTTGGGCTATTGAAGCTTCATTAAAATGAACGTATCCTCTTAACTTTTAAGATGCATTTCAGTACTTAATGGTTTCTATATGCCGTCGCAACAAATACTTCATCGTATTTATTATGGTAAAACTATAAAGTTAAGATCTCGTTGTTTGCGAAAGGAACGCAGTGAAAGGTTTTTCTATACACTAAGTTCCTATGGAGTTGCCATTCTACTGTTGTTACAGTACCATTTGGAATTTGTAAACGAAGATTTTATGATAGAAAGGATTTGTACAAGTAATTAAATTTATTTTAGGTGTTTAGTGTGAAGTATGTCTTTGCCTTCCATTTATAGGTGTACCTACTTAGAAATAGTGTAATCATAATAGTGTAATAATAATAATACTAACTTTCGTTTAGTACCTACTTGGATTAAGTGCCCTTGATACCCCGCAGCAAGTGGGACCCATTCATTTTATTATTTTTAATGATATTTTTATATTTATATTTGTATAATGTATATTTGTAAACATTTTTAAAAATAATGAGGTAAATGTGTATGAAAAAAATGATAGAAATAATACTAACTTTCGCTTAGTACCTGGATCAAGGGCAGGATACAGAAGGCGGTACTCCTTGAGACGGCACGAATTGTGAGGAGGTTCCTCACTCTGGAGCCCTACTCCTACTCCGTAGCAAGTGGGACCCATTTCGTTGTATTATTTTTGAGGATGTTATATAGGTATACTGTATTTTGTAAACATTAAAAAAAAAAAATATAATGTAAATGGGTGCGAAAATAAATGATAAAAAATAAAAAGTATCATTCAGTATAGATACGAAAACTGTTAGCAGGGTTTCAGTACATGAATTTGAGTCGCTTAGCATTGAAATGTCTCATAGTGGTTTCAATTTGTTTGGTTTTGGATTTTGATAATGGAATTTTATTATCATTTAATTTGACGACCTCCCTGGCGCAGTGGTGAGCACTGTGGTCTTATAACTGGGAGGTCTCGGGTTCGATTCCCGGCGGGGGTAATTTGGGAATTTATAATTTCTGAATTATCTCTGGTCTGGCCTGGTGGGAGGCTTTGGTCATGGCTAGTTACAACCCTACCGTCAAAGACGTGCCACCAAGCGATTTAGCTTTCCGGCATGATGGCGTGTAGAAACCGCTTAGGGGTATGGGTTGAATTTTACCCCTTCAGAGTTAGCCCGCTACCATCTTAGATTGCATCGTCACTTAACATCAGGTGAGATCGCAGTCAAGGGCTACCTTGTCATCGAATAAAAAAAATAAAAAAAAACATGGAATCGTTTATGTAACCTATCTCAACTTGTGATATCCGTAAACCGGCCGGCTGTCCAAGCTAGCAGGTATGTACACTGTCAAAGTGACTGAAAATTGAAAAGTCGCAGGTTCGAGCCTCACCCGTTGCACTATTGTCGTACCCACTCCTAGCACAAGCTTTTCGCTTATTTGGAGGGGATAGGAGGATATAAGTCAAATTCAGTTTGGCTAATATTCTTTATTAAAAAAAGGACATACTAGTACTACTCAACGGAACACATTAATTGGTTAATTAGAAAATCAGTAAGTTCTGTCGGGCCTGGGATCTTGGACCAAAAACATCGGCGCTTATAGAATATGGGTTGCTGATTATGATGGAAAATCAAAGAAAAATCATTAATTAGAGTAAATATCATTTTAATTATTTCACGTTCAAAGAATTTTAATCATGACTTATAACAAGGGACGCACGACTGGAGCACAATAGCAGGAAGTGTACACACAGAAACCCCGGAGGAGGGTGGAGCTACACTTGCCGATGTTGTCGCAGATGTCTTGACAATTGGATTCATTGCGGCAATACTGTATTGGATATGAATAAATAGGACCTGAAAAAAAAATCTTTTCAAAAAACCGACTTGAAACGCCACTACAAAGTATATAAAAATAATTTTATTTTGTACACGTTTGTTGAAGTTGGGTGGGTTAAATAGAAACGATGAAACCGATACGTGATGCTCACCCGATTTCAATAAGCGTGTCTCTTATATGTCACCGTACGATAAGCGTCGCGCATGGATTTCATCGTTTCTAGTTAAGCCCGCCCGACTTGATGGCAGCATCGGGTTTGAGGAGTTGAAGGTAAAAATTTTTATGGGACCATTTCGCGAGCTTCCTCTGTCGATTAAAAAAAAATCACGTGAATCGGTCTAGAAACCCCGGAGTAATCGGAGGACATACAAAGAAAAAAAAATACCGACTGAATTGATAACCTCCTTTTTGGAAGTCGGTTAAATACACAGTAAGATTAGAGGCGTATTTCTGTCGCTGACCTCTATCTTTGAAATCTATGATTAGCACTGGACTTGCTGCTGTGATTTCTCTTTTGGACCTACTTGATTGGCGCCACTTTGCATTTGATGGCATTGTAAATGCGTTGTAAGCATAGATATGAGTGTCTTTGAAACTAATAATATTGCAAATGGCGCACCAATCTTTATAATTAACTAATTGATTAACGGGTGCTACCAATGGGAATGGGTCTGCTTTGTCTGCCCGTCTTAAGATATGTTATATGTTTACTTATACATAATAATTTTTACAATTACTAAAAGTTATGGTAATATTTTTTTGTCGCTTATTCAGTGCTGTGAAAAATCTTCATAAAATGCTTTGTTGTATTTATCTATTTCTAGATTTCTTGGACAAGAAACATTAGAAAATTAAATATAGTCATTTTGAGTTCACACTTCTATCACTAGGGACCAAAGAAATAAAACCAAAATTTGTTTAAAACCTTACTTAACACAAAAGAAAACGACACGCGCGATATTTTTATTTTTTTTCACTGTAACAATAGATTTTATTTTAACTCCGCGTATTCATTCAAATATTAAAAAAAACATTATATATTTCATTATATTTCAATATATTTAATTTTTGATATGTATTTATTAATCTATTAATAGTTATATATTTAAAAAGTCAGTCTGATTATATTCGTTTTTAGTTGATGAAATATTATAATTCTACTCTAAATTAAAGTTATCTATAACTTACTTATCCTGCTATTAACTTGGTCCATAAACCCAGCGAGGAAAATTATGGCAAACGTAAAAGTGTATACTTTCATTATGGCCGATTGAAAAGTGTTTCTTGCTTCAAAATCTGAAACCGAATAGTTGGATGTACCTTTGATCTCATATATATAAACTAGTATATATATGTATAAGCAACTCGTTTATATAGAATCAAATTTTCATGGTAGTTTTCCCGTAGCAGTACAATTTGTCTTTAGTGGGGTTAGTATGAGATTTAATACGATTGGTCGTATTCTTATTCGATGACATTAGTGCCAAAGTAAAATGAACCTTACTTGTATTGATTTGAAGTCACAAATTCATTACAACCGATTTTAATTTGGAGCGTATTCGTATACGTAAACGTATATAAGAATCTTCTTCTTCTTTTTCAACTTATGGACGTCCACTACTGGACATAGGTCTCTCGCATGGACCTCCACAGGCCTCAGTCTTGCGCCGCCTGAATCCAGCGGCTCCCTGCGACTCGTTTGATGTCGTTGGTCCACCTAGTGGGGGGTCTGCCTACACTGCGCTTCCCGGTACGGGGTCGCCACTCCAGCACCTTGGGACTCCATCGACCATCAGCTCTTCGAACTATGTGCTCCGCCCATTTCCACTTCAGTTTCGCGACTCGTTGAGCTCGGTGACTTTGGTTCTCCTATGGATCTCCTCATTTCTGATTTGATCTCGCAGGGATACTCCGAGCATACCTCTCTCCATCGCCCGCTGAGTGATCCTGAGCCTTATTATGATGCCCATAGTTAGCGACGATGTTTCGGATCCATAAGTCATCACTAGCAATACGCACTGTTCGAAGACTTTAGTCTTCAGGCACTGAGGAATTTTGGACGAGAAACGTATAAGAATGCATGCACGAAATTGAGCCCTAATTCAATAGTGTTATGGTTAATTCTACTGTGACGCTAACGTCATCGAGTACGAATACGATCAATCGAATTATATCTCATACTAGCCCTACAGTTATAGCACTATGAAACATAGGGTTAAACTTACAAAATATTTATTTTTTATTTTTGAAATATTATGTAACTGATTGGTGTTTACTAATATCATGTTTATTACTAATTAACCAAAGAGGTCGAACACCTAATGTGTGAAGAAGCTACTGGCTGGTTACGTTTTGTAAAGTAAAGTAAGGTAAAGTTATTGCAAATAATAATTTTCTCATAGGTAATGATGAAAAATAGTGTGTAACAAGGGGCCAATATATTTTGCTCTCGGGTGGCATATATTGAATTCCTCAGTACGCTATGAATTCAAAATAACACCTTTGAGGAAGAAAATATCACTTTGACCCCATGTAACACAAATAACTATTTCATCATCATCATTCGAAAAACGAATACTTATTGGAACAAAAAATTTCTTTGGCCCCATTTAACACAAACAACTATTTTTTAAGATATACACTTTCGAGTTCTATTTTTATTTTTTAACTGTTATAATTTTTTGCTTTTAAAATATCGCCTGTACTATCAAGTAAAAATCATTAAGCTGCGGAAAAACAGCCATGAAAATTTCAGGTTGTATATACATTTTGATATATTAACAACGTACTTGTGACAACCATATACTTAATCATTTTAACAGTGTACATTATTAAATTTATAGTTGTTAAAATGTTAATTGACTCTTAGAGTTCCGTATCTCATAATGGCGAAAACTGAACCCTTATAGGATTATGTATAAGTAGTGACAATTATAGGCTATTGGACTGTATTAAAAATATCGTTTCTTCTAGTGTAATTTTTAAAGATTATTATTTTTAAACATAATCCTATTATTATCCTACTAATCCTACTATTCTACTAATATTATAAATGTGAAATTGTGGATGTTTGTTACTCAATCACTTCGCAACAACTGAACCGACAGTTCCTAGATCCCCACAATTTGGGTGGAAAGTATCTCTACAGCATATCAGGCTGTTATGGAGGAGTTGAAGGAAAAAATCAGGCGAATCGGTCCAGAAATCCCGGAGAAATCGGTGGACATACATAGAGAAGAAAAGATACCGGCCGAATTGATAATCTCCTCCTTTTTGAAAGTCGGTTAATAATTCTGATTTCTACGCTGCGGAACTAATAAACGTAAAAACTGCCTTTTTTATTTTTTGTTCGATGAAAAGATAGCCCTTGCGATCTCATCTGATGGTAAGTGACGATGCAGTCTAAGATGGTAGCGGGCTAACTTGGAAAGGGTATAGCAGTGTAAATTCAACCCATACCCCTAATCGGTTTTTACACGCCATCGTGCCGGAACGCTAATTCGCTTGGCGGCACGTCTTTGATGATAGGGTGCTAACTAGCCACGGCCAAAGCTTCCCACCAGACAAACCTCGTTATCAAATATATTTTGTTGGAAGCCAGAGCTCAAAATGAATGCACCATAAAGTATAGACGTCAATCAAGATTTTTTGTTCTGACACATATGTCATTATTCACATTCAATTCGTTTGCCTTGTAAAAGTTTTGTCTAATAATACACTCCAAGTTTTTTATCCCAGCATTTTTATTTATACAATTCAAATATATAGAAGGATTAAATCCTTTATATTTTTCTTATCAAAGCTCCTTAGCAAACTGCCGGTCTGGTCCCGGGTTCGATTCCCGGGTTGGGCAAGAAATATGTATTAGGTTTCTCTGTTAAGAAATTTTCAAGACTAGCCCGGAGTTAGAAAAGGCAATGTATCAGCCCCTTGCCTCGGAAAGCTCGTAAAGGTCAAATATCCACCCCATCGGACTATTAGAAAGCACTTGTGTTTGCGCACTCAATTGTGCACTATAATATCTACTACTACTACTTTCCGACCAGAAAACTCGATCTTGTGCAACCTGTATACAACCATTCCCTGCGATTCGAATGATGTATAGTTTCGGTCCACTTATATATCGCACATTTGGTGGAACAAGGGCACAATTTTACAGCGATTGTGCCCTTAAGGGAGGGCCCTTAACTAATAAATTAAAACGTTTTTAATTCTTATTAACAACATGTCTAAAATAATTATCGTGAATAGTTTATTTCGTGCAAAGAAAAATTAGTTTAGATCAATATCAGCAGAGCCAGACCATACTGAATCCAAAAAAATATCTTAAAACTAGCTTTTGCTCGCGGCTTCGCTCACGCTAAATTCGATTTTTTAAACCCCTATTTTACCCCCTTAGGGGTTGAATTTTCAAAAATCCTTTCTTAGCGGATGCCTACGTCATAATAGCTGTCTGGATGCCAAATTTCAGCCCGATCCGTCCAGTGGTTAGGGCTGCGCGTTGATAGATCAGTCAGTCAGTCAGTCAATCAGTCACCTTTGCCTTTTATATATTTAGATGAAAGATGACTTTCCCGGTAAATTGCGAAAACTGCAAATATGTGTGTGTGTGTTCTACCAAAGCTTGCGATATATTAGGGGCTTTCAGGAATGCACTGATGCGAGGTCGCCACTCCAGAACCCCATCGGTTCTTTTAACTACTGTATACATCGCCACTTCAGTTTCGCGACTCGTCGTTATGTCGGTAACTCTCTGAGTCTATATTTTTCTTTTATTATTATTTGATAAGCAAAAATAATAATCAAAATCAATAATAAATTCCCGCGGACGAAGTCGCGGGCATCAACTAGTAATATATAAAGATAAATAAATTGCTAAAAGTAGCTCCCTATAGTTGGGAGTGAATGAAAAATAAAAACTATGTCAGCCTGCTTTCGTGACGTCACAGCTCTCGGTCAAGCGTATTAATTATATTGGCGACTAGCTTTTGCCCCCGCGACTTCGTCCGTGTGGAATTAGATTTTGGGGTGGAATTTTCAAAAACTGTGACACACGTACTTCTTTATTTTTAACTGAAAGCTCAAATACCAACTTTGATGGAAACAGCTTGAAAAATGACGGAGTTTCATATAAACTTCCATCCCCTATTTATACCCCTTAGAGGTGGAATTTCCAATAATCCTTTCTTAGTGTGCGCCTACGTCATAAAAGGAACCAACTGTAAAAATTTCAAGTTTCTCACTTCAGTAGTTTAGGCTGTGCGTTGATATCTCAGTCAGTCAGTCAGTCAGGACTTTGAATTTTATATATATAGATAAATGCGATGCACATGCGATGAATGAAGTATAGTGTACAGTTGCAATTATTTCTCAAAACTTTGTAGTTAAGTACAAACTTTGTCTTTATTTGCGGCACTTAATGAGTTCAGTAATTATTGCAACCTATCTATCTATCTATCTATTTACTGTCTCCCTGATATGATTCAGGGTCCATCAAGTACATATATTATTTTTAAATATGAGCAGTTTAGCTTCGACAGACTGTAATGTGGATAGACTTGTATGTTAGACACCGCGCAAATCAAAATTTGAAGCAACTAGCAACCAGGGCGTCGATTTTATAGGACTCATGGGACACCAAAGAAAATGCATTATTTAAAAAAGCCTCAATAGCCCAATGTTAACTGATTGAAAACTTAAAGGTCGCATGTTCGAACCCCACCCGTTGTACTATTGTCGTGCCCACTCCTAGTACAATCTTTCTGCTTATTTGGAGGGGAGGGATATTAGTCAACTTCAGCTTTGCTAATATTATTTATTTATTTATTTATTGGATGACAAGATAGTCCTTGACTGCGATTTCACCTGATGGTAAGTGACGATGCAGTCTAAGATGGTAGCGAACTAACTTGGAAAGGGTATGGCAGTGTTCAACGCATACCCCTAATCGGTTTTTACACGCCATCGTGCCGCAACGCTAAATCGCTTGGCGGCCCGTCTTTGACTGTAGGGTGGTAACTAGCCTCTCACCAAACCAGACCAGAGACAATTTAGAAATTATAAATTCCTAAATTGCTCCCGCCGGGAATCGAACCCGAGACCTCCCAGTTATAAGACCACACCGCTTACCACTACGCCAGGGGCGTAAGCGTTGTGGTCTTATATAGGTATATATAGGTATATATTAGGTCTAATAGATTTATAAATACATATAAAAAATTTCGTAGCTGACGTGTGGTTCGCCGTGGTGTAACGGATTAACACACTCGGGCGCGATTCCCAGAGAGATGTGGGTTCGAATCCCGCCGGCCTCGGAATTTTTGATATGTATTTATAAATCTATTAGGTTATTTCCTTTAAGTGTAGGTTAACACTTCAATAAAAAATTAAAAATATATTAGGTCGTCAAAAAAAGGGGTTTTTAAAAAGAAAAAAATAATGATAATATTTTTATTATTTCACGTTCAACATATTTTAATCATCGTGAATTAAAACACGGGGGGTCTGGCATTCTCAACTGCTATTCCCACTCCCGGCCTGCTCTCCAACACGCCGCAGTTGCACACACCGTCCTCAGTGCAAGCACCAATCATACTGCCACTACAGTACCTGTTGCATTGCCTTTGACACTCGAACGAGGAGTAGCATGACATCAATCGAGGTTGGTTAGGATCTAAAAACACACAGTATAATGGAGGATTTAATATCATTGAAATGAAATGAATGTGCTCGTGAACGGGTGCCACCGACGGGAATGGGTCTGCTTTGTGTCTATCCATCTTAACATGTGTTAGGTTGTGGTAGGTATGCATTTTTGAAACTTCTTTGTGGAAACACTGTGTGCATAGCATAGTTTTGTTACCCATTGTAAAAAAAAATTTTTTTGAAAAGAGCAACTGCTGAGTTTTTTGCCGGCTCTTCTCAGCAGAATCTGCATTCCGAATCGGTGGTAGATTTATGACGTGTCATAAGAGCTACAAGTTGGCCTACATGAAATAAATAAATTTTGAATTTGATTTTGAATAATTTATTGTACACCACATTAGAAACATAAAAAATAAAATTAACTTAAAATAAATTTTATATAAATGAGAGCACAAATGGCGGCCTTATCGCTTAGAAGCGATCTCTTCCAGGCAACCGTGATGCATGGTGGATATGATGATAGGATTGAAATTGAGGGTGCACGCATTATTAATGTGGAGAAAAATAATAATAATTCAAAACTCACACAAAAATGAATAAAAACCTGATGATTAATACGTAGGTACTTTTTAAGAACCAACTCCACGCAAAGACATATTTAGTACTTATATTTAAAAAGTCATTCTGCTTATAATTAGTTTTTAGCTGATCAACTTAAAAGTTAAAACTCTAGTCTAAATTGAAATTACATATAACTTACTTCTCTTGCTGTTAACTTGGTCCATACACCCAGCGAGGAAAACTATGGCAAACGCAAAAATATATACTTTCATGATGGCCGTTTGAAAAATGTCTCTTGCTCGGAAATCTGAGATCGAAAAGCTGGGTGTGCCTTTGATTTCATACAGTGATATAATGCCAGATGCATTTCGCTTATATAATACATTTTGATATATTAACAACGTACTTGTGACAACCGTATAATACATTTTATCAGGGCATATTATTTGTAGTCGTTAAAAGGTATAATAACTTTTAGAGTTCCTTAACTCATGGCAAATACTGAACCCTTAAAGGATCGATGGTAGATTTTGACCTCCTTTTTGGGAGAGGGGGAGGGGGGGTATGTATAATGTATATATATGTAAGTATTATGTATTTGAAGAATTGCGATGCAAGAATCATCAAAATCAGCCCACGCGTGTGGTCTCCAGAGCACCACATATATACCTAAACTAGTAGGGCGCGTGGGTGCGCGGCTCGCTAAAGCGAACCGCGGTTTTCTGTTCACCAAGTAGATATTCGGGTCTTGATCATCTTTTTTAAAAAACCACTATTCCATCTTGTACAGTCTCCGAGATAGACACCGACAAAATTTGTATGGCCGCCATCTTGGATCCGCCATTTTGAAGGGATTTTTCGGCTCTCTGCTAATTGGATGAGGTTTCGAGTGAGTTATTGTTTGAACACCCCCCACTTATCTTCAATATCCTGGCCGCGCTCATCACCCGTCTCCAAAATCCTCAATCATCAGCTCTCTCGATATTTTTCCTCCGAATGAATTTATGTCCTCGATACGAAACCGTCAGAAATTTTGAAAAGGAACCCTATCAGTCTTGCATACATTTTATATGAAAAAAAAAATCCACCATCTTGAATTTTTTTCTATTCATCACGTAAACCATCGGGTCCTGATCATCTTTTCCCAAGAAACCACTCTTCCATCTTTCATAGTCTCCGAGACAGACACCGACGAAATTTGTAAGGCCGCCATCTTGAATCTCAAAATCACCATTTTGGATTTTTTTTTGGCTCTCTGCCAATTGGATGAGGTTTCGAGTGACTTTTGTTTGAATACCCTCCACTTATCTTCGATATCCTGGCCGGGCTCCTCACCCGTCTCCGAAATCCTCAACCATCAGCTCTCTCCATATTTTTTCTCCAAATGAATTTTTATCCTCTATTCGAAACCATCAGAAATTTTGAAAAGGAACCGTATAAAGTCGTGCATATATTTTGTATGGAAAAAAATTAATTCCGCCATCTTGATTTTTTTTCTGTTGATCAAGTAGACCTTTGGGTCCTGATCATCATTTGCCAAGAAACCACTCTTCCATCTCTTATACTTTCTGAGATAGACACAAACAAAATTTGTATGGCCGCCATCTTGAATCCGCCATTTTGGAGTTTTTTTCGGCTCTCTGCCAATTGGATGAGGTTTCGAGTGACATTTGGTTGAACACCCCCCACCTATCTTCGATACCCTGGCTGGTGCTCCTCACCCGTCTCCAAAATCCTCAATCATCAGCTCTCTCCATATTTTTCTTCCTGATGAATTTTTGACCTCTATACGAAACCGTGAGTGAAAAAAATTTTTTTCATACAAAATTTTACAGTAGAGGTGATCAATGAGTCAGTGAGTGAATCAGCACGAGTAGCTATATATATAGTAACTAGTAGAGCGCGTGGGTGCGCGGCTCGCTAAAGCGAACCGCGTATTTTCAGTTCACCAAGTAGACGAAATTTGATGGTCGCCATTTTGAATCCGCCATATTGGATTTTGGTTCAGCTGCTTGCTAATTGGATGAGGTTTCAAGTGACTTTTGTTTGAACACTCCCCACCTATCCTTCGATACCCTGGCCGTGCTCTTCACCAGTCTCCAAAATCCTCAACCATCAGCTGTCTCCACATTTTTACTTCGAATGAATTTTTGTCCTCTATACGAAACCATCAGAAATTTTGAAAATGAACCATATCAAAGTCTTGCATACATTTTATATGAAAAAAATAAATGCCGCAATTTCGATTTTTTTTTCAATTCATCAAGTAGACTTTCGGTTCCTGATCATCTTTTTCCAAAAACCACTATTTCATCTTGTACACTCTCTAAGATAGACACTGACGAAATTTGTATGGCCGCCATCTTGAATCCGCCATTTTGGAAGATTTTCTCGGCTCTCTGCCAATTGGATGAAGTTTCGAGTGACTTTTGTTTGAACACTCCCTACCTATCTTCGATACCCTAGCCGTCCTCCTCATCCGTCTCCGAAATCCTCAACCATCAGCTCTCTCCATATTTTTCCTCCAAATGCATTTTTATCCTCTCTACGGCACCGTCAGAAATTTTGAAAAGGAACCGTATAAAATCTTGCATATATTTTGTATGGAAAAAAATTAATTCCGCCATCTTGAATTTTTTTTCTATTCATCAAGTAGACCATCGGGTCCTGATCATCCTTTTCCAAGAAACCACTCTTGCATCTTTTATAGTCTCCGAGATAGACACCGACGAAATTTGTATGGCCGCCATCTTGAATCCGCCATTTTGGAGTTTTTTTTCAGCTCTTTGCCAATTGGATGAGGTTTTGAGTGACATTTGGTTGAACACCCCCCACCTATCTTCGATACCCTGGCCGGTGCTCCTCAGCCGTCTCCGAAATCCTCAATCATCAGCTCTCTCCATATTTTTCCTCCGAATGAATTTTTGTCCTCTATACGAAACCATGCGTGAAAAAATTTTTTTCCATACAAAATTTTACAGGAGAGGTGATCAATGAGTCAGTGAGTGAGTGAGTGAGTGAATCAGTGAATCAGCACGAGTAGCTATATATATATTAATACATACATAGACTGATAGAATACAAAGATATATAAAAGTATTTGTATTAATGAGAAAGAGCTTTATATTAAAGATAGGATAATAAATAAAAACATGATAAAAACCCATTGGAATATAGTTAATAGTGAATCTGGCAAAACTAAATCTCGTGATGGTAACTTCGAGATCATTTTTAATAATGATAAAAGAACCTCTGATGAAGAAGATCAAGCAGATTCGAAAACTTCTTCCAAGAGTTCCTATAGTGTTGATAGATTCAGTACAACGTTTTGTTTGTATTTCAACATATTATATTATAAAAAACAAATATTATAAAAAATTTGAAGATGTTAAAAATGAAAAATACTGGTGATTTATAGGGTATGTCTCTAATATAGCTAACATAATTAATGCGACATTGCTTATCCGTAATTTTTAATGAATGTGTGTATACAGGGCGTCCCACGGCTATGCCACATGGAGGGGAAGTACCTTAAATATTGTAGATGGAACATTTTACTGAAAGAAGACTTCATTTTAATTTAAAAAACAATTTAAACTGCATTCATAGATTTTTAAATAATTGCCTGGTTGAACCGGGACTCGAACCCGCTATACGAGAAAAAAAATTAACCTGTATCTTTATCATACTGATCGGAAGGCATCGTCATAAGGATTATTTTTTGGTTAATAACATAGCATGAGAAATAAAAGGAAGACCATGAATTTTAGCCTTTGATGTAAAATTTTGTTCAGAAAAATGAAAAGCTGACATTGGCGTATCGACATACAACTGACATGAACTATTACTAATGAGTACCCACTTGAGAAGTACGCATCATTTCCCGATCCTTACTATCCTTACTTATATTACCTATAAATGCGAAAGTGTGTTTGTCTGTTGATTTATTGGTTTGTCCTTCAATCCCGCTGCAATTCGTAGCTCTGTTGCAATGTATTCCAAGGTTTATGTATAAAACCTTGGAATACACAGAATTCAAGATTCTAGTTATAAAATAAAATACCGATATCTGCTTTGATATACCTACTAAAAATCCAAAGTGACTGAACATCCAAAAACCATTACCATAAACCATTGTATTGACCTTCACAACAATTAAAGCCTCTCGATCAAAAATCAGCACTTGGAATTTAAGAAAAGTTAGCAATGTTTTTACGTACCTTTAGCACTAATATCTTTAAACTGGTCGGCTGCCCAAGTTAGCAGTTATGTACACCTTCAAAGTAGATGCTAGTATATATGTATATATGATCCTCCTTAACGTGTCCGTCAACGGCGGTCCTGGCTAGAACCGATTATGAGAGCGAATATGGCTAGCGAAACCAAATTTAGTTTGGAAGATCCGGTTGCACGGGGCACAGTATAACTGGCCCAATGCATTATAAGTGTAGAGGTAGGAGGTTCTTGGCTGGGTCTTTTTGATGAGGCGCTTAGCGTCGATATCTTTTAGTCGATGCTCCTCAAAGGACGCAACCGCCTTATCCTCCGATTTTCGCCACTCCTGCCTCTGCAGCGCAAGTTCCTCCCACCTCTCACTAGGTATACGACACGAAATGAGATGGCGCTTCAATACGTCTTTGTACCGTAATAATTGACCACCAGACTTGCGTTTTCCCTCCTGTAACGAGATGCTAGTACTACGTAATCGAGCACATTTCATGAATTAGGAAATGAGGAAGGTCTGGCGGGTGTGGGATCTTGGACTAGTACGAATGTTCGGAACACCATTATAAATGAAATGTCCCCATCGAACCCAGCTTTTTTTAGCTTATTGTACAGAAATATTTTCTGTGATTAATCTTTCTTTCAACATCTTAATAAACCGAGACTTGTTGTGTGAATTCACAAGAATTTTTTGTTGACTGGTAGGGACTGTCATAAATTGATCGAACAAGATATCAGAAGATGAAGAAGATGTGCCGCCAAGCGATATAGCGTTCCGGTACGATGGCGTTTAGAAACCGATTAGGGGTATGGGTTGAATTTACACTGCTATACCCCTTTCAAGTTAGCCCGCTACCATCTTAGACTGCATCGTTACTTACCATCAGGTGAGATCGCAGTCAAGGGCTATCTTGTCATCGAATAAAAAAAAAAATTAAGATGTTGTTGTTGTTGGACGACGTTGTTCTGCAGCTTTAATATTACTTGTACAATTGTTATAACCATCAAATACTATATAACTTTATGGCCAAAATGTATTATAGCTCGTGATGGATGTACCCGATGTATTTATATATATATTATGAATATTAAAACTTTTTCAACCATTATATCTCAGAAACAGTGACGTTTAGGAGAAAAATTGTAGGGACATTTTTTTTTTATTTTTATGCAATTGCATAATCTACAATTTTTATCTGACCTATTTTTATCATAAAACTTATCGTTTGGCTAAAAACGCAAAAAAAAACATATTTGCGAATTTTGACCTTGAATAAAATTTTTTGCAAGTGTGGGATCGATGGGGACTTTTTACATTTCATTTATAATGGTGTTCCAAACATTCGTACCTACCAATTTTCAGCTTCATGCGAATTATTGTTAAGCTACCAATATTTTTTGGGCTAACTTGACCGGACTACATTGACCCCTCCGTAGAACAAAGTCTCATCTGCTAAATTCATAACTTGAATTTGAGCCTTGCAGATGTGACTTTTAAGGCTCAAATTTCAAGTTGTGAATTTAGCAGATGAGACTTTGTTCTACGGAGGGGTCGACATGGTATGGCGTCGATTTTATAGGACAGTCACCGTTCTACCACCGAACCGCGAGACATCGCACGAATCTGCACCGCTACGTGGTCGAAATTCCACGATGCCGCACTAAGCGCTTCGCTTCCTCGTTCCTAATACGCACCGCAAAAATTTGGAATGCCCTTCCGGCTTCCGTTTTTCCAACTAACTATAATGTGGGTGTCTTTAAATCAAGAGTGAATAGGCATCTTCTAGGCAAGCGCGTATCATCTTAGGCTGCATCTTCACTTACCATCAGGTGAGATCGCAGTCAAGCGCTAGTCTATATATTTTAAAAAAAAAAAAAAAAAAAAACAGTCGAAAGAAAAAGCACTAATTAAAATAATAATATTTTTATTATTTCATGTTCAACGTATTTTAATTGCCATGACTTGAACCACGGGGTCTGGCATTCCCGAATCCACCTTGATCGTCGTTGTCGATGATGCGGCACCAGCACACGTGGGCATAGCAGATACCCGCCGTGTTGTCAGAACCACACGCATCGTCGCACATTTCTTGACACTCGTCGCCGCTGTCGCATCGCCTATAATACTCTGAAAATAGACGTTACTAGCTGATGCCCGCGACTTCGTTCGAAGATTTCTTGATTCCCGCGGGAACTCTCTTATTTTCCGGGATAAAAAGTAGCCTATGTTAGCAGTGGCGTGCACAGGATGTACTACAGGGTAGGCAGATCATATAAAATGAAAAAAATCTCCAGTGCAAGTTATAAAAAACTTAAGGGTAGGAATTGTTCAAATTATAAAAAGCCTACCCTTAAGTTTTTATAACTCGTACTGGAGATTTTTTCAATTTTATATTATCTGCCCGCTTAATTTCTACCCTGTATGCACGCCACTGGGCTATGTGTTATTCCAAACTATTATAATCTATCTCTGTGCATTTCAACCAAATCGGTTCAGTCGTTGCGGCGCGATTGAGTAACAAACACACATCCAAACTTTCGCATTTATAATATTAATAGGATTATGGAGGATTTCATAACCAACCTCTTTAATTATTCTATGATTTCATATATATCCTACTAATATTATAAATGTGAAAGTGTGGATGTTTGGATGTTTGGATGTTTGGATGTTTGGATGTTTGTTACTCAATCACGCAAAAACGGCTGAACGGATTTGGATGAAATTTGGCATGCATGTAGCCTTTGATATGGAAAAGAACATAGGCTACCTTTTATCCCGATTCCTTAAGGAGTTCCCGAGGGAAAATTGAAAATTGTTTACGTGCTAAGCCGCAGGCAGACTGCTTCGAAATTTGGTATGCATGTAGCCTTTGACATGGAAAAGAACATAGGCTACGTTTTATCCCGATTCCTTAAGAAGTTCCCGAGGGAAAATTGAAAATTATTTACGAGCTAAGCCGCAGGCAGACAGCTTTGAAATTTGGTATGCATGTAGCCTTTGACATGGAAAAGAACATAGGCTACCTTTTATCCCGATTCCTTAAGTAGTTCCCGAGGGAAAATTGAAAATTGTTTAAGAGCTAAGCCGCGGGCAGACAGTTTTGAAATTTGGTATACATGTCACCTATGCTATGGAAAAGGACATGTGCTTTCTATACCGATCTCAAATAGTTCCCGTGGTAAGATTAAAAATTGTTAACGAACGAAGCTTTAGACCCAATTCTGAAGTCCGCGCAGACAAAGTCACGGGCAGAAGCTGCTACTACTACTACTAATTTTAATCCCGATCTCTCAAATTTTTTCCGTGGGAAAAGCATAAATAATTGCTGCACACCAATAATATTACAAACGTGAAAATTTGTATGTTTGTTACTCAGTCACGTCGCAACGACTGAACCGATTTGGCATAGAGATAGATTATGGTCTGGAATAGGACATAGGCTACCTCTTATCCCGATTCTTTAAGTAGTTCCCGAGGGAAAATTGAAAATTGTTTAAGAGCTAAGCCGCGGGCAGACAGCTTTGAAATTTGGTATGCATGTTACCTATGCTATGGAAAAGGACATGTACTTTCTATACCGATCTCAAATAGTTCCCGTGGTAAGATTAAAAATTGTTAACGAGCGAAGCTTTAGACCCAATTCTGAAGTCCACGCAGACAAAGTCTACAGAAGTCGGACAGAAGCTGCTACTACTACTACTAATTTTAATTCCGATCTCTCAAATTTTTTCCGTGGGAAAAGCATAAATAATTAATTGCTGCACACCAATATCCTACTTCCTACTAATATTATAAATGTGAAAGTGTGGATGTTTAGATGTTTGGATGTTTGTTACTCAATCACGCAAAAGCGGCTGAACGGATTTGGATGAAATTTGGCACAAAGATAGATTATGGTCTGGAATAGGACATAGGCAGTGGCGTGCACACAGGGTAGGCATAATGCGGAAAAATGATATAAAATGGAGAAAATCGCCAGTACGAGTTATAAAAACTTAAGGGTAGGCTTTTTATAGTTTGTACAATGCTTACCCTTAAGTTTTTTTTAATTCGCACTGAAGATTTTTTCCATTTTGTATCATCTGCCTACCCTGTAGTACATCCTGTGCACGCCACTGGACATAGGCTACCTTTTATCCCGATTCTTTAAGTAGTTCCCGAGGGAAAATTGAACATTATTAAAGAGCTAAGCCGCAGGCAGACAGTTTTGAAATTTGGTATACATGTCACCTATGCTATGGAAAAGGACATGTGCTTTCTATACCGATCTCAAATATTTCCCGTGGTAAGATTAAAAATTGTTAACGAACGAAGCTTTAGACTCAATTCTGAAGTCCGCGCAGACAAAGTCACGGACAGAAGCTGCTACTACTACCCGACTATTTTAATCCCGATCTCTCAAATTTTTTCCGTGGGAAAAGCATAAATAATTGCTGCACACCAATAATATTATGGTCTGGAATAGGACATAGGCTACTTTTTATCCCGGGAAATAAGAGTGTTCCCGCGGGAATAAAAAACCTTAATCCACGCGGACGAAGTCGCGGGTATCAGCTAGTTTTTTTATATTTTTAGCGAGCAAAAAGGTAAAAAGGTAATGGTTCCCGTGGTATTTTTAAGAACCAACTCCACGCGGACAGATTTAATACTTATATTTAAAAAGTCAGTCCGATTTTATTCGTTTTTAACTGACTTCAAAAATATTCATCAATGTATTCTTATACATTAATAGCTAATAGCTAGCTGCGGTCAGAGAATGTGTACATTGATCCTATGCAGCTGCACTAAAAAGCTTGAAATAAAAATATTTAAAAAAAACCAACTTCAAAAAGCACTAGTCACTACAAAGTATAAAATAACTAGTCGACGCCCGCGGCTTCGCTCGCGTAGATTTAGTTTTTAAAAATCCTGCGAGATCTCTTTGATTTTCTGGGATAAAAAGTAGTCTATATCACTTTCTCGGACCTCAACTATACCCAAGCAAAAAATCACGTCGGTTGTTTTGTAGCGGCATGATTGAAGGACAAACCAAAAAACCGACAAACCAATAAACCAACAAACAAACACACTTTCACATTTAATAAGGATTTTAATTTGTAGATGTACGTTGAAGTCGGGCTAGCGTCGCGCATCGGTTTCATCTTTTCTTTTTTAGGCCGCTGACTATTTAATTTTATTAGCTGATGAACTTATAACATTATCTATAACTTACGTTTCACGGCATTAACTTGGTCCATAAACCCAGCGAGGAAAATAATGGCAAACGCAAAAATGTAATATACTTTCATGATGGCCGATGGAAACGCGTCTCTTGCTCGGAAGTATGAGATGCTGGGTGCGCCTTTGATCCCAAACAGTAATACAGAGCCATCTGCAACTCGCTTATATAATACATTTTGATATATTAACAACGTACTTGTGACAACCGTATAATACATTTTATCAGTGTACATTATTTGTAGTACTTAAAAGGTATATTAAATTTTTAGAGTTCCGTATCTCATAATGATAGAATAGAATAGAATCATTTTTTATTCGAATAAACTTTTACAAAGTGTTATGTGATTATATATATGTATAGTGTATATCAATCTACCATAGGTTTGGAACGCCGTTCCAGCCGAGAACAACGTTAGAACCACCGAGTTTCTTTTCGTATATAAGAATAACATCAGAAAATAAAACATGTAAGTTTTAAGCTGTTTTACTGCGACAAGGCGACTGTATCCGTTTGTTTCTAAAACGAAATTTTGTATGGAAAGTGTATGGAGCTACTCGTGACTTCATGTTGCAATAGCGCTCTCTTTTTCTAACAGGAAACTTAAAAGTTATTTAAACATTGTGATACTGAGCCCAAAACATTTTTTTTTGAATTTTTTGTCTGTCTGTCGATCTGTCTGTCTACCTGTCTGTCTGTCAGTGCGCGTATCACGCTAAAACTACTGAACAGATTTGAATGAAATTTGGTATAGAAGTAGTTGATACTCCGGGTCAATATGTAGGATACTTTTTATCCTGATAAACAATAAGGTTTATGTGGGATAGGGGGAAAGCTTTTATTGATTTTGCTCCATAACTTCGTCAAATCTAAACCGAATTATAAATTTTTTTTATTATAAATTCTGTACTATTAGAAATATTTTGTCCAATGTTGGTGAAGATCTACTAAATATTGTCGGAGGTAAAGGACGTAACTTCTCGCGAATAGTAGCAAGTCTCTATTAACTTTTTCCACGCGGACGAAGTCGCGGGAATCAGCTTGTACAATCTACAATGCGATCTATTCGGATAGACCTTCAACGAAATATCAATTTCAAGTCGAGATGAAAGGCATGATATCGATTACCTTAATACAATATTGTGCATTTTTTATTGTTTTGACTTTCGAAAATATACTGAAAAGTTATACAATACAGTGATATCGACCTATACGTAGAATAGAGTTATATATGATTATGGCACAAAATTTTTTTATTGCATTTTTAAGCCTAAAAAGATCTCTAATATTTACTAGTGAAATCAAAATTTTAAAAAGTTATGTAGATCCAAAGATACCAGTCGAATAAAGGTACATGTAGTTTATTTTCCCCAAAGAAGAAGGGCCCGACAGCACAAGTGTCAGTATTCACTGTCCTGATCAGCGCGAACGGAGGGTCACATCTGCAGTTGTATTCATGTTCTCCGAAATGATAGTGTGCACACGCTCGCACTTTTATCTGCTATTTTCGTGTTAATTTTGTTATTATTTTTTACTATATGTGCTCAAAATTAAAAATACACGCTCAAAACATATGATCTTCCCTTCGTTAAAGCCAAAAAAAATTGAATATAGTAATACGACAAATGCCGTGGAGATAAAAAAAATGGGAAAATGGATGTTCCAGGTAAGTGAATGGAATTTTCTTTCTTCAGCTTTGTAATTATAATACATAGATTGCTCTTAGATAGTTGTATATAATAATTTTTACATATATATATTTTTAAAGCTAAATAATTAAGTTAAACGGTTCCACATTCATATAGAACATTATACCTCGGAATGTTAGATTTTACTACAAAAACCAATCAAAAAAAGAAATATCAATTCATTACACCTATTAAAAATTAATTCATACATTTTTATAAGTAATCAATAATATTAATTATTTTACCATGCTACTTTATTATTCGGAAATCATGTAAAATATATCGGGACAATGTGCACAAGTTACTTTGTTCGAGGGAAATTATTTTGAAATTATGAGGTATATGTGTAAATGTTCTTTTATTCTTGGTTTGACATTGAGATATATATCCTTTTTCAACTGAAAACTACCATAAAAGTCTAAAATTAATATTTTTTTTTATGTTAAGTATTTATAAAAAAACTACATAAAACTATTTAGACCTGTTTTCTGTAGTTAATTGCTTTAACGTTTTAATGATGTTAATTTTTGTTTTCAGAAAATGGCAGTGTCAATAGTGGAGCTTGTACAATAACAGCACTACCACAGGAAGCTGAAAAAATTAGGCAAGAGGTCCCTGATATATGGGAAGATTGATATATCAGATGGAACTGTAAGAGACAGTCGATTATCCATACTGCAGCCGGCATATAATGATAAATACCAGTTTTTGCTACTGAGAAAACTAGCCATAAGGCTGCACCATGTTGCTGAAAATTCTATAAAAGATAATAAATAATGTCTACCGTCGCCTGCAATTGCAACAACTAGACCTAACACTTTTTTAACTCGGTCCAACTTTGAAAATTCCCCTGCTGTTAGCTTTGGGAATTTGTCTTGAATATCATCACCAAAATGTGTACCGACTCCCATGCCTTCTCCGTTAAATACGCATAAATTGTCGTGATGCCTTTTATTCTAACCACTATGATGATCACTGGACGCAATCACCATCTACAACTAATTCTTACAGTGCGCCTAACGACTCTAGAGATGATGATGTGCCGAATCTTCTTTACAAATTCATTATTTTGATTGATTTAAAATTTTCATTTTGCGCGGTACCCAGTGGATCTCTGCCACCACAATATTATTTTCTTCGTGATTTAAAATATCTATTCAATTAAAATATTAATAATATGGACATAAATAACTTAGAAATGTTACACGTTGCGATCGGCAACGCAACGATCACATCCGCGGCAGGCTCAGTGTCCGTGACATCGGAGATAAGCTGCAAGAAGCCCGTCTAAGATGGTATGGTCATGTAGCACGGAAACTACAAAGCTACGTCGGTAATAGATGTCTTAACATCGCCGTCCCTGGAGCTAAATCTCGCGACCGTCCAAGAAATCGCTGGCTGGACCTCGTAGGCGCCGATATGAGAGCCAATAAATTAAGAAAATTGGATGCACAAGACCGGGCAAAGTGGGCAAAAGCATGCCGGAAAGCGGACCCCACCTAGTGGGATAACGCTCAGTCGAAGAACTTAGATATAATTGATTTCTTATTGATTGCCAATAATAAATCGCACAGAAAAATTGAGGAAAATAGAGAAAATGTTTTTAAATCTTTTTGTTTGCCAATATTCGGTTGTATTATTTTTAAAACTCCTGAAAGAACTTATATTATATTGTCCTTGTAGCAATTTTATTTCGTTGGTTTTATTTGAGTTTTCTATAATAGGATTATTATTAATGCTAAATAATAGTTCCTAATACGTTATTTATGTTTATGTTTTATGTTAGTTATTTATTAGTTTCATTTTGAGGTTTCTATAGTAGGATTATTAATACATTCTACTTACATATTTACATAATAGTTCCTAAATTTAATTTCCTAATAAATATATAAAAGGATAAGGTGACTAATTGACTGGCTGACTCATCATCATCACATTGCTCAAAACACTGGATGGATCGGGCTGAAAGACATACAGATAGCTATTATGACGTAGGCATCCGCTAAGAAAGAATTTTTGAAAATTCAACCCCTAAGGGGGTAAAATAGGGGATTGAAAAATCGAACTTAATGTGAGCAAAGTTGCAGGCAAAAGCTAGTATTACCTATATAAAATACAAAGTACTTTCAGTTATTTTATTATTAATTTTTACATTTTTTTGTAAGACAATTTTATAGTAGGTACATGCTTAGTAATTAAAAAAATTAGTCAAATTATGTTGAATTTTTTTTACTAATAAATGTGTTATTATGAAATAAGAAACACTGTTTATTTTGTATTTATATTTCATCCTTTACAGCAAATAAGACCGTTTGAAGATTAGTATTTCCATAAAAAAAAGTTATATACAGACATGGTACGAACACTTTTCCCAAGTATAAGGTTACATATACATATAGAACATGGAGACGTCCGCAAAAAATCGTCACATATGCATATAGAACCTCCTAAATTCCAAATTATGGGTTTTGCATTGAGTTTATTGATAGTAATCAATGCATAATAATGTTCCAAAAGTATACTATGAGAATCAATTCTCTAGAAAAATAACGAAAAAAGTTACAGGCAAGACAAACTTCAAATCGCTCTCCTGTAAAGTAGGGATTTTGCAGAAGTAACTCTATTCTGCGTATAGGTCGATATATATGTCTTCTTAAGGCTACTTCACACAGTAAGAGCTTTTTTCTTAACCGACCTAAAAACAGGAGGTTATCAATTCGACATTATCGGAAGTGCAAAATATTCACTAACTATTAAATTTTGTTATTCATAAACTATTGACCTTTGTTGTTATTCTTTTTTTATTTACTAACAATGACTTCAACTTAGGAATCGTAAATATTTCATCAGTGCAATAGTTAATAGTAGTTTTCAAAATATGGACTTTTCAGTTATTCTTTATGTCGGTATATAAAAATCAGTATAAACTTTTTTAAGTATAATTCTCTGGCGCAATAATATAGAGGCGTAAACATTGGCATCAGGGAGATCACCTTCTCACTCTATATGTATGGTAATCCTCATTCGTGAGGGTCCCGAATCGTAATCCTGTTCCATTAATCAGATAATAAAATTTTATAATTCACCTCTGTATGAAATTAGGCATAATTATTATAATAACTAATTAAAATAATGAGAACAAACAACAACCCAGTGATAATAATATGTATAATCACCGCCTTGACTGTTGCAAAAAATGCGTGCCGCGTGTTGCAATGTCGCCTCTAAGTGCAACGTATGTGGAGCAAAACGGACTGACATCCGAAGATTTGGCCCAAAACATAAGCAATAGCGGAGGAAATGATGAAAAAAAATTTGTGATGTCGCACGTCCAAAGGTAGACAGAGAAAATGCTTTAGCACTTTTTTTACAAAGTTGTGCAACAAATTAAACCAAAAACCCGATGAATTTTTCCCAAACGATTGTCGATTGACAAGTGTAACATATTATGATAAGAAAGAAAAAATATTTCAGCAAAATTCTTTGTTGACCTGTTATCACTAGTTAATACTCGATATGTTAGCAACAATTAAATTGGTGGCCGCTAAGAAAAACATCATGCCACTGGTCCATACATAATTACGCGTTACATAATTAAGCGTTAGTAATGTCTATGACTATTTATAAGTTGTCGATTTTATTTAAAAAATGTACTGTAGTTAAAAATAATAACGAAATAGTTGGGTATACGATTTTTTTATAAAAAATAAAAAATGGAACTGATTCTTACCCAATCTTGTATGTTTCGTAAAAAAAAATTTCGCGAGACCTACCACGATAAAAAATTTGTACTTTTTTGAAATCGAACATCGCTTATGAATTGTTAACGTTACATTGGCAAATCGACAAGTGTAATCCAAGATTACTGTAATTATATGAGATGAAATCGTAATATAAAAATTGTATTGTATGAAATTTGATTTTACAATTTTTGTAATGCGTGCCGAATTAATTGCGTCACAAATAAAAACAAAAGGGTATCATCAAATTATTTTAGGATTACGATAATTATAATTGCAAAAATTTTTAATTTATTTTATTTTGTCACAGCCGACTCCAAAGGTAATAAATTATGGAAAGGGCCAAATTCGGACTGCTAAAGTGTTGCTCCCATCCATTTACCGATTTAGGTGAACATTGCTTACCTACCTAGTAGCGACGACTAATATGTGCAACCACAACTAGAGCATAGCCAAACTAAATCTAACATAAAAAAATTGTGTTACCCAGGTGTTACCAAAAACAAAAAAAAAAATGTTATTTGAAAGTAACAGCCTCAAGAGCAGCATACTCGTACTTGACTAACTGAAGGCCTTGAAATCGTAACCCAACGAGCTAAAACGAAGATAAATAAAAATCGGTCGAGAGTGTGTAAGAAACGCGCTTAAGTAGGTTTCCATAGACATGTTGCTAAAAATAAAATTCCAGGGGCCCAAGTCTGCTATTGCAATTGTAGTTCAATTGTCTATCAATGACGTCCCAATTGCTACTTTTAGCAATTTTGGTAGTCTACTAATTCAATGGTGTCACAATTGTTTTCCGATGATTTGCCACTGACACACCTAGCTTTGAATCTAGCTTAAATAAACGTTTTTAATATGTAGTTTTTTTGAGACTCATTTCAGCAAACGCTTTTTAAGCTAATGGCAATACTGAGGTATCATTGAATTACAATCCAATTATAAGAAATCGAACGAACATTGTGAATTTAGTAGACTACGAAATTTTAGACCAATGATAATGGAATTCTAATTGTATTGTGGTTCAATGACAATGACATGTAAAATAGCAGACTTGGGGCCCAGATCGCAAAAAAGCAATGGAAAGTGATACGGCGTTTATCAACCCCTTAAAAAAGTTCTAAAAATAAAGCCGCGGTTTATTTTTTGGTTTTTTAAATGGTTTTTTAATGGCCGCGGGAACTCTGAGATAAAAAGTAGCCTATGCTGAATCTATTGAGGTATGTGAAAAGTCATTGAACACAAATATTGATCAGTATTATACATAGATGGTACACGTGGGAAGTTGTTGTTAAATTAAAATTAACCCTGTATTATTATTTTACCCATACGCATCAAGCACGCGAGGTGTTGATTACGGTAATAAAGTTTATCGCAATAGATATGTACGTTCCGATTGCATCAAACAAGAATTTTGATATGCAATTAACACAAATTAACGTTAATGTGAAGATACGTACTGGTACATAAAATTGTGTAAAAATTGATGAAATTGTTTTCTTATGGCACCAATAGCTGTAATGCCCGCGACTTCGTATGCGCCGATCAAGGGTTTTAAATTCCTGTAGGGCTAGCATGCGCACCAGAAGATTTTTAAGCTATTGCATAGCTTCTATCGCGGGCCTTGAGCGCGGAGACCGAATCCGGAAATTCCGTAACGAAAATAACCTGACACGGGACTCCTCTCACTGCTAGATGGCGTTGATAAAAAATGCCACGCAATAGCTTTACCGCGGCAGTCCCCGAGTGCCACACGTCTTTTTTTTATCCGAAATAGGCTTGCGCTTGAGGACAATCAGTAGTAGATAGCACTGATGAGGTCTAGGTTGGATCAAGCTTGCCTAGAAGATGCCTATTCACTCTTGCCTTGAAGGTAGGTACTTAAATTATAGGTGGCAGGAAGCACAGATGCTGGAAGAGTGTTCCACACCTTAGCGGTTCTTTTGTTGTTCTTTTGTTGTTAGCGTTTCGTTCGAGTAGGTTGGATTTCTACCACATAAGCATGCCAACGTATTAATAATATTGTCATCATTATTAAAACTAATAAGAACATCCATTGCAGTATGGCTTAACATGCGCACTATGAGAAAATTTTGTCTATCTATTTATTCGTGCATTTGTATGAGGTATGAGGAGTAAATGGGTAGACAAAATTTTCTCATGTTAGCCTTACTGCAGTGAATGTACTATAACTTCTAGGAACCGCGTTGGATACGTTACCGTCATAAATCCGGTGATTCCAAGCTCAAAGTTATGTCATGTCATGGCCTTTTAAGATCATAGGAACGTCTTCGTGTAGCGCCACTCCCAGAATAACTTGGGCTTTCACTTAGTAAATCTCGCCAGGATACTTATGCCTTATCGAGCCTTTGAAATTATTTATATTGAGATCGTTAAATACGGCTGTATGTAGGTACTCTTTTTTTATATGAATAGCGAGCAAACGTGCAGGCGGGTCACCTGATGTAAAGTGATTACCGCCGCCCATGAACACTAGTAGTATCAGAGGCACCAGTCACCACCAATGCGTTGCCGGCTTTTCAGGAATTTGTTTGCCCCGCCCTTTGAATAACCACATGTTACTTACAAGTTACAACATAAGTTAAGTCAACGCTTATAGAATTATTTTTCGTTAATCCTACTATTCTACTTATTTCGCTAATTTTACTAAACCTACTTATCCTTTTTCTATAAAATCTAAATATATAAAAGGAAAAGATGACTGACTGACTGATCTGTCAACGCACATCTCAAAGCACTGGATAGATCGGGCTGAAATTTTGCATACAGATAGGTAGCTATTATGACGTAGGCATCCGCTAAGAAAAAATTTTAAAAATTCAACCCCTAAGGGGATAAAATAGGGGTTTTAACGTGAGCGAAGCAGCGGGCAAAAGCTTGTAATCCTATAAATCCGTTTAGTTACGCCTAGAGAAGTGAATGAAGCTCTGCCTAATAGCTCTGCTTCAACCTTCAAAAATTAAATAAACGTGAGTTAACCCGCAGAAGCTTGTTAAATTAATTAAATAGTATTTCGTGCTACGTGAGGTTATGTAATTGCTGTACGGTGGTCAAATACAACTCCAGTTTGAACCGGTCTAGAAGGCAGTTTAACGCTCTGAAGTAATTGTTGTTATGAAATAGTTTATAATAACAATAATAAATCATTTATAACGGATGTTTCTAAATTCGCTTATATTTTTGCAATAATTAAGTACAATAATATTTGTAAATTACCTGAAATCAGACGAGGCACACTCCACATTTTAGGTAAAGCTTATAGGTTTCGAAAAAATCCATCCCTAAACGATGAATTTTTTCGTGTCCCCACTAAATTACAACACGGGGTTATCCAAGGGACCAACAAATTCTTAAAAAGCCGGCAACGCATTGGTGGTGCCTCTGGTGCTACAAAGTTCATGGGCGGCGGTAATCACTTAACATCAGGTAACCGGCCTGCTCGTTTGCTCGCTTAAAAAAAATTGTAGAAGTACCTCAGTACCTAAATAAAGTAGGTATCCTTGCTAATACATAATACCGGTTGAAATTTTAATGGTTGTACTCCCTGCAAGAGGTGAATGTGCTCATGAAACTGAACAACTTTCCCCAGGGAACATACGTCAAAATATGAAAAAAAAAATTGGACCCTCCATACAAACTTGACGATCAGCTGATTGATTTACTATGGGAGGTCCAAATTTTTTTTTCATATTTCGACCTATGTTCCTTGGGGAAAGTTGTTCAGTTTCATGAGCACATTCACCTCTTTCAGGGAGTACAACCAATGAAATTTCACCGTGTATAAATGCGAAAGTGTGTTTGTCTGTTGGTTTGTTGGTTTGTCCTTCAATAACGCTGCAACAGAGCTACGGATACGACGTGATTTTTTGCATGGGTATTTGCGGATCTGGCGAGTGACATAGGCTACTTTGTATCCCGAAAAATAAATAGTACACGAGAGTCGAGACTCTACCACCGTAAACTCGGTAGTTAAAAATACAATAATAATATTTTTTTATGGGATGACAAGGTAGTACTAGACTGCGATCTCACCTGATGGCAAGTGACGATGCAGTCTAAGATGGTAGCAGGCTAACTTGGAAGAGTTATGGCAGTGTAGATTCAACCCGTACCCCTCATCGGTTTCTACACACCATCGTGCCGGAACGCTGAATCGCTTGGCGGCACGTCTTTGGCGGTAGGATGGTAACTAGCCACGACCAAAGCCACCAGACAAAAATTTCTGTTGCACCAGATTTTATATTTCAAAAACCCGAATTGAAAAAGCGTATACTTAATGTAATGTAGTGAGAGGCCAACGGTTTAATGTTGCATTACCAAATAAAAGAGACGTGTATATATTCCGGAGTCCGGACTAATGTAGGTATAACTTTTATTTTTATACGTTCTTTCAATGTTGGGCAATTATTTTAATGCAACTTTGTACTGATATTACACATTTAAATTGCTACTTTACTTACTAGATTGGTCAAAGTTAATGAAAATTTTCTTATTGAACTTTAAAACTTTGTTGAAAGAGCAACTTTTTTGTTGAAAGAGCAACTGCTGAGTTTCTTGCCGGCTCTTTTCAGCAGAATCAGCATTCCGAACCGGCGGTGGTCGATTCTCGACGTGTCATAAGAACCACAAGTTGGCCTACATAAAATAAATAATTTTGAGTTTGAGTTTGATTTTGAGTTAGGTTCATCCTTTAAGTACCTTATCCTTTTATTTACTAAATAGTGAAACTTATATTTAGTTGGGAGGAATGAGGAATATTTTGGTTGGAGAAGGAATGCAAAAATTTTAATACCTTCATTTCCACTTTCCTAAATTAAAAAAATCCGGAAAAAATCTCAAATGTCAAATAAAACAAGAATAAAACTAAAAAAAACTTAATAATGTTTCGATCCATTCCTATAGAGATAAGCTGCTAAGATAACAGGGAAGCTGGAAGAAATTTTATATGTACATAAATAATAAAAATAAAATAAATAAATACGTAAGTAATATTATGTTCATGGGATCACCCGATACCCGTCCGTAACCCGTCCGTAAACCGTCCACTAGCAATAAATTTTCAGAAGGCAGCCCTGGCAATTCACTTGCACTGTGCAAACAGTCACAGCAAGTCAATTTCTGCATGTATTTAGCAAGTTAAATATTAATTTCTGCAAGAAATTGCGGAAGTTACCAGTGGACACTTACATTAGCATAGTAAGTACCTACAGTTACACCACTGACCCTCTATCTACTAATATTTAATTTGTGATCAACACTGCACTTGCTGTCGAATTTTAATAATAATAAATAATTAATCGATCATTTGGTAGTTCTTGCAATTCACGACGGCGCATGGCTCATGGTTGTGTGTGTGTCGTATCTGTATAAGTGTAGGCTCCTGATAGGCACGCACACTTACGCAATGTGCATGTACACGGCATAAACACAAGTAAAGTTCACGCGCCCTCGCGAATTGAATCCTAGAAACGCATGCTAACAAAATGATCGATTATATTAAAAGTTGACTCTCTACCGTTTAACCAATAAATAATTAATTATGATTGAATACCTAACACCTGTGACCTTTGTTCCTAAATCTCATCTGCCTGAGACAGCTAATCAATAATCTTCATTTCATTACTATGATATTAGGCACTTTGTTTACATAAATAATGTGGCGAAACCAGCGTAATGTTAGACACCTCTGACATTAATGTTTTTCATACTATCAAAATAGCAGCAGCGCTATTCAGTAAAATACAAACTCACTTCAAAAGCAATCTCAAACCACCAATCACGGATTAGGTAAAAATACTAGAACGGTTATGACATTCGTCCTAATACAAAATAGGAGCGAGAACTAATGACATTTAGGTACCAACCTATACAAATATGTTTTTTTTAAATTTCGATAAAATAAATAAAAATTTTGGCCCAAAATTTGCCGCCTCTAAAATCTGCCGCCCTAGACTCCAGTCTACATAACGTGCTGGTAATATTTTATGTACTAGAGGATATTATAAGGCCACAACTAAAGCCCTCTAGTGTAGATTACTTATACTACATTAAGAATAGTAAAGTACGGTAATACTTTGTTACATAGTTTACTCATACTCATATAGATGGCGTAAAATAATATTAATATTAAATGTCTTAATGGAGCGATTGAAGACTTTTAGATTATACGATCTTAATATAAACCGGCGCGACGCGGCACATACGCAACGATACGATTTTATAAGATCAACAGAGCATTCCACTTAAAATACCGAAAGGCGAAAGATATTTAATTGTAAAATTAGTTACAGATAGGACTAAGCAATACCTCTAATCGTCCATTGCGACGTCTAGCGGTTTGGCGTCTAAATTAAATTTTAATTTTGTAAGGTAGTGACGTCGCAGAATTCATATACTTAGAGAGTAGATAAAATCCACGCACTCCGTAAACAATCGAAAAATCAAATTTAAATTCAAAATTAATTTATTTCATGTAGGCTAACTTGTAGCTCTTATGACACGTCATAAATCTACCACCACCGGTTCGGAATGCAGATTCTGCTGAGAAGAGCCGGCAAGAAACTCAGCAGTTGCTCTTTTCAAAAAAAAATTTTTTTTTTACAAAGCTATGCTATGCATATGCTATGTATAGTGCTTCCACAATAAAGCTTCAAAAATGCAAAAATGCCTATGTAGGTACACCAATCCAACGCATGTCAAGATGGGCAGCCAAAGCAGACCCATTCCCGTTGGTGGCACCCGTTCACGAGCATGACGCATGATCCAGCCATTGCTTTACTCAACCATATTTGAGGGAACGTAATCTATATTATATTTATTGGACTCAGTAATTTACGAGAGGGAAACGTATTTTTTGTGAAAAATCGAGATTAATCCGTCAAGAAACGAAGCCAATTGGCTATGTTTGCTTTAAAGTAAGCCATCAATAAATAATTACTCTAATAATTAGATTTTTACGATAGGTATACATGTACAATAGGTAGGCATACATTGTACTAAATCTTGGAGCATTTCCCGAGAAACGTCAGCGCTATGCTGTTGAGTTGTATAAATGGCCAAACACTCTACTACCCATTGTATTTATTTTTGGATGTACAGTTTGCTGACAGCCTCTCTATCATCTAGCGTTTAGTATATCTCTGACTGTAAAAGTTATTTTTATTGACATGTATGACAACATTGATCCAAGTCTCTCAAAGCAGATACCAACCCGTATTACTCAACTTATTTATCTGAACTTCCAAAAAGGGTGTTCAAGACACCTCTGTTGTAATTTTTAGGAAAGCTGTTTTGAAACACATGCAAGATATTGGAATGACAAAACTTTTTTTTAATTTCTTTTCATTTGTCACCTGACTATCTTATTGACTATTCCTCTATACCCATGCCAGAAATCATGCCAATCCATTGCTACGTGTTTGAAGAACAAACCAACAAAGATTTCACATAACAATTTTTAGGACAGTTTCGCATTTGTAAAATTAATAGGGATGGACTCTATAATCTAAATATATAAAAAGAAAAGGTGACTGACTGACTTAATGACTGACTGATCTATCAAAGTACAAGCACTGGACGGATCGGGCTATTTGGCGTAGTACAGATAGCTATTATGACATAGGCATCCGCTAAGAAAAGATTTTTGAAATTCAATGCCTAATCCCTGAAATGGGGGTTTGAAAAATCGAACTTAAAGCGAGCGAAGCCGCAGGCAAAAGCTAGTATGATGTAAATGTGAATAAATTATATCTGTCAGTCTGTTTGTATGTCTGTTACTTTTTCTCGGCTAAACCTCTGAACCGATTTCAAAAAGAAATTAGCAAGATAGCTTGGAGCCTGAACGCCAGAAAAAGTCCAAAGTATCTAGAAATTGTTCAACCATATACATATAATAAAACTAGTAGGGCGCGTGGGTGCGCGGCTCGCTAAAGCGAACCGCGTGTTTTCTGTTCACCAAGTATTGCAACACCAAAACCACTATTCCATCCTGTACTTTCTCTAAGATAGACACCGACGAAATTTGTTTGGCCACCATCTTGAATCCGCCATTTTGGAGTTTTTTTCAGCTCTCTGCCAACTGGATGAGGTTTCGAGTGACATTTGGTTGAACACCCCCCACCTATCCTCCTCCGATAGGCCGATGCTCCTCACCCGTCTCCGAAATCCTCAATCATCAGCTCTCTCCATATTTTTCCTTCGAATAAATTTTTGTCCCCTATACGAAACTGTGAGTGAAAAAAACTTTTTCCATACAAAATTTTACAGGAGAGGTGATCAATCAGTCAGTCAGTGAATCAGCACGAGTAGCTATATATATATTAATTGCAATACATGGAAAATATAAATTACAATACTGTTGTTTCGTAATCGATGATCGAAAATGTTGTATTGTTATCTCCCGCAGTGATCTCAAGTTTAAGACTTTTGTCTATCTCCTCCACAAGTAATGCCATTGCCAATGCAATTCGACTACTACTGGGCAAGGACATTGCGTTTATTGTTATTTTGTTCAAGAGTGACTCTGCGGGAAGGATCAGGAAAGCAAAAAATTCTAATATTAAGAACTAGCTGATGCCCGCGACTTTGACCGCGTGGATATAGTTTTTAAAATCCCGCGGGAACTCTTTGATTTTCCGCGATAAATAGAAGAAACAATAAGCACTAATAATGTGTGGAAATCGACTAGGGGTATATTGGGGGTTATATAGGAGGGTGGATTCAATTGAAATTGCCATACCCTCTTCCAAGTGAGCTATCATTTAAGATTGCTTCGCCACTTACCATTAAGAGAAAAAAAGATTCAAAATTGAGAAATTAATTTTATAAATAATTATTATAATCCTGAAAGTCGAAGAGTGTTTAAGGAAATTAAACGCAATTTGTTGACTTGAAATAATCCTGAAAAAATATGACATTCTTTTTAAAAAAACTGAAACTGTTATGAATGTGAACGTTTATGTGTTAGTGAGTGTGTATCTGCGTAATTGATTTTTTTAAAGAAACACATTTTTTTTAAAATATTTTTTTCCCCCTGATCAATTTCAATGGTTCACCCAGCATAACCCTTTTTGTTCGCATTTTGTACTCGTGTGAGAGTGTACAACAATAGGACAATATGCGCTTTGTTTCGTTGATATTAAGTTTGTGCAAACAGACATACTTTACGAGTTGAAAGGTCTCAACTAAAGATTAAAGATTAAGTAACGCATTACAAAATCTTGGCAGTATTACGTTTTTGTTCAAAGCTGTACCTACTGTAACGAACTGTAGCTGTAAACGTAAACTAACGACTTGCAAAAAAGTACATTTTTGGAGATAAAAGTCAATTTACTGAAATAAGACGTTCCTGTGAGCACTATTGTCTCCCATCGGGCTATGAGAGCGAGGGAATAGAGAGTGAACCTGTGTTTGCACACACACTTGTGCACTATAATATCTCCCGCGCAGATGGCCGCCGTGGCCGGATTCGGTTGATATGACATTATTAATTATTTTTTATTATATTATTTTCCAAAACCAAGAAGAATATGCAAAAAGTCTAATATTCCTTTCTTTTTTTCAGGTAAAAATTAATCTATACGTATCACCACAGGTCCTGAAAAAGGTAAGTACTATAATTTATAACACCTAATAACTTTACTACTACGTTTCTAGTAGTTCACTACTTACTAGTAGGGGACTACTAGAAACTTGTTTTTTTTTCCGGCGTTTTTTGGAACGGAACCCTTCGTATTACGAGTTCGACTCGCATCCAACCGGTTTTTATGCCGTATCAAGAATCCACCATGCATCGGTTCGGTTATTTACATATTGATGTACAGAAGGATACATGAAGTCTCTACCTATTGGGCCCTTGTAACCATTCTTAGTCTATAAAATCTATACTAATATAATAAAGTGCTCTTGCACTTTATTATATTAGTATAGATTTGTTTGTTTGAACGCGCTAATCTCTATAACTATCAGTCGGATTTGAAAAATTCTTTTTTTATCTAATAGCCCAATTTTTGAGGAAGGTTATAAGCTATTCAATATCTCGGTACGACTCTTAGAAGCCGAGCAAAAAGAAAAAATAGCGCGGGCGAACAATGCGATGCGGTAAGTCGGTGGTCGAGGGCGGTTAGCCGACGAGAACCGAACAAGAACCGAACCGAAGGCTATTTATTAATCCGGAAGATCAAAGCGTTCCCACGGGATTATTAAATACTAAATCCACGCGGACAAAGTCGCGGGCAATAGCTAGTGGCAAATATTTGTCGTAATTTGTCATGTCGTTTAACAATGAAGTACTCTATAATACTCTTCGTCGTTCGGAACAATTTTTTCGCTTGTTTTGTGAGTATTTGACTCAGCCCTAGTATAACATCATAGCTTGAAGTACTTACATACAGTTGCCTGTCGATATAAACAAACCATTGCGTTCGCGATATGCCCTACTTGCGTGGAATATGAGTCTGAACGCACGGATCACTTACCACGTTAATCAACAATTAGCGATTAATTAGCGATCAATTACCTGATCTGATTACCTGACCCACGCTATTGCGAAACTGATGAACTCAGTTTTAAGGCTCCATTCAAATGCGGAATGTGCTAAGGCCTGGACCCACACAAAGCACCAGATCTTTTTTTTTTAGAATAGAAATATTTTTTCTTCCAATAAACTTTTACAAGTGCTTTTGAATCGTCGATGAATCTACCACGGAATGCCCTTCCTGCCTGGAAGAGCCAGCAATAAACTCGGCGGTTGCTCTTTTCAAAAAAAAAAAAAATTTACAATAAGTAACAAAACTATGCTATGTATACAGTGTTTCCACAATGAAGTTACAAAAATGCAAAACAATCCAATACATGTTAAGACAGTCAGACAAAAACAGACCCATTCCCGTTGGTGGCACCCGTTCACGAGCATGACGCATATTTTTTCCACTTTGAAACTGTGAAACCAACTTCCTGTGACGGTGTTCCCACTAAATTACAACATGGGGTTATTCAAGGGGCGGACCAACAAGTTCCTATAAAAACGGCAACGCATTGGTGGTATCACAGGTGCTACAAGTTTTCATGGGCGACGGTAATCACTTAACATCAGGTGACCCGCCTGCTCATTTGCTCGCTAAAAATATAAAAAAAAGCGCATCCGTACTATCAAAAGTTTTTATTTTTATCTAGGAAACCCTAGTAATTTACGGGATAAAATGAGACCTGAGTTATACCTTGAATAACCCCGTGAAATTTCCTTCAAAAAAGGTTCAAACGGTCCAAAGATTAGCATATATATTATAAGACACACAATCAGCTATTAATAAATATATTTTTAATATTCTGCTGTCAGCACGATTTTTTTACAATCCTATCCTACTGTCCTACTTTTTACTAAACCTATATATTATCCTTGTCCTTTTAATATTATAAATGCGAAAGTTTGTGAGGATTGATGGCTGGATGCATGGATGGATGGTTTGTTACTTTTCCAAGCAAAACTCTTCTACTAGACGGATTTCGATGAAAGTACAGAAGATTCACTCCGCAAAATGATTAAATTAAATAGCGACTCTTGTTACCATACAATAAAGTGCAATTCAGGTTGACACAGCGCTCTTTCTATCGCGTAACTCTATCCCTTCGCACTCTCTGAATTTAGGCTCGTAGAAGAGGTACGCACCATGCACTTGTTGCTCCATAGTCTACTGCGGAGTGCGCCAGATCTGATACTGATTCAGTTAACTACCTCTGGCCGGTTTAGTAGTATTTGGGGACCGCTGTACCCAAGGGCCGTATTTTCGAGACCCCTCCACTAGACCAAAGAAATAGTGTAGTTGCCATAACAAGCACTTGCCTACTTGTGCGCGTATGTGCAAGAATTGCTCCACATTTGATTGTACAACAAAAGCAAATATCATTTTTGAGTCGCAATAAGTAGATCTACTGTAACTATGAACTTACGTTACTTATTATTTAACTAGACGATGCCCGCGACTTCGTCCGCGTGGATAAAGGTTTCATAGTTCCTGCAAGAAATCTTTAACGTTCTAGGATAAAATGTAGCATATGTGTTAATTCTTGTATGATCTATTTCCATTCCTTTAAGCCAAATCGGTTCATTCGTTGTGGTGTGAAGGAATAACAAACATACACACCCACATACATACACACACACAAACGTTCGCCTTTATTATTAGTGTAATTTTTCGATTTCCCTATGCCCACATATTTTTTCAGGTGACATCAGTTACATGTCACTAGTTAAAACTCCAAGTAAACTTTAAACCGACGAATAGGTTTGACATTTAGACTGATTGTTTACAAAAAACTGTCGAAATAACAACTTTATTCATCTGTTAAACACTATTCATGGATTATGAGGTTATAGAATAGTCAGACACTTGTATCAGATAATAAGCCTCAATGGCTGTGCCGTTAAGATGGCACTTAGACTTTCTACGAATCAATTGATATCGTTAGTCTATCTAAAGAGGATTCTGCCAACACAAATTTAATTTGTAAGGTGTCTATAGAAACTTACGTAAGCAAATTGAGTTTGGGCTTGTTTGATTGACACGTTCTTATCGACACATACAATAGTCCTAGATGATATTTAGAATGATTAAATGTAGCTCTACATAAAATTGTTTTTTAAAAATATATTTTTTTTAATATACATTTGTTACGTTTATGATTTAGCTTAAGTTGTGGTACAAAAAATATTATTTAGTCTATAAAACTAGTTATTTTGATATTAAGGAACATGTTGAAAGTTTGAGTTACCATTATGTCACCCGGTCGGAGACCGCTTACTGTCATTATCGAGCCAGTAAATACCACAACAATCAATTGTGAAGGTCAACGAATGGACTGAACACTTCACTCGCCATACCTACTAGTACTTTAGTCATACCCACTGCCATGTTCGGCCATAACGTGACCTTTGTCTCGTTTCCTGATTTATCTTTATTAATATAACACTGTAATGACCGTAAAGTTAAGAACTAGTGCAGCTGTTTATTTATATGCCTACATGTAATATTCTAATACCTGGGTCTGTACTACCATCGCTTAAAGCAGTAGGTATTATTTCAATTTTGTTTTGAGAACAGAAATTATTTTGAGGTTGACATCGTACGACATCTAAAAACAAAATTGAAATGATACTTTAAGCTACTTTAAGTGTCGGTAGTATAGACAGAATAAGTTTCAGTATATTAAGAAAATCTATATTGGTCCTATTGATAATTCTTCACAATAATTTTTCACAATGTTCAACTAAACTGAAAACAAAGGGTAGTACTATTTTCACACCTGCTAATTTAATTTAGAGATTAGGTGCAACGGAATTTTTACCAATATTGCTATGACTTAAATACAAAATTACGAGCTATACGTCTAAAGATTTATCTCTTAAAAATTTTAAATATTTAATTAAAGTAGGTATGTAGAAAGGCTGTCGTTGTTAAGCTATTTCTAGTTCAAATAAAAATTAATAATGTGGTAGGTATATTATTAATTATACCTGTGTTCATGGTTTAAGTAGGGTTTTAATGCAACATAAATAGTAAAACGAATGCAATAATACATTGTTAATGTACGCAAGCAAGTAATAATAAATATTGTATTAAAGAACTTTATTTAATTACTTGTCCAATTAACCGCTCCGATCCTCATATTTAATACTTTATGTGACTTTTCACATAAATCAACAAGATTTATACGCAGGAGGAGTAGGTGAGTTGCGGTAGTGGTTGAAATAAAATCATTGCTTTTTATTTTCTTATTTTTTTATTATTTTTATTTTGTTTTTCTTCTATTTACTTCGTATATTACAGTCGACTTAACCTATTAATGGTAACCTTAGCATCACATCGTACACGTATTCGGCGTACCTTCTGTACGCTTATATGACGTGACATCTCATAGAAGGACAGTATAAATAGTCAGTAGAAAATTTTGCTGGTGTCCCGGCCGTTGCTTGGCGAGATATAAATAGCGTGACATTGGCGAGAATAAACTAATGAGCTAAAGTAATTAACCTAGTGCTCGTAGTAGGAGCCTCCGTAGCTGGAGCCTCCGTAGCTGGAGCCTCCGTAGCCGGAGCCTCCGTAGCCGGAACCTCCGTAGCTGCTGAGTCCGCCGTGGCCGCTGTGCTCGCTGACCAGGACTGGGACCTTGACGGGGACTGGGTATGGCTTCTCCACGTGAACGGGGTAGGGCCTGTCTACGTGCACGGGGTAAGGCCTGTCGACGGGAACCTTGACGGGGACGGGCACGGGCCTTTCTACCTCATAGGGGATGTGCTTGTAGACTGGGTAGGGCTCTGGGACGGGCACCTTGACGGGCACGGGTACGGGCTTCTCTACGTGGACGGGGTAGGGCCTGTCTACGGGCACGTGTACGGGCACTGCCACGGGTTTCTCGACGTGCACGGGGTATGGCACTGGTTTCTCAACTGGGTAAGGTGCGGGTACATGCACGGGGTAAGGCCTGTCGACGGGCACTTTGACGGGAACTCCAACGTGTTTCACGACGGGGTAGGGCTGGGGAACGGGCACTTTGACTTCAACGGGGTATGGCACGTGTTTCTCCACGGGGTAGGGCTGAGGTACGGGCACCTTGACGGGGTAAGGTACATGCTTCTCAACGGGGTAGGGCTGGGGCACCAACACTTTGACGGGGTAGGGCCTGTCGACGGGAACGTGGACGGGGTAGGGCACCTTCTTTTCTACTGGGTACGGGGCTGGTACGTGTACGGGGACTTTGACGTATTCCTTGACGTGAACGGGCACATGCTTGACGACTTCGTAAGGCTGGGGCACTGGGACCTTGACGGGGTAGGGGATGTGCTTCTCGACGGGGTAGGGGACCGGTCTGTCAACGGGTACAGCGTATGGCACTCCTTTGACGTAGGTGACGGTTCTGGTGACGTCAGTGCGGTGGCCTAGATCGATGCCGTAGCCTGAGTAGCCTGAGTAGGCTCCCTCGTCGACGATGTTGTTGTAGGCGCCACCGATGCCGTGGCCGCTGCCGATGTAGCCCACATCGAGTCCGCTGATGCCGTAGCCGTAGCCGAGGTTCAACAGACCACGCTTGTCCAACTTCTTCTCGAGGCCTTCCTTCTTCTCTATTGACTTCTTCTCGCTGGCAGCAGCCGCTGCTACCAGCAGGAAAACTAAACAGATCTGTAACAAACAAGACAATACTTAAGAACAATACAACGCAAGTGTGATTAGGTATACAGAAACCACTAATTACTAAATGTATTTTTCGATTTTTAGCAGTAGTATTGACTGTCCAAAACGGTACATCTTTGACTGCAAAGCACTGAGGTTAGGCTAGTGTAAGCATTTTTAAATTCGTTCACAAGTAATTCTTTCAAAACGCAAAGTAACTATTCAAGTATGTTATATTAATGTTACTAATCGACCGAAATTCTTCACTTGCTTAACAAAGTTAACAAGTTAACGCAACATATACTTTACGGCCTATGCATGCCACCCGTTGAAATGTTCATGTAATTAATGGTAGGCAGCCCAGCAAATACTCGTTCATCATGCTAAACCCACCACGGTGTCATCATACTAACTGTGCCGTGAAATTACAACAGCAAAAATATAAGTTAATGAAGTTATTAGACAAGGCATTATTTTAACACGAATATTAAAGTGAATAGTAGGTATACTAAAAGTGCTAATAACTTTGTATAAATATTGTTCTTACGCAAAATTAGCTAAATTTAGCATGTTTAGCACCAAATTACAATATGCGAATGGTAACTACCTACTTAAATATTAATGTGATCAACAGAATAGGATAGATGCGAATTGAGTAATTCTTGCGACACGCTTTTTAGAGTTTTTGTTGTCAAACATCGGCGGAATAATGACGCCTTTATATATTTGTCACAACTATGAAGTATGAATAAATATCTTAATACTATTCATAATTGTTTGTATAATCTAGCTAATAATTCATTATCTTTACTACTTTTGTAAATGTGTGTTTATTTGTTTGTTTGTTGCCCATTTTCTGTATCGGTATAATTGAGGATCTAGAGAGTCACTTTTTATTCCAAAAAAAAAACAATTCCCGCGGAATTTTTAAAATCTTACATCCGCGTGGACGAATTTGCGGCTAAAAACTAGTTAAATTTAATTTAGGCTGTAACTTTTTGACTCCCATATATTTCTTTAAATTATTCTTTTTTCGAATGACTTTTATTTATTTATTTATTGAGACACTCGCTAAATAATTTATTACAAAAAAAAACAATTTACAATGTTATAATATTTAACCAATTTTCAATGTATTATATTAATTTTCAATGCATTATATTATGAAATGTAATATTTATATAATCTAACTATAATGGCGTTATTCATTAATTGCTATGCGTTCATTTTTATTTGTTTTCAAGTTAATATATCACGCTTATTTATCAATAGCTATTTAAAAGCACAGCAATTCGTTCCATCCAGTTAGATAAACCTATTAAAATATGGCGGTGTTTCGATTCATTTAATCATTTGATAAGTTTTCGCCTTATAAGTTGTAAGTACGGTTGCTTTTACCTATTATAAAAAAAATTTAACACAATTATGTCTAAAATAGCAGTATTCATTACTATTTTTTTGTTTTGTTTAATCGAGACATTTGGAAGTCTAGACTATTACCACACAGGTGAGTATTCAATATTTTTATTAGGTCATTTAACTTTGCTATGAATTAATTCTGAGTTCAAAATAAAATTATATGTATAGAGTAAAATAAAAGTTCTGCGTTGCTTTAACTGAACTAAACAACAAATTAATATACTGAAATATATTGTTTTTAATCCTAGTCATATTTTTTAGGGCCTTGGAGTCAAATACCATGTACCACAAACCAAGAATGTCTGTTCCGGTGCAGAGATTGCTATAGCAATCTTATATACGGGCTATGCTACCGAAACTTCTGCATGTGTCAAGTATGGTCACTTAAATAATAAATAATTATTATTTATTTATCTAACAATAACAATATTATTTGTTATGTTTAATGTTGTTATTTTTGTTTGTTATTTTATCAGTATAATCTTTTACATTCTCAATAAATGTTATTTATAACAGGACAAAGATAAAAAGATACGTAGTTTTATTTTGTTTCACATTTATAGGTATTTTATGATGTAAGTTCCATAAAATATACGTTAATGGTTCCAATGTATTCTGCTATTTCAGCGTTTATTAACAAAGCATAATAATTGTATCACCCGTCATTTCAAAAGTGATTTATATGTACATGGTAATATTACCATATACATATGAATCTTGCATGGACATATATATGTAAGTCCATGAGAGATGAGAGACCTCTAGCAGTGGACGTCTATCGGTTGATACAGAAGAGAAGAAGAATATGATTCTAAACATTGGGACTTGTGTAAAAACTTCTAAGAGCTACTTGTTTCAGATAAATTCAATGGATAAAAATAATAAGTTCCTATGTGTTTCGCCATAATATAAACGGCCAGTTGTTTGGTAACCTACTGAAGTACAATGGAGGTTATATGTGTTCAGAACTTTGTTAGTTCATTTGCGTTAATTATTATGGGAATCGATTGCATATGGTTAGTGTGTATTACGATATTACGTGTTGATAATATGGTGTCTTTTCTAAGAAAACGGTGTCGATTTGTTTGACAATAGTTACCATTACCAAATATAAAAGTAAAACGTTACCTTTTTCATTAAAATTATATCTTGCATATGTACATTTTTAATATAAGTAGGGAACTCAACAACATTATTTATTTATTTTTCAGTTCTTATCTTAATAATCATTTGCAGAGTAGTAACACATATAATTTTATTATTAATTTTGAAAGAAACTTGTTAAAATAGAAGATCAAGTTGATGAGATTTAATTGGAATGTAAATTCTCAAAGCTAGAAAAAATAAAGTTCTTTTTATTATACTACGAGTACTTTGTATAAAAATAATTACCTATGTTTTGTATTAATTAATAAACGTTTTTCTAGTCTAAAAGAAGATAATGTGAGAAGTAAGCCTAGGTACGTAGTTATAGCCTTATATAATAACTAGCTTTAAAACGCGGCTTCGCTCACGTTAGGTTCGATTTTTTAACCCCCTATTTAACCCTCTTGGGGTTGAAATTTTCCAAAATCCTTTCTTAGCGGATGTCTTCGTCCTAACAGCTACCTGTATACCAAATTTCAGCTCGATCGGTCCAGTGGTTAGAGCTGTGCGTTGATAGATCAGTCAGTCAGTCAGTCACCTTTGCCTTTTATATATTTAGATAATAACATTAAGTAGTCAGAAAAAATACTGACATATTATATAAGGGTACATAATACATAAATCCTGATTTGACAGATATTATACAATTATGATAAACATTGATTAGTAAATAATTATCCGAACGTAACAAAACGTAACAATTACCTAATTCTAATGTTTAATGTAAACTTTGCTGCATCAATCAATGTTAAACCTGAAATAACCTGTTACAAGTATAATTTAAACCAATTATCCTATTCTTGATATAGGATACAAAAACAAAATAACATATTCATTTAACAATTAAGTTATATAAACTATGGTAGAGTCTTGACTTATTGTAAGAGCCACGATTTGACCTATATATATGTATATTTTTTTAATTCATCTATAAGCCTAAAAGTTACGTAATATGTATATCATAATTAAAGTTTTTTCATACTATTGCTATTTAATACACCGTATAAAATGAGGTATTTATGTTCGATTGGTATGCTTTTTCACGAGATTCCTTTTTGTTGTGCGCAATAAAAATAAATCGTGATTTTAATTTCACGCTTCAGAAGGTTTTATGTAAATACATATAGCTGTTGCCCGTAACTTCGTCAGTATAGAGTTGGGAAAAAATTACGCAAACCATTTGTTTTCTGGGAATAAAAAGTATCCTATAACATTTTCTAAGTCCTTATTTATATCCATAAAAAATCAAGTCGATTTCTTGCTCCGTTAATTAAAGCACAAACAAGTAAACTATCGCGTTTATAATATTGGTTGCTATGATTTATAAAATTACAAATGATACCTTATATCTGCTGATACAAACATCAATAGATATTTTAAAAGTATTGAAACCATAAATAATAATTGTTATCAGGTAGGAGTGAGGGCCTACTACCGGATTTTTCCTTGAAATATATTGGTTTTCTCACGACTTTATCCGTCAATGAATGTGGCGTGACCAATTGGTTATGTCAATTAAGCATGGAAATACTAAGCTTATATTATTAAGGTCTTTATAACCTCAAAGGCATTAAACTATAACGCTAGAAGCGTAATAATCAGCGTAATCATTTTCAATAAGCCATTTTAAAGGCCGACTACGCAGTATTGTCGCGTTAGTACGACGACCTCGCAGAAAAATAATTTAAAAAATGACGTACAGTGCTGTGAAAGGGTATCATCATTGTTCACAATGATCATCAAAAATTTAATAATCAGTATCAGTACAAAAAATAATTACATGTCACTCATACTCGTACATTCTTTCGTTGATTGTTTTGAGCTTTACGTTTGGAGCGCAACTTTGTTAGATTCTTCCGTTCTATGCGTTATGGTTCTATGGTCAAAGGTATGCTAAAAATATCAGAAGGTTAAAATAATAAAGAAAATGTAAACTTTTCAATGCAGCTTATGAATTTATGCCATCAAGTATAACCAGTCCTGGCTGTACAGGACGTTGCGAAACATATAATTTTCTTGACTAGCGACAATTATTTTAGGTCAAGTAAGTATTAGGTGCGAATTACTTGTTAGTCATAGTAACCTTAATATCTATATTGCATATTGCTAAATTAAATACATAGTTTAAATATTTTTCCCACTTAAGTAAGTATTTCCTTTCACATAGCTATGTTATAGCTTTTATGTATTGGGCAAGTTAATCATACCAAATAATTTTATATATTTACATTATAATCTCTCATTAATTTAATCTCATTAAAAGGCCATAAATCAAAAAATCTAAAAAACTGATTACTCATCATAAATCATTTCGGATTGTCAAATTATTCATATATGCAGTAAAATCTACCGCATCTAATAATGCATGAACTTAATATATTATCGAATAAAAACATTGCAAAAAAAACATGTTTTCAGTTTCTTTTAATAGTCCTGTAAACAAAGGATTGTTTTTATTTGTAGCACTTTTGTATTTAATGAGCGAATAGTAAGTAAATCACCCCAGATTTGTGCAAGGTTTATTATGTGTTTTACATAAAAATCATTCTAATTAAATGATCTACCCACATGATGGTGAAAATCACATTAAGATCGATTAAAAATTTTGAAAATTATAAAGCGTTGATAGCGTAATAAAGCGTATAGTAAGCGTTGAGTCCAACTGATTTAACTCGAATATTTGAGTCATGGTTGCTCACAAAATCGCCACATCACAAAAAATCTATTTTTGTGATGTGGCGATTGACTGTAGACTATAACTCCAAAGAATATCATCTGGCCAAATTTGCCCTATCTATCAAAGAACAGAATAGATTAATTTTATTATTATTTGTAAACTCGTGTACACTAATAATTGTTCTTATAGAGAAGCAAGTAATCTAACAACTGCGCTAATCTTTAACTACTCTATCAAGTTGTCTAGTTGCCTTAATATTATTATGCAAATGGACAAAGTCACGGCAATGAGTTATACGTAACCGTGTTAAATAATGTGTGTTAAACGTAAAGTGGTATCAACTTCTTATCACCGTTATATGGACACAGACGGAATGCGTTCCTTACATCAGTGCCCACGTAATTCAATTAATGATACATTTTATGTAATAAGCACTAGTAAAAAGATCTATTTGTAGGAGTGATGGACCCTACCTTTATATTATATATCCTAGATATTACGCGTACTACTTGGAAAAGTATTGTAGTACCAACCAATCAAGAAAAAAGCAACTTCAATACAATTTTTTAGACTTTGTCAAAACCTATTAGCTATTTTGGGACATTTTCGCAGCAATCTCTATAGCAAACAAAGTAGAATTTAAACAAAGAAAATCCGTTCTAGATATTTTCAATTACTTGTAAAATGTACCTATCACTTGTAAAATTAGAAGTAAAACTCTTTTGAAGAAAAAACTAATGTCATTACATTTTTTTTTTTTGGCTTTTTCGAGAACTAGATACTCAACTATTTTGGAACTATTTTAGCAGTGATCTCTTTCTAACAAAACAGATAAAAACACAGAAAATCGGCTCTAGATATTTTCAAAAAATCGATGTAAAAACTCTTCCTGCTTTTAATAATAATTCGGGAAACTTGCTTATAAAATACACTGTTTACCTACACTAATTAAATTGTTCTCACAAGATCATAGAGACGATTTAATTCTGCATCTTCAGCTTTCTTTATATCGATGTTTTCTCGAATAGTGTTACATAAGTAACAAGATACGGCCTATAGAGGCAACTTAATACCTAGGTTTCATGGTCTCTCTTCCTAGTTAGCGCCGAACCCGTCTAGACTTGATCTAAAACGTTTTTGTGACGTAAGACGTAACAACCAGAGGGAATCGTAATGGTCTAGTTTTTGTAATGGCTGTTCATTTTGTTAATCTGTGCAACATTTACAGCCACGAGTAGCTTTTTTAAAGCTGTTACAGCGGCTTTTAATTTCAGAAAGGAAATATACTATGCTTTAATGATTTATAGTGCTTTATCGTGTTTTATACTGAAATCTATAAGAACGTTCTCTGAGTCAAGATAGATTTGGTTGGATCTCGAACTCTCTTTAAGTTCGATAAATTGGAATATTATTTTTTGGTATTATGTTGTTTATTATAGAGTTCACAATCTTTTTAGTACTACCTGGCTCATTATTTTATCATAAAAATCCACTTTATGTACTTTAAAAATTATAACATTATTTTCCCATACTAGGAAGGAAAGTTCTACTTGATCTATTTCTTATTTAATCTCAGTTTGATTAATTCTTTCGATATGATAAAAAACCGTCAGTTAAATAGTTGTTAACCGGCACTACCACAGGTTAAACTTAAAAGTGTTATTAATTCACTAATCGTTCTAATCAACGCCTGTCATATTACCTAGTTGGGTAAACAGTTAAATAGATCACGACTCAACTCTAATTACATATCGTGAGAGAACTACTGAGATTACAATCTACATTGAGACAATAATTATTCTTTGTCACTGTGATTTTAATGTACAACTTAATTAAAACTAATGGATAACTGATAACAATTGTACATGGTAGGTATTGTGCAAAATCATTTTGTTAACCAAGTTAAAATGATTATCTACTGATTTTACATATTAAACGTTAAAGTTAACTCAATCTAAAAGATTGCTTAATTCAAATCGTTTTTTTTAGATTGCTGAAACGGGCAAGTCTGTTCGTAATGAACTTACCCCTGGTTCGGAATGCTTTGTCGAGATTAAACAAAGGAAAATTGATTATACATATTACGATTATGATTATTGATATTTCAACAAAAATCGACTTAAGCTGATATTATTATAATCGTAACAAAGTGTAGATTTGATTTCCCTAATTCTTTAATAGGTTTAACAAAGGTAACAGAGTCTAATTTACGAGTTAGATAATATAATATTTTTTTACCGTTATTACGACTTAAAAGATATATTTAGACGACTCCCATTACCCCCGACTTCAAAAAAGTGTGTCACATCCCTCAAGTTTGCATACAATAATAAATATTCCATAGTAAGGCATTTACTACACTATCGTAATTTATGACTATCATTATGTACCTTTAATTTCATATCTTGGCTAATTTATATTAAGTTACATATTAATTTAAATTTACATTTAAATAGATCAAAAAATTTTTTTTTTTATAAATGATCAAACGAAATTTTCTACTGAAGTTCCATCGATATTATAAAAGTCGCTTTATTCGAATATTTAATATTTAATTAAAAAGCCATGAATCTAAAAAAAATTGGTAATAATATTTTACAGGCTTCTGAAAGCTTTTGACCTAAACTTTTTACACTTTCTCGCTCCTGAACAAGTGTATTTATATCTGTTGAAACGTAGATTTCTCTAACAGCCGAAGATATAGGATGGATTATATTTGATAGTGTAATAACTGCCAAACACAATTATTGTATATAGCACGCGTCGGCACGGGACACACAGGACGTTTTTGCGTAGCACTTTTTTGAAGTCACTTCACTTTTCACACTTTTTAACACAAGACTTCAACTCACCGTCTTCATAATGCCTCTTGAGCGGTGGTTGGAGTTGGGATTCGGACTGGATGCTAAGTTGGCGGTGCCCTGTGTTTTTATAGTTGTTTATTTGGTAGCACTTTCGCTATGCCCCTCTAAATGTTAAAAGTTGGGATCGAGCGAGTTTTACGTCAAGGGTCCTTCGTACGTATACGTTCGACCGACATGCGGGGGATAGACGCGTTGTGCGTGTTCCATGTTTGAATTTTTTTATTTGTATTTTTTTTTTGTTTACGTTTGCGAAGTATCGACCAGTGTGCGCCGTTTTCAAGTTCAAAGGATGATCTTGCATTGTGATGGGATGTTACTTAGTATTTGATTTCACATTATCATCTACTTACATGAACAATATTGTAAAAACACGTTCTAACTTTATTAGCGTTCGTAAACACATGTGTAAATATTGGTTTTGTTTAAATAGTTAAAAATGTTTTCACGATTTTTATTTTAATATTCTTGTGAAATAATAATGATTTTTATACTATTTACGATTAAAATTTATATCATATAATATCTTTTTAAATATTTCTATCGGTCCTTTATAAATAAAACAGTGTATAAGTTAGGTAATATCTCTAAAATCTTTAAGCAATTTTAGGTAGTACTTATTAAATTGAGGACATAGTTTAGGAAGAAGAGATATCCAGCTTAGGTGTGCTTTTTTGCACCAGAATCAGTGAATTTGCAAATCCCAGGATTTTTAAAAGAAAAATAGTTTTTCGTACGATATTTTATTTCAATGAAAATTAACTATGCAACACATCTTCCTCGGAGAAAACTCGGAATCTCCCTCGGTCAATAAAAGCCTGCCCAGGATTCGAACCAGCAATCCCGATGTAAGAATTCAAGTGATCTTACCACTTAGCCTTCATGCTAAGTAGAAATTGATAAATACTCGTATACTCCATTTTGAGGTTAAAAAATTCTTTATCTTTATTAAATAGATAAGGTAAACATCGCGAGGAAACTTGCATAGTATAGTTCTCCATGTTTTTTTTTCGATGACAAGATAGTCCTTGACTGCGATCTCACCTGTGACGATGTAGTCTAAGATGGTAGCGGGCTAACTTGGAAGGGTTATGGCAGTGTAGATTCACCCCATACCCCTAATCGCTTTCTAAAAATACCACCTTCAGCCAAGGTGGTATTTTTAACCGAAGGTTCGGTCGGACACTAAAAACAAACCAAAATAGACGTGATCTATTTCACTGGAAATACCATGAAACTCCTTGCAAATCGATTTCGTAATTTAATCACATTTTCGTATCGATTTTCGATTCCGTCGACTCACGTTTCCGTGTCGATTGTAATCTGGCAAGGACTCAAAATTAACCGACCGGCTGCGTGGCCGCACGGAAGGAAAACTTTTATTTCCTCATTAACCATTGAAATGAGACTGCCTAATTGTTTCTACCCAACTAAGGTAAGCCCAAAAGGAAGCTTTCCCAAAGTAACATGGGTCAATGCATAAAGAAATGGACCTCCCATACAAATCTCAATTTATGTGTACCTAGGTCTCATGTTCATTAGGGAAAGTCATTTAGGTTCATGAGAACACTTATCCATAAGCATTAATATACACTAGATAGTGGGAGATTTATGACGTGTCATAAGAGCTACAAGTTAGCCTACATGAAATAAATTAATTTTGAATTTGAATTTGAACTAATAACTCAAACACATTATTCTGTTCACTATTCTGAACAAGTTTCTCATATGAAATAATAAGAAATATTAAAGATAAGAAAAGACAATTTGTTCATTATAAAGACTCAAAAAATGGTTATGATTTTTGCAGTCTATGTTTATACGTGACTACCATTGTAGCACCTAAACTACTGAGCCAATTTTGATGAATGAAGTGTCAATCGATCCTTTATTACAGACTACAGTCCGGGTAACATAGACTACATTTTATTTTATATGAATAAAATCAATATGACGGATGTTTTGGCCAATTTACGCACATTTTCTTTTTTTTGTTAACTTAAATAAATTAAAACTACTACTTAATTAGTAGTAGTAATTACAAAAAATATATATATATATATTTTTGTTAATATTACTGTGAATTAATTAAAATAAAATTTTATTGCAGACAATAAAAAATAAAGTTTATTTTTTAATGGCTATTGAACGTAGATCTCCGCTCAGAAAAAGGTTAGGTATAGGTCATTTTGTAGACTTCACACACCTTGAAGAACATTATGGAGAACTCTTAGGCGTCCATGTTTTCCTTCACCGTTGAAGTATCTCTCTCTTCTCTCTTCATCTCCTGGGAATTTTCTCCGCAAGTAGGAGATCGCCCTTTTTGCGTGGTTCCGCTGGTACGGCTCCCCTCTGGATCACTCCAGCCAGCCGAGCTCCCTCCAAAATATCCGAGCAGACCACCCAGCGAGGCGAGGACTTCAGGAAGTGTTGCTGGAGAGCCAATGTATCTGTGACGTTGGTCGAATACACCCCTGCATTTAAGCAGAACGTGTTCCGGTGTCTCGTCGCCCTCCATGCACGCTCCGCATAGAGGGCTACCTACCTACCGTTGAAGCATGTGATAATATTAATCGTTTAAACGCACATATAAGTCCGAAAAGTCAAAGGTGCATGCCCGTGATTGAACCTGTGAGCCCCCGAATAAGAAACCACAGTGTAACCAGTAGGCTACCACTCATGGACTCATATGTGATTTATTTTACCTTTTGTGTGCATTGAAGTAATTTTTGGTCGAGTTTGCATCACAACTTGACACATTAGTGATCAAACTCTAAAAAGCAAAACAAACATCCAATTTAACTTCACAAACACTCTAATTGTTTATTGCTCTATCTATGTGTCAATTTCGTAAATAAGTTGCAATTTTATAATGATCTGAAGATTACGTACATACGTATGACCGAGTTCTCATTACATTGGAAAGGTGGTCGCGAATCGAACCTGAGACCGACCGGTTTGCTAACCTTGAACTCTTCCGTTGGCCCCACAGGTTAGCCCTACATGGGGCACTGGACGCGACGCTTTCATGTGAAAAGTAAGAGTGAAATGTAAGAAAAGAATTCGAGATATTTTTTTTTCTTTTTTTTTTTAAAGGATATTAGCCAAGCTGAACTTGACTTATATTCTCCTCTCTCTTCCAAATAAGCGGGAAGCTTGTGCTAGGAGTGGGTACATATAGTGGGATATACAGAAGAGGAAACAGATTAAAATCCTAGATGATCTAAAAATAATAGTAGGTACAACGTTTCGCCAAAATCCGATGCTCTTCTCTCTCAGAGAAACAATAAACAAGAAGATAGGAATTACTTTTTTTTTTTATTTCAACCGAAATAATTTACAATACTTACTAGTAAAGAAATGATCTGCATTTTTTAATTTTATTTTATTTTATTATAGGTAGGTAATTTTTATAATTACATGTACTAAAATTTATAATTATTATATTCAACAATTATCAAAACGTCACAAATATGTAACAGGATAACATCTCATAATATATAACAACAAAAACGAAACCAAATTTTTGCAATTTGATTTGAAAAAACTTTGAGCAATGCTCTAAAGTCTAAGTGTACCTAAAAAATGATATTTAAATCTACATATGAAAAGTAATTATGTAAGTATGTCACTTTTAAAACCCCACATTGCAAATGTATATTAGAATTTATATTGTTACATAGGTATATGTACTTATTACGAGCTTCGCTTTGCAAAAAAGAAACAATGATTTCGGTGCATTATGAAAAAGTTTACCCAACCAGGATTCGAACACGGAACATCTTATTTGTCCGCTTTACCTACTTAAGAAGAATAATGAAAGGATATAAAGCTTATGAGCTACTAAAATTTTATCACGCTACTTAAGAAAACTTCGGAGTCGTAAGGAAGGCCTGCCTTCGATCAAAAACAAGTGAGTGCAGTGGATTGCGCATGCCAATATTCATATAGACCTACATGGTTAAGGTTAAGGGGTCAAATTGTGGTCAGAAGTTAACGAACTCTTGACTTGTGCAACCCAAAGTCGATTTTTTATTCCATGCCCTTATAAGAAGTTATATAAGAAGCTTACAGTAAACGCAACTTCGTCCGTGCGTATTTTTTTTTATTCCGTAGGAATTATTTTATTTCTTATTATAAAAAGGATCCTATAGCCGTCCCAGTAGCTATCTTCCTGCCAAGAATCGAGTTCAGTTAAATAGTTAGACTCTATGTCTATGACCTAATGTCCCTAATAACAAAAGTTTTTATTTTGTTAAGGAAGAACTCCAGATTTTTTTTTCATTCTATAAGGGACAAATGGTTAAATAGGCAAAAAATATGGGATTTCAGTTTTTTACCCGGGACAAATAAAAAAACAAAATTATTTAGTGTCATTTTTTTATATTTTTCCGAGGATCGAGTTTGTTTTAACATATTTTTATTCGTTTTAACATATCTGTAAAAATCAATACAATTATATAATCGTAATTAAAAACGGGTGATCAACTCGCTTTTTTACGAACGTTGCGTGTGTAAATACTTGGATCGATTTCATAATGAAAAACGAAGTACGGTTCAAATACGGGACAGAGTCAGTCCCACCGGGACATTTTAACCAATGCCTAAAATACGAGATGTCCCGGGAAATACGGGACCTCTGGCAACGCTAGAGGTAATATATAGCTTAATTTCTTCTTGTAAGTATCTCATTAGGTTTAAGTTAGCCCGAAAAATACGAGTATCCTTGCATAAATTCCGAAGAAATTGACAATTTACATGAACGTTAGAGATACCATTACAATTAAATTGTGAAAAGTGGTCTTAACAATGTAAGTTTTCTGTCTGCAAAGAAAGTTTTCGTTTACATTTTTTAACCAAAATACAAGACAACTTTACTTTAAAAGTTACTTTGTATAACTATGAGATAGTTAATATTACTACTAAGTATATTGTATTATAAAACATTAAATAATTTTCAATGACTTTTAATATACTTATACTTATTATTTGACCTAAATACTTCAACCTACTCGTACCTAAATTACGAGAAGTACAAAGCTAATTAAAATTATAAATAAAGTATATCAGCTCTATACTGACCTCCAAAATATTATTCAGTTATCAAGATTATGCAGGCAGATTGGATGGCTTATAACATTCATAAGCCATATTAAGCCACGATAGCTTATTGAACCATAAATATTCTTACAACGGAAATCATGCATACAAATTCTACTACAATCCTACTTCCTACTAATATTATAGATGTGGAAGTTTGTGAGGATGCATGGATGGATGTGTTACGACATAACGAAAGAACCGATTTGGCTGAAATTTAGGAAGGAAATAGCTGAAACCCAGTATTAACATGTAGGTAACCTTTTATTCCGTAAAATTATAGAGTTCCCACGGGAATAAAAACCCTTAATCTATCGATTCTAGTTCTAGTGAGCCTAGCCATTTTACAAACATCGAACCTATGACCATTTGCGAATGTTGTACTCGCATTTTACCACATAAAAGATCTCTCATGTCACAATTATATCTTAAGTGTTGAAGGTTCTATGTTAAACAAAACATAATAACTGACAGTTGTAACTTTAATGAAAGCTAACTATATTAACATAGTATGCCGTAACGAAAATAACATCAAGGTTAAACTTCTTGAACTTGATATAGTCTGACGAAAACCTTTCAAAAGTGCCCACTGCCTACTTTTATAATAAAAAATGAATAAAAAATGGTCATAAAAAGCGTAGGCACAATTTTATCCTACCTAAATATATAAAAGACAAAGATGACTGACTGTCTGACTGATCAACGCACAGCTCAAATCACTGGACGGATCGGGCTGAAAGGCATATAGATAGCTATTATTACGTGGGTATTTTTTTTTTATTCAATGACAAAATAGCCCTTGACTGCGATCTCTACTGATGGTAAGTGACGATTCAGTCTAAGATCGTAGCGGGCTAACTTGGAAGGGGTATAGCAGTGTAAATTCAACCCATACCCCTAATCGGTTTCTACATGCCATCGTGCCGGAACGCTAAATCGCTTGGCGGCACGTGTTTGATGGTAGGGTGGTAAATAGCCTAACTTTAAACCCTACTAGGGGTTGAATTTTAAAAATCTTTTATCTTTTCTAATAGAGGTTCAAAAAATCTAACTTAACGTAAGCGAAGTAGCGGGCATAAGCTAGTTTTACTATAAGGCTAATTAATTGCGTCTATGTAGCTTATGCAATAAACGAAAAACTTACTTTTGGCTTACGTTACTTGAAGTCAGATACCTAAAGTAGGTATGGTTCAACGTGGAGTATGAAATAATGTTATTTTGACCTAATCCGGCCACGGTGGCCAATCTCCACAGAGATGAGCCATCTGTGCGGGAAATAGCACTCTCAATTCTCTCACTCTCACAATCCGATGGGTGAGAAATCCGACACAACCGGAGAAAGATCAGGTGCAGGATCGACGGCTTACGTTATCTCCGAGGCACGGGGTGACATACCGCCAAATTCCTAATTTTTTTTATAGGAACCGGTGGTAGAGTCATGACGTGTCATAAGAGCTACAAGTTGGCCTACGTGAAATAAATAATTTTGAATTTAAATAGCGGGCAAACGAGCAGGCGGGTCACCCGATGTTAAGTGATTACCGCCGCCCATGAATACTTATACCAAGGTAATACTGAAAATTTCTTGACAGTTTGAAGAATGTTATTTGGGGCAATAACCCATAATAAAGATACCGCACAAGTGGTTCAAGGTTGTTAAGTGGCGACAGTAAATCGTTAAATTATATCAGTAAATCAACAAACACCAATCGATGCCACCATTAAACAAGAACAGTTTATTTATTTAACATTTGATATCTCTCTTGATTTAGGTTTCGTAATAATAGAATTAGAAGCGCAGACATTGGACTGCCGGCGATTTTTCTGACGCAGAATTATGGTCCATTTAGAATCCACAATAATTTAGATTCGAAGAAGAAACATATTTTATACTCGCGAAAGTATTTTTTATATTTTAAAAAGTACCCAGTTAATGGGGGGCATCTTACGCGCTAGACATATGAATACGCGCACAATAATTATTCCTCCCACCATCCGCATACGCAATTACGCGTATTCATCAAAAAATAAAATGTAACAACGACCAAATAGGTGTGCACATAAATAAATATAATTCACGCAAATAATTTTAATTAATACAAAAAGGATTCTTACTCTACCATTCTCAATCGACGAAACAAGTTCCCACGTATAAATTAATAGGTATAATTTATGAAAATGTTACATAATACTATTATAAATTTTCAGAATTTAAGTTGATCTTTGAAGTATCAACATATTGTGGTACATAGTTATTTACCACATTTTCAGTGGCGCAACTCACAAGTGTGTAAGTTTTTTTTGTCTTATGTCTGCGCTGCATCTATTTCATATCACAGGTGATGAATTGCAGTACGGAAATTACTCATGTATTTTTAACGACCGCTGCTAGGTCAAGATTAAACAGGTCGTGTGTATGCTAATGTCTTAACGCCACATTCCATTTGCATTAATCTACGCGTTAAAATTAAAAATTACACCTATTAGGTAAAGTTAGAATTAAGTAATTTAGAATTTTAAATTTCATTAGGGTTCCGAAAAACGGAACCTCTATAGCCTCATCTCCCTCTTCAAGTCATCAGGCTTGAAGGTTGCAGGTTTTCTCAGGATGTTTGTCTTCACCGTTAAGACAATTAACATTTATAAGGATTAGGATATTTAAAAGAAATAAATTAAGAGCCCTGATAGTTTTTGTACTGAAAATGTGCCAAAATATCAAAACGCTCTGATAAACCTTATTTTAAGTCAGTGAAATCAATGAATTTTAAGTCAGGGATTCGAATCTAGTCTGAAGAGGAGACTAGATTCGAATCCCTTTTCTTTGACTTTGATTTTTGACTTTTCGAAAATGAAGCCGAAGTCTGAAACCACTAGGGTATCACTGCTAAATCAGGTTAGCTATAAGTTTTACTGTGAAACTGTAACCACAAATATACCTAATTACCTATATCTAATGGTATCAAAAGTACAAAACTGTAGATTTGAGAAAGTAAGGAAGCACTATCCAATTACTCAATATACTGTTATTCACTCGGAAAAACACGGGAAAAACAATAAGTTGGTATGTTTAATTTATGTAATACAGAATGCGTGCATAATATTATTAAAAATATTATGTACGTATTGCGCAATAAATAAATAACAGTAGGTAGGTATATAGTACACATACACCACTAAAATATGTATAAATGCTAAAGTTGGTTTGTGTATGTAGGCTTGTTGCTTTGCCCTTTAATCACGCCCCAGTAGAGTTTACGGAATTTTTTTCATATTATGTAAAACCACATAGGCTACTTTAGACTTTTTAACCTGGAAAATGATGCTAATAACTCCACACGTACCAAGTCACGTGCAAAAGTTGGTAATATAGATTAAACCAATATATGTACAATGTACATCCTTACTATCTCTACTATCCTTACTTCCTTATCCTTACTATGCTTTCTAATCCTCATGCTTACTTCCTTACTATCTAAGGATATAAGGTAAGGAAGATGCTTTATATTATAGTATAGTAGGCTAAACTATAATATAAAGCACGTAAAGCCTGTCGTAGTCAGCCCTACGCGTGATCTCTCTCGGTCGTGTCGGATTATTATCCGTCCCATCGGACAATGAGTGTGAGGGAATAGAGAGTGCACCTGTGTTTGCGGACACACTTATGCACTATAATATCTCCAGATGCGCAGACTAATCTCTGTGGAGATTGGCCGCCGTGATCCGGTCAGGAGGACATTATTTTATGCTATACTTAATTATTATAAATGTGTTTGTTTGTTAGTTTATTGGTCTGTCTTTTAATTACGCAGCAAAGGAGGAATGAAACGACATGATTTTTCGCATGGGTATAGTTAAGGACCTAGAGAAATAGGCTACTTTTTATCCCGGAAAATCCCATTAGGATTTTTAAAACTAAATAATTGCGGACAAAGTCGCGGGTGTCGGCTAGTAAATCATATTTTCAAATTAGCCCAACCAGGAAACCTTTTATATGACAGCCCAGATGATCGTTCTTACTGTAAACATCTTATGAATGATAATTATAATGTAATTTCTTATTGCTTGTAAGTATTATTGGCAAGTACGAATTTTACATATTTGGTATCATCGTTGAATCTTGACCACCTCATAAAGTCATTAACCTTTATAAACTTCCGTAACCGTGCATGACATTTTATCAGATAAACTGAATTTTTCGATAAGAACAAAGTCGGCAAAAGTTTCCGCGGCTTAAAAACGAAAAAAATAATTTAAAAAAATACAAAACCTGACTGCATTCAAAAGTATCAAATGAAAATTCAATTTTTAAGTATTTTGCAGGAAAAAGTCGACTTAGGTACCGTTAGTGAAAGAAGGAATATAATATATCTCATAGGTAGGTATTAGTTCACCTTATGACTCGCTCACTTCCTTACCTTACCTTATTTTTTGTGATCGAAGCTTCCTACGATAAATAATAAAATAACACTTTACATAAAAGTTAAAACAAATAATTGTGTAAAAAAACACTTAAGTATACTAATACTACCTACCACTAAACTACTGAACCGTTCTTGACGAAAGTTAGCAAGGGACAATTTTCATTCTGGATTTATTGAATTAATACTTCTTATTCAGGAAAATCAAAGGGTTGAAGGAAAATTAAATGGTTGGAAACAAAAATCGGTCATGACAATCATAGAATTGACCTGGAAAGCGTAATTTTCCAGGTCAAAGGCTACTTTTTATCCTGAAAAAATAAAAGTTCTAGATTTTTTTAGTTTTAATTTAAAATTCATTTTGATTTCAATTTATTTTTAAATTACTTAGTAACTAGTTGATGCCTGCGACTTCGTTCGCGTGGACTGAGGTTTTTAATTCCCGCGGGAACTCTGTCATTTTCCGGGATATAAAGCCTATGTGCTATTCCAGACTGTAATCTATCTCTGTGCCAAATTTCAGATAGAGAGATAGAGTAACAAATATCCATACGTCCAAACTTTCGCATTTATAATATTAAAATTTCGCTCAACCATATTTGAGGAAACGTAACAACCCGCACCACACCTATCCTATTATCCTTATAAATATAATATCCTAGGATTATCAAAGGAATACGCTAATTAAATAAATATTTATCATAGAAAAAGTAGGGTCTCGGTAATTTCAATAACAAACATATTATTTTTAGATATTTACCTACTTCTGCAGTCCAAGGTTCAGTACCGCACAGAAAAGTCCGTACCAGGCTCAAAATGATACACTTATTTCTAAATAGTTGAATGCATAATACTCACATAATTAAGTACAATATTATATTGTTAAAAATAATATCTAGTATTTTCGTGTTGCTAACGAGCAGATTGCCTAATTAACTTGTAAAATTGTCACTGACTCAAGAGCCATGATATAGTTTTTGAAGGATCTTTGAATTTTTTTGAATTTAATTTGCACTAAATGATGCCCCCGATTTCGTCCGCGTGGATTAGGTTTTTTGTGATCCCCGCGGGCACTCTTTAATTTTCCGGGATTAAAAGTAGCCTATGTGTTGATCTAGGATGTAATCTATCTCCATTCGAAACAGTTAAAACAGTCCAGTAGTTTTTGCGTCAAAGAGTAACAAGCATACACACATACATACAAACTTTCGCGTCTATAATATTAGTGTGATTAGTGTGACTAGCTAATGCTCGCGATTTATTTTGTTTATGGTAAGTAATAATAGTTTTCACAAACTCTTTGATTTTCCAGACTTGACTGTGAAGTGTCGAAGCTTATCTTCAGTAGCTTATCTTCAGTAGCAACGGAATCGTAGACAATTTTTTTTAAAGAAAGATTTGTAAGAGTGCACCTAGACACAAAGATAATTGTGTGTATGGCCAAAAGATATTCGACCGTTAGACTAAAACTTTATACTAATTAATGAATTAATTGTTAGGAAAAATCAGTTCTTCTAGCGAACATATCTTTTTTCTCCAAATAAATTCAGAAATGATGTCTTAGGATTAATTAAACTACTGCATTAGGGCAACAAAAGCTGAAATAGACAAAGTTCATAATACTACAGTCTTGGGTACGGGGCCCATAAAAAATTACCCGTTATCCTTTTTATTTGATATATTTATATTGATTTTCAAAATAATAATTATATTATTTATGCATTATTTATTTCAAAATTAAAAACAGACATTCATTTTATTTATTTCTATATAGGAATTTCTATATGCATCGAATTTCGTAACGAAGCGCTCGAAAAATTAAAAAACGAAATTATTTACAATTTTGAAATATTATTAAGTGTCATCCCAAGGTGCTTTAGAGACGACCTCGTATTGTTGGAAAACCCCCCACTAAGTGGACTTACGATCTCCAACGCTGCCCTCCTCAAACAATAACGTCGTTAACCAAACTTTGGCCACAAATACGATTTTTTATTGCTTTCTTACTCAAAAAAAATTCTCTATCCATCTAATCGGTAGTCTCCTGCTGTAGTTTTTGAAATAAAATTGCCGCTTTTTTGATCATAGCTCGAAGAATGAAATAGGGTACCTAATTTTTATCCTGGAATTTTTCTTTTTTTTTTTCAAGAGTTCATGCGAAATTTTAAAAACTATATTCACGCGGACAAAGTCCCGGGCATCAGCTAGTTCAGTATTTTCACCTTAGTATCGAGCGAGCCTATAAGGGTTTAGTGTTTTTTTTAAGAACTTTAAAAACACGTCCAAAATAAACCGCTTTGACTCATGGATACTTAGATTAACTTGGAACTACCATACTCCTATATCCATACTCCATTAAACTACCGTAAATAAATGGAACCTCAAATTTAAAATTAAACTACCGTAAATATATGGAACCTCAATAGCCTATTCTTTAAAAAAATTAAGTATAACATTCCACACATGGGCTCAAGGATGTATGGAACCACATTCATCTCCTTTGATGATTGACGTCATAAATTCCCATACACCAAGAGCTAGCGCGCTAACTCATCTAACACGTTGGACAATCATTGCAACGTCTCGGCATCAAGGCCGTTCGAGTGTTATTGTGATCTTTCCTCGTGAATGGACGTAACCTAGATTGGTTTTTGCTAAACGTTGTAAAGCGCGCCACACACGTACATACGAGTGCCAGTTGTCTACGCACAGTACTGCGGCGACGCTTTCTAGTAGCATTGCAACATTTTGTCGGTAATAATGCGAGAGACATGTGTCGCACTGATTCTGCTTAAATGCTGTAGGAATACTTAGCGTTACATCAAGATGAAAGATGCAAATTGACATTTAAATCATGCAGAGGCTCTTGTTCTTCTCTCTCTCTCTCTCTGTCCTTTGTTTTTCAACTGATATAAGTATATAAGTCCCTAAGTCCATAATGACCCAGATTAATAGGTCCTAAAGACCATTTTGCCAAAACTGAAAAATTGACTTGAAAACTTCTAAAACTGGAGTCGATTTTTTCCAAAACAAAAAAAAATGGACGTAGGTATGGATTTCTTGAACCAGACCATTATAGACTAAGGCACTTGTTAAACTCGGCCATCCAATTAGTCTGGACGGAAAAAGGATGGAAAAATTCTGTCCATAGTAAATAACAGGTTAGTGCACACCGCACAGTCAATCTTAACTTGAAAGTTACACTAGACACATAGCGCGTGTAGCAAGCTTTATGAGTGTATGTTTCTCTCGTGAATGGACGTACTCCTACTTAAGTCCTACTTTGGGATTCGCTAAACAATTGTAAAGCTTTGGTCAGGATGTGGGCGGCTTGATATTGCAAATCTGTTGCGTGTTTATTAATAGTTTTCTGAAATTGGTATCTGCAGATTGTATGGATTTGCACTTGTTATGTTTTATACATGCTTCAACGGTTTTTTTTTACTCGCTAACAAGATAGTCCTTGACTGCGATCTCACCTGATGGTATGTGATGATGCAGTCTAAGATGGTAGCAGGCTAACTTCGAAGGGGTATGGTCATCTACACGCCATCGTGCTGGAACGCTAAATCGCTTGGCGGCACGTCTTTGACGGTAGGGTAGTAACTAGCAACGGCCAAAGCTTCCCACCAGACAATTTTATTAATATAAAATAAGTCTTATCTTGGCGTGATATTTTGACAGCTTTTGTGTTGAAAATCTGTCAAGATATCAAAACGCTCGGTTGAGATTTATTTTATGTTGGTGAAATCGGCCCTTAATCACAATGACTAGCATATAATATTACTACTATTACTTCATTAATTTTTCATAAATGCGAAATTGGACAAGTATTTTCCCAATAGCTATAGTGTAACTTCAATAGGTTATTAGCTCAAACGCGGAAGATACATTACGCTACGAGTAATGAATATGACACATCCAGGTCAAGACCGCGCAAGTCATCTTGATACTTGAAACGAAATGTGTTATTAAATTGCACGTCTAGCGGCTTCGTTGTTGTTTTTTAGTATGCTTATTTACTTAATTCGTGGCTCAGGCTGAAAATAGAGCGCACTCTCACTCTCCTCAGACTCAAAATAGAGTTAAAATGAGACAGATTTATGTTAGGTAAGATTTATTCATCGGCTGTGAATTTAGAACCTTGCAATTTTTACAGCAATAAGGGACCATTAACATCTGTATTCAATACAAACTTAATCTATACTAACATTATAAAGCTGAAGAGTTTGTTTGTTTGAATGCGCTAATCTCAGGAACTACTGGTTCGAATTGAAAAATTCTTTTTGTGTTGGATAATCCATTTATCGAGGAAGGCTTTAGGTTATATAACATCACGCTGATCATAATAACAGAAATTGACGCGGACGAAGTCGCAGGTAACAGCTAGTTACTTATAACTTTGAACTTCAGTCAATCAGAGGTGATTACGTCACACTAATGCAATCATTTTTAAGGTCTTGAAAATAGGGCTATATTTACGTCATCCAATGGGCCATTTTCTTATTAGACGGCCCAAGTAGGTACGGATTTCTTACAGCACTATCCTCCTTTCTCTCTAAGTGAATCGTTGAGGTGTGGAACGCCCTTCCGGCGTCCGTATTTCCTACCACGTGTAGGAAATACTTTCTTCAAAGCAAAAGTGAATAAGCAAGTGCGCTCCAACCTTATCAGTGCTTTTCATCAATGATATTGTTTGTCGTCAAGCGAATTCCGTAGCTTATCTCGCAATAAGCTGCCTGAGCCAGTATTGTTTTTGAAGCATTTCCTGACTCTATGTCAGTGACTTTGGTTCTTTCACTGATATCCTTATTTTTATTAGTATGTCATGCTCTCTTTAAACATTTCTGTGGTGGTGTCGTGTGTGGTTGTTACGTTCCCTCAAATATGGTTGAGCGAAGCAACGGCTGGATACATTTTTGAAGCTTCATTGTGAAAGCAATGTATACATAGCATAGTTTTGTTATCTATTGTAAATTTTTTTTTAAAGAGCAACTGCTGAGTTTCTTGCTGGCTCTTCTCAGCAGAATCTGCATTCCGATGGTAGATTTATGACGTGTCATAAGAGCAACAAGTTGGCCTACATGAAATAAATAAATTTTGAATTTGAATTTGTCTAGCTTTTGACCGCGTCTTGTCCGTGTCCCTCATACAGTCATTTCCAACGTTTTATACGAACGTATACGTATGTATTTAACGTTTAACATTCGGGTCCATGATGCTAGAGGTACTTCAGATTATTTTTATGTGTAAGTATTTGCATACTGTTACATAAACGATGCGGTAAAAAAAACGAAAAATCTTACAACAAAAACTATATAAAACAACAATAGTGTAGGTAGGTACTTTAACTTCTATTCTATCTGAAGCACTAAAATTATGAAAACGGACCGGAATTCAATAGAACGTGTGAAACCTCGGAAAGAGCTATAATACGTTTTTATTGTGATGAAATATTATAGTATTTCTGCAAATTCGTGTTACTAGAGCGTGTGTAAGCAATACTGCGGTAATTTAACTATTTAATCGTCCATCCTGCTGCAATACATATAATACGTAACAGAATGCACTATAAGATTTCAATATTTTGTATTAAGTACATTAGGATGTGAAGCAAAGGTTCTGATGCTGAAATCTAAAGATCGAACTTTCTCTACCTACTCAGACGCGAGACAGTATTAAAACGAGACATAGCCTCGATAGTCCAACGGTTAAAGGTGCGGACTGAAAACTGTAAGGTCGACGGTTTAATTCCCATCCGTTGCACTATTGCACCCACTCATAACACATTCTTTACAACAGCTTTCCGTTTACTTGGAGGGGAGATGAGAATATTCAACTTCAGTATGACTTATATGTATTATTAGCTTTTGTCCGCGGCTTCGCTCATGTAAAATTCGATTTTTCAAACCCCATTTTACCCCCTTAAGGGTTGAATTTTCAAAAATCCTTTCTTTGTCTCCAATCACGCCGCAGCGGAACAAGTGGGACAACAAATTGACGTAATTTTTTGCGTGGGTATATTTGAGAACCTGGAGAGTGAAAAAGTCGAAGTCCATTTTAATAGAAATATTTTTTATTCAAATAAACTTTTACAAGCACTTTTGAATCGTCAATGAATCTACCACTGGTTCGGAATGCCTTTCCTGCCGAGAAGAGCCAGTAAGAAACTCGGCGGTTGCTCTTTTCAAAAAAAAATAAAAAATTTACAATTGTTATTGAACACAGGATAGTTATTACTGTCTTATGAATCACTGGAGCGAATTATATCCACGCTTTTTTATCATTTACATAGTCTTCAATTGTATAATATGCTTTTTTCATGAGAGCAGATTTAATTGATTTCTTAAACTTGTGTAGAGGCAAGTCTAAGATTGACTGTGGAATTTTATTGTAAAACGTCACGCCCATTCTCACAAATGTCTTTTGGACCCTCTTGAGGCGCAGCCCAGGAAACATGAGCCTATTTGGATTTCTACTTGGTCTATCGGACAAATCACTCTTTTTTTTGTAACTCAAAATGTTTTGTCTGACAAATATTATGTTGTTATAAATATATTGTGAAGCTACTGTAAGAATGCCTATCTCTTTAAATCTTTCTCGAAGGGAATCCCGCGGCCTCAAATTATAGATTGCGCGGATTGCCCTCTTCTGCAAAACAAAAATTTTTCCAATATCGGCTGCCTTACCCCATACTAAGATTCCGTATGACATAATACTATGGAAATATGCAAAATAAACAATTTTTGCAGTTTCTATGTCAGTCAACTGTCGAATCTTCCTAACAGCGTAAGCAGCAGAGCTAAGTTTGCCAGCAAGCGTTGCTATATGGGTGCCCCATTGTAGCTTTGAATCCAGGGTTAACCCCAAAAACACTGTGGACTCCTCAGTTTTCAAAGGTTCATTATTTATCTTTAAATTTTTACCGACAGTTCTCGTGTTAGGTAATAAAAACTCAACACACTTAGTTTTTTTAGCATTTAAAAGGAGATTATTTGCCGTAAACCATTCAGAAACTTGAGATAATGCATTATTTACATCGTCAAAATTGTCTTTCATCCTATCGACTTTAAAAATTAAAGACGTATCATCAGCAAATAGTACAATATCGCAAGTATTTTGGACAAAATGTGGTAAATCATTTATGTAGACCAAAAACATGAATGGACCTAGAATAGAACCCTGGGGTACACCCATTACTGAGGCTGATCCGGATGATTTTACATCATTGACACATACTCTTTGGACTCGGTTGCTGAGATAAGACGCAATGAGACTAAGTGCAAAATCTTTAATGCCATAGTGGCTCAGTTTAAGCAAAAGAGTCTCGTGATCAACGCAGTCGAATGCCTTTGACAAATCACAGAAAATACCAATGGCATTCTGTGAGTTCTCCCACGCGTTCATTCGCGGGATAAAGCTAGTCTATAATAAGGTTTCATCTTTATCTCGCGGTCTATTAAACTTGAACACTAAAGATGATAAAAGTACAATTTACTGATGAAGTTGAATAAACCGCGAGATATGTTATAAGCATAACATAACAAAGAAAAGAGGTGCAAGAAACAATTTCCAATTATTAAGAAAAGGCAAAGCCAACTATTGTGTATAATGTTTCTTATTACCTCTTTCTTCATACAACATTATAAATACTTTATCAGTAAGTACATTGTAAAATTTTAGCCCGCTATGGTTAATCTATAATACCACGGTCAAAATCCTTGACAATTATTAATCCATGCGATCAATAAGTAGGATATAGTTAATTTAATAATTAGGTAATTATAGTCCATATTATACAACACCATAGATGGCAACACTATTCAAATTGCTTCCTTGTCATAACTTATATGTAATAATATTAATTGAGACATGTTTGCAACATAAGTGAGCCAACCCGCTTCAAGTGATTGAGTCAGTATTTAGTGCAAAATAATCACAGCACTATTTTTTGCACTGAATAGCATGCAAACTATAGCATAGCATAAACTTGTTTCACTTACTTATATGTGAAGCAAGTTTATGTTAGGTCGTTACTATATTATCATGTTAGCAGAATAGGTACTTAATTTTTTATACATATAGGAAGAAAACGAGTAGGCAAGTTATCTGTTGTTAAGTGAGTATCGCTGCGCATAACTGCAACAGCAAAGTAACTTAAATATAACTTAAAATGAGTTTTGACATAGCAGGGGCTTTAGAAGAATTTGTTTGCGGATTAGCAAACCTTTGAATTCTTATTAATCCTATTAATATTATAAATGTGAAATATCACAAATAAACCGATTTTGCTGAAATTTGAATGGAGATAGCTCACACTCCCGAGTCACGGGCGTCATCTAGTAGGTACATATGCATAATAAATGCGAAAGGGTGTTTGTGTTGTGGTTTTTCCTTCAATCACGTAGCAACGGAGCAATGGATCGACGTGATTTCTTGCATGTGTATGTACGAGGTACCTATAGTTGGAAACCTGAAAAGTGACATAGGCTATATTATGTCATGGCAATATAAAAGGTTCCTGCGGGATTTTTAATAAACCTAAAAACACGCGGACGAGCTCACGGGCATAAAACTAGTAATTCCATATGTTGTTTCCACATTATTGCAAGTAAGTGGAAAATGTACGCCGGGAATAACGGAAATCGGAAATTCAGGCAGTTTTTCGTGTTAAAACAGGACCATATGAATGGCCCAGAAGCTTCTAAGTCCATAATATCCTAGTTCACGAAGTCCATACGTCCATTTTTCTGTTTTGGCCTTCAGTTCAAGAAGTCTCAAAGACTTAGGACTTCTTGAACTAGGCCACTATAGGACTTTTTGAACTGGGCCATTCATATTCAGTACCTATACGAGTAACAGCTCGACAGTAAGTTTTCTCTTCAAGGAAGTGTGTGAAATACGTGAAAAACCAGCTTTAGATTTTTCTAAACTTATTTAAATGGAATTTCCAATTTGGATAAAAATAATATTGTATACTAATCGAAGATCTCCTGTAGTAGACTTTTAGATAGATCTCCTATTATAGTTGTTAGTTTTAAAGATACTTTTGGATATACAATAGTTACTCGTTTTGGTTGCGTAAGGCCAATATTAGTGTATTCGAGTAATATATCACTGTGTAAAAGTAGGTCATGTAAACAATAGCATTACTTATATTATGCATATTATAAAGTTCTTTGTGATGTCATGTGGTTCGTTCTCACGCGAACATGTGGGAGGTTTCCAAAAATCTATCATTGTTGCAGTTTCAAATCGGACTTGTGTTTCGATACCTAATGAAAGGCTATTGTTATTGCTTCGTTGTTCAAAAAAGATAAAGATAGTTTTATTTGCTTGAACATGGGAACAAAATTGATATAATGTACGATGTCAATTCTAACATATTGCCGTTTCGGCAGAATAATATGTACCTGGTTTCTATTTTCGGAAAAGACAGTTTTCAATTCTCTCTCTAAATATAAATTAGCAATTAAGGATATCTTGTCAAAATCCGACTAATATATTAGTCAGTTTTGGTATGTTTTTGTCTAAAAAGTTATAACCTACCTATCGTTCTTGTTTTCGTATGCTGCTATACCCAATTGTTCAGTTGCAGGAATATAATTATGCAATAAGTGCTAAAGTTTCATTGGAGACAATTAACGTATTATTTGTATTACCTTTCATTTTTTACAGTACTTTATGTTTCCATAAAATAAATAAATAAATGAATAAATAAATGTTGCATTTTTTGGCACAGATTAGTTAAGGGAGGCATAGAATGCTCGCGTAGATCTAGTTAAGGTTCTTCTCTGGACATAGGTTCTGGTCAAAGGTCTCTTGCAGGGACTTGCAGCGCCTGAATCTAGCTTCATGCGACTCGTTTGATGTTGTACACCTAGTTGGGAGGTCAACCAACACCTCGCTTCCTGGTGTCACCCGCGCCATGCTACAACATGGTACCATTCTTTGTGTGGCTACTTATCGACCGATATGGATAGATAGCCCACTGCTATTCGCACAACTATTCACAACCTATTAATCTATATTTAGGAAGTTCCCCATTATATTTACCTAATCAGTAGTCGCTCGCATACTTCAACTTTTAATATGGCATTTGAGAAAAGTATAACTTTAACATATTAAGCTATTGCATAGCTTCTATCGCGGGCCTCGAGCGTGGAGACTGAATCCAGAAATTCCGTATAACCTGACACGGGACTCCTCTCACCGCTAGAAGGCGTTGATACAAAATGCTATGCAATAGCTTTACCGCGGCAGTCCCCGAGTGCCACACGTCTTTTTATTATAACTGTACTTACGATTATGACCATGAGAAATAAGGAGGGTAGCCACCAACTTTGTAAATAACCGATGTTTAGCATATCAGTCTAGTAATAATAGCAAAAATGTTTAGGCTTGGACATTTTAAATACCGGACTTCCCCGCATGCGTCGACTTGTTCCAGTCTGAGTGTAACGCATGCGGGGAAAGCTCGCGGCCTTATACGTCGCCCCTTTGTCGTATTATCATAACTATTTCGAGTATAAATAAAATAAAGTACAACAAGGTTTATATTGAACAATTCAAGGAAATACAATTTTGTAAGTAAATTATTTTTTTTTGCAATTTTAATTTATATTGATAATATTTTGTTGATAATATTTTGTGCAGCGCAAAAAACATAGAATGTTTTAAATTCAAGTCATTAAAGCGCTGCTCGGAGGTGTAGGGTTGTCACCTCTACCATAATATAATTCTCAAAAAAAGGGAAACAGGCTGACAGGAAACAACCTTCAGCTGGAAGACTTATTCTAGAGCAACATGCATTTCGAACCAAATATAAAAATTCCTTTGCGATCAAGGCTGTTAGTTTTTGGAATGAACTTCGTGGTGCAATAAAGAATAAATAAATAAATAAACACGAATGTCGGGAAAGGTAGAGTAAAGTAATGTGGAATTAAACGCTGTACTTCCCTAAAATCTTCACCACTATTTTCCATAACGTTCTCAAAGGTTGTTGAATTCTGCCAATCCGCACTAAGCCAGCGTGACCATAATATGGTCTAAATATGGTCTAGCTATACATAATTTGTGGTCTAAACCCTTCTTATTCGAGAGGAGTCATATTCCCATGTTTGAAATGGATTGAGTTGAATGAATTAATTAAACGAAATGTGGAATTTATCCCTTACAAAACCTGCTTGTTTTAGATACTTACCTATTAAAAAAAAAATTGTTTGCTTCTCTATGAATGGCAGATTGAAGCAGAGTCAAATTGTATAAGACCTGAATTGAATTGAATTTTGTTTATTCATTGACATTACATTACACAAAAAGATATACACTCCGACTTATGCACATACAGAGTTACTTAAAATCTAACTTAACTAGTTCCTACTATGTGTCAGGCGAATGAAAGGGCCCTGAGTCCTAATTCAGCTCAATGCTATGGATATGATATAGTATATGTATAAAAAGAGGTGGATATGTAACAAGCGTGCGGTAAATGAAGCGCGTAATGGCAGATATTTTTCATATCATTTAACAATGAACTCTATTATACTCTTCGTCATTCGGAACAATTTTTTCGCTTGTTTTGTGAAGGCGTAACTCATCCCGTGTGGATACAGATTTTTGCAAATAAATTATCTGAGTTTGAATCTCTTGTAGAGAGGTTCGCTAAGACTACACCGGTGGCTCCGGTGGCAACCCTGGCACTAGGCAGGCTCGAGACAATGAATGCATTAGTCAGCGGGTGCAGGGCTCGAGGTCGCTGGACTTGATCGCGAAAATTTGATATCTGGCGAAAGGAAACATTTTGCCTACAAATGACGACCCTCCGTGGCGCAGTGGTGAGCGCTGTGGTCTTATAACTGGGAAATCTCGGGTTCGATTACCGGCGGGGCAATTTGGGAATTTATAATGAATTGTCTCTGATCTGGTCTGGTGGGAGGCTTTGGACGTGGCTAGTTACCACCCTACCGTGAAAGATGTGCCGACAAGCAATTTAGCGTTCCGGCACGATGGCGTGTAGGAGTAGGTATGGATTGAATGTACACTGCCATACCCCTTCCAAGTTAGCCCGCTACCATCTTAGATTGCATCAGATGACCATCAGATGAGGTAGCAGTCAAGGACTATCTTGTCATCGAATAAAAGAATACTGGTCGAATGCGTGTCGGCCCCGTATACGAAGGGTTCCGTATCAAAAAACGCCGAAAACTACGTTTCCACTAGGGGAGCCCTTAAATTTTTAATTTTTTTATTATTATTATTTGTTGGTATAGCTGCAACAGAAATACACATAAGTACAAAGAAAATTTCAACTCTACCTATTACGGATCATGAGATACAGAACGCTGATAGACAGACGTACGGACGGATAGCGGTGGCTTAGTAATAGGATCCCGTTGGTTAATTACCCTTCGGGTACGGAACCCTAAAATTGAATGGAGCCCTATATATTATGGCGTTAATAAAAAACAATGTATGAACCAGATACCTATATGCCAGATAGTTACACAGTCATAATACCTATGTGCCAGAGCTACTAAGTTGCTAATTGATCATTTGACATTTTACACGGGGCGACTAAAATAAAACTAGATTTCAACATCAATAAAACCTGCTATAATAAGCTTATTCTTATTATAGTAGGCTTTACACAAAAAAAAAATACTTGTGTAACTCTTTAATAATATATAATTAAATGCAATAGATAGATATGATTATTATTATGAAATATGACTCCATAATACGACTCACAATTAGGTTAGATATAGTAAATGTTGGTGAAATTTTGATAAAAAATTTGACGAAACTTCGCATAAATGTGTAAAATTGTAAGTCGCAACCACGTAATGTGACCCTCTTGGCCTCCACGGCCTGACCAAAGCGTTTATCATCGCTGGGTTTTACAACTATAATATTATAATGCCGGCCACTTAAATAGTTTAATTTGTAAACCTCAATAGTCCAGCGGTTAAAGGTGTGGACTTAGAACTGAACCCGTTGCACTGTTGTCGTACCCACTCCCAACACAAGCTTTCCGCTTATGTGGAGGGGAGAGGAGGATAATAATGGACTGAGGACCCCACCGTGAACTTGTTGGGCGAGAGTAGACCATAATCGGCTGGAATGCCGATACCTGGGGGTTGATTCTGTAACTCAGTGCCTATCAACAACGATAGGCATTTTTTATTCATTGAAGGTTTTAAGAGAAGTGTCATTTACTTTTTCATAGTAAACCTTCAATGGATAAAGTATATAATATGTCAGTGGCTTTCATTTTTTGATAGGTATTGAGTTACAGACCTACTGCTCCAGGGTAGGAAGGAGAGCGGAGGGTCAAGTCCTTCGGCTAGAATCTAGATACAGTGCGACAAGTGGATGAGTTTCAAACAAGTGAAAATTTTCACACATCATAACCATACCGTGCTGATCGCCTTCGGTCTCGTTCACATACGGTCATGTTTTCTGTTGAGTCTCGACCAGCTTTCACCAGTAGGTTAGTCGAGTCTCCACCAACTTCCGCCGGTAGATTAGTCGAGTCTCGACCAGCTCCCGCCGTAGATTAGTCGAGTCTCGACCAGCTCCCGCCGTAGATTAGTCGAGTCTCGACCAAACATCACAACCTATTCTAGCCCTCCAGCCATATCGTTCGATTGAAAAGATATTATAAGTATTATGCACATATTTTGTCTAGAAACAAAATCCATTATAGCTTATCTGGGCACCACAATAAATGACTTCTGCCATCAGATCCCCACATTTCCTATTGCGTTTCATGTCATGTGCGTGCGCGTGCGTCTAATCCGTGGTCTAATCGTTGTGTGGCAATATCAAGAGCATCCGCCCTGAGGGTGTACTACGTCGCATGCTCGTTGTTGCAAAATTTTATTATTACTAAAGTAACTAGTGGTTCGCCCCGAACTGAGACCTCGCGATATCCCATAATTCCCAAAAGTTTTAATTATATATTGTAATAATTAACTTTTAACATTAGACGCAATAAAAAAAATAATAGTTGACATAAAACTGTTTTACTGACACAGCGCCATCTATAGTGAAGCATTATAGTGAAGCATTATAGTGAAGCTATTAGCTTCACAATAATGCTAATAGATGGCGCATTAAAATTAAATAATTTCGTTTCTTTATAACATTTATCTAATTTTAGTATTTGTTGTTCAAGTACAGGATATAACTGAATTTTCAACCAAGTTTCACGTTCTAATATTCAGTAATTCTTGACATATGGCTCAAATTAAAATCTCCACTTTGAAACCCCCCCATTTGGTCAATTTTTAGGGAAAAATTAAAAAAAAAATATTTTTGTACTCTGTTCAAAGTCGTCTTTAAAAAGATATATCGCAAGTTTATGTAGAGCAACAAACAAGATTTTACTTCAAATACGCTTCTATGAGAGCCCCCCTGAAATAAAGCTTTTTATATTTTTTTATACAATGTTCGGCTGAAGGCCATCAGTTTACATATTATATTTAAATTTGAAGTAATTACGTTCAGTAATTCAGAAGTTATAGGGCTCTGACAGACATTTAGACGAACACACTTCTCTGTCTAGTAGGCAAGCGCCCTAGTTGACTCAGAGAACTTCGCTTCGCTCGTTCAACTAATACTAAAGTTAAGTAGTAAAACCTATGCTAAAGGTTGTTTACTACCACCTGCTACCTAGTCCCTAAGCGCAGGGAGAGAAAGAATAACTTATTATCGAGCAACTTTTAAAGACAAAGATAAAAGATAATAGTACATTATTGCAAAGGCAGGGAAGTAGGCAATTGCAGGTCGAGTATGAGTTTGAAGGCCGAGCCGTAGGCGAGGACTTCACTAAATACGAGACAGGCAATTGCCATTTCCCGCCGAGGCATATATTATAGTGCTTTTCTCAAAAGAATGCAGGGAAATAAAACACTTTTTATATTATACATCCAAATCCATCCGCCATTTTGGTTTAAATCTGGTGGAGTAGGTACAATCAATCTCCATTTCACTCTCTGAACCGTTGGAACTCATTTTGATTATTATTAAATTTATATTTATTAAGTAGGTATGTAAATAACAAATCAAGACGAATTTTCAGCTTTACCGCCATTTTTTTTTTATTATCTGTGCCCACAGGCAAACGCATTTATGGCTATACAGCCACGTAAACGCAATTTGTACTAAGCAAAGAGACTATGGTATGCCAAAAATGACAAAAGAGATCCGATCAAAGAGTATTTAGTAACCCCAGCACGCCATTTCATACTGTTGTATGAAACGGCATTATTGTTTTTTTTTAATATTGCAGGAGCTTTGTAATGATGACAAAGTTTTTTTTTAAAATATTGCAGGAGCTTTGTAATGATGACAAAGCTCCTGCAATATTTAAAAAAAAAAAAAACAAAAACTGTTTCGCGGAGCGTTGTAATGTTCCAAATTCAAAAAACGCTCCTGCAATGGATTTGATTTTCTTTGTCCGGCAATTCGATACTTCGCGTGTTCTTTTTTCGAAAATAATGACAATATTTCCATGCATGTTTGAGAAAAAATAGTTTTATTTGCTCGAACATTTTTTTTTAAGAATATCAGCCAAGTTGAACTTGATTGACTGATGCTCTCCTCTCCCATCCAAATAAGTGAAAACTTGTGTTAGGAGTGGGTACGACAATAAAGCAATTCCGAAAGATTTAGTAGAGATATTATATACACTTTAAACAATGTGTAAATACCTAGGAGGATACAGTTAGTGAATTTCTTAATGACAAAGTTGCTTGAAAGCAATCTGCTTTGCTTCAGTTGTCCACAAGATAGATATAAGCTACGTCGTATTGTAACATTTTTGTTTTGAAAAGAGCAAGTGCCGAGTTTTTTGTTGACTCTTCTCAGTAGAATCTGCATTCCGAACCGATGCTAGAGTCTCGATAAGAGTCACAGGTTGGCCTATACGAAATTAAAAAAAGACGTGTGGCACTCGGGGACTGCCGCGGTAAAGCTATTGCATAGCATTTTTTATCAACGCCATCTAGCGGCTCACCGTAGAGGAGTCCCGTGTCAGGTTATTTTCGTTACAGAATTTCTGGATTCGGTCTCCACGCTGGCCCGCGATAGAAGCTATGCAATAGTTTAATAATTTTGATTTTTTTTTTAAACAACTGCATAAACCTTGGAAATTCCATCGCGTTCGCGCCTGAAGTGAAGTTAGTTAACTAATATTACCATTACCATCTAATATTAGTGGGTCAACGGATATTTTAATGATGGGAACTGGGTGCATTCGATGGCGAATGGTAGTCCAACTCCGTAGGTCCGAGCCCGAAGGTCGCGCTGCGGATATTTCAACAGCGTGCGAACCAGTTAAACGGACAGACTGGCAGTAGTTAGCGTGAACAAAACCTCCGTGTCGCAATCGGTTAACTTATGTCTTCATATGGGATTAGTGAATTACAGGACGTTCAACTATTAAATTGGCCTGAGCGGTTCATACGTTGCTTCGTTTTTGCGATTCGATTTTGACGAGTTCTCTACCATACAGTACCTAGTGTATGAGTACTGACACAGTGTAGTATAGTGACTAAAATAGTATTGCACGCTGTGGTTTTAAAAGTGTCAGTTTCTGAATTAGATTTTCAACACGGACAATTTTAATATATTTTAAATTGGCGTCGCCTGATGGGAGACTTCCGTAGTAAAGATATTCGCGATATTTAGTTCTGGATACTGATTTCGAGCCATGCATCAAAGTCCATTTCCTTATTAAGTTAGCTATAATCAACAATATCATCTAAGTATATAAAAGGAAAGGGTGACTCACTGACTGATCTATCAACACACAGCTCAAATCACTGGATGGTTCGGGCTGAAATTTGGCATACAGATAAATATTATAACGTAGGCTACCGCTAAGAAAGGACTTTTGAAAATTCAAACCCTAAGGGCGTAAAATAGCGGTTTAAAAAATCGAAGTTAATACGACTGAAGCCGCTGGCAAAAGTTAGTTTAAATTTAAATTTCTGAATGTTGATCTCCTGTACGCTACATATCTTTACAAGTACTCGTAGGTACCTAACCTAGGTAGATTACTTACCTACGAGTGCTTAGGTAAGCAACTATGCATCGTTTTTATCAAATAAAAAGGGATACCACAACGCTCACCACTACGCCAGAGAGGTCGTCAAAACTGAACTATTATTGTGAAAGCACTTATGCAAATTTTCGCGTTGCTTTCATCCTCCCACCTCAAAATGGTAAAGTTAAGACTCGATTGACTGGACTATACTATTGGCAATTCAAATATTTTGTTTGGATAACAGCTGAAATTATAGGTCGAGAATTTCACGGTGGCAAACTTCGTCGTAGTGCTTTCCTGTCCATACAATGATAGATTTACGCACTGTTAACGTAAGCTAAGAAAAGCTAGTGGCGGAAACCAACGTATAATTATGTGTATATCTAAAATATGTGCATATTATATTTCTAGTGCTAATTAAATAAACATTCTTACACCATAATAATCATATGTGGTGGAGCTGTTATTACTTATTACCAACTAAAGAATACGTGGAGCAATGACAATTTGAATAAACGCCTATGAATATAAATAAATACAATTACTTAAACAAGGAAACGTAAAAAACCTTGAATATTATTTGCCTTTTACATTAACGAATGCTTATATAATAAAAATAATTTTCCATAAAATAAAAACTATCTTATTTGGTCGGATTAAAGATTAAAACGTTCGATTATAAATGCATTCAAAACTTTTATTCTTTTAAGGCTTTGAGGATTTAACCAACTTAAGGTTCCATTGAAAAACAAAAAACGAGTTGATTCCAGTGTGTCCTTTCCGTGTGTAACTAGATTATAACCCCCAATAGCGCAGCTTTTACGGTAGCAGATTGTAAACCGAAACGTCGAAGGTTCAAACCCAACCCGTTTCACTATTTAATACTACCTACTCTAGCTTTAGGTAATCTTGATTGGAGGCAAGAGGGGGATATTAGTCATGTTGTGCCACCTTCTAGCACTAGCTTTGCGCTTAGTTACAGTTACATTAGTCATGTACAGAGTGACTAATAATATTTATTCAGAAGCTATGAAAGCTGCTTTGTTTGACACAATTGACATACTTGCAATACAGAAGAGTTAAGCCTTTACATTACGAAATTATTAGTGGCATGAAATTAGTTTCATGACATTAATTTCATCAACAATTTCACGTGTAAACTTCTAATTTCATGATGCATGCATTAATTTCATGCATGAAATTAGGAGTTTACACGTGAAATTGTCATGAAACTAATTTCATGCCACTAATTTCGCAGTGTAAATCCGGCTTAACTTACCTAAGTACTAAAATTTTGAAAAAAAAAAAAAAATTTTTTCATGTCGTGTATGGTTACGTATGTAATTTACGGATCTGTTTGTGTAGAACTCGTTGAATATTTAAATCTACGCATACCTAAAAAGCTTATTTTATTCTTATAATATTTAACTATCAAATCATATAAAAATAACCGAAGGGTTCCGTACCAAATAACGCCGAAAAAAACTTTAATAATTTTTTGTTGTAGCGGCAACGTAAATACATATTCTCTGCAAAATTTCAACTCTCTACCTGAGATACAGTTCAGTTTTACCGACTCATGGACCACAAAATCACTCATCGAGTTACAATCCCTGGTCAACATAGCTTACCCCGCACAATCATCAGATTACTGATACGTCTACTATATTACCAATTGAGAAAAAAGCACAAGGTCAAGAGTAAATTAATTCTACAGGTGCATAATAACCACAACCTTTACAAAGAAACTGTAAGCTTTTTCTGCGTAACCATTACATGCCTACAAACTCGCAGTTACATAGGCGTCCGTTAGACGATAGATTCTGCTGTCAGTTTTACCACAGTCAGTACTGTGACTGATAGATAATAATCTATCCCCAAAAAATATAACACATCGGGCTTTGGAAAGAATTAGTCAGCTGACTTTGGGCTTCGCAGAAAATCGCACATAGAAATCAATAACAGAGACGACGTTCTATGATTGCGGATTGTGCCTTTCTGGGGTACAACTCTACTTTTTTTTTAATTTATTACAGATATGTATTAAAATGTATACAATTTCGAGGCCTTATCGTTAACTAGCGTGCTCTTCAAGGTAGACAAGGTAAATAATGGTGAAAAAATGCCTTGCTTGTATCCAATAAAATGTGGAACATTTCGCGATTAAAAGATTAGGTATCTAAACCTAGCAAGCACAACCAGTTTCGTACAAAAATAAGTGTTTTAGCAGTTATTGTTATTCGATCTACTAACCTACCTGTATATCCTGTTTTATAAAAATAAATGATTTCATTTGGTTTGATCATGATTGACGAAACTGATTAATGACATAACCTATCGTCTAACGGGACCCTAACACATAACTGATCACACTTAAATCACGTAGGCCGTTAACGTGAAGGAAACACGTGGATTTAAATTATTGTGAATGTAAAAAATGAAATTATGCGTTTGTCGGTTGAGATTACTTTACTACATACTACCTACCTATTATAAAACAAAGTCTCTGCGCAGAGTCTCAAAAACTACTGAAGGTTTTTTTTGTTTGATTTCCGTCAATACGTTCTATTCTATTCTATTCTATTCTGTTTTGGACGACAGCGCATATCAATTATTATATCATCTGTATCAGCAGCGTCATATCAATTTGCGCCGGTCAAGCAACATTGACCTAAGTTAGTAACTGGATAGGTGGCCAACTTTTCGTTTCCCTATTCCACCTTCCAAAATATCTTCTTAGGAACCTTTTCCAACCTTTCAGGGATAGAATTATTACAAAAAAAAATGAGAAATATTTTCTCCTTTCAAATCTCCAGTTTTCTCTCTTTTCATCGGTTAAGGGCGGTTTTACGTTTGTACGATTCTATTGATGTAGTTTCACTGAAAGATTAACAACATCACTACACGTAAGTAACTTCTTTCAGTTTCGGGCTTTGTACTTTAAAGGGTCTAACTTAGCTTTGTCCAACCCCTTCGTCCAAATATTTGCGTGAACAATTTAATGAAAACAAACAAAACATCGTAAGTACGTATTACATTTCTAAGTGGCCGCATAAATAGAGAGAGGCGTGCACTGCCCTTCGACCGGGTCCGGCTCGAGGTTCCGGCACAGGCCGCCGTCTAACGAAACCACGGATAGGGCACTTTGCACATAGGTCTTGGACCATTTAGCCGGGACGAGTCTCTACGCAGATTTGCAATTTCTGCGGGAGGTGAGGTAATCACGTACAGCCTACGTACGCACACATTTACTCACTTCCGCACACTCTTGTAAAAAACTTAATGAACACACACTAACACAAAAGCTGTCACACTTACAAGCTGAAACGTACGTTTGTACATGTACTTCGACAGAGTGGCATGCGTGCGCTTGCCAAGTCCTGGCTAAATGGTCGAATACATAAGTAGTCCTGGCGCATTCCGCAGTAAACTGCGGAGCTACAAGTACATACATGGCGTACCTCTTCGAAAAGCCTAAAATCAGAGAGTACGAAGGGATAAGAATTACGTGATAGAACGAGAGAAAAGTCTATGTGAATAAGACGGTAAGCATCGATGATCCTAAATGGTCATTAGAACGGAAATTAGGCTTCCTAAATCATTCTTATTGCATAACTGATATTAAATGATGCCTAACTTGGCAAGAGGAAACTTTCGTTTTCTATCCGTCCCTAATAGGAATTTTGTGGGTGTCAAATTAGTTTTCAACCGACGAAAAAAGGTTCTCAAATCGTCACGTATTTATTTTATTAATCGGTATTAATAGTTATCGTGATAGTAGGTATGTGTGACACTTGCAACTACTCATCTATTAGAGTCAAATTCACGCCTTTGGTCACTAGAGATTTTTCATTTAGTATTTATTAAAATTTATATTTAGCTAACTCATTTATTCGATCCTTAATTCCAAACGAGTTTTAAACATGATCATTAATTACCTACCCTATAGTAGTACTAGCTTTTGCCCCCGCGACTTCGTCCGCGTGGAATTAGATTTTGGGGTGGAATTTTCAAAAACTGTGACACACGTACTTTTTTATTTTTAACTGAAAGCTCAAATACCAACTTTGATGGAAACAGCTTGAAAAATGACGGAATTTCATATAAACTTCCATCCCCTATTTAAACCCCTTAGGGGTGTAATTTCCATTAATCCTTTCTTAGTGTGCGCCTACGTCATAAAAGGAACCAATTGTAAAAATTTCAATTTTCTAACTTTAGTAGTTTAGGCTGTGCGTTGATATCTCAGTCAGTCAATCAGGACTTTGAATTTTATATATATAGATATATTTAGCTGTCTCCTTCTTCATAATAGGAAATCTCGGTGGTTGAGCCATGTAAAGGTGACAGTTGGACAGACACACTTATGAACGTTTAAACCAACAAAAAAAGAAGAATATTCTCATGTCATCAATCTTCTTAATTTACAAAACATAGTCGAGTTTGTTCGAACACTTATAACTCTAGAACGGCTGGACCCATTTCCATGATTCTTGATTTGTTGTATTTGTCCCGAATAGCAAAGTAACTATTAAAATATCGGAAAAGTTCACGAACAAAAAAATTATGAAAAAATTTCATTTTCTCATAAATTTTGTTTTGAACGGGTTTTTTTATGGCAAGGAAAATGACCTTTTACCCGGAAAAACAGTAACCTTAGTCACGCGGATGAAGTTGCGGGCAACAGCTAGTACCTATTGGTATAGACGAATATAAAGGGGTAGATACCTTATCCATTTTGAAAGTGCTTATTTTTCTCACATCGTGACAAGTAAGTATGACACACTGCAATACCGGCGACAAGCGGCGACCCTAATGAATTAAAACTTCATTCAAGTACCTATGTACTTATTTGTACTATTGATTATCTCTACAGATACTGTTCTGCAATTCATTTGCCAACTAACATTGTCATAGTAACTTATACCAGTTTTTTTACCTTGAATCACAGATCAAAGTATTAATATCTAGAGTAGGTATCTCTGTAATAATTAATTACCTAAGTGCCGATTTCACCAACGTTGGCTGACGTTTAACCGAAGATTAAATTGGACGTTCTGACAGTTTTTGTATCGAAAATATTGCCAAAATAACTTAACACTCGGATAAGACTTATTTTACACGAGCTTATTCCCGCGGCTTCGCTCACGCTAAGTTCGATTTTTCAAACGCCTATTTTATCACCCTAGAAGGGTAGAATTTTCAAAAATTCTTTCTTAGCAGATCTCTACGTTAATATCTGCATGCCAAATTTATGCCTGATCCATCCAGTGGTTTGAGCTGTGCGTTGATAGATCAGTCAGTCAGTCATTCAGTCAGTCAGTCAGTCAATCAGTCAGTCACCTTTTGCTTTTATATATTTACATTTGTAAAATCTGCCGTAAGCCATTTTTAGGATATCGAGTTATTACTAATATTAAATAACAGTTTTAGTAAGTCATTGATGTAGGTTGTAAAATTCAAAATTATGTAACTTATAAAATATGTTATGTTTGAATAGGTATCCTAATCCTATTAATATTATAAATGCAAAAGTTTGGATGTTTGTTACTCAATCACGCCGCCCAGAGATTGATTATAATCTGAAATATCACATAGGCTACTTTTTATCCCGGAAAATTAAAGAGTTCCCGCGGGATCAAAAACCTTAATCCACCCGGACGAAGTCGCGGGCATCATCTAGTATTTAAAAAATCTCATTTTAAATAAATATTAAATTATTTCTAAAATTAAAACAAATAAATTAAATGAATTTTATGTATTTTTGGAAATCTAATTAATTCCATAATTGTTATATTTTTCATTTCACGACATTACGATATTACGTCAATTTGATGGAATATTTGCCATGTTCGAATTATTGTTAAGTAGAGTTTACACGAAGCCAGTAATGCTGGCGCCAGTCTGCAGACAAGCCAGCGTTGGCCTGGCCCTTGTTGTTTAGACGCGGCCAATCATTCACGGATTTTTTCTTCTGGTGTGCACACGTTTGGAAAAAATAATGAATACGCGGCAAAGGCTGTTGAAAAAGAAATGTTTAAGGAATATCTCTGCACTATTAAGAGAAGAGTTGATTGATATATTACAAAAAAAGGGAGCGAAAATTAGTACGTATTTCGAATACTTTTGATTTTTGATTTAATTTCATCGAGAGTCAGTTCTTCTATATTCATTCCTACACGAAGTTGTTCTAGTGCCGAAGCGCGCATTTCTTTATTTTTGTATGCATCGCAACGCTTATCCCACAAGCATTCGTGCTCTCTATAAAGTTGTACGAATTTCAAAGTATCCTCTTCGTTGAATTTTCTCGGCATTTTGTCGCAGAAATTCCAAATAAAACAACAAAGAACACACACCCTACGGACGTTCGCCAGTGACTGGCGAGACTCGTCTACACGTGTCCGCAACGCTGGCGCGGGGGTCGAAGGGTATGCGGGCGGAGGTCACTGGCTAGAAAAATAGACGGTCGCTCTATTCTCGCCAGCGTTGGCAGCCAGCGCTGGCTTGGCTTGAAAAACTGTTTACACAAGGCCAATACCAAGCCAGCACTGGCTGCCAGTCTTATTGGCAGCCAGTGTTGGCTCCGTGTAAACTATGCTTTATGTCATAATAAAACTAACAGCCAGCGCTCTCATTTTCTAGTAGTAAGTAAGTACGTGGTTCAATTCCCAGATATGCCCAGCTCTAACTTCTCGAAGTTATGTGCATCTTGCGCAATTAAAACCTATCACTTGCTATAATCTCCTTATACTATGCTATAATAATGAAGGAAAACATCAACCTGTATTGCCATAATGCTATCAAAGGCATAAAGCCAGAAGCCTCAATAGCCCAACGGTTAAAGGTGTGGACTGAAAATTGAAAGGTCACAGGTTCGAACCCTACCTGTGGCACTATTGTTGTACCCACTCCTAGTACAAGCTTTTCGCTTATTTGGAGGGGAGAGAAGAATATAAGTCAAGTTCAGCTTGGCTAATATTCTTAAAAAAAAAAGGAGTGTGAAGTCTGCCAATGCACATTTCACCAGTGGACTATGGCCTAAATCCTAGTAATCCTGGGAGAAAACTCTTCCCTGGTAGATAATGGGCCCTAGATGATTTGAAATGATGAAGATGATAATGCATGTGCGTGAGTAGCAAAGTAGACAAAAAATCCTCATTGTAATGAGTAGGTAATCATGGGAACTTTACAATGAAATTAAAGCTAATTTCAATCGTACACAGGTCATCTCAGTTCATGGAAATTGAACTTCTTGGGTCCTTTACGCACTGCATCCGATCCGAATCCGAGACAATTCAAATCTAGAAAACTCTGATCGAATCCGGTTTCCGGTCGTCGATTTTAGACGTCCGTTTCGATGGATGATGGCGCTCATCCACCATCACCATCGATTCGGATTTTCATCAGACGCAGTGCACAAGCGTTCATGCAAGTAGTAATTCGCTCCGTGAACAACGCTCCGATTTGGAAATATTCTCGGATTCGGAAAACGAAATTCGGATCTAGTGCACAAACCTTCACACAAATATGTAGAGTTAGTATTTTCCCGCGGAGCCTTCACTCACCTTAAGTTCAATATTTCAAAATCCTATTTCACCCCCTTAGGTGTTGAATTTTCAAAAATCCTCTCTTAGCGGAGGCCTACGACATAATAGCTATCTGTATGCCTTTCATCCCGCCCGATCTTTCCAGTATTTTGAACTGTGCGTTGATAGATCATTCAGTCAATCAATCTGTCAATCAACTTTTCCTTCTATATATTTAGACTACGGCTACTTCGGATCAAGAACTGTCGGATTCGGAAGGGATTCGGATCAGATGCAGTGCGGAAAGAACCTATTGGTTGATCGATACCAATAAGTCAAGGATAACAGTAGGCACGCCTTCGTGAAATGTCTCCGGTGTCACAAAGGGTTCAATCTTATGGGTTCAAATCACAAGGAGCTATTTTTGGTCACTCAATTTAAACCTTGAGTAGTATGTAGACGGGGTTTTACTCGAAGTTTGTTAAAGATTATGTTTATGGAGAAAAAAGCATTCATTCCTACCTGCCATGCTTAATCTAACCATGAACGATATTTTTTCGAGGAAATTATTTTTTTTTTCATCGAGAGAAAAAAATATCACGGAGTTTCTCGTGTGCTTTCCATCTAACTTTTCTTTTATTATTATCAACATACAAAAATATAAACTTAGATATAGTATTATACAGGGTGTCCCACGGCTATGCCACATGGAGGGGAAGTACCTTAAATATTGTAGATGGAACACTTTACAGAAAGAAGACTTCATTTTAATTTAAAAAACAATTTAAACTGCATTCATAGATTTTTAAATAATTGCCTGGTTGAACCGGGACTCGAACCCGCTATACGAGAAAAAAAATTAACCTGTATCTTTATTATACCGATCGGAAGGCTTCATCATAAGGATTATTTTTTGTTAAATAACATAGCATGAGAAATAAAAGGAAGACCATGAATTTTAGCCTTTGATGTAAAATTTTGTTCAGAAAAATGAAAAGCTGACATTGGCGTATCGACATACAACTGACATGAACTATTACTAATAAGTACCCACTTAAGAAGTAGGCATCATTTCCCGATCCTTACTATCCTTACTAATCCTTACTTATATTACCTATAAATGCGAAAGTGTGTTTGTTTGTTGATTTATTGGTTTGTCCTTCAATGCCGCTGCAATTCGTAGCTCTGTTGCAGCGGGATTGAAGGCTAAATCATGGTCTTCCTTTTATTTCTCATGCTATGTTATTTAACAAAAAATAATCCTTATGATGAAGCCTTCCGATCGGTATGATAAAGATACAGGTTAATTTTTTTTCTCGTATAGCGGGTTCGAGTCCCGGTTCAACCAGGCAATTATTTAAAAATCTATGAATGCAGTTTAAATTGTCTTTTAAATTAAAATGAAGTCTTCTTTCAGTAAAATGTTCCATCTACAATATTTAAGGTACTTCCCCTCCATGTGGCATAGCCGTGGGACGCCCTGTATACTATATTTCAGTAAACTTAAATATACTAAGTATTTAAGTAAGTACAAATATACTATCGGCTATAAGTCGATTCCCTTGGACACAAATACCTGATAAAAAACTAACATTCTAACTTACCTAATTAATAAAAATATGATTGAACTGACCCTTGCATCTCAGGAATTTTATAAACCTATATTTAAGAATGTCAAACGCAGCGTTATATAACACGCGATATATCGTAATGGTGACCACTACGTGAGACATTTGGCATATCTCGTAAGACAGCAGTTTTTGTACACATCTTGTACACATAAAAGAAAGATAAAAAAAGATGCCATCCGTATAAGTCGCACCATAACGGCGGGAGCGCCAAAAATGGTAAGTGATATTTACTGTGTGGCAAAATCTCGTAAAAGACACATCGCAATAGGTATGCCCTTCTTACACCACTATGGCAAAGTTAGGAAGGGTTATGAATTTAGGAGTTTGTGTATATTAATAATTATGTTCCACCGTAGAGTCTCAACTACTGAGCCGAATTTGATGAATGAGGTCTCAATCGATTCTTTAATATGGTCCGAGATAGGGCTTATTTTATACAAACAAAATCAATATGACGGATTTTACATCCAATTTTCCGTAGAGGGGAAGTTTTTTAACTTTTTTCTTGTTTATTTAGGACTTTATATAATTTAATAATCCGACATAACACTACATCACACACACACGTACATACAAATAACACTCTCATACTTATACCTCTCTTTTTTTGTCTAGAATTAAAACGATAGAGCTTAGTCTAGATTCTGAAAAAAAAACTATTTTAGCTTTGTCTATCAGATATACATTAGTTCAAACGTTTATTTATATTATCCTATTTATACTTATTTATTTATTTACTAATATTTACTAGCAGTAGAATGTTATAATTATGTCGTTGCGTGAATGGATTCCATGCAACACCTAATAATTCCAACGAAAATGTATCAAACGGCTTTGAACACGCACATTTACGGCTCATTAACAACCATAACCGATTGATGCTCCACTTGTTTTAACAACCATTACCCGTTGGCTCTCCACTTGTTTATGTTTATTTATTACCCAATAGCTGAAACCCGCGACTTCGTTCGCATGGATTTAGTTTTTAAAATTACGTGGGTACCAACGAATCAAAAAATCAAAATCAAAATTTATTTATTTCATGTAGGCCAACTTGCAGCGCCTATGAAACGTCACAAATCTACCACCGGTTCGGAATGCAGATTCTGCTGAGAAGAGCCGGCAAGAAACTCAGCAGTTGCTCTTTTCAAAAATTTTTTTTTTTTTACAATTGTTAAAAAAACTAGGCTATGCACACAATGTTTCCACACAGAAGTTTCAAAAATGCACACCTACCACAACCTAACACATGTTAACATGGGTAGACACAAAGCAGACCCATTCCCTTTGGCGGCACCCGTTCACGAGCATGACGCATGATCCAGCCATTGCTTCGCTCAACCATATTTGAGGGAACGTAACAACCCGCACCACACGACACCACCACAGAAATGTTTAAGTGAGCATGACATACTTAGGCTACTCATGTTAAGGCATCGAATTAAATACTAATATTAAGATACTCATTTTAAGACATAACTGAGACACAAATAAAGTGGAAACACTGTAGAACAGAATACAATAGAATCATGTTACATACGATTATGTACACATCGATACCTCCTACGTAAGTTGTTGTATCCCCAAAACGCTTATGTGACGCGTTAACTTATTGTGAAGATCAATACAATGGTCTAGGCCATCGTTTTAATAACGATACAACTTTATACGTCTTGATGAGAGTATGTTAAAAAATGCTGTTTTTAATTTTTTTTTTAACGAACGCACAAAATAGATTAAACAAATGATATAGTGCACAAAACCTAAAATGCCAATTTTGTGGGATACAACAACTTACGTAGGAAGTATCGACATATACATGAATGGTGAGAGCTCTTTGATTTTCCAGGATAGAAAGTAGCTTTAGAGCACCCCGTGTAGTGCGCACGTGACTTAATTTTGTACCCACTTCCATTATGATGAAAGAAAAATATTGGGACAACCCTTATCCCGTTTACTTATTGTCCTGAATAAGTAGACATACCGCAGGGACTAATTTGACATTCTATTCCCTTCTATATTTTATACGGTACTTTGGGACTTTGGCTAGTTTACTTTGATAATAGTAGATTGTTACACAAGGGACGTAAGTAAGCTATTACAGAACAAGATCCAATTTGGCGCCAGTGCGAGCGCAGCTCGCATAGGGCGCTAATGGATCGCGTGCACCCGAGATATTTAGTCACACGAGCGAGCGCAGCGAGCGAGGGTGAATATAGTTAGAGGGTGTAATAGCTACTTGCAACCGAGGTAAGCATTCTACTTTATATCATTCTTGCGAGGTAAATAAAACATTGGTAATGCAAAATGAAATTTTAATTAGAATAATTAGCAAATTTAGAGAAAAAATAGAAATAAATCCCTTTACTAACAAACTTCACAAACTTTCAGATCAAATGAAATGCCGCCATTTCCATTTTTTTTCGTAAATAGTTTTCCATTTATTTTTTTACGGCTCTGAGTTCCAAGGAGTTTTGCATAGTTTGAAATGTATGGAAATTAAATGCCGCCATGTTTAGTGTTTTTTTTTTCAGTAAAAAGTTTTCTTACCATTTTATAAGAAAAGAGATTGTTTACCAAGGAGTTTTGCATAGCTTGAACTGTAATGTGAACATTACAATTCAAGCATAGTGCGACGTAATGTTGCCTTGAATTGCAAACACCAACTTACAAGGAGACTTTCCACCATAGTAATCCCTAGTTACTGAGCAAGTATGATATAAAACTTATTTTCTGTATAGTATAGTATTATAAATTTTATTAAATACTTGACATAGTTCTCTCAATTCACGAGGGTGCGTGAGCTTTACTTGTGGCTACGTCGTGTACATGCACATTGCGTAAGTGTGCGTGCCTGTTAGGAGCCTAGGTGGGAGCGGTCAGACGCGAGCAAGCTCTCGCTTACACTTATTAGATACGACACACACACAACCATGCGCCACGCGCCGTCGTGAATTGCAAGAACTATACGACACCTACAGATTCTGCATCTACAGAGTCTAGTGAACCTAATTTTTACCATTACCTTTACATGTTACAGTGTTTAAAGATTTTGGTATTACCAATTTCAGATTAAAAAGTTAACTACACCTTTGACCCTTTGACACTCTTTAACTTTCTGTCTTTTCGGGTCTTTTCCATTTAGCTACGATTACATTTACGAGTTGGAATTACATAAATGTTGGTCATAATAATATTGCGATGTTAAGTGAGCATTATATTCATACAACTTTTATTTTGAGACAATTTTGTAATAAAAAAATTACATCTTAAGGCCGCGTGTAGATACGTGGTACCGTCTTTCGTAATGGGCCACAAGACGATTTTCGTTGACCTTAGCCTTAAATAAAACTATTTCGTTTTAATTTGTCTCAAAAATTCTCGTTAAGAAATCCTCTGCTGGCGCCGCTTACGCTTAAATTATTTAGTTGTGACGTAACGGTTTCGATACGACATACTAATTGAAATAAGAATTTAGCGTAAATAGTCTAACGGTTAGAAATGCGGACTGAAAAACTGGAAAAAACTGAACTGTTCCGATCGCTATATGCTCGTTACTATTGAATACGAAAGGAGAATTTTCGCCAATTCCAGCTCATATTCTTTAAAAATAACCGGTCAAATGCGAGTCGGACTTACATACGAAGGGTTCCGTACCAAAAACCGCCGAAAAAACACGTTTCTAGTATAGGAGCCCCTTTAATTTATTTTTATTTTGTTATCATCTATATATATAAAATTCAAAGTCCTGACTGACTGATTGACTGAGATATCAACGCACAGCCTAAACTACTGAAGTTAGAAACTTGAAATTTTTACAGTTGGTTCCTTTTATGACGTAGGCGCACACTAAGAAAGGATTATTGGAAATTCCACCCCTAAGGGGTTTAAATAGGGGATGGAAGTTTATATGAAACTCCGTCATTTTTCAAGCTGTTTCCATCAAAGTTGGTATTTGAGCTTTCAGTTAAAAATAAAAAAGTACGTGTCACAGTTTTTGAAAATTCCACCCCAAAATCTAATTCCACGCGGACGAAGTCGCGGGGGCAAAAGCTATTTGTTATAGCGTCAACAGACATACTCATTCTCTGAGAATTTCAACTCAGACATACTCATTCTCTGAGAATTTCAACTCTACCTATTACGGATAATGAGATACACGAACAGATGAACAGCTGAGGCTTAATAATAGAGTCCCGTTGGCTACCCATCGAGTACAGAACCCTAGTTTATTTTTCATATCCCTACGTGAAAAGGGTGGTCCACACCAATTTTTTTTTTAAATTCATATGGCAAAACGTTTACCGGGTCAGCTAGTAAGCTAAAAAATTTAATTCATAATATCGGACTAGATTTTTAGTAAAGTTTGATATGTAAATCGTAACGTGTAAAGAGATCCAAATGTCAGTACTCAGTAATAGCGGTATATTTATGTAACATCACTTACTTTTATTACGCGTTTACTCGCTATTGAAGACCGTTAAACGGCTCTTTAGATTTGCTACGATTAGCTAACTGCCAGGTGATTATCTATTTTATCTGTAAATATCTATAAGACTTTTTGCTTATCTCATAAGCATCATCTCAACCGATAGACGTCCAGAGCCGGAGATAGGTCTAAGATTGGATCCCCACAGAATACGATCTTGCGCCAGTTGTATCCAGGGGCTTTATTCAGAGGCCAGATCGAGATTCTTATGCTTTCTGCGTACCCAACTACTATTAATACCCTTCCTAAAGATTTTCGTGATAAAAAGTAGCACTCTTTGTGTAATATTTTTAAACTAGCTTTTACCCGCGGCTTCGCTCCCGCGTTTTATTAAAGAAATCCGAACCGATGATTCCTAAACAAAATTATCAATTTTAATTTAGTAATGATAGACAAATCAGCTTAGCGATAGTGTGAAACAGAATTAGCACCTATTTACGCGTAAGAAATTGTACTACATCAAAACACGCCATTAATGATTTTAATACGTGTAATTCAGTGGAAAGGTCCCACAAGGCCGGTCTGAGCTACGCAGGAGTGAAATACCTGTAATTTGCTCCCTGCCCGCCATTGTCAACAATTATTGTAATCATTCTTTATTACTTGATAAGGGTAAGCGCACACTGGAGAGCTGACGCTGGTCGAACAGCCTGATGCAGGCTTTTAAGACTGCTCAGAATGCCAGTAGGTCAGATTTAACCCACGCGACCCTGACTAAGCGATAAAATGAAACTTGGCCGAAAGCTTGCGCGAAACGCGACAGATGCTAGCGTATTGCGCGGAATAGGAGTGTTATAAGCGCCAAATACATCATGATTTAATATATTATATATTATAATATAATATTATATTCATCTGTACCTAGCTTTTCATCGTCATTCTCATCTTTGCTGAGATTTAGATGCCAAGTGGGTATCTATTGGAAATCGTAGGTTCCCGGCCATCGGAAAGGCGACATGCGAATAGTCAGGATTTGACTGCAGGAGAGTAATTTCTTTTGTTATTGGTTGACACTTATTATTAGGATTGATATTGTTGTTCTTCGGACAGGCAAAGATCTATGACCATACTGCCTATTCAGACGTAAGATTTCTTGGGTTTTTTATTACGATTGAATTTCTTCATTAATATTTGACCGGGATTTGTTAACGGAAGTTTAAATATCACATAATTATATTTTCCTGGCCTTCATTGGACGGTGTTATTAAGCCTATAATATTATTTCGTAATAAATAGACTACGGTCACGGTTAATATGCACATTACCTCTGCAGCATCATTGGCAAATCAAATTTGGGTATATTTTAAATTTTTGAGCGAATTTTCTCTAGGTCGTCAAGTTTCCTTACTAAGCTCGCAAGTTGCCAGGGTTTTATGAAATAGTTTAAAAAGGTATTAATGTCGATCAAGTGCGTCAAGCGAGACCAATTTGTATAACGTTTTGCAATATTTGATTACAATCCGGATCCAATAACTTGTAGGTTTCGATAGATGTTGGCGTTCCAAGGTACGCAACCGCGCAGTGGAAAACGCAGCGTTGGACGGACCCTCGCTAGATGGAGGGACAACCTCAATCGAGTTGCTGGTAGCCGTTGGATACAAGCGGCACACGATCGTGTTCTGTGGTGTACCTTGCAAGAGACCTAAGTCCAACAGTGAACATTCATTGGTTGAGAATACGACGACGAAACATTTTATAATATTTTAAATATTTCCTATTTCCTATCTCACTGGTATTTATTAAAGTTTTGACAAGGGTAAGGGTTTAACTGCCCTTGAAGGTTTTAGATTTTTTTTTTAAATACATGTCAAAATTGGTGGGGCTTGCGCGGATTGAAGATACAATCTCTCGGAAATCACGCCCTGAGTATGTTGACTCTACACTACAGCCATGGCGATATCCCTATCAGCTTTAAATAACTTAGGGCACGATTCCCGAGGGACGTGAGTTCGAGCCCTGTAGGCCGCACTTTTGATTACCTTATATGTGTTATGTACTGAAAAATTTAAACGTAACAATGCCGCAACTATTTTCCGATAGCTATCGATCTCGCTGTGTGCTCTGAATGTTTGTACGGTTCATAACTCCTGCTTTATCATCGGTTACCACACTGACAAGCTAACGACTCTGTACGCGTTACGGTGGTTTACGTGCGGCCACAGTTTGAGCGGACATTCTGCGGGTAGACGGAAAATGAAATGAAAATATTCTTTTCACCTCTCTAGCTCAAAAAGGGCGCCTTTGCTGCCCAAAACCAGTGAGCAAAAGTCGTTTTTGCTCACTCAGTGAGAAAAAGTGTTTTGAATATAGAACGCATTGGATTGGCGTTTCTTCAACTCACCGTCTCAAGAAACGTTCAGAAATTTTGTATATAATATTGCATACCCCATACATTTTATTTCGACAAAATTTTTTAACTCTCTATTTTATTATTTAAACTATTTACTTTTCGTAAATGTGTTTTAGACTTTATAATTCTGTAACACACATGAAACATAAAAGAAAATTAAAATTAATTAATTAATATATTTTATTTTATGAATGACACAATTCCGAACGCAGACAAAAGAGTAATATAAAATGGCGGCAAAAAAAAAAATAATTAACTCTATTCTATATCTTAATTAGGTACTAATTTCTTAGAAGTTATTTGTTGTAAGAATTTTAAAATAACAAAATGAGTGAATCTACTTATAATTCAGAATTAAAAGAATTAGTGTCTAACGCGAATTAAACTTTCTTCCGGAATAGTCTCGTGAAAAATACTTGAAATTAATTATTTAATGATTGGAGACTTTCTAAGGATGCGAAGTCCTATTCAGAGACTGTGATTTTATCATATTTCATGGAATTGTCTAAAACAAGGTAACCATCTACATTATGGAGTATTTACTCCATGTTAAAAGCTACAATCAAATCGAAATGCGACGTTCACATTGAAACTTATCCTAAACTTATTGTATTTTTGAAAAGACAGTCGGAGGGGCACAAATCCAAAAAATCTAAAGTTTTCACCGCTCATGATATTGAAAAGTTTTTAAATAAATAAACCTAATTTTTAAAATTTTAAAATATCCTTTATGTTTTAATAAATATTTCTCTTACATCTTGTACTTTTTCGCTATTGAGGTGAAAAATTGTTTGTATCACACGATAGCAAAGTTTTTGCTTCTTGTGCCTTTGAATCCCTCACTACTCTCAGGATTCTAACTTAGAATCCTTCGTTCGCTCGGGATTCAAACTAGGCACTCGCAACAAAAATGAACTTTGCTATCTTGTTGAACAAATAACTATTATTGTACACCAAATAAGGAAATAACATATCAGAACTTAAAAATTCAATAAAAACGGAGTACAATAGGCGGCCTTATCGCTACGAAGCGATCTCTTCCAGGCAATCCATGGTTGGAGGAAAAATGGAATATAAAACGCAAGTTAAGGTGTACACTAATTAGTTAATAAAAGAATATAAATATGTAAAAAAAACAATGCAAGTAAATATAATAAAAACTATTTATCAGCTTTATACGACGAATTGAGAAACTTTTTTTTGAAGTCGGTAAAAAATCGTAAAATAAAAAATGTTTTAGCGTATGTTAAAGTATCTTCACAAGCAGTTTGTTGTTGATTGTTTATTCCTCTCTGTTCACAAGTCACCGAGTAGGGATGTATAGTAGTATCACACGTAATTACAATAAATTTTAAAACTCATGTAACTTTCCGCTATCACTAAGACTGAGCCTCACCAATTACATCATGGACTTGAAAATTGCAGTATAAACAAATTTACAATTCGCGCTGTTTTGTAATTCGGTTGCTAGTTCATTGATTGATGAACTGAGTCGTTATGGATTCCTAGATCTCAGTCGACTGGAATAATTTCTTACCTAAATTGATTTTCACAACTTAAATACATGATCGAAAGAGCTAAGGTTATTTGCTATGCTACGTAATCGGAATCTGATTAATTATTTATTTATTTATTTATTTATTATACCAAATATTTCTTATCACTATTGACAAATTTTTGTTGACATTATTGCCACCATTCAACCAACATGAACCTTGTATATTGTTTGCACCACCTGCCTCTAGTATGTGTAGCTATGTCCTTTAACACCATTGGTTGCCTGGAAGAGATCGCTATGTAGCGATAAGGCCGCCAAATTGTATGCTATTTATTAAGCTTATTGTGTCTATTCTTATATTATATGTGGTGTACAATAAAAGTATATTCATTCTTTCATTCATGAACCTTATCAGTCCCTAATTCACCTACTGTAGAGGGTAAATTACTGCCGATCATAACGTAAGAAAAACTTTTTGATCTCAGAGTAGTTTTAGAGTTTTATAATTCAGGGGAAGTACCCATATTTGAAAATCTTGTATGAAATCAAACAATATAATTTGGCGTACATATCTCATAACTAGCTTTAACCGCGGCTTCGCTCACGTTAGGTTCAATTTTATAAACTCCTATTTTACCTCTTTCGGGGTTGAATTTTGAAAAATCCTTTCTTAGCGGATGACTACGTCATCATAGCTACCTGTGTGCCAAATTTCAGCTTGATCGGTCCAGTGGTTAGAGTTGTGCGTTGATAGATCAGTCAGTCAGTCAGTCAGTCAGTCAGTCAGTCAGTCATCTTTGCCTTTTATATATTTAGATATGAACATAAAAAATATTTTTAAAAACCAACTTCAAACGGTTGCGAATTGCGGTTCTTACCAGTAAACATTTGTCAATTGTTGCTGCAAGCAGCGGGAAAATTTATCGTATTATAATCTCAAAGATTGTTAAAATATTCCCTTCCTTTTCGCTTTACCGTGATTGAGTAAAAATGCAAGTTTTCAACCGACAAAAAAAAGGAAGAGGTTCTCAAGTTGTCGCGTATTTTTTTATGTGTTACTTTTTACACAGTCGTCCAATTTTGGTGATTCTTGTACTGATCAAATGTTCCCTTTGTCTCCAGATACTTCGTGAGCACGATCCTGCAGTTCCAGGTGCACCGCGCGCTGTGCGAGCGCACCGGCCAGTTCATCCCGGGCGACCCCTCCCGCCCCCTGCACAAGTGCGACATCTACCGGAACCCGGAGGCCGGCAGAATATTGACGTAAGTCCCTCCCTTAACATTTAGCTACAGTGGAGCACCTGCTACATTCTTCTTCTTCTTCAACCGATAGACGTCCACTGCTGGACATAGGTCTCATGCATGGACCTCCACAGGCCTCGGTTTACGCCGCCTAAATCCAGCGGCTCCCTGCGACTCGTTTGATGTCATCGGTCCACCTAGTGGGGGGTCTGCCAACACTGCGCTTCCCGGTGCGGGGTCGCCACTCCAGCACCTTGGGACTCCATCGACCATTAGCTCTTCGAACTATGTGTCCCGCCCATTTCCACTTCAGTTTCACAACTCGCTGAGCTATGTCGGCACATGATTTGATTAGAATGATTAAGAGCGCGTGTAATGGTAAATCTTCAGATGTAGATTTAATTTTTACAGTTTTAACTATCCAGAAGAAAATAAGCAAAAATGACATCATATTTCCAAGAAACAACTGAGTAAAAACATAAAATAATCAATTCTTTCGACAAAATTAAATCCCAAAGTTAGGGGTAATTTTAATTCTCGAATATGAGTGCCGAACACTCGTTTGAGAAACTCCCCGTGTGTAATCGAGCCATAACAAACACGGTGTGAATAAAGACACAGTTACTCAATGTGGAACGCCATTTAGTTTCAGCTATTCCACTGTATACAGGAGGTATATCAAATAGCCTATAATTTTAATACGCATACTGGGTCATTACTTAACTACTCGTAGAAACGAGGAAATTACGGCGCTCCGATTATTTTGAAACTATTCCCGGTTATCTAATTTGTCTCAGATATTTGAACGAGCGAAGCGAAGTTCTCTGAGTCAACTAGGGCGCTTGCCTACTAGACAGAGAAGTGTGTCCGTCTAAATGTCTGTCAGAGCCCTATAACTTCTGAATTACTGAACGTAATTACTTCAAATTTAAACATAATATGTAAACTGATGGCCTTCAGCCGACCATTGTATAAAAAAATATAAAAAGCTTTATTTCAGGGGGGCTCTCATAGAAGCGTAAAAAGCGTAAAATTTTGTTTGTTGCGTTACATAGACTTGCGATATATCTTTTTAAAGACGACTTTGATCAGAGTACAAAAATATTTTTTTTTTAATTTTTCCCTTAAAATTGACGAAATGGGGGGCTTTCAAAGTCGAGATTTTAATTTGAGCCATATGTCAAGAATGACAAGATATTAGAATTTGGAACTTAGTGGTAAATTCAGTTATATCCTGTACTTGAACAACAAATACTAAAATTAGATAAATATTATAAAGAAACGAAATTATTTAACTTTTAAGTGGAGATTTAATTTGAGCCATATGTCAAAAAATATTGCATATTAGAACCTGAAACTTTGTTGAAAATTCAGTTATATCCTGTACTTGAACAACAAATACTAAAATTAGATAAATACTATAAAGGAACGAAATTATTTAATTTTTAATGCTAATAGATTCTATAGCTTCACAAAAATGCTAATAGATGGCGCTGTCTGTACTATCATAAAAACAGTCAACTTTATACACTGAAATATTATTTCACCATCAAGAAGGCCTAAATACATAATTATGGTTCAGTACAGAAACATAATTATGTCATCATCATCAGGATTGAAGTGTTTTGACTTAGGAGTTCAATTGTGTAGGTAGTCGTTGCTAGGTAAATATCTCCATTTTCAATATAATATCACCAGCAAATCCATAACATACGCGGGCAGTAACTTTGCAGGCTCAGGATTAAAGAGTTGGATGCAGAAATGTTTATAGAACCATCTCGCAAAGTTTCTCCATTAAGTAAAAAAATTACCAGGTGAATCGGTCCACCAATCTCGGAGAAATCGGCGTAGGTCCTATACCTACGCCGATATAGGTAGGTAAAAAATATAGTGACATGACTGTACATTTATTTATGTTTAGGTATATAAAATCTTCCGATAGTACATAAATTACGTTATTATTTTGGTCGTCATGTATCGATTATTAAATGAACGTGTCGATAGATGACGCTGTGCACGGATTGTTTATTTTGAAATGGCGCTTTGTAAATTAATGTGCCAAGAAATTATAAGTATAACTCAATTTTGATCGTCATGGATCGATTATTAAATGTTTGTGTCGATAGATGACGCTGTGCACAGATTGTTTATTTTGAAATGGCGCTTTGTAAAATGTGCCAAGAAATTATAAGTTTGACTCAATTTTGACCGTCATTTATCGATTATTATTATTATTATTATTTTATTTTATTTTATTATTTTATTTTATTTATTATTTTATTATTTTATTATTACTTTATTATTACAATATTATTATAATGGGATATAATAAGTCAAGCCGCAGAATTTTTTTTTTGGCCACAAAACCTAGCTTCTAATTTAATAACTTAGCCACGGGAAAATGATTAAGCTTCTAATATACTAACTGGCCTTCTTCACAATAGCCACAAAATATTCCAAAGAAAGTATCAAATAAAGAGCCACTATTTTATTACTTGTCCCCTTGATTTATATCTGGCCATCTAATTTACTAACTTAGCCACGAATTTTTTAACTCAGCCTCGTTTTATTTTTTAAAGCATCAACATAAATATGTTCCTAAAATAAATGTATTTTAATCCACAACTTTTAGCCACTGCATGATCTCGTTGGTGCGAGTGAGACGGATGCGACCTGCATTTGTTTTTTGTTGTTCTGTTGTTAGTGTGTTAATATTGCAATTGGTTTTGTATAATTTTTTCTTTAAACTAAAGTTAGGTTAGGTTAGGGTTATACATGAATATTCAGGTGCCCGGCCGAAGGCCGGGCACTTAGGTTCTGTTGGGATCGTAAACCTACCTAAAGCTTACAAAAAAAAAGTAAAAAAAAATTGAATTTTTTTTGATGCTAATATTAGGTACATTTTGATGATAGAACAATATAGGATGTGTTATAAGTTATAATTATTGATGCTTCACTAAATTTTAAAGGTGCCGAGTTATGAAATTAGAAGCTTATATTCAAAATATATAGTGGCTAAAATAGTATTTTTAGAGGCTTATTGGTTGTGGCTGACTTAGTAATTTAGAGGCCAATAATGGTATTAAATAGAAGCTTGTTTAATTACATGCCAATTGTTCGTTTATTTTTCTATATAATTTACCGCGGCGGGTTAAATATACCCCATCTCTTTCCTTCTCATCCTTTTACCTACCACATTTACATATCTCTCTCCTTTTCCCCCACCTTATATGCGCCACCGTTTAGTGTCAATCTAATCATCAACGCGACCACGCGTGGGCATGTAAAATACGCCCTCAAAACCCGCAACAAAAGTGAAAAATTGGTGACCCCAGGCCTGGAGGGAAGGAGGAGCAGGACGCGTCAAGGTCAGTGGCGTATCCCTGTTCGATCCTTGTTTATCCCGCAAAACTACAGTCCACTAGAAGAAATCCACCATATGTTTCAACCGCCATATTCAACCGCAATATTTTTCCGCACATTATTTTTGGTCGATTCGATCCGAATTTTGGATTTAAGTATAATAAACAGACATCTCCTTCCAGGTAGTCACTGATTATACAATATTATTGTTTATAAATTATATATTATACATTATAAGTCTATGATTAGACACACGCCTACATATTGATCGTAAATCATCTATTCAGTATACTTAGCATTCATATTTTATGTAAATATCGTATTATATCATATGTATATAGTGTAATACACATAATTTCTATTGATATATACTCCCGCAACGCATCTGAAAACATTTCGTAAATAGGTAGTTAGAATCGCCGTGCACTGTGAACCTTTCGTGATTTCGTTACCTTATATGGGCATTGTCGCTTACCGGTACGGTCGACGGATTCGGCCCGCTGGAAACTGAACGCTATTGCTTACGCGATAAGGATCAAATGTATTAGCAACTATTTTATACGAGTCATTCTGCTTATCTTATCTAAGATTAAAACGCAAAATTGTGCACGGCGCGAGCCTCTTCTTAACTACGCTCAGTTAATTACAGCGTATTTGTGTATTTTGTCTTGTGAATTGCTATACTTAGTGGTCACTTATTATTGTATTCATCTGTTTACTTTCATCTACGCTGGTTTGCCATTTGTGCCAGGTGTATGATACGTTTATACTAGGCAGAAGAATAAGTTATTTTCTTCTATTTATTCGCCCGCTAACCTATTATTGAATGTAAAATAACATCGTGGCATAAACGCTTTGAAATAAGTCGAATCAAGTTAACTCGAATGCAGTTCTGTTATATTACCTACCTACTTTTTCGTCCGCGCGCTGTTATTTCTTTGTGTAATAACTTCATTTGCGAATTTTTAACCTTCTTTTTAATAATAAGAGGTTATTTATGTTTATTAATTGCACTATAGTAATTCGAATATCACATATTGTTTATTAAACGCTTTAATTACGCTATTAAAACATTATAATAATTTCTTCTTTAAGTAATATTGATTTTTAATATTCACAATGAGTAAAGGTGAAAGTTCATCGCCTAAGCCTTTTAATAAGGATGAGTGTAATATGCTTGTCTTCGAATCAAAACGAGACGTTATGTTTGCGCGCATGCAGAGAATATATGATACTGCGTTGCAAGTTGAAAGAGACAGCAGCAAGTTATCATCATTATTGGTTCAGGCATCTAACTTAGACACTATACGCAAGGAATTCGAATTAAATTTAGATCAGTACAATGTTGCGCTAGTGAAAGTAAATCCAAAAGCGACTATTAGCTACCAGTCGTGGACTTCTTTCGAAGAAATGTTCTGTTACGTTAAACAAATATTAGAAATTAATTCAAACGCTAAAAATAAAAAATCTGAAAATAGTACGCTTCCCATCTCGAGTTACCCTACTGTGAAATCTCGTCTGCCTCCTATCGATCTGCTGGAATTTGGAGGAGATCAGAAACAGTGGCCCTTATTCTATCAGCAATTTAAAAACTTGATACACGACAACCCTAATCTTACTAACAATGAAAAGGTGTTTTATTTGGTTGGTAAATTGAAAGATAAGGCTTCGTCTGTTTGTGCCGGGTTGACTGTATCAGGCGACAATTACTACATTATTTGGAACGCTTTAATTGAGAAATATGACGACCCTCGCCACTTAGCTAGTTCATATTTTAATCAATTATTAAATTTTAAATCTTTAAATAATAATAACGCCGCTGGTCTTGAATCGTTTTTAAATAATTTCAATTCCGCTGTAGAAGCATTAAAACAACTTAAATTAAATGATTTAACTGATTTTATATTATTGCATCTCGCACTTCAAAAATTGGATTCAGACACAGTGAAGCTCTTTGAAATTACTTATCGCAAGGAAAAAATCCCTACTTATGGAAGTTTAATTGAATTTGTTAAAGAGCAGAGTAAGGTGGTCTCTAGAGGGAGTCTTGTTAAGAACTTAGATACGCAATCTCATAGTAAACCACGCTCTAAAATTATACCTACGCCTTCTGCTAAGACTACTAAGTCTTTTGTGAATACCGAAGACGCTAGTGGTTCGAATAAAGCTAATAAGTGCGTCCTGTGTAAAAAGGAACAGCATGATCACTTATACAAGTGTGCTGACTTCAATAAGCTTACTCCTAAAGAGAGATTCGACGTTATAAAGAGAAATTCTTACTGTACCAATTGCTGTAGTATTTCGCACAAAAACTTCTCTTGCGGATCAGAGAAGACGTGCTCAAAGTGCGGATTAAGGCACCATTCAACCCTTTGCTTTGCTAAGGCTGGAAAATCTAATTGCAGTGTTGTTGTCAATAAGCCTTCGACACATAGCACTCCGCAACTTCTTTCATTATCGCATCCCGCTCATTCAGATGACGCATCTCGCAGTGTGTCGAGCAGTCATTCTGAAGTTAATGTAACGCAAATCGCTAACAAAATCGCTAACGCACCCGCAAAAATAGATATTTCACCCTCAGATAAAGACCCGCACGCTAATTCTCCCGCATCTGTCTGTACTATCTCTCGTGACCATCACGATCGCACCGCTGTGACAACCTTACTAGGTACCGCTAAAATAAAGATTTATGATAAATATAATCGCACTCATCATTTACGTTGCCTTGTGGACCCAGGGTCCCAGCAAGATTATATTAGTGTAGCCTGTTGCAAACGCTTGTCGCTGCCTATTGATTCTCAAAATCGCTTTGCCGAAGTTCAGGGGATAGGTGGAGCTTCACAAAAGATCTTGGGCACTTGTGACTTTAAATTCAAGTCTCGCTTTGATGAAGGAAAGGAGTATGCTATTCGTCCACTTGTAGTTGAACGGATAACGTCGCAGCTGCCAGATACGCGTGTCGACGTTGCAGCTCTTCAAAGCGTGATAAGAAACATACCTCTTGCAGATGATGACTTCTCAATACCAGGATCCATTGATTTGCTATTAGGAGTAAAGCTTTTTTGTGAGATTTTGCTCTTCAATAAAATAACGGGTAATGATAATTTGCCTTCCGCTATAGAAACCACTCTAGGTTACATAATTATGGGTGACGCTCCTGTCGTCTCATATCTTCCGCATACCGCTGCTTTTTGTTCTTTTACGCGTGAACCGCTTGATAAAATGCTCGAAAAATTTTGGACCGTAGAAGAAGTGCCTGAAAAGGAATTCTTAAGCCCCACCGATCAGGAGTGTGAAAATATCTACACCTCTACTACCACTCGCAATCCTGATGGTAGCTTCGCAGTCGATCTCCCATTTAAGGAGAATCCTTCTAAGTTGGGCAATTCTTTCATCGCGGCCAAAAAGAGATATCTATTGCTCGAAAAAAGATTCGCAAAATCACCTGATCTACGCGTAAAATACAATGAAGTTATTCAGGATTATCTGGACAAAGGTATAATTTCAAGGGTTTCTCCTGAGGAATGCACCTTACCAGGTTTTTATCTACCGCATCATCCTGTCATACGTAATGATAAGACAACAACGCGACTTAGAATTGTGCTAGATGGTTCTATGAAGACTGATACTGATTTATCTTTAAATGATATACTCCACACAGGCTGTAATCTGCAGGCTGAGATATTTAATATCCTACTCAATGTTAGGCTTTTTAAAATCGCATTCTTTGCCGACGTAAGGAAAATGTATTTGTGCATTGAAGTGCATCCCGCGCATCGCAGATATCAAAGAATCTTGTATAGATTCGATAGTGATGACCCGCTAGAGACGTATGAGTTTAATCGAGTCACGTTTGGACTGCGCTCTTCTCCCTTCTTAGCTCTTCGTACCTTGCGCGAAGTTGCTAAGCAAGAGAAAGAAAAATGGCCTCTTGCCGCAGCAGTACTCGAAAGAGACATCTATATGGATGACTTAGCTTCCTCTGCCTCCTCTACAAAGGAAGCAGTTGCGATAGCGGATCAGTTAATCCAAATGTTTAAGTCCGGCGGGTTCGATTTGGTCAAATGGACTAGCAATTCTCCTGAGCTTATACGTCACATACCTCAGTCGCACCGACAATCTGAAGGCGTATCATTCGATGATGAGCACACCTTCAAGATTTTAGGACTACATTGGTTTCCCGCTCATGATACTTTGACCTTTTTTGTATCCCAACCGCCTCTTAATTGGACGAAACGCTCTATTTTATCCGCAACCGCGAGACTTTACGATGTTTTAGGTCTCGTCGGTCCCGTAATTCTTTACGCTAAACTCATTATTAAAGAATTATGGATATTAAAGTTGTCATGGGACGAGATACCCCCCGCACACATTGTTGAAGCTTGGAAGGTTTTTATGTCCGAGCTATCACTTCTATCAGAATTTAAGATTCCGCGACATCTCGGGGTAGAAAAAAGGTCAAAGGTTTCTTTGCTCGCATTTGCGGACGCCAGTGAAAAGGCGTACGGCTGCGTTGTTTATACGCACGTGACTAATGGTAATAAACCACCCATAGTGACGCTGGTTTGTTCCAAGTCACGTGTCTCTTCACCCTCAAAATTGGTTACTCTAGCCAGACTAGAGCTTAACGCTCTTGTTTTGCTAGCTCAATTGGTTCGTCACGTCCATGACACTTTGTCACCACGTCATCCAATTGATGACATATTTGTTTTTTCTGACTCAACCGTTGCTTTGTGTTGGGTGTCTGCATCGCCGCACCGATTTCAAACATATGTAGCTAACCGCATCTCACAGTTTCAATCGCTTTTGACGACTGATTACTTACACCACATCCCAGGTGTGGATAATCCCGCAGATTGTATTTCCCGCGGCCTTTTGCCTTCCCAGCTTTTAAATCATGAACTTTGGTTCAACGGTCCCGCTTGGGCATCTCTGCCTGTTAATGATTGGCCTATTCAAAGGTTTTCTCCAACGAAAAGTTCCACGCTGCCGGAAGAGAAAACTCTGAACCATCTTACTCAAACTGACGAGGAAAATCCTTTGTTAGTTTTGAGTACGAAGTTTTCTTCATGGCATAAATACCTCAGGGCAGTAGTGTTTGTACTGAGATTTTCTAAAAAATTGCCTAAAGGTCCAACCATAACCGCAACCGATTTAGACGTAGCTGAGGCAAAGGTTATAGAGATCGTGCAGAAAACTCGGTTTTCTGATGACATAGCCAAATTGAAAAAGGGAATTTCTTGCTCATCAGCAGTTCAGAAATTACACCCGTTTATTCGTGATGATATAGTACATGTTGGCGGTCGTCTGAGTCACTCGTCTTTGAGTTATTCGCAAAAACATCCTATTTTGTTGCCTAAAAAGGGACATATAATTGATTTATTGATTGATCACTACCACCGCGAAAATCTACACGCTGGACCGCAGCTGTTGCTTTCTATCATTCGGCAAAAGTATTGGATACTCTCTGCACGACAAGCTATCAAAAAACGCATACATAAATGCATTAAATGCTTTAAATTAAATCCCAAACCAACATTTCCGCTCATGGCTGACTTGCCGTCTTGTCGCGTTGAGCAGTGCAACGCTTTTACACACACGGGTGTTGATTATGCTGGCCCTTTATATATCACTATGACTAGAGGGCGCGGTATCCGCAGTCAAAAGGCATACTTATGTATTTTTATCTGCCTAGTTACCAAAGCAGTTCATTTAGAACTTGCACCAGATTTGAGTTCCGCTTCTTTTCTTAATTTATATAAACGCTTTAAATCCAGATCTGGCGCATGTTGTAGGTTTATATATAGCGATGGAGCTACGAATTTCGTTTCATCTAAAGGATATTTTAAAGAATTATTCGACTTGTTACAAAGCGAAGATTATTACAAGGCCTTTAGCCATGAACTTGCTAAAAATCGCGTTACTTGGAAAATAAATCCACCTACTGGTAGTCATTTCGGTGGAATTTGGGAAGCCAATATAAAAAGTGTAAAAACCCTGCTATTTAGAGTCATTGGCAATCAAATCTTAACCTACGATGAAATGGTAACTGTTTTAACGCAAATTGAAGGCATACTCAATAGTAGACCGCTTTATATATTGAGCTCAGATCCATCGGAACCTTCAGCTCTCACGCCTGCGCATTTTTTGAATAACGCACCTCTAGAGGCTTTACCTGCGCCTGATTTGAGTAAAGAGAAGGTGCATTTGTTGAGTAGATACTCTTTGTTGGATCACATTGTGCAGTCGTTCTGGAACCGCTACAAACATGAATATTTGCATACATTGCAAAGCCGCGAAAAATGGAATACTGCTTCCAACCCGGTTACAGTAGGAACGGTAGTCATTATAAGTAACGACAATTCTCCACCGCTGCAGTGGCCTTTAGGTATCGTTACTCGCGTCTTTCCTGGCAAAGATGGAATGACTAGAGTGGCTGAAGTGAGGACTAAGAGTAGTACATTCACAAGACCTATCGTGAGGCTTTGCCCTTTACCCATAAATTAAATATACCGCATTAACTAAACCGCATTAACTTATATGTATATATGTATATAAGTATGTTATAAATATTCGCATGTTTTTATTTCTCTTTTCTTTTTTTATATTCTGAACTCATAGAGTTCATGGGGTGGGGGATGTTCGTTTATTTTTCTATATAATTTACCGCGGCGGGTTAAATATACCCCATCTCTTTCCTTCTCATCCTTTTACCTACCACATTTACATATCTCTCTCCTTTTCCCCCACCTTATATGCGCCACCGTTTAGTGTCAATCTAATCATCAACGCGACCACGCGTGGGCATGTAAAATACGCCCTCAAAACCCGCAACAAAAGTGAAAAATTGGTGACCCCAGGCCTGGAGGGAAGGAGGAGCAGGACGCGTCAAGGTCAGTGGCGTATCCCTGTTCGATCCTTGTTTATCCCGCAAAACTACAGTCCACTAGAAGAAATCCACCATATGTTTCAACCGCCATATTCAACCGCAATATTTTTCCGCACACCAATTATAAATTATAATTAAAAGTTAAAACTATCTTTAGGGAATTATAGGATACCGCGAGTTCTCAGTTCGGGGCGAACCACTAGTTATCGGTGTGCACCGGTGACAATCATCTTGGAGTAATGTTTATGGAGACATACGTTGAACACTTGAATAGCTTATTAGCATATTACGAGTCTACGTAAGCTCGGATGTCCATCCAAATGTGTGTTTGCCTTAATTTTAAACTACTTATCGGATTTACATGAAATACTAGCTTATAACCGCGACTTTGATTGCGTGGAATGAAATTTCTTAATTTCCGCCGGAACTCTCTTATTTCCCGGGTTAAAAAGTAATTTGTGTTTTATTCCAGACTATACTATAATCTATCTCTGTGCCAAGCAGCCAAATCGGTTCAGTCGTTGCGGCGTGATTGAGTAACAAACAGACATCCAAACTTACGCACTTATAATTTATATACTTATAATTATATTATACATACTAGCTACTACTTCTATATACTAGCTGATGCCTGCGACTTCGTCCACGTTTATTTAGTTTTAAAATTCCGCGGGAACTTTTTGATTTTCCGGGGCAAAAGTAGCCTATGTCACTCACCAGGTCCTTAACTATACCCATGCAAAAAATCACGTCAATCGGTTAGCTCCGTTGCTACGTGATTGAAGGACAAACAAACACACTTTCTCATTTATAATATTAGTAAGGATATGCTACTTTGAGGATATAATTGCTATGAGTATTTCTTATGTTTATTCGTATCTTCTGTATAAGAAGAATTTAGACCATAGTCCACCATGTTAGCCAAGCGACCCCCTTAGGATAACCTTTATGACCTTCAATCAATAATTAACATTATTGATTGCAACTTCGATCAAAGAAAAATTAAATAAGTACGTTTTTACGTATTTAATTGGACAGTGAGCAATAAACTCAATTAATATCAATTATCACCTTACACCGCTTCCAAGGTCGCGGCGGTACACGATTATAAAATAACCAGCATAACCGTTCACATGCCTCCGAACTAGGAAATCCTGTAGCATGGGAACTTCTCAAGGTTATTTTTTCATTCGATGACAAGATAGCCCTTGACTGCAGTCTCACTTGATGGTGAGTGACTATGCAGTCTATGGTAGCGGTCTATCTTGGAAGGGTTATTGCAGTTTTCAGTTAAAACCACCCCCTTGGTGCCAATTTTCCGGTCGGTGCGTAAGACGACTTCCCTCGCGCAATAGTGAGCGCTGTGGTCTTGTGGGAGGTCTCGGGTTCGATTCCCGGCGGCGGTAATTTGGGAATTTATAATTTCTAAATTGTCTCTGGTCCACCCAACCACAGAATACTTTTACTCCTACTGGAGCACCCTACTGTCAAAGTGTACTCCCACCAGACCAAATTGCGCCTTTACTAGTCCTCCTGCAAATTGTTAGTGATATTATGACGGTACTTTGTAAAAGTTTAAGTTTTCCAAACCTCTATTTTATCCCCTTAGGGGTTGAATTTTCAAAAATCACGGATTGTTTCTCAGCGGATACCTATGTCAAATTAGCTATCTGTATGCCCAGCCCGATCGGTCCAATAGTTTGAGTTGTTCGTTGATAGATCAGTCAGTCACTCATCTTTTATATATTTAGAAGATTATATGCACAAGAACAGAAAAACTGTTTCGGAAAAAAATTCGGCAGTTTTATCTCGTTTTATAGACGATATAAAAGCTTCGGACATTTTCTCGCCAGCAGACGGGTTGAGCGTCTGTGAATAAAAAAAGGAAAAATAAAGTGAACTGCAGCAACGAGTTGCAATTGTCCCGTCTGACAGGAAGCGGCCACTTGCTGGCGGCCATCGTGCGGGCGGCGCGCTGGCTCGGCCACCACTCTGTTGCCGGATTACTTACAGCTTTTTTTTTTTTTTTTTTTTTCATTGGGAGACTTATAATAAATAAATAAAATAAAAAAGGCTTTTATTACCGAAAAAAAACACAAACAAAAGCATAATATTTATACATGTAGGAATTGCCTTTACTATGTAGTATTTTGATATTCTTTGCTTGGGTCCATTTTTATGGAATAGAAATGTTCTATTGGGAGACTTATCGGTATAAAATTCAAATTCAAAATTATTTATTTCATGTAGGCCTTGTGCCCCCTTTACCGTTTTACCACAGAACTGATGATGATGGTTGATGGCGCCCATACGTGGTTGAAATTCAACCTACTCGTACGAAACGCTTCAGTTCGCGGTATGCAACGCACTTCCAGCTTCTGTGTTTCCGGCCACGTATAATCTGAGTATCTTCAAGACTAGAGTGAATAGGCATTTTTTAGGCAAGCGCGCTCCAACCTAGACCTCGTCAATGCTTTCCATCATTGATTGTCGTCAAGCGCAAGCCTATCCTCATAACTAAAAAAAGGCCAAATGCTACTATGATAGGTCGAATATGTACCTATCACCGGTTCGGAAAGCTGATTCTGCTGAGAAAAGCCGGCAAGAAACTCTGCAGTTGCTTTTTTCAAAACAAAAATCACACTAATATTACGTCCAAATTGGACGTCCATACTGTGTAAGTGTATAATGGCCGTTTGCTTTTGTAATATTTGTGTGATTCTTGTTTCATTATTAATTCGAAAGTGCGTTTGTTTATCCTTCAATCACGGAGCAACGGATTGACGTTATTTTTTGCATGGGTAAAGTTGAGGACTTGGAGAATGACACAGGTTATCCCGGAAAAGCAGAGGGTTCACGTGGGCGAAGTCGCGGGAAAAAGTTGGTTTTTAATTAAAACTATGCACTCAATGCAATGCTTCACAATCCACCATTATGTAATTGTAACAATATCAGCTAAAATGTAGCTAGAATAGTGGAGTGTTTTAGAATAGTCAAGCCTCCCAGTGTTCGGAATACGGTCAGTGGCGCAATCAGGGAAGCCGAAATGGTAATGAGTAACAAGATCGCAATACTTGTTAGCTTAGTGGCTGCAATAACTGCGGTGCTTAGTAACCTGCCTTATAATGTTTTATTTTTAACTGCCTTGTTGTTACTGGCTAGCAAATAATTACTGTGGGGTTTAAGTCCCAAGTCCCGATAAGGCGTCAGTTACACAAAGAGAGATTCTCGAATGCGAGCGAAATTTTTTTTATCATAGCATAATATAATAATAATGTCCTCCCGACCGAATAGATGGGGTTAATGAAAATACATATCCCGTCAACGATACCTATCTTATCTAGCGTTGTCAGATATCCCGTATTTCCCGGGACCGGGACGTCCCGGGAAATACATATTAAATATGAAATATGTATTTTAGGCATAGTTTAAAATGTCCCGGCGGGACTGACTCTGTCCCCTGTCTCTGTTTATAATTTTGTTTTTTATTTGTCCCGGGTAAAAAACTGAAATCCCGTATTTTTTGCCCATTTAACCATTTGTCCCTTATAGGCTGAAAAAAAAATCTGGCATCCCTAAATTCTTATCCCATCTAAAGCAATGCGATAAATGCAAAGCTGCAGTCACTTTCGTTTCACATCAGTCGAGTAACTAATTGATTTGACCTAATTTTTAAATTTACTTGTGTTACTGAGACCAAGTGAATGTCTTCCTGTGTGGTTTGAAGTCAAGGAAATTAAGTAATACATTTATTATTATTATTGTGTGTATGCACGCGTAATTAACTCACTCAGCTCAGACTCAAGACAGAGTTAAAACGAGACAGATTTATGTCAGAGCATATATTATGTGTCTCGTTTTAACCTCTATCTTGAGTCTGAGCTGAGTATAGAGATTCATTGACAAAATGGGTACACAAAAATTTCTCTGAATAGTGGTTATGGCCACATAATAGATATAGTGTGTGAAAACTCGAAGCCTCAATAGCCCAACGGTTAAAGGTGCGGACTGAAAACTGAAAGATCGCAGATTCGAGCCTCAACCGTTGCACTATTGTCGTACCCACTTCTAGCACAAGCTTTTCGCTTATTTGGAGGGGAAAGGAGAATAAAATTCAAAAAGCTTAGCTTATATTCTTTAAAAAAAATTTTAAAAAAAAACTCTAAAAGGAGAATGCAAAGGGCTAAGAGATCGTTTTTATGAGCATTTACCTAATGTAATTCAATGTACCAACTAGGAATTAAACACGGGTCTATCTTAACTATTATCTATTAATTAGGTAACTAAAAGACAGAGAAGGAACAAAGTTCTAAGAACCATAGAATTTATTCTAGAACAGTTAATCGGAAACTTTCCCAGCAATGTCCTAATAGCTACAGACTTGCTACAAGAATGTTGAATGCAATGAAATGGATTAACATCTCGAATGCGGTTATGTAAGACAGCTAAATACTAACCAATAGTTGGTATTATGTATAAGGTGATAATTTTAAATGGGTCACTGCTGTCCAACTCTATCGGTATTTTTCCTAGAGGTATTTTCAACTCTATAGGTATTTTTTCTGCTATTCTTTTATATTATTCATATTGTTTATTCTAAAAAATTAAAAGAGTTCCCGCTGGACACGTCACACATCTCTGTATATCTATTTTTGGCCGTTGTACAGTAAAATACATATTACAAACCTTATTATTTTAACTAGCAATCAACAAACATAATGTAGGTAAGTACATACATACATAAAATGACGTCGATACTGACGTTTTACCGATACTATCTCTATAATTTTATTTTTATTCTATTTTTTTTTATCTCTATGCCACGCCACGCCACTGGATCATGCATCGGGGCAATATCCAATAGGGTTGGTTATACACTCAAAGTCCAATAGGTAATGATATAATTACCCAACACCCAAACACATTAATATCCTATTTTGTAATATGTAATATTACGGAAAATGTTGTAATTACTTATTAAGTAATCCAATTAACCGACCCATCGGCCCGTAATGGTTTCTTTTCACATTATTTATTATCGCACGTATTTATATCATAAATCATAGCAATAATTTGCAATTACGAATATACAATAGTTCAATGAAATGGTAGAAGAATAGATGGAAAAATAATGGAGCTTTTACCTAGACCGCCAACTTCCTAACTCTGCGCTAGTAAGTAAGAATTTCTTGACAAAAAAAAAAAAACATTTTTTGACCCAGGAATCAAACTTGGGACATCGTACATGGTAACGCAGCTATATAGTGAATGGCACGCATCATCACAATCATCATCATTAGAAACCTATCAATAGCTATATTAAATAACTTACTTCTGAACACAGTTCTCCTCTTAAAGAAGGGCTATAAGCCATAGAATCCATAGATGAACCGATTTTATTTATTTATTTATTTATTTATTTATTTGATGGAAACATACAGTGTTAATTGTCTTAAATCTAAAAACAGATTTATAATTCTTAAACCTAAATAGTTTCCAAAGAATATATAACACTTATAGATTACATTAATCCGACAACGCAACAATCAGGTGTAGCAGAAAGAGAGAACAAAAGTTATAAATTAATTTTTTAAACAGAAACTTGCCGAAAACCGACCAACGTGTAGCTAGTCGGTTTTCGACAAGGTTAGATTTTGTTTTTTTTGTTTGAAAGGTGAATTAGTCGGGAGTGTTCTTAGCTATGTAAAATCGGCCCAAGATGGCCGCTGCTACAAAATGGCGGATTACCTACATGTTTTTTCACAACTCCCTATGGGTATCAAATGAAAGGGCTTTACTAGTAGAATACTAAACACTATGATAAAAGATGGCCGCCACCACAAAATGGTGAATTACATTTTTTTTTAATTTCACATGTCGGGGGTGTTTTAAATTTTCAATTTACACTTGTATGATTACGGACTTGATATACTGGCTGTACCCAGCTGTACCTTGGAAAGCACGTAAAGCCATCGTTACCGCGAATCAAATAGGTATCTAAAAGCTCGCATATCGCTTCAACAAAGCATCTCACAACGAGCTTATTTAGGAAGTTTTTCTGGGTTTTGCGCAACACATATTTTATGGTCACGGGTCAAGGCTCGGGCAACTGCGTCCTGAATAACGCCCGCTATATCATCCGAAACTAGACATTAATCGGTTAAATCAACCAGATTGCAGTTAACTTGGGATTACATTCCTCACTCACATAGTGGTTATAATAATGTTTTTGTAACCAATAGAATAGATTAGTTTTTTATTCAAGTAAACCATTACAAAGTGCTTTTGAATCGTCAAGTGAATTTACGACTGATTCGGAACGCCATTCCAACCGAAGAAGAATCGGCAAGAAACTTGGCGGTTGCTTTTTTAAAATTACACAAATATTAAAATATAAAGACGAATGTTTGTATTTGTGTGTGTATGTGTGTATGTGAATGTTTGGTACTCCTTCAAATCAAAACGAAAGAACCGATTTGGCTAAAGATTAACTCATAGGCTACATTTTATTACTTGCTTGAAAAACATTCCATCACGAATTTAATTATAAGGACATGTAAATCCCGCTTTATGATTTCCCTGAACCAATGCATTATTATATTAATTAGTATACACAAAACAGACATGAAACAAAGGCAATTAGATCATATTTCACTTAAACCTCTTTGTTCTAGAACATTACATCCTGTAAGTGCAATCAATCCGATGTTTTATTTCGTTTACTTGATTAATTACTAAACACTTAAAATGTATTAATCTATACTTATTTTTTAATATTATAAAGCTGAAAAGTTTGTTTGTTTGAACGCGCTAATCTCAGGAACTACTGGTTCGAATTGAAAAATTCTTTTTGTGTTGGATAGTCCATTTATCGAGCAAGGCCTTAGGCTATATAACATCACGCTGCAACCAATAGGAGCGAAGCATCGGTGAAAAATCGTGACCATAATAACAGAAATGGACGCGGACGAAGGCGCGGGCAACAGCTAGGTACTTATATACTAGTATTTTATGAGTAAATCACTAAATAGAGACTCCGAAAAGAAATACACCGTGCAAAATTTACCTACTTTGGTTGGGCTTATGCCTGAACGTTCCCTAACTTACTGGCTACTTAAAAGCTCGTTCGTGTTCACAAATCTTTAGGGAATACCTGAAGGTAGAAATGATATTGGATAAGGCATTGTAATTAGGGAGTACCTATGTAAAGAGGCTCATACTTAGGAGATGATTTATGTATGGTTTTTGGAAATTAGCGTAGGTACGTCAAGTCATATTACGCAACGTGGCGATAAAAATATAGTTAACAAAAATCCATGTCTATTACAGGCGCCTGATGCAGCGCGGCTCGTCGATACCCTGGAGCCAAGTCCTGCAGGAGTCCATCGGCGAGGGCCGGCTCAACGGGGAAGCCATGCGCGACTACTTCAGGCCGCTGGAGGACTGGCTCCGCAGCGAGAACCTTCGCACCGGGGAGTATCTGGGGTGGAGCTACGACGGGGATTATTGTAAATTCAGGTAAGCAACCCTTAAGAGCGCGGTGTAATGGTAGCTGAAGAATACGATGCAGAGACGGATGGTGCGGGCGACAATTTAACAGAACGTACCTAACTTATTTGAGGAGCTGGCGAACAAAAAGGGGTAATTACGTAATTTTCTCAAACAACTTTTTTCATGAAATCTTGTTCTTATGATACCTCTCCATCTATTACGTTCAAAAAAGTCTGTCAAAACGGCCTAAAAGTTGTATAAAAAGGGACTCAAAGTTAACGATTCCGTTCAAAACGTGAACCTAGTGTTTTAGTATTTTGCCTCTACTGTAAAATTTAATATCTTGCAATTACCCCTTTTTGTTCGCCAGCTCCTCATTTGGTACCATGTTATAAATATTGCTACCATAGGTTCAAAATTACAAAAACAGATTTTCTGAAGAATGAGCTGCGGTCATTGAATAGTTATGTACTACAGTTATGTGCAGTCTACTTTTCGAGCTTCGATACCGGGCATGACCTCTGACTATTCAGAGTTATGTGCGTGCCAGCAATTAAGATCACATGCTTCAACCGTCAAGGAAAACATCGTGAGGAAACCTACACGCCTGAGAGTACCCTATAATGTTCTCAAAGAATATTATAGGGTACTCTACCACACAAGAGAGAGTACCCTATAATGTTCTCAAAGAACATTATAGGGTACTCTTATAGGGTACTCTCTCTTGTGTGGAAGTCTGCTTATTTGCAAATGCCAGCATTATGAACTATATTCTAAAACCCTTCTCTGAGTGGTCATGATTATAAGGAACACTTGCTTTGATGCAATTTTTTTTTAAAGAATATTGGCCAGGCTGAACTTGACTTATATTCTCCTCTCCCCTCCAAATAAGCGAAAAGCATGTGCCACCTTTCAGTTTTCAGTCCGCACCTTTAATCCTTAAGCTTTTGAGGCTTAAATATTTAAATTTCCTTACCTATTTGTTGCAGTATTGAGACGGCAGGTCTGCAAGTCTACGGTGGCTTTTACAATGCAGCCAACACCAACTTCGATGTGACAAGTTTTGTCATACTGCTAGTAACTTCTGCTGTTACTACTGCTTTTGGACTACGCGGGCGGTGATGCGATGTCGGTAAAATGTATAGAAATATCATTATGGCCGCCAATTATTATTATTAAATGTACAAAATTTTATTTTTTATGACTTATCGTTTTTGAAAAGAATTTGGTTTAAAATCCTTCATAAATTATACTACTTTATCTCTTTTCAAAAATCAACATCGTGCTCTTATTACATTATTAAATCATTTTCAAGGAAAAATGTTTAAATGTCTATTTCGAAATCTTCTTGAACGTAATAATTTTATATCATTAAGTACTTATCCTTCTCTGACCTAGATGTTAACATTTTTAAAATTTAACTGAGTATTCTACGTTCATTTTTTATGAAAAAAATTGTTTTGCATTTTTTGTTTGTAGGTAGGTTCTTTATATCAATAGTAAATATAATAAGACATAATTATATTTGTAAATAATCTAATGAAATAATTTTATTAAAATATATAAGTAATACATATATATTATCTATCGATCTTATTTTATATACTCCAAATGTAATTGAACAAAATCATTGTTACATTAGATATCTGTTTAATTTGTGATACAAAATAAAAACTTAAATAATTGTATCTTGTTTCTTTTTATGAATTGTTTTCAGGAAATTACTGAATAGATAAACTAAATAAACGAATCCTATTTAATATTATAAAATTTATAAATGCGAAAGTTTGCAACGACTGACCGTTTGGCACATAGATAGATTATAGTCTGGAATAACACATAGACTACTTTTTATCCCGGAAAATAAGAGAGTTCCCGCGGGAATTAAAACTTTCAATCCACGCGAACGAAGTCGCCGGCATCAACTAGTACTACTCTATATGGATCTATTATTTTAATTATTTATTTTAATACTAGCCATGACACGATTAATATTCCCTTTTTCCCTCCAACTAAGCGTAAAGCTTGTGCTAGAAGTTTGAGTAGAGGGTTTGAACCAAAGGTTTGAACTTTGAACCGTAGACCCTTCGGTTCTCAGTCCGCCGACGCTTCCGCTGCGCTATTGAAGCTTCATTTACAAGGTAATAAATGGCCACCCCACTTTATAATCGATGTAGATTACAGTAACTCAATCTGTACCCGCATGGGGTTCACTTAATTTCTGAGAATTATAATGAATGCACTACGGTACAATATGTTAGCATCCTTCGGCTATAATAAAACCTAAACGAGCAGGAATTTTAAACTAGGTCTGCATAGCTAGCATGGGCGGGAGAAATTTTATTCCCGGGGAAAGGATAAAATGTTTATCCCCTCGCTCAGCTTTATCCACCTGTCGAGTATGAGCAAAACGGTGGAAATAATATCCACAGTGGATATTCCTATAGGAATATACTTTTCCTTTCCCCTGTCGCCATGCTTTAGCATAGGGAGAAGATAATTTTATCCCTTGTCAGTGGATAAAATTGGGGGATAAAACTTTTATCTCCTCCCCATGCTAACCCTGCTACACCGCTACGTTGTTCACATCTCACAGGGCGTACCTACTAAACGTTAATTGGAATTGGTATGCCCTTCTGGTTTCTGTTTTGCTGACTAACTACAACTTGGGTATTTTCAATCAAGGGTGAATATACATTTTCTAGGCAAGAGCGCTCTATTTTAGGCTGCACCTTCACTTACAATCGCTTTTGATCACATTTCACAGTCAAGCACTGTTGGTCTATTTATATAAAAAATACGAGTATTGCAGAGGGTTTAGTGATTACTAGCTGATGCACACGACTTCGCCCGCGTAGATTTATTTATTAAAATCCCGCGGGAACTCTGATTTTTCGGGATAAAAAGTAGCCTATGTCACTCTCCAGGTCCTCAACTTTACGCTTGCAAAAATCACGTCGGTTGCAGCGTTATTGAAGGACAAACCAACAAACATACACACTTTCACATTTATAATATTAGTAAGGAAGTAAGGATAATCTACCTAAAAAAGGTTTCATAAACTTGCCACACTTACTTATTTCCATTTATGTAGATTACGACGTTACCTGACTATATTACCAACTGGTAATACCCAAACAGAAAATACGTATATATAAACTTTTTCAAAAAGCCAAAGTAGGTATAAAATATAAATTATTCTTTTGAAAAACGTTTCAAATAAGCCAACAAAGAGTAGAGAAACAAGTAGAGAACCGCGTTTGATGTACGCTCTTCACTCCTATTTTTCATTTCATAAAACGCAATTTTACAGACTAGACAACAATTTTGCAAAGCTACATATTTCACATGTTGAAAACTGAAAAGTATTAAAGAGAAATAAGAGTTCTTTATAAAATGCGAAGTTGAAAGAGTATGAAGGCAAAAAAGCATACATCAAACATAATTAATTGGGAATGAATATTCTTTTTGTTTATGGAAAAAATATTACGTAAAATAATAACAGGAGGAATTGTACTAGGTAAGCAGAATAGAGTTTCACACGCCTACGCTGTTTTAACTTCAGCGAATCAAATTGGTCTTTAATATTATCGTAATAAAGTATATTTTAGTATGGAGTGTATTTTTGTTGATGTTAGTGAGAAGGGTGCAATTCAATAAATGAGGCGACGCGGTGTCGGGGCTACTGGGATCCAATATGAGTGTTTGAATTGCACTATTATGTATAGGGGTGAGGGGGAAGCGTATTGTGTAATATTAGCAAATGAAATTCATGACAGTGTCATATACTTTTATGATAAGTGGGTTATAAACTTAGTAGGTGTGTGAAGACCAACGTCATAAGTACCTACCTAATATTCTCATTGTTTAATTAAAATTTAATTTTCACTTACTTTTCTTCTTATCATCTTTATTAAACAATGAAAGCCCTCCGCTCTTAAAAAGACTTCGATGTCTCTGACTTTTTAATATGTTAAATAAAAGTCAATATGCGGTTTAAAAAATAAAATAGAGTTAAAAAAATTTTATGAAAAAAATGTTAGGGTATACAAAATTATAAGTATACACCGCCAATCCAGAGCGTTTTAAATTCAAAACACTTTTTCTTCCTGGGTGAGCAAAAAACGACCTTTGCTGACTGGTTTTAGGCAGTAAGGGCATTCTTTTTGAGCTAGTGAGGTGAATAAGTACATTTAAGCCACCTCACGCATTCACTTGCTCAACGCTGAATGTACCTATTGAAAAAAGTGAAAAATACCTTAGAGCTTTTGGTTTATAAACATTCATAAACGGATTATCCTCACACATTTTTTATCATCATAGATGGCCGATAACCCAAACCAGTGCACGTAGAGATCCCATTTTATTTATAAACCTTTTTATTCCATGCTCCCTATTTCCAAGAAAGCAATAAAGGACCGACTGACACTCCTGTTTTTTATACATACACTTGTTATCTCTTCCAGTTGAGTCCCGACCGTATTTCGGGTTGCACACGTGACGCGTTTCTAGGCTTTCTGTTCGCCTGGTACTTTTGTGACGAAACAATAGTTTTGTGGTATTGTCCGAAATTGAGGTGATTTAAGTGTATTATTAAAAAAACAATAATTTAAAAATAAATGACATACAAAGAAATTACATAATCTAGAATTTAGAAATTTTATGCTGCAGGAAGGCTGGTAGGTCTCTTGAACTTATTGCTAACCGTACACAAAAAGCGATTTATTTAGAAAGCAATTAGATGGTTTATTTAATAATATTAATATCCTGGAAGTGTCCTGGTTATCTCCCAAACCCCAGTCGAGTCCCGGCCGCTTTTCGGATTGCACTCGCGATGCGCTTGCCTTAGCTTTCTGCTCGCCTAGTAGATATTTTTTGTTTACTTTTAAGTTGTGTTAATAAAGTGGTGGTCAAGTGCGTGTTTTTTTGGATACTTACCAAATTAAAAAAAAATTGCAGTATAATTTATACTAAAATAAATAGATCCCTGAAAACGTTAACTTTAAAAATAAGGTGTCAAAAATTAACATTGAAATAAATAATAATCGTCTAATAATTCAATGGAAACCTTTCCGTGAAAAACATAGCAAAAGTCTCAAAAATATGGATTACAAATGGAATCGTATAAGAAATTATAAATAGTGGTATTGTAAGTTGCTCAAAAATAAATATGTAATAATAACTAAATTAAGATGCATAACGTTACATAAACTGCATAATCATGTCAACAATTAATGAATATAGACATGCGACTTCCTTCACTTGGTAGAATGGAGTCACACAAATATTCACTTGATTGGCAGGATGTTCGAATTAATTCATAGATTACTGCGCCCGCAGAAGTATTATTTATGTCAGGGTTGTCATACATAGTATAATTGAATAATTTATTAAAAAAAACTTATTCAGACAACATAAAAATGCAAGACTAAAATCAATTTCGCAGAATGCAAACATCTTCGAAAATGTTAATACAAAATTTAAAACTTACTTTAAGAATTACGAAAATACCTAATTATGATAATAATATCATGTCTGCGTACAATGGTATCAGCATTTCCGATCTGAAAAATCAGGTGGACTCTTACTTAGACAATAAACCAAAAATTACCTTAATAAAACCTTATGAAAAATAGACTCAAGGAAGCGTCAAGTAGCTAAAACAAGCCATACAAGTTCAAGCAGAGACGGTTATACTAGCACACGTCAAAAACTAGAACGAACAAAAAATCCCCAAAGGAGTTTCGAGGAGTGCATTTAAACTCTGGCGGAGATAAAACGTTACGCTCTAGTCCCTTTCAATGCGAGCATACTGCACAGATGCCGCTAGGGTTGCCAGGATCACTTTAATTTATAACGATACTAGCGGCCCGCTCCGGCTTCGCACGGGTATAAAATATATAGCCTATGTCATTCACTGTTAATGGATGTTATACGTTAAAAAGGAAATAGAAAGTTACATTTTGTAAAATTATATTTTCGTTCAACTCACTCTGAGATTAATGAAAAAATTACACAAAATTTTTAATTATGTTCGTATTGTTTTTAACTATTTTCTGCTACATACATTAATAAGGAAGGAATATAGATATACGTCACTTTTTCAATCGCAATTGCTCGTCTTTGCACTAGGTAAGAGTAAAAGATACTTATGATGTTTTCATTAAAACTTGTCGTGTCTACAAAGAACAAAGTTGGCAACCCTAGATGCAGCCTAGAACTACGGGCTATGTTTTCATATTCCTTTAGAATGCGAAAAATCCACCTTCAGTAGTGTTTTCCTATTCAAAACGCCTTTCAGGAGTTTGTAAAACATTTTTGTCTGTTTATTGCAGTGAATACACCTTTTCAATTCTTTCACCTACAGTAGATTTCATATTTTGTGTTATTATTTTTCTATTATTCAAAAGAAAATACTATGTACGTGTACTAAATTAGGCACATTTTAAGAAGTGTAGGTCTTTTGGAGGTTCTACACAAAGCACAATATAATTATTTTAAGTCTGACTTTAGTTACTGTAATTCTTTTTTGTATGTACTCTTCATTTCATTCATGAAAATCAGATTTGTCATGCGTTTTAATGACATAATATTATGCGGGCCATAGGCTTCATAGTGTCATGATAGATCACCACTATACAAACAAATTACCATAATGTAGAGTCGAAACTTTCGCAATTTAAAATAATAATTAGTTGCTCCAAGTAATCGTGATCCTGCACTAGAAAATACAATATGGCCCCACACTAGGTGGAAAAATGAGTTCCATCCCCCTCTAGATGGACAGACGACCTCAAGAGATTCATTAAGAGCCGTTTGATATAAGCGACATAAGATCATGTCCTAAAGCGATCTTTGCACTGACCTAACAACTTATGACAAATTAACCTATGTTCTGCCTATGTCCATTGTCCAACAGTGTACAGCAGATACAGAGTTACTAGAAGTTCACGCGAGCAGAGTTAAAGGCCAATGCTAGTTAAAATAAATAAAGCTCTCTCGCAAGCTGCTCTGTAATAACTCAAAATACATTAACTCCAATATGAGGCATGCATGGAAGGGTCGTTAAGAGGGTACTCTAGTGGGCCTTTCTCCATACAAACGTATTCTGCTGTTTTCTTCGTGGATAATGCCTCTAGAGCAATGATTTTTTTCCAAAAAATCTAGGTCTAATTAATACGTGCCTCTATGTTTTTCTTTTTTCCAAAACATTATCATTAAAAAAAATATGACAATCCAAAAACCCGAAAAAAACCCTCGATTTTACCGCCATGTTCAAACGACTATCAGACAAATTTGATAAGTTTTTAACAAAAAAGAAAAACATAGAAGCATAGATATACTCTTCCTCTAAATTTTGATATAAGAATATTTGAGATTTGTCCAGTTTTGAAGAAGGAAACAGCAGAATACGAAACGTCTTTTGGTCAAGGTTTTTGTAGGTAAAAATCAGCCCGAGCTGCAGTTGTCCCTTTCGTACTTTACGGGGGTAGGGTGGAGGTGAGGGAGGGTAAGGCTTACATGTACACTAATAGGGAAGTGACAATTGTCGATATTTTTATCGATACTCTAGTGATGTACTCTGATGTCGATATTTACGCTATACAATGATTATTTTATTTATTACTAGCGGACACCCGTGACTTCATCTGCGTTCCTAAATCACCACATTTTAGGTTGGCAGAACCCCTTCAGCATCAGGATTAAGGAGTTGGATCCTGGAATTTAACGATGTCTTTACTTGGTCCCTACAATAACTATTCATAATAATCAACAATTCCTAAATCCCCACAGTTTAGGGAAGCAGTACCCCTGCAGCATCAGCAGGCATTGCAGGATTGAAGAGTTGGAACCCGAAGTTCTTATGGGACCATCTCGCAAAGTTTTTGTGTCGATTAAAAAAAGATTCACGCAAATCGGTTAAGAAATCACGGAGACATCGATATACAGAGGTAGAAAAACACAACTCCTCCTCCTTTTTCGAAAGTCGGTTAAAAAAGTAGCCTATACGATGCCCGCTAATATCAGCTATCTACCAGTGAAAGTCCCGTCAAAATCGGTTCGGCCAGTCCCGAGATTAGTGGCAACAAACAGACAGACAGACAACATTTTTAAATTGTGGTCTTGGTATAAGTACCGTATTTACTTTCGTATGCAGTTAGTAAAAAGCGGCCAAATGCGAGTCGGACTCGCCCATGAAGGGTTCCGTAGCAGCAATTGCGGTTTACGATTTATGATGTATTAAAAAAAACTACTTACTAGATCTCGTTCAAACTAATTTTCGGTGGAAGTTTGCATGGTAATGTACATCATATATTTTTTTGGGATACAATAAGTCGAGCAACAAAATTTATTTTTTGGCAACAAAACCTAGCTTCTAATTTAATAACTCAGCAACGGGAAAATGATGAAGCTTCTAATATACTAACTCGGCTTCTTCACAATGGCCACAAAATATTCCAAAGAAAGCATCAAATAAAGATATACCACTATTTTTATTATTGTCCACTGCCACTGCACGATTTGGTGCGAGTGAGATGGATACGACTGGCCATTTGCACGATCTCGTTGGTGCGAGTGAGACGGATGCGACTGGCAATTTGCACGATCTCGTTGGTTATGGCTATTTGCACCAATCAGAGAGCGCCATTCAAAACATGCATTTTTTTTGTTGTTCTGTTGTTAGTGTGTTAATATTGCGATTGAGTTAAATTTTTCTTTGACAATTTTAATTTGTAATACTTGTTAAACTAAAGTTAGGTTAGGTTAGGGTTATACATGAATATTCAGGTGCCCGGCCGAAGGCCGGGCACTTAGGTTCTGTTGGAATCGTAAACCTACCTAAAACTTAAAAAAAAGTTCAAAAAAATTTGATTTTTTTTTTTTCAAAAATGTTATAATGTTATGTGTAGGTATTTATCTTGAGTTAAATTTAAAAACAATCATTTTTTTAATTTCATTTTATCAAAAAAAAAACGTTTTTTTATTTAGTTAGAAACATTTTTTTTATTTCATTTTTCTCACAAAAAATAAATTAAAAATGTGGTTAAAGTTTCGGTGATCATTTACTATTTTAGTGGCCACATTGTATTATTTGATGCTAATATTTAAGTATTTTAGGAGTTCACGGTTTGAAGCTAAGTTATAAATATAGATGCTAAAAAATAATTATGATGCTGAGTTGTAATTATAGAAGCTTATATTCAAAATATATAGTGGCTAAAATTGTATTTTTTAGAGGCTCACTAGTTGAAGCTGACTTAGTAATTTAGAAGCCAATAATGGTATTAAATAGAAGCTCGTTTAATTACATGCCTATTTTTTTTAGTTTTATCATTCTCTTATTTTAGAAGTTACAGGGGGGGGGACACATTTTACCACTTTGGAAGTGTCTCTTGCGCAAACTATTCAGTTTAGAAAAAAATGATATCACCCTACAGGATTGAGGAGGATGACCTGGAGCTCTATGATCTAGTAGCAAGCATACCAATTCGTAAACGACAGTTCCTAAAGCTTTTAGGGAGAAAGTACCCCTGCAGCATCAGGTTTGAGGAGTTGAAGGTAAAAAATTTTAAGGGCCCATTAAAAAAATCGCGTGAATCGGTCCAGAAACCCCGGAGTAATCGGTGGACATACCTACATAGAAAAAAAAAGATATCGACCGAATTGATAACCTCCTCCTTTTTGAAGGTCGGTTCAAAATAGGGCTATCCATTATGGTTTACGATAGTGTGTTATGCCAGCTTAAAGTTTCCTGTACGTAACGGGGTTCAAGTTATTTGGACCTATTACTGAGCATTGTGAAGTCTATAATTTCTGAAACTAAACTGACGACCTTGAAATAATTACAAAACAATCATTGCAGTATTTTCTTTCTAATAAAAAATGAATGAATGAAATCGGAGTACACGTTAATGAATTACAATGAAATACACATTTTCACTTTCATCCCCTCTCCCAAGGGAACCGTGCTGAATTTCGGGATAAAAAGTATCCTATATTTTACCTCGTAGTATGAACTTAAATCATGCCAAGTTTCATTTAAATCCGTCCAGTAGTTTCAGTGTGATGCGCGGCCAAGATACTGACAGACGAAAATTTAAAAAAAAAAATTGTTTTGGGCTCAGTATCAATAGTAAAGCATCATCCGATTCAAAGTTTCAAAATATATTTATTCACCCGCAGGCGGCCGGCGGGTGAATGTTACGGGCATGGGAGGGGCGAGGGCTCGCGCACACAAATACACTACTCGTACACATGGATAACTCCTGTTGGTCGGGCGCAGCGCGACGGCGATATTTTCTTCAAATACCTATTTTTCAAATTCCTTGGGACTAGAGTACCGTCTTAAGCCAATTAATATTTCGTTGGCGGCTGCTTCTGCCGCACAGCTGGTAAAAAAATTAAACGATATTTAATGAGGAATGAGCGTCATTTCTTTATGCTATCCTAGTACCTATTTATTATTTCAACGTATCCCACCAGATACATTTATAAAGATTCCATGGATTATAAATTCATTCATTCATTCATTTTCCTCCCAAATTTTTATTTTTATTTAAGTTCTTTTTTTTCGTGTGCAATAAAACTTGTCTGTTCTATTCCATAGAAGTGGCACGGACACCTGTCTCTTCCAAAACATGGGAGCTACTGAATCTTAACGTCATGTTGCAATAGCGCTCTTAAAAGCTCATCTTCGAAACTACTTAAGATATAACCTAATAGATTTATAAATACATATCAAAAATTCCGAGGCCGGCGGGATTCGAACCCACATCTCTCTGGGAATCGCGCCCGAGTGTGTTATCCGTTACACCACGGCGAACCACACGTCAGCCACGAAATTAGTGATATGTATCTACTTTTTCAATCAGTTTTATAGCAACTGTTAGCGACATCTAGTAGCGACACATTACATTTTGATATGTATTTATAAATCTATTAGGTTATTTCCTTTAAGTGTAGGTTAACACTTCAATAAAAAATAAAAAATACTTAAGATATAAAAAAAAGAAAAATTACATCGTGTTATTAATATTAGACACTTTTATCTAAATATATAAAAGGCAAAGGTGACTGACTGACTGACTGACTGACTGACTGACTGACTGACTGACTGACTGACTGACTGACTGACTGATCTATCAACGCACAGCTGAAACCACTGGATGGATCAGGCTGAAATTTTGCATGTAGATAGCTATTATAACGTAGGTGTCCGCTAAGAAAGGATTTTTGAAAATTCAAGCCCTAAAGGGATAAAATAGGGGTTGGAATAATCGAACCTAACGTGAGCGAAGCCGCGGGGTAAAGTTAGTTTTAAGTATATAAAAAAAAATTAATACCCAATTGCATCCATTGTATCAATATCCATCAACGCTTGAGCGAATGCGCCTATGTTTTGTCAGAGAGCTGTTTCACTAACTAGGCCTAATGCCACGTAATGGGGACCAAACTGCTTTCTTCCGTCCGTCAGATTGAATTGACTATAAACTGAATTGAAACTAGCTATTTGTCGACTTTATTAACCCCTTGTGTAAGGGACTGCTGAAAGATAGCTTCACTCTTCGGACAATTGATAACCTATACCAGCTTTTTCCCGCAGCATCGCTCACGTTAAGTTTTATTTTGAGACTCCTATTTTACCCCCTTAGGGATTTAATTTCAAAAATTCTTTCTTAGCGGATGCCTACGTCTATAGCTATCTATAACCCAATCCGTCCTGAGTGTGCGTTGGTAGATCAGTCAGTCAGTCATTGAAGTTGTGATTATACGTCAGAACTGACAATTCATCGTCATCATTAGCCCAAATGCATCCACAGGTGGACATAGACCTCTTTCAAGTAGCGCAAATGAAAATTACGCGAAAGAAATCCTGGAAATAGAATAGAATTAAAAAAATTATATTCGAGTAAACTTTTACAAAGTGCTTCCGAATCGTCAAATGAATATACAAGATATTTTTAATCTATTGCATAGTTTCTATCGCGGGCCAGCGTGGAGACCGAATCCAGAAATTCCGTAACGAAAATAACCTGACACGGGACTTCTCTACGGTGAGCCGCTAGATGGCGTTGATAAAAAATGCTATGCAATAGCTTTACCGCGGCAATCCCCGAGTGCCACACGTCTTTTTTCTTATGTTTTGTAATACTATGTATGGTCTCTTAAAACAACCAATGCGACTGAATTTCTCATACGACACAAGGAAATTTCTTATAATATTCAAAAGGTCTTAAGAGTGCCAAATCCCACGATTTCTTGAAGTAATGTGGAAGAACAGTGAAGGGAGTATATGAGAGATATAGCCGTAAAAAAAAAAATGACAAACTGTGCCATGCCTATCATATTATGTGATAATATCCGTGGTTGTCACGTAGGTATGTCTAGTTCAGTTAGCATTGACGATTGGAAAGAGGTCGTCGCCTCCTTGATAACAGATCGTATCCTGCCATCCAATTGATAGTGCATGCGAAATCGTAACATCTCTCGCCTACTTACTATAAACGTAAAAATCCTTTTTACAAAACCGACTTCAAACGCCACTTCAAAGTATATCAATTTTGCCTATAAAGTTTGAAGGGTTCCCTCGATTTCTCCAGGATCCCATCATCAGATCCTGACCAGATGACAATGGGACCACTTAGGAAGTATACCCTTTCAAAGAAAATAGAATTTTCCAAATCGGTCCGGGCGTATTAAGTAATCGAGGAACATACTTAAAAAATAAAAAAAGAAGAACCTTCTTCTTTTTTGGAAGTCCGTTAAAAGGAAACTTATGATAATGGCTTTCTTACTTATTGGTATGTAAAATGTAGTCTCCGTAAAAATCTGAGATAGGTACATGAACAATATGGGTTTTCGTTCGGCCTGAGTTCCAATAGGTACATACAATATCTACTCGATCTAAATCAACGTTCTTGATAATACAGCCTCTTGAACCTTATCTTGTCAAACTTTAACAGTATAGGCAGTTAAAATGACAATAAAACTTATTGTTAATATCTGCGGAACCGTTATCTGTCGGAAACGCGATAACTTTCCCACTTACATAATAAAACTTTATCAGTTATTGCAAATTTATGGACTACCCAGTATCTACTGTAGATTCTTGAAACTTTGTTGGTGGAAAAGATCAGAAAACGAAAATAGATTTTCTGAAAAAGATTAGTCTCAGTCATAATAATAATTATTATATATGTATCAAACACCCTACGATTTTTCTGCATGGAATTTGGTTTTGGGGTGAAATTTTAAAATGGTATTATGATTTCCATGTGTTTCTTGAAATTTATCAAAATAAATGAAAATATGTAAATTCAACGCAAACTAAGTGGCAGGCGAATCTATCTTTCGCATTTATATTATAAATGCGAAATTTTGGATGTATGGATGGATAAAAGGATGGATTGAATCACGCCGCAATGACTGAACCCATTTGGATGAAATGCATAGAGATAAATTCTAGGAATAACACATACGCTACTTTTATCCCGGAAAATAAATGAGTTCCCGCGGGAATTAAAAAACCTCAATCCACAAGAACGAAGTCGCAAGCATTAACTAGTCTATTATAAATTAAAAAATATAACGCACATAACTGTGCCATATTACGCAAGCTAAGCTATCTCCCGTCGACAATTAACGTCCCCCTCGCCCCCCTTCCTGAGTTAGTTGACCTCTCTAACGGTTGCCGAGGGGACACAGTAAGAGATTAATAACAGCTTATAACTAGAGATAATTTGTATAAATATTAGTGATATGACCTTCGTACTTTCTAGAAATATTATGCACTATTTAGGTCGTAGGAAATCTTAAAAATCTTGCTTTTAACGTTCAAACCTAACATAGAAATGTTAGAAACTATACAGCTTCTAAACAAGAAGGAAACCTAAAGTTATCTTTTGAAATGCATACATATTACATACTTAATCAGTTTTTTCACACCTATCGCAGAAATGTTTGGGAAAAACGCGTAACCGACGAATGTAGCTTCGGCGTTTACGAAATGCTATTCGGTTTTTCACTTGTGAGCTGTATGTAGCACGGTTTCATTGTCAATGTGATAAGAACGGCTTAGGCGACATCTTGACCGAAAAAATCTCGTCCGAATGGCCGAATTGTCCTTTTCGTCCTATGCGCGGCGCTTAGCGCATCTCTTACGACTTCTTGCGAGAAATCACTTCTTTACCTTTAAAGACAGCTAAAGACTTGCTAAGGAAAAATAGAATACACTCTTCAGTAAGAATGCGACAGACAATAATAAATAAAATGTGATAAGTAGAAGAAACAAAACTTTTCGGAATGGATGAGAAACAAACTGAGTGAAAATGGTGGTACAATGGGCTCGCCCGGAAGCGCTGTGGTGTGCAGTGCTGGCGGGGCTGCTGCTGAGCGAGGTGGCGCCGCTCAGCGGGCCCAACGTGTGCATGGTGCAGCAGAAGTGAGTATTACACGCTAGACGTTGTCCTAATACAACGCGAATGCGCGATCATTGCAAGTTCGCGCGAATTTTACTCGTGAACGCGCGATCAAACACACTGATCTCGAATTATAGGTGTCCTAATAGGCATTCGCGCGATGGAACGAAGCACAGTGGAAGCGCATCGCTTATTCGCGCGATGATCGCGCATTCGCTTTAAATTAGGACAACGCCTAAGATTATAGACTTGATTCGTCGTTTAAATATGGTTGGCAGATCACCTCGTCAGAGAAATGTGTTGGCTTAAAAACCTGCGCCACTGATATGGGAACGGAGTATGTGTGTGTGTGTGCGTGTGTTTGTGTGTGTGTGTGTGTGTGTGTGTGTGTCTGTCTGTGGTAGCAGCCGAACGGATGAACCGATTTTGATTTTGTTTGAAAGGTGAATTAGTCGAAAGTGTTGTTTGATGAAAATTGGTCCAAGATGGACGCCGTCACAAAATGGCGGATTACATATTTTTTCCCAACTCCCTCAATATGGATATCAAATTGAAGATCTTGACTAGTAGAATACACTACGATAAATTTTGAAATCCAAGATGGCCGCCACCACAAAATGGCGAATTGCATATTTTTTTTAATTTCACATGTCTGGGGTGTTTTAAATTTTCAATTTACACTTGTATTCTAAAACTTAAGGGAATATAAATGTTTTGTAAATCCACAGATACAACATAACGAAACGCGTGAAATATCGCGCGCCGATGTCGGTCAGGACCTATGAATGGTGTTTCGCCATGCCCCCGCGCTGCTCCCGGTGGAACACCGAGATGAGAGATCTTACCAGGCTGGAGGTAACACATCCAGAATAGAATAGAATAGAATAGTTTTTTATTCAAATAAACTTTTACAAAGTGCTCTTGAATCGTTAAATGAATCTACCACTGGTTCGAAATGCCATTCCAACCGAGAAGAACCAGCAAGAAACTCGGCGGTTGCTCTTTTAAAAAATAATAATAATACAAAAGTATATAGTAAGTAATATAAAAGTTGACAAACTCCTTTACTCCTTTCATACTACATTTAGGTAGTGTCAACATTGCTTATCTTCGACCTTTCATAACCAATCGATGCCTGTTATTTTCCGGATGTCATTGCTCCATCTAGCCAGGGGCGCCTTATACTCCGTTTGCAACCCGGAGATTCTTGATATTGGCACTCCCTGCCCTATCCTTTTGACAGCTACCTGAATGAGGAGAAGTTGAGCCCACGGGAACTAGGGGCCGTTGTTGTTTTTTTTTACAAAAAAAAAGAATATTAGGCAACCTGAAGTTGGCCCCTCCAAATAAGCGGAGAACTTGTGCTAGTTGTCGTACCCACTCCTAGCACAAGCTATTTGTATATTGCACTATTGTGCAACGGGTGGGATTCGAACCTGCGACCTTACAGTTTTCAGTCCGCACCTTTAGCTGTTGGGCTATTGAGGACATAGTTGTTGCACTACTCATAATGCCCTAATTGCCTTAAACTTTAAACTTGCCCTAATCTTTTTGTATTATGGAGTCAATATCTCCGGTGTCGGAGTGAAACGTAGGTACATAGTGTGTGATTTTAAGGAGTTTGTCTGGAGTTACGTGTTGGTGTTGTGTCGTTTCTGTTTTTTCTTTTCTGTAGAAACGAGGGTGTAAAGCGCAGGCGGCGCGTGTTGCCATACAGATTTTTTCTGGTTTGGCGGATTACAGCAAAATATTACTTTTCATTTTAGTATTATCATGGTATTCCACAAAGTAACGTCTACTTCTATCCAATAATATTTTCAATATCTTTCACGTTGATTCACAATGATTCCAGACCGAGGAGCGCACTGCAGAAGTAGCAGTCTGTTGCCCTGGATACAAAATGAAGGATGTCTCCTGTGTGCCAATTTGCCCCCCCGGAAAAATGGGTCATGGATGCAATGAAGGTAATTTATCACATTATCGTATTAGCATTCAATCGGAATAATACATTGATCGTTTGTATATAATTCATTCATTTAAAGGGACCTACTTACCTACTTTTATTGTAAACCACGTGACATATAGAACAACACAAAGAGAAAACAGCATTTACAGTTTGGTAGCCTTATCGCAATTTCCTAGTGTCTAGGCCATCTTTGTCAGTCAAAAGGAAGCTAAAGTTACCCTTCTTTTCTAAGGGTCCACTCCCGAAGTTCAGGCTTACCCGAAAGGGTTCAAATCAAACATACACCTCAATTTATTTGTTAACTACAAATATAACTATAAATAATTATATGTGTGTTTTTTATATAAGAATTAAATATCTACTTGCTCTAGGGGTGAAGGGAAACATGGAACTGTATGCCTAAGAACAGACATGTAGTGTTCTGTAGCATACCGGATAAACTAACTTAACTTATGCATTTTTCAGATTGTCCCCCAGACAAGTGGGGTCCAAATTGCGTGAACGAGTGCCCTGAATGCCTTAACGGCTTCTGTGTTCCATCGACTGGAGAGTGTGACTGTGAAGAAGGATGGCAAGGTGAGAGGTGGGTTGCCCCTCTTTTACGTATATCCATCGTACTAGACGAAAAAAACCAATGTTAATTTTGAGTTATGTCCATAAAAACAGTAATTTTCTGATAAGTTAAAATCAATCTTTTGATTACAAGTACCTAATTTTTAATTTTTTTCATTACATAATACATAATTAATTAAATTAAAAACTATTAATAAAACTATACCGAATTTTACGTCCATAACTTTGAAAACTTTTGAAAGATCAAAATATAAGATATTATTTTTTCAGATATAATATAATTACAATATTTTACTGTGCTTTTTCAGTTGTCAAATCAGCATGCCAAAAGTTGAAGCCGCACCCGCTTTGATGGAAGAATTACTAACTACCACCAAATCTACAATTAAAACTCTTCCCACTACTACAACTGTCTCGACAGCTGGACCTACAGAACTCTCCACCCCTACTTCAACCTCTAGACTAACTACTACAGACATGTCTACTACATCAACTCTTTCTACTACGACAAGAAAACTAACACCAACTAAAACGACATATGTATCGACTGATAAGACTGAAAGTGCAATTTCTCCTTTCATAAAATCAACTAAATCAACCGAATCTACCTCGTATTTTAAATATGACAATGTAACAAGTATAACACCCCATACAACTGAATTCGGAGATTTAAAAACAAATGACAAATTATCTAGGGTTACAGTAACTAACTTCATCTACAATAGGACAGAAACCCCTGAGGAAGGTACGTCAAATATGACAACTTATTTCTTAAATGAGCATGAAACTTCAACATTGTTAAATGCAATATCTATGAAATCTTCCAAAGCCCCATTGACCTCACCCACAACAACTATTATTACGGATACTACTTTTACAACTACTACTACTCCATCAACTACGTCTACTAGTACATCTACTTCTAGTACACCCACTTCAAGAAAAATAGTAACAACTACTTCAAAAGTAACTTCTACATACATTGAAGATTCTACGAGGAGTGAAACTACTAAAGGCGCAGAGTCAACAACCAAGAATCATTTCACGACTCCCAAGTTTAAACCTAAAGAAATATGGATCAAACCAAACCAAAAAGGTGTGCCAATTTTCATAGAAACTAAAGTTAAAAACCACGAAACACACGCAAAATTTAAGAGTGCTACTCATAGAAACGAAGCCACGTCGGAAAATACAACACCGAAGACTATTATTGTTTCCATTATACCAACTTCAGTATCCCACGCTACTTTCAAGAAAATAGCTTTGACTACAGCATCATATTTATCCCATAAATTCAATTCTACAACAAAAAACAAAACAGAGCAAAGTTTTACAAAATCCATGACTTCCGCAGTATCTACAGCTAAACCGTTTACTATTAAGCTATTATCGAATGTTATTATAAAAAATAGCTCTTCAAATTTACCGACTCGTTTCTCGAAGAGCGATGCAACTTTAAAAGTCGCACCATCTACTAAGAAAATATTCTTCAACACGACTATGTCTACATCTGAGAAGCACAGCACAACTATGGCAACATTAGATTTATCTCTAGCAACATTGAACTCAACTTTACCAACATTAAATACAACTATGGCCACAAGTACGACTAACAGCATGTCAAGCACGTTGAATGTAAATAAGAAACTGAATTCTTCTACTTTCCTAACAATCAAGCCTCCAACTAACAAATACATGCATAAAAGTAATAACGAAGTAACAACGGAGACGGTTGTTATTAAAAAAGTATTCGTTAAGAATGAAACGCTGAGTAGAGCTGATAAAAAATTACATGATCATATTAATGGGCCAACAAAAGTTAATAATACTTCAACAGTTAAAAAAGTAAATAATTCTAATGGGTATGTAAATATAGAAACTACTACAACGAAAACAAGAGGTGTATCATCAGCTAACAATACAAAAAAAGTAAATTCTAAAGGGGATGTAACAAGAACTAGTACCCATAACCCAGTAACAACTCAGGATCCTATAGAAGATGAAACATTTCATATTTTAACAGAACCAGAACATATCACTGCCGTGATGAATGATAAGGAAAGAGACCACACTTCAGTAGATCTGATATCCGTCATAAGTATCGCCGGTGGTGTCATGATGGCGATCATCACAGTGGCTGTTGTCATAGTGATGATAGAAAGGTGTAAGAGGCCTAGATATGAAGATGTAAGGAAAGTAAATGATATTCGGATGCAAGTTATGATTGATAATAAAGATCCTCCGCCGTATGTGAGAAGCATTTTCCACACTCCGTTACCAGGTAAATGAAATTTAAATTCTGTTATTCTTCTGTAATTTCGTACCGAAATATTATTATATTAGATTCTCTTATGAGAATCTAATAGCATATTTGTCACTCATTTTTTATCAATCTACGAAAATAAAGGTTATCAATTTGTCTCGTAGGTACGTATTTATTTTTTGTAGTAGTTTTGTAAGTCAAAAACAATAGGTACAATAATATAATTTATGGTCCCATTTAAGCTAGTATGAACTATGAAGAGGACGTTATATATGGACATCGGGAATTATCCTTCAAATGAAGCTACATAAAATCCCCATTGAGTTTATAATAATATATAAGAATAAGAATAAGAATTTATTTTTCAAAAAAGCGTATAGATTTTTAGTTAGGTATATTTTATATTTAACTTTACAATACTTATAATTCATAATGTAACCAACAAGAAACATCATCATTGTTGGAGAACGACCCATTTATGAGCATTTTCCTGCGTGCATGTTCCACTTCTGTTAGATTCTAAATTAAATAAATATAGTTTGATTGAGTTGTAGAAATAATGAATAGAATAAGTTACGTAATTTCAACTTCCTTTGCAACGGCCCATTAGCTCAGTTGGTTAGAGCGTCGTGCTAATAACGCGAAGGTCGCGGGTTCGATCCCCTCATGGGCCATGAAAACTTTTTGTTTTTTAATTTTTGAATCTTCAATTGTTGATCTTATGGTCGAATTAAATGATTTTTATTTTTTTTTTCTAATATTTTAGATCCACCATCAGACAACTGTCACTACCAACCAATATCGACACTAGATAGGAACTTGAAACAATTTATGAGACCTGTTGTTGTACAAGCAATATCACCAATTATGCTGGAGAATTTCAGAGGTAAATTAAACACTCAAATTGATTTCTAAAATAAAATAGAAGTACTTTTACTTAAAAAATATTTAATTTGCGTTTTTAGGAATATTGGAATGCCACTACGATCATTTACCTAATCGAAATCACAGAATCAATCACGACTTCGGAACAATGCCAAGTCGGTGTTCAGTGTCGCCATCTATGAAGGGCGACGATGAACTGCTTAGACACCGACCGTTGTCAGTCGCAGACTACACAATCGAGACATTGAAGTGCGAAGCGAAGATGGACGTAATAGACAATACCACATCAGAACCGTTATATGCGGAAATACCATGTTGGAGACCACCTTCTGAGCATGCTATTGAAGTTATGAACCTGAATGGGGAAGCTGTTACGGAATTATGACCAGTTTCAGATACGAACCATCAAGTATTTTTAAATGAACCACTTAGTTCTGCAAACTATCGCTAGATGGCACATAATGTTTTAAATATTAAAATAGTAGCTAAGATTTTAGTACAATTTGAACATTAACATCATAATAATGAATAGTGTACCAAAGACTCAATTAATGCATTAAGTTTTAGAAAATACTTAAGTTGTATTTTGTCCAATGTAGTAAATTAAGATATTGGAATTAAATGATTTTAAATAATTTGAATAATATTCTATGCAATTTCCTCAAGTAGGTACATTATTTACCTATTTATCATAAAAAATTGGTTGTATCGATAAAAAAACAAAATTATAACAATCTAAAACATCTTGATCAATCACAATAATTGTTATATTCCAATTTTCCAATAGGTGGGTACATAAACTCTTTAATATTTTTCTTTGTCTCGTTAATATTTTTGTTTATTCGTTACTTACATCCACTACATACAGTATTACTTACCTACTGAGGTAAGCTTTACATCTTGTTAAAAAAGTTTTGCAATGCTAGTAACTATACTTTAAAAAAAAGTTCTGCAGATAAGAAATAATTTGAATTTGAATAAACTATAGCTTTAGAAATCGATCTTTTTGATTGGCAGGATTTTATTACTGATTTTCTATGAGAAAGGCTGGGCTTCAACGTAAATTCTAAAATAGTACCTACCTGCCAGACGAACATAAGGGGTCTGTTGGGGGTCAAGCGCCCATTAACCCGCATATTAACAAGAACCGACATAATTGTATTATTTTGCAAGATTCGTGGAAGCTGATAAGCGGGGTCAGGCGTGGGTACAATCTACTGTTATCTGTTATCGTCTCACCGACAATAATATTTGCCTAACGGTAGGTACCTAGAATATGTCTCATTAGGGGTGAGGATAAATGGAGCAATGCAGTTAGTGTGCTGGATCCCAGGGAAGGAAAGAAGAAGAATGGGTGAGAACCCGTCCCTCTAAAACTTTCCTATAAATATCAAACGCACCACAAAAATTATGAATGCGAATTTAATGTATGAAAAGGCATCTTGTAGGTAAGCGCGCTTCATCTTATGCTGCTGTCAAGCAATAGGCTATAATATATTGGACAGGTAAAGGTTATGATGAAATTGCAGTTATAAGAGAAAGGACAGAGTGACTTCTCTTAGCGGCAGTGATCGGTGTTTTTGTGACTATTAACACTAATGTGGGTACACAACAAACGCAAAAATCAGAATAGCATAGAATATTTTTTTATTCAAATAAATTTTTACAAAGTACTTTCTTCATCAGCAACCGAAAATCGCAGAATACAGCTTTCAAAAATCGCGAAAACGCGATACAGATGCAAAAAGATAAAGCTGCCGCTAAAAGCAACCAGTCTACCCTATCTATAATAGAAAAAAATAGACAAAAGAAGCAACTAATAAAGAACATCACAACAGGAAACAGGAAAGAATTAGAGGAACTTTTGCCAAAGGTGTCGATGCGTCAGTACAATGATTACCAAAGGTCGTATTAATACGGAATGCACCAAAACATACAAACAGTATTTTAAAAAAAAATCATTTAATTCGACCATGAGATCGTATTTCTTAGTAAGGAAAACACACACTAAAACTAATGTTAGTAATCTTAAATGATTGATTACTCATCTTGATTAGTCAGCACATGCACCATATGACAATGGTTCAGGTACTGACAATCGAACCTGTCAGCAAATCAATAAAGGAAACAATTAGAAAGGAAGCAATTTAGGAATGGTAAAGTCCCAAAATGCCCCTGCCGGGAATCAAACCTGAGCCCTCTCATTAATAAGACAATTGCGCCAAGAAGATCGTATGTATAAACTAGCTTTTGCCCCCGCGACTTCGTCCGCGTGGAATTAGGTATTGGGGTGAAATTTTCAAAAACTGTGACACACGTACTTCTTTATTTTTAACTGAAAGCTCAAATACCAACTTTGATGGAAACAGCTTGAAAAATGACGGAGTTTCATATAAACTTCCATCCCCTATTTAAACCCCTTAGGGGTGGAATTTCCAATAATCCTTTCTAAGTGTGCGCCAACGTCATAAAAGGAATCAACTGTAAAAATTTCAAGTTTCTAACTTCAGGTGTTTAGGCTGTGCGTTGATATCTCAGTCAGTCAGTCAGGACTTTGAATTTTATATATATAGATGTGTACTTCCTGGATAGGTAGGCAATATAATACCAACTTAGTGACACAAAATGTAAAATAGTACTTTATAACGTATTAGTTCATCGGTGATCTGGGTGATGACTCATTTCTATGCCTCAAGACAAATACATAATTAGTGATCCGCAAAAAGTAAAAAACAAAAAAGAAAAAAAATAGGTATTATTATTCTGCAGGTGTAATGCAACTCAACCCAACTCCTAGATGCCTGCTGATTGGTTGCGGAAAAGCTGCATCAGATATTACTAGAATCACAATTATTATAGTAGAGATTTGCTGACAGTACAGTTTTTCTTGCAATAATACATTGGCCAATAGCGAGAATGTCAGCCAATGAGTCACACCGTAGCTGTCATCTTTAGATAATCGTAGAATAGAATAGAATTGTTTTTATTCAAATAAACTTTGACAAAGTGCTTTCGAATCGTCAAGTGAATCTACCACTGGTTGCACCTTCATAACATGTTCTGGTCGATTCAAAGTCAAATTAATTTATTTCATACTAGTTGATGCCCGCGGCTTCGCTCGCGTGGATTTAGTTTTTAAAACCCCGCGGAAACCTTTGGTTTTCCGGGGTAAAAAGAAACCTATGTCACTCTCCCGGTCCTCAACTATGCCCATGCATAAAATTCAATCTGATGTTTTGTTGGCGCGTGATTGAAGGACAAACCAACAAAAAACATACTTTCGCATTTATAATATTAGTAAGGGTCATATAGGCCAAACTGTATCTTTTATGACACGTCAAGACTCCACCACCGGTTCTGTTGAGCAAATAACCTTTTCAAGTCATCGATTAGACTCTACGGAACCTCTCATTATTGAGATCGCTTCACCCTTCTAAAAATATCTAGTAACAACAAACCGCCGGCAAAATAAAATTATCATACTAGTGAACTCAGTACTGTTCTGAATATAGAGAAGTGTACACACTGTGCCTACGAGCTGACAATCATCTTCGGTGAGTTCAAGTTCATTAAGTCACTAACGATAATAATTTTCTTATGCAATGAAGCCCTATGTGAATAATAGAATTCAGTATGCTTAAGTTTAGCTAATGTTTATCTATCAAAAACAGTGGAAAATTTGTATTTTATTTCATCTAATGAGTAAAAAATAGGCACCAACCATTTTTGTGTTTGCAACGGAATTTTTGTTTCAAATTCTGACCTTAAAAAACGTGTTTGAGTATTTATTATTTGCATTGTACGGAAAACCTAGGATTTAGGCCTTGAATATATCGGAACGAAACCAAGGTTCTATGTCACATAGTTCTTCGGTATTCCGAAGAACTATTTAACATAGAAACTTGGTTTTGTTGGAAACATAGTTCTAAGAACTAGTTGGATGCAAATATCAATAATCAAACTTACTACTTACTAACTGGGAGGTCTCGGCGGGGCAATTTGGGAATTTAAAATTTCTAAATTGTCTCTGGTCTGGTCTGGTGGGAGGCTTTAGCCGTGGCTAGTTACCACCCTACCGTCAAAGACATGCCGCCAAGCGATTGAGCGTTCCGGCACAATGGCGTGTAGAAGCCGATTACGGATGTATGGGTTGAATGTACACTGCTATACCCCTTCCAAGTTAATCCGCTACCATTTTAGACTGCTGCACTTACCATCAGGGGCCCAAGTCTACTATTGCAATTGTAGTTTTATTGTCCATAAATGACAACCCAATTGCTACTTTTAGCAATTTTGGTAGTCTACTAATTCAATGGCGTCACAATTGTTTTCCGATGGTTTGCCACTGACACATCTAGCTTTGAATCTAGCTTAAATAAACGTTTTTAATATGTAGTTTTTTTTGAAACTCATTTCGGCAAACGCTTTTTAAGCTAATGCCAATACCGAGGTATCATTGAATTACAATCCAATTATAAGAAATCGAACGACCATTGTGAATTTAGTAGACTACGAAATTTTGGACCAATGATAATTGTATTGTAATTGTATTGCGGCTCAATGACAATGACATGTAAAATAGCAGACTTGGGGCCCAGGTGAGATCGCAGTCAAGGACTATCTCGTCATCGAAAAAAAACATTAAATCTACCAACTTCTAACACTTGTACTGTACCTATGCGTATCAGAGGAATGTTGCTGATAATCATCAGCGCTCTGCTGCTCGGGTGCGCCAGCGCTGACGATGCTCAATGGATCAACGGCAAGTCAGGTGTCAAGGGCGGAGTCAAGGGCGGCCATCAAGGGTGGACTGGCTACCCGTACTACCCTGGATCCTCCCCTTATAGCACGTACGTACTTCCTAATCTAGTCTTATCACATGTAGTTCCTACTTTGCCTCGACTGGGCGAGTGATTCTAGCTGACTTCTCCATAAATATTCTGTTCCATTTCAATGTCATTTTATTCTACCACGTATAATTCATGAGCATCCAAATAAAGCTAATTTATTTTGTGTATAATAAAGTGATGTGTGTATACTGTGTATGTATTTATATTTTTTTTTTAGATTATTATTAGTGGTATTATTTATTTATAGTTATGAAAAATATCAAACCTCTGCAATAATTATCTCGAACTCACTGCTCCCACGTTCCAAGGCTTCTGAATCTCCTCCTAAGAGATCTATCTTTGTGTTCAGCCTGTATGTTATTCATTATAATAATAATAATAATATATTTTATTTATTTCTCAAAAGCATATTAACAAAATACAATGCCAATTTTATCACTATTTTCTTAAAGTATAATTATATTATATTATTTTACTTCATTAAACTTAGGTATAGTGCATAAAAATGGATTCGAGTTAATAGCTTAGCTAGAATCGTGAGATTCTGTATTAAAGCCATCACCTCGGATCTCTTTGTGGTTGAAGGTATCAATAATATACATAACATTGAAGTTTTGGTATAACTTAAATTAAATAAATAAAAAAATTGTCCTTTGTTTGTCCTTCAATCACGCTGCAACATAGCTACGGATCGACGTGATTTTTTTGCATGGATATAGTTGAGGGCCCGAAGAGTGACAGGTTACTTTTTATCCCAGAAAATCGAAGGATTTCCCCGGGTTTTAAAAATTAAATCCACGCGAGCGAAGCAGCGGGCATCAGCTAGTATCTTACTAATATTATAAATGCGAAAGTGTTTTTGTTTGTTGGTTTGTTCTTCAATGACGATACCACAAAGCTATGAATCGTCGTGATTTTTTGTGAAGACCTGGAAAGTGACATAGGCTACTTTTTGTCCCGGAAAGTCACAGAGTTCCTGCGGGATTTCGAAAATTAATTCTACGCGGAGTCAAAGGCATCAGCTAGTGAAAAATAATTGTTGGTTTGGTGCAGCAAAAGCGAGGAAGGCGGCTACGGCGGCTACATGATGCGCTTCAACATGTCGCAGCATCAAAACGGCTCCCAGCAGTACGGCGCGGGCGGCAGGCAGGACTTCCGCGAAGTGGGAGTTTGCTATGTAGAAGTGCCGTGAGTGTATTTTATTAGAATAGAATAATTTTTTTTTTTTTCTTCGACCAACTAGGATCATATTTTGTGTTAGTATTGAATGAAAAATATAATAGAATAGAAATATTTTTTATACTTTTACAAGTGCTTTTGAACCGTCGATGAATCTACCACTGGTTGCGAATGCCTTTCCTGCCGAGAAGAGCCAGCAATAAACTCGGCGGTTGCTCTTTTGAAAAAAAAATTTTTACAATAGGTAATGAAACTATATTATGTATACAGTGCTTCCACGATGAAGTTTCCTAAGTCCAATACAATACAAATACAAACAAATACAATCCAATGCATGTTAAAACGAGTAGACAGAAAGCAGACCCATTCCCTTTGATGGCTCCCGTTCACGAGCATGACGCATGATACAGCCGTTGCTAAGCTCAACCATATTTGAGCCATATTCAATGACGACTGTGCGTTGATAATCAGGTGATTTTTTATGTAGTGCACAAAATTTTTGTTGGTTCTATATCTTTAATAGAATAGAACATATTTCCATAAGTAGTTTTGTACCTTTTTTGAAATATTTTTTTACCATATCTGACCATAAAACAAGCAAATCATGGTCATACTATTCGACGAATTTAAATACGCGCTCAGAGGTCAACGGCCACCGCGCGCGCCTAATGTATCAACAGCTGATAGACTACGTTTGTAGGGAAAAAAATCTGTTTAAAAGTGGATCTTTTTGGTAAACGATAACTTTGGTATTCTTAAGTAAAATAAAAAATACGTGCTGATTAAATTTCGTTTATATACCTACAACATAAAAAAAAATTGTGCACTTTTGTGCAGATTGTGCATATTTTCCTGACACTAACCCCACGCGGAAAAAGTCACGGACATCAGGCAGCTTGGTTGAGATTATAATGACGATGATAATAATGATGATTCTGAATCATCACTTCTTCACCAATCTTTCAAATCAAATAATATTTCTTTCACAGAACCGCATCATTGGCTCGTGATCCTGCGCATCCTCCAGCCGGCAATGGGGTAAGGCAAATCCATTTAACAAGCCTTTTAAATCTCGCTGTTACAATAGAATTCAATACGGCTTTAAAGCATTTATCTGTGCTTATACATACGTCACGCTAAAGAATTGCTGACGGAATTATTTTGGATAATAGGTATAATAATATGATTAGCTCTTCGATGGGATAAACTGTTATAGTTCTTGCAAACCACGACGGGCGTCTAGCTCATGGTTGTGTGTGTGTCGTATCTGTAATATAGGGAGCGAGATTTTCTCGCGTCTGACCACTCCCACTTAGGTTTCTGACAGGCACACACACTTATGCAATGTTCATGTACACGACGTAACACAAGTAAAGCTCACACGCCCTCGTGAATTGAAAGAACTGTAGAGTGTGAAGCTTGTGAGGCAAGACCACGAACGTCTAATATTATTTAAAAAAAAAAATCTTCCATCAGTCCCATGTCTATTAGAAATAACTATAGCAGTCCGATTCTGTCAAAGCTGCATCAATCATTGCTACAGTCTCAACTGTGGTGATTGACTGAATTTATCGCGTTCTTTCTGCAACAACGCCTTTTTTCCAATAGTGAATGAGTATCGGCCAATCAGAAGCGAGTGCAATCGTCTCACTGTAGCAACCATTTTTAGAGAATCGCACACCAGTTTTATTTTTAACTAAGATCTTTTTTATTCCAGTCTCGACCTGACCTGAGCCGGATAAGAACATGCTGTCAGGGCTACGAGAGGAATATCGAGATGTACATGATCTGTGACCCGGTCTGCAACCCAGAGTGCGTCAACGGGCTCTGCACTGCACCTAACACTTGCAGCTGTTACCCCGACCATATTAGGGTAAGGAGAAACAAATCAATATATTTACAAGGAAAATTTTCAGAAATGAGGAGGTCCGTAGGAAAATCAAAGTTACTGACATAGCTCAGTCACGAAGCTGAAGTGCAAATAGACAGGGCATATAGTTTGGAGAGCTAATGGTCGGTGAGTTCCCAAAGTGCTAAAGTGACTACCTCGAATCGATAAACGTAGTTTTGCCAGACTCCCCTACTAGGTGTACCGATGACCTCAGACGACCGCAGGGAGTAGGGAGGAAGTTCAAGAAATGAATAAAATATGAATCCAGCTAGGAACTTCGTCATGAGTTACCTACTATAAATCATGCAGTGAAGCCTCTGTCTGTTTTTTTTTTTTTTATTCGATGACAAGATAGCCCTTGACTGCGATCTCAGCTGATGGTAAGTGACGATGCAGTCTAAGATGGTAGCGGGTTAACTTGGAAGGGGTATAGCAGTGTGAATTCAACCCATACCCCTAATCGGTTGCTACACGCCATCGCGCCGGAACGCTAAATCGCTTGGCGGCACGTTTTTGACTGTAGGGTGGTAACTAGCCACGGCCAAAGCCTTCCACCAGACCAGACCAGAGACAATTTAGAAATTATAAATTCCTAAATTGCCCCCGCCGGGAATCGAACCCGAGACTTCCCAGTTATAAGACCACAGCGCTCACCACTGCGCCAGGGAGGTCGTCAAAAAGGAAATGGTGTCCGATGTTCCGACCCCATATTGGAGCTCCATTGTAATATGGGGTCTTGGAAAAAAGTAGATCGACAACTATAATAATGTGTCGCTACTAAATGTCGCTAACAGCTGTTGCTATACAACTGGTTGAAAAAGTAGATACATATGACTAATTTCGTGGCTAACATGTGTAATGTAACACACTGGGGCGCGATTCCCAGAGAAATGTGGGTTCGAATCCCGCCGGCCTCGGAATTTTTGATATGTTTTTATAAATCTATTAGGATATTTCCTCTGTCGCAGTATTCTGAAATTATCTGAAGAGATTTAATTATTTCACTGAACTATTTATTTTTTCAGAACTTGGGTGGATTCTGCATGCCAACCTGTCCGATTGGATGTCAAAACGGCCACTGCAATGGAGGCGAGTGTTTGTGCAAATCGGGGTACACCTTGGATTCAGAGGGCAAGTTTTGCAAACCCGTGTGCAGAGAAAACTGTGGTGGAATAGGTGAGAACAACATAATATTATGACATGTTATTATCATAGAATGATACATTTTCTATGATTTATTCAAAAGGTTCATTCACAAAATCTTGTTTCATTATATGGTGGAAGATTTTTTCGGAGAGTTTTTTTCTTTAAAATGCATTTGCAATATTCTTTATATGCATTGTCGGACACTGACAGACCTCGCTTAAATATTCCCCTCTCTCCTCCAACGCGTTAAGCTTGTGTTAGGAGTGGACTATTACTAGACATTTCTGATTTCAATTCAAGTTTTGGACTATTGAGGCCTTTGAATCTCTAGCACCTCGTCCCTACTTCTTGAAAACTTTGGTTTTCAGATTGAGACAACTTTTGAACGAGAAGGATATGTTTAATTGACTTGATCCTTACTTCTTTGCTCTTATTTTTCCCAGGAAATTGTACTGAGCCCAACACTTGTACGTGCAAACCTGGTTATCAAGCAACACCTGAGGGGAACTGCAAGTCAATGTGCAGTGACCAGTGTAGAAACGGAGAGTGTGTAGCACCTAATGAATGCCGCTGCAAACAAGGCTACAGGAAATCTCAGGGACAGTGTGAACCAGAATGTCCGCGGTAAGTTCGATATAAAGAATTCAAAATATCTTATCAACATAGCTAAGTGAATCGTGAAGCTGAAGTTGAAATGGGTGAGATACATAGTTCGAAGAACTGATAGTTTTTGGCGTCCCAAGATGTTACGACCCCACACCGAAAAGCAGTGTTGGCAGACTTCAAAGTGAACCAACAACATCAGACGATTTGCAGGGAACTGCTGGATTCATGCCATGGAAGGTCAATCATATGGAAATCTATGCAAGCGAATTTTGTCCAGCAATGGATGACGTGGATTAAGAAAGTTGACACTTTCGCATTTGTAATATCAGTAGGGATTCAATGGCGTCACATGTCACTGAAACCTTTGGAATCTTATACGAAGTTATAGGAAAGAACCTCAGGGGATGTGAACTAGAATGCCCTTATTAAGTTATCACCATCATTACCTTTTTAGTATGATTTGTCCTCCTCGTTGGTGCTAAATTATAGAATGCTAAACTTCTTTTTATACTTTCAATTTTCAGGGGATGCCAAAATGGTCATTGCATTGCTCCAAATGTCTGCAGCAACCCATCTTCAACGACGCAACCTCAAGGCTCCGTACCTCCTTACTACCCGTCTTACCCGCAAAACAACAACTTATATCCAGGCAACCAAATCCAAAACGGAACAAACCCTGGTCAGGCGTATCAGGATAGAATGTATCCGGGACAAACATTCCCTGGCCAAGCATACCCCGGTCAAGCATATCCTGGACAAACAAACCCTGGTCAAAGATATCCTGGACAAACAAATCCTAATCAAAGATATCCTGGACAGAGAATCCCAGATCAGCAAGGAAATGTGTACACTCAAAATTTTACTCAAAATCACCTATATCCTGAAAGTCAAGGTTTATCTGGATTCGGACACAGTGGACACCAAGGGCAAAGCGGAAGCCAAAGCCAAAGTGGTTACCAGACTCAAACTGGATACCAAGACCAAAATGGATATCGGCAAACTGAATACCAAGGGCAAAGTGGAAACTACGGACAATCAGGACAACAAGGGTCAACAGGTCAAGCTGGGTATTATGGGCAAAGACCACAGTACCCAGGTCAGCAAGATTCCCAAAACCAGTTTGGTTATCCGGGATACCCTGGAGGTCAACAACCATCACCTGCTAACCCAGACGGACAATACGAATGTGCTACACCATGTGTTAATGGTGTTTGCACGGCAGGGAATACGTGTCGGTGTAATACTGGCTATGTGCTGGACGATACTGACGCAACTGCATCAAGGTAATAATAGTTTATCTGTTAATTTGTACTTATATTCACCTTCTTTATCAACTGCAGGAAAGCATGGACCTCCATAGGCTTCGGTCTTATACCGTTCGTATCCAGCGGCCCCGTGCAACTCTTCTGATGACATAGGTTTAACTAGCCTACCTATTAAATTTTAATTTTGTGTGACTTAGCACTGTGCCCTGACTCTTAGGTATAAGGTCTTTGGCAACCTGGTGGTCTCTTGCCTGTAATCCTTCCTTTCAAAAATAGTCTTGGGAATGAGAATTGGCCTCCTCTCTGTAGATGTCAAGGGAAAACTAATTTTCTTCACATAATGGTTGACATAAATTCTCTCTTTTTGTGATATTTAAATCTCAAAAGAGACTTTTTCTTTTTTGGAACTTGGCTTTAATTTGCTTCTTTTACAGATGCATACCCTTCTGCCCCGGAGGCTGCCCCAACGGGACTTGTTCAGCCCCCAACTTCTGCATCTGCAACGCAGGCTACCGCAAGGACCACAGTGTGAAGGGCCGGCAGGCGACTTGCGTCAGACGCATCCGCAGATCGGTGCAGACGCAAAAACCTGAAGACATCGCTAGCCTATTAGTATTTGAAATCCCAGAATACTGAAGTGTTTTGAGCTGTCACATTTCCCGTAAACGGCAGTGAGTTTGTCTAAAAATGATTGCAGTAGCGTAACGATCGCAATTGGTGGCTGAATTTTTAGAGTTCTTGTTTTCATTCAATATATCACTACATCAATACTTTTCAACTAATAACGATCGTTACACTAAAGCAATCATTTTTTAGACAATGCCACAACTGAATTCGTTCACTAAAGTTTAGCTCTTATATACTATCACTGCTAATTGTATTTGTCAGTTACAACAATATAATTAATAATTATAAAAAAAATATTATTAACATCACCGCAAGCAAACGAGATGTATTTACTCAAAAATACATAAGGAAAAATAAGCCAAAAAATACTTATGCTATGCCTAATAAACGTTATTTTTAGCTCAGTTTTTTTTTCCGCTCCGCTTATAACTATTTGATATTATTTTAAAACAAGGTTCACGATATTCGTTGTTGTCGAATTGTGGAAATTCGATAGATAAAATAGGCTAAATAAACTTGAAAAATACCAAATTACTTTTTACATCCAACCAATGACTTCTGTTATAAATGTTGAGATTTAATTTCACCTAGATCTACATAGTTTGTCACTCCCGTTCTCTTAGATAGGGGGTTATTTGAACTGAATAATTTGTGGAGAACAGTAAAAGGTAGTTAAAGTCCATAATAAAAGTCCATATGCATGCCAAAAGATATAATAAGTACAGTTAAATCTAATTCACGCACTTAGACTAGTTTGTACACCCATTGCAGGGGTTAAGTTTTATAAACTTCACCTATTTTATTACGACAACATCGTAATTAAGTAACTAACTAATTTTAAGATCTTTAATTTAAATAGGTACTTACAAACTAAGAGTAAAACTTATTCACATGATTTTTAAATCAGGTTTAAAGCATTTTTAGATCTTATGCATTTAATTTGTCCGAAATAAATAAGATTTGTGAAGCTACACAATTTTTGAGCAGTAAATAACAGTTTTAAAAAAATAAAAAATATTAGGCAGGCTATGAACAAAGCGCAAACTTTACGCACTATAATGAGGTAGGTACGTCACACGTAACTACGTCAACATAGTCGCTATTATCATATTTTGTGTTGTCAATATGACTTTTGGCCACCAAGTCAGATAAGTTTGTTTTTATTTCACCATCGCTAAATGAACTTTACCCGAGGAATAAATTGGTTGTTTTGACAGGTTTTGTATTGGAAATCCGTCAAAGTACCAAAATTCGTAAGTTAAAGTTATTAAGTAAGTATTAAAAATTATTAATTCAAAGAAAAGCAGTCTCTTTTTTTCTATAGGATCACATAATTTTGTGGTATCTGGATTTCGATTAAAATTTTAAAAAAGTACTAATCCCTAGAGGCTAAAGTATACACTTTAGTCCCGCTAAGCTAAGCTATAATAACACACTTTTAGAACATGAGAGGTGAAAACACTTTTTCTTTATCTTTACCTACATCTTAAATCCTTCTTAACGCCATTTGAATTTTGATAAGTGAAGGACTGACAAGGCATTGTTGTAGTTCAACGAATAAGCCAATATGATTATAATAAATTATCCTTCAATACGAGGATCACAATATTGTCTTTGATGATACAAATACTTTTTGTGCCTTTGTGGCTTCCTAGAAATTGTATTGTCATGGTTTAATTCTAAATGAAACCAGACTTTGAGTAAAGGCATTCCACAACACGCAGTTTAAAGTATTGTACAAATATAATATGTTTCACATTTTGCGCTATAAGACTGAGCATTACTTTAAATTTAATTTAACTTTTTATATTGTATAACCTTAATATTATTATTTTTTTTAATTTACAATTTACAATCTCTCGTCTTCATACATAATTTCACCATGTATAAGTCGTTGTGATGTCGGTTCGTCTTTTTCTTCGTCCTCGTATTCTCTTTCGATACTGTTGTATGAATCTTCATCAGCTTTGATGTCGGTGAAGATTCTATTCGTCAGTGTACCCGGCGCCGTCAAAAATCCAACGCTGCCGATCGTGTTACCTTCTGGAATCGACATATTTTTTTTATTTTTTATTTTTATTTTAAAAAAGAATATCAGCCAAGATGAACATGACTGATGTTCTCCTCTCCCCTCCAAATAAGTGAAAACTTGTGTTAGGATTGGGTACGACAATAGTGCAATGGGTGGGATTCGAACCTGCGACCTTTCAGTCTTCAGTCCGCATCTTTAACCGTTGGGCTACTGAGGCTTATTATTTTAATAACACCTGTTTTTCTCATACAATAAGCTTTGATTTTGAAACAAAGTAACATTTGATTAAAAAACGAATGATAACAATGATCTAGCAGAAGTATAAACTGTGTTGTAGAAATCATCGTCCATCGTTTATTTGTAACTTGCATAAAGTTAAATTACTCTAACTCGTGACTTTGTATACGCAAAAAATAACTTGCTTATCCTTGCAAAGTCATCTATTTATATCCTGTGAAGTTCTCAACTTAGTTAGCCGTTTCAATAGCTACAAAGAAAGCAAACTTTAAAAAAATAGAGTTCTGATTAAAACTTTTAAATCACTAATTAATAAACAGTTCTATCGAAATCACAGAAGTCTCTTATATTTTATTGATCAATCATCAGAAAATATATCATTATTTATGGTTGCTTTCCTTATAACAGATATAAATCTCTACAATTGATCATAAACAGTACAAGGAACTAAGAAACTAAATACGAGTTAGTTATACGTCAAATATAACTTGTTTTAAATTGTTTTAGTAGGTATTCTTTTTTGTAATTTTTCATGGAAAAACGTCACGCTTGACTGAAAACATAACAAGGTCAATATTGATTCTATAAAAAAGATAAAGGTGACTAAAAACTATTTCCCGGTATGTCGGATACTGTTGTAAAATATACTATGGACGGAATTAATTAAGGAAGTACGTCAGGACTTAAATTGTTTCTGTTATATTTAATACATCAACAACTTTTTTTAAATCCTAATCAATCTTCTAAATAATAATCAGTTTATTTACTGACCAAATGAAATATTGCACTAGTTAAAATATAATATGAAAAAATAATAACAAGCGCAGCAAAAACAAAGTCCGTTTGTGTCCGGGCTTCTAAGATTTAGAGATTATTCTCTTAAATATCTGAACCTATTTAAGTAAGACTTTCGCAGGTAGGTTTCTTCCTAGACTTCTGTCTACAAGGAGTTATCTGGCCTGGATTGTTTGCTAGGAAATCAAAGTATCTACGGATATCTTATTCTGCTTTGTCAATTGATAGACATCCACTGCTCGACATAATGTCTTGCATAGACTTCTAAGTTCCACATATTTGTATCCAGCCGCTCCTAGAAACTCATCTAATTTCATCTAGCTGCTCTAGCATCCCAAAAACCATCAATTCAAGTCAGTAACTTTTTTTTTCTACGGATCTCCTCATTCCTGATTTGATTTAGCAGTAATACTCCGAACTTAGCTTTTTCCATCGACCACTGAGTGACCCTGAGCCTACTGATATAAAAAAAACTAAATCCACGCAGTTGAAGTCGTGGACAAAGTCTAGTTAGCAAAAAAGTAGGTCCTCACCAGCATGTGCTGCTTTCACGTTCGGCCTCTTTCGCCACATTTGTCCCATAATTGCGATCACAAAGATGAAGAGAAGTATTCCGATACATGCGCCCAGAATCCACGTTAATTCCAAACCAGCTAACCTGTGGGCACATAGAACAACAATGAAGTCAAGAAATAGCTTTGATATAATCGTCGTTAGCGTCTACCCATAGAAATCCATTGCTTGACACAGATTTGTTTTAGAAATTTGCACACAACAGGATCTTGAGTATCCTCAATCTAGTGTCTGTCCACTGCATTTCTAAGTGCGTATTACTATTTCAGCACCTTTTTACCCCGACCTCCATCCATTATGTAGGTCTGTGTTGGATGGACGTTGGGGTACCAAGATTTTGAAATGGGCGATGTCATGATTAAGTATCAATTTTATTTACTACATATTAAATTTCTTACAACAATCAGTAAGCAAGGTTTAAATATTCAACTTTCACTTTAACAAACTTTAATTAATCCTAATTTTCATTGAATTCGAGAGTTGATAATATTAAAATTACAATCTTCGAAATTGGTTTTTGATTTGACGGACTCTTACCCTGTTCTTGGAGCTTCGATAAGCATTTCACAAGGTCGGCCATCAGAACACCTACACAAGTTTTCTGTACAATTCCCTTCGCAACTTTTACAATCGATCCTGAAATAAGAAACGAATTATATGATGTGGCTTCACAAATGAGAGTTGAAACACGCTAAAGAAAATAGACTGCGTTTATATGCACGTTTAGAGAAGATTTCTAAATATCTCTTGTAGCGTTTATAAAAATGGCTTTGTCTATTTTTCCCTTAGTATTGATTTCATTTTTACTACTACTAGTATGTACATACTTACGTTTCGTTTATGTTTGCACGACATCCAGTATCATTACTGTATGTGTAAGGGCAGATACATTCCCCATTGATATTGCAGATCCCATCATCACAAGGTACCACACAAGGCTTATAACAGACAGAAGATTCGAGCGTCGTTTTAATTTTGTAACCAGTAGGACATTCACATTGGTTAGGTGCTTTACAATATCCATTTACACATGTTAGTGAACACTTGGGTTTACAAGTGCCGTTGCGTTTCTCGTATCCTTCATTGCATGAACATAGACCAGGTGATACACACTTTCCGTTTTCACAGGCTTCACATTCAGGTTTGCATACAAAACTATTAGTGTCTTTATTGCTATATCCAGGAAGACATGTGCATTTATCTGGTTCCGAGCAAAATCCGTTGACGCATGTTTCCGAGCAAACTGGCTTGCATTTTATTCCTATCATTGCATATCCTTTATGACAACTACATATATTGGGTCCAATGCAATCTCCATAAGAACAATAGTCGCACTTTGGTTTACAAGCTGATGCACTTGTATGCGTGTAGCCAATTATACATGAACATCGATTGGGTGCAACACATGTTGCGTTGACACAGCTCGGTTCACAGTTTGGTCGACAGATTAATTTGTCTATTGGATCGTTTGTGTAACCCGGATCGCAGATACATTCACCAGGTTTCAAGCATTGGCCGTGTGGACAATTTCCTTCGCAGATTGGTACGCATTTGTTACCTTGTCTAACATAACCGTCATTACATTTACAAATGTTTGGACCAATGCATTCACCGTTTCCGCATTCATTGCATACTGGTGTGCATTCATATTGGTTTTTGCTTGTGTAGCCGTCTAAGCAATGACATCTATCTGGAGCTGTGCATATGCTGTTAACGCAAGGTTGTGTGCATTCTGGTTCACAATAGGTTGCGTTTCTTGTTTTATAGCCAGGGTTACATAAGCAAGTGTTAAAGGCTACACATCGCCCATTTATACATGGGTTATCGCATGTCACGGGTAGAAGGCATGTACCTTCTCTAAACACGTAGGGTGGCTTGCATTTGCACTGGTTGTACTTAACACATTCACCATGCCTTCCGCAGCTGGGTCTACATAGTGGCTTGCAAAAGACTCGGCCGGCCTTTCTGCCAAAAATGTAACCATCACAGCATACAAGCTGAAAATATTGATTGCTTTAATTACATAATATTATAAATTCTAATCTACTAGTTAATATCCTAAACACTCGACTCGTTCGCGTGGATTAAGGTTTTTTATTAATTTTTGAGATAAAAAGTAGCACATATGTTATTTCAGACTACAATCTATCTTTGTGTCTTTCAGCCAAATCGGTTCAGACGTTGCAACGTGATTGAATAATAAACATCCATCCACCCAAACTTTGGCATTTATAATATTATTAGGATAATAGAGTTGCTTTACCTGGTACAATTTAAGTTAAGATAACACTTTACATATTCTATAGTTAAATAAAAATGGGAACTTAAAGTTTGATTTGACTTCGTAACAAAAATATATTTGTGTAGTGAAAATAAAAATACGTCCAATAAATATTAGATGTAACAAAAACACATACCTCTGTTTCGCCAGCTCTGTAACAAACAAAAAATACAATTTATTTTTTTGCAAAACACGGTTTTCAAGATTTCAAGATTATTTTTAATTGAGTCAAATAAAAGTAATAAAGGTAAATTTAGTAATAGTTATTTTTAAAATATTTGAGCAAGGAAAGTGAAAAGGTACATTTAAAAAGGCCCTAATACTAGTTCTCTACAAATTAGAATTTAGAAGCTAAAGCATTTTTAATTTTAGCTTTTCTGTTAAATATTAACAGCCTAGAAAATTAATGTGATCCTTTAAATTTTTAATTGAATACTAATTGAGAACATGTCATCAAGTGAAAACAAAATTGTTCCAACTTTGCTTTTAATAATTTTATTTTTATTTATACAATCAAAATATGTAATAATAATACTTAATATAATACTAAATTCTAAATTAAAACTAAAACTAAAAAAATAAAATTAAAAATAAAAGCTAAATATAAAAAATATCATGTAAACCACTGGAACGAGGAAAAGTGCCCAGAACGCCGCGCTGGCTGTGCTTTTAATTTTTCATAAAATATAACCTTATTTAATTTTGTATCTACTACGTAGTTATTATATTTTCTTGTAATTGAAGTCAATAGTAGGGTGTTCAGCTCAGGACTAAAACTCATCCATACTCAATTCTATAGGCAAGTAACCATCTCATTAAACATTGGCTCGTTTCGTGACTTTCAATGGACTTCTGCGCTAAGTTCCTCCTCCATTACCATGCAAAATGTTGGAACTGTGCTGACTGCACAATGTGTTGATACTAGTATATTAGTACGTAGTCTATATGCTTGTTACCTGTAATTACAGAGCATAATCGACCGTTTCTAAATCTCTAAAGTTTAGATGGGCAGTACCCTGCGGCATCAGGATTGAGGAGCTAATACCTAGGGCTCCATGATGTATTCTATAGATTCTTGGTACCAATAATATTAAATAGTAATGTCAGCTCGTAAATTCTCACAGTTTAGATGGGCAGTACCCTACAGCATCAGAATTGAAGAGTTAGAACCTAGAACTCCATGAGATAGTCTATGCTTGGTACCAACAACCAACAATATTAATTCGTAATCTAAATTTCCTAAATCCCCACAGTTTAGATTGAAAGTACCCCTGCAACATCAGACTTAAGGAGTTGAAGGTAAAAAAAATTATGGGACCATTTCCCAAGTTAAATAAATCACGCGAATCGGTTCAGACACCCCAAAGAAATCGGTATATAGAAAAAAATCGGTGTATAGAAGGATATCGTGGCTAAAAAACTTGCGCCAATGGTTTGGGAGGACCACAAGAGCACTATTTAGAGCAGCGGTCTCAAAAGTTGAAATCGCCCTAATGATTGCCAACCTTCTGCCAACGAACGTTAACGACAGCTAGGCTAGTACACTAGCCTAAGAGACGGCACATTAAGAAAAAGAAAAAAAAATACTGACTGAATTGAGAACCTCCTCCTTTTTGGGTTAAAAAAATGATGTAAAGTTCACAATGCGGTTGACATGACCTCCTTTTGCGACCCCGATAAGTAATAATAAATTGATAATAATCATTGAATTCATAGATTTAAGATTGGTAGGGATTTCCTGCCCTCAGTAGCGACTACCAGTACTACTAGTACTACTATTAGGTATATACTACCATTATTATGTGTTTGTTTGTTCTTCAATCACGCAGGACCAGAGCTGAAAGTAGGTGACGTAGAGATTTTAAAACATTTAACCCCGCGCGAATGAAGTCGCAGGCAAAAGCTAGTCCAAAAAACATCACAACCAAACAACTCACCGATTTTTTTCGGCACAGACACCCACATCACGTTCATCAAGATCTTTCACTTCCGCATCACAAAACACAGGTGCAACAATCAATAACACTAACACTATTCGAAGTTCCATACTGAACAGATCAACTTAATAACGCTTTGTAATTTATTAAACTGAACGTCGAGACCTAAAGCTCTGTCAATTCGCGATAGGACCTTATCGCTTCCGCCGTTTCAATAAACTATTGCACATTAAAAATAATTATATATACATAGCTATAATAGTTATAATTTATTAATTATGTCGGTTTTCACACGGTAGCCTTCGCTTAGAGTTTACCTAAAAGTACCTTTCAATGACAGCTGCCACCAATATGATATTTACAATACGCGCGATCTAAGTTTTAGCCGGTTAGAAGTTCGTTAGATTTGTCAACTTATAATTTCTTTTTCATCTTTTTTTCCTTCGCAATGAGGGTCGAAGACTGTTCCAGTTCGTTACAGAATCATCTGTAGCATTTGCTACCTGTTTCAAGTTAATTCAAACTAAGAATTAAAAATGATATCAATGTAAAAAAATCGAAAAGCCCACTTTAGACCGTTTTTTTAGCGAATAAAGGTTTGCCAAGTTAGATTGATCTCTGTAAAATTAGTTTAAAGAAGCAATTCAAAAGTTTCGTACTACTAGTTTTCTCGTACGGAAGACTAACTTTTATCGAAGTGAAGTTGATGTTTTTAAAAATAAGAGTTACAGAGGGCGCAGACCCTCAGAGGAAAAGAAGCTAAATGGAAATTAAAAATTACGTGTGTATTAAGTTTAAATTAAAAAATATTTTTTTAACAAAAAAGTAATATTTTTTTAAATCTTTTAATGAAAAATATTGGATTCAAAGAATTCGCGACCTATAATAGAGCATTATGCAAAAAATAAAGTGAACTCTACATTTACTTTTAAGTTGTCAATTTGTTATTGTTAACATCAAAGTTAAAAAAAATTATTATCGTACTCATTTGGTACAACATCCTTTGCGGTCGCGAAAAAGGTCGCGTACTATTTGCAATTATTTACGAATAATAGTATAATCTATATAGGACAATGACCCTAACAGGACTATTATTACCTTAAACGTAATAAATAATAATTTGAATTAATAATACGTTGCTTGTTTACATTAGCGGCGCTTGTATTGAAAGACACTTTAATAGTGCACACAATTAATATTATTAACAATTATTAATAATATTATTCAAGAAGATTTACTAACACGATCGGCGCCGTGCGGTCCAAGGACGCAACTAAGTATAGTACACTAACTACCCTAAAACAAAATACTATGGGCGATTCATACTAGAATCAATACACATTCCAACTTCTAACAACTTAGTCAGAGCGCTCGGTCTATTGGCTGCTGTCGCCTGAGCAATCGTTCCGCTGCTAAAGAGGCAGCCGAAAGTAAGCCTTTGCGCAAGTCAAAGCTGTACCGTTGAGAAGCTTGAATTTCATTTTTAATGCTGTGACAGCTAGGGCGGCTAGAAGATCAGACAATATTAGATTTAGATCACGCTGAAATTCCGCTAGATTTATATCCTAATCCTTAATCGTTACTACGTATAATTCTGTAAATTTTTAATTTAAGAGAAACTTGTAATCAAAGTTACCCGCATTTGTAATAGATTAAGTTGTCCTAGAAAATTCACAAAATTAAGAAGTTAAGATTTAAATGTCAAAATCAAGGACCTGCTTAGAAATTGTTGGCAGGCAACTTGTTGGAACATCTGTAGAGATTTAACGTACGATTCATATACAGGACGTTGCGCGCTGTGAATCATTAAGTCGGGATCATGTCGGGATCGTAAAAAAACAGTTTCTAAGCACACGGAACCCTTTGTCTGATCCGACGAGTTACAAATAAAGTAGTTTGCACACTTGTGGTGTTCACAAAAAATGTTTTCCCCATCCTGCAATGTGGCATATTATTGAAATTTTAGGATTTCATCTGTGTGGAATTTGGTTTTTGAAAATTCCGCGAAAACACTCTATTTTTCTGGTACATAATAAATGTTAGTCTTTGTCACTCTCCAAGAACTCGACTATACTCAATACAAATATTACACGTCGAACCTTTTTTTATTTATTGAGGTCCATACAAATATACCATCCTAATTTTCGTCTTTTCCGGTGGATTTTCAAGACATCGACGCAGACGCAATACTGTTGTTCGTTGAAATATAATTTACCTCTTCTTTGTTTTGATTATTTATCAGTAAAGTTATATAAGAAAATGTACCATATACCTACCAATATACCTATTTTGTATTTAAAGACTTTGACTTTCTATTTGTTAAATAATTCATGCGTTCAATTTGAATCCGCGGAGGCAAAGTTCTCTACCTCCGCTAAGAAGGCCTCCGTCACAACCCTAGTTTTAACAAGTCTTTGGTTTTAACTTTTAACCCGTAGCAAGAGAGTATAGGTTCTTTCAAATCACGAGGGCGCGTGAGCTTTACTTGTGGTTACGTCGTCTACATGCACATTGCGTAAGTATGCGTACGGCCAAAGCCTCCCACCAGGCAGACAATTTAGAAATTATGAATATCCAAATTGCCCCGCCGGGAATCCAAGACCTCCCAGTTATAAGACCACAGTGCTCACCACTGCGCCAGGGAGGTCGTAAGTTCTTCGGAGGGAGATATTCTTCGTAAAGGTGGCCGGGCGACAGAGTGGCTGGATCTAGAGACTTTCTCACTGTAGAAACCTCTACGTCTAGCCAGTAGCCACTCTATACACCGAGAACAATAACATTTTGCATAACGTCAAGAAGTTTATAGACATCCGCCGGAATGTGTGTATAGAGTAGGTACGTTACGAGATTTGAATACTACAGCCGCTTCGTGCACTGGCGGTATACAAGTTTGATTACTCGTACGAGATTCTCACGATTTGAAGGAAGAATAGAATAGCAATAGAAGCAACTAAAAAGAGAAAAATCCCTAATAAATCCCCACTAATATTATAAATGCGATTGCAATAATATTATAAATGCGAAAGTGTGTTTTTTTTGTTGGTTTGTCCTTCAATCTCGCGGCAACAAAGAAACGAATCGACCTGATTTTTTGCATGGGTATAGTTGAGGAACTGGAGAGTGACATAGGCTACTTTTTATCCCAGAAAATCAATGAGAGCCCGCGGGATTTTTGAAAAACTAAGCCGCGGGCGTCAACTAGTAAAATATAAATCTTTTTAGTCTTACTAGTTAGCTAGTAAGACGAAAAGAAGCTCCTAAACTAATGTAAGTAAATAATTTTGAGCCGGCGACAAACTTTTTAAATTGGGTAAAGGTTCGTATGTAGCGCTGCTGCTAGCTGAGATCTCACCTGATAGTAAGTGACGATGCAGTCTAAGTTGGTGGTGGGCTATCTTGGAAGGGAAATCGGTTAAACCCCTAGTCTCTCTTAGTATGGTTTACTAACATTATAAATGCGTAAGCGCGTCTGTCCGGCTGTCTGTAATGGATTATGTCCGTCGCCAAAAAAATATATGTGTCAAAGAACAATAATTTCGCATATCGTAAACAAATCGAGCTGATTGGCGATAGAATTTGCATTCAACACGCGTTTTCCCAAATAGGTACGACGCGTTTAATTGCCCGTGTGGCCATTTGAATTCTAAACAACGGCCTTAAAACCATGGCTGAAAACTGACAGACCAATGACTTCAAAATTCAAAATTTATTTATTTCATGTAGGCCACCTTGTAGCTCTTATGACACGTCATAAATCTACCACCGGTTCGGAATGCAGATCCTGCTGAGAAGAACCGGCAAGAAACTTAGCAGTTGCTCTTTTCAAAAAATAAAATAATCTATAATTATATAAAAAGGCTGACTGACTGACTGACTGACTGACTGACTGACTGACGATCAACGCACAGCCTAAACCACTGAAGTTAGAAACTTGAAATTTTGACAGTAGGTTCCTTTTATGACGTAGGCGAGCACTAAGAAAGGATTTTTCGAAATTCGCCCCCCAAGGGGGTAAAAAGGGGGGTTAAAGTTTGTATGAAACTCCGTCATTTTTCGAGTTATACTCATGAAATTCGGTATTTAGGCTTTAAATTGAAAACAAAAAAGTACGTATTTCACAGTTTTTAAAAATTCTACCCCCTAAGGGGTTAAATAGGGGTTGAATGTTTGTATAATAGTCCTTCGTTCTTCAAGTTATTTTTCAAGTTACGTTTATGAAACTTGATATTTTGGCTCTTGATTAAAAATAAAGAATTACGTATTTTACATTTTTTTTAAATTCTCCCCCCAAGGGGGTAAAAAGGGGGGTTAAAGTTTGTATGAAACTCCGTCATTTTTCAAGCTATACCCATAAAATTCGGTATTTAGGCTTTAAATTGAAAACAAAAAAGTAAGTGTTTCACACTTTTAAAAAATTCTACCCCCTAAGGGGTTAAATAGGGGTTGAATGTTTGTATGATAGTCCTTCGTTTTTCAAGTTATTTTTCAAGTTATGTTTATGAAACTTGATATTTTGGCTCTTGATCAAAAATAAAGAATTACGTATTTTACATTTTTCGAAAATTCTCCCCCCAAGGGGGTAAAAAGGGGGGTTAAAGTTTGTATGAAAGTCCGTCATTTTTCAAGTTATACCCATGAAATTCGGTATTTGGGCTTTCAGTTAAAAATAAAAAAGGACGTGTTTCACGGTTTTCAAAAATTCTACTCCCAAAGGGGTTGAATGGGGGTTGAATGTTTGTATGAAAATCCATAATTTTTCAAGTTAATATCGAGCAACGGATCTACGTGATTCTTTGATGGGTATGGTTGCAGACAGTGTGTTATAGGTTACTTTTATTCGGACAAAATCAGGAGTCCGCACGGGATTTTCAAAGAACCTAATTCCACGCGGACGAAGTCGCGAGGGGACAGCTAGTTTTACAATAAGTAACCAAATTAAGCTATGTATACAGTGCTTCCACAGTGAAGCTTCAAAAATGCAATACATATAATCCAACACATGTCAACATGGGAAGACAAAGCAGACCCATTCCCGTTGGTGACCAGTTTACTACGTATACATATCTCGTTGCATCTAACTACAATCGGCTGCGGGAGTTCGCGCAACAGTGGCACAATAGGCGGAGTTGTTCGGGGCGAGCAGGGACCAGGGAAGTTAATCCTGAATATGAGCTATTTCCATTCAAAATTTCAGCCAAATCTGTTCATTCGTAGTGGCGTGAAGGAGTAACAAACATACACACACACATACATACAAACTTTCGCCTTTATAATATTATAGTGTGATTAGAAATACATCCTTTATACAATATTCAAGGACCAAACGGTTTTGACTTTTTCGGCCAACTGCACAAGGAATTTTTTTTTTTGATTACTTATGGCCGAGTAGCCTAGTGGTCAGGATTACAGTCGGTCGGTAGGAGGGTTGCGGATTCGATCTCGGGCACGTCTGACTTTACATTGCACAATGAAATATCACATGTTTCAATGGCAAAGAAAAATATCGCGGCATCGCACATTGTGAAATTTTTCCCAAAATCGGACATCCCTTTTTTATGATACTAATCGAAACTTTAAGCTTTTTTTAATGCTAGAGTAGAACACCCAGAAGTTAATTCTGTTTAGAACCGGAGTTATAATTTTTTAAATTTTTTTTTATGGTTACCAGATAAAAACTAAGAAATGCTGTAACTTTCTACGTAACGAAAGTTTTCAAGTTTCAATTATAGCATGCTATAAAATCAATTAAGTGCTATTTTTGGAAACATATAATTAATTTCTAAGTGAACAATAAAGGAAGATATGCTTTTTTAAAACTAATTTTGAAATTAATTTTTTTCTCATCTTTGTACAGATATTAGCATCTAATTTTCACATATTGTATTTATTAGTGCTATGTTAACTCGCCTGTATAATATCAGATACGTAACACTTAGGACCTCGGAGTAATATTTTTTTTTAGAAAATTCTGTATTTTCAGAAAAAGGCGAAATAAAAGAATTGTATATGATATTTATACAATTATTTACAGGGCAAAGTGGCATTATATACAGGGCATTTTATAAGCTAAACAAAATAATTTTAGTATTAATAATAAAGTAATTATTCTTAATTTTGTGATTTTTACATTTTATTTTTTTTCTCATAAACCATTTACGATTAGCAGTAGATATCTATCTGAAAATATACCTCGTAACTGTATTGTTACTAGTAAAAAAAATCACACAGAAATCTATGAGGACATTGGAGATATGAGATTTTACAATTTCTATGATATTAGGGTTGTCACAAAGATCTTAATTATAAATGTACGAGAGAAAATTCTAAAAAAGTGGCTGAAAGAAAGAATTTTTATCCGACTGTAAAAACGGAGGGTTATGTTTTTCAGGGATTATTATTGAGTTGCATAAAATGAAATTTTTAAAATTCAATAACTCCGAGGTCCTAAGTGTTACGTATCTGATATTATACAGGCGAGTTAACATAGCACTAATAAATACAATATGTGAAAATTAGATGCTAATATCTGTACAAAGATGAGAAAAAAATTAATTTCAAAATTAGTTTTAAAAAAGCATATCTTCCTTTATTGTTCACTTAGAAATTAATTATATGTTTCCAAAAATAGCACTTAATTGATTTTATAGCATGCTATAATTAAAACTTGAAAACTTTCGTTACGTAGAAAGTTACAGCATTTCTTAGTTTTTTTCTGGTAACCATAAAAAAAAATTTAAAAAATTATAACTCCGGTTCTAAACAGAATTAACTTCTGGGTGTTCTACTCTAGCATTAAAAAAAGCTTAAAGTTTCGATTAGTATCATAAAAAAGGGATGTCCGATTTTGGGAAAAATTTCACAATGTGCATCGTGAGGAAGCATGCATTTTTACCTCCTTCTTTGCAAGTCGGTACAAAAGTAGGACTTTAATAATTATTATCTACTCTACCCTATTAAATTATTAATCAAGTAATTAACTAAAAATATTAATTACTGAGTTCCTTATTCATAATCAAAATCATTTATAATTTATTACAATGTTGTTAAAATGTTTCTTTCATGTGCCTACGTCAAAACTATTAACCATAGATAACGTTAATTAACAAATTGATCAAAAAATTACCAACAGAGCCGTGCTTTCATTTAATTATAATGAAAAGTATGAATACAATCGTTTATACAGAGGCAATTATTTATAACGAGGTCGATAACAAAATTTCCGCTGAAATGTTAAACTGCATTACTGTATAGTTCTATCTACTCTACTGGTGAATGAAGGTCTTTTTAACCAACTTCCAAAAAGGAAGAGGTTATCAATTCGGCCGATATCGTTTTTTTTTATGGGATTATGTCAAAATTATAGCATCACTGTAACAATCACAATGGCCGCTGATTGGCTAAATTTATGGTGATGCAGTCATCAATGTATTTTAGCCGACTTAAAAAATGGAGGAGGTTCTAATCTAAAATGAGAAGGTTCAGGTATTGCCCAGCTATACATTAATATTGTAATAAGTATTTTGTTATGAAAAGAGCAACTGCTGAGTTTCTTGCCGGCTTTTCTCAGCAGAATCTGCATTCCGAACCAGTGGTAGAGTCATGACGTGCCATAAGAGCTACAAGTTGGCCTACATGAAATAAATTCATAGGCTATTTTCATCCCGAAAAATCTCAAAAATTTTTAAAAACGCATTGTTGGTGCCTCAGGTGTACAAATGTTCATGGGCGGCAGTAATCACTTAACATCAGGTGATCCACCTGCACGTTTGCTCGCTAAAAATATTAAAAAAAAAAAAAACTAAATCCACGCGAAGCATCAGCTAGTAATAGTGGCTATGTAATCGTCCCTTCGTTCCCAATGTTCGTTCCGGGGTAATGTGCTACAGACCTTAAGAACTTTACTAACCACCATCTATGACATCATAGCATAATTATTATCATTTAAATATGAGGCAAATAAATACAAATTATTTGTTTCCTATAACTATCTATACATGTACCTATTTACGCTATTACAATACATAATATTCTTATCATGAAACTATGTAGGTATGCTGATAAAACTAGCAAGCAACTGTTAACTTTAAACAATTCAAAATAAGTATGGAAATCGTATGCATATATTATAATGGGAGAACTATTCTTGTGGTCGATGGTTATGAAAAGATTCCATGGCTCTGGAATATTACCAGGGATAAAGCTGTAAATACACTAATAAGTTTCCTAGTTAGGTACCTTAGAGTCAGCTCTTGCACTTGTACTGTGTACAAAATTGCAGCAAGTCAATTCCTGCAAGTTTCAGCAAGGTTCTTATTGAATATTGCTAGAAATTGTGGTAGTTACTTGCTAGTGGACACTGCATTTATTAATAGGGAAAACAATTATATTTACATCCTTGTGAACTCATAACATACCTAAGTAATAGGGAGATGATATGAACTTACTTATGACGTGGGTAAAATGTAGGTACAACTTAACTAATACGCTTCACACGGCATGCATTTTAATGAAGGATTTAAATAACAAGACGTGTAAATTAAAAATTTAAATCACCCTCGACGTGAATTTATGGCCGGTCTATATACGATATAGGTACATGTTACCTGTCTTGTTAATCAGTTTTTTTTTTTAATTATTAGTGAAGCTGAACTTGACTTATATTCTCCTCTCCCCTCCAAATAAGCGAAAAGCTTGTGCCCACTCCTATCACAAGCTTTCCGCTTATTTTCAAGGGATAGGAGGATATTAGTCAAATACAGCTTGGCTAATATTCTTTTTAAAAAACTCCGCCATTGGCCTACGTGATTTTTTTAAGTTAATCGCACACTTCCGCGGCGCCATCGCTCTTTTACGGATGAATGGCGATTTGCATGCGCGTCTGTTGTCGCGAATGATTCATACTTTTCCTACATACTCATTAATTATATTACGGACCTAGCTATCGGCATCGGCATTGTCATTTTATATCGCTACCTACCATCAAATAGGGTTGGCGTCATCTGTAGATCTAATATGCTTAAAAGGGTTTAATTATAATTTATAGTTTCCCTCGTTGACGCATTCTTACTAACATTTGTAAATGCAAAAAGTGTGTTTGTTTGTTGTTTTGTCTTTCAATCACGCAGCAACGTTGAGGAGAGTTACGATTTTTTTATCCTAGAAAACAGAGAGTTCCCGCGGGATTTTTCAAAACCTAACTCTTTCACAAGTAGGTAAGGTTGGGCCAAAGCTAATTTGAGTATAGACTAAAGTCCTACTACATCCTACTAATCTTACTTATATTATAAATGCAAAAGTGTGTTTGTTGGTTGGTTTGTCCTTCAATCACGCTGCAACAGAGCTATAGCGCATACTACAAATAGTATCCTATATATATTCTATCCTATACATATAAGATAGAATATATATATAGAGGATCAACGTGATATTTCGCAATAATTGAGAACCTAGAGAGTGATTATTATAGGCTACTTTTATACCAGGAATACGATGAATTTTTAAAAAACTAACGCCACGTAGATTAAATCTTTTTTCTACGTCCTTTGAAACTGTGAAACCAACTTCTCGCGACGGTGTTCCCACTAAACTACAACATGGGGTTATTCAAGGGGCGGACCAACAAATTCCCAAAAAGCTGGCAACCCAATGGCATGGCAGTGCCTCTGGTGCTACAAATGTTAATGGGCGGCGGTAATCACCTAACATCAGGTGACGCGCCTGCTCGTTTGCTCGCTAAAAATAAAAAAAGTCTTGGGCAAAAGCTAACAGCAGCATAAAATAGTCAAAGCCTAGTTAAGCCTCAATAGCCCAACGGTTAAAGGTGCGGACTGAAAACTGAAAGGTCGCAGGTTCGAACCCCACCCGCTGCACTATTGTCGTACCCACTCCTAGCACAAGCTTTCCGCTTATTTGGAGGGGATAGGAGAATATTCGTCAACTTCAGCTTGGCTAATATTCTTTTTTAAAGAAAAAAAAGGGTTAACCCTGGCCAAGTTGGCTGGGATGCGCGATGGCGTCAGCGCGAGCGACGCGCGCGCATCCAAATGTCATCACATCCTGCACTGATACAGCGTGACCCCAATGGCTTTGGGAACGAGAGGATAAAGGCTGTGGCTATTTGGACCGGATTGGTACATTGTGCCCAAGAGCTAGTTAGATAATAGGTACTAGAGAACCACTTCAGCTTTACATTACCAAATTACCAGTCTTACTACCAGTAGTAAAACGATTAATTTTTTTTCCCATGTTACGAGTACTACTAAATAACATTGCTCCCCACTGAGAACCGAAACCCCACATTACGTTGCATTTGTCATACTTATTCTTAGTACAAGCTTTTTGAAATGAAACGAGCCTATCATATTATAATCACAAGAAAATATTTAGTTCTTTGGATATAAATCCAGTCCCCATTCTTGACTCATTCGACTAGTACCATACTAGTACACGCTTTCGCGTCTTGGTGTTACGATAGCAATCGCATCTAATCCAATAAATATTGCCGTTACGCTTAGGCAAGTGTAATTATTTAATTAGTTGTATGGCAAGGGATCTCTAAAGAGGAGGTGGAGATGATGGTAGGTAGCGTTTAACGTTTTAAAAGAAGTAGTTTGAGAATATTATAATTCCTGCTTCTTGAACGATGCCGTTTATTATCTTCATTGAGCCAATAGTAACACGGGTAATTTTTCCCCCATGGTAAAATTGGAGTCAGTTGTAACACGGGCAAAAAAAATTACCCGTGTTACTACTGGTATTAAGACTGGTAGTAATACGAGTAAGGAATGATCTAAAACAACTTACCCACAAACATTTCTGCGCCTGCACAGCCCTTCGAGATCACAAGCTACACACTCTTCCTTGCACGACTTGAGACAACTGCTACGGTCATCCTGATTAACACCGACACATCTACACACATTTTCAGTCACATTTAGATCGTTCACACACAAGGGCCTACAAGCACCATCACTTTTAACATAGCCTTCGTTACATTCGCATACATTTGGGGATATACATCGACCGTTTTGGCAGTTATCGCATTTTGGTTCGCATGTGTTATTAATTTCTTCGTATCCGTGTAAACATGTGCATGTGTTATTCCCTGTGCATATTCCGTTGTTGCACGGTGGATCGCATTTACGAAGAACGCATGCGTTATCTTCTTTTATATAGCCTTCGTTACACGCACAATTATTAGGGGATACACATCGACCATTCTGGCAGTTCTCACATTTCGGTTCACATGTGCGATTAACGTTCTCGTAACCAAGTGAACATGTACATGTGTTATTTTCGGTGCATATTCCGTAGTAGCAAGGCGGTTCACATTTGGGGAGGTAGCATGCGTTTTTTGTTTCCTGATCCAATAGAGTGGGGGGGTCACACTGGCATACATCTGGTGCGGTACATCTACCCCCTATACAACCCCTACTGCATAGGGGAGAGCATGCATCCAAATCACTATTGTAAGTGTAGCCTTTACAGCATAGTGTATCATTTTGCGTCACTATATAGTCCTGTAATATAATTTAATCACAATTAGTGAATTTTGCTTTGACATAGTTTTTTTTAAGAATATTATAAATACTAGCTGACGCCTGCGACTTCGTCCGCGTAGAGTTAATTTTTAAAATCCCGCGGGAACCTATGTAAATAAAAATTAGCCTATGTGCTGTTCCAGTCTATAATCTATCTCTGTACCAAATTTCAGCCAAATCGGTTCAGTTGTTGTGGCGTGATTGAACAACTAACAGCCATCAATCCGTAACTCTCTTATTTTCCTCAATTCACGCGAACGAAGTCGCGGGCATCAACTCGTGTTTGATATATTGATAAACCAAATATTGTACCTAACACGTGCCTAACACTGAGCTTTGAAACAGCAACTGCTGAGATTTTCTCGGCTCTTATCATCAGAATCTTCTATCCGTCTTCATCACCATTAACCCATCAGTACTGGGCTTCTCTCAGAATGAAAAGATCTTAAGCCATACTCTACCATGCTGGCCCAGTACGAATTGACAAACTTCACACACCTTTGAGAACATTATGGAGAACTTAAAAAAATATAGTAAAAAAAATAATAGTACACACCTTTATTTTATTTCTCCTGGTAGTGCATATCTTCTTACCGCATTTATATTTGACCATATAAACGCGCCGTTGCGTTTTCTTTACGCTGAAAATAACAATTGCTATGTTAAAAATGAAAATTCCTGGACAGACAAAAAGATTTAATACAAGTATTAAAGTAAAAATTCTTTTTACAAAACCGACTTCAAACGCCACTACAAAATATAATATCAATTTTACCCATAAAATTTGCAGAGTTCCCTCGATTTCTCCAGGATCCCATCATCAGATCCTAATCTGAATATGGGACCACCTGGGAAGGAATTTTTTAACTTGACTGCGATCTCATCAGATGGTAAGTGACTGTGCAGACGGTAAAGCAGTGTAAATTCAACCCATACCCATAATCGGTTTCTACACGACAACGTGCCGGAACGCTAAATCGTCTTGGATTGGATGCAAACACTAATTGTCCAAGGAAATGTCAATAGAGCTGATTATACTTCATGCTTTGTCCTCGAGATTAGCATAAGATTACTAGTAGTAGACACACGGGCCCGCCAGCCACACACTGTTAATTGAGATTCTCTTTTTTTTTTTTTTTTTTTTTTTTTTTTTTTTTTTTTTTTTTTTTTTTTTGCCGCTGGTATCACTGTTTCGTAGGTACCTGCAATCTTCATTACACATTCAGTGCTCCGCCAGTCCGCACGCGTTTGTTCGTGATGCGCATTTTAGTGTTCCTTTACAAAAATAAATACAATAATAATAATTTATTTTCAGATAAATATCCATAGAATTATTACAATTACAATATAATATTAACGGAAACGTTCTCGTACCGTTTCCGAGTACTATGGATCTATAGTTAATAAAATTAGAAAGTTGGGACAAAAACTGATGCGCACACGATGCAGAGAAAAATGAAGATCATCGCGCAAGTTCCGCTTCAGAGTTGCGGCCAGAATTCAAGCAAATATGTGCCATATTTGCTTGAATCAATACTGCGGGTATCCACCAGGGCTATCACTTTATTGATATGGTGTTTGTTCATTTACATGAACCTTGAGGTAGATGAAATGTTATATACCTACCCAGATATTCGCTTAAATCAATACTGCGGGTATCCACCAGGGCTATCACTTTATTGATATGGTGTTTGTTCATTTACATGAACCTTGAGGTAGATGAAATGTTATATACCTACCCAGATATTCGCTTAAATCAATACTGCGGGTATCCACCAGGGCTATCACTTTATTGATATGGCGTTCGTTCATTTACATGAACTTTAAGGTAGATGAAATATTATATGCCTACCCACATATTCGCTTAAATCAATAATGCGGGTATCCACCAGGGCTATCACTTTATTGATATGGCGTTTGTTCATTTACATGAACTTTGAGGTAGATGAAATTTTATATACCTACCTATATATTCACTTAAATCAATACTGCGAGTATCCACCATGGATATCACTTTATTGATATGGCGTTTGTTCATTTACGTCCACATTGTGGTAGACGAAATTGTATATACCTACCCACATATTCACTTAAATCAATACTGCGGGTATCCACCAGGGCTATCACTTTATTGATATGGCGTTTGTTCATTAACATGAACATTGAGGTAGATGAAATTTTATATACCTACCTATATATTCACTTAAATCAATACTGCGAGTATCCACCATGGATATCACTTTATTGATATGGCGTTTGTTCATTTACGTCCACATTGTGGTAGACGAAATTGTATATACCTACCCACATATTCACTTAAATCAATACTGCGGGTATCCACCAGGGCTATCACTTTATTGATATGGCGTTTGTTCATTAACATGAACATTGAGGTAGATGAAATTTTATATACCTACCTATATATTCACTTAAATCAATACTGCGAGTATCCACCATGGATATCACTTTGTTGATATGGCGTTTGTTCATTTACGTTGCAATATAGTGATGCGGACAGTCTGTGGGACTTTCACTATAATTGACGTATTAATAAGTGGCGATGCGGTCCAGTTGTGGCAAGTCTAGGCAAGTCATATGGTGAACAAATTCAATCAGACATTGCCTTTCGTCTTCAGCATATAGATAAGACGGACTTGCTTTGCTTGCTCCGTAAGGAGCTCGCAGATAGGTCAATAGTATCTGTTTACTGTCTGCAAACAGCATTTTAATTTGAAAGATACATTTTCAATTCGAAAGTAATAGCTGCTGTCATGGAGGCTGGGTTAAAAGCTTAAAGCTCAGGCATCCTTCCACAATATGATATTGTGTTGCTGAAGCTCTCACTCTGCCAATCAAAACCTGTTTTTTAACGAGGATTTTGCGGAAAGATTAAATACAAGGATCGCCTCCAGCCTGCTAGCTCATCGAAGCCGACGTCGTGTCCAGGGTTACAGCCGCAACCGCCGCTAAACGGGGTGAGATATGCCGATAGGCTTTTATACTTTTGTGATTAATAGTCACTCATAACGAGCGACATATTATTTCTTTAGTGGATTTAGTGGATAAAGGGATATAAAATACCTTTTTCCCGTCCTGTGAAACAACAAACCTGCCCGTGACCAGAATGTTTTCTGCCACGGAATATAATTAGATACCAACCTCCTATTCAGGATCATTTAAGAAGTTGGCTAAAGATCGGTGCTGTTATGGAATTTCAACCTTACAAAGGTTGATTTCTGTCTACTATATTATTAGTTCTTACAGAAACCTAATGGAAAATATTTTCAGTAGTTTATTATTAACTACTTAACTATTAAATAAGATTGATACTTCTTACTTAAAGCTTGAATTCATCGTTGCAACCTTGATTTGCAAACGGCCTTAAAAGTATAACTTGTTTCTATAATCTTATAGAAACTGTTTTTTTGAGTAATTGTACTCAGCTGGAGCTACTGAGCTCTAAAAGACGCATATCTTTTTTGATATATCCAGCGTCCAGTTGTTTCCTTTCAGCGTCTGTTGATGCCACGTATAATTTGAGTGTCTTTATGGTAAAAGTGAATATTTTTCTAGACCATTACCTAAACCAGCGCTCTAATCAATGATTTCAGTCATTGATTGTCGTCAAGCGCATGCAATGCAGCAAAATAAAGATAAGCAAATAATGCGTTCACGACCATTCATCTCCGCTTTCAATTTGATATTTATTATCAAACATGAATAATGAAGAACATGAATAATTTAATGTTTTACCATGCATCTTTGGTTTTTATTAAGACCGTGAAAATTTTGATCAGTTTACTGAGAGCGTGTGGTCATTTATCAACAGTGTATCTGGATGATACCTTATTCTAAAGTCATGTTTGGGAAACATTAATGACATAACCAAGCCTTAGAAGTCCTAAGCTTGACTCTCTTGATACAACATCTAAACTGGGCTTCATAACTGATTCCCATAATTTATATTTTAAACAAAATGAATTTTGTTTGGAAATTTATAGTGATGCCTCAACTAAGGGATGACTGAGCTGCCTGTAGTAGGGAACGTGCTCATGGGTCATGGACAGTGAAAGTTCTCGACATATTAATTATGTACATTGTACAATCTCCTAGCTGTCTTTTTGATTTCAAAATTTTTGCAAAATTTTATCAAGTATCTGTCTGATACTTTCATGGTTAATTTTATAAATATAAACCGTATGGGAAGCTCAAGTTCTCGCATATCACAAACATTACCAGGTAATTCTGGCAGTGGTGTGAAGCATGAAATCTAGACGTCTTCGCATCAAAAAATTAGCTCAGTCGAAAATAACGTTGCGAATACAGAATTGCAACGTCCTTCCAGATTGAACGGGAAAAATTGTGCAACGTCTTGTAGATCCTGAAATTTGACGTATTTGCTAGTAGGCTGAAGTATCAGTAGGCTATCAGGGCATAGAGACCCAGATGCTTTTATACTAGATGCATTTGCAATTCCGTGGCCAGATCTTTATTTCTAATGGAAAACCATTCACCATTTGTATTCAATCATGGTATTCTTATTTTGGTCCACACAACTGGTTGCTTGACCAAATAAAGAAACCCACCCTGGGGTGGGTACTCTGGTTTATTCAAGAATCTATCAATTTCTAATCAGTTGGTCTTAAAGCCCTCTGACAAGTTGTTTAATTATTATCTCTTATTCGAGCAATCGAAATTTTCATTGAAAGATTACCCTGGTTACCGGGTTCATATTTTCTAATAAAATCAATTCATTAATAGGAATTTATACAAAACATTATACTATATTATATATATATCGTAATGTTAATAATTTTAACGCAATTGTATGCGTTTGTTGCTAAATATTGAACTTTTTATAGTTGTAGGTCAGTTTTTTCCTTGTATCTGGCCAGGAATTAACCAATGATTATCATATCAAGTGTTTCTTTAAGGGGATGTTTAAATTGCGTCCACCGTTATCCAACTATAACACCATATGAGATACATGGATTGTACTCAATTTTTTAGCAACTCATTTCTCTAACGAAATGAGTACTGATGAAATGAAATGAGTAGGGCACTAATACCCTAACAAAACGTTTTTAGAAAACTTGTCAAAATAAAATAATAATAAAAATTAATAGGTCCAGTAATTGTGGCATATAGATGTATCAATTTTTACCGCCCATCTAGTTCACAACATGCTTCTTCCTTTAAAGCTCATAGGCTGGTTGTTATTTTAGATTATATCAGAGCAAACTTCAAGAAGGAGCAGTAGCTCCCAAACATTTTTTGGCATAATAGAATTATAACTTAAAATGCTAATCATGTTAGAGAACTCTTTCGCAAGAGATATTATTATGAGTGGTTCATTAATATTTTTACGTTATGATAACCTCCTCCTTTTTGGAAGTCGGTTAAAAATTTATTTTATGTTAGTCTAACATACGTAGAATGTAGATGGCTAATTATAATGTATGTGCTCAAAAGCTAAATATGATGATCCATTTGTTGCCAAGTACCTACCTAAATGTAGATACGTTACAGTAGATACTGTTTCTTTGAAAGTTGATATTTTCACTCTCAACATCTACTAGTAATCTTATGCTAATCTCGAGGACAAAGCATGAAGTATAATTAATGATTAAACGAACTTACCTGTACGTGAAGTTCTATCATAATTATACGAAGGCTTTGTCCGAAGAGATTAGCAACCCACCCACCCCATTTAGCATTTCCCGAATAATGAGTATATTTAACAATATACATAGGTACTATAGTATACTATAGTATATAAATCTGCTTAACTATTTGTATTTCAGTACCTATACATTCAAATATCAACATTGACAAAGAATTGCTAGATGCTCTAAACTAAATGAAGATTGCAGGTACCTACGAAACAGTGATACCAGCGGCAAAAAAAAAAAAAAAAAAAAGAGAATCTCAATTAACAGTGTGTGGCTGGCGGGCCCGTGTGTCTACTACTAGTAATCTTATGCTAATCTCTTCGGACAAAGCCTTCGTATAATTATGATAGAACTTCACGTACAGGTAAGTTCGTTTAATCATTAATAAATAAGCCGAAAATTCCCCGATCGATGGGAAATTGTTTTCACAATATTTATATACTCGCTTAAGATTCTCGGCAAAATTTTCATAATACTTGCCAAAAAGAAAATCAATAAATATACAAGAAAAATAACTAAAGAGCAACTGTTGTGTTTCTTGCCGGCTCTTCTCAGTAGAATCTCCATTCCGAACGGTGGTAGATTCTCGACTTGTCATAAAAGCGTTCATGAAATAAATATTTTTTTAAGTGCAAGTCTATTGCGTTGGTAATAAAAAAATACCTACCTCCTAGTGACGACGCAGACCCCCGTATCATTTGCCTTCAAACCATCCACATAGGTGACATGTATGAAACATAACATCACCAATACACAAAGTAATTTTAACCGCATATTTCTATTTACTACATAAACTACGCGAAAAATCTTTTTTATTAAAACACAAAAATGTTTCAAAATATTAAAAATTCCTCAAACAAAAATGCAAAGAACGTTAACTTCAAATATACTTCATTCACATAATAGTTATGTTGTTAATTTTTTAATTAATTAGGTAGGTAGCACTTTGGTACCTACTTATGTATGAGTACGTATAACGAATGCAATATTCTGTAAATATTTAAGTAGGTACCTAATAAACTCAAACTTTATCACCAACGTATAACATTGTTTTTTCCGGTTTACATACTACACTAATTTAATCGCAAACAACTTAATTTTAAAACTGAATATACATAACACAAATCTAGTTTCTACTAACGGAAGAAAACTTTACACTGTTCTTAAAATTTCTTTCGATGCGCTCGCAAAACTTTGAATTTGAGAACGAATAAAAACTTTTTAACTTTTATTTTACGTTAACGAAAGAAAAGTTTTAACTTTTTTTATTCCACTCTTCCACCAGTGTGCGGTTCGAAGACAATAATATAATAAACTATCTATCTGGAATCACAACGACTCGTATCCTTTTACGAGTGCAGGAATTGAAATTGTATTTTAATTACTCACGATAAGAGTGCATTTGAAATGAAGGGTGGGGGAGACGCCATAGTCATTAGTTAATAGTTTGCATAATATACGTATTTATAGGGTTAGTACTACCTCTTTTTTTTCGATGACTAGATAGCCCTTCACTGCGATCTCACCTGATGAAAAGTGACGATGCAGTCTAAGATGGTAGCGGACTTGCAAGGGAGTTGACAGTGTAAATTTAACCCATACCCCTAATCTGTTTCTACACGCCATCGTGTCGGAACGCTAAATCGCTTGGCGGCACGTCTTTGACGATAAGATGTTAACTAGCTACGGCCAAAGCCTCCCACAAGACCAGATCAGAGACAATTCAGCAATTATAAATTCCCAAATTGCCCCCGCTGGGAATCGAACCCGAGACCTCCCAGTTATGAGACCACAGCGCTCACCACTGCGCCAGGGAGGTAGTCAATATTAATGTTTAGATTAATTTGTATCATAGCTAGCCATGGTTGACCTATTTGATTGTATTTACGGCTTAGGGCTTTTAAAACCTCCGCTTTACTGTTTGGTATTTTATTCTGATTTTTCTAAGATAAAATCGTAGTCCTTCCCCAGAATACAAGCATCGCTTTTATCACCGAACTTAATGATTTTGTGTGTGTTTTTTTCGTATATTTTTAAACATTTGGCAGCGTCGGTTTGTCATAATTTTAATTATAAGATGTGACACATAGGTCATTACAAGCCTTTGTTACAAGCTAACAACATATCATTTTGTCAAGATTACATTCACTAATTAGCGATTTGTAATTGGGTAATTTGGGAGTTAAGGTGGGACAAAAGGACTAATAATGTCATGAATATACTAATCACGTTACTAAGAGAGCAATCATTTAATATTTCTATCTTATTTTTAATCATTTAATGGCAAGTCATTTGTGTTGACTGCAATCTCACAATCCACCAGGGTCCCAACTCCCAATGGCGATGCGCTCTAAGACTGACTTTACTCTGCATCGTTCACTGACCTCTTATACATGGTGAGACGACATCAAATAAAAACATGCTGAAAATAGAACTGACTTCCAAAAAAGGAAGAGGTTCTCAATTGGTCGGAACCTTTTTTTTACGCATGTTCCCCGATTACTCGAACACGCCTGGACCGATTTGGAAAATTTTTTTTTTGAAAATTGGTCCTGGTCCGATGTTTAGTCCGACCCTGGAATCGATCTCGGGATCTCGTCATGAACATGCTAATCACTAGACCAACGAGACCAGTGGCATAACGCTCATTCGAAGAAGAAAACCAAGAGAAAACACTTCGCTGTAGCAATTAGGTCACACAGACAGCGGTAGCTAAGTCGTGCAAGTAAAAAAAAAAAAAAAAACAGAGGAATTCTGCCCGGAATGGAATGGAATTGTTTATCTTATCGAGTCGACTCTAGAACAACGTCAGCGCAATAAAACCTGTATGCAATTTCAATCGCTGTTCCTTTATCAGTAGAGATGGAATTCCTATACACCTTCGATAGTTATACGTACGTTTCTGATATGGCATCCGTCACAGGACAATGTGTGTCATTGATCTGAGATTGACAGTTTTGATTTTTATTTGTGGCGTGATACTTGATATAAATTGAGAACATCTGCTGTTTTTGGATATTCTTTTTTAAGTAAAAGTAAAATCGACTTTAAACGCCACTACAAAGTATAGTTCTATCAATTCACTAGGGCACGTGGCTCATGGTTGTGTGTGTGTCTTATCTGTATAAGTTACCTATATAGCTCACGTCTGACAGGCACGCACACTTACGCAATGTGCATGTACACAACGTAACCACAAGTAAAGCGAACGTAACTTCGTGAGATAAACGTACTATATGTATATCAATTGTGCCTATAAAATTTGAAGAGTTCCCTCGATTCCTCCGAGATCCAATCATCAGATCCTGACCTGATGACAATGGGACCCTTTCAAAGAAAAAAGAATTTTCCAAATCGATCCAAGCGTCTTCGAGTAATCGGAGAACATATTATATTAAAAAAAAGATTGCGACGAATTGAGAACCTCCTCCTTTTTTGGAAGTCGGTTAAAAAACAAAGATATACAATACTGTGTCTATCACAGCCTCTATCACCATCTGCATCACATTGGAACAATACCTTTAACTATAAGTAACTTATAAATGTACCTCATTTAAATATTTTGCATGAAAAAATTAAGAAGAGTTCATCCTTTGCTACTTGATTAAAGAACAAACCAACAAACACATTTTCACATTAATAAATAAATAACCCGCAGTAAAAAATAAAAAAAAACCGCTCACGTTTTTCCATTAATTTGTCCATGGCCTAAAGATAACTGACAATTTATGGATTGTGTATTTCGAAAATTCCTAAAATTCAGAATGTTAAATCACTTGTTACAACTTTAGAACTGAAATATCCCCGCACTACCCAGCCTTCACCTCTCTGCCTCACATTATCCTGTATCCGCAGTTATCGTTATGGTTAAGGTGAATGTGCACAAGTCGACTTCCATACATTTTTGAGTATTTTTCTTTTGGGTTATTCTTGAAATATATACATTTTTTATTTTATTTCATTTGTTTTATCATTTCTTTAGGGCTTTCTACAATCGCCAAGTTCATGTCAGGTAAATATTTATATTATTTTTATAATATAAAACCGCATTAAAAAAGGTCTAAATTTACGTATGTATGCGTGAGAATTTACATTTAGCTTGGTACCTGTTGAGCGCCATCTATCCCTATAGTATAAAATTACTGTGTGAAAGGTTCAAGACACGGTCTTCCCAAAAGGATATTATTCCCGCTAGATGACGCTGTTAGCGAAATGACAAACACGAAGTGATTATATTCTCTTGGCTATCAAAAGAATAAAATTAACGAACTTTTAAAGAAATTTTAATTTTCACTTCTTTTCGGAGTTTTGTGAAATTTGTGATAAAAACTATTTGTTTATTTATTTGTTTATTTATTTATTTATTTATTTTTATTTTTTATGTACATATAAGGAATTACAAGACAACATATTATATTAGAAGAAATAGAATAGGTGAAGCTACCTATAGATATCTAAGCAGGTAATTACTGAGGATTTGTTCAAAATGAACCAAATAAACAAGACAGCATACAGAAAACATCAACATTCAGGTGCGTCGAATACATCTAGGAAAAGGGTACGATCTGCCCTTAAAAATACTACTGGTGAAACTAGGTGAGTGCATTCTTTAGTATACCTATACCTATAAATACATAGGTCCAATCAATACAAGCTAACGTAAAATTATTAGGAAACTTTTGTTAGGTACATCAATTGTAATTATATGGATATAGATGAAATAACCCGTCTTCATATTTTTTTTATAATTTACCTAGTATCTTTCCGCGGCTTTACCTACACGCGTGGATTTAAGTTTTTTATAAATCCCGCGGGAACTGTGAATTTGTCCGGGATAAATCCAGGGTAAAAGCAATCTCTATTTCAAATTTCAGCCAAATCGGTTCAGCACAGTAGGTAGGTAGGTAGGTACCTACCTAATTATTGTGTCGTAAAGAAAATATAAAAAATATCCAAATAACCAACTCTACTTTGGGATATTGTTTTCCTTTTAAAATAATAAGCATGTAGGTAGTTAAGTATCTATTGTTTTATTGATATTTTCTTTCAATTCTACCTATATACATGAAATAGGTTCATGCCTATATACCTACATTACAATACTTTTTGTGCACTTAGTGATAAAAACAGCCACCACGCAGCCGGTTGGCGATCTAAAACTAAAGAGCCGGGTGAAGAAAGTAGAAGTCAAGTTATAGAGTAAGTACGAGTACCTACCCAAGTGTATTAGACAAGATCAAAAGCTCTTGTAGCCGCGCCGCGCGCGCCGCGCCACTCGATAATAATAATAATTTGAATATCGAAGGCGCCGCCCGCGCGCTAAGTTGCAAAGAATCTACCTATCTATTCAATATTATTCTACAACTACTAATGTAGACATTCAAATTGAATAGGTATTTATAGTAATATACTGCTATATGCTCTTATTCAAATGATGACTACTAATTATTTAGTACCTCGCGTTTTGACTGTAGGTATTATTCGCGACTCGGAGTCGTTTGCCGCTCAGGATATAGGTACCTAATTACAGTTTAGTAATTAGTCATATTGATAATTACTAATATTAGTAGGTACATATTTCTAAAGACGTTTCGACTGAAGTCGACTGGATTATTCGCGACTTGGATTCTCAGATTTATTCGCTGTTCGCAGCTAGTAGGTACCTAGGTACATAAAATCTATACAAATAAATAAAATTGAAGTGTCTGTTTGTAATATCAAAAGAACAACTTTTTACTAATTGCGTACGAAAGTAAATACGGTACCTACTTATAATAACAAATAAATAAAGTTGAAGTGTCTGTTTGTAATATCAAAAGAACAGCTTTTAACTAATTGCATACGAAAGTAAATACGGTACTTATAACAAGAAAACATCTACAGGTACCTACTACCTACATCTAAATTATGAAATTATTTCAAATTATAAAGTCGAATAGGTCGAATGGAATTCATAGTCGCTTTATAGTCCAGGAGGCAGCGGCACTTTCCGATCATTTCTTCCTGTTTTATTTTTGAGTATCTGCATGAGTTATGCATGCAATATGTACCGTACCTATCTCTAATATGGACGTTTTCCGTTGTACCATGGGGTTGCAGGAGAGTTGAAATTCCCGCAGGAAGTTCATAAAAAACTCCTAACTTCTGGCATGAAACTTGCTCAACTCATTAATTTGAACTATTAAAATGTGTAAAAAATAATGATAGTCTTCCAGCTAAAGTCCTCAACTACGTATTCCGTCTATCAATAATTTTTGTAACGAAATCAAAACCAGCCAAGTGCGAGTCGATCAAACTTTTCTTAGCATAGTTTTTTCTAAACCTCTATAAACAAAGATAAGGATTAATAAAAGATATATATATGAATAATCAAATTAATATAATATAATATCGTTTTACTTGAATACTATTACTCCTGGAGTACGGAATCCTCGGTGCGCGAGTCCGACTCGCACTTGCCCGGGTTTTTTTCTTATGAAAACATTATTTTGAGACTTTTCTGTGTTCTAGTGCTCAGAAGAAAACATGTGGAATAAAAACATATTCACGTGTTAAACCAAAAATCCGTGTGGAATCCAACTACAATGCAGTACAATACAGTTCAAGTATGGTCACAGATGATCCAGAAACTGCAGCGGAACCTTTACCACAGCCAACCACTTGCCATTGGCCACAACCTGATCATGAAATCGAAATGCATGAACTGAATATAGAAGTCGATACAAACGATGGTTTATCTGGGATAAATGGCTGTCGCATTGTAGACCTTAAACATGTAATTCTGTGGGCCTTTAATTTTGAAAGACATCGTAGCGCGTGCGATTCATCAAAAATCGAATTCGTGCAAGAAAAAAGGGACGGATTATTTAATGAATTGGAATTTAAATGCAGCATGTGCAATAAAACTTGGAAATATTGGGTGTGTGAATATGACTCCGCCCCTTTTTGTCAAAATAAAACACATTTGTTCGCTTACAAAATTAAAAAAAAAAATTATTGAAAGTATGCTCCATCTGCAGCTACAACCTTCGCCCATCGTTCAGGTAGTTTTCGTATTCCTTGCTGGAAGAAGTCCTGGTCTTTTGAGCTTATCCAGTTGTCAATCCAAATTTTGATACTTTCACATGAAGTAAACTTTTCTCCAGTAAGGTCTGTCTGCATCGTCCGGAATAGGTGGTAATCCGAAGGAGCTATGTCTGGTGAATATGGCGGGTGGGGTAACACTTCCCAGTCCTGTCCCTCTAAATCACAAACAAATTGACAAATGGTTTTCCGACGTTCCATGTCTCTTTCTTTTAAATCATGTGGAACCCAGTAACCGGCTTTTTGAATCATTCCCATCATTTGTAAACGCTTTGCAACAGTTGAACGATCAACATTTAATGCTGCAGCTAATTCTGATTGAGTTTGGCAAGAATCTTCCGCCAATAATGCTTCCAATTCAGCATCTTCAAATTTTTTTGGTGGTTTTCCATGTTCTTTATCCTCAGTACTAAAATCGTTATTTTGAAATCGTCGAAACCATTCCTTGCAAGTTGTATTAGACGGAGCATGCTCACCATAAATCTCCACAAGCAAACGATAAGTTTCCGCTGCAGTTTTCTTCGCAATAAAATAATGTAATAACACTTCCCGCAAATGACGTTTATTTGGAATAAAAACCGACATTTTCAAAAAGGTGAAAACAATTGTTGCTTACACTTCAACCAAATATCATAAAATGCGTTAGATATCTGACATTCAGTACTATCGAATACAAGTATGGTCATTTATTAGTACACGTAAACAATACTAAAAACGACATCTGTTGAGAAAGGGCGGAGTCATATTCACACACCCATAATAATAATATAAGACGAGTGACAGTAATCAAATTAATACCTCATTTGTATGGGCAACTGTAACTTCAGGCAGCTTTTACACACAATCTGCACAAATAATGAGCATTATGGATATACCTATAATGTCACCCCAAAAATTCAAGAAAATTGAAAAACAGTTGGGAGAAGTTTGGTTGGAACATTTGACCGATGAAATTGCAAAAGCAGGTGAACAAGAAAGAGCGATTGCCATTGAAAAAGGTAATGTGTCTCCTGACGGTGTTCCTTTCACTACTGTCTATGTAGACGGAGGATGGTTGAAAAGGTCATACGGACACAATTTCAACTCATCATCGGGAATGGTATGAAATGAAAAACGAAATTATTTTACTTTAAATTTTGAAATCTTTATTGTTACTCTAATTTTTATTTTATTTCAGGCTTGTATTATAGGAAAGGAAACCAAGAAATGTTTATTTCTGGGTATTAAAAATAAATATTGTTATACCTGTCAGTATTATGAGCGCAGAAACCTGGAAACAAAAGAGCATGGTTGTTGCAAAAATTATACTGGACCATCAACGGCAATGGAGGCACAACTTGTTGTAGAAGGATTTCAAAAAAGCGAAGAGATACATCGTCTTCGTTATTTGAGTTTCATTGGTGATGGAGATTCGTCAGTGTATGCAAATTTAAAAGAAAAGGTATCATATGGAACTCAAATAAAAAAAATTGAATGCAAGAATCATGTAATCAAAAACTACACCAGTGCTCTTTACAAGGTAAATAAAATTTTTTTCAACACACTTGCTCATAAAGTGGCTCCAATTTCAGCGCAATTAGGCACATAATGACACCTATAATCAAACTGTGACTTTTTCATTACAATTATTCACAAATGAGTTATAGTTTTTTTTTTAATTGGTTGAGTTGCTTTGTAGTTTCTTAAAAAAGTTTCTATACAAAAAAGGTCGTGTTCAATAGTACAAATAAGTTAAGGTGCCTATTGCTTGTACGTGTTTAACAAATAAAACTTTCACTCAAATATAACTTTTGTTTTTTCTGTAATAAAGAAAACTTGAAATTCCCCATTTTGTACGTGGCTAAAACGCTATCCGCGAAAAGTCAAAAAAAGAAAAGCTCATTCCTTTATTCTATGGCCGATCGCGATTGAAAGATGCGCGCGCATTCCGGAAAACTAATTAATTTTTCTCGCCATTGCAAAAAAAATTTCACAACTCGTTTTCAGTGTTTTGTACCATAATGTACTATTTTAGTATTATTTTCTTCACAAGTGTGGTGAAAAATGTCGTATGGTACACGTGTGTATTGATGATAACCGTCATCGGTTATCTTAAGACCGCCTGACGGCTCGGGTCTCAATAGCGCCTCAGCGGTAATCACCAATGTTCCACACTTGTACCATAATGTACCACAATTTAGAACCATATTGATTATTGAGAAAATTATGAACTAAAATGAAATTACAAATTGTTTAGATTATAGCCAACACCAAACTGCCTCTTTATGGGAGGAATATTTTGAAAGCGAAGCTGGGGAGGCTGACAGTGGTTGCACGTAAAATGATTATGAACAACTGCAGTCAGCCTGCTTCCATGGCAGAAGATTTGAGAAATGGTCCACTACATGTATTTGGAAATCATGAAAAATGCAAAGATTACTATTGCAATAATGTGAGTTTTGATTCGTGTATGAACATTAAAATAGTGTGTTTTTAACTCTAAATTACAAAAAATATTAGTTTGGATAAAAATATAAACTCATAGTTTTAAATAAAAACATCAACAATCCTTCCACATCGGTATAAGTCGTAACATGCTTATAATTCGAGTACACATTATCATTTGATTGCAGAATGAAACTGGTGGGTTAAAATTTTTACCAAATTCTTTTATTTCTTTGGCAAATCGAATCAAGTGTAAACCATATTCTTGCATTACAGAATCAAATCCTCCTTCCACATCGGTATAAGTCGTAACATGCTTATAATTCGAGTACACATTATTATTTGATTGCAGAATGAAACTGGTGGGTTAAAATTTTTACCAAAATCTTTTATTTCTTTGGCAAATCGAAACAAGTGTAGAGCATATTCTTGTATTACAGAATAAAATCCTCCTTCCACATCGGTATAAGTCGTAACATGCTTATAATTCGAGTACACATTATCATTTGATTGCAGAATGAAACTGGTGGGTTAAAATTTTTACCAAATTCTTTTATTTCTTTGGCAAATTGATTCAAGTATAAAATCTACCTATTCTTTTATTACAGACTAGCTGATGCCGGTGACTTCGTCCACATGGATTTAAATTTTTAAACCTGCCATGGGAACTTTTTGATTTACTGGGATAAAAAGAATCCTGTCTCATTCTTTATATTTTTATATACGTGCCGTGCAAAAAAAAATCACGTCGATCCATTACTCCGTTGCGACTCGATTGAAAAATAAACTAAGAAATGTGGAATTTGTTACTTTTCCATACATTTTATTGTATAAAATTACTAACTTTTGCCCGTGGCTTCACTCACCTCAAGTTCGATTTTTCAAGCCCCTATAGGAGTTGAATTTTCAAAAATCCTGTCTTATCGGATGCCTACGTCATAATAGCTATCTGTCTATCAAATTTTAGCCAGATTGGTCCAGGTTTTGAGATAAAAACTACCCTGTATGTTATCCCAGAGTATCAGCTGTCACTGTATTTATTTAAATCGGGTTCGGGGCGAATCACTAGTTATAAGAAAAGTTAGTCTATAGATATAAATCGTCCTTCAACTTCAGCATAACATTCATATCAAAACATTTCGTTTCCTCTTGGTCTATAATATCGCGGTGATTTTTGCTCAACTTGCGCGTGGCTTATAAATCAAGCAGCATGTAGGGTTGTCACCCGTACTGCCCTACTATTAATATTATTATAAATGCGAAAGTTTGTAAATTATGTTTGATGTGTTAGTTAAATTGTGTTTGTGTGTTTCAGGTCAATAAAATGCTAATTTTCTTACACTCTGTAAGGCAAAAGGTAGCAATCCCAGTCTCTAAACTACGAATAAGAACTTGTTTTTTTTTTCATGTTACGAGCCTGTGAAGAGATATGACGATGCATAACGTAATCAACTGCATGGTTGAATGGATGGATGACGGAGCTGGATTATTCACAGGTGGCGCGCGACGTGACATACGATTTATACGGATTAGCGTGAATTTTTTTTCCTACAGAGTTTCTTGCCGGTTCTTCTCTGTAGAGTGTAGTTTCCGAACCGGTGGTAGATTCACGCGAGAACTTGTGTAACCAGTACGGCCGAGCTGTTAGATTTTATTTTCATAAATCAAAGTCAAAGCCAAATTTATAAAGTAAAATAAAATTCAAATTTATTCATATTTAGTACAAATGTACACTTTTTGAGTGTCAATTACCTATGGCTTTTTTTAAAATTTATTTTGTTTACCAACAGCTATAATAAACTATACAAAAACATTTATATTAAACCATAAAAAAACTAAATTCAATATTTCACCAAAATTTAATAATGTTGAGTCTCGTGCGATACTTAGTAGTGATTACATCTTTCGAAGATTTATTTATAAGCCGGCACTCTGTCCGAAATGACGGTTACAAGTAACTCGCATTAATTAGTAAACGGGGAAAAATCAAACAAACATGAAATAAACGAATTAAAACGAAGTATGTGTATCATTTCAACGAGGGACCTGCCCTGCAATTATCTAATGTTATTCAATTGATCGTTATCGTATTCGATGACATTAGCGAAAAAGTAAAATAAACCATAACAGCATTGAATTAGAGCTCAATTTCGTGTATACGTATAACGTTCCCTATTAAAATTGGTTGTTTACTTTGTGACTTTAAATAAATACATTCAAGGATTATTTTACTTTGACGCTGATGTGATCAAATACGAATACGATCAACGGCAAAACTTTTAGACAATCGGGGCGGGGGGCTTCTTTTTTATTTACTTATTACATTATACATTACACATTTATATTACTTGAACTTAGGGAACAGTGCAAATTTCATTAAAATCGTTTCAAAAGTTTTCAAGATATGGACAATTGTCCGTTTTCTATATATTGAAGTAGCTTATTTTCCAAAAAAAGTTGGCAGCCCTACCCGTACGAGTATTTGTACCTACTAAGATGTAGACACTCAAAATTTTTTTTTTTGGCGCATATTAGCCCTGCAGGCTGATGTAGGCGCCTAACAATTTCAACTATGGTCTAACAGGCTTGACTACGGGAAATACCTACAATGATAGATCGAGGCAATTGGTATGTCTTGCGACTATGGCGCAGGGCATATACACGAAGGTATGGCGACGACGTGAGGCGCGGGCGGGGTGTAAGTAGCCTATCGATAGACAATCGATTGTCTATTCGGAGGTTTGACGACCTCCCTGGCGCAATGGTATGTGCTGTGGTCTTATTAGAAGGAGGTCCCGGGTTCGGTTCGCGGTAGAGAGGAATTTTTTATTTTATAATTTTCTCTCGTCTGGTTCGGTGAGAGGTTTCGGCCGTGGTGAGTGGTAACTTTCTTTTTTTTAGTGGAGTTTGCTTACTCTACCAGCAAAGCCGTGCCGCCAAGCGATTAGCGTTCCGGTACAATACCATATAGAAACTAACGGGGTGTATACCCATACGGGTTTAATAAAAACTGCCATACCCCTTCCAGGTTAGCCCGCTCATATCTTAGACTGCATCGTCACTTACCACCATGGGAGACAATCAGGCAGTCATATAAAAATACGAGATAAATTAAACCACGTTTCAGTGCCATCTAGTTACATTCTATGGTAAACAATTTGTATTTTATGTTAGAACCACTGAAGTCGGATAATAATCATTCGTCAGTGTGTGCGTAAGTTTTGTATCTCTACAGTAATTGAAATGACAGCTTTAGAATTTATGATTATTTGTCTAAATGGCCTACGCTTTAAAGTAAACTAATGATGTAATAAAATAACCGGCATTACTATAGGTTCGCGTAGTTTAATATTTTTAAAATCTATGCATAGCAACTTTGCGAAAATATTAAAAAACTGTCAAACTCTATAACAGCGCCATCTAGCGGGAATCTGTCCATGAGAAGCGCGTGCCTTGATCCTTGGTTTCCTCATTTTGTGTATTTTTTCCTGTTAATTTTAGAAAAAAAATCTAAAATTAACCACCAACTTTGTGTAAAGTAAATCCCTAACTGAATCCTTATACTACCACTATAAATGCAAAAGTCTGTTTGTTAGTAAAGTTGGTTTTTTGGCTTGTCCTTCAATCAAAAAAGCAACGTATCGACATGATTTTTTGCATGGGTATAACTAAAAACCGAGAGAGTGACATAGGCTACTTTTTATCCCGGAAAATCAAAGAGTTCCCGCGGGATTTTTAAAAACGAAATCCACGCGAGCGAAGCCGCGAACCTCAGCTAGTGTACGTATAAAACTAAAACAAATGAACCTGTTAAACGTTAAAATAATATTTTGTAATATTTAACACCATGATTTGAATCTCATTTGATGATAACGGTTTCCTTGTTTTTTCAACTTAGCAATTTGTTTACTTTCACAATACTTAATAAAAAATTAAAATTGAATAACGCAAAAGCTCGCCCCTAATTAATTATTAACACGACGTAAAATTGTTCCCGACAAAAGCATACAGGAAAGATGATTGTACCTACATTCTAATTATTTAAAACACGTAAACGCAAATTAGTACTAAAAACTACAAGGAAATCGCTTCAGTATAATACTAACTTCGGAGTTTGGTTCACTATAAAGCTAGTTAATTAATCCATTTAAAATGTGCTTGAAAAATTTTATATTCATGGTTTTGGTAAGCACATTCAATATTTTTTTGACGAAATATCTATTACTAGCTGATACCCGCGACTTCGTCCGCGTGGATAAAGGTTTTTCATTCCCGCGGGAACACTCTTATTTCCCGGGATAAAAAGTAGCCTATGTCCTATTCCAGACCATAATCTATCTCTGTGCCAAATTTAAGCCAAATCGGTTCAGTCGTAGCGACGTGACTGAGTAACAAACATAAAAATTTTCGCGTTACCACGGGAACTATTTGAGATCGGTATAGAAAGTACATGTCCTTTTCCATAGCATAGGTGATATGCATACCAAATTTCAAAGCTGTCTGCCTGCGGCTTAGCTCGTAAACAATTTTCAATTTTCCCTCGGGAACTACTTAAGGAATCGGAATAAAAGGTAGCCTATGTTCTTTTCCATGACAAAGGCTACATGCATGCCAAATTTCATCCAAATCCGTTCAGCCGTTTTTGCGTGATTGAGTAACAAACATCCAAACATCCAAACATCTAAACATCCAAACATCCACACTTTCACATTTATAATATTAGTAGGATTATTTATTTTAATTCTCAAGTTGTGAATTATATAAATGTCTTCCGTTTGCTACGGAGAACATGGAGATATGGAGTTTCAGATATTCCACCTTTACCTATTCATCAATTTTTACGTAAAGACTCAACCCGGCTGTTCAGCGCAGCTAAGATTCGTGGAATAATTCCACCCGAGCATAACTTGTAAAACATTTAAAAGCAATAAGTTTTAATGTGACAAAATGATAGCCCAAAATCCCACTAAAAGGATTTCACACATTTTATTTTTAAAAAAAATGGTTACAGGTCTACATCGCTGTGTATCCCGGAGTAAAGGCAGCGGAGGAAATTATTGAACCACAAGAATTAGAAAAAATCTTAAGTGACTTCATTTTTCAATATGCGTAAGTTTTTTATGAGTCCAACGATTTCTGTGAAGTTTCTGGAACATTTTCTTCATCGTCTCGATTGCTGGACATAAGGATACATAAGGACATAAGGCCTCTTTTTCAAATCACTATAAATCGCCACAGAATTCGACTCGCTTAAATTCATCCGTCCACCTAATAGGAATCTTCCAACGCTAAGTTTCCCGATGCGAGTACCTTTTGGCCTATGCCTATTACTTTATTAAGCTATAGGTATGCTCACTCCACACCTTGCTACTTTAGCTTCGCGACACGATTCGCTATGCCAGTAACTTTTATTTTCCGAGCCAATCAACCGATTGGCTGCCGAGGTTAGTATTGGCATCTTCTAGGCAAGCGTGCACCATCTTAGGCTGCATCTTCACTTGCCATCGGGTGAGATCGCGGTCAAGCGCTAGTCTATACAGGATGATTTTTTTAGGTAGTGCAATTTTTTTTGGTGGTTCTATATCGTTAATAGAACATGTTTTCTTCATTAATAGTTTTGTACCTTTTTTGCAATATGTATATTTTTTACCATATCTAACCATAAATTTAGCAAATCATGGTCATACTTTTCGACGAAATTAAAATACGCGCTCAGAGGTCAACGGCCGCCGAGCGCGCCTAATGTATCAACAGCTGATAGACGTAGGGTTACGTTTGTAGGGTGACCCTAACCATCTGTTTAAAAGTGGATCTCTTTGGTTAACGATAACTTGTTATTCTTAAGTAAAATAAAAAAAATAAAAATACGCGTTGATTAAGTTTCGTTTATATACAACATAAAAAAAATTGTGCGAAACCAAAAAAAATCACCTGTATATGTAACAAAAATCTATAGATCCCTGATCTACTAACTTGTCTGTTCAGGTGACAGGGTCACTAGTGGAAAGTTTAGTATTTTACAAGAAAATCAGTGCTGCAAAACTGACTTTGAACTGACAGCAGCAAAGACCATGAACATTTGGATAACGGAACAATTTTTTTAAAATAGCGGCCTTAGTCCAGATTCTGTCCACCTGGATAGATAACTTGGTGGCACTGTACACCAATAGTTTTAGAATAGTTCAATACTCTCTGGATATTTTTTTTCCAGCAAAGATAATGCAACTGATGTATGCCAAAAGCCTGTTGAGAAATATATCAATGAAAACTTTAGAAGGAGTAAACTTTATGAACAACTCCAGCTAGATAAATATTTCGCCGAAAACTCCAAATGTAAAAATCTATGTCTGACAGTGAATTACAAATTTGAAGAAAATGAAGAAAATATTGATTTCAATGATAGTACTACAGTTCAGATTACAGTTGATATGAGTACAGATACAACCCCTACCTCCATGGATACAACTGTTGATACTAGTATAGATACAACCCCTACTTCCATGGATACAACTGTTGATACTAGTATAGATACAACCCCTACTTCCATGGATACAACTTTACCGATATTGAATAATGGAAATGACTTTGACGAAACTGTGACAGAATTGTCAGGAAGTAAGAAATAATTTACATATTATTTTCTTTTTCGAGTCCTTCAAAAATACACTAGTCTAAGGCCCATATTACACTATACTATATTATATATGATCCTATGTCGTAGCATAGATTATAATCGTAGGAAATATATATGATGATCTATATATAGAATATCATATATTGGTATATCTGAGTCAGTCTCTGTGAATATACCTACTTGATTAATACGAAATGAATAAAACCTATTTAGTTTTTACTAATATAGCTTTTGCCCACGTCTTCGCTCACGTTAAATTCGATTTTTCAAACCTCTATTTTAATCCCTTAGGGGCTGAATTTTTAGCGGCTGCCTGCGTCATCCAAACAGCCTGGTTTGAGCTGTGCGTTGATAGATCAATCAGTCAGTCACCTTTTCCTTTTATATAATTATACATCATCTTATCAATCATCATTATAAATATAAATCTAATCTAAATACATATGTATTTAGATTAGATTTATATTTATAATGATTTAGATTTTTATATATAGATTAGATTTGGATTTGGATTTAGATTAGATTTAGATTGAGATATTTGAATGAAGCCAATTTATTTAAATGTCTTAAATAAATTGGCTTCATTTATGTGTTTTATGCACTTATTAATTTCACAATTTACTAATTCTTCCAGATGAAGAAAACAGCCAGAACGTTACAGGAACTGCGAAACAGAAGAAACAAGATCTCGAAGGAGGTAGATAAAGATTATACTTAACATATTTTTACTAGCGGACGCCCGCGACTTTGTCCGCTTCTTCAATTCACAATCGACAGTTCCTAAATCCGCAAAGTTTAGTTCGGCAGAACCCCTGCAGCATCAGTATTGAGGAGTTGGGTCCTGTAATTTAACGATGTAGTTTACTTGGTACCTACAATAATTATTCATAATAATCGACAGTTTCTAAATCTCCACAGTTTAGGGGGGCAGTACCCCTGCAGCATCAGGATTGAGGAGTTGGAAACCGACGTTTTTATAAGAGAATGTCGCAAAGTTTTTGTGTCGATTAAAAAAAGATTCACGCAAATCGGTTAAGAAATCACGGAGATATCGATACATCTCTATGTATGTAGAAAAACAATTTCTGCTGCTAAACGCTGCTATAGAAAATTGCTTTTCGTTCCAGACATTTCAATTTTATTTATTTGTGTAGATTTGTAAGATAGATTATTTACCGAATGCAAAAGATGTTCATTAGCGTATACATTTATCGATTACGATTTTTTTTTAAAAAAGAATATTAGCCAAGCTGAACTTCACTTGTATTCTCCTCTCCTCTCCTCTCCCCTCCCCTCCAAATAAGCGGAAAGCTCATGCTAGGAGTCGGTACGACAATAGTGCAACGTGCGAGGCTCGAACCTGTGACCTTTCAGTTTTCAGTCCACACCTTTAACCGTTGGGCTATGGAGGCTTTATCGCGCGATTGATTTAACTGAAAACTGAAAGGTCGCAGGTTTGAACACTCCTAGCACAAGCTTTCCGCTTATTTGGAGGGAAGAGGAGGATATAAGTCAACTTTGGCTTGGCTGATATTCTTAATTAAAAAAAAAAATGTTTTTATTAATTTATTTACTTTATATTTGTTAACTGAAGGTAAAAAGACAGCCATAATCGTGTCGGCCACCGTCGCGAGCGTGGCTGCCACAGCTGTGGCTTCATACTTTGTTGCCACGTGGGTCAATACGCTACTGAAGTCCGGCACCTACGGTATGTAGACTGAAAATGCTGCTTCTTTACTAAGTAAATCGACACCTCCCACCACACCTCCCACGTAAGTTGTTGTATCCCAAAAAATTGGCATTTTAGGATTGTTGTACGTATCATTTGTTTTTATCTATTTTATTTCATTCATTTCATTTCATTTATTTATTTGCATTCATGAATCCTAACTAACATCCACTTCTATGTCTAATATAATGTCTAGGATTACATGAAGCCCCGTCAGGGCGTTGCAAGTTACATTAACTAGTTATAATAAATCATTAATACAATAATCAAAAAATACAATAAATAAAAAAAAATTTGGTACACACATGCATTATTTATTATTATTTTATTTTTTCGTTAAAAAAAAAATTATAACAGCATTCTTTAACATACTTTCTAGATATCGTTATTAAAATGACGGCCTAAGCGTCACGTAAGCGTTTTGGGGTTCAACAACTTACGTGGGAGGTATCGAAATATTTACTTTAACTACCTCGTTAGTCTACTGGTAAGCATGTTCAACTGTGGATGACGAGGTCCAGGATTCGATTTCTGGGTCGGGCCAAAAAAACACCTATTAGGTTTTTCTGTCGAGGAATTGGGTATTTCACTAATTTTTTTTTATATACTTAAAATAATGTTTTTTAATATTAAAACATAATGACATTTTTGTTATTTTTTTTAATATCTTAATTCTTAACTAGTCTCAGAAATATAGAGTATCATGTTAGACAGAGCGCTACTGACATGTGACGTCACAAATTCAGTAGCTCCATATACCTACTGTCCATACAAAATATCGTTTTAGAAAGAGACAGATACAGTTGCAGTAGTAGTTCACACTTGTGTGTGTGTGTGAAAGTGAACAATCACTTTAACATCTCCTTGTGTGTGTATGTATGTATGTAATTATATAGTCTCAATTATTTGGTTATTTTTAGAGAAGTTTAATCAATTTCAGTAGGTATAAATTATTTTTGTTTCCTTTACAGTTTTTCCTGCGACACACAACGCGTAGTCTGCATAGTATCTTTAGCGAAGTATTAATAATCGACACTGAATTAAACAACTAAATCAATAGGACCTTACTGAAGGACATGCACAGAGAGCGACGCCAGATGGCAGAGGAAGACCACGGCTGCCCCATTTCAAAACCTAGTAAGTGTGATTGACAAAATTTTAAAGGAGACCAAAAAAATATTTGTGGTAGCCCTTCTGAACTCTGAACTCTTCAGTATCTGTTGGTGAATTAATGTTTCGTAAATAAACTACTTTGAAAGCTTTTATTGGATATATTTATTACTTCGCTAAGCCATCTACAAAACATGTTTTTTTGGCCCCTGTAAAATTTTGTCAATCACACTTACTAAGTTTTGAAATGGGGCAGCCGACCAATCCAATAGAAATATTGTAAACTAGTTCCTCCGACTTCGTCCGCGTGGAACTAACTCCATGCGGCTTTATGAATCTCATGTCGTAACCTGATAGGTACTTTTTATCCCGCGAGAACCCGCGCTTTTCCGGGATAAAAAGTATCCGGTTCCGAGATGATTTTTTGCATGGGTATTGTGGGTGACCTAGAGACTTACCTAGGCTACTTTTTATCCCGGAAGTTCAAAGAGTTCCCGCGGGATTTCGAACCTAACTCCACGCGGACGAAGTCGCAGGTATCACCTAGTATCCGAATAAAATTTAAATAATATGTACATATTCATCAAAAACTCCGGAGACAACGGTTTATCGAACCTATATCTCTCGGAAATAGTGCCAGAGCGTGTTGACCAGTTTACTCTACGGCCACGGTTGCCCGTGAAATTAGTGATATTTGTATGCTTTACCATCATGTATTCTGGTGGGAGGCTTTGGCCGTGGCTAGTTACCACCCTACCGTCAAAAACGTGCCGCCAAGCGTTCCAGCACGATGGCGTGTAGAAACAGATTAAAGGTGTATGGGTTGAATGTACACTGTCATATCCCATCCAAGTTAGTCCGCTACCATCTTAGACTGCATCATCACTTACCATCAGGTGAGATCGCAGAGAATAACTTTTCGTCGAATAAAAAAAAAAGTGAGATTGCAGCCAAGCACTAATCATCGAACAAAAAAACTTACACACGTCTCGTACAATATAACCTTTCCCATCGATGTCTTGGCGCATGCTCCGTAGGTGCGTGTCCATTTTATCCTGACATCCGCTTCAGGGATGCTCGACGTCGCTCGTATCAGCCGAGCCACACTCGTGGGGGGCAGGGGGGTCAGGCCACGGTGGTCAAGTGTGTCTTCAGACAGGTTGGTGCTCGAGCACCGTCGGACCCCGTCGGCAACGCTCGTGGCTGAAGGAACCCGAAGAGTTTATGTAATGGGCCGGAGTCAGAGAAACTTAACCTATACAAATTAATTTTTAATTTTATACAAATATTTATAACATAACAAATAAAAAATTAAATTGCTTGTTTATAGCCTAGAGCTAAAAATCTAAGTTCTTACAGAAAACTTTATAGTTAAAATTAATTAAACGTTAATTATTCTGGCGACAGTTGAGCGCTGAAACAGACATTTGTTAATAAATTCATTAATCTAAGTTACTTTTGAACTGCTTAGAATTACGTAGCAAAATAGTTTCCTCGTGTATTCGCTCTTAAATTACAATATAGTGTTTCTTTATAAAAGTATGTTTTTACTTATCCGATGTATTTGCATGTAAAAGCTTCGACGGAAGCAAGACAGAAAAAAAGCATCGTGAGGAAACCTGTATGTCTGAGAGTTCTCCATAATGTTCTCAAAATGTATGAAGTCTGACAATGTGCATTGGGCCAGCGTGGTGGACTATGGCTCAAAACTCTTCTCTGAGAGGAGACTGCGCTCTAATGAGCGTTATGCCGTTTATGGCTTGCTGATGAGGTTGATATCAAATAAAAGTGTATTTTATTTTTGACCCGATTACGACAAAGCCAAAAGGAACCATTCTGATTTTAGCAGACATTGTACATTTATATTGTTGATGTTCCACCGTAACGCCTAAACGACTGAGCCGGTTCGTCATTCTTATTTAGTTTTAAGAAGCAATGAACGCATATAAGCGATATTGCCGCTGATTTGTACATTTATATTTTTAATTTTTTTTTTAATTCCTTTAGGCCTTCCTTCCTTAATAAACTGCAAGTACCTAAATCCAGAACACAAACATATGGTGTGAAAACTGTACAATTTGAGGCAGCACTACTATAAAATAGTCTGCCTCAAGAGATTGACACTGAAAAGTCATTTGTAACTTTTAAAAACAAACTTAGAATGCATTTTCAAAATACTTGTGTCCAGGAATTAGTCTTTTTACCATATGATTGTATGGTTTATATTAATTTTATAGTCTTAAGTTCTCTGTAAGTGAGCAAACTGTTCTTTGAGAATATTTTTTTTTATTTAAAGCAAGCGATTTAGCGTTTTGGCACGATGGCATGTAGAAACTGATTAGGGGTATGGGTTGAATTTACACTGCCATACCCCTTCCAAGTTAGCCCGCTACCATCTTAGACTGCATCGTCACTTACCATCAGGTGAGATCGCAGGCAAGGGCTATCTTGTCATTTAAAAACAAAAATTCTTTAAACCTAAACCTAAGGCCCCAATCCGTCCCTGTGCGAGGGTGCAGCGGCCGCGCAGGCGCCCGGCGGCCGCGACTCCGCCTCGACCGCGACCGGGCGCAGCGTGCTCACACACCCCTAAGAAAATATACATTTCGCATTTTTTATCACACAAAAACCCTTAAAAACTAACGAATTATACAAAACTTTTACCTAAAAACCAAAAAAATACTAGTCACTCAAAGAAACACGCTGACTTAAACCAAATTACCCATACCCGCTGATAATGTTATCCGGATCTGATATAGTGATGTGAAGTGTGCTGTAATTGTTTGATATATATTAATGCACTCGTTGTTTAAAGTGTAATTGATTGGATGGTATCGCGAAGGGATGCGCCGATGATAAAGGATTTGTGTGACATGACATACTCGCTGGAGGGGCTTGCGTAACTTTGGCAGACGGTGAGTACAATAAAATTGCCTACGAACATAATCTATACTAATACTATAAAGCTGAAGAGTTTGTTTGTTTGAACGCGCTAATCTCAGGAACTACTGGTTCGAATTGAAAAATTATTTTTGTGTTGGATAGTCCATTTATCGAGGAAGGCTTTAGGCTATATAACATCACGCTGCGACCAATAGGAGCGAAGCATCAGTGAAAAATGTTGAAAAAACGGGGAAAATTATCCATATTTAAAATATTTTCTTTTAAAAACTTGTTAATCGCGATCATAATAACAGAAATTGACACGGACGAAGTCGCGGACAACAGCTAGTGATTAATAAAAAGATAGATAGATAGAAAATTCCTTATTTCTATACACAAGAAATAATGTTTACAATTGAATCAGTGGTAGATTCATTTGACGATTCGAAAGTAGTTTGTAAAAGTTTGTTTGAATAAAAAATTATTCTATTCTATTCTGTAATCTTATAATTATTATTGATGTACATAAGTGTGCAAAGGCGGTCTTATCGCTACAAGCGATCTCCTCCAGACAACCTTAAAAACTTTAAGAATCTTCCTGAGGGATATGGGGAAGTGCAACAATCCCTACTATAATATTATAAATGCGAAAGTGTGTTTGTTGGTTTGTTGGTTTGTTGGTTTGTTGGTTTGTCCTTCAATCACGCAGCAACAGAGCAACGGCTTGCTGTGATTTTTTGCATAGGGGTAATTTACGGGCCGGAGAGTGACATAGGCTACTTTTTATCCCGGAAAATTAAAGAGTTCCCGCGGGAATCAAAAAACCTTTATCCGCGCGGACGAAGTCGCGGGCATCATCTAGTTTCATATAAATTACTTAAAAAGTACATACTAAACACATACATAGCATATCCAAATTATAATTATGTATTATATTATATAGAAAAAATACAGTGTTGTAAACAGTAAATATGTACATAAACTCATATAATATCTATACCTACTAATATAATAAAGTGCAAGAGTTTGTTTGTTTGAACGCGCTAATCTCTGGAACTACCAGTCGGATTTGAAAAATTCTTTTTGTATCTGATAGCCCAATTATTAAGGAAGGTTATAGGCTATTCAAAATCTCGGTAAGACTCTTAGAAGCCGAGCAAAAAGAAAGAATAGCGCGGGCTAACAATGCGATGCGAGTCGGTGGTCGAGGGCGGTTTCTAAAACTAAATCCACGCGGACGAAGTCGCAGGCAACAGCTGTATAAATATATTTATGTCAACATAATTTAAAAAAAAAAATAGTAGGTACCTATAAATATTTTTTGTGAAAAGTATTATAGTACTTATACACAATCTATCTATAGACCTAATATACCTTCCATTCTTAGAACAAAGCTTGAACAAAGCTTTTTTATACTTCTTCCATTTTTAGAACAAAGCTTTTTTATACTTAAAAGAAATCTGTTTTAGATTCATCTAAAAGAGAGAATAGCAATACAGTTAATCTCTCGTGTTAAATTATTATTATTATGGACTTTCTCAACTGTTATTAAATGTTGAAAGAGATGTTGTTATATCCTCGTGGTTAGGACTGCGGTCACCGAAAACAGCTGAAAACCAATAGTCCAAGTAGTCAAAGGAGGCTTTTTTTATACGGGCAAACGAGCAGCGGAGTCACCTAATGTTAAGTGATTACCAAGGCCCATGAACACTTGTAGTACCAGAGGCACCACCAATGCGTTGCCGGCTTTTCAGGAATTTATTGGTCCGCCCCTTGAATAACCCCATATTGTAATTAAGCGGGAACACCGTCGAAGGGGAAAAAAAGGTAAGAGACCTTACCCTTTTTGTTTATTCGATGACAAGATATAGTCCTTGACTGCGATCTCATCTGACGGTAAGAGACGATATGCAGTCTAAGATGGTGGCGGGCTAACTTGGAAAGGGTATGGCAGTGTAAATTCAATCTAAATCCCTAATCGGTTTCTACTCACCATCGTGCCGAAAGGCTAAATCGTTTGGCGGCACGTGTTCGACGGTTCGACCTCCCACCAGACCAGACTAGAGACAATTCAGAAAATATAAATTCCCATATTTTTCCCGCCGGGAGTCAAACCCGAGACCTCCCAGTTATGAGATCACAGCGCTCACCACTACAACATTGTTTCGATAAATTAAAGATTTTAGACTTGATTCGTGGTTTAATGACATAACTGTTATAAAATAATATGAGTACGTACCACGGTAATTATTTCAGTTGGGATTGTCGATATTTCGATCCAATAGCATGGACCGTGGTCAAGACGAGACTGCGGTGTTGCGTGACGTAAAGTTGAAGCTGTCATGGGTAGAATCTATCTAATTACCGCGGTACGTACTCGTATTATTTTATAGCAATTATGTGGTTTCGATACTCAACCATCGACGTGGAAAGATGTGCATCGTACTGAGGGTACTGTCAGAAGTGCTCGACGTCGCTGCCAAACATTCCAAGAGCTATTGTACACTTGTACAGTATTGTAGGTGAACTTCTTTGTGGGTGTTAGTTGCTCTTTTTCATTCGGATCGCCTTTCAGAAACCGAGCAGAGGCAAACCTGATGCATTGCGTCACACTCGACCCACTGCAGTGCTCGAAAGTCTTTGAAATACGACCTTAATTTTTATAAATAGAGTCCATATTTAATTGCAATTTGTATAATTAAATTGTGGGTTTCGCCGGCTAGAAATTCGCTCGACATACGATCAAGTTTGCCGTGATGCCGTGATTTTAATAACACTTATGAAACAGCTGCTTTAATTACTTCAGCTCAGCTGTTTATACACACTCGGTTTGGACTGCAGTCGACAAAGTCTGCGTGCAGTTCTCGTACGAACATATAGTGCGAACTGCAGGCCGGTTTGCATTTGGTTGGCAATTTGCAAGCAGCAGATTACTGATGAGATTTTTAAAACCGCGTGGAGTTATCACGCGGAAGAATTCGTGTGCAAAAACTAGTTTTAGGTATAATAAAGTTATGCCACAATGATGCCATATTTTTATTTGTAGGTCAGCACGGGTTTAGTAAATTGGCAAAGTTAGGATAAAATTTGTTATTTAAATAACCGCTCAACCTTTTATAAGGATGAGGGTTAGGCACAGTTTTGTCGTAAAGAGGAAAAGCTCCGTGACGTCATATCCTTTAAAATAACTTTCATGATTCCGTCATATCCTTTAAATAACTTTCATGACACGTTTTGTAACTATTTTCAAATGCATCTCTATACAGCGGGGTAGATAACTATCCGTCTTTTTAGTTAAAAAAAATTCAAAATAGATTTATTATTAATATAGGTTTATTATGCAAATAAATAAAAATAAAAAATTCAAAATATCTTAAAGCCATAATTAAATAATCAGCGTTTTATACGAGTATTTTGTAGAACTTCATGTTTTCTATACCAGTTTACCAGTGTTAAGCTTCGAGTGTTAAGTAAAACAAATATTTCTACTTAGTCCCGGGATAGTAAACATCCAGTGTCCGAGCAAATATTCTAAAACCCGCAGCGAAACTGAACAAAACAAATATGTAGATAGTCCCTGCTCCCTGGTGTACAGTCGCAGAGAACGTATGAATACATGAACACGTGCAATCACACGTGTTTCCTCAAACCACCTACATTACAGGGGATCATTTCATTTTTATTAATAACTAGCTTTTGCCCCCGCGACTTTGTCCGCGTGGAATTAGATTTTGGGGTGGAATTTTCAAAAACTGTGACACACTTACTTCTTTATTTTTAACTGAAAGCTCAAATACCAACTTTGATGGAAACAGCTTGAAAAATGACAGAGTTTCATATAAACTTCCATCCCCTATTTAAACCCCTTAGGAGTGGAATTTCCAATAAGCCTTTCTTAGTGTGCGCCTACGTCATAAAAGGAACCAACTGTAAAAATTTCAAGTTTCTAACTTCAGTAGTTTAGGCTGTGCGTTGATATCTCAGTCAGTCAGTCAGTCATGACTTTGAATTTTATATATATAGACTAGTTGATGCCCGCGACTTCGCTCGCGTGGAGTAAAATTTATTAACTCCCACGGGAAATCTCTTATTTCTCGGGATAAACAGTAGCCTATGTCATTCTATAGGGCCTCAACTATATCCGTACAAAAAATTACGTCGATCCGTAGTTCTGATTAGAGATAGATTATTATAGTCTTATTCCAGACTATAATCTATCTCTGTGTCAAATTTCAGCCAAAACGGCTCTGTAATTAATCTATGATTTCATTGTTGTTGTTGTTGTATGATTTCATAGATTAATTATAGAGCTTGGTGCGCCATTTGCAATATTATTAGTTCCAGAGACACTCGTGTGTCAAAGGTGGCGCTTCAAATTGATCCATAATTTAGGCTATCATATTTATAGGGACAGCAAGTCCAGTGTTAATCACAGATTAAATAAAGAGGTCAATGGGTATAAGCCATTAAAAGATAATAATTATTATTATATTTTCTCCCGCTGATTTCCTTAATAATTAAAACAAGTTATATTTCATTCAATTGAGCGTTTTGTCAAAATTATTATAGTAAAATTATTTTTCTATTTCAAGGCAATTTCAATTTTAGGAAAAAATACATATTTGCTCTAAATATGTATGTCAATAATATGTCATTCAACTTCATTTAAACGTATATAAAATTGGAGGTAGTTCTAATTAAATTAGTGTTCTCCGTGGGCATTGTTGCGTGTTTGTATTGTACGAAAAAAGTTAACAACTATTTTAATTTAACGGCAATTAGCTGCCATGTTCATAAAACTATATTTCTATTATTTTACTACGTTATAATTTTTTTTTGTAAAGTGTAACATGTAGGCGGCACGCAATATTTCTGTAGAAAACTAAAAGACTAAGCATATAAACAAAAAAATATATATACGCGACGAATTGAGAGCCTTCTTTTTTTCGTCGGTTAAGAAAATATTTTAAAAACTGTATCCCGAATACGAAAAATTAGATATGACATGCGACTGTAAAACGAAACTCTTTCTAAAAAGAAATTTACTATGAGAGTGTACTTGTATGTAGCTACTCGCTTAATACGTCATAATTGAGTAGCGCTCTCTTTAGGAAAAAAGCTCTATATTTTCTAGACTAGTTAAGATTTTTTTATCATACCAAACGTTAATTTAAAAAGCTGAAGGACTTCATAGATTATTTTTTATCCCGGTAAAACAAAGGGTTCCCGACGGACTTTAAAAACCTAATGACGAAGTCGCGGTATAAATCTAATAGACGGTACTATACAAAATATAATCCTTTTTTTTACTTAGGTTAATATCTAGAAGTGGATGCATATATTTTTGCATACAGCTCCTGTTTTGTTTGTCCTGTCTTAATACTCCGATCAGAACACCGAATATGTAATATGAGTTTTTTTTGGAACTCCTCGACACCACTCCGTTGGTGAGAGTTGCCCCTAATGATTCCTGAGCATCTGATGTTGTTCAACAGGTTGATACAAAAGCCGGAGTGTTTTTACACACTGTTATTTTTTAATCGCAACAATAGAAATATTCTAGTACGTGTTACATACTTTGTTCTACAATGGAATGTTGGCAATTTGTTGTGTCGAGTGAGATAGCACGTAGATTTTCCTACTTAGTAATATACTAGCTATGCTGCTTTTTTTTGCGCGTATTCAGGCCTTTTTAGTACCGTACCCGAAGGGTAACCAACGGGACCCTATCACTAAGCCTCCGTGTCCGTCCGTTCGTCTGTCTGTCAGCGGGCTGTAGCTCATGATCCGTGTATTTCTGTTGCCACTTCATCAACAAACTAGCTTTTTCCCGCGGCTTTGCTCACGTTAAGTTCCATTTTTCCAACCCCTATTTTATCCTCCTAGGGGTTGAATTTTCAAAATTCCTTTCTTAGCGCATGCATACGTCATAATAGCTATCTGTATGCCAAATTTCAGCCCGATCCAGTGGTTTAAGCTGTGCGTTGATAGATCAGTCAGTCAGTCAGTCACCTTTACCTTTTATAGTATTTAGATAATTAAAAAAAAAATAATGGAGCTCCCTATTCGAAGCGTGTTTTTTTAGGCGTTTTTGCCTTTGCCAATACAAAAACGAAACACTTGTCGTATATTTTACGTATATTTTTTTTAGTGTTGGATACATTTCTTTCGTGCATTGTATCTGCACAGACCCTAACACAGCTCAGCTCCATACAACCATCAATTTTCAGAGTAAAGTATATTACGACAAACCCTAAACCCCATAAAGTGTGTTTTGGAGTGAACAAATAAAAGTAAATTGTATTTTCGGTGGACAGCGTCTCACTGCTGAATACGAATTACTCAAGGACGATTTACACTTTTTTTTTTTGGTACGCCAATAAATTCAGAAATCGGAACTACATTGTTGGTATTTTACTATCAGGGCGCAGGCACCAGTACTAATTTTTTTGACACTTAAATTTTTTGTGATTACATAATTTAAACAAGATTTAAACCATTTACCTATTGTACTTCTATTTTATTATCTATAACCAAAATTAAAGATGCCTGCGACTTCCTCTGCGAGTATTTAAAGGTTTTTAATTTCCCCGGAAACTCCTTAATTTTCCGAGATAAAATATAGCGTATGTGTTAATTCTTGATATAAACTATCTTCATTCCAAATTTCAGCCAAATTGGTTTAGTAATGGTGGCGTGAAGAAGTAACAAATATCCACACATCCAAACTTTCATATATTAGTATTAGTAAGAAATGAGATAGATCAGTAGTAACAGAGTCGGTTTTGCACAACAGCGCGTCGGAGTGTGTTCGCCGTGGCGCGGTGATGTCGGCATGGAAGTGGCCGCGCTGGTGGTGTGCGCGCTGGTGGTGAGCGCGGCGCCCAACGCGACCCACCGCCGCGACACGCGCGGCCAGCCTGCGACCGTCGCGGCGGACAACGCGACGCACCGCCGCGAGGCGCACGAGCCGCTCGCGCCCGACGAGGAGGACGACCACAGCTTCGACTACTACGATGACGCCAAGATCAACATATCCGGTGAGCAGCTAACAGAATATTATAGAATAAAGGAACGGCCAAAAGCGTGTCAAGCCACGCGCAATATAGGATTCCATCTACGAATAAATAAGTAAGGAAATCTAACTGCGTTAAAAAAATGACCCCAACAAAAATTGTGCCAAAGTGGGCGGAGATTAAAATTGAGCCGTTGGAGGCGGGGATTAAAAACAAAAATAGCACGTCAACAGTTGGACATTTTTCTTACACGTCAAATTTTCATAACATCGTCCAATGACTCAGCTGTCATAGCAAACATAGCAGCACGCGCGCGAACCAATCCCTGCTTTCTTTCTTTTGAACGAATCACCAAGCATGTCTATCTGTAACCTCGAAAGTGATTCGTATTTTGAATCATAGGTACGTCCTTTTGGATTGAAGTGGGGCCATTTTTGAGTGGATTTTGACCGCCATGCCTATTATGTACATACACATTATAGCTTATTAGTACATAGTTATGTAAATAATAGACCTTGGAAATAAACAACGCAATAATTAATCCACATTTTCCTTTGACTGATATCATAATATTATGGTGTTAATTAATGTTTTACTATTAATTAATATATATCCGTTACGTTTAAACATTTTTATTCTGAATGGACTTGGCACAAAACTTTTTTCTATGCTGAATTTTATTATTATCGAAACATAGCCCTCTCCTTCTCCCGCTAATTGACCCTGAACCTCCATAATAATCTGAGGTCCATAATAAGCGAATATGTTTTGTGTTGGTTCGGCTCTATACTGCAGCGTCCTCGGAGCTATGTGGGTCACTAATGTCCGTCCCTGGCCAGCGGACCCAAGGTCGGCCGAAAAAACGCTGGGTTAACATCGTCCAAGCAGAAGCACGTACCTACCAAATACCAATGGTCTTCGAAGAGTGGATTTTTTAGGCCGCGCAAACTGCAAGAGTCGACCATCCTCTGTGCCAGATATTTCTTTCCGGCGGCGGTAATCCCTTAACATCGGGTGACCCGCCTGCTCGTTTGCACGCTATCCTTACTAATATTATGAATTTGAAAGTGTGTTTGTTTGTGGATTTGTCCTTCAATCGCGCCGCAACAAAGCAATGGATCGACGCGATTTTATTGCACGGGTAATGGGTATAGGGGGAAGTCCCCTAGTGGCGGACACTTAAGGTTTTTATGAAAAATAAAAAATCTGTTTAGAAAAATATTACTTTATTTACGTCTTATATTAGTCAACAAAACACAAAATCAATATCAATTATCAAAAATGCAACTTCTGCATAAATATATTCAAAAACATAAATTAAACTTTGGTGAAAAAAACGCAGTCTCTGGAATTGGCCCCTAGTATCGGACAGACTTCACTTGTAACCCCTAGCAAACCCCTGTAAACTTGTTTGGTCCCATTTTCCTTTCTTTTTCTTCTCTTCCATTTCAATGTTATTCTGTACTTCTATCCTCGAAAATCGAATAACATTTATTAAGAAAAGTATACATACTTACTGACAAGAAATAATAGCACATTCACTATCCGGCGTTAAGGGACTAATTTTTAATTTTTTATTGAAGTGTTAACCTACACTTAAAGGAAATAAGGCGCGATTCCCAGAGAGATGTGGGTTCGAATCCCGCCGGCCTCGGAATTTTTGATATGTATTTATCAATCTATTAGGTTAAGGGACTACTTTGTGTCTGGTACTAAGGGACGAGAATTGGTCCCATTTTCCTTTCTTTTTCTTCTGATCCATTTCAATGTTATTCTGTACTTCTATCATCTGAAAATCGAATAACATTTATTAAGAAAAGTATACATACTGAGAAGAAATAATAACTCATTCACTGTCCGGCACTAAGGGACTACTTTGTGTCTGGTACTAAGGGACAGAGAATGGTCACAATATATATTCCATATCAAACCCATTATCAAAATTCTCAAAAACTTTTATTGATTACTAACAACAATAAACACTACTTTATTAAAAACAAATATAGTAAACAACTAATAACAGATACTTACCTGGTGCTTACCTGTAACACTCACCTGAATCTTACGTAACGCAGTGTCGTCCCGCCAAAAACAGCAACCAACTACTCCCACTGTTGTCGCGCGCGTCACGGGCAAACCGGGTCCCGTGACTCAGTTTTGCTACATCCCCCTGCACCCCTCTAACTCGTTTTTGAATCGCTCGCTTGCTTAGTCGCCGAGATAGTACGAGTGTCCGGTACTAGGTGCCGTCCGGCGTTACGGGACTTCCCCCTACTTGAGAACCGGGGGAGTAAAATAAGTTCATTTTTATCCCGGAAAATCAAAGAGTTCCCGCGGGATTTTTAAAAACTAAATCCACGCGGGGAAAGCCGCGGGCATCAACTATTTCATATTTAAAAAAAAGACTTAGAAAGAAAGCGAACTCTGATATAGGCTGGAGCAAACGCGAAAGAGAGAAGAAGAATTAGCTATCATATTGTAGATCCATAAGTCATCACTAGTGATATGAATGGCGTTCGAAAAATGGGCTGTTAATGGTGAATAGGTAGTTAGTTGTATGCAGTAGAACGAGTTATAAGTATAAAAAAAGACTTAGAAAGAAAACGGACCCTAATATAAGCTGGAGCAAACATGAAAGAAAGAAGAAGAATTAGCTACCATATTTTGGATCCATAAGTCATCACTAGTGATCTTGACTAGTGATATATGAATAGCGTTCGAGAAATGGGCTGTTAATGGTGAATAGGTAGTTAGTTGTATGCAGTAGAACGAGTGCCGTGACCTCTCGTATGGAGCGAGTTTAGAGAACAAGCTCTCGTTACTTTGCAGCGGGCCTCTTGACTTTACCGCATTACTGTTGGAATAAAACGTAAAAGAAAATTCCCAACTGAAAATTTAAACTGCGAGAAAATTGCTGCGAAATTGGAGGTTATAGCTATAATGGCATAAACGAAGTGTGTTTTTAGTTTAACTACCTGTTTGGTGTAGTGGTTTAGTTGGTTGGACGACCTGATGGGGTTCAAACCCCGAGTCTGACAAAAAAAAGTGTTATTGGGTTTTTTCTGACAAACTTTTTCAAAAAAGGAACCAAATACCAAGTCATCATCATCAGCAACCTTAGAGAAGGGTTATAGGCCATTTTTTCTTACTAGTTAAAATCACTATCATTATGTTGTCTGGTGAGAGGCTTTGGCCGTAGCTAGTTACCACCCTACCGTCAAAGACGTGCCGCCAAGCGATTTACCGTTCCGGCATGATAACGTCTAGAAAGCGATTCGGGGTATGGGTTGAATGCACACTGCCAAACCCCTTCCAACTTTGCCTGCTACCATCTTAGACTGCATCGTCACTTACCGTAAAAAATAATCACCATCAGAGATTATTGCAGCAAATGGTACAAATGGTAATGCAGCAATTTTATAAAATGGTAACTCCCGTATTTTTTTTTTTGCATAACGTGAAGTAACAGATGAGCTTAATAATAGAACGAAGGTTAACGTTACATAAAAAAGTCTTATTAGATGCACGGAATCGTTACCAAACTTTCAGTATCTGGTTTTCATTAGGCATTATTGGAACATTGTTTGTTGGCAGATGGCACAGCGCCAAAATCACATATCGATTGTACTACGCTACTAGACTTTGTCCAGATATCGTGTTTTTATTGAGGACAAGGGCTTAACTTATTGACCTTTACTACGAGTTTGTAGTTTTCGGTAGACGTAAAGTTTCTACACACGTCCGAGACTTAAGGTGCTCTCAGGCTCAGGTAGGGTTGCCAGGTTGCCAAACCTAATAGCCGGACAGACCAGCCAGTTTGGCCGGACATTTGGGTAAAAAAGCCGGACACCCTATATTATTGAGGATTTTGTCTCAGTATTAATAGGTACGACAAAAAATTGTACGTAAAATCAAGTTTCAATCAAGTCGCCTGCGCAGGCTGCGCTAGGCCACGCTCGGCGCTCGCTTGTTTGCGAAATGTGAAAAGCCTAACAAAAGCCGGACAAGACGGACACCGTTCATTTTGGCCGGACACGCAATCAAAAAGCCTACCTATGTCCGGCTTTATCCGGACGCCTGGCAACGCTACTCTCAGGGCACCCAAGCAGAAATCCTTACGGTCCGAAAGGTCCAATTCACAGAATGTCCACTATGTTTCTATTTCTGGGACGTTCAATCCCCAAATGTCCAATTCCCGGCTTTGTAATCTAAAACGTATCAAATATGCGACTGTGATGCCTTATTTCACCATCGTCATGTAAAAACCGACGTATTTTGACATCGCACAGTAAAACTGACGTTGCTATTTTGACACTATTCGGCGATTGTGAAATTATAGGTGATCGTAAAATATTGAACCCCACGAAAACCACCTTTAGAAATAAATGTGCTAACTTCTAATAGGGGGAGAAGGAAGGGGGTGGAGGGGGGGGGGGCTCTGTCTGTTACTAGATAAGTGTACTAAGACAGCAACATGCGGAAATATTAAAATGCAATGCGTTTTAGAAATCACCCCGCTCCCGAACCTCGAACATCTAAAGCTAGCCTTAAAAATTATGTGAACTCAGCATGCAGTATTTTAAACTAATCATGCGTAAACAACTGCTGGTTAGATTTCAAACAAAAAATATAAAAATGTAACTTGCACCCACTTAATTGCGAAGCTTGTTTGCCTCATATAAATAAAACATTTCTGCAAAATAAGAAATATCCAAGTATTATTTAGTTTTCAAACAAGCCCGTGTATTTGAAAACACGGCGATGTAAAAGATAAAACAAGTCTAGTTATAATATTATGTTTAATATTTTTGTTGTTTAATTTAACTTTACCAAAGTTTTTGCAGGACCTCGTAAGCAAACAAGTGTTCTTCGTTGATATTTTATATTTTCCAAGCATAACTGCAGGTAACCAATCTAAATAGGTATAGTCCAGTCAAAATAGACAAAAATAAGTCATAACTTAGGAAAAATTCGCATAGAGCTGAAAATTGGCAGAGACGTTAAATACATCATTATAAATGAAATGTCAAAATCCCCTTCGATCCTACTTCTGCAAAAAAATTTATTCAAGGTCAAAAATATGAAATTAAGGTTTTTTCCACTTTTCTCGAAAACAGTTAGTATTATCGTGAAAATAGGTCAGACAAAAGTTGTAGATCATACAATTTTCTACAAAAATAGTCCAGTCACTTTTTCGCTTACGACTCACCATTCATGAAATATCGCGGTTTTAATCATTAGAAAATTCATATTTTACATAATATGCACACATTTCCGCACCACCTATGAGGTGGTGCGTGGTAATATACTTGGCGCATTTTTTTAACGTGGTTTGGTAACGTGAAAATGATTTAACATTAAATCCGACTTTTGTACTACGTTATGCCAAGTGACAAAAATATTATTATTATGTGCCTCCTCAACTGAATGAATGTAGCACTAACAGTTTATAACCCCAAAACGTCACACAACATCGTGAAAGCCGGTAAGGTAGCAAATGGCTATTCTAACCGTTTGTAACACCATCCATTAGAATGGGAAATACGGCGTCATTGGGGTCGAGATTAGGGCGGCCATGTTTGATGTCCTCGAAAGCGGTCGCTTCCTCACTGCTACAGGCTCTGACGTCACTTCAGTTATCGAGTTAGAATCATTTATTAACGGACTTCCAAAAACGGAGGAGGTTCTCAATTCGTCGGAACCTTGTTTTTATGTATGTTCCCCTATTACTCGAAGACGCCTGGACAGAAAAAAATACTTTTTTTTTTTTTTTTTTTTGTTTTTTTTTTTTTTTGAAATGATGATCTGCAATCAGTCGCAGGACTTTAAACAAATGAGTTGGGCAGTAGCATCTTGTGTAGAGGCCTATCCTCTGTAGGAGTCGGCACTCATATGAAATAGCCTAGATCAATTTGGCTTGTCCAGGTCTAGTATTCGTTTCTTTTTCAGGCGCCTGGGACAGTCATCGATCAAGAGCTGGCTTGCGAGTGCGTTCAAATTTAAATTATGTACAATTATTCAATGATTAAATAAGGTAAAAATCACAGATTAAAATTATAATAATCCCCTCCCGACCGATAGCGCCACAGTGGCTAATTACTATCTGCGCCGGAGATAATATATAGTCCACGAGTGTGCGCAAACACAGGTGCAGTCTCTATTCCCTCACTCTCATAGTACAAAGATACTAAAATCCGCCACGACCGGCGCAGGCGCAGGATCTTACGTGCTTTCCCGACACACTACCATCTTCTCAGTTCAGACCTGGCGCACTCCGCAATAAACTACAAGAGCTACAAGTACCTAGGTACATGAATAGAATAGAATAGAAATATTTTTTATTCAAATAAACTTTTACAAGTACTTTTGAATCGTCGATGAATCTACCACTGGTTCGGAATGCTCTTCCTGCCGAGAAGAGCCTATATTCAGAGAGTGCGAAGAGATAAGAGTTACGTGATAGTAAGAGAGAAAAGCCTAGGTGAATAAGACGGTAGGTAAGTAACGCTGTGTGTGTCAACCTGAATTGCACTTTATTGTGTGGTTGCAAGAGTCGCTATTTATTTAAATCATTTTGCGGTCTTCTGTACCTTTAGGTACTATTAGGTATTCTGTGCTAGTACTCAGAATTTGTTGAAAGAAAACCCCTATACACTTTTTGGCTCAACCCGGGATTCCGGGAAATCCAATACCTTGTTATCCGCAGTCAAACATGTTAACCAGTGGAATAACGAGGCAGCTTATCGTGTTAGCACGGCTAAGACAAACTCATTAGGTAACCGCATGTTACAGATTCCGACAAATGGATTAGTCTAGTAAATACTAATGGCCCCACTCCAAGAGTTGTTCGGCATATTTGAGACTTGATATATTGTTTTAATTAAAATATTATGTAAAATATTTTTAATCCTACTATCCTACTAATAGCCTCAGTAGCCCAACGGCTAAAGGTGCGGACTGAAAGCTAAAAGGTCGCAAGTTCGAGCCTACCTGTTGTACTATTGTCGTACCTAGTACAAACTTTCCGCTTATTTGGAGGGGAGAGGAGAATATAGAGTCAAGTTCAGCTTGGCTAATATCTTTAAAAAAAATATATGTATGAATCCTACTAATATTATAAATGTGAAAGTATGGATGTATGGATGGATGGATACATTATATATACATAGATACGTTACAGTCTGGCATAACTCATATGCTACTTTTTATCCCGGAAAATAAGAGAGTTCCAGCGGGAATTAAAAAACCTCAATCCACGCGAACGAAGTCGCGGACATCAGCTAGTCAATCATAAAATAACTCTACTACCCCTTCTTCACTACTTTATTATAAAACTAGCTTTTCCCCGCGGCTTCGCTCACGTTAAGTTCGATTTTTCAAACCCCTATTTTATCTCTTTTTTTTTTTTTTTTTTTTTTTTTTTTTTTTTTTTTTTTTTTTTTTTTTTTTTTTTTTTTTTTTTTAAAAAAGCGAAGCCGCGGGGAAATTTAGGAGTTGAATTTTCAAAAATCCTTTATTAGCGGACACCTACGTTATAATAGCTATCTACATGCAAAATTTCAGCCTGATCCGTCCGTCGAGTGGTTAGAGCTGTGCGTTGATAGATCAGTCAGTAAGTCAGTCAGTCAGTCAGTCATCTTTGCCTTTTATATATTTTATATATTTTTTATATATTTAGATATATGAGGAAGTTAGTGAGGAAGCGAGTTTATTTGTACGTTTGTCAACATTCGATCGTGCGGCAACGAATCGACCAAACGTGTTTTCTTTAATCAATAGAAAATTGCATACGAGAATATCCCGACGCGGTTCCAGCGTCTTTTCAACCGACTTCCAAAATAGGAGGAGGTTCTCAATTCGTCAGAATCTTTTAAGCTATTGCATAGCTTCTATCGCGGGCCTTGAGCGTGGAGACCGAATCCAGAAATTCCGTAACGAAAATAACCTGACACGGGACTCCTCTCACTGCTAGATGGCGTTGATAAAAAATGCTATGCAATAGCTTTACCGCGGCAGTCCCCGAGTACCACAGGTCTTTTTATTTTTATTTTTTATGTATGTTCCCCGATTACTCGAAGACGCCTGGACCGATTTGGAAAATTCTTTTTTCGTTTCAAAGGGTAAACTTCCCAGATGGTCAATATACACCGACACACCGATTCACAGGTACACAAATACACACATGAAACTTATAATAACGGGTATTATACTTATTCCGTGAGGGATTAAAAAAGCGGTATCGGGTTATACTTTTCAAAGTAAGGGTTGCTTTATTTTATTGATTAAAAGTAAAACTTGCTTCGCGATCGCTCGGTTAGTAGTTAGGCTACTATACTGTCGTGTTGTAAGGTTATAACTATCAAGGGTGAGGAAGTGAGTCGCTTCCGAGGGCAAATAAAGACACGGTCACTCGGCCTCGCCGCGTCCCATTTCAACTCGTAGCTGAACACTGAACAGTCCCTCACTTAGTGGTTTTATTAAATGCTTTGACACACTTTATAGTTGGAGTCTTAGTACACGACATTACTCGCTGCTTCAGTTCAAAAGTACCACAAATAAAAAAATTGTAGAAATGTTTTATTGCAATAAAAATTCTTTTCAAGAACCGACTTCTTACGCCACTGCAAAGTATAAAAATAATTTTAGTTTGTAGTTTATACACGTTTGTTGAAGTCGGGCGGGCTTAAAAAGAAACGAAAGAAAAATCAGGTGAATCGGTCCGGAAATCACGGAGTAATCGGTGGACATACATAGAAAAAAAAAGATACCGGTCGAATTGACACCCTCCTCCTTTTTGGAAGTCGGTTAAAAATACAATTGTAATCCTTCATATTTTTATATTTAAAAAAGATTCCTAGCACAAGCTTTCCGCTTATTTGGAGGGGTTATTAGTCAACTTCAGCTTGGCTAATATTCTTTTTATTAAAAACTAGCGGTCCGTCCCGGCTTCGCACGGGTGGACATAAAATTAAATATAGCCTATGTTACTCAGGGTGAATCTAGCTTTCCAAAGGTGAAAGAATTGAAATCGGCACAGTAATTTTTGAGTTTATTCATTACAAACATACACACAAAAAAACAAATCTTTCCTCTTTATAATAGTAGTGTAGAAAATGAGGATTTGGCATTGGTACACGAAACCCCTGTCTCGAAGAGCACGCACGAATAAAGGCGCAGGTCTTCACTTTTTTTATACTTATAGCGAGCAATCGAGCAGGCGGGCCACCTGATGTTAAGTGATTATCGCCGCCCATGGGCATTTGTAGCACCTGAGACACCACTGGTCGCGCCGAAGCGCGAATAGTTTTCGTTTAACCGCTCGAATCCGACCATCCTGTCAAAATTTCCTACCTAATACCGACCCCCCCTGGCCTGAAGAAGTGTCAGTGCATCGATGACCGTCAATTAACGTAAACGCGCCGCTAAAGCTGGTGCATCGCCGCGCCGCTCCTAGTGATTCAGTGTTGATCTGGACTTGCCAACAAACTTGCCTTCTTGGTTTTCGTCAGTCGAAGAAAGTGAGAAAGGAAGAGTGAAGCATCGAAAAGTATCCATGAACGTACGCGCGGCTCGCTGAAGTATCGCGGTGCCGCTCCAAAGGATTCAGGTCAGTGCCTTTACCCTTTTCCTATAGACACCCCATAACTCCGCGGCCCAAACCCAACCCCAGTCGGATTTGAGCAAACCCCGCGAAAATTATACAGTCCACATCGAAACCAAACAATCTAGTTTCTAGCCGTCCCCGCGCCGCCATATTTTTTTGGTTCCAATCGAACCGGATTTTACCGCTAATTTTCTCGATAGTTTTACAATTTCCAAGTAGGTAATTGTTTTCCCGCGTCCTAAAATCTTGTTCCCTAAGCGAATTATTATCGTTCGTCCCGCATTGCTTAGGAAATAGGGTTCATTTAGGTATTAACTAGGTACCTACATATAGCTCATATAGGTGATAGATAGGTCATACGTTACTTATTTATCGTAATCCTAATCGTATATCGCATCCCGATCTATCCCAGTATAGATATTAATCGAAATATTAGTTTATTAGTAGTTATTTTAAGTAATTATTTGTGTAATTACCTACGCGTCATAAACGTATTCGCTTGGCCATCGGTGCATAGTTGCAAGTACTTGTATCTTAGATTACAGCGGTGTGCGTGACCTTCATCGCGGCCGTGACCGCCCGCTCGCTCCCTTTCACTTTTTGCTGAAATTCATAACTTTAAATACTTATACGCCGAATCGAAGTTTCATTCGTGTATTAGGAACTTAGTCTCGACATTTTTGAATCTAGTTTATATTCAAAATGACGAAGACTGAAGATACCGCAGATATACAATTAATTCTATTAGAACAGAGACGCAATTCGATATTTGAGTATCTACAAGAAACATTCGATTTATCGAAAAACATAGGCGTTAACCCGTCGGTCCGGGAAGAATTTCTCGACGCAAGTAGTAATGTCGATACGTTACGCTCTGAATTCAGTAAAATAGTGGAGGATTATAATAATCGTTTATTAGCACTGAACCCGAAAGCGAAGCCGGAGTTCAAATGTTTGTTATCGTTCGAACGCCTATACGGTCGTATCAAGCGCTTAGTCTCGCAGTACGCCGATGATAATAAGGTTGAGAATGAGAATGAGCCGCGAAGACTTAAACCTTATTTGCCCCCGATTCAATTAGTGTCTTTCGATGGATACGATTTAAAATCGTGGAGTCTCTTCTACGCTAACTTTAAAACTGTTATACACGAAAATAAGTCCCTTACGGATGCCGAAAAACTTTATTATCTCTTAGGTAAGCTGTCGGGAAAGGCGAAATTAGCTTGTGCCGGTATTACACCGTGCGCAGAAAACTACGAATTAATTTTTAAAACGTTAGTAGATAAATTTGAAGATAAACGCTATTTGGCTACGTCGTATATGGATCAAATTTATAACATTAAGGCGATGTCAAACGCGACTCCGACCAACCTTGAAAATTTTTTGGACACTTTTGCATCGTCGATCGCCGCGCTTAAAAATTTAAATTTGAGTAATCTGGCTGACTTCATATTTTTATACCTCGCTCAAAAGAAGTTAGATCCGGAGACTGTTCGCCTGTTCGAGTTGAATAAACATAGTTGTGAGATACCCTTGTATGACGATTTCGTTGCTTTCATTCGCGAACATATTAAGGTACTGCAACGCACTTCCGGGAAACAAGAAGTTCCGAAAAGTGCTGAGCGGAAGGTGGATACGGCATCTAAGCCTCACAAACCACCCAAGCCGACGCATACCTATACTAGTACCGCGACTACGTCTGCACAGTCTTTGTGTTCTCTTTGTAACTCACAACACGAACATTTATATAATTGTTCCGCCTTTCATAAGATGTCCGTTGAAGATCGTTTCAAGTTTGTTAAGGCGAATAATCTTTGTATAAATTGCACTGGAAACCACCGGTTGGCCACTTGTTCTAGCAAGTCAAGGTGCCGCTGGTGCTCGTTACCTCATCATAGTATGCTCCACAGGCATTCCGCAACCGCAAATTCCGCAACTTCGAGTGCGGCTTCTAGTGATGCTTCTTCGCAGAAGATGCCCGGTGTTGTTGAGCAGCCTCCTGCTTCTATCAGCACTACCGGCACTAGTAACTCGAAACCTTCAGGTTCACCCGCGCACTCCAAGGAAGTATCGCTTTGTTCCTTATCGAGTTGTAATGTCTCTCGTGCACCGACTACGGTGCTGCTCGCTACCGCACGCGTCATAGTTTTCGACGCCAAAGGCAAGGAGTACTCTGCGCGCGCATTATTGGACAGTGCTTCACAGAGTAACTTCGTCAGTCGGGATTTATGTCAACGCTTAGGTTTAAAGACAAACCAGAATCCAAACTGTTCTGTAGTTAAAGGGATTGGAGGTACAACCAAACCGATCCAAGGCGCAGTTTCTATTAGATTTTTCTCTAGGTTTGATCTCAGCGTTTGTTTTAACATGGACTCGCTCGTGGTAGACAAGGTAACGGAACTCTTGCCCACAGTCCCGATAGATATTTCGAGTTTGATAAATTTCAATAACTTACCTTTGGCTGACGACACTTACTCCACTCCAGGAGACATTGATCTGCTGATTGGAGCTTCAATCTTTCCGCATCTCCTATTATCTCGCAAGGTTCAAGGTCAATCGAATTGTACCTCACCGCTAGCCCTAGAAACGGTGTTGGGCTATGTTATCGTTGGCTCTGCTCCTGTACGTGTTAACAGCTTCGCCACGGTTTCATATTGTTGTGCTACAGATCCGCTAGATGATGCTGTGCGTAAATTCTGGCAAATAGAAGAGGTGACCGTACCGAAACAATTAAGTCCAGATGACACAGCATGTGAAGAAATTTATAGCAGCACGACTACCCGTGAGGCAGACGGACGATATGTAGTCGCACTTCCATTCAAGGGTGATGTATTGTCGTTAGGCGATTCTTTTAAAAAGGCTAAAACTCGCTTCCTTTGCTTAGAGCGTAAAATGTTAGCGTCACCTAAGCTTAAGGAGGCCTACGACAACGTCATTACCGAATACCTAGACAAAGGTTATATCTCTCCCGCACCCCCGGACACGGAGGCAACGCAGAGCTTGCCCTCGTATACGATTTCTCACCATGGGGTCATACGAGATGACAAGTTGACTTCTAAGTTGCGCGTTGTCCTGGACGCCAGTTCCAAGACAACCACTCAAGTTTCCCTCAATGACCTTCTGTATGGCGGTCAGAATCTACAAGGGAATCTATTCAATATTATTGTTAATTTTCGCTTATATCGTACCGCTCTTTCAGCTGACATTCGTCAGATGTTTCTTTGTATTGGAGTTCGTCCATGTGATCGCAGATTCCAACGCATTTTATACCGCTTTTCTCCGCAAGAACCCTTAAGGGTCTATGAATTTAACCGCGTTTGTTTCGGGCTTAAGTCAAGTCCATTTCATGCTCTTCGTACAGTGAAGCAGCTTCTTTCAGACGAAGGTGCTTCTTACCCGCGCGCTAAAGAAACTTTAGATATAGGTCTATACATGGATGACTTTGTCTATAGCATCGACAATGAAGACGATGCTATCTCCACCGCTGCCGAAGTGATTGCTCTGATGAAAGCTGGTCAGTTCGACCTGGTGAAATGGACAAGCAACTCACAAAAGGTGTTAAATTCGATTCCGCTGTCGCATCGACTTTCCGCGATTAAAGAGTTTGAGAACTCTGAGCCACATAAGGTGCTCGGCCTATGTTGGTCTCCCGCAACAGACTATTTCGGTCTCAAAATTAGTGTTCCCGCTGAATCTTGTACAAAACGTACCATTTTGTCATGTGTCGCTAGGATATGGGACGTCATGGGTTTCGTTGCTCCCGTCGTCTTATATGCAAAGCTTCTCATTAAACAACTCTGGTTGTGTGAATGTGATTGGGACGATGTGCCCCCTGGTCACATTGCTGATCAGTGGTCTTGTTTCAAAAGAGAACTACCTTTGCTCAGCGAATTGAAAATTCCACGGCACGTAGGCATCTCGACCGGCGATATCATTACGATCGTGGGGTTTGCAGATGCGAGCGAAAAGGCTTACGGAGGAGTAATTTACTTCCACGTGAAAGACAGCAGAGGTATTCGCAAAAACGCAGTCTTTTTAATAACAGCTAAATCCAAAGTCTCGCCTCGCAAGACTATAACGCTTGCGAGGTTGGAGCTTTGTGCCATTCTGTTGCTGAGCAGCTTAATGACCAAGGTCATTGAAGCCTGCCATAACCGCCTTGTTATTGACCGAGTTCTCGCCTTTTCAGACTCAACGGTGGCGTTGTGTTGGGTATACTCCTCACCTCATCGTTGGGACACTTTTGTGGCCAATCGGGTCACCAAAATTCAAAATGAATTTCCCGCTCAAACTTTTTTCCATGTGCAAGGCACGGAAAATCCCGCTGATTGTTTGTCGCGAGGTCTTACCCCCGCACAAATAACTGATCACCCGCTTTGGTTCTCTGGTCCTAAATGGCTTGAGTTAGATTCAAATCTTTGGCCTGTTACCGCTTTCAATCCTTCCACCGTGTCACAGCCTCCAGAGGAAAAGAAACACGTTTTGCTCACTGCAGAAAGCAGTGAAAGAAATTTAATAATTTCGCTAGCTGATCGCTTTTCGTCATGGTCGAAATTCATACGTTGTGTGGTTTTCGTTTGCCGCTTCGCTAAGCTACTACCGCGTCGTGATACGGTGATTGCATCGGATCTGGATTACGCTGAAAGTTTAATATTGCGTGAACTTCAGCGCTTTCACTTCGCGAACGAGATTGTTAATTTACAAGCAGGTAAACGTTGTAGTCCAATGGTTCAACGTCTCAAACCTTTCCTTCAGGACGGCATCATTAGAGTCGGAGGTCGTCTGAGAAACGCCGATATAAGTTTCGATACAAAACATCCGATTATACTTCCTCGAAAGGATCATATATTAAATCTTTTAGTTGACTATCATCATAAAGTCAATTGTCATGCAGGTCCAGATTTATTGATGTCCATACTCCGTCAGAGGTATTGGATTCTTTCCGCTCGTAATTTAATTCGAAGCCGGGTACACAAATGTCTACCCTGCTTTAGACTCCGCGCTAAACCAAACTTTCCAGAAATGGCAGATCACCGCTCCTGTCGAGTTACGCCGGCCGTGAAACCGTTTATACACACTGGCACTGATTACGCAGGGCCTTTTAAGGTGACTGTTTCTCGCGGTCGTGGAATTCGATCAATGAAGGCATACGTTTGTCTTTTCGTGTGCTTAACCACTCGCGCTGTACACATAGAAGTTGCCAGCGACTTAAGTACAGATAGTTTCCTCGGGGCGTTTAAGCGTTTTTTATCCCGCCGCGGTTTTGTCGCTCGCGTTCATTCCGACAATGCGTCAAATTATGTTTGCGCCAAGCGCACGCTTTCGGAATTGCACGAATTTTTAGCGTCCAAACACTTCAGGTCTGAATTTGGTCACATACTAGCCGAAAATCGCATCGAGTGGTCACTTAATGTTCCAACTGCTTGCCATTTTGGCGGTAATTGGGAGGCCAACATTAAGAGCCTCAAAACTCATCTATATCGCGTGATAGGCGACCAAATTCTTTCCTTGGAAGAGTTCAATACTGTGCTTGCTCAGATCGAGGCAGTAATGAACTCCCGTCCATTGTGCCGCACGCTATCTAATGATCCATCGGAACCTCTCGCGTTGACACCGGCTCATTTTCTCACTCTCACCCCCTTAAAATATCTTCCGGCTAGGGAGATAGAAGATGGTCCGTTACATTTGCTCTCGCGTCAAGAACTTATTGATAAACTTGTTCAGTCATTCTGGAAACGATGGAAGGCTGATTATTTACATACGCTACAGACTCGAAACAAATGGAACACGCCAACCAATCCGATCGCTAAGGGAGATGTGGTAATAATTACCGTCGATAATGCACCGCCTCTTCACTGGCCGTTAGGGCTAGTCGAGGAAGTTTTTCCTGGATCGAATGGTGTCACGCGTGTTGTCCGCGTTCGTACTGCTACAGGTACCTATCTACGTCCTGTAGTGCGTCTTTGTCCCTTACCTAAACAGTAATTAGTTTAACTTCAACTCATCTGCTTAGGTTAGGATTCTTATTTAGTTAGGTTAGCTTATTATACTTAAGTCAATAAATAATTTCGTTTAAACTCTCCGCGTCGTAGTTTCTTTGAAGGTAGCCCTTCAAGCCCGGGGACATGGTCGCGCCGAAGCGCGAATAGTTTTCGTTTAACCGCTCGAATCCGACCATCCTGTCAAAATTTCCTACCTAATACCGACCCCCCCTGGCCTGAAGAAGTGTCAGTGCATCGATGACCGTCAATTAACGTAAACGCGCCGCTAAAGCTGGTGCATCGCCGCGCCGCTCCTAGTGATTCAGTGTTGATCTGGACTTGCCAACAAACTTGCCTTCTTGGTTTTCGTCAGTCGAAGAAAGTGAGAAAGGAAGAGTGAAGCATCGAAAAGTATCCATGAACGTACGCGCGGCTCGCTGAAGTATCGCGGTGCCGCTCCAAAGGATTCAGGTCAGTGCCTTTACCCTTTTCCTATAGACACCCCATAACTCCGCGGCCCAAACCCAACCCCAGTCGGATTTGAGCAAACCCCGCGAAAATTATACAGTCCACATCGAAACCAAACAATCTAGTTTCTAGCCGTCCCCGCGCCGCCAACCACCAAAGCGTTGTTGACTTTTCAGAAATTGTTGGTCACTTGATCTGTGACCAACAAATTCCTGAGTACCTATCAAAAAAAGAAAGCCACTGACATATTATATTTTTTATCCATTGAAGGTTTACTATGAAATAGTAAATGACACTTCTCTTTAAACCTTCAATGTATAAAAAATCTTCGTTGATAGGCACTGAGTAACAGAATTAGCCCCCAGATCGTTTCGGATTGCCTGTGGTTTCATTCTGATCGGACTATGAGAGTTAGGGAATAGAGTCTACACCTGTGTTTGTGCTTACACTTTTGCAATATCATGGCTAATCTCCAAAATTGGGTCGTGAGAAAATGATTATTTATGTCAGCCAACCTACAGTGCAATACTACAATATTCAATTCTTGATTTATGGCGTCCAGCGATGTTCTAGTTGATATTGTATGGCCTGTGTCATCATACATGATATATGCTTCCGTAGGCCGCTGCGAACTTGACCGATCGTGCTTTTGTCTCATATCACACTACACTGACTGACTGACTGACTGACTGAGCTATCAACGCACATCTCAAACCACTGGACAGATCGGACTGCTGTTATGAAGTAGGCATCCGCTACGAAAGGATTTTTGAAAATATACCCCTAAAGGGATAAAATAGGGGTTTAAAAAATCAAACTTAACGTGAATGAAGCCGCGAGCAGAGGCTAGATAAATTTTATTATTACTAGCTGATGCCTGCGACTTCGTCCGCGTGAAATTAGGTACCTATCTAAAGTCCTGCGGGAACCGTTATATCTCTCTCCAGATACCCAACTACATATTATATCCATGCAAAAAAGCATCTCGATTCGTTGCGTAGCGTGATTGACGGACAAACCTTGTTGGTTTGTCCTTCAATCACGCAGCAACGGAAATATTACACTATTATTGATATTACTAAGGATAGTGGTAAGGTTTCTGTGGTTGGTTGGTTTTCGGTGGGAGGCTTTGGCCGTGGCTAGTTACCACCGCCAAAGACAGAAACCGATTAGGGGTATGGGTTGAAAGTACACTGCCATACCCCTTCCAAGTTATCCCGATACCATCTTAGACTCCATAAAAAAATAGTACGTTTATGAGTTACTCAAACTATAGTCAATGTAAGTAAAATGTAACTGGCTAAGTAATTATATCCATTCAAATTTTAAATGTTGCGTAGGTAGGTATACCTACCTAATAGAAAAATCTTAGTTGATGCAACAAAATATCGTTTCAAAGAGTTACTGGTTCCGAGTATTTATGCCAGTGCACAGTGGCTCGTTTAACGATGCAATTCCATTTTAATTGGTCGATCTTCTTCGAATTGTAGTGACATATTTTTTAAAAAGATTTTACATAAATTTAAACATTGTGTAAAAACACATTTAATAGTTTATTACACAGAGTTACACAGTAATGAATTCCTTAATGACAAAGTTGCTTGGAACCATTCTGCTTCGGTTCAGCTGTCCACAAGATAGATATTACCTAAGCTAAGTACATACATATTGTAACAATTTTTTTTGTTTTGAAAAGAGCAACTGCTGAGTTTCTTGCCGGCTCTTCTCAGCAGAATCTGCATTCCGAACCGGTGGTAGATTCTCGACTTCCCATAAGAGCCACAAGTTGGCCTGCATGAAATAAATAATTTTGAGTTTGATCACGGAAAAAAAGGAGTGACATATAGGTCACTCTTCATCCCGAAAAACAAAGGATTCCCGAAGGATTTTAATAACCAAACACAACGCGATCAAAGTCGCTTACAAAACCTTATTTAAAATTAGTATTGTGCTTTCGCAAATGGCATTTCAAAAGTTAGTTTTTTTCACAACAAACTGCATTCAGAGATGTCGGACCAATTAAAATGAAAAATTGCATTGTCAACCGACCCGAGGCTAAAATGTTTGGCACCGGCGGCCATTCTGCATCGAGATAATCCATTCTGAATGAGCCGTTTTCACAGCCGAGCTATCGCGGCGAAAATAAGATTTCAGCGCTTTCACGAGGAAACCGCGCGCCGCGGCACTTTGTGCTTCAAGGCTTTTTCGTTATTATTTTGGGTGGATTTCCCAACAGCAAAATTTACGCGGCATTGTTGAAATCGGTAGTGCAGAACGTTACTATACAGTTCTAATATTATTTTCTAGATACGTAGAAGAGGTAGTTACCTATGTGTGAGGCAATAACTGTTTATGATTAGGATTGTAGTTTAGGAAAAAATAATTATCAAATCCTGAATTTTCATTTCGGTGGCTGTCCTCGCAAAATGTTTCACTGTAAAAATAAATTAGAGAATGCCCGCAACTTCGTCTGCGTGGATCTAGGTTTTTTATTTCCCGCGGAAACTTTTTTAAAAAGTCAAAAAAACACGTTGCTAGTAAGGAAGCATCCTTTAATTTTTAATTTATTTTTATATTTAGGCATCATAAATACCCTTTGGGTATGAACTGTCTACTTATTGCGGATCATAAGGTACGCTGACACACAGACGGACGGACACTAGAGGCCTTCCCGTTGGCACGGAACCCTAATAAAAGAACATAGAGATGAAATGGATAGTGGTTTGGCCGGATACCGGATACCGAATATTCGGCCAACCTTAAAGCCGAATAGCCGAATATCAGGCCGCCGAATATCCGGCCGAACATAATCGAGTCGAACATACCCGATCGCTTCACTCACATTCGTGTAACGAATCGTCTTGTTACTCGTGTAGCGATCGGATGGACTCGGGTGATTTCGGGCCCTCTCGTTTATGCGTGAAATTAGCGCTTTTCTGTTTAGTGTTAAATTCATCATAATTTGCCCTTAGTGCAGTTTGAGTGTTAATTTTTTTGTTCTTTTATTAAAAATTCACGATTCTCTATGTTACAAAAAGATTAAAGTGCCTTCAATCTTTATGTCGTACGTATTTATTTGAAATCCGGTATCTGGCCGAATACTCGTTTAATATCCGGTATTCGGATTTAAAATTTGAGCCGGGTAGGCCGGATACCGGATAGTTACCGGATATCCGTTTCATCTCCAAAAAAAAGTTATTGAGTTTTTTGGAATATCAGAAAGTTACGCAAGCACTCTCCAGGCTGCAGCGCGGACGCGGCACGCACGGCTGCTCGCCGTAACGAGAGTTTCCACCAAATTCACGCCAAGGCCAACTGTTGTCGCATTTTATTTCACGTCCAAATTTTTCTAACTTTTTAAAATTTCAGCACTCGTTCACGCCTTCCTCCCTTTGTTAACATAATAATAGTATTTGCTTCAAATTGAAAATTCTGATCACAGACGCAACCTTTAGTAGGTATCTTTGGAAAAATTGTAATGATATTTCAAATTGACATCAGAATAAACGACTTCGAAGTTTAAAGTTAAGTATACCTAAGCAGAATCACATTCTATCACCTAGTCGTTTTTATATGTATGTAAGTACTTAGTAGGTAATAGCGTAATTTTATTACCTGGGAAACTGTTTTTGAAGCTCTAACTGACTACATTATGGAAGCTATGTACCTAACGCTATGTGCTTTTCAACTCTGATTTCTGGGATAAAAAGTTGTCTATGTTTGTCTCTGGAATGCAAGATATTTCTATGTTAAATTAAGAAGAAACCTTACATTATACCCTGGAAAAATGTAGCTAAAGTTACCTAGTACCTATACGTTGTAACTGATAGACGTCCACAGCTGGACATAAGTCTCTTGCATGGACCTCCACTCGGTCTCGCGCCACCTGAGTCCAGCGGCTCCCTGCGACTCGTTTGATGTCGTCGGTCCACCTAGTGGGGGGGGGTCTCTCAACACTGCACTTCCTACGTAAAGAGACTGGCATGATTTAGATTTCATTGATGAAATCGGTCACTAGGCGTCTAAATACCTATTTGTACAAACGTCGTAGATGTGTATAGAATAGGATCTAGTCTAGGGCACAAAAGGTGCCTACAATAGGTATTATGACGTAAAGTCATTGTTACAAAACAAAACAGATCACAAGATTTAACAAAACAAAATAACAAAACAACATTGCAAATTCCATTTAACAGTACCTACGCTTCATTGAAGAACCTTTTATTTAACGGGTGCTTGTCTCAAGTCGGAAAATGAGCTAACATCCCCCGTGCTTTGATTTAATGACAAAAACATCGCCATTGTATTTTGTACCTTGTCGAATTGACATAGAATATCTTTTACATACAACATTAGTTTACGCGTTTGCATAGTTATGTACAATTAAATAGAGACGAGTTCACTTAATGGTGCTGTTATATTTTTTATGGCTACAGAGAAGTTGGAAAAGCTTTTTTATTGTAGTGTGATAGTTTGATTTGAAATGTATCTAACTCTATGATGTATGTTTTTATTTTTTTTTCCTTTGTCTTTTCTATATTTTACGACCCCCTTCCTATTTTAAATTATTTCCTAGATTAAAATCTAAAATTGTCAGTGAAATATTTACCTACGATTACGTAGTACCTCAATGCGACATAGGAATCACGAAAATATAACCGATAGCATCGAAGTATAACGCTTAGACTCGCTTAGAATATTATATTAATAATATCGCTATTAGTCGATGTGGTCATGTCATTTTTAATAAGCCTTAAAAGGCCGACTACGCAGTATCGTCGCGTTAGTCTTAGTACGATGAGCTCGCAGAATTTAAAAAAATGACATACTGTGCTGTAAAAAGATGTCATAAATCATCACAATAACCATCAAAAACATAATTATCAGTACGTACAGAAAACAATTATATGGCACTCACACATTCATTTGTTGATTCATGGTTGTTTTGAGCTAACGTTTGGAGCGGAACTTTTGTTAGAAAATACTGTTCTAAGCGTTATAATTCGATGCCTGATGAATTTATTTTTAAATCTGTTCAAAAAAGGTTCAAAATTTAATAATAAATTTCAAAGAGTAAGTAGTTAGAAACCTTTGGCGTAGTACGAACTTCGAATTTCGAAAGCCCTTTTTTGAATTAATATAACGCCTGATTAATTTAAAAAAGCAAAATCTTTTTTCCTTTAGTTTGCTTAAACATAATATTATCATTGAAAAAATGTGAAACTTTAGGTGGAATAATAAAAATCTTTAAGTACTTACTTATAATTCAGCCAATACGTACCACAATACCAGCCAGGCTGTACCGAGACTCGACCGCTCGTTGGTCAAGAGCTCGGCTGGCAATGGCTATTTGGTACGAAATCGATCCATCGTACCAACAAGAAAATCACGTCACATCACTATCACACTAATATTATAAAGACAAAAGTTTATGTATGTGTGTGTGTGTATGTTTATTACTATTTGAATATATCTGAACATCACTTACTACTTTAAGTACTAAGTCATATTCAAGCATTTGAATATCATTTATTTTGACTTTACGTACGTCGTACAATCCTTACTAATATTGTAAATGCGAAAATGTGTTTGTTTGTTGGTTTGTTCTTCAATAACGCTGCACCAGAGCTACGAATTATAGTGATTTTTTGCATGGGTAAAGTTGGCTTGAATATATAATAATATTAGAACCAGAGTTACATATACATAGCAGCTGAAGTTTTTCAATATCTCTTGAAAAAACAATCACCTGAGCCCACTTATAGCTTTCACAATCTTGCCTTACCTTCATAAATTTTTTAAGGGCCTTCGTCACAAGCGTCTATTGAAACCTTTCATATTATAGCTTCCATAGATTCCAAAAATAGATGCTCAAAACTGTTATTGACGTGAAGGTCGATACATCGAGGTATCTGCCTATCTACTAACCAGCTTTTAAACATTATGGATTTACAATCGCGTGGCGGGTTACTTCCGAGTCTATGTTAGTTTTTGTACCATAGAGAGGTTATCAAGGTAAAGGTGCTGTACTTATTTGGTATCGATTAGTCAGCGGATACTGTGGCCTAGGTACTAGCTAAGCAATTGAATATATAAGCAACTAGCTGATGCCCGCGACTTCGTCCGCGTGGATTTAGTTTTTAAAATCCCGCGGGAACTCTCTGATTTTCCTGGTTAAAAGTAACCTCCTCTTCCTGATCACTCTCCAGTGATCAACTGGAGAGTTGTTCACTCTCCACACCACTGTCACTCTCCAGATCCTCAACTATAGCCATGCAAAAATCACGTCGATCCGTAACTCTGTTGCAGCGTTATTGAAGGACAAACAAATACACTTTCGCATTTATAATATTAGTAAGGAAATGAGGATTAATATGTTTTTATATCTTCGAATGAAGCGTACTCATATAATATCAATATCGATTGAACTTCACTTTGCAAGTTCGTTTGATCATATATAAGTATTTAATATAACTCAATATATCATATGTACCTACCTGGCACCTGCTTAGTGCGATTTACTTCGCCAGGGCTCTAAAACCACTATTTCACCGTGTATTATAATCTATATACCTACCTACTCTGATAATTATTATGAGAGCATGGTTTTACGTAGTGGAAAATTTTAAGCAATACTTTGAAGGTGATAATATTAAGTTTCACTTAGTTCTACTAATGAACACGCTTACTGCGTTTCAAAGACAGGGCGGCGGTACCTGAAGCCCTTCAAAAGATTATATTCATAAGGTCACGGCGAAAACTTCCCTTGTTTTTTTTTTGTTTTGTGTCGACGGCAAACGTTTATCGCGTTATTTATGGAACTGGGGTACAATTAATTCATAAGTACTCGTAATAAATATTATGAATGTAAAAGTGTGTTGGTTTGTCCTTCAACCACGCAACAACTGAGCACAAATGATGCTTTAATTCCGAGAAAACAAAGAAATATCGAGGTATTTCTTACGGGTAATCCGGGGATTACCCGTTTATATACGCGGAGGATTTTCCTGAAAACATACAAACTAGTTTTATCTCACACGAAGTAACAGACCGCGGGTAAGGAGCAAACCCATGTTTCATAGTTTTTTTTTGTTTATTCGATTACAAGATAGTCCTTGACTGCGATCTCACCTGATGGTAAGTGACGACACAGTCTAAGATGGTAGCGGACTAACTTGGAAGCGGTATGGCAGTGTGTAATCGGTTTCTACACGCCATCGTACCGGAACGCTAAATCGCTTGGCGGCACGTCTTTGACGGTAGATTAACTAGCCACGGCCAAAGCCTCCCACCAGACCGGACCAGTGACAATTCAGAAATTATAAAGTACCAAATTGCCCCTGCCGGGATTCGAACTCAAGACCTCCCAGTTATAAAACCACAGCGCTCACCACTGCGCCAGGGAGGTCGTCGAAATAGGGAATCAGGGAACGTCGTGTTTCGTGGTGCTTTTGCGACGATTTTATCTTGATGTTTCGCGTCAATATTTTCGCAAATGTAATTTGAATGTAATCGTAGCTTTTCCAAACGAGAGCGGCGTAATTATTTCTCGACTCTCTGTGTGTGAAAATTAACTTTGCTTGTTACACGGAAACGTTTTCAACTCGTGTTTCAAAAGGACAAAATACTGTTGCGAGGATAATTCGCTTTTGCACAGTGTACCTTTTTATCCGACTGTGGCACGCAAAGGACGATAATGTGTTTATTGGTCTATGTATGTACCTATGTATGTATATGGCGCTCTGGAGACCAAATTCTTACGACAATTGATTCGTGTTAATCTTGGGGGCGTCACTAAAGACATTATAGAGTAATCAAAATTCAATATGGCGACTATCAGACGCCATATTGTGAAAAAGTAAAAAATGAATGTCGGCGAACTTTATTGAGTGGGGTATCATTGAATAGGTATTTGGAAATCATTGTAAGGTTTCTCTTATCATTTATCAGTTTGAATGGCCGTTTACGATAATTTTAAGTTGTTTTAAGATTGCGGAATTTACCGTGTATTAATTATAATCCTATAACTAAAAAGTGTAACATAAAATATTACATTTAAAAACTCTCGTTTTTTCCACTTCAGTGTTTATATTTTGCGCAGTCGGGTTTTTGATTTTTTTTAATTTAATATTTTATATCCTCAAAAAAGTGGCATCTGCAATAGATCATTCCAAATGCACGAGTAGAATACAAAAGAAAATTGAATTTTGACTTCAGTACATAAAAATCGTTTTCTTCTAACTTATGTACCTATTCCCAAGTTAAAAATTTTGTGGTTGAATGTTTTGTATAATTTTGCACAAAATATAAATTATATTTTGTAAATGCAGCTATGTCAATTTTTTGACGATTAAAACTTAGGTGTATTGTAACGATATATTCGAAACGTATCAAATAAATAGGAATGTTGCACGCCAGACATTGGTAAACTCTAAGACCTTTTGCTGTAGTCAGGTATTCTTTAGTACAGTTTATGCAACGAATAAATGAAATGAAACGTAGTGTCGGGTTAAGATAATAAACAGAATTTACCTAAACCTAACTTAGTACCGCTTAATACCTTTCTTATCAAACACGATCTGGCAATTTGTTTTCGCTGCGGTGCCGTACCGCTCCGTGACCTTCGCTGCCCTGGCAAGGTCATCCCACGACAAGTCAGGGTGAATTAACTTGCTGCAGTGAAGATTATGACGGTGACAATGACTGATCGTCGCAGCAAAACACCGTGGAAAAATGAGGGGCAATAAAATCAATCTTGTTTGGCGACTTTCTGTAGCTTATAAAGCTTCCTAGTCACATTTTAAATAGTAGTAAAAAAAAGTTCAATGTTTACAGGGTTAATGTGTCTTTATTCCTTCACAACTTCTAAATGTCTGAATAGATTTCGATCATCTCGCGGGCATCATTAGAATCATGATTTGTATAGCAATTAGATTAGTTTAGCTACAAGTTTTATTGTAACATTTTTGGTTGTTTTGTTTTTCAGAGAAGGGCATGTACCTGGGCTCCCCGTGCGAGTTCACGTGCAACCCGAGCCTGCTGCACGTGTACTGCGAGCCGCGCACCAGCTCCTGCCAGTGCGACCCCAAGCACCCCGTTTCGCTTGGCGTTACGACGGGATGCGCTAAACGTAAGGACCAGCACATTTCATTCAGAGAAGGACATATTACGCCCTTGTGAGTTTAACAGAACCTATCACAAGTGTACCTACTGTGAGCTGCGCACCAGAACAAGTGAATACTGTTACCAGATAACTCCTGACAATGTGACTCTCTAAGTACCCCATTTCGCTTGGATTACGGGAAACGTTAAACCTAAGGACTATCACATTTCATTCAGGGAAGAGACCTACCTGGATTCCCCTTGCGAGTTCACAAGCTGGCTGCAAGTAAACTACAATTCGTGCAGCAGCTCAGTTCATTAAGTGACGTTGCACTGAACGCCGCTGAGTTTGGATACCCCCACGAGGCGGACAGATTTCAAGCGATTGGCTGGGCATCAGCAGAACAAGATCGTGTTTTGGGACGATCTTGCAAAGATCAGTAGTTCACTGCTGCTTGAAAGGTCGAAACCGATTAAAACGCTGATAAATATTTTTATTCCAGTTTCTTGCACTGCTGTTTTTTTATATAGAATGTTTCCTTTCCAGCCAAGAAACTGGGAGAGCAATGCTTCTACCAGGAGACGTGTCACGCGTTCGACCCGCACGCGTCGTGCGTGCAGGTCAACCACAACGCGTACTGCCAGTGCAACGCCGGCTACCACACCACCAGCCACTCCAGGCCCACGCAGAGAATATTCTGCACTGAAGGTCTCTTCTACTTCCTATATATTTATTACCTGATACAAATTATTATGGACTTCTATCACCACTTCACCGTTTTCAAAATAGTTTAATTCCAATGTAGTTTTGAATATGGTATCCGAAGTAACCTAGGATCCGAAGACCATGAATCTCCTGCAATTCTGTTTAGAGGAAATCTCTTTTAAAGATTTACCTGGCAAAATCTGACTGTCCAAAATTTCGTCCACCAAAATTTTCTGTAAGTATAATATCAGTCAGTTGATAAAAGATCATCATCAGCAACCCATCAACGCCTGACTACTGAGCACAGGTCTCCTCTCAGAGAAGGGTTATAGGTCACCACGCTGGCCTTGTTTTCCTTCACCGTTGAAGCTTGTTATGAACATATATATCTTAAGATTAATTTATTGATAAGATTTACATTTTTCCAAATTCAAAGAAAGCTCGGATGCTTTAGTGATCGTTAAGATCGGATAACCATCTTTGTTTCTCCGTTTACAGACTTGGTGTTGCTGACAGCAGACATGCCGACGCTGTTAGGAGTGGCGTCGGGCATCTTCGTGCTAGCCGGGCTGCTGTGCTTCGTGCTGCATCTGTACACGAAGGCGCGCTACCACCCGGCACACTTGGCCGACGCGAGGCTCACGCCGCCCTGCTTGTACTCTCTGAACGACACGGGTGAGTATCAGCGGACATGCGTCTGCCGACGCTGTTACCTGTGCTTACCCTGGATATCTTCATTTTTGTGGTGTGGCTATGCTAGTCAGGTCTCTGATACGTCAACTGTCGCTGATCTATTGTGCTCAAGGATTTTATATGCTCGTGCTCGTGTTACTCGTTCAATTCATTTGTTCGTTCGTTCGAAATACGAAAAGTATTTGTAAATACGTAAAGTATTAGTAAGTTTACAAGCCAACAATTACAGTTCTTAAGTTTAGCTGACTCCAAGGAGGGTTTCTAAATAGTGCTATTCCTACCAAATATAGAATGTACCAAATATAGAGGTAGTGGAGTGTAACATGTTTCACTATCCAACCAAAAATATAATAGAACAACTGCCGTAGTCCAACTGGTTGGACAAAGCAGTTGGACCACGACTCCTGAATCGTCATATCTTAGCATAGACTGATTCGGATGGTTGTCGGCAGGAGGAACGCTGAGCGCGACGCGCGCGTCGTCCCGCGCCTCGTCGCGCAGCGGCATGACGAGCGGCACGCTGGAGCCGGACGGCGTGTCCCGGCGCGAGTCGCGGCGCGCGGCGTCGCGCGCAGGTGCGGCGCGCACGGCGGCTATCTTGCTAATCTCGCGCCACCTGAAGGCCGTAAGGGACGGCGGCGCGCACCCGCCCAAGTGCGCCGCCAAAGGTGATCCGGATGATGTATGCGCGCCCTATATGCACGGTTCGGTGTTCGGGCGGCGGTGGGCGGCGCTACCTCCTCCAACGCCTCGTATTTCGCTATATCCGCGTTAACATTAGCAATTGTTTAACTGCACTTAATTGTTCCAATCGATCCGTCAATAACACTAACCAAGCTGAACTCGACTAATATTCTCCTCTCTCTTCCAAATAAGGGGAAAGCCTGTGTTAGAAGTGGGTGTGACAATAGTGTACCGGGTGGTCAACCTTTTAGTTTTCAGTCAGCGCCGTTAACTTTTAGGCTACAATTGGTATTTCTGTGGCTTTGCAATTGCCCCTTTCATGTCACTAAAATTGTATCAATTTGCTCCTATTTAAGCAGCTATAATTGCTAATATGCTAGATTAAGCAACAGGTTTGTCCTTAGTGTGAAATCTCCCATCCTTATCAATGAGACAGAGTCATGAATTGGTTAATTTACTTTAAAATACCATTAAAATTAAGGTAAAAATTAACTAGACTTTTGTAAAAATTAATATACAGGAAATCCGGACATTACTACCCAAAGATGGAACAATACCGTCGACAGATTCTCAAGATCCAAAACTGCGAATACCTTGGATATCTGTTTGTGGAATTGCACTAATGTCGCGGTTTGTTTTGATTAGTGGGCGTTTGGGGAGCGTCAGCGTGGGGTCGCATGATGTTCCACGTCGCTCGTGTGCGTTAGATGTCGCGTGTTGGTGTTAGCGGCCACCGGGCGACGACGCGACTGTACCATCACCTATCAATTCCCAGTCCACCAAATAAATTTTATAACCACAATTTTCAAAACATATCACAACCAACAGTGGTCAGAAGTAATTCAGTGCCCCAAAAACAGTCTACGCGCGATATGAACGCATAACATGCGCGAAGTATCATTGTGAACAAAGTGTCATAATGAAACATTAACGAAACTATAAAACTATAAACTTAACAAAATGATGTGTGTGTTGAATGGATTAACTTCTCAGCTTTGTATTGCAGCATGCTAAGACCACAACTCATGTAGTAGATTTAGATAACCATGCTGATGAAGAAGAAAGATAGAATTATCTCCGTGAAGACGTAAGTGTTCAAAAACAAATATTTATAGCATCAAAACAAATTGGCGTTTATTGGTCCATTTAATATGTGTAATGTGTGAACAAAACTAGAGGCTAAAAATAACAGTACACATTTCAGAGACTTTAAATAAGTATCCAGATATATTATAATAAAATCAATAGACATAATATAATTAATAGGGGAGCTAATCAGAACTTGACTGCTTGCAAAATTACAATCCCTTATTTGCAACGATATACTCGTATAAAATTATAACAAGACTTACTTATCTGATTCTGTCCTTTATTTACCCAAATTTTGGTATAATCTTCACCATTCTACTTACTTTTTCAAATGTATCTGAAAATGGAGAAAGCTATTTTTTTTACAATTCTAAACCGTAAGCATAATATTACATTACAATTGTACAAACAGTCAACTTTGAAATAGGTAGCCAGGGAAGAGTTTAAATAAATAAGTAAGCTGCTTGATTTCGAACTGCTTTGAGAGTGTGCGATAGAATTGATTAGTGGTGTGCAGTTCGCAGGACACATAACGCTCTTCGTGTGGCGCGAGCAAGATGGCCAGTCCTCTCTCTCTTCTGTGTGTCTATTAGCTTTTGTATTGTCGAGAAACTGAAGGCGGCTTACGCCTTTGCGTAACCAACGGTCCAACGAGCTCCAACACTGTTTGTGCTTGTTAGTCCGATATGGACGGATTAGCGAACACCAACGAATGAAACACCTAATACCAATTAGGTAATGTATGATATCCAACGCTAAATATTTTCATTGGCGCTAGTTGGACCGTCGTGTATGCATCATTATTTTGTCAAACTTTATACTCAAACTCAAGCAGAAGTCCAACAGATGAGGTTCAAACCTATGACTGTTTGGGTTTCAGTCCATTGCTTATTCTATTTAGCTATTGAGGCTTCTGGCTTGTTAGATACACTTATGTTTTCACATAATACACTACTTACACGTATTTTATTGTAATTTTTTTATTACCAACACATTAAGTTGGAATTTCATCCCGACAAAATTGGGACCATTACCTTAAGAAATACAACTAAGACTCCTTCTTCATTTTAATAATCACTGCAAGGCATAAATGAAACAAAAAATAACATTCTTTGAAAATATTTCAGTATCTCAAAGTTTTTAAAAGCCATTGCTTGCTTTTTTTTAAATAATATAATATCTAGGTTAAGATTTACTTGCTATAGCAATGCTAGGGCGAGCCGAAGCTTCAGTTTCGAGCAAAGCACGTCGCTTCCAGCTTTCCGTTCGTTATCTTCACGTGTGTGTTGCATGAAAAATGCTTTTTGGGCACGTGGTAATGTACATTTTTTGAAAAAACTCTACTAATTTGCCAGTTATCAATATGTACCTTATAGTTTTTATACAGTTTAGATTTGTCAACTTAACTATATATGAGAATGGTAATTATTTATCTTAACATTTATCTACCTACATCAATTTTTACATATTTTATATCAGTTTTAGTAACATTTTTGAAAAGTAGTCCTACTTTATAGAGTGATTTCAAATTACAAATGTTTTCAAAATAATATTTCACCACGGCATGCCCGCCTTCCATGTTTGTCGCTATTTTTTAAGGTTTTTTATTCTAACATAAGATAAAGATACCCCTTGACTTCGATAACATCAGAGCTCACAGTCTAAGAGATTAGTGGGTTAACTAGGATAGCAGTGTAAATTAAATTCATATCCCCTAATAGGTTTCTTCACGCCATCGTACCGGAACGCTAAATTGCTTCGCGGCACGTCTTTAGTATCGATAAATTAAAACAATGTCAGTAATCTGTAAAGAAAGATTACTTCTAACTATTGCGCTTAGTGTCGAAAGTTTTATAATTCAAACTAATTTTCCATTGATTTTTGCAATACACCAGGAAACTTTGGAAACAATCTCTGACCTATGGAATTCTATAGCCAAGACTAAAATATTGATTATATACTCAGTGGCTGAGACCAACTTGCCTCAATCAAAATTATCATGCTTACATAAATGTAATTTGAACGTCTTTAATCTATTTTTTGTTTTTTTAATAAGAATATAAAAGAATGTGTCATTGTTTAATAATTTTTATAATGTGAAAGACTCTAAGGCTTCCTTTTCACCTGACATGTGGGACTATGTAAAACAAGGAACTTGCTAAAGTGCACTGAAAGAATAGCTTTATTTCTTTTTCACAAGGATTTAAGCTATGAAATTGATGCCATTCTATTTAGTGGTTCACAATTCACGCATATCTTTGCATCGTCGCACAGACCTCGTGGAATGGCATTCTTATGCTAAATTAATTTAATGAAGCACTTGATTATCAACAAGTTCCACCTACACTGCAAGAACGGTAACATCGTTTTGTATCTAACATTTTTAGCAATCCTAGCAAAATACTACTAATAGCTTTGCAATCGCATCAACATCAGCACATAACTTCCATTTGGTTCGAATTTCCATGGTGCCTACTTAACTGTTATCTGAATGTTTGGTCTAGGTTCGAGACGTCCAAGTCTAAGCTCAGTTCAGAGCAGCTCATCCTCGATTAGGAGTTATAGTGCGAAAAAGTGGGAAAGAGAAAGGGAGCAGAAAGAGAGACGGCAGATGAGCATGCGTCTCGCTCAGTTGCATGACAAAATGGCAGCGGGCAGGGACCTTCCGAAACATGCTCCCACTCCGTCGCCTCGGTCACCCAATAACTCTACTGATGGGCTGCTGCCAGCTGTGTGTGAAATAAGAGAAGTAAGGAGTTTAGTTTATAGCACCATCCATCTTTTATATTCATTATTAAGATTTAACATAATTATTACAGCTACAGAAATATCAAACTTTTCAGTAATGGTAGACCAGTCTACCAAACCACCATAGACGTCACCATTCGAATAGTGACGACATATATGGTCGAATGGTGACGTCGCACTGGAAAACGTAGAATTTGATGATCCCCATTAAATGAACGGACGATAGCAACCGCTGGAATCAAGCGACACAAGCAAAAAACCATACTATATCCAGCACTTGACGTCTTCCGGTTGAAACAACGATGATGGGCCTATTGTAATAGTTCCATAAAAAACTTGTCACATACCGATGCCCCAACTATAAGTGTAACGTAGAAACTTGTCTTTATATATCTATCATCTGAGCAGTGACGTGCCGAAATTTTTAACCGCATCATCCAAGCACCTGGAAAGGAGCAATCCATGGATGGTTGGTACTATCTACTTTTCATAAACATACTGTATTTTATCATTAAACAATGAAGCTTAACTATGTCGCATATTTATATCCGCATCAATGTTGTCCACAGCTGGTCACCAACCCGGACCAACAGCTGCAAGGCGTGGACGGGCCGTGCTCGAGCTCGTCACTTTACTGACAGCAAAGGTCCACGACCATTAGGTCGATGGATTCCCTCTCATCAGACGGCTCTCCAGCCGTCGCATGGATGTAGTTCCCAAAAGTTGCGTGATAAAAGCATTCACTACATAGGACTTGGCAAACGTTTTAAGCGGGAAAAATCGTCAATAGCAAAAAAAACAAAGAGATATAAAGAGCAAAGGGAGCCATTCATTTTGGGACTTAATTAGTTTAACCTTAGTATTGATTCAGTTAGAGAAAAGTATGCACAGTCCAACGCACCTTGGTGTACAGAGAAACGACAGATATAATACAGCTGTAGTGTTCTAAAATGGGAATATGGGAATAGTGGGAATAATAATAATAATTGGTGGTGGTCTAATAAACTAAAAGAGTATTTGGAAGTGGCTAGACAATAATGCCGCTGAAATCTAAGTGTTGTTGTGAACCTTTCGAATGCCAGTGTCTGACTGTTTACTCTTTCTAAAACTGATTGTTATGTTTTACTCAGTAGTGGAAATGTATCAGCCATTAGGAAGAATTGGATCATCTCATTGAATTAACGTTATTCCTATCACGTTCTCATGCACATTCAGGAATCTGTCTAATTGCGGAAGAGCTGCGTCAATCATTACTTATGGTGCAACACTGCAATTAAAGAGAGTGTCGGCCAATCAGAGGTGAATCATTTTTAGACAATCTCGCGGTGGTAAATTGTGTATTTGAAGTTCAGGAACTACAAATTGTCTCAAACGCTATCTAGTAAACATCTAGCAAAATGAAACAAAAGAGGTTGCACAAAAAATTAAGCAAAATAAAAAGTCCTATGTGGTGGATGGAGACTATGGACGATTCATAAATGTAGAAGAATAGAAACGAGATCGAAGACTTAGAATATCACGAGTGAAGTATAAACCTGTAGATAAGGCGTTACCAGCGAACGAGAAAACAAATGGCACAATATGTAATATCACGTCATTAATTTTATGATAATCAAAAAACCCCCAAAGAAACGCCATATCGAAATAGATTTGATAGACATTTTTAATTTTTTCAAAATAAATATTTTTCGGTTACCCGATCATGTAAAGTTTAGATTCTAAGATTTCCGAATGTCCGTAATAGTAAAGTTAATAATAGTCAAAAAGAGTTATTAGTTTAATATAGATAATTCTGATGAAAGAGCCGTTGTAGAATAAGTTTGATTAAATTGTTAAGATAAAATACAGAGACCTACAAATATTACTATTGTGATACAGTTCGATACTGTGTAAATAGAATACATGAAGCCGGAATCGGAGGGAGAATAAAGATCAGCTGCTTATATTAAAATCTGATCTTAATGATCGCAAGATCACTAGCGCGACTAGCGGATAAATAAAAGTCTTAATCAATGTTGATAAAGGTAGGCTTGTAACTTTTAATTTTCATGTTGCAAGAAATATCAAAAGTTATAAGCGTGAATTGCTTTTTATTATTTTTTTATCCAAAGGATAATTACACTTCTAACAACTTTTGATGGTGAAACTTGAAACTACCGAGCTGATGATTTGTCCAGAATTGAAAGCACGTTGAAAAATTTAAACAAACGGTCCGTTCCTGTCTGCGCGTAAGTTAAAACCACAGGACTGGGTGAAAATAAGCAATGGTTCATTCTGGATGATCCACTTTGCGTTATTAACGTAGTTGCAAACTGGGAAAACCAACCGGTTTCCGTCATCGAAACCGGAACCGAAATCATTTCGGTTTCGTCGGTAACATGTATCCGGTTAAAGGGTTCAACCTTAAACCGTTCTAATTCAATTTCTGGCATCTAACTCGCAGTCGCCGGTTGCGAATTGCGATCGCTAAGATTCGAATACCTTGAGTTAATCTAACTAAGGCTGAAGGCCCATTAGCTACGATTGTCTAAGCGTTCGCAGCGACAGCTGAGCGTCTGCTTGAATGGGCAATTTCGGCTTCCATTGAGACGCTCCGAACGGAAGAATTTGACCATTAATTCATAGCTTGCGTATGATTATGATGAGTTCTTCTTTACATTCTTTTTCTTTTAGCTAGGTACCTCTGCTAAGAAACTAAGTAACTGTTGTTAAACGCTCAGGCAGTAGCAGCTAATGTGCGCGCAGACTTACAAATGAATAATATAAGAACGAAGTGCTTAAAGCTTCTAGAAAGAAGCTTTGCTGAATTTAGATTAGGTGGACGGTTATGTGTCGATTAGCTTAAATAAAGATGCAAATACAATAACTGTGATGTCGTGTGTTGCGGCGCAATCCAGCAGATCAGCTTAAGCAAGACTTCATCATAATACATGTGTATAAAATGTATTCAAGTCACAACACACCGCAATACACGATGCAATGTGTTTGCACCTTAATAAATAAGTGAGGATTATGAACGACTATCTTTGTTAAAAAACGTTAAATTTAGATATTATAACATTATAGAGTAAAATATATTTGTTTTGTGTATAGATTTCGGATAAAATCTAATGTATGGCTACAGCTTTTGCAAGAGAAAATTTAAATAAAGGCATACACGCTTGGAACTTCGAACGATTACGCAAAGTATATCTATTGTGCCTATAAAATTTGAAGATCCCTCGATTTCTCCAGGATCCCATCATCAGATCCTGACCTGATGACTATGGGACCACCCGGGAAGTAAGACCCTTTCAAACAAAAAAAGAATTTTCCAAATCAGTCCAGGCGTCCGCGAGTAATCGGGGAAAATTATATTAAAAAAAAAAGATTCAGACGAATTGAGAACCAGGAGGTTCTCTCCCTTTTTTGAAAGTCGATTAAAAATGTAAGATTTAGATTAGATTAAAGCAGATACATACTTCCTACTAGGTACTACCTAGTTTTCGGGATTTTACTTAATTTTATTAAAGGTTCGAAGTCGTAAACGTAGTATTAACAATCATTTAAGTTTGACAAAGTCGAGTAAAGAATGAGCTTGAATATTAATTAATTAATTAATGCAGCAATATAATTAAAGCTAATCTTCCTTTCCAAAAGACAAAGATAAAGAAGCTATACTTTATTATAATTTATCTAGCAATGAATAAAACCGATTTTAAAGTACCTATAGGTAGTTATTATGTAGAATAGAAAAACAAAAAGAAAGGCCTAATTTAAGTTATAACGCAATAAATCCTGTACATACCATAGAAACTAATTTGTATCTGATCTAGGTAATAGTATGTATTTAATTAAACTATGATCGTGAATGTTTTTTAAAACTGTAGGGCTGATCGTGGGCTGATCCTTTTCCCTGTATGTCAGTTGTCAAAGTATATCAGTGGTAATCGAGGGTAGACCGAAAATGACCCCTATTAGGTGAACGGCCTATATTAAAAGAGTCGCAAGAAGCTGCTGTACGCAAGCGGCACAAGATCATGTTCTGTGGCGACCCTTAGTAATCTATGTCCAACTGTGGACGTCTATCGGTTGACAAAGGTCAGTACGTATTAGAGGGTGGTCATACAAAAGACTTTAGCCGTCATGTATATTGCTAAACTTAAGTTAATAAGTTGACGAACGTGTAATGTTAGCGCTATGGTTTTTGCCTTTGTACAAAATTTTGTTATATAAAAGTAAATTGTATTATTTAGCTGTTATGTACAGTAAGACCAGTTGAATAATGGCGGTTGGAGAAAATTGTAATGTTAATTTAAGTACTCCATTCACGGTCATCATTGCTTTCTTTACCACCAAGGTGACCCACAATGCACGATGAAAAACGACAATGATTGTATAGGTCACAGGTATAGGTACCTAAACCCATAACGGATTCCAGTAATTATTACGGTTCGCTGAACTTTCGCGATCCCTTTTGAATCCAGCGAAATCATAGACATATTCCTCTACTCACACTCCACTATTTCCACGTGAACGTATGTCTGGGTGGTCATCTTTTATCTCTGGACTTGTCATCTGCTTTTTTCTGTGCTCTCTGGTAGATCCCTACCTGGAAGAATACAGATAGATCATAGAATACATCTCGTCAAACCAAAAAGACGTGTGGCACTCGGGGACTGCCGCGGTAAAGCTATTGCATAGCATTTTTTACCAACGCCATCTAGCGGTGAGAGGAATCCCGTGTCAGATTATTTTCGTTACGGAATTTTTGGATTCGGTCTCCACGCTCAAGGCCCGCGATAGAAGCTATGCAATAGCTTAAAATTATTTAATTTTTCCTACTCACAGTCAAAGACAGTCTATTATCCCGCTGCAGGCGCAAATTATACGCTACATCCCAGCACCGTGTCTAGTCTATAATAGAAGGTCTATGGTGGGAAGGTCAGGTAGGACCGTGAATGAGGCGCTTTAAATATATTTTAATTACAAAATGTTACCTACCCACATTATTGGATTGGCAGTACTGTAATTGTAAGCCAAAGTGTTATGTTATGTTAATATTAAAATGAAATAAATGTTATTTGTATATTTTGCGATTTCATTTTGCCTTTTCGTTTTGAACAAAAATGTTATCTCGTTTTGCCGTTAACTAGATAAACAATAAACTTTTGCTTATGCTCGATACACGGTGGTGTTAAATCTTGTGCAATATTACGGAATCCTTCGTGTGCAGGTCCGACTCACACTTGGCCGGTTTTTAAGTTTTCAACGTAACTACACGCATCACGTAGAATTTTACAGGAGGGTTTGAAATTAAAACTTTGAATGCAATTTGGTATACCTACCTACCTTTGTACCTACTTATATATATTTATTCCTAGTTTATAGCTAGTAGGACGGACGGATTTACTACTCCGGACGACATCATTTAACATATTTTAGGATATATTTTATCCCGAAAAACAGGACGGTTCTTTTCGGTACAGGGGGACGGAATCTTTAAATCGGTACCGATTTAGCCCATGCCCAAATATTTTAGCATCTGGTAAGTTTTATCCTTTAGTCGGGGTTCCCAACTTAGGGCTTTTAGCCCCAAATTTAGGGCGGAATTTTGCTTATTGGGATTTTTTCAGGGCCCAAAAAAATTTAGGGCTATTTTTAGGGGCATAAATAAATTTTCAAGCGTCACATAATTGACTGACCAAAACGAGTAAATAAAGCAAAACGTCTATGGTATTCCAGAATAATATGCTTAAAATCGTTTTAGCTAAAGCGTTTTGAAAATATTTCAATACATTAACGTTGAACACGCTTTTTCGATACATAATTCCCTTTTCATTTTAAAACGTGATGGTGGATCTTGCGTTACTTTTACTCCATCTCCAAAAAATGTTACAGTTATAATGTAAACATATTGTATGACTATAAGAATTCCGAATAATGTAATTAAAATTAAGTTAATATATTATTTTTATTTACCTCAATAAAACGGGAAACTTATTTAAACATTAGCCTTGAATGGTAACAAGATACAGGGGTTTTTTTGGGGCTTTTGAATATTGCATTTAGGGTTATTTAGGGGTATTTCATGTTGATGTTAGGGCTAATTTTTTTTAGGAGTTGGTAACCCTGCCTTTAGTTATCTAGTCTACTGTGATAAAAAGTATCGGAAGCAGGGAACAGAACTCGCCGACGAAATAATAATAATATGTTCTTGACCTATGGGTAAGTAGGTACATAATCATACAATGGATGTTGGTAGGAAGCGGGTCAACTAGTGGGTACCTAATATCTATTATAAATGTGGTTTAACCTAGCATCTATTTATATACAACGGAAACCGAGATTAGATCGCCTACATGCCGACTGTCGGACGGCTATTTTAGTTTTCGAGTAGGTAAATATGGTAAGACGTCATAATATAAGCGAGGCAGGCAGCGGTATCCATGCTGATAATAGAGCAGAGAAGCGAAAACTTAAAATCTTGAGTATATGATAGGTGCTCGAGCCATTTAGTAAAAAAGCAGTAGTAAGTAGAACACAGGATTAGAACCTGGGAAGGAACACTGGGCTCGGAACTGAAATTCATACTTTTTCGCAGGCCAGTTTTTAAACGCGCCGTTGACGCGCGTTTGTAGCGATACAAACGCGTGTGTATCGTTACAAAGGACAACAAACTGCGCGCCGTCGACGCAAGTTTCTAAAACGCGCGTTTAAAAAACGTTGTGTGCAAAGGCCCTATAGAGCTGAGCTGAGTGAGAGTGCGGTTTATAGATTTCAGCAAGAGTATCTATATACAATAGGTATCACTCAGTTATGGGTGGCACGGTGGGTGGTGAAACAATGCCACCAACAACTCAAAAATAGAAATATTTTGGCCTCATATAGTTAGATAGTGATAAGTGGGAGGTTTTGCCTGTAGGCAGCCACTTAGCATAGTACTTCCTAATTCCATGGAATTTTGAAAGAAAACCATTAAATAAGTTTCAATGAATTTAATTTATTAAGTTGAAAGAATTCTCATCTCAATAGGAATCAGTGGGGTCTCGACAGTTGAAAAGTTTGGAATGTTTGGTTTAGTCGACCTCCTCGATGGTGGGTCCAGCGCCGCCGCCGGGTGCTGCGCCGCCCGCGCCTGGCGCTCCTCCGGGGAAGCCGGGCATGCCGCCGGGCATCCCGCCGGGCGCGCCGCCCGCGCCCTGGTACATCTTGGTGATGATGGGGTTGCACACGCCCTCCAGCTCCTTCTGCTTGTGCTCGTATTCCTCCTTGTCGGCCAGCTGGTTGGAGTCCAGCCACTTGATGGTGTCGTTGCACTTGTCGAGGATGGTCTGCTTGTCGGCGTCGGACAGCTTGTCCTTGAGCTTGTCGTCCTCCATGGTGGACTTCATGTTGAAGCAGTACGATTCAAGCGCGTTCTTGGCTTGGATGCACTCCTTCTGCTTCTCGTCCTCGTTGCGGTACTTCTCCGCCTCATTGACCATGCGCTCGATCTCCTCCTTGGACAGGCGGCCCTTGTCGTTGGTGATGGTGATCTTGTTCTCCTTGTTGGTGGACTTCTCCACGGCGGACACGTTCAGGATGCCGTTGGCGTCGATGTCGAACGTGACCTCGATCTGCGGCACGCCGCGCGGCGCGGGCGGAATGCCGGTCAGCTCGAACTTGCCGAGCAGGTTGTTGTCCTTGGTCATGGCGCGCTCGCCCTCAAACACTTGGATGAGCACACCGGGCTGGTTGTCGGAATAAGTGGTGAAGGTCTGAGTCTGCTTGGTGGGGATGGTGGTGTTGCGCTTGATGAGCGTGGTCATGACGCCGCCCGCCGTCTCGATACCGAGCGACAGCGGAGTCACGTCCAGCAGCAGCAGATCCTGCACCTCCTCGGACTTGTCGCCGTGCAAGATGGCGGCCTGCACCGCGGCACCGTATGCGACGGCCTCGTCAGGGTTGATGGACTTGTTGAGCTCCTTGCCGTTGAAGAAGTCTTGCAGGAGCTTCTGCACCTTGGGAATGCGAGTCGACCCGCCGACAAGGACGATGTCGTGGATCTGGGCTTTGTCCATTTTGGCGTCGCGAAGGGACTTCTCGACTGGCTCCATAGTGGATCTGAAGAGATCAGCATTCAACTCTTCGAAGCGAGCCCTGGTGATTGAGGTGTAAAAGTCAATACCCTCAAAGAGGGAATCGATTTCAATGCTGGCCTGTGTGGAGGAGGACAGAGTTCTCTTTGCTCTCTCGCAGGCTGTGCGCAACCTACGAAGTGCCCTCTTGTTGGTGGTGAGGTCTTTCTTGTACTTCCTCTTGAACTCCTGCACAAAGTGGTTGACCATGCGGTTGTCGAAGTCCTCGCCTCCCAAGTGAGTGTCGCCGGCGGTAGACTTGACCTCGAAGATACCATCCTCGATGGTCAGGATGGACACATCGAAAGTTCCACCGCCGAGGTCGAAAATAAGGACATTTCGTTCTCCACCTCCCTTCTTGTCAAGACCGTACGCAATCGCAGCAGCAGTCGGCTCGTTGATTATTCGGAGAACATTCAGACCAGAGATGGTACCCGCATCTTTCGTGGCCTGACGCTGTGAGTCATTGAAGTACGCTGGAACCGTGATAACTGCATTCTGCACCGTTTTGCCGAGGTAAGCCTCGGCTGTTTCCTTCATCTTAGTAAGCACCATGGAGCTTACTTCTTCAGGGAAGAAGGTCTTGTCCTCGCCTTTGTACTGAACCTTGATCTTTGGTTTGCCTCCATCACTGACCACTTCAAAAGGCCAGTGTTTCATGTCAGCTTGAACAGTTGTGTCTTCAAACTTGCGACCAATGAGTCGTTTGGCATCTGTAACAAAGAGATACTAAGGTTAGTTGGATGTACTTAAACAACCTTCAATCTTAAATATTTAGTTAAAATATTTTCAGATTATTGATCTCATTCACTATGTTCAGAGACTCTAGTCTAGTATATTGGTTATCATCATGAAATTATTATCAAAATCAGAGAAAATAAAATTGGCAAAGTGCAGGGTCCTGTTGACACCTTTTGGGTATGGAACCCCAAAAAAACCCCAGCCTTGGGACTCACTGCAGTTATTTAAGAAGTGAAAGCATAGACTGACATGAGTCACAACTGCAATAGAATATTAGATGCAATGTATTTATTTCAGTCTTCAAAACCAGGCACTAATAGTAGGTGCAGCATTTTTGTTGTTGTAATAAATTAGGATAGTAATCATATACACTTCAATGCCACATGAGCATTGTAAAAAATCAAAGTAATGGCCAATGTGACTCATAAACCTTGCAACACCATTTCAAGACAAGGAAATTACTTTATCTTTATGCCTTATAAAGTCAATTATTTTACCCAGGTATAATAATAATGACTAATTTCAACATTATCTTGAAGTATCATAGATGAGAGATGAAAATTACCCTTGAAAAGAAAAAATTCTAAAGTTCTGTTGCAGTTGCCATAAATTATTATAACTACAGACAATATCTATTGTACAATTGCCTTAAAATAATAGCTATAGTGTGACCATCTCAATCACTTCTGATTGGTTGACGCTCTCTTGTGCAGCAAGAAGCTGCAGTCAATCAACAATCGATTACAACAATTGCATGTTTACTGCTTAGTCAGTCTGCAGTTGTGATGCAAATGTGGCAGTGCAAATTTGGGTTGTGTGTGTGTGTGTGTGCATTTGTGTATCTTATCAGAATTGACACCTTGCTGTTTCATTTCTCATTCCTAGAAGAACATGTTGATATCTTCACTTGTGCCTACAAAGAAATCTAGCAGGTAGGTAGGTAGCATTACGAAAGACTTGATTACTCACCAAAAATTGTGTTGTTGGGGTTCATCGCAACCTGGTTCTTGGCTGCATCACCAATGAGACGTTCGGTGTCTGTGAACGCAACATATGAGGGTGTGGTCCTGTTGCCCTGGTCGTTGGCGATGATCTCCACTTTCCCATGCTGGAAAACTCCGACGCAGGAGTAGGTGGTCCCCAGGTCGATACCTACAGCAGGTGCTTTTGCCATCTGCAACAATTAAACAAAAATGCAATTTAATTATTGGACTCAAATAAGAAAAATTTGTACTTTGTAAAAAAAAGGGTCATTATGATTTTACCAGCCGCCTATGTGACTATTTACGAATGTTCTACCAAAGGACCTAAACTACTGAGCCGATTTTGATGAACGAGGTGTCAATCGATTCGTTATGATAGTCTGGGTGACACATACCTACAGAATATCACAGATGTTGTATCCAATTAACCGTACCTAGTCGGGTTGCAAGTTTTCCTTCATATTACTCGTAACTTCATTTTAAAACAACAAAAGCTTAGTCTCCATTAGTATAATCAACCCAGTGGTCCAGTCAACCTAATGCATTGAAAACAATGGGAACTCATAAAAAATTTTGTAACCTTGAATTATAGGCGCGCCGCGTGGGTTGGTTTGATGAACTATTACCAGTTCAAAGTTCTATTTGCATAACCTATAGACATATCACCAAGAGATTAGAGCATTCAAGAAAGTAGGTATCGGAAATTCATGATTACGTAGGACGAGTCATCACGCGAGAACGCGGGAAACGCATGGCAGACAATATGTCTAGAACGCGTATCGATCGGAGGCGGAACGTTCCAGAACGATGGAGAACAATTTGTCACAAATGAATGAAAAATGTGCACTGTACCTAATATCGAGAAAATAGGAATGATCATTGATTGATCACAGATCAACCGTATTCAAAGCCGGTTTTGAACAAAAATGGGCGTAACCACGCGACAAAGCAATGCATCATCAAGTGTCAAGAAAGAAGCGTAGGAAAAGCAAATTAACCTTTGCTTATCGTACTAACACGGTCACGAAATTAATGGTTAAATCCAATAGTTACAAAGAAGAAATAATGACTCATCAATTATGGACAAGGAAATACCGAAACGAACCAATTGGATATTAGATGGTTTCTAACACACGCTAACCTTTTTCGAAGAAATATTACACAAAATCACGATTGATGTAAATCAAAGCAGCAATACAATGAAATTGATAAATTAAATACTCACTGTTTTATCTTCTTAGCTTATAAATTCAGTAGACTTAAATAGTAGTACACTCAGCAAAGGTGCGCGATTGTCGGCCTCTTTTCACGTAGTAAAATGGCGCTTCCCCCAGTTGAAGCAATTTATATGCAAGCGCGTAATCGCTAGACGTCACTCGAGTTTTCTGGAATATTCCGCGTTGTCAACCAATAAGATCAAATATATTTTACCGCGCTCAACGCTGATTGGTGCAAAAATCTTATTCCAGAAAACGTCACTCAGTAATGTCATGAAATTACTCAGAACTGTCAAAAGCTATGGCTGTGAACATTATCGATAAATATCTTATCGATAATTTCGAAAATAAAGAAAGTTTTACTCAAAACTCTAATAAATCTACTTTTGAGTTTTGACTGTGATGTACTTACGTAAATTAAAATAAGTGATGTAGAAAGATCTACTTTTAGCTTGAACTTGGTTTGACACGCTACCGCGTGTCTTGATTTTAGGAACAGATATATTGATAACCAGTCAAATGCGAGTCGGACTCACATACGACCTTATATACGAACGAAAAACGCCGAAAAAAACACGTTTCTAGTAGAGGAGTCCCCTTCAATTTTTAATTTATTTTTACTTTTATTATTTGTTGTTAAGCGGCAACAGAAATACCCATTCTCTGAAAATTTCAACTGTCTACCTATTACGGATTATGAGACACAGCCCACTGATAGACAGACGGATGAGCGAACGGATGGACAGCGGAGGCTTATCGATTATTATTGACAAGGTTCTGTTTTCATATACGAAAAAAGCAACCATAAAATTCAAAATGGTGATACGGATGGAAAAAATTGTGTACCTAAAAAAATCTACCTATTTTGTAAACCTTTGGTTTACAAAATAGGAAGATTTACAAACCTTTGGTTTACAAAATAGGTAGATTTTTCAAAATCAAGATAATGTTTCAGAAACTATTTTATACTCATTAACTCCATTGAATTATTTCAATTCAATTTGAAAGTCATGCAGGAATTTTCGTATACATATTTCTTGCGAGTTTTTCTTTTCCACATACAGTTTTAAGTACCATGAGTTTGAACAGTAAACGATTATATCAAAACAATGAGTTACAGCATTTTATAAAAGATATTAATTTAATGTTAATCTTGTGGATTACAAAAATTTACCTATTCAATAAATGGTTAAGTATCGATACTACGAAACTACATCACTTTTCCCCTTTTCTGTTCCACAGATAATTTCCAGTTAGGTACCAAATGATCATTAACCATAACTGTACAGATAAGATATGTTTCACGTTTGTTTATAACGTTATTATAAAATAAGGGTAACGAAATTGAGATTATTCAATAATAATGTTAACGTTAAATTTTAAATAACCTAGTTAATTTTAATAACAGTATAGATGATGGTAAGTTATATAGGACGAGGTTTTAAGATGGAGAAGAAGCATCACAAAATGATAATTTAGCACTGACAAAAATTTACCAGTAAAAATGAACAGAAGCATCTTCATTATAACGTTATTATATTGCTATTATTCACCTTAACGTTATAAATATAGCAGCTCGTCAGAGTATTATGTTCCTTGTATAGCAGTGTTTATTTGTTCTCATTATCGATGGTTCTCATAACGGTCCAAAGTAACGGTCATTATTTTTCATTTTATCAAAATATAACAAATTGATAATTGATAATAATAATCCATACATAACATGATATATGTAAGAATTTAGGATGTTGCTTAATATTATTTTTAGAGCAGTTAGAGATGATTTTAAAGCTTACTTATGGTCATGATTTAAACTATTTGCTTTAGTTAAAAAATAATTATAATTATGTAGGTAAGTACTATCTAGGAGTTAAGAAATTCTTTTGTCCTCGACCCCAGAGAAATCTAATGTTGTCTCCATTTACAATTGTGGCCTTAGGGTTGTTCCTATTAACCCGCCAGCACTCGCGCCTCAAGAAATTACATCAGTACTCGCGTGTAGAGCATTTTGCTCACGTTTATAAATGTCAATAAATGCAAGTTTTACCAAAAAATATGAATAAAAAAATATTTTATTAAATAAAATACACATTATATATTCTACAAAATATATATTCAAAAAGTTAACAATATTAATCTTTTTTATTTTAATTAACAATCATAGGAACTAATTTGTCAGTCTTGTAAGGCAGTCTTACGGAAAAAATGAAAAAAAAAACTTTTCAAAAAACTTTTAAACTAAGTAGGTATAAATAACTAATCTTCGTCATATACGCGAGCTTTACACATATCACATAGTGTACGACTATGCTCGGTACATAAAAAATTTTGACAGTAAATGCAGCTCTTTTTGGTCTTGCGATTTTTTGCGTCTTGGGCAAACCGCGCAGATACCACTTGGTTTTTCTTCTTCTGGTAACTCAGAATATGTATATATGTAATGTAATGTTACGTTCCCTCAAATATGGTTGAGCGAAGCAACGGCTGGATCATGCGTCATGCTCGTGAACGGGTGCCACCAACGGGAATGGGTCTGCTTTGTGTCTATCCATCTTAATATGTGTTAGGTTGTGGTAGGTGTGCATTTTTGAAACTTCTTTGTGGAAACACTATGTGCATAGCATAGTTTTGTTACCCATTGTAAAAAAAATTTTTTTTGAAAAGAGAAACTGCTGAGTTTCTTGCCGGCTCTTCTCAGCAGAATCTGCATTCCGAACCGGTGGTAGATTTATGACGTGTCATAAGAGCTACAAGTTGGCCTACATGAAATAAATAAATTTTGATTTAATTTTTGATTTGATTTGATCGCTTTCAATATCATCGGCTCTAAAAGACGGGTCCTCAATGTCTTCTAAATCTTCCTCCATCAACTATGCCAAAACTTGTTCGTCCCTTCGATCACGATCCATCTATAATAGAAATACATAATAGATTACTATTTCAGTAATGTAAAATCATAATATAACATAAAAGTAGCAGTAAAACTGTCGCTAAGATGAAAAAAAATTAAGTCATGAGTAAAAAAAAGTACTTACGTCGATACCCGCGCGATGAGCAAAACGCCGCCTGGTGGTACACGGCACAACATAACACCTCGTCCAAGTGACTGGCGCACACTGGCAAGAAGTGAACTGCATACAGGGGTGGGGGACGGAACAAAACTCAGCTACCAAATGAACCATGTCCGTACGAATAATTTTGACAAAATGTCGCGTGTTTTAAATTTACTGTGAGCAAAATGCTCATAGCGCGAGTGCTCGCGGGTTAAATAAAATCAATACACGTGCCGCGTGCGAACTATGTATATAATAGGTAGGTATAGCTGCTAATCTTTCGCAGTTTTGTGCATTGCGGTACGGTTTGGTAGGGTATTCATTTTATGTCGTTGCGCAAGTGATGCGGGTTTTTTATAATAGCACGTCATGTCTATGATATTGTATATGACGTCATGTACCATTTTTATACTTGACTCAATTGTTTATAACATTTTAATATTGAAAATAACTATTTGTTGTAGTATAATAGGAAAGACAAATAAAATTATAATAGTTACGCAACCACATATGCAACGTTACCAAAGTTGATAACAGTTACATAATTAATCAATGGTTCTTTACGTTTCCTTCGTGATTAGCGTTGCCAGACGTCCCGTATTTTAGGCATAGTTTAAAATGTCCCGGCGGGACTGACTCTGTCCCGTATTTGAACCGTACTTCGTTTTCATTATGAAACCGATCCAAGTATTCACACACGCAACGTTCGAAAAAAATGACCTTTACGATTATAATTATTGAATTGATTTAAAACGAATAAAAATATGTTAAAACTGATTCGATCCTCGGAAAAATATAAAAAAAAAGATACTAAATCATTTTGTTTTTTATTTGTCCCGGGTAAAAAACTGAAATCCCGTATTTTTTGCCCATTTAACCATTTCTCCCTTATAGGCTGAAAAAAAATCTGGCAACCCTATTCGCGATAGTCCCAGATATTTATTAAAATTAATAACCAAATAACCTAGATCACGGTTAATCCATTCAATTCTATAATGAATAATCTAAGTATATCGAGCTAGTTTAAGTTTTTATTTTGTAATCATCACCTTAAACCATCGATGTCCTAGTACTCGGAAGAGTTTCTTCTCAGAATGAGAAGCGTTTGATCAATTACGCAAAGCTAAAAGGAGGTATATATATATGTATGTAAGTTTGTATTTACGTTCCACCGTAAATAGCGTCTAAACTACTTAGCCGATTTTGACGAATGAGATATCAATCGATTGGTTATAATCGTCCTTAGTTATCCAAAAATGAAATAATACGATCAAGTTATGCAAACATTTTAATAAAACACATTCAAATCCAATAAATAAACATCTACCCTTATAAAAGGTATTGAGCTTACAAAAATCCAACAAACACTTATTACTATTCTGAAAAGTAAAATAAAACTTAATAAATATGTAAGTAATATTCTTTTTATACACACACATACATATAGTACGTTTATCTCACGAAGTTACGGGCGCTTTACTTGTGGTTACGTCGTGTACATGCACATTGCGTATTGTGCGTGCCTGTCAGGAGTCTAGGTGGAAGCGGTCAGGCGCCAGCAAGCTCTCGCTCACTCTTATACAGATACGACACACACACACACAACCATGCGCCACGTGTCCTCGTGAATTGAAAGAACTATACCTACTATGAAACAATAGGATTCTCAGTAAGTCAGTCCCTTAGTACTTTTTAGTCAGTGTACTTCGAATAAGTTGATGTTTTTTGTTAGTTGTAACTAACACCAGTTATTTTTAATTCACAGTTTCGCTAGTGTTTGGGCGAATTCGATATAGTTTTTTTTAATATACATACTTAGTTTATTTCATTTATATTCGCGTTGCGATATGATACAGCTATGTAAGTATAACTGCAATACTTTAATAATTGGCTTGCAGTCCATTTGACTGGAACCATACTATGGATACTGATATCAGAAATATAATCGTATCCAAATGCTAGCAGACGCAGTTTTGCGCCTCCTTCTCACCTCATTCGAGTCTAGTTACAAACGTTATTTAAAAAAAAAATCAGGCGAATCGGTCCAGAAATCCCGGAGTAATCGGTGGACATACATAGAGAAAAAAAAGATACCGGCCGAATTGATAACCTCCTTTTTGGAAGTCGGTTAACTTAGCGGGAGGTAAGCCCTTCCTGATAGCATTTGGTAGTCTTAATTCTAACTTAAGATAGGTATACAATAAAAATAATGTACTAAATACATACGCTCTAAAAACGCACGACCAAATTATTATGTAATAATAAAAATGATAATTACATAATGTACACAAAATTAATAAAATAAAATTGGTCTTACCACAAAAATGACAAAAAGTTAAATTGACGACTAGACGTTTTTTGTATTGCAAATCTATCAAATAGTGGTATGGTTTAAATTTTGTTTTTGTGGCAACACAACATTTTTTGTATAGATTTGATCGAAATTATTAATATTCGTGAACTTAAATTGACTAAAATTAAAACTAAAAATTGCGACATCGAGTCAGAAACTAGCTAAATAGGTTTGGTTTTTTTTTTTTTAAATATATAGACTAGCACTTGGCTGCGATCACACCTGATGGTAAGTGAAGATGCGGCCTAAGATGGAACGCGCTTGCCTAGAAGATGCCTATTCACTCTTGATTTGAAGGTACCCAAATTATAGTTAGAGGGAAAAACGGAAGCCGGAAGGGTTTACTTGAAAAATTACATTCTAGGGCTAGAAGCAGCATATATTTACTATGTTAGACGTAGTAAATATATCATATTATGTGCGGACATTGTCTAGTATGAATATATATACGTACTAGACAATGCCAGATCTCTATTTGTATTTGTATACTGAGACAATTCTCTCGAAATTTCATACTAGCTAATAATACTCTGAACTTTTAGTTAGTTTCGTTTTTAGTTTTTAAAAGTTGCATTTTTTATATGTATTGTATTTTTGAAGCTTCACTGTGGAAGCACTGTATACTTAGCTTAGTTTTGTTACTTATTGTAAAACTATTTTATTTTATTTTTTGAAAAGAGCAACTGCCGAGTTTCTTGCCGGTTCTTCTCAGCAGAATCTGCATTCCGAACCGGTGGTAGATTTATGACGTGTCATAAGTGCTACAAGGTAGCCTACATGAAATAAATAAATTTTGAATTTGAATTTGAATTTAAAGGAGAAAAACGTAGCCTTTCTCATTTTTATCAAGATTTTTGTTTATTCCGTTTATATGTATAATAAGGAGCAACAAACCAAACTTGAAAATACGCTACTGAATAGATAGGCCCCATAAGCTAAGGCTGAAAAGATCGCACTTTCACTCTACTCAGACTCAAGACAGAGTTAAAACGAGACAGACTTATGTCAGAGCATATTTGGACGCACATACGCATTAATATGTCAACCCATACAACTTATCAATTGAAAAGTTAACTTTGTTCTATTGCATTAAGTATGTATTTAATTTGACAAAGGTTTGTGGGTTGAATTGTTATTGCGTATGACCGTCCATTTGTCTCGTTTTTTTTTTTTTTTTTTTTTTTTTTTTTTATTATGAGATAGTCTTGTTCTTGACGACAATCAATGATGTAAAGCATTGATGAGGTCTAGGTTGGAGCGCGCTTGCCTAGAAAATGCCTATTCACTCTTGTCTTGAAGGTACTCAGATTATACGTGGCCGGAAACACAGAAGCCTTAGACTGCATCGTCACTTACCATCAGGTGAGATCGCAGTCAAGGGCTATCTTGTCATCGAATAAAAAAAAAAAAAGCTGGAAGTGTGTTCCATAACTTAGCCGTTCGTTTCAGAAACGTTGAATTGAAGCGTTTCGTGCGAGTAGGTTGAATTTCAACCGTTTTAACTCTATCTTAAGTCCGACCTAAGTCAGAGCAAGCTCTACAGATTTCAGGCTAAGAGTCAATGGACAAGTGGTGACGAGAATAATTTGAGATCACGAGATCCGGAAGTAGGTCTGGTACATGGAGCCGAGGGCGGTTGTCAAGAACCACGAGAAGCAACACCACCACGTCGCGAAACCGAACACGCCGCGGTGCACGTCTTCTGTGAACACCTGTGGAAGAAAAAAGAAAAAAGTTTTTGAAGAAGAAGAAGTATTTTTTTATTACGAGTATTGGGAAGGAAAATTGCAACCCGCACCTTGATTACGTAGCAACAGCAACAGCAATAGCAACGCGACAGCGATCGGTCGCAAAATGTCACTAAAAATCGTATTACGGAAGCCAATCGCACGTCTATTGCTCACGTGTCGATACTAGCGCCACTCGCGATAGGACGGCAATAGATATAAACAAAATACACAGTTTTTATCGTCGTCAGTGGTTGAATTGTTATATTTTTTATTTGTTTTGTGTTGTGGTCTGTGGCAAAACCCTCTCGAAGTATTTGGACTTCCTTTCTTCTCCATCAAGCATCTCTCAAAGAAGAAAAGTACATTTTGCAATAGGCGAGCAATAGACGTGCGATTGGCTTGCGTAATACGAATTTTAGTGACATTTTGCAACCGATCGCGTAGTGATTGCTGTCGTGTTGCTACTGCTGTCACTACTGAAATTTGACGTTTAAGAAGTGACGTTTGACAGCAGAAGTGACGTTTGTCAGCAACGATTGCGCGATTTACGCCTGTCGCGAACCTGTTGCGAGATATGTAATAACCCTGCCGATTAGGTATGGGAAATTGGATATAACATCTGTGATATTCTATGTCACCCGGACTATACTAACGAACCGATTGACATCTCATTCATCAAAATCAGCTCAGTTGAAATAGAAATAGAAATATTTTTTATTCAAATAAACTTTTACAAGTGCTTTTGAATCGTCGATGAATCTACCACTGGGTCGGAATGCCCTTCCTGCCGAGAAGAGCCAGCAAGAAACTCGGCGGTTGCTCTTTTCAAAAATTTTTTTTACAATAGGTAATAAAACTATGCTATGTATACAATGCTTCCACGATGAAGTTTCGTAAGTCCTACGTACAATCCGATGCATGTTAAGACAGGCAGACAGAAAGCAGACCCATTCCTGTTGGTGGCACCCGTTCACGAGCATGACGCATGATCCAGCCGTTGCTTCGCTCAACCATATTTAAAAACTATAACCTGACTACGGAAAGTTGGATATAAAATCCGTCATATAGTCGGGGATAGTGCAAATCCGCGTAACTAGCATTAGTACATTGAAATTTCATACGTTTGTGGTAAAATCAAAACCGCGTAAATGTCGTAGCAACTAAATTAATCACTTTAAAAGATATCTATTTTTATCAATACATAGAACACATGAATTAATCATTAAGGGGCAAGTCTGGAAGAAATGCGCAAATAGATACTTACGGTTTAACGCAAATTAAAAAATTCATTGAATTGAATGACTCCACAAAAAAACCTCAATTGCTTAATAGATGAGGCTATAAGTACGCCACGAAATATATCTAAAATAAATCTCAGTTTTTGAGAAAAAAAATCGGCAACATTATCAAAATCACCGAAATCGACCTTTTCTATTTAATACATCTTATGCTATTCCGATGTTATATTTGGAATAATTTTTGGTTAAATCGTGAGAAGGAAGTATAGAGATTATTTTCACCATTAAAATTTTATATTAATTCAAACCAAAAAGCAATAATATAAGACTAAAAATCATTAATTTTGTAGCGAAAATCGTTCCCCGTTGCTCATACATTTTAGTATGAAGCAGTAGGCGCCCGTAATTCGCTTTATATTACAGTGTTCAACCAGAAATGAATTCAATCGCGTCCCAATATTCAAGGTGATAGCACGCTCGTTTTCGTAGAGCACCGCAACTCCGGCGACCGCGATATAATAATTGTTTCGACGAGCATTAGGGTGGGTCGCGAGTAGGGAATGCAAATCTCGCGAGATTGGGGCTTAAGCGAGATCTCGCGAGATTGTATTTACAATCTCGCGAGATCTCGCCAATTTCGAGATCTCGCGAGATTGGCAGTTTTGTGTGTTTTTTTTGCAAATAATCACAATATTTGAATAAATTAGAAAAAAAATAATAAAAACTATAAGTATTATAAGATAACATTTATTTTCACGAATTTTTTTGCATCAAATTGTGTATAATTTTTTAATAAACTTCTAAGTAAACTTTGACGTTCTTATCTATCAAATCACTGTGGAAGCACTGTATACATAGCACAGTTTGGTAACCTATTGTAAATTTTTTATTTTTTATTTTTTGAAAAGCAACTGCTGAGTTTCTTGCCGGTTCTTCTCAGCAGAATCTGCATTCCGAACCAGTGGTAGATTTATGACGTGTCATAAGAGCTTCAAGTTGGCCTACATGAAATAAATAAATTTTGAATTTGAAATAACAAAGGAAAAAAACAACCAGTCTTCTCTTCTAATATCAAACCAAAATCTTTTAGTAATTTAAAAATTAATTCGCCCACCGAACGAAACCGATAGGTCGCAACTCCGTCCGTGTCAGTCCGCGCTTCGAATAAGACTTTTTTATGCTCCAGTGCAATCTCGTTAATCTCGCGAGATCTCGCCCTATTTTCGTCCGAGATCAATCTCGCTAAAAAAGGCCGAGATCTCGCGAGAACGAGATCTCGCGAGATCGAGATTGCATTCCCTAGTCGCGAGTGTCGGAAACGACTGCTAATTTTATTTGTATTCTTCGAGTACGTAGTAAGTATGTGAGTTTTATCAGGTATTTATTTAATCATCAAACAATTCATTAATTAGTAAACACTAATGTACTCATTAATATCGTAACTTATTTTTCTTCTCATTTCAGGTAGATATGAAAAAGCGTAAAGGAAATTACTAAAAACACAAAAAAAACAAAGGAAGATTTAACATAAAGCTGTAAGTACTTATAATGTACTCATCTTTTTACCCGACTTTTTTATTTTTATCGTTGACAAGATAGTCTTTGACTGCGATCTCACCTGATGGTAAGTGACGATGCCAGTCTTAGATGGTAGCGGACTAACTTGGAATGGGTACGGCAGTGTAAATTCAACCTAAGCCTAATCGGTTTCTACAGGCCATCGTGCCGAAACGCTAAATCGCTTGGCGGCACGTCTTTGACGTAGGGTGGTAACTAGTCACGGCTAAAGCCTCCCCCCAGACAAAGCTTCGACTTCGACTGTGGCGAAGCCCAAAACATTGTTATGTTTTCTAGCTGAATGTTTGTTAACCTTCAATAGTATATTTTGATACAAATGCGGAAAATCGAACTTTCCGCACGAGATACAGCTACAAAAAGCTCTTTGAGCAACCGTATTAAAAAATTACTTTAAAATGGACTAGCTGTCTTTATAACCCTACAAACACTAAACCGATTTGGCTGATACATATTTTGGAATTCAGATAGCTTATACCCTGGATTAACATATAGGCTACCTTTTAAACCTTTAAAATCTAATTGGGGTTTGCAAAAAATCTAATTTAATTAATTATATCCTAATTTCTAATAAATACCTTATTAACTATATTGTTTCAGGAAACAAAGTGTCAATTCTGGAAAACAAAAGCTTGAAGGATGATGCGTGCACTGATGTTGAAAAAGCAACGAGAGTTCTATTTCAGGAAATAAGAACAAAACATGCAAAATATAATTGTAAAATGACAAAGTTACTTGGAACCAATCTGCTTGCTTCAACTGCCACAAGATACATAAGCTACATATTGTAACATTTTTTGTTTTGAAAAGAGCAACTGCCGAGTTTCTTGCCGGTTCTTCTCAGCAGAATCAGCATTCTATATGAAATAAATAATTTTGAGTTTGAGTTTGAATTATTTAGTGACACTTGTTTTGTCTAAACTAATATCATAAAGATGAAATATTTGCTTATTTGTAAGTTTGTAAAATTGTTTGTAATGGATAAACTCAAAAACTACTACTTAAACGATTTTAAAAATTCTTACACTCATGGAAAGCTATTATTCCTAAGTAACATGAGCTATGTTTTATTTAAAAAAAATTAACCGTAACTTCGTGAGATATACGTACTATATATGTTTGCAATACTCATAATTACCTACAAGCACGTCCGCGGGTCTATATATTGAACTATTATAGTTGAGCAACTATAACCCCTTTTTTATTCAAATTAATCTGTTGAAACATGAGTACGATGAAAAATGTTGACGTTCTCATCATGATTATTTAGTAATCTTTATCCAATTAAATATTTTTGTAACTATAATTGACTATGTATTTGGAAATTCCTCTTTAAATAATTCGAATCGGACCTCTTATTTAGAAGTTATTCATTCACGCAAAAGTTACATGACAAAAAGCGTGCACTGTGACCCCACCCTATGCCACCGGCTACTCACTACCGCACGTCGCCGCCCGCGAACTAAACAAAACGACAATCTAATGGTTAAATACATTGCGTATTTTCTGTGAAATTCATTAATATCCTACTAAGACGAACGCGTGATGTACATTTAACTTGAGAGAAGCGCCAAACGTAGATTGTTAAGATTGTTACTTTCCAGGGTGCGTATACTAATATTGTATGATATGTCTGTGTGAATAGAAATTATCAATGTGGGTGTTCAATCGCAACTTCCCACGCGTCCAGACTGCAGGCTTAATTACTCTCTGTGTAAAAATTAACCCAATAGCCGTAAAAATAAGAAATTTATAGTTTTAAGCATCCCCTGTAAAACTGTGACTAGTGTAGATCCGCGGTTTTTACCAATGGTACTTACGCGGTTTCGCACTATCCCCGACGATATTGATTTTGTTCGTATAAAATATAGCCTGTGTCACCCGGACCATATTAATGAAGCGAATGACACCTCATTCATCAAATTCGGCTCAGTACTTTAGGCGCCATGGAGGAACATACGTAAAACAAACAGACATTGCCCGTTATTTTAATAATAGATGATTAATGATTTTTTGTTACTTTGTTCTTTTGTTATCAGTGTGTACTTTGTTGTTTGCGTTCATGAATATAAAATACGTATTTAGCTGGCTGACTTAATTTGAACACAAGAGTTTAATTAGGTTATGGGCCCAGGCGCTCGATAGATGTAAGAAATCATTCTTACGTGAGCGTCTGGGCCCATAACCTAAATAAAAAGACATTATACATATTTACTCTGAAAAAAAAAAGTTTTCTTACCATTTTCAAATTCTCCCAAGCCATCTGGAACTGCTCCATACCCTCCATTGTAACTGTCGGCTTGTCCTCGATCGCAGTCTCCTCCCCTCCAGAGATAAGTGCAGTCCAGGAGTACCCCCCCAGGGTCTTGTACATGAGCCCGAGGTAGAGACACATGATCACGGGGCACACGTACTGGAGCGCAACCACGCATAGATAATAGAATACTGATGCCACCTAGAACGAAAGAGTAGAAAAATGGGTAGTCATAGTGAAGTGAAAGTGAGGGAAGAGAGTGACACGTCATACTCATAGCTGTAGATAAGTTTTTAATCCTTACTAATATTATAAATGCGAAAGTGTGTTTGTTTGTTGGTTTATTGCTATACTATTTTCTGCTAGAATTGGTTGGCCGCAGTTTTTTTTTCATTCAATGACAAGATAGTCCTTGATTGCGATCTCACGTGATGGTAAGTTACGATGCAGTCTTAAGATGGTAGCGGGCTAACTTGGAAGGGGTATGGCAGTGTAAATTCAACCCATACGCGTAATGTGTTTCAACAAGCCATGGTGCTGGCATGCTAAGTTATTTGATGGCACGTCTTTGACGGTCGGGTGGTAACTAGCCACGATCAAAGTCTTCCACCAGGCCAGACCAGAGACAATTTAGAAATTATAAATTCTTAAATCACTCCAGCCGCGAATCGAACCCGAGACCTCATAATTAGTCCACAACGCAGACAAAAACACAGAAAGTTGGGTAAAAAGTTTTTTTTTCTTCGAGGAAAAATCCTTAAGGACTTCTGCATTCTAGCAGGGTGTGTCCGACTCGCAGGGACTAAACAACCTCCTCAGGACACCCAGGTCAGCACGGAACCGCTTTGCATTACTTCATGCAGACTGGGTAAAAACGTACTGTTAGTCCCTAGGCTCGGCGGTCTTATAAGGAAAACACGAGCGAGTACTGGAACTTAGTTTATTTCGCAGTTTCTGAGAATAACGGTAATTACTACTTAAATCACTTAACGAATTTGAATTACGCGACTCGCGGGACCTCAACAAGGGTCTTACGGCGACTATTTCAGGCTCTTAGCTTTTCTTGCTGGCCAGACCGGCGGGCAAAATACCAGATCCGTAGCTGGGCACCGATTAGGCTAATTACCCGAACGACTGGTTTGATTTCTCCCGATCAACGGTTTTATAGATACTTGTATTGCTGAATATCACTTTCCTAAATAATAGCATCTCAGCAATACATGTATCGGAGTATATCGCTCTTTTTCCAATATTAGCGCCTCAGCAATAAATGAATTAGGGATGTAATAGTACCTTTTTCTGCAGGTCGATGTTGGTGATCCTGCCGGCCTCCTTCCGCTGCGCGTCGAGGCGGCGCTGCGCCATGTCGAGGTAGGCCTGCAGCTGGCGCGGCAGCAGCGCCACGCGCGCCGCCGCGCTGCCCGCCAGCAGCACCAGCCGCAGCGCGTCGAACGCCCCGGGGCTCATGCTGTCAACAATCAAGATCATTTTTTTTAAGCATATTAGGACAGGAATAGAATATTCATTATTTTATTATTTACTAGCTGTGCCCGCGACTTCGTTCGCGTGGAATAGTGACTTTTCGGGGCGCGGCTCTCGGACGCTCAGGCGCGAGGCGTGTAGTACGTTCTCTGTACGTTAAAAATGTTCGCCGTGATTCTTTAAATTGACATAACTTTTTTATTTATGAACCGATTGACATGAAATAAACACTAAATGTGCTTACTACAATATATTAGTGAAAACCGTATCTAAATCGAATAAGCCGTTTCTGATATTAGCGTGCACAAACACACGAGAAACAGACAGACAAAAAAATATTAAGTAATTACAATTTCGGGTTCGGTATCGATATAATAACAACCCCTGCTACTTTTTTTTTTATATATTTCCATTGTACAGACACCACTTTTCTACAATTTTATTATATGTATAGATTTTTATTTAAAATTTCAGCCCGATCCGTCTCGCGGTCACCCTTTATATATTTAGATAGAAGATACTGACAGTGGTTTCGTCATCCCGCTGAAGACCCTCACAGCTAGATAGTATCGCGCAACGGGCCGCACCCACAGCAGCGCGAGCACGAACGGCATGGCGAAGTTAATATTCAGCAGCAGGGATTTCACCTTGTTGTCGCCGCAGTACCTGAAAATTATTCATATTTTTTCATTCACCATTTCATTCTCAATAGCTCAAGTTGAAGGTGCGGACTGGAAAGGTCACAGGTTCAATCCCTATAACTGTCTTTTGCAAGGACCTTCGATGTGTTTAGTGTCGCTTATTTTCAGCAGCTGCCAACAACTAGCTTGAGATCCTTCCTTGCTTCTTGATTCCTTCCATCTAGTGGGGGAGTCTTCCAGTGATACAAAAGCTAATAATAAAAGCATAAATCCAAAAATTTGAAAAACCTCAAAACCACAAAGTTGCAAGCATTTACCTGCTCAGTATTATAAATGCAGGTCCCCACCCTATCATCAAAGATGTACCACCAAGCGATTTACCATTCCGGTACGATGGCGTGAAGTAACCGATAAGGAGGTATGGGTTGAATCTACACTGCCATACCCCTTCCAAGTTAACCCTCTACCATTTTAGACTGTAGTACGACTATCTTGTCAACGAATATAAAAAAAGGGGTGAGATACTAGTAGTACTATTCATTAATCTTTTGACGACCTCCCTGGCGCAGTGGTGAGCGCTGTGGTCTTATAACTGGGAGGTCTCGGGTTCAATTCCCGGCGGGGGCAGTTTAGGAATTTATAATTTCTAAATTGTCTCTGGTCTGGTCTGATGGGAGGCTTTGGCCGTGGCTAGTTACCACCCTACCGTCAAAGACGTGCCGCCAAGCGATTTAGCGTTCCGGCACGATGGCGTGTAGAAACCGATTAGGGGTATGGGTTGAATTTACACTGCTATACCCCTTCCAAGTTAGCCCGCTACCATCTTAGACTGCATCGTCACTTACCATCAGGTGAGATTGCAGTCAAGGGCTATCTTGTCATCGAATAAAAAAAAAAAAACTGTCGGACAGTAACAGCATAGCACGATCGAGTCAGCTATTGAAGATTATTGGTGTCAGAGCTTACCTCAATGAATCCCAATGCATCCTAGCCACCCGCAACCCAGGGAAGGTGAACAGTGTACCGATGATGGCCGCCCACACCGCTAGAGAGAACTTGATGATCAGCTTCGAGGCTGGGCCTCTGGAAAATATAAAATAATGAAAATGAAAATATATTTATTCTAAAACGACTATAGGTTATTATAATATACATTTTTACATATTTATTGTTACATGTCACTTTTAATTGTTGTTTCGCTATCAACCGCACTAAGTGTAGCTTGTGTTTGCATAATAATATACTCCCAACACAGCAGCCAACATAAGTCAAAGCTGTTCACTTGAGAGAGTTCAAATTGAAGCGAATGGCTTTGACGTATGTACTTTAGTCAGACGGTGTATAAAAATAAATGAATATCATTGGTTAAAAAAAATATATAACTTTTTGTGACTTATGTACTTTAATCTGCCGACCCTACAATTATAAGTGGAACCGTCTCTTGTTATAAAAAAGCAGTGGTAATACAGATTTTGTACAATCAAATTAGCACCATTGTGAACACCATACAGCATCTCATTATCTCTCAACATAATTATTTGATACTTACACAGAAGTAAGACCCTGATTCTCCAGGAATTTCGAAGCATTCTCGTAGAAGCTGTCATATGCGGGGTCCACACCAACCTCCAAGTGTTTTTCGTCCACAATCAGCACTATCATGGCTATAAGCAGGAACACACAAAATGCTACTATGCACGTCGAACGTTCGCCTATTGACTCGTCACTCGTGAAGTACTGTTTTGTTAGAGATAGTAAAATTTTACTGTAGCAAATGTTAAGAAAATATTGTGTCATACTTACATCCTTACTAATATTAAAATTGCAAAAGTGTTTATTTATTGGTTTGTCCTTCAATCACATAGCAACGGAGCAAGGGATCGGTATCATTTTTGCATGGGTATATTTGAGGACCTAGAGTTACATGTGTTACTTTTTATTCCAGAAAAATCATAGAGTTCCCGCAGGGTTCTAAAAACTAAATCCACACAGACAAAGTTGCGTCCGTCAGCTACTTTTGTAATATTTATTTCAAAATGCCTACAAATCCTCTCTCATTACTGGCTCATTCTTAGGGGCAGGTCTATTCAGAGAAGGGTTTAGGCTATAGTCCACCACAGTGGACAAGTGCAAATAGTCAAAAACTGTGCAAATGCTATTACTGTACAATTTTTAAAAATGATCATTAGCAACCCATCAACGGATTACTTCTGAGTCACAGGTCTCCTCTCAAAGAAGGGTTATAGGCCATAGTCCCTCCCCTCCTTAGACACTTAAACTTTGTAAAAAGGATACAATGAGAATAATACCACCAGCAAACACCACACCATGCTCAAGTTGAATTCATCTTTTAAAGGAAATATGGAAGAGTAAATCTAGAAAAAGAAAAAATATAAAATTAAAACCAAATTCAAAACTAGACTCCTATTGTCTATTCTTGTAAAACTCAAACTCTAAGCTTATCAAGAAGAAAGTCCTACAGTTAAAGAAACATCAATGTTTGAATAAATTATTGTAACCAGATATCCAGGGATACCTTGATGAGCATAAGTTCTTAAGCCCTCTTTGTAATAAAGTAACCTCTCTGTATAATAAAATAGCCAAGATTTGCCCAACACAGTGTGAAATTTGTCCGACTCAGTCACATATGTATGTGCTAAAACAGGTGTGTTCCTATGTACAACTAAATAAAGATCTGGCACATAACTGTGCTCAATGGAAGAAGAGGATAAGGAAGGCTGACCCCAAGTAAATGGGAAAAGGTCTAGAACGAAGAAAACAGCTGCGTTCCTATTCCTTGACCTTCATAGGCCAATGGGTTGTTTGCTACAGTGAATTCCTTACAGAAAAGTAATAAATTATTCTGGATTAAATTTTTTTTTAAATCATTCTGCATTGTACAACAGGAATTAATGATCTGCAGCTAAATAAGTTTACCATGGACCAGCAACGAGGCTGTCGAATAGCAAGAAATAATACAGACGAATACAAACCTCAGACATAATATAAACAATAGCGGTGTACAGCGAAAAATCTACAATCCATATGTACTCTGTATAAAATCTCAAATGCACCACATCCAACGGAGTAACAGGGGCCGTCTCCAATTGTATATCGAGGCTTCGAGGGACGTGGAACGTCTCTGGTTTACCATTTGGCTCTGTCTTCGAACTTTTCTTTCCTTTGGGCTTATCTTTTGGAACACCCGCCAAAGCTTTTAATTCACTATTATCTGGGTATAAATACCGGTACAAGCCTTGGGAACATAGTAACCACCTCGCGAAAGAGTAATTTCCAAGTTTTTGTATCACTGATACCATTATTAGAGTAATAACCAGCTGAGCGCCAAGCAACGCCTAAAATAAAAATACTTTTTTAATGTTCGTGGACCAAAATATCACTTCTATATATACCAAAGAATTAATAAACATACCATTTTAAGATAAAATTTATCTCATCTTGGTCTAAAATTAATTTTCTCCGGGATCTGATCTAACCTCAATTTTTGACTTCTGAACAAATACTTCTAATTTATGAATTATGATTAAAAATAATAACTGTTAACGTATCCACGGAATAGCAATATTCATAATTTGTGAAAATAAAAGAGACAGATATATGAATCGAGCGTCACAGCAAATCGCTTTTCTATTTGGGTGGTTAATGCGCTGCCAAATTTTTTACATAACGGTCTCCATAAATGTTCAGAACAACAAGTTGTAATTACTCTAGTATGGACAAAAAGTTTTCCTATCAGCAAACACAGGTTTAAAAGTATCATAACGCGGACAGTGAAGCTATTTCCTTGTAAAATTCAATGTTCAGTCTATTAGCAAAATGTTATTTTATTTTTAGGTATCTACGGCGATATAGGTATTGTTATGCTTGCTTTGTAAATGCTAACCTAGTGTTCGTAGACTGTGGTAAATACCACAAATCACTTATGACTTTGACATTGCCATAAATTAGTGTTTCTAGCTGAAAAATATCTTAGTTGCTTATTAATCCACTTGGATTAATTTTTATTTTTAATTTAACTAGGTTTTTTAATTCTGAGGAAATTGATATTTTGGGATGTATTTGACATTGTCATAAATTAGTGTTTCTAGCTGAAAAATATCTTAGTTGCTTATTAATCCACTTGGATTAATTTTTATTTTTAATTTAACTAGGTTTTTTAATTCTGAGGAAATTTTTGATATTTTGGGATGTATAAATATTTTTAAGCACCGATTTCATCAGCAAATACGTATTTTTTTTTTAAATATTAGCCTGAACTTGACTAATATTCTCCTCTGATCTTGGCCCTTCAATTAAACAGAAAGCTTGTGCTATGGGCGGGTACAACAATAGCGCAACGGGTAGGATTTGAACCTGCAACCTTTTAGTTTTCAATTCTTATTTTAACCGTTGGGCTATTGAGGCTAAATTATTTTTTATGTGTAGATCTGGAACTTAACTAGTCGATCGTCGCTTTATTATCGTCGTTTCTTTTTCATAATTTAAACAATTTAATCTGATGCTAATCAGAATAGGACTTGGGACCGGTACTAGAATTTCAGTCATGAAGCTATTTTATATCAAAGCTTTCGATTGCAGGCACATAGAGAGATAATACAAAAACGTTAACTAGGTGAGTAACTATGCTTTCATTCAAATAATAAAATTCTATTATGAACACAATTATAAGGGACAGTTATTTAAAATTACAGAGAAACACTCCAGTTTTATTTAGATATCTTTCTTTTTAGTAAATGTTTTCAATATTTTCCAAAATCGAGGTTAAATATTTTTTTAAGTATGGTATCATTTATTAAATGTCGCGTTGCGCACAGAGATGACGAGTCCACTCGCTGGAAAATCTTATTGATCGATTTCCATTTTATTCCGGTTTCGTCGCCACTGAAGTCCGTTCGCCGACGGATGCGACGGACACAGTGATTAGTTTGGTTTTATTTTCCGTGAATTGTGATAGAAAAACCACAAAAATGGGGTCGTTATTTCGGAGTGAGGAAATGACTTTGTGTCAACTATTTCTTCAGAGTGAAGCCGCCTATGCTTGCGTGTCCGAGCTCGGAGAATTAGGGCTGGTGCAGTTTCGCGATGTGAGTATCATACGCCCCTTTTATTGCTACCCTAAATCCAAGATAAAATTCGATAACTTGAGTCTTAGAATACATAGGTACTAAGGGAACAAACCTTCAACATAATAGAAAGTGTCGGTTCTTTGACCCCAATTTATTCCTCATAAATCTCCTGGAAATCTATACTTAGTGACCTCATTTCTTGCAGTTTAAAACTACTACTTTGCTTTTATAGTTACTCATGGTGATAATAATTGTGGAAAATTATAGTTTTAGCACCTATGTTATCAACTTATCAAATTTGACTAGCCGAGTTGTTTATTGATGTAATTTATGGATTTATTTGATCATGGTTATAATATAGCTTAAGGAAAGAATCAAGAATGTAAATTTGATTATTCATAGTGCCTTTATGTATTTTTTTTATAAAATGTGGTTTTGGTCAACATTTTTTAGTAGGTGTTTAATCTAAAATGGAAATACATTAGAAACATGTGTTAATAATGGTATACTTAGTTGCATTTCTCATAACAAAATAAAGAAAACTCAAAGTATAGGTAAACAACCATAAACTTGGCCCTTCTGATGGTGCAGGACTGGGCAGGTGATGAGGTCAGCTATACACGATAAGACCTAAATACCACCTTAAGATCAACTACATACTATGATATTTTTTAAAGTACATACAAGCATGATAGGCCCTATCACGCTTGTCTAGAAACAGGCTACAGTTGACAAGCATTACAAATTACAACCAACTGTTAACTTTGTGTGCAGTTGGCATGCATTTCTAGTACAATAGACAGTAGAATTAGTCAGCAGTTGCAATGCAATCACTGTCAACTGCAGTAGAACTAATTCAAGTCCGAAACTTGCAGATTGGCTTGCAGTCCAAATGCATTTGGCAGTAAAATATCTAGGCATTTAGGTACTCAATTACAGTTATGCACATGATTCAGCTAAGTACTCCTAACCACCATATATGGAATTCATGAATTTATGTTTTCATTATCATCTTATAACTAACTGTGTTGGGTGTAAATATGTAATACTATATTTGTGTCTCTACCAAATAAGTCCAACTGTACTTTAAACCTATTTTTAACTGACTTTAAAAAGGAGGAGGTTCTCAGTTTGTTGGATGTTTATTTATTTTTTATGTACGTTCCCCAATTACTCAAAAACGCCTGGACGAATTTGGAAAATGTTTTTATGTTTGAAAGGGTGTACTTCCCAGGTGGTCCCATTGAATCAGAGCAGGATCTGATGATGGGATCCTGGAGAAATCGAGGGAACTCTTCAAATTTTATAGGATCGATATACTTTGTAGTGGCCGTTGAAGTCAGTTTTGTAAAAATAATTTTCATGTTTCAATAATTAATTAACATCTCTATGTTTGGAGATCTTGATTGTCCGTATTTAATTTTGGGCTTAAATCCTAATTCAGTAAGCAAATCATGTGACAGTTCAACAAATCATGTGATTTAATTACAATTTTACACTCCTAATTTTTATCATATAAATGAGTTGTTGAGATTAGGGTAATCACAATAGATAAATAAATAATTATGTAATTATTAACGAAATGGTTTTCATTTACTGCATATTTAGACATATGTAGTATATTACTAGCTAATGCCTGCAGCTTTATCCGCATAGATTTCGTTTTTAATAATCCTGTGGGAACTCTTCAATTTTCCGGACTAAAAAGTAGTCTTCTTGTCGGGTAATCACTTTCTGCCACCATATTATGTACTTCATTTTCGTTAGCGTTTTTATGACTTTCTTTCTTGTCGCTCCACTTTTAAGGGTTGTATCATGATGTTGAATAGCCTTATAACCTTAATAAATACGAGTTCCAGAGATTAGCATGTTGAAACAAACAAACTCTTTCAATTTATGTATAGATGTATGTTGCTTACCCATAATTGATATTACTGAAGAACGTTATCATATCTGTACAAAGTATATTTTAATATGTAACTAATTGTATTATATGTATTTATCTTGGTATTCAGCCTTGCATTTCAAAAGCAGATTTTATGGTACAATATGATGTATTGTTTTATGTCTGTATCAGGAAATAGAATTAAGACAATATAATTATTTAAATCTAAAGTATAGATTACACAGTGAAACGGTTATTTATAATTAGACACTTAATTAGACTGTCTTTTCATTTCTTACTTAACACTGTTTTAGGTATAAGGTCATGACTAAAAACAAAGAACTACTATACTAGGAAAATGATTATTTCTGTTACATAACTTGAAGCCTCAATAGCCCAACGGTTAAATGTGGACTCAAAACTAAAAGGTCGCAGGTTCGAAACACACCTGTTGCACTACTGTCGTATCCACTTCTAGTATAACCTGTCCGCTTATTTAGTGGGAATAGGAGGATATTAATCAATGTCAGCTTGGCTAAAATTCTTTTTAAAAAAAAAGAAAAAACAAAAAAATGCATTGATGCAGCAAGAACGCCATAAATTCAGCCAGTCAGAGGCCATTGCGATCGTTACACGTAAATGAACAAACAACACAACAACACTGCTACAATGGAAAAAAAAAGACTTGTGGCACTCGGGGACTGCCGCGGTAAAGCTATTGCATAGCATTTTTTATCAACGCCATCTAGCGGTGAGAGGAGTCCGTGCTCCCGTCGAGCCTTTGGTTTTTTTCGTTACGGAATTTCTGGATTCGGTCTCCACGCTCAAGGCCCGCGATAGAAGCTATGCAATAGCTTAAAAATGCTTCTTTCTTTTGTCGTTTAAAAATAAATAAGTTGAGTTTTATGTAAGAATCGTTTGTTTTTTGCTACAGTTAAATCCAGATGTCAACGCATTCCAACGCAAGTTCGTTAACGAAGTGCGGCGATGCGATGAAATGGAACGCAAGCTGCGCTACCTCGAGAAGGAGATCAGAAGGGATGGAATCCCCATGCTGGAGATTCCTGGGGAAGTTCCGGAAGCGCCTCAGCCGAGGGAAATGATTGATCTTGAGGTATGGTGTTCAGTTAATGTTACCTTTTCTTGTACTGTCATTAGAGGAAGCTTGGCTTTCTTTGCGCGGGAGTTCAGTAGGGAAGGAATCTTCCGTAGGGAAATAATAGGTACCTAATATTGATTGTATTGTAGTTATTCGAGAAAGAATTTAGGAGATTCGGAATCCGCATGTAGAGATGTAGAGGTACCCAGGGCAGTTCCTAATGTGACTTCCATACGACATACGAGTCTTGTGTTAAAGTTCGGCCATTTTAATTATAAATTATACTTAATAATAATTATTAACTATAGTTATTATTATCATCATCACCAATCTATAAATGTCTCACTACTGAGCGCAGGTCTCCTTATCTTCTTACCGAGAAGAGACAAAGGATAGTCTAATATGCTGGCCCAATGCAAATTGGCACACAGCATTGAGAATATTACGGAAAATTCTCACGTGGACGCTTGCATGAACGATGTTTTCTTTATCGTTGATGCGTGTGATATTTAACTGCTCAAACTCGCGAAAAATCGTGAGGTGCGTGCGCGGGATCGAACCTGTGACCTCCCGAATAGGAGACTGCAGTCCTAACAACTAGGCCAAAATAAGTGTGTTTTGACTTTTGATTTTATTAGTTGGCAACATCCTGTATTCAATAAAGTTTTTAAATAACTAGCAATAAATAGCCATGGCTTTTAATTTAAAAGCAAATCAATTACTAGGAAAACAATTAACTGTATATAAATAAATGAATAGTTTTTCTAGTTGTAAATAATTAAATATGTAGTAGGTACATAGTTACATACTGTGTATTGAAACACACTTTTGATACTAAGGAAACTTTTGTCTAAGGAAATTTCCCATTTTCCCTTGCAGTATTCTACTTAAGTAATTTTTCGTCAGCCAAAGGTCACGCAACGCGACTTCCAAAAATGGAGGAGGTTCTCAATTCGTCGGAAACTTTTTTTTTTAATATTTTTTATGTATGTTACCCGATTACTCGAAGACGCCTGGATCGATTTGGAAAATTCTTTTTTTGTTTGAAAGGGTAGTACTTCCCAAGTGACACTGGAGAAATCGAGGGAAATCTTCATAATTTTTAAGTTTATTAACCGACTTCCAAAAAGGAGGAGGTTATCAATTCGGCCGGTATCTTTTTTTTTTTTTAATTATTTAAAATTGTATTTATTTCCACAGGCCACATTTGAGAAGCTTGAAAATGAGCTCCGCGAAGTGAACCAGAACGCGGAAGCGTTAAAGAGGAACTACTTGGAGCTCACTGAGCTCAAACACATCTTGAGGAAGACGCAAGTATTCTTTGACGAGGTAAGCCACGTACAGATTTATGGCGCTTAAGATATTCTACGGCGGAGTAGGGCGTTATAAGACCATGACCACAGCCTGTGGACGCAGAATGACTAGTAAGAGTAGCCGTAAAGAATAGAAAAGATTTCAATTCAAGTCAACTTTTAGAAAGTGCTTTCGAGCTGTCAAGTGGATCTACCACTGGTTCGGAATGCCTTTCTAACACGTTAAATTCATTGAGATAGTCGATTTAATATCTTTGGTCTAAGGCCTAAGCCAATTAATTAAATTTTGTCACAATTTTTTTTGTTTGCATCTTTTCTCTTTACCAGTGAGAAAGAGTTCTTGTGCCAGTATATCTGAATCCGAGAAAATGCGTTGACCTCCGAAGATTATAGTTTTTCAAGTTACAAACTCATCTATTTATTCACAATTTTTATTTTTACTAGAAAAGCTGTTGTATAGTATTTTCACGCATTCAGTAGGATTAGTATAAGATTCAATTCGATTCCGAGTATAGTATCCGTATACGTAAACGAATAAGAATGCATACACGAAATTGAGCTCTAATGCAATGCTATTATGGTTCATTTTACTTTGAAACTAATGTCATCGAATACGAATACGATCAATAGAATTAAATCTTATACTAACCCTACATATCACTCACTGTCTATTGATAATGACTCATTCATTCAGTTACGCTCGTTTAGCCTCACATTAGATGTATTTGATGAATACAGTCGATAACAAATACGTATGTATTGCGATGATCGCATTTGGATCATTATAAGTAGGTACGGTGCAAGAGAGCTTCGTCTAAATTGACAGATGAAGAGAAACTTCGCAGTATATGATGGCACAAGTTACATGATGAAGAAAATGATGCTAATTCGGTGTTACAAATCTCTAAACTGACAGGTAATTTAGCGAAGTTTAGAGAATGTCTGCAACCGAATTAGCACCAATGTAAAAAAATAATTAATATTAGAAGAAGGTAGGTTAAATGTAACGTTAACAGTTGAAGCCATGCTGCTGTTGTAGAAAAAAACTAGCCCCAAAACGATGGAGTTTATTTATGAAATCATTGGTGTTTAGTTTTAATCATTTTAGTTAAGTTTTTTTTACACGCAATGTTTCATTCAAATCTTTTAAGTCCAGGCGACGATTAATTAACTGGTATAGCCAATGCCTAAAACCTTGTGGGTCCTAGGTTTGATCACTTTGTCCTAAGGTCTGGTAAAAGCTTGAGGCAAAGGTCAATACTTTGACCTAAAGGAGAGATATACTCGGATGGACACAGGTTGAAAGCTTGAAACTCTATTTAAAAGAATTCGCAAAAATGACCTCAAGCTGAGTCAAAGACTTAGAACAAGTTAAGGACCAAAACAGGTTATATTGCTTTTTGATGTTACAATATAGTATACTATAGAAGTGAATACAATCCTAAAATTTTTGGCTAGAAGCGAGGATTGAGTAGGCAAACCTAGGAAAGACGGGTTTCAGCTTTTGACTAAAACCGATTTACTAAATACCACAATAGGCTTAGTACCAGTTTACATATCTCGAGAACCTTGATAGATTTCGAGAGTCGAAACTTTTTCTGATTAAGACGACAATATATTAATTTCCAGGAAGTACTTTAGGTCGTTTGGCCAAAACATTGTATTGTAAATTAAAAATCTTAAAACGGATCTATTTAATTAAAATTTAATTGACAAGGCAACGTCACAAGCCCTACTCTAATGCCCATTAACGTCTCGGCCCTTCAGGCTAAAATAGATGCCTCAGGAAAAGCACGGGTAACGAATCTCCGTCTCCAACCCACTTGTCCTTGTTCAACTGAACAGCGTATTTGTAGTCATAGTCAATTTCTTTTTACGAATACCGTTTTTCTCAATTCCACGCTCGAAATCCATTGACATATTCGAGATTTGCAAACTCGTAATAAGCCTAGTAACTACACTAAAAATATCTTTTCGCACTGCCTCTCTGTTCAAACTGTAAAGTTTGTTAACACTTTCTGTCTATTAAAACTGAGGTCGTGGGTCTTCATCATGGCATAACTTGTACAGCAATTTCTAATTATCTTATCGATAAAAAAAACAACCGGATATACCGTTAGGTGTCTTTGAAGGATTTAAAAAGTCCAAAGTCAATGTCATATTTTTAGATCGGTCTGTTTCTAATCGCTTTGATTGGGAAATTGACAGTTTATTTAATACTTATAAATCGAATTAAAAGTTTGGTGAGACATTTTGATAAAAAAATTGGCATCCACTGCAAATGTAAAGTTGTTCGCACATAACAGCAAAGTCCAGCAGTATGCAACCTTTACATAGTATGCATTTCTCAAAGAAATGTGGATGGGATTACCCTATCAGAATGCATCATTGCTACTGCCGAAAAATGAAATATTTGCTGCTCGTCGTGTAATGAGCGGTCAGCTTTATTGATCGTTTCGGTAATTGACATCTTGATAATAATCTGGTTTCGACCGGTACATAAAATTTGGCATTGTCATTGAACTTGTTATTGATGCTAATTCAGTTGTACATGAATCGTTCAACTAAAGTGACAGGTCCAAATGTAGTGCTAGCCATTTTACTCAGACATTATAAACGGCAGATCTGGCATAACTTCTTTAAAATCGTGTCAAACACTACACTCACACTCATATAATCCGAGCAGTAAAATTGGCACATATTCATTATGATGTATGGTACTTGTGCGTTGTGTGAGTGGTTTATGTAAGTACATACACGTATTAGTGATGACATGGCGGGATTGGCTGCATCATGGCCGCTATTTTTTGTATAGAAGTAGGACAAAATGTCAACTCTATTTCTTTATTAGTTTTTACTAATTACACTTAGATCTGCCACTTTATAAACGATTTGTGCACAACTAAAAATTAGCACCACTGACTTTGGCGCCATTTCGGCGCATGTGTGCATAAGATGGCGGACCCGTCGCGTGAGGAGGAACAAGTGACGCTTCTGGGGGAGGAGGGCCTCATGGCGGGAGGGCAAGCGCTCAAGCTGGGGTATGCAGACCAACTTTGACGCTGACCGCGGACCAATCGGGGGTTTTTCAGTTCACATCATTCAAATGACGTCATACGCGTCGTCCTAGATAAATGCGGTGCCTGCTATTGACATCACTATCCTTGTCTTGGGCAGGTACACTGCGGTCAATGCGTGCTATTCATACCATTCCAATTTCTTTGAACTTATTCGCGCGCTTATTATAATTGGCGTCAAGTAAAAAGTCTTCTGACCTTGAACCTGCACAGGGGGCTTTCAATTTCTTGGATTGTGCGAATTGAGGCGCGACGGTATGGTACCTATTAGTTATTATAATTAATACCTCCACTGTCGTCCAGAGCTCTTTTTACCTGATGCCAAATGTAGTGGAATTATTTGAATTTTCTGTACTGAAAAGTACGTTGTTCTACGTCTATGCGTGCGGCGCGTATGGCGCTGCCGACAATGCCGGATTGGTTTGCGATCAGCAATACTGCTCTCCGACTTGCTCTGACTCCTTCAGGGGTGATGCAGCAGTCAAAGCAGGTCTCAGAGCGATGTTATCTTTGCAGCGCTTGTACTGTGACGCTGATACGGGAGTCTACGGCTCACCACTCAGGCAAGCATTGGAGACAGCCCGTTTATAGTACATTATCAAATTAACACCTCTATACTTCTTGTGTGATGGATTGACAGCTTAGTGTAGCACCGACGTCGCCCCTTTAATTACGAGTTCTAATACGACGCTTGTCTATAGGTTTGAGTTGATCGTAAAGCACAGGATCACCCGCAAGAGGGGCAAGAGTTGCAGGCTTCGAGATTGCATGCATCAAAGAAATGCTGTTGATGTCAGCAGAGGATGGTTTACACGACGATTACGCAGCTGACGTCACTGGCATTTTAAAAAATGCGGCGCTTCGCGGCTCTTGCGCCTTCTGTGGGTCTTGCGATCACCTTTAGTCGAGTCCCCTATTGAGTGCTAATCGACTGCTGCCTGAGTGAGTTTTTTTTAACTAACAACGTTTTCGAAAAATCACGATTTATTTTTGAAGTCCATCCGCGTATCAATGCGTGTCAAAAAATACCATCGATTTTTTTCCAAATTCCTTCCATCTCGCCATGCTTTCTGTATTCTGTCATATTTGCATGCCATTATGAGTTTGTATCATTATCGTAGCAAGTTTCACGTTTTCTTTTCGACTACAAATTAGTGTCACTGAAATGTTTGTTCGAGATGTACCTGACCAAACACTACTGTAGAAGTTGTAACCACTAACATAGCAAAAGCTTTTTGGATTGAGATTAGTCTCTGTAAGCAATTTGAAGACGCGTTGGCGCTAATTTTTTACTACAACAAGCAATCAATTCTTAGTCATATTCACAGACTTGTATGAAAAAGTTAGACAAGAAACGCGGGATGCTTGAATTAAAACGCTGGATTTTCCCCTACGTACCTACGTGCTAGAAGCGATAGCTTGGTCTAGCTGCTAGCAAGTGGCTTAAACAAATGTTTGAAGCACATTCCACACTGCTGCTGCGCTTCGTGAACTGCTCCATACGCGCCCATACATTTGTTTTCCGCTTGCCGTACTTGGGTAGACCGTAATATGAAGCTGAAGGTTGTCTCAGACTCGTTATTCCCGTTTCCTGTCTACCTTCTTCGTTTAGTCTCATCATGGACGTGTCATATTCGTGGGTTCCGCTTCTCGGCTTGTGACGTCACTGGGGCGTGTCTGTCTACATGTTTGTTTGTCCGCTAGCACGAGGGTGGTGCCAGTACCACTGAGTCGATGACGCGAGCCCTGATATCCGACGACCCCAACAGACATATGGGACAGGTCCAACTAGGGTATGTATACGTGTACATACAGCACTAGTTGACGAGTTGATTTGCGGCTGAATATAGCAGTCTATTCGATATTTAAAATTTAGTAAACTTGCATTAGAAGAAGCAAAGAAGTAGTGAATAAATTCGAAAAATTTGAACCGTTCCTTGATCTGTCGGTGCGTCAGCGACGCGGCATCGGTATGTTTGCTTACCGAAACGGTAGCGATCGGTATATTTTCCAGATATAATATGCCAACGCGGCGTGAACGATGAACTCCGAACGATGCTCGACGTTGTTACAGACACGCAGTGCGCAGATATTATACCGTTTCGCTCCCGCGCATACTGCGACAGTCGGAAAGCGTTCATTTATTTAAAATAACGCTCGGTAAGCTTTCGATGTCCTGTGTATTATACCAGACTCCGTGCAACTGCCGCTCTAACAATTCAGGAAACGGACTTATGCATTAATATTACAAGATCTAGTAACTTCATGTCGAGTAATAGTAACCCTTAATAACTGCTACTTATTCAGCTACATTTCAACAAATAAAATACCTAATTGGCTTAATCTCCCCGTCTGATGATCTCAAGAGTTCTCTGTACCATTAAATTAACAAGTAAAGTCGATCTCCTTTTACTACGACGCATAGTAATCTGTCCAATATCTCGTATAATCTTGACATCTTTATTATTTGTGTGTTGACAACGAAATGTAGCTGCGATGTAAATATTTACATTAGATTAATTTTCTTTGCACCAGTTGTGGCAACGAAGAATGAAATCTGGTATGGTGCTGTAAAGATACAGATTAAGGGTATGGGTTTAATAAACTCCTATCTCTATTTTACATTAGCGCGTTTCTATCTTAGACTGTCATTTGATTAGTCACTAAGGTCACAGCGCAGTTAACAGTCACATCACGAGATCAGAGAGTTTGTCATCAAATTAATTAATAAATTTAGTTTTTGCAAACTTTGCATTATTATCTAACTTAATTAATACTTTGAAACCAATGAAAAGATAGATCCTGACAATGATCGATTTTACAATATTATTGAAATTAATAATTGTAAAGAAACAGCTCTGTTGCATGCTTAAGCTAGAGTTGCCTAATTTAAAAGACTAAAAATTTGTGAAGATGATTTGAATAGACTAATAGTAAATGACCTAAAATGTCTTGATGCTATCAAAAAAAATATGAGTCTTAACTGTACATGGGCGATATTACGGAATGTGAGGCTAAAGCTGAATATTTCAATATTCAAGCTGAGTTCCTAAGAAGATACTTGGACGACAAGTTAGCTTTATACAGACTTATAAGAGTATGGTAATATTGAATTTACAAGTATTAAAATCATCTTGAATTTTTTTTTTTTTGAAAATTCCTTTCTGATTCTGATAACAGGTTGTCAAAAATGCTCACTGATCAGTTCTTTTTTAAATGGGAAATTCCGAGTTAAATCTCTGACAATGTTCATTAGGATAATTTCTGGTCTGGTAAAAGACTTATACAGCAATCTACCGCCAAAGCATTCTAGCGTTCCGATAAAATGTATAATAATTAAGTATGGTTTTAATATAGCTTCGAATAGCGCTAAATTATCTCTAAGATTATCATCACTTGCTACCAGGAGAAACGAGCGGATTATTACCTAATAAAATCATTTTTATTCAGATTCATATCTGCCTGTGGATCCAGCTCTATAAGAGTCTAAATAACTTGGCGTCGATAGTAAAGAATTGATTGCATTTAAATATTTCAAACACCTCACTGACTGGTGCGATAATCCTTGTGTACAATTAACTCATAAGTTTTTTGATGAAATAATAATGATTAGATGTAATACTGACGATTTGCTAAAATGTTTGCTTGATTTACTCCTTAGTTTTCGGGATAAACAAGAATCCTTGGAATTCCTGCCTTGGTTAGTAGTGTACAATGTAAATAAATGTAGTTGGGATGTTTTAAGTCTGGTTTGTGGCGATGTAAGCTCGACGCTTGTGTGGTTCTGATTTAGAAATCGTTGGGATTGAAATCCAGAATCCTTATCTCCTTCCACTATTTACCTTGCACTGAACTTGTGATTGTTATAACCTATAACTATAATATTCATAAAATGTTCCTCTTGCTGCAATTTTTTAAAACTATCGTTATAGCTCTAGGTTCTAGTTTCCAAACGAAATGATAGCAATTATCAAAATTTGGTGCAAAGGATTTTCAAGCACTTCACTGCGTTAACAATATTACCAATTATTCAGTAATCAAAACTACTAAATTGGAAGCCTGAAAAATAATGTTGGCAAAAAGAACAGCATGATGTTTTATTCCATTCAGTTTAATTATGTTGTGTGTAGTTAATGTAGTTTCAATTTCAACGATTTAATTAATTTTTATCTTACAAACTGTTTCGACATACCGCTTACTAACACCTCACTCTATCACTCTGGTATCGCTAAGCGTTCCTTCATGTGTATACAAGGTAATTTGGACTTCAAGAATAGATAACGGATTAGGTGCGAATATTGTAAATGCTGGAGGTATTTGTGTTTCGTAATCACACGGTTTCACTTCAATTACTGCGTTACTAATGATTCGAGGTCCTAAATTTGATTTTAATCATTGACCCTTTTCATATATAATTTCAATTAGTTGTAACTTGCTGGCCTTGATACATTCTATGCGTAAGATCACATTACATTACCGACAAAACGCCTCAAAAATGTTTGTTCTATAGCCATCCTGATACAGCAGTTAAAATCCATTATCTGTCAATTTCACGCTATTGAATTGAGAGAAAGAAAGAAAGAAATTTACATTATAGAAGATTGATTTTACTTAGTCTTTGCACTTACAAAGATAATTTTAAAAGAATTGATTAAACAGAAATAGATGACACAGATAATTATAGTAATAAACTTATCCTATTTAACCGTTGGCCTTTTCCAATTTAACTGGTATACTAGATGAGGTCACGGAACAAAATGTCAATTTCATGCACATACATTTTGCTGTCGTTACAAGTCTGTATTTAGATTTGTCTAGTTGCGGTGCTGACAGCATTTTCATTGAAGCTGAGACGTGCAAAACCGAGTGCAGCTAGAGCAATAGCCCAATCAGATTTTATTGACCGTTGATTTAATAACTAAATTATATTTATCATCTCTCCATATTCTGATTTGTCTTAGTATACACGTGTACGCTCCGCTCCACTCATCTTTGCTCCTGTCTTAATTCACTGTTATCCATGGTTACAAAACTTTTTTAAATGTCGTTAATGTGGTCTTCAGATAAAACTTTAACCTAAACGATATTATTTTTATTCAAAACGTTGTGACTACGAAATTTTGCAAATACTATTTCTTTTTCCGAGTAAAAATCTAACAGCGTCTTGGTACGAGTGTCTTAGTTATTAATGTTTGTTATTTTATTTTTCATTTTTGTGTTTTCAGTCAACTTGCGATATTCATTCAGAGTGATAACGTAATAATAATTTTGACCGTGCATAAATAAAACTGTTTTTATTTAACGACAGACGCTTATGGCGACAAGTCTATTACTTTTTAGTGACTTCTGACTTCACCTCAGAGGCGCTTCCTAAACGGCACGCTACACTATTAGACACAGGAGTCTCTGTTAATATTATTATTTTACAAGTCATTATTAGTAATATCCTCTCTATGTCTGTATTCTTAATGTTATGTTGTGATGGATACCATAACATAAAGTTAAGAATACAGATAGACAGGAGATACAAGAAGAAAGAAGATGAATACAGAAGGCCGCTATTATCACTAAGTAATGATCTCTAACAGCCAGGCAACCTTAAGATTAGAAAAGTTTAAGATATTAACAACAGCGGGCGATGTATTTTTTGTACAATATACATTCAAATAACTACATATTCCTATATTCGTGTGCGTTTAGTGAAGACAAGGTAGAGATCAATAAGACAAAATACCCATTTGAGCAGCTTCAATTTGCCTCAGGTTGAGGTTCTTAATTCTGCGCAAATGGATACCAAGCTTTATCTCTGCTTCCTTTATATTCTCCGGTTTCACAAGTGAGCACGGTCTGACACCGTGTTGTAAATTGTAATTCGATGCAATGTCGTAAGGAGCCACTGCCAGTGTCTTATTATATCAGCCGTAGGTATTTGGAATCGTTGTATCTAAGAGGCGTTTAATTTTGCATCACAATAGCTTAAGAGAGCCGTCAAGTGTCTTTTAAACGCCTCACAATGAGCTATCACATTTATCTATGCCTCGTTAGTTATGCAGAAGGGTGTATAACAATGCATAAATATATGGTTTTTATTGTCGTATATTGCCGAGTACTATGCCTCGATTTGTTATGCCTGTTTCTTACATACTTTGCAGTTCATATCCACTACTTCAAAGCGTTCATTCTCTAAATGCTTTAAAAAAAGCTGTCATTATGTAGGTCAAAATAGAAATTTTCCGAAGATATTTACTATAACATGTCATCCTACTTCTTTCTCTTCCTTTGTAAAAGATTTCTAACTTGTCTGGTAGGATGATGTGTTTTTTATAAAGACCAAAATACCACTCTACTTGAAGGTATATATTCCTATAGTTTCTCCTAGAATTACTAGATTTAATGATTTTTCGACAGTCCCGTTTCTCGATTATAATGAAGAAACCTAAACTTGAATCTCGATTCTCGAGATTTAAGATTAAATGTTTCCTTGTAAAACCAGTTTTGTTGGAAAACAAATTACCATGACATTCAATCAGAGTTCTGTTATCTCGAAATTTTTCAATAAATGCGATATGATTTATATGAATGGGTACTAGAGAGATGTATATTGTATAACGTACAATAACATTGACTCATGCTTGAATTCTCTTTATCTGCGTCGGATGATCTTGTGGTTTATATTGTTTTATTACACGAATCTTTTATTTGAGCGTTTTCCGGCTTTGGTTTATTTGTTTCTGATGTATAATGAACTTTTAGAAAGACCCGAGAGCATGTATGCAGAGTGTAAGGTACAGAAAATGTAAGTGTATTAGATGCAGTCTACTGTTTATGTTAAAGATATTCGAATTTGTCTTATTGGCTGAGCTGAGCTGAGGTTACAGTGTTCTATATTCAACATTTCCCTTCATCAACATGTAGCAGCAACATGTAATTGCTCTATGTCACCTATGAATGTTTCGAAAAAAACTATTACAACTCTCCGCACCTTATACGGAATCGTGTTATGGATCTGTTTTCTAAAATTCATTTACAGCTGTTATTCTAATGAGATTTTCGTTTTCAAAGCCCTTTAGTATTAGAATATCGTCCATCATCGTTTCAACTATCAGCCATTTTAGTTTTACCTACTCAAGTCGGTAAAAAAGTTACTTCTTGTCTTATTTCACATTTTCGAGAACGGTGTTTGTTACGATTGTACGCAATTCAAACAACTTCTCGATGTTTATAAAACATCCAGGTTGTTTCTCTACTAAACAACTGTATCCAAGAATCTGATATATTTCACCTAATTGTATCGTAATACTTCCTTTGTGCACGTTTCAATTATAATGAATTCTCCCTGTTATGAGGTTATTCAGAATTCTGATATTTCGATAACCGGTTTTAAATTTCATGTTAGGTTATATTTGAGGAGGTTAGGAACAAAAAGTGGTAAATTATATGTTTACTTTTTTAAAGGAAAATGAGAATTACTTTTAAATTTAACACTTTTTGAACCGAAGGTAAGATGAAAACCGATGAAAATATTAAAAATTATCACTTTTTGTAGCAAACAGCAAAAAGCAAATATATTGTAAAAAAAAATTACTAGCATTTTAGCACGTTTTGATACGAAATAATACCAAGGGTGGATAGAAATCAAGATGTAAATGTAGGATAAAAATAAAAAATAAAAATGGAAAAATAGCGAATTATCACTTTTTGTTCCTAACCTCCTCATTTTAGAAAATTCTTTTTTTATTTTTGTCAAAAAGGGATTTACACATCCTAAATGTTTTGAATAGACTTTTTTACGGTGTCTCGCCAACTTGAAAGATCGGAAAAGTGAGTCAAGATGATTGAAAACTTATAGTGAAATTATTCAGATCTGGTGGCAATTTTCTAGGCGCTTTCACCAAAGAAAATAGAACCTATTTCAGCTTAGGAAAGTTTTTCTAGTTAAACAAATTCGTTGTTTTTGCAATATCATTACTAAGAACCCTTTTCAGTTCAGGAAAGTTTTTCTAGTTAATCAATTTCGTTATTATTTGCAATATCATTACTGCAATAAACTAGGTCATCAAACTTTTTTATTAACACCTACTACTAAACTACTATTCACTTCACGTATCAATTCATAGTTTGTAGAAGGTATTATTACCTTTTAACGATACAGTAAACGTTTCCTTTCCCCGTCGTGACTTACACATTTTAGTTAACGCGTCAAATGTGATAATTCGGGTTTTATGGACTTTAATGATGTGCTTATGAATTAAGTAGGTAACATAATATATTCAAATATTTTTTATTTACAGTTCTTCGATCTTCTAATTATTTAAAACCATAAGTATTTGACAAGCTATTAAGTAATGGTTTTTTCAATACACAAATCGCGCTTTTAACTGTATCTCTTATAACGTTTGCTCTGAATGAATACTGTAAGTTTAAATTATCAAATCCATACATATAAATGGATGAATGCATATCAAAAATTTTGATAGTCTGGAGACATTGATACGCAGAATTATCGAAAACGGCGTAGCTATATGAACATAAATACCAATATATTTATATGAAATGGTCGCTTATTATTTTTACCAACTATACCACAACTTATAACCACAAAATATAAAAACCTAAAAACATTTTTATGCAAATAAACTTATTCTAAGTGCCTTTGAAATCCAAATGAATCTAGCACTGGTTCAAAATCCCCGCCCGCAAAACGACAAAAAATCCTGCTATTATCATCTTTCAGAATCTGCACATTAGATAGAAGCGATAGTTATGTTACGGAAATTCATGATACACAAGTAACAACAAAGTAGTTTTGCTCTACCATACTAAGCCGATATTAATTAGGTTTTAGCTTTAGGTTTTCCACAAAGGATCTTGGCACAATTCGCAAACAGGTTTCACAAGTTAGCCGGTGCTCACTAAATGCCCAACTTGAATTGGGGGCTCAAGCCTCTATGTTGTGCTCATGGAAATCGATATATTTCGATGATTGTGCTACTCAATGATTTTAAAAGTGGTTCGTTCACGTTTGCAGAGTGCATTGCCTATCTTATTCACCACATTACTTTTTTGAAGTATTTCAGCTTCTGACGTCATTTTCACAGTGCCTTCGGGCTTGCGACCGTCGTAATAGGTATGTCATACATTCCAAAATAAGAAGGGACCCTAAAACGTTATACACATACCGACAGAATTGGTGATGTGCCAAGGTGATACGCCCCTATCTTACATAATGTAAACTTTTTGAAACAAACGCGCATACAAAATTATACTTAAATTCCTATGTGTCAGATAACAAAGTTTAGTAAAACGAGATGTTTGAGGAATGACCAATAAAATTTCGCTTTTAAAATAAAGCACAAAAGGCACACTTTACTTCAAGACAGTCGCTTGAGGAAATCAGAAATAAACCGGACGCATGTATTCTGTTTGCAGAATTCAAAGGTGTTTTCCCGTCGATTGATGCCAAATAAGAAAAATAGCTACAATGTGATAAAAATCAATTCAAAGTCAACGCGCACAACAAATTAGGTAGTCAAATATGCCACTATCCACTGAGAACGTGGGACGAAGTAAGCGCATATAGTAATACATATTACATTATGTATATATTATACTAGTAGGGCGCGTGGGTGCGCGGCTCGCTAAAGCGAACCGCGTGTTTTCTGTTCACTAAGTAGATCTTCGGGTCTTGATTATCTTTTTCCAAGAAACCACTCTTCCATCTTTTATAGTCTCCGAGATAGACTACGACGACATTTGTATGGCCGCCATCTTGAATCCGCCATTTTGGTATTTTTTTTCAGCTCATTGCCAATTGGATGATGTTTCGAGTAATTTTTGTTTGGGCACCCTCAACCTATCTTCAATACCCTGACCGTGTTCCTCATCCGTCTCTGAAATCCTCAATCATCAGCTCCCTCCATATTTTTCATCCAGATGAATTTTTGTCCTCTATACGAAACCATCAGAAATTTTGGAAAGGAACGTATCAAAGTCTTGCATACATTTTCTATGAAAACAATAAATTCCGCCATCTTGATTTTTTTTCTATTCATCAAGTAGACCTTCGAGTTTTGATCATCTTTTTCCAAGAAACTACTCTTCCACCTTGTATAGTCTCCGAGATAGACACCAACGAAATCTGTTTGGCCGCCATCTTGAATCCGCCATTTTAGATTTTTTTTCAGTTCCCTGCCAATTGGATGAGGTTTCGAATGACTTTTGTTTGAGCACTCCCCACCTATCTTCGATATCCTGGCCGTGCTCCTCACCCGTCTCCGAAATCCTCAACCATCAGCTCTCTCCATATTTTTCCTCCAAATAAATTTTTGTCCTCTATACGAAAACATCATAAATTTTGAAAAGTCTTGCATAGATTTTGTATGGAAAAAAATAAATTCCGCCATCTTGAATTTTTTTTCTATTCATCAAGTAGACCTTCGAGTCCTGATCATCCTTTTCCAAGAAACAACTATTCCATCTTTTATAGTTTCCGAGATAGACACCGGCGAAATTTGTATGGCCGCCATCTTGAATCCGCCATTTTGGAGTTTTTTTTCGGCTCTTTGCCAATTGGATGAGGTTTCGAGTGATATTTGGTCGAACACCCCCCACCTATCTTCGATACCCTGGCCGGTGCTCCTCATCCGTCTCCGAAATCCTCAATCATCAGCTCTCTCCATATTTTTGTTCCGAATGAATTTTTGTCCTCTATACGAAACCGTGAGTGAAAAAAAATTTTTCCATACAAAATTTTACAGGAGAGGTGATCAATGAGTCAGTGAGTGAGTGAGTGAATCAGCACGAGTAGCTATATATATATTAATTATGACCTGTGCCCATGGGCCGGCGATGGATTGAGATTTTTTTTTTGAGATAGATTGATTGATTAATATCTCACTGCCCGCGCCACTGTATTCAAAACTGGGGAGGAACTATAAGTGCTTCTTTTGGCGCTTCTTTTTTTTTCACGGAAACTTTTTCCCTACGCCCTATATTGATATAATTTCCAAGTATAACTACGTAACGAACAGGTTCACTTTACTGAAAGAACGAGTGTCAAAATGACGTAGACTACAATCGATGCACGAGCTACGTACCTACCTACATTACGTCGACAATCGCTTCGTAAATACCAAAATACAATCATTAATCATACCAGTTCACGTGATTGTGTAAACGGTTGTCATCGCACTATCACCTGTAGGTATCACTGGTTCTATTAATGATCAAGTTAGTTGACATTGTATATGCATTGCACTATTTATATATGTATATATCTTTTTTATGTTTCTAATATGTTTTAGAGACGACTGAGTCTTCCAATGTGTGTCGGAGTTCGTGTTACACTTTTCATATTTTCTCTCTATGTATCTATATTATATTACCCTCGTAATGTTATATATTAGCTCTATTTGTTTTAGGTATACTAGCTTTTAGCCGCAACTTCGTCCGGGTGGAGTTAGGTTTCTAAAATCCCTTGGGAACCTTTTGTTTTTCTGGGATGAAAATTAGCACATTGCACTCTTTAGGTCCTCAAATATGCCTAAGCAAAAAATGAGGTCGACCCGTTTCTTCGTTGCTTGCTACGTGATGGAAAGTCAAACAAACACACTTTCGCATTTATAATATTAGTAAGGATTAGTATTATATGTATGGATAGATATCTTGTACGACGTAAGTTTTTAAAAACTCGATGTTAAAAAGGGGATGTTATAAGTTTTACCGCTTCTTCTATCTGTGAGTCTATCTGTCTGTCTATATCATTTTAGCTTTCAGAGGGATGGACCAAAATTATGTCCATATTACTCGATAACGAATAGATCCATATATCCGTACTGGGAAACAAGTGATAAACGTGTATGTTTTATACATAGAAGAATGTAAGAGTATACGACTTACGAGTATAACTGATGACTAACGAATTTATTCCAGTAAGTGCCGATTTCAACAATGTCGACTGACGTTTAACTGAGGAATAAATCGGGTATTTTGCAAGGTTTTGTATTAAAAATCTGCCAAAATTTCAAATTAAATCGCACGGCCAGAGTCTGGTACGCTCTTCCGAGATCTGTGTTTCCTAACTCGTAATTCTAGGGTGAATAAGCATCTTCTAGGCAAACGCGTTACACCTTTGGCCACATCATCACTTTCCACCAGGTGCGATAGTGATCAAGTGTGTGCCAATAATGTATAAAAAAAATATTCCACAGATAACCGTTGCTCAAAGTTGAAGAAATCGCCGGTAGGGGTACTTTCACAGATACTTGTACCTACTAATAAATGTACTTCAGATATTAATAGCTACAGATTAGCAGTCCAGACTCTATCCAGTATATAATACCTATAAATTGGTGTGACGGTTTTGTCCCGTCTGCTGTCTGTGCGTCGCCTGTGACGTAAGCAGTTTGTCCGCGTGTCTGACGTAACTCATCGTCTTGGACAACGTCAGGTCTTGGACGGTATCCAATTTCACAAGGATCATACATTTAATAGAGCAGTAGTTTTTAAAAGTATTCCGAGCGAATGCCTAGGCAATCTTTCAAAATATCCATTGATGTTGAAACGTTATGTGAAACGTCACGTAAATGCGAAAGTGTGTATGTTTGTTACTCAAACTGAACCGATTTGGCTGAGATAGATTATAGTCTGGAATAGCACATAAACTTCTTTTTATCCCGGAAAATAAGAGAGTTCCCGCGGGAATAAAAAACCTCAATCCACGCGAAAAAACTCGCGGTAATCATCTAGTATTCCATATTCGTAAGATTATTAATTTTTTTATTAATACGTTTTAAAACTTTAAGTAATGCGATCTGTTTTGATAAATATCTTTGTATCGTATTTCGAGTTCTAAGAAACATTGTAGATTAGAACTGCTCATTATGTTACTCAAATCTATACTAATATAATAAAATGCAAGATTTTGTTTGTTGGAACGCGCTAATCTCTGGAAATATCAGTCGGATTTGAAAAATTATTTTTGTTTCTAATAGCCCAATTCTCGAGGAAGGTTTTAGGGTATTCAACATCTCGGTACGACTCTAAGAAGCCGAGCAAAACAAAAGAATAGCGCGGGCGAACAACGCGATGCGGTGAGTCGGTGGTCGAGGGCGGTCACCCGAACAAGAGCCAAACCGAAGGCTATTTATTAATCCGAAAGATCAAAGCGTTTCTATTGGATTATAAAAACAAAAACTAAGTCCACGCGGACGAAGTCGCGGGCAATAGCTAGTTGCAGATATTTTCCGTTTAATATTACAACCGAATATTAGTAGTTATGTGTAAGTAGGTAGCGACTTAATGCCCATGCACTGTAGGAACAATGAAAGGCCTTGCATTATTCTGGCTCTCAATTATACACTGTATGATCAAGTTGCGAACAAAGATATTTGATCGTTTTATTAATGACATGGCTTGCGTTTCGACATGTAAAGACGCAGAAATAATGTCGTCTAGACAGTACTTTAATTGCATGTCAAGACACAAATGGGATATGTTGCAAGAAGGTTATAAAAGTGTCACTGAAAATATGAGTATAATTTGGGATGCGATATAATATATTTAGGAGACGATTGTTGACTATAAAATTTTATGCTAAAGATCCTTTCTTTCAACTAAAATATACATTATTATTTTACAAACAAACCACTTATTCAGAGACCCTTGTTTGATTATAAAATACTTTGTGTGTATTAAACACATAAGTTGCATATTGAGAATTTGAATAAAAAATTTTTCGATCAAAGTTACTATCTATCTAACTAGTTATCCTTATTTTTTGTTTTATTGTAGCTGCATAAAATTGAACTCTAGTTTTATTTTTCCTATTCTTTTCTTAGCTACTATTTAGTACCTATTTAATAGGTAGGTACTAAGGTACCGAAATGGTTTCTGAAATACACATATAAAGTAATGTAACACACAAACAGATAACTGCTCTAAACAACAATCACGAAAACATGATTAGTTACAGTGTTTCCAGTCAATAAATTTTAATAACCACATGACTTGGTGATATATTTTTATCTTAATTAGTTTAAACGAAGTATATTATATTGTTAAAATGCATTTTCCTAAAATCTAGCACAAACGAACATGTTATGTAAAGAGAAATAAAAATTATTTATTTTGTATCTGACTGACTAGACTGCATTGTCACTTACTATCAGGTGAGATCGCAGTCAAGGGCTATCTTGTCATCGATAAAAAAAAAATTTAAACATGAATAAATCGGTCTATTATGATTTGAGAATTACGGAAATTAGTTTTGTTAAATTAGATAATGTGTATTATGCATGCACAATGAACTAAATTTAAATAAATTTACATGAATTTAGTTCAAGAATGAGGTCCTCGTCACGCTGTAAAAACTCTTTGTTCATTAGTGTTATATAATAAAGAAACTACTTCAATAAATTAGTATTTTAGTAGCAATTTCAAATATGTATATAATTTCAAAAGGGGCTTAACAAAATATAATCTATTGAGCCTGATAGATCGTTGTTTTTAATCACTGCTAATCTATAAATATTAATACATAAGATAAAATACAATGAATTGATAAAAAATGTGACTGTATTTCATTGGAAGCAGAAAAAAAAATACGTTTAAATTTAATTTTAGTTATGAAATTGAACAAATTTCTTAAAGTTTTACATATTACCATATCTTATATACATTAATTTAATCTAAATATATAAAAGGCAAAGGTGACTGACTGACTGATTGACTGACTGACTGACTGACTGACTGACTGACTGATCTATCAACGCACAGCTCTAACCACTGGACCGATTGAGTTGAAATTTGGCATACAGATAGCTGTTAGGACGTAGGCATCCGCTAAGAAAGGATTTTGGAAAATTTCAACCCCAAGAGGGTTAAATAGGGGGTTAAAGTTTGTATGAAAGTCCGTCATTTTTCAAGTTATATCCATGAAACTTTGTATTTAGGCTTTAAAATAAAAATAAAGAAATACGTATTTCACAGATTTTGAAAAATCCACCCCCAAAGGCATCAAATAGGGAATGAAAGTTAGTATGAAAGTTTTTCATTTTTAAAGTTGTATAAACTTTGTATTTGGGCTTTCGATTAAAAATAAATAAAATACATGTGTCACAGGTTTTGAAAAATCTACCACAAAAGGCATCATCTAAATCTAAATATATAAAAGGCAAAGGTTACTGTCTGACTGACTGATTGATCTATCACCGCACAGCTTAAACCACTTTGCATACATATAGCTATGATGACGTAGTCATCCGCTACGAAAGGATTTTTCAAAATTCAACCCCGAAGGAGGTAAAATAGGAGTTTAAGAAATCGAACCTAACGTGAGCGAAGCCGCGGGTAAAAGCTAGTCTTATATATTTGTAAACATTACAAAACCAATTCTCCACACCAAAGTCGTAACTTTCCAGCATACGGCTGCGATAGTTTCGTTTGAACTATTTCGACCTAGTTACATGGGTATAGGTATATAACATTTGTAACAATATACATTATTATAAACATTTATTCAAATTCTAAATCTGTAGTACTGTACTTACAAATAATATTAACGTCCTTTACGACGATAATGATTATGAAAAGGATGGCACCACTTTTACCGATTCTGATAAAAAATTTCCTATACTAGCAATGGAATTAGTACCATCATAAAGTAATGTAGGACGAGATACGTATGGCGACAATTTCATATAGGTTTAATGCGACTGTAAATCGTAATGAGGCGCGCCGTATCAATGTCTCCCATATGCAGTTTGTAAATAACAATAATCAGTCCTTTGTTTACTGTACGATGTTACTGTAATGACGTAGGTATCAACAGATTTTACTTTGGTAAAACGTCTATTTATATAAACGCTTGCTTCTTCATTTATCGTATTACTTTTGTTTGAACCTGAAAAGATTTTGAACCAAACATCGCACGAAAAACCACAATGAATTTAGCTAATAACAATGATTGTTATAATTGATCTGTATTAATTAAGTTTCCATCAAGCCGATAAGAATTAAAAGAATTGCTTTAAATAAATACAAATATTTTATTTCGACCAACTATAATTTAAAGATATAAATAATATCACATACCCAAATTCACGTGAAAACATAACTATGTCTTTCCTGTCGCGTAGTTAAATAAAAAAGGTAAATTACAGGTTACTTTATTTTGCATAATGTCGATCTTGAAAATTATAACGATGATTGTATTAAAAGAAACGGGAAAATCATGAAACAAATAATTTGTTTGTGCCAAAAACTACAGTGACTAATTCACTTCTACTTACCTTGATTATTTACAAACTGCATTATGTAAAACGTAAACTGTTTAAATAAAACAATGACAATCTCATTAGCGTCTATATAAACTTACGTATAGAATAATCTAGAAAACGCATATCTATATTAGTCTAAATGTGTGTTTAATTGAAGTTTAAAGAAAAATTGTCCTACGTTTTATTTATACAATAATTTCATTTGTTATTTTGTAAGATTTTGATAGAAACATAGCCCATTAAAAGAATGGGTCCCGTTGTAATGGTTATTTAATAGATAAACTTATTTTTTCATTAAAAACACTTCACTTAATTTAGTTACCTTAGTTATTGTAGAGGCTAAGGTTTTACTAAGTTTAAAACCTGTACCTGGTCCATTATCATTTTACTTTAGTATTATATTGGTGGCTACTTATATATTTACTGAGGCTGTTTGAATGGGATCTTTGATATTTCACTTTGTTTGTAAAATAGATAACGTTTTGGTATGTATATTGTATATGTACTGATTTTTTTTAACTTTATCATCGATATATCAAAGGAACAAAAGTGGTCCTAAAGAACCCCCCTGCCAAAACAGCCTCTGTACATTAATCAAAAGTTCGTTTTAAAGCATGTTTTACTCACAGTTTCGTTGCGGGTGTAATTCTGCGAGAGCGTATTCCGGCCTTTGAACGCATGTTGTGGCGTGCTTGCCGTGGAAACGTTTTCCTACGGCAGGCCGAAATCGATACACCGTTGGAGGACCCTTCATCGGTAAGTTGTTTGTTATTTTCAAATAATAATAAACTTAGTAGTAAGGCTGAAATCTGTGAATTGGCGAGAGTAGATGCTTTGAACGAGAAAGGTGAAGTCTGATTGTGGGCAAAAACAAAGAGACCACAGTGTTAGAGTAATTATTATCATCAAAATTTACCGTCTTTAGCAAGCTTATTACTGTTGAGAAAAAAATTGTATGTAGAAACCGATCAAGGATTTATCTACAGTTTACACTGCCATACCCTTTTCCAACTTAGCCGCCCCCTACCATCTTAGACGGTATGATCACTTACCATCAGGTGAGATCGACATCAGGGGATACCTTGTCTTCGAATAGAAAAGCAAAACGCAGGCTAGAGGCAACTTTGGCTAGATGGACCGACGATATCAGATGAGTCGTATGGAACCGTTGGATGTCGGCGGCGCGAGACCGAGACACGTGGAAGTCCTTGCTAGAGACCATTGTCCAGCTGTGGACGTTGTATCAGTTGATAATGAAGCAGAAGAAGACGGTGCAAATGCCTCTACTCTAATCTCACTAAACTTACCCGTACAATATACCTTTAATTAAAAAGTTCGAATTGTTGAGCATTATTGAAACGATGAGGTGGGATGGGTCAGCCCTGTACCCACGGATACGTTTAGAATGTTTGTCTCAAGGCCGAACAGCAATAGTAAATACTGCTAAATATAACCATCATTGTGTGAAACCACGCGTTGCCGAGTTTTCATTCAATCTATATCAATCTTTGACCGTATACTTCCATACTTTGTATGTAAAGGATATCTCCACACCAGAATACCATCATCATTAACATATCAGCGCCTCACTGCTCGGCTGTCCCATTTCAAAACTTAGTAAGTGTGATTGACAAAATTTTACAGGGGCCAAAAAAACGTTTTGTAGATGGCTTAGCGAAGTAATAAATATATCCAATCCAAAGCTTTCAAAGTAGTTTATTTACGAAACATTAATTAACCGACTTCAAAAAAAAGAGGAGGTTCTCAATTCGACGCGTATGTTTTTTTTTTTTTTTTTTATTTTTTTTTTTATTTTTTTTTTTTGGCGATGTTACTCCATAACTCCGTCAAATCTGAACCGATTTTAAATTTTTTTTTTTATTTGAAAGGGCATATTGTCAGGTTGGTCCCATTTAAGTTTGGTGAAGATCTGATGAATATCTTCGGAGATGGAGGACGGAACTCCTCAATAAATAAGAGCAAATCGCTCGTGATCAGAGTATGTGTAGGATTTTAACCATGCATTCTTCATAGCATACATACATAATGCTTTTCTATTCGGCATTTCAATATAATTTTTTTTAACCGAATTTTTGACGATGTTACTCTATAACTCTATCAAATCTGAACCGATTTCAATAATTTTTTTTTATTTAAAAGGGCATATCGTCAGCTTGGTTCCATTTAAGTTTGGTGAAGATCTGATGAATATCTTCGGAGATATAGGATGGAACTCCTCATTGAATAAGAGCAAATCGCTCGTGATCAGAGTGTGTGTACGATTTTAACCATGCAAACTTCATAGCATACATACATATGCTAAATTTCTATTTGGAATAATATATTTCAATACTTTTTTTTAAGGAGCAAAACAAATGGTCTAGTGAATTGGTCCCATGAAGCTACACTAAAAAGCTTAAAATAATAATATAAAAAAATATTTTGAAAAAACCGACTTCAAACGCCACTTAAAAGTATAAAATAAATTTAGTTTGTACACGTATGTTGAAGTCGGGCCAGCGTTGCGCAATGGTATCATCGTTTCTATATTTTAAGCCCGTCCGACTTCAATATAAGTAACTAAAATTATTAAATCGTAAATACTATTAGGCCGGTATACTTGTTGAATTAGCCCGTGAGACGGACGGGCCTAAATAGAAACGATGAAACCGATGCGCGACGCTGGCCCAACTTCAACATACGTGTACAAACTAAATTTATTTTATACTTTTAAGTGGCGTTTGAAGTCGGTTTTTTCAAAATATTTTTTTATATTATTATTTCACTAACAGATGCCGAAGAGTTCAGAGTTCAGAAGGGCTACCACAAATATGTTTTTTGGTCTCCTTTAAACTTTGTCAATCACACTTACTAGGTTTTGAAATGTAGTAGCCGTGCTGAGCGGCTCTCAGAGAAGGGTTATAGTCCACCAGGCTGGCCTAATGCAAATTGGCAGTCTTCACCTTTGAGAACATTGTGGAGAAGTCATAGCTATGCAAATGTTCACGCGATTCTGGTAGGAGGCTTGGGCCGTGACTAGTTACCACCCTACCTACCGCCAAAGACGTGCCGCCAAGCGAATCCTGCACGATGACGTGTAGAAAGGGATAAGGTTGGTCAATCCAAGTTAGTCCGCTACCATCTTAGACTGCATCGTCACTTATCATCAGGTGAGCTCGCAGTCAAGGACTATCTTGTCATTGAATAAAAAAAATTTTTTTTGAAGCATGTGCCCAATATTGATCCCGCGACCAACCAAACAGAAGACAGTCCTAACCACCACGCTATCACTGCTCCACAATATATAATTATGCATATTTGTAAAGGCAGTTGAAAAACAAACGGTCATAAAATGGGAAATGCATGCAAGTGTGTCTTCCGCAAACTTTATAACTATAATAACTTGTAGTAAAATTAAGAATAACGAATAGCTGTTATGTTCTATTTGCCGTGACGTCACTCGGTGCACAGTTGTAAATCAACGCTTAGCATTGTCTTCGCATTCGCGCGTATGACGCGAAGCTCATACTGAGATGTACACAGTTCTGGGTCGTGTCAGGTTGTTTATGCCACCCTAGAGAATACAGTAATGATCATTCTTTCTTTTTAAACCTCGACGCAAAAACGACGTGTGTGTGCGTTTTTGTGTTCGTGTGTGTGTATGTGTCTGTCTGTGGCCTCGTAGCAGCCGAACGGATGAATAGTATATATTTTTTAATTAATCCTTCATCTTCACTTTCCTCCACAGTCGGACCAGGTGTACAAATCCGTGTTCATCATCTTCTTCCAAGGAGACCAGCTGAAGACCCGCGTCAAGAAGATATGCGAGGGTTTCCGAGCGACCCTGTACCCCTGCCCCGAGGCACCGGCAGACAGGCGGGAGATGGCCATGGGGGTGATGACCAGGATCGAGGATCTGAACACGGTAAGATTTTACAACTCCCAATAATTCATGGGACACATGGCTTGAAGAACCGATTGGCGTTGGGGTCCCAAGATGCTCCCCTCAGTAAACGATCTCGGGCGAGTCGCTGGCAGCTGCTGGATACAGGCGTTACAGGACCGAGTTCTGTGGCGAGTTCTATGTCCAGCAATGGACGTCTATCACTTGAGATGATGATGATATTAAATTGTATTTCACTGAGATCGAGTCAGGTTTACCAAAGATGATATTTTAATACCTACTTTTTTTTTAGATATTTGACTTATTTGCCGATTCCCATAATGCCAATTAAATTAATTAACCGCCACGCCATCACCAAGTAAATTCTAACCGATGAATGGACAGATTTTCTATACAAAAACTTTTTTAGTCCTCGATCAAACATTACTCTGCCATATTGAAATAAGTCCTAAATGTAACTGCAACTTAGTTTAATTACGATTATTACTCATTTTATTTTTCATATAAATTTTCCTGGACAGGTCAATTTATAAGGTAAATCTTTATTAGTTAGAGACTACAATGTAATAAAATGTACTAAACCACATAAGGTAATTTTTGTAATGTAAATGAAATATACCACATAGTATGTTTTAATTTGGAAAAAAAATCCATACCACACGTATTTTATTACACTTATTGTAATGCATGGGTGAGTGTGTACGTATCCATACGTATCCATACGTTTTAAAAAATAAGCAACAAAACGGGATAAATGGAATTTATTAGAATAATGTAGAGTTAATGTGCAACATTAGATAAAAATATATATATAGACATACTTCTCTCAACAACGCCTGATAATGGCACTGTATGTAATTCACCGTGTAATTACTATATTTTACAATCCCTATTACGTTTCTTGTCACATGCTCTGCTTTTGTTGTTACTCGTAGTAATTTTATATGTTGTAACTTACTTAGAATGATTTTTGAAATTGTATAATTGTGATAAACTACGTACGTACCACGATAATTGTTGTTTTAGTTGGAATTGTTGATATTTTGATCCAGTTGTACGGACCGTGGTCACGACGGGACTGCGTAATAATTTATCACAAAAAAAAATCCATATGCATAGTTGAGTACCTGAAGAGTGACATAGACTACTTTTTATATCGGAAAATGTAAGAGTTCCCGCGGGATTTTAAAAATTAAATCCACATGGATGAAGTCGAAGGCATCAGCTAGTAGAATCTTATGATCCTGGTTCGAGGCAGTTATTTTGACGCACAGACAGACACTTCAATTTATATTTATTTCTAGAGATACCTTACTTAATACAATCTTAAAGTCAAACGACACAAGGTCGAAGTTAGCAGCTGTAGGTATTATATCGAAATAATCCGACGACCTCTGTGGCGAAGTCACCTTGAAAACGATCATGGGGTCACTTCTAAAATACAACAATTTAGGTAACGGTATTTTATATTCGTCTACCCGCAGAATGTTTAATTCTCAAAAGAGTCAAAACGCAGAATGTTCACAACGCAAAATGCTCAGTACTCAATCAATTAATCAATCATTTTTTAATTTGCAAGAATATGTTACATGATTATACATAGCTCTTAGTTTTTTAATTAATATCAACATATTCTGCCAAGCTTGGCGTGTAAAAAAACAAAACATACTTTGTAGGAACGTTTGAAGTTGGTTTTTTGAAAAGAATTTTAATTATTATTTTATAATAGATGATGACGCGTCTTTGGCTACGTGGATTAAGGTTTTTTGATTCCCGATTTTTAATATTTCGAGATAAAATTTAGCCCATGTCTAATCCTAGGTATGAGCTATCTCCAATCCAAATTTCAGCCAAATCCGTCCAGTGGTTTTTGCGTGAAAGAGTAGCAAACTCGCACGCAAGCACGCACGCTCGCGCACACGCACCCACCCACCCACACACACACACACACACACACACACACACACACACACACACACACACACACACACACACACACACACACACACAAAACACACACAAACTTTCGTCTTTATAATATTAGTATGATCCTCCTATTGTAGGTGCTGGGCCAAACTCAGGACCACCGTCACCGCGTGCTGGTGGCGGCCGCTAAGAATATCAAGAACTGGTTCGTCAAGGTGCGCAAAATAAAGGCCATCTACCATACCCTGAACCTGTTCAACTTGGACGTCACGCAGAAGTGCCTCATCGCCGAGTGCTGGGTACCGGCTCTGGATATGGAGACCATCCAACTGGCTCTTAGGAGAGGAACTGTAAGTTTTTTATTTTTATATTATGTAGACTAGCGCTTGTCTTTGACCATGCCTTACCTGAGTGAGAATGCAGCCTAAGGTCTAGCCTTAGGCTGCATTCTCACTCAGGCAAGGCAAAGCCTTAGGCTGCATTCTCACTCAGGTAACTCACGTTTAAATAAATAGCGACTCTTGTTACCACACAATAAAGTGCAATTTAGGTTGACACAGCGCTACTTACCTACCACCTTATACATCTAGACTTTTCTCTCTTTCTATCACGTAACTCTTATCCCTTCGCACTCTCTGAATTTAGGTCATTGGAAGAGGTACGCCATGTACTTGTAGCTCTGCAGTTTACTACGGAGTGCGCCAGCGCTGCCTAGTGTGATATATATAAAAATGTGTATCTACTTATGCATTTTTGAAGCTTCATTGTGGAAGCACTGTATACATAGCATAGTTTTGTTAGCTATTGTAAAAAAATATTTTTTTTGAAAAGAGCAACTGCTGAGTTTCTTGCCGGCTCTTCGCAGCAAAATGCATTCCGAACTGGTGGTAGATATATGACGTGTCATAAGAGCTACAAGTTGACCTACATGAAATAAATAAATTTTGAATTTGAATATAAATTGTAATATTTTCGCAGGAGAGAAGTGGCAGCTCAGTACCACCTATCCTAAATCGTATGGAGACGCTGGAAGACCCACCCACGTACAACCGCACGAACAAATTCACATCCGCCTTCCAGAACCTCATCTACGCCTACGGAGTCGCCACGTACCGGGAGGTCAATCCGGGTGAGTGAATCTAGATTAGAATATACGTGTCATAAATGAATTAATGAAATCTTTTTTATTGTGAAATGTAATGTGTTATCTAATGAAGAAAAAACCAACATCCTACTAATATTATAAACGCGAAAGTTTGTAAGTATGGATGGATGGATAGATGGATGTTTGTTGCTCTTTCACCTAAAAACTACTGAACCGATTTGGCTGAAATTTGGTACAGATAACAGATTTTGTACTTAAAAAAAAACAATATGCCAGCCGAATTGAGAACCTCCCCTTTTTTGGATGTCGGTTAAAAGATTCAAAATTATTTAATTCATGTCGCTCTCATGACAAGTCTTACATTAGGTAAAACATTTTGTAAGTTTCTGGAGGTTTAAAACTATTTTTTAGCCATATAACAATTTATCTAGACATATTATAGAAACACAGGAAATACCACTTTTTAAAAAAAAAGCTAAAAAAAGATTACCTTATGGAAAAACTTTAATTGGGAACTTTTGACATTTAATAAGATATTAGACATTCAAATAAAATTGTAACGTAATAGATTAGGCAAATTATGTTGTATGCTGTATTTAAGCAGAGTTTGGTTGTCCATTTATATTTATTTGTAACACCTGTAACTCGTAATAAAAAATTTAGTGTTTGTAATGTTGAATGTTGTCACCTGTCGCTAGCGCCGTACACGATAATCACGTTCCCGTTCCTGTTCGCGGTGATGTTCGGCGACCTGGGCCACGGCGCCATAATGGCGGCCTTCGGCTTCTGGATGTGCTACAAGGAGAAGCCGCTGCAGGCCAAGAAGATTGACTCCGAGGTACGAGATATAGCTAATAAAACTCAAATCTTCGGCTGCACTTTTTTTTCTCCCCTACCATAAAGCACCATGTAACGGTAGCTTTATTTTATACTACCATCTAGCCTGTGAGCTAATAAGTAATATTACTTTAACTTAAACTTCTACTTGATTTCTATATCTAATGTACAGTCCAATAACTGTCCTTAGTTTATTCTAACGAGTTCACTATGAGTTCATTATGTTGTTGTGACCTAGTTAAGTATCAAGCACTGTTATACAGACTGCACTTACGCACTGTTTCTGCACTTATGCATTCGGCTGCACTTGTATTGGATAATTGGTTTCACAATTGGGAGAAACGTTTGAACATGCGAGGCAGAATGACTGATCAAGTCAGATGTAATACTAAACAAAAACTAGGAATCCCCCAGCAGTAAAATCTTCGTGGAGACTCCACAGAGACACTCGCTTATCCATACTAGTATTTCTACTTTTTTAAACCTAAAACATCCGATATGATGCCAATTTTTAACCAAGGTTCGGTCATCAATTTATCAAATAGGCTTATGCTTTACCAATATTATTAACTAGCTTTTTCCCGTAGCTTCGCTCACGTTATGTTTGATTTTTCAAACACCTATTTTACCCCCCTTTCTAACTTTCCAAAACTCTTTTAGTGGATGCCTATGTCATAATAGCTATCTATATGCCAAATTTCAGCTTGATCCGTCCAGCGTTTCGAGCTGTGCGTTGATAGATCAGTCAGTCAGTCAGTCACCTTTGCCTTTTATATATTTAGACTACATCCTTACTAATTACAAGTAATGATCTGAAGTGACTTTATGCTAAAGCAAATTCCCATCCCCAGATCTGGAACATCTTCTTCGGCGGTCGCTACATAGTGCTGCTCATGGGCCTATTCTCCATGTACACGGGCATAATCTACAACGACATCTTCTCCAAGAGCCTCAACATCTTCGGCTCGTCGTGGCGCAACAACTACAACGAGTCCACGCTGCGCACCACCCAGGCGCTGCAGCTGAACCCAGACTCCATGGACTATTCGCAGTACCCCTATCCCTTCGGAATCGACCCTGTGTGGCAGGTGAGTGTTTCACTGTCTCGTTCTTGGATTACATCTGTACAATTACGCTGGGTCTGATACAAACCGCGCGGCTTTGCAATACAGCAACTATCATACTGCAAACTAGATGGCGCTGTACGAAGTTCCATCTCGCTAGATAAATTTTGTCACAGTGGCAGTGTTAAGTTTTAAATATTGAAGTGCGTACGTAAATAGATAGATCATTTATTCACCAAAATGCAGATACAATATGATGTAATATAAAAAAAACGAGCCTAATACATTTTACTAGGACTGGAAATTAGCGACAGCGATTTTGCACATTACTACCTAGATGTCACTGCAAGGAGTTCTATCTCAGTAGAGGAGTTCTGACTCTTGGCATGACCTTGGCAGCGGCGCAGTTTCATGTGTTTTTGACCAAACTCTGTTAATAACTTAATATCCATCATACTCATGGTAATTTGCCTAGTTTTTGCTAATATCTATTTACATTAATTCCTACAGTTGGCTGAAGCGAACAAAATCATCTTCATGAACGCGTACAAGATGAAGATTTCCATCATAATCGGCGTGTTCCACATGTTGTTCGGCGTCTGCATGTCGCTGTGGAACCATCTGTGAGTACAGACACATTTACAAGCACATACACATACGTATACACACTCACACTCATAATATAATCATAAAATTATTATACACGGTGAAATTTCATTGGTTGTACTCCCTGAAAGAGGTGAATGTGCTCATGAAACTGAACAACTTTCCCCAAGGAACATAGGTCGAAATATGAAAAAAAAAATTTGGACCTCCCATTGTAAATCAATCAGCTGATCGTCAAGTTTGTATGGAGGGTCCAATTTTTTTTTCATATTTTGACCTATGTTCCTGGGGAAAGTTGTTCAGTTTCATGAGCACATTCACCTCTTTCAGGGAGTACAACCATTAAAATTTCAAACGGTATATAGGGTGACCAACCCAATTGCTAGCACTGCACCAGTTTATTCGCACTTTAGCAAAAAAGATTAAAATATAAGTTTCTGATTGTAGTCTTTAAATTTTCAGATTAAAAAATATTTAGGGGAGTTCATATTTTTCACAATCGAAACCTTTCTAATCTGGAAAGTTTTAAAATGACGTCAGTATTGTAGTTGAAAGATATTGTTCTGGAGTTCCTGAAGTTTTCGGCCATTTTGACTGATCGACTTACCCGTCAGTACTTACCAGTAGTTAATCCCGTATGTGCTAATAATTGGGGACTGGGTCATTTTTCAATTTTATTTCAAATTCTTGTTGATTTAAGAAAAAAATCCTTAAAAAGTTCTTTAATTATATATATTATTAAACAAGTAACCTTATGAACACAATTATTTAAAGAATTTGGTTAGATTTTAATTTAAAAAACATATTTGAAATTGGATAAACTCTTAAAGTGCTAATAATTGGGTCGGTCACCCTACTAGCTTTTTGCTTTTTTTTTACTTGGTCAACTTAAGGTTAGTAAAAATCCTGCGGAATGTGATGGATTGTTTTTCCGGAATTATAAGTAGCCTACGTGACTGTCCAGTTTCTCAGATGTTGCGGCGTAGTTGAAGAACAAACCAACCAAGAAACACTCGCATTTATAATAATTTAGTTCGTGTGGATTAAGGTTTTTTATTCCCGCCGGAACTGGCTTATTTCCCAAGATATAAAGTAGCCTATGTCCTATTCCAGACCATAATCTATCTCTGTGCCAAATTTCAGCCAAATCGGTTCAGTCTTTGCGACGTGCTTGAGTAACAGACTTACAAACTTTCAACATTCAACAACATTTATAATATTATAATAGAATAATTGGATAGGATTAAAAGGATTGAGATTCGACCAGGACTTGGTAAGCGCACGCATTCCCTTCTACCGAAGTACATGTACAAACGTACGTGTCAACTTGTAAGTGTGACAGCTTTTGAGTTAGTGTGCGTTCATAGAGACATTAAGTTTTGTACAAAAGTGTGCGGAAGTGAGTAAATGTGTGCTGTACGTGATTACCTCACCTCCCGCAGAAAGTGGCAGAATATATTCAGTACTTAATCTGCGTAAAGGCTCGTCCCGGCTAAATGGTCGAAGGGATTGAGGTTCATACAGGATGAAAGCAGTACAAGAGTGGTGTTTGTTCTCGGCAGGTACTTCAAGCGGCGCATCAGCGTGTACGTGGAGTTCGTCCCGCAGATCCTGTTCCTGTTGCTGCTGTTCTTCTACATGGTGCTGCTCATGTTCATCAAGTGGACCAGCTACGGACCCTCGCCGCCCGACTTCAGTAAGGAATACGCACATAATAAATTTAAAAAAAAAACTTTATTACCAAATAGTATAAAATATAATTGTTTTGCTGTTAGTCTTCGCACTTTGGCACTTTGTGTCAGAGTCCACTCTTACCCATAGTCCTTTCAGCGTTAACTTTTAGAATGAGTATCCTCTAGAATCCTACCAAGCGTGTCGCTGAAAGGGATAAGTGATGTCTGAAATACCTACTCTTGTACTCTACTCTTGTTGCTCACAATCACCTCACAATGTATTGTGAGCAACAACTCAAAACGTGGCACGCAGTGAGGGACGGATATAGACATAGCTGTGTCTCATTCTATCTTGTTTGACATCGCAATACTGCATCTCTTTCGTGTGGGAGTGAAAAGGAGATATCATTAAGTCTGTAGTAGTTCTCTGTGTACGCGTTAACCTCATAAGCTAGCATAGCATAGCTAGTTTTGTTCTTTAGTACCTGCATTTTTAATATTATTTAATATCATTTTATATATAATTTACGTATTTGTTTTTTCTTTGATAAGAGAAGAGCTTGATCCAGCTAGTTTATGTCACTGCTTGCTGGATCTTACAGCTTATACTCTCATGTCCCTTCACTTTATCGTTTTTTCTCCATCTAACTGACAATCTAGTTTTTTATTCGCAAGTTGTGGCAGTCTCTAAGTGGGTCTACAATATAACATTAAGGGGGTCCATACACGGTCAAATATGTTTGTCAAACAAATGGAAACAGAGGTGTTTGACAAACATGTTTGGCCGTGTATGGGTCCCATAATATGTTTTTTCATTTTTTGTTTAGTTTGATCAGAGTTATTGTAACCTGTTGATTGTCCATTAAATCTATACATATAATAAAATTGTAGAAAAGTGGTGTCTGTACAATGGAAATATAAAAAAAAAGTAGCAGGGGTTGTTATTATATCGATGCCGAACCCGAAATTGTAATTAATTTTTTTTTGTCTGTTTGTCTGTTTGTCTGTGTGTTTGTGCACGCTAATATCAGAAACGGCTTATTCGATCTAGATACGGTTTTCACTAATATATTGTAGTAAGCTTCACTTAACATTTAGTGTTTATTTCATGTCAATCGGTTCATAAATAAAAAAGTTATGTCAGTTCAAAGAATCACGGCGAACATTTTTAACGTACAGAGTACGTACTACACGCCTCGCGCCTGAGCGTCCGTGGCTATATAAAGCGCGCTGAGAGCCGCGCCCCGAAAAGTCACTATTCCACGCGAACGAAGTCGCGGGCACAGCTAGTCCATTAAATAAATAAATAAATAAGCTAACTAACTCATCGCTTGTGGTTGTGCAGACGACGTGCGCACGAGCGGCTACTGCGCGCCGTCGATCCTGATCACGTTCATCAACATGATGCTGTTCAAGACGGACCCCAACACGCGCCCCGAGTGCGACGACACCATGTTCGCGGGACAAATGGGATTCCAGAAGGTACGCACAACAAATAAATAATGTCTATAAAAATAAGTCTGATTTGCCTTCCTGACGCTATAACTCCAGAACGCACGAACCGATTTCCACGGTTTTGCATTTCGTTGGAAAGGTCTCGGGCTCCATGAGGTTTATAGCAAAGAAAATTCAGGAAAAATTTCAACAGAAAAGCGGGAAAATCTTTTTTCACATACAGCGCCAACCAAAACGAAGCCATCTGGTGGCGAAACGGAGTTCGCCAGGTTTGCTAGTAATGTCTATTTATATTGGCATATCTACAGAAATATTATATTAAAGACATAGATATTTTTTTAGAGTTTTTTTAAATATTTTTAGTGAACAAACGAGTAGGCGGGTCACCTGATGTTAAGTGATTACCGCCGCCCATGAACATTTGTAGCACCTGTGGCACCACCAGGCTTTTTAGGAATTTGTTGGTCCGCCCCTTGAATGACCTCATGTTGTAAAGTTCCACAATTTCGAAGTACGTGGGAAAAAAGATCTGGCACAACGGATGGTCGAAGCGCTCCAGGCACCCAGGTGGTGAGGGTGAAATTGTGTTCGGTGGCGAGCTGTGCTGTTGTAGAAGAAAGACGGTGGAATAAGGTCAAATAGCTCTTCAGAATAAGTCCCAATGAGTGCTGATGGGACCCTATTACAAAACCTCCGCTTTCCGTTCGTCTGTCCTCCGTCAGCGGGCTGTATCTCATGAATTAAAAAATTAAAGAGTATAACAATAAACTTGTTTTTGCTCGGTCTTAATAAAATAGCTGGTGTGAGATCTTGTACCACGGTACGGAACACTTCGTATGCGGTTCCGACCTCTCACTTGGCCGATTTGTTTACATGATCCTCTCGTTGGCAGTTCTTCGTGATCGCGGCGCTGATGTGCGTGCCGGTGATGCTGTTCGGCAAGCCCTACTTCATCATGAAGGAACAGAAGGCGCGCGCCGTGAGTATATAATATACCCGAATTTATTTATTTTATAAAAAAAAGCTGAACACCATAATTGGGTATTTTAACTGTTGTCAAAATGTGGAATATTCCTTAATTACAGTCGAAAATGTAAAATGTAAGAATAACGTTTGTAAAAATAGATAATATATCGGGTATAAGTTTACTGTGACTCTGTCTATATCTGCCTATGCGATATCTGTCTTTTTCTAAAACGAAATTTTGTATGGAGTTACTGAATTGTGTCGTCATGTTGCAATAGCGCTCTCTTTGTCTAACAGGAAACTTAAAAACCTTATATTTTCGAGAGTAGTTAATGTTAAATGTAACTCTTGTCGCAGCTCCAAGGACACCAGAGCATCGAGGCGACGGCCGAGAACGGCACCGCGGGCGGCGCGCCCGTGCCCGCCGCCGCGCACGCCGACGAGGACATCACCGAAGTGTTCATCCACCAGGTAACCCTGCCCCTTGTCTAGGAACCAACCAGAGCATCTTCAAGGACTCTGCCATGAACCTACTACTAATGCTGAGATCTATAGAGACTCAGATCAGACTCGAGATAGAGGTTAAAACGAGACAAATATGCTGCCAAAATGTCTCGTTTTAACTCTATCTTGAGCCTAAGCTGAGTGAGAGTGCGGTCTATAAATTTCAGTAATCACAGACAAACCACCGTACTCTATAATGGTTCATTTACACATCCAACAATAAGCAGTGTCATTATAATCTTCTTTTGTTGGTGTAGGCCATCCACACGATCGAGTACGTGCTGGGCAGCGTGTCGCACACGGCGTCCTACCTGCGGCTGTGGGCGCTGTCGCTGGCGCACGCGCAGCTGGCTGAGGTGGCCTGGAACATGCTGCTCAGGAAAGGTAACTGCTTCAACAATTTCGCTGGTGACACTCTTCTTCTTCAACGGCTGGCGCTGGGCTGGTTTCCACACTTAAGCCAAGCCGTGGCCTGGAACATGCTGCTGAGGAAAGGTGACTGCTTCAACAAATTCGCTGGTCACGCTCTTCTTCTTCAACGCTGGGCTGGTTTCCACACCACCAGTTACGGTCTGTTGTGTGTGATACACCAATCCTTCCAATGTTCTTTACTCCAATCATCTCAGCTGTCTCCAGAAGCCTAGCAAGCCGGCCAGGTTGCCAAGGACTTGTGGAAGTGAGGCTGGGGATCCTAGATGGTTGTTGCGTTGTTCTGCCACGCCCGTGCATCCCACGTGCGCTGGATTTTCATCCGCCTCCATGCGAGCCCTTCACAGAGGAATGTCGGTGACACCTATAATAACGCTGGTGTCGCTCGTGGGTTTTGATAAGAAACCCTTCTTTTTTGCTAACCGATAGACTTCCATTGCTGGACAAAGATCTCTTGCATGGACTTCCATAGGCCTCGGTCTTATGGCTCCTTCCGACTCGCTTGATGTCGTCGGTCCACCCAGTAGGGGTGTCCCCACTCCAGCACCTTAGGATTCCAACGACCATCAGCTCTTCGAATTATTTGCCCCGTCCATTTCCGCACCACGGAAAAGAAATACAGGAAATCCAGTGCAATTGAATGTTAAAACAATTCCAGGCTCCATACTAAAATGTTCCAACTTTGCAGGGTTGCAGTCGCCGGGCTACGAAGGCGGTATCTACCTGTACGTGGTGTTCGCGGGCTGGGCTGCCATCTCCGTGTCCATCCTCGTGCTGATGGAGGGCCTGTCCGCCTTCCTGCACACGCTGCGACTTCACTGGTCAGTGACACTTGGTACTTGGCAGGGCTACAGTCGCCGGGCTGCGAGGGATGCCAATCCATTATTGGCACTGACCTTTATATTTAAGCTTTGACCTACTTAATTGAAGCCATTTTGGATTTGATTGACGCCATTTTGGATTTGATTGACGCCATTTTGGATTTGATTCACGCCATTTTGGATTTGATTGACACCATTTTGGATTTGATTGACGCCATTTTGGATTTGATTAACACCATTTTGGATTTGATTGACACCATTTTGGCGCTGTAAGCACTAAGTAGATACGAGTGTCTCTGGAACTATGCCGGGAACTCCGATACTCTTCATTTCCGATTTCGTTTGTTACATTTTTGAAAATCTCCATGGTGCAGTCGTGAGTGCTGTGTTCTCTATTTCTGGTATGGGTAGTTTGGGAATTTAAAATTTAACACTTACCCCGTCCAAGTTAGCTCAAGTTATCAAGTAAGTAAGTCATACTAACTGTATTTTCAGGGTGGAGTTCCAGAGCAAATTCTACGCGGGCGAGGGATACCTGTTCCAACCCTTCTCCTTCGAGATCATTCTAGACTCCGCCGGTCAGCCGGAGGAGTAAGCATTCTACGTTACGTTATTGTGTGCTTTATTGCACTCTCATTAAAGTCCGTTTTACCGTGACAGTGGTAGACACATATAACTTATGACTATTTATTATTCAATCTTCGTGAAATATACCTTAAATGTTAGTAATTAGGGTTGAAAATACTTCAGATTAGCAAAATATTATTATAATCTTTAATCAGACTCATATAGGTGAAAAGTAAAAGAGATACTGTGCAAATAATTGCTCTGTCATTATTCTGAGCTTTATGGATTATATGTATTAGAGACCTTTTTGTCTTGGCAGTGTTAGAACAACTTTTGACTATTTATTCAATCGTCGTAAAATATGCCTTAAGTGGTAGCGAGTAGGGTTCAAAGTATATTGTATTTTTAAACCAGATTACTATAATATGTAAGCTGATACCCTCTTCCATAAATATAGATCCGCTTAAGCCCGGTTCCTATATTCCACTTATATTCTAACTTATAAATTACGTTGTTACTTGGAAAAAAAAATCTGAACTTTTTTGACAACTAACAACGTTGCTCAGTGAGTCGCTAAGGGCCAGTTCACATGGTGCGTTTCAACTATAATATTAAGAATTTTTTGACATTATAACATCACCTTCTGTTGTTCACATAGACCCTCTATTGACGTTATAATTTTAATCGGGTAACTAGTATTTTTCAAAGTAAAATTTGACACCTCTTCTTACTAAAACTGTCAACTGTTTTGACGTCATTAATTTCATTTTACGAGTGAATTCTGATGGGTGGCTTCGGTCATGGCTAGTTATGAATGTTATGATCATACGAGTAAAGATGTGAGACGCCAAGCGCATGAAGATACGCCGATTTAAAACCGATAAGTAGTATACATAACTGTCAAAGTAAAGCAACTGTCAAAATCCCTTCCAAGTTAGCCCGCTTCTATTTTAGACTGCAGTTTCGGTTACCATCAGAGGTCTCCTTTAAGACTAATTAATAAAAAAATCTATGATTTGAAAGTCATTGTGAAGGAACTGTGAGGCGCATTGCCGCTTTGCTTCTGCGGTGTCTTGCATAGAAAAATCCGCGCTGTCAAATGTTACTTATCTCAATACGATTACGACTTACGACTTCGTACAAACGCGTGTCGTACAATATGCCGCGACAGCAACGCGCCATGTGCTTCCGCGTTAAGGGTAGAGAACGTTACGTGTGTACTGGCCCTAATAATACCTTCGAATGTAGCGACTCATACAATAGTTCGTTTCATCACAATAAATAAAATATTATATTTGAATTATTTACATGAAGCTTCTTAGACGTTCGAGTATAGATAACTATGGTATATTTTGTAGTAAACTTGTGTGAGGAAACAATAATAATACAATATTAAAGTTGATGTCTTTTTTATTTCTTTTTTATATAATTCTTTTTTGTAAGTTCAAATGTACTTAAAAATCTGTTTTTGAATTTCGTTTTTAATCCAAGGCTCTCTTTATGTGTATAATAGTGAACATTTTTGAGATGTTTTTCCATAGATCAGTGGTCAATAAAATTACAATTTAAAATCAATTAATGTTGTAACTTGTAACCTAAGCCCTTGTTGGAAGTAGGAAACGAAATGTAGTTTCTGATTGTCTCAACAAATGGTATTCGTAGTGCACATTTGTGTTTTATTTATTTACTTTCTTATTAACAACTGGACGCAGATACGCAATAACGATTCATCCCACAAACCTTTGACAAATGAAACACATACATAATGTAAAAGAATAAGGTTCACTTTCCAATTGATACGTTGTGTGGGTTGACTCGTTATCTGCGTCCAACTATTTATCCTACAAATATTATAAATGCGAAAGTTTGGATGGATGGATTGTTACTCAATCACGCCGCAACGACTGAACCGATTTGGGTGAAATTTGGCACAGAGATAGATTATATTCTGAAATAACACATTGGCTACTTTTTATCCCGGAAAATAAGAGAGTTCGGGAATTGAAAAACTATTCCACGTGAACGAAGTCGCGGGCATCAACTAGTCCTACTTAATATTATTAATGCGAAAGTTTGGATGTATGGATGGATTGATGTTTGTTACTCAATCACGCCGCAACGACTGAACCTATTTGGAGATTTGGCAAGGAGATAGATTATAGTCTGGAATAACAGATGGGCTACTTTTAATCCCGGGAATTAAAAAACTTTAATAAAGTGAAAAAAGTGGCGGGTATTAACTAGTAAATAATAAAACGAGCAAGTTATATAATGAAGTCAGTCGTACTCGGCGCCGATGGTGATGCTGATGTCTCCGGGCAGCACGCTGGTGCGGTGGTACCAGCGGTTGGTGTCCACCACCACTGGGGACAATTACAAAAACTTGAAGTTGACCAAATATAAAAATACAAAGATTCTACAGGAACAATTAAAATTAATCAATGGTGTCGCCCACATGGAAAAGGAGGAGGAAATCGTCATGGACATCGAAGACCAGCTAGTGTCGGAGTTCTACCGATTAAAACCCCTTCTACCTCCAAGCAATATTGTACCTGCCCTTTGGCCTATCAATACAGCCGCGGTCCATTTCACACTTTTCCCCTGCGTTAGTCTTTCTCCTTCGTCTCCATTACGGAATCTATGAATTTCGGCACCGGTGCCCAATTTTCCTTAGCCTCTAACATTATTGTAGTATGACTCCGCTCCTAGGTCACGACCCAGTTCTCTCGTGACCCTCGTTCTTTCTCATTCAAACTGTGGACAGTGAAAAAGGGTGTGCAATACATGCAATACATGCACATCTGGGCAATACATGCAACGCGAGGAATGACGCGCCTGCCACGACATGTGCCGCACTGAACTCACGGATGTCGCCCGGCTCGACGGTGAAGGAGAGCCAGCGGAAGCGGTAGAGGCACTCGGGCGGCGGCGCCAGCTGCCAGCGCTTGCGGCCGCGCACCTGCGCCTGCCACGACATGTGCCGCACTGAACTCACGGATGTCGCCCGGCTCGACGGTGAAGGAGAGCCAGCGGCAGCGGTAGAGGCACTCGGGCGGCGGCGCCAGCTGCCAGCGCTTGCGGCCGCGCACCTGCGCCTGCCACGACATGTGCCGCACTGAACTCACGGATGTCGCCCGGCTCGACGGTGAAGGAGAGCCAGCGGCAGCGGTAGAGGCACTCGGGCGGCGGCGCCAGCTGCCAGCGCTTGCGGCCGCGCACCTGCGCCTGCCACGACATGTGCCGCACTGAACTCACGGATGTCGCCCGGCTCGACGGTGAAGGAGAGCCAGCGGCAGCGGTAGAGGCACTCGGGCGGCGGCGCCAGCTGCCAGCGCTTGCGGCCGCGCACCTGCGCCTGCCACGACATGTGCCGCACTGAACTCACGGATGTCGCCCGGCTCGACGGTGAAGGAGAGCCAGCGGCAGCGGTAGAGGCACTCGGGCGGCGGCGCCAGCTGCCAGCGCTTGCGGCCGCGCACCTGCGCCTGCCACGACATGTGCCGCACTGAACTCACGGATGTCGCCCGGCTCGACGGTGAAGGAGAGCCAGCGGCAGCGGTAGAGGCACTCGGGCGGCGGCGCCAGCTGCCAGCGCTTGCGGCCGCGCACCTGCGCCTGCCACGACATGTGCCGCACTGAACTCACGGATGTCGCCCGGCTCGACGGTGAAGGAGAGCCAGCGGCAGCGGTAGAGGCACTCGGGCGGCGGCGCCAGCTGCCAGCGCTTGCGGCCGCGCACCTGCGCCTGCCACGACATGTGCCGCACTGAACTCACGGATGTCGCCCGGCTCGACGGTGAAGGAGAGCCAGCGGCAGCGGTAGAGGCACTCGGGCGGCGGCGCCAGCTGCCAGCGCTTGCGGCCGCGCACCTGCGCCTGCCACGACATGTGCCGCACTGAACTCACGGATGTCGCCCGGCTCGACGGTGAAGGAGAGCCAGCGGCAGCGGTAGAGGCACTCGGGCGGCGGCGCCAGCTGCCAGCGCTTGCGGCCGCGCACCTGCGCCTGCCACGACATGTGCCGCACTGAACTCACGGATGTCGCCCGGCTCGACGGTGAAGGAGAGCCAGCGGCAGCGGTAGAGGCACTCGGGCGGCGGCGCCAGCTGCCAGCGCTTGCGGCCGCGCACCTGCGCCTGCCACGACATGTGCCGCACTGAACTCACGGATGTCGCCCGGCTCGACGGTGAAGGAGAGCCAGCGGCAGCGGTAGAGGCACTCGGGCGGCGGCGCCAGCTGCCAGCGCTTGCGGCCGCGCACCTGCGCCTGCCACGACATGTGCCGCACTGAACTCACGGATGTCGCCCGGCTCGACGGTGAAGGAGAGCCAGCGGCAGCGGTAGAGGCACTCGGGCGGCGGCGCCAGCTGCCAGCGCTTGCGGCCGCGCACCTGCGCCTGCCACGACATGTGCCGCACTGAGTCCACCTGCGGACGTGTGGGACATATATGATAAACTACTTACTTACTTACTTTTATAAATATATCTAAGACTAGCGCTTGGCTGCGATCACACCTGATGGCAAGTGAAGATGAAGCCTATGATGGAATGCGCTTGCCTAGAAGATTCACTCTTGATTTGAGGTGCCCAAATTGTAGTTAAAGGGAAAAACGGAAGCCGGAACGGCATTCTAAATTTTAGCGGTTCGTAACAGGAACGAGCACGCAAAGCGCTTAGTGCGCGTCCTTGGGATTTCAACTACGTAGGGGTGCAGATCTATTCTATGCCTTGCGTTTCGATGGTAGAATGGTGACGGTGGAACCAAATTAATTGAAAAAATGTTGAAATATTTTGATTACCAGAAACTGAATTTTCTTCAAAAAGAAAAATATCACGATGAAAAATCATGCGCTGAAAATCAGCGCATGAGGATTGTAAATATATAAAAAAAAAAAAATTAAAAATATATTTACAAAAATGAAAGCTATATTATACTTGCATGCATATGCGCGCCTTGGCCCGGCCCGCCCATGAAGATCCAGTCCACCATATCGCTCTCGGCCGTCCTGGGGAGGAAGTACGGGCGGCTGTAGTACCGACGCAACGCCCGCGTCTCCTCTTCATAGCACGTGCTCCAACCTACGTACCTATTGGAATAAATCAATAATAAATAGTCATAAAAAAGGCCATTTTACACGATAGGCAAACGACTAATCCAAATAGGCTCGTGATTCCTCAACTACGTCTCAAGAAAGGCGTTAAGTTGTTTGTTGGAATGGGCATGACTTTATATACTAAAATTCCAGTTTTTAAACTTGCCCTTAGATACACAAGTTTGGAAATATACCCACATCTTTGAGAACATTATGGAGGATTCTCAGGCAGGCAGGTTTCCTCACGATGAATTTCTTTAAATGTGAAAGATCTAAGAAATTGAATGGCATGTTTGACCATGAAACCATCATAATCCGGAAAAAAGTAAAATATATTACTTATGTAAGTGAAAAAAATTAGGTAAGTTTATATACCATGGATCGCCAGAAAGATTAGCTCGTTCTTCATCCATACTAAAAACCTCGTCTAACGACTGCAAGCCAGACTTGTACGCGAAATAGAAACACTCGTTGATTCGTCTCCCCATTTTGTTGTTCTCGTAAAAGTTGGCGAAAAACTTGAAATTAAATTTCTGAAAAAAAAAAATGCTCAGCAATTAGTTTATATACATTTTAATTTTTTTTTTAACGGCAAATCTAAAAATAAATAATAAAAATAAACTGCAAGTACCTAAAGCTAGAACAAAAACATATGGTACGAAAACTATACAATTTGAGGGAGCACTATTATATAATAGTCTGCCTCAAGAGATTATGGCTCAAAAGTCTTTTCTAACTTTTAAAAAAAAACTTAGAATGCACATTCAAAAAAATTGTGTTTAATGTTTTATTGTTAGCAGTCACCATTTTTTGTTTTTTTTATGTTTTGTAATTTTATATAAATTTTAGTTTGAAGTTCTCTATAAGTGAGCAAAATGTTCTTTGGAGAATAAATTTCTTTAAACCTAACCTAAATCTACAAAAAAAAAAATCAATCGAAAAAAATCGCCGTTACTATAATAAGACAGATAATAAAACTTATGCGTGCTCTGCTCTGACTTAAGATAGAGTTAAAACGAGACACAAGCAGTCCTGAGTCTGAGCAGAGTGAGAGTGTAGTCTATAGATTTCAGCCTTACTTCCATAGCTTCCCAGTCGCTCGTGGCATCGGTCACGATCACCGGTTGCGTGGTGTACGCGTATCGCTCCTCGAACTCTTCGGCGCTTATGTTCGCGAGGCGGGTGACGTCATTGACGCCCACACACATCGAGCAGTCTTCGGGGGAGCGGAACAGAGACTTTGACTCGTAGGGTAGTTGGAGGAAACATCCCTGAATTGAATAGAATAGAATACATTATTTTTTTATTAAAATAAACTTTTACAAAGTGCTTTCGAATCGTCAAATAAATTTACCTGAAATACTCTAGTTGTAATAAAATCTACCCATGTACTTATCTACCTGCAGGAAAATAGATTGGAAATTAACGCAAAAAAGCTATTTTTGAATTAACTTTTTTTGAAAATGAATATTATATGGTATAATAAAATTTGAAAATTTGCTCATAAAAATTTTTCCTTTACCATGCAAGCAAAGAAAATATTGCTAGCAATCAAACGGCGCTTGGCTTGGTCTACTTCGAAATAATGATTGATTTCATATTGCTTCTATAAAAAAATAAATAATATTATGTACAATAGTTGAAAAATTAGACCAAAATTAAATGAGGATCAAAAATTCTAAAAAAATTCAAATACAAAATTATTTTTTTCATGTAGATCAACTTGTGGTTCTTATTATTGCAAATCGAGAACCTACCACCGGTTCCGAAAGTTGGTAGGTAGAAAGTTATACATAGTATTGTGACTTACCGTAATCAATGATTCTGAGTAAATCCACCAACATCCAACCACTAAAACAGCGGTCAAAACAATCAAAAGACGCTTTTTTGTAGCGCTTTTGAAAAATCTAATTTTACATCCCGAAGAATCTAAACGCGATATGAAGTAATTATTGAGCTTCAAATTTTCTATCTTATGTAAAATTTTGCTCAATTTCAATTCAGCCAATTTGATTTTTTTCTCACAGATTTTGATACGGTTTGGGTTCATCTTAGCTTAGTGCTCTATGGAAGAATGAAAAGGATTTAATCCTGCCACTGATTTTTATACTATCTTCAGTGTCCTTGATATAGAGTTACACGATGAATAGAGCGGAACAAATTAAAAAAGAAAACGGCAAAGTGCGTGACAGACCACGTAGAATCCGATAGTTGCCTGTCACTATAATATGCATATTTAAGGGGTATAATGCAATTTTCGTCATAAAAAGTAATGTAAGTAATAGATTTTAAGTTAATTTTTAATGTAGCATGCTGTATTTAAGCAGAGTTTGATTGTCCATTTATTTTTATTTGTAACACCTGTATATTACCCAAATTCGCAATAAAGAAATTGAAAAAAAAAAATTTACATTTTAAAATAACATTACAAAATTACGTATAGGAATAATGATTTAAGATACAACGCATTTAAATTAATTGCTAAACATCACTGGACATTTTTTTTTGGAAATACGCCTTGAAAAGCTGGAGCTTTCCACAGCATTTAAAGCCCTTGACCTTTGTATATACGTCCTATAGGTAGTCGAGAGTGCGAGAGATAAATAGATAATCCACCTAAGAATTATAATTCTTTTGCCTTTTATTCCAGCTCTATTAGTAGATCTGTGGACTGTTCATTCAGCGTTAAACGCGTGGTAATATGGGTAACAACGAAGTAACAGCGCGATGTGAGTGCAACGGCTGTGAAATTGAAATTCATTATCAGCCGCGAACCAGCTGCGTCCCTACACGCATTGACGCTCCAGAACGATCACTTCGAAAATTGGATTTTTTAAGCATGAACATGATTAGTTAAGTAATATTACATCCTTTCCTCCAAATGAGCTAAAGCTTGTGCTATAGAAGTGAGTACTGAGTAGGCACGATAATAGTGCAACGTGTGGGGATTGAACCGTCGATCTTTAAGTTTCTTTCAGTTGGGAGGCTTGGGAGAGATCTTCAAAGTAATCCAATTACATATAGGTAATAATAATAATGCGAAGTTTGGTCGCAATTGGGTTGGAGATTGATTTGATTTTGAGCATTATTACAATGCGTAAAGAAGTTGGCATTTTATATTTAGGCTTTTTAATATTTTACATTACCTATTTGATGGAATTGAATAGAATTTGGAAAATTCTTTGTAAAAGTATTGCAAAATTAAAGAGTTGCATAACTGTAATAATTTTATTATTTTAACTTCAGGTTCAATCACAAGTTGATCACAAGGTTCAATTGGGTTCAACAGCAGGATCTCTAATTTTAAGTTGGTCACACTGAAATTAATTGTCAAAAGTCAAAACCGTCAAACTCAAATTCACGTAACGTCACTCAAATTTGATTTGACGAAGTTGACAAAGTTCGTCAACAATATTTTTGTTGTGTTTCGTGAATTAAAAAAATGTAAAATACGAACTACGGATCGCACCTGAATGATTATTGATTTGATTAATTAAATGTATTTTTAAATAAAAAAATTAAATTATCTCAAATATGGCAGCAATACTCGGCGGCGGTTTAGGTGGTTTGTCAACAGGTTACTATTTGCTGAAAAATAATTTAAGTAACAACAATAACCTGAAATTACTTCTTCTCGAAGCGACGGATTACTGTGGCGGATGGATAAAGTCTATTAAAACTAAAGATTACATATTCGAACAGGGTCCAAGGACGATTCGTCCAAAAGGTACGATCGGTTTGAATACTTTAAATATGATGCAAGATTTAGGACTAAGCGAGCATATTTCTGCTATAAAACCTGATCACCCGGCCGCAAGAAACAGAATGATATACGTGAACAACACTTTGCATGTGTTACCGTCCAGTTTAAGAGGAGTTTTTCAAAAGAGCGAGCCGTTTTCAAAGCCACTCATATACGCAGTACTTAACGATCTTACATCGCCGCAGAAAGAGTTAAAAGACGATTCAATCTATAATTTTGTTGAGAGAAGGTTCGGAAAGGAGATTGCAGATTATGCTGTTGCGCCAATGATTTGTGGAATCTGCGCTGGTGATGCAAAGGAGATCTCTGTTAAGTTCTTGATGAAGACATTATTTGAATATGAACAGAATGACGGAGGTGTGATAAGGGGTGTAATGAAGTCGTTTTTTAGATCAAACAACCAGCAAGAGGTAATGCTTAAACTAAACAATACTTACAATATTTTTTACATTTTGTTTAAAATTTTGGTATACAGCCTTAAAGTTATTATGACAAGGATAAGGTAAACATAGTTTTTTTCAAAAGGCCATTAATCTCTGCCCTAAAAGCCCTTTATTTTATTAGAAAATGGTAAGGCAAATATTATTTTTTATTTTATTGTAGATATTCTGACCCACTATTTGATGGAGTTAATGATGTAAATAGCAATCATGAATAAAATCATTAAAGTTCTTGATACTAATAGACATGATAACAAAATTTTTTGATCCCTAATTGAGCATTTCACTGAAATCAAAGCATTTCATTCTGTGATTTCAGATAGAGATGAGTGAACTAGCAAAAAAAGCTTTAGAAGAAAAATGGAACGTGTACTCAATGAGAGGTGGCCTTGATATCATCCCTTCAGTAATGAAGCAGTACCTTCAGGATAATAATGTGGACCTGCAACTCAACAGCAAAGTAGACGAAATTGAATTCATTGACTCAAGCTTGGTCAATCTTAAGAAGGGAAACGGAGAAGTTTTGCAGGCTAACCACATATACTCATCTATACCATCGCATGTTCTGGCCAAATTAGTGACGAAACAACACCCACAATTGTCAAAATTACTAAACCAAATACCCTTTGTGACAGTTGGTATTGTGAACTTATACTTTTCAACTCAAAAGCCTTTGATTACGCCAGCATTTGGTTTCCTAGTGCCTCCAATTGAAAATTCTCCAATACTAGGTGTTGTTTTTGACTCTTGCTGTATCCCAGATCAGAATGGTACAGTTTTGACGGTTATGTTAGGGGGGAGGTGGTTTCTAGAGAAGTTCGGGCCTGACGTGACTAAAGAGAGACTTTTAGAAATAGCTGTAAAGGAAATAAAAATGATTTTAAAGATAGAAGAGTCTGTGTCGGCACATCATGTTAATATTTTACACAAATGCATACCTCAGTATGTTATAGGACACTATGAGAGGGTGGATAAAATAAGAGAGTATATAAGTAGCAATAACTTGCCTATTTCTTTAGTAGGTAGTAGTTACGACGGAGTCGGAATAAATGATGTTATTTTCTCTGCAAAGACTCAGGTTGAAGAGGATATTAATAAATAAGACATTGCTGCATTTTAGGCATATATTGGTATATAGGCCAGACTGAATACTCAACAAACATCCCTAGTAATATTTAAAATAATTAAAATCCTCTAAAGTTTAGAGGAATTTAATTATTATTATTATTAAAATGGTTTAGAGTCTAAACCATTTTAATATTAATAATGTATGTCTTCCAAATGCTTTTTTTTTTTCAGAATTTGTAAAATATCAAAACTTCATTTCCGCTGAGCTAAAATACATTTCTTTGATGTTTATTTATGAAACATTTTCAAAGCTTTTTCGTTAATTAATTATGTTAATAATGGAAAGGGGTAACAACCCTCAGCAATAGGAATACAATGATGGCATCAATGATATGAATTAAGAGTCATTTATATATAAAATATTATGATAGAAAATAGCTTAAAATATCAAAGTACAAAATATTAAATATTATAAAATGTTGTTTTTGTTGCAAAAGTTAATAAATTATATTTTTTAATTCATTTTATTTTTCCTTTTAACCAAGGTTAGGTAATAGGGATTTTATTATAATTCAGCAACTAAGCGGTTACAGTGCGAAATAAAGTCCAAAGGTCTAGACTGAAATCTTATCTATGTCTCATTTTAACTCTATTTTGCGTATTTTTGAGTCTGAGCTGATTGAGATTGCAGTCTATAGATTTTAGCCTGATTCATGAGATTAGTAAAAAATCGTACCCCATACTACTTGATACTTCCTAATTTCAAGATGAAAACGCTTGGTACAGATGATTTTTTTCACTTTCATTGCTGTGGTTAGATGTTGGAGGGGGAAGGAGAATACAAAAGGGGAGGGTTTATAATAAAAAATCTAATAACAATTTATTTTTTATTTAGATTAGATTCTATTAGTAGCATTCCAATAATTTATGTAATATAAAAGCGTGTATATTTAACTCAATAAATTACTATTTACTTATGTACTAAATAGCTTAAATTATTATTCATATACTTTTTATTTTGCTTCTTTAAACAATAATAGCAGCTGTTCATACATTGACATGTGTACCTATACTAGTCGTGCCTGCATTAAGCAATAAAATATGATTGTAGTGTGAATATAAGTTAAATCTGTGTAATACAATGTACCTAAGTGCTTTACATTGCAGCTGCCAGTTGTAGAACAAATACAGGAATAATGCAACACCACGCAAACCCTCTTATAAGTTATGCTTCTATAAAGAAACATCCTTGAGAGATCTTGACTCTAGATAGTTCTTTTGTTTCCTATTTCGTTGTTCGTTGTCTGATCTTTGGACAGAGTTATAAAGCCTCAATTGCCCAATGGTTAAAAGTGCGGGTTCAAAACAGAAAGGTCGCAGGTTCGAATCCCACCTAACTACTCCTAGCACAAGCTTTCCGCTTATTTAGAGGATCCCCTCTAAATGAGAGGTAATTGTTTTCTCGTCCTTATGTAAATAAAGACTAATGAAAATCCAACACTAAGCAACTCAAAATCTCGTTTCGGTTTTCATTAGGGTATCCCTTACATCCTGCATTTAAAACGGAGAATCCGTATGAGTGCTGTGAAGCTGCAATGTATCACACAGACAGACAAGCAGTCAAGCTTAAAGCAAAGCATTATTTTTCTGTTGGGAGGAAATAGTTATTTGTTCAACAAGAGAGCAAAGTTCATTTTTGTTGCAAGTGCCTAGTTTGAACCCCGAGTGGGCGAAGGATTCTAAGTTAGAATCTTGAGTGTAGTGAAGGATTCAAAGGCACAAGAAACAAAAACCTTGCTATAGTGTGATATATACAACTTTTCACCGCACTAGTAGTAGTAGTTAGTTTTTATGATTATAATGTGCTGAGTAAATAAATAAATAGTTCAAAAAGGGCGCCTTTGTTGCTTTCTATAACCAGTGAGCAAAATTCATTTTTGCCCACTCAGAGAGAAAGTGTTGAACTTTTTTTGAGAATACACATTTTTCACTGAGTGAGCAAAAACGACTTTTGCTCACTGGGTTTAGACAGCGAAGGCGCCCTTTTTGAGCTAGTGAGGTGAAAAATAAATTGCTTATTCACGAATAGTCCCCAGGTCGAGTAGCACAGTGGTGTACAGGGTGTGGTCCCTGTGTTGAGCCGACTGCGCGGAGGGGGGTACTTTGTTTCTGTACGAGTACTGGAGGGTGAATGCAACCCGCGCCTGACGCCCCACCTCGGCGGTCGCGTCGGTGCTCACTTGCAGCCTGAGGGCCAGCTTGTTGGACTTCCTCCACATGATTATGCTGGAAACGAAACACATTTAAGAGTTTTGAATAGAAGCATTCGTTAATTACTCCAATGAACTTGACACTCCCTAGCCCCACCATAATATAGTGTAAAGCTAGTGGTTATGAAAACTGAAAGGTTTTTGTTTCTGTCAACTGTTGGACTTTTTTTTTTGTTTGATGACAAGATAGTACTTGAATGCGATTTCACCTGATGGTAAGTGAAGGTGTAGTCTAAGATGGTGCGCCTAGAAGATACTTATTCACTCTTGATTTAATGACACCCACATTATAGTTAGTTGGAAAAACGGAAGCCGAAAGGGCATTCCAAATTTTTGCAGTGCGAACTGTTACTCAAATTCAAATTCAAAATTTATTTATTTTATGTAGGCCACCTTCCAACTCTTATGACACGTCATAAATCTACCATCGGTTCGGAATGCAGATTCTGCTGAGAAGAACCGGCAAGAAACTCAGCAGTTGCTCTTTTCAAAAAATAAAATAATTTTACAGTGAGTAACCAAACTAGGCTATGTATACAGTGCTTTCACAGTGAAGCTCCAAAAATGCAATACATTTATAATCCAACACATGTCAACATGGGAAGACAAAGCAGACCCATTCCCGTTGGTGGCACCCGTTCACGAGCTCACTCTACTCTCACTACTCACTCGCTGGTGTCGTGCTGCGGGTCGTCGTCGTACTCGGCGGCGTCGTCGCGCTGAGCCAGCGTCAGCGCCACGTCCGGCACGCACACCTGACTGTACGCCGGCAAGTCCGGCTTCCTCTCGATCACTTTGCTCCACGACGTGTCCTGACCAATCAAACAGTAAACTTTTTCATCTCACTAGCTCAAAAAAGGCACCTTTGCTGTCTAAAACTAGAGAGCAAAAATCGTTTTTGCTCACTCAGTTATAAAAAGTATTGTCTCAAGTCAAAAGTTCAACACTTTCTCACGCCTTTTGCTTATGTATATGTAACATTAGTTTTCTCACCTTTTCCAAATTCAGCGATTTCTCGAGCGATCTCTCGATGCTCCTGGGCTCGTCCTTGTCGTCCTTGTCGTCAGGCGCGGCGCGCGCGCGCTCAGCGGGCGGCACGATGCGGAGCGACATCTCGTGCGCCGTGGGGTTGGTCAGCTTCAGCAGCAACGCCGACGTCTCGCCGGGTTTCACGCTCTCGTGGGAGATTATCTTTACTTCTGGCACGTGGTAGCTGGAATATATAATATATTTTTATATGAACAGTAAATAAAAGCTCAAGCGAGTTAATTGATGTTTAGTGATTAAAAGGTAATTAAGTGGTTTTTCGCAGAAAGGCGTAAGACGCGCCAAGCACTTTACTTAGCCGTACCGTGAATAGTGAATAAAAGCTCAAGCGGGTTATTTGATGTTACTAAGGTTACTCACAAGGCGAGCAGTTCGATCTTGAACTTGATGGAGCCCGGGTTGTACTCGGGCTTGGTGAGGTTGTGGTCGCAGGCGCGGCAGCGCTGGCTGCGCTTGACGCTGAGCGGCCGCGCCACCGGGTGCAGGCGTGCCACGCTCGTCGGCTGCCACTCCGGGGACGCGAGACGCTGCGCCATGGTGGTCACTGCAATTACATTTTTTTTTTTACCCCACTAGCTCAAAAAGGGCGCCTTTTCTGTCTAAAACCAGTGAGCAAAAGTCGTTTTTGCTCACGCACTGAGAAAAAGTGTTGTCTCAAGAAAAGTTCAACACTTTTTCTCACTTATTATTATTATTGATTTATTTGAATGCAACCCACCCTGCTTCAAGTTGACTTCCTTGAGATGATAGTCCTCCGGTAGCTCGTCGACGTCGGCGCTGGCCACGCTGGGCACGAAACTGGCGATGGCCGACGATGAGCTCTCGCTGGACGGCAGCCCCGCGATGTTGCGCGCCATCGCGCCGGTTAGACCTGTTTTATCCTAACACAAAAATATATTCATAGCAAGTACCTATTTTGAACCCCGCGCGGGCGAAGGATTCTACGTTAGAATCCTGAGGAATTCAAAGGCACAAACAAGAAAAACTTTGCTATCGTGTGATACATACAATGTTTCACTTCACTAGTTCAAAAAGAGCGCCTTTGCTGTCTAAAACCAGTGAGCAAAAGTGTTGAACTTTTCTTGAGACAACACTTTTTCTCACTGAGTGTCCAAAAACGATTTTTGCTCACTGATTAGACAGCAAAGGCGCCCTTTTTGAGCTAGTGAGGTGAAAAATAAATTGGCAATGGTTTGAGATGAATGAAATGAAAAATCATGCTTTATACATTTAAGATTATAAACAACCAAATCAACCAAAACGAGTCAATTAGATGGTAGTCTTGACTTTTCGTAAGAGCAAGTCGGGGGTGTTTTAAATTTTTTATTTACACTTGTACAAGTTGTGTATGTACATAGAATACTTCTTATTAATTTCATTAATTTGACAAAAATTCAATTATTTCTTTAATGTAGCCCAGTTATGGCTCTTATCTCTTATGGATAAGTCCAAACTTAAAACTGCTCTTTTTGTAAATCAATGATAACTCACAGTGAGAGTAATGTATTTCCCCCTGATGGCAAACTTCTTGCGCTCTCTGTCGAGTTTCTCTTGTTTCTCCTGCTGCGCTATAGCCTTGTAGTAGTCCAGCAGTTGGTTGATGCGCGCTGTGAAGGGGTTGTGTCTCTCCGGCCACCCTCCTGAAGCTATTGGATCAAACATAATATTACACTCATTAACTAAAAGTAAAATCGGCTTACTCTACAAGCTAGACTACCGATTGTCAGCAAGATAGGTAACAATTTATTTTCCCTTGGTTTTTTCTTGGTTATGCGATTTTTGTTACCATTTTCCTAAAAATTCAATTTTAATGCATTTTTTTTTCAAAAGATTTTCTTAGATACTTACGTTTGACAGGCTCTGTAAACTTGGCCTAAAACAAAGAGCTGCAACAATTATATTTATTTGTTATTATTATCCTGAAAAAGTAACATGGTTATACTTGTAGCTATAGTATTTTTAACCTGTAGATAATTTTTAAAAAACCCCTGATTTAACAGGACTTTCTTGCCAACTGAACACAAAGTAGGTACCTATTTAAGAAGAATTTGTGGTTTTATTTTTTTTGGAAGGTTTTCATTAATCCTTACCAACAGGCTGGTCAGGAATGCCAACATCGCGCGACGTCCAGCGACAGTTGAAACAGGACAGATAGTACATCTTCTTGGCCTGCTTGTTCTCCACCTTGGCATCTCCAGCCGCAGGGTCCGGCCGCGGCTGGGTGAAGGTGGCTCGGGTGGACAGGGTGTGGAAACAGCTGGGGCAGTCAAAGCAGCTACTACAGCGGTTCTTCTTGAGCCTGGCTTCAGAGGAAGGCATGTTCTCCAGGCAGTTGGCACAGTAGTGGGAGTCCACCTTCAAGAAGTTTTGTTTTTTATTTTGAGTTCAAATATCCATAATAAACTTTTAAATTCATTTTCGTTTTTATTCATACTATGCATGAACTTATAAAAAAGGGTTTTTTTACATTTTTTAGAGGTTCATGGTAAAGGTACTTAGGTCATGAATAATTCACAAGAAAAAGTATATCGTGAAACAAAACCTTTTAACTCGTGGGTGGTTCGATGGCTATTATTTTAAACAGATAAATATTGGATTGAATAATTGTTTTAAATATGGAATAACAGAAAAATACTTACTTCATGACAAATGCAAAACCCGCAGCGTATTTTCAAGCAGTGTCGGCAGAAATATAGATTTGTTATTGGTTTCAACTGACCACAAGAGCAAACATATTTCACATAATCCGGTTGAGTCAAATAAGCCATTGTTAAAAGATTCTATTCGATTTAAATAAATCTAATCTAACAACAAATAATTTCACCCAATCTCAAAATGTTGACTCACTGACAGTTGACAGTTCACTGACAGCATTGCTGAAAGTTGGGATTTTAATTGACGTGACACTGACAGCCGGAAAAGGCAAGAAAAGGAATGCAGTTACTAAAGAAAAGAAGAAGTTGCCAAAAAGAAAAGTATGGCTCGATAGTGGACTTATACTTTGGCTCGCTCATAAAGATAGCATGCCTTTACTCACAGGCCTTACTACTAAGCTTACTACTTTCCGTAGTAAGGAATACTATACCTATACAATTCATAACAGTTCCTACAATCGCTAAAATTTAGGTAGGCAATGCCCTGCAGCATTAGGATTGAGGAGCCAGGGTCTAGAACTATAGACTATGTTGAATACCTACAAAATCAATTCATAATCGACAGTTCCTAAATCCCCATACTTTAGGAGGGTAGTACCCCTGCAGGCTGCAGCATCAGGCTTGAGGAGTTGAAGGAAAAAAATAATTTTGTTTTAATAATTAATAAAAGTTAACTATAGGTAGTTAAAATTCTAGTTTCCCTTACATAATAGTTACTTATTCTATCAAACATGCCTCCTCTAGGTATACGTACCTAGGTACCTACCAAATTATTCGTACGGCCCACGGGCCACGTATTACGATGTACAATAATGCCAAGGTGCGTAGGTGTTTAAAAAGTAAAAACCACTTTTATTTGCACTACCTATGCTAAAATGAGTAGGTAACACTATCACGAAAAGTGTCTTGAAAAAGTTATGTAAGTAACTTGATATATTTGCCCTAGAAATTGGGTTTTTGTAACTTTGTTCTGTTTACCTCGCTCCGCAAAATGAGAATTGTCCTTTCTTCTGTCATGACGAAAGAAACTTACAAATCGGTCCCTGATACCAAAGTAGGTATTTTGATGTAAGTATGTAATTTGTAAATTACATCGAAATACATAGTAGGTAGGTAAAGTACAGGTAAGTACTTTAGCAATTTCCTTTATTACTTACGTTTTCTCTCATTGGCGACATATATAAATGAGTGGTATCTAAGTAGATTTACCTAACTATTGCGCTTGATTATTTAATATCGTTGTAGTTTATTTTTATAAAAAAACTTTTGTTTTCTCCGTAAATAAGTAGGTACTTGGCTCCCAAAGGATGAAAAAGTTTGATTAAATCGGTCAGAGTTGTTGAATTTAAAATACTTAGTTACTTAGGTAAGTACCTAATACTTGCGACAACCTCCTTGGCGCAGATATCTATACCAGCGATAAATCAGCGGGGTTCAAGGTTCGATTTCCGAATGTGTTTCGACTGAAGTTCCACTCAGAGAAATTATTATTTCTAAATTAACTCAACTCTGTTCTGTTGAATAGCTGTTTATTACACTGTCCCGGTATAATACCACGCCTGTCTTTTTGATTACCCAGAAGTCCCACCGATCAATAAACGAGCTCTGAACTAGCGTGGTAACGTGCATGCATCGAAGCGCGGCGAAGTTCAGAGCTTTCAAAAAATAACGGAACAAATTATTAAAATTACCGAACCTATTAGATTAGCCCGCTTCTGACCGCATGTGGCATGTAGGTAGGTACAGCTACTCATAATTAACACCGTGTGATCTCAGTCATGGGTTAACTTGTCAAACGAATAAAAAAATGGGGTTAACTATTACGCAAGGCGGTCATCATCAACATAGATAGTTTCGGAAGTTAGCGGATGGTAAACGGTTATTGGGAAAATGTAAACGGCAATAATATTCAATTAAATTTAATATAACAACCTTCTCACACTCGCAATGCGAAGGTGATGGTATTTGCAAAATAAGTACTTTATAATTACAAAGCACGCATCACTTGTCAGTTTGTCAGATGTTTTAGTTCTTCTATCAGAATTAATTAACTCCTCGATTCTTTACACGCAATAATGTAAGTAGAACATTTGAAAAAGTAGGTATGCTATGTCCAGTATGTCCTAATGGGGATACCAACATAAAGGGGTTTTTTTATATTGTTGCACGGCCGTGGCTAATTACGACCGACCGCGACCCTATCGTCAAAGACATGTTGCCAAGCGATTTAGCGTTCCGGCACGATAGCGTGTAGAATTCGATTAGGGGTTTTGGTCCTTTAAACAGGGCATGCCTGACTGCACTTTGGTTTTGACTAAAAACCTCCATACTCCGTTCACAACTTCCTGGTAACACACTAGACGTTTCATCGAAGGATGGCTGTTTTCTTTTAGGTTGTAACTTTCTGCCTATACTATTCATGATCTTTCCATGTTTTCATCATGTCATGTTTGGATATTTTTTCCAATGGTCTTCGATTTTGAGTCCTACAGTTATACATATCGATCCGTGCAACGAACGTTCACGTTAGTTGGTTTATCTTCACGACGAACCAGGAAACACTTCGCATTTATCGGCTGGCTGCCGACTCTTACCGTTTCCACCCTGAGGAACAGTCGCTCACCCAGTTTCGGGGTGGCAACACCGGCCACCGGTCCCTCGGTCTTTATAAGGCAGGTATGCCGACAGGAACCGTGCAGCCGTCACCCGCCCGCCCGTCCGTGTCACCCGCGGCTTTCTAATGTCGTAATCGATGTATTGCGACACGAGGGATCCAATTAAGTCACCGCCGTTAATTACTCTACATTTTTTTAATTTTTAGTACGATTGACGCGGATTTTCAATCGACTCGAAAGAAACACGGTAAAACACCAACACACAGTTACAGTTCAGTGGGCCTATTCTGCCGTCCTAGAGCTAATACCAAAACCATATTAATTAGAGCTATGATCCAAAAAGCAGCAATTTATAAAAATAAACGACATCTTGCATATTACTGTATGAATCATAACTACAGCAGTAAGGAGAATATCGATTAGATGGATCGACAGAGAATTTTTTCTAAGTAAGATAGCATTAAAAAATCGAATTTGGCCAAACGTTATACCTCGAATTTATTATTATTCTACCTGTCCGGCCGAATATCACTTAAATCGGTTCAGCCGTTTCAATGATTAGCTTAGCACAGTTTTTAGATCTAAAAAAAACGCATGTTTAGGAATTTGGAATTCCTAAACATGCGTTTTGGAATCTCAAACAATTCATTTTTTTTTGTAATTATGCGTATTGACAGATTTCAAGTAGATATTACATTAGTTTGAGCAGAGTCAAGGACAACATAGCGTACTGCCTAATAGTTACCTACTACGAATAATATTATGTCTTAAGGAAATTAAATCTGCATAACTCCACTTATGTGCAATAAAATTAAAATTTTTGTGTCATTTTTGCGTAATAATTTAATGCGTAAGTGTAACATTACATAAAATTATATTTCGGGCTATTTTTCGGCCAATTATTTATGATTGCTTGCTTCATCTATATGGGTATCATAAAGGTATACCTACTTACCTATATCTACTCACCGTATAGGTATATTGTGTAATCTGTGACTACTGACTACACTACCACTTTACACTTATTAAGACGGTACTCTAGTCCCAAGGAATTTGAAAAATAGGTATTTGAAGAAAATATCGCCGTCGCGCTGCGCCCGACCAACAGGAGTTATCCATGTGTACGAGTAGTGTATTTGTGTGCGCGAGCCCTCGCCCCTCCCATGCCCGTAACATTCACCCGCCGCGCCGGCCGCCTGCGGGTGAATAAATATATTTTGAAACTTTGAATCGGATGATGCTTTACTATTGATACTGAGCCCAAAACAATTTTTTTTTTTAATTTTTCGTCTGTATCTTGGCCGCGCATCACACTGAAACTACTGAACGGATTTAAATGAAACGTAACATGATTTAAGTTCATACTACGAGGTAAAATATAGGATACTTTTTATCCCGAAATTCAGCACGGTTCCCTTGGGAGAGGGGATGAAAGTGAAAATGTGTATTTCATTGTAATTCATTAACGTGTACTCCGATTTCATTCATTAATTTTTTATTAGAAAGAACATACTGCAATAATTGTTCTGTAATTATTTCAAGGTCGTCAGTTTAGTAGTTCAGAAATTATAGACTTCACAATGCTCAGTAATAGGTCCAAATAACTTGAACCCCGTTACGTACAGGAAACTTTGAATGTACGGCTCATTTTAAGCTGGCATAACACACTATCGTAAACTATAATGGATAGCCCTATTTTGAACCGACCTTCAAAAAGGAGGAGGTTATCAATTCGGTCGGTATCTTTTTTTTTTCTATGTAGGTATGTCCACCGATTACTCCGGGGTTTCTGGACCGATTCACGTGATTTTTTTTTAATGGGCCCTTAAAAATTTTTACCTTCAACTCCTCAAACCTGATGCTGCAGGGGTACTTTCTCCCTAAAAGCTTTAGGAACTGTCGTTTACGAATTGGTATGCTTGCTACTAGATCATAGAGCTCCAGGTCATCCTCCTCAATCCTGTAGGGTGATATCATTTTTTTCTGAACTGAATAGTTTGCGCGAGAGACACTTCCAAAGTGGTAAAATGTGTGTCCCCCCCCTGTAATTTCTAAAATAACAGAATGATAAAAGTAAAAAAAATATATGATGTAGGTACATTACCATGCAAACTTCCACCGAAAATTAGTTAGAACGAGATCGAGTAAGTAGTTTTTTTTAATACGTCATAAATCGTAAACCGCAATTGCTGCTACGGAACCCTTCATGGGTGAGTCCGACTCGCACTTGGCCGCTATTTACTAACTGCATACGAAAGTAAATACGGTACTTATATTGTTGTCTGTCTGTCTGTTTGTTGCCACTAATCTCGGGACTGGCTGAACCGATTTTGACGGGACTTTCACTGGTAGATAGCTGATATAATCGGGCATCGTATAGGCTACTTTTTTAACAGACTTTCGAAAAAGGAGGAGGAATTGTGTTTTTCTACCTCTGTATATCGATATCTCCGTGATTTCTTAACCGATTTGCGTGAATCTTTTTTTAATCGACACAAAAACTTTGCGAGATGGTCCCATAACTTCGGGTTCCAACTCTTCAATTCTGATTCTGCAGGGGTACTGCTTCCCTAAACTGTGGGGATTTAGGAATTGTTGATTATTATGAATAGTTATTGTAGGGACCAAATAAAGACATCGTTAAATTCTAGGATCCAACTCCTTAATCCTGATGCTGAAGGGGTTCTGCCAACCTAAACTGTGGTGATTTAGGAACGCGGATGAAGTCACGGGTGTCCGCTAGTAATAAATAAAATAATCATTGTATAGTGTAAATATCGACATCAGAGTACATCACTAGAGTATCGATAAAAATATCGACAATTGTCACTTCCCTATTAGTGTACATGTAAGCCTTACCCTCCCTCACCTCCACCCTACCCCCGTAAAGTACGAAAGGGACAACTGCAGCTCGGGCTGATTTTTACCTACAAAAACCTTGACCAAAAGACGTTTCGTATTCTGCTGTTTCCTTCTTCAAAACTGGACAAATCTCAAATATTCTTATATCAAAATTTAGAGGAAGAGTATATCTATGCTTCTATGTTTTTCTTTTTTGTTAAAAACTTATCAAATTTGTCTGATAGTCGTTTGAACATGGCGGTAAAATCGAGGGTTTTTTTGGGGTTTTTGGATTGTCATATTTTTTTTAATGATAATGTTTTGGAAAAAAGAAAAACATAGAGGCACGTATTAATTAGACCTAGATTTTTTGGAAAAAAATCATTGCTCTAGAGGCATTATCCACGAAGAAAACAGCAGAATACGTTTGTATGGAGAAATGCCCACTAGAGTACCCTCTTAATATGACCTGAGTTATGTTTAGATTTTGGATTATCTTACTAATATTATAATTGCGAAAGTGTGTTTGTCCTTCAATCATGTTGCAACCGAGCTATGGATCGGCGTGATTTTTTGCACGGGGAGAGTGACATACTTTTGATCTTGGAAAATCAAAGATTTTTCGCGGGATTTTAAAAACTAAATCCACGCGGATGAAGTCGCAAGTACGTTTTTTTTAATTGCTGGATAGCAGTCACGAGTATTAACTAGGAGTTTATAAATACCAGCCGTAAGAGCAAGGTATCGTGTTTTCCTTAAAATTATAGCCTCAATAGCCCAACGGTTAAAGGTGCGGACTGAAAATTGAAAGGTCGCAAGTTTGAGCCCCCACCCGTTGCACTATTGCATATTGGCGTACCCACTTCTAGCACAAGCTTTTCGCTTATTTGAAGGGGAGAAGAGAATATAAGTCTAGTTCAGCTTGGCTAATATTCTTGATTAAAAAAATTCAAACCCAAATGATATAAAAAAAATATCTTCATCTACTCTTCTTTATCAACCGACATACGCTCACAGGTATTTCTTGAATGGAAATCTATTTTAACAAAATCCACGCTAACGACGTCGTGAGCGTCAGCCAGTCTAAATAAATTCATATGAATAAACTTTCACATTCACACTTATAATAATGTGGACACAGCATAATGCACGATGTGCGTAGAATTATTTTATTTAGCAGGTACCGACTTTGATTGTTGAGGCCTACGGAACATCTGTGCCGCGGCAGCGTACTCGTAGCAGACAGGTAGCAGCGAACCGCTGAAGCTAAGCTACGGTCTGAAGTTGTGCGTTGTACCTACACATTGGTGGATTTACACATTTTCTGCCAGTAACCTCTACAATTTCGTAACAGTTCCTAGATTTTTTTTACAACACAACGGTTTAGTTGATTATAATTTTTGGGTATATTTCTGAGCTAATAAAAGCTCAATTCATATACTCACACTACTGTATAATAAGGCAGGGTAATCTTATTTAGATGATGCCTATTTACTTTTGATTTAAAGATAGGTACCAAAGTTATAGTAAAATCTTAATTTTATTCTTATTGTATTATTTTCATAGATGTAGTCAAGAGGTGAATATATATAGCAAGGGAAATGGTAGTCGTATAAGGCAGTGGCGATGAACGAGAAGACGCGTATGACCACACGTATGACATGTTTTACATCTACCACCACCACGATATCTTAAAGCTGACGTCAGACCGATGTGGCCAGTTGGAACAAAGAGTCCAGGCAGCTGCAGATATCTGTGAGGATGCGCCCGGGTAAGGAGGCTCTACCTCGAGACCCGTCAGTCAGAGAAGAACCAACAACAACAAGTCAACAACGATCTCGAGTAGCCACAAATTCTATTGAGGTTTCGCTTGAATAGAGGTAGGTGTATTTCCTCCATTAAAGGCCGTTTAAACTTTATAATGTGCTTAGCCTTATTTTCAGCCAGTTTTATTAGACGATACAGCATATCGAAGTCAATTATAATTTATTAAGTTAAGTTATTGCGTGCGAGGCCATCTGTTCAAGCATCGCTTGTTGTTAGACAACAGTCAAGCAGGTTACATTTTATGAGGTTGGTTAATTGGTTATGCCTACTTAGTTGCAACAGCGCAAACCCAAAGGAGATGATTGTGGTCCATACAAGCTTGGGCCCAACACTGAACAAGGATGAAACATGCTTTATTTTGAAGATTTAGATGCTTGCTATTTACTCAAAAACTCGTACTTCTGCAGACCTTGGGAGTTTTGTTTTATTTATCGTTTTAGATTTGTAAGTTATGTGAAAAAGACGCTCAATATTTAAAATTCTTTTAAGAAGAATTGTTTAAATACTTTAAATAAATGGAAAAAGTGTTACGGGAAGATGTTTGGATGCATGTTTCTTTTACTTTTGTAGGTAATATTAAATAATATGAAATAATCCACGAAAACTGTTCAAACAGTAAAATAATATTCACAAAGCGCAAGACACAGAGAATGACAAGACAAACCGTCTCTCAAGACGTCTTTTTTTCAGCTCTGGGTTCTTGCTTTTTTGTGATAAAAAAAATATTCATGATGCACAATTTTTTTATTATAAATATTTAAAGAATTTTCCCTTGTAAATGAGTATATTATTTAATACAAAATGTTTTACAACTAGTTTGGGTCTATTTCAAGATTACTGATTTTATAAAGATAAACTATTTGGGTAGGTACCAAAAGGCCAGAGCCCACACCAGAACCCACAGTTGCATTAGTACTATATTAGTCTGTGGTTAATTAAACTGACATTCATGAAAACGTTCCGTTTCTACTAAAGAAAAAGCATTAGGTTTCGTACTTAGTTAAAAAAAATTGTTTTGTATGATTTTCCTGAGCTGTACATAAATAAAAACCATTCAATTATGTAAGTAATTTATCGACTTATTTTCTTCATATTTTTATATAACTGTGCGAAACCCCGAGTTGGGCCCAATTTAACACATCTCCTTTGGATAAATAATACATAAATTATTAGGTATGTGAAGCGTTGACCGTATTAAAGTAAATATTAAAGTAGGTATAGTTTCCTCGAGTTTGATTGAGTGTAATAGCTATTTTATTCAGAAATCAGAAATTATGTTAATGCTTATAAGTTCCGGTTATAGTTTAGTTATTATAAATACCTACTCATTATAACTAGAATGGGCTGTACCTACCTCCTGAAATTTTGAAAAAAAGCAGGTGGTCATTTCAGCTGAAAAAAAATTACCAACTCGAATAGGATGTCGTTGAATATTTTATTTATAACTAGCTTTTTCGTGCGGCTTCGCTCATGTTAAGTTAAAAAAAAAAAAAGTTCAATTTTTCAAACTCCGATTTTACCCTCTTAGGTTCTTTTCTTAGCGGATGTCTACGTCATAAAATAATAGCTGTCTACATCCCGGATCCGTCCAATAAATAATTTAAGCTGTGCGTTGATAGATTAGTCAATCAGTCAGTCTGTAAATCAGTAAGTTAGTCACCTTTTAATTTTATAATAATGCTCTAAGTTTTATATATTTAGATCATTTTGAATTTTATAAAGGAAATAACTGGGTTTAGTTAAAAGAAAAAACATCAGAATCGACGTCATTAGGTACGTTTACACATCGTTTCGAATAAATATTATGTCACGACAGGCCGGTAGTTGAGGTCATCATTTACACAAAAACTCGATTTACGGGTTTTTAATTTCATTCAAGTCCGGAAGTCAGTGTTACCGGATAAATCTCTTTGGTTATTAGGCTTTGTACAAAATAAATAGTTTTAATTTGGAGCTTTCACAGTTTATAAAGAATGTTAACCGAGAAACTGAATTCTCTGAAACCTAAAAGGCCATTCCATCGATATATACCACTAGCTGATGCCCGCGGCTTCGTCCGCGTCGATTTAGTTTTTAAAATCCCGCGGAAACTCTTTGATTTTCTGAAATAAAAAGTAGCCTATGTCACTCTCCAGGTCCTCAACTATACCCATGCAAAAAATCACGTCGATCGGTAGCTCTGTTGCAGCGTTATTGAAGGACAAACTAACAAACCAACACAACACAAGGACAAAGCACTTTGAAAAGTCGAAGAAAGAATAGGACTGGAAGGCTGTTATGCGAATACCAACGATGAAATGATCAATGCTCTTCTCAGCAGAATCAGCATTCCGAACCGGTGTGGTAGATTTTCGACTTGTCATAAGAGCCACAAGTTGGCCTACATAAAATAAATAATTTTGAATTCTGTAAGCACTTTCATACGGACAAGACCTTCGGCAAAAAAAATTAGCTAAGAAAAACTTACATAATTAATTAGGTTTTAAAAATATTTAGGTAAGAAGTATCTAAACATTTCCTAACTAAATAGCAATTAATGTAAGACGGTATAATTGCGATGGTCGGTCAAGCCTCCATGATGAGTAAGTATAAAAAATTGACACTTCATTATGTTAAGATTAGCCTCGTTTTGATAAGATCATCGTTATATGTTATTTAATGTTTATTGCTTGGAATGAAAGATTTTTTCCTCAGTAATAAAATATAATATACCTGCCTCCTTAAGTAACTACCTATTGGTCATTGAGTTATATATCGAAACAGCAGATTTTATAAATTAACAGTAATAAGCTACATTGAGTGCAAGCACGATAACTTGGAATTAATATTTTGAGTAAACGTATAGGTACTTATTAGTCGATATCTGTGTTGTTTTAACAAAAAGATAATTTTTAAAATTTTTGTCTGTCTGTCAGTCACCGACAGGTTTCACCGATTTTAACAGGAGTTTCCCTGGTAGATACCTAAAGTTATCGGGAGTAACTTAGGCTACTTTTTTATCCGACTTTCGAAAAAGAAGGAGAAGGAGTTGTGTACATCTCCTGGATTTCTAAACCGATTTGCGTGAATCTTTTTTTAATCAATACAAAAACTTTGCGAGATGATCCCATAAAAACTTCGGGTTCCAACTCCTCAATCCTGATGCTGCAGGGGTTCATCCCACCTAAACTGTGCGGATTTAGGAACTGTCTATTGTGAATTGAAAAAGCGGATGAAGTAGCGGGCGTCCGCCTTTGACTGAATGACAAAAAGCATGACCGGTGATCTCGATACACCAGTCTACTTGAATCAATGTGGGACAATTGCTGCTCTAGGAATTGCCCACTCTCTGCGAACGGTTGTTACGTCATGAGTAATTTTGAATACATTATTTTCTTGTTCTATGACACACATAATAAATAGGTGCCTAATCTTATGATGATAGTTGAATATCGTCTTTTAATTTAATTTACCTAATAAATATACTTAGTAATGTTATTGCATAGGTCGACGGTCGACCTACTCACGCTATGGCCTTGTGGGAAGTCCAGGGATTGCAAAGGATGTCCACATTCTAAGGTTTTCCAAGGTGTGGTAATGGACAAGCTCGAAGAAGCAATGGCCGTTCGAGTTTCAAGGTAAAGAAATGACGACCCCGCACACCGTTTGAAGGGGGCCTTACTAAGGGGGGAGGGGGGATTCCAAGCGAGTCAATAGTAGCCGCTGGACGATAATACTGTATTAGGGATTTTCGTTCGATTTTCACCCATATTTCTTCACACCAATAATTCTTATAAATAGTTTTCACTGCAATTTTTCTGGTGGGAGGCTTTGGCCGTGGCTAGTTATCACCCTACCGTTAAAGACGTGCCGCCAAGCGATTCAGCGTTCCAGCGCGATGGCGTGTAGAAAAGAAACCGATTAGGGGTATGGGTTGAATTTACACTGCTACACGTCCGTTCCAAGTTAGCCCGCTACCATCTTAGACTGCATCGTCACAGGTGAGATCGCAGTCAAGGGCTATCTTGTCATCGAATTAAAAAAATCGCTGGTAATAATCATCCGACATGGCTGCCTTAACAGAGTCCTTACATAGCTTCATATTTCACCATTCTCCTATATAAACACCTATACATTTTTTACCTCCATACAAAACCTGTCAAACTGTGAAAACCTTAAAATACCTAACAATATATAAATATGGATTATTGTATGGATTGGGTGCTATTGTTCCCATTTCAAAGCTTCTGGCCATTGTAAAAGAAAGCGTTAGCAAATAAGCATTAGGTATACCTAGCATTTTTATTTATATAAACTCTGACAACGTAATGTTTGCACATGTCTTTATAACCGGTTGCGTCGTCTCCGAAATCTACTCGTAATGTGCGCACTAAAAAAATAATTCGAATTCTTAGATCACTCGCACATACTGTACCTACTGTACTCGTGAACGTACACGGATTTAGTTCTTTAAATTTTTTTTTTTGTTCTTTAAACCTTTAGGGAACATCTTTAGAGTGGAAATGATATTGAGTAACGGCTTGGTCGCTCCTACTCTCTATGTAAAGAGACTCCTACTTAGGGGATGATATTAGCTATGGTTGATGAAAATCGGCATAAGTGTTGCCGTTGCTTCGTCGGCAACATCATTCCTGTTTCCAACTATACTCTTTCATTCAAGAGCTAATCTTTTTTTTATAAAGAATATTAGCCCAGCTGAACTTGACTTATATTCTCCTCTGCCCTCCAAATAAGCGAAAAGCTTGTGCTAGGACTGGATCCGACAATAGTGCAACGGGTGGGGCTCGAATCTGCGACCTTTCAGTTTTCAGTCCGCACCTTTAGCCGTTGGGCTATCGAGGTTTCAAAGTCATTGATTAAAAAATCTTGTAGTTCTTGCAACGTTGGTGCCAACATGTCTAGTAGTGGCCATCGAGTTCACACAACCAGTAGGTATGTAATAAGCAGAGGTTTCGAAAGTTAAATCCGGTACATTATAATAGAAAATATTACATCGCTCATGTTGGACGGATTTGGCGGAGGGTCACCTCAACACACAGTCGGTCAACCGGCTGATTGATTAGGCGTGGGTATGCGCCTGTCGCTGGTCGTTGACGCCACACTAGCGACGTGCCGCTGGATAAAAAAAGATAGATAGATAGATAAAAACTTTATTGCACACAAGAGAGAAACAAAAATTAATACAACCGCATGCAAAGGCATGCTATTGCTACAGAGCAATCTCTACCAGGCAACCATTGGTGATAGGAGGATAGGATAAAAGCTTATGAATCCATTGTCTTTTTTAAATGTGTGTCCTCTATTCGCCCTCCGACATGATGATGGGAGACCTTTTATAGCTGACATGGCTTTTTTTATGAAATGATAGTTAAACATTAGAACTATTTTTACAAAATTATCTTTAAAATATGTAAACGTTAGTAATCAATTTGATCTGCTCAACTATTACTTCTATTGATTTTCATTTAACACCTTAAATTTAATAAAGAAAGTTTTCCATTATGAACATCGAGTAGGTATATAAATAGTTATATTTAATCACGTCAAATGACGTTCTAAGATCCATTTTCTAAGACCTAACCAAAATGTGTAGCTCACGCGGCCTCTGAGTGAGACTCTATTAGTCTACTGGTTCCGAGATAAGCTACAACGTCTTCAATAATAATTAATCAAAGTATCGAAACAAAAATTCTCAAGTGTTATTAAAAAAATATTTCGAGACGTATAATCTGATAACGTGTAAGTTTTAATATCGAAAAAACTTTGCAACAAAAAGTCTCAAGTGTGATCAAGGATTCATTAAGTATGATCTAAAGTTTTGATGCATAAAAAAGCTGTGTAACAAAAAGACTCAAGTTTGATCAAAGACTGTTAGTGTGATCTAAAGTACTTAGCTATAGAAAAAATCTGTGCAACAAAATGTCTCAAGTGTGATCATTATCCTCCTGCCTACCAGAGACACTTTTTTTAGAATATGTTTCTGAAACTTTAGTATAATATTGCTAATAGATTACGATATACTGGAAAAATAGTAAAAAAAATCCTACATTAGGAAAATCAGTTTTTCACTATGTCCTATACGTAGGACAAAAGTACGATATTACTATGTGATTTGTATAGGACATAGAATAGTTTCAGGAAATTAAATGCAATTATAATTGGATAAGAATCAAAATATAACAAACATTTATTGCCTTATGTTATATACATAATAAATTTTCAGAAAAAAATACAAAATAAAACGTTGCTCCAAACAAAATTATCAAGATAAGAAAAATGTTCAAAAACTGTAACCAGACTATGGAAAATTGGATATAAAATCCGTCATATTGAATAATATGTGACTTATATCATCCCGAATATAAGAAAGAATCGATTGACTCCTGATTTATCCAAATTGGCTCAGTAATTTAGGCGCTACACCGTAGCATACCTAAATATACCACATAAATACATACGATTATACATATAAACATACATAAATAGACTGCTAAAATCATAATCCTTCCTTTTGCCTTTGCTGTAGTCGTGTAATAATATATTTCTTGTAATAACAAAACAAAACTGAGCATATAATAAACATTATATAGTGATCAGTCAGTAATTTTGGAGATCAATAAGCTTAGAATAGTACATTTACATTGATGATTTAGAAAAGATTGCCCTCTACTGTTTCTGTAACCTGTCGATAAGTTACTTAGCCAAATTTGTGTTTGTCAGAAAAGAAACATGATGGTTTCTGACAAATAATATTGTTTTTAAGAATTTATCGATAGATAACACATAGATTGTTATTAATTAAAATTACTATAAATATTGATGAAAATTGGAATAATAATTCCTGTTAGGCGTAAAATATACCTAACAATTATTCTGGCTGCGTCAAATCATTAATTTCAGGTATCTTTTGTCCATGTATCTTGAAGGTAGCGGTTGTTTTGGCGCTTCCTGTTTGCAATGTATCGAGTAAATTAGGACAAAGATTGCGTTCATTGAAGTTGCTTGCCAAGACCAGAACCATGTCTACGTTCATGTCCACGTCCACGTCAACGCAAAACACTTCTTCCACATCCTCTTGAGCGAAACAATGATGAAGATGCTAATTCCAAATTACTGGAGATCATCTTGGTTTGAAATACTGTCTGAATCTCTAGTCTAGTGGAAATTGGATCTTCGACTAGGCTCTGAAGGGATAAACTCTAGATTACGATCTGAATTTTCGCCCGAAAAGTCAAACACTGAGTCTTCTAATGCTTCTAGTAATATATCATTATCTGTAAAAGCTAGAAAATAGATAAATAATTAACAAAAACTTACAATCTACTATACAAAGTACAAAGGTAGTTAAAGTATCAAAACTTTATTGCCTACTTTTGTCCTCTGCATAGGACATAGAAAATGACAACAAGCTTGTGAAAATTCTATTTATTATTATGCGAAGATAAAACTGTATATCAACTTTTCATAGTTTTAATTACTTACTAATTATGATAAATCTAATCATTTCGATGATTTGAATAAGATTTCATTCGATTAACTTACCCCTGTGCGAGCACACCTCCACTTGTCTGCCTTCCGTCGCCATTTTTACAAAATTGACAAGGAGAATTGATACTTTTATTTTGTATTTACAAGCCTAGATAGTCGAAAGATGTAACTAGTAAAATGTTTTGGGGATACCATTTAAGAAACCGGCAATAGATTTTTTTAAATGTTATGTTCTTTGTGTAGGACAAATGTAGGTAGGAGGTTATACCTCACTAGCCAAATCAAAACGTGGGGATACTCGGAAAGGTTGTGATAGCGTTCCGATACGACGATGTTGACTTGTTGAGCAACAGAACGCGCGCCGCGCACCCGCGCGCGGCCGCCGCATTTTCCCGCCAAGCGCGATACGCGCACACGCGTCCTGGAACGTATTATACAACCAAAAAAAGTTTTTACACGCTATTTCGGAACTAGTTTTTCTTTTTTTTTTACTTTATCAGAGAAAAATACTGAAACAGTTTGGTGATTAAAGTTTTTATATTGAAAAAATCGGAGCTTTACCAATACGTTACAGATACGTGGGAATGTCATGCTTAAGTTTTTTTAACACACACGTAAATAAAGGACACTGAAAAAGTAGACGTAGAAGCTTTTCATAGATTACAGAGCCGAGGAAAATTTCGAACTTAAAAAGGTTTTTTAACATCGATAAAACTTTTGAAAAGTTAGTTTTTTTAATCTGTTCGGAAAAATGTTTGGGAAATTAAGGGATATTTTTGTGGATACGTCGGGAGTGGCGTCGTAGGTCGTGCTGTGCGTGTCGTGATGGTGCAGGCATGCGGGCTGGCTGGCTGCTGCTGCTGCTGCTGAGCGAGGCGCTCGCCCGCAACGGCAGCTTCGTGGCTTTCAACGATGTGGTGAGTTCCTAATCGATGACAACATCATCACCATGACCAACCCAACGTCTCACTAATGAGCGCTCTCCCCTCAGAGAAGGTATAACCCTAAGGTATAACCCTTCTCTGAGAGGCCATCGACAACCCCAATGTTTTATTGCTATAATTTTCCTCAGGGAACTTTGTGAATAGGATAGCAATGTTTTTAGACCTGTCATACTTCGATATTGAGAGATTGCATTCAATAGAATAAGTACCAATACGATTATACTCGTACCTAATATCATAAGATAATTTACACTAGTTTTAACTACTCTCTTTACTTTACTAAATTATTTTTAGAGGGCTGTACGAACTTTTTTCCTATATGACGCCGCTTTTCCCGGACCATGGGACTTTAATGCCTAACGCTTCTTTGAAGTTATAATGGCAATTTAGCTTTATCGCTCGTATAACGATACTAGTTGATGTCCGCAACTTCGTTGGCGTGGGTTAAGGTTTTGTAATTCCAGCGGGAAATCTCTTATTTTCCGGGATAAAAAGTAGCTTATGTGTTATTCCACACTATAATCTATCTCTATGCCAAATTTCAGCTAAATCGGTTCAGTAGTTTTTACGTGAAACATCCATCCATCCATACTTACAAACTTTCGCGTTTATAATATTAGTAGGATTTCAGCGATTTTTTAATAAGTCGCTAGCACCCATTTATTTTGAATTTTCGACCATAATCTTCATCATATTCGGCCTATTTGCGCCCTAAATCCCCGATCTAATATTCAGAAATGAACTCTGTTACACTTATGATCCTTGATCCTGTCACTTTCCACCACCGGGAAAGTTATCGTTCCAGCGGACTGCGCTTTTTTTTGCGCTTTGCCGGTCATCTGTTTTAAGTTCTAGAATACGTCTGTCCCAGGAACTATTGATTCTGGGAAATAAATAACCTATTCAGTGCCAATTCAGCTTATTAACAAGGATTACCTATCAAGGATTCAGTCTTAAGACGAGAGTTAAAACGAGACAGATTTACCTCAGGACATATTATTTGTATCTCATTTTAAAGCTGTCTCAAGTCCAAGCTAAATCAGAGTGCAAGACTATGTGGTGGGTAAGGATTTTGTCCCTCAGAGAGTCAACCAAAATAGCCCGCTTCGTAACGTTTAGAAGCAAAAAATTTGTTAACGAAGAGAAAAGTTCTGTATTCTATCATTCATCAGCGTATTTTAGCGACTTATTATTGTTATTATTACCTAATGTATGTTTCAACTTTATATTCCGTACATTTTTTAAATAACTAAAACTTTTGAGCTTATATACCTACGTGATGAGGTTTAAATCTTATTTTGATTTAGTTTTCATGTTTCGTTAAATTACCAGCTTAATAGCGTGCTGCGCCTATTGAGCTTTAATTAAAAACAAGTGGAACGAAGGCTTACAATTTTCGTAAATGTAGTAGTTACACAGGTATTTCGATATTAACGAAATGTAAATCATTATAAAAGTTTATGTAACTTTAATTTGCAACGAATTCGTAACCTATTTAAATTGCAAGACGTGCGCCGTGCATCCATTTAGCAGGTTACACACTAAGTGCGACAGCCTCGCGAGGCTTTTCTCTTTTCGGCAGATGTAGACTTCCTGTTGTACTACTTTGACAAGGAAGGAATGCACTTTTGCGTCAGTTTTGACAAGTTTTATTTATTTTTACAACCTGACTCGCAAAATAATTTCTGTAATGTCACTGGTCTGATCTGGTGGAAGGCTTTTTACCTATGGCTTCTGGCTAATTACCACCCTACGATATAAAACGTGTTTCCAAGCGTTTTTGCTTTAAAGCCCTATGGCGTATAAGCCGATTAGACGTTTAAGCCCGCTACCATCTTAGCCTAGCCATCTTAGAGTGAAGTCACTTAATACTTATCAGGTGAGATTGCGGTCAAGGGCTGACTTATCAGAAAAAATCCGTCCGTAATTCAACGGCTGGCTTGGTTGCCGCGCTCAGTGTGGACCCAGCTACTGAAGGACTGTAGCTATGAACTTTTGAATTGGTATTCACGGCCGCTACTGCATTGTTCTACTTGCATATATGTACCTGCCAACTGGCATATACATAATATGTATTATATAACATATTATGTCTAGTGAAATTCGTACGTAGGTATGCCTTATATTTATCGACTTCCTTATATTTTTTATTGATATTTTATTAGTATTCATTACGTTAAGCTCACATTTGACGAATTCCGTCCGAAGTTGTAAATACATATAAGTACGTTGATATTTTTTTAATATTATACAAGAAAAGGTAAAAGTATACCTACCTACAAGTATTTTGGGTTGAGTTTTTTACGGAAAACATATTGTCCCTTGTCCATCGCCATTTTTACAATCCTCCAATTTATTCTGTCCATTAACCTAGTGATAGAAGAGCTAGATAAAAATAATACTATATTGTCATGTGTTAATACTATATTATTTATGTCGCGGCATACCTTAACATTCAAAACCCACCCTAGCCCTATATTCTGACCCCCGATTTAATAGTAATAGCAACCCAGTTTCTTGCTGGTTTTCACAGCAGTGGTAGATTCACAACTTACACATTCAAAAAGCTTGCGTAACCGCGTTTCCGAATAAAGTAGCGGAATTTAGTCATTTTGAGTTCATTCACTTTAAAATAATATTCTCGTATTCTTGAATTATTTTAAGGCTGAATCAAACAAAACGCAGGAGGGCGTGGCGCGGGGCGGCGCGGCGCGATGACGGCAAAGTGATTGTACGAGTACGCGATAACATTGCGTCCGCACTTTATTGAATTCGAATGAGGACGGGGACTGCGCACCGGAACTTCCCTTAGTTTGAAAGTCGTAATAAATTATCACATTGCTAATCGTAATTATAGTGATTATCTGAATTTATGATTATCTAGGCAATAATTCGCGATTAATCACCACAGAGTAGCTGTCAAACTATAGCGGTAGGTACGGTTTTATGGTGATAGGTGGGGGAATTGTTTAAAATGATTGCTATCGTACACAACAATTAATTTTGTGTTTAGCTAAATTTTTGGTTATCTTCATTGATACAATGATTGATACAGTTTTTCCGCAATCACCCAGCTATTTTACACGCTTCATACAGTTCTTTATTCGATATTAATCTATAGACCTTATTCTCATTTAGCTCAGACTCAAGACAGAATTAAAACGAGACAGATTTATGTCAGAGCATATTTCTGTCTCGTTTTAGCCTCTATCTTAAGTCTGAGTCGAGTCGGAGCACGCTCTATAGATCTCAGCATAAGACTTCCTGTTGTGCGGTTTCCGCCGCGCGTTTTGTATGTTTCGAGCTTAAGACACCAAGTCGAGTGAAGGAAGGAAATGTTGATGGTTTCATAAGCAAAAACAAGAGGTTAGAGGTAGTCGTTGGTGCTTTTGTGGTGTTTTGAATAATGTTATGTTTCTGACATAGTTTAGTGAGCATACAGTTTTGAAGTGGCCATACATCGCGGGCAACTGCCGCGTCATCACCTTTCGAACAAGCTTTTAGTGTCGAGTGTGTTTTGACTCGCAAAACATATTTACCTCAACTTTAAAACTTGATTTTGTGGGATACAATTTGCAATTTGCGGTTATGCAATCACTTAAATATAAAAGCCGATCCAGATTAAAGTTTTTGCGTCTGTGTACAGTATGTCGCCAATTTTGACACTGAAAACAGAATTTACAGTAGTAACTTTAATTAAATTTGAAATGGAATTACATTTTGTGGTTTTTGGTAACCTGTCGACCATTTTGGCATACCGCAGTTGTGAGCGTTGTGGTCTTATTATAAGTGGGAGGTACCGGGTTCAATCGGGTTAACTCATTGTTGAATAAAATATAAAAATGTAGGGATATTTTTTGAACTGTTTGATTACTAAACCCTGGTTACAAAATCATTAAAAGTTAAAACTGAGTGCGCCTGGCGTTGTGGTGAAACGTTTAAATAATAGAACAAATTGTTGCTTGGTTTTGTACTGAAATGTTTTATGACTTCCTATACAGGCCTAGGTCGTGTTTTTGTAATTTACTCTATTCGACTATAATATTCACATGATCCGTGAATTTTCGTGTTTAAACATTTAGACATAATAGTATTTATGACTTCCCCAAAATGCCTAGGTCGTGTTTTTGTAATTTACTTTATTCAATTAATAGACATTCACATGACCGTGAATTTTCGTGTTTAAATATCTCAAAAATAGAGCAAGAATTTATTACCCATGCGTGTATACAAACTTGCAATGTTATATACAAGCTTTTTCCCGCGGCTTCGTATTTGCAATGGGAGGTATAGTATGCTATTTTAGAGAGAGCTTTAGAGCATGGTAGAGTATTGACTTGTGTGTGTGTGTGTTCTCTTGAGCCTCAAATTAGCCTACATGAAATGAATAATTTTTAATCAGAAAATATCGTATCTATTAGGTACATAATTGTATAATCCTATTATCCTACTAATATTATAAATGTGAAATGATGTGATGTTTGGATGTTTGGATGTTTAGATGTTTGGATGTTTGGATGTTTGGATGTTTGTTACTCAATCACGCAAAAACGGCTGAACGGATTTGGATGAAATTTGGCATACATATAGCCTTTGACATGGAAAAGAACATAGGCTACCTTTTATCCCGATTCCTTAAGTAGTTCCCGAGGGAAAATTGAAAATTGTTTACGAGCTAAGCCGCAGGCAGACAGCTTTGAAATTTGGTATGCATGTAGCCTTTGACATGGAAAAGAACATAAGCTACCTTTTATCCCGATTCCTCAAGTAGTTCCCGAAGGAAAATTGAAAATTTTTTAAGAGCTAAGCCGCGGGCAGACAGCTTTGAAATTTTGTATGCATGTCACCTATGCTATGGAAAAGGACATGTACTTTCTATACCGATCTCAAATACTTCCCGTGGTAAGATTAAAAATTGTTAACGAGCGAAGCTTTAGACCCAATTCTGAAGTCCACGCAGACAAAGTCGTGGACAGAAGCTACTACTACTACTAATTTTAATCCCGATCTCTCAAATTTTTCCGTGCGAAAAGCATAAATAATTGCTGCACACCAATAATTTGTTAATAATAATATTATAAATGCGAAAATTTGTATGTTTGTTACTCAGTCACGTCGCAACGACTGAACCGATTTGGCTTAAATTTGGCACAAAGATAGATTTTGGTCTAAAATAGGACATAGGCTACTTTTTATCCCGGGAAATAAGAGTGTTCCCGCGGGAATAAAAAACCTTAATCCACGCGGACGAAGTCGCGGGTATCAGCTAGTAATATTATAAATGCGAATGTTTGTATGTTTGTTACTCAATCACGTCGCAACGACTGAACCAGTTTGGCTGAAATTTGGCACAGAGATAGATTATAGTTTGGAATAGCACATAGGCTTTTTATCCTGGGAAATAAAAGAGTTCCAGCGGGAATAAAAAATCTTAGTGCTCGCGGACAAAGTCGCGGATATCACCTAGTTATTCATATTTGTAAATAGATCATTGTTGCCACAATAAAATAATGATTTTTTTGAATTTTTTCTGTAATATAATAAAATTGTTAACATAAAGCTACAGATTACAAACGAATAAGACATTAGCACATGTCTAGAAATCACACATATACATAGGCGACTGTAAAATCTGGGTTAAAATCAAATTGTTTTAAAATAAACCATAAAAAATTTATGCAATACTTACCGTGTTGCCAAAGTTTACCTCACTACCAAAATTTGTCATTATACTGTGGTTTTTCTGCAAGTACATTAGTTGTATACTTCACTAGTGTTCTGTAAATAAAAGTAATCAATTAATTAACTTTAAAATAAACTGTTTTAAAGTCAAGGCTTTCTATTAAGTACTATAATGTAAAAAAGTAAAAAATATTGAAAAATTCAATTTCTTTCCGTTACAGAAACTAGTGGTACATACTTATGTACCGCTTAGCTACTATAATTATAATCGGTAATATTTTAACTGTACCTAATCGGTTTTAGAAAATAATCATCGTTTAAGAAAAAGTTCTAATTTTATTACACTCACATTCTTTTAGTCCATTATTGAAAAATCTTAAAAATTCTAGAACGCTTAATACGAGTAAGTAGGTACTATGTAAAATATATGTCACGGACTAAAATTTACCAATATAATTTGGAGTATTGAAGAACTTGGTAAAAAGTTTGAAACTTTTAAACTTTGTATAGGACAATTCCTTTTATTATGGACACAATCTTGTGTAAGAAGAACTTGCACTTCTTTTGAATCTGTGGCCTGAGTCAGAGAGATAGTGATCAAGTTTCAAAACGGATAATTATTAATAATCATCCAACCCAAGCCCAACCCTCACCTTTCGATAACCTTGGTTATACATCAACTTACTCAACTAGCGGTTAGTCAATTTTACTTCGAAATGTTTCTGTTCGGTAAAGAAGGACATCCTGTATACACATGCGGCTTAGTAATTTGGTAAATACCCAAACGATCTCAAGGTTACACTAACATTGCCCAATACATTCTAATACCACAGTTTTACGACGTATGTAAATGCTATGAAAGCGTGTCCGTTACCTTGTAATAGCGAAACACTGAACTAAATGCGCACAGATCGCTGTACCCTGGACATCAACATAGAACGTAATAAGATAATATTTAACCCGAAAACCAAAGAGGTGCCACGTTATTTGCTATCATCATCAGGAACCAGGTCTCCACGGTGAAGGAAAAAATGGCGAGGAAACGTGCACTCCTGAAAGTTCTCTATAATTGTGATAATATAATACGAGTATGTACCACGGTCATTGTTATAGTTGGAATGGTCGATTTTTAGATCCAGATGCAAAGGCCGTGGTCACAATGGGATTGCGGTTCTTAAACGTGTGTGAAGTCTGGTAATTTACATTGAGCCAGATTGGTGGACTATTGCCTATAACTACAACCCCTTTCTGAGAGGAAAACAACCTCCAACCTTTGACAACTTCCCTGGCGCAGTGGTGAGCGCTGTGGTCTTATAACTGGGAGGTCTCGGGTTCGATTCCCGGCGGGGGCAATTTGGAAATTTATAATTTCTGAATTGACTCTAGTTTCGTCTGGTGGGAGGCTTTGGCCGTGGCTAGTTACCACACTACTGACAAAGACGTGCCGTGCCGCCAAGCACCCCGATAGCGTGAATAAACAGATTAGGGATATGGGTTGAACACGGCCATACCCCTTCCAAGTTAGTCCGCTAACATCTTAGACTGCATCGTCACTTACCGTTAGGTGAGATCGCAATGAATATCTTGTCATTGAATAAAAAAGAAAGGAGACCTGCACTTTTGTGACCTGTGCTGTTACTGACGATAACGGTGATTACAAAATGCTAATCAAAGTCGCTGGTTATACTCTTTGATTTTTTACTATAACCTGCCGCAGCGTTCTCGTACTCTTATGGAAATTATGACCTTTCGGGTCACTACCAATGTTGATCAAGGATAGCCTTGAACTACTGAAACTGTGGTTGAATATATTTTAAAGATCATTTCAAACGTTTAAACATTGTCGTTATGACAAAGTCACATAGAACGATTAACTTCAGCTCCCCACAGGATATATTATATTGATATAAGCTACAATATAGTGTAACACTTTTGTTTTGAGCAACTGCTGAGTTTCTTGCCGGCTCTTCTCAGCAGAATCTACTTTCCAAACCGGTGGCAGAGCCTTGACTTATAAGATATTGGCGACTCGCCCCGGCTTCACACGGGTGCAATGCTGTATTTAAGGTACTTAATAATGGATAAGGATTAATGCGGTATTACTTAAAATCGCTTCGTAAACAAGCCATTATTTCTCGTAAAAAGTAAAGGATAAAAAATGGTTATTGTGGGTTATCCCTAAAAGATAGACATATACCATCCCAGACTTTTTTGTAGACCTTTTTAAGGTGTACAATACTGTAGTACATTATTTTAATCTATCTTGTAGGGTTCAGCCAGCATTGTAAGCGCAAAAAAATGTGTTTATTTACGACATCACATTAGAAACCTCTAAAATTATTATCAGTGTTTCTTTTTTATATTATACATATAAAGCTTCCTCTTGAATCACTCTATCTATTAAAAAAACTGCATCAAAATTTGTTGCGTAGTTTTAAAGATCTAAACATACATAGGGACAGATAGACAACGGGAAGCGATTTTGTTTTATACTATTAAGTGAAGAGCCACAAGTTGGCCTATCCTATTAATATTAAAATACTACATACTATTTAAATAATTACCTTCAGCTAATAAACTTATAATAATTAGATTAAAATTAGAAATTATAATAATTTATTACATGTTCCTTTTTTGTACCCAACAAACAATCGTAGAACGACAAAGTCGTCCGGTCGCCGAGACGGCCATACTTTGTACTCGATGCTAATAATGCGTAACGATATAATATAAAAACTTCAAAACAACACTATACAAAGTAGTAAAGCAGTAAAAACTGATTTGTAGAGACAGCTCGTATGCATACCGGCAATTAAACAATATTCATTTGCGAACGGGTTCCTTCCATTAACAATGATAATGTTACAGTATTTCCATTTATTGGAAACTGGGAAAAAAATTACTGAAACTCGACTTTTTCGTATACCTACGTCCTAAGTCGTAACCTCATAAGAACTAGTATCTATACAGTTAATAATGAGCTAATATGAGAACAAAAGCAGACTTATTGCATTATCACTTTTTCATAAAGCTAAAGAGCTAAAGAACTAAATTAGATGATAATAATTTGACGACTTCTATAGCCTGCGGTGAGCACCAGTGAGCAATGTGGTATTATACGCGGGAGGTCTCCGGTTCGATATCTAGAAAATTTTGCAGTTTAGTACAGCCTCAATATTAGTCGCATTAGTAATTAAGTACGTCTCACATAGATATGTGAGACGTAAACAAACATCAAACATATCAAACATCTAAGAAATATTTGTTTTAGTTTAAACCTTAAATAAAAGTATGACATAATGTGGTTTAATATGGTTTTAATCTTTATCCACTCAGAGAAGGTTTGATTTATTTACATAAACTGATATTTATATCTCTTATTATTGTCTTGTCTTTGGAAGACGATTGGAAACGATGATTGGCAATCCTGTACACGATATCAAAATGGAACAACAACTTTCGTTAATTAATCACAAAACCTCAATCAGCAAATTATTATTATTATTTCCTTACACAACCTACATTGTAATTTATAGCATCCTTTATTTTATTTCGGCGAGGAAAAAAAACAGCCTAATGCGCGTTGAAGTCTTTTGTAAAGGGTTCCGTATAGACCTCACTAAAATATTATTTTTCATTATACCTAGTTATTACTACTACCTATTCGAAAACGAAAACGACTGAAGAGAATAACGATCTAATTAAACAGATATAACTCAGACTTCTATATCTGTATATAACAGATAATGCATTCAGCAAAGTAATTAATGGTTCGCAAAATATGAGGTACTTTATGTGTCATAATTATAACATGATACGTTTCTTAATGCAATTGTGTGCTTCTTTATTATTCCTCTAATTTATTTAAATTATGCCCATCGAATAATTTTGGCACTTAGATTTTTATCTTTTGGTGTTTTTTTTTTTCGGAAAGTTCTAGGTGTAGGAACGACAATAGAGCAACGGGTGGGGGTCGAACCTGCAACCTTTTCAGTTTACTGTCCCTATCTTTGGGCTCTTGAGGCTTTAGTTATATAAAAAAAAGTATTTTAGTATGCCTATTTATGTTTTTACACGCATAATTGATAAAAAAATGAGTTGATTGGTATCCATTGGGTATCAGGGATATTTCACGTAGGTATAAGGCAGATTATTATAAAATTTTGTTTCTTGTTTTGGTACGAAGGTTTCGATATCGTATTAAAGAATTCTTACAATATTTAGTTTTCTTGCTTCATATTCAAAAGTATGTATGGAGTTCCGTAAGCATAGTGCGAATTTCTAAACTAAAACAAATATCCGAAACGAACTCGCACCAAGCGCTATTATTATTAATTAAAATTATCCGAAACTGTCCGAAATACTTTCATATCCGTATCCATAACCGAAACGAATATCCATATATTATCCATATCCGAAATAGTATTTCCCATACAACCTACAGATTAATACCTATTGCGGTAAGTTTGGCTCAAAGGTTTCACATTATGACGAAAGTACACGCAATAATACGCATATAGTCCACCTTTATTCGTTCTTGTTGCCTTACCGAGAGAAGGTTACTTATCTAAAGATATGCCGAAATGTCAAGGTATGTTGCAAATATGGCAATTACCTACTAAGATTTTTTTTTTATTTGTTGATGAGCTCATTACGGGAGAGCAAATTGTATTTAAGATTAGTGATCATACAGATAGGCAAGAAGATAGCAGCAGGCAGGTAAAAGGGGGAAAAAATATGACACTGACATCTATGGTACGAATTCAGGTAGGGGTATCTTAAATATATAATAGGAAAAGGTGGCTGACTGACTGACTGACTGACTGATGGATCTATCAACGCATTTTGAGCACTATAAAACGCGAATAAAGTCCAGCTGTGCTTAATCCCTATAGTAAATAGTATCGACCGAGATAGGCATATGAAAGCCAGCTGACCTCAAAAGTTATGACAGTTTTTAATCTCGCTGACAGCGATCTAAGCCGTCGAATGATCAATGCGCCAGTCCAGCTTTGGTTTTTCGTACCGTGCTTATAAAGAACATCAGTACAAGCAGTATCTATGCGCAGATACATACATTCTCCTTTCTATAAAACTCATCATAAACTCATCATATCATAGCGACAGTGCATACATATGTGTGTGTGTGAGTGTGTGTATGTGTGTCTATTTTATGTATGTGTGCGAATTATTCCCGAATGCCGCCACGAGGAATGTTCCCTAGAGGCCTAATCTCAACTAACAATACGTATAGTAACATAGAAATAGGAAATTTTGTTTACTATAACTAACATAATAGATGCTAATATTTTTTTTGTAATGCTATGGACTTTTGTCTGAAATAAATGATTATTTATTTATTCTTCCCCATCTATAGTTCCGTCAAATGTAGGTTTTTTGTATCGTCCGGGCGAGACCGACGTATCCTCTGCAAGACGCGACGTGCTGCACGCGAGCTTTGCCCATTTGTGTGATTGTTGAATTGCGAGCACGTTACAATGTAGTAACTCAAAAGCTCGCCCGATACCGGTCTGCGACGGACGCGGTCGCGATCGCTCCATTTAGCGGAGACCCGCCTAATAGCTCCTTACATCACGTCGGATAAATACCTTCGACAGTCGACTTAAGGACCTAAATGCGAAAGCCTGTTTTGTAAGTTCTGCGCGAATTTTTATCTTACAATTCGTATCAAGTTGCAGCCGATACTTATATTAATATACGATATTAATCTTAATTCGACAATCTTGCACCTTAGTGCAAAGGAGGCAAAACGAGGAGGCCAAGGCGCTTACGCCTTTGCCTCCTCGTTCCTAATTTGCCGTCCTTACGAAAAGTACAATAATATAAACGTAAAAATTCTTTTTACAAAACCGACTTCAAACGCCACTACAAAGTATATCAATTGTGCCTATAAAATTTGAAGAGTCTCTTTGATTTCTCCAGGATTCCATCATCAGATCCTGACTTGAGGACAATGAGACCACGTAGGAAGTATACCCTTTCAAACAAAAAAAGAATTTTCCAAATCGGTCCAGGCGTCTTCGAAAAATAAAGATTTTGACGAATTGAGAACCTCCTCCTTTTTTGCAAGTCGATTAAAAATAACAGTGAGATATTGCACTTTTCGTAAAGACGGCAGTAATATGCAAAGAATATTACCTTCCGGTTTCCGTTTTTCCGACTATCTACCTAATTATAACTTACCTTCCCCTTACCTTACCTATCTAAACTTATCAACCTTACCTCAGGATACTATAAAATCAAGAATGGTGGAACATACGTTAATATAAACATGCAAAGACTGCTAAAATCATTACCCTTCCTTTGAGTTGGTTGGGTAAAAAAGATTTTTTTCGTGGCTTCGTAGCCATAATCGTAGCCAAGCGCTAACTTATCAGATTAAAAACTTGCTATGTTTATTTTCAACTATGTATTTTCCAAGATGTACATCAATATAATAAAGTCATACTAAACTGCACAAACCGAACTCGTCATCGTAAGCCGTAAAAGGCGTGTGTCGCTGCCATTATTCGTTTTACTGCAAACACGTTTATTACTTTACGCCTTTGTAATAAGTTTATGATTTACTGCCGTTTGGTTAAAGGTGCATGCACACATTGCAGGATTGTCTAAACATGATGCACAGTGTAATGATTACAATCACAATATATTGGTCAATACTCTCTCGCTTTTACCTAAATTGCAATAAAATGCATTGTTGCAGAAGGATACATAACTTCAGTCAATAAACCACAACTGAAATTGTAGCAATGATTTACGCAGTTTTTCTTCATTTTCTGTGAATTTTCTACACGAGAAGCTAATGCCAATCTTTTACATTCTTACTTGTAAAAGCTTGTTTTTAAAAATATTTTTTTTATTTACACTCCACGCGAAACATATCTAATGTAGGTTGCGATACTCTTATACCAACCCATGAACTATGCTAATTTACCATAGCTTAGTTCATATAGAATTGTGGTTGGCGGTGGTAATAGAAATATATGAAACTAGTAGGGCGCGTGGGTGCGCGGCTCGCTAAAGCGAACCGCGTGTTTTCTGTTCACCAAGTAGATGTTCGGGTCTTGATCATCTTTTTCCAAGAAACCACTCTTCCATCTTGTACACTCTCTAAGTAAATTTGTATGGCCGCCATCTTGGATCCGCCATTTTTTATTTTTTATCAGCTCACTGCGAATTGGATAACATTTCGAGTGACTTTTGTTTGAACACCCTCTATCTATCTTCAATGCCCTGGCCGTGCTCCTCACCCGTCTCCGAAATCCTCAACTATCAGCTCTCTCCATATTTTTTCTCTGAATGAAATTTTGTCCTCCATACGAAACCATGCGTGAAAAAATTTTTTTCCATACAAAATTTTACAGGAGAGGTGATCAATGAGTCAGTGAGTGAGTGAGTGAGTGAATCAGTGAATCAGCACGAGTAGCTATTAAAATTTTGTCCTCCATACGAAACTATCAGAAATTTTGAAAAAAAATCAATTTAAGTCTTGCATATATTTTGTATGGAAAAAAATTAATTCCGCCATCTTGAATTTTTTTTCTATTCATCAAGTAGACCTTCGGGTCCTGATCATCCTTTTCCAAGAAACCACTCTTCCATCTTTTATAGTTTCCGAAATAGACTCCGACGAAATTTGTATGGCCGCCATCTTGAATCCGCCATTTTGGAATTTTTTTTCGGCTCTCTGCCAATTGGATGAGGTTTCGAGTGACATTTGGTTGAACACCCCCCACCTATCTTCGATACCCTGGCCGGTGCTCCTCAGCCGTCTCCGAAATCCTCAATCATCAGCTCTCTCCATATTTTTCCTCCGAATGAATTTTTGTCCTCTATACGAAACCATGCGTGAAAAAATTTTTTTCCATACAAAATTTTACAGGAGAGGTGATCAATGAGTCAGTGAGTGAGTGAGTGAGTGAATCAGTGAATCAGCACGAGTAGCTATATATATATTATTAAAGAAGCCTTGCTACGTGAGCTAAACTAACTCTGCGCATCGTCTCGTAGCTCACGCAATTCTGTTTCGCGAATTACAAAGCTACGAAAGCTCAGCTAAGCTAAACTAGCTTATTTCACGTTGTGGCTTGTGCTTAAGTTCTAAACTTGCTCAGTATAATATGTCGACCGAGTCGCGACGACATTTTTTAACGTATTAACTAGGTATTAACGCATATCAACGTATCAGCTTGAACCTGTTATCTTACATAACAACACTTGTTACTTCTTTCCGTACAATATATGCGTATATTTCGTAACGTAGTGGTTTTGGGGCATTTTAGATAGATCTTTTGACCCCGTTACTGCGGTTTTGGGCCTATAAATTATAAATCTATTTATTTTGGTCGTTGTAATTATTATTATATCATCATAAAAATGTAAAGAAATTATTATTTTGTGATACTATCATTCTTCTGCGCAGTGCCCATTCATGTATAAGATATGTGATAAGCCCATGTGTAAGATAAATCTATCTACTTTCAATTTTAAGATTGGTTTAGTGAAGTAACCCTAAGTTCTTCGGACACGTCTTCCTGCGTGAGAGGAGTCCATTGAGCGCCTTGTCGTGGAGGGAAAATTGGAGGGTACCAGAGGGCGAGGCAGATCTTCCGTGAGATAAACCGACAAAATTAAGTCTGCTATATCGTAAGCGGTCCATTGCACGAGTGTATTAGGCTGTCGGCTGGCAGGGAGAAGTGGCGAATGCGCGTGAGGCAATCCCACGTGCCGTTAAAGACGTCACTCCAAGATGACAAAGATCGCCCTGCCAAGAGTGTCATGAAGAAAAAAAGAGAGCAACACCCACCATCGGAGTTTAATGGAGCCGAAGAGTATTTTTTTATAACAACTAGATAAAGTTGAGCGTTATTTAATTTGACAAAGCGGCGCTGGCTTTTTATCAAGATTATATCATCAATGTTAAAACATTTATTAATTACCACCAATTTCATCAACTTAAATGAATCAATTTCCGAATATATGATATTTACCTACCTGATTGTTACCAAAATATTATATGTACATACATATTTCAATTATTACATATTTTATTTAAGTAACGCGCTACAAGTACCTACACATTGCTCGAGCATTATGTTCTCAAAAATTTCCGCATAATTTAAATACTTATTTCACTACTGTATTACAACTGATTTGTTTAGAAATCATAAAAATAACGTATTCCTACGCTTTATAACAAGATCAGTTCAGAAATATAGTTTAATGAGTTTTAATTATTTAACTAATTAAGGCATTTTAATAGATTACGATCAGATCTTCAGATAGAGGGTAATTATAATTTTAGTAGTGTTGATATAATTATTATTTACTAACTTTTGCCCGCGTCTTCGTCCGCTTGGAATTAGATTTTAATATTCTCGATTGAATCATCTTAAAGAGCTGATGGTCGATGGGGTCCCAAGGTGCTGGAGTGGCGACCTCGCACCGGGAAGCGCAGAGTTGGCAGACCCCCACTAGGTGGACAGACGACATCAAACGAGTCGTAGGGAGCCGCTGGATTCAGGCGGCGCAAGACCGAGACTTGTGGAGGTCCATGCAGGAGACTTATGTCCAGCAGTGGACGTCCATTAGTTGATAAAGAAGAAGAAGAAGAAGATTCTCTGTTTCCGTGTTAAAATGTAACCTAAGTATACCTATGATTTTCTGCAAAAAATCTAGTCGATATGTAGCTTCGATACTACCGTATTATAACAGTAGTGTTTCATATTGTAATGAAATGTATTGCAAGCCGTATTCCTATACTAATATCCTGCTAATCCTGTCACACTAATGTTATAAAGGTGAAAGTTTGTATGTGTGTGTGTATTTGTTACTCCTTCACGCCACGATTTATGAACCAATTTGGCTAGAATTTGGAATGGCGATACCCAGAATTACATAGGTTACATTTTGCAAATCATGCGGACGAATTCGCGGGCATCATCCAATATGTTAATTAAATTTTTAATAAAAACATGTATAAATTAAAAATTAAAAACACCCCCGACATGTTACAACACATCCTAGTCGCTAGTCAGTAATCGTTAAAATAAAAATATTTAATCCGCCATTTTGGACCGATTTTCATCATAAATATAGCTAGAAGCTAAGAACACTACCAATTAATTCACCTTTTAAACAAAAAAAAAAACAAAATCAAAATCGGTTCAATCGGGAGCTAAGATGCCATAGACACACACACACACTAACACGTCCAACTTATAACATCCCGTTGTTTTTGCGTCGGGGGGTTAAAAAAGAAAACAGCAAACAACAACATTCGCTGGACGGGCTCAGTTAAAATAATTTACCTAAGTAGTTTGATCTCAAGAGCATTTGTAATGCCTTCGTTTGTATCTTAAATTATAGCTATGTCATGCCAGCATCAAATATTACGAAAATCTGCTCAGTAATATTGATCAATGTGTGGTAAAATAAACCTTGTTGCAAAACATTGCAAATCGCAATCGTCTAGCCTGGCCGTCCAAATTCATAAATCTCTGTAGTGTTTTCGGCTCTCTGAACATGCCTACAACGCACTTACACGTCTCTACATATTTAAAGGCAAAAGTTTGTGTGTGTGCGTGTGTTTGTTACTCCTTCACGCCACAACGAATGATACGATTTGGAATGATGACAGCTCACATCTATTTTATTCTGGAAAATAAAAGAGTTCCCGTTGGAATTAAAAAACCTTAAACCACGCGGACGAAGTCGCGGCGACGTCTAATATTTTTAGAATAAGCTAAAATTCGGTACACCTCAAAAAATATACTTAGTAAGTCGCAATAGCGCTCTTTTTTTTTAAAAAAATAAGCATAAATAAAAGCTTTATACCTAATTTCGAGACTAGTTAAGATATTAAAAAAGAAAATGGCATTACGTTATAGTATGTATTAAAAATCTTTATTTTAAGTATAAGAAAAATTTAATCAAATACCCAATATACATAGGCACCTACAATCTACCTTATATTAGTGATGAGTACTTCTAGCTGCAATCAATATAATAAAATAGAATAATTTTTCATTCCTGCCTCGTTATTTCCTGGCTCGCATCCTTGAACTATGACACAACAGAAAAGCTCGTCACTCCATTAAAATAAGGGCGTTTAAATCAAATTAAATTTAAATTAACTTTGAATAGTAGTAGTAGTTCAACCTTTGTTCTTTTATATAAATTATATTTTAAATAATAATTTTGTTAATGGTGGTGAATTGGGCCTCACGCTACAGGAATACCTAGTGTGGGTCTCAAAGGATATTATCGTATTCATTGTTAATGTTGTTTTGTCAAATAAATATTTTTCCATTTTTCATTTTCATTTTCAATTTCAAATATACTTTTACAAAGTGCATTTTCAATTTGCCGTGCTGCAATAATTAATTAATTAAAAGCGCCACGATCCCTCATAATAAAATGACGTACTTACTTAATTAGTTAAATCTCTGTTTGACGATCGATCGATGTTGTAAACATGTATATGTGCCAAAGATGAAAAGCGGATGCCATAGTTCAAGCTACAGGTCACCGCTGTAACTCCGTAACAAAGATGTAGTAGGTAGGTACATGGTAGTTATATTGTGGAAGCCATCAAATACATCGTCATCACTGCTATTATTAATGTTATGTATTGTGCGTTACCTTTCACGTGATAACTTTGAAGTGCCTTCGTAAAAAATAACGCATCAAGTGTGCCATAATGCGGTGAACACTAAAGATAGGGTTCTTATCTAAGAAACATTCAAATATACATATTTTATATATTTATTATAATTATTATAATTATTATAATATTACCCAAGCTGAACTTGACTTATATTCTCCTTTCTCCTCGAAATAAGCGGAAAGTTTGTGTTAGGAGTTGGTCGTATCAACTAGTACAATTGGTGCGGTTCGAACCTGTGAGCTTTCAGTTTTTACTCCACACCTTTAACCGTTGGGCTATTGAGGCATCAACTCTTCTTCTTGATCGTATTGCTGAAGATCGTGTTCAATAATCGCTGCCAATAATGCATCAACTGCGCATCAACTACGCACATATCAATCGTATCAACTCCACATTACATAATATGTATAAAAAAAGATGATAGGTATGTTGTGTTTGTCGACCATAGATATACTTTGTCTTTTTACTGATTTTTGATAATTTGCAGCCAAAAAAACTTTTTCATTGATTTGTCTTTGCATCATTTTTTATTGATTTGTGTTTTTTCATGGTTAAAGACCTGGAGAGTAACATCAGTGTTACTCTCCAGATCCTTAACCATGAAAAAACACACCCTTTTATTCCCCTGGAAAAAAGAGATACCTCCTTATCCCGAAAAGAAAGAGGGAAGAATATTATTAATAAAAAAACGTTAGTATTGTTCTGGTATTGTCCAATTCAATTTAGATCACAATTTACATTAGGGACAAGTACCTTCACACTCACTTCCGCCAAAATGGCGATAAATAAATTGCTTCACAGTCAATCATTTTTTGCCAATACCCACATGTATTAGAGGTCAGATAAGGAAGTAAAAAGAAACAAAAAATTCAACTATTTAACGTTCACCGTTTCAGATAAGAAAAATTCTGGCACACTGACATTTCAATGACATTTAGCAACGCATTTCACGTAAGATTGGAAAAAGAATTTCGTAAAAAAAAATGCATTACCGTGCAGTAAGCGATGTTAGTTTATTCCATTAGTTCGAATCCCAAACACACACACTTTTCAGAATTACATATTTGTATGTGCATTTTAGGCAAATTTTAGTCTTGGTTTGTTTATAAGCCAAAAGTACTCGTACCTTCTAAAACTTCGTAATACGAAATAAATAATTTTGTGTATGTATGTTTGTGCATATGTGTGTGTGTGTCTGTCTGTGGCATCATAGCAGCCGAACGGATGAACCGATTTTGATTTTGTTTGTTTTTTTGTTTGAAAGGTGAATTAGTCGGGAGTGTAGCTAAGAAGATGAAAATCGCTTCAAGATGGCCGCCACCACAAAATGGCAGATTAGATATTTTTTCACAACTCCCTCAATATGGGTATCAAACTTGTATCAAACGAAAGGGGACCTTTAGGTACTATTAGGTATTTTGTGATTCCGTTTGGTTTCTTGTTTGAGGAATGGAGATATCTAGTGAATAAATATTTTTTTTATGATGAAAAATCCGAATATGTATTATGTATGCAAGACGTATTTTTTATTGTGTCATTGATGTTTGTCGGTACATTAAATATCCATGAAGTGATTCCACTTGCTATTCTTTTGTGCTCGTGATCCGAAATTTGTTCTGGGTCAAAGCCAACAGTGTTTGTAGACTGACGTAACAAGTTCGCGATTCGGTTCGCAAATTAGTTAGGTACTTTGAATATCTATACCTATCTATATAAAGTAAGTGAACATGGCATTATAAAAAACTTTCTCCTACCTAAATTAGATTGACGTTTTAAGTTACAATAAATAGGCAGTTACTGTCTGTACTGGCATTGGGTATTTGAATATAATTATTATTTTTTTAATTTATTCTATATAACATAAAATATTTATATATTTTTTTATATATTTAAAATAAATGTTTTTAATATTATAACACAAATCTATTTTTCTTTTTTTTTCATATCTTAAGTAGTCTCAAAAATATAGAGCCGATTTTCTGTTAGACAAAATAGAGCGCTAATAAAACATGGCGTCACAAGCAAGTAGCTCCATAAACTCTCCATAGAAAATTAAGTTTTAGAAACAGACACAGTTGCAGTAAAACAGCTCATGACTTATTATTGTTTTTAGACCGATTTATTTTCTGTTTTTACAAATGATATTCTTACATGTTACATGTTCGATTGTAATTGAGGAATATCCACATTTTGACAATAGAAATAAAACAATAGAATGAAATAGTCGAATAGTTATCTACCTAATTGAGAACTGGACAACCGTTGTCAAAGATAATTGATACGCTAATTTTAAACCAGGTTTAGTTAACTGCCTCATTTGGAGCGTAGCTTACTGACGCCTCATTAAAATTTCTAAGCAATTACTCTGGTTGCCACATCACTTACACCTTTTCACGACAATAGATCCAGTGGCCATTATCCGGGCATCTCGCCGTGATGGATAAATAGCCGCATACCATTACCCTAGATCAGCAACAAGGTCGTCATCTCGAGTCACATCGCGCTCTTCCTGGTCACGACTTCGTGACACCACTCGATAAGTGTCAGCGTGGACATACCGAGTGTCACCTCACTTACACCGCACATCATGCATGCTGATGTCTGGTGTTATGTAAAGCACTATTCTTTCCCTCTCACATGGACATGGGTACATAACTGTGCCCTGCTGGGCGAGAACTAAAAATGGTTTCTACGATGTGACGATTGCTATCGCCTCTGATTGGCCGATACTCACTCGCATTTGCAGAAAGTACGCGATAAATTGACTGAAGCAATGATTGATGCAGGTTTTACACCATCGGCCTACTGTTTATTTAACCAACTTTTAAAACAGTAATAAAATACATTGTGTTCATTCATCTAAAACTTCGCCGGTCCAGTACTGGACATTAGGTCTCTAGGAGGAGCTTAGGTAAAGGCTAAGGCTTCTCGGAATCTGATTCCAGGCACTCATCTCTTACTTTGAAAGTATCTTGAAGACCTACACGTCTGAGAGTTCTCCAAGGTCTTTGAAGTCAATCCTCACTTGGCTACCTCGGTAGCCAAGTGAGGATTGATTATGGTCTATATATAACCTTTCTCTGAGACAATATCTGCGCCCAATAGTGAGCCGACGATGGGTTGCTGAAAGGTTGCTGATGTTGATGACGACGATGTTAGACAGGGTGTAAGAGCATCCTAACAAAAACTGAATAAACTTTATATTACATATGTAAGTTACTAGGTCTAAAAGTTGGTATTTTTCTCTTGCAGTGGACGATCCACTACCCACCACGCAAGTCCAACGTGCGCCGGCAGAGTATCATCTCACCCGACACTCCCTTCCCCTGTCAGGCTTCCGTACCATGGGGTCGAAGCAGACAGGTTCCCACATCGGTGCACCGGCTCAGGCCAGGGGACATCGACGTGGTGGCTGCGATAGGGGACTCCTTGGTCGCAGGGAGCGGGGCCTTGGAAGAGTTCGCTCTTGGCGCAATCGTGGAATATCGAGGAGTCTCGTGGTGTGCAGGTATGATTATCACTATTCATAACATGAAAGAGAAAATAGAAAGCTTTTCTTTCGCCTAAATTGACAGAATATTCATGCGTTTTACTAGAAATATTGGAGACAGAATTAAAATGGGAAGTTCTGTCGCACCTTACTGGTTATTTGAGGTATCGAGGATTTTATTGGTGGACAGTAAAGTTTATCTTTTCGCAGCTTTGTTTGCCACTGACCTGTTGGTTCTAGATATTTAACCCGGGTCGGCTAAATCTTAAATTCATCGGTTGACTGACTATAAGTTTATAGGTTCTTAGAACTCTGAGGCTGAAATCTATAGACACTCTCATTCTGTTCAGACTCAAGACAGAATTAAAACGAGATAGAATTATGTCAAAGCATATTCGTGTCTCGCTTTTACTCTATCTTAAGTCCAAGCTAAGTCTATAGATGCATGCTCTATAGATCTCTAGGAGTTAGAACGCATGCGATCTGATTGTCTGCAAAAACTTCTTGACTGGTCACTGTTTACAGATTGGTCTTGATTGTTTGGAGCAATATGCTATTTCCCTTAGTCCTATCATAGGCGACTGTGCCTATAAATTCTGAAACGTTGCTGTAAACAACTTTGTACATTCTATGCCTAGGTATAAAAATTCGCCCATGTTTTGGAATATTCATGACATATGAATATTCATATTTTACATGACATTTGGAATTTTCAATACTACCATTGCGTACCACAGAGCATTTCATTTTTTCTTTAAAAATGTAGGTACTTGTTAACATTGCAGGCGGCGAAAGCAGCTGGCGCGAGTACCTGACGCTGCCCAACATCCTCAAGGAGTACAACCCGCACCTGCGCGGCTTCTCCACCGGCACGGGCGAGTGGCTCGCCAAGAACTCGCGGCTCAACGTGGCCTTCCCCGTCGCCTCCGACCAGGACGCCTACAAGCAGGCTAAGGTTACTTGAATTTGTCTATTTCTCTCCGAATGAATTTAACTGGGTTTTCTTAAATCTTTTTAAATCTATACTAATATTATAAAGCTGAAGAGTTTGTTTGTTTGAACGCGCTAATCTCAGGAACTACTGGTTCGAATTGAAAAATTCTTTTTGTGTTGGATAGTCCATTTATCGAGGAATGCTTTAGGCTACATAACATCACGCTGCGACCAATAGGAACGAAGCATCAGTGAAAAATGTTGCAAAAACGGGGAAAATTATCCATATTTAAAATATATTCTTTTAAAAACTTCATAATCGCATTTATATAATAGAAATTGACGCGGACGAAGTCGCGGGCAACAGCTAGTAAGTATATAAAAGAAATAGCTATTAAATTACACAATGACATTTTTCTTTTTTTAATATCTTAACTAGTTTCGAAGCTTTTAAGTTTCCTGTTAGAAAAACAGAGCGCTATTGCAACATGACGTAAATAACTCCAAAAAGTTAAAGATGGGATCTGGGATGAGTCTGGGATCGAACTCCGGAAACCCTCTGAAAAAGAAGCACACTACAACCACCTAAAAACCATGACTGTTAATGCTACTCTTCACGAAATTCACATCTCAAACTCAAATGGCCGGAAATCTTGAGCAACACAAGTTTATTTGAATAAAAAACGTTTTAAATACCTACTTCCGTCAATAAAGAAATACACACATGTTCTGTTATCACCTCATCTATCTTTATAAATTATGCTAAACCAACTTGACCTCACTGTTCATCAGAGTGTACCACAAGACTAATTAATAAATACTTAATTAGCAGATAGATAGATAGATAAAAAAAAAATATTTTTCCATGAACAGTTACAAAAAATATGCTGACAAAGTAAGTTGATTTAAAAAATTCAAAATGTAAATAGCCAAAAAAATAAGGCACCGAACTTAGTACAGAGCCACAGCAAGCTGCAGCGCTGGTTTTCAAGGGGAACGCAAGTGTCTAAAATAAACTATATTAAATAAACTTTAACTACATCTACCTATCACAAAAATACACGATTACACAAATAGGCTTACAAAAATAACTAATAAGGTACTTACATCAGCCTTAATATTCAGATCATGAATAGAATAGAATAGAATAGAATAGAAATATTTTTTATTCAAATAAACTTTTACAAGCACTTTTGAATCGTCAATGAATCTACCGCTGGTTCGGAATGCCTTTCCTGCCGAGAAGAGCCAGCAAGAAACTCGGCGGTTGCTCTTTTCAAAAAAAAAAAAATTTACAATAATGAAACATGAAGATGAAACTGTATTTGGTGGTAAATTTTGAATCTCATAATTATCATCATTTTTTTTTTAATATTAGCCAAGCTCAAGTTGACTCATATCCTCTTCAAATAAGCGGAAAGCTTGTGCTAGGAGTGGGTACGACAATAGTGCAACGGGTGGGGTTCGAATCTGTGATCTTTCAGTTTTCAGTTCCCACCTTCAACTGTTGGGGTATTGAGGCTTCCGTTGGGCTATTGAGGCTATATCATCAGTAACTAATTAACGGCTTACCACTGAGCGCAGGTCTTCTCTCAAAGAATAATAAAGAGCTCTCAGGCGTGCAGGAATCCTCACGATGTTTTCCTTCAACGTTGAAGCATGTGATATTGAATTGTTAAATGCACATAACTCCGAAAAATTAGAAGTGCGTGCCGGGTTTCGAAACCGCGACCCCCCAATAGGAGATCGCAGTCCTAACCACTAGGCTATCACGGCTGTCTATTTTCTAATCGCGTAACCCGCGAATCAATCTAATACCGACTGACGGATTAGTTTCAAACATTACGAACTTGGTACTTCTTGCTTTTATCATACACCTCAAAATTTTCCTTTCCTCGAGCTTTCGAGTCATAATAGGCGCGGGCCAAATCGCAGGTCGAGCTAGGCATAATATACCTACTACGCGTAATTATATAATAAATCGTCTTTGATGTTTACAATTTGACCCGTGCGAACTATGTTAAACGACCGTTCACATTACCGGTTTGCGCTGAAGAAATTACCAAAGAAATATTAGAATGCAATTAAGTAGGCACGGTTAACACTTCTTATCGAGCGTAACTAATCTCTTACTTAAAGTGCCTAACTACATTTTTTTATTTCGTAGTTTGAGATATTTTTGCTGCTCTACATAATATAATAATAACTAGATTGCAAAATATTTATACGAGTATAAACTTTAAATGGTATGAAATGCGTTTAATCTAATTTTAAGATTTCATCATCAACCAAAGTGCATTCACTGTTGGACAAAGGACTCTTTTAGGTACCTTTTGTCTACCACTTTCCGAAAATCATCGCTCTATCTAGACGGGGAGCACTCTTCACTCCGTTTGCCGAAACGCGGTCTTTTACAACTCCAGTGGCCAATGGTTCTCCGACATAAAATGTAACCCACCTACTGGCATTTTAAAGTTAAGCTTTGACAGTTACGTTTATTACCTACTTTACTTCTTTGGCAAATTACCTCGTTTCGGATTTTATCTCTCAAAGCAATTTCGAGCACAGCTCTCTTTGCATAGTGGCTTGAGTGGACTAGCCTCCATGTCAGTGTCCAAACATAGACACCACCACACCGATGGTTTTGGCACCATAAGTCATCACTAGTGCATACGATGCACTGATTAAAGATTTCTTCTTCTTTATCAACTGATAGACGGCTATTGTTCAAAAAAAGGTCTCTTGCCTCCACAGGGCTCGGTCTTGCGACATCTGCATCCAGCGGCTCCCGGCTTGTCTGTATCCAATGGTTAACAAACTTTTCAGATCCTAGTCGCCCGCATCCGCTCGTCGCCCGACATCGACGTGTCGCGCGACTGGAAGATGATCACAATGTTCCTTGGCGCCAACGACCTGTGCTCGGCCTCCTGCCTCAACCCGGTGGCGTGGTCTCCCGCCGCCCACGCCAGGAAGCTGGCTAAGGCGCTCGACTACTTCCACAAGCATCTGCCCCGGACCATCGTGAACCTCATCCCTGTACTAGGTAGGTCTCAACATTATTTGCTAGTGAAACAACTTCCATGTGCTAATAGCATTGTAAGTTGTAACCCTCGGTATCAATAAATCAACAGGAATTGGATTGAAAAGATAATTTGGGCCCGATCACAGGCGCTCTTGTAATATAATAAAAAAGTCTGGCGTAGTTTCCACAATGTATTTTTACATGAGAAATTCTATTGGGTGAGAAATTCTCAGATTACAACTAGCGGACGATAGTACAGCAACAACCTAACACAATCCTGTACCATTACTATCCACTGAATTGTGTCTCGGCGTAGATAGGGATTAAGGAACAAAATTGCAGGATTAATTCCAATTGCTTCACACTTTAGCAGGATTTACCTTCAAGTGCCTGTGCATCTTCCGGCTTAGACACTTTTAGTCCTTGCCTCTTTAATGATGTATTGAGGTACTCTTAAAACTTTTGCGGCGCTCTCCTTTTCCGTTTCAATTTTTCTCTTAGGTTTTTATTTTTTGGTGATAAGTAAGCCCTAAACTGCAATCTCATCTGGTGATGACAATGCAGTCTCAGATGGATGCAGCCTAAACTGGAAAGAAGATAGCAGTTAGAGGGAACGCTAGCTCGACGTCACGGCTATATTTTATTAGTAGGGTGGTAAATAGCTACATCTGAACCCACTCACAAGATAAGACCAGACCAGAAGCTATTTAGAAATCTTACATAAAAAGGCCTCCCAGCCTCCCAGTCATAAGACCTCCCAGTCATAAGACATAAGATTCACTCGTCGGGCGGTTTATTCATATTTTCAGTGAAATAATCGTTTTAAGAACCAGATACTTTCCGGATCATGATTTGTGAACGAGAGTGAAGGAAAATAGATGACGACAGGTTAATTCCCATAACATGTAACTTTTTAATTACAGACGTTTCGGTGTCAGTCCGTGTGCTGCGGCCGCTCATGTGCCGCCTCATGCATCCACTGTTCTGCACGTGCTTCCATCGCGGAGGAGGGGAACTGCTGGACCTGGTGCGACAGGCGAGGCTGTACCAGGCTGCTGAAACTGCACTAGTAAGTCATTTATTATTGCTCGATATACTATGACTGGAAGAACTGATGGACGTTGGGGTCTCGAGGTGCTTGAATGGTGACTCAGGCCATCAAGAGGCGTAGCGTTGGTAGACGATTCTCTAGGTTGACGGAAGATCTCTGATAACTCCCTGGTAGCCTCTGGGTACTAGGCAGCAAAAGATCGTGTTCTACGGTGATCCTTTCAAGGCATCTGTGTTCAGGCTTGAATATATGTCAATTGAAATGAGGATAATGATGATGATACCCTATTGTTCTTACAGAGTTCTTTGGAAAACTGCTACAATTGATGCAACCAAACCGATTGAAAAAGATTCTTTTTTTACTCAAGTTGACGGTTTATTGTCAGTAATGAGCCAACCATTTAACTGTGATGTTTCTCGAGGAAGATGCCCAGTGTGGGAGGAGTTAAGAACTTAACGTTGACGTCAACTGTCAACCCTCCTGTATCTAATCGTCATTACCTCCCACATCGCATAGTTAATCATCCCAAATATCTAATAGTACTGCAGGCACAAAAATAAGCCTCAATAGCCTCAGTCCTCAATAGCCCAACGGTTATAGATGCGGACTGAAAACTTAAAGGTTGCAGGTTCGATCCCCACCCATTGCATTATTGTTATATCTATTCTTAATACAAGTTTTCACTTATTTGGAGGGGAGAGGAGAACACCAGTCAAGTTTAGATTGGTTGATATTCTTAAAAAAAAATAAGGTCGAGCACTTGATTTGTCTGAACTTTAAAAGTCAAATTGCTCATATCGCAGGTGGAGTCAGGGCGCTACGACACCCGCGACGACTTCACGGTGGTGGTGCAGCCCTTCATGCGGCTCTTCAACGCGCCGATGCCGCCGACGCCGCCGCTGCCGCTCGTCATCCACCAGTCCTACATCACGCACGACTGCTTCCACTTCTCGCAAAAAGGACATGCGCTTGGTAATTCATATACCTCATAAAGTAAGGCCGTGGTAACATCCACGTGTGGTTCCGTCTGACCTGAAAAGACCTGACCTGAACATAACCAGAAAGTCTGAAGAAATGAGGTGTTTAGGTACTACTATATCAGAAGTAGCCCGCAAATGCATACTTACTCATTTTCATCTTAGTGTTCAGTTGGTGAAAACAGCTCTGTAAGGATTACTTGACTAAGCTTATGGAAAATGGGAAGCTGATCTAACTTGTACGAGCTAAGAAGAGAAGGACAATAGTGATACAACCACTTTTTACACGATTGCCCAAATAAAGGAGTGTAATGTTTTCATAGTTCCACCTCATCATCATTCAGGCATTTAGGAGTTAAGGTGGGAGAAAGAAACACTTTCTCCCACCTTAACTCCTAAATGCCTGAATAAATTTGGATGCTTTGGGTATCGTTAGAATCCTTACATCATCGCGAGTGACACTGGCTACAAGTTTTCACGACACTAGCTGTGAATTTATTTTGATAGTCATTGCGGCGTGATTGAGTAACAAACATCCATCCATTCATCCATCTATACATCCAAACTTTCGCATTTATAATCTTAATAGGATTGTATGTAATTAGCATCCATATTTTACATCCTGTTTTCCTTTCAGCTGCAAATCTCCTCTGGAACAACCTCCTGGAGCCCGTGGGCAACAAGTCGGACAACGGGCCTCCAGTGCTGATGCACTCGTTCCGCTGCCCGTTGCGTCAGGCGCCTTTCATCTTCACCAGCAAGAACTCGAAGGAATTCCTCAGGACTGGGCAGCAAGAGGGCGCTTTTGACCCATAACTCCCGTCAGCTTACTGCAATTCTTGCTGAAACTGTACAGCAGATTGTGTAGTTAAGAGCGTCGGTAGAGAACCTTAAGAGCGGTGGGCGGAGCGAAGCAAACTCTTAAAGTCTGCCACCCCAGTCGTACCCCACCCCATTGCTAATTATTGTCAATTTCACCTATCACCGAGTAATGACGATTAATATTTCGTGTGTGATTTACATTTTGACAGATTTTCAATATAAAACAGTCAGAACGGGAAAACCTTCGATTACATAGAAAAAAGGTCAAATTAGCTCTTGAGAAAGCTTTATCCTCTTACTTGACGCGACCGTAATTTCAGTCATCGTCTTATATTCTGCATACATTAAATTTAGCAGATAAAGAATAAACATATTATATTCGAAAAATATGTTTATTCTTTAATTCTTTTTGATTGCGATTTGAAGTTGTAACACGGGAATTTTTTTATTTCCCTTCTAACAACTTACTACAGTGGTAGCAAAGGGGGAATTCTTTGTAAAAAGTATTATATAGTTCTTTAAATATATCTATGCAAAACATCAAGTTGAACCGCGCTGCTCCGCGTGATTGAAGGACAAACCAAAAACAAACATTCTTATACTTTGGCATTAAGAATATTATAAGTATGAATTAAATCTTAACATACCTCACTAATCTTTAAGATTAAAATAACTATATGGCGAGAAAATGTTAGTAAATTGATTGATTTGCAACAAATAATATATGTAATAGTTAATCTAGAAAGAGTTGTTGGAAATAAGTAGATAGGTATATTTACTTAATAAGTATGTATATAAATTAAGTAAATTGTAAATTTTTTACATATTTGATACTAAAGTATTGTACCAAAGTCAAATGTTCATACCTACTTTATTCAGTATAATTTAATATTAATTTAAACGACTATTAATTTTAAATAACTTTTCAGTAATAGTTAAATCAACTTTACCTACAATAAGTTAATACAAGTGCACTACTTAGTCTAGGAAAATTATTGTGAATTCGTTGCCACAATTTAATTAAAATTGCTCTTACTTTCTTTCTTAAACTAAGTAAATAAATGCTGTACATACTTCTTTCAATATAGTGTAAAGTATGTAATAACATAAATGGTTGGTTTTTGTAATCGGTCGGGTTCTTTAACATTTAATATTGTGCCATTATCTACGAATTTTTGATGAAACTTTTTGGATCTTAAAGTATGACATACATAGATATGTTATCAGGTTGACGTTGTGAATACATAGTTAAAAATAAATATTTTGCTTTTTATTTATTCAAAGAACCCATATATAACTTAATTCCATATCATTGTTTGGTAAGTTAAAAATGCCTGTAAGTAATTTAATAGCAATTTCTCGTCAATGTCATTGCTATTAATTTATTTGCAGGCATATAACAAACTAGACATTGCTATTAATATATTTGCAGGCATTTCAATTGGATGTTTTTTTTAAAATTCACCTCTAGGTGTAGATTACCTTGTGCTATGTCATCTTTCGGGTGCGCTAAATTGTTTGTGTGAATATTCATAGTGAATTTATAGAATTGTATGCCATATACCGAAGACTTTAATGTACTCTCCGAAGCACGGAGAGAGCGAAATATCAGATTTAGACACCCAACGTCGGTCACCCATCCAGTGGGGGCAACATTGCTTACTAAGCGTGATCTTTTCATATGCGCTGTGGTAATGAAGCCATACGACTAAAGTAAGGTAAGGTGTAACCAAACTCAAAGGTACTGGTCAAAGTATCAAACAGTTGGCTGTTATTACGTCAGTGATTTCACGGGTCATTTCCGACCCGCCCCTTCTCTGCCCGGATAATATGAAGACAATGGCGTTTCTCATTGTTTGCTGTTCTAATATGAAGCCTAGCCTAGGTAGGTATAACTCCGTAATAAGAAGAGATAAATGCTGCAATTTGATATGCCTCTGATCTTGTGTCTTATACGTCGAGCCACGGTCTAGGTCGTTCAAAAAAGGGCGGCATAGCGAGGGTACAAAGGTATGTTAGAATAGTCAGTTTTTTTTTAAAGAATATTATTAGCCAAGCTGAACTAGACTAAAAATGTCCTTTTGCCTTTAAATAAGTGGAATGCTTAGGAGTGGGTGCGACAATAGCTAAATAGATAGATAGATAGAAAATTCTTTATTGCTACACACGAGAAATAATGTTTACAATAATTGTGCAACGGGTGGGGGTCGAACCGCCAACCTTTCAGTTTTCACTCCGCCCTGTTTAATGTATTCAGCTATTGAGGCTTCATTTTATCTACTTTTATTCCTACCTGGAAAATCTAGTTGTTATATGTTACACTAACTAGGCGAAGAACACTTTTAACACTTTTTGTATTTTAAACCTAGATTCTAAAAATAAAAGAATTTAGTATGCACCTAATTAATATATGGTGAATTATTATGTGTAGGGTTGAATTTCACCTACCAGACTATTGCACCCACGCAACGGAAAATATTAGGGAGACGTGCCCTTAAAACAAATCCTAGACCGTATAAAGCCCTACTAAATCATAGACTAATCAAAATTAAAACTTACTTTCATCTTTAGTGAGATAATTTTAAAGTATATTTTCCTATGCATGTTAATAACATATGGCTGGTTGACTAATCGCAGCAGTTTGCGCCGCATATGGCGGTAGTCAGTACGTGGTCGGCGTACGCAGGACAACGAGAAGCAATTGATTGCAATTATTTTCAAGCGTTCTCAATCGATGCTGTTTTATCTATGTACACTCAGTAGCACAACGTTTATGAAGAAGTAAATTATTTATTAAAGACTATCTGATGCCCACGACGTCGGCCGCGTGGATTAGTTGTAAAAATCCCGCGGGGACTTTTTGATTTTCCGTAAGTAAGTAGCCTATGTCACTATGTCATTTGATCCGTAGCTCTGTTGCGACACTATTGAAGGACAAACCAACAAACAAACACGTTTATAATACATTTTAGTAAGGAAGTAAGGATATTTGTAAGGATTCACAGAATTCCATACTAGACCGTAAACACTAAAGACGACCATCGATTGTCTGATACAAAGTCTGCCTGTATAATTGTCTATATTACTTATTTATATTCTTAACTAAGAGTAACTTGCCATCACACAACGTAAGTTATAATTTTTTTAAAAAAAGATCAACCAGCGAGAGTCTTGTCTCGTTAAGAAATAGACAATAATGTTGCATGTTTCTAAAGTAAATTAAATTGATAGATCTAAATCTCGTGCCGGCTCTTTCACAATGCTCCTCGCGCAATAGGATAGCACGAGATTTAGAGCTGTCAATTTTACAGATTGTGTACAACAGAATTAGCCATTTTGTCCATTAGCCGTTGTACGGTATTTTTACGATTATACTAGTTGATTCCCACGACTTCGTTTGCGTGGATTAAGGTTTTTTATTCCCGCAGGAGCTCTCTTATTTTCTGGGTTAAAAAGTAGCCTATGTGTTATTCCAGACTATAATCTATCTCTGTGCCAAACAACCAAATCGGTTCAGTCGTTGCGACGTGATTGAGTAACAAACATCCAAACTTTCGCATTTATAATATTAATAGGATAAAAGTTCATTGTGCTTTTCCACTTGACAGTACTTTAATAAGGTATTTAGTATTAACTTTACTCAGCCAATAGTTGTTTTGTGTTTGCACCGAATATGTACGAGTGACTCACGGGCGGACGTCTGAAATGTGATACGATCTCTACTGTAGCTGTACTTTTGTATTATATTATACCTACCTACGTAATTATCTGCATTTCATGACTTCATGAAGAGACTAATGAGATATAAGACAACTTGGCAATCATTCTCCTTTTGATACTTACACTGGCCATAACAATCTTTACCGTCAAGTATACCTACTTGATGCTACTTTTTTATTCAATGACAAGATAGTCCTTTACTGCGATCTCACCTGATGGTAAGTGACGACGCAGTCTAAAATGGTAGCGGGCTAACTTGGAAGGGGTGTGGTAGTGTACATTCAACCGATACTTCTATACGATTTCTACAAAATTGCGATTAAATAAATTTTTAACGCTAGAATTCATAATAGGGAAAAACTTAAGAAGGCTTTAAACAATTTCCTTTCGTGAACATGTAACACGTCGACACCGTGTAGAACATAGGATGGAACGCGGGCAAGGGCGCCTATGAAGCCATAACTATGGCACACACATGGTGCCATAACACTGTTTCACCAACCTAACAGTTGGGCAATTAATATATGTACTGCTTGTGTAAAGTAACGCCCGCGCCGGGGCGGCGAGAGTCGCGGGTCGTGAACTAGGTACAGGCACGCTTAGTAGTATTGATTTCCTAAAAAAAAATATTTTTTAAAAAAGTAATTCGATTTCCTAAAAAAAACATCTAAAATTTCATAGATTTCCACATGAATGGAGCTGGATTTTTCATTTTTTTTCGGAAGACATATTATTTAGATGCGGAATTCTCTAAAAATGATTGACAGAGTATAGATCGCAAGCACCTCTGATTGGCCGTTCCTCTCTCGTTGTTGGCTAAAATGTACTGTCGCCGTAAGAACTCCAACAATTCAGCCAATCACGATAGAGACTGTAGAAATGTCTGTTACAGCTTTCTCGCAATCGACTAGCTAATGTCCATCTACATTCTACGCGCTATTTATTCGTGATGTGAACTGAAAACTGTAAGGTTGCAGGTTCGAATCCCACCCGTTGCACTATTGTTGTACCCATACTCCTAACACAAGCTTTCCGCTTAATTGAAGGGAGAATATTAGTCAACTTCTTAGAAAAAAAAATCTGCCTTCGACTTCGAATTACCTAACTGTTAGGATCGTAGAACTGTGACTAAAAGGTGAAGGTACCGGACGCATGAGTTGTTTAATATAGACATTAGTACACTGTGTGATGCTCTATTAGTCTAGTATAGTAAGAGTATAGTAGATATTTTGGCTTCAAATCGTGAAACATGATTCGTTGCCCTTTTTCTGCGTGATTGAAAAATCAACAAACAAACACATTGCATATATTACGCATTTATAATGTTTAGTAGGGAAGAAGGGATAGTTGATACTAAATTATGTTGGATTTTCTTTGTCGCCGAACTTTCGATAGTAGGTTTAGATGCGAGAATACATACATAGCAAAAAAGTTTGAGAAACCTACCAATATGCTAGGCTATACAGTCAAAAGAATACAGGGACAGGGTGAATTTCCCTCGCCAACATCCCCTACTATTACCCTTTCATCTCATCTCATCCCCTGCGTAATGGGGACGATCCTACGCGAAAAATTAAAATTTAGGAACAAAGAAAAATTCCCAACTCTCTACATAGCTATAATAGGTACGTACACGTAACTACCTGTATTGTAAGCAGTCATAACAACCCATGGTCAAGGGCGCGTCCCTCCGCCGACGCCCCCTGTCTTTACCCTTTCATCCTATTTCATCCCCTGCATTATAGCGACTATGATTTCGCGCGTAATTTAAGGATGGAGGAACTCGGGTCTTATACTACAGAGGGAGTCGGTAACATTGAAAGCTTCGTCATGCGTGATGAAATGTTTTGATGTAAATTGATAGTTAAAAATAAGACGAACGAAATAAGCTTGGTAGGTATAGATTAATTTAAAAATTCGAAGAAATGTAAAATATTTTTTATTTTTTATTGCATAGCTTCTATCGCGGGCCAGCGCGCAGACCGAATCCAGAAATTCCGTAACGAAAATAACCTGACACGCGACTCCTCTACGGTGAGCCGCTAGATGGCGTTGATAAAAAATGGTATGCAATAGCTTTCCCGCGGCAGTCCCCGAGTGCCACACGTCTTTTTTATTTACAGTTTATTCTAAAGAAAGCTTCGTAGTCTTTCAAAAAATGAAAATATAAAACTGAAAATACATTTTTTCTAAAACAACTGTAAGTTATTATAGTATAGATACATAATATTAATTATTATTGTTACAGGTCACTCTTAATTATTTCGCTTTAAACCACGCTAAGCGTAATAATTTGTGATTACAACATAATTCTAAAATAAAACTATATTTTGTTGTTACTCTCTCAAATAAATATAATTAATCTTTGTTGCATAGTGGTTATTTAGTTTTTTACAATTTCGCTGAAAAATACTATGTCTGGACACACTACTCGGATGAATATTCAGCGGCGGCCTTATTCTGGAACTGCATCGAATTATATCATTTACATTAAACTATAACGCTTAGAACCGGTGGTAGAGTCATGACGTGTCATAAGAGCTACAAGTTGGCCTTTATGAAATAAATAATTTTGAATTTGAATTTAGAAGTGCAATAGTTGACACGGTAATTACCCAAATTATAGCTCTTTAGTACCAATACCTAGTCTCTGCGCTATGCTGCAGACAGACGAACGGACTTGGTGAAACTATAAGTGTATCTAGTAGTTTACTACGAAACCCTAAAAAGATTATGAACAATACTGAACTTGACTGATATTCCTCTATAAATAAGCGTAAAGTTTGTTTTAGGAGTGGGTACGACAGAACCCTTAACTTTAACCCTTGGGTTATTGAACTTGAGTTAAGAATTAAAAATAGCTTTCTTTTAACATTAAGATAAGCTATTTTTTTAACTTATTCTTTTTATAGATTATTTTTTGTGGCATTGCCTATCTATAGCTGTCAAACATCATTTTAGAGTAGTAGAAATCTATTTCTAATGGTTCGAGCATTGCTTAACTTATACGAGTTTTTGTCATAATGTATATCTAATAATGTAATGTAATGTAATGTATAATCGCGGGAGAAAATTGTATATGGAAAGGATTTTTTTTATAGGATAATCGGAAATTATTTCTTCATCGAGAAACTCTTCTTGTGTAATTGACACCTTATACTGCCCTTGCGCACGTCTCTTGACCTTTATAATATGTTTATATGTTGAAGTTTAAATTTTGTTACAAAATACATAAATAAAAGCCTCGTAAAGCCTCTAGCGATAGAGCTTTTAATAAAGCTCTATCGCTAGAGCTTTCCAGAGTAAAGCTTTGCGCGGATTTGTCGTCGTTATATAAAGGCCGCGGCCCCTACTCCGGTACAGTCCGGCGCGGTGCGTTGCCTCACGAACTCGCCACGCCACCTACTATCTCAACTCATCCCATCTCATCACGTACACGTAGTTCAGCCGTAAGGACCGACACCGAGACAACATGGTGAGTCCTTCTGAACTAATTATACTAGGATTTTTGGTCGTTAGGCCTTTTACGGTTAGATTTGAACTGCTAGTTTTAATTGGGTAGCTATCAAAAACTGTTGATCCGGCGGGATACGATTTTTTCACTGCTCCTTTCACGAATACAATTTTAAGGAAATTTTTTTTATTTCAAAGGTTTTTAAATGTACTATATTTTACAAAAACCAATCATAGTACGGCGATATAGAAGTCAAAAAAATAATATTTATACACGATACCGGAAAAAAGATTTTTTGCAAGTTTTTCAGTTCACATTTTCTCAAACAAATTGATTTTTCTTCTTGAATAAAAGTTATCTACAGAATACAGAATACAGAATGTTAGTTACTTAATCATAAGTTCAGTGAAAGATATTATCTTGAAAATATTTTGTATTTTTCGGTGTTATTCCGTGGTAGGTAGAAGATTAGTAGGCAACCTACTAAAACATTACTAGTCTCTAGAGTAATTCACTATCTTTCTTCTCCATAAAAGTTTGAAAATAAAATAAAATTCAAAGTTATTTATTTAACGTAATGTAGGCCAACCTGTGGTCATTAATGATAAGTCAAGACTTTACCTCAAGTTTGGAAAGCAGAAATTAAGAGTTTAAAATAGGTTACTCAAAAGTTAGGTCAGAATCAATTAGGCCTTACCTACAACTCCATTTTAAAAAAAAACTCGCATTTTATGGATTTTACTGATTTTATAGGTATACCTTCAACTTCAACTACCGCTAGTTATAGATACAGCGTATAAATTAAAAATTTTCTATCTCCACTTGTCGAATTGATTTTATCGCGACGAATTGATTTTTATTGAAGTGTACCTAGACCCGAACAATCTATTCAGCATAGTATTGACTATTGGCTGAATGATTCTGTAGACTGATACCTACATTTTAAATTGCTTGGCTGAATAACTCTATGAAGAAACTTATTATTTTGTGTGTAGATCTTAATTCTTAGGTATCTACTTACTGAGCAAGGTTCTAATGCTAGTTACGTGGATTTGCACTATCCCCGACATTATCTGTCATGTGGACAAATCCATCATAAATATAACCTCTATTTATCATAGAAAAATATAATGAACTCGATATTAAAAAAAAGATGTAAGTATAAGTACCTATGTGTAAATGTACATACATATATATTCTTCTCAGTTACCTACTCAATGTCTACGTTTATCAAAAACATCGTGTATCGATGCACGCGCTCCGCGTTCACGCCGTTTAATAATCAAGCTATATAACAAGTCGTGGAATATTAAATAATCAATTAGCACTTTCCCATAGCGAGGGACAATGGCTCACAATGCAGTATGCAGTTCTTTCTATTGTCGCGCTGCATGCAATATTAAAACCCTAGCGAAGCTTTTGTGAAGTCAACAGCCGCATTAATAAGTCTGATAGGTGCTGTGTATTTTTTATAATTATATTTTTGGCTGTTGTTGGTCTGAATATCACCTATATACTTTTTACGATGTTTTTTTTAAAGATTATTAGCTAAGCCGAACCTTATCAATATTCTCCAGCCCCTGCAAATAAGCGAAAAGCTTGTGTTAAGATACTTTCGGGAATTTTCACTATGTGACATAATTATGTTACATTCATTTTATAATTTTCCATTTTGTCAATTTCAATTTCTTTATTGCGGATTAGATTAGTAAACGTCTTATAAATAAAATATATGTAAATATACAGGTCTTATTTTATTTCAAACTTTTTTGAGATCAAAAAGGGTGTTGTTGTGCTATTTTGGCCATCGCGTGTGCTCGCAATAGGATATTTGGTACACATATCTTGTAATTTAAGTTTTAATAACGTTAATGTCATTTCATTATTATAAAGGGGTGTGACAATGCGTGTTTTTCGCGCACGTGTAACTCAATTCATTTTGATCCGGCTGTACCTACTTCTAACAAAAAATAAATCTCTCATCTACTAAAAGCAAGTTTGTTTAGAAGAATTTTGTAATTAATTTACTTAATTATGTGATATACATATATTTCTTATGACCGCGCTGCATGCCTTCGGTACGAAGTAGAAATATTTTATTTCCCTGATAAATTCGAACAAATTCTGTATATTATATGTATGATTATTTACATTTGGTACTTCCATCCTTCCATTATTAACCGATAGATGTTTATCGCTTGCCAATGGTCCCTTGCATGGACTGCCACAGGACTCTATCTTGCGCCTGATATCGTCGATACACCTAATAGGGGTCTGTCAACACTGCACTTTTAGATGCGGGGTCGCCACTCCAGCAAAATAAATCCAGCATAATTTTAAATACATATACTGTTACAATTTTGGCCTATGTACGAGTACGTCGTAAATGTTAATAAGGAAAGCAGATGCTTTGTTTTTGTTTGAAATGTAAGTTGAGGCATGTTTCTTGAAACTCTGAATCATCACAATCCATGACCGCAAAAATCGAGAGTTAGTGTACCTAATTTAGGGCCGGTTGCCTGAGTGGCCGTTTAAAGTTAAGTTAAAGTTGTAACCGCGGCTACATTTAACTTTAACTTTTTCCGTAACCGAGCTCTGACCTCCATTATAGGCGTTGCACAACGCCAATTTTGACCCCCGTCAAAATTAACTTCAGCTAATGGGGCTGCCAGTAAAATGATGATTCCCTTCTCGGTTTTTTAGTCTTATTATGTTGAATTATTTTATCAACATGCAACATTATGCTGAAGTAACAGTCAGTGTTCTAGTCTGTGATTATGTGATAGTCTCCGTTAGGAGTATTAGTGTTCTGTGGTGATAGTTGTCTTTTCATCTATGTTTGTTGATTGTCAACACGGAGTGATTACATTCTCTTGGATTGTCAACTAAAAGATTTTTGTCGAAATAGTCATTTTATTTAGTTTTATTACAAAGAAAAATAATATGGATGTTAATGCAAAGTAAGTGACACTGATCACGGAAAAAGGGATTTTTCACAGTATTATTAAAAAGCGTTCACACACACTGGTCCCAACTACACTTATTAACATGTGCCCCATAGAGCATGTGAAGGATCATTTTATAAATATATCAATAAATGATGATTTTAAACCACAAACTGTGAGTACCTGTTTATATTTTAACTAGACTATCTCGGAACTTCGTCCGTGTGGATTAAAGGTTTTTAATTTTCGCAGGAGCTCTCATTTTCCAGGATAAAAATGTGTTAACTACTGAGCCGATTTTAATGAATGAGGTGTCAATCGATTCAGTCCAGGTCGGCCCAGGTGACACAGGTTACATTATAAACAAACAAAATCAATATGCCTACCAAATATTTTATGGTAATTAATGGTAATTATGAATAAAATACCATACCAAAATCAAGACTGTAAATCATTGATTATATCACAACTCAAAACACTGGACGGATGACTGACACACGGACTGATTGGCATACAGATATGTATAGCTATTATGAAGTAGGCATCTGCTAAAAAAAGGGGTTTTGATAATTCAACCCTTAAAGAGGGAAAATAGAGTTTTAAAAAATTTAACTTGATGTGAGCGAAGGTGCAGGCAAAAGCTGGTTTGTAATTATTTATTTTTACAGGTGACTGAGGAGTCAATTGGAACTGAATATTCAGACTTAAAAGAAAGTCAGGAAGTCACATTTATTAACAATAATACAGAAATAGTAAGGAAATAAACCATTTTTTGGTACTTTGTTGTACATACATACATTGTAAGCTAAATAAAAGATTTTAAATAGAGGTTTTTCTTTTATTAAAAAACATATTCTAACTATTTACAATACTGATACAATGTTATAATTTAATTAGATATTCAATAGCTTTAAGTACATAACTTATTGACAATATCTAAAGAGCTGTTGTTAATTAAAATATGTAATAACTAGCTAATTCTCGCGACTTCGTCCACGTGGAAAAAGTTTATAGAGTGACTTGCAACTCCACGAGAAGTTATGTTCTCTATCTCCGATAATACTTATTAGACCTTCACCAAAATTGAAAAAAATACTTCTAATAGTACACACATTATATTAAAAAAAGAAATATCAAATTCAGTTTACAGTGGACAAAGTTATGGAGCAAAATCAACAAAAACTTTTATCCCCTATCCCGGATAAACCCTTTCGTTTATCAGGATAAAAAGTATGCTATATATTGATCCGGAGTATCAGCTATCACTATACCAAATTTCATTTCAATCTGTTCAGTAGTTTTCGCGTGATGCGCGCACAGATAGACAGACAAAAAATTCAAAAAAAATTGTTTTGGGCTCAGTATCGATACTATAATTAAAGCATCCTCCGAATAAAATTTTCAAAATATATTTAATGTATGGAATTCGTCCCGTTACACAACACACATTAACAGTTTTATCACTAACACTACAGCCGACGAGCAGCTAGCTCGGACGTGGTTTGCGATGGATCCGCTTCCACAAGAGCCTTCAATTCTTCATTGTCAACTTTGGTCTCCGGCTGTCCACGGAGCTTGTTCTGCAGGTCGAAATTTCCAGTACGAAAACGTTGGAACCAAAAACGCACTGTGTTTTCTTTTGCGACACCGCCACCATACACATCATTAATCCCTCGAGCCGTTTCTGCACCACATTGAAATCGACGATTTCTGGTGAAGAGTCGACAAGAAACTCTGCATTTGCTCCTGCTGCTTTGTTTTACTTGATCTGCTACGGACATTGATTGATTTGTGTAATGATTTTTTTCCTTGGAAAAGATATTCTACCCATTATATTTTCTTCATCACTGGAACTCTCATGTTCAATTTATTTTGCGAATAAACACTTCGGAAAATACTCGTAGATAAGATTACTTATTTTATTTGTACTTTTAACAAAATAACAAACTGTCACAATCCATCAAAAATATTGATAAATGTCTATTGAAGTTTTATTTTGAGGTTAACTTGACCGTAAACCCTCGCATTCGGTCGGTAAGGTTTAAGGCTAAAGTTAAAGTCAAAAGTTAACTAAAAAAGGACTCGTGCAACGCGATTTGCTTGTTTCGGCTGTCACATTTAGCTTTAAACCTAACTTAGCCGTAACGTAACCGTGCCGGCCACTCAGGCAACCGGCCCTTAGACGAAATGAAATAACGAAACAAAACAAATACGAATTAGGTACCTAAATAATAATAATAATACCTACTTGCTTGTTTGACCTATGCTTGTATTTTATGGGACAAATTCTATTAGGTAACCATATGTCCATCATTTGTTATTTCTAGTAAAATAGTTATTTTCAGTGTGTGAGTTGAGATCATAATATAGGTGGACGGATGATATACGGTGGGCATAAGAGGCACAAGATAGAGTTAAGCGAATCGGATTAAGTTAGACCTAAGCCATACCTAAGCCCACTAGTGTAACTTATGAACAATTCTAAGATTTTATGAAGGTCCGAATATTTTTTAATATATACCTATCAAAACTAGCAGAGCCGGTGGAAATCATCGACCACATCGAGAATCAAATATTTAAGTGCTCACGCGCAGTTGGACCGTGGACGTAGTGTAAAATGGTCAACGCATTTAGGGCGTGGCGATTCTCGGGAGGTATTTAAACATTTATTCGGAAATTCTATGGATTCTTAAAAAGTGCAGCAACGCGTAAGGATTCGGAAGCGCAGGTAGAGCTTATTGCTTAGGGCTTTTAGTGATGCCTGGATCAAATTTCAAAGGGATGAATGACCACTTCCGAATTATGTTTGTATAGGTATACGAGTAGGTATGTGTAATTTTGCCTAAAGCCCTTTCTGTGTTCGTGTGTGACCTGTTGTGGTGAATCAGACGGCGTCGGGCGCTGACGTCACTCCCTCTGGAATACGAGCCGAGTCGATTACTGGAATAACTGGGGGGTAGCCACCAACGCTTAAGCCCTGCCGTTTGATGTTATATGTAGTGCCTAAACACCTACGTGGTACCCACCACTGATACGGTCCCTTTAATAAGTAAAAACCGCAAAAATTTGGAATGCCCTTCCGGCTTCCGTTTTTCCGACTAACTATAATGTGGGTGTCTTTAAATCAAGAGTTAATAGGCATCTTCTAGGCGAGCGCGCACCATCTTAGGCTGCATCTTCACTTACTATCAGGTGAGATCGCAGTCAAGCGCTGGTCTATATATTTTAAAATAAAAAACAGTAACAATGTACGACAAAGTTGCTGGGTAGATGCTCCACTGAATAAATTAACCTACTTGGTTTTACATTACCTCTTACAACTTCTTCGGTAAGAAACGCATTGCGAGATTTATTTATATACATTTTTGTACATGCTATGTTTTTTTATTCGATGACAAGATAGCCCTTGTCTGCGATCTCACCTGATGGTAAATGACGATGCAGTCTAAGATGTTCAGCCTGCTGGTAAATCCGCCAATGATTGCAACGGGATTCTGCACCCAATTTTCCGCTATATTTGTCCGAGAATGGTTTTCGGTTGGAGGAGGTCAATGTCGAATAATCCTCTGACTTGCTTCTTTTTTTTTATTCGATGACAAGATAGTCCTTGACTGCGATCTCATTTGATGGTAAGTGACGATGCAGTCTAAGATAGTAGCGGACTAACTTGGAAGGAGTATGGCAGTGTACATTCAACCCATACTCCTTACCTGTTTCTACACGCCATCGTGCCGGAACGCTTGATCGCTTAGCGGCACGTCTTTGACGGTAGGATGGTAACTAGCCACGGCCAAAGCCACCAGATAAAAACCTTAAAAACCACCTGAAAAACTTATAATTAAATCGTTAAAAATCGCTAATCCACTGAGCTCAGACTATTTTTGCCGAGTTTTTGCGCCGCCCGCCGTCGCCGCCTCTCGACAGCCGAAGGAGAAAATTAGCCGGTTCAACAACCCCATGCAATCACTAAACTTATTACCTGCTATCACGTAATGATAGACGCGGCGACGGCGGCTCTGCTGGTTGTTAGTCACAACTATTATAACTGGCTGTAAGGTCATGGCGGTGACAGTTTACCAATGTCTCGATTCTGTATAATTTAAACGTAAAAATTATTTTTACAAAACCGACTTCAAACTCTCTATTTCTCCAGGATCCCATCACCAGATCCTGACTCTGATGACTATGGGACCACCTGGGAAGTACGCTCTTTCAAACCAAAAAAGAATTTTCCGAATCGGTCCAGGCGTTCTCGAATAATCGAGGAACATACATGAATAATTTAAAAAGAAGATTCCGACGAATTGAGAACCTCCTCCTTTTTTTGGAAGTCGGTTAAAAAGCTGCATCAATCATTTCTACAGCCTCAACTGTGGTGATTGACTGAATTTATCGCGTTCATTCTACAATAATGCATTTTAAGCCAATAGCGATTAAGTACATCAGCCAATTAGCGGCGATTGAATTTTTTTTTATTCGACAACAAGACAGTCCTTGACTGCAGTCTCACCTGATGGTAAGTGACGATGCAGTTTAAGATGGTAGCGAACTCACTTGGATGGGGTATGGCGGTGTACCTCATACCCCCTTTTTCTACACGCCATCGTGCCGGAACGCTAAATCGCTTGGCGGCACGTCTTTGACGGTAGGGTGGTAACTAGCCACGGTCAAGGCCTTCCACCAGACCAGACCAGAGACAATTTAGAAATCATAAACTCCCAAATTGCCCCAGCCGGAAATCGAACCCGAGACCTCCCAGTTATAAGACCACAGCGCTCACCACTGCGCCAGGGAGGTCGCCATAACAATGTAAATCACTTTTAGAGAATCGTACTATTGAAGTCAGGATATTATCCATTTTATGTCCCGCGTCTTGAATCCAATTGATAAAAAATATGTCTGACGGAAAAAAGGAAGGGTTATAATTTTAGTAGTCCATGTATGTGTCTTTTTTCGTATGTTCCACCGTAACGCCTCAACTACTGAGCCGATTTTGATGAAAGAGATGTCTAATGATTACGTTACTTAGTTATTTATTATGGCCGGAGTGAATTATTTTATACAAACCAAATCAATATGAAGGATGTTATATTCATTTCTGTAGTCGGGTAACAGTTTTATAACTTTTTTCATGTTTAGTTATCTACTAGCAATACACCTACCTATGTAGGAACCTTAGGTAATTATAGAAATACCTAAGTGCTTGCTCGTTATCCTAATACAACATCCGGCGGGGGGTGGCCATTTGGTGGGGACTTTCATATACATACTTACCTAATTTTTTTTTTAAAGATTTATACGATCCCACGACTAGAGTATTCATGTAGATATTTTAGAAAAGGTTTTCATGTAGATATCTTAGATACTCGTACAAGCTATCTCTTTGCCTTTCTTCAAAATTAATAATTCTGTGTTTGCTAAAAAGCTAACAAACAGCTCAGCCACTTTCGCATTTAATATAATAAATAATTAGTGTAATTAATACTTATAAGTATCGCTAGCGATGAATGTTAGGTGCCTTTATTTTACTCGTGTGTTTTATTTTTTTCACATTATGCACTAAATAGATCTACCACTAAATACTAGGTAAGAAAATATCCTACTTCGTAAAATAAAATACGTGATTCGGAAGCTTCGTGCATATCTACATCCTAGGATTCCTAGATTTATATCTAGGATCTTGGAATTTGGCAAATATTTTATGAACCATAGTCGTAACTTCATGATTGAATCTCAAGGTTGCAATTTATTATTTTTTAAACCAGCGCAGTGTACCATTCTGTACCATTAGGTACCTATCATCAATCACCGATACTGCTGAGTAACGGTCTATTCTCATGATATCCACGATATAAAACCTAGTAGATAGGTAGTAGGTACCTATTAAAAACCTCATTGTTAAAATCTATTTCAATAGAACTGTATAGATAGAAGAAGGCTTTATTGCAACGTGGGAGGGCTCGAGTTTTATTTCTGGCGAAGATAATTTCGCTGAAATGTTTCTGGTCAGGACCCCAAGTACGCTATTTTACATGTCATTATCATTGAACCGCAATACAATTACAATTCAATTATCATTGGTCCAAAATTTCGTAGTCTACTAAATTCACAATGGTCGTTCGATTTCTCATAATTGGATTGTAATTCATTGATACCTCGGTATTGCCATTAGCTTAAAAAGCGTTTGCCAAAATGAGTTTCCAAAAAAAACTACATATTAAAAACGTTTATTTAAGCTAGATTCAAAGCTAGATGTGTCAGTGGCAAACCATCGGAAAACAATTGTGACGCCATTGAATTAGTAGACTACCAAAATTGCTAAAAGTAGCAATTGTGATGTCATTGATAGACAATTGAACTACAATTGCAATAGCAGACTTGGGCCCCTGGTCTGTGGGATGCTTTGGCCGTAGTTAGACTTAGAATTACCACCATAGAGTCAATGATAACGTGACACCAAGCGATTTAGCGTTTCGACACACGTGATGGTGAGTGAAGATGCAGTTTAAGATGGTGTGCGCATGCTTTTTGAGCACCCAAAATCCACATTTTGTTTCACATAGCAGCTGTAGTACCTACTTTCACTTGTCGTAAAAATTTGACCCTTAACCTTTACCATATTAGGTGTCATATGTAATTGGATAGGTCAGGTAACGAATTTAATGTTTTTACAATTATATTTGGCCTACCAAAAAAGGCTGTATTACACAATTCAGTAGGTATCTACTGTTTTGGCTACTTTTCGTGGTAATATTATGTAACGTTAACCTTATTTTAACGCCCGCTGTGCACGTTTGAGCTTTTCGAGTCAGGACAGAAAAACAAAACTTAATGAGTCATTTTATTAAATTAGAGTAAACTCTTTACAGCTAACGCCCATAAATTAGTACCTATCTACACAATTTATAGTTGTACAATAAATAAATTTTAATTCCAAATCATTGAACCGCTCAAATATCCACAAAAAACTGAATAGTGGTAGTAGGCGGTTAATTGCAGGTTTCATGTTTTACGATCTATATAGTAATTGAATAATACACCCACGTAATTGGTTGAAGCTTTTACACTGACGATTTGTCTCGCGGTACTGCAATCTTGTACAATTTAAACTGTTAAGGAGTTTAAATTGGTTTAGAGGACTTAATTAAGCAGCTAACGATACCAATTGCTTACAAAAAAGGAAAACACAATCCATTTGTAGTAATTTATCGTCTCAAACAACCAACCATTGTTATTCCAATAGATTTTCTTTTTGTTTTACATATAGATGTAAGATATAAATTAACTAAATTATAAGTAGGTACATGTGGATACAATGTACATTGTACATTGATGGTTTTGCACGACTGAAAAATTTGTGGCCTTGTTGCGATAGTGCAAATAATGTAATGTATTGCTTTACATTAGTAAAGCAATGCTGATTGAAGTCTATTATCGTTTCCACCACAGAGTTAAGCCATCAGCGCTGGAGATATTATAGTGCACAAGTGTGTGTACACAGGTGCACTCTCTATTCCCTCACTCTCATAGTCCGATGGGACGGAAATCCGACAGCTTTACGTGCTCTCCGAGACACGGGAATGACACATAACCTACTTCCTAACTCCGAGCTACAAGTAGTACTAAGAATTTCCTAATGGAATTTGGAAACTCCAGTACATTTTTGAATTAACAATAACTACCTAAGTCTAGAACTATACCTATCTGAAAATTTTAGAAAATCACTGATAAATCAAATTATTATCATAGCCGAAATACTCAAAGGATAATTAAAAACCAGGTGATGTCCGCGGCTTCGCTCTATTGTATTTAGTATTTAAAAATCCCGCGGGAACTCTTTTATTTTCCGGAATAAAAGTAGCCTATGTCACTCTACCGGTCCTTATCTACACCGAAGGACAAACCAACAAAGCACCAAACCAACAAACAAACACTTTCGCATTTATAATATTAGTCAGCATAGTAAGGATAGAGTTTGTTGTTGATGGTTTATTCAGTCATGCTTATTTGTCTCGTCAGCTTAGACTCGGTCATACCGTGTGGCTATAATTCTAAGAAAATATTGCTTCGGACTATCTGAGACGCTTCATTGGCTGATCACAGATCTGAACGGTGAATCAAAGCTGACAGGGTCTTTTGTCTGAGCCATCTCGACCGTGACATCCGTTGTCATCTCTATAATTCCTTAGGGCTATAATTATGTTAAGTTTATTTCTTTTACTACGGTTCATTGACCTGCTATGTATAGCCTCGATTTTTTTCAGTCAATGCCTGACCCTAATCTATCTAAGTTTTTTCAATCATTAGTGACGGCTTTTTAGGTCTTTCACCTGTTACTTAACTTGAAACATACTAACCTCAACGCCCACAATACAGGGTGGTATCTTGAGAGCGGAGACTGGCAAAAACTTAAGTCTTAAACTAACTAGTAGAGGTAGAAGAATTTTATGTAAAGAAACCAATGCTACTGAAAAAGAGCAAAAAAATTCATAAAAATCTAATACAAAGATTATAATGAAAATAAATCGCACATTACCATCATCTCGTACGTAAGTACCTGCTTATAAGTAAATATAGGTAGGTAGGTACGTTTATATTGCAAAAAACCGTATTAAAGCACGACCCTATGCAGTAATTTTTCAGGAATGCGGGAAGGGTAACAGAGACAAACAAATATACAAACGCAACTCCATTCTGTCTTAGGTAAAAATTAAACATGCATTTTCCGTACAGTAACAGTAAATTAATTACTATCAAACAATTCTAAACTTTGTCGACGTTAACGTAAAATCAATATTCCTACGAAGCCTAATAATGCCTAGGTATTGTGGGGTGTACACGCGTATCGGTGCGTGCATCGCGCCCATCAAACATCCAGCTCGAAACCAGGATAATGAGAGCCTACGCGGGAATTTTCATTTTCCAGTTTATTTAGTCCCCCATCGAATATCGAATACGAAATGGAAAAATAATTATGCCTGAAATTGACACGAAGAACTTTTGAATACTAATCACAAAAAAATATATCTACCATGTGCTTACCTATGCTTATTACATCCATGTTAGGTGTCTAACCTAACTTATAAAATTAGAATTTTTTTTTTTATTCGATGCCAAGACTAACATTGACTTGCACTTGAAGGCAAGTGAATATGTAGTCTAAGACTGTAGGGAATAACTTTGGAGAGATATCTAATAGCTACGGCCACAGATTTACTAGGCAGTGAAGATTAAACTCATACCCCTTATTAATTCTTACACACCATCGTACCGGAACGCAAAATCGGTTGGCGACGCGTTCTTGAAGGCAGGATGGTTACTAGCCACAGCACAAGACCTCCAGACCAAATCAGACACATTTCAGAAATTTTCTTAATTGTCCCCACCGGGAATCGAATCAGAGACCTCTCACAACGCGCATCACTACATCAGGGAGATCAACAAACATTGTATTTTTGCGAAATTTTCATTTTAATCGAATCGAACCTAATAGCAAGTTTCAGGGAAATAACAAAGAGTTTCATAATGACAGTTCGTGTCTTTGACCCTCGTAGGTATACCTATTACGACTATATGAATAACATCTGCTACTACCCCCATTTTATTACACTGTATTAACCGTGTCACGCAATAGTATAAAACTTGTCTTATTTCAGTCTATTGACTGTGGAAAAGAACAGGTCATAAATTATTATTACTTATTGTTATTAGTTGACTTTTCTTATACTGTATATGAAGGTACATTTTTATTTCGACGTCTTGTTTACGCACATATGGCGCTTTAATAACATTTCAGCCATGAAATCACCTTCTTTGCCGCGAATCCAAAGGGTAGGCGTAATTTCTCTATCGTCGCTATGCTATCAAAGCCTCAATAACCCAATGGTTACAGATGTGGCCTGAAAACTGAAAGGTCGCAGGTTTTTACTAGTTTTTCTCTCTATACTTTATTTCATATGAGTTTTTTCTTGCTCATGCATAATATTCTGTCTTAAAAACTTATTATTAGTTATACTTTTCTTCAGTTCTTTATTAGCTGTAAGTTTTCCTTGAAACAAAGAAATACACTAATTTAATATGGGACAATACAGTAATGGGGCAACCTGAATGCGGACAATCGTGGTCGTAAATAACTTTTATTTATTACAAGCCTAAAACTCATTGACAGCACTCAATAATATCTGCGTGAATCGTAAATTGTATGTACAATAACCAAATTGCCTGTTCAAGTGTACAGTGTACGCCTTTCGACTGAATTGGGGGAAATGAACTCTTTGTGACTGTATCGTGTAGGAATTCAATTGCTTTCATTCGAAGCTCTAATGGGTTTAATGCTATTGGGGTATGATAATGATCGTAATTTTGACAAATCATTCTTGGAAATCGGTTTGTGGAAGTCTATCGCGTTTAAATCAAAATCAAAGCAACATTAAACCGCTTCGAGGTTTACACTCCATGCGAATCACTGGAAACTAGACACGTAATATGCAAATATATGGTTACCGCTTATCTCATGCCGCGTATAGTGGTCGTGGTAAAGGAAACCTGCATGCTTGAGAGTTCTCCATAAAGATCTCAAAGGTGTGTGAACTCTACCAATTTGCACTTGCCCAGCGTGGCATTGGCCTTCGCATTCGAGAGGAGACCTCTTTTAGTAGCGTAAGGTTGAGATGACTGTCCCCTCCAAGCATGCATCAACGGAGCAACAGATCGACGTTATTTTTGTATGGGTATCTGTTGAGTGACATAAACTACCTTTTCTACCAGATAAACAGATGGTCCCCAAGAGATTTTTAAAAATCTAACTTCTCACGGATGAAGTCGTGGACAAAAGCTATTATGGAAATAAGTTTTCCAACCTACCAATCATCTAACACACCAATCAACTAAGCAATCAACCAATCAATAATCTTGTCTTGTATCTTCCAGAGGGAATGCATCTCAGTACACATCGGGCAGGCCGGCGTGCAGATCGGCAACGCGTGCTGGGAGCTGTACTGCCTCGAGCACGGCATCCAGCCTGATGGCCAGATGCCGTCAGACAAGACGCTGGGCGGAGGGGACGACTCCTTCAACACCTTCTTCAGCGAAACCGGCGCGGGGAAGCACGTGCCTAGAGCTGTGTTCGTGGACCTAGAGCCCACTGTAGTCGGTGAGTCTAGCACTAGCGAGCAAACGAGCAAGCGGGTCACCTTTGTCTGGTGGGAGGCTTTGGCCGTGGCTAGTTACCACCCTACCGTCAAAAACGTGCCGCCAAGCGATTTAGCGTTCCGGCACGATGGCGTGTAGAAACCGATTAGGGGTATGGGTTGAATTTACACTGCTATACCCCTTCCAAGTTAGCCCGCTACCATCTTAGACTGCATCGTCACTTACCATCAGGTGAGATCGCAGTCAAGGGCTATCTTGTCATAGAATAAAAAAAAAAAAAAAAAAAAAAAAAAAAAAAAAAAAAAAAAAAAAATTACCGCCGCCAATGAATATTTTTAGGTACCACCATGCGCTGCCGGCTTTTCAGTAATTTGGTCCGCCCTTTGAACAATCTCACACACCGTCGAAGGGAGTTGGTTACACAGTTTGGTAGTGCGTAGAAAAAAGATTTGGCACAGCGGATGGTCAGATGGGTGACAGAAGGTTATATACCTTCTTATACCAAACAATTTAATTCAAATCTGTTTTGGTGGAAGGTGAAACGAATACTGAATCGTTGATTGTTAAGTTGTTTATATCTACTTCTTTAATACAATAGGTGGTTGTTTTCTTGAAAACGTTTTCTCCGATGTAAGATGTGATAGAGAATAAAGATTACACTTACTTCCTAGAATCGCAACAGCATCGTAAAGCCATCATCCACACTCAAAAGTAAACGGCCGAATTAAATGTCGACAAAAACTCAACGCGAAAATTATTTTTTTAGGCACCATTCACATTTTAGACATGGTACAACCTGGTAAATACAATTAGAAATAATTTGTAGAATTGTACATAGTATGTACCTATAATAATTTTAATACTACTTATATTATAAATGCGTTAAAGTTTGTTTGCTAGTCGGTTTGTCCACCAATCTAGTAGTTGTTCCGTACAACTGATCAACGGGATTTTTTGCATCGATAGTATTTGAGGAACCGCAGTGGCAAAGGCTACTTTTTTATCCCGGAAGAACAACATGGACTAAGGTTAGAATTTAGGGATGTTTGGATTCCACCTCTTATACCGTTATAACCAACGGAGGCTTGACATACCATATTTAACGATGTTTATGGTGAATATGAGATTTATATAGGTGAATTATATTTAACCGAGGAATAAATTGGGCGTTCTGACTTCTGACAGTTTTTATATTGAAAAACTGCCAATTTGTTTTCATGTTGTTGTAGGATTTGCTAGCTTTTCAAGCCTTCTATTGTACCTGGAATAGAGTTCGAATTACCAAGCTCAACCGAGTATCCGCTCCTGTGTGTTTTCTACAAGCTAGTAGCTACCGACGTGAAATTGGCGAAGTGATTTATGCCGTGTTGACTGTTGGTATGATATTAAACAAAACAACAACAAATATCTTTACGCTCGGATAATATTTATTTTACGTTGATGAAATCGGCCCTAGTCTGCGATTGTCGTGCTCGTGTAATCGCTTTAAAGCTCACAAAACCTCATTGGTCAGACCGGGCATCGAACCCGCTGCAGTCTGTTATTACCGGCCGTGTCATTACCCCGCTACAATGAACAGATTATCCCCGCAACTGTTTAAAGTCTTGAGCACATCTCCACGGCCCTTATGCTGAGATCTATAGAGCGTGCTTTGACTTAGCTTGGACTTAAGATAGAGTTAAAACGAGATACAAATATTCTCTAACATAAATCTGTCTTGTTTTAACTCTATCTTGAGTCTGAGCAGAATGAGAGTGCGTTTAGATTTCAGCTTTCAAGCGAAGCCGTAGCAGCAAAACTGCTCAAGCTCGTAACGACGAGCTACGTCTCAATTGTGGCGATTGGCTGAATTTATCGCGTTCTTTCTGCAACAATGCATTTTAGCCAATGATATTCCATACAATAAAATGTCATTGATTTTAGCCAATAGCGAGAGAGGATCGGCCAATCATACCATCCCATTTCTGGCAATGAATTTTTAAAGAGCGTGTAACCTCACTCAAAATAAAAAAAAAAACAAGATTCGATTCCCAATTAGGTACTATAATTATGTACTTAGCTCTTCTAAATGGTTTATGATTGGCGTAATAAAAAAGATATGCTGCAGCTAAAATAGAAGCGGAAAAGCTTGTCTTAGGAATGGGTACGAAATTATTGCAACGGGTGGTAATCGAATCTGCGCCCTTTTAGTTTTCAGTCCGCAATTGCAACCGTTGGGCTATTGAGGATTCACAAATTAAGCACAGTGACATAAAAGAAAATAAGACCCTCTACCTCATAAAATAGGTACCAAAAAAATACCCACTCAAGACATTCAAAATACTTAAATTCACTGTTTTTTCTTTCTGCTGACTTTTTAAAAGATTGTCAGGGGGAAACAAGCCACGAATTCGGCGATGAAAGTTTTATCGGATATTGTAATCAAAATGCAATTATTCTGTTGTCAGACGAAATAAGTTTCCTTATTCGGCTAAGGCAAGATAACGGTGTTCGTGGAGTTAAAATCTTTTCATTGCGACGCGTACAAAACTTGATATTCCTTAGCTTTTTTGTTTGTTTATTGTTAAATCTGAAATGGCGGTAACCCAGTTTAACGTGGGATGTTGAAACAAGCCTGGTATAGCTGGTGTGTTTTTGAACGAATGAAATAATTAATATCAGAGAAAAATAAAATTTAGTGGAAGTTGGTGGCATGTTTTCTACATGTTTTCTAATTTGACTACAAAGAAGGATATCTCTAAATATATAAAAGGAAAGGACTAACTTACTGACTGACTGATCTATCAGTGCACAGCTAAACCACTTGACGGATCAAGCTGAAATTTGGTATACAGATAGCTATTATGACATAAGCATCCGCTAAGAACGGACTTTTGAAATTCAACCCCTATGGACCATACTAATGGATCGGTTGTCGATCGATTGGTGTAGTAGCTTTGGACCGACGGATACTGGTCGATAAAATGTCTAGCAATAATCGATCGACGTCGATCGATAATAATTACCTTATCGATATGACGCAAAAGTACGCAAGTAACTGACGCTTGGTTTGCTTAATGGGTATTAATTATACTTAATATTCAGGGAATAGGGATGGAAGTCCTCCTGATGTCTTGCAGAGCTTTTATGACGGAGCTAATTAATCTGTTCTGTTACAGATGAAGTACGCACAGGCACCTACCGACAGCTGTTCCACCCCGAGCAACTCATCACCGGCAAAGAGGATGCGGCCAACAACTACGCGCGCGGACACTACACCATCGGCAAGGAGATCGTCGATGTGGTGCTCGACAGGATCAGGAAGCTGGCTGACCAGTGCACTGGACTACAGGTATGTCCTTCCGACAGAATCCGGCCACGGTGGCCAATATCCACAGAGATTAGGCCATCTGCGCGGGATATATTCTAGTGCACAAGTGTGTGCGCAAACACAGGTGCACTCTCTATTCCCTCACTCTCATAGTCCGATGGAACAGAAAATCCGACACGACCGGAGAGAGATCAGGCGAAAGACCGGCGGCTTTACGTGCACGGAGGTGACTCACTCCGGACTAGTACTGAGAATTTCCTAACAGAAAAACCATTTTCAAGCATTTTGGCTCGACCCGGGAATTGAACCCGGAACCTGACAAGGTCCCGGGTAGACCAACGAGGACTACCGATACCAATATAACAAAATACAAGTACGTGCAAAGACACGACAGCATCGCCAAAGAAATCGCGAAAGTTTGGATGATTCGCAACGACTGAACCGATTTGGCTGAGGCACAGAGGTAGATTGCGTAGTCTGGAATAATGTAATTATAGTCTATTTTTAATTTCGGAAAATAAGAAAGTTCCCACTGACATTCAAAAACCTCAAACCACGGGAACGAAGTCGCGGTCATCAGCTAGTACTTAAAAAAAAGTTTGTTGCAGGGTTTCCTAGTGTTCCATTCGTTCGGCGGCGGCACCGGCTCCGGGTTCACGTCGCTGCTGATGGAGAGGCTCTCCGTGGACTACGGCAAGAAGTCCAAGCTCGAGTTCTCCATATACCCGGCACCACAGGTACATTCGCCAGACCCTGGTAATAGAACAACTCTTAGGTTTAACCCAAGTTTAACCTAGGTTTAACCTTTATTTGTATTTAGTTAGCGACAAAAATGAAAATGCATACATGAAGACTTCTCTGACGCAGTGGTGTGCACACTTAATACATACTATTGTCTGGTGGGGGCTTTGGCCGTGGCTAGTTACCACCCTACCGTCAAAGACATGCCGCCAAGCGATTTAGCGTTCCGGCACGATGGCGAGTAGAAACCGATTGTGGGTTGAATGTACACTGCCATAACCCCATCCAAGTTAGTCCGCTACCATCTTAGACTGCATCGTCACTTACCGTCAGGTGCGATCGCAGTCAATGACTATTTTTTCATTGAATTAAAAAAAAAGAACTGACTTCAAACGCCTCTACAAAATATATCAAGTGTGCCTATAAAATTTGAAGAGTTCCGTCGATTTCTCAAGGATCCCATTATTAGATCCTGACCTGACGACAATGAGACCACCTGAAAAGGATACCCATTCAAACAAACAAAAGAATTTTCCAAATCGGTACAGACGTCTTCGAGTAGTTAATCGGGGAACACACATTAAAAAAAACCCGATGAATTGAGAACCTCCTTTGTGGCGTTTATGATCCTTTTTTTTTTAATTTTTAGCGAGCAAACGAGCAGGCGGGTCACCTGATGTTAAGCTGAGGCACCACCAATGTTGAATGAATTTGTTGGTCCGCCCCTTGAATATACAAGTCGTTTCTTCCTCTGTGGCAGGTGTCGACAGCTGTAGTGGAACCCTACAACTCGATCCTCACGACGCACACCACGCTGGAGCACTCGGATTGTGCGTTCATGGTCGACAACGAGGCCATCTACGACATCTGCCGCCGCAACCTGGACATCGAGCGCCCCACCTACACCAACCTCAATAGGCTCATCGGGCAGGTACGTTGTCACCTAACTTGGTGTAGCGTATTGACTACAGATGTGGGTAAGCGAATAATATAGGCTATAGCTGCCACGATGTCTGGGAGTCAGTCGTACTAGGACCACGAAGCGAGTAGCACGTCAGTAGTGTAACACATGTTACGTGTGTCTGAAGTCTACAAGAAGCCAGATAACTTCCACGGTAATGGAAAAGCTAGTACCTTAATAATTTAATCTACCTTGTTATCTATGTTGACATTAGACATGAAATTCAGTGAGTTTAAGCATTATTACTTACGTGTTTAACAGATAGTGTCGTCAATCACGGCATCTCTCCGCTTCGACGGCGCGCTCAACGTCGACCTCACAGAGTTCCAGACCAACCTTGTGCCGTATCCGCGCATCCACTTCCCGCTGGCCACCTACGCACCTGTCATCTCCGCGGAGAAGGCTTACCACGAGCAGCTCACAGTGGCTGAGATCACCAACGCTTGCTTCGAGCCCGCTAACCAGGTAAAAAAAATATGAGACTTACTATGACGACGCGAGCTATGGCTTGCGCCATTTTTACTCGATCACGGCAGAGCCATAAGGAAGAATTATGTTTATGTAAGTTTGTATTTACGTTTATGGTCCATCATAGCGCCTAAACTACTGAGCTGATTTCGTTGAATGAGGTGTCAATCGATTCGTTATTGTAGTCCGGATGAGCTAGGATTTTAAATGAATGAAATCAATATGATCAATATGATCGATATGGATATTATATCCAATTTTCCATAGTTGGGTAACATTTATTAAACTTTTCTCTTGTTGAAAATGTGATTACTCAAATATGCATTTTTTGACCCATCACCCAGGATAACAGTTTTACGGTGTATTCGGTAGATCTTTTGCATATATTTAACTAAGAGATACTAATATGATTATGGAAAAATTATGAGAATATCGATGTAATTTTAATATTTTAAAGTGTTAATTACGTTGTAGTATCTACCGGTATTTACTTAGGTAGTAGGTACCTTTGGGATTTCATCGTTTTTAATAACCGCATACCGCTAACGCACTGCGGTGCAAGCACCGAAGCAAAATTGATTTTACATCAGTCACCTTCAGCCCAGCCAGTTTGGCGAGCTGCCAAATTGTTGTCATGACGCAGCCAAGTTATTAGGCTTAGTCAGGTCTTTGTTCTTTGTGAAAAAGCTCTGCGAATCTGTCGCATTGTTTTACCGTTTGTTACTCGGTAAAAATAGAATAACAGAAAAATGATGGAGCAGATTTCAGCCAAACGCAGATTTAGATTCATAAATTAAAGAATAGTTCCTACAACTTAAAAAATATTTTTACTTTTTGCAGCTAGTAAAATGCGATCCACGTCACGGCAAGTACATGGCGTGCTGCATGCTATACAGGTACCGTACAATACAATATTTACCTTATAAAAATCCATAAATCGATTTGCGGAATTAGCATAAGCTTATCTGATAGATAGGTAACTAGTTACCTATCTATCAGATAAGCTTATGCTCTGTCCTTCAGTTCGATCTTTTCAATCCAAAGCCAGCTGTGGTATTCTCCAAAAAATATTGCATCAGGTTAACGATCGCAATGACTTGTGATTGGCTGAATTCATCGCGTTCTTGCTGCATCAATGCAGTGTACCGGTCATTATGATCGTTACACTGATGCAATCAATTTTAGATAATAAGCCAGCAGCTGCAGTAGTTACCTATCTATTCTCTATTTTTAATCGACTTTCAAAAACGGAGGAGGTTCTCAATTCGTCGGAATCTTTTTTTTTATAGACGTCTACAAATGGGCAAAGGTCTCTTGCATGGACTTCCACTGGCCTCGGTCTTGCGCTGCCTGAATCTAGCGCTTGTTTAATGTCGTCGGTCCACCTAATGGGCGGGTCTTCCAACACTGCGCTTCTTGGTGCGGGGTCGCCACTCCAGCGCCTTGGGACCCCAACGACTATCAGCTCTTCAAACTATGAATTTCGAATCGTTCATTCATTATAAGCTTATTATGAATTTCACAGAGGCGACGTGGTGCCAAAGGACGTGAACGCTGCCATCGCCACCATCAAGACAAAGAGGACCATACAGTTTGTAGACTGGTGCCCAACAGGATTCAAGGCAAGGAAGCTTGATAACTTTCGTTTATAAACGTACTAACCTTTCACTCCTAGTTGGCCGTCGTCCACCCTTACAAAATGACGTCATCCGTTGGTTCTAATTCCTTTTCGTTCGACGGGAGAACTGTCTGTGCCTACCTTTGGACCAATGATGATTTGAAATGAATATGCGAAAACGTATAAACTAGTATGTACTTAATTCCGAAGTTGCCTGTAGTTCAACTGCGTCTAATCCTTTTAAGAGTTAAAGTTCTGGGACATATAATAGTTGAACTCAGGTACTTGGTAATTCTAAAAAAAAATTCGCCAAAGAACTAAAAGGTATCCAACGTATAGCTCTCAATGTTTTGGATAACTTTTCCGTTCATCATTGTAGGTGGGCATCAACTACCAGCCGCCGACGGTGGTGCCGGGCGGAGACCTCGCTAAGGTGCAGCGCGCCGTCTGCATGCTGTCCAACACCACGGCCATCGCTGAGGCGTGGGCCAGGTACCTAGCTTTTCACCCTTTGTAGTACTCGATCGCAACGCGCGACAACCATATAGTCCATACGCGACACATGAATATCGCTCGATCGACCCATATCTCATATCTATGACTAGATTATTGGTCTAGTGATTAGCATGTCCGCATGCAGATGGCGAGGTCCCGGGTCCAATTCCCGGGTCGGGGTAAAATGTATTGGGTTTTTCTGAAAAGAAATTCTCAGTACTAGCCCGGAGTTAGAAAGTTGGCGGTGTGTCATGCCCGTGCCTGGGAAATTCGTCGGTCCAGCACCTGATCTCTCTCCGGTTGTGTCGGATTTCCGTCCCATCGGACTATGGAAGTGAGGGAATAAAGAGTGCACCTGTGTTTGTGCATACACTTCTACACTATATTATCTCCCACACAATATGGTTTTCTGAGGAGATTTGCCGCCGTGACCGGATTCGATCGGGAGGACTGCATTATTTATGACAATACTTAGTTATCCCACGAAATCTCTTTACGATGATTGGGAAAAGCTCACAAGTTATGCCCCTCAGCTATAAGAAATAATTCGCAGAGAAAAAACAAAATGAACGAGTGAGTCATTTTGATAACTTTTTTCCAGACTTGACCATAAATTCGACCTGATGTACGCAAAACGCGCGTTCGTGCACTGGTACGTCGGCGAGGGTATGGAGGAAGGAGAATTCTCCGAGGCTCGTGAGGACTTGGCGGCCTTGGAGAAGGACTATGAGGAAGTGGGCGTTGACTCCACTGAGGGCGAACTCGATGAGGAGAACGAATATTAGAATAGGACCTTTTGTGAATTGCTACAAATTACAGTATGGCACCAATTTTGTATGCGAAAAACTTAGAACAGATTCTAAGGTGACTTAAAAACTTATTTCTCTTCAAGATTTCGTTTCGGCTCTTCCATTACAAATCTTTTAATTACCAACGATCTTACCAAGTAAGTACCTAGTACCTACTTATAGATTTTGAACAAACGCAAAGGGAGCAAAATTGGTGGCAATAATATAATTTTTTCCAGTGTTGCAACATTAACTATGTCCTTATATCTAAGTAATAATTATGGTAGAATTTTTAGATATAATACCCCACATTTATTTATTCAGACGTCGCCGCGTCGTACAATGGTTTTTGTATGAATTTTTAAGTTAACAAAAAGTTATTAGTTGTAAGAAAAAATATGAGCTTGTCTGTACGTAAGATTGCTTAATAACAGTACAAGCTTTTGATATATAATTTCCAAAATTGGAAATATAAAGTTTGTATAATTGTAACTTCGACAAAATAATTTTAATAAAAGTTTGCGTTGCACTTACGCATTTATTAATTTAAAAAAATGGTGATAATAAAAGATAACGAATAAGTACGTAACTACTGAATATCAGAATATTACTTACTTAATTTTATTTAATATTATTAATAGACTTATAAATACCTAAGTAATTTGATTGTGCTTCATAAAAGATTATTTATGGATAATAATTCATTTAACTGCACAATAAAAAACATTTTTACACTTTTTATGATTTTTTTATTTTAATTTTAACATTTTTACTAAAATGTTTATCCTAATGCAAAAGTGTGTTTGTTTCTTTGTTTGTCCTTCAATTACGCCAGATGAGGGCTATGGAATGACGTGGTTTTTTGCATAGTGAGGGTATAGTTTAAGACGTAGTGACGTACAGGACGAAGTCGCGGGCAAAAGCTAATGCATTATAAAAAGGAAACAAAATATAATAATAATAATAAATAACGAGTATTCATACTAATGCATTTTAATCTCAAACTTTGCTTACGTGGAGTTAAGTTTTTATAAATCCCGCGGATATATCTTGATTTTCCGGGATAAAAAGTAGCCTATGTAACTCTTTAGAGGTCCTCAACTATACTCTTTTAGTAGGTATCCTAAAATATAACATACTAAAATAGATAATGCCCGCGACTTCATACGCGTGGATCACGGTTTTTTAATTCCCGTGGGAACTCTTCTTTTCCGGGATTACCTAAATGTAATCTACGTAATAGAAATAGAAATAGAAATATTTTTTATTCAAATAAACTTTTACAAGCACTTTAAACCGTTAAACCGGGATATGAGTTAATATTCCAAATTTCCGCCAAATCGGTTCATTTTTTGTGGCGTGAAGGAAAAACAAACATCCATCCATCCATCTACCCATCCTTACAAACTTTCCCATTTATAATACCTATTAGTAGGATATCACGTCGATCCGTTGCTCCGATTGCGTGATTAAAGGACAAACCAACAAACAAGTACTTTCGCATTTATAATATTAGTAGGTAAGGATTACCTTTTGTAAATACCTAATTAGTATTAAGGGATGCGCATTGCGCAATGATTGCCCAAAGGGCTGCCCGTTTTCAACAGCTGCGACGGCATGAGGTTCACAGATGTTTTAAATCGTTAATGAAAATTGCGGAAGAGATTGGCGGTCAGTGGCCGCAATCTTACAGTCCCGCGGATCCTGCGACGATAATCCCGCATCACTGATTCATGCGGAGCCCCGTAGTTGCCGGGTTGGTTTTTCTAGTTACGATGGTACGGAACCGAAAAAAAACTGAAACATAAAATAATTTATTAATTTCATGTTGGCCATTCTGTGAGGCTCTATAGTTCAGAGTTCAAAACTACAAGCGATGCAAATAGCTGGTCCTTCTGAGAATAAGAATGAGATGTAAATGCCTTTGTATGTGTAGCGGGGCGGCACTGACGAGTCAGCAGTTTCGAAGCTATAACACGCGACACACAGCTTGACTCGCCAGTCGCTCCTAGACCACCGAATTGGTTGTAACTATACTACAATTGGTAAAATTATATTTCGTAAAAGCTCACTCTACGTTTCATTTATATTACCCTGGTAGAGAACACGGCGCTTAGAGCTGCAGTGCAGGATAGATACCATCAGCCCCGCACAGTATGCAAAAGAAATAAACGTCAAAACGGAGTGCTGGAAACAGCTAAATGTCCTGCTTTATTAACGGACCACTACGTTTATGCTGGCTAGATATAGATTTAAATATTATTATTAAGTAGGTATAAAAAATTAAATTATGATAATTTGTCTGTGATTTGGATCATTTCATTTTAAAAAACGGCCATATTTTGTATAGGGACAGCCAGTCCAGTGTTAATCATAGATTACTTATAAAGGTCAGTGATTAAAACAGATTGGCAAGTTATCCAGTGGTAATGGGTAACTTTAGAAATGAGTTAATTATTATAAGTTGAACAAAATGGAAATGATGGAAGAATAATGGCAACTTTAAACTACAAAAACACAAAAACCGTGCAAAAACTTAAATAAATTCGTCTCCTTGAGAGATTTTCACCAAAATATAATATTTACATTTTTAATATAATTGGATAAGTCTGTTTTTAAAAGCAGGGGAAAAATATTTCATCTTTGAAAACGAAACAATATACTCGTTTTTAAACTCTCTCGTTTAATGTTATACCTATTTGCAGAAAATGATTTTAAAATAAAATAAAACCGTTTTCCGCTTGGTTTCCCTTTATCGCAATGAATGTATTCCACAAAGAGTATTTAAAATAAATTATTTTGATAATTTTATCGTTACTGTGTTAATAACTTTTTTCTACTGTGTAGTGTATATTTATATGATACTATCCTTTTGAGCCATTAAAAAAATCAAGGGCAAATCGCTTCTGCAGGTTTGTTATGATTACCTATTTCAATTTCATGTAATACTAATAAAATCATAAAAAATAATAGGTACTCTTAATATAACAATGATGTTATAAACATATAATGCTTGAAATCTTTTTAAAGTTACCCACTTTCTACAATATAGTTATATGGCAACAATATATATTTTGTAACTGGCAATCTCTTGACTTTTTTTTAAATAGTAGAATTTTAATTTTTTTAAATAGTAACACAATCTACCACGTCACGCAGTCAGTTGTCACATCACATCGCGATATTTTTGTGGCTCTTTTGGGTGTGTGCTTTCTTCATGTGTGTTGTGCTACTTATGTGGATTATTAGGTGATACTATTCTATTAACTGGGTAAGTTTTATTAGCAAAATATCTTGTTGACCGCGACCCGTCTTTTCGAGCTTATACGTGACCCCTTGATGGTGTCACTGTACGTAGCATAGTCTCCGCCGGCGACTAAGTACATATTTACAGTCGCCCGTTTATACTTATTTAGCAAGAAAACATAAAAACTACCTGTAATTTTACTGTAACTGAAGACTGCGCGTACCTAATCGCGGTTTCAAGTCACAAATTGTCACGCGGTGTGGATCTAACATAGTACCTATCTACTTGTCACCCGCTTTCCTTACGCTGGAATATAATTTTGTAGGATGTTAAAACGTATGTAAATGGCTGATTTTTCGTTTCAGATTGGTATCCTAAGCCGCAAACATGCCGAAATCGGTAAGTTAAAACTTAAAACTAGTCGTAAGTTTGTTTATTCAGTGAGCAGTTCATATATTATCTCGTTTAGCCGTATTACGTACATTTGTAGTCAGAATGTAATCGGTCGGTGCGTGTATTTAGTGATTTCACCATCGCAATGTGATCAGACAGCATATTAAATCATTGAATAAGTGTTGCCCAGCTTTTACTTGGGTGAATGAAAGTAAACATTGTGAATGGTACAACTCAGTTACATTCTACATTTGATATGGGTAGGGCTTTATATTTTGTCTTAATATATATATAAGATATGTACTTATGTGGCTATCAGAAAATGTTAATAAAACAAAACTAAGTTCAACGAAGAAGAGATAATCTCCTGAAATTATTCTGAATTAAAGTATTTTCGAAATATTCCCTCCACAGTTAGCTTACCGTCGGTTATATCACCAATTTTAAATGCAACTATGATTTGAAATATAATTAATCTGAATTCAAAACTGTGAATGTTATAATTTTGCACAAATACAGCTGTTTTTTTCTATAATTGATAGTATAACATTCAAACACATGATTATGTAAAATATAGAACATTAGATGAAAACAGTAATGTATTGAAACAAATAAAAATAAAAACATATTTTCAAGTGCCTTTATGCATAAAAATATGCTTATCTAGAAAATGGTAAGTGAAGATGCAGCATAATATGATCTTAGGCTTAGGCACTTACCATCAGGTTCAAAATTTAAAAAAAAAAAAAACAAAGCCTAAAACACTCTAATTTTGAATTCAAGCTTTTAACTTCAGGTATATCCTGTACATCCAATTAGTTGTGTATACTTTCCGTGCATACTTGGTAAAGTCTTCTTTATAAAACATGTTTGTATATGGATGGTGATAAAAGTAAAAGTGTTTGGTTAACATGTTATAGCACTGAGTCTTGATAACAGTGTCATAACATTAAAGAGTTGTGATGAGTTATCAATTTTAAAAGTGTATGAGATAAGACAAGTTTTTATGTGTTTTTCTTTCTAAAATATGATGGTTCCTTTAATTTTATGTTGGTTCCATTATTGTATTGTGCAATAGCAATGGGATTAAAATAAAACAAATTTTTAATTTTCATATAACTGTAATTGATATAATTATAAAATACAGAATACTATACATTACTGTTTTTTTTTATAATTGAAGTTTGTTTAGAGAATACTAGGTACTTGAGAGGTTATAAGTTTAAATAGATAAATTCACACCCAACAGAAATCTTTAACATAATTCTATAGGTCTGTCCATTACAAACCACAGTACCACATATTATCAACTCCCTATCTGTACTGAAATTTTTAAAAAGTATTTTTCAATAGGTAATTTTAAGTAACTGTCACTGATCAATCAACATCTGTATTGACACTTTGCAGTTGTCACTTTACTATTTAAAGATACAGATGACATTTAATTAACTGTCTATGTTATTATATTGATTTTTCAGATACTAGAGTATATAACTAAAATGATAGTTCCTGGTGGGGAAGAAGTGGTTAGTGATAGTTTTGAAAGTGCAAGTGTATTACCCCTCTGTTAGTTATTTAGTTTTGGATGCTATGTTTTGTATGTTAGTTGCTAACTGGAGTTACATATAGCTGCATTGGTGCTAATTAAGTTACACACAGAATTTCAAACCCTCTCGACTAGAAGCCTTGCGTATAGACAAGCCACCCTCAATAGCTCAATGATCAAGGAATGAACTGTCATCCTGTAGCACTATCATGATACCCATAGAGATCCTGTCGCATAAAAAGAACGCTGAGGGACTGGATGGGACATGTTTGTCTGTTTGTGCTCGAGTATTGTATTTTATTGTACTTAGTACTTTGCAATACCTTCATACTACTAATTTTATCAATAAATCATTTGTTTCATAAGATTTTGTTAATCTTGTGTTGCGTGAATCTTTAAATTATTATTGTCCTTAATACCAAGCTTTTATATTTTTTACATATGAACTCTAAAAATTTTCAGGGTGAAAAGTAGACTAAATTACTCCTTGAATAATACTCTGAAGTCTTTCTGAAGATTAACCCAGACAGACAAACAAAAATCTATAAATATGTGTTTGGATTACGATATCATTGAAATAATCATTTGAGCTTTATAAAGAGCAGTTATCTTGAAATCAAAGACAGATACTTCAATTTTAAGTAAAGGTACAGATAATGGCTTTTTAATGGAAATTGTATGGCGTTGCGAGGAATTCATTTTTCAATTTTTACTTTCTTATTAGACAAAGTTATTTTCTTGCACTGAAAACAGCATTCAGAATATATGCCACATCAGGATCAGTTTGGCAACAGCCCTGTAAAGGTAACAAACAGACTGACAAACTCATTGAAGTACAATCAAAATGAATGGCTGCTCTATTGTTTAAATAACACTCATTGGCTTATAAGAGTTGTAACAACTTTATGAAAGGTAAATCTAAATCTTATTTTAATGATGTTAGGACTATAATGCAACCAGCAAGTAAATCTTATCAGCCCAAACATAATTTACTTTTTATTTTGATGTCAAATCTCAATTAATTTGCATGGGATCAATCTAAAATAACATTTTAAATATTAAGGTTCTAAGAATCAAAACAATCATTACGCTTGGTAGTGAGTTATTGGGTATGAGTAATTTAGTTAAAATACAATGATCAGAATTATAAATATAACTTTTATTTTTAAATTTATTAAATGATAGCTGATGCCGGTGCTGAAAAATAAAAATACACAAATCCAAAATTATCTAAAACTAGATATGCGCGTGTCCTCGTCTATATCCGTTTCCTTTCGTCTGTGTTTCTATACATTGTTTTTTTGTGCTGCAAAATCTACCGATTATTTTCGAGTCCTTATTAATATTATAAACGCGAAAGTTTGTTGTTTTGTCCTTCGATCACGCGGAAACAGCATCACACGAGATTTTTTTGCATGGGCATGGTGAGAGTGACATTATCATATTAGGTTATATCAGTTCTATCCCATAAGAAAATGTTTCCCGCGGGATATTTTAACAATCAACACAACTCAAAAACAAAAGAATTTTTAAAAGCATATACTCGAAGGATTTGTGCATTTTGTGCAGAGGATATGATGGCGTTGTTGTAGTACCTGTTAGGTAGAGTTGTGCTCTGTGCAATAGGAAGTAACGCATTATCTTCAGTAAACGGTGCCGCGCGCCGCGTCGTAGGAAGGAAGCTAGAAAGTGGGTCGTGAGTTATCTGGTTAGTGGACACTGCACTCTCCGGACACTGCATTTCTGTACCTAGAAGCGCAAGCCACACCGAGGACTAAGCTTACTAGCTTAGTAATAGCTTAGTTCACGTAGCATGCAAATTACACCGCTTACTAGGTATACAGCCGGGGTAGGCACGATGCTTTTAGCAGCGGCAATCGGCGTTTTTTAGTCGTTTTTCGGAAGCTGCCGCCCTAGCCATATTACAAACGTGTTCTCTTTCCATGATCGCTAACGCTGGAGAGCAGAGGTTCCCAAAGTTTTTTTTTATCTCGCTTCCCTTCTGAAAGGATAGGACGTGCGATAAAAAAAACTGGGAGCCCCTTTAAAACTTTAGCTTTAGCGATCGTAGAAAGAGACAACACGTTTGTATTATAACTAAACTAAATTTGAATAAATGAGTTTGAATTTGAACTACTTTAGAGACGCTGGATGCCATGTCGTGAGCAAAATCACCGATTTCTGCTGGTGGCTAAGACAGGCCATAAAATTAAAATAAATTCATTAAAAAAGTGAGCCCACAACGAATTGCACGCTCCCTAGTAATATCCTCCTTCTATCCTTACTAATATTGTAAATGCAAAAGTGTGTTGGTTTATCTATCATTCACGCCGGAAAAGAGCTTCGGATCGACGTGATTTTTTTGCAAGGGTAATGGGTATAGTTGAGGACTTGAAGAGTAATTTTTTCCCCCGATTAAACGTTACTCAGTGATCGCATTAGTGAAATTAGTATAATATAAAAACGCTGTAAACTGGACTATGGTTCACTTTAAAATATGTTGTAAATAATGTTACGACTTACGGCACCGTACCATGCGTTTAGTCATCGATTCGATCACTATTTAATATAGAAATACATACAAAGTAAAAAAGGCAAAAAAACTGCAAATCCGTAGGCGGTCTAAGAGCTCGTACTAAACAATGATGCGATAAGTTATCTGCATAGGTTTGGAATAAATTGGATTGAAAGTGATATATTTATTTTATAAATCTTTATATTTTCGGCAGTTTCTTGCTCTCAGTGGAACCTGCTTTTGTCTTGATTTGACACAAGAGCCACAAGGTTGCCTACAATATGGAATAAATAATTTTGATTTAAAAAAAAAATCAATTATTTTTCATAGTTATATTTTCCTTATATTTAAATTGAGTTACTTATTTTATTTTTTTAGTTTTTAACTTTTTATGTATTGTTTCATGAAAACTTCTACCACTCAATAGTGTCAGCAATGGAAAATAGGTACTCGCTGCCCTCAAAAGTGAATATTTCGGCACAGAGTCTCGCTTTTAAAGTTTTCAAGAAGTGGCTTCCAGTGTTCCTCCTAAAAATTACTGTGCGCGCGTAGTCAGTTTATGCATTTATGTATGTACTTAATATGTAATTTATAGTGCACATGACTCGAAGTCTGTTATGGTGGGTTTTTAATGCAAACGATATTGATCTTTATGTTAATAAATAGACAGGTTACAGTTCCGCGGAGATGTGTCTGTGTTAAAGTCTCTACAGACGTGCCAATAACTCTGGTGCCAACACATACAAATTGTTAAGAATAATAATAAAAAAGTTAATGTATTGTAAAGTATAATACGTAAACGTATGAAGTTGCCAAATCATAACATTTAACAACTCATAAAAGTGTACGACTGACCCCAACTCCATTGACATATTGTTTAAAAATATAGTCTGTTTGTCGAAAATTCAATTTCAGCGCAGACGTAATTTTCGCTTTGTCACTGCCTGCCTTAAACTAAGAGTAAAGTAGAAAGTTTGGCCAAGTATGAACTTTAATTTGTTAACGCATCGTTAATAGAACTTTTGGATCTCTCCGTGTGAGTTTGTAGTTGGAGTCGCCTACAGTCGTAAAGCTCCAGTATACACTGCATATGTCAATTCCAGTTATCATGGATGTTCATTATTGCCACAGTCCACAGTCACAGCTGAGATGTAAGGCAAAAATTGACGTCTGATGGACGACTTTAGTAGAACGGTTTGAAAAAGTCGGATGCCGTCGTAAGTTGGCTCGTCTGTAGATACAATTCGATATCAGGTGTGCCGGTGCGCGTCAGCCTTCGTCCTGCGCAAGCGCACCGCAAACGCATCCCCACGACGAAGCAAAACGACCGTTCAGTTCAAATTCTACCGCCGCGTACCGCAGACGCGGTATAGCGTCTTGAACCCATACAGTACAGTACCAAGTGTGTTGTGCCAGTGACCGTGACTTTTGTACTCAGTGTTCCAAGCACCTCATACACAGCAAAATGGTTGCCGGCGGAAAACAGGTACTTGCGTTTTTGTTACATAACCGTACAAAGGACAATGTCAAGCGGCATTGCTTACATAACACCTGAATATCCTTACTCCTTTGCATGGCCCCATATAACTATGTGTGATGTAGTTTCAGTCGAGCCTTCATATTTAGGCCGGATTTTAAGTAACCCTTTTAGTGCCTTAGAGCTCATGTTAGTTCTCGTCTCTTTTCTCCGATATATGTATTTAGATTAAATAGATCTAGGTGTGTACCAAGATACAAGTATAAATTAGCAATAGCTGAAGCTTTTCACTGCAATTGGCAATGCAAAATTTAAGAAACCTTAAGACTCCTGCTAAGTCTTTTCCTTGCACAATTCCATTTGCTTAGGTATTTTAGATTTGGAGCTTTCATCATCATTTGGGTAATGTGTTACAGACAATAATTATAAAGCTAAATAAGTGCCAGAGTAAAATCCTGATAGAACATGTTCAAATCGAACAGGTGGAATTGCCTTCTTATTAAACAATTTTTAATAAGAAGGCAAGGGTTTTCTGACGTAGGTTTATTCTAAATTGCCGTGGAGAATTCACGTGATTAAATTCACATAGCAACAGTACCACGATGCCGTATATTTAAAAATTGTTTAGGTGATTTACTAAACTTGCTGATGCTAGGTATAGGCTATGCAGATCTGCTTGGATTTCCATTGGAAATCTTTGATTTTCTGCATTACTGTGTATTCTATCTTCAGGGTACAATCTCCCATGTGTCATACCTAGGTAAGTCGAGAGGTTGAGCTGTCGAGCCTTGTAAAGGCAACAGACACTATTGCATTCTTAATATCAGAATATTAGTATGGATTTATAAGTTACGATGATGTCATGACGACGTCAAGCCAAGACGAAGAATCAAGATGGGTCGGTTAAAACTTTTTATTATTTGTTTTGTTCGCGAACGGTTTTAACCGTCATTTTGTCCCTATCCCTGTCATCGCGGTGGGAAAGAAAAGGACGGAAAAGATTTCCTGTTTCGCTAATGCGTCTGCGGCTTTCGATTTCGGTCTTGGTACTTTTATTTTCGATATTATGGAGGTAGCAACCAGTCGCCAAACAACGAATATAATATTCCACGAACCAGTCTTTAAAAGACCAATATTGCAGAATCAGCCGTATAGGTTTCTCTTAATTTCTCCATTGAGTACATATTTCTTACTATTATATAGGTACCTGATGACCAGGACATTGTCCGTGTACTTCCTATTTGTTTATTGAAATGTTTTGTTTTCCCTTGGGACTAAGATATACGTAGGGTGTTCAATAATTATTGTCGTGTAGTGTTGTACAATTATATTTTGTCAAACTAATGTCATTGACTATTACTACATTTCATCATATCCTTAAACCAATCATCAATCCAGTCCTCCCACTTTTATTTAGAAATTAAATATAATTTTTTTTTCGAAGAGGTTGAGTTGGTTGCTCCTCACAATCAATTACCAATATCTTGCTTTGTGTTTTTAGTAGGTACCTCGTAATAATACATCTAAGTTTCGTCGCCATTCACAATCGAAGCTATGTCCTTAGATTTGCCATTGGCAAAAAATAACACGATTTTACACCATTCGACGTGACGTTGCTCTTGCTGCTCGTTTAGCGTAAGGGATACCCAAAGCGTACAAGGCTTTTTTACATGTAAATGTTCAGTCCCAATTTTGTGTAACATAGCTACAGAAATGTTTGAAAGCTACTCTTATTATCTTATAATCTTATTATCGGTAGGTTATATGACTGTTTTTTCATACTGCTTTTTCCACACGAGCTGCCGTTTCTGGCACTGTCACTTCGAAGCGTCCGCCTAGACGAGAATCATCGTCGAGTCCAAATTCGCCACGCTTGAATTGCAGATACCAGTGTTCTATAGTCCTTGAGGATGGTGCTTTTTGACCAATAATGGAAATCATCTCATACATACATTCTTGTTTGCTTAAACCACGTTTGAAATTGTACTACGGAATTACGCGATAATCAAAGACGCCATAGTTAAATTAATTAAAAAAATACTGCAACCAAGTTATACTTCGTAGAGTAAAAAAACAAACTGGTAATGTTTTGTTGAAAATAACACTTTAAAAACATACAATTAGTTTTACTGCTACCCTTAAAAATAAGTGGTACGACAAGATTTACTGAACACCCTACGTATTTCCGAAAAGTTTCCTATGTCCTCTAAGATGTAAACTATCTCTCTACATATCTCATCCAGATTGATTTAGCGGATGAAATGTGAATAGAAAGATTCTTTCACATTTTTGATATTAACGTGCATTGAATTGAGTGTAATCGTTTGCATAGTTTTGATGTAACGCTACTCCAAAAATGATCGAGTCACGCTTTAAATGACGTAGTAATATTAATATTTCAGTTATAAATTCCATTATAACGTTATCTATGGAATTCATTAAATCACCTACATTTCACGTACAAACGCCGTGAAGTATTGTAAATATTATCTAATCGCGTACGAGGCTATTGCTTCGTCTTGGCCGATCACAACGGCCGACAAGTTAATTAAATGGAACGATTATTATATTATAGGCTTATAAATTATTAATAGTAATGGAGGTTAGCACGAAGAGTACTATCTCGCACATGCAATCTGTGGAACTTCTATCGTGGTAGTTCACCGTTTACTGTCGGTTGGTCGATCCTCGGATCGCGGTGTTCACATCTCTAAGATATGGGGTCAATGGGGTGCACATACATAAAAATATGTTCAGGCGGCAGATGGTCATGGGCGACGGTAATCCTTTAAAATTAGTAAGACTGAACTTACTACATTTTTACTTCATTCAGTCTTCTTTACATCTTTCTCCTAACATTATATCTGTTCTTTATCAGAGGTTTCTTGGTATAATACATATAAATCACTATTTTCTGGTAGCATCCGGTTACGATTTAATCGAATGGTAAATAATGGTGCCGTTTAAGGTGAGACGACCTCGAGGAAATGTTTCAGAATAGGTACTGAATTCTCGGAATTTTGATTAATACATCGGTGACTGGTGATTCAAATTCTCCGACGAATCATTTTTTTAATTTTTAAACACTGATAAAATCATAATACTGAGTCAAGCCATTAGTATAATATATTGTTTTACTAATGAATACTAAAGATTTTCAAGAAACAGTTTATTTAGTTCCTTTAACTCATTATATGTATTGCATAAACATCAAATCATTAAAATAATGTAAGATTTACAATAACAATTTTACAGTATTACATACTTACCGCAGAGGCTAAATGAATCTTCAAGGTTCTTCCTTGTTGAAAAATTCTGCTTGTCTCAACAAAAAGCAAGACAAAAAACATATTAGGCATAATATTAACGACGTGTCTGCGCCTGTTCTTATCATCACATCTCATTAAAATGTAGGATCATCTTCAAAACGATTATCTTTTTTTCTGTTTAGTATAGTTATTCCATATATTTTCAATCATTAAAATATAATAATACGCGGGAACTCTTTGATTTTCCGAGATAAAAATAGCCTGTCACTGTCCAGGTCTTCAACTATACCCATGCAAAAAATCTCTAAGATACCTTTGCCGGACCTAATGGCAGTTTTGATGTAGCTGTATCTATATTTATCATGTTAGAATTCTCTACACTCTAGGTTTCAACAGTTTCAGTTTCATTTATTATTTATTTTTTCCTAATTACAGCAATTTGTGGTACATTTATTACTTTTACATTTTGTTCTTCTCACTCATTTTGCCATCAATCTCTCTCCATCTCTATCCGCTGTTAGCGAATTAAATTACCGTCAACAATGTGGCTATTTTGTCGTACGCAAAAATTGATAGACATAGACCTTATCCTATCCTTTTCCGCAAGGAACATGAAGAAAGGAATAGCACGAGATTTGGACCTATCAATTTAATTTAGCTTAGAGATTGTGCACAACAGAACTAGCAACATCTCACAAGCTGTTCCTGATGACACCAGTTTCTGCCAAAATCTTGATGCTTATTTTAATACGCTTAACCCCGTTGAAGGATAAATTAAATTGGTTGGCACCGATCATGAACATGAAGCTTATTATATTATGTTTGTTCTCTAAATAACGACTCATTCTTACCTACACACTGTCAGTTTATTTTTTCCTTATTGCAGTAATTTGTGGTTATATTGTATTCTATTAGTACCTCTTCTAAAGATTTATTTATTGCTAGATGATGCTCGTGTCTTTCGCGGTTAAGGTTTTTAATTCCCGCGAGAATTCTATTTTCCGGGATAAAAAGTAGCCTATGTGTTATTCTAGACTATAATCTATCTCTGTGCATTTCAGCTAAATCGGTTCTGTCGTTGCGGCTTGATTGAGTAACAAACATCCATCCATCCATCCAAACTTTCGCATTTAGGTATAATAATAATAGGATTAATAGGATTCTCTTTCATATTTTAGATCTCTATTTCAATTTAGTAATAGGCAATACTGCCGAAAATGATGCAAATTAGTTAAAATTATGTTACATCCATGATTTGATCTTCGTTACACATAACAAACGTGATATTCATTCATCTCAACTTATATCCAATGTCCAAATAATAATATGCCAAAGGGTCATTTTTGGACTTTTTGCAAATCCGTCACTGTTCTACGATCATGACGAAATATGTGCAGGAAGGATAAAACCTTCGAAACAAAAAAATTTCATCTACTCCATGGATGAGTCGCAGTAGGCTGCTTATTCATCACTTACTCGTATTGTACTTGAATTTAATTTGACGGTCGATATGCTCTGTGGCCGTAGCTCCGTTTCACTTCGTTTCACTTACACTCTTCTTCGATTTCTTGAACGACTTGCTGGCGTTTCTTGGATTTAATTGCATATGTATTAAGCTTAATATAATTAGATTATATCCATTAAAATTCCGAGATTCAAAAATAATGTTCACTTATACTACTTATGGTATTCATAATGTTTATTATACATATAAATATCCATAACGTGTTCCATTTCATTTATCTAATTAACATATTTTAATGAACACTACTTTTCTACTACATTCCAACTTAGAAGGTCTAACTTAAAATGTAGTAGAAGAATCTTCAGCCTTCTAGGGTCAATCGTAGCATATCAGTTATTACTATAAATGAGGTTGTTAATTATTCTGATGGTGTACCTAGCGTATATTTTGGAATATGCATCCTCAGCATCAAAGGTGCACTATACTTTTTGTATTAGTTCTAATTGCTAATGGTTCTCCTCAAATCATTTGTGTTTCCATAAAAGGAAGAACAATTGGTGTTAAAGGTGTGCTCTCCGCTGTCAGTGGAGCACGTGGCGTCAACACCTGCTCGAGCGCACCTGTCTCGGCGTTACAAGTTTGAACAGCCTACTGTTGATTGACCAAATGCTTTGTCTCTTTTGCTCCGAACGAGAAAGTTTTCTTTTACGTTTTCGCCTTTAACGTTGTGATGGCATGCCACATGCACCATTCATACAGAGCTTCATTCGGTTATTTCCATTGGATTTAATATTTTCAGTTATGTATTTCGAAAAAGTTATTGTCAACCAAAACACAGGTTAGGTGACAGACCCGATCATTCCTGCATATGGCCACTTGTGCAACTACTCATACTTCATGTTATGTTAAAGCCACGTTTTTGTTTTAAATTAAATAAATGAAAAGTTTATCGAATTTCATTCGGTCATCATATAAACATTACTACAAGTGTTACTTACTAAGTTACTAACGTAAGGGTCATCAAGTCGCCAAAATTAATTTTCACATTACGCTGCCTTGAACATTACGTGTGACACTGCCTTACACTGACTTCCTGTCTTATTAGTGCCATGGCTCGTCATTTGCAATAGTATATCCATGTAAAATCGCCGTACTGTACTCATGGCCGCTAATACCTACTTCATCATGGGATGTACAGCGTAAGGCTGCTTACGTAATATGCTAATCTGTAGTTGCCATGCAAACGGGTGATTTATTCCGCTTGCTGTTAAATATTTATAGCTTTTTACACAGCTGTACAATTATTTTGAAGCTGTCTTCATCTTGTCCGCCCTAACCTGTTGATATATATGAACTTTTTATATTCATAATTTTTTTAATAAATAAATGAAAAATAAGGTAATTATTAAAATTAATATTGGTTTGTCATTTGGTTTTCAATTCTATTTAGTATATTAGAGGGTTCTTCTCAGACCTTCTCTATACATATTATGGTCTTTATTGCCAGCCATATTGCAATATCTGTTTTTTGAATGAGGTTTGTTTTTAAGACGCATGTGATCTTATACTTGCTGCCATAATAAGTGTAAGGAAAGATAGATAAAAATGCACCTGTAATAATGAAACATATTTTCATATTGCTTTGACTAATACTGAAAGTATTTACCAAACCGAAAAATCAGTGTTGTTTGCAATTAATAGTAGATCGTTAGTATGACATGAAAATATATACTGTTAAGTAATAAAACTCGTCATCATCATGAAATTAATACTTTACTTTCACCGTTTCAGTTTCAAGAAAGTGAACATCACGATGATTTATATTTTTGTGACATGTTATCGCTATTAATTTAACGATTACGTAACTAAAAACCTAGTTGTTTACTTTGTTTTAACTTCAATTTTTCATGTTAGTTGATTTTTGCTGAATTATAATTTTATGTGTTTACTTTTACTTGATTTGTTTACATCAAAAATTAATCTTATTATTTTGACCATCAGCAGTTAAATGGTTAGTCTTTGTTCACTCAACTTCTTTCTAAAATATTATTAGCATTAATTTACAAGTTAAGCTTTTTATTTTGGTCGCAAACTTACCTCTCTCTGACAATTATCTTTCCTCAGTACATCAGAGGTCTTGCCGCTTTTGATCTAAGACGTCAGCTTTACTTAGGCACCTCAAGAAGTTCATTGAAATAATATGAGTAATCTAGTAAGAAATAGGCCTAAGCCGAAAGTATGTTCTACGTGGCAGAAAAAATAAAGTAGCTCTGCCTGATATTGGGATCTCTACCACGTAAATACGATAACGGTTATTATTATTAAGTTTAAGATCATATTTGTCCAAAGATATCTAGTTTTTGAAATATCATCAGTTTAAAATAATTAAGAGTTTAATTGTTTCTAAATCTATCTACTAAGTTCACTTTAATTTCAACAATTTATAATTCTCGTTCTAACACGATAGCAAGAACACCACGCGAGGCGATGATGTCACCCTCATATCTTTATTGTTTGCCAAGACTGAGATGCACAGCTCAAACACACCGACTATATCTATTTGTAACTACTTACTCGTAAGTTAAATCACATACAGGATTTATGATAATAGTCGTTGAGAAAATCTCAGATAAAACGGATGATAATGTAATGATTTTCTATGGTTTACGCCGTAGACGGAGTTCCAAAAACCAAACAGAATGAAATATTTAAGAATCTTCATCATCTATTGAGAATACTTACTACAAAACGATCGTTGTTGAACGTCTATCATCACTAAATTAAAAAAAAAATGAAAGATTATTGAAATTTTTAGATGCTTCTTTTATGGTGCTTTATTAATGTGACATCAAAAATGTAACCATCTGAATTTTATACGGTAAACGCTTCTGTATTCGCAGGTTTATCTTGCACCTGTTATACTACACTAAATTACTCAGGATCTGTTTATACATGATCAGTTTACAGCTCTGAGTCACGAAAGTGGGATACCTCGATAACACATTTGAGCCAAGGCTTCTCGTGAGGTCGAGACGTCTTTTTGCCATCATAGTGATAAAATTACTAGCACAGTACTAATTTAAGTTAATTTTAACTGCGATGTTGAAGTTCCTGTCCCGTAGGTTTAGAAGTCGAAAATCGACATTAGCAACAAATGAAAAGTCTAAGCCTGAAGAGGTGAGTTGCTTGAGTTTTTAAGTCGTGATTTAGTGGTTAGTTATCGCTTGGGCCCCCGTGTACTAGGCAGCCAATGCAAAACCAGAATTCAGGACTTGTTTATGTATCTATCTACCTCTTATTCCGTTTATTTGTAACACGATAATCGTGTACCAATGTCGTAAGTCTCGTTGTCACTGAGATATTTATCTTTATCGTGGCCATGTCTTTTTCCTATGTACTTTTTGCCCATTTACCTCTTACTCTTAGGATTAGATTTTTAATATTTCCCCAAAATTGTGAGAACTTAATGTTAGCATTTAAATTGCATTAGCATTCAAATACATTTACCTTTACAAAATTGTTTTAATGGAAAATAAAGTACTGTTCGGTAATTTTTCAACTGCACCATAATGATTCTCAACAATTCTTTGTTTAGAATTGGATAGCAATTTGATTGTAACAATTTCGTATATTCTATTCGCTAGACTATAGAGTGTTGTAATGCAACAAATTGCTAAATCTTTGCAGAAACATCCGTCGTTTACACTGATAAGTCTTTAGATTGTCGTTAGGTTGCTTATCTTCGACTCGCATTGCACCTGCTGAATCATTGCATTCAAGATCACCTGCTTGCTTTAAAGCTTCTTTATGCTTGTCTCAAATATCAATCATCGTGGTTAAAAATCTGAATGAATGAAAGTATACACTGTTGCCCATGAACTAATGGGAGTTTACAGGTCCTAATAAACTTGACTTTAAACCTAAATGTACATTCATAATCCTTATTGTAATTTACTATTTTGTAATACCTAAATTGTAATTGTTATTTATTAGCCAACTAGTGCACGTTAAGAAAATTGGTGGCACTTAACGTTAATCAGTTTATTGCTACTTGTTGAGCTAAAAATACATAGTCGGAGTAATTTTTTTATCTGTATTAATGTAATGGAAAGCTCTAGAGATGACTGTCGGATCCTTGTTAGAGATGTACTCATTTAAATTTTTGACCAAAAGCCCCTTTCATGTTCCAATCCAACTCTCTATTACAGTTAGTCACGTTATTGTAACTGATAAATATGTTATTATTTTTCAAATTCATGTCAGCTGGCTAATAAAATACAGCAAATCAATGAATTTAATAAAATTTAAAATAATAATATAAGTCATGCCATTTTTATATACAGAATGTTTTTGATTTTCTCGTCCACTGGGCATTGAAATAGGTTTCTTTCCAACGGCATTTTTATTTAAACTTAAGAAGAATCAAATAAATATAAAATTATAAATATATATTTATGAGTGTTGTGACAGGTTCAGTTTTTTTCTTCAGCACTTCACTTTGTCCAGCGTTGGACATAGGCTTCCTAATACGCACGCCATTCCTTTCGATTTTGTGCTAGTCACATCCAAGTCTTCTTGTCAAAGATGATATCGTCAGACCAGCGGGACGGTTGCATTCCTACATTTCTTTTCCCGTCCAGTATACCGGTTCGGAACACAAATTTTACTGTAAATTCAACAAGAAACTGCACTTTTTCCATAAGCCATCATAATTACAAAAATAAGGTCTTTATTTTCGAACAAACTTATTGACCAAGGATTGTAAGGATATACGATTAGAGTTCGAGTTCTCCCAATTGAATATCAAAGTACAAATTATAGTATCTTGTATGAAACTTAATCCTCATTATCATGAAGGTAATAACTCATAACCTCAAGGGAGTCATTTGCAACCCCTTGATAAAGTCAATTTGTTTTTAAATAATTGACCGTAGTTAAATTATGCGGGCAGCAGACAAGGCCGCGTTAGTGATTCACGAAATTGTAAATTGATCAAGTATCGATTCCAATTTAAAGTTTAATGCGGGTCATAAACGATGCAAGTAAAGGCAAGTATACATTCGATAGCGAGTTGGCTTCTAATACATTATATTCAACAAGTTAATAATAATAACTAGGGCCAATCCGGTCTCCCTGGTACATTGTCATTTAACCAACCTCTAAACACTTCTAAAATTGCCATTGAATTATTAATTTTAAAAAACAAGCAAGTTTATGATACAGATGAATCTATTACATTTGTATTTAGTTCTAGAATACTTTAAACTAAGAGCCCTAGAATATGAGAACTTAATCTAATTAGATAATACAGAGTTAGGCACTTTCAAAAGTAAATAAATTACTATTGTATCTAATCTATCTAATCTATTGTATAAAATCTTTAGTAAAAAATCATTTCGTTTACAATCCATATCCATAACATGTTACAAAACAAACTGACAGTAAACATTTAACTGATTTATTAATATAAGTATATAATAAGTAATAACTATTGAAATTGGCTAGAAAATCATGTGACTAGCCCAGTTAGTGCTTAATGGCAAGTGTCTTTTTTAGTTAAGTGTTAAGTTACTAATTAGATTAATTGATTAGAACTTGTGTAAATACCGGTTAACATACTAGTTAGATAAAAACCCCAAAAAAAAAGATAATAATGTTGTAGGTGCAATATCATGTGGGTCGAAATCGTAACCAATGCAACCAATAATGGGGGAAGATTGTTGAATCAAGGCTCAGCGCCGACCTCGAAACAACGATGAATGAACGTGAAGGTACATTGTTAACTGATAATATCTTATGACGATACTATTGTTGCGAGATTTACGATCGCATGATAATAATAAACTGACTGTACTGTGAATAGTTTCGAAGAAAAATAAAACGAGAATAAATATGCAAAATTAATGTCAAATTAATTTTATCTCGAGATTGCTGTGCAGATCTTTCTATAATAATACATAATATAATCTGTTTTTGCTGTAAATAAGAATAATTATTTTTGGGTCTGGTTTTTTGGGTTATTTGGGTTAATTTTTTTTAATAGATTTACAGAAGTAAAGGTATGTTCTAACATCTATATGATGATGTTAAAAAATACAACCCTACGCATAAAATTTTCTTATGCGTAATAAATAAAATAAATATATTTTACATGTACCTACGATCTACTTGTTGACTGTCATAAACATAGTATATCGTACCCTTATTGCAAAAACCGATTATCTGCACCAAAATTTGAGCGAAAAGTTTTTGAGTTATAAGCATTTGAAACTTTAACGACTTAAAAATTAGTTATAATGATGTCCATTTTTAAACAATAATAATTTTTATAAACAAGAAACTATTCAAGAAATGTTAAGTAGGTTAATAATTGAAAAAAACTTACTATTTTTTCAACAAAAAGAAGAAAATAACCAGTAAGGAGCTCACTTAGTTAGTTTTTCCTGAATGTAGAAAAACTACCAAATTTTCAAATTTACCGTTCTGGTAGCTCTAATGGCATTTTTTATTTAATCACTTGTTTTGAATAGTAATAATCATCAAGACAAAAATCGTTTTAGTTCAACTTTAGCCAGTACAGGTGTAAAATAAATATCTTTAGTCGCTTTTGGCTGAAGGTAAAGTAGATTTCATTTAACTTTGTACGTACTAACTGCAGCGCCCTATGGTTTTACCCGAGGAGTTCCCGTTCCCGTGGGAAATGGGCAAGCCTACATTATTTCTTATAATCTCAGCTATCTTTAAAAGAAAGTTTCGTTGAAATCGGTCCAGCCGTTCTAGAGATTAGCTCATTTAAATTATTTCGTTTTATTATATTAGAATAACTAGCTGTGCCTTGCGGTTTCACCTACATTTGTCCCGTTCCCGTAGGAATTTAGGGAAACACTATAACTGTAAACTTTCCTCTCGAATCCCTCTATCTACTGATGAAAACTGAATTAAAATCCGTTGCGTAGTTTAAAAGATCTACGCGTACATAAAGAGGGCCAGACAGCGGGAATCGATTTTGTTTTATACTATGTAAAGATAACATATACAGCAGAGCTAAGTTTGCCCGCAAGCGTTGCTATATGGGTGCCCCATTGTAGCTTTGAATCCAGGGTTAATCCCAAGAACACTTTGGAGTCCTCAGTTTTCAAAGGTTCATTATTTATCTTTAAATTTTTACTGACAGTTCTCGGGTTAGGTAATAAAAACTCAACACACTTTGTTTTTTTAGTATTTAAAAGTAGATTATTTGCCGTAAACCATTCAGAAACTTGAGATAATGCATTATTTACATCGTCAAAATTGTCTTTTATCCTATCGACTTTAAAATTCAAAGGCGTATCATCAGCAAATAGTACAATATCGCAAGTATTGTGGACAAAATGTGGTAAATCATTTATGTAGACCAAAAACATGAATGTACCTAGAATAGAACCCTGGGGTACACCCATTACTGAGGCTGATCCGGATGATTTTACATCATTGACACATACTCTTTGGACTCGTTCACTGAGATAAGACGCAATGAGACTAAGTGCAAAATCTTTAATGCCATAGTGGCTCAGTTTAAGCAAAAGTGTCTCGTGATCAACGCAGTCGAATGCCTTTGACGACAAATCACAGAAAATACCAATGGCACTCTGTGAGTTCTCCCATGCATCGAATATGTGTTGTAACAGCCTTGCGGCTGCATCGGTTGTTGATCGACCCTTTGTAAAACCATACTGCTCAGTGTGTAGGATTTTATTTAAATTAAAGTGTAAAAGCAGTTGGTTGAGCATTATTTTTCCGAATATCTTGCTGAGAGTTGGCAAAATTGAAATTGGCCTGTAGTTATTCGGGTCACTCTTGCTTCCCGATTTAAAAAGCGGTATTAGCTTACTACATTTCATAAGGTCTGGAAAAGATCCAGAATCTACTGATTTATTAAAAATTAAAGCAAGATATGGCGCAATAATATCAATTATGTTATGAATTATTTTAACTGATATCCCCCATAGATCTGCTGTTTTCTTATTTTGTAAAGATTTAAATGTTTTGACAATGTCATATGGGGTAACGTGTTCAAACCTAAATAACTTATTGCACTCAGAGACATTGCTCCTTAGAAGACGATAGACTTCTGCTGGCGAGGAATTCAGAGAACTGGTTGTAGTAATTGGAATATTTTTGAAAAAGTTCTCAAATGTATTTACAATTACTGTATCGGAGTTAATTACATGATTATCACTTTTAAGCTCCAATTTATTATTATTATGTACCTTATGTTTACTCATTTCATCGCCGATGATGTCCCATGCTGTTTTAATTTTATTATCAGAATTGGCAATTTTTTGTTTTATGTGAAGTGACTTTGCTTGTATGCACACATTTTCAAACAATTTAGAATAGTTTCTTACATATTCAATAAACGCGGGGGAATAATTATATTTTTTTCTGCATATAAGTCAAACAGCTTATTTCTACTTTTATAGATTCCGGCAGTTGGCCAGTTACTAAACTTAAGATCGTTAGACAGTCTTTTCTCTATCACCTTAAAGATAGAGTTATATTGTGAGCTTAACAAATCAAAAAACTTTTGATTTGTGAAGATGTTCAAAAACCCTCGTAGCCCAGTTATACAGTAAAAGTGAACTTAAGTTCTTTTACCTGAAATAATTTTAACAAAATATTGAGTTCATTATTCTGCAAAAAGCAACTAATGTTGTTTAGTTCGCTTTTCTTTTTAGATACATCAGCAATTTCTAGTATATTAATAAAAGCTGAAACCTGTTAACGCAGGTTAACATGTATTAACAGAATAATATTGACATAATGATAAATCAAGCAACTACATCTGAAAAGTATTATAATACAATACATTGTTTTTGTGGTATAGATTTATAAATCTAAATTATTTAAATGAGTTTAGTTCTTTTTTTAAGAAGGTAATTAAATCATACCTGTAGGTAGTTGCTTTTAACTCTAGCTATCTCCGTAAAAAAGCGTCGTAGCAGATAATGGGTTTTACCTACAGCTTCGCCGTGAGTTGAGGAGTCGATTGATATATTTAACCTAATTTTGGTACAAAAATGCAGATAATCGGTTTTTGCAATAAGGGTACGATATATTCCTTAATACTGTAAGTTGACTACACATTGATTAATATTAGAACCTAAACCTAAACGGAACCTAAAATTCAGATCAAGGAGAGCGTTATTGGCTAATATGGTGTCTAAATCATTTTCGAAATACAAACTGTGATAAAATATGTTATCTATCACTATCAGAGGTAACCGACCGAACTATTGTAAGTACTCGTATATTGAAAGACACGACGATAATTACATCGGGTTTCTGTGATGTTACAAATAAAACTGCATCTTTGCTGCTATTCTTCAAAGTGAAAGTTCTCAAAGATGAAAATTTTGTAAATTTAGAACGCATGAAATAAATTGTTATTCCACCATCCCGTTTAAGTATCTTATCTACATACTCTTAGGCTTGACCAAGGAGGACCATTCGCTTTAAAATACATAAGTACTACCTAAGAATTCAGAATTCAGAATTCAAATAAGCTCATTTACTTAATTAAAAAAATTAAGTAAATGAGCTTATTTGTTTTCGTGTCAGTGCCAATTTCACCGACGCCGAGTACCGTTACCTTAGGAATACATTGGACATTCTAACATATTTTGTATTAAGCATCTTAATCCTTAGTTAAATGTTATTTGGCGATGCAGAAATTGGCTCTTAGAAAGGACTAAGGACTATACGGAAAATATAAAATGTACCTTATATTTATCCCTATAATCGAAAACAATACTGACGCAACTGTTAATTCATAAATCGGCTCATAGTAATACATATACGTAGAAGTGAGGTTTGTAAATAACGAATGACACAATCGTCCCCCGGAAGATCACATCCGTTTGGCAGCGGCTCAACAGAATCGTGTAAATATAGATACAAAACAAATTGCATCTATTTCTGTACGGATTGCCCTTTTCCAAGTTTATATTTACTTCTTGTCTTAATGAATTCTTTGAACTTTGAAGTTTGTCTTCCTGTATGGGTCTCCAGAGGTCATATCAATCAAGTACTAAGTGCCTAGTTAAGATTTCATAAAGTTTGATTTGGATTTTTTTAAGTTTGACATTTCTGCAATGCTATTCAGTAAAGTAAACTTCGAAAGGAAACTCAATTCACCAATCACGGAATAGGTAAAAATACTAGAACGGTTACGACATTCGTCCTAATACAAAGAGAGCGAATGCCTATCCATTCTCTGTCATCTTATTTTGTGTTATCCCTAAAGGGATTCGCGTCTGAATTTTATGCTCTGATGGTTATTAAACTTATTTTCGAAGTTTTAAGGATAACTTTTAGGATCTTTGAAAAGAAAATATTTGAATCAATTTTATGCATTTCCGTAACGATAGAGATAATACTCGAGTGCCGAATGCTTGTGCATTAAATTTAAATCAATTTAATACTCATATAACGCTTCTAAGATTACAAAAATCGATTTTACTCTTATCGGGTGCGAAATTAGTATCCGCTGAATTTTAAACATTAGTTTATTGATAGTAACAGGAAAATGATTTTATAGCATTGGGATTTAACTTAGGTTTCCTGTATTTTAATGGTTTTTGCAGTATCTACTGTAATATACGCTTTGCAATAAAAGTCGTATTAAAACCTATTTTTATGACGCTTATCTTGCGGATTTTATTCTGCATTTGTAAATACATACTTAACGATAACCAGTTCTAATTTAAGAGAATTGTTAGAGTTACAATTTCGGTGTTTTAAAACAGCGTTTATAGCTAAATTGTAAATTTATTCATGGCTCGCTATCTCCACAATGGTATTAATTAAAATATGGCTCATTTAAGTTGCTAGAGTTTACCTTTATAGTATGGTGAAAGTTTCGGCAATTATTTATTCTTTAGATTCCGTAAAACGGCTGGCTCTGAGGAAGTATGCTCGCGTACTCAGTACCTGTACTAATAAAATTTGTATAAATATAAATATATAATTTTTAATTTTTGTTATAATGATTCTAGATGAACGTCCGGGTGACGACGATGGACGCGGAGCTGGAGTTCGCGATCCAGCAGACCACCACGGGCAAACAGCTATTCGACCAGGTGGTGAAGACCATCGGTCTGCGCGAGGTCTGGTTCTTCGGCCTTCAGTACACAGACTCCAAGGGCGACCTTACGTGGATTAAGCTCTACAAGAAGGTTAGTACTTTGTGTAGTAGATAAAAGCAGGCAAAGGCCACTCGGTTTAGACGTGTTGCAATGATTCATGTCTAGATATAATGAAATATTGAAATGAAATTAATATTTATGTTACTTTTATGCGTTGTGATCCCAACCAATGATTGTTAAAGGGTCAAAGTGTACATTGAACCGGATAAAGATTCGGCTTAGATTTTAGTTCAAAATTTACTTATTGGGTGTAACTCACCTTTATTCGACTTACCGTTTTTATGCTCTCGTACATAATACGAGTATTTTTCCCTGAACATGCGTTGGCGTCCGAAACTTCATGTTCGTGCGATTCCGATGAAATGTTTATTTTTAGCTGAACAGCAAGTTCAAGTTTGCGTACGTTGAATCGATATTATTATTCGTGAAAACATTATGTTCTCATCGATTTATTGCCGAGATTACGGTTTTGCGTGCGTTTGCCAAATGCACATCATTTAATCAAATAATCGATTTATTGCTTATGACGTGATTTGTAGAGCCGCTGATATTGAATATTCATATATTTTTAAATAACAGCATTATTTCTAACCCTGAATACAAAAATGGTGCTGCGATACGCTAGCATTATCTGAATGCTAGTTGTTTCACCTATTGCATCTATTTGGGAAATTATTTCACTCTTCAGTATGTTATCATTAAAAAAAGGAGGATCTGCGGGTATTTTTTGCTTTATTGTCCATTATTTATTTATAATATGATGCATACTCTTATTATTTATACGAGTTTTAAAGGCTAACTCTACTTTTGTCACGTTAAGTCTGATTGTAGTTCCTTTAACTTTTATCTGTCATCGGTGGTGTAATTTTTGATGCCGAAGAAATCACTGAATTTGTTTAAGGAAGGTAAAACGAGTCTAGGGAAATCTATTAACCCACTTTGCTATTCCAACAAAGTCCAATTGTGATTCACGTCGGGGCGTGCTTCCGACATTTTGTTATTCTACCTTCGGTTTACACCGTTTTTCTTGTACCATGTCCTTTATCGACATTGACCCGCTAAAAGCAATGTCATCTTGTACATATGTGTACAACTTGCCAAAAAAATAAATGACATAGCCTAGTTAAGGTTAAGTAAGGACAACTGGTTACGGATTCGACATTACGATAATAATAATCAATACCTTTGTTGTATAAAAAAAGCTAAACTATAATAATTATAAAACTATACTAAAATTATAGAAAAAAATATGAGTAGATTTATTAAAACTAAAAATAGAATATATAGACGAGACAGTTATAGAATCAATTTTAGAAAACTTTCTATACAAGTTAATTTGAGATATTCTTTCTTATGAAGTTGTTTGTTTGTGTCTCCTCTTTCAAATATATTTTATGAATATACCTTAGTCTTGATTTTTATGGTCTAATGCTTATTAAAGCAAATAATTATGAAATTTTACATCTACATGTCGAGCTCGAGCTCTCGTTTAACATTAAAATGATATTGAGTTACAATGGCTCAATTCCGTCGAATATGACTATAATACGAGTATGAAACAAAAGTTTCACAACAAGTGACAAAGACAGAGTCTGTCGGCCTGTCGCCAGCCTACGGCATTGTGTTTTATACAATGTCCGATTTCTACGGCAATTGAGTCTTCGAATCCCGTATTTCTACGCGTTGTCTCCACTCTCCGCTCGGTGAATGGGTAAACAGCGGGCCTACTCTTGAAAGCGATTCCGATCGCACTTTGAAAACGACGCGTTTGAAATGGACTTTTTAGCTTGATTATTTAATCAATGATAACGTACAAAATAAATTATACCTGTTTCTTTTTAAAACCTAATTCTTATTATTTTGGATTTTTCCTTGTTGCTGGCAATATTTATACATACTGAGTATAGGTATTTTTATTTTCTTCAAAGTTCGCAAATAACTACAACAACTACGATTTCGTGTGCCCTGGTACTTTTGTGCTAAAATTTGATTTATGATTTGCGAATCCGAAATCCGAATGTATATTTGAGGCTACTGATGCTGTAGGTGTATCTAAACTTCGGTTTCGGTTTCTTTTCAGTTGCATAGTAAATTGTTAGAAATCATGTAGACATCGTTTTGAAATTGGAATCTCTTTCAAGAGTAAGACTGCAGGTACAGGTGTAGTGTTACCAAACCAGTTCTTGATTGTGGGTTGCGGTAAATTCCTATCGGTTATGCATATTTGATTTTTGATGTTAGATGAAAATTAAAAAGTTAAAATACCTACGTACCTTTATCCTCAAAATGTTATCAATCGTTACTGAATTTGCTAGTAGTAATACATAGAAATTCCTAGCTGGAGTTGTCAGGAAATTAAAATATTGTCACAACTCACAAACATCTGTGGATTCAGTATTTTGGGAAACCAGGAACTTGGCAGAACGATGTCAAAACGGTCTTTGAGAAAACAATTCTGATAATTGTCTTTCGAAAACAGTTTAATTTAGATTGACTCGTTGTTTTCATTCAATCCAACCTTTTTCTATCGATGAAAAATTATCTGATGGTTACTAAAAAATGTTATGTAGAATCTAAATTACTACACAAATGTATAAATGGATTTCGTAACCGGATTTAGGAGTGTCAGCCGACATTATCATATTAAATATAACAATGATAAGGTGCTAAAAACAAATATGCGAAGGCGGTGGTAATTCCACTCCAGTTTATTTTGTACCAACATTTATAACCGCTTATGGTAAAGTAAAACTTGACTCTGTGAGCTGAGCACCAAACAAACTCCAAATTGATTTCAGTGCGCTCAGCCAAAGACTTCTTCGTCTTGAAAGACTTTTAGCGATAATGCTCAGACAAGGTCAGCAAAATTCAGAAACTGAAATATATTAAAGTCTATTATATTTCTACCATCAGAGTAAATTATTCCAAATCACAGCTATTTTGACTTCTAAACAGCTGTAGAGTTCAAACGAACTCATCCTGAAAGGTCGGGCTCCTAGCTACTAGTATTATAATCGTGTATTAGAAGATAGACAAAGATTAACGAAGCATTTGAAATATTTATTAGTACGTGATACATTGTATTTCTAGCGGCGATAATTTTTAGATGTGATTAAAGTGTTAACTGCAATGAAATGTGATGATGCTTATTGCTTATACTCAGTTAAGTAAAAGAGTAAAGTCATAGCTAAATTCATGTAAGTCAAACTGGAATCATCAAGTACTTCCTTGGTAGTCAAAGAAGTCTAATATTCTAATGAAACTACATATAAGCTTCCCTGTTCCCAAAAAGCTGTGGAGTTATATTCGAGGAGCAATAAGGGAGCAATTATTAAATTCCTCTGACTGACAAAGCATTCTCTAGCATTACTATAGTATATCGTAGTGCTTGAAATATTGAAACGGTAACATCACGTGACTTGTTTGATTATTTATTAGCTAACATTTTGTTGATATTAAAAGATTCTGCTTTACAAGCACTTTTATTAGCTTATTTAACTTCAGTTTTCCACTGATTAGCTAACAAAGCAATATTTCTTGTAACGAGTAACAACAATAACATGTAACTTAGTTGCTATATTATAACTGCAGACGCTTACGTGTCTTGAGCGGTCGTTAATGAATCTATTTCCGGCGTTAACGACAGTGACTGCCTTGTTAATCGCTCGTATCTAGACTACAATGTGAAAATGGAAACAGGCACGTGCCTCCGAGTAAAGTAGACACGATTCGATAACTGTTAGCTGAGGTACAATTTATTGGCTTAATACTTTCTTAAAAAATGCTTTTCTTCTTTCAATAGATCGACTAACGTCTTCAATATGTTGCATTTTTGCATTTCCCACGAATTAATAGTTTAAGCACATTCGTTTCAATTAACCAAATTAATTTATTTTCATTATGAGATACACTAGGCACGTTGATCTCTTTTAATATCTAGGGATGCATTTCAACTTGGGTTTCTAAAAATCTGATTTAAAACAAGAAAAGATTGGCAGAAAACGCATCAATATTCTAAAACTATTTCGCATACGCAGTACTCACTGCCAAGATATAAGCAAATACAGAAACGGACAAAAGTATAGAACATCCGAGTGACGACATGTAACGTGAGTGACATGCTAACTTGTCGCTGGCAATTGCACATTTTCCTTAATGGAGTTATGTTTATTGAGTGTTGACGGGTGAAGGTTGAGTGTTTTGATCCGTTGGCAAATTGCCCATTAAGTTTAATCGATAAAAGTCTTCTTCTTCTTTAACCGATAGACTTCCACTGCTGGACAAAGGTCTCTTGCCTCACTACCTCTCTATTCTCAAGAACTCTCGTCTCCTTTCTGTATCATCTGCGTTATCGTTTTCGTCCGTATTTCGTTTTTGTCGATAGAAGATAGAAGACAAAATTAGAAAGCATTTTCAAAGAAAGGAAGAAGTAGAGTTCTTATTTCTACACTAGCGGACCCGACAGACGTTGTCCTGTCTTAACTATGAATATTGAAACTCCCCTTTTTACCCCCTTGGGGAGAGAATTTTCAAAAAATGTAAAATACGTAATTCTTTATTTTTGATCAAGAGCCAAAATATCAAGTTTCATAAACATAACTTGAAAAATAACTTGAAGAACGAAGGACTATCATACAAACATTCAACCCCTATTTAATCCCTTAGGGGGTAGAATTTTTAAAAACTGTGAAACACCTACTTTTTTGTTTTCAATTTAAAGCCTAAGTACCGAATTTTATGGGTATAGCTTGAAAAATAACGGAGTTTCATACAAACTTTAACCCCCCTTTTTACCCCCTTGGGGGGAGAATTTTCGAAATATGTAAAATACGTAATTCTTTATTTTTGATCAAGAGCCAAAATATCAAGTTTCATAAACATAACTTGAAAAATAACTTGAAGAACGAAGGACTATCATACAAACATTCAACCCCTATTTAACCCCTTAGGGGGTAGAATTTTTTAAAAGTGTGAAACACTTACTTTTTTGTTTTCAATTTAAAGCCTAAATACCGAATTTTATGGGTATAGCTTGAAAAATGACGGAGTTTCATACAAACTTTAACCCCCCTTTTTACCCCCTTGGGGGGAGAATTTAAAAAAAATGTAAAATACGTAATTCTTTATTTTTAATCAAGAGCCAAAATATCAAGTTTCATAAACGTAACTTGAAAAATAACTTGAAGAACGAAGGACTATTATACAAACATTCAACCCCTATTTAACCCCTTAGGGGGTAGAATTTTTAAAAACTGTGAAACACGTACTTTTTTGTTTTCAATTTAAAGCCTAAATACCGAATTTCATGAGTATAACTCGAAAAATGACGGAGTTTCATACAAACTTTAACCCCCCTTTTTACCCCCTTGGGGGGCGAATTTCGAAAAATCCTTTCTTAGTGCTCGCCTACGTCATAAAAGGAACCTACTGTCAAAATTTCAAGTTTCTAACTTCAGTGGTTTAGGCTGTGCGTTGATCGTCAGTCAGTCAGTCAGTCAGTCAGTCAGTCAGTCAGTCAGTCAGGACAAGCCTTTTTATATAATTATAGATTAATGATTTCTTCCATTCAGGCAGAACAGACAGGTGTGTTAATTTTTATATTCATCGACTCGACTCATTTATACCTGGTGGTAGAAAGTGACATCGTGGTAAACCGCAATGCATACTCATAATATTCCTTGTTAATGAATGTATCTACGAGTATGTTTACTGTCTAACTGATTTTAAACAATTATATGCTTATTTGATAGAGATACAAATTATCGCATATATGTATTTAGAAACGCGGAATCCAGAAGTTTAGTTGGTGGTGGAATCGAAGCTGCAGATGCTAAAACCTGAATAAATCAACTCGCCTCGGTTTAAGAATTACTACCTAACAAAAATTCGTCCTTAAACTTGATTCAAGATTTTGGTTACATTTTGTCCGTAGGCGGGTCGCAACTGAGCAAGTGTTTCTCATTCGAGGTTGATCACATCACATCATTGTGTTTTTGCATCGAGGTGATCTTTCTCAGGCAAATGACATTCGTGTGACTCAGCGACGTGTGTTTAAATGCGGTCATCTTTATCAACGAAACTAAATTATTATGTTCTTATATTTTTGGTCGCTTAAACATATTACTTTTGATTGATGAATGACGCAATTTCAAGTTTTGTTGAATCTTCCACCTCTTTTAATGAATATGTTTTTTTCTCGCTAGATTTAGCATCTTATAACATTTTTTTTAAACCAGCGGAAAAGTCACTAGCCTCAGAAATATTCGTTATTCAAAAACAGTAACTTCGTTGATATTATACAAGAAAGCATGTTTCACCAAAGTTCACCAACCCGACGTTAAATCATAAACGGTTTTGTTTTAAGTGACTCTATTTAAATTAATGTTTATGTCACCCCGAATTAGTCACCGAAAAAGGCGAGTAGCGAATGATCGTAGTACAAAGTTTAACGGCTAAAATTTAATTACCCACACGACGGCATGGTCACAATGGCGACGTCCTCCCAAATCGACTTTGTTATATCGTTTCGTCTGAAACAGATGGTTAAATAATTTTTTTTTTTGTGGCTACTTTCGTGACGTTATTTTGTTTTCTCTTTTAGTTTGATTTTCCTTCGACACCTTTTTTTCTAAATACTCTAAAATCTCTAAAAATAATAATATTCATATTATAATTTTTATATAAAGAAGAGAGACTTAAAACTATCATAATATTGTTGAAGAATACTTCAGCCTAAATGATATATTATATTCAAATTCAAAATTATTTCACTACCACGGAAAACGGTTCGGAAAGTAAATTCCGCAGAAGAGAACCGACAATAAACTCACCCGTTGCTTTTATCAGAACAAAACGTAATAAAATTATTGTGTAGCTATTACAATTTAATAGGTTAGTATACCATATTAGTTTTAGCTTAGCCGATCCGATGATGAGCCGATGTAACATAGCAAATATCGACGACTTACGAGTATCAATTCCGGTTACTAGTTCCGATGACTTTGATCAATCGTAAATCTAAAATATGAGGAAGCTAAATGTTTTTTTTTAATAAGTATATTTTTTGCGAGCAAACGAGCAGGCGGGTCACCTGATGTTAAGTGACTACCGTCGCCCATGAACTTTGTAGAACCTGAGGCACAACCAATGCGTTGCCTGCTTTTTAGGAATTTGTTGGTCCGCCCCTTGAATAACCCCATGTTGTAATTTAGTGGGAACACCGTCGTAGGAAGTTGGTTCCACAGTTTCAAAGTACGTGGAAAAATAAATCTGGCACATCGGATGATGAGTGATGGTGACTAATTTTTCGGGTTTATGTTTTGAAAAAGACTATTGTTTATGCGATACCACTTTGCCAGATGGCTCTCATTGTGAGCCACTACATATTTATGAAGCATATGGTGCCAGTATGCACCAGCCAAGGCTCGGTACAAAGTGAATTTAAATCGCAAATTATCTACTGAATATAGAAATTGAAGACATGAGATCTTTCATCTTTGACCTTTAAAAACATCTAGACTCTACCTATATTTCTTTTGTGTCCCATGAATCTTGTAGTGACAGCAGTTTACCGAGCATGTGGCTCCTTATTGACAGCTAACTGCACTCAGCTACATAATTTATTACGTCTCCGGACCTTATAGCGGTTTCCGACATATTACGAGGACGTAACACCTTAGACCTTAGTGTTTCCGACTAGAATACCAACATCGTGTCTGACGTGGTACAATTCTTAACTGCCTCATTGGTCTAGTGTTTAGCAAGTTCGACTACGTATGACGAGGTCCCGGGTTCGATTCCCGGTTCGGGCCCAAAATGTATTGGGTTTTCTGCTAAGAAAATTTCAGTACTAGCCCGGGGTTAGGAAGTCGTTGGTGAGTCACCCTCGTGCCTCAGAGAGCACGTTAAACCGTCGTTTCTGCGCCTAATCTCATTCCGGTTATGTCGGATTTTCCGTCCTATCGGACTATGAGAGGGAATAGAGAGTGCACCTGTGTTTGCGCACACACTTGTGCACTATAAAATCTCCCGCCCAGATGGTAATTCAGTCGGGAGGACATTTTGATTTATTATTTCAATTATGAACCCAGGTGAGGGTGATGATAAAAAAGGATTATTTTTCAAATAAGGTAATCTAGTTCTTACAAGTTCAAAAAACGACGGCCGGAGGGGCATTCAATAAACGTGTCTCTTATATGTCACCACAAGGTAAGCGTCGCGCATCGATTTCATCGTTTCTATTTAAGCCGCCCGACTTCAACAAACGTGTACAAAATAAAATTATTTTTATACTTTGTAGTGGCGTTTGAAGTCGGTTTTTTGAAAAGAATTTTTTCATCCGAATGGTCATCCGTGCAGCTATTGACTTAGGGTCATCTTTAATCTCGGCCACTCTTTATAAACTTACTCTTTTTGGTGATAAACGCTTCAGAAAAACAGGTCCCAGTATTTATGGCACTCAATTGCTCAGTGCATTTTCGGTACAATCGCCGCATAGCTAGCTGCCTTAGCGTCGCCGTCGTAACTCGTAACTAGTATCGCACTTACGTAATCGTCACCCGACGGCCTCGCGAGTCGCTACCAAGTACCATAATAATCATCGTTTAGCAATTCAGCACTTACACGCTATTCCTCTATCGTGTACGGTTAGCTGTTCACATAACTTGTCATTTCTGCATTCATTCGTTGTAATGCTAATTTACAACGAATGAATGCATGCTACAACGGCGAAGGAAAATATCGTGAGGAAACTTGTGCTCTAGAGAGTTCTCCATAATGTTATCAAGGATGTGTGATGTCTACCAATTCGTATTGGGTCGGCATCTGAGAGACAGGTTCAATTGTGAGTCTACGATAGGTTTTGCTGAATGCTTATTTCTACCTTATTAGATTTTTAATTTCTTTGAATTATGCGTCTTGTCTTACTCTCTGATAGTCTGTGCTACGTCAATATTTGAGTTTGCAGTCAGTATTTGAGTAATTTCCAAGAACCAAATCGACTTGAGTTAAATTTAAAAAATTCTAACTGGACTGACTTATCGTATCATTTTAATTTCGTAGTAATTATGTCCTGCAATGTATAATTTTTTTTCTAATCAATTTCTGTTTTAAATTTTTCTCGCATAGGCAACTGTCACACCTTTTCCTGGTTAGCGCGTAACATCTAGACTGCGAGCTGCGTTTGATTTACGAGCTGTATTGATTTGTGTGCTCTGTTCGTGATCTAAGCAAAAAGCTTCGCCGGCACGCGTGGCACCGATATTGAATAACGATTCCACGACACACTAGATGCGGTGAAATCGTAAATAAACGCGTGTTCGGGACGCCTCGGTCAACTTTCCCGCTATGCGCTGTGTTGCCAGAGAATAATGCTACCATTTTAGTAGGAAACTCTCAAGGAGTAAACTTCAGAATTTATGGATAAAATTATAAAAACTTACACTAGTAAATATTTTTATTTAACGTTCATGCCTTTTTTTAAAATTACCACTAATAAACTTAAAAATCACACGTTAAGAAAAAAGCTCTTCCTTAGGGCTACATTTTGCGAATCGTGCCAACCATGAGATAACTTTGTAAGTTACGGTCATTTATCGAAGAAAAACTTAAAACTAAATACTGGATACGAATACCGGTTAGAACTACATACTTAATTACTAATTGCTTATACCTAAACATTGAACGTTAGTCAAAACGCGATACTTAGAAGCAAATAATTTTCAGTTACGTCACTACCATTTCAGTCGACATGGAATCATTGTTTAAAATTATACTTAAAACGTTTATTATGTAAATAGGGATGCCACAAAAATTTTGAGGTTGCATTATTTGTTCTTTTTCTGTTTTAAGATAACGATGAATAAAGTTGTACACTTTCACATTTGTTAGTATAATTTTTGTCTGAGTTTAGTTTTTACGAAAAGTAAAAACTATTATTTATTTAACATGAACTGTTTCAAGCGATACTGTCAAATTTACCGTCGTAGCCCGAAAATGTAAGATAAGATATTTTAAAAACTCTCGATTTTCTTGAATTGTTCTTTGCTTATGAATAAATAATCGGCATAGTCTAAGATCAGAAAGAGAAGAGCAGGTGTTAAAGAGAGGTTTTTATTAAAATATACCTACTACAGAAATAAAAATAGGAGAAATGAATATTTGATGATCGGAATTAGACTGAACCAACAAGGAATATCTGTAAAAAATGTCCGTCAAAGATTTTAGAAAATTAAGCAAGGATGGAAACTGGCAACCCTAGATCGTTGTAACTTGCGTATATAATGTAAAATAGGTACAGCTAGAGTTTATTCATTCGAGTTCCGCTATGACTAAACGTATTGACGTTTTAGATAACTCAGTTATTGAGAAACGTAGTAATTAGGAATTAACAAATTCCTAACGATTCAAACATTAATCATTATGCACCTGATTTCTACTTGAGATACCTATACGATTTCCTCTCGATAGCATTAAGAATTTGTTAGTAGTATATAGTCCTAGTAGACGTAATCGTTTAATTTGATGCCCTATTGTAACCTTGCAAGTTAGGTAGGTACAAGTGATCGAGACAAATCTGTAATTTAGTACGGTTGTCTCCATATTTGGCAGATTTTCTTGAATCTGGTTTCACGTTTTAAACTATCAATCTTCAATGTATCTGTCATCTAAATCGTTAGATAGGTATATTCGTTTATGTCAATTTCTCAAGAATATTATGTTCCTTTTGAAAATCTTTGGTTTGGTGGGAAAAATCCTAAAAAAATCATATTTGAGTCTCAATAACTCAACGGTTACAAGACTGAAAATTTCAATTCCCACCGCTCGCACTATTGTCGTACCCACTCCTACGCTTATTCGGAGGGAGAGGAGTTTAGTTGGACTTGAGTCCAGCATGGTTAAAAATCTTCTATCATCTAATAGCAGGCAGTCGGTATTTATACATTTATCTAGTCATCACATCATCATCGCGGCAATTATGATCATTATTCATAATAATTAATTCTAAACTTGTTACCAGTACAATACCGGTTCTCGTATCATGCACGCTGACATTTCTACACTACTCGTGTTATTTTTAGTATCATTCCAATATTATTTACGATTGTATAACACAAAAATCATTGGAAATTATAGAAGTGGTTCTACGACAGGAACGGTTCTTCGGCTGACTGCAAAGCTTCAACTTCAAGCTGACATCTCATTATGATGAGTACGTATAATAGGTGAATATCCCTGGAAGAAAGAGCCTTAATTAACTATTAGTGCTTTCGAATTCTAAGTTACCCTAGTCCATCATTGGTTGATGAGTTAAGTAGGAACCGACAGGAAAACTCACTTATTTTGAATGAATAAGGTTTCTGTAACTTAAAGGTTGTGTTCTAGACATTATATTTCAAAAGACAGTCCGTAGATCGCAGACTGTGCACAGATGCGAAATAATGATCCAGACTGTCGTTATAATTGAGGTGCGCCAGGCAAATCCCACGGGATGCGGTCCCCTCCTATTTAATATCCAGACTAACTAGTCTCAAGAAGAATATCAACAATTTCGCCAATATTTGAACAAAGTTAAAGCTCACAACTTCGTCAAGACTTTGACTGAGTGGATTTAGGTTTTTATAAAGTCCGTGAGAACTTGATTTTGTTGGATTTTAAGAATCTCTGTGTCAGTCTTTAGGATGTACCTACTTATCTCTGTTTCATGTAAAGATTTGATTGAGCCGTGAAAAGCAAAACGATCTCAATTTTGCGTTTATAATATAAAACTAGTGGTTCGCCCCGAACTGAGACCTCACGATATCCCATAATTCCCAAAAGTTTTAATTATATATTGTAATAATTAACTTTTAACATTAGACGCAATAAAAAAAATAATAGTTAACACAAAACTGTTTTGCTGAGACAGCGCCATCTATTAGCATTATTGTGAAGCTATTAGCATTTAAAATTAAATAATTTCGTTTCTTTATAACATTTATCTAATTTTAGTATTTGTTGTTCAAGTACAGGATATAACTGAATTTTCAACCAAGTTTCACGTTCTAATATTCAGTAATTCTTGACATATGGCTCAAATTAAAATCTCCACTTTGAAAGCCCCCCATTTCGTCAATTTTAAGGGAAAAATTAAAAAAAAATTATTTTTGTACTCTGATCAAAGTCATCTTTAAAAAGATATATTGCAAGTCTATGTAACGCAACAAACAAAATTTTACTTCAAACACGCTTCTATGAGAGCCCCCCTGAAATAAAGCTTTTTATATTTTTTTATACAATGTTCGGCTGAAGGCCATCAGTTTACATATTATATTAAAATTTGAAGTAATTACATTCAGTAATTCAGAAGTTATAGGGCTCTGACAGACATTTGGACGTACACACTTCTCTGTCCAGTACAGACAAGCGCCCTAGTTGACTCAGAGAACTCGCTTCGCTCGTTCAATTACGTATTAATATGGAGAATGGTAAACTGATTATGCGAACAATATACAAATTAGTAGAAAGGGGTCGCTTTACTTTTATCTATCGGCTCAAAAACTGAATGGATCTTGAAGAATACAGAAACAGCTTGTATCCTGAATACAGACACGGAATGCATAACAGTACCTACAGGTAGTTCTGTACCTGTACTGTTATGCATTCTGGTTCACTCCGCAAAATCATTTAAATGAATAGCGACTCTTGCTTCCACACAATAAAGTACAATTCGGGTTGCACAGAGTTAAATTACCTTACATTTATAATCACTAAGAAGTTGCCTCTCCTTCTGTCGCGCAACTCTTAATCTTAACGTTATCCAATTGAATTGACTGGACAAATTGAGCCCGCCCGCTACCTGTAGCTTTATACTTATGCGGAATGCGCTTGGCTTGATAGAGACATACAAAAACTTAAATCCATGCAGACAAGTTATAAGAGCCATGAATATTTCCCTTCTAGTTTAGCGATTAATTATTATTAAAAGGATTATTTTATTAAAGTCGATACAAAGAGAACCCACAGTGTAGATTATCGTCAGCTCTATAACACTAGATCTCACGCACGCGATTTATTTCGTGCTCACGGAATGCCGCTTTTTGTCCTCAATGATAATTATGATTATCGGCTGGCATACGAAATACGGCCTCAATACTGCCTAGTGCAAGCTACGAGTTACTCGTAATCCAACACAGTACCTAGTACATAACAGCTACCTACTGGCAACAATAACCTTATATATTGGCAATAATAATGTCCTTCCGACCGAATCCGGCCAATTTTATTTACAAACATAGGTGCACTCTCTATTGCCTCACTCTAATGGTACGAATGGACGGAAAGCGACACGTTCAGGACGAGATCAGATACAGGATCGACAGCTTTACCTGTTTTTCTAGGCACGGGGCTGACACATCGCCTACTTCCTAACACCTGGTTAGTACGAGTATTTACTGAGAATTTTTGGATAGAAAAATCGATGTAGGTATTTTATGGCCCGACTCGGGAATAGAACCCGTTAATAACATTTAGTTTATTTCACTTGAATTACTTCATCCTTACATTACGGTGTCGTTACTTATTACTGATTTTTGACCTATTTTTTAGTCCATGGATGGATATAACTTGTAAAATCTAAAATTTAAATCCAAAAGTAGTTTTATTCTTGCCTTTAAAAATCTGCCACCTATCTCTGAGTCATATGTACCAGACGATAAACTCATTGCGTCATATGTAACTTGGAGAATTTTGAGCATATCGTGACATAGGTATATTGAGATCATTCGTGTTTTGATATCGATATTTCATATCTATCTTGCTTGTCATACACACATTAAACGCAGTAAAATAAAAACGCATTTTTGCCGCACGTTCGATAGATATGTTCTAAAAGTCACGTAGCATAGGGAGAGAAAGAACTTTCACATCAGAACCCACAGTTTAGCTATCGAACAGTTCAGTGAGCCAAGGACGCTTACTGGGTATGTCGGGGATGGCAGAGGTCTCGTCACCTGGTGATGAGCGGTCGTGGGAACAGGGTCACGCGGCGCAGCGTCGCGCATCGCTGACCGCTCCATGCAGATAAGCTAGCGTACAGTTCGGAAATAGTACATACCTACTCGAGTTATAACGTGGACGTTTTGGTTCATAACTCAATATTTTGCTTTGCAGCAAAATCACTACGATTTCACTGTCTTTTCGATTAAGCATTTGAAAAGAGCCTGTACACTACGACTAACTATATTTTTAAGTTATTTTTATTTCAAAAATAAAGATATGTTACGTTAGTGACATGAAAAAAACATCTTCATCTTTACTTTTCGACGTGACGTCAATTGTTGACTTGCCTTACTAGATTTCCATAACATGTTGGACATGTTGGATGGAAATTTCGCCAAAGGCCACGCTTTAGCCTTTAGATTATATTTTCGAAACACGGTAACTCTACCGGCTTGCTTTATCCTTCAAGCTCGCGAAAAACCTCTACAAATATTTCGAACTGTATGATTGCTCAGCTTTGGTGCAATATATGGCTATTTGGTGAAGCCGCACAAAGACATGCGTTAGTCATCCCTGTGGAATTATCCACTGAACTACTCTGTCTTTTAATGCTGCGTACAGACCGGCCAAACGAACGCCAACGAACGGGTTTCGTTGACCTTCGTTGCTGCAATCTGGACGGCTTAGCGAATGCCAACGATCGCTCGTTGGCGTGTGCCGGCGATCCGAAGCGTGGCGGTAACATCAAAGAAATCGAGCTATTTGATCGAACTCTGTTTGGACGGTCGCCGAAGGCCAACGAACGAACGCTCAGTTGAAGCAAGAGTGCGTAGCGTGTAGACGTCCAATTTGATAATTACTTGGATATTTCTCGCCATTTAGATCATGGAGAAATCATGAAACGTTTTGGTATATAAAACTAGCAATTATAATGATGTCGTCGTCGTCCATGATTAAATTGCGAATGAAAGAGAAAAGAACCGGAATCAAGTGCCAACGAACGTTCGTTCGAGCACTAAATGTATTTGGACGTATTAACGAACTCCAACGAGCGTGCGGAAGCCAACGCTAGCGAACGATAAATATCCATCGTTGGGCGTTCGTTGGGCCGGTCTGTACGCAGCTTAAGCCAAAGCCCGGAAAAAGCGGTAGGTATATCTATGTTTTTGTTTATCCTGAACATACCTCATACCTACTTGTCTATTGCTAGATCTGCCACGTGTTTGAGATCCTTCAAGCAAATTCGAATGCCTGGGCTCTATCGAGCTAGTTCGTCGAGCATGTATCTGCGTGTAAAAGAATTACTCGTATGTGGATATTCTCGATCTACAATGTACACATACGACTCGTTGCTGTTATGCTGTTTGCAAAAATTTTATTTATTGAATTATGTAGTGAGTAGGGCTTAGGTGTGAGCTACTACCGGGGTCCACAGGTGGCGGATAGTGGAACGGCCGTAAGATATTACGGTTAGCTGCTTCGGCAGTCCCCGACCACACACCGGCAGGGTTAGAGGGTGTAGTGTAGAACCCTTAGGAAAGGTTCTTCTATGCAAAAACTATAAAGACCCAATGAAGACTCTGCGACATGGCGAGATGCCGCCAGTAAATAAGCATTGGCCTCCTCCAATTGCGGGCAGCTGCGTAGTTGGTAGATTGAATGAGTGGGAGCTAGGCAAGCCTGTACAGTCACCAATCTCATTGTTGTTGTATGGATCCCAGATTCAGAAGGCAACAATACAGCGATGTGGAAGGCAACGGAAAACCACCACATTATTATTCCCAGGAAAAATCATTATGGCTGAGACAAATACAACAATGGCCCTTAGTCCCCGGCAGGCCTTAAGTGGTCAAAGGGTGCGAAGAATCTCCGGGTCAGCCATAAAGATCGCAACTTGGAATGTCCGCAGTTTATACGAAGATGGTAAATTGGAAAATGTGTTAAAGGAGATGTGCAGATTAGAACTTGATATCCTTGGAATAAGTGAATTAAGGTGGAAGGGAAATGGTATTTTAACATCCGGCGATGCTACAGTTTATTATTCGGGTAGCGATGATAGTCAACATCACAGGAACGGTGTTGCCATAATTGTGAAACAAGCTCTACGATCGACTGTCAGAAATTTTCTTCCCATTTCGGACCGGGTAATGTTGTTACAACTTGAAGCTAAGCCTTTTAATATCAACATAGTTCAAGTGTATGCACCTACAGCAGACAAAAGTGACGATTTGAATGAGGCATTTTATGATGACATTGAAGCAGCACTCAAAGTAATTAAAAAACACGACATAACAGTCATCATGGGTGATTTTAACTCCAAAATCGGACAAGGTCCAGTGTTCGATGTCGTTGGCACTTTTGGGCTTGGTGTCCGAAACGATCGTGGAGAAAGGTTGGTGCAGTTCTGCCAAGAGCGAGATTTCGTTGTCACCAATACATTCTTTAAGTTACCACCTAGAAGACTTTATACATGGCGTTCACCAGCTGATAGTCCAGAGAAGATCGTGAGTAATCAAATAGATTTCTTGTTGATTAACAGAAGGCATAGGAATTGCATTAAATCTGCTAAGACATATCCCGGAGCTGATATTGGATCAGATCACAACCCTATTGTGGCCGTTATTAGAGTTAAGTTAAAGAAAATCCATCAGCCAACAAAAACTACTAGAATAGACCTTGAAAAATTGAAAAACCCCGTATCTAGAAAACAACTTCGCTTAGCCATTAATGACGAAATGTGTAGGCTAAAGCAAGAGAATGATAATCCTGTTTTCTCAGACACGGAGCAAGCGTGGCATAATTTTAAAACATCAATAACTGACGCAAGTGATAAGGTCTTAGCACCCACATCACGATCTAAGAAAACTAAGTGGATTACTGACGAAATCTTAGACTTGATGGATAAAAGACGTGAAAATAAAATGAATAAGGAAAAATATGACTCAATACAGCTTTTGATACGGAAGAAAATAAGACAGGCAAAAGAGAAGTGGTATGGTGATCTATGCTCTGAAATAGAAGAATTGGATAAAAAGTTTGACTGTTTTAACATGCATAAGAAGATTAAAGAGCTCATAGCCCCTAAACATCAAGGCCGCACACAAGCAACTCTTCTTAACAAAGATGGCAAGTATGCCTCTTGCACTGATGACATGGTAGTAACTTGGGAGCAATATGTAACCGAGCTCTTTCGAGACACTCGACCTGATCCTGTGGATTTCGTCTGCAAAGACACGGGACCTGCCATTACAAGGAGCGAGGTCTATCATGCCATCAGAAATGCTAAAGCAAGAAAAGCTGTTGGTCCCGATGACATACCAGTCGAGGTAATAAAAGTGATTGAGGAGCATAATCTAGATTATCTTGTTAACCTCTTCAATGCTATTTACGACTCTGGCACAATTCCATCTGACTGGCTCAAATCAACATTCATTACCCTACCTAAAATCAGAAATCCCAAAAGATGCAGTGATTATCGTACCATATCGCTAATGAGTCACGTTTTGAAGCTGTTCTTAAAAATAATTCATAACAGAATTTACTCAAAATGTGAGTCCTTACTATCATATACCCAGTTTGGTTTTAGAAACGGGCTGGGAACGAGAGACGCACTTTTTGGCTACCAAGTGCTGGTACAAAGATGCTGGGATATGAATAAAGATCTGTTTGTCTGTTTTATTGACTATGAAAAGGCCTTTGACCGCGTTCAACATGTCAAATTGATGGAGGTACTTCAGAAGATTGGCTTAGACTTTAACGACTGTCGTTTCATAAGAAACTTATACTGGAAGCAGTGTGCAAATATAAGGGTTAACGGGAAATTATCCTCATACATTGAAATAGAAAGAGGCGTGCGACAAGGTTGTATTTTGTCACCCTTATTGTTTAATTTGTATGCTGAAGCCATATTTTCAGAGGCGCTAGATAACAGTCCAGACGGCATATCAATTAATGGTAAAGTGTTGAACAACATTAGATACGCAGACGATACGATACTAATCGCCGATAATCTTGCGGGCCTTCAAAGGTTAGTCGATTCAGTAGCTTCCATTAGTGCCGAATATGGTATTAATATCAATATCAAAAAGACGAAGTACATGGTAATAAGCCGAACACCTGAGCTTAACACGTCTTTATCCTTAAATGGTCAGAGTCTTGAACAGGTTACCAAATTTAAATATCTAGGCACAATGGTTGACGACACAGGAGATCACAGCCTTGAAATAAGATGTAGAATAGAGCAAGCTCGCAACGCCTTTTCAAGAATGAAAAAAGTTCTCTGTGACCGGAACCTAAGCATCTCTCTCAGAACACGCATAGCGCGGTGCTATATTTTTTCTGTACTTCTCTATGGTGTAGAAGCTTGGACGCTGACAGAAACCATGTCTAAAAAACTGGAAGCGTTCGAGATGTGGGTGTACAGACGTATGTTACGAATTTCTTGGAGAGACCGCGTACGAAATAGCATTGTTTTACAAAGAATGGGGAAGGTCACAGAGATACTTACAACCGTTAAGAAGAGGAAATTGGAGTATTTTGGGCACGTGATGCGTAACAACGGAAGATATGAACTCCTTCAACTGATCATGCAGGGGAAAGTGGCAGGTAAAAGGAGGCCTGGCCGCAGAAGGATATCGTGGCTGAAAAACTTGCGCCAATGGTTCGGGAAGAGCACAAAGGCATTATTTAGAGCAGCGGTCTCAAAAGTTCAAATCGCCCTAATGGTTGCCAACCTTCGCAAGGAGACGGCACATTAAGAAGAAGATTGAATTATGGTAGAGCATTGAACTTGATTTTAATTATAATTATTACATGCGATAACGTTATCCGTTTATTTATAATTATAATTATAATTAACAAATAAAAAAGCGGGTGTTGTTGGTATTGAATTATTATTATTAGGTACCTATGGCATTGCAGATAATGTAATTATTATAAGTTCAAATATGGTTGGAACTTGGAACAACATTTTTAACTTAAAATAGTTTATCCAAGTCTAAAAATATCAGGTAGTTAGGTACATATTATACGTATTTACTGTCTTTTGCCATATTACAAGCAATTATTTCCAAAGAGGTAGGTAATAGAGAGCTTTACAATTTTTTTTTTTGTGGAATTAAAACAAAATTACGATGGCTATGGAATTATCTAAAACTCTAGTACTCCCTCGCTATTGGCTAAAATGCATTGATGCAGCAAGGATGCCATATACTCAGCTAATCAGAGGTGATTACTATCGTCATGTAGCAATCATTTTGAAACAGTTCCACAGCTGATGATAGACGTCAGTGAAACAGCAATTTCGATCGTCTAGGAGAGTAGTGACTTTGGAATGGCAGACGGTTAGTGAAAGTGACGCCTGGGACGACCTTGCTGCCACGCATACGCGTATCAATCTTCATTTAGTATTAACTTACCGGGCAAATACCATTCAATAACCTGTACCTGCGCGCTGACACGACCGGTTTAGCCCCGCAACTTGCGTGAACGCTGGCCGTTGACTAGGCAGCATAACATCATTGAGATTAAATCACTGATCACTACAGTTAATCTATGTTTAACACTGGATTTGCTGAAAAATAAAAGCTTAATTATGGATCAATTTGAAGCGCCACGTTTGTCATACGAGTGTCTCTGGATAATATTGCAAATGGTGCACCGAGCTCTGTAATTAATCTATGAAATCATACAACAACAATGAAATCATAGATTATTTATAGGGGTCGATGCGGCATTTGTAATATTACCTATTATGTAGTTCCAGAGACACTCGTATCTGTTTATTGCCTACAGCGCCAAAATGGCGTCGATGAAGCAGGTCTAAAACCAGATAGAACAGCAACCTCTTCACTGTTAATCAGAGATTATAAAGCTTTGTGGATTAAATTATTGCATATTCGCAAATAAGGATCCGCACCGGTTTCGCATGGATAGCTCTAATAATGCATCATCTATAGGCAAAAAAATAATTTGAATCTCAGAGATATCACGAGAACATGGATCACCTATAGGAGAAGCCCTTGTGTTGTACTTATCAGTGGCCAGACGCGAGCGTAATCACACTTGCATCAATGGCAAAGAGAAATGTCTCCCTGTGGTCTACTCGGTTACTCACACGGTCGCCATTTTCTCATTCACGGCCTCACGGTCACATCGGTGATCGCATACGCACCTGATTTAAAATTGACCGCACTTTGCTGTAATGTGATCAGAGATTTCTCTCGGGCGTACGCGAACCGGTATTTTGATAAGGAAAATTTATAACGTTCAATATGGGAAATGGGCATTTTTTAAATCGAACACAGGTTTTTCCGTATAACTGGTCTACTCAACAGTGAAATTAATTGGATTTACAATTTATACTTCCTTAGCGACAAAAGTAAAGGTAAACAAGTTGGTCGTTGCAGAAACGCGTAAGCAACGCGCTGTGTTGGCGCAAAAGACTTTCATCGCGAAATAACAATGCAACCGTGACACAGAAAAACCAAACATAAGAACGTCTACGCAACAGGAAAAGCACCTCACTTACGCGTTTCCCCGAGAAGATTTCCTTCTTTTGTTTACCTTTTAAATCAACTCAAAAAAATGGACCTTAGTCGTAGAACCTCTCACCAGACCAATCGTGGGTAATGATTAGTAGTTCCTCATCCTCAGTTAAACCAGACCTGAGTCAACTCGGAACCATAAGACTCTGTTAGAAACTTAGGCCTAGACTTATATATTTATGACCTGTCTCGTTTTACCTGTCTTGAGTCTGAGCAGATTGAGAGTGCGATCTCATAAATTTCAGACTTAAGGTCCGATGGCAGCTGCGATTCAATTATGGCAACTGCAGTTAACTCTATCCAAACTGCAATTTTAAAGCACCGTTCCACCGGAGGGTTGTAAGACTCGTCAGGTCGCGTCAGGAATGTCCGCACAAGAACAGCTGACTGCAGTGAACGCGGTCGCGAACTCGCAACGTCGCTCGCGGGGTTATTGACCGCCGCACTTTCGCCGCTCCCGCACCTTTCTGCGCTCTCCGCCATGCCGCTTGATTGCTCAATCTAAGCAGCTGAATCACAGATACTCGTATGAACTGTACCTACGTGAAGGGGCACCTTTGTCATATACTATAAGTACCTTCTGACCTACGCGGTTTACGTTTCTAATGTTCAATCATGCTCAGTGTTGAGTGCCATGCCGCTCTATTGCACAATGCTCAATCTAAACATTCTAAGCTACAGAGTCCTGAGTGCGTTGGTGACCGACTGACTGCAAGTTTGTCCAATGAATTCTGACCTACTTAGGGTTTGTAAGGGTATCTGCCTGAATCGACACTCTTGATCAAATCAGAAAAAATATCTTGAGCCGCTTGAACAATTTAAACGAATAACTATACCTATAAGCTTTCTTATAAGGTTAGGAACCTTCGGAGCGCGATTGACTCAACAATAAATGTTATGTTATTATTATTATTTAAAAAAATCAACAAAAGAAAAATTTTAATTTCCTCTAATTCTTAAATGTAGTTCGGTGTAGTCCACGCCTTTTCTTTCCTTGTTTATGGTATAGTTATTTCAGGCCCGTTACCTTATGTCTAATATTAAGTTTAAGACAGGTCACAGGTGTATAAAAAAATATTTTATATAAAAAAATATATAGCCAGAGAGCATCGTGGAGAAGACTGCGAGGTGTGTGACGACGGCCGTGAAGAAGCTGGTCTCGCCTGAAGAAGACGAGGAAGAAGCGGCGTTCGATAGGGCCGACGATGTGGTAATAGGCTTGGGACCGAATGTAGTCATGCTAGTTCGTATTGCTAGTATAATGGTGTGAATTATATTCTTTGCCCGCAAATTCGTCCGCCTGGATTTAGGTTTTATTAAAATCTCGCGGGAACATGTTGTTTTTCTGGAATAAAAAGTAACATTTTACACTTGAGGGCCTCAAATAGCCTCAAAAAACTGAAAAACCAAATTGTTCAAACACCGCCTGGAGCTCTATGGTTTTTTTACTCTAACAAATATTACAATATATTATAATTTTTTTTTTGTAGCACTATGGTTGTAGCTATTCCTAGCACAAACTTCGGTAAAAAAAAACGAAAAAAAAAAAACTATACCCATACAAAAAATAAGCTCATTTTCGCATCTATAATATTAGTATTGAAACTAATAATTTAATTTCTCAATTAACTCTTTTTTTGGAATAAAAACTATCTTGAAATTTTTAATCAAAACTTGACGCTTGTAACGCTATTTACGTTTATAATTCGCTGAGGGGGTTACGTCATAACATGGCACACAATTTTATATCTTATCAGATCCCGCAGACGAAAATGTTCACTGATAAATGATAACTTTCGCACGCTACAACAGGGAAATTTTAAAAATCCTTATCACTTAAATTTTTTTGATAGCTAAACGTGAGTCGTGATAATGTATCATTATTATACAATAATAATTTCTTCAGACTAAATGAAACACCACAACATTATTGGCACTAGATTTGGAGCTTGACATATCTTTACACTTTGAAAAACTGTATGGTTGACGTGTAGGGTAGACTGGGTACGGTTGTAACAATTTCCCTTTAAACACCCACAGCATTGCCAATATTGCTATAAACAACAGTTATAGCACTTGATATGAAAGCCAGGTTATTTTTCTTTAAATTAATATCAAAAACACATGCGCAGGTGAAATAATTTAGCAGATATGAATAATTTTATTGGGTGCATGCGATTGTTACAATCGACCCCATACCAGGGGCGGTTGTAACAGTGATGGGGGACAGTTGTAACAAGCGGAAATAATACAGAGTTGAAGTATTTAAACCAGCTATATTATTTAAAAACACTTAAATGTACTTTAACTAGTATCACAATATCTTAAGCACATTTTTAACAGTTATTTAGGTAATTTTTTAGATTAAAAATAAATTAACAAAAATATATAATATTTTCGCTATAACTGCTTCGGTACTCAACCAAACGAACATAATCTCTAATTATTATATAAAACAAAACTAAATAATCAATAAAATCTAAGTTTAAAATGAAATCAACAATGAAATTTATTTTTCATAAGATAAGTTACACTAAAATTCCACTTAACTCATTAAGTATAACTTGTGGGCTTACCTGTTTGATCATCTGTAGTATTGTTTACCTACATTTAACGCTGACGTAAGCTACTTTCAGAGAAATCACACAATAATCATGTACTTGTACAGTGTAGCATGTTTTACCTATTTCCGATAACATTTTGCAATCTGTTAGTTTGCTATTTAACTTGTACTATAGTATACCTACCTTCAGTTTTCTATAAACTTGTTTAAAATACCTACCTACGCTAATGTAACTTTTCAAATGAACGTGACATAAACGTTGAGATAAATCTTTTATTGACGTAACTCGGAACACGATTTTTAATATGAAAACTGAAGCTAAGTCTGGGTTATATCACCTGAACAAAACGGCGAAAGAAAACATCGTGAGGAAACTTGTATGCCTGAGAATTCTCTATAATTTTCTCAAAGGTGTGTGAAGTCTACCAATTCGCACTTGGTCAGTGTGGTGGTCAGAAAAGAAAATACCCTTTTCATTCTGTGAGAAGACGCCTGTGACCATTAGTCGTCGGTAGTGGTTGGAGACGATGATGATAATCTAAATAAATAAAAGAAAAAGGTGACTGACTGATCTATCAACGTACAGCCCTAACCGCTGGACGGATCGGGCTGAAATTTGGCGTAGGCATCCGCTAAGAAAGAATTTTTGAAAATTAAAACCCTAAGAGATTACTACTCTCTTATGCTCTCTTTTTTAAGAGAATAATTATTTTATATTGAAAACGATTACACAATTTTTGGATCTGCCAAGTTTAGTTAGAAGTTAAGAATTCTAATTAACAGGTATAAATGTTATCTTTTAAAATTCTGTTCTAATTAGAATAAAATTAAAAGATAACATACTGTTGGTACATAGCATGTATGATATAGGCTATTTATGTGTTGTAAAAAGGACCTCTAAAATAACTTTCTGCAAAGCAATTACATAACCCATTGTCACATAATTGAAGTACATAGGTACTTATTATTCTCCCGATGTTATATTATGCCGCGTGATTGTATTGTTCTGAGTCGCGTGTTGTACCACTGGCGCTGAATTGTAATTAATTGTTGCCTTTTTAACGCTCCCCTGGACCTATTGGGCACGCCACGAAGTCAGGGTCGCTACCGTTCTCCAGATGGGTAAGACAACTTATATTTCTAAAGGTCGTAGCTCACTTATACGACACCGCACCCTCCCGCAAGTGAAAAGAATGAACATTCAAATATGAGCTTAAGGGCGTGCTCTGTACATACAGTTTACAGTGACAACATAAAATAGCAAATAGCGTACGGTAAGGGGCAATTAAGCCACTCAACAGTTGACGTTTCGCTTAGTGTGTCCTTCAAGCAAGTGTCCCAAGTCCACGCACTGTAGATGCGTGGGGATGGGACCTTGCTGGAACTGTGCGGTCACGACTGTGTCTGAAATAGAGGTTGAGAATATACAAGCCTTTTTACCGACCGCGTGTGGACAGCGAGCTTACTGCTAGCTTTCGATGCGTGGCGGGCGGTCACTACGATTTGCGGTCGATTCGTGCGGATTTTGTGTGGGAGCGGTGTCTTGTAAGTGAGCTATGATCTTTAGGGTACTCTAGGCCTACTAATAATCCACAGCCAAGACCATTAAATACGAGGTGTTTACTTATCCGAACATCAATATCAGTATGCACAACCTTTGTTGTTAATCGGCAAGGATTTTGAGAACAGCTGAAAAGTTGCTATTTCGCTCTGATTTTCTGCGTGTGTCTTCGAGCAACTCAGTCACTTTCATTTGAGCATCGATAATTCCTCATTCGTCGGTTATAAAGGATAGAATAGATCCAAAACGAACACGACAGATTCTCACAACAATATTCTCTTTCCAATTTTTTATCATTTTAAAAATAAAGTCAAAGGCTGCTGTAATCATTCGCATTAAGTAATTAAGGCTGCAGTTAGCAATGTGGGTAATTATTTTTAACTTTATCACTGGGAGCCTTGGCATAATTGCACAAGTAGGTACAATGTTTGTGCTGTCATTCCAACATTATAGGCCGACGCAAAGGTTAAGGAAGTTCTCCGATAAATTTCAATCTTATATAGTATGACTGTTTTCTGTTTGCATCGCTCATCACAAATGTGTTTGTGATGACACATGTATTTAATTTAAACCGCGGTGACGTAAGCTCTATACAGTCGTGAGAAGTAAATCAAGTGGTGCTAAGCAGAAAATATGAAGACTTTTTACATATGGTTTTATGGTTACATCAGATCTTTCATATTACGTTTTGAAATTAGCGAAAGGTAGCGAAAAAAGCCTTTCAATTGTTCAGAAATAAGTATGCTAAAATAAAAGGTTTTGAAAACCTTGTCAAAGATAATAAAAAAAAAACATAATAAATGGCGTTTCTCGTATTCTCAAAATCAGCCCATTTTCATGGCGAATTTTTTGAAAAAGTCAATATCCAATTGACTTCTTCAACAAATAATTTATATTCTTTACTTTTTACTTGGTAATATTAAGAATAGATATTATTGCCTTATCCACAGACGCTAATTGTTTATTTTATTTATTACTATTGCATTAAACTAGTGCCACTTGAAGATTTACTTTGGTATACATTTAAAAAAGTTCACTCTTAGAGTCAGTTTAACGCTTCATATATGTTACATAAATAAATGACAGGCCATTAGGAGATTTAACGATAGTGAGTTGTAGTAACGTAGATAGTAGAAATGACTCATGAAATTATTTAATGAATGTTAACGAGTATCTATGCCAATATGCTTGATTTGTATTCTTAAACAAAATTAGTCCCAGCATTTTTTTTCTTCTGGAAATCAAAGTGTGTTCCCTACACTCTATAGTTTATTGCAAGTATCTCTAACCTATCTTTGCAACTTTGCAGGTGATGCAACAAGACGTCAAGAAAGAGAACCCGCTGCAGTTCAAGTTTCGCGCCAAATTCTATCCCGAGGACGTCGCTGACGAGATCATACAGGAGATTACGCTCAAACTCTTCTACTTACAAGTTAGTAACAAACCGTTTGTACTATATCCTATTACTAGCTGTTGCCCGCGACTTCGTCCGCGTCAATTTCTGTTATTATGATCGCGATTAAGAAGTTTTTAAAAGAATATATTTTAAATATGGATAATTTACCCCGTTTTTGCAATATTTTTCACTGATGCTTCGCTCCTATTGGCCGCAGCGTGATTTTATATAGCCTAAAGCCTTCCTCGATAAATGGACTATCCGACACAAAAAAAATTTTTCAATTCGAACCAGTAGTTCCTGAGATTAGCGCGTTCAATCAAACAAACTCTTCAGCTTTATAATATTAGTATAGATGGTGTACTAAAGGTGTGAAAGGTGACATCTGAAATTTCTCCATTATGTTCTTAAAAATGTGTCTAGCAATTCCCATTCAAAAGGAGACCTGGACAGGTCGTAAGTCGTCACTGAATTATAACCGACTTCAGCCAACGCTTTCACTGCTTACATTGTACCAGAACGTTCAACGCGGCAATCTTTGCCGGTATCGTGGTAACAAGCCACGGCCAAACCCAGCACACCTTTGACCATAGACACCAGGTAGACTCATAACTCTCACTTAGAAGACATAACGCTCAGGAAAATATCTCCTAATCCTAAAATTCTAATATGATGAAAACTAACGAATGATCTAAATTTTTCATGTTGATTATATTTTTGAACTCTCTCTCTGTTTGTCTTTGTTTACCTGACAAAAAGAACTTTTTCCATTGTACAGTACATAATTTGGGTTTGACTGCTTTTCAGGTGAAGAATGGCATCCTATCAGACGAGATCTACTGCCCGCCGGAGACGTCGGTGCTGCTGGCCTCGTACGCGGTGCAGGCGCGCCACGGCGACCACAACCCCGCCGTGCACGCGCCCGGCTTCCTCACCAACGACCGCCTGCTGCCACAGCGCGTCACTGACCAGCACAAGGTTACCACTACTTCTTTATCAACCGATGGACGTCCATTATTAGACATAGGTCTTTCTTTGAACTTTTCAACTTGGTTCCGCCGTCACCATTCTACCATCGAAACGCAAGGCATAGAAAAGATCTGCACCCCTTCGTAGTTGAAATCCCAAGAACTCGCACTTAGCGCTTTGCTTCTTCGTTCCTGATACGCACCGCTAGGATTTGGAATGCCCTTCCGGCTTCCGTTTTTCCCTCTAACTATAATTTGGGTACCTTCAAATCAAGAGTGAATAGGCATCTTCTAGGCAAGCGCGTTCCATCTTAGGCCGCATCTTCACTTGCCATCAGGTGTGATCGCAGCCAAGCGCTAGTCTATATATTTAAAAAAAAAAAAAGTTCTCTTGCATGGACTTCCGCAGGTCTCGGTCTTGCGCCGCCGCCTGAAACCCGCGGCTCCCTACTCGAGCGTGACGTCCGGCTCTATTGGTACCCGATTCATAAAAGAAACCTTTACAATATGTTTGACCTATGTCCCCACGCAAGTTTAAAATCCGGGCTCTGTTCCACTAATGATGGATGTTCGGCCACGGCGGGCAATCTCCCTGTAATTTTTATAAAAAATAAATAAAAAGCTTTTTAGTCTATCCCCTCTATATTAATTGTAAAGTAGGGTTTGAACCTGTCGACCTATCGAGTTTCCGTTCGACCCTTCGCCCGTTGAGCTATTGAGGCGATAACCCTGTATTCCCCCCGCCAGATGTCCCGCGAGGAGTGGGAGCAGAGCATCACGAACTGGTGGCAGGAGCACCGCGGCATGCTGCGCGAGGACGCCATGATGGAGTACCTGAAGATCGCGCAGGACCTGGAGATGTACGGCGTCAACTACTTCGAGATCCGCAACAAGAAGAACACGGAGCTGTGGCTCGGCGTCGACGCGCTGGGCCTCAACATCTACGAGAAGGACGACAAGTAGGTCCAACGCTGACACACATTGCGGATAAAAGGTCATACTTCTTTCACACAAACTTCAGACGGCTCCACCTCAAATCAAACTGACCGTTTGCTGTCTTGTTCTTCTTTACAACTGATAAACGTCCACTGCTGAACAAAGCTCTCTTCCATGGACACCCACAGGACTCTGTCTTTCGCCGCCTGTATCTCTTTCGGCTCCCTGCGACACGCTTGATGTGTCGTATGTCGGAATAGTGAGGAATCTGCTCCCACTGCGCTTCCCGGCGCGGGATCGCCACTCCAGCACTCTGAAATCCCAGTTTTGCTATTTTATGTTGTCACTGGAAACTGCATGTACAGAAAACGCCCTTGAGCCCATATTTGAATGTGCGAAACAATGCTCTATGAAAAAACCGAAAACAACACAATCGACATTAAAAAAACTTTTTTTATCACCGACACACTCGTTACCAAGTACTTGAAAAGCGCGATAAAACAATGTTTCGGTCGCGACGACGCCGGATGAGATAAATGAACTTGTTTGTTAACATGACAATAAACAATTTATTACACCACACCAATCGGTACACGTTTAATATTAATGTATTTTAGCTGATAGCAAATTTAACTTTCACTAATTCGCCCAATTTTAATTTTTTTGTAAAGATATGGTCCATGGCCAAATAGAATCAAGAGATCCATTAGGGGACCAGAGAAATCAGCAGAGAGAGTTCCCCGTAAAATTCTTAAAGGTGTGTGAAGCATGCCAAGGATGCTTGAGAGTTCTCAATAATGTTCTCAAAGGTGTGTGAAGTCTGCCAATCCACACTTGGGCAGCGTGGTGGACTGTGCCCTAAATTGTTCTCATTCAGAGTGAGGATCATTAGTGGGATGGTAATGGCTTGATAATGACGATTTTACTTATGGCATAGATAATGTAAATATAAATCGATCGCTAAGTTTTAGGTCTAGAACGATAAAAATCTTTATAATCAGCGTAATACTTTTGTATGGAGAAGTGAGTGGAATGACATTAAAATCTTATCATCTTTTAGTGAAGCGCATAATTACGATAGGATTAATATCCTAATATATAGCTAATGCTATAATATAGTATATTTATAAAAAGAGATGGATATGTTACAAGCGTGCGGTAAATGAAGCGCGTAATGGCAGATATTTGTCGTAATTTGTCGTGTCATTTAACATTGAAATACTCTATTATACTCTTCGTCGCTCGGAACAAATTTTTCATTTTTTTTTGTGAGTATATAACTCACCCTAGTAAAATATCATAGGATATTCGTAAGAATTCATTCTAATCGTACCGTTTTTACAATGCCCAGACTGACGCCCAAGATCGGGTTCCCGTGGTCGGAGATCCGCAACATCTCGTTCAACGACCGCAAGTTCATCATCAAGCCGATCGACAAGAAGGCGCCCGACTTCGTGTTCTTCGCGCCGCGCGTGCGCGTCAACAAGCGCATCCTGGCGCTGTGCATGGGCAACCACGAGCTGTACATGCGGCGCCGCAAGCCCGACACCATCGACGTGCAGCAGATGAAGGCGCAGGCGCGCGAGGAGAAGCTCGCCAAGCAGGCGCAGAGGTCGGTGCACACACCTTACACCGCCTTACACGCCTTACACCACCTTACACCACCTTACACACCTTACACCACCTTACACACCTTACACCACCTTACACACCTTACACACCTTACACCACCTTACACCACCTTACACACCTTACACCACCTTACACACCTTACACCACCTTACACACCTTACAACACCTTACACACCTTACACCACCTTATCTATACATATAATGAAATTGTAGAAAAGTGGTGTCTGTACAATGGAAATATATAAAAAAAAGTAGCAGGGGTTGTTATTATATAGATACCGAAACCGAAATTGTAATTAATTTTTTTTTTGTCTTTTTGTCTGTTTGTCTGTGTGTTTGTGCACGCTAATATCAGAAACGGCTTATTCGATTTAGATGCGGTTTTAACTAATATATTGTAGTAAGCTTCACTTAACATTTAGTGTTTATTTCATGTCAATCGGTTCATAAATAAAAAAGTTATGTCAATTTAAAGAATCACGGCGAACATTTTTAACGTACAGAGTACGTACTACACGCCTCGCGCCTGAGCGTCCGTGGCTATATAAAGCGCGCTGAGAGCCGCGCCCCGAAAAGTCACTATTCCACGCACAGCACAGCTAGTTTAATCTATTTTCCTTAGCTGCCCTAAAAGGTAAACAAAATTGGTTTCTCGAAGAAATTCGTAAGAGACGCGTTGAGCACAGCACATCCTTGCCACATTGTCCAGCCACGTGCGTCGGTTAGGCGTTTTTCCGAAAAGTTTTCTGCGATTTGTTTACCATCACGTCACCCTTATATATTTTTTTCTGACAAAATGGGACTAACCACTTTTTCCGGAAGAGGATCCATTATTTCTTCCAGCCATACAACTGTGGTAAAGTGTTGTTCCTATTGTACAAGAAACTAGGAAAATAATTTAAATCATGGGAACTAAAAAATCTTAGAACCTAAAGAATAGATTTGTCTGTTTGGTATAGTTGAGAACTTGAAGGGTAGGCCTCTTTTTTTCAGCATCTAAGGAATTAGATCTCGGAAAAAGGAGGTTTACGCGGGATTTCTAAAACCCTAAATGAACAAGAATCGGAATTTACGGGCAAAAGCTAGTAAAAAATATATAATTAAATGAATAACCTCCTTTTTGGAAGTCGATAAAAATGCTCTGATTTTTTCAGAAAATTCCAACGATGATTTTATTTGTGTTATTTCCAGAGAGAAGCTCCAGCTAGAGATCGCGGCCCGCGAGCGCGCGGAGAAGAAGCAGCAGGAGTATGAGGACCGACTGAGGCAGATGCAGGAGGAGATGGAACGCTCACAGGTAGACTTCCACCCCCTTCTTTAATGTGGCTAACTTTTCTTACTCTATGCTCAAGAATGGAAAGATTTTTAGGCATAGTGGAATAGGTACCAATTATTGACGAGTAGTTCATTCCCAGTCGAATGCAGGATTTGAACTTATCTAGAAGAACTTACCTAGTATGGCACTTTATTTTTCCAGTTTTCATCATCATTTGCTCAAAACGAGTTTATGTAATTTTGCACCATACAACCATACAACTTTTGAATGTAACTACACGTCCAGTTCTACGGAAAAATGAACATGCAAATGGCGTAGTTATAAGCTGTAAAATGCGTGCAGTTCCAAACCAGCGTATTCCTCTACATCGCACTTGAAGTATAGCTATGTTCAGAGCGATGATAAAGATTGGCGTGCATTCGAGTCGATGTTACCTCTGTTCTCTTTCCGCTGATTAAGGAGGAAGATCTGTTTCACATAGTTGAATGTTCTCTCGTGTTGATTCCAGGCAAACCTGCTGGAAGCTCAGGAGATGATCCGGCGGCTGGAGGAACAGCTCCGCCAGCTGCAAGCCGCCAAGGAGGAGCTGGAGCAGCGCCAGAACGAGCTGCAAGCCATGATGCAGCGCCTCGAGGAGACCAAGGTACCTATCTAGCTATAGACCAATCAATCTATTGGATGATTCTGAAGTCGGGTAAAAATATGCGAAATTTTTGGAACTTGGGAACTTTTTCAACATATTCACTTATTCTTCAAACAAAACGCAATAATTATAAAAGTTAGAGATTTATTTTAAACAGTTTAAAGTTATTATGAAGGTTCATTAATAATATATATTTTTGCTAATATTACAGAACATGGAAGCGGCCGAGCGTCAGAAACTCGAGGACGAAATCGCGGCCAAACAGGAGGAAGTATCGCGCATCCAACAAGAAGTCGAAGTGAAAGACACGGAGACGAGACGCCTGCAAGAGGAGGTGGAGGAGGCGCGCCGCAAGCAGGACGAGGCGGCGGCGCTGCTGGCGGCCGCCACCACGCCCACGCACCACCACCTGCACGAGGGCGGCGAGGGCGCCGACGGGGACGCGGCCGAGGGCAGCGGCTCCGAGGGCGGCTCGGAGGCGGGCGGCGGCGAGCTGGCGCGCGGCCCCGACGACCTCGTCGACCCGCTGGAGGAGCGCCGCACGCTGGCCGAGCGCTCCGAGCGCCTGCACAACCAGCTCAAGGTGAGTACCACGCGCTCGTTCCCGACCTCACCGAGGGCAGCGGCTCCGAGGGCGGCTCGGAGGCGGGCGGCGGCGAGCTGGCGCGCGGCCCCGACGACCTCGTCGACCCGCTGGAGGAGCGCCGCACGCTGGCCGAGCGCTCCGAGCGCCTGCACAACCAGCTCAAGGTGAGTACCACGCGCTCGTTCCCGACCTCACCGAGGGCAGCGGCTCCGAGGGCGGCTCGGAGGCGGGCGGCGGCGAGCTGGCGCGCGGCCCCGACGACCTCGTCGACCCGCTGGAGGAGCGCCGCACGCTGGCCGAGCGCTCCGAGCGCCTGCACAACCAGCTCAAGGTGAGTACCACGCGCTCGTTCCCGACCTCACCGAGGGCAGCGGCTCCGAGGGCGGCTCGGAGGCGGGCGGCGGCGAGCTGGCGCGCGGCCCCGACGACCTCGTCGACCCGCTGGAGGAGCGCCGCACGCTGGCCGAGCGCTCCGAGCGCCTGCACAACCAGCTCAAGGTGAGTACCACGCGCTCGTTCCCGACCTCACCGAGGGCAGCGGCTCCGAGGGCGGCTCGGAGGCGGGCGGCGGCGAGCTGGCGCGCGGCCCCGACGACCTCGTCGACCCGCTGGAGGAGCGCCGCACGCTGGCCGAGCGCTCCGAGCGCCTGCACAACCAGCTCAAGGTGAGTACCACGCGCTCGTTCCCGACCTCACCGAGGGCAGCGGCTCCGAGGGCGGCTCGGAGGCGGGCGGCGGCGAGCTGGCGCGCGGCCCCGACGACCTCGTCGACCCGCTGGAGGAGCGCCGCACGCTGGCCGAGCGCTCCGAGCGCCTGCACAACCAGCTCAAGGTGAGTACCACGCGCTCGTTCCCGACCTCACCGAGGGCAGCGGCTCCGAGGGCGGCTCGGAGGCGGGCGGCGGCGAGCTGGCGCGCGGCCCCGACGACCTCGTCGACCCGCTGGAGGAGCGCCGCACGCTGGCCGAGCGCTCCGAGCGCCTGCACAACCAGCTCAAGGTGAGTACCACGCGCTCGTTCCCGACCTCACCGAGGGCAGCGGCTCCGAGGGCGGCTCGGAGGCGGGCGGCGGCGAGCTGGCGCGCGGCCCCGACGACCTCGTCGACCCGCTGGAGGAGCGCCGCACGCTGGCCGAGCGCTCCGAGCGCCTGCACAACCAGCTCAAGGTGAGTACCACGAGGTGTATTCCAGATAATATATGTCTGTGCCAAATTTCAGCCAAATCGCTTCAGTAGCTGCAGCGTGATTGAGTAACAAACATTCATCCAAACTTTACCATTTATAATATTAGTAGGATTAGCTGAACAGCAAGCATTTGCATATCATGCTTCCATTTTTTGTGAAGAAAGATTTATAATAGTCATCCTCTATTTCCAGGCGCTGAAACAAGACTTGGCGCAGTCCCGGGATGAGACGAAAGAGACTGCGATGGACAAAATCCACCGCGAGAACGTGCGCCAAGGCCGCGACAAGTACAAGACCCTGCGCGAGATCCGCAAGGGCAACACCAAGCGCCGCGTCGACCAGTTCGAGAACATGTAGACATCAGGTAAACGCGCACGCACTACCACCCACAAACACGCACTACCTCCCACAACACGCACTACCTCCCACAACACGCACTACCACCCACACGCACGCACGCACTCCCACCCATACGCACGCACGCACGCACTCTTACCCACACGCACGCACTTCCACCCACATGCACGCACGCACTCTCAGATTCACACACGCACGCACGCACTCTCTAATTCACACACATAATTCAAAAGTATAACATTGAGTGTTCTGAAGAGCTGTTTAAACTTATTTCACCCTCTCTTTTTTACAATTCCAATGAGCACCACCAAAAACAATTTCACCCTCACGATCTGGGTGCCTCGTGTACTTTGGTCCCCCATTTTGTCTGGTCTTTTTTGCCACGTACAGTCGCGGACAGAAAATGTTTACCACCTTAAGATTCATAATTGCATGCACACATCTGTGTCAGAAGGTCGATATGTGATTTGATTAGCCATAGATCATAGACTTTTTAACATGTAGCGGTGCTTAGACAGTCCTTTAGCGGTCTCTTTAGTAGGTGACTGCTAAATAGTTTAGATGTAGAAAACCTTTTTTGGAACAAAAAATCCTTACTAATGTTATAAAATAATGTGAGTGTTTGTTTGTTCGTTGTTGGTTTATCCTTCCATCACAGCTACGGAGCAATAGATCCACATGATTTTATGCATGGATATAGTTCAGGATTTGGATAGTGACATTTATCCCGGAAAAATAGAGGGTTCCCATGGAAATTTTAGAATCCTAAATTCACGCGGACGAAGTCACGGGCAAAAGCTAGTAATTTTAATAAATAGATATCATCTCATATAGACACGAGCACAGGACACGAGTTACCAAAATGAGAAAACGGAAGTAATAAATAATCTAATGAAATTTCAAAGAATCTTTATTTCTTAATTTTATTATTGAGAAACTAAACAATATTAGTATAAATAAATAATTAGCTTAATTAGCTTCCATTCGCTGCTATGACAACACGTAGACTCTCTCGCATAGACGCGACAAGGCGATAAGTCGGTTCATATCATCCCATACCCCAGTGCAATGTGATCTAAGACTTCGAGGATTTCTTTGATTCTGACAGTCCCACCTTTGAATCACTAAGCCCCATAAATTTTCAGTTTCAAATCAGCAGATCAGACTGCCACGGTGCAGATTGAACCATGGAATAGTAGCTCAGCGTATTATCTTGAACTTAGGTTGTCGGAATTTTGCTGCAGAACATCAATGTAAAATGCTGCAGAAACACCACGCATCACCATAGCTCATCCACCTCCTTTTGACTGCTTTTGACTGTGGATGCTATCAGCATCATTATGATTCAATGCACTTCCATTTTTTATTTATTTTGTATATTAAAATTTCAAAATAAATAAAATAACAAATCTAATATTTTGATAAATAATTGTCACTTATACAAGTGCAATGATCTAATGTGTCAAACTTGAATTTAGGAAATGAGTTTTATTACTAATATTTGTATAGAAAAGTCATTAATACTTTTTTTGATAAAACGATGCATGAAATTTTTATAACAAATGCTTTGATATAGCATTATAGACCTTACTGAACGCAGGGTTACGAAGAATCTAATTTGAAAAGTGGTAAACATATTTAGTCACCGACCGTACATGCAAAGCCGGCAATACATTTTTGATGTCTTTGGTGCTCCAAATATTCATGGTTATAAAAAATCATCACTCCCAAAGTGTTTCAATTTCAAGGTGAAACGTTTATTTATAAATATTTTTACAAATAAATCGAAATATTTATAAATTCGTATGGGTATCCCAAGAGTGTATAAACACTGCTTTTTAGATGCCGCCATTGTTTGTAATAAAAAATACCATTGCGGTGAGGGTAGAAGTAAATAATAATGAGGGTACGTTGTGTCGCCAGGTAATACCGCGACCGCGCACATCCGACTACACCCGCCGGGGCACGCGTTCGGCCGCGCGTCGACGCGACGAGACGGCACCCAGCACACCACCCACGCGGTGCAGCACGACAACAGACTACACTCGCTAGTTGACTAAACGGCTTTTTTTCAACATCTTACAACCCCCTTTTTTAAATAACAACAAAACAACAAAAATACAACCGGAAGATATGCGGCCGTATTCTCTGTTTTTGACATTTCCAGTGGCCGTGGAGAACAATATGGCAACTGAGAACTGTCAAACTGACATTTGTGTCAAAATGTGGGTTTGACAGTTCTCGAGATAGACTAGCTCCCTGAGAGAGTCGGTGATTGTTTTTTATTCAGTAGTTATTCTCGAATACTAAAAAGCTAATCGATACTTTACACCTCGACAATACTATTTCTCAATGTTTTTTGTGTAGGGTCTCACAGATAGCAGAATTTAACAAACGGTTTTGTCTATGCTGATATATTTTGTCAATAAACTTTTGATTTTATAATGACACGAAAAAAAATTTAGTCAACTGCGAGAATTCGAAATCAATAAGTATTATAGTAATTTTTGTAAACATTTCAACGTCGTTTGGATTTTTTGACGGCCAATGTAATCTTGTGATTGTTTTGATACAAAATATATTTTCGACTCTCCTATATTTATTCTGCGTAATTTGCTATTAGCACTTAGTATGCTGTAAAAACTTGTGGACCATAAATTTAGTCAACATGATTTGAGCCGTTTTCCAAACGACGATATTTATATGTATTTGTAAGTATAAACATAGTATTGGTAGTGTATTCTTATATTGGCATTATAAAACTGTAATAATATATTTTTATATATTGTATCATACGCATACCCCATTATTTATCATAATTTAAAATGTCCAAATTGTCCAGTCTTATAAAAATAGGTCCAACTTTTAAAATATGGGTTGTTGAGTTTTGTAAATGTGCAAAAAAATGAGTATATTTCAAGATCAAATCGGAATTCTTTATCTGCAATATTTTAATTTATAGAACAGAAAGAGAAAAGGTATGACCGAGGATATATTTTATGGCGCAGATCAAAAAAGTTGGGGTTTTGATTAGGTTGAAAAGCAAAACAAATGATAGAATCTTTCAAATAAAGAACGTTTTAAATTTTTATGAATATGCGGGTATGTCGTGAATAATTGTGTAGTGTCGTCTCTCGAACGCAGCGCGAGGCGGCGAGGCCGTCGACGGTAATGTATCGAGGTTTGTACAATTACAGTCTTTTGCCAGAAAGGCAATAATTGCAGACGATCCCACGCGGCCTAGCCTCGCACCAAGCCGCGCCAGGAGTGTGGCTCGAGAAAAAAGTCAATTTTTATGTTGTTTTTCCATTTTTCGTTAATATTAAACTCCTCAAAGTATAAAGACGTTTAGTTCTAATTAGTTTTAGTGCCAATTTCATTATCGCAGAATAACGTTTAACCGACGAATCAATGTCGACGTTTTGACACATTTTAAACATAAAAACTGTCAGAACGCCTTTACTCCTCGGTTAAACTTTACGTTACTAGATTATGGTAAAATTGGCACTTTGATATAAAGATTAAACAAAATATTTATTATTTTGAGAGGGATGCTCAAATTTTTATATAGAGTTAAGTTTACAAAAATCCATAAATTTTTTGAACTCAAAAAAAAACTCATATTTATTTAACCAACAACATATAAGTACGTGTGTTTTGCCTTACGTTCTGAAGGTGCATTTACCATGAGTGCCAAAAAGGATCGATCTAACATTTTCTTGGTTTGTTTGAAACCGAGCGAATAAATTGCAAAAGCGTGGGCTAGGCTGTCGTGGGCCGGGTGGGGTGATAGTGTAGTGATTTATATCGATATTCTTACAAGTTCTCACACACCGTCCAGGCGTTGTCGGTAGGCTGTGTCCATCCAATTTGTACGTTTATTTGAACGCGTTATGTTACATTTTTACTGGCTATACTTCGTTTCCTGTTATTATTTTACTATCTGAATTTAGCTATAAGTCAAAGCGTGTAACTTATACGAAGAAACTAACTCACTGGAGTTAGTGCTAATATATATGGAAAAATAATAAGTGATGTATGTTGATCATTTCAAAATCTCTTCGCCATACAAATTGAAAGTTATAATTATTTTTATTTTGAACAGTTGTTTTTACACAATATTTTATTATGATTGTATTATAGCAATTTTTAGGTTTATCTTTTTGATAATTTTAGAAGTTAAAATTCATGATACAAGTTGGACCGACATAACGCCGTCACGCCAAACAAATGTCAACTTTATCAGCGATGTAAGAAGGGTCATATTAGAACGGTGCTTGCATTTTACAAAAACGATGGAATCCGTCGGGCGTCGTACTCGGGACTATAATTGTAAATATTGATTATTATTACTTAATAGTAATTTTATTTTAGTATATAATGTGCTATAAAGAACGCAGCTTGGCAAACGTACAGTTCAGTAATCACCGTACCTATTCGCGTCCCAAAAGCTCGTTTTAACCTTCGGCTTACATATCAGAAACATTATTTTGTCAGCGCGATTAACTGAACAAGATTCTTTTCGTTGGAGTGTCGTATTACGTTTCCACACTGTATGCTTGCTAAATTGTGACAATAACCGAATATGTATACATCGGACATCTCGAGGTTTATTGAAACGTTGAAGGCACACAGATTCGTTTAATTAAAGATTAATTAAAATATAATATTATTTGTAAGTGATTTGGATTTTTATTCTATAACTACGTGCTATACTCGGTATAAGGAACGGTGTACCTATAAAATAGTATTTTGAATTTTTTTCTATTATTATAATTATTAACATTTTATACATTTTTTTTATTTTTCCTGAACCAATTTTGATTACTTACGCAAAAAAATAACAATTGCTGGATGCACAATATCCGTGGATAATTTTTTTTTAATTTAGAATGACACGTTAGTAAGATATTATATGAAAAATATTCGGGAAATTATATCTATATACTACTTTTGCGGTATGCTGTATCTTACACCGCGTATGTCTTGCGTCGATCGGGAGCATATCTTGTGAGTCAAGTCTACTTATATAAATGCAGTGTGTTACGTTTTATTATACAACTCGACCGTTCCGTAGAACAAAGTCTCATCTGCTAAATTCATAACTTGAGATTTGAGCCTTGCAGATGTGACTTTTAAGGCTCAAATTTAAAGTTGCGAATTTAGCAGATGAGACTTTGTTCTACGGAACGGTCGAACTAAGGTCTCTTAAAAAAAAGAGAGCTGTCATGGGATTTGAGTGCATACCTTTTTTTTTTGTAGACAATAGTGGGGATAAACTAGTGTCAAACACCTATTTTCGAACGGTTTTCTAAAAGTGCTATAATAGTTTTGCTCAAAAGTGGAACATTTTCAAGTAAGTGGGACGGGGGGACCCTTATTTATTTTTATAATCACTTTTATTACTTAGACATAGGCATTATTATCGTTTACTAATTCGGTTCGTTTTCTATTCTCGTTCTCTGTAGTTTTTGAGCGTGGGTACACTTTCCAGTAAGTTATCAAGAAATCTCAACGTTAAGAATGGAGAGTTTGTTTACTTACAGTAGTAAGTAAGTCAAATATTTGGAAAATTAGTTCTCCAAGCAATATTACATTTCTTACTCATCATATTTAAGCCACCTCAAGTGAAATAGTTGTCTCAAAAACTAAGGCTACCTATCACCAAAATATGACATCCACATTGTGACTATCGCAATCACTGATTGACTGACCATGGCTAGAAGCCTCAATAGCCCAACGGTTAAAGGTGCGGATTGAAAACTGTAAGGTCGCAGGTTCGAATCCCACCCGTTGCACTATTGTCGTACCCACTCCTAACAAGCTTTCCGCTTATTTGGAGGGGATAGGAAAATATTAGTCAACTTCAGGTTGGCTAAAATTCTTTAAAAAAAAATGTGGCTTTGGCAAGAAACAGATTCAGCCAATAGTAACAAAGCGATTATCGCATTGTGATGACCACAACTTTGGTGCAAGTTTTGTTATTCTCGTTCTAACTCGACATGTTCCGTATGTTATGATATTAACGTTATGTAGTTTTGTACATTTGACTCGCTGCCAGTCGCCGCTCTTCGATCGCAAGTCTTCGCCTACGAATTCTTTAAGATGTATCCAAGCACAAACGTACAGTTCCAGGCACGTGAACGGACCTTTGTTAAACACGCCAATGTGTAGGATAGACCTGTAGACCGATTCTGTAAAAGCTTCAGTCAATAGCGAGTGAGTATCGAGCAATCAGAGACTGCATTCCTGATAAAACAATGCCAGTTGCAAGAACTATACGTGCAATCCGATGCAACAAAATTACGAGTACATTGATCTGAAGCCTTAGTGTAACTTTTTAAGTTTACTTATTTAAAATAGCGTTAACTGTACGTAAATCTGTCAATTAGTATGAATGGAAAGTCCACACTAAATGACAGATTTACGTACAGTTATCGTTTTGAAAAGTTCCAGTAGAACCACTGTACGGAATTGTGTATGGGACCATCTTACTCCCTCGATCATCCTTAACTTGTGAACAAAATTTTAAACCATATATTATTATCTATTTGTATGCATATAGGATGTGTATAATGTTATTTTTAAGTGTATTAAAGGCATTCCATATAAGTAAAAAAAAAATGCGGTGGCGTGTACTTGGTTTTTTTTTTTTGAGAATAAATCTTGTGGAAAAATTATTATGTTTTCAAATGGTTTGTACGTGTTCGTTAACAATAAGTGCCATCCGTCACATATCCCTTAACCTGTATGGAGGTAACGCGGCGACGTGGGTCATTCTCGAAATAACATCCTGTGGGTCTAGTGTATTCGAGTTGTGCGTATGTACATCATTTAGTATGGACGGGAAAGGGACGGAGAATTTTTCATCTTTTTTCCGTCCATATTGAGATTTACGCACAATTAAAAAAGTGACGACTGTGACATTTATTTAAATAATCGCATAAAAATATGTTGCGGTACCTTAGCTAAGCTTGACTTTGTTGTCAATTACTTTTTTTTTTTTTTTTTAATTTTATAGTTAAGAATTATGTAAAATATTTTCACGTTGCTATAGTTTTATAATGGTGTTAATACGGTTACACGCATACTGGCAGGTTTTAAAGTAGTACAATTGTTTTCCAAGGATTACATTTTTATTATTAGAAATGATAGCATGTTTTTTTTTAAACAATAATATGATAATTCTGTTGTACGTAATATAAATATAAACTAAATGACAAGTCTAAATCTAGTGCCATCATCTTTTTTCGCAAAGAGCATTATGAATGGAATGGCATGAGATTTAGATCTGTCAATGTAGTTTAGAGAATAAACCACAGATTCAGCAGTTAGAGATGTGTGTTATCGAATTAGCACCCATTTCGAATTATTTTCATCACATTTAGTTTTATGTGTCATCGCATAGCTATTGTAATTTTTGTCACTTTTTTTTATGCAAGCTTAAAAAGGGGTAGTGATCAGTACGATATCGGACCCGTGTCGCCGCGGCCACCTCGTCGTATGATTCAGCGTCAGTGAATGTTTCGTGTCAATGTTATTTAACATAATATACAATACCACGTTGCCTTTCAATCTAGGATGAAATTTTTTTTCAATAAAATGTTTAAGTAAAAAAACATATTGGGTTTTATTTACCAATGTAAATGTCACTTTCTTTAAGGTGAAATATTGTGAAATGAAATATTCCATAATATGTCCTAAAATATTTTATTAGCACTTTTAGATAATATACATAAGTATTTTTTTAGTTCAGACCAAAAGGAAATATCCTTGAAAGAATATTCTGGTATGGTCAGAAATATGCAATGTGTGCTTGATGTCTGCGACGGATTATAGGCATTATAAAATTCGAACTGTATTTATAATGCCTATAAATAAAATAAATAATCATTTAATGTAGACCAAGAGTCTATAACATTACAAAAAAAAAATTAAATTTTTAGCATCTATGTTAGTGTGTTAGTATACATTTCCTATTTCAATGTTATGTTGCCTATAATTAATCCGTTTGAATAAAAATATACACAAGGATTTTTCCATTTAGTCTGAAGTCTGACCCGACTGATTCCTACACCGCTCTGAGCGCCTCGCGGTCTTCGGGTAACGTCGCAGGCAGCAGCATATGAGAGCAAATGAACGCAGGAGGCACAAGTTCGAACGACGCACGAGTCGCGTTCTGTAGACGTAGTTCATATCTCCTGCGGTGGTGGCGGGGGAGGGGGAGGCGGCTTGTCGCGCGGCTCGTGCTTGAGCCGCACGTGACGCCGCAGCGAGCTGGCGTCGCCGAACTGCCGCGCGCAGTGCGCGCACGACAACACGCGCCCCGAGTGCGACTTCAAGTGACGACTCAGCCCTGCACACAATAATAAAAGTAATCAATATATAAAAGGCAAATGTGACTGACTGACTGACTGGCTGATCTATCAATGCACAGCTCTAACCACTGAACGGATCACGCTGAAAGGCACACAGATAGCTATTATGACGTAGGCATCCGCCAAGAAAGAATTTTTGAAAATTAAACCGCTAAGGGCGTAAAATTGGGGTTTGAAAAATCGAGCGGGCAGCTAGTGTAAAATAGAATATAAATACATTGCAGGTTTCGTGAACAATTCAAAAGCCAGTACCTAATCATATACAGTGTACCTACTCTCGATATCCGCAGAGATAGCACCTGAAGTGTACATTCTCAGAGTCAACGACCAGTGTGGCTAACATGCGCGCCACGAGAAAATTTTGTCTACACTTTACTCGTGAATCTCTGTAGAGATTCACATAGAGACTACGAGTAAACGTGTAGACAAAACTTTCTCGTGGCGCGCATGTTAGCCCTACAGGACAGACCTCTATACTTCTTCTGCAAGACACGGGACTGACGCACCGCGAACTTCCCAACTCCGGCTTAGTACTGAGAATTTAGAATTGAGGACTTCGTCCTGCAGTCGAGCACGCTAACCACTAATCCGTCGAGTACGTAATAAACGGAATCAAAAGCTTAGTTCTCACCGGAGGCGTGCAGGAACCTCTTGGGGCAGCGCGTGCAGTGGTGCAGCGCGACGCGCGCGGCGGCCGGCTCGTGGCGCCGCGCGTGCGCCAACAGCGCGTTGCGCTGCGTGAAGCTCTTGGGGCAGCGCGCGCACGCGAACGGCCGCACCTCTGCCGAGAGAGACACTTTTACTGTAGCAGCACTTACTATAATCTATACTAATATTATAAAGCTGAAGAGTTTGTTTGTTTGAACGCGCTAATCTCAGGAACTACTGGTTCGAATTGAAAAATTATTTTTGTGTTGGATAGTCCATTTATCGAGGAAGGCTTTAGGCTACATAACATCACACTGCGACCAACAGGAGCGAAGCATCAATGAAAAATGTTGCAAAAACGGAGGAAATTATCCATATTTAAAATATATTCTTAAAAAAAAAAATTTTTAATCGCGATCATAATAACAGAAATTGATGCAAACGAAGTCGCGGGCTACAGCTAGTACTTCTTATACTTCACAAGCGCGCGTGAGCTTGTGGTTACATCGTGTACATTGCGCAAGTGTGTGTGCCTGTCGGAGCCTAAGTGAGAGCGGTCAGACACGAACAAGCTCTCGCTCACACTTATACAGATACGGCTTAACACAACCATGAGCGATGCGCACTCGTGAATTGCAAGAACTAAAATGCAGTAGTGAATGGGAACAAATTATACATTGGGTAGAAGCGTTACTTTCTGATACACAAGGAACTCTTGTTGAACGACAAACGCGAATTGACACCCGCACTCCGAGCAGACTCACCTCGGTGCACCAGCTCGTGCCGCGTCAGCACCGAGCGCTGGCTGAAGCTGCGCCCGCAGCACGCGCAGCGGAAGGGCCGCTCGCCCGTGTGCGTGCGCGCGTGCCGCCGTAGCACGGCGCTCGACGCGAACTGGCGCCCGCACTCCACGCACCGCGGACGCCTGCCAACATACCCCAAACAGAATTACCCCATTCTAGTAATTTCAACCACATTTAAAAGTCAATAAAACTGATAAACTTGTTAAGTTGTTATCATTAAAAGGCAAGTTGTGCCTGAGGAGATTCTATTTCAACCCGCATTCACGGGCTCCTCAAACCAACATGCGAAGCGCCGGACGATCTAAAAAATGTGAGTCTTGAGCCAGGAAGACTGGGGACTAAAAGGTCGAAAAATAAAATAACATTAAATAGAACTTAACCCATTCTTAATTTTTTCCCATGGGACTCCAGAGCGAGTCAAGCTTGAGTGGGCTTTTGAGGAATTTATTAATTCGCCGTTTGCCGATAGAATTAGCCACTTCTAAAGCCATCTAATGGTCATGATTATGTTTTAGTACTTCCGACTTACTCATCCTTTTGATGTTTTGTGACTTCCTTTATTGATTTTCTTTTTGCTTTTGCTTTTTTGTTTGTTGTTGTGTTTTGTTCTTCCTAAAACAAAATAGAATTTCAAACCAAACAGAAGCTTAATAATTATCTTCTTAAGTATTTTGGCCACAGCAGTCTAATATTATAGAGCTCAAGTTTTTTTAATTCTATTCCCTTAATCTCTTATTATTGTAAATTAAACACCCTGATATTTAATTAACGTTTTATTATTTCGTAACCTTTTTGCTAGGTACAGACATTATTCTAGAATACCATAGATAAGAGAGAGACTAAAGATATATATGAGACAATTTGACACAGATAATATACTACAATCTCCCCCGCCTTAACAGAGTTTAAGCTACTTGGATAAATTTATACAAACCAATCAAAAATATATATAAACATATCCTTAAAGGTGTTCAGATTATGCAATAAAGTAATATACTAAATATATTTTATACTAACTTAATTATTACAAAATTACTACTATACCACCGTAATACTTAACTAATTTAAGCTAAAGTTTTATTATTTGATTGCCATGCCTTTTCCACATAGACCCTTCCACATTTACCTCATAAGTAGTACCTGCCACAACTTCCCTTATAATTTTACCTCTTGACCATTTTTTTCCTTTTCTATAATCCTTAACCATGACTTCATCCCCCTCTTCTAGTTCTAAAACTCTACCTCCCTTTGCATGTTTTAATTGCTTCTCTTGTGATTCTACTAGATTTTGATAGATGGGAGAGGGTCTTAGTAGTGACAAACGAGCTCTCAGTTCTCTGCCCATCATTAAACGAGCCGGAGAAACTCCACTACTTCTATGAGGAGTGGTCCTATAATCGAACAAAAATATGCTTAAAGCATAATTAGGTGATTTACCACTCTCTATTATCTTGGTCAAATGAGCTTTAAATGTCTCCACAAACCGTTCTGCAGCTCCATTGGTTGCAGGGTAGTGAGGTGAAGTAAAACTATGTTTTACACCGGTGGATTTACAAAATTCCTGAAATTCCTGGCTTGTAAAGGAACTACCGTTGTCCGTTACCAAGTGGATCGGAAAACCATAACGAACATATGTGTCTTTAAATTTACTTATGGTTAAGCTTGAACCTATATTTGCCATTTGAAACGCCTCTGGCCATTTGGAATAACTGTCGACAATTACTAAATACATCTTTCCCAACAATGGGCCCAGGAAGTCAGCATGAATCCGATACCATGGACCAGGTGGAATTGGCCAACACCTTGGAATTATTCTAGAGGGATTGTGTCTATGCTTTAAACATAACTCGCAGGAAGTGGATATGTTTTCAATATTTTCATTTAATTTTGGCCACCAAAAATAAGCCTTTGCCATTTCAATCATTCTAGAAGTTCCAAAGTGTGTAACATGAAGTTCTTTTAAAACCAATTCCCTTAAACTGGAAGGAATTATAATTCTGTGACCCCACATAATGCAATCTCTATCCATACTAATTTCATGTCTTCGCAAATAAAATGGTTTTAAATTTTCATCTACTGTACCTGGCCAACCATCACGACAGTATACCAATACTTTGGACAATAGTGTATCTTTCTTAGTCTCTGTCTGAATGGTTTTCCAGTTCAGCGAATGCAAGTCTGATCCCTGTATATAATTTACGTTTATATCATCATCTGTATTACAAAGAGTATGATAATTAGTATTATCTTTATTATTAGGTTTTCTGGACAAATAATCTGCAGGATTTCTGTCTGTACTGATGTGTCTTATTGTATAATTAAAAGCAGAGAGAAATATAGCATAATGTTGTAGTCGTTTAGCTGCCATTTTTGGAATTGCCTTATGTGGGCCTAGTATACGAACTAAAGCAGCATTATCCGTCTCTAGTTCAAACAATCTCCCATATGTATAATTATAAAATTTTGTTATGCCAAAAATTATTGCTAGTGCTTCTTTATCCAAAGCAGTGTATTTTTCTTCAGAGATGTTAAATTTCTTACTAGCAAATGCTATTGGCCTCACAACATGATCTAACCCTCTGTTTGATATTATAGCCCCAACCCCATATGCAGATGCATCACAAGTCAAAATCAATGGCAAATCTGGATCATAATGTGATAAGTTCTGAGCAGAAGCTAATTCCCTTTTAACTAACTCAAATGCCCTTTGGCACTCATCAGTCCAGACAAAATTCCCCCTTTTTGTGCACTCATACAATGGGTGTAAATTGGTAGCTAGATGTTTTAAAAACCTACCATAGTAGTTTATCTTTCCTAAAAATGATCTTAACATGGTGAGATTTTCTGGTGGTGGTATATTTAATATAGGTTCAATATTTTCTTTTATGATTTTAATACCTTCTTTGTTAATTCTGTAGCCAAAAACATCAATACTTTTTCGAAAAAATTTACATTTCTCGACCTTCAGCTTAAATTCACATTGTTTTAATCTTGACAGAACACTTTCCAAGGTTTTCATCATTTCAATGTGTGTTTTACCACACATGTATATTACTATATATATAGCTACTCGTGCTGATTCACTCACTGACTCATTGATCACCTCTCCTGTAAAATTTTGTATGAAAAAAATTTTTTTTACTCATGGTTTCGTATAGAGGACAAAAATTCATTCGGAAGAAAAATATGGAGAGAGCTGATGATTGAGGATTTCGGAGACGGGTGAGGAGCACCGGCCAGGGTATCGAAGATAGGTGGGGGGTGTTCAACCAAATGTCACTCGAAACCTCACCCAATTGGCAGAAAGCTGAAAAAAAACTTCAAAATGGCGGATTCAAGATGGCGGCCATACAAATTTTGTTTGTGTCTATCTCAGAGAGTATAAGAGATGGAAGAGTGGTTTCTTGGAAAAAGATGATCAAAACCCGAAGGTCTACTTGATGAATAGAAAAAAAATTCAAGATGGCGGATTTTATTTTTTTCCATACAAAATATATGAAGACTTTGAAAGGGTTCCTTTTTAAAATTTCTAATGGTTTCGTAGAGAGGACCAAAATTGATTTGGAGGAAATATATGGAGAGAGCTGATGGTTGAGGATTTCGGAGACGGGTAAGGAGGGTGGCCAGGGTATCGAAGATAGGTATGGAGTGTTCAAACAAAAGTCACTCGAAACCTCATCCAATTGGCAGGGAGCTGAAAAAAAATTCAAAATGGCGGATTCAAGATGGCACCCATACAAATTTTGTCGATGTCTAACTCGGATAGTATAAAAGATGAAAGAGTGGTTTCTTGGAAAAAGATGATCAAGACCCAAAGGTCTACTTGATGAAAAAAAAAATTTCAAGATGGCAGAATTTTTTTTTTTATACAAAATAAAAGCAGGACTTTGATACGGTTCCTTTTCAAAATTTCTGATGGTTTCGTACAGAAGATCAAACTTCATTTGGAGGAAAAATATGGAGACAGGTGATGATCGAGGATTTCGGAGACGGGTGAGGAGCACGGCCAGGTTGTTGAAGATAGGTGAGAGGTGCTCAAACAAAAATCACTCGAAACTTTATTCAATTGGCAATGAGCTGACAAAAAATACACCAAAATGGCGGATTCAAGATGGTGGCCATACAAATTTCGTCGATGTCTATCTTAAAGAGTGTACAAGTTGGAATAGTGGTTTTGTGGTAGAAAATGATCAGGCCCTGAAAGTCTAAGAGCAGAAAAACCGCGGTCCGCTGCAGCGGGCCGCGCACCCACGCACCCTACTAGTATTATCTATAAATACTATTACATTTGGAATATGTGAAAGTTTTTGTGACATTAATCTCTGAAAAGAGCCAGGCCCTGTGCTTACACCGTAAGGTAAAAATTTGTACTTAAAAGTTCCAATTTCAGTAACTATAACAGTTAGTTCTTGAGACGCCTCATCCAGGGGTGCTTGTAAGTAAGCCTCTTTTAAGTCTAATTCACAAAAAAAATCAGCGCCTCGTAACTTATTAAATATATCTTCAACATGAGGTAAGGGAAATCGGTCCACATTCAATTGTGGGTTTAGGGTCACTTTATAGTCCCCACACAAACGAACAGAGCCATCTGGTTTTAATATGGGTACTACAGGTGTACCCCAGTCACTATATTTTACAGGTTCAATTCGACCATTTTCTAGTAATCTTTTAATTTCAAGATTAACCTTTTCTTTGAGTGCAAATGGAACCTGTCTAACAGGTAAACGTTTGGGTTGTGAATTTTCTTTCAGTTTTAAACTTATACATTCACCCTTGACATTTCCCCACCCTGGGCTAAATACATCAGAGAACTTTTCTTTGATTACTTTTACAGGATCATAAATTTCATTAGAGTTTAATTGTAATGGCCACATACCAAAAATATTAAGGACATCTCGCCCCAAAAGTCTGGGTTTATTATTTTCAACCACAAATAAATTAACATTTTTTTTATTGTTATTTAAAATCATTTCAACATCTTTAATTATTCCTAGAGGTTGGGTTATAGTTTGATCATAATTTTTAAACTGAATATTGGTATTTTGTATTTTTTTTGTAAGATTTAGCATTTTGATATCTTTGAACAAAATAGTTGTTGCTTCTGACCCCGTATCTAATTCAAATTTTAAGTTCAAACCATTTACACTACCATGCACTAAATAAGGAGGTATTTTATCCCATCCTCGTCGCCAATTTATTGTAAATTAAACACCCTGATATTTAATTAACGTTTTATTATTTCGTAACCTTTTTGCTAGGTACAGACATTATTCTAGAATACCATAGATAAGAGAGAGACTAAAGATATATATGAGACAATTTGACACAGATAATATACTACACTTATCAGCATAGGGACAGAATCCAAAAACCACAAGATATCAGGCCTGAGAGCAAGTCTAGTATCTCCAAAGCATGGGAGTGTAACACCATCATCTTACTCTGGGATGCTGAGAATTTCTTAATAGAAAAACATTATAAAGTACATTTTTGTATTGTCTTAGAACCAAGATACTTCCAAAGAATAAGCTAGCCATTAGATCACAAGCATATTGTGTACAAATAAACATATGCTTTTATCTTCTTTATGATCTTCTAAACATAGATTAGATGTAGTTTATAGTTTCAACTTACCTCTTCTATTTGAACTACTTCCATGGTGATGTTTTCACCATCGCCTGTCTCTATCTGTATGGTTCGGCACTCTTCTGTCATGAACACCTCATTTTCCTGTTTCTTGAGAACACCCATCTCAATGAGTATAGCAGAGAGAAATTGAGAGACATCCATACTCACTTCCATTGGTGAATTTTGAATAGTTTCCTGAGGATAATAAAAGTAAGAGATATAAAATAATAATTTAAGTTAATTTTGCTTAATTATTAACTTTCCTTGTCTGAATACCAAATGAACAAAATAACTTATATATACATAGTTATTTAGTTCAGAGTGAATATATTCAGTTATAAAATGAATGTATTCAGAGTTATAAAAATGCGAAAATTTGTTTGTTGGTTTGTCTTTCAATCACGTCCCAACAAAGCAACTGATCGACGTGATTGTTTGCATGGGTATAGTTGATTACTGGGAGAATGACAGGCTACTTTTTATCCTGTAAAATCAAAGAGTCCTTTGGGATTTTAAAAACCAATTCCACAAGAGTGAAGCCGCGAGCATCAACTAGTAAGCTTTAAATGGGTTTTTAGTGACTAAAAATTTTTTTTTAATAGGCTGTTTATGGTGGGCTCTCCAGCAGTGGACTTATCAAGTTTTTGGAATATAAAATTTGAACTCAATAGTTAAATTAAAAGCAATGCAAACCTCAACACCTTTTTTAATAAGTGCTCCATTGATCCATCCGTTACCACTATCTGCATTATCCAATCCATTTTGTTGTATTTCAGTTTGTATAATTTCTAACGGTTTTTCAAATGCCAGTATAAGTTCATCTCTTGACATTGTAACCAAATGACTGACTTCAGATGTAGTTGACTGACTGATGGGGCAGTTTGACTGATCGTCTGGATTGACTGCCTGAACATCTGTACTGTTTGACTGACCAGTTGTACTGTCTGACTGCATAATTGACTGACTACCTGCACATGCTGTCTGGCTTGTTGGAAAAGCTGACTGATTATTTGACCAGATGGTCTGATTAATTGGACCCTCTATCTGACTAATTGTACACATTGATTCACTAACTGGACAGTCTGACTGATAGATTGGGCAGACTAAGGTACTGTCAAATAAATTTGCTTTTTGCTCTCCTTTTTCTGGAATAGGCTCATTATTTTTCTTCATTGCCTGTACAGCAAGTAAGTGATTTCTTAATTTATGGTATGTGATATCACATTTCTTTCTAAACTCATAATATCTATTCAGCTCCTTGTGACATTCTATGCATATCACTTCTGGTAGACAATCTTCACGGGTGATCTGTAAAAAATATATATTATTAAATGTAATCCAAAGTGGTAATTCTTAAGCAAAATTACCAACTTAGATTCTTTCGATTTTTCGACAACTTTTGGATTTTCTCTATTTTTTTTATTTTAATTTTAAACCACTCCTGGATTAGAGGGAATGAAACAAAAGATATTTCTTTTTCAAAATTAGTCAAGCTTAGGATTATCAAGATTAGGATTTAGTTACACCTACAGATAATTGAATTGAATTGTGAAATAAAAAAAGAAAAAGGTTCAGAGAAAAAGAAGTTCTGGATTTATGCCTTCTTAGAACTATCTAAAATGTACATGAGTACTAGTGAATTTAAATGGATTCATGTGCAATTCCATACCTCATAGCCAACGCAAATCATGATCCTGGTCGCAAGCAAAGTGCATATATCATTTTTATGGCCAAATATGGGAATGCTGTCCTTGGCTTCCTGCAGGCACAGTCGGCACAATCCCATCACACCCTCGATCGGTTCTACACACTCCTTTAACACATTCTTACGCGTATATGTCCGCATATTTACGATTTTATCAACCGAAATCAGAGTGGGAATTCTTTGAAGATAAGTAACGTGATTTTTTTAAACCTTTATAGAATGACATGTGTAAAAATATTTATATTTATAGATTATAGATACACTTTCTTATTTATAAAGATTCTTGCATATTTACATTACTATAAAGTATTTTATTTTAGCAAGCAAGCAAAAAAAAGCCTAAACAATATTACAGTTTTTTAAATTGTTAATGTCAATTGTCAATGTCAATTTGTGAATTTATATTGTGTCAGTTGTCATTTCGAAGTGTCAAAATGTCACTAAAATGTCAAAACATCATCAAAGACAAGACAATAAGGACGTTATTGGCTTTCAAAAAAAGATGACTGGTAACTGACGATGGTAAAACCCTCGCCTGTAGCTCGGGCTTACAAAAGTCAACTCGTTTCTAATAACCTACCATAACGTACTACTCTATCCTTATACCCAACACTGTATGGTGTATTGGTTAGTAGCCTCACTTAACAGTAATTCTAGTAGTAATTGCTATACGTACCTACTTATTATTTATTAATTACACTCGATGTCATCCAACTAACTACCGTTATTAGTTAAAATTCATATTTTATTTAGGTAGGTAAGTAATAGAAAATGACCGAGTTGCATTTTCAAGAACAATATGTACGTCTACTTGATGATCGTGTGTTTTATTACCTATTTTAAGTTCCACCTTGCGTAAAATATACCCGTTGCAGTGATAATAATTTATTTGAGAAAATATTAGTTAATCTCTATACAAAACTACCCCTTTAAATAAGTTTTGTTCATCGATGGTTTTACCTTTTTTAGGAAAATCCCTTAGTAGACCTTAGGAGTTGTTGTTTAGGTTGAGTAGGACTCTCAAATATTTTTTAAATACCTACATAACTATATACGATAAATTGTGGGGCCGACGGGTATCGAACGAAACTGTTCAACTCAAGTGCAATTCCCGAGAGATCTGGGTTCGATTCCCACTAATTTTGCAATTTCTGATTATATTTTAAAATTCGGACTTTTGAAAAGTTTACCTACTGTTAACAGCTTTGAGATATATACAAGAATTGTGGTCCAGATTCATTAGGAAATTATTATTTTAACTTTTCGTTTTTATTGGTACAATCACCAGGATGTTGGTCTTGTCTGAAGATTTGAATCCCGGCAAGACTTCATTGTTCTTTCACAAAGCAAGTAGACTCTTGGTTATCGGTGGATTGCCTGGTTACTTTGTGTGGCAAGAGAGCGGTTACACGCGAGCCATATACAAATACATTCAGAACTGTTTAACAATTTGTATTTTTATATTCGTCGCTATGGAGCTGGGGTCTTTTATTACTCAGAAGAACGTATCGGAGAAGCAAGCCGCTGATATGTTGATACTGAGCTGTTCTCATCCAATTCTCACCAGCTATCGCTTCGTTATTGAATACCATAAGGAAAGGATAAAGGGTCTGCTTTATAAATTGTGCATAGAATTCAAGAATATTTACAATGACCCTGAAGTTGAGCGCCAGATGATCAAGAAGTTGACAGTCTATTTGGTGGCATTTCTCTTGAATCTCATGAGCGCATTGGTTTGTTATGGCATTGATGGAGTGATACAAGCTTCGCATGGTACATAATATCTTTGTTATTGTTTTTTTATCCTCGTTAAAAGAAATGCTATCCAAGCCGAACTTGATTAATAATCTCCTCTCCCCTTCAAATAAGCGGAAGCTTTTAAGAAGTGATTATGACAATAGTGCAACGGATATGAATCGTCGAAATGTCGAAAGTTACTCGACTTTTTTTTTGAATACTAGTCAAGCTGACCTTGCCAAATAAGAGGAAAGCTTGTGTTAGGAGTGGGTACGACAGTAGTGCAATGGATGAGTATCGAACCTGCGACCTTTCAGTATATCGAGCGTGGACCTGCGCCTACGTTTAATAATAAACACTGCACAATTCACGTCATCAACGCGTACCTACCTGCTACCATACGTAGAAAATTATTGTATCCCATTTTGATATGTGTTTTCGTTACCTTTTTGAGATTAAATGTAAGACGTAATGTAACATGTTTTGTTCTTGTTCTTTATCAACCGATAGACGTCCACTGCTGAACAAAGGTCTCTTGCATGGACTTCCACATGTCTCGGTCCTGCGCCGCCTGAATCCAGCGGCTCCGTGCGACTCGTTTGAAGTTGTCGCTCCACCTAGGGGAGGGTCTGCCAACATTGCGCGCCACTCCAGTACCGTGTTTAGGTTGGTGTTCCTTAGTGTTATTTACCATCATATCATCGCAGGTGGAGCTTTCGTGACAGTGGTAACGGCGTGGCCCGACGTCAATGACCAGAGCATTCCAGCAGGCATTGGTAGAATTGTTGGCTATTTGATGTGGTGGCTGTGCATGTTCCGCGTCGTTGCTTCCTTCGTACTCATAATAATAACAACTGGATGCCTCGGCTACCAATTTAAGAGTGTGCAAAGTTATTTCTACAGCCTTAATGACATATTCGCTCAGGAGGGAAATATCAAATCGGTTCAAGAAATCGCCGAACAAAAGTACGAGGAGGCTCTCAAAGTTGGAATTCAGTTACACGCCGACACACTTTGGTAAGTAACTATAAACCACCTTATAGCAATATGCCCAGATTAATATTAGATATGTAAGTATATTGCGCCCTGCGTGTGTCGAACACTTTATACTACAGCCATGGTCCAACTGCTCATCAGCGCCAAAATTAATGATATGTAGGCAGGTATGGGTACCTACCTATTTCAAAGGAGCCTTTTGAAACGAGAGATGCCACATTGTAAAATTTTATTATATTTATTATCAATTAGTTAAGTAACTATGTAAACTAGTGGTTCGCCCCGAACTGACACCTCGCGGTATCCCATAATTCCCAAAAGATAGAATAGAATAGAATAGAATAGAAATATTTTTTATTCAAATAAACTTTTACAAGCACTTTTGAATCGTCAATGAATCTACCACTGGTTCGGAATGCCTTTCCTGCCGAGAAGAGCCAGCAAGAAACTCGGCGGTTGCTCTTTTCAAAAAAATAAAAAATTTACAATTGTTATTGAAACTATGCTATGTATTCAGAGCTTCCACGATGAATTTTCCCGAGTACAATACAAGTAAAAATAAATACAATACAAACACAAATAAATACAATTCAATACATGTCAAAACAGGCAGGCAAAAGCAGACCGTTGGTGGCACCCGTTCACGAGCATGACGCATGACCCAGCCATTGCTTCGCTCAACCATAGTTTTAATTATATATTGTAATAATTAACTTTTAACATTAGACGCAATAAAAAATAATAAAAGTTGACGCAAAACTGTTTTACTGATACAGCGCCATCTATTAGCATTATTGTGAAGCTATTAGCATTAAAAATTAAATAATTTCGTTTCTTTATAATATTTATCTAATTTTAGTATTTGTTGTTCAAGTACAGGATATAACTGAATTTTCAACAAAGTTTCAGGTTCTAATATGCAATACTTTTTGACATATGGCTCAAATTAAATTTCCACTTAAAAGTTAAATAATTTCGTTTCTTTATAATATTTATCTAATATTAGTATTTGTTGTTCAAGTACAACTGAATTTACCACTAAGTTTCAAGTTCTAATATCTTGTCATTCTTGACATATGGCTCAAATTAAAATCTTCACTTTGAAAGCCCCTCATTTCGTCAATTTTAAGGGAAAAATTAAAAAAAAAATATTTTTGTACTCTGTTCATAGTCGTCTTTAAAAAGATATATCGCAAGTCTATGTAACGCAACAAACAAAATTTTACTTCAAACACGCTTCTATGAAAGCCCCCCTGAAATAAAGCTTTTTATATTTTTTATACAATGTTCGGCTGAAGGCCATCAGTTTACATATTATATTTAAATTTGAAGTAATTACGTTCAGTAATTCAGAAGTTATAGGGCTCTGACAGACATTTGGACGTACACACTTCTCTGTCCAGTACAGACAAGCGCCCTAGTTGACTCAGAGAACTCGCTTCGCTCGTTCAAATATTACATGACTACTTACTTAGGTAGGTACATTTTAGTTTTACGCGGAACATATATACTTCCAGGTGCACCAGACAATGTCAAGATGTGTGCAGCTTCGTATACAGCGCTCAAATAATCATAAACGTGTCTGTCGTCGCGGTACAAATGGTTCAGATGACGGTAAGTCGCCTGCTAAGCAATAAGCTGGAGTGAATTTGTTTTTTTTTTTTTAAGAATATTAGGAACCTGAAGTTGACTAATATCCTCCTATCCCCTCCAAATAAGCGGAAAGCTTGTGTTAGGAGTGGGTACGACAATAGTGCAACGAGTGGAATTCGAACCTGCGACCGTACAGTTTTCAGTCCGCACGTTTAATCGTTGGGCTATTTAGTTTAACTATCGTACACAGTCGTAGGTATTATGTTATTTGCATAAAATTCTGGTCTATAAAGATGCATACTAATAATGGATCAGTGATACACACGCTTCTGAATGTTCAAGAAATATTTATTCCTACCCTACCTTAGCTACGAAAATATAAATACGAAATAAATTCAAATTCAAAATTATTCATTTCATATAGCAAAACAATCTTTTGATAGGTTTCTTAAACTTGTGTAAAGGCAAGTCTAAAATTGACAGTGGCCATACAGTGGACATATCTAGTAGATATCTAGGTACCTAATTCACGCCCATTCCCACTATCGACTTTCGAACTTTCAATTGAGGCGTAGTTGAAGAATCACTAGCCTATTTAGATTTCTCATATTTTGCTGATCGTGTAAATCACCCTTACGTTTGTTTTTGTACCTAAGTAACTTGAAAAATAAATGTATTTTTATTGTATTTTGATTGTAATAAACTACGCCAATAACCTCCTCCTTTTTTGGAAGTCGGTTAATAAAATTGAAACTTATTTCAGAGCTCCGAGCGTACGTTACTAACAGCTGTGACGATATTTATGACGACAGCCTCTTTACTTATCTCCACTGGCATCTTGATGTGGAACGCTGGAGACGTCACCATTGAGGCAAGTAGGCCGCTTCTTAGGATTCTCATATAATAATTATTAATTACTATAATTTATTTAACATCATCAAAAATAATAAACTGAATGGGTCCCACTTGCTGCGGGGTAGGACCCGAGCAGCCAGTGATCAGGGCTCCAGAATGAGGAACCTCCCCACAATGCGTGCCGTCTCAAAGAGTACCGTCTTCTGTATCCTGCTCTTTATCCAAGTACCTACTAAGCGAAACTTTCTTAAGCTGTTGATCGAAACTTTTCGCTATAAGACCATTGACCGAAACGACAATCGGAACTACAATCGTTGAATCAACATTCCACATGGCGGTAATCTCGTGGGCAAGGTCTAGATATTTTGATAATGTTTAAAAATAATAAGGTTTAAGGCAAGTTTGGCATGTTCAATTCCGGATGACGAGGTTCGATTCCCGGGTCGGGCCAAAAATGTAGGTATTTAGTTTTTCTGTCAAGAAATCCTCAGTAGGTACCTACCTAAGTACGTAGGTACTAGCCCGGCGTTAGCAAGTTGGAGGAGAGTCACCCTCGTGTCTCAGAGAACACATAAAGCCGTCGGTCCTGCGTCTGATCTCTCGCTGGTCGCGTCGGATTTATAAAGCAGTATGTACTTATGTTTGTTTAAATAAATAAATAAAAACATTGAACATATCAGGCAGCCCTCGTGCCAGCCGCCATGTATGGCTCCGGCTGGCAGAACTGTCGCGGCCAACGCTCTCAAAGAGTCAGGAAGTTGTTGGTCATAGCTATGAATCAAGCTCAGGTAGGTAAAAAGTACAATATAGGTTTATGTTTCTTTTATTCGGTGACAAGATATAGTCCTTGCCTACAAGCATCATGATGCTTGTAGGCTAATGAGGCTGCAGCCTCATTAGCCCACTGGTTAAAGGTCGTAGCCGATTTATACGACTCCGTTCCCACCCAACCAAAGTATGAGCATTCAAATATGGACTTAATATCATGCTCTGGAGATACATTTTACAGTAACAACACAAAATAGCAAACAGCGCGCGGTGCGTACCGCACACTTCAACAGAGCGGGCCGCGCGCTGTGAGCACGGCGTCTGTTCGCTTGAAGCGTGCTAACGGTCGGCGTACGTGCGCGGGTGGAGAGACGCCGGCCGCCGCCGCCGGAATGATAGATGTAGGCGCGAAAACAGCGCGTAGCCTGTTATAGCTGTAGGCGCGGCGGTAGCGAGTAGCCTGCTAGCTTTAGACAGGAGTTGTGTTGCAGCGGTGTCGTGTAAGTGGGCTACGACCTTTAAGGTGCGGGATAAAAACCGAAAGGTCGCGAAGCTATTTGATTTTGAATTTTTGATAATTACGATATTTGTCAATAGGGATATTAGATAGGTATTCTAAAAGTAATAAAAAAGCGTCTACATGTTTTATGCTCTTGTTGCAGCGGCACGTTGTATTACGAAGCTTCGGAATAATGGAGATCTCATATCAAGCATACGTTTCGGTGAGATTCATTCTTTCTATTTATCTTCCTCCCTAGGCACTTACTTCCAAGTTTATCTATTTATTTTCGCGACATTGTTAGTCGTTATAGTAATGTATTAAGTAAATAAGTAGGTACTATATAAGAGCCCTAGGAAGCATCAGTGATTAACTTATTTACATTTTTATAAATTAATATTTACATTGTTTCAGATAGTGAAAGCATCTTATTCGGCATTTTCACTCATTTACTAATGAATAATGCGAATGCGAAAAGTACCTAGTTGAACAAAGATTGTAACAAATCTTGTGCCTGAATATTATGTAATAAAAAGGATCACAGTTATTAGCACCGATTCATAGTGATTAATAATAAATAATTAGTGACGTGTAACGATCTACGGGTAGTTTGCAATTACAGTATTTAATATTCAGATTTAAATGCCGTGGATTGAATTCTAATACACGGGTAATAATAATAAATGTTAGTTGAATAATTAAAATTTAATAGAAATTCCTATTTAATTAATAAAATAAATACAGTTAGAAATCGGAATCTCTGGGGAAATGAAACTTTTATTTGTAATTAATTTTAGGTTTTTATTGATTTTAACATTGAACAACGGTCTTTAGACCACATAAAGTATACCAATTTCACTTAATTCTTATTTATTATAGTTTCATACAAAATTTTACATTTTCATAAATTCAATTACATAAAAGTACAAAAGCAGTACAAAAATTGAGTAACTTTTAGTACCAGACTAATTCCCGCGCCCGGTCCCTGAATTCAATCTATTTCTAATCTGTCGATAAGTTACCTAGCAACGATGTTATTTATCAATTTTTTTTTACAGATAGCAAGGCTACTAGGTAATTTATCGGAAGATGAAATGAGGGATTGAATATAGGAACCGGGCATTAAAGAAAAACGTATATTGACAGAGAGACGCGAAAAATGAAACGGTTAGAGTTACCGCAGGCTTACAATTTCTAACTGGACAACTAAATTGCTGAGTATTCTAATAGGCATAGAGACTTATGGTAGCCCGAAAATCTCAATCCAATTAAATGGTGCAACTATCTATGATATTCTACTAGGGATGAGTTATATAATCACAAAACAAGCGAAAAATTTGTTCCGAACGATGAAGAGTATAATAAAGTACTTCATTGCTGAATAACATGACAAATTATGACTAATATCTGCCATTAAGCGCATTATTTACCGCACGCTTGTAACATATCGCTCATTTGCGACAAGGGTGACATAACTCAAAATTCACCAATTTTAGTGTCGAAAATTTATACTTTTTGCTTTAAAAACAAACATTATGCTAAGCACAAAAAAATAACAGCGGGAGAGATTGTGACTTAATGCTCTGTCGCTTTGTTGCCGACTAAATTGTGAAATTACGCAATTTACTTAGTTGTTCGATAGTTGGTCAACTTGGAATTGTTTGTCTGCGGTCGCTCTTAGGTAACTCTGACAAGTTTCACTTTTCCTTTTGTAATCCAAGCAAGAGTTCTTATGGTTTTAATAATTGAATTCCTCGATTTAACTCCGTCTATTTTTAACCGACTTCCAAAAAGGAGGAGGTTATCAATTCGGCCGGTATATTTTTTTTTTTTTTTCTATGTATGTCCACCGATTACTCCGAGGTTTCTGGACCGATTCACGAGATTTTTTTTTTAATCGACAGAGGAAGCTCGCGAAATGGTCCCATAAAATTTTTTACCTTCAACTCCTCAAGCCTGATGCTGCAGGCGTATTTCCCCCCTAAATTATGGGACTTTAGGAGCCGTCGTTTACGAATTGATATGCTTGGCCTAAGCATATACTAGATCATAGAGCTCCAGGTCCTACTATTCAATTCTGATGCTGCAGGGTACTGCCCACTAAAACTGTGAGGATTTAGGAACTTTCGCTTGCAAATTGATATTGTTAGTATCAAGCATATTCTACATCGCGGAATTCAAGGTCCTCGCTCTTCAATACTGATGCTGCAGGGGTACTGCCCACTTAAACTGTGAGGATTTAGGATCTTTCGCTTGCGGATTGATATTGTTAGTATCAAGCATATTCTACATCGTGGAATTCAAGGTCCTCGCTCTTCAATACTGATGCCGCAGGGGTATTGCCCACTTAAACTGTGAGGATTTAGGAACTTTCGCTTGCGAATTGATATTGTTAGTATCAAGCATATTCTATATAGTGGATTTCAAGGTCCTCGCTCTTCAATACTGATGCTGCAGGGGTACTGCCTACCTAAACTGTGAGGATTTAGGAACTGTCGTTTACGAATTGATATTGTTGGTACCAAGCAAATACTACATCATAATGCTCAAGGTTCTAGCTCCTCAATCCTGATGCTGCAGAGTTGGAGGAGTTACGAACTGACGCTTTCGAATTGATATTGTTGGTACCAACCTTGGACTACATCATGGAGCTCCTAGTCCTAGCTCTTGTGTATTGTTAATAAGTACTGTAGGTACCAAGTGTAGAACTACATTAGTACCGTAGCGTTGGAGGAAGGGGAGAAAGAGAGCAGGAACAAGCTACACTAAAAAGCTTAAAATAAAAATTCTTTTAAAAAAACCGACTTCAAACGCCACTACAAAGAATAAAAATAATTTTATTTTGTACAGGTTTGTTGAAGTCGGGCGGGCTTAACTAGAAACGATGAAATCGATGCGCAATGCTTATCTTATGGTGACATATAAGAGACACGTTTATTGAAATCGGGCGAGCATCGCGTATCGGATTCATCGTTTCTATTTAAGCCGCCCGACTTCAACAAACGTGTATAAAATAAAATTATTTTTATTCTTTGTAGTGGCGTTTGAAGTCGGTTTTTTGAAAAGAATTTTTATTTGATTAGGTCTATATTCTTAGTGTATACTCTATCAATAATATGAAGTATAAAAAAATAATTATGTATATATTTTTAAGCACGCATGCAATAGAAATATCAAAATATGCAACATTCTACATGTAGTTTGTAATACAATTGTTATCATTAGGTAGGAGTAATTAAACAGTAATAATTCTTTAACCGCAATAACATAGTATTAATAAATGTTCCAACAATAAAATGGTTTTATTGGCCGTCTGAGTTTATCACTTACATAAGTAATTATTAAGTTTCAGTACTGAAAATGCAAACGGCAGCAGCATCGAAGCAAAGTATGTATAGTTGTTTAGTCTGTTCAATAAATCAGTTGACTTAAATTTTTTTTATTCGATGAAAAATTAGTCCTTGACTGCGATCTCACCTGATGGTAAGTAACGATGCAGTCTAAGATGGTAGCGAGCTAACAAGCATGCTGTTTATGTAGGTTTGTTTAGCTGCCAGTAAAAATTGCTAGATTTTGTCAATCTGTGTTAAGGACAGCCAGCCCTTTCCCTTAAAAAATGACACTGTGAGCACTACAATAGAATCGTATGCTGATATCTTACTGTGTTCTGACTCAACTCACGATAGAGGTCAAAACAAATATGCTAATATAAATAAAGAAGTTCTGGATTTATGCCTTCTTAGAACTATCTAAAATGTACATGACAATGAGAATGACCAAATTGCATGGAAGCAAAGAGCTTTGCATGCAGCTGCCCACAAGATAGTTTAACAACTTATTATATTGTAATAGCTGCATACTAATATTGTAACTTTTTTTTTTTGCAAAGAACAACTGCAGAGTTGGGTGGGCTGTAGAATCGTGAGTCACGAAATGGGGGGAGAAAGGTGTTGTATTCGGTAGAGGTTTGGTCCCCAATTATAACAATACCACTCTCGTAAAAATACAATGCACATTTTTTCGAGAAAACAAAAACAAACATTTTAACCTAAAAATGCGTAAAACATCGAAAAACGAAAGCAATATAACTGTGAGAGCTGGATAGCATGCATAATTTTGGCTAAGTGTGACAAGGACGTAAGATCATGTCACAGACAAGTCTTATATTATCAAAACTGTCAACTGTCAAAACTGTTTATTTTTGAAAAAAATAAGGGTACTTATGGCAAGAAAGCTTTTCCACTCGGAAATGACATGGGCTGATATAGGTCGAATAGTGTGACAGAACCGAATTTGCCAACCTCGACTCCACGTAGTCTTGTCTGCCCTACCCCTAGAGTGTTTTTAAGAAGCGCGAAGCCAGAAGCTCGTGAAGGAGGTCCTGAACGAAGGTCGAGTAGGTGAAGCTGAATGAAGGGGCGACAGAGCGAGTCTTCTGGCATAGCCCATTTGATTTATAGCAAAGCACAGCTCCCGCCACAGCCTTCGTGTTTATTTTTTTACCACCCAGAACTCCTTACAGTTGTGATAGGGGACACCTCCACACCTCCTACCCCTCTCCCCTCCTCCCTGAGATGATGAATGTTATAATTTTTAGGTTAGGTCTATGGGATTTTCTTTTTCATTTTTCTCAAGAACAGTGTATTATCTTTTTACGGAAGTGGTGTTGGAGGGTAGGGGACACCTCCCCCCACTCTCCCCCTTCCCACACACTCATTTCGTGACTCACGATTCTACAGGTCAACCGGAAAGTAACCCAAAGGTGGAACAGAATTGAGCAGTGTGAAAATATGAAGTTTAAAATAAAATCTATTAAAATCTACTTGAATATCATTAAAATTGGCTCAGTAGTTAAGCGCTATGATGGAATATACGTAAATAATCACATACATTCATAGACTGATAAAACAACCCTTCCTTTTGGCTTTGCCAGACTGTTAGATAAGCTTAAGTTTTAGAAGAGATCTCTCTTTATAATAGCGAATTTAAATGCATTCATGTGCAATTCCATACCTCATAGCCAACGCAAATCATGATCCTGGTCGCAAGCAAAGTGCATATATCATTTTTATGGCCAAATATGGGAATGCTGTCCTTGGCTTCCTGCAGGCACAGTCGGCACAATCCCATCACACCCTCGATCGGTTCTACACACTCCTTTAACACATTCTTACGCGTATATGTCCGCATATTTACGATTTTATCAACCGAAATCAGAGTGGGAATTCTTTGAAGATAAGTAACGTGATTTTTTTAAACCTTTATAGAATGACATGTGTAAAAATATTTATATTTATAGATTATAGATACACTTTCTTATTTATAAAGATTCTTGCATATTTACATTACTATAAAGTATTTTATTTTAGCAAGCAAGCAAAAAAAAGCCTAAACAATATTACAGTTTTTTAAATTGTTAATGTCAATTGTCAATGTCAATTTGTTGTTGTTGTTGTGTCAGTTGTCATTTCGAAGTGTCAAAATGTCACTAAAATGTCAAAACATCATCAAAGACAAGACAGAATAAGGACGTTATTGGCTTTCAATCAAAAAAAGATGACTGGTAACTGACGATGGTAAAACCCTCGCCTGTAGCTCGGGCTTACAAAAGTCAACTCGTTTCTAATAACCTACCATAACGTACTACTCTATCCTTATACCCAACACTGTATGGTGTATTGGTTAGTAGCCTCACTTAAGCAGCAAAGAAACGCTAAATCAAAATCAAAATGTAGTAGGTTAGTTAGGCTAACCTGACAAAGCTTTTATGACAAATTAAAACTACCACCGGTTCTGAAAGCAGATTCAGCTGCGGAGAGCTAACTAAGTAGTTATGTGAGAATCGGAAAATAATATAATACCTATGTATCTACGTGGTATATACTTACTTACTTAGTACATAGCATTTATGTATTTCTCTCTTGATTTAAATCTTTTAACAGTAATTCTAGTAGTAATTGCTATACGTACCTACTTATTATTTATTAATTACACTCGATGTCATCCAACTAACTACCGTTATTAGTGAAAATTCATATTTTATTTAGGTAGGTAAGTAATAGAAAATGACCGAGTTGCATTTTCAAGAACATATATGTACGTCTACTTGATGATCGTGTGTTTTATTACCTATTTTAAGTTCCACCTTGCGTAAAATATACCCGTTGCAGTGATAATAATATATTTGAGAAAATATTAGTTAATCTCTATGCAAAACTACCCCTTTAAATAAATTTTAGTCATCGATGGTTTTACCTTTTTTAGGAAAATCCCTTAGTAGACCCTAACTCCTAAGAATAGTTGTTTAGGTTGAGTAGGACTCTCAAATATTTTTTAAATACCTACATAACTATATATCTACGATAAATTGTGGGGCCGACGGGTATCGAACGAAACTGTTCAACTCAAGTGCAATTCCCGAGAGAACTGGGTTCGATTCCCGCTAATTTTGCTATTTCTGATTATATTTTAAAATTCGGACTTTTGAAAAGTTTACCAACTGTTAACAGCTGTGAGATATTATACAAGAATTGTGGTCCAGATTCATTAGGAAATTATTATTTTAACTTTTCGTTTTTGTAGGTACAATTACCAGGATGTTGGTCTTGTCTGAAGATTTGAATCCCGGCAAGACTTCATTGTTCTTTCACAAAGCAAATAGACTCTTGGTTATCGGTGGATTGCCTGGTTACTTTGTGTGGCAAGAGAGCGGTTACACGCGAGCCATATACAAATACATTCAGAACTGTTTAACAATTTGTATTTTTATATTCATCGCTATGGAGCTGGGGTCTTTTATTACTCAGAAGAACCTATCGGAGAAGCAAGCCGCTGATATGTTGATACTGAGCTGTTCTCATCCAATTCTCACCAGCTATCGCTTCGTTATTGAATTCCATAAGGAAAGGATAAAGGGTCTGCTTTATAAATTGTGTATAGAATTCAAGAATATTTACAATGACCCTGAAATTGAGCGCCAGATGATCAAGAAGTTGACAGTCTATTTGGTGGCATTTCTCTTGAATCTCTTGAGCGTATTGGTTTGTTATGGCATTGATGGATTGATACAAGCTTCGCATGGTATATAATAATATCTTTTTATCCTCGTTAAAAGAAATGCTATCCAAGCCGAACTTGATTAATAATCTCCTCTCACCTCCAAATAAATGGAAGCTTGTAAGGAGTGATTATGACAATAGTGCAACGGATGTGAATCGTCGGAGTTTTGGGGCTTAATACAGCTAAATGTCCAAAGTTACTCAACTTTTTTTTTTTAATATTAGTCAAGCTGACCTTGCCAAATAAGAGGAAAGCTTGTGTTAGGAGTGGGTACGACTATAGTGCTACGGATGGTTATCGAACCTGCGACCTTTCAGTATATCGAGCGTGGACCTGCGCCTACGTTTAATAATAAACACTGCACAATTCACATCGACGCGTACCTACCATAAGTAGAAAATTATTGTATCCCATTTTTATATGTGTTTTCGTTACCTTTTTGAGATTAAATGTAAGACGTAATGTAACATGTTTTGTTCTTGTTCTTTATCAACCGATAGACGTCCACTGCTGAACAAAGGTCTCTTGCATGGACTTCCACATGTCTCGGTCCTGCGCCGCCTGAATCCAGCGGCTCCGTGCGACTCGTTTGAAGTTGTCGCTCCACCTAGGGGAGGGTCTGCCAACATTGCGCGCCACTCCAGTACCGTGTTTAGGTTGGTGTTCCTTAGTGTTATTTACCATCATATCATCGCAGGTGGAGCTTTCGTGACAGTAGTAACGGCGTGGCCCGACGTCAATGACCAGAGCATTCCAGCAGGCATTGGTAGAATTGTTGGCTATTTGATGTGGTGGCTGTGCATGTTCCGCGTCGTTGCTTCCTTCGTACTCATAATAATAACAACTGGATGCCTCGGCTACCAATTTAAGAGTGTGCAAAGTTATTTCTACAGCCTTAATGACATATTCGCTCAGGAGGGAAATATCAAATCGGTTCAAGAAATCGCCGAACAAAAGTACGAGGAGGCTCTCAAAGTTGGAATTCAGTTACACGCCGACACACTTTGGTAAGTAACTATAAACCAGCTTATACTCGTAGGCTACGAGTCGTAGCAATATGCCCAGATTAATCTATACTAATATATAAAGCTGAAGAGTTTGTTTGTTTGAACGCGCTAATCTCAGGAACTACTGGTTCGAATTGAAAAATTATTTTTGTGTTGGATAGTCCATTTATCGAGAAAGGCTTTAGGCTATATAACATCACGCTGCGACCAATAGGAGCGAAGCATCAGTGAAAAATGTTGCAAAAACGGAGAAAATTATCCATATTTAAAATATAATCTTCTTTTATAAACTTCTTAATCGTGATCATAATAACATAAATTGACGCGGACGAAGTCGCGCACAACAGCTAGTATTAGATATGTACCTAAGTATTTGCGCCCTGAGTGTGTCGAACATTTTATACTACGGCCATGGTCCAACTGCTGTCAGCGCCAAAATTAGTGATATATAGGCAGGTATGGGTACCTACCTATTTCAATGGAACCTTTTGAAACGAGAGATGCCACATTGTAAAATGTTATCATGTTTATTATCAATTAGTTAAGTAACTATGTAAAATATTACATTACTACTTACTTAGGTACGTACATTTTAGTTTTACACAGAACATACTTCCAGGTGCACCAGACAATGTCAAGATGTGTGCAGCTTCGTATACAGCGCTCAAATAATCATAAACGTGTCTGTCGTCGCGGTACAAATGGTTCAGATGACGGTAAGTCGCCTGCTAAGCAATAAGCTGGAGTGAATTTGTTTTTTTTTTAAAGAATATTAGGAACCTGAAGTTGACTAATATCCTCCTGAACCCTCCAAATAAGCGGAAAACTTGTGTTAGGAGTGGGTACGACAATAGTGCAATGGGTGGACTTCGAACCTGCGACCGTACAGTTTTCAGTCCGCACATTTTAAATAAACTTTAACCGATCAGCTATTGAGGTTTCAAAAATTTATTAATTTAACTAACTATGTACATTGTACCTACTTAAATCGTACACACTCGTAGGTATCGTGTTATTTGCATAAAATTCTTGTCAGATGCATACTAATAATGGATCAGTGATTCATACGCTTCTAACTGTTCAAGAAATATTTATTCCTACCCTACCTTAGCTACGAAAATATAAATACGAAATAAATTCTAATTCAAAATTATTCATTTCATATAACAAAACAAACTTTTGATAGGTTTCTTAAACTTGTGTAAAGGCAAGTCTATAATTGACAGTGGCCATACAGTGGACATATTTAGGTTATAGGTACCTACCTATTTCACGCCCATTCCCTCTATCGACTTTCGAACTTTCTTGAGGCGTAGTTGAAGAATCACTAGCCTATTTAGATTTCTCATATTTTGCTGATCGTGTAAATCACCCTTTCGTTTGTTTTTGTACCTAAGTAATTTGTAAAATAAATGTAAGTATTTTGATTGTAATAAACCACGCCAAATAAAATTTAAACTTATTTCAGAGCTCCGAGCGTACGTTACTAACAGCTGTGGCGATATTTATGACGACAGCCACTTTACTTACCTCCACTGGCATCTTGATGTGGAACGCTGGAGACGTCACCATTGAGGCAAGTAGGCCGCTTCTTAGGATTCTCATATAATAATTATTAATTACTATAATTTATTTAACATCATCAAAAATAATAAACTGAATGGGTCCCACTTGCTGCGGGGTAGGACCCGAGCAGCCAGTGATCAGGGCTCCAGAATGAGGAACCTCCCCACAATGCGTGCCGTTTCAAAGAGTACCGCCTTCTGTAACCTGCTCTTTATCCAAGTACCTACTAAGCGAAACTTTCTTAAGATGTTGATCGAAACTTTTCGCTATAAAACTATTGACCGAAACGACAATCGGAACTATACAATCGTTGAATCAACATTCCACATGGCGGTAATCTCGTTGGCAAGGTCTATATTTTGATGATTTTTAAAAATAATACGGTTTAAGGCAAGTTTGGTATGTTCAATTGCGGATGACGAGGTTCGATTCTCGGGTCGGGCTAAAAATTTAGGTATTTAGTTTTTCCGTCAAGAAATCCTCAGTAGGTACCTACCTAAGTACGTAGGTACTAGCCCGGCGTTAGCAAGTTGGAGGAGAGTTACCCTCGTGTCTCAGAGAACACATAAAGCCGTCGGTCCTGCGTCTAATCTCTCGCTGGTCGCGTCGGATTTATAAAGCAGTTTGTACGTATGTTTGTTTAAATAAACAAATAAAAACATTTAACATTTCAGGCAGCCCTCGTGCCAGCCGCCATGTATGGCTCCGGCTGGCAGAACTGTCGCGGCCAACGCTCTCAAAGAGTCAGAAAGTTGTTGGTCATAGCTATGAATCAAGCTCAGGTAGATAAAAAGTACAATATAGGTTTATGTTTTTTTATTCGGTGACAAGATAGTCCTTGCCTACAAGCATCAGCCTCAATAGCCCACTGGTTAAGGTGCGGGATAAAAACTGAAAGGTCGACAGTTCGATTACCACCCGTTGCACTATTTTCGTACCCAAGCTATGATTTTGAAAACTACGACATTTGACAATAGGGACATTAGGTATTTTAATAGTAATAAAAAGGTGTCTACATGTTTTATGCTCTGGTTGCAGAGGCACGTTGTATTACGAAGCTTCGGAATAATGGAGATCTCATATCAAGCATACGTTTCGGTGAGATTCGTTCTTTTTATTTATCTTCCTCCAACACTTACTTCCAAGTTTATCTACTTATTTATTTTCGCACATTGTTAGTCGTTAATACTTATGTATTCAGTAAGTAGGTACTATTACTATATAAGAGCCCTAGGAAGCATCAGTGATTAGCTTATTTACATAAAATAAATTAATATTTACATTGTTTCAGATAGTGAAAGCATCTTATTCGGCATTTTCACTCATTTACTAATGAATAAAATTTTGCACCTATAAATTAACAGCTAACTTATCTGTTGTAGTAAGTATAATATTTTTTCTAAAAAAACTGTGTAGTTATCCGTTGTTTTTTTTTCTCATTAGAACAGGATTGCCCTTTGGCAACCTCAATTTCTAGAGCGTTCATGCTTAATGATCATGAATATATTGAAGTGTGCGAATGCGAAAAGTACCTAGTTGAACAAAGATTGTAACAAATCTTGTGCCTGAATATTATGTAATAAAAAGGATCACAGTTATTAGCAACGATTAATAGTGATTAATAATAAATAATTAGTGACGTGTAACGATCTACGGGTAGTTTGCAATTACAGTATTTAATATTCAGATTTAAATGCCGTGGATTGAAATTATTCTAATACAGGGGTAATAATAATAATGTTAGTTGAATAATTAAAATTTAATGGAAATTCCTATTTAATTAATAAAATAAATACAGTTAGAAATGTTAAATCGGAATCTCTGGGAAAATGAAACTTTTATTTGTAATTAATTTTAGGTTTTTATTGATTTTAACATTGAACAACGGTCTTTAGACCACATAAAGTATACCAATTTCACTTAATTCTTATTTATTATAGTTTCATACAAAATTTTACATTTTCATAAATTCAATTACATAAAAGTACAAAAGCAGTACAAAAATTGAGTAACTTTTAGTACCAGACTAATTCCCGCGCCCGGAACCTGAATTCAATCTATTTCTAATCTGTCGATAAGTTACCTAGCAACGATGTTATTTATCAAATTGTTTTTACAGATAGCAAGGCTACTAGGTAATTTATCGGAAGATGAAATGAGGGATTGAATATAGGAACCGGGCATTAAAGAAAAACGTATATTGACAGAGAGACGCGAAAAATGAAACGGTTAGAGTTACCGCAGGCTTACAATTTCTAACTGGACAACTAAATTGCTGAGTATTCTAATAGGCATAGAGACTTATGGTAGCCCGAAAATCTCAATCCAACTAAATCGTGCAACTACCTATGATATTCTACTAGGAATTAGTTACTCACAAAACAAGCGAAAAACTTGTTCCGAACGATGAAGAGTATAATAGAGTACTTCATTGCTAAATAACATGACAAATTACGACAAATATCTGCCATTAAGCGCTTCATTTACCGCACGCTTGTAACATATCGCTCATTTGCGACAAGGGTGACATAACTCAAAATTCACCAACTTTAGTGTCGAAAATTTATACTTTTTGCTAGTGAAATTAAGCAATTTACTTAGTTGTTCGATAGTTGGTAAACTTGGAATTGTATATCTGCGGTCGCTCTTAGGTAACTCCGACACGTTTCACTTTTCCTTTTGCAAACCAAGTAAGAGTTCTTATGGTTTTAATAATTGAATTCCTCGACTTAACTCCGTTCATTTTTTGCTTAGGTCTATATTCTTAGTGTATACTCTATCAATAATATGAAGTATAAAAAAATAATTATGTATATATTTTTAAGCACGCATGCAATAGAAATATCAAAATATGCAACATTCTATATGTAGTTTGTAACACAATTGTTATCATTAGGTAGGAGTAATTCAACAGTAATAATTCTTTAACCGCAATAATATAGTATTAATAAATGTTCCAACAATAAAATGGTATTATTGTCCGTCTGAGTTTATCACTTACATAAGTAATTATTAAGAATAAGATCAGACACGGTCCCAATAGGCGCATGTTTCAGTACTGAAAATGCAAACGGCAGCAGCATCGAGGCAAAGTATGTATGTTTAGTCTGTTCAATAAATCAGTTGACTTACTTACATTTTTTTTATTCGATGACAAATTAGTCATTGACTGCGATATCACCTGATGGTAAGTAACGATGGAGTCTGTGTACGTTTAGCTGCCAGTAAAAAGCTGAACTTCAGTATTCTAAAGATGCTTCTCCACTTTGTCAGAGAAATTTCTAAACAATAACACTGATACCTTGTTTAAGAAACAAAATGATAAAAATTTTAAGTAAGCTTTAGAAATACGGACTTTAACAATGCCAAAACGTATCGACATATCGAGGATTATTTCGAGTAAATAAGAACTAAATTTTTACTAAATTCCTCACTCACCCTGTTACAAATAAAATGGCAGTAGTAAATAAAGAAAATTCATTCAAAATGGCACATAACTGTGTTGTAAATAATCTACAAACTAAACTAAATTGACAGCTTTAATCACTGTGAATACAGTTTAGAGATTGACTACAACAATATAGTACTGGTAAGAACAGTATAGTGTGAATTGTTATGCATTTTAGAAAATTATACACTACAATATACATTATACATGGCATACATAATACATAATATTTTTTTAAAATGTGTATCATATAAAGTATATGATACACATTTTAAAAAAATATTTTCAATATACCGCTTTATAAATGCTTTAAGTCTTTTAATTTCATACATATCAAGAATAATGGTATAAACTCATTTGTATAACTGATTCATATTACGTACAACATTGGACGAAATATGTTAATGGTTTTAATCAAGACTTTATTTGAAGTGCTTCATAGCTAACCTACGAGTATATGTGAGTTCCATTGTTACAAGACTAGTTTTACAATCATGCTAATTTGGTTATATGCAATATCCTTTTCTATTATCCCATTAATATTATAATTGTGAATCAATCATTTAGTTTTTAAAAATCCCGATTTTCCAGGATAAAACAGACTATATCACTCTCCTGGTCCTCGGCTATACCCATGCAAAAATAACGTCAGTCGTTGCTTTGTTGCGCCGTGATTGAAGGACAAACAAACAAACAAACACGCTTTCGCATTTATAATATTAGTAAGGATTGCCCATAGTCGGGGCACAGTTTTTGAACTTTTTCTTGCTAAACAAGACAACAACAAGACTTGGGCCATAAGATAAGTGTGAGTTAAAGCTTAGCGTCAAAGAACTGGAGCTCCCTGTCCTGTGGCAGCCTCTTGAAGTAGCTCTCAACGTACTCATCATCCACCTCAGCCAGGGTCTTCGGCTTCCACTGCGGGTTGTTGTCCTTGTCGATGAGCAGGGCCCGGACGCCTGCCACACAAAAAGAACTAATAAAAACTCATTTTCAATATAATATTTATTTCATAATCAAGGTAGTTACAAACTTAGACTTAACCTAACAACAATAAATGCAAAAACACTTATTGAACGAACGAAGCGAGTTCTCTGAGTCAACTAGGGCGCTTGCCTACTAGACAGAGAAGTGTGTCCGTCTAAATGTCTGTCAGAGCCCTATAACTTCTGAATTACTGAATATTAGAACGTGAAACTTGGTTGAAAATTCAGTTATATCCTGTACTTGAACAACAAATACTAAAATTAGATAAATGTTATAAAGAAACGAAATTATTTAATTTTAATGCGCCATCTATTAGCATTATTGTGAAGCTAATAGCTTCACTATAATGCTAATAGATGGCGCTGTGTCAGTAAAACAGTTTTATGTCAACTATTATTTTTTTTATTGCGTCTAATGTTAAAAGTTAATTATTACAATATATAATTAAAACTTTTGGGAATTATGGGATATCGCGAGGTCTCAGTTCGGGGCGAACTTGTGGGGCGAACCACTAGTATTATTAGGTTCAGAACTGGCTATCCTTGCTAGATTTTGTCAATCTGTGTTAAGGACAGCCAGCCCTTTCCCTCAAAAAATGACACCGTGAGCACTACAATAGAATCGTATGGTGATATCTTACTGTGTTCTGACTCAACTCAGAGTGATTACATTCTCTTTGACTCAACTCAGAGTGATTACATTCTCTTTGACTCAACTCAGATTCACGATAGAGGTCAAAACAAATATGCTCTGACATAAATCTGTCTCGTTTTAACTCTGTTTTGAGTCTAAGCTGAATGAGAGTGTGGTCTATAGATTTCAGCCTCAGACACACAATAGAGGTCTTAATGAGACGCAAATCTGTCTCGTTTTAACTCTGTCTTGAGTCTGAGCCATAGATAATACACTATATACCAGGTCTGAGCTGCGAGAATTTATAGTTTTGTGCCCTTACGACAACGATCATATCTATTGGGTATTTATTTATTTATTTAGTCTAATTAGCACAGCATAAGTGCCATTTACATGAACTAGACTAAACACAAAAAAGGAAAAAATACAAAAAAAAAAGGAATATTAAAGAATAATGAATATTATAAAGCTGAAGAGTTTGTTTGTTTAAACGCGCTAATCTCAGGATCTACTGGTTCGAATTGAAAAATTCTTTTTGTGTTGAATGGTCCATTTATCGAGGAAGGCTTTAGGCAATATAACATCACGCTGCGACCAATAGGAGCGAAGCATTAGTGAAAAATGTTACAAAAACGGGGAATATTTAAAATATATTCTTTTAAAAACTTATTAATCACGTTTATAATAACAGAAATTGACGCGGACGAAGTCGCGCACAACAGCTAGTGAATATTATAAAGCTGAAGAGTTTGTTTGTTTGAACGCGCTAATCTCAGGAACTACTGGTTCGAATTGAAAAATTCTTTTTGTGTTGAATAGTCCATTTATCGAGGAAGGCTTTAGGCTATATAACATCACGCTGCGACCAATAGGAGCGAAGCATTAGTGAAAAATGTTACAAAAACGGGGAATATTTAAAATATATTCTTTTAAAAACTTCTTAATCACGTTTATAATAACAGAAATTGACGCGGACGAAGTCGCGCACAACAGCTAGTGAATATTATAAAGCTGAAGAGTTTGTTTGTTTGAACGCGCTAATCTCAGGAACTACTGGTTCGAATTGAAAAATTCTTTTTGTGTTGGACAGTCCATTTATCGAGGAAGGCTTTAGGCTATATAACATCACGCTGCGACCAATAGGAGCGAAGCATCAGTGAAAAATGTTGCAAAAACGGGGAAAATTATCCATATTTAAAATAAAATATATTCTTTTAAAAACTTCTTAATCGCGATCATTATAACAGAAATTGACGCGGACGAAGTCGCAGACAACAGCTAGTAATGAATAAATGAAACTAGTTCATTCAATGATATGAACATCGGCAGGGTTATTACGTATCTCGCGACAAGTTCGCGACAGGCGTAAATCGCGCAATCGTTGCTGTCAAACGTCACTTCTGCTGTCAAACGTCACTTGTCAAACGTCAAATTTGCAGTAGTGACAGCAGTAGCAACACGACAGCAATCACTACGCGATCGGTTGCAAAATGTCACTAAAATTAGTATTACGTCGTAGACAGAGAAGACATAGACCCAGTGACGATTTCTTTCTCACTCACACTAAAAAGAGAGCAGAAATAAAGTTATTAATGTGATAAACAGAGACGCAGCTACCCAATTTTTTGTCCCTCATCGTGTAACCAGTTTTTTTCAAGGTCGCCACACTTTTGTGCGAAACAAACTGACAGTTAATAAGAAAATTTAGTATCTATGTGTGTTGCCAGCTTTAGGTACCTATACAATGTCCCGATTTTCCCTATCCTACTAATATTATAAAGTTTGAATGTATGTATGGCCATCCATACATACATCCAAATCTCTTTGGCACGGAGATCGGTTTTTTTTAGTAATGTCCTCTGACATACCGTAACGGCGGGTTACTTTGGCTACTTTTTCAATTTTTTTTTAAATTTTTGTTGAAACAAAATAAGGTCGTGATGGAAGAAATGAATATTATGAGAAAAGAAAAGAAAGATGATGGATACTAGATTATAATATATGTCGGCGATGATTAAAGTGCATTCAGTTAGATAGTGTCGGTTACTGTTCTGAATCATCCTGAAGTTTCGTTCGAATGTCCAACGACCAGTCGAGGACTGTTGGCGATCTTAAGAATTATTTTATTTGCAAAGTTCCTAATTTTTAAAGCCATTTTTAAATAGCTAGAGGCAGACTTTTTATGTTTTTTTTAATAATTATTAACTTAAACTATGAAGAGTTGCAGTTTTATACGACTGCCTGAAAAAAGGAATATACTGTTAATTTCATTAATGATGATTTTGATGACTAAATATACAATTTTTGTTGCCTTTAATTCAATAGCATTACTCGATCGAAGGAAAATTTATGTGTTCTTTACAAATTATTTTGTGTAACATTCTTACTAGTAACGAAAAAAAATTTTCCTTTGTGTTACATACATCTTTTTTCAAAATGACTCACATATGCTAAATTTCTATTCGGCATTTCAATATTTTTTTTAAGGAGCAAATAATTATCTAGTGAATTGGTCCTATGAAACTACATTAAAAAACTTTAATATAAAAAAAAATTTTTAAAAACCCGACTTACGTGTACAAACTAAAATTATTTTATACTTTTAAGTGGTGGTTGAAGTTAATATTGTGCATACAATATTAAGATATATGTAAAAAATAGAAGCTTACCCTAATAGGTATGTCTCTCCCAGAGAACCTTATATGTGTAGGTATGTTATTTAAAAAATAAAACAGTTCAGCATCTGTTTTGTCGTTTTATTTAAAAATCCTGGGAAGAATTTTCCATCTAATTTGGGGTAACAGGGGAGTGCAGTTATTGTGGCAACATTAAACTCAAACTTGTCATGTGACGTCATCGTTACGTCATGTTATCTCTATTTCAGTCGCGGTTACACAGTACCTTCGTCTATTGCCTTCTCTGTCTACGTATTACGTAAGCCAATCGCACGTCTATTGCTCGCCTATCGCAAAATGTACTTTTCTTCTTTAGAGATGCTTGATGGAGAAGAAAGAAAGCCAAATACTTCGAGAGGGGTTTCCCACAGACCACAACACAAATCTAATAAAAAATATAACAATTCAACCGCTGACGACGATAAAAACTGTGTATTTTGTTTACATCTATTGCCGTCCTATCGCGAGTGGCGCTAGTATCGACACGTGAGCAATAGACGTGCGATTGGCTTCCGTAATACGATTTTTAGTGACATTTTGCGACCGATCGCTGTCGCGTTGCTATTGCTGTTGCTGTTGCAAATTTTTACGTAATCAGGGTGTGGGTCACCTTCAGGGAAGTCGTGGTTCTCGGTGGCGCGGCAGGCGAGGCGGTACTCCATCCGGAGGCACTGCGCCAGCTCCAGCTGCGCGCCGCGCTGCAGCGCGCGCATCGTTATCAATGATATAAACACTGGGTCACCTTCAGGGAAGTCGTGGTTCTCGGTGGCGCGGCAGGCGAGGCGGTACTCCATCCGGAGGCACTGCGCCAGCTCCAGCTGCGCGCCGCGCTGCAGCGCGCGCATCGTTATCAATGATATAAACACTGGGTCACCTTCAGGGAAGTCGTGGTTCTCGGTGGCGCGGCAGGCGAGGCGGTACTCCATCCGGAGGCACTGCGCCAGCTCCAGCTGCGCGCCGCGCTGCAGCGCGCGCATCGTTATCAATGATATAAACACTGGGTCACCTTCAGGGAAGTCGTGGTTCTCGGTGGCGCGGCAGGCGAGGCGGTACTCCATCCGGAGGCACTGCGCCAGCTCCAGCTGCGCGCCGCGCTGCAGCGCGCGCATCGTTATCAATGATATAAACACTGGGTCACCTTCAGGGAAGTCGTGGTTCTCGGTGGCGCGGCAGGCGAGGCGGTACTCCATCCGGAGGCACTGCGCCAGCTCCAGCTGCGCGCCGCGCTGCAGCGCGCGCATCGTTATCAATGATATAAACACTGGGTCACCTTCAGGGAAGTCGTGGTTCTCGGTGGCGCGGCAGGCGAGGCGGTACTCCATCCGGAGGCACTGCGCCAGCTCCAGCTGCGCGCCGCGCTGCAGCGCGCGCATCGTTATCAATGATATAAACACTGGGTCACCTTCAGGGAAGTCGTGGTTCTCGGTGGCGCGGCAGGCGAGGCGGTACTCCATCCGGAGGCACTGCGCCAGCTCCAGCTGCGCGCCGCGCTGCAGCGCGCGCATCGTTATCAATGATATAAACACTGGGTCACCTTCAGGGAAGTCGTGGTTCTCGGTGGCGCGGCAGGCGAGGCGGTACTCCATCCGGAGGCACTGCGCCAGCTCCAGCTGCGCGCCGCGCTGCAACGCGCGCATCGTTATCTTCAGCGAGCCCGGGCACATCTGATGCAGGGTCTACAGTGTAATAAGTAACCGGTCAAATGCGGGCCGGACTCGCATACGAAGGTTTCTCGGAACTCTTTGATTTCCCGAGATAAAAAGTAGCCTATGTACTATTCCAGACTATAATCTATCTCTGTGCCAAATTTCAGCCAAAACGGTTCAGTCGTTGCAACATGATTGAGTAACAAACATACATCCAAACTTTCGCATTTATAATATTATAAATAGGATAATAGAATAGGATAGAATGATGATGTGTGAGTGTGATCATCATCCTATTAATTCTATTATCCATTAGAATTTATTCAAGACTAACATCTCCTTTAATATCAACAAGTCGATTTACACATAAAAAATAAAGTATGGGCATCCCTAGGTCTCGTGTTCACATTACATACATGTAAAAAATCATGTCGATCTGTTACTCTGTTCTAGCGTGATTGAAGGACAAACCAACAATTATGGAGAATTATTATCAGGTGTGCAGATTTCATCGTGCACAGTTGTACTTGCTAAACATTAGATCAACAACAAATTAAAGACGGAAGATGTATACACAGTATTTACCTCAATCGTTTTAACGGACCAGTCGTTTTGCACCTTCTCCAGTCTTTCAATGATCTCTTCCACGGTGGAAGCAGCGAAGCAGTAGTTGATGTGTTTGATGTTGGGTGCAAGAGAGAACTCCTCCGGTGGCTCGTTGAATTTATTCAATAAATTATCAATTTCTATTTCATTTGTGCATCTTGACAGCAGTTTTTCTAATTCATACAACCTCTTGCTCGATACAAAGTGAGTTGCTATACCGGCTTTAACTACATCCTTTCCTTTTAATCTGTCACCTAAAATATAAATATGTGATTTAATTATAGCTGCCAAATGTCACTAACAGATTCAGATGCTATTAAGGTTAGATGGATATATATTAAATACATATTAGCACCATAGGCTAAAATAATCATCTACTCAACTTATTGCCAGCCCATTTCTGGGTATTATGCTGAGATAAAATACATTGAATTGCTTTAAACGCACATAACTACAAAAAGATAGGTGTGTGCCTGGGATTTGAAACCAGGACCCTTGAAGAGGCTGAAGTTTCGACCACAAGGCTACCTACATATAAATAACACAGTACATCACTAACATAAATCTCTATTTTCATTATCTTAATGAATAAAATAATTTCTTTATTCCAGAAAGGCACAAAGATTTTACCTGTCAATCCCAAATAAAGTCCTAAATTAACTGGCAACCTCGGCAGGAAGTACGATCCACCGACATCAGGGAACAACCCAATCTTAGTCTCTGGCATTGCTATCATAGTCTTTTCTGTCGCCACCCGGTACCTGCCGTGCACCGAGAGACCCAAGCCACCTCCCATAGTTATCCCATTTATAAATGCGATGTATGGGATTTTGTATTTGCCTGAAAATAAAATTGATTAGAGGTTGCACACAATCCTGTTTATGAATTAAGGTTTAATATTTCTTGTGGGAACTGTATAATTTTTCAGGATATAAACATAGCCTATGTGTTAATCCTGGGTACGACCTATCTCTATTTCAAATTTCAGCAAAATCAGTTCATTCATTATGGTGTTGCGGAATAACAATCATCCTCACACTTCTACATTTATAATATTAGAAGGAAGTATGATTTGTTTGCTTGAATATCCATAGAAATAAACAAAATTGCAGTGCCCTTCTCTGACATCAAAATACAATGAAAAACACTATAACAAATTCTAAGTGAAATATGATTATTTCTATTTCAGAGCTTACAGCTGCGTTTAGCTACTTAGTATAGTTTTTACCTATTAAATAGTTTACATTGTATTCTGTATGGAAGAATATAGGCCCTTCCACTTTATCGATTGCAGCTTTAACATCTCCTCCGGCGCAGAAGGCCTTATCACCCGCCCCTTTTATGATGACCAGCTTCTTAGTTGTCTCCATGTCCTGAAGTTGTGGCAGTAGTTTTGTTACCATTGAAGTGTTTAAGGAGTTTAAAGCTTTAGGCCTGTTTAAGGTGATGATGCCGGCATTATTGACTGTTTCAAATATAACATCTGGTTCTTGAGTAGACATCATGCGTCTGAGTGAGGAGGTTACTTGCGGCAACCTTAGTTTAAGCATCTGAAAGGCGATATTATAAAATTGTCACTTAACCATCATTAAAAATATATTTAAAACAAACAATTGAATAACATGGAAATACAATTTCACTTACAAACTTTGAATAGACCATTAAATAATCAATGCCTACTTACTTTGAACTTCGAACTTTGAACAATGTTATCGATTGAATTTAAATTAAATAATATTCGTCAAGCAAAACTTTTAAGCAGACTGTCATCAATATCATTTAACTTTTACGAAATTATACACAAAAACAAAGTTTTTATTTGATTAAAACGACAATTTGACGTAAGCCGAGTCGCTATCTAATGTAAACAATTTATGTTTCATAACTTATTTAGATTTTAATTAAATTCTTAGTTCTCATTTGTTTTCATTTTACATTTTAATTTGACAAAATTAAGTGCGTGATACACATGCTAGTTACTCGCATAAAAGCATGCCAGTTACAAGCAAGACCGAGCTACTCGCATGTGTATTTGAGGTTCTGCCAGTAACTCGCATGCCAGTACCACGAAAGTACAAAGCATACGAGTAGATCGCAAGCCGTTTGATTTTTTCCCCTTGAGGGGAAGTGGGACGGGAGATTTGTATTGCCTGTTACAAGTACGTGAAACAAATCGTAACGTATTGCTAGAAAATTGCAGCTCCCAACTATCTGCCAACATCTTTTTAACTTTTTTGCTTGTTTTTGTTGTTTTTTTCCTAATATAATTGCGAGCTGTTGTATTGTAACACTATTTATTTCTTCATAAATATTCATTTTGTGAACTTTTAGAAATGTTCCGTAGGTACGTAGAAGTTTAGAATAGAAACTAGTATACCATTCACTAGCATGTATATTATGAGCTGACATTCTGCCAGTACTTGGCATGCCAGCTTACCAGCACTTAGAATGCCATCTACTAGTATGTGTATCACGCGCTTTAAGAATAGAGATACACACAGATTATAGATCACAGTTACAGACTAGGCTCTGCCAGTGTTGCCATATAGCCACAGATTACTATAGATAGGTACCTACCTACCTCACCGGTCATCACAGACGACAGACGTACTTGTTGTGCTGTCAAATCAAATAGTGTTGGTGAGTGTTGTCAAACCAAAAGTTTTTGTGAAAACCATGTGAAAACTTGAAAAGTTTACTTTTATTATCGATGAAGAGTGAAGAGTAATTTATAATGGGTGTCATCAGGAAAACATTTAACTGGTACGCAAGGCTGGCTCCAAGTCATGGTCCTTCACCCCCGCCTTACAAACATGTCGTTCAAATTGGAGACCCAACCTTACGTAAAATTTCCGAGCCGGTCCCTTTGGACAAAATTAAAACCAAAGAAATTCAAGGTGTAATGGAAAAGCTTAAATATGTGATGGATAAATATGGCAGCGTGGGAATGGCGGCGCCGCAAGTTGGGGTTAATTTGAGAATATTTGTTATGAGGCTCACGGAAAAACAAATATCAGAAATGTCTGCACAAGTCATTAAACTGAGGAATATAAGTGTCGTTCCGTATACTGTGAGTAAGTAAAAGAACCTAAAACCTAAAAATTAGATTCTGGTGGAAAGCAAAAGAATTTCTGATGGACAGAGTTTGTGTTGCAGGTTTTTATTAATCCCCAATTGAAAGTGGTGGATTATCAAAAAGTTATACATCCAGAAGGATGTGAAAGTATCAAGTTCTTTAAAGCAGAGGTAGCCAGGTACAATGCTGTTCAAATTACAGGTAAAACTATTTAATTATAAAATGTACTGTTTGTAACACTAAACAAGAATAAATGTATTTTCTTTCTGTATTTTACACTAGGATTTGTATATATGTATTTACTGTGAAATGATGAAAGGGATAAGTACCATTAGTCATATTCTGCTGTTTTGAATATTTTAGACTGCATTAGATTGTTGGTTATTTATGTACTCTCAGACAACTTACATGATCTCCCATGCAATTGTGTAGGAAAATATCCATTTGATAGCTTAAAGCCTGAAAACAATATATTTGATAAATGAATAGCAAATGTTTAATGACTTATGAAAGTCTCTAAAACTTTTGTACTTACCTGTGATACCTTAGAATTCCTTCTGAGATATTCCATTTATTAATAATTAGCTGATGCCTGTGACTTTGTCTGCATGGATTTAGTTTTTAAAATCCTGCAGTAACTTTGATTTTCCGGGTTAAAAAGTAGCCTATGTCACTCTGCAGGTCCTCAACTTTACCTATGCAAAAAATCACATTGATCCGTAATTCTGTTGCAGCTTTATTGAAGGACAAACCAACACACTTTTGCATTTATAATATTAGTAAGGATTTTCAGTAAAAACCATATTAATTTGATAATGATGTCAAACATTTTAACTTGTCCATCACAATTTTTAATAACTTGCATACATTTTAGGATATAACCCAGAAGGAGAGTCAATATCACATATATTCAAAGGCTGGGCAGCAAGAATAGCTCAGCATGAAACCGATCATCTGGATGGCAAGCTATACACAGACATGATGGACAGAAAGAGTTTGTGTTGCACTGTATGGGAAGAAGTTAATTTGGCCAAAGGAAAAGTTGCAGTCCCGTTCTCACCTGAATGATTTGTTTAAGTTAGAATTTAGGTCAAATAAATAAATTAATTTATGAAGTTCTTTAGTTTTTCTATGAAGTTAATTTCAGAACTTTATTTATTTTAACAATGTTTCTAATACAATGAACAAAATGATTTCAGATATGAATTCTGAAAAGTATGTGCTAACAGATAACACCAAGTAAATAGTTTTCAGATTTTGATGGTGTCACAAGATTTAATTGGTCAATATTAGAAATTAAACAAAATGCTAATTTAATAAGCATTTATTTATAATAATAATTCAACTGTTACAATTCATAGGTATTTTAAAGAATATCCATTGACATTCAGAACAACCATGTATTCTATGCATGCATGTTTATATTTTAACTATTATGCCATGCTAGGTGTTCTAGGTTAGATATTTTACATTTTAATAAATAATGATGTTTATGATAATACTTACTTTACATGAATAACTTATAATTCATAACAATAATTACATCTTGATAATAAAATCTAATATTATAAGGGCTGCCTATATGGAATATTCAACATTTTAGAAAATCATACATTTTATAAGTAAGTACATTCATCTGTAAGTCTAATGTAATTTTTTACTATCTGTTAAAATAGGTATAGGATTTAAACTTGTTCAACAGATCATAAAGCTTGTGTTATAAATAAAATAGTTCAATAAATTTGATTTGCACATTTTGGAAGACCTCCAAATTACTGAGGCATAAATATTAAGATTAAGCCTCAATAGCCCAATGGTTAAAGGTGCAGACTCAACTGTAAGGTCGCAGGTTCGAATCCCATCCGTTGCACTATCGTTGTACCCACTTTGGAAGGGATAGGAGGATATTAGTCAACTTCAGCATGATTATATCCTTTAAAAAAAAATATAGTTCAGCTATCGAGTTTGTTTTCGAAGTACAATCTACATCTAACAAAGCAAATCAAACCACTATTGACAATACTATTTTATACAGAAACTTGCACCTTATTAAAGCTTATCCATATAAATATATAATTTGATGATTAAAGTTCATATTTTGCATGTGCAAAATACTTAAATGCATGGAATGTATTGCTTGCTATGCTTTTTAAATGAACTTTAAGAATCAAATATAACTTTCAATTTTCTTTATTGTATTGTAAATCAGGTTTGACATGCTTCATTTGATGTCATTTAATGGATTTGTGCATTTATATTTTTTTCAATAACAATGAGTTATAAACAGTGATAGGCAGTTGACAGTTCAATTTTACGGAATTTCGTAATGTTATCGAAATATGAATATGCTATTATTAATCCCACTATATCACAAAATGAATATTCCAATATTATCAGAATAACTTAAATCAGCTATTTAAAGCCTTACATAATATATTAATTAAATAAATAATTTCATTCATTCTAAAAATTTAGCTACGACGAGACCTTCAGAAATATTATCCCTTGTTTGGTGCACCTGGTCAGATTTAAATAGAAATTTGTAAATAGGTAGGTATTTAAAAATAAATGCGGGATCATAATCCCGCAGTCGTATCCATACTATAATGTTTGAGGTAATTCATCCCAAATTGCACTGCCTACGCCGATCACTGGTTATAAAGTCGATATTAGGTCTGGGACAACAACTATCCTAACCGAAATTCTGCTGCAATATAACATATACCGAAATACCCAACATCATGGATGAAAAGCCAAAGAGAAATTTCACACTCAAAGTTTCTGTTATCCAGCCTATTTAAGATCTAGAGTTGAGATTTAAATAATGTTTCTCGCACCATGGTTTCCTTCAGTCCAGTACTTTCCAATTACAACTTCCAACCGCAACGAACATCCCAATGCAGCAGTTATCTAAAAAATAACAAGAAAAGACGTGTGGCACTCGGGGACTGCCGCGGTAAAGCTATTGCATAGCATTTTTTATCAACACCATCTAGCGGTGCGAGGAGTCCCGTGTCAGGTTATTTTCGTTACGGAATTTCTGGATTCGGTCTCCACGCTCAAGGCCCGCGATAGAAGCTATGCAATAGCTTAAAAAATTATGCCGGAACATGTTTTGATACTATTTAGCTGTTAAAATCTCTTAACTAAATGAAAAGGGGGCCTGAGTCAAACTAGGAGCGTTAGTTGGACATGGTTCGAATGTAAAAGAAAAAGGTAGCAGCTATTGCTAGATCTGTCAGTTTAAATTAATTAATTTAGACTTTGTTCAACCAAACCACCATTGGTTAAATAATATTATTTTAAGTCTCAATAGCCCAACGGTTAAAGGTGTGGACTGAAAACTGAAACGTCGCAGGTTCAAGCCCCACCCGTTGCACTATTGTCGTACCCACTTCTAGCAAAAGCTTTCGCTTATGTGGAGGGGAGAAGAGAATATAAGTCAAGTTCAGCTTGGCTAATATTCTTTATTAAAAAAAAAAATTGCATATATTATTGGTGTTGGCTGCTGGATTTTGGTTGTGTTGAGTGTTGTTAGGGCGTTGGTCGTGTGTTGACTGTTAGAGCGTTGGTCGGGTGTCAGGTATAGGTCGGCAGGTGCTGCCACTAGCACGAGTCTCACCTCAGCGGGTTGCTGGCCAGCGAGCTGAGGCTGGTGAGGGAGGTGGCCAGGCTAAGGCGGTCAGTCTCCTCGTCGGCCTGGTTGTTGCGCAGCTCCTGCAGCGTGTACACCAGCTTGCTCCATTCGTCGTGACGCGGTTGAGCAACGTTCTGCAAAGTAAGGTGGTGGGTTATATTTATAGATCTCATTAGAAATTTTCATTTGAATAAAATATTTTTTTATTCTCCTACTATTTATCCTTCCTCCCGACCGAATCCGGCCATGGCGGCCAATCTTGATCTGCGCGGGAGATATTATAGTGCAAGTGAGTGCACTCTCTATTCCCTCACTCTCGTAGTCCGATGGGACGGAAAATCCGACACGACCGGAGAGATCAAGCTCAGTACCGACGACTTTACGTGCTGGTGGGTGACTCGCCGCCAAATTTTTCTAAATAAGTCTAGCTGTCAATTTCGTACATTGCACACCGAAAGATGTACGTACGCCATCTTGAATTAGAAAATACAATTATCGCAAGGATTACCTACTGGGGGGAGTTATCTGAATAAATAAGGGCAGGACTAGCGCATGTTACCTCAGCGAGCTCGTAGACCCAGATCTTGCCCGCGTCGTCGCCGGCAGTCACGTGGCCGCCGCTCGGGCTCCACGACACGCGGTTGAACGCCACGCCGCCCTCCGACATCACTGACGCGATCGGCACCTGCCGACACCACTCCATGTTTACAACCCTCACACATCTCATTCTCGTCCAACAGAGCAAAAAAAAAAAATAGCAAGCCATGTCAACTATGAAAATTCTCCGATCATCATGACGGAGGACAAATAGAGGACATACAATAAAAAAAAAAAACCCCTCACACATCAGATGCTTTTACAGTCAAGTACGTTAGTCTTTAGTAGTAAATCGAGTATCTCTATATTTTTTAAAGTTTTAGCATGGCAACATTTAGTACTGTCAATAATATTTTTTTAAAGTTTTAGCATGGCAACATTTAGTACTGTCAATAATATTTTTTAAAGTTTTGGCATGGCAACATTTAATACTGTCAACCCTGTTTTGTTTCGTAGTCTGTTTTGTTATTTGTTTCGTACGTCAACTAACTTGGATAGTCTTGATATTTATGCCATACTTGAAATTTTAAACTATCACAACGGTTGAAAAAGTTTGCACATATTTTATTTATTTCCTATTAAATTGTATGGTAACACTGTAAATGTACGAGAGAATAGTTTTACCAAGTTTCAATAATTTAAACTGAAGAATTAAAGTATCGGAATAGAGAAGTAGTATAATGTGACCAAGGTAAGAATAAGACTGTCAAACAGCCATTTTATATTTCTATCCTACTCATATGCGGTTTACACTGAGTGAGATAGATACAGAAAATGGCGGCTTCTCCTCTAGCCTAAGATTGAGAATATAGTAATTTTTTTTGTATTTGATCTTAAAAGTCACGGTTTCTGGTGAACATAAAGTAATACACGCGTACCTCGGTGTCCCTGTTGAGGTTCCACAGGTCGAGGCGGCCGGCCGCGTCCACGGCGGCGAAGAGCGCGGGGTGCGCGGGCGACCAGCGCACGTCGGCCACGTAGTCGCCGCTGTCCTCGAACGAGTACAGCGCCTTGTTCTCCTGCGGGCGGAGTGTTGGAGTTGGAACACTTGCTAGATTCGACCATTTAGCCAGGACTTGGCAAGCGCACGCATTCCCCTCTGCCGAAGTACATGTACAAACGTACGTGTCAGCTTGTAAGTGTGACAGCTTTTGAGTTAGTGTGCGTTCATACAGACATTAAGTTTTTTACAAGAGTGTGCGGAAGTGAGTAAATGTGTGCTGTACGTGATTATCTCACCTCCCGCAGAAAGTGGCAGAATATATTCAGTACTAAATCGGCTCGTCCCAGCTAAATGGTCGAAGCTTGCTAGTATCACGCACATGTTTAATATCGTCGTGATCTTTGAACAACAACGGATCTGCACTTTATCAACTTTACAGTACAGCCGTTTGCGATAATTTCCAAAGTTTTGTTATCATAACTTTTTAAATAAAAAATCTGTAGCAATGAAGTTTCACATATACCCATTAAAAAGGTTCTGCTATAAAATAGTTAACAATTGTTAATGAAATGTCTATATATACCAGAGTCATTTATGGAATCCATCACTGTTTTACAATTTCAAAAGATCCTCTTCTATGGGAATATTTCCTTTAGATTTCCAATGTTTAGACTGTCAGTCAGTCAGAGGTAGAGGTGCGACAGGTCGAGCGCGGCGGGCGCGGCGTGGCACGCCACCGCCGTCACCGGGCCCGCGTGCGCCTCCACGCTGTCCGACACGCCCGCGCGCTGCCCGTGCCGGCAGCCTGACGCGGACAAGTGACACAGGTACTGTAGTCACGGTACCTTGAGGCTCCACAGCTTGACGCTCCAGTCGACGGAGGCGGAGAGGTAGAGGTGCGACAGGTCGAGCGCGGCGGGCGCGGCGTGGCACGCCACCGCCGTCACCGGGCCCGCGTGCGCCTCCACGCTGTCCGACACGCCCGCGCGCTGCCCGTGCCGGCAGCCTGACGCGGACAAGTGACACAGGTACTGTAGTCACGGTACCTTGAGGCTCCACAGCTTGACGCTCCAGTCGACGGAGGCGGAGAGGTAGAGGTGCGACAGGTCGAGCGCGGCGGGCGCGGCGTGGCACGCCACCGCCGTCACCGGGCCCGCGTGCGCCTCCACGCTGTCCGACACGCCCGCGCGCTGCCCGTGCCGGCAGCCTGACGCGGACAAGTGACACAGGTACTGTAGTCACGGTACCTTGAGGCTCCACAGCTTGACGCTCCAGTCGACGGAGGCGGAGAGGTAGAGGTGCGACAGGTCGAGCGCGGCGGGCGCGGCGTGGCACGCCACCGCCGTCACCGGGCCCGCGTGCGCCTCCACGCTGTCCGACACGCCCGCGCGCTGCCCGTGCCGGCAGCCTGACGCGGACAAGTGACACAGGTACTGTAGTCACGGTACCTTGAGGCTCCACAGCTTGACGCTCCAGTCGACGGAGGCGGAGAGGTAGAGGTGCGACAGGTCGAGCGCGGCGGGCGCGGCGTGGCACGCCACCGCCGTCACCGGGCCCGCGTGCGCCTCCACGCTGTCCGACACGCCCGCGCGCTGCCCGTGCCGGCAGCCTGACGCGGACAAGTGACACAGGTACTGTAGTCACGGTACCTTGAGGCTCCACAGCTTGACGCTCCAGTCGACGGAGGCGGAGAGGTAGAGGTGCGACAGGTCGAGCGCGGCGGGCGCGGCGTGGCACGCCACCGCCGTCACCGGGCCCGCGTGCGCCTCCACGCTGTCCGACACGCCCGCGCGCTGCCCGTGCCGGCAGCCTGACGCGGACAAGTGACACAGGTACTGTAGTCACGGTACCTTGAGGCTCCACAGCTTGACGCTCCAGTCGACGGAGGCGGAGAGGTAGAGGTGCGACAGGTCGAGCGCGGCGGGCGCGGCGTGGCACGCCACCGCCGTCACCGGGCCCGCGTGCGCCTCCACGCTGTCCGACACGCCCGCGCGCTGCCCGTGCCGGCAGCCTGACGCGGACAAGTGACACAGGTACTGTAGTCACGGTACCTTGAGGCTCCACAGCTTGACGCTCCAGTCGACGGAGGCGGAGAAGTAGAGGTGCGACAGGTCGAGCGCGGCGGGCGCGGCGTGGCACGCCACCGCCGTCACCGGGCCCGCGTGCGCCTCCACGCTGTCCGACACGCCCGCGCGCTGCCCGTGCCGGCAGCCTGACGCGGACAAGTGACACAGGTACTGTAGTCACGGTACCTTGAGGCTCCACAGCTTGACGCTCCAGTCGACGGAGGCGGAGAGGTAGAGGTGCGACAGGTCGAGCGCGGCGGGCGCGGCGTGGCACGCCACCGCCGTCACCGGGCCCGCGTGCGCCTCCACGCTGTCCGACACGCCCGCGCGCTGCCCGTGCCGGCAGCCTGACGCGGACAAGTGACACAGGTACTGTAGTCACGGTACCTTGAGGCTCCACAGCTTGACGCTCCAGTCGACGGAGGCGGAGAGGTAGAGGTGCGACAGGTCGAGCGCGGCGGGCGCGGCGTGGCACGCCACCGCCGTCACCGGGCCCGCGTGCGCCTCCACGCTGTCCGACACGCCCGCGCGCTGCTCGTGCCGGCAGCCTGACGCGGACAAGTGACACAGGTACTGTAGTCACGGTACCTTGAGGCTCCACAGCTTGACGCTCCAGTCGACGGAGGCGGAGAGGTAGAGGTGCGACAGGTCGAGCGCGGCGGGCGCGGCGTGGCACGCCACCGCCGTCACCGGGCCCGCGTGCGCCTCCACGCTGTCCGACACGCCCGCGCGCTGCCCGTGCCGGCAGCCTGACGCGGACAAGTGACACAGGTACTGTAGTCACGGTACCTTGAGGCTCCACAGCTTGACGCTCCAGTCGACGGAGGCGGAGAGGTAGAGGTGCGACAGGTCGAGCGCGGCGGGCGCGGCGTGGCACGCCACCGCCGTCACCGGGCCCGCGTGCGCCTCCACGCTGTCCGACACGCCCGCGCGCTGCCCGTGCCGGCAGCCTGACGCGGACAAGTGACACAGGTACTGTAGTCACGGTACCTTGAGGCTCCACAGCTTGACGCTCCAGTCGACGGAGGCGGAGAGGTAGAGGTGCGACAGGTCGAGCGCGGCGGGCGCGGCGTGGCACGCCACCGCCGTCACCGGGCCCGCGTGCGCCTCCACGCTGTCCGACACGCCCGCGCGCTGCCCGTGCCGGCAGCCTGACGCGGACAAGTGACACAGGTACTGTAGTCACGGTACCTTGAGGCTCCACAGCTTGACGCTCCAGTCGACGGAGGCGGAGAGGTAGAGGTGCGACAGGTCGAGCGCGGCGGGCGCGGCGTGGCACGCCACCGCCGTCACCGGGCCCGCGTGCGCCTCCACGCTGTCCGACACGCCCGCGCGCTGCCCGTGCCGGCAGCCTGACGCGGACAAGTGACACAGGTACTGTAGTCACGGTACCTTGAGGCTCCACAGCTTGACGCTCCAGTCGACGGAGGCGGAGAGGTAGAGGTGCGACAGGTCGAGCGCGGCGGGCGCGGCGTGGCACGCCACCGCCGTCACCGGGCCCGCGTGCGCCTCCACGCTGTCCGACACGCCCGCGCGCTGCCCGTGCCGGCAGCCTGACGCGGACAAGTGACACAGGTACTGTAGTCACGGTACCTTGAGGCTCCACAGCTTGACGCTCCAGTCGACGGAGGCGGAGAGGTAGAGGTGCGACAGGTCGAGCGCGGCGGGCGCGGCGTGGCACGCCACCGCCGTCACCGGGCCCGCGTGCGCCTCCACGCTGTCCGACACGCCCGCGCGCTGCCCGTGCCGGCAGCCTGACGCGGACAAGTGACACAGGTACTGTAGTCACGGTACCTTGAGGCTCCACAGCTTGACGCTCCAGTCGACGGAGGCGGAGAGGTAGAGGTGCGACAGGTCGAGCGCGGCGGGCGCGGCGTGGCACGCCACCGCCGTCACCGGGCCCGCGTGCGCCTCCACGCTGTCCGACACGCCCGCGCGCTGCCCGTGCCGGCAGCCTGACGCGGACAAGTGACACAGGTACTGTAGTCACGGTACCTTGAGGCTCCACAGCTTGACGCTCCAGTCGACGGAGGCGGAGAGGTAGAGGTGCGACAGGTCGAGCGCGGCGGGCGCGGCGTGGCACGCCACCGCCGTCACCGGGCCCGCGTGCGCCTCCACGCTGTCCGACACGCCCGCGCGCTGCCCGTGCCGGCAGCCTGACGCGGACAAGTGACACAGGTACTGTAGTCACGGTACCTTGAGGCTCCACAGCTTGACGCTCCAGTCGACGGAGGCGGAGAGGTAGAGGTGCGACAGGTCGAGCGCGGCGGGCGCGGCGTGGCACGCCACCGCCGTCACCGGGCCCGCGTGCGCCTCCACGCTGTCCGACACGCCCGCGCGCTGCCCGTGCCGGCAGCCTGACGCGGACAAGTGACACAGGTACTGTAGTCACGGTACCTTGAGGCTCCACAGCTTGACGCTCCAGTCGACGGAGGCGGAGAGGTAGAGGTGCGACAGGTCGAGCGCGGCGGGCGCGGCGTGGCACGCCACCGCCGTCACCGGGCCCGCGTGCGCCTCCACGCTGTCCGACACGCCCGCGCGCTGCCCGTGCCGGCAGCCTGACGCGGACAAGTGACACAGGTACTGTAGTCACGGTACCTTGAGGCTCCACAGCTTGACGCTCCAGTCGACGGAGGCGGAGAGGTAGAGGTGCGACAGGTCGAGCGCGGCGGGCGCGGCGTGGCACGCCACCGCCGTCACCGGGCCCGCGTGCGCCTCCACGCTGTCCGACACGCCCGCGCGCTGCCCGTGCCGGCAGCCTGACGCGGACAAGTGACACAGGTACTGTAGTCACGGTACCTTGAGGCTCCACAGCTTGACGCTCCAGTCGACGGAGGCGGAGAGGTAGAGGTGCGACAGGTCGAGCGCGGCGGGCGCGGCGTGGCACGCCACCGCCGTCACCGGGCCCGCGTGCGCCTCCACGCTGTCCGACACGCCCGCGCGCTGCCCGTGCCGGCAGCCTGACGCGGACAAGTGACACAGGTACTGTAGTCACGGTACCTTGAGGCTCCACAGCTTGACGCTCCAGTCGACGGAGGCGGAGAGGTAGAGGTGCGACAGGTCGAGCGCGGCGGGCGCGGCGTGGCACGCCACCGCCGTCACCGGGCCCGCGTGCGCCTCCACGCTGTCCGACACGCCCGCGCGCTGCCCGTGCCGGCAGCCTGACGCGGACAAGTGACACAGGTACTGTAGTCACGGTACCTTGAGGCTCCACAGCTTGACGCTCCAGTCGACGGAGGCGGAGAGGTAGAGGTGCGACAGGTCGAGCGCGGCGGGCGCGGCGTGGCACGCCACCGCCGTCACCGGGCCCGCGTGCGCCTCCACGCTGTCCGACACGCCCGCGCGCTGCCCGTGCCGGCAGCCTGACGCGGACAAGTGACACAGGTACTGTAGTCACGGTACCTTGAGGCTCCACAGCTTGACGCTCCAGTCGACGGAGGCGGAGAGGTAGAGGTGCGACAGGTCGAGCGCGGCGGGCGCGGCGTGGCACGCCACCGCCGTCACCGGGCCCGCGTGCGCCTCCACGCTGTCCGACACGCCCGCGCGCTGCCCGTGCCGGCAGCCTGACGCGGACAAGTGACACAGGTACTGTAGTCACGGTACCTTGAGGCTCCACAGCTTGACGCTCCAGTCGACGGAGGCGGAGAGGTAGAGGTGCGACAGGTCGAGCGCGGCGGGCGCGGCGTGGCACGCCACCGCCGTCACCGGGCCCGCGTGCGCCTCCACGCTGTCCGACACGCCCGCGCGCTGCCCGTGCCGGCAGCCTGACGCGGACAAGTGACACAGGTACTGTAGTCACGGTACCTTGAGGCTCCACAGCTTGACGCTCCAGTCGACGGAGGCGGAGAGGTAGAGGTGCGACAGGTCGAGCGCGGCGGGCGCGGCGTGGCACGCCACCGCCGTCACCGGGCCCGCGTGCGCCTCCACGCTGTCCGACACGCCCGCGCGCTGCCCGTGCCGGCAGCCTGACGCGGACAAGTGACACAGGTACTGTAGTCACGGTACCTTGAGGCTCCACAGCTTGACGCTCCAGTCGACGGAGGCGGAGAGGTAGAGGTGCGACAGGTCGAGCGCGGCGGGCGCGGCGTGGCACGCCACCGCCGTCACCGGGCCCGCGTGCGCCTCCACGCTGTCCGACACGCCCGCGCGCTGCCCGTGCCGGCAGCCTGACGCGGACAAGTGACACAGGTACTGTAGTCACGGTACCTTGAGGCTCCACAGCTTGACGCTCCAGTCGACGGAGGCGGAGAGGTAGAGGTGCGACAGGTCGAGCGCGGCGGGCGCGGCGTGGCACGCCACCGCCGTCACCGGGCCCGCGTGCGCCTCCACGCTGTCCGACACGCCCGCGCGCTGCCCGTGCCGGCAGCCTGACGCGGACAAGTGACACAGGTACTGTAGTCACGGTACCTTGAGGCTCCACAGCTTGACGCTCCAGTCGACGGAGGCGGAGAGGTAGAGGTGCGACAGGTCGAGCGCGGCGGGCGCGGCGTGGCACGCCACCGCCGTCACCGGGCCCGCGTGCGCCTCCACGCTGTCCGACACGCCCGCGCGCTGCCCGTGCCGGCAGCCTGACGCGGACAAGTGACACAGGTACTGTAGTCACGGTACCTTGAGGCTCCACAGCTTGACGCTCCAGTCGACGGAGGCGGAGAGGTAGAGGTGCGACAGGTCGAGCGCGGCGGGCGCGGCGTGGCACGCCACCGCCGTCACCGGGCCCGCGTGCGCCTCCACGCTGTCCGACACGCCCGCGCGCTGCCCGTGCCGGCAGCCTGACGCGGACAAGTGACACAGGTACTGTAGTCACGGTACCTTGAGGCTCCACAGCTTGACGCTCCAGTCGACGGAGGCGGAGAGGTAGAGGTGCGACAGGTCGAGCGCGGCGGGCGCGGCGTGGCACGCCACCGCCGTCACCGGGCCCGCGTGCGCCTCCACGCTGTCCGACACGCCCGCGCGCTGCCCGTGCCGGCAGCCTGACGCGGACAAGTGACACAGGTACTGTAGTCACGGTACCTTGAGGCTCCACAGCTTGACGCTCCAGTCGACGGAGGCGGAGAGGTAGAGGTGCGACAGGTCGAGCGCGGCGGGCGCGGCGTGGCACGCCACCGCCGTCACCGGGCCCGCGTGCGCCTCCACGCTGTCCGACACGCCCGCGCGCTGCCCGTGCCGGCAGCCTGACGCGGACAAGTGACACAGGTACTGTAGTCACGGTACCTTGAGGCTCCACAGCTTGACGCTCCAGTCGACGGAGGCGGAGAGGTAGAGGTGCGACAGGTCGAGCGCGGCGGGCGCGGCGTGGCACGCCACCGCCGTCACCGGGCCCGCGTGCGCCTCCACGCTGTCCGACACGCCCGCGCGCTGCCCGTGCCGGCAGCCTGACGCGGACAAGTGACACAGGTACTGTAGTCACGGTACCTTGAGGCTCCACAGCTTGACGCTCCAGTCGACGGAGGCGGAGAGGTAGAGGTGCGACAGGTCGAGCGCGGCGGGCGCGGCGTGGCACGCCACCGCCGTCACCGGGCCCGCGTGCGCCTCCACGCTGTCCGACACGCCCGCGCGCTGCCCGTGCCGGCAGCCTGACGCGGACAAGTGACACAGGTACTGTAGTCACGGTACCTTGAGGCTCCACAGCTTGACGCTCCAGTCGACGGAGGCGGAGAGGTAGAGGTGCGACAGGTCGAGCGCGGCGGGCGCGGCGTGGCACGCCACCGCCGTCACCGGGCCCGCGTGCGCCTCCACGCTGTCCGACACGCCCGCGCGCTGCCCGTGCCGGCAGCCTGACGCGGACAAGTGACACAGGTACTGTAGTCACGGTACCTTGAGGCTCCACAGCTTGACGCTCCAGTCGACGGAGGCGGAGAGGTAGAGGTGCGACAGGTCGAGCGCGGCGGGCGCGGCGTGGCACGCCACCGCCGTCACCGGGCCCGCGTGCGCCTCCACGCTGTCCGACACGCCCGCGCGCTGCCCGTGCCGGCAGCCTGACGCGGACAAGTGACACAGGTACTGTAGTCACGGTACCTTGAGGCTCCACAGCTTGACGCTCCAGTCGACGGAGGCGGAGAGGTAGAGGTGCGACAGGTCGAGCGCGGCGGGCGCGGCGTGGCACGCCACCGCCGTCACCGGGCCCGCGTGCGCCTCCACGCTGTCCGACACGCCCGCGCGCTGCCCGTGCCGGCAGCCTGACGCGGACAAGTGACACAGGTACTGTAGTCACGGTACCTTGAGGCTCCACAGCTTGACGCTCCAGTCGACGGAGGCGGAGAGGTAGAGGTGCGACAGGTCGAGCGCGGCGGGCGCGGCGTGGCACGCCACCGCCGTCACCGGGCCCGCGTGCGCCTCCACGCTGTCCGACACGCCCGCGCGCTGCCCGTGCCGGCAGCCTGACGCGGACAAGTGACACAGGTACTGTAGTCACGGTACCTTGAGGCTCCACAGCTTGACGCTCCAGTCGACGGAGGCGGAGAGGTAGAGGTGCGACAGGTCGAGCGCGGCGGGCGCGGCGTGGCACGCCACCGCCGTCACCGGGCCCGCGTGCGCCTCCACGCTGTCCGACACGCCCGCGCGCTGCCCGTGCCGGCAGCCTGACGCGGACAAGTGACACAGGTACTGTAGTCACGGTACCTTGAGGCTCCACAGCTTGACGCTCCAGTCGACGGAGGCGGAGAGGTAGAGGTGCGACAGGTCGAGCGCGGCGGGCGCGGCGTGGCACGCCACCGCCGTCACCGGGCCCGCGTGCGCCTCCACGCTGTCCGACACGCCCGCGCGCTGCCCGTGCCGGCAGCCTGACGCGGACAAGTGACACAGGTACTGTAGTCACGGTACCTTGAGGCTCCACAGCTTGACGCTCCAGTCGACGGAGGCGGAGAGGTAGAGGTGCGACAGGTCGAGCGCGGCGGGCGCGGCGTGGCACGCCACCGCCGTCACCGGGCCCGCGTGCGCCTCCACGCTGTCCGACACGCCCGCGCGCTGCCCGTGCCGGCAGCCTGACGCGGACAAGTGACACAGGTACTGTAGTCACGGTACCTTGAGGCTCCACAGCTTGACGCTCCAGTCGACGGAGGCGGAGAGGTAGAGGTGCGACAGGTCGAGCGCGGCGGGCGCGGCGTGGCACGCCACCGCCGTCACCGGGCCCGCGTGCGCCTCCACGCTGTCCGACACGCCCGCGCGCTGCCCGTGCCGGCAGCCTGACGCGGACAAGTGACACAGGTACTGTAGTCACGGTACCTTGAGGCTCCACAGCTTGACGCTCCAGTCGACGGAGGCGGAGAGGTAGAGGTGCGACAGGTCGAGCGCGGCGGGCGCGGCGTGGCACGCCACCGCCGTCACCGGGCCCGCGTGCGCCTCCACGCTGTCCGACACGCCCGCGCGCTGCCCGTGCCGGCAGCCTGACGCGGACAAGTGACACAGGTACTGTAGTCACGGTACCTTGAGGCTCCACAGCTTGACGCTCCAGTCGACGGAGGCGGAGAGGTAGAGGTGCGACAGGTCGAGCGCGGCGGGCGCGGCGTGGCACGCCACCGCCGTCACCGGGCCCGCGTGCGCCTCCACGCTGTCCGACACGCCCGCGCGCTGCCCGTGCCGGCAGCCTGACGCGGACAAGTGACACAGGTACTGTAGTCACGGTACCTTGAGGCTCCACAGCTTGACGCTCCAGTCGACGGAGGCGGAGAGGTAGAGGTGCGACAGGTCGAGCGCGGCGGGCGCGGCGTGGCACGCCACCGCCGTCACCGGGCCCGCGTGCGCCTCCACGCTGTCCGACACGCCCGCGCGCTGCCCGTGCCGGCAGCCTGACGCGGACAAGTGACACAGGTACTGTAGTCACGGTACCTTGAGGCTCCACAGCTTGACGCTCCAGTCGACGGAGGCGGAGAGGTAGAGGTGCGACAGGTCGAGCGCGGCGGGCGCGGCGTGGCACGCCACCGCCGTCACCGGGCCCGCGTGCGCCTCCACGCTGTCCGACACGCCCGCGCGCTGCCCGTGCCGGCAGCCTGACGCGGACAAGTGACACAGGTACTGTAGTCACGGTACCTTGAGGCTCCACAGCTTGACGCTCCAGTCGACGGAGGCGGAGAGGTAGAGGTGCGACAGGTCGAGCGCGGCGGGCGCGGCGTGGCACGCCACCGCCGTCACCGGGCCCGCGTGCGCCTCCACGCTGTCCGACACGCCCGCGCGCTGCCCGTGCCGGCAGCCTGACGCGGACAAGTGACACAGGTACTGTAGTCACGGTACCTTGAGGCTCCACAGCTTGACGCTCCAGTCGACGGAGGCGGAGAGGTAGAGGTGCGACAGGTCGAGCGCGGCGGGCGCGGCGTGGCACGCCACCGCCGTCACCGGGCCCGCGTGCGCCTCCACGCTGTCCGACACGCCCGCGCGCTGCCCGTGCCGGCAGCCTGACGCGGACAAGTGACACAGGTACTGTAGTCACGGTACCTTGAGGCTCCACAGCTTGACGCTCCAGTCGACGGAGGCGGAGAGGTAGAGGTGCGACAGGTCGAGCGCGGCGGGCGCGGCGTGGCACGCCACCGCCGTCACCGGGCCCGCGTGCGCCTCCACGCTGTCCGACACGCCCGCGCGCTGCCCGTGCCGGCAGCCTACAGGGGACAAGTGACACAGGTACTGTATCCTACTGGACCTTGTTGTTCAATACGTGGCCAAGACTTGACAAGAGTCCTTGGATTAGGAATTGAAAAATTATAAACTTTTCTTTCCACTTTGTTTTTAACACAATCTAGAAAACTTTCAGGAACAGTATGTACCTTCGCTACTCAGAATCGACTGGAACATTCTTGAACATTTCAGAACCGAGACCGTTCGATTCCAAAATGTCAGTGTCGAACTTCTTGAAACATAACAGAACATTCTGAAACATCTAGAACGTAACTTTCTGGAACACTCTTGAACCTTTCTGATGATTCCCTATTGTTGCACAATATCCTCGAATATTCCATCTGGAGCATTAAACATGGTACCGACCTCAAGCACAGGCGGCGTCTGTATTCACTCACCAGTGTAGATGTTGCCGTCCTCGCTGCCCAGCACGAAGTTGTTGACGTCGGCGTGCGGGAACGCCATGCACGTGACGGCCACGGCCTTGTTCTGGCGGTGGTGCAGGTCCAGCGTCTCCTGCGGCTGCGACAGCATGTCCAGCGACCACGAGCACATGCGTCCGTCCGTCGACACAGAGATCAGGTTGTGCGCGTTCTGACTGCCGACCACCGACAGGCAGTACACCGGGTGCTGTTGGACCACGGAATAAAGTAACTTTCCATCCAAAAAGGCAACACTATCAGTCACCATGAAGTGTTAAATAATTTCTGGTAATGTTTCGAGTTTCTGCCAAGGCGCGGACGGCTTAGCACAAGGGACACTAGCGGTTTACATTAGAGTGCACAAGTGTAATCCGGAGAAAAATCAGTGGCAAACCAACGACTTTACGTGCTTCCCGCCACACGAGATTGCGCCAACTTTCCAACTTTGGGCTGCTGTAGAATTTTTTTTGAAAAATCCCAATAATTTTTGTAAAACCAACTGCAAAAGGAACTGTATAGGGAAACTTGTGCTAAGAATAAAGCACTCACAGTATGCGCGAGTGAAGAGAGCGGCGTGCGTTGGATGGGCGTGCGCTTCTGGACGCGGTTGTCCCACAGCACGATCTGGCCTGAGTACGTGCCGCCCAGGATAAGATTGGGGTGGAATCTGACCAATCACACATGAAAACATTAAGAAATTCTTAAAAACAAAACGAAATAACTAGTGGTTCGCCCCGAACTGAGACCTCGCGATATCCCATAATTCCCAAAAGTTTTAATTATATATTGTAATAATTAACTTTTAACGTTAGACGCAATAAAAAAAATAATAGTTGACATAAAACTGTTTTACTGACACAGCGCCATCTAAAAAAATTAAATAATTTCGTTTCTTTATAACATTTATCTAATTTTAGTATTTGTTGTTCAAGTACAGGATATAACTGAATTTTCAACCAAGTTTCACGTTCTAATATTCAGTAATTCAGAAGTTATAGGGCTCTGACAGACATTTAGACGGGCACACTTCTCTGTCTAGTAGGCAAGCGCCCTAGTTGACTCAGAGAACTCGCTTCGCTCGTTCAATCAATGGGGTCGATAATATCAATAACTCAGAAGTTCTCATCTTTTTCTGCAGCAAATATTGTGATAAGGCCTCAATCTCCCTTGATTTTTCAGCATCTAGAATCAAGACCCGTTTTAATTAAGAGCCAAAATTTTAACGCCAAATAATTGCGGAATAAAATTGTCAGAAATCTTCAATCCTCGGTTGGTTATCATCATGATGCATAAGATGCGGAAACCGATAAAATCTGGTCCAATTTTGGTGTACCATGAAATGACCATACCATGACCACAGCTTAATTTAGGTGATAGGATAGGGCTAATCCTATTAGACGTCGAAATTGTCTGTATCCAGTAAACCGAATAAGGAAACCCAGTAAATATTTTCAGCGAAGTAATAGTTACCTGGCGAACGTGGCGCTCATGACCGGCGACTGGCAGTGGAAGATGTCCTCGGGCGTGGACTTCTTGAACTTGGTGTTCCACACGAGGCACACGCCGTCGGGGTCGTGCGGCGCGTCGTCGCTGTTGTGGTACGACGCCAGCATCAGCTCGGGGTGCGCCGCCGACCAGTCCAGGCACGTGACGCAGCGCCCGCGCGACCAGCGCTCGTCGTAGAACGTGCGCACGAGCGACAGCCGCGCGTCCGACTTGTCGTCCCTAAGACATGGTTTTGCTAGTGATGTTCGATAGAGCTATATGAGATCCCCGAGTCTATTTGGGTGAGTTTAAAGACATAGATTTAGTGTTCAGATTTACGCCACACACGACGGAATAGCGTCGCTGCGGTGTCGTGTGGTGCGGGTTGTTACGTTCCCTCAAATATGGTTGAGCGAAGCAATGGCTGGATCATGCGTCATGCTCGTGAACGGGTGCCACCAACGGGAATGGGTCTGCTTTTGCCTGCCTGTGTTAACATGTATTGGATTGTATTTATTTGTATTTGTATTATATTTATTTTTACTTGTATTGTACTCAGGAAAATTCATCGTGGAAGCACTGAATACATAGCATAGTTTCAATAACAATTGTAAAATTTTTATTTTTTTGAAAAGAGCAACCGCCGAGTTTCTTTCTGGCTCTTCTCGGCAGGAAAGGCATTCCGAACCAGTGGTAGATTCATTGACGATTCAAAAGTGCTTGTAAAAGTTTATTTGAATAAAAAATATTTCTATTCTATTCTAAAAAATACTAACTGGGCATTCTCGTTGTCGCCGCCGCCGGTGTAGTCCGTGTAGATGTCGACGGACTCGGCCAGCGCGCGCTCGATGACGCGGCCGGCGCGGCTCATGAACTTCTGGAACTCCGCCGACAGCATGATCGTCTGCTTCTCGTCCACGCTCAGCTCGCGGACTGCGGAATGGAAGACGAATCTCTAAAGTGCACTTCAATGACATAATACTATTTCTTTTACAAAATATTTCCTGCCGCAAAGAAAGGGAAAGTAATCTTTCAGACTTGTCTCAATTATAAAGATTGTCTAGACCCTAGTGAGCACTTTTACTAGTTTATATGACAGAAAAATTCCTCCAGAGCAGTCCTAAAGAGCACCAGTCCTTTCGGCAACAGGACCGTGCCAACATATTTTCGTCACGACCCGAACAAAGAAGAATAACGGAGTCAACTCACTCTTCTTCTCCTTCTCTTCCTCCTTCTTCTCCTGCGGCGCCGCGGTGACGGCCGGCTGAACCTCCTTGACGGTGGGCAGGCCGTGGGGCAGGATGCCCGGCGGCAGTTTCCCGTGGAAGGCGGCCTCCTCGTCCTCGCCTTGCCGAGCGCCGTCCCCGTCGAATGTAAGCACTGGACGGTGAATAAGAATGGCCCTTGCGCGGCGGCCAGTGTGCGATGCGCGGCTTACGACAGACTTTATTGTGATCATTTGTGGGAGCAATATTCCAATAAAAAAACAACGCGATCATTGGGTATATTTTGGAAAATTGACTGTAAAATCTCTTCTTAAAGAGCTTGTTGAGATATAACGTCGGTCGTACCCGTTTACTTGATTCCATGAAGTTAAAAAATTTGCAGCCAAAACATAAGTTCTATTTTCCGATAACCACAATCTTCTCTTGACAATCACTCCCGATGGAAAGCATTGATGAGGTCTTTGAAGGATCTCGAGTTGTACGTACGTAAGAAGAGGTGCACATTCCAAATTCTACGAAGAATTTGTTGTAGAAAGATAAACTAACTCCATGAAATCATTTTGTGTTACGTGATTTACGTGTGTGAAAGGAAATGCGTGTACAATTGCACTAAGTAATTGTTTCATCTACCAGCGAAAAAAGGTTACTATTGGTGGTCTAAACATTTAAAACAATGATGACCAAAACGTGCAGGATGATTTTTGACTACAAAAAATTTAAGTTATTTTATATATATTTATGTATTATGTATATTTTAAAATCAAAATAAATTTAAAAGATTAATAAGTATATTTGTTAACAAAATTTATCATCGTGCACGATTTTGATTTTGCTTCCTAGCACAATAAAACTCACGTTGTACATGATATTTTATTTAAGTTATAATATTAAAGTTTAAATAAATCTAGCCATAGAAGAAAGCAAAAATTGAGTTAAAAAGTTGTTAGATGTTGAGTTAAAAGGTCTTTCATGATCATTTTTTTTTAATTGACAATATATTATTGGATTAGGTAGAACATTAGAAGCCACGGTTTTAAAGTTACAGAAAAAAGGAGAATTGAAATGGAGAATTGAGTTTAAAAAAATATTTTGATTTGTAAAGTCAATGTTGGTTGGTCTTCAGTGACTATTCTCTCTATTAACTATGGCTTGATTTGTTACATAATTGTAAATCAGTCTTGATAATGTTAGCACAACGTAAGCGGTGGTATAGACTTCAGTCTTGTATGTGATTGTGAAGTTAATAATGCTCTATGAAGCTTTGACACACGAAAGTAAGACACCCTAATTTGTAACAAATCTGCTGTATGCAGTTGACAGTTTGAATGTTGACAGACTGTATAGTATTGAAAAAAAAACCCGACTCATTTGTTCCAGGAGGGAAAAAATTATGACCTTGGAACCTTTAAACTTTTATTTTTTATTCATTGAAAAAATTAAAATGTACATTATATTACATAAAAATAATTATTTAAAACCCGCGTTTTCAAAACATGTAAGCCGATAATTTGGGCTTTATTTAATTAAATTATATGAAGTATATAAATAAAAATCCAAACTACCATCTTCGTATCAAGACGAAGACCATACGCATATTCCTACTGTCAGTTTTTTTTTCAAAAATATAATTTGTTTAAGAATCGTATTATTTTTTCTCAACTAACAGTCTTTATCTATAAAGTCATAACTCATATTAGTTCGATATCTTCGCAAAATGTCACTATTCAAAAACTTTGTTGACCATAACACAGTTTATTAATCCAAAAATTAAAACTGGATCATGTGCAACTAGGACACACAATGAATAAAATCATAAAAAGCGATTTAAGTGACAGAAAGCTCTAAAATAATTTATGTTATGCAAAAAAAAAAACTCAATCTTCCCGAGCTCTCCACTAGAGAGATATACTTAATATAAAATATAATTATATGCAAAAATAAAATATGTGATGACTGTTCGTCATGCATACCACACATAATTTTCTGTCACATGCAAAATAGTTTAAATACATTTAAACACTTTTAGGCCGACACATTTTAACATTTTTTATACTTACAGTAAATAGATTATAAAATAAAAAATATATAATCACAGTGTAAACGCATACAGAGAGTGTAAAGTTTTAGAATGTTTAATTGAATAGCAATAGTCATAGTAGTTATTCCATTTTATATATTTTATAATATATTATTGTTGGTATAAATAACGGCAACCTTTTTACAACAACGAGAGACTATCTATTATAAATTCATATGCGAAGTTCTAAGAATTATTTCTTCCTCATATGTTGAACACTGCAAATATTCTTTACACAATATAAAATCGATATAATTTTAGAATATTTTAGTCACAGGCGAGACCGTTGCATTGTAGACAATTCGTATATTGTATTCCTTTATTTTATGAATCACTTCGTGTATGGAGTAACCAATGCGACTATTCGCTTCATAACTAATAGATCTGTATGGGTTTACATATATGATCGATCTGCACGTTGTGCTGTAATTGTGTTAAATGTAATGTTAGCGACTATACTCGATAAATAGCGTTACATATATGAAGAAATAGATAATGTAAGGAACAAACATGCTAAGTGACAGTGGCACAGGCTCTACCAAGGGCAAGTTTTAGTTCAATGATTGTTCTTATGGTTCGGAATTGAAACCTACCTGTAAACTCGTCCTCCCACTCTAAACCCGGGTTTAGATTGTACTCGTCTTGAAAAAAGGGAGGAAAACAAAACAATGTCAGTATCTTTCGACCATTATTATTATAAATAATAAAAAAAACAAAAACTTTATACATATAATTATTAGCGTAAGTATTTTATAATTTACAGCATGACCCATGAATGCGACACCATTTGATTAAACTGTAAGACTGTAAATTGTAAAATCGAAATTAAAAGAATTCAAAATAATTATGTAGATAATTTGTTAATATTTTTCTGGATTTCGTCCTTCAAATATATTTATTTATAATGGTAGATGAAAATATGAGTTCAAGCTTTGGAAAAATCTATGATAAAAAATTTGTTGATGTAAAACTTGATTGCCTCCACTTTGCAGAACTAAATCCAGTCGGGAGGAAAGTGCAACAATCAGTCCTAGAGTTCAAATTAAATGGGTCAATTTGTATCAAGACCTGTGCAGTGTTTGTTAGTTGACTCGAAAGGGTAAGTGGGCGTGAGATGCTATGGCGATTCCCCATACCACCACCATAACAGATTATACACATATTATAATGAATAAAAATCTTTATATTCTGTGACTATATTTGCGGCCTCAATAGTGGCTGTTGACGCCACGTGGAGAACTCTGGAAGGCCACCATTTTTTTATATAAAATTAAATGAAATTTCTTAATACAACCACATCATACGGTGATGTTTTAACGACCCCTAAACTTAGAGTGTGAACCAGATTTCTAGATAATAATCATGATCGTAACAAAAGTGTCCTGCGATCCAGTAATCTGGTTGAAACCTCACCTATATAAAATATGTTAGTAGGAAACTTCTAGAAGCGTGACAGAAAGGATACGTCTATATGTACATAACTATATAAGACGACCTAGTAAATACACCCGACACCAAGTTATTTACCGAAATAATAGATGTTTGATGTTAGAGAGAGGTACATAAAGCAATCAGGAGGAATAATGACTTACCGTAGTAGTCAGTTGCGTGTGCTATAAAGGGACAAAAATGAAAATAATCCGTCAGTTCAAATATAAACATTTTTCATATAATAAAAGATTGTTTTTAACTATCTATTATTTTCAAGTTACTGTGCTTATTGAAACTGTATTCGCCTCAATTAAACTCGAAGTTATTTTGTTTTACGTACTCGTAACAATACTTGACTGGAGTCAAAAGGATTTTACTTTATATTTTTTAAAATAGTAATAATACATGTACATTGTACCTACCTATCTGTTAGAGTCTAAAGCCGAACTCAATTTTTACGCGTCGTAACTACATTCTATTGTCTAGGCAGTCCTGATTTATATATTTGAATGTTGGATTAAGACTTTATTTATATAGATTTTGATTGAATAATATGTTAACACACTAATATTAAAAAAAAATTGAAAGTTTGTATGTGTGTGTATGTTTGTTATTTTTCACGTCACAACGAATGAACCGATTTGGCTGAAATTTGGAACGGACAAAGCACGGACAAAGAATTAACACATAGGCTACATTTTATCCCGGAAAATAAAAGAGTTCCCACGGGAATGAAAACAAAAACTTAATCCACGCGGATGAAGTCGCTGCTCGGGCGTCATCTAGTGTCTTAACAATTAATGCCATAACTTAACATTTGGGCATTTATAGATAGACCAGCACAAAACAGACTTGACCGTCTAAAAAGAACTAAGCATTTCTGAGGTTCACCTAGGTAGGCGCGCCGGTACTTCGGCTTTTGACTATAACAATAATATCAATTTAAAGATTTCCTATTTATTTCATTAAGTAAAATGCTTATGTAGTCAACTATTGTTTCAATAAAATAAATTATTTAAATATTAAAATCATGTAAGTGAATAAAGTTTCCATTGCAATAGTAGGATCAATTGAAAAATTGTGTAAATTACCTACCTTATCTATCTATTGATGGAAGTTTCGTATTCCAAAACAATGAAAATGGTATTCACAGTGTATGTGTAATTAATGCTGTTAGAGAAACTTGTCCAGAAAAGCAAATTAATGAGACAATAACACTTAAGTGCATTTGGGTGACCTCGTCGAAAATATAATCTATGTGTATATATCTTTTTAATGGAGGGATAAATGAAATACAACTAATTTAACCTCAAAACCTTTTTAAGGCTTCTGTCATTGGGGAATTTTTTTTTTAATTTCTTTTCAATTTGCTCGAGTATTTTGAGATAGTTGCATCCGAAAAAGGAAAAAAATACGATGTCTCTTTCTATATTTTACTCTGAAGGAAATGAATTTATGAATAAAATTAATGCAATATTATTTATTGTGTACCATAAAAACAATGAGTAAACAAAACAGATTACAATAGGCGGCCTTATCGCTAAGAAGCAATGTCCTCCAGACAACCGACCTGTTATTTATTATTGCTCGTGTAACTTAGGCATAATCTACTCTTCTGGACAAACTTTCGGGCATGCTTATGTTTTGGGAATACATGCGACAAAACTCAGAAATATGAGCCCGGACTTAGAACCACTGTGTATGTTGCGTTGATGGATACAATTTCCCCCATTTAATGAAAGAATTATATTAAATCCGCATGCATGACATTTATTTTTTTATTAATAAAAACACTAGATAAAAATTATTTAAGGACGTTCACTGATGCGTGACAAACACATACAAAATGCATGTCTCATTGTCAACTACCGTCATATTGAACGATTTTTTGTTATTATCTAATTTATCAGAAAAAATGTACATATTTCAGCTCAAAAAGGCGATTAAAGTTTAATATGACGGTATAATTTTGTTTTTACAGTCCGTTATACTATTTCCTATATGACATTTTCACGCATCGAGTACCATATTTCACTGTAGTGCAGTGAAAATAGAATAGACACGCGAATTTTTGCTAGTTTTGATTTGGTAGCGTGATCAAAATACACTAAACCAATATGTCAAATAGAAAGTACAGATCTTGTCACGAAAGTTGAAAGTAAGCAGTGGGTAATTTTTATATGCCTACTTATTAACTGTGGTTTGATGCACAGGTAGGTCAAAATTGGTTACTTGACCCATATTATAATGATCTTTCCATTCCCCATTGCATGAGCTTGGCTTACAAAATTTTAATTTTCAAATACCAACCCTAAAAGTTGTTCATATGTTATACATATCACGCCGCCCTCCATAAAAATTGATAGGCTTTTTTTTTCAGACTCATTACTTTAGCCTTTTCTCACATGGGAAGATCAGGTTTCAACACCGACACTACATAAGTGTGTGAACGCCATTATGGAAATGTATTTGTCAATAACTGTCAACAAGAATATAACTTAAATTCAATTTTCATTTATTTTATGTTTGCCAACCTGTAATTTTTATGACAAATCAAGCTCTATGACTGGTCGGGTGTCTCAAGTAACCCTAACCGTCCATTCATATTAATTATTCTACTAAACTCGACCGTTCCGTAGAACAAAGTCTCATCTGCTAAATTAACAAATGAAATTTGAGCCTTAATCTCATCTGCAAGGCTCAAATCTCAAGTTATGAATTTAGCAGATGAGACTTTGTTCTACGGAACGGTCGAAATATAATTCAACTTTTGTAACAAGACCTGTAGTATAACGGACGGAGTATAGAGGAGGAGTGTTAATAAGTGTTGGATTACCTTTGCGCGGCCGCCACCAGTCCTCCATGTATCCTGCAAGCGGTGATGCATTGGAAGAGCAGCCTTGTTTATGGTAGCACAAACACAAACATTGCAGCCTAACTCATTACAGTATTTACTTTTGCCGTCTAGTTCATTACAGAAATTAAATAACAACTTTTTTTTGACACTTTTTGTTTTATTGCTGTCACAAAATGGGGTGTGTACAACACAGTAAGTACATAATATGTGTGACCTCTTGATATAGCGTGAGATAGTAGGAATATGGGAACATAAGATGTTGAGTTATCTTCTAGACATAAACAAATGGAAATAAAATAACCAGTGATACGTAGTAAGTATTGGAAATCTTGATGTTTCTTAAATTAATTTTCAATAAGAATTATTGATGATTATATTATTTTTAATATTTTTCTTTGTAAGTGCATATATTACTAAGTACTGTTATGAAATAAATTAATATAGGCCCGAATCGTGACAGCAATATTAGATTGAGAATTACAAAATAGTAAAGGAAAAACACATACTTTTGGCCAGCACGTTAAGCAAACAAAACAAAAAATATTGCGTGAAAATCTGTAGTCCAAATTTATATTATTATTTCTACGAAGTACGAAGCTATCAAATATTTGACGTGGACCGCCGCACGCCCACGGGACGTAGTATTTCATTTTTACCCAACTATAGCCAAAAGGAAGGGTTATGATTTTAGCAGTCTATGTACATATAAACGAATACGAACGAAACGAATAAACTACTTAGCCGATTTTGATGAATGAGGTGTCAATCGATTCGTTATGATGGCCCGGGTGACATAGGCTGCATTTTATACGAACAAAATCAAAATGACGGATGTCACTACCAATTTTCCACAAGTTTACAATTTTTAAACTTTTACCCTTGGTCAAGTCTTGTATTTTCATTTATGTGCCTTACGTTTAAGTTGGAATTAGAGTCTCATATGGCTATCCTTAGGAATAAAACTGCTGTCCAAGAAGGATCTTTTTTTGACAGGGCTTAATAAAAAAACACTTCTACCCAATAAAGTATTTTTTGGCAGGATTACTTATTTTTTTATATCACGAAGATTACTAATTCAAGACTGCAGCATGGAAGCTAATTCGAAAATACAAATACTAAACTTAATGAGTTTTTAAAACTAATTTCCTATAACCTAGAAAGGTATAGGTAATATTATGAATTTATGAGTACCTAAAATCTATATTTAATTTTAAATGTGTTACTTAATAAAATTCAGACTACTGACAAGGCCCGAAAAAAAAACGACATGAGAAAAGTAAATACTGCTTTCTGTAACTACAGATGTCGTTGGTTATCACAGAGGAGGTCGTATTTGCAAATACTATGATTTTACACTATGAGAAAAGAACTCAGAATCTATAGAAATTATATTAGAAAAAACTGAGGAAAATAAACAAAATAACACATATTATAACACATTTGGTAAATGATTGCAATTCTCTCAACACTAGTAGAGCCCTTTAGAAGACATATTATCAACCAGCTTCGATTCTCAGATAATTGTGAGATTGACTAAATCTTCTGTCAACCAATCTCACCCAGTGTTATTGTTAGTGATTGTTATGTATATTGTATTAACCCACTTGCTATGAAGACATCATCAATCAACAGTTCATTTTAAAGAAAATAAAATTTTACTGTAGCATATTGGGCACAGATGTGGGTAGGCGAATAATGTACAGCTGCTACAATGTATGGACAGTCTGATTTCGGATCTCCGCTGGTGCAGACGCGCGAGTAAAGTGTAACACAAAAGTTGTGTAATACATAACCATTGTGTTGATTAATTGGTACTGGATGAACCAGTACACATACAAAACAATATTCCTTCAGAATTAAGTAAATTAGTTAATACTTATGTAGTTAAATTCTCAGTATTTTCCTGGTTTTTCTTATTATTTTAAATAGTAGTTTGTAAAATGGATCAAAAGTAATTCCAACTATGTTTGCTCCTCAAGCATAGCACACTCCTATGTCAAAAAAGGCCTCTATTCCCTAGACAAAAAAAATAGTTTGACTCATGGAGAGATATGCAATCATATACCAAAACACTACGTACTAAATGAAATAATTAATGATTTGCACTACTATTTTGTCTACATGAAATTTTTTATAGTGACGTTTTTAAATTTTTTCAATATTTGCAAATGACCATGTTAAAACCATCACCCAGAGACATCACAGTTAAAATCATTATTAATATATAATATATTAATTATGTATTTTTAGGGGACAAATTCTCAAATAGTGTCAAATAAAAATGAGAAAAATATCAATAAGTAAAATCTTATAACACAAATAACCAAAAAAAACCAGACAGAAAAAAAAAGAAATTTATTTGAGAATTTGCATGCCAACTTGTAGTCAAAATGAAATTTGACTTTCAAGGGCATAACATTCCACATAGAAAAAACAACACAAAACAATCCATTCTGTATTGCAAGTTGTTAATTATTATTTGTAATTATTATAAATAAAAAAGTGTTATTAAAAACTTAAATATTAATGCAATGCAGAATTGAACCCACTTTGAATCATTATTTACAACAATTTCCAAAACATAACAAAATAAATTATGAAATTAAAGATTGAAAATTCACAGGATATTAATATTAATAAAACCTTTGGAAGGGAAAAACCAATGCAGCTTGAACTATTTTTTTTTAAGTTGATATTATTTTTATGATTAATAAATTGTTTAATGAAAGTCTAAAGATACTTTAAACAAAAATTTAAACTCCAAAATAGAACTCAAATGTGGTAATTTAAGGGAAGAGAAATCTTAACTTACCATCACGCAACTCAGTGACTCCGGAAGCGGTTGTCTGCGTTTGTTTTGCATATGTGACGTTCTCCTTGGGTGGAATGTCGGTTGATTGGACAGTGACCACTTGCAGCTGCAGTGGTTTCTTTGAGCCTCTGGAATGTTATGTGTCAGATTAAAGAGGGTAACCGACAAACAGTTTCGCAGCTGAGGCAGCACTAGGGGGTACATAGTTCAACAAGAATAGAAGTTTGAAAATTATAGCCCAACTGTAGTGAATTGGATGTACAATCTGCCATATTGATTTTCTTTGAAAATGTAGCCTATGCCATCTGGACCATAAGAACAAATCAATTCAATGCATCAAAATCAATTCAGTAGTTTAAGAGCTACAATGGAACATACACATACATTAGACTGCTAAAGTCATAACACTTCCTCGTCTTTGTCGTAGTCGGGTAAAAAACCGAAAGTTGCTGTTGGGATCTTAATGTACTGATATAGCAACCTGGTCCTTGGTATGCCAACATACATAATACGAAAACTATTTATAGAAGAATTAAATGGATTCTACAGGGAAACATGAGTATCTTAGTATGAAATGCATAGACATACTCTCAGATTTATGTCAGAGCATATTTGTCTCGTTTTAACCTCTACTTGAGTCTGAGCTGAGTCAGAGCACATTCTATAGATCTCAGCATTAATCTCTAAGTCTCTTACCCATGTGGAGGAAGACTAGATTTGTCAGTGTGCGGCAGACTGGCATCAGGGGAGGCGGTCTGAGGCGGCGTCAAAGATGTCATTGACGACAGCGACGACAGCACGTCTTTGACCGGCGCCACGCCCAGTGACGACAGCATTTCGTCCAGGTCGCGGCGACTGTCCAGGCTCGACGCAGTCGAAGCACGTTGCTAGACAGTTTGAGTAATTTTTATATTACCAACATAACTGATTTTTGCAACTGCCTGCACAGTCTGCTTACAGCTGTGTAGGCTCAACTGCTATTCTAGTACAACTGCCAATGTCATATAACCATGAAAGATTTTAAATGAAAAACCTACTTATAGAATAGAAGAGTTTTATTTGAATACTTTAAAAAGAACATTTGAAATTAAGTTAAATGAATCCACCACTGGTTTGAAATGGTGCTTTGTCGATGAATTTGCATTACATTTATCTACTGTACAAATTGGTAGTAGGCTTGACATTTTAGGAGAGCCAAGAGGTGGCCTATATGAAATAAATAGTTTTGAATTAAAAACATCTTCTTTTCTCACCAGTGCTTCCTCAGCATCCTTTTGCTCTTTCTCTCGTCTGCGCCTGTCCTTTTCTTCCCTCAGAGCTTGGAGCTTGGCTTTCTTGCGCTCCAGCTCAGCCTTGCGGTCTGACATGCTTGACATTTTTACTTCTGCACCATAAAATACATACTTTTAATGAATACTTAATTAACTAGTGATGATAACCTAGTGGTTACTTCTGCCTCTTTTTCTAGGGAGTTCAGAATTCAAATTTTAGACAAGCATCTCCAACTTGAAGTTATGTGTCTACGTGTATGTGAAATTATCCCGAGGAAACCTACATGTCAGAGAGTTCACCATTATGTTTTCAATGGTGTGTGAAGTATGCTAATCTGTACTGGTCAGAATGGCTGCTTGAATAATTCTTATTCTGAGAAACCTACACCCAGCAATGAGATAAAATGATGATGATTATAAGTTTACTTTAGCTTATTAGCTACAATCATTGTAGTCAGCTAAAATTACCAACCAGTCTTTAGCTTAAAACAAGAATACAGTGAGCTGAGCAGATTTGAGTTATCATAATTTTTCTAGCTTAAAATGTCTAGAAGCAAAAAATTCTTTATTAAAAAGCTCTGCACAGTCAAAATAGTTCAGAAAATCTACTGTGATTGCGCCGGTATCGAATATTGATTTTAAGCACCAAACAGACATGTAGGTAGGTACCGCTTTTGATCTCAAATGGTTAGAAGCCATGTCTGACTCTGAGATCATTTGCATAATGACTCATTAGACGAATTACAATAACTTTACTTATAAAAATATAGAAGGCTGTTGGGATAGTTAAGATATTTTTCGTAAAATATAATAAAGAACAGATAAATTAACGTGGCGGAAGTAAACTAGGTACTAGGTAAGTACTGTATCGATTGAATGCAGGTGAATAACGGGAAAGTTTCGGCTGAACTTATACAGAAAAAGACTTAAGCAAGTTCATAACATACACTTTAGATAACCTTTAACACTTTTCCTCAAACGATATTTTACTTTTTACTTTGTTTTAATTGTACATTTATCACGGTTAATATATTTTCCCCAGACGCCCAAAAAAACCTTCACCATTCATTTTCACCAGACTATTGACTTAGTTATGCTGACAGTGACAGCTGACAGCTGATGTTTGACAGCAAAATTTTAAAGTTGCCATAAAACATAATGGACTTGTTATCGTGTAAAGGAGTCTTTAGATTTTGCCTTATAGGCTTGAATTTTGAAATAGTATCCTACTCTATGGACATAGTACACAGATTACGAGCATATGTTTTCAATTACTAGTATTGTTTTAAAAAAAATCCAAGTCTAAATTTTGATTGGTTGTTAGTGTAATGGAAATTAATTTAACCGAATAGTGTACGACGTAGCTTAATATATTATTTATATTTTTGTCAACGAAAACAGACTTGGGTGTTGTCCGGCTTGATGAGTGTCACAACGGACGTAATGATCAAACAGTTATATTTAATTTCATAATTGTGATTGTATTTTATTTCCACACAACTCGATCAAAACAAATATGAAATTATGATGAGCTTTACAGTATTTATTATTTACTTACCTATAATTTGCTTCAGCATAATAACCAATACTAGAGCAGGTAAGCCTCAGTTTTGAATACATTCATAAATAAAATATTTCGTAAACAATACTATTTTACTGTTAAATAGGGCTAGAAAATGTTGTATTTTAAACAAGTTTTAGTAGTAATGAAGTTGTAGTTTTTATACTAAGCGTTAAATAGTTAAATGCAGAAAGAATAATTAAAATTAGGTTATAATTTTCGTATCTTTTTCCATTCAGATTTAGCGAGATATTACGACAGTTACGAATGCAATGAGCCCCTGGTAGAAGGTGCTAAACTCACTGCAACCTCCAGTTTAAGGGAAAGAGGGCCGGAAAATGCTAAGCTGTATGGTAAGTCAAGAAATACTTAACTGAAAACTTTACTGTTGCTAGAATATAAAACTAGTAGATTTTGTGATAAATAGTATAGCATAAATTGGTTTTATAATATTTTATTGACGCACAAATAGTATTTATTGTAAATGTAAACATCAACTTTATTTTGTATTTAAATTAAATTAAATTAAAATTTAAATATTTTTTAAAGTCTATTCTAATAAGAAAGTATAAAACAATTATTATTATACATATATATTGGGTCATTGTATGATTTAAGAAATATTTATTTTGTTAGTAGTTTAAAAGATATTACTTTTGTTTTTTTTGTTTCCTTCCTTTTGTGTTATTTTGTAGCTTTGTAGGAGCACCTGTAACAAAACTTATTTGTTTTGGTATAAAACTTAAAAACGCATGGTTTTTCTTAAATTATATTAGGGTTTGTAGACATTTTAAACTCCAAACTGTTATAAATAAGGAAACCTGAAATAGGAATAATTCATCTGCAGGTAAAAATACAAATTAAAATAAATACTCTGATGAACACATTGAATTGGAGAAATCAAACAATCTATTTAAGACAATCAATTAACAAGATCATGGATAAAATAAATGTAAGATGGGCATTTAATATCAAAAATTGGGCACCAACGTTTGATCAAATATTGGCTGCTTCAAGCTACATACAGCCTGAAGAGAAGCAAAGAATCTCAAGATTTGTTTTTCAAGATGATGCGAAGTCATCTTTAATTGGACGCCTTATGCTGAGAAAATTTATTCATTCAAGTACATTATTAGAATACCAAAATATTCAGTTTGGTAGAGATGATCATGGAAAGCCTTACTTATTGGGCACTGGGGATGTACCAGTAAATTTTAACGTGTCACATCAGGGTGACTATGTTGTACTAGGAGGGAGTAATGGGAAAAATATTGGTATAGATCTCATGAAGATAGAACCACCAGCTAGTAAGAACATACCAGAATTCTTTCGCATCATGAAGAGGCAGTTTTCTGATCACGAATGGAAATCAATTTTTGCACATCCCAATGAATCGGAACAGATTGCATGTTTCTACCGAATGTGGTGTCTTAAAGAGAGTTATGTCAAAAACATTGGCTTAGGAATTACTGTGGCTTTAAACGAAATAAGTTTTAATATTAAATCTGACATAAAAGTTGGAGAAATTACTACAGATACTGAATTGTATGTGAAAAATTGTTTGAAAGACGATTGGTGTTTTGAAGAGACATTATTAGATGAAAGACATGCAGTGGCAGTTTCATTTCAAGATACTAGAGGGCAGGAGGATGTTCCATTATATGAGTTTTTGAGCTATGAAGATTTGGTAATGAATGCCAAACCTTTAGCAGAATCTGATGCTGTCTTTGCTGATAATTTTGTCAAGAAAGTTATTAAACCACAATAATAAATTTAGTTTCAAGATAAAATGGTTAAGGAAGTTTTAGAAAATAATTTAATTTAGTAATAATTTTATACTTAATTTAAACAATAAAATATTCTAATTGAATTAGCTGGAGCTGGACTTTTTATTGTGTGGATTTTGGTTTTTGTAAACTCTAACGGGGATTTTTTGATTTCTTGGGGTAAAGTTTAATTAGTGTTAAAATATAATTTTGGAAATTGGTTTTGGGAAAGGGTTTCAATGTAATTTTATTGGTTTACAAAAAGGTGTAATTAAATAAGGTTGCAATAAATGTACAAACATAACTTTTTATTTCATTCAAACTAACACACCAATTGATAATAATCTACTAACAACGATGACTAGCCAGTAACGTAAAAAGACAAACATTTTGAAAAAGGTTTGAACGCGTGGACAGCCTCTGAGAATGATTTCGATCAGCAACTAGTGATCGACTTGGGAACAGTGAAGAACATCACTCGGGTGGCGACTCAAGGCAGAGCCCACTCTCAGGAGTTTGTACAAGAGTACCACATCAGTTATGGTTCTAATGGCCTTGATTATGTACGTTACAAAGCTGCGGGGGGCGAAGTTAAGGTAAATATTAAAAGATTAGGTTAAGGGATTTAACAAATAAGTTCTCGGTACGATTAACAATTTAAAAGGTTCTGGGTTAGATTAACACTAACAAATAGGTACATATTGAGGTAAAGTAATAACCTTAATAGATTAAATACACAGTACATATATTGGGTAGTTGATGCATGTTGTATTTGTAGGTAGAAAGCTTGATCTTATTTTGCACTGGTTAGTATTTAGTCTTTTGTTTCTACTTTATTTTTATATATTCAGTTATTTTTTTATTATTTTAATAATCTATTCTAACAATGGTCTATTGTCTATCAAACATAAAATTCCATGTACTTCTTACTTAAACTAACTCTTTACTCTCTTAGTAGGAAAGATCCATGTTTAACCACTTGGGTATGAGTGAGAGTAAATCATATAATTCCTGCTAAGAAACCAAAACTGAATAACACTTTATCTCACACTATCCAGCCGAAAGAGTGAAATGTAATGCATGAGACAACTGAATCGGATGCGGTGAATAATTTGGGGGCAAATCTAGCCGAATATTTCAGTTTACAGCTACATAATAGTTTACCTACTAATACTTTTGTTTCGAAAAGAGCAACTGCCGACCTCCCTGGCGCAGTGCTGAGCGCTGTGGTCTTATAACTGGGAGGTCTCGGGTTTAATTCCTGGCGGGAGCTCTGGTCTCTGGTTTGGTCTGGTGGGGAGGCCTTGGCCGGAGCTAGTTACCACCCTACCGTCAAAGACATGTCGCCAAGCGATTTACCATTTCGGTGCGATGGCGTGTAGATTATGGGGTATCAGTTGAATGTATACAGCCATACTCCTTCCAAGTTAACCCGCTACTAGACTGCATCGTCACTTATCATCAGTTGAGATTGTAGTCAAGGACTATCTTGTCATTGAATAAAACAAAACTGCTGAATTTCTTGCTGGGTCTTCTCAGCAGAAAGAATCTACTTAACTAAACAGTAGTAGAGTCCTTAAAAAAATAATTTAGAATTTTTCCACTTAAAGGAGAGTTGGGAGATCAATAAAATTTTTGTGCATTCAAAAAACTCAATCCCGGAATTTGTCCCTAGCCCGAAAGCAACTGCTACCCGTTTTATGAACGCGACCGATTCGTTGGACCCGTGCTACTGTTGTATGCATTTTGCTCAGCGGCTCGTGGTTGTAGCATCAGCTAACATAACTAAATAGCACTAACATTGGTGAAGGCACATCCGTGTGGACGGCAATGGAGAGCTCGTATTACCAGCACATCACCATCAACCTGCAGTCGCGCAAGGAGCTCCACGGCATCGCCACCAGGGGGCGCTTTGCCACCGAGGAGTTCGTCACGGAGTACATGATACAGTACTCCGATGACGGGGAGAGTTGGAGGGAGGTGACGAAGGCTGATGGTTATACACAGGTGATATAGTTGGCGTATGAGTTGTGACGTTGTTTTGTGTATTCAACTTTTGGTTGCATTGTTGTCACGATTGATATATCCAGCCTTCTTATTCCATGTCAACTGATAGACATACGTAGGTCTAGAAGAAACTTCCACACGCTTCGGTCTTTTGCGGCTTGTAATCAGCGGCTCCCTGCGACTCGACGAATGTCGTCGGTTCACCTTGTACATGTTCAGTAATAACTCAAAAAAGCACTGAATACTATAATATTTAAAAAAAAAACACTACCTACCAATGTTCCAAGTAATTTTGCCGTTAAAATTCAATTTTTTATTTTATATTTAAAAAATAAATTGCTTACAACGTAGATATGATGTTCCTAATTTTTTAGAGACAGTTTTTTTACTTGTTATGTTTACGCAAAGTCATGCCAGTTTTGGAACATTTTCAGATGTTCGAAGGCAACACCGATGGTAATACTGTGGTTAAAAACGAGTTCGAAGTGCCGATCATAGCACAGTATATACGCATCAATCCGATGCGCTGGCGAGATAAGATATCCATGAGGGTTGAAGTCTACGGGTGTGATTATGGTATGTATGACTATGTAGACTAGAAAGGGTAGTATGTAGTAGTAAAGTACAACTAGCCTTTATGTGCCAACTCCGGTAGGAGTTAGAGAGGAGGACTAGAAGAAGAAGTAGTATGTAGTTGACATTGTTATAGATGTAAAGCTAAAATCAACGCTGTTCCAATGCTTGTTCGCAATTCCGAAAAGCGCATTGCATACAGCACCTCGAACTCTCACCTCGAAAGAAATAAAAACTTGTGACAGACAAACGGACAGATGAAGTCGCATCAACTCACTTTTTGATCATTTTGTTAAGGATCCCAGTAGAGAAATTCCTATGAAATCGTGAGTGATCCATCCAAGTTTCTGTACCACCCTATTTTTTCCTTGCGACGTCGCATGCGTCATAGTAAGCAATATATTTTACACTTACAGTCGCGGATACGTTATACTTCAATGGAACATCATTGGTGAAAGTGGACCTCCTCCGAGACCCCATATCGGCGACGCGCGAAACTGTCAAATTCAGATTCAAGACGAGCGTTGCTTCTGGAGCGCTCATGTACTCCCGCGGTACTCAAGGCGATTACATTGCTTTACAGCTGAGGGATAATCGACTAGTGCTCAATATTGATCTTGGTGAGTCACATTACTCTATAAACTTATATAACTATTATGTTGGCCTAAGCAGATAATTCAACCGCTTTAGATTCCTTATACTCGTCCTTTACATCATTCCTTTCTAGCTTTCCTCTCCAAGTATGTGTTCTGTATAGTCCAACTGTCCAATATATCAATTTTTTTAATTTAGGGTATTATATCTTTCTTTAGGTTCGGGCACATCAACGTCCCTTTCTGTCGGCAGTTTGCTGGATGACAATATCTGGCACGATGTGATGTTATCGCGAAACCGACGCGACATCATGTTGACAGTCGATCGTGTGGTGGTACGAGGAAGAATTAAAGGAGAATTCTCTAGGCTTAATCTTAATAGAGCGGTTTGTATATTTTCTGATTAACTGTCTCCTGCTTTCCTGTTTTTCCCTGTTCATACCAAGGTCATTTATGTGAAACAGAATAAGAAGTGGACCCAAAATACTTCCTTGTGAGACCCCATTAGTTCTTTTGAGCGCGACCATGTGTAAACCTTAACTAACTTAAGATACGGGAGATCATTATATGTAGCGTCGATTTATTACATTTTCCTTGCCTTCAATTGTGGGAGGCTGAGTCAAACGCTTTGCTCAAATCCAAAATCCACAATGACTTACAATTTTCTTCATTCAATTTTTAGCTATACATAGGGGGTGTTCCCAATTCCCAAGAGGGTCTAATGGTGACGCAGAATTTCACAGGATGTGTGGAGAACATGTACATCAACAACACAAAGGTTATCGAGGAGCTCAAGCAGGGCTATGAAACTGGAGAGGCGTTTAAGTTTCAGAAAGTTAACACCCTGTATGCTTGTCCTGTGAGTATATCTACCCTTGTATGATTCATTCTTTGTTAACTGTTGGTATTGCTGAACACACGCCTCGGTCTTGTGTCGCCTGCATCCAGCGACTCATCTGAGGTCGTCGGTTTTTGCCAGCATTGCGTTTTCCTATGTGGTGGAACCCCAACTATCGGTTCTATCGGTTCTTTGGTGACTAATTCATTACCACTTCAAGCAACATGGTGAGCAGCTATGTCGGTAACTCTAGTTCTACAAATCTCTTCATTTCTGATCCGAGAAAGAATTGCAGTTCATTTAAAAAAGTTGTATTCTTGATGCAGATTACGGAGAATATTTTTAAATTATTTGATGATAGAAGCAAGCGTTATTTTGCGGTATTTCATGATACTCGAGAAAAACAAAATTGTTTTGCCAAATTCTTCTGGAAAATTTCTACTTCAATTTGATTCTTGTGAATTTTTTTCTGGTTTGCCAGATTATTATTTATTGCAAAAGAATTTTGTTTTTCCTCGAGAATATTATTAAGCTAACTAGCGGATGCCCGCGACTTCGTCCGCGTTCTTAAACTGTTGAAATTTTTCCTGAATTTTCTTTGCTATAATCCTCACGTAGCCCGAGACCTTTCCAACGAATGCAAAACCGTGGAAATCGGTTCGTGCGTTCTGGAGTTATAGCGTCAGGAAGGAAAACCCGACTTATTTTTATATAGTAGATAGTACTTATGTACTTTAGTTCCTGAAAAGCCAGCAACGCATCGGTGGTGCCTCTGGTACTACAAGTGTTCATGGGCGGCGGTAATCACTTTACATCAGGTGACCCGCCAGCTCGATTGCCCGCTATTATAAATATAAAATGTTAATATTTTAGGAGCCGCCAGTGGTCCCTGTGACGTTCCTCAAAGAGGGTTCATACGCTAAGCTGCGCGGGTACTCCGGTGCCACCACCCTCAACATTTCCCTCGAATTCCGCACTTACGAACTCCATGGCTTGCTTATTTATCACAAGTTTAAGAGCGAAGGATATGTCAAGGTGAATGAAACGGAAAATTTTTGTTCACATCTTTTTTTTCAATTAATTTTATTAGCTCGCAGTTATAAGACTTCGTTGACTTGGAGTTAGGTTCTTTTTTTATTTATTTTACGAAAATCAACAGCGAATTAGAACAATATTCAACTTAAGTGATAATGACAATTGTATGGCTAATTATAGATTTTCTCAAAATTAAATACAGAAAAAGTTACATTTTGTGAGAGTTTTTGGAGAGTTCTCTAAAAATTTCTTGAGAACTGTTTGTTTTCCAGGATGAAGTAGTCTATCATACATTTCTTGCAACTCTGTTGTTGAGTGATTGAAGGAATTATTAACATTAATGTACTTTCCCATGTATAGAAGTATATGGTACTTTTTAAATAACATAAATTCATGCCACTGAAAATCGACAGTTGCAATATATTGAACGTTTTATATCAAAACAATGCACTTCATTGCGCAACAGATATAAAGGCATGCCCTCTTTTTAACCGACTTCCAAAAAGGAGGGGGATGTCAATTCGGTCGGTATCTTTTTTATTTTTATGGAATCGAATAAGCACCATTATGTTTCCATTTACAAGGTTTTCTTGGAAGAAGGCAAAGTGAAGGTGGAACTGTACAACGAAGGCTCGTCGAAAGCGAAGCTAGATAACTACGCGGAGGAGTTCAACGACGGGCGATGGCACTCCCTGCTGCTGACCATGGCGCCGGACAGCCTCATCCTGTCGGTGGACTACCGACCTGTCAAAACCACCAAGAAATTGAGGTTCTTCACTGGAAGCACATTTTATATCGCTGGTAAGTTTACAGTGCAGTTTTTTTTTTATTCTCATTTAAAGAGCTGAGTCACTGGAGTGACTATATTGCTCTCATAGGTATACAATGACATATTAACTAAATTTAGACTAATTATAACTAGTTATTAGGTCTAGAACTTTAAAAATCTTTGTGAGGAAACCTTGCATATGGAAAAGTTCTCAGTAAGTGATTAGTTAAAACACTAAACTCAACTTATTAAAACTCTAAGATAGAGGATGCACGACCGATACAGAGGACGCGCATCGAGCGAGAGAGGCGCCACAGGCGGCCGGCGGCTGCTCTAGGAGTTAACTTTTTGTGAAAATCAGATTCTGGATATGTTTACAATCACGTTTAATAATTAACTTGTCCAGTTATTAATTCACATCACTTAGAGTTACAACGCAACACAACTAAATATTTAGGTTAGTTTCACATTTCCCACTTTACATCCACACGCGCAGACAGACGCCATGATGATTCTAGCCTCGCTGGCGCCATATATCCGCTCCCCGCGCCCGCGTGACGTCACACCGTACTCGTGGCGACATCTCTTTCCTTCACGTAACATCGCGCGCGTAACATTTTATTTTTCTGTGTCGAGCCCAGGCAAAGGCATATTTACATTCTGCCGACACTATGAAGTTTGTTTTTGTCGCTAGGTGGCAAGGCGCCGCCCCGCGGGTTCATCGGCTGCATGCGCAAGATCGCAGTGGACGGCAACTACCGGCTGCCGACCGACTGGAAGAAGGAGGAGTATTGCTGTCCCAACGAGGTCGTCTTTGATGCTTGCCATATGATTGACAGGTAACTAATTAAATTCAAAATCATTTATTGCATGTAGGCTAAATGTTGACTCTTATGATAACTCGATAATCTACCACCGGTTCGGAAAGCTGATTCTGCTGAGAAGAACCGGCAAGAAGGTTTTGACTAGGACAAGTTTATAGCAGTTTTTATTAGATTATTATTATCAGTTACACCCAAATTAGGATTTAGCGGTTTCGCTTGCGATATTATAACGTCATGAAAATTACAACATGGCAGAACTTACCAACAAAATACCCAATGCTAAGAAAAACTCCAAATCCAAATTTTAGTGTGTTATAAGTTTTTTTTCTACTAGCTCAACAAGGGCGCCTTTGCTGTCTAAACCAGAGAGCAAAAGTCGTTTTTGCTCACTCAGTGAGAAAAAGTGTGGTCTCAATAAAAGTTCGACACTTTTTCTCACTGAGTAAGCAAAAACGACTTTTTCTCATTGGTTTTAGCCAGCAAAGGGGCCATTTTCTTAACCGACTTCCAAAAAGGAGGAGGTTATCAATTCGGCCAGTATATTTTTTGTTTGAAAAGTTGTATGTGTCACACGGTAGCAAAGGAGGTGGGTTGATAAGGCCCAAAATCCGCCCCTCATACACTCGAAAAAAAAAGTTCCAGATTCCGACAAATTGTAAATGTATTTAAATACTTGAAGATATAAACTTTATTCTAATATAAAGTTTAGGAGATAAAAAAAATAGTAAGTTACAGAAAATATTACCCAAAAAGAGAGTGTTTCTTTTACTTTTCTTACATTTTCATACAATTTAGTCGTTTTTTAAGCTTTGATTTAATATTTTAGAATGAGGCGCTCCATGAACCAAAATAAATTAATACTCATATAAAAGCTTATAAAAAAGAGCATCATTATCAGTTACGTTTACCATGGTTCATGGAGCGCCTCATTCTAAAATATTAAATCAAAGCTTAAAAAACGACTAAAATGAATGAAAATGTAAGAAAAGTAAAAGAAACACTCTCTTTTTGGGTAATATTTTCTGTAACTTACTATTTTTTTTATCACCTAAACTTTATATTAAAATAAAGTTTATATCTTCAAGTATATAAATACATTTACAATTTGTCGAAATCTGGAACTTTTTTTTTCGAGTGTATGAGGGGCGGATTTTGTTGCCTTATCAACCCACCTCCTTTTTGTTTCTTGTGCCTTTGAACCCCTCACTACCCTCAGGATTCTAACTTAGAAACCTTCACCCACTCGGGGTTCAAACAACTAGGCACTCGCAACAAAAAGGAACTTTGCTATCTTGTTGAACAAATAACTATAGCGTCTTTGTGTTGTCAGATGTAACCCCAACCCGTGCGAGCACAACGGCGTGTGCACGCAGACGGCGGAGGAGTTCAGCTGCGACTGCGCCGCCACCGGATACGCCGGCGCCGTGTGCCACACGTGTGAGTAGCTATACTGCGCCCTTTGTTCATTGAGGAACCGTTGTAGTGTGAAGCCTTGTAGGAACAGAGTTAAGCCTCAATAGCCCAACGGTTAAAGGTGCGGACTGAAAACTGAAAGGTCTGAAATAGTCCGATGCACTATTGTCGTATCCACTCCTAGCACAAGCTTTCCGCTTATTTGGAGGGGATAGATAGGGGATAGATAGATTTGAAGGATATTAGTCAACTTTAGCTTGGCTAATAATATTTTTTTCTTTCTTTAAGTTATACAGGGTGTCATGGACATGCTTCGTGTCTTTGACAATTTTTTTTTCTTAGTTTTTTAATTAATTACAACATGGAATAGTGTACGTAATCTATCTCAAATTAGTTTTAGTTAAAAAAAAAACCAAATGTTTAATACAAAACAGCAACGTACAGTACGCGCGTCATCAGCTGTCTATCTCATCGATGTAATGGATAGGCCTCTAGAAGGAATACAAACGTGTTCAAAAAGACAATAGAATTTGCAATAGTTATTTGTTCAACAAGATAGCAGACTTCATTTTTGTTGCGAGTGCCTAGTTTGAACACCGAGCGGGCGAAGGATTCTAAGTTAGAATCCCGAGTGTAGCGAGGGATTCAAAGGCACAAGAAACAAAAACTGTGCTATCGTGTGATACATACAACTTTTCACCTCACTAGTTCAAAAAGGGCGCCTTTGCTATCTAAAATCAGTGAGCAAAATTCGTTTTTGCTCACTCCGTGAGGAAAAGTGAACTTTTCTTGAGACAACACTTTTTCTCACTGAGCAAAAACGACTTTTGCTCACTCGTTTTAGACAGCAAAGGCGCCCTTTTTGAGCTAGTGAGGTGAAAAATTGTGTTGTAGCTGTTGTTGTGTTGTGTGCCAGCGCTGCACCCGGTGTCGTGCGCGGCGTACCAGCAGGCGGGCGGCGCGGGCGGCGCGGGCGGCGTGGCGCAGCAGTCCAACACGCACCTGATGCTGGACGTGGACGGCTCCGGCCCGCTGCCGCCCTTCCCGGCCACCTGCCAGTTCTACTGTGAGTACTCCACGATACAATTCAAAAAAAATTCTAAAATTATTTCATGTAGGCCAACTTGTAGCTCTTATGACAAGTTCGGATTGCAGATTCTGCTGAGAAGAGCCGGCAAGAAACTCAGTAGTTACTCTTTTAATAAAAAATTTATTACAAGTTGCTTCTAACCGGGCCAATCTTTTAATCTAATTTGTTTACTATCGTTATGTGTCGTCCGCAGCGGACGGGCGCATCATAACCTCGATCCAGCACTCGGCGGTGCAGAGCTCGCAGGTGGACGGCTACCAGGAGCCGGGCAGCTTCCGCCAGGACATCACGTACGACGCGTCGCGCGCGCAGCTCGAGGCGCTGCTCAACCGCAGCCACGCCTGCAGCCAGCGCCTCGAGTACCTTTGCCGCCACTCGCGCCTGCTCAACTCGCCCAGTGAGTCGCTACAGTTGTTACTACACGGGTGATGGAGAGAGCTTTGTTTGAAAGTTGATTGATTGGAGTTTTTATTGCACATGTCACAACGCGGGCGATGGAGAAAGCTATGATCGAAAGTTGATTAATTGAAGTCTTTATTGCACGTCATTATGCGGGCGATGGAGAGAGCTATATGAGAGCTCCAGAACCTCTGTCCAGCTGAATTATATAATTTTTCACCTCACTTGTTCAAAAAGGGCACCTTTGCTGTATAAAACCACTGAGCAAAAATCGATTTTGCCTACTCAGTGAGAAAAAGTGTTGTCTAAAGAAAAGTTCTGTTGAACTTTTCTTGAGACAACACTTGCTCAAAAAGGGCGCCTTTGCTGTCTAAAACCAGTGAGCAAAAGTCGTTTTTGATCACTCTGAGAAAAAGTGTTGTCTAAAGAAAAGTTCTGCTGAACTCAAAAAGGGCGCCTTTATTTCTTTGCTGTCTAAAATCAGTGATCAAAAGTGTTCTTTTGCTCACTGATTTTAGACAGCAAAGGTGCCCTTTTTGAGCTAGTGAGATGAAAATAAGTATTGTGTGTTGTCAGGTGACGAGACGAACTTCCACCCGTTCGCGTGGTGGGTGTCGCGCAGCGGGCAGCGCATGGACTACTGGGCGGGCGCCACGCCCGGCAGCCGCATGTGCCAGTGCGGCGTGCTGGGCTCCTGCGTCGACCCCACCAAGTGGTGCAACTGCGACGCCGAGTACAGCCCGCTCGCCACTGACGGTAATCACTATACCCCAATATCGTTCGCGTGGTGGGTGTCGCGCAGCGGGCAGCGCATGGACTACTGGGCGGGCGCCACGCCCGGCAGCCGCATGTGCCAGTGCGGCGTGCTGGGCTCCTGCGTCGACCCCACCAAGTGGTGCAACTGCGACGCCGAGTACAGCCCGCTCGCCACTGACGGTAATCACTATACCCCAATATCGTTCGCGTGGTGGGTGTCGCGCAGCGGGCAGCGCATGGACTACTGGGCGGGCGCCACGCCCGGCAGCCGCATGTGCCAGTGCGGCGTGCTGGGCTCCTGCGTCGACCCCACCAAGTGGTGCAACTGCGACGCCGAGTACAGCCCGCTCGCCACTGACGGTAATCACTATACCCCAATATCGTTCGCGTGGTGGGTGTCGCGCAGCGGGCAGCGCATGGACTACTGGGCGGGCGCCACGCCCGGCAGCCGCATGTGCCAGTGCGGCGTGCTGGGCTCCTGCGTCGACCCCACCAAGTGGTGCAACTGCGACGCCGAGTACAGCCCGCTCGCCACTGACGGTAATCACTATACCCCAATATCGTTCGCGTGGTGGGTGTCGCGCAGCGGGCAGCGCATGGACTACTGGGCGGGCGCCACGCCCGGCAGCCGCATGTGCCAGTGCGGCGTGCTGGGCTCCTGCGTCGACCCCACCAAGTGGTGCAACTGCGACGCCGAGTACAGCCCGCTCGCCACTGACGGTAATCACTATACCCCAATATCGTTCGCGTGGTGGGTGTCGCGCAGCGGGCAGCGCATGGACTACTGGGCGGGCGCCACGCCCGGCAGCCGCATGTGCCAGTGCGGCGTGCTGGGCTCCTGCGTCGACCCCACCAAGTGGTGCAACTGCGACGCCGAGTACAGCCCGCTCGCCACTGACGGTAATCACTATACCCCAATATCGTTCGCGTGGTGGGTGTCGCGCAGCGGGCAGCGCATGGACTACTGGGCGGGCGCCACGCCCGGCAGCCGCATGTGCCAGTGCGGCGTGCTGGGCTCCTGCGTCGACCCCACCAAGTGGTGCAACTGCGACGCCGAGTACAGCCCGCTCGCCACTGACGGTAATCACTATACCCCAATATCGTTCGCGTGGTGGGTGTCGCGCAGCGGGCAGCGCATGGACTACTGGGCGGGCGCCACGCCCGGCAGCCGCATGTGCCAGTGCGGCGTGCTGGGCTCCTGCGTCGACCCCACCAAGTGGTGCAACTGCGACGCCGAGTACAGCCCGCTGGCCACTGACGGTAATCACTATACCCCAATATCGTTCGCGTGGTGGGTGTCGCGCAGCGGGCAGCGCATGGACTACTGGGCGGGCGCCACGCCCGGCAGCCGCATGTGCCAGTGCGGCGTGCTGGGCTCCTGCGTCGACCCCACCAAGTGGTGCAACTGCGACGCCGAGTACAGCCCGCTGGCCACTGACGGTAATCACTATACCCCAATATCGTTCGCGTGGTGGGTGTCGCGCAGCGGGCAGCGCATGGACTACTGGGCGGGCGCCACGCCCGGCAGCCGCATGTGCCAGTGCGGCGTGCTGGGCTCCTGCGTCGACCCCACCAAGTGGTGCAACTGCGACGCCGAGTACAGCCCGCTCGCCACTGACGGTAATCACTATACCCCAATATCGTTCGCGTGGTGGGTGTCGCGCAGCGGGCAGCGCATGGACTACTGGGCGGGCGCCACGCCCGGCAGCCGCATGTGCCAGTGCGGCGTGCTGGGCTCCTGCGTCGACCCCACCAAGTGGTGCAACTGCGACGCCGAGTACAGCCCGCTCGCCACTGACGGTAATCACTATACCCCAATATCGTTCGCGTGGTGGGTGTCGCGCAGCGGGCAGCGCATGGACTACTGGGCGGGCGCCACGCCCGGCAGCCGCATGTGCCAGTGCGGCGTGCTGGGCTCCTGCGTCGACCCCACCAAGTGGTGCAACTGCGACGCCGAGTACAGCCCGCTCGCCACTGACGGTAATCCCGTCCAACTGTAGTATACCCAGTGGTGGGTGTCGCGCAGCGGGCAGCGCATGGACTACTGGGCGGGCGCCACGCCCGGCAGCCGCATGTGCCAGTGCGGCGTGCTGGGCTCCTGCGTCGACCCCACCAAGTGGTGCAACTGCGACGCCGAGTACAGCCCGCTCGCCACTGACGGTAATCCCGTCCAACTGTAGTATACCCAACACCCATGTATACAATGTGTAACAAGAGTGTGAAATAACCCTGAAGGAGGTGAATGTGCTCATGAAACTGAACAACTTTCCCCAAGGAACATAGATTGAAATGTGAAAAAAAATGTGGACCTCCCATACAAAATTGACGATCAGCTGATTGATTTACTATGGGAGGTAAATTTTTTTTTTCATATTTCATACATCCAAACTTTTGCATTTACAATATTAAGAGGATATCTCAACTCATAGCCACTTTTGATTGTGTTTCTATCACAAAAAGGTTTCTTTTTGTGTTTCTTATTGTGTAGGTATAAAATAATGATCAAAATCAAACAGCCATGAACCATTATTTTTTGTTTTTGCAGAGTTCCAAATGGACGGTGGTGACATAACCGAGAAGGAGTTCCTGCCAGTCAAGCAGCTTCGCTTCGGAGATACCGGCAGCCATCTTGACGAGAAGCAGGGACGATACTCGCTCGGACCGCTGCTGTGCGAGGGAGACGGTAAGATGGACTTTCAAGATTGCGTTTTCAAAAATCTGTCCTATTACCACCTTTATAAATGGAGTTTTATAGTGTCCATTATAATATCTTGCACACAGACACTTCACTTCAATTTATTTGTATAGATTACGGAACTACCGATATGGAACACATGTCTCTTGGGTGTCGCGCCCTGAGTGCGAAGATATTATACCACGGCCATCTAAGACCAATTTAGTTATAGAATGTATCTATTTTCAACACTTTGACAAGATTTCTGGCGCAGTGGTAAGCACTGTGGTTGTAAGTGGAAGGTCTCTGTATGAACTTTTTTTTTTTTTATACAAGGTTCTTGTTAAAGTACACTTTACCTGTTCCCACAGATCTGTTCAGCAACGCGGTGACATTCCGCATCTCGGATGCCGTAATAACCCTGCCCACCTTCGACCTGAGCCATAGCGGCGACATCTACTTCGAGTTCAAGACCACTAAGGAGAACGCTGTATTGCTGCATTCTAAGGTAAATACCGTAGAAAGCCCTCGAAGTAGATTCGAAAGCACTTTGTAAAAGTTTATTTGAATAAAAAACCTATTCTATTCTAGAATGAGTATTCTCTAGAATCCTACCAAGCGTGTCGCTGAAAGGGCTAGGTAATAAAGTACATACAATATTAAAACACGCGTCTTGTTGCTCTCAATCACCTCACAATGTATTGTGAGCAACAACTGAATAAGTGGCACGCAGTGAGGGACGGATATAGACATAGTTGTGTCTCACTCTATTTTGTTTGACATCGCTATATTGCATCTCTTTCGTGTGGGAGTGAAAAGGAGATATCATTAAGTCTATAGTACTTAGTGTTTCGTGTGAGTAGGTTGGATTTATTTTTTATTATTTAGACTGAGAGTCACAATACTTAATAGTACTAAAGCTACAGTATAGCACTGAGTGTGAACACGTCTTTAAGGCATTTCTGCACTTTTCCAATCCGAATCCATATAATAGAATAGAATAGAAATATTTTTTTATTCAAATAAACTTTTACAAGTGCTTTTGAATCCTCGATGAATCTACCACTGGTTCGAAATGCCCTTCATGCCGAGAGCACGCAATAAACTCGGCGGTTTATTGCTGGCTCTTCACAAAATAGGACTCGTAGTGCAAAGGCTCCTTTGCCCCCAGGGTCCGCAAGACTACATCAAGCTGTCCATCATCGGCGGAGACCAGCTGCAGTTCCAGTTCCAGGTGGGCGACACGCCGCTCGGGGTGTCCGTGGAGACCAGCAACCGCCTCGCCGACAACAAGTGGCACTCCGTCTCCATTGAGAGGAACAGGTGCGTGTGGCACTATTCTCCTTCGTCCCCAGGGTCCGCAAGACTACATCAAGCTGTCCATCATCGGCGGAGACCAGCTGCAGTTCCAGTTCCAGGTGGGCGACACGCCGCTCGGGGTGTCCGTGGAGACCAGCAACCGCCTCGCCGACAACAAGTGGCACTCCGTCTCCATTGAGAGGAACAGGTGCGTGTGGCACTATTCTCCTTCGTCCCCAGGGTCCGCAAGACTACATCAAGCTGTCCATCATCGGCGGAGACCAGCTGCAGTTCCAGTTCCAGGTGGGCGACACGCCGCTCGGGGTGTCCGTGGAGACCAGCAACCGCCTCGCCGACAACAAGTGGCACTCCGTCTCCATTGAGAGGAACAGGTGCGTGTGGCACTATTCTCCTTCGTCCCCAGGGTCCGCAAGACTACATCAAGCTGTCCATCATCGGCGGAGACCAGCTGCAGTTCCAGTTCCAGGTGGGCGACACGCCGCTCGGGGTGTCCGTGGAGACCAGCAACCGCCTCGCCGACAACAAGTGGCACTCCGTCTCCATTGAGAGGAACAGGTGCGTGTGGCACTATTCTCCTTCGTCCCCAGGGTCCGCAAGACTACATCAAGCTGTCCATCATCGGCGGAGACCAGCTGCAGTTCCAGTTCCAGGTGGGCGACACGCCGGTCGGGGTGTCCGTGGAGACCAGCAACCGCCTCGCCGACAACAAGTGGCACTCCGTCTCCATTGAGAGGAACAGGTGCGTGTGGCACTATTCTCCTTCGTCGCCAGGGTCCGCAAGACTACATCAAGCTGTCCATCATCGGCGGAGACCAGCTGCAGTTCCAGTTCCAGGTGGGCGACACGCCGCTCGGGGTGTCCGTGGAGACCAGCAACCGCCTCGCCGACAACAAGTGGCACTCCGTCTCCATTGAGAGGAACAGGTGCGTGGGAGCTTATTTTTTTTAAAGCTTTTATTAGCTTGCATTGTATGTAGTAACTATATTAATTGTACGGGTGGAATCTTGCAACTCAATTTTGAGGCAGATAGCTTCAACCGATTGAGCTGAAATTTTGTATACACATTTAGTTTGGATGACAATGCATGGTTAGCTGTGTGACGTCATTGTAAATCCAACATGGCGGAACATACGAGATGGTGGACTAGTTATTTTTAATGCACTATTACAATATGGGTATCAAATAAAAGGGCTTGCTGAGGATAACTCGAAAAATAAAGTGACGTCACTCTCAATCCAATATGGCGGACTAAGTTTTTTATGTTTTCCTACAATATCGGTATCAAATGAAAGGGAGTGTTGAGAATAACTCGAAAAATAAAGTGACGTCATTCTAAATCCAATATGGCAGACTTCTAAAGATGACGGACTAAGTTTTTTATGCTTTCCTACAATATGGGTATCAAATGAAAGGGCGTGTTGAGAATAATTCGAAAAATAAAGTGACGTCATTCTAAATCCAATATGGCAGACTTCTAAAGATGACGGACTAAGTTTTTTATGCTTTCCTACAATATGGGTATCAAATGAAAGGGCTTGCTGAGAATAAGAATGCGAGTTAAACTTCGTTGCTCCAATCCGTTTGAAATTTTGGTGTACTGAGGTTTTTTAGTCTTCGATTATGATAAAACGACGATATATGACTAAAAAGTAAAAAATAAATTAAAAGTAAAAAAACTTTTTTAGAAACAAGCTTTTATTTAAATGCGCTAAAAAGAATAAAATAAACTTTTCTTTTAAAACTTTTACTATCAACTTGTAACGTCATTACACAATTTATTTATACGATATAAAACCTTGTCGCGAGATTTAAGTAGGTACTCGTATTTACTTAGTTTAAAAATTTTAAAAATAAAAATCTTTCGTTCGTTCGTTTCGTTCTTCTCTTGAATAATAATTTTCAATAGGAAAGAGGCGCGCGTGGTGGTGGACGGTGCGCTGAAGAACGAGATCCGTACGGCGAAGGACCCGGTGCGCGCGCTGCACCTCACGACCGCGTTGGCGCTGGGCGCCACGCTGGACCGCAAGGACGGCTTCGTGGGCTGCATGCGTGCCATGCTGCTCAACGGGGTCCCGGTCGACCTGCGCTACCACGCCAGGCGAGGTCAGTAGACAGAGCTATATGATTGCATGAAGATAAACTACCACCAGCGCGTGAAGAAAGTCGTTGACATGGCGAGATGTTACCCTTAATAACATTGCAATAAACCAATTTACCGATACTAGTAGTTCGCCCCGAACTACTAGTATTGGTAAATTGTACCGATGGCAAATACAGCGCCATCTATTAGCATTATTGTGAAGCCATAGAATCTATTAGAATTAAAAGTTAAATAATTTCGTTTCTTTATAAAATTTATCTAATTTTAGTATTTGTTGTTCAAGTACAGGATATAACTTAATTTACAAACAAGTTTCAGTTTCTAATATATTATAGTTTTTGACATATGGCGCAAATTAAATCTCCACTTTGAAAGCCCCCCATTTCGTCAATTTCAAGGGAAAAATTAAAAAAAATATAATATTTTTGTACTCTGTTCAAAACCATCTTTAAAAAGATATATCGCAAGTCTATGTAACGCAACAAAAATATTTTACTTCACACACGCTTCTATGAGAACCCCCTGAAATAAAGATTTTTATAATTTTTTATGCAATATTCGGCCACTCGCTACTCGCCCCTCGCCTGTACACGCGCGCGCTATGCGGTCTTTTGTATGCCGCATCGCGGGTCAAATAAATAATGTAATATCCGTTCAACTGTTGCCTCACTGAGTTCACCCCTTAATCAATAACCCTCGTGTGCCACAGGCGTGTACGGCGTGTCGGAGGGGTGCGTGGGCAAGTGCGAGTCGTCGCCGTGCCTCAACAACGGCACGTGCCTGGAGGGCTACGACTCGTACGGCTGCGACTGCCGCTGGACCGCCTTCAAGGGGCCCATCTGCGCTGACGGTGAGTGCCATCGTCATCAACTCATCATCTCATTAACTCATCATCATCAACTCATTAACTCATTAGCATCAACTCATCATCTCATTAACTCATCATCATCAACTCATTAACTCATTAGCATCAACTCATCATCTCATTAACTCATCATCATCAACTCATTAACTCATTAGCATCAACTCATCATCTCATTAACTCATCATCATTAACTCATCATTGGCTCATTACTGAGTGCAGGTCTCTGATGCTGAGATCTATATAGCGTGCTTTGCCTCAGCTCAGACTCAATATTGAGTTTAAAAAAAATCGCTCATACAATAGAACAAAGACGTAATTGCAAAAAACCCGAAGTTGACTTTGATGTTATAAGTATTGGGGATGTTCTATCCAAGGAAAAAAAGGACAATGAAAGATTAGACCTACAACTGTAGGTCTAATAGACCTATTGGACTATTGTGCTTTTTTTCCTTCGATAGAACAATAATAATGTTCTTTTTTAAAAAAAAATTGCTTTTACAGAGATTGGTGTGAACCTGCGACCGAACTCGATGGTGAAGTACGACTTCCTGGGCTCGTGGCGCTCCACCATCAACGAGAAGATCCGCGTGGGCTTCACCACCACCAACCCCAAGGGCTTCCTGCTGGGCTTCTACTCCAACATCTCGTCCGAGTACCTCACGCTCATGGTCTCCAATTCTGGTGAGTTACCATCTCATTATATTATTAAACTAGACGACGCCCGCCACTTCGTCCGCGTCAATTTCTGTTATTATGATCGCAATTAAGAAGTTTTTAAAAGAATATTTTAATTTTCCCCATTTTTGCAACATTTTTCACTGATGCTTCGCTCCTATTGGTCGCAGCGTGATGTTATATAGCCTAAAGCCTTCCTCGATAAATGGACTATCCAATACAAAAAGAATTTTTCAATTCGAACCAGTAGTTCCTGAGATTAGCGCGTTCAAACAAACAAACTCTTCAGCTTTATAATAGTATACATAATATACATAATAAGATTTACAGTGGCGTGTAGAAACCGATTAGGGGTATGGGTTCAATCTACACTGCCATTCCCCTTCCAAGTTAGCCCGCTACCATCGTAGACTGCATCGTCACTTACCATCAGGTGAGATCGCAGTAAAGGACTATCTTGTCATCCAATAAAAAAAAATTGACCTAAGCTAGGAATAAATTGGGTGTTCTGACAGTTATTGTATTAAAAATCTGTCAAATCAATCTTCTCGTCCAGGGCATCTGCGAGTGGTGTTCGACTTTGGTTTCGAGAGGCAGGAGATCATCTTCCAGGGGAAACACTTCGGCCTGGGACAGTACCACGACGTGCGCCTGTCGCGGAAGGACAGCGGAGCTACTATGGTGCTGCAGGTTTGTGCACGAAAGCTCACTGATTCGTGTTCAAGGCATATTTGTACCGAGTTAAAGCAAAGCGAAGGGTCTTTTTTAAATGTACCAACGTACCATTTACCAACTTATGCTAAACTTTATGTACGTGATGTATAAGGTGCAAAATTGATCGATGTCGAACAGATTTATTCTTAACCAGCTGATACCCGCGACTTCGTACGTGTGGATTGAGGTTTTTTTGGAGTCACGCGGGAACTCTCTTATTTTCCGGGATAAAAAGTAGCCTATGTGCTATTCCAGTCTGTAAGCTAACTCTGTGCTAAATTTCAACCAAATCGGTTCAGTCGTTGCAGCGTGATTGAATAACAAACATACAAATATTCGAATTTATAATATTAAACTTAAATTAAAATTAAATAATGGGATAGGATGAACGTTACGAGTGACGATCGTTATCACTTCTGATTCGCTGAATTTATGGCATTCTTGTTGCATTAATGCATTTCAAACATTAGCGCGAATGTACCAGCCAATCAGAGATTCCATCGTCACATGTGTTCCTAGTCAGAACACTCAAAGTGCTCACACAGCTGTAAATTTTTGATATTAAAAGTTCTGTGGTTGCAATGAAATTTATCCTAAATATTAGTGGTTGCAATAAGGCTCTAAACTTACAGAATGTTAGAGTGTATTAATGTTTTTCCCACAGTATTCATGAGAATATTTTTCCCACGGGGTTCATGAGAATGTTTTTCCCACAGGGTTCATGAAAATGTTTTTCCACAGGGTTCATGAAAATGTTTTTCCCACAGGGTTCATGAGAATATTTTTCTCAAAGGGTTCATGGGAATGTTTTTCTCACAGGGTTCATGAAAATATTTTTCCCACAGGGTTCATGAGAATGTTTTCCCCATAGGGTTCATGAGAATGATTTTCCCACAGGGTTCATGAGAATGATTTCCCCACGGAGTTCATGAAAATGTTTTTCCCACGGGGTTCATGAGAATGTTTTCCCCGCAGGTGGACAATTACGAGACCCAAGAGTACCACTTCAACATCCGCGAGTCGGCGGACGCGCAGTTCAACAACATCCAGTACATGTACATCGGCCGCAACGAGACCATGAACGAGGGCTTCGTGGGCTGCGTCAGCCGCGTGGAGTTCGACGACATCTACCCGCTCAAGCTGCTGTTCCAGCAGGACCCGCCGCCCAACGTCAGGACTATCGGAGGTGAGGACGTGCTGCTCAACAACACCCAGTACATGTACATCGACCGCCTCGTGGCCTCGTGATTCCTCAAGTACGGCCTCGAGAAAGTCAGAAAGGTTCTTGGAATGGGCGTGACGCTCTATGGTAAAATTTTACGGTTTTTTGACTTGCCTATACAGAAAGTGTCAACTATTAAAAGTATATTTATGAAAAAAGCTCATTTTACGATGATACATTATAAATGCTGATATGCTAGCGATGTTGACTTTGTCAATCTTAACTTTATTTGTTTATTTATTTATTTGTCTCTGGCAGGTGTCCTCCACGAGGACTTCTGCGGCGTGGAGCCAGTCACTCACCCCCCGGAGCCCGTAGAGACGCGCCCCCCACCTCCAGCGAACCTCGGAGACGATCTGGACTTCCACAGCACCGATGAGGCTATACTCGGCAGTAAGTGATTCCAGTCGAGATGTAAAAAGTTAAAAACATTACGTATTGTTACGTTCATACTTTAAATATGGATAGAAGCAAGCGTTACTTTGCCGAATTCCATATTGCTCAAGGAAAAACCGAATTCTTCTGCTATAATTGGCCAAACCAGAAAAAAATCTTTATGGCACAACGTGCCGCTTGCGCACACACGTGTGCACTGTAATATCTCCCGCGCAGATGGCTAATCTCTGAGGTTGGCGCCGCGGATTCGGTCGGGAGGACATTATTTATTATTGTTGTTGTTGGGACATTATATTATTGTTGTTTCCTGGTGATATATTATATATGATCAAACGAACTTGCAAAGTGAAGTTCGATCGATATTATATGAGTACGCTTCATTCGAAGATATAGACTCCCTCCCACCCGAACCCTTATAAAGAAAATTTTGGTTCTTGTGGTTATAATCTTACTCTAAAGAATGAGACTTGTCACAGAGCCTACCTACAAGAAATAAAAATCTTAAACTATCTACTTATAAATGTGCGAAATGTTGCCTGTAGGTTAAAAGGACTATACGTGTTTTTATATCTGAAGAATGAAGCGACGAAATATAATTGTTGTTGTTGTGACAGCGGTGCTGGCGTTTATCTTCCTGCTGCTGATCGTGGTGGCTATCGTGCTGGTGCGAGCGTTGTCGCGGCACAAGGGGGAGTATCTCACGCAGGTAAGTCCATTTGTTGTCGCTAAATGCAGTTTATACTTTATAGTGTGATTAGTTGATGCCCACGACTTCGTCTGCGTGGATTTTGTTTCTTAAATCCCGCGGAACTGTCTTATTTTCCGAGATAAAAAGTTGTCTTATGTGTTATTCCAGAATATAATCTCTCTGTGTGCCCAGCCAAATCGGTTCAGTCGTTACGGCGTGATTGAGTTATAAACATCCATCCAAACATCCAAACTTTCGCATTTATAATATTAATCCTTACTAATATTAATGAGAAAGTGTGTTTGTTTCTTGGTTTGTTGGTTTGTCCTTCAACCACGCAGCAACGGAGCAACCGATTGACGTGATTTTTTGCACGGGTATATTTGAGGACCTGGAGAGTGACATAGGCTTTTTATCCCGAAAAATCAAAGTTCCCGCTGGATTTTTAAAACTAAATCCACGTGGGTGAAGTCTCGGCCATCAGCTAGTAGAATATATTGTGAAGCTACCGTAAGTATATCAATTTTTTTTATGAATAGCGGGCAAACGAGCTGGCGGGTCACCTGATGTAAAGTGATTACCGCCGCCCATGAACACTTGTAGTACCAGAGGCACCACCGATGCGTTGCCGGCTTTTCAGGAACTAATTGGTTCGCCCCTTGAATAATCCCATATTGTAATTAAGTGGGAACACTCTCTTTAAACTTTTAACGAAGGTTATTTCTGTACATAAACTCAATGGTAATGTGTTGTCAGGAGGAGCGCGGCGCGGACGGCGCGGCCGACCCGGACGCGGCGGCGCTGGCGGCGGCCACGGGCCCGCGCGTCACCAAGCGCCGCGAGTTCTTCATCTAGCCAGCCGCCAGGCGACACCCACTCCGCCACCCGCACGCACCACACCACACATCACCTGTTTGCCTTTATGGTATACCGCTCTTGCGTCTACCGATACTCGTTCTTAAAGTCTGAGTTTTAATTGCGTGGAATTCTGACTTATCTTAATGTTACCAGAGATTAAAAAAATCCCACAAAAAAGACAAAAAATTTAAACTTGTAAAAATAAAAATCAATTACCGCACATTAGTTTGGGGTAAAATCGAACTACAGGTGGTAATCCTGTTTTTCATACAAATGACTCACTCTATTTATAAAATGACAAGTGTCAGAATTCCACCGAATTTAAAATCAGACTAAAGTTCAAACAGAGATTAGTAACAAGAAATGGATTGCTATCTCTTTGTATTAATCAAGTTGCCCTAAAAATGATACTAGATGGCGTTATGTCTTTTCGTTGAAATCAACGAAGTATCGTATTTTATTGTTCTGGTTCGCCCATATTTATTTATTTCTTGGATCAAAATACGAAAAAATCGTAAAAATTACTAATGTTTTCTGGTGTTGTTCTTCGCGTAGTTTGCTGAATTCTGAATGATGGCGTAATATCATGTATAACTTTAGCAATCTATATTTAGATAAGTATATTTACTTCAACTAATCTCTAGTTGCAAGGATATGTTATGAAAATTTCTCGCCCGCAAGCTAAAGACGTAGCGACAGTCTATTTAGCGATTTCTATCTTAAAATTAAAGTTATTTTTGGGTTCGGTAGCCGTAACAGTGATAATACGTAAATAATAATAAAAATAAGGTCAGGGACATATGTAGCGCCAAATTCGTTGCAAGTGACATTAAAATATTAGGTACGCACCATACAAACAAAATACCACTGATTCCCGCTAGATTTTTCCTGGCCTTATAAAAACAGTTTATTAGTAAACTACCTCTTATCCTTCCTGTACATTTCAAAATCAATATTAGAAGATATTGAACGTAATATTACACGCGTGCCTTCATCGCACTTACGGGCACTGTTATAATAATTCAAATATTTGTCCCTAAGATACTTTTCAAACATAGACGTGTCATGCATCCGAGAAGTGTCACAAGTGTCACGTCTAGAATCTCTATTCAGTTTGTAATTTTTTATCAGTGTCACGTCTAGAATCTCTATACAGTTTGTAACTTTTTTTCAGTGTCACGTGTAGAATCTCTATTCATTTTGTAATTTTTTTTCAGTGTCACGTCTAGAATCTCTATTCAGTTTGTAATTTTTTTTCAGTGTCACGTCTAGAATCTCTATTCAGTTTGTAATTTTTTTTCAGTGTCACGTCTAGAATCTCTATTCAATGTGTAATTTTTTTTCAGTGTCACGTCTAGAATCTCTATTCCATTTGTAATTTTTTTTTCATTATCATTTCAAATCTTGATCGTTTGTTATAAGACAATAGATTTGAATTTAGCAACTTTCAGAGTTGCTGTTTCTATTGTAGAACTGTAGCATTAGATAAAAATGTTCAAACGATAATCGCTCTAATATACTCTCCCTTAAAGTGCCATTTGGCTACTTTTGTAATCTATCCATTAGTCTTTGAATCTCATGAAATCCCGCGTTTACACGTGTAACTTTTATTCACGTAAGTGGCTGACAAATTTATTACTGTAAACGCTCTTGTAAGTAATTTCTTACAACTTACGTAAGTTTAAAAAATTACATGTCTAAACGTGATCACACATTCGCATTAGAAAGTTCGTTTCTCTCAAGCTATTTTCAATCTTCAGTTTGGGTACAAACGGTTCATTTTTGTGCGTCCTGTATTTTTTTCGTCCAATGTGACAATTATGATAGCTATAAGTTAAAAAAAAATAACGCACGAAGTATAGCACATTCGCAAGATTGGTTGTTTCAAAAATATGTAAAAAAAATGCATATTTTTCTACACTAATTATTAAGAGTATTAGTGTTAAATCACGATGATAAAATATATGTGTAAGAATTATCCAAAATACTTTGCCTGAACTAATTATAGTCCGAAAGTACTTTTGAGTATGACATAACTTCTTAGATTTACAATTAAAAGTTCTAATATCGTTGTATAAAAAACCCAAAAATAAAAACTAAAAATAAAGCTATTCTTTTCCGCACATTACAACTTGAAAAGGAAGAAAAAAAACTAAAAGTAATTTAGTTTTTGTTTAATTAAATCGGTATTAATCGATAGAATCGATAGTTATTTTCTTCCGTAAAAACATGCCTAGTGATGTACTTAGAATTTTATACATTTATATAACAATAGGTCTATTTATATATGTCAGCCATTTTCACAAAAAAATTAGACTCGCATCGTTTAAATAATTTGCAATAAAATACTTACTTTTTCTTGCTAAGCAGCTAAAAATAATTTTTTCTTAAATTTTTATTTGTATATTGATATTTGGGTAAGTTTTAAAAAATGAAGTAATTTAATAAGAAATAATAAGAATTTCTTTAAACCTAAGTAAAAAGTAGATTCGCGTTTTTTTGGATAAATTCAATGAAATTATGTAATGAATCATACAAATTAGTTCTAAGGTACTTTGTATTATAATTTAAGGCTTTTTAATTTGATATAATAATCTGAATATATTTTGTAAACATTATTTCTATACGATGACTAGTGTACCTTTATTAGTAAGTTAATTTTGAGCTTTGTTTTATTTTTCCGTCCAAAAGTGTAAAAAGTCGAAAGCATTTTTTGTTTTTAATACTTAAATTTGTATAATCTGTGCTCTCATTGAATATGTAGGTTTACTTAGTATTGTGTTTATGAAATTATTTTTTTAGTTAAATTCTAATGACAAATAGGGCATTAAAATTGGTATTTTTTTCAATACTGGTTGTTACTCCTGATGGCTGAATATAGAAAAGTCTAAGTGCCGCACTCAATTGCTGATTAAGGTTAATTGTTACTTAAGATTCTCTTCGGTATATTATCGTTAGTACATATAAATGACGGCTTATAAAAGATTTAATGATTAATTAATTAGTTAATGTCTCATTCAGTATAATTTAACGGTTTCTTATGAGTGCGGCGACAAATGTTCAAAAACCATGCATTCGGAAAGCTCAGGCTGAAATCTATAGACCACAATCTCACTTAGCTTCATGAGAGTTAAAACGAGACAGATTTATGTCAGAGCATATCGACCGTTCCGTAGAACAAAGTCTCATCTGCTAAATTCATAACTTGAGATTTGAGCCTTGCAGATGTGACGTTTAAGGCTCAAATTTCAAGTTGTGAATTTAGCAGATGAGATTTTGTTCTACGGAACGGTCGATTATGTGTCTCGTTTAACTCTATCTTAAGTCTGAACTAAGTCAGAGCACTCTATAGATCTGAGCATTGGTCTGAAATCTATAGAGCGTGCATTCACTTGGCTCAGGCGTAAGGACAGTTTAAATGAGACGAAATGTCTTGACACAAATCCATCTCATTATAAACTCTTGAGTCTGCGTAAAGTGAAATCTTATATATTTCAGTCTTAGTCGCTAAGGTATGTTGTAGCATTAAGCCGTGAGACAATCTTCATTCTTTAATAATGTGACTAAATCATACGATCCAATTCGCCTAGCCGAGAAAAATATACCCGATAACATTTGGTTAATGTAAATCAAACCTTATTGTGTAGTAAATAAGGTTCGAACTGGGTGTATTTTATCATTTGTTTGGTCGGTCTGTATGTACGTATTGCTAGGTTACGTGCCTTAACGCGGCGGCACATTCACGTAGCGTGTTGAGATGTAGAGTTTTTATTTTATTACTACTGAAAATCACGAAATAAATTTTCCAAAATATTTTTATTGTTTTATTGTCCATATCTATATATACCTATCTGTCCTATATACAATGAAATAGCTTTTGCCGGCGATATGTGCTTTCTGGGATAAATAGGAGCTTAAATCCTGTATCTTCTAAGTATAAATCTTCTGACTGTGAAAATCTCGCCAAAATCCGTTTAGCCGTTCCGAAGATGAGCCGAATAAACAGACATCCATATTAATGGTACGAGTATATTCAAATTCAAAATCATTTCATGTAGGCCACCTTGTGGCACTCATGACAGGTCGAGACTCTACCACTGGTTCGGAAAGCTGATTTTGCTGAGAAGAGCCGGCAGGATATATTTGGGTTAAATGTAGGCAGAGGTGACTTCGTCTGCGTGGATTGATTTTTAATTCTGGCAGGAACTCTAATTTTCCGGGATAAAATGTAGCTGTGATAAAATGTGTCAATCCTGAGTATGAGCTATTTCAATTACAAACAGCCAAATCGGTTGATTAGTTGTCGTGTGAAGGAGTAACACACACAAACTTTCGCCTTTATAATATTAGTGTGATTATTATAATATTTTGTACTACTAATAATTAGCTTAAGTGGAGCTGCTCAGGCGTTTTGTCACTAAATTATCAGGTACGTACCTACTATTAATTGCTCAAAGCAAACACCTCCACCGCCCACGTCATTGAAGAGAAAATATGAACCCTAATTACAAGCCTGCAGCTCTTTTAAAACTTGGTCGTATAGAAATTTCCACTTATTTTGTGGAACCAAGCTCAAGCAAGGAAATGGATACCCAATTTGGGTGTAGCAACTTGCTCTGAAAAAGTAGACCATATTTAGTAGTACGATTTTATTCATTTTTATTTGAATACTAGACGATTCTCGCAACTTCGTCCGCGTGGATTAAGGATTTTTGATTCCCGCGGGAACTTTTTATTTTCCGGGATAAAAAGTAGCCTATGTGTTAATCCAGGATATAATCTATTTCCATTCAAAATTTCAGCCAAATCCGTCCTGTAGTTTTTGTGTGAAACAGTAACAAATATACACACACACATACAAACTTTCGTCTTTATAATATTATAAGTGTGATGTGATGCGATTTAAAAAAAATGTATTTATAGTAGGTATAGTAAAATATTGTTTAGCTTCGGACACGTGTAGGTACATTTCCATTTGCTTGAGGTTTAGCTCCAGTAGGTGTATGGAGTATGATGTAACCTCACCCTGTAATCCGGTGGCACGATGGCGGTTGATTACAGGGGACAGGCGATGTGTATTGATGGATCTCAAATGATAGCATTTGAGATCCTTCTCAATGGCACTTGATGCTTTGAGGTTGATTGCTAAAGTAGGCAAATTAAGGTGCCTTGCGACTTTGCGTAGGTTCGTATCATCTACCTATTTATTAAAATGGAAAAAGATTTTTCCTGCATGTAAGTGTCTAAGTACTTATCATTTATTAAATTTTTTGCTTTGCGAAGTTTTGTTTATCGTTTTCGCCATGTTGAATTTGACATGACGTCATAAAATAACAGACATGTAGAATGCTAAAACGATTCTGTTACCTACCTATACGAAAATAAGTTGATATGTACAATATGTATTTATTATAGTATTTTTTTATAATTATGTAATAATATATTATAATCCTATGTATTTATCCCCGTCTCTCACTTACATTAAGTTCTCTCGTGTTGCCTGGAAGAGATCACTATTAGTGATAAGGTCACCTTTTGTATTACACTGTTTTTTTACTTACTAGCCGATGCCCGCGACTTCGTTCGCGTGGATTGAGGTGTTTTAGTTCCCGCGAGAACCTTATTTTCCGGCATAAAAAGTAGCCTGTGCGTTATTCCAGGCTTAAGTCTGCCAAATTTCAACCAAATCGGTTCAGTCGTTGCGATGTGATTGAGTAACAAACATCCATACTTTCGCATTTATAATATTACTAGTTGATGCCCGCGACTTCGTTCGCGTGGATTGAGGTTTTTTAATTCCCGCGGGAATTCTCTCATTTTTCGGGATAAAAAGTATCCTATATATTATTCCAGACTATGATCTACTTCTGTGCCAAATTTCAGCAGAATCGGTTCAGTCGTTGTGACGTGATTGAGTAACAAACATCCAAACATCCACACTTTCACATTTATAATATTAATAGGATGTATTCTGTTCTTGTTTTTCATGTAATAAAGTTGTATACATAAATAAATACCTAAGTATTGTACATATCAACTTATTTTCGTATAGGATTGTAGCTTTTCCTGCCTATGCTACCTACTTACTGAAACCGAATTTTCAGTTCATGATCAAAAATAGCGATCGCCAGGGATCGCTGTTTTTAATTAAAAGCAATAAAGAATACCTACGCCACTTATAGTCTTTAGACTCAAGAAAACTAAATTGCCACGTCAGCAAAAAATATTACAAGGACAAAAACCCGATCCAGGAATAGCCCAGTGACCCACTGAGCGAGAGGAAGGTGGCGAGAGCGCGCGCGTGCTCGATGGCCATGCATCGAGCACAACGACCACTTGCGCTCGATACTCGATGACGACTAGTGACGGACGACGCATATCGATGTCGATATTTTTTTTTCATCGAGCTGGGGCTTTTTGCGAAATGAAGGATAAAAATGAATGACATAGTCAATGTTCCGTGCGGGGTCGTCACTCCAGCACCTTGGGACCCCATCGACCATTAGCTCTTAGAACTATGTGCCGCGCCCATTTTCACTTCAGTTTCGCGACTCGCTAAGCTATGTCGGTGAGACCTAGGTATTCCGCTGCATGTAGTAACAGTAATGGGTCGACCCCTGGGGCGACGGGTAAACGCTATCTTCTCGCTACTTTTCGTCGTTGCGCTAAACTTCTGTAAGGCGGGAATTAGCATTAGGTTCTCGTACCTAACCATGATATCGATAGGCACGTGATCCGTCACATCCCTAGGCATCACTTTCCCACGTAAAAGAGTCGGTGGCAGTCAGCGCTTTGCAAACGGGTTAAGTGGCACAGGTGCTTAGCGCGCGATTGTGTCTCAACTGCCCCCACAGCCCCCGCGATACGCCGACGTGCCCCGAGGGGAAAACGATCTTGAAAGTGTTTAAGTGATAGACCCACGTTACAATACCTAATGATACAAACTATCATTTCATTTAGGGCTCGCGCAGACGAGGGCAGTTCTTGACGTAGGTAATTTTGCTAGACATGATTTAAATTGACGACCTTCCTGGCGCAGTGGTGAGCGCTGTGGTTTTATAACTGGGAGGTCTCGGCTTCGATTCCCGTCGGGGTCAATTTGGGAATTTATAATTTCTGAATTGTCTCTGGTCGGGTGGATGGCTTTGGCCGTGGCTAGTTACCACCCTATCGTCAAAGACGTGCCACCAAGCGGCTCAATGGCGTGTAGAAACCGATTAGGGGTATGGGTTGAATGTACACTGCTATACCCTTTCCAAGTTGGTTCGCTACTATCTTGACTGTATCGTCATTTACCTTTAGATGATATCGCAGTCAAGGACTATATTTTCATCGAATAAAAAAAAGGGTCAGTAATATATATACTGTGGTATTACGTTATAAGCAAAATATAAATAAGAAATTGTTGCGGTAACATTTACCTTGGCCGGTAAAGGATCCCTGGAGTGATGTGAAGTGTGAGGTGGCTGTAAAAAGAGATTGCAACAGTTTACACCTGCGATGACCCCCGCGGGAGGTGTTCGTGTAAATGTTACTGGGAACTTTATTGTTTCAACTTTATAAGCCACTCTCGAAGCAAAAAGATTTTCGAGTTTCCATTGAAACATATTGTTCTGCTTTGAAAACAAATTTTTAACCTCTATAGTATTTTTTTTATGACAAGATATACGTAGTTCTTGACTGCGATCTCACCTGACGACGATGCAGTCTAAGATAGTAGCGGGCTAACTTGGAAGGGGTATGGCAGTGTAGATTCAAACCATACCCCTAATCGGTTTCTACACGCCATCATCGTGCCGGAAAGATTAATCGCTTGGCGGCACGTCTTTGACGGTAGGGTGGTAACTAGCAACGCCAAAGCCTCCCACCAGAAAAAATAATTATATAGGTAGTTATTTTTTAAACGATTTCCAAAAAGGAGGAGGTTATTCCATATCATTATACAGTTAAAAAATGGGCTCTTACAGTCAATGTCTGGCGTGCAACATAAACTATCACCACTATATTATGTCACTCCCTATTATAATCACAAAGTTTGATATCAATCCGAAGTATGTGGGGTCCCAAAGTCATCCGAGCTAAAGGCTGAGTATGCGACTCTTCTGATTCATTTTTTATTCAATCATTTAACAAATTACAACAGGGACTGCACTTACGCTGACTATCCAATTCCTCTCTGCGGAAAAGTTAGACATGACTTTCAGTCCCTGTCAATTCAGTTTGGCGGTGCCTGGTGAGGTTTAAGCCCGGCGGATTGTATCGCTTCCGTAAAGTTTTCCAAAAAACCCACCCGCAGTTCACCGGGCACGCGGCGCAACTTTGTCGTCATTATCAACTTCGGAATCCGCTTTAACTGCTAAGCACTGGAAATTAGTTGCGAATTAAAATACGTCGCATACCTACCTACTTAACTACCCACCTGTCAAAAAAAGCAGCTTGACGTCTGACACAGTGTCGGACCACTGGGTCCAATATTATTAAAAGTAGCTGATGACCAGGCCTTCGTCAACGTGCATTGGCGTTTTTAAAACCCCTGTGGAAATTCTCTGATAACCCGGAATAAAAGGTAACTTATGTGCATCTCTGGGGTGCAAACTATTGACCAAATTTTATTAAGATCGATTCAGCACATTGAACGTGTCCCCTACTATCAACACTTTTTATTTTTTACACAGTGATACAGGGCGCTTTTCAAGGATAAAAAATGACCTAGATCACTCATTGTTTAACCTGCCAGTGAAGGCCTTTAAAAATTGATTTGGCCGTACATCAAAAACTTAATTTTAGGTTATGATATCATGCAAAGTTTTGCTAATTTCAAGGTTGCCTGGTAGAGATCGCTAGTAAGCGAAAAGGCCACCTTTTATACTTCACTTCTTCAAGTATTTAACACGTATTCTTTTATGTGCTTTTCTTTTGTAGTGTACAAATAGAGTGTATTCTATCTATCTAATAGAATTATATACGCCACGCAGTCTATCCCTATAGCTACGTAACGACAGTGAGTTACAAAAGCCGCGGGGTTATTGTTGTACTGATTGTTTTGTGTTGTAATGTATTTGTCGCGTGAGAAAGCTTTAAGACTACTCATAGACGTGTCAGTCGATGGACGTACCTGCCTGCTTGCGAGCCTGTCTGAACTCTGAGCGGATTACACGGGCGACTCGAAAGGCTTTCAACAGCTTAAATTTCATGATGGTTCCTCTCAATCATTCACGAAAATTACTTAATTTAACGCATTTCAGCAGCACGTTTCATTTAATGCTGTAATGGTACTTCAACTAGCCAGCTACGTCTATGTTAGCTTAGCAATATAGCTTCTCATATTCTTCAGCTTCCATAGTTAATGCGTTGTACTTCTTTTCTTATACGTGACATTCTTGGCAGAGTAGTTTTCATCACGAAGTGACGTCTTTAGATGTGATTCGCCTGACGAGCATTCGCCACTTTTCCCTGCTGGCCGACTTCTGGCTGACTTTTGGCCGATTTCTGCTATTGCTATTGAGGCTATGTTGTATTATGTTGTATAAAATGGATAACTTGATTTAAATGATTACTCTTTGAGAGGTAAAGGTTTAAACGGCTTTATCGCCGCTGTACGCGAGGCGATCACCGCCGATTCACAAAAAGAAGGCTTTCAGAAACCTCAACGTTGGAAATATGTTCAAACGTAACACAAGTTATAATTCACAAGTTCCATTATACATTTTTACGTAAGACACGCCTGGTACAGTATCGGTGTGTAAACAAGCGGGCGCTGCAGTGCTCGGGTATAAGTTATTGATATCTGAAGGTATCCTAAGACGCCGGACGCTTGCCGCGGCACGAACTGCGCGTATCCTAGCGAGCAGGGCTTAGGGATGTGTGCTCCCGATTCACCTGAGTATCGAAGTCGATAAAAAGATACAATCGACTTTGTTACGTTGTTTATTTGTTATCTGGTCGGTGATATACACAATCGATACTAGAAACAGTCATATTAAACTTGTTCCTAAGTACGTTTTCACATAAGGTCGTAACAGTGCGACTGTAGCGCGGCAGCAGCAGATGCCTTCTCTTTACAACTATAGTCGAGCGACGATGTACTTTTTAGTGGAAGTTTGCCGCTTCCGAGCAGCGCGAGAGTCGCGCTTCTGCCGTGCTACTGCCGCACTGCTAACTATCTACTGTAAAAGCGCATTAACGCTGTCATTTCGTCTGCGTAAAGTACAAAAATCCTTTGACTCGCATTTGACCGGTTATTTGTTTTTTAAATTAATGCACATTTCGTGGTTCTGCACGGCGTCTTTTTCTAACGCTAACGATAGTCAAAGAGAATAAATATATTACAACCACTTACGTGCAGATAGTCAGTAGTTTTACTATCACTATAAAATGGTAGGGGAATCAGAATTCATCAAAAAATTAAAAAAAAATCTGACCTCTAAGTAGCTGTAAGATATGGGATTTATGTCGATAAATTTCCCACGCGACTATTCCTGACACCTTGGAGAATATATTACTCCGTGCCACCGAATCTAATCACGATCTGACGGATTAATATCTCCCGCTATCGTGTGTACCGGCCCTAACCCGACTGTTACATTTACAATTAATTTTACAACTACCCTCGTACTTACGCCTAAGGAAATACGGTTGAAAATCGTTTGTTTAGGGTAAGTTAAGGGGTTAATGTTGGTATTGAGCGAGTGTCCCGGGGCGATTCGGAAGATTTATTATAATACCTGGAGTCTAAATTGTTGTTTAATGCACAGACGTCAGATTAGACTGTGATCACTGTACTGATAGATTAATGTTACCTATAAAACTTAATGAGTATTGGGGGAAGAGATTGATTTTCATAGCCTTGTTGATAATAATCTACACATATAAATAAAATTGAAGTGTCTATTTGTATTATCAATATAACAGCTTTTTACCTACTAAATGTAAATGTAATAAATACGGTACTTATTACAAAAACAACTTTTTTTAATCGCACAAAAACTTTGCAAAATTCTCCCATAAAAATTCCAGGACCCAATACAGGGGTTGTAAATTGAAGAAGCAGACGAAGTTGCTGGCGTCGGCTAGTTAAAAAACTAATTTGAAACCTCATTACTAAATGGCAATAGGTAACAGACAACGTACGTTACCCGTGTTACTACCAGTTTTACTGTCGATAATAGCACTTGTAATTTTTTACCCGTGTTACTACTAATTGCCTCAATAGTAACATGAGAAATCATAGTTGTATTAGAACTTTACTTGGATACCTGAGATGAATTTTGTATTGAAAAAATCTTGTCAAAAACAATAATGTTTCTAATACTTTCCTATAATATTTTAGCGCACAAAATTTCAGGCTTAGTGAGTATGAATTTGCAAGCATTTCAGAATTTATCAGAAACATTATTGAAAATAAATGACGTCATACTGCTAAAGTATGTTAGTACGTGTGCTCCTTGTAAAATTGTCTTTAAAGTGCTATGTAAGTTAAGATGAAAGCACAGCGGGGCGGGAAAGTTTTCCCCGTCTCACCATATTATCCGAGGAGCGACAATAATTCCCCATAAAACAGATCCGTCTTAAAACTTACTCTCATAAAAAGATTCCCAACAAAAGGTGGAAATTTTTATCCGAAACGAGCACCTGCTTCGACAAACTTTGCCAAACTTCGGGGGAAGTTCGGCAAACTTCGGAGGACTCCGTCAAACTTCGTTCAGGATGTTGTTATCGGCCGGAAGCGCTTTAGGCGACTTCCTGTTTTGACGGACGAAAAAACGCATCTAATGTAGTTTAGCATGAGTTAAGATCCTTCTGAAGATTTTAAGTTTTCAAATTGTAAAGTAATTAATGTAACTAAATCAAAAAAAAAACATGTTTTTTCTTTATGATATTATATTTTATGGTGATCTCACGGTAGATACTAATACCTATTATAAATGTGTGTGTGTGTTTGTTGTTTTGTCAGTTTGTGTTTCGGTTACAGAATAACGAATTGACGTGATTTTTTGCATGGGGTGACGACTTGGAGAGTGGTATAGGCTACCATTTATTCCGGAAAAACAAGTTCACTACGGGATATATATTCAATGAAATGAAAAGAGCAACCGCCGAGTTTCTTGCTGGCTCTTCTCGGCAGGAAAGGCATTCCGAACCAGTGGTAGATTCATTGACCATTCAAAAGTGCTTGTAAAAGTTTATTTGAATAAAAAATATTTCTATTTCTATTTCTATTTCAATACTTTTATCCTGGAAATCCAAGAGTTTCCACGACGTGTGTTTAAAAAACTAAATCAACGCGAAAGCAGTCGCGAGCATCAGCTAGTATGTCCTAAATTCTGAAAAGTGCTTGTAAACAACAGAGCGATTCCATTACTCTACCTGTTAATAAAAAAAGTTTCAGTGAGGTGCGAGGGTAAAAAAAAATACTTAAACTTTTCCGCTGAGTCGTCACTTCGAGGCTTCAATTTTTCAGCCGTCTACCCTCCGTGCATGTGGTGCTACCGTGGGGTGTAATAAACCTGTTGAAATTATGTGCTTACTTCAAGTTATAACTTAATATTCTATTTACTTTTATTGAACGAGCGAAGCGAGTTCTCTGAGTCAACTAGGGCGCTTGCCTACTAGACAGAGAAGTGTGTCCGTCTAAATGTCTGTCAGAGCCCTATAACTTCTGAATTACTGAATATTAGAACGTGAAACTTGGTTGAAAATTCAGTTATATCCTGTACTTGAACAACAAATACTAAAATTAGATAAATGTTATAAAGAAACGAAATTATTTAATTTTAATGCGCCATCTATTAGCATTATTGTGAAGCTAATAGCTTCACTATAATGCTAAAAGATGGCGCTGTGTCAGTTAAACAGTTTTATGTCAACTATTATTTTTTTTATTGCGTCTAATGTTAAAAGTTAATTATTACAATATATAATTAAAACTTTTGGGAATTATGGGATATCGCGAGGTCTCAGTTCGGGCGAACCACTAGTTATATTTGCTTCAGCTATACGTTTGGTAAAGTTGCAACTTTTTTAAATTTTTTTGTTAAATATATTGGCGAGCGCTTGAATGCGATCTCATTTCAGTTTTGTTTATAGATCGATTAAAAATGATATAAGGGAAACTTTTTCTACCAGTAAATCTGTTTTTCTGGTTCTGGCGGGATTTTTTAAAATCTAACTCCACGCGAAAGAAGTCGCTGGCAAAAGTGACTTTTTTATAAACGTAGCTACGTCAGAAAGAAAGGTTACAATTTAAAAATAAAATATTTTAGCTCTAACAAACAAAACAATACGTAGGTACAAAGGAGGTCCCAGAGTTTCAAGCATCCATTTACACCTTGAGCGAAGCACCTTTGAACCTGTCATATTCACGACTACCCTACTTCTTACAAACCTACCTTTACCGCTAACTTGATCCTTAATTCTATAAATATAAAGTTCAATTTGTAATTTACAAGCTGAGAATGCGTTGTTGTTTTTTTATATTTAATTTTCACCCCAGGAAATGCTTGTGACATTAAGTAAATGAGAAAATTAAGGAACCGCCGCACAAACCTACCTGATTTGTAAATTATATTTTTGAGAGCACAATGAGTTTTTAAAACGCATTTTAAAAGTAATTATGTTTTTAATAAAGAAAAAAAAATGTTTTTATTGTTGCTAAACCTTGCTAAACACACAAATATATTCAATGAATAACACAATAGATATAACATCAAATAAAACATAACTAAAATCTTTATTAAAACTAAATCTTAAATATCAAAAATAGAAGCTAAATATAAAAACATCATCTAACCCACGTTACCGTTACCCCGTTTCATGGCGAAACGTTATTGTTGGCCGAGGTAACTGCCAGCCCTTTGCTCACCAGTGGACTCTATGAGACGATTAGAATAAGGATGATTGATCCTTAAACAAGGATCTAGCATCCTCGCCCTATGTCCCAGGGTTTCAACACCAAAGTTTCGTCTATTCGGACGAATGTAACGGACAGTCAGTAATTCGGCATTATAATATTGACCTTTGCCTAGAAGTTGGTAATGAAAAAAGTTTTTGACATAACTGGCTAAGCGCGGATTGGTAGACTTTCCACATCCTTAAAACACTATGGAGATCTCTCTCTCACCAACGGGAATGGGTTTGCTTTGACTGCCCGTCTTGACATGCGTTGGATTGGTGTAGTACCTACGTAGGCATTTTTGCATTTTTTCGAAGCTTTATTGTGGAAGCACTGTATACATAGCATAGCTTTGTAAAAAAAAAATTTCTTTTGAAAAGAGCAACTGCTGAGTTTCTTACCGGCTCTTCTCAGCAGAGTCTGCATTCCGAACCGGTGGTAGATTTATGACGTGTCATAAGAGCTACAAGTTAGCCTATATGAAATAAATTAATTTTGAATTTTGAATAGAGATTTCCTCACGATGTTTTTCTTTACTGTTTAAACTGATATTAAGTTGCTTAAATTAGCTCTGAAAACTCCGGGATACGTGCCAGCTGGGATCAAACACTGGACAACTTGGAAATGAGGTTAAAGTCTCAACCGCTGCGCAATCACTGCTTGATAATCTCCTTAATCATCATCTATTCATACGTACCTGCTTAAAAATGTAACAATATCATCAGGTTCTACTCCAGGAGCTGGCGATAATTAATGACCGTCGGCTCGACACCGCCGACAAGGTGGGGGAAAACACTTTTAAACTTTCCCACCCGAGAATTATTAATAGGTTTCCCTACGTAGTAGACGCGGGTAGTGATGACCGCCGAAAGCTGGCTAATGTCGATAATTTACGTAATATTTTGTGTATTCCTCACAAACTGTATAATAGCGGAAATGTCACTGACAGTTTGTATTTCTCGCATAAGAAAATCACTACGAATATTATAAATGCCAAAGTGTGTGTTTAAAGTATAAATGCCAAAGGGACCTGGAAAGTGATATACCTACGTATAAAAAAGAGTACCCGCGGGATTTTTAAAAATCAAATCCTTGTGATCAACCAATTCCGCAGAGAAAGGGAAGGTTATATATTTGGGTTTTTTGCTGTACCAATGTTCAATAAAAAACATCGTAGGTATTAAAAAATATCGAGATCACACCATTGATCATCCCTAAAAATATAACACCTTGCAATGATGTAAAAATTAAGAAAGAGAGATTTTTAAAAGTCAGAGGCGACGGCCGAGTTAGTGACGCCACATTAATTCTTTCTGTCGATTACTTTCGAGTTTTTCCAAGTTTTCCAGATAAAAAACACGGGTACCTGAATAGAGAACCTCCCCATAGTCAGGAAGCTGGTAGAAATTTTTTAAAAATCTCTGAATTTATTGGCAAGATTTACACTCTCGGTTAGTACCTTATCTAAAATTAAAATTATTCTTTTTAGGAGAATACGTGATGATAAAATTAGTGTGAGGGCATCTTCCGGAAATTTTAACCAGGAAATTTTTAGTTTAATAAATTCTTCTTTCTTCACAAGCCGTTAAACTACTCGTAATAAACAACATTTAATGTGAAACAATTGCAGTTTAAAGAAGAGTTTATTCAATGACACAACGAGATTAATTATGAGTTACATCTTTGTAATTATTCATTTATTTTTAGCAATCGAAAGTCCAAACTGTACCAACTTTGACATAAAAATTAATCTATAATGCTAAATTAACCAAGTATAATGCTTCGAACAAGGCAGAGCAGCTTGATTCTTCAAATTAAAAATTATGTGCATTCTCATATTTTCCGCCAGCTCTTGGACCACTAATGATAGGACGCCGGGATTTTCGGAAACAACTTAAGATTAATGTTTTACCTTGATCGAACTTTGTACTGCGCGAACAAGTTGTTGAAAAACATTAGGATGAAAACATCTGAATTAGAATTCAATAGGACAATTGAAGAGTAGAGAAAGTTGTTACAACTTTCAAATGCGCTTGAGAGATAGGCTAAGCGCGCACCACTAAAATAAATCGTTGCGAAAAAATCGTTAATCTGTGAACCATTAAATTGGGATTCTAAATCTAAGTTTTTTTTCTTAGTGCGTGGATTCTAATGTATTTTGATGGTTCACAGATTGACTTTTTTTTCGCCACGATTTAATTTCGTTGTGCACGTTTAGCCTAACGTATATTTTACTAGCTGTTGCATGCGGCTCCGCCCGCGTGGATGAAGTTTTTAAAAATCCCGTGGAAACTCTTTGATTTTTATGTTACTGTCAGGGACCTTAACCTATACCCATGCAAAAAATCACATTGTTCCGTAGGTCTGTTGCGCGTGATTAAAGCACAAACCAAATATTAGTAGTGAATTTCTTATGCAAGAAATACAAACTGTCAATGACCTTTCCGCTGTTATATAGATTGAGAAGAATATACAAAACATTACGTAAATTGTATTTTTTTTTTCATTATTAAAATCGTACTTTTGTACATTCTTAAACCATGTACTTAATATAATAGGGAAGAAAAAGGATTAAGGAATCTATCGCAGTATTATCTCAAGAAATGAATCTTAATTAAAATTAGCTTCGGTAAGTTGCAAGCTTTTTCAGGCTAAGGTATTCTTACTCGTAGATAGCTGAATTCCTTGCCGAAGGCGGGCGGCGCGAGGCAGCGGGCCGGAGGGCGGGCGGATGATAGGAAGGTTGCGAGTTGTTGCGAGTAGATAAATTATCATTAGTGTACACGGGCAAGGCGAATGCAATTCCTGGATGTAAGATGCCTATAACTATTTATTGGATATGCTATTATAGCTTTGGGTGTTTTGAGTAAAGATAAATAATGGAAATCTCTTTGTAAATTGCACTCTCACTCTGCCAGACTTTTAGATCAAGATGAATGTTAGGACGTATTTTTTTTTCTCAAGGCAGAGTGTCAGGATCAGAGAAATCTATAAGTCTCAGACGCACCCGCTGAAGTAAGATGTTACGTGAAGATGTAGTCTAAGGTGTAAACGGGGTTATTTGGTTGGGGTATGGTATTGTAAATTAAACCCATACTCTTAATCGATTCCTACACGCTATCGTGCCGGAACGCTAAATCTCTGGATGGCACGACTATTAACTATCCACGGCCAGGCTAGAGACCATTAAGGAATTATAAATTCCCAAATTGCCCCCGCCGGGAATCACGGCGGGGGCAATATGGGAATCGGCTCTGTAGCGCTCACAATCAGGTCAGGGAGGTCTTCAAAAGTGGGTTCTTTGACGGAAAAAGAAGTATTACGATTTTGAATATCACGTCCAAAATAATTCGCGGTGTCGTAGCTGCAAGTGCGCAGTGCATAGATGCACTTACGTGAAACAGTACAAATTGAAAAGTCAACCGACGGTAAACGACGCGCGACGTTGATTTGTCGACCCGACGACATCGCGACTACGCGCCACACGCGTTTTGTACACCCATACAATTTAGTGCGAAAGAATTGGACTACAGCATTCCACCTTTTACGAAATCTATTCGACGAGTAAACGGCGAATTGACCCAAACACCGTTTTGGGTGATTTTGAGTTATAGGTATACATCGTTAGAATCAGAAAATTTTTTGCATCTTTTGAGCTCAGTTTCATGAAAATCTGAGCACTTTATTGGCGCTTCATTCCACTCTGAATTAGGGTATGAATTTTTAAAACTTATTATATAGAAAACTTTAAATTTAGTTGGTACCTAACAATTAGCTTATTGTGCGGGATGACGATTTGGAACCAACATAGTAAAAATACTCTTACGTCATAAGTGTATGAAATTTTTGACGCATTTTTAAGTTATCCGAATGTACTATTACAAACATTGCCGTGACGCGAACTTTTGGGATTATTACTTTCAATTACTCTGGTATATTGTCTTAGAGCAAAATTTTTAATGTACGAGAAATAATTGTAAAATTCCCTGTAAAGTTAGACACATATTGAATTCTGCCTGTATGCTACTTGTAGCTTTGACAGTGCTGCATTATGAATGTCCTTTATACAAAGCCTTTATCCCTTATGAATTACCTTTATCCTTTTTTTCCACACTTTAAATCACCACAGCACTCGATGACAGTACTATTCAATAAAATAATAATAGGTACGTCTTCTACAGTTAGGCTAAAAGCCAAACCCAATTTGTATAAAGGTATAACTCCATATCACAATACCTCTATCTCTTGGTTACACAAAGCTCTGCAAAATGGTTCGCCATCAATAACTTAATAACAAGCGGAGGTGAATGGCAGTTTGATAATGTCGTAAAAGATCGGCAGCCATCTTGAGATCGCGTAAACCTCTCAGGAGTCCTCAATAATCCGGACAATAAAGAAAAATTCCAACCCTCTTTATGAAGAGGTAAGTCCTCGACAAATTGTGTCCAGTGAAAGCCGTAGAGTCGACAAGTGTTTGGGAAATGCTCCTATATTTTTTTCTGACAATGTTAATGTATCCTACTTCAAAACATGGGACTCTTATATAATTGTCGCCTTTACCAGCTTCTATATGGCTGTAAGGCAAATGTTTATGGTACACCCTTGAACTTTTGGTGGATAGGTATCATTACGCCCATTCATAAGCTCGTCTAGACCTTTTTAGCTTGTGTTACGAACAATTATAATAAATATGTCATAATTATTTTTCGCTTCTGCTTTCCGGTTATTAACCAATGCCAAATAGTTCAGCCATCATGCGTTTTCCGAAATGAGTAGGGGCTTGTAGCACATTTAATCTTCTTCTTCATTCGTCTGGTGGGGGCTTTGGCCTTAGTTAGTTACCACCCTACAGTCAAAGTCTGCTACCATCTAAGACTGCATCGTCAGTTACCGTTAGGTGAGATGCAGTTATTTTGTCATTGAATTAAAAAATCAAATCAATTTATTGCAAGTCTTTCTTTTAGGGATGTAATGGACGAGAAAAGTAAGTAAGAAAGTGGAGTAAAAAATTAAAAATTGTAACAAGCAATGTGGCATCTATAATTTCTTAAGAGCTCCATTGTAATATGGTGTCTTAGAAAAAAGTAGATCGACAACTGTAATGTGTCGCTACTAGATGTCGCTAACAGTTGCTATAAAACTGATTGAAAAAGTAGATACATATCACTAATTTCGTGGCTGACGTATGGTTCGGCCGTGGTGTAGTGGTTAACACACTCGGGCGCGATTCCCAGAGAGACGTGGGTTCGAATCCCGCCGGCCTCGGAATTTTTGATATGTATTTATAAATCTATTACGAGAAAAGTAATTGCTTTACATGTAAATATGTTGTGTAAACGTTGTTATAAGCGACTCCACGGAGGCGTATGTTCCGCTGCGAGTGGCGACTGTAAGCGACGAGCGCCGTGCAGGTAAAAGTCGCTGTAAGTGGATTGCTCGCTGCTTTACATGCAAATATTTTGTGCAAACGCCCCACCCGGTTATTGCACGGAACATTATTTATGGGACTTATTCCTAATGGAAACATTCTGAAATTTATACCAGGAGTTTGCGTTTGAGATCGTCTCAAATCTTCCATGAAAACTGAATTTATTTGTTAAGCTTATTACACGCGTAGCGCTGGCACACGTGGTTTTTTATACGTAGGTAAGTAATATTTTAAGGATTTTTATTGAGTAGGAAAAATGGTACTTACCTATCTTTATTTTCTTTTCTGAAATTGTTAAAAATTTAGCATTCGTATTGAAATAATTTCATACATACTCGTACAGGGTATCCAAAAAAGTAACATTGCAAAACGACACCTGTGACGATAATAATGTCGTAGCGAGATAGGCACAAGTGCACAACTGCGTGGAGTTAGGTTTTCGAGAATCCCGCGGGATCTCTGTTTTTCCAAGATAAAAGGGAACCTGTGTCACTCTCCAATCATACCCATGTAAAAAATCACGTCAACCCGTATGCCGGAACGCTAAATCGCTTGGCGGCACGTTTTTGACGGTAGGGTTGTAACTAGCCACGGCCAGAGCCTCCCACCAGACCAGACTAGAGACAATTCAGAAATTATAATTTCCCAAATTGCCCCGCCGGGAATCGAACCCGAGACCTCCCAATTATAAGACCACAGCGCTCACCACTGCGCCAGGTAGGTCGTTATACACAATTATAATATTAGTAAGGATACCTATCCCTTATAAAAGCTTGCTCCCTCCAAAGCAAAGTAAATATAGTTCACTGAATAGCTGATCACCAAAGGTGCTCATCGCGCGTGAAAGAGCACATAATAAGCAATAATCTTGACGGATGGAGGCTGCGACGCGGTCATCTGCCGTGAGCCGCGTGATGGATCGACACACAGATCCAAGGAAACGTCGTCATAGAATATCATGACACGGTATTAATAATCTTGCATAGGTGCTCGGGAGGAAGGTGGCGAATACGTGTAGGGTTTTTAAAGTTCCTTTTTTTTTAATCTGACATATTTATAGAGGGTTTGTTCTATGAACATGCCACCCTCATCGGGCTAAAAGTTCCTTAAAGAATCACTTTGATGTCCGTCTATCAAGTGTGTGTGTCAAGGCCTTTTTTCTCAGAAACGGATTGAGGTAATATTGAATACAAAGGTTGAATCAATTTCTCTTAATGGTGTGAAAGCCTCGTTCGTTTGAAAAAATTTCGAAAATCTAAAAACGATCGAGAAGCTATTTTGCAATTTTATTTTAGGTTAGTATTTTTAAAATACTTAACCCTGGACTGAATAAAAATTCCCGGGAGGCTTAAGAGGGTTTCAGACGATCTCTCAAACGGTACCTGGCCACAACGCCTCTCGGCGGTCTAATGAGATTAGTTAGAGCCGGCTCTTATCCCCTGATCCAGGTATTTAAGCGTCTACCGTAAGTGGCCGTGAGGGTGAACGTAGACGTATTGAGAGTTAAGTAAACGAGTTAAATCACCATTGAAGACTGAAATATATAGGACTAGCTTTTGCCCCCGCGACTTCGTCCGCGTGGAATTAGATTTTGGGGTGGAATTTTCAAAAACTGTGACACACGTACTTTTTTATTTTTAACTGAAAGCTCAAATACCAACTTTGATGGAAACAGCTTGAAAAATGACGGAGTTTCATATAAACTCCCATCCCCTATTTAAACCTCTTAGGGGTGGAATTTCCAATAATCCTTTCTTAGTGTGCGCCTACGTCATAAAAGGAACCAACTGTAAAAATTTCAAGTTTCTAACTTCAGTAGTTTAGGCTGTGCGTTGATATCTCAGTCAGTCAGTCAGGACTTTGAATTTTATATACATACGAGTATATAGGATGTAAGGGGGTCTGCCTTACGCTCTGTATATTTCAGTTAGATAACGAAAACCTTTTCACAAAGTTACCTACACTAATGCCGGTTTACACTAAACAAACGAGTCATCTAGTTTCATCGACATTTATCCAGTAGTTTTTGCGTGAAAAGTAACATATACACATTCATCCATCCATCTATCCATCCATCCTCACAAACTTTCGCATTTATAATATTAGTAGAAAGTACTCGTAGAATTGCCTTTAAGCAATTAAATATTACATGCTTAATGCTCAACTGTGAAAGAAAATATCGTATAGACAATATCGTGCATACTTGATAGTTCTCCATAATATTGTCAAAGGTATGTCAAAATAAGGTGTTTCAAAGGCGTGTGTTCAAAAGTACCTAGAGTAAATAAAAAAGAGTAAAGGTAGAGTGACGTGTGGTACGACTTTTAAATAAAAAATTTTACTTTCCTTCTTCATACTTTCACGTGAACTGTGCAATGTAACGTCAAAAAATAAAATAAGCACGAATGAAGGAACGTTGAGGACGTATGCACCGCGGATAACTCAAAAGCAGGCTTAGCTGCTAGCCGCCAAACGATGCGGGGACTTTATTAGCCCCTACTTAGTGGCTCACTTGGAGGTGAGGGCGGTGTGCCAATGGCGTCTGACACAAATTCTTTTATATTAAATTATCACTACATAGTATAAAACAAAGTCGCTTTCTCTGTCCCTATATCCCTATGTATGCTTAAATGTTTAAAACTACGCAACGGATTTTGATGCGGTTTTTTTTTAATAGATAGAGTGATTGAAGAGGAAGGTTTATATGTACAATAACGTCCATTAACACTGAATGACATAGGCTATATATTTTATACCCGTGCGAAGCCGGAGCGGGCCGCTAGTTGTGTATAAAATCTTGTTTAACAGTGATTAATTTTTGCTGGGGCAATGGTAAGCGTATGGTAAGCGTAAATATTTCATAAGCTGGGGAAAGGGAATTTGTGATTCCTTAAATTATCGCTTTTTTTGTAAAAACACACGTTGCACTTATAATATAGATATATAGTAGTACTAATTCAGGTTTTTTGTCATTGGAATCCAATTGGAATAATTCATGTTGTAGAAGAAATAGAAATAGAATAATTTTTATTCCAATAAACTTTTGCAAAGTGCTTTCGAATCGTCAAATATTTTAAACTAAACAACAGAAAACAGACAAGCACTATAAAATTAATCTTGTAGATCAAAATATACGGGGCTTATCTGACAAAGAACATGAAATTGAGGTATTTGTTAAAGAATTTGATATTGGCATCTTATGTTCCGGTACGATGTCGCGTAGAAATCGATTAAGGTATGGGTTTAATTAAACTGATGAGATTGCGGTCAAGGGCTAAGTTGTTATCGAGTAAATATACATGTCGGCAGCTATGGGCAAACGCTTGAAGACGACAGCTATGCCGGCAGAGACTAAGTTAAGATGCCATTATAATGAGCCGAGCAATTAAATCCACTTCAATTGTACCCACGTGATTCCGGAACCTTCGCCCACGATGAATTGTACAGGTTTATTTAAATATATAAAAGAAAATGGTGACTGACTGACCGACTGACTGACTGATTGACTGATCTATTAGCGAACAGCTTACATCACTGAATGGATCGGGCTGGGCATACAGATAGCAATCATGACGTAGGCATCCGCTAAGAAAGGATTTTTGAAAATCCAACCTCAAAAGTGGTAAAATAGGGGTTCGGAATTCGAATCGAAGCCGGCACAATCCATTATGGATAATCTTCTTCGCTGCTTTATAAAAATTCAAGAGTCGAATTTACAGTTTTATTTTTTAAAAAAGGAATGTCCTCTAAACATCCCCGTATTTTTATCCTTATAACAGCTCTACATCTCGACAAAAAATTAATTGGTAGGTACTATAACGGATGCGACTACAAAACAAAAACAAACGATAAAAAGGTCAATGTCGAAGGTCAGTTAAAAGGTTACAAGATTAATCAGACAGGGGCAGAAGCTCAGAGGTCGCCGGTTCGTTGTCTAGACCGAGTTAATTTCCCAAATACCTGTTCGCAATGGACATAATGGATTAGTAGCACATTTTCCCCCAACAATAGATCAACAGACTTGACAACGAACGTTCTCTTCCATAGTTCCAAGACGTGCATACTGATTTTTGACGACCTCCCTGGCCGTGTAAGCGCTGTGGTCTTATAACTGGGAGGTCTCGGGTTCGATTCCCGGCGGGGGCAATTTGGGAATTTATAATTTCTGAATTGTCTCTGGTCTGGTCTGGTGGGAGGCTTTGGCCGTGGCTAAGCGATTTAGCGTTCCGGTACGATGGCGTGTAGAAACAGATTAGGGGTATGGGTTGAGTGTACACTGCCATGGCATATTTATAATATTAGTAGGGATTAGTAAGGAAATTATAATGGTAATAAGTTTTTTAAAGAATATAAACATGACCAATAGTCACAAGCTTTAAGTTTAATTTAGATGATTGGGAGTACCTACGAAAACAGTACAACGGGTAGGGTTTGAACCGTCGATCTTTCTCGTTTAATTCCGGGCTCTAACCCGTTGAGCCACCTAGACTTAATAGAAGGCTTACTTAGAAGTTGCTGACATTTCAGAGGTCGCAGCTTTCAAACCACACACTTTACAAACAAGCTTTACAAATAATATACAAGTAAATTAGAAATCCTTCTTCTACTTACCTAATATTATAAATGCGAAAGTTTATGAGGATGGATGGGTGTTTGTTTGTATACCCAGGATAAACACGTAGGCTATATTTTACCTCGAAAAGTTAAAGAGTCCCCGCGGGAATTAAAAAACCTCAATCTAACGGAATAATTGGCGGGTATCATCTCGTGGCTAGTAAGATATAAAAGTAAAAACCTATAGAGACATTACCTATAGAGTTATAACCTATAGAGTTTAAGTGGCGACTTCGTACCAGAAATAGCACCACTGGCATACTTTCCTCCCAGTTGGGAAGACGTCCCTACAAGAGAGTTAAGTCCCAACAAAAAAGACGTCTGCTAGTGGACTACGAAGATAGCAACTTTTCCAGGCTAGAAGTCAGGGGTTCACCAGTTCGTTGTCTAGACCGAGTTAATTTCCCGGATACCTGCGTACAATGGACCGAATGGGCGAGTAGCACATTTTTCCTCTCGACAATAGATCTAGTGAGATGCGGCATTTGAGTTATTTCCCGATGTGGCCAGGTGGAATGGCTCGGTAAACGGTCCCCTATTGTGCGGAGGAAAAACGTTTTCAATAGTGTAAGACCTCACTCACTATCCTCATATTCCTCGTGGAGTAGGTGAGTTGCGACCTTTTTTAATATGGTTAATATTATGGTAGGGGGTTTTCTTGGGATACCTATAGCTTTTCTTACAGCATTGCTAAGTTAAGGCAAGGTTAAGGCACTTTGCCGCCAAATAGCTATTTATGCCTACTTCTGTAAAGATAAACATTCAACAATAAGGTAAAGAGTTTTCACAGAAATAGGTAAGTACGTAGTAGTAACTAGTAGTGCAGAATTTATTCAAAATTGCACGTTCTGCCAGTTTTTGAATTGAAGATCTGTCAAACCATCTTTATTCGTCGGTTAAATGTTACTCGGCGATAGTGAAATTGGAACAAGTGTCGATTTCATCAACGTTGAGTGACGCTTAACCAAGGAATAACAGATAAACAGTTTTTGTATTGAAAATCTGGCAAAATATCACGCTCGGATCGGTGTCTCTTAAGACAAAGAGATTTTTTGCTACCCTGAAAAGTTAACTTTATGACTTACGCGATGTTTGTTACATTTTCTTTTTCATATCAATTGGTTTTCTAAACTAAGTAAGTGCCTAATTTTTATGGAATAACTTGTCTAGTATTTGCATGGCTATTGAATAAAATCGTACCTAACAAAATAGTGCAGGTGAATAAATAACGCAGTGGTCGTACCCGCACTAGCTCACGAGTGCGTGCGCGCGACGTGACACGCACAGCGCTGATTTATGAGTGCACTGGCGAATCAAACCACGGGACCTCGCGCACTACACGCCCACGATCACGTATGTTCACTGGTCACCGTCCAACAGTGGGATTGTAAGAATACATTATACACAAAAAAGAAAAACTGAGACCTACACGCATACAGAGTTACAATGTAACCTACTTGCAACTAGTGTCTTCTATGTGTCATGCCCATGAAATGGTTCTAGCTCAGCTCAATGCTGTAGATACAAATGTAAACATAACGGTGTTTATCTGTTTCTACACGCCAGTGCCGCAACGCAAAATCACTTGGCGGCAGGTAAGGTGGTAACTAGCCACGGCCAAACCTCCCACCAGACCAGACTACAGACAATTCAGAAATGATAAATTCCCAAATTGCCCCCGCTGGGAATCGAACCCGAGTCCTCCCAGATATACCAAGACCACAGCGATTACCACTGCGCCAAGAAGGTCGTCAAAATATTGCTATATCTTATTTTAAATTCATAAATCTGTATATTTTGCTTAACTATAGGGTCGGAATAGTAGGTACTGCCGGTCGCTATGGCCACTGGATGGTTGATCGCGTAGTGCGCGCGGTCCCCTTGTACACGTAGCTTGGAGGGGTGCAATTATAGCACTAAACTACTATATAATGCGAGACTACCTCAATGCTTTTTCCTTTTCACGTATCAACTTTGTCATTAAGAAAGTGACTAAGTTTGTATCTTTTAGGCATTGCTTAAAGTGCAATAGGAAATCCAGTAATTCTTTTGGAATTGTATTGTATAAGCGTACACTAAGTTCATGAATTGATCACGTTGGTACCATTAAAACTTTTACGGCCTAAGATTGCCCTTGTCCCCACTCGGTAGCAACTAGCATAGTTGAACGACTCGAGAGGTAGAAAACCAAAAAGTTAAACGCCATTTAGACTCTCTTCTTCCTATTAATTTGCTACTCTTTCTTTCTTTTTTTATTAAAGAATATTAGCCAATAAGAACTTGACTTATATTCTCCTCTCCACTCCAAATAAGCAGAACGCTTGTGTTAGGAGTGGGTACGACAATAGTGCGATGGGTGGGGATTGAACCTGCGACCTTTCAGTTTTCAGTCCGTACCTTTAACCGTTGAGCTATTGAGGCTACTCTGTGGTAGCTTGGAACAATCTTTATGAATTACAATTTTTGACTTTTAAAAATTATTTCATATAATTTGTGTACTGATAATATTTAAATGCAATCTGAATAAAAAGTTTTAAATCGGATAAGGGACACTGAAACAGGTAACGTAGGGGAACCTTGGCGTGTTTCCAGACATTTCATGATTTGCTGCAGAGTTATACAGGGGTGCGATGTTATTATCATGTCCCGTGGTACAGCTTCTGTTGGACGAATTTTTAATATTTATTTATATACTTAAAGTTTTTTTATACCATTTTTCTTTTTTTTTATATCTTAACTAGTCTCGAAAATATAGAGCTTTTAAGTTTCCTAAAGTTAAATAAATAAAATTATTATTTTTTCTATATCTGATAAATACCTAAATAAAACCAAAAAGGTGCAAAAACTTTACTTTTATGCTCATTTCTAAAAGCCTTTTATTTAACTAGATTTATCTTAGACCGAAATGTTTCCGTCATTTTAAATTAATAACCTGCACAAAAACAAAATTGGTTGGATACATAAAAAAGCAGAAATAAAAAAATGATTAAATTAAGTGTCATCAAAATTAAAAACGAGTGGGTTCAATAGGCCAATAAATAAATGTGTCTAGACTCTACTGAGACTAATCTAGATAGGTGATGTAAGCTACCTGACTCATAAGGGAAGTGACCTTTGTGTGATATGCTTGACTACTTGAATAGGCAAATCTAGCAAATGACACAAACTCTACAGTTTAACCAGAAGCCTTAATAGCCCAACGGTTAAAGGTGCGGACTTAAAACTAAAAAGTCGAAGGTTTGATCTCCACACATTGCACTATGGTGGTACCTACTCCTAACAAAGATTTGCGTTTGGAGGGAAGAGGAAAATATTAGTCAGGTTAAGCACTGTTTAAAGTTAAGTTAAGAAAGCAGTATGCTTTGCTTCAGCTGTCCACAATAAAGATTTAAGCTGTAACATTTTTGTTTTCAAAAGTACGTAAGAACCAGTGGTAGATTCTTGACTGGTCATAAGTGTCACAAGTTGGCCTACATAAAATAAAAAAATTTGAGTTTGAATAAGAAATCATGTACTAAGTACCTACTTATAGATAGACTTATTCAAGGGCTTAGTTTTTTATGAAAAAAAAACTCAGTGCTTCTTTCATAAATATAAAATGGATGAAATAATAAGTATGGAATACGGTCCGTAACTTACGGAGATGATTCTTAAGTGTTCCACCAAAAATACAAATTAAATGCTACTGAAATGAAAAAGTCGCGAGTTTTTTCAGAGAAAAAAAAAAAGATAAACTTATTTACAGTTGACAGTTTTTATAACGGCCGTAGATGTTGTATACCGCGCAGGTAGTTTGGCGGCGCGCCACCAGATAGCACAAGATTTTTAACCTCCGCGTATTTCAGGGCGTCATAAATTGTAAATATAATTCGGTAAAAAGGTGGAATTTTGCCAACTACCATGTTTGATACACCGGCACTTGGGCCATCGTCAAGGATAAGCAACGTCGGTGCCGACCTATTTGGATGGGGGACCGTTCTCTCTCTCTGCATTATATTAATTCTGAAGGTCGTGATTCATATTATCATGGTAGGAGTTTTCTTGGGATGATAATGCGCTGGATTCCCATGTCCTTGCATATAAAAATACCATCTGTACTAATATTATAAATGCGAAAGTGTGTTTGTTTGTTGATTTGTCCTTGAATCACGCTGCAACAGTGCTACGGATCGACGTGATTTTGCATGGAAATAATTGGGGACTTGCAGAGTGACATAGGCTACTTTTTATCCCGGAAAATTAAAGAGTTCCCGCGGCATTTTAAAACTAAATTCACGCGGACGAAGTCGCGGGCATCAGCTAGTTACCAATAATTTGGGCGACAATGAAACACTGGGAAATACGAATTCTCTCTTACATCGTTTTGCAGATGACACGGATTCAATTTTCAGCTGGACAGATTGGGGATTCTAATTTATTTAATAATTCATGAAGTGTCTCGTGGCTTCGGTCTTGACTAGCTACCACTTCATCAGCACAGCCGTACTGCCAATGGAATATTAGTATTTCGGTAAGAAACCGAAAATAAACCAATAGGACAGTGCGCGTAGGAATATGCATTCAAAAAAAAATATTAAAACTGAATCCTTATAGTACGGAATATTCTTTATTTTAGTAAAAACAAACTTAATATAATATAATACTAAATTCTAAATTAAAATAATATTATATAACTATTTCTAAAATTAAAACTATTAATAATAATAATAATATCTAAAATTAATACGGAAATAGAATAAAAAAAGAAAAAATAATAATATACGGAAATAGAAGTACGGAATATTGGATATAACATCTGTTATATTGATTTTATCACCCAGACCATAATTTTGAATCTATTGAAACATCGTTCATCAAAATCGGGTCAGCAGTCAGGAGATACGGTTGGTGGATCATACGCAAATAACCTCATACATACTTATATAGCTATATAGACTGCTAAAACCATAACCCTTCCTTTTGACACTGCCGTAGTCAGGTGAAAAGGATAAATCTGACATATACCATGGCATCTGATACCTGCGGTGGATGAAAATGTCTCGAGTTTGTAAATATGCATTTCGTTGGGAGGCGGTGTAAGTACCTGTTTACATTTACAAGCCGCCGTAACAGTTTGCTGGCGCCGGCCCATTACCTTGCTTACTCACTACTTATTTATGGGGACTCTCGCATGCCGTAGCGAACAATTCACTCAATGTAAAAAATGAAAATATACTATCCACTAGAGATTCCACTGGTGACCGCAGGAATGTGGTAGTTACCGCGGTCAGCAAATAAGTTTGGTCAGTCAGGTGGAAACGCAGCCAGCATTATGGGCACATTTCCTTGTTCCAGTGGTTTAGATGATTTTTTTTATTTAGCTTTTAATTTTTGATATTTAAGATTTTGTTTTAATTTTAGATTTTAGTGAAGTAGAACTATCGCTACGTGTTTAATATTTGATTAAAATAAATAATTTATGCACAAAAAATATAATTCATCATTTTTCTCAACCCATCACCGGCCCATAACTGAGCACGGGACTCCTTTCGAATAGCAGGGCTTTTTCTTGAGAGGAAATCTGTGCCCGATAGTAGGCCAGCAATGTGTTTAGATCTACGGTAACGATACGGTATATTTATGTTTAGATTAGAATAATAGCTTCATTTATTCATAACTTCAAAAAATTATAAATACAAAAGAAGAAAAGTTACGACCTACTATTAGCAGGATCTTTTTATACAGGTCTGATCTGGTCTCCGACTTTTTAAATCCCTAGATACTAGATAGTAATATAATAAAATAGTAGCCTATGTCACTCTCAAAGTCCTCAAGTACACCCATACAAAAAATCATGTCCACCCATAGTTCTGAAGGAGCGTGATTAAAGAACAAACAGATAAACCAACAAACAACACTTTTTCACATTTATAATATTATACCTAGTAAGATTAGCACGAGTATCTTACCTTTCTCTTCCAACTTACCTAGTGTGAATGTCGTCATGGGAGTCGGTAAGACCGTGCATCGGTTTGAACCAGCGACCTTTCGATTTTCCAGTCCGTGCCTTGCTTAGGGTGGCATAAAGCGGTCCTTTCAGACAACAAGCCTACGCGGACCGATAAAGACGCGGGAGGGCCCGTTCAGCGAGTCACGGCGTCGTTGTAAACACCACCTCACTCCAGACTTTCGCTGCTTGTCGCGAGGGGTCAATTTGGGAACTTATAATTTCTGAATTGTCTCTGGTCTGGTCTGGTGGGAGGCTTTGGTCGTGGCTAGTTATCACCCTACCGTCTAAGACATGCCGCCAAGCGATTTAGCATCCCAGCACGATGGCAGGTAGAAACCGATTTAATGTAATAAACCAATTGGTTTGGTTTGCCATAATAAACCAATAATAATAATTAATATAATAAACCAATTTGGAATGCTATAAAAAAATTTTCATTCATAAACTCAATAATAAATTGAGAAATCTCTAAATGTGCAATAAGGTTTTATTTATGAAGAATATTGTTAATTTTATCTTAATAATTAATTATTTACCTACTTGGTAGATTCGAGCGCCAAAATATGTACCTACCACCTTATTGTAATAAACGAAATGAATTGAATAATAAAAGTAGTCTTTGCTAAAAAAATCCATTCTTAAAAAGCCCCAGAACTTTTCTCAAATATGGATGAAATTACTAGTCATAAAACGTTCAAATATGTAGGAAATTTAATCTCGACCACAGCTAATAACAGCCCCGTAAACTTTCAATGCGGTTTAATAAATCCGGTCCCCGGGCCCCACCTGCCCCCGGGCCCCCGGGCCCCCATGATCACGACATAAGTGTCGCGGATGACGGAGGGCCTCAACAACACCGGCTCGTAAAACTTAGGAATTTATGGGGAAAAAACAACCATCGTGGATAGGTTTTCCTCAATAAAATAATTGTGGCTTCCTTATACCTATTGTAAGATATAGGTTTCGTACCTCAAAATAACCAAGACAATAACAGAACAAAATATAAATTCACGGCTCAAAATTCCGAAATGTTTAAATAACTATAGCAGTGGCAAACGGACACTCAAATATCTATTAGGTAATTACAAGTCTTATTTTTGAATTCCTTTTTTTATTCCTAAATACTAAAAGACATGAGTAAAGGGAGTTCCAAATACTTTTAATTTCAAACAATATTTTTCGTAGCACCCTTATTTTACCTCTAGGGGTTGAATTTTTAAAAATCCTTTTTTAGTAGCGGATGCCTACGTCATAAAGGTATGCCATACAGCGCGATCCGTCCAGTGATTTGAGCGTGCGTTGATAGATCAGTCAGTTAGTCAGTCAGTCACCTTTTCCAGCTATATAGATGAAGATATTTAGTTGATGGTCTAAACATTTAAGGAATACATAGGTATAAACGCTGATTTAAGAACTTTCCTTTTTGAGTTTGGTTAAAAATAAACTGTAATGTATCAAAGAGGCAAGAAAAAGCTCAGCGCTCGGAAAGCAATAAATAAAGTGCGAGACAACACCTTGTTAGTGAAATAATTAACGAGGAAAAATAAAACGCTTACCGCCTCCACTCCACTCCACTCCGTTCCGCTGTAAACTGGCAGTTAGCCGACTGACTACCTAGCTCGTTTATTAGCTGAAGCTAAGATCTTTGTATCATTCTTAGAGTAGCAACCTAATAAGTTCTTTTCTGAGCAGCCTTATTTTAGTCTTGTTTTAGCCGGCTTGTGCTTTATGCAAGACTAGCTTGTGACCACGACTTTGTCGACATGGATATTAAGGTTTTGAAAAATATGTCTTCGTTCAATCTACACCACCCCTTTAGTATATTTATGGGAAAACGTTTTTAACGTCTACCAATTTTGCATTAGGTACCTATTCAGAATTTGTTCATTTATTGAAACTTTTAATTCCCGCGGGAACTCTTTACTATACTATCCCGGGATAAAATGTAGCCTATGTTACGAGAAGGTACCTTTAAGTACGATTAGGTGTTCTGTTAATCCTGGGTACGAGGTATCTCCATTTCTCACACACACATACACACACACAAACTTGCTTTACCTAAATACTAAACTATTGTAATATTAGTGTGATGTGATACCTTTTAAAACCCCTATGTTACATCCAGGTCTTGAACTATGCCTACTCATGAAAAATCGCATGGATTCGTTGCTTCATTGCTGCGTGTTTGCACGACAAATCAATAAATAAAAATATTTTCGTAGGTATTTTACCAATGAGTAGCGAAGTGGAAAAGTTTATAGTATTACATACTATGCCAAAGTTCTGGTAAACAATAATCATATCAAGAATCTATTATTCACACGAATCAGGAATTCTGATAGCCAATAAAATGAATAGAATAGAAGTAGGATATCAAAGGTGGCGTAGATTGGAAAAGTTGGCGAGTTACGAACTTTGGTGAACTCCGAGAGGGTAATTAACCCTCGAGGGGGTAGCTCAGTGCCGCTAAGGGAAACAATTGCCTTTCTTAAACCTTCGATTAAGCAAAAGGGCTATTTGTTTACGAAATGATAGAAAAATAGTAGACTGGGTCTATACTAACAACGATTAAGACGAATTTTGGTCGCAGAAACTTTTGAAAATTAGGTATTTGAAAAAACTATAACAAGTCCCTGCAGTCCATCTAAGACTTTTTATGGGCTGATAGTTCGATTGGTTTTTTATCCAGTAGGTATGAAGATGCCTATGCAAGTGCGCAAATTATAACGATTCGATATCGGCCGATAAAAAAGTTTTATGGGCGACACGATTGCCATCAAATTGAACTGTCAGCAAACTATCGGCCAACTGCTAAATCAGTATGGTGCTCTTCGACACGCGCACATTATCGATTGTTTAGACGGCCGATCACTAACTAACGCTACTTTCATTATACCACTCTCTTCGAAATTCGCTTAACAATTAGCAAATCGTTCAAGAGCAGTCGACCGACTGTTGTCTGGTATAACTCACCGTAAACCCGACTGTTTAGTTCGACCTGTTTAGTTTTAGTTCGTTAGCAACCCAATTCAATCAAACAATCGGCCGATAAAAAGTCTGTGGTCTGCGGGGACTCATAACTTAAAATCGCGCGGATTTTTTTCACAGTGCGGGCTAGCTCTTACCTACGCTTTCAGTGACACATACCTACTTGATACACAAAACGCGCCCTTCCTGCCGCAGCGTAACGAAGTTTCGCAACAAATTAGCGAGGGGTCGCCGGAATCACCTGTGGGATCGTCGCCAGCGATAAAATTAACTGCGGCTCATTTATCTGTCTGTATGCTTAATGTATGCGTGGAAAAACTAGACTTACATAGGATTGAAAAAGGTAAGCGGTCTCTGGGTAAATAACAATCATGAGACAGCTAAGCGTTTTGAAATTACTGTACTTTTCAAGACGTTAACTATACGTAAATCTGACAGTTAATATGAATAGAAAAGGGGTGTAAAAGTTCTCCGTCTCTTTGTCGTAAAGCTTTGTCGTCCATAAATGACAGATTTACGCACAGCGTAAACCGTCCGCGCGGTTTTTATTCTCGCGATTTATGATCTGCGTATGGAATTTCACCTGACACGCACTGCTAATCCGCGCGATTTTTATCAGTTTTTATGGAGTTCGCATAGACGCCATCTAAAATAAAATATGGGTGAATTTAATCCGCACTGCATGATATTTGTATCAAACCACAGATTTTTTTACTGCACGTATATTATGACTGCAAGTGTTAGAGAATTACGAAAAAATCACGCGGTGTTATTCTCAGTTCGGGCAACTTACAAAGTTACACTAGACCCACTGTAAAAACTTTAATGTCTCGTTCTAGCGGTTGTTTTCAGAAAGGATGTTACAGTTATGGTCAAAGTTTGTAACGGCCAACAATAAATGAATTTTGATTTGTCTAAAACACATATTATATCATAAGTCTATAGTACATTTTCAGGTAGGTAGGTACCTAGTGGTCTTTACAAAGATTTAAACTCCAATACCAAGACAATCCTGTGTATGCTGCAACTATGGCTGTTAAGAGTATCCTGAGCATTAGAGTAGGTGTGTAGTTACGACAAAGTACACATTAGCGTAGTTACGTTTGCTAGTGGCACTGATCAAAGGCAGCGACGGTAACCACAAGATTTTACTTATTGTTTAACATACAGTTTTTTTATTATAGTAATGTATTTCACGATGCTGATAGATCATCAACTATCAAACCATTGGTGGCACCGGATCTCCTAACAAAATAAGAAGGGTTTATTTATTTATTACACCAATAATTTCCATACAAAAAAGTCAATATACTTATTCTATTTATTTTACTTATTCTATTATATAACAGTATGGTTATCTATTACAGGCGTAAAGTATTAAAGGCGATATTTATAAATAACAAATGACAAGAAAAAAAGAGGAATCAATAATTATTATTACCAGTTATGTTTTTTAAAATTTTATGTGCTTACATACGGGGGGAGTCGGTAAATACTAAAACAATGTATTTCTTACAAGTTCAAATAAGAAACTACGCTTTTGTAATGCAGCAAAGAATGAACAGGTTTTTAATATTGTTCTGTTTAAACCCTTGTCACCCTACGTCTTTGATGTTCGGGACGCGTGACTGCCACAAAGGACTATCTGACTTTTGTCGGCCGTACAGTGCGATGCCTTGCTTTGCCCTAATGATGCCGTAACGCAGCCAATAAATGCATTTATAGTGAAAATTCTATTCAAACTTTATTACTTACTCCGTTAGAAATATGTTCGTCGATATCTGCGTAACTACTGCATTGACATGACTGTCATAATTTTTCACACGTACTCTCACTACTATAGTTTCTATCTCTGTGCCCTTTTTCAACCTCGATGTAGTGGTAAAGCCGCGAACGGAAAACAGACTGATAGATTTATTGTAAACAAAATATTTAATCTATTGTAGTAGGTATAGCATGGAGTATGGAAGTGCGCATATAAATTGACTGTATGGAAAATCTGCAAAAACCAAGTTAAACTAACTTGCCCTTTGCAGGACAAGTGATTTGAATCTTTGACCTATCAAAAGATGCACGATTCTGTTATATTAAATTATTTATTGCCTGTCTAATTGCATGGGACCATCTTCACAATAACTATTCAAAACTTTATAAACACAGTTATTGTTAACGTTAAAAGCTACTGCAGAGGACCGATTTTTACCTTTTACCTAGTGGTCGCGTCCCTCAAAAAATCGTTCCTATGAGTATAGAAGTAAAGTATGACCTCAACGATTCCATTTTGTTATTGTCAAATATAAAATTCAAAAGTAATTATTATTTCATATAGACCAATTTGTAACTCTCTCAAAAGACTCTACCACTTCAGAATGCAGATTCTGCAGAGAAGAGAATCAGAATACTTACTTGTATAAAAATAAATGTAAATGCAAATGTGTATGAGTGTGTATTCGTTAATATGTATTTTTTCAACCAAAGTTTTCAAAAAATCGTCCTCCGACAAAAAAGCGGTGGTTTACGTTAGTTCTTAGGTGTAACACTAACAACATTGTTATTGTTCATAGTACATGGATGTAGCACAGAATTTTAATAGATATAAACGTGGTAAAGAAGCACCTTAATACCGAGCTGATGTCTAATGTAACATCAGTGCGTGTTATTGTAATACCTGTTATGAGAGTTTAATTTACGTTGTTTTGAATACTAGAAATACTATGCTTTCGCGTTATTTATGATTGGTTAGGTATTTGAACGGTGAAGAAAACCTTGTGACCAAACAAGCTTGCCTGAGAGTTCTTCATAATCTAGTCATAGCCCAACGGTTAAAGGTAACTGAAAACTGTAAGGTCGAAGGTTCGATCCGTACCTGTTGCCCTATTGTCGTACTCACTTCAATTTCAAGCTTTCGCTTATTTGGACGGGAAGGAAAATATGCAAAGAGACTTTGCAAATGTGCATTGTGCAGTCAACCTCTGATGATGCTCTAGTGTCGGAGCGAAACGTCTAGTGTGTTTTGAAGGAGTTTGTGTCGCGCTATGTGAAGTTGTTGTTGTTCCTTCTATAGCTTCTATTCTGGATTAACGACGGTGTAAGGCGCGGGCGGCGCGTGTTGCCATACAGTTTTTTCTGGTTTGGCGGATTACAGCAAAAATATTATTATTTTTTCTTTTAGTATTATCATGGAATTCCGTAAAGTAAGTTTTCATCTGGTGGGAGGCTTAACCGTGGCTAGTTACCACCCTACCGTTAAAGACGTGCCGCCAAGCGATTTAACGTTCCGGCACGATGGCGTGTAGAAACGGGGTATGGGTTGAATGTACAGTGCCATACCCCTTCCAAGTTAGCCCGCTACCATCTTAGATTGCATCGTCACTTACCATAAGATGAGATCGCAGTCAAGCTCTATGTTGTAATAAAATTAAAAAAATGCTTCTATTCAATATTTGACGTGTTCAGCTGTGTAATATTCTTTATATAAAAAAAGATGTTTATCAATCGCTCTTGACAGTACATATGGCAGATACTATTTCTACTACGTTATATTTTATAGTTCTTTGTGATGCACTGACAGTTTAACCTCAGTTAACCTATGTTGTCTAAGAGCTGGCGCAAGTACTGATGCGCTGGTCTTGCGTCCGGTTTGTTTTAAGGTCACAGGTTCAATTCTTGTCTCGTATAGACCAAGCTTGTACTTCTAATTTGTTGTAAATGCCGCAATATAATTGTATATTCTGATTAGATTTGACTGTGGTTTTTACCATAAGAATTCAAATAGCTGTTTTGATTTGCATTATTACAAATTAGGAGGAAATTCTTAATTTTTTTAAATTATAGCTATACTGCAGTTTGAGTATTTTAAATACTCAAATACTGCACAACGTTAAAATCTATTAATCTGCATGTAATGTGCATGGTACTGGGATCAAACTCTGAACCCTCCAAAACAAAGTCCAAAGCCCTTACCACTAAGCTCTCATTGTTTTTTTATAAGTCGAAAGTGCATAATTATATTATGTTATTAATGGTAATCGATCTTTGAAGTAGGTGTAATACCTATTGAATGACTACTGACATTCAACCCATCTTCCTACATCGTACCGGTTTTATTACATATACCTACTCAACAAAAATGTTGCGTACCCTACTTCCATTGGGTGATATTTTGGATAGAGTCAACAATGATATCCACTAAAAAAATCACGATTTATTTTCAAAATAACCCCCAACTCTCTTGTCAATGTCAATAAATTTTTCAAGTATACCTACTTGAAAAATTTATTGACATATAGAAAGTAAATTAAATATATATATGTATTTTTTTTTTAATTTATTCGGTTTACCAACATCTTATACGTTATAAATATAAATTAATACAAAAATTAATTTAATTTACTTAATTTAAATTTAATTAATTAATTTAATTAAAGGTGATAGAGACAATTTATTTTACAACAGCTATAGGTACAACTCGAACTTAAAATATAATTTTGATAATTATTATCTTGATTGATTGATTCCAAACGGCGTGAAAAGACGTCACAACTTTAGCTGGTTTAATAATTTATTACATGTATTTTATTAACTCAAATCTAGCTGTTTTATTTAGGATGGAAGAATAATTTTAAAAAGCTACCTACGCAAATAGATTCTGACCGAGTTCAAGATATTAATACGATAACAATATTATGAAGAGTACTCAAATACAATGCGTAATATTAAAAGCCTCAATAGCTCAACGGTTAAAGGAGCAAACTGAAAGCTCTAAGGTCGCAGGTTCGAATCCCACCCATTGCACTATTGTCGTACCCACTCCTAACACAAGCTTTTCGCTTATTTGGAGGGGATAGGAGGATATTAATCAACTTCAGGTTGGCTAATATTCTTTTTTAAAGAAAAAAAAATATTTTTGACGATGTGCCTCCATAAGTCAAATCTAGCTTTTGGATGTTGGTCAGTTTAGCTATGGTAGTCTTTATTATTACCATTAATAAACCTAATAAATTACTAATATAACTATTATTTTTAATGTTGCCTCTCACTGACCTTTTCTAAAATATCACTCTATGCGCATAATGAACCGATCAGCTGATGACCGATTAATGTGGGCATTTTGTAACTCTACTTTTAAAGGAATTTAATCTCTAAAGCTCAACCTACAGAGTACATTTTAGAACAGACTTAAAATGTAGGCAAATATTAACTAGTAGTTCTTTAACTTCTTTTATTTGGAAATTATCGTGTGATTACAGAAATAAGATGTTCTGTATGTTAAGTACTTGAATGGATGTCTTCTTTAAGAGCTATTAAAACAATATTTGATATTACTTAAGTGCCTTGAGAACAATTTTTGAATAGGTTTGTATCTTGACCTATGAGCAAATAAAAATATTCATCAAGTTAAAAATCACCCCTTTATAAATCTATTAGTCTTATTAATGAATTAGTTTCATCTTATTTATTTTGTACCACCCAATGTAGGATGTATTTAAATATATAAAAGTATATAATAAAGGATGTATCTAAATACACATATGTATAATAGGACTAATTGAATGATCTATCAACGCATAGCTCAAATCTTTGGACGGATCGGGCTGGATATACAGATAGCTATTATATCTTAGGTAATAGGTATCCGAGGATTTTTGAAAATTCAACACCCAAACGGTAAAAAAGGGGGTTGGAAAATCGAAGGCATAGGCAAAATTTATAAAAAAAAATATTTAAAAGATGGTGGACACGGAACCACTTATATATCTCGATAATAGAACTCTATCAGATAGTCGGAGAGGGTGCAAGGGAAAATATAATAGTTACAGCAAGGATAAAAGCTGAGGTTCATTTAAAAGATTGAAAATAAAATAATTCTATTTGTCTAATAAATGGGAGGAAGGTATAATTACCTTCCTCCCATTTATTAGACCACAGAATTTTCCGCTTCGCTAGGAAGATCGTCAAAATGGTTCAAAACAGCTTATAGTTTAGATAGAAGAATGAATTCTATCTTCTATAATAATTTATCTGCTTTTTACAACTGACTTTCAAGAAAAAAGGAACATTTCATTTTTTTAAACCTTAATCCCGCAGACGAGGTCCTAAGTTCAAAGTTCAATAATTATTTACTTATGTTCGCATGTTAATAAGTAGTAACAAATTATGTCGTTATTTGTATGTACGAATAAGGTTAAATTATTATCAACTACGTGCGAAAATTATAAGAAGCAAGAGAGATGTTGTAGCACAAAAAGTTACATTATGCTGTCAAATGTAACAAAAAAAGAAAAACCAAACTTATATGTCGGTCAAATTCATTATGGGAACATTTCTAAAATCAGGTGTTTTGAGTTAAGTATGCAAAATGGTTAGAAATAAAATAATTCTTCCAAGTCATTTTGGTTCTAATTTACAGGAAAGCACATAATCTGCTAGAAAAATAGAATAGATTGATTTTAGCTGAAACTACCTATATATTTGGAATTATTGTACCATTAATGAATTTGACCGACGAATATATGAAAGTATTTATTTATTTAATAAATTATTACACAAAAATATTATTATTTCATTGAACGCATTCATACTGGACGTGACATTATGAATATTAATAAGTTTATTAATATATTTCTTACTATTACTAAATTGTAAGATTGACTTTTTAATACAAAGCGTGTATATTTTACGTAATATACAAAGTAAATGTAAGGCAAGATGAAAATGAATAAAAGTGAGATATTTTTTAATAATTTTAAAAATGCAGTTCGGTTTCCCCAATAAAAAAATTTCATGTAGGCCAACTTGTAGCTCCACTCTATTTATTTGTCTCAGTCATGTCTTAAAATGATTAGTTTAATATTAGTATTCAATTCGATGCCTTAACATGGGTAGTCTAAGTATGTCATGCTCTCTTTAAAGTTTCTGTGGTGGTGTCGTGTGGTGCGGGTTGTTACGTTCCCTCAAATATGGTTGAGCGAAGCAATGGCTGGATCATGCGTCATGCTCGTGAACGGGTGCCACCAACGGGAATGGGTCTGCTTTTGCCTGCCTGTGTTAACATGTATTGAATTGTATTTATTTGTATTTGTATTGTATTTATTTTTACTTGTATTGTACTCAGGAAAATTCATCGTGGAAGCACTGAATACATAGCATAGTTTCAATAACAATTGTAAAATTTTTATTTTTTTGAAAAGAGCAACCGCCGAGTTTCTTGCTGGCTCTTCTCGGCAGGAAAGGCATTCCGAACCAGTGGTAGATTCATTGACGATTCAAAAGTGCTTGTAAAAGTTTATTTGAATAAAAAATATTTCTATTCTATTCTATTCTATTCTAGCTCTTATGACACGTCAAGACTCTACCAACGGTTCGAAATGCAAATAATACAAAACAAAAAAGTTTTCCGCAGGAATTATCTTGAAGACTTGTGAATATAGTTTTAGTTATTTAAAAACTATTTTAAATGAGTAAAACTAAAGTTACTTTTTGTCTTAAAAATCTGCTAAAACGTCAGATTTCATTGGCACTATCTGTTCAAACTTTTTGAAGGAAACATAATGAATTTAACGGACCATGACATTTTAAATTATTAATATTGTATTGACATTTTGTTGTATTGAATAAATATTCACCCACAAATCCTAGTAAAATATATTAGATTTAGATTCGATTTTCTGTACCATCATATTGTAGGTATCTATTTATCTAACAAACATGATTTTCGTCCGTAGAATTATGTATAGCTAATTCAAAGTTACAATTTTTCTTAATAAAAAATAAAAAAAGCAAATTTAATTTCACCTATACTTAACTACTGCTTAGATTCAGTGTGTGTCGAAGACTGATCGATTTCGGTCAGTTTACAGATGAGTGTGTTTCCACTGTCAGGGTTACGTGTTTCCAATATCCTGCGATTTTATTTTTAAAACGGAACTTTACTATGATGGCAATGGCCACTGTAGAATGTACCGTGGCTTTACCGCAAGGGTTTCTAATAACCTGGGGGCTCGAATTCCGCAATTTGGAAAAGTATTTTTTTTTAAAACAGTGCTTAATTTATATATTTTTTTCTATATAAAGAATATTAGCCAAGCTGTATTTTGACTAATATTCTTCTCTCCCTTCCAAGTAAGCGGAAAGCTTGTGTTAGGAGTGGGGTATAGGGTGGGGGTAAGTGCAACGGATGGAGATCGAACCGTCGACCTTTCAGTTTTCAGGCTGTACTTTTAACGTTAGGCTTTAGAGGCTTCAAAATATGATCCTCTTTCCTCTGCAAGTATCGAAGTGTATAGCTTAGTGTGCATGACAATCAAGTAGCAAGGTTTGAACCGTCGACCTTTAGGCTTTCAGTGCTTGCCTTAAACGTTGCGCTGTTAAGGTTTTTTGTTTGGGAATTTCCTCCAAATGTATGTCAACACCCCGTTGCCCCCAAGAATTTTTATTTTTTGACAGATTTGCAAAAATTTTAATGTTTTTATTACTCGGTTAAAAGTTCCTCGGCGATGGTAAAATTGGCACCAAATGTAATTGTTGTTTTTAATGAATTGGGCTATGGGGTGAGGTGCTGTAAGGGTGCTGTGGATATGATATACTTATCTAGAAATGGCCTGAGATACCTGACTGATGCCTGCCATTAATTATTGTTATTATGGAAACGTAGTACCTAATCACGTGTTGAGTGAGTGGTTCCTCGTTCTCGCGAAGTCATCATCAACTAAGGTTGTAGCTAAAAGACATATTTTATCATTATTTATCATCAAAATTAAAAAAGGGAAAAATATATTATAAAAATAAGTAATTTTTTTTTCAGCCAAGCTGAACTTGACTTATATTCTCCTTTCCCCTCCAAATAAGCGAAAAGCTTGTGCTAGGAGTGGGTACGACAATAGTGCAACGGGTGGGGCTCGAACCTGCGACCTTTCAGTTTTCAGTCCGCACCTTGAACCGTTGGGCTATTGAGGCTATAGCTGTTTTACTGTGACTGTATCCATCTGTTTCTAAAACGAAATTTTCTATTGAGAGTGTCTAGAGCTACTAGATTGTGACGTCACGATTTATTAGCGCTCTCTTTGTCTAACAGGAAACTTAAAAGCTCTATATTTCTAAGACTAGTTAAGTTCGTAACGTTCCAGGTAACATAGGCTACATTTTATACGAAAAGAATCAGTATAACAGCTGTTAAATCAAATTTTTCGTAGTCCGGTTACACTTTTCACACTTTTTTTTTTTTTTTGTTTTGCTATTTTGCAGCCATCTACAATCAGTCCATCTATGACTATAAGTAGATTCGATGTAAGCGTCGTGAGTTGAGAGAAGGTCACTCCATCAAGAAACTCTTCTCGTTATGCAATTGCTGGCCTGGGTTCACAGTGACAGTTCTTCCACTGTGGTTCGCTTTAGCCTTTTGATTTTGCTACATGTGGTTAATGACACTGCCAGACTATTCACATGTCCTTCTAGCCTGGCCTTATGTTTTTTGGCACTTCGATGGATTTCCTCTTTTATTGTAGGCATTCCTAAATACTCATGCATTTCTGTTGTTTTTGTGAACCAGGGGGCATTGAGTATTAAGCGAAAAACTCAATTTTGATACCGCTGGAGTATTTCAATATTGGAGTTGCTGGCTGTGCCCCACAGCTCCAGGCCATACGTCCAGACGGGTTTCAGAATGCACTTGTATATGAGTACCTTGTTGTTGAGTGATAGTCTGGAGTGTCACTTTCACACTTTTATCGTGGATTTTTCGTCGGTTGGAAAACCTTAGAAATGTGTAAGCAGCAACCCTACGAATGACAGCACAGATACATTTTATTATTTTTATTGGTAATGATGCTCCCGCGACATTCGCTCCGTGTCAAGGTGAGCTCGTCGCGCGACTCAAGTACAATATGTCACGGCGCGACATTTTAGTGGCACGCCATGCACCAGGCGACTGCTGACGGGATCAGTCAGTTTTTTTAAGCTATTGCATAGCTTCTATCGCGGGCCTTGAGCGTGGAGACCGAATCCAGAAACTCCGTAACGAAAATAACCTGACACGGGACTCCTCTTACCGCTAGATGGCGTTGATAAAAAATGCTATGCAATAGCTTTACCGCGGCAGTCCCCGAGTGCTACACGTCTTTTTTAAGTGTTAACTTACATTTAAAGGAAATATCCTAATAGATTTATAAATTCACTAGCTGTGCCCGCGACTTCGTCCGCGTCAATTTCTGTTATTATGATCGCGATTAAGAAGTTTTTAGAAGAATAAATTTTAAATATGGATAATTTTCCCCGTTTTTGCAACATTTTTCACTGATGCCTCGCTCCTATTGGTCGCAGCGTGATGTTATATAGCCTAAAGCCTTCCTCGATAAATGGATTCAACACATAAAGAATTTTTCAATTCAAACCAATAGTTAGTAAATTAGCGCGTTCAAACAAACAAACTCTTCAGCTTTATAATATTAATAAGTATAGATATTAAAAATTCTGAGGCCGGCGGGATTCGAATCCACATCTCTCTGGGAATCACGCTCGAGTGTTTACCGTGTGAGCCACGAAATTAGTTATATGTATGTATCTACTTTTTCGAATCCCGCCGGCCTCGGAATTTTTGGTATGTATTTATAAATCTATTGGGATGAGTTAGTGTCGCGTCGTAATACGTCATACAAAGTATAGGTCAGCTTACCACAGGCGTGGCAGTTTCTGACCGAAATACTAGGCGATAGAGTCCAAGACTATGCATAATGCATATATTATGATTTTTATCACCTATATTTATAATATATCTAGCTCATTATTATGCTCTCTATACAGGTCTATGTGAATGACTTGGTTGGCAACAAGCATAATATCAGCCATCACTATCCGGTCTGTGTGAAAAACCGGTCCGGTCCTCTCTGAACCGGTTTATGTGTACGGACTCCTACTGTTGTAGGTATGTGACCTAATAAAATTTAAGTTTAATTGGTCACGTAGGTTGGGTAGGTTGGTTAGGTTAATATTATTATAAGTACTTATTTAATATACAATCGCATATTATGCACCTTTCCAATAAAAATAGAACTAAATATGTAAAATTTATTGTCGTGTCATGTGAAAGTTTTGCACACAAAGAAACAAAATATTTTTTCCGAGCTACATTTTTGTACCAGTGTGTTAGTGCAGCTTAAAGTCTAATTGTAAGTAACACATATTAAAAATAAGGCAGACATATCGTTGGGCGGGAATGCGGCAGGGCTCTTAAGCCGTGTTAATTTACTCAAAAGATAATACTGATGATACCAAATTTTTATTTCTAAATTTTATGCAAAAACCATTAAATTCATCGACTTACATCTTAAACGCAAGTTATGAGTATTTTCTGTGTTATGTAAAAACCACTAAATTACTTACATCTTAAACGCAAGTTATGAGTATGTTCTGTTTGAGCTATGTTTTCCATCAGTTGCATGTATATAAAAGTCTGTGCGATTATTTTGTCGCATAGCTTCATCGTGTCGTGTAAAGCTCGCCCTAATGTAATTTAAATATTATCCACTTGAAAAGGAGCGGCCCATTTGATCGGTCATTGATTGTAACATGTTTTGTATAATTTAGGATAATTTTTGAAAACGTGTTTATTTTTTACCGCACAAAATTCAAAGTAGGAAATATTATGAGTTTGACATTAACAGGTCCTACGTCTCATCTTCTTTAATTTTATAGCCATGTTTCTGTAATACTGACCTCAATAATTTTTTTTTTAAAAGAATATTAGGGAAGCTGAAGTTGATTAATATCCCTCTATCCCAAAGCTCTATCCTATCCTATCTATCCCCTTTCAAATAAGCAGAAAGCTTGCAGATTCGATCCCCGCCCGTTGCACTATTGTCGTATCCACTCCTAAGTTCATCTTGGCTAATATTCTTTAAAAAAACATGTCTAGTTGCTTACACCGAACACTTTGTGAGTGGAAGCAACTGGACACAAAAAGTGTCTACATCTGCGCAGTTGTTGGTTGATTTCATATTGATTGTATGAAAATAAAATATTCAAATGGTAACTTGAAATGAAAAGAATACACTTTATTGTACACCACATTAGATAGAAACATAAAAAAAAAAAACTTAAAGTAAATTATATAAATGAGAGCACAAATGGCGGCCTTATCGCTAAGAAGCGATCTCTTCCAGGCAACCGTGATGCATGGTGGATATGATGATAGGATTGAAATTAAGGGTGCACACATTATCCATGTGGAGAAAAATAATAGCTTATATGCTTGTATCCGACACGAGACACAAAAGAGTCCTCGTTTGCGCAGCGACTTATAAGCTTCTGTAATTGTAAAAAATATTGAATAGATACTTTATAATATGATTCACCATTGGGCGTAGTAAAGCAACATTTCCGGTAAACGTGAGCAGACCCTAATGAATTAGGATTATCTATGACAGATAGAAAAAAAAAATACATGGCCAGATGCTGCCATGGATCATGTTAATTAGATGTTTGATATTCAACATAATTTAACGATTGACACCCGACCCAAGTGTATAAAGTAATAAATAATTAAATAATTAATCAAGTTAACATCAGCAGAATCGGCATTCCGAACCGGTGATAGATTTTCGACTTGTCAGAAGAGCCACAGGTTGGCCTACATGAAAAAAATAATTTTCAATTTTGTTTTTTTTTTTGACTTACAATATTCACAGTGTTCGCTAGCGATCACACCTACTGTGCGATTCTCTAGAAATCATTGCTACATTGTGACAATTGTAGTTGCCTCTGATTGGCCGATACTCACTCGCTATTCGCTAAAATGTAATGTTGCAGAAAGTACGTGATAAATTCAGCCAATCACCACAATTGAGACAGTTGCAATGATTAATGCATTTTTTACAGAATCGTCCTGCAGATGTAAAATGAAGGTGCTGCCTAATTCTTATCGCGCTTGCCTTTTATACTTACTTGGTTAGTAGAAAAAATACTTGGTTAGTAGAAAAAATGGGAGGCGGCAGGTTATTCCAGACAGAAAAAGTTTAGTGCGCGTACAATGTACAGTCGCTATGGAATGTACAATTAAATCCCTTACTGGAACAATCCTCTAGGTTAGACGCCCATATCCAAGCCTTTGCAGATGACATTCATGTAATTGCATCCGGCACTAATACCCAGTACGTGGAGCACAAAATAAATAAAGCCTTAGAAGTGGTCGCAGATTGGGGCAGAAACCATAAATTGAGGTTCGCCGTGCAGAAAACGCAAGCAATTATTATCACAAGGAAACGTAAGTATGATGTACCCCGTATTAAACTCTCGGGTGTTGTTCTGGCATTCTCGGATACGCTAAAGATATTAGGCTTAACAATAGACAGAAACTTGAACTTTAAAGCACACATAGCTAACGTTTGCCAAAAAGCAATAAATATCTATAAAATGGTTGCCAGGGCGGTTAAGACTAATTGGGGCCTCAGCCCCGAAATCACAAGGACCATTTATTTTGCGGTTGTAGAACCGATTATACTCTATGCGGCATGCGTGTGGGCTCCAGCAGTTGAGCGAAAATATGCGATCAAAAGATTGGACAGCTTAACACGAATGTTCTGCATTAAAATTACGAGAGCACACAGAACAATCTCTCTAGTCTCTAGTGCCCTCCTAGCTCGCGTTCTGCCCCTCCATCTGAGAGTTAGGGAGCAGGCGGAACTATATCAAATCAAGCGAGGGAAACCTTTTGACGGTCTGCCTGCAAGAAAACTGGAAAAGCGGGTTAATCCCTTTCACTTACCACATCCGGCGGAACGTATCTCGATATCTTACAGGCAAATCTCAAACAACGATGAGTTAGAATCGATTGGCAATGACTGGATGAAGGTATATACAGATGGCAGTAAGATTGTTGGCAAGGTGGGTGCAGCAGTAAGTTGCTGGCAAGCAGCAAAAGAAGTCCACAAAATTACCTGTAAGTTAGAGAAATATTGCAGTGTGTACCAGGCGGAGCTGGTCGCGTTACACCAAGCTGTGGTATACCTTAAAGAGCAAGGAAATAACGGCAACATTTTTAGCGATTCTCGGTCCGCACTGGAAGCTTTGTGTTCCCATACCCCAGAACATCCACTAGTCAGAGATATTCAAGAGCAAGTAAAGTATGCTAATCAAAAAAACCTTGAAATTAATTTCTACTGGATCAAAGCGCATATTGGACTGCACGGTAATGAAAGAGCAGACGAGCTAGCCAAAGAAGCAACGCTACTTGATGAAGGGTTAACAATTTACGACAAGTTCCCTGTCTCGTTTGCTAAACATCTCATCAGGAAAAGCTCAATCAAAACCTGGCAGAAAATATACTCGGAGGCTCCTACAGGCTCAGTCACGAAGACCTTTCTCCCTTTGGTTGATAAAGCTTACAAAATTCTAAATCGACTCAATCTTACAAACTTAAGGACCCAACTACTAACAGGTCATTGCGGAATTAAATCCTATTTGTATAGATTTAGGCTCAGCGGTAGTCCGGCTTGCCCTTGCGATGATATAAGTGAAGAAACAATTTATCATATTCTAATATCTTGCCCTCGTTTCGGAGCTCATCGCCTAGATTGTGAGTTCAAGCTGGGTTACCAGCTGAGCAAAGATAGTTTATGCATTGCGATTGAGGACGAAAACTGCCGATTTCACTTTCTTGGGTTTGCTGAAAAAGCACTTAAAATTGCAGCAAAAGCAAATGGCGCTATTGCTCTGTAATATATGAATGTGTTTATCTATTTAGTTGTAAGATTAGAATATTAGATTAGTTAGTTAGTTTGTAAGGCTAGTTAGGGAACTGCACGCAGAGTGGAAAAAACACCTGTTAAAGGAAAAAAAAAAAAAAAATAAGTATAAAGTGTGCCGCCACATTGGAAGCGGCAGTTTCAAAAGTAAAAAAAAAAAAAAAAAAAAAAAAAAAAAAAAAAAAAAAAAAAAAAAAAAAAAAAAAAATGTACAGTCGCGGTCAGATAATGTTTATCAGTTTTCAAAGTAGATTCTATATCACATTGCGTGCAGTAAGTTCTATAACGCCATAGAATATCGAAAGCATATCGACTGTCAGGCATAGACGTGTGCATGTAATTATGAATCTTAAGGTGGTAAACATTTTCTGTCCGCTACCGTACATGGGATTTTAAAATCATTGCAGTGCAGATCCATACGGTGCATGAAGTTTATATTAAATTCGTACCCTTATTGCAAAAACCGATTATCTGCATTTTTGTACCAAAATTAGGTTAAATATATCAATCGACTCCTCAACTCACGGCGAAGCTGTAGGTCAAACCCATTATCTGCTACGACGCTTTTTTACGGAGATAGCTAGAGTTAAAAGCAACTACCTACAGGTATGATTTAATTACCTTCTTAAAAAAAGAACTAAACTCATTTAAATAATTTAGATTTATAAATCTATACCACAAAAACAATGTATTGTATTATAATACTTTTCAGATGTAGTTGCTTGATTTATCATTATGTCAATATTATTCTGTTAATACATGTTAACCTGCGTTAACAGGTTTCAGTTTTTATTAATATAATAGAAATTGCTGATGTATCTAAAAAGAAAAACGAACTAAACAACATTAGTTGCTTTTTGCAGAATAATGAACTCAATATTTTGTTAAAATTATTGCAGGTAAAAGAACTTAAGTTCACTTTTTACTGTATAACTGGGCTACGAGGGTTTTTGAACATCTTCACAAATCAAAAGTTTTTTGATTTGTTAAGCTCACAATATAACTCTATCTTTAAGGTGATAGAGAAAAGACTGTCTAAAGATCTTAAGTTTAGTGACTGGCCAACTGCCGGAATCTATAAAAGTAGAAATAAGCTGTTTGTATTATATGCAGAAAAAAATATAATTATTCCCCCGCGTTTATTGAATATGTAAGAAACTATTCTAAATTGTTTGAAAATGTGTGCATATAAGCAAAGTCACTTCACATAAAACAAAATATTGCCAATTCTGATAATAAAATTAAAACAGCATGGGACATCATCGGCGATGAAATGAGTAAACATAAGGTACATAATAATAATAAATTGGAGCTTAAAAGTGATAATCATGTAATTAACTCCGATACAGTAATTGTAAATACATTTGAGAACTTTTTCAAAAATATTACTACTATTTACTACAACCAGTTCTCTGAATTCCTCGCCAGCAGAAGTCTATCGTCTTCTAAGGAGCAATGTCTCTGAGTGCAATAAGTTATTTAGGTTTGAACACGTTACCCTATATGACATAGTCAAAACATTTAAATCTTTACAAAATAAGAAAACAGCAGATCTATGGGGGATATCAGTTAAAATAATTCATAACATAATTGATATTATTGCGCCATATCTTGCTTTAATTTTTAATAAATCAGTAGATTCTGGATCTTTTCCAGACCTTATGAAATGTAGTAAGCTAATACCGCTTTTTAAATCGGGAAGCAAAAGTGATCCGAATAACAGGCCAATTTCAATTTTGCCAACTCTCAGCAAGATATTCGGAAAAATAATGCTCAACCAACTGCTTTTACACTTTAATTTAAATAAAATCCTACACACTGAGCAGTATGGTTTTACAAAGGGTCGATCAACAACCGATGCAGCCGCAAGGCTGTTACAACACATATTCGATGCATGGGAGAACTCACAGAGTGCCATTGGTATTTTCTGTGATTTGTCGTCAAAGGCATTCGACTGCGTTGATCACGAGACACTTTTGCTTAAACTGAGCAACTATGGCATTAAAGATTTTGCACTTAGTCTCATTGCGTCTTATCTCAGTGAACGAGTCCAAAGAGTATGTGTCAATGATGTAAAATCATCCGGATCAGCCTCAGTAATGGGTGTACCCCAGGGTTCTATTCTAGGTCCATTCATGTGTTTGGTCTACATAAATGATTTACCACATTTTGTCCACAATACTTGCGATATTGTACTATTTGCTGATGATAGGTACGTCTTTGAATTTTAAAGTCGATAGGATAAAAGACAATTTTGACGATGTAAATAATGCATTATCTCAAGTTTCTGAATGGTTTACGGCAAATAATCTACTTTTAAATACTAAAAAAACAAAGTGTGTTGAGTTTTTATTACCTAACCCGAGAACTGTCAGTAAAAATTTAAAGATAAATAATGAACCTTTGAAAACTGAGGACTCCAAAGTGTTCTTGGGATTAACCCTGGATTCAAAGCTACAATGGGGCACCCATATAGCAACGCTTGCGGGCAAACTTAGCTCTGCTGTATATGTTATCTTTACATAGTATAAAACAAAATCGATTCCCGCTGTCTGGCCCTCTTTATGTACGCGTAGATCTTTTAAACTACGCAACGGATTTTAATTCAGTTTTCATCAGTAGATAGAGGGATTCGAGAGGAAAGTTTACAGTTATAGTGTTTCCCTAAATTCCTACGGGAACGGGACAAATGTAGGTGAAACCGCAAGGCACAGCTAGTTATTCTAATATAATAAAACGAAATAGTTTTTTTATTTAAACTTTCTTTTAAAGATAGCTGAGATTATAAGAAATAATGTAGGCTTGCCCATTTCCCACGGGAACGGGAACTCCTCGGGTAAAACCATAAGGCGCTGCAGTTAGTACGTACAAAGTTAAATGAAATCTACTTTACCTTCAGCCAAAAGCGACTAAAGATATTTATTTTACACCTGTACTGGCTAAAGTTGAACTAAAACGATTTTTGTCTTGATGATTATTACTATTCAAAACATGTGATTAAATAAAAAATGCCATTAGAGCTACCAGAACGGTAAATTTGAAAATTTGGTAGTTTTTCTACATTCAGGAAAAACTAACTAAGTGAGCTCCTTACCGGTTATTTTCTTCTTTTTGTTGAAAAAATAGTAAGTTTTTTTCAATTATTAACCTACATAACATTTCTTGAATAGTTTCTTGTTTATAAAAATTATTATTGTTTAAAAATGGACATCATTATGACTAATTTTTAAGTCGTTAAAGTTTCAAATGCTTATAACTCAAAAACTTTTCGCTCAAATTTTGGTGCAGATAATCGGTTTTTGCAATAAGGGTACGTTATCATTATTTTAAATGTAAGTTTATTAATTAGTTTTGTTTAAAGTCTCTTGTCGTTTGTGTATTTACTAAAAGCATCTCTTGTCATCAAATAAGATGTCCTTGTACACGTCCTTTCTCTATTTAAGTTTAGTTTTTAAGTTTATTATTACAGACTAGCTGTTGCGCGCGACTTCGTCCGCGTCAATTTTTGTTATTATGATCACGATTAAGAAGCTTTTAAAAGAATATATTTTAAATGTGGATAATTTTTCCCGTTTTTGCAACATTTTTAACTAATGTTTCGCTCGTATTGGCCGCAGCGTGATGTTATATAGCCTAAAGCCTTCCACGATAAATGGACTATCCAACCCAAAAAGAATTTTTCAATCCGAACCAGTAGTTCCTGAGATTAGCGCGTTCAAACAAACAAACTCTTCAGCTTTATATATTGGTATAGATTAAATAAATAAATAGATCCTTTGCGACTTGATACTGGAAGGGAAAGCGTCATGATCTAAGATTTCCATACTAAATTCAGCCCCAGTTTATATTAGTAACGTTAATCTGCTGTATGGAGAATATTATGTCCTAACAACGACGTTTGCCCTTCCACATTAAATGGCAGATTATTCGTAACGCTTATGTAACGTATGCAAACTTGATGTTGCACTAAGTTCACTGATAAGTGACGAGATTTATTTAATCCTAGCTGATTCCCGCGACTTCGTCCGCGTGGAAAAAGTTGACTTGCTACTATCCGCGAGAAGTTATGTCCTCTATCTCCGATAATATTTAGTAGATCTTCACCAAAATTGAACAAAATATTTTTAATAGTGCACAATTTATAATAAAAAAAGAATTTATATATAATAAGTTATGGAGCAAAATCAACAAAAAAAAGACGTGTGGCACTCGGGGACTGCCGCGGTAAAGCTATTGCATAGCATTTTTTATCAACGCCATCTAGCGGTGAGAGGAGTCCGTGTCCGTGGGGTCTTAGGTTATTTTCGTTACGGAATTTCTGGATTCGGTCTCCATGCTCAAGGCCCGCGATAGAAGCTATGCAATAACTTAACTTTCATCCCTACCCTTATTGTTTTTCAGAATAAAAAGTATCCTATATGTTGACCCGGAGTATCAGCTACCACTATACCAAACATTTAAATCCGTTTAGTAGTTCTCTCGTGATGCGCGCACAGACAGACAGACAGACAAAAAATTCAAAAAAAAATTGTTTTGGGCTCAGTATTGATAATAAAGTATCCTCCGATTAAAATTTTCAAAATATATTTTATGTACAGAATTCGTCCCGTTACAGTTTTATTATAAGTATAGATTGTAGTTTCGCTACAGTTTATAGTTGCTATTGTCGTTTCAAATTCAAAATTATTAATTATTTCATCCTTGTTGCTCTTAATCAAACTCTATCACGCTTTCGTAAAGCAGATTCCTCTGAGAAGAGCCGGAAGGAACTTAGCGGTTGCTCTTTTGAAAACAAAATCTATACAAATAAATAAAATTGAAGTGTCTGTTTGTAATATCAAAAGAACAGCTTTTTACTAACTGCATACGAAAGTAAATACGGTACTTATAACAAGAAAACAATTTTTAAAATTTTTGTCTGTCTGTCTGTCTGTTTGTTGCCGCTAATCTCGGGAACGCCTGGACCGATTTTGACGGGACTTTCACTGATAGATAGCTTGTACTATCAGGCATAGTATAGGCTACTTTTTTAACCGACTGTCGAAAAAGAAGGAGAAGGAGTTGCGTTTTTCTACCTCTGTATATCGATATCTCCGTGATTTCTTAACCGATTTGCGTGAATCTTTTTTTAATTGAAACAAAAACTTTGCAAGATGCTTCCATAAAAAGGAGGTGGGTTGATAAGGCAACAAAATCCGCCCCTCATACACTCGAAAAAAAAAGTTCCAGATTTCGACAAATTGTAAATGTATTTATATACTTGAAGATATAAACTTTATTTTAATATAAAGTTTAGGTGATAAAAAAAATAGTAAGTTACAGAAAATATTACCCAAAAAGAGAGTGTTTCTTTTACTTTTCTTACATTTTCATACATTTTAGTCGTTTTTTAAGCTTTGTTTTAATATTTTAGAATGAGGCGCTCCATGAACCATGGTAAACGTAACTGATAATGATGCTCCTTTTTATAAGCTTTTATATGAGTATTAATTTATTTTGGTTCATGGAGCGCCTCATTCTAAAATATTAAATCAAAGCTTAAAAAACGACTAAAATGTATGAAAATGTAAGAAAAGTAAAAGAAACACTCTCTTTTTGGGTAGTGTTTTCTGTAACTTACTATTTTTTTTATCACCTAAACTTTATATTAAAATAAAGTTTATATCTTCAAGTATATAAATACATTTACAATTTGTCGGAATCTGGAACTTTTTTTTTCGAGTGTATGAGGGGCGGTTTTTGGGCCTTATCAACCCACCTCCTTTCGGGTTGCAACTCTTCAATCCTGATGCTGCAGGGGTACTGCCCTCCTAAACTGTGGGGATTTAGGAACTGTCGATTATGAATAGTTATTGTAGGTACCAAGTAAAAACTAAATCGTTGAATTCCAGGACCCAACTCCTCAATCCTGATGCTGCCGGATTTCTGCCCACTTAAACTGGGGATTTAGGAACGCGGATGAAGTCGCGGGCGTCCGCTAGTCTTCAATATTATTATGTAGCTATTACAAATGTAATAAGTTATTGCACTGTCTTGTATCTAGATTCCAAGTTTTATATTAGGTGAATGTGTATACATTCACACATTAAAAAAAGATTCCGACGAATTGATAACCTCCTCTTTTTTGGAACTCAGTTAAAAAAAAGGATAATATTTAGAAAAAAAACAAGAAGTCTTTTAAAACATAGCATAATAATTATAGGAGTAGGTAAGCAGATTCATCTCATGTTCTAAAAAAAAAACTAAGATCAAGCTATCAAATAAATAAAATGGTTTTGAAACTCGTTCATTTGATTATTTCCTGGTCGTCATAAAATATCATAATATCTGATTCATTTTATTAAAAGACGATTTAAAATATTATAAAATTGTTTATTGAAAATCACTGATTAGGATTGCGACAAAACTAACATCCAGAAGTTTTTGAAAGTTTGACAGCATAAAGTTAGACTTAAATACCTGCTATTCCAACAGTTTCGACCAGAATCGGTCAGAATAAACCAGCTGCCTTAGCCATTTATCTATGGCTAATATTAGAGACGTGTCGTTTCTATTCTCTTTCCATGATCGCTAAACCTGCAGAGCAGTAAAGTTTTTTTATCACGCTTCCCTACTGAAAGGACGTACGTGTTCCTACGTGTGATAAAAACCCTTAAATACTTTGGTTATGTCGACTTGGCTACTAATTATTCGTTTTCTAAGATGACCAACGGTAAAGCAGGGGCTCCCAAATTTTTTATCACACCTCCCTACTGAAAGGATAGGACGTGGACGTGAAACTTTGGGAACCCCCGTGGCCTGTTCTACAGCGGCATTAGCGATCATAGAAAGAGAATAGAAACCACATGTTTCTCCTATAAGAGAGTGAGGGACTAGAGGGTGCATTTGTGTTTGCGCATACATTTGAGCACTATAGTATCTCCTCCGTGTTAATCTCCGTGGAGATTGGCCGATGTGGCCGTAGTCCGGACTCGATCGGCAGGACTTATGGTAAGTCCACGTGTACATTAGCTATTGATGCGCGCGCGGGCCGGTGACGAAACGGTGACATTTGCTCACGCCTCGCACACGGTACAAATGTCAGGCTTTCACGTGTCGCTCGACCACCTTTATTATCGACCACACATTAATATTTATAACATACTGGCTTTTACTCTTTTATTCCCATACAAAACTAGGTAACTACCAATTTGGATTTTTTTCCATCTTTCAGCTGTTGTTTTAGGTACTTTCTTCTTCTTTTTTAAGCAACCCCTGAATTAGAGCAAAAAACAAAAATGAATTTTCAAATCAATAATAGTGTGTGAGTTTTAGCGAGACTAACGAACAGCAATTGATTTTAATATACATAATTTTTTTTATTAAAAAAAAAAGAATATTAGCTAAGATGAACTTATCAAATAATAAGTTAATGGAAAATACACGTTTTCACTCTTAAACTACTTTTAATAGAAAACTGCCTTGTTCATTTATTATTAGATTTCAAATAGGATGTAAAAATAAAATGTGAATTATATTTACATTAATAATTAATTAAGCCATACCTATAAAAATGGAATATTTAAATTAAATATTAATTTATTACCTGTGGATTTTTTCTTTATTTTCTCTCAAGAAAACGTTAGTATCATTACTATCCTTACTAATATTATAAATGCGAAAGTGTGTTGGTTTGTCCTTCGTGTACAAACTAAAATAATTTTAGTTTGTACACGTATGTTATGTAATAAATAAATAAAAAAGACGTGTGGCACTCGGGGACTGCCGCGGTAAAGCTATTGCATAGCATTTTTTATCAACGCCATCTAGCGGTGAGAGGAGTCCCTTGTCAGGTTATTTTCGTTACGGAATTTCTGGATTCGGTCTCTACGCTCAAGGCCCGCGATAGAAGCTATGCAATAGCTTAATAGTAATTTAAGTAAAATTACTATTTATTTATTTATCAAGAAAAGGTTAGAGTTATTTTGCTATAATCTGCCAACAGATTTTTTCTGTCGGCGGATTATATTAAAATAACCTTTTCTTGCTAATCATGAACTTCCGCAAGGTAACGTAAGGTAAAGGTAAGGTAAGGCATGATTCTATCCAATATTTATTTTTATATCAAATCGATAGTTATGACAAGTTACCTATCGACGAAACTAATTTGTTAACAAGTAACCCACTGAATTTTGGGAATAATAATTTAAGTAAGGTTATCTTAGAGCTATGAGTCAAATATGGTTGAGCGAAGCAATGGCTGGATCATGCGTCGTGTTTGTGAACGGGTGCCACCAACGGGAATGGGTCTGCTTTGTCTTCCCATGTTGACATGTGTTGGATTATATGTATTGCATTTTTGAAGCTTCACTGTGGAAGCACTGTATACTTAGCTTAGTTTGGTTACTTATTGTAAAATTATTTTATTTTTTGAAAAGAGCAAATGCTGAGTTTCTTGCCGGTTGTTCCCAGCAGAATCTGCATTTCGAACCGGTGCACAGTGGTCTGGCGCTCTAACTAACGCGGTCATAAGTCCGTTTATCGCTAAAATGTTTATTAAATCGTTATAAAAGTCCTTGTTTTTATAAAAATAATAATATAATGTATGAATAGACTAGTTACTTTAACAAAATATGTATTATTTATATTAAAAATCTTAAATTCTAAAAAAAAAAGAAAAATTTACTTGACACAGTTAAATAAAACATTCTATATATTCTAAAACATTATATATATCTGTCAAAAATGTTGTTCGTAACTTATAACTTATTTATTTACATATTATAATGACTTAGGTACATTATATTTTGAAGAAAAAAATGCAATACTGAAGTAAAATAAAAATAAAATATAACACAAGACATGAACTAATAAAAATTTACATCTTTAAATCTAATCTTCTCTGTTGACTCCGTTTGTTACAATCACTAAAATCCTTTCTGGGTCTTCCAATATTCGAACTCCCTTCTTGTGGCACTTTTTCTGTGGACGAGGACGCGCTGGGGGTGGCACTCCTCGGCAAATCAACAGTTTCAACCATTGCCAACCATTTAGCATGCGTTTGAACTAAATGTTCCTTGCATCTGTTAGCTATTTTCTAATATTCCAATAACTTCTTATTAATATACTTCAAACGGCTATGAAGATTTTTAATATCAACATTTTCTGAATCTGGCACCATTTCCAGTAAGTTTTCCAACATATGATTTGCCCTTTCATTCTGAAAACCAGTCATTGTGAGCTAAATCTCCATAAAATCTATCTGTAAAGAAGTTAACTGGTAAAAAGTACCTTATACCAATTAAACAAATATTTTTCATTTCCTTGCTCTTCGCGTTATAATATTATTTAAAAAATAACGGGCAAAAACGGGCAGACAAATGATATTGTTCCTTAAACTACACTAGTTTAGCTGTGTAACCATATGAAAATCATTCGGGGCTGACCGGGGTAACATAGTCAAATCTCTTAGTGAAAATACGAATTGCCAAAATAATAACTCAAAAAACACGCATGGCTTTACACCTAAATTTATCTGAATCTAAGGTCTTCATATTAGCAAAAATAGAAAAACATAACAGTACATATCCTCATCATTTAATTCCATAATGTTTTATCAGGTAAATAATCATCAATTTTGAGAAATTTGTAAAAAACAAAATCACTTTCAAGACGCGTTATGTAGCTAATTTACTGGTTGCACAAGATGTGTTCACTTCATAGGTCGAAAAATTAATGATAACATTAACTTATGCATTTCTTATTTACAGTTTTGTATGGTTTGGGAACTAGAGAGTGATTAAACAAGCAGAAATTGTAAATAGGTTGTGGTCAATTTTTAGGACTTATGACCGCTCCCAGACGTCTGTGCGGTGGTAGATTCATGACGTGTCATAAGTGCTACAAGGTAGCCTACATGAAATAAATAAATTTTGAATTTGAATTTGAATTTGAGTATGCTGAAACAAGCGAGGTTTAATTACTGCTCATATTGCAACGACGAAAGTTAAAAACAACATTATTAATTTGACGCATCGCCATTTAGACTCATGAGATTCGTTGCGCTAATAGAGTTAAAGTTCAAGTAAGAGTTGGTGCACACTAGATAACTGCAGTCTATAATATACAGAACGATAGAAAAAAAAAATTCTAAATATTCAGTATACTTACGACAAAATGTTACGTGAACGGGTGCCACCAACGGGAATGGGTCTACTTTCTGTCTACTCGTCTTAACATGCATTGGATTGTATTTATTTGTATTTGTATTGTATTTAGTTGTATTTGTATTGTATTGGACTTAGGAAACTTCATCGTAGAAGCACTGTATACATAGCATAGTTTCATTAACGATTGTAAAAATTTTTTTTTTTTTGAAAAGAGCAACCGCCGAGTTTCTTGCTGCCTCTTCTCGGCAGGAAAGGCATTCCGAACCAGTGGTAGATTCATTGACAATTCAAAAGTGCTTATAAAAGCATATTTGAATAAAAATATTTCTATTTCTACTTCTATTTCTAAAAAATATTTCTATTTCTACATTTGCCAGCGTCGATATGGCATTTAGCCTCAACATTTCAAGGCGTGGATAAAACCGTGGATAGGTTACTTTTATGGTAAAGAAGGGGGGAAAGGGGAGTATTAGTAATGTTCCGCATGAGTAATTTTATCAAAAAAAAAATTTAGGTATGTTAGTTAGGCTAGTTACCTAACCTTATGATTTATGACAGTTAATAGGTCAATTTCAAATAGGTATCTAAAGGTACTTTTTACATAGAAGTAAAAAGAGTTAGAGAGTAGGCTTGAGTAGTTGATGCCCTACAACTTTTTTTGGTTGGTCCGTCAATCACGCAGCATCGCAGCAACGGATCGACGAGATTTTTTTAAACAGTTATTGTTGTTGAGGACCTGGAAAGTGATATGGACAAAATACTTCATATACGGAAAAATTAAGGGTTCCTTTAAAACCTAGGAAGGGTTCCTGCAGGACTTTAAAATCTAATAGGTACCATGCAGCCGATGTCGCGGGCAAAACTATTGTAGTAAGTATAGTAAAGTATTGTATAAATAATAAGTCTGTTTCTGTCCACTGTTATAATAGACACAGAATTTTCGGACTTCTAGCGAAGAAAGTATGCAAAATTGATAATGTGCGTCAGTCTTAATGTATCTAGGCTTATTATGATACGATTGTGATCAGGTCAAAGTGTGACGTATCTGATATGCATGCGTGACGTAAGAGATGCAAGATTTAATGCCTTGTAAGCCTGCAAACTAATATTTTAGGCTTATGTAATGGTTAGATTGTTTTATTAGCAACGAGCTTATGCCCGCGGCTTCGCTCACGTTAGGTTCGATTTTTTAACCCCCTATTTAACCCTCTTGGGGTTGAAATTTTCCAAAATCCTTTCTTAGCGGATGTCTACATCCTAACAGCTACCTGTATGCCAAATTTCAGTTCGATCGGTCCAGTGGTTAGAGCTGTGCGTTGATAGATCAGTCAATCAGTCAGTCAATCAGTCACCTTTGCCTTTTATATATTTAGATAAATGATTTTGAAGTTTAATTATTTTTTCAATTAAAACGGACACACACACACACACAAACACACACCACACACACACGCACACACACACACACACACACACACACATACACACACACTTCATTTTTATGTCGGGGTTAAAAAGTTTAAAAACTAGTTATAAATTATTGAAACTATATAACAATAAGTAAGTATAAACAATTAAGGCATATCATTATATCTCCAACTGCCCCCATAATATTTTATCACATAGGTATTATATTTATTGGCTTATGTGATACATTAACATTATGGTCAAGGCCGCAACCGCAACCTTTCACATCATGAGAAATAGAACATGCGATGCGTTGTTCACTATTTAGTTGATTTTATTCGCGCATTAAGGCAGGTCATTAAAATATACGATGGCTTGTAAAAAATTATGTATTCCTAAACTATTTACAATCGACTTCAATGTGAAACTAATTTAGCACATTTTTTGAAATGCTTCTTTAAACACGGCATTGAATGAGTTTAGATTATAACAATTCTTTATTAAATTTTTGTATGGGATTACCTAACTACTTGTTATCTGTTAGGTATATATGCCACACAATATAACAGGTAATAACTGCACAGAACATCCAAATATAAGTGCAGGCAAATTAGATACAACAAATATAGTAGCTCTCATAAGTCCCCCATACCATACCCCTTCCAAGTTAGCCCGCTACCATCTTAGACCGCATTGTCACTTACCATCAGGTGAGATCGCAGGCAAAAAAAAATCCTTGCGCCGAAACCTTGTGATGACAGGACAGACATGACTCCTCCCAGATAGGGTTGCCAGGTCGCCAAACCTAATAGCCGGACAGACCAGCCAGTTTGGCCGGACATTTGGGTAAAAAAGCCGGACACCCTATATTATTGAGGATTTTGTCTCAGTATTAATAGGTACGACAAAAAAATTGTATGTAAAATCAAGTTTCAATCAAGTCGCCTGCGCAGGCTGCGCTAGGCCACGCTCGGCGCTCGCTTGTTTGCGAAATGTGAAAAGCCTAACAAAAGCCGGACAAGACGGACACCGTTCATTTTGGCCGGACACGCAATCAAAAAGCCTACCTATGTCCGGCTTTATCCGGACCCCTGGCAACGCTACTCCCAGATAAGGAAAAGTCAACGATAGGTATCCACAAATTCCTGGAACGGTGTTCACACAGAGACCGTATTATGCAAATGTGATTCACTGGTACTCTCCACGTTCAAGTGAAATGAATCAGTGGTGAGGAAACCACGCCATCTTAGACCACCTGCCCCAGCGGCTGCGGCGCGTGGGCGGACACAATAAACTACACGCGGCTTGCGCCATCCTGTCACCCGCGTGCATTAGCGAAGGTTTGCGCGTAACCTTCGCTTTATTATTCACGCTTTTTTTGGATTTAACAGCCTCTGAAACGGGCAAAATAGCACGCAGTGCGTTGCGGCGTCTTTTCGATGCTTTTATTCCATGACAAGATAGTCCTTGACTGCGATCTCACCTGATGGTAAGCGATAATGCAGTCTAAGATGGTAGCGGGCTAACTTGGAAGGGGTATGGCAGTTTAGATTCAACCCATACCTCTAATCGGTTTCTACACGCCATTGTGCCGGAACGCTAAATCGCTTCGCGACACGTCTTTGACGGTACAGTGGTAACTAGGCACGGCCAAAGCCTCCCACCAGACAGTTGCCGTGGCATGACGTGGCATCAGGTGACCCGCCTGCTCGTTTGCCCGCTATTTATATATATAAAAAAATATACTTACTATATCTAAAAAACAAGCATTTTTCATTTTCACAATTACTTTGTATTTTCAATTGTGACAACACCGTACGTACCGGCAAGGTTATTACGTATCTCGCGACAGGTTCGCGACAGGCGTAAATCGCGCAATCGTTGCTGTCAAACGTCACTTCTGCTGTCAAACGTCACTTCTCAAACGTCAAATTTCAATAGTGACAGCAGTCGCAACACGACAGCAATCACTACGCGATCGGTTGCAAAATGTCACTAAAATTCGTATTACGCAAGCCAATCGCACGTCTATTGCTCGCCTATCGCAAAATGTACTTTTCTTCTTTAGAGATGCTTGATGGAGAAGAAAGGAAGTCCAAATACTTCGAGAGGGTTTTACCACAGACTACAACACAAAACAAACAAAAAATATAACAATTCAACCGCTGACGACGATAAAAACTGTGTATTTTGTTTACATCTATTGCCGTCCTATCGCGAGTGGCGCTAGTATCGACACGTGAGCAATAGACGTGCGATTGGCTTCCGTAATAAGATTTTTAGTGACATTTTGCGACCGATCGCTGTCGCGTTGCTATTGCTGTTGCTGTTGCAAATTACGTAATCAGGGTGCGGGTTTTGAAAAAAAAAACCGTATAGGTACCTACCGGGTACCGCTTTTTTTCAGAACTCTAAAACTACGCGGTAAGTATTAGGCAAGTATGAGTAATTTAACATTTTTTGTAATAATGTTTCCTTCACCGTTAAAGCATGTCATGCTTGATGGCTTAAACGCCCATATCTCCGTAAAGTCAGGGGCGTACCAGGGATCGAACCCTCGACCCCCAAATAGAAGATCGTTGTTCTAAACACTACGCCATTAGGATCGTTGTTTTACCACTCCTCTATTTCTATAACATTATAATTTTTGCAGTTCAAGAGCATCATCAGACTTAACGCTGCTTCAAAAATTCGCTAAAACCAAACACCTTGAACTGACTTTTAATTCAGCTCCACGACTCATAATAATAAAAATTACTATAAAGTATAAACTACCATTTATTACCAATTTAATTTTATTGCACCAGTTCTACCGTTAAATTGAAACTTTTGGAATTATATAGATTTAAAATGTACTCACTAAGATGACCGTATATATATATATAGAGGAATCTTAGGGAGTCACTGGATGCAAGTGGCGTAAGACTGCGACCTGTGGAAGTCCCTACAAGAGTCCTTTACCAATGTGGAACAGTGGACGTCTTTCGGTTGATGACAAAATCAATATATTTATAATATAAATGCTTTAGCGTAAAGTTTGGTATTTCATTTGGACTCACAAACAGTCCCAAATTATATATTTGTTATGTAAGATCAATGTAAGATTTAAACAGTATTTCATAAGACGAGCTATGATGCTATAGCATCAGTCGCCAGACAGTCTTCTAACGCAAGCGAGAACAAGTCACGATTTACCGATATTCGACTGTAGGGTTTCGATTTCATTTTAATATGCTTAGCGCACACCGGTGGACGGCAGGGGCGACTATCCGCTGAGTAAACCGGCGATAACCGCGAGCGGCCACCGGACCGCTAACCGCAGCGGCTCACATCAGCGTAGCCTGGTGGACTCTGGCGCATGCGGCTAGCGTTGCCAGGCGTCCGGATAAAGCCAGACATCGTCTGGCTTTTTGGTTGCGTGTGCGTCCAATTTTAGACGGTGTCTGCCCTGTCCGGCTTTTGTTAGGCTTTTAAAGACCATTTTTTTTCTCAAGTCTCAAAAGAACATTGACTCGTTAAATTTTTATTTCATTAAAATTTAACAAGATTTTATAGTAAATAAACGTTTTGTTTTTATTTCTTTTCTATTGCAGTAAGTTGTAGGTATACATATATTGCTAACTGCTATTGCAATTATTGAAATTAATATTGTGATGAATATTGAATGATTAATAACAAAGAAGAGTTCCTTCAATTTTATTGTTGTTTCATCAGAGATTTTACGATAAATTTAAATTCTTAAAAAAGCCTTGTTTTACTTTAAAAAAATATGTCGTGTTATATTAAGACTAAAAAATTAAGGGTGTCGTCCGGTCTCTTCACCCAAATGTTCGGCTAAACTGGCTGGTCTGTCCGGCTTTTCGATTTTAAGACCTGGAAACCCTACACGCGGGGCATACCATAGCATAATGGTATCCTCCGCCATGTTCTTTGAAACCGCAGAGAAAAATCCGCTGCAAGAAAAAAACCTTATTTCGATTGGTATTAATCTATTTTAAAATCCTTTGCTGTCCAGTCCACCGGTATGCGCTAGCCATTATTAATGAATACTGTAACTAGGAAATGATTCTGCCGAATTCCTATCAAGGAATTTTAACGGCCCATAAACGCAATGAACCCGCCATCGTAAAAAATGAACGGGCTCTAATTTAAAATAACCATGAATGACGGCTATGACGCCAATCTCATGGGTAACTTCCTAAATAAATCCGCATGGCTTATTAATGTGCACTAACAAAGGTGCACTCTCTATTCCATTACTTTCATGCGATGGTTAATCTGACACTATCGGGCCGATGCCATTAATTTTATCGATATCGATATTTTAGGATATCATTATCTTGTAATAATAATGTCTTCTTTAAGGAGACCAAATCAGGAGATTTTATAATGCACTTGAAGTGTGTGCATATAGGTAGGTACAATTCACAAAACTTCAGCACATCAGGGTTTAATTTCTATTTCAATTATTAAATTATTTTTGTAAATAAATGTCAAATCAAAACAGGTTTCACGTTATAAAAATAATCTATTCGTCAGCATTGAACTTGTTTGGGTATCTATGGAAATGTATATTTGAATAGTTTTTAATCTGCATAGTCAATCGGTCAATCTGTGCATAATTTTAGATATTTTACTTCATACAAGGGATAGCACACCTTAAATCTGTAACATTAAGGTTCGTGTCTCATAAAAATGTAAAGTTTACCACTGACTATACACACCCGCACGACGCTTATGACTACATCGCAGCAGCACATGGCAGCGTTTTCGAAAAATGTCCAACGGTATAGAACGGTAAATCACAGAAAGTTAAATTTTAAATCGGGATATTATTTAGGAGTTTTTAGTCACACGTTATGTATTGTTCTGCGGACGTGTGCAGTGGGTTATGCCGTTCGAAAAGGATCAAAAGGATCAGAGTTCGGCAAAGTATGAACAATAATTTGGTGGCCTTACGTCATCAAGTGGTCGGAGATAAAAGAGAGAGAAAAGAGAGAGAGTGACTTTCAAACCAGATAAGATTATTAATTTTCTATGTTTAGAATAATAAAATGATGTGTTGACAATAATATAGAATGAGTAGGTATATTCAAGTTTCAACATAAAAGCGCACGTAAGAGTATTGAAACGCACACAAACCATCAAAGTTTTCGAGACAAGAAATGTCTGTGTCAAGTTAAACTGATAACCACAGTAGCAACCAGTTTATTTCTGAATAAACATAAGTTTTATTACAACCTGTTGATGCACAAATTAAATAACTTTTGTCGTTAACTTTGGTTTCCATACTTTATTCCTTTTTTAGAATGAGAGAGCTATGAAACTTGCAAGTGTGATGCTGTGTGCGGTGCTCCGAAGTCAGCGATGACTATAAAAATAAGAGTTCACGAATGCTTGTGTGGTGTGGGATGGCACAATATAGCCACTTGGCCCAAAAGGATATCGAATCTATTTGACATTGTCGTTATATTGGTATTTAATGGCTTTTTAATTTTCAAAATTTACATTTTTCATCAATAAATTATAATAGTTAATAGTTAGTTCCATTAGATGAATACCAAATAAATCATGTAGCATTCGATAATCTACCTACATACATAATAAATTGTTATTTGAACCAGTTGCTTCAGTTCAAGGAACAACAATCTTCTCGTGCTATAATTCGCCACCAAAGTCTATTTGCAATTGTGCATTCTGGGGTCAAAATCGATTTACAATGCTTTGATATCTGAGTACGTATCTACAAACACACTGAAAAATACACGGAAATACAAATGATTTCTGGTTTGTGTGTTGTTGGGTGTTGGTGTAGCATTATTCCTGAATTATTAGTACTGAAAAAGTCGTATTGTACAACGCAGCTGAGGCAGTACGTTTTGCCATGTAATTTTTTTTTTCCCGCTTAACGGATAATAGTGGAAATAAAATAAGGCACCTTTAGAACTAAATATGTTATTCCTTGAATATAGCCTCAAATCACGAAAATTAGATATTGTATGCGGACCAAATCGCGGGCAACCGCTAGTATTATTAGTAGTATTATTATTGTCTTTAGAGTTGCAGTTTCAAATTAGATGAGATAAAACAATAAAATTAAATGGGGGTGATATCTGAGATCACTCCCTTGTGATAACTGGAAAGATGTAAGATTCTATTATTCTAAAGAATATTAGCCAAGCTGAAGTTGACTAATATCCTCCTATCCTCTCCAAATAGGCGGAAAGCTTAATATGCTAGGAGTGGCTACGACAATAGTGCAACGGATGGAGTTCGAACCTGCGACCTTTCAGTTTTCAATCCACACCTTCAACCATTGGGCTATTGAGGTTTTTAGACAGGCGTATAAATGATGCGCGAATCTACGCGCGTGCGCGTAATATTCGTCTTTCTTTTAAACTAGCTGATACTCGCGACTTCGTACGCGTAGATTGAGGTTTTTTTGGAGTTCCACGGGAACTAAAATTTTTTTCGGAATAAAAAGTAGCCTATGCTTTAATTCAAGGTATAGTCTATTTGCATTTTAAATTTCAGCCAAATCGATCCAGTACTTTTTGAGGCAATTGGTTACAAACATACTTACTTACATACAAATCTTTCCTCTTTATAATATTAGTATAGATTAGTATCTATAGATAAGAGTAATTTCAATAATAGTATGATAGTAACAAATGTGATGTGCCAAATGTGAGTCTCACCAGAAGATATGCGCCGGACCATATAAAAAAAAATATTGTGTAATAGGTACAACAGTCACAGTTATGAGAATCCTACGCAAAGAAATACTTACTATGGTTTGTCATTTTCCTTCTGATGAGGTAACTTGAGAATACAATGATAAATTATTGTTTCTACGTGACATTAAGCCTAAGAAGCTTTATTCTAAGTGCATCAAAATCATAATTTTATTCTTATAGTCATTCATAAATGTTAAAACAGACGTGAATAGCTATAATTCTTATAGCTATTATTGTAACTTATTTATTTAATTCTCTAAAGGCCAATTTCACTAACGAAATGAAGAGATCCGTAGGAGAGCCACAGTAAACGACATAGCTCAGTGGTTCGCTTAGCTGAAGTATAAATGGGTGGGGCAAATAGTTCAGAGAACTGATGGTACTCCTAATCGTATTGGGAGACGGGTCCAAAGGTGCTGGAGTGGCGTCTTCGCACCAGAAATCGCATTATCCACCACTAGGTAGTTCCACTAGGTGAACCGACGACATCAAGTGAGTTGCAAGGATATAGGCGGCATAAGACCGAGGACCTGTGGAAGTTAATGCAAGAGACCTATGTCCAGCAGTTTACTCTTTTTGTCTATACATTGATGAAGAACGTGTTTCTGTTCCTTGTGCAAAAGATGCCAGGTACAGAACCCTCTCTAGTTGGATCTAATACGTTCTTAACCAGTTTTTATTTTATTTGTATGCTGGCCCGCCTGTTTGCTGTTTTGTAGTCGGTAACAACTTTGCACATCATATAACACTGTTTTTTATTTTACACTTACTAGAAGATAGCACTTAAACAGTGTCAGCGCTCGTTTACATTCAAGCCTGAACCAATTTAGATGGACGTGTATTCATAAATTATCAGTTGATTATGTTGAGTAAGCAACCTTGACTGGAGTTAGTTACTGGATGGCAGACTGACTTTAATTAGGCGCAGGGAACCGCTGGATACAGGCGCCGCAAAACATAGACATGTCAAATTCCATCCAAAAGACGTTTGTCCAGTTGTCCAGATGTCTATTAGTTGATAGAAGAAGAAGATCTTATTAAAGCATTAAATTTTCCATCAAGCCATAGAGTTGAAATGCCGGTAAGTGAAAGGAGTTTAAATAATTCATAACATAATCATTTGCACTTTGTGCTCAAACATTTCATCTCGTGGCCTACACGCATTACCTAAACCAACATAAATTACTACAGGTACTTATAAAGTAAGTACACATTGATTAGGTGTTGGAAAATTGTAGGCACATTGACGGTATAGAGCTATTCTTTTATCACGCATTGGTAGCGACACTGACGCTATCGAATATTCTTTCATCACAGAATAAAGCAGTGGTAGTTACACTGACGGTAGAGAATATTCATCACACAGTGAAGTGTACCTAGTGGTTAGGACTGTGACCATAAATAAAATATTAAATTTAAAAAATCAATTGTCACAAATTGACAAAAACCCGAACGCGTAAATAAAACTGAAAAGGAAAGAAATAGTCTAGAATTCTGGTAATTAATATTAACTTAACAGTCGCAACCTATTTCTGGGAAGATTTGAACTGATCTAGATTTTTAACCGTTACTCAGTAACGAATACATGCGGTTTGCTACAGCTCTACTTCGTTCATAGGATGGCAAACGATAATGAAGATGATCTCTTTTTTTTATTCGATGACAAGATAGCCCTTGACTGCGATACCACCTGATGGTAAGTGACGATGCAGTCTAAGATGGTAGCGGGCTAACTTGGAATCTCTCACCTAAGGAAATACGTCACCTAAGGAAAAGCGTTTCTAAACTGAAAATGCAGCAAGCGGCTGCTGACGCTGCCGTCATCGCGTGTACTTTGTCGCTCCCGAGGTGCTTCTATTTATCGTCTACATACGTACACACACTACATAACTTTGAATATCTATGAAATAAGATTTTAATATTTACCTGGATAGGAAGCACCTATTATAGTTTATTACTTGCACATAGGTAGATGTACTCGTAGGTGTAATTTGAGATATTGTGCTTCAATTACCCGTGACACGTGCTATCGTAGACTCAAAAAAGTTTTTTTTTAAAATAAGAATAGCGGGCAAGCGAGCTGGCGGGTCACCTGATGTAAAGTGATTACCGCCGCCCATGAACACTTGTAGTACCAGAGGCACCACCGATGCGTTGCCGGTATTTCAGGAACTTATTGGTATTGATAACTTGAATAACCCTATATTGTAATTAAGTGGGAACACTGTCGAAGGGAGAAGATTCCACAAATTGCTGGTACGTGGAAAAAAAGATCTGGAGCAACGGATACTATACGGATAACTTCGACCAATTATAATTAACACTTATTAAAAGTGTAAGTTAATTATAAGTCCTTATTGAGATTCACTATAGGTATAAACGCAAACAAGTGGTAGAGTCTTGACTTGTCATAAGAGCCACAAGTTTGCCTGCATGAATGAAATAATTTTGAATTTTGAGTTCATACTCAAAATTCAAAATTACTATATTATTATGAATATTTGTTTTATTATTATAAGAGGAACAAAAACTTATTATTTTACATACTACATTACAGAAAACTAAAAAATCACGAATGTGCCGAGATGATACGAATTCCTAAATAACGAATAAAATTAATAAATAATTAGTTATCCTTGAAACGAGCGAACATAAACCACGCAGCCGGACATAGTAAAGAACCTTTGACAAAGAACGCTGACCGAAGATGCCTCTAAGTTCAAATGTCACAACGCGTCCTTGCTATAGCCTGCAGCCTGCCCCGGTATATATAGCGGCATCTTCCACTGAGGGGCATCATTCTCTCATTTGCTTTGCAATAACAAACACCAACACCTTTCAAAATGAAGTCGGTACGTCTGTGACACATTGTGGCTCGTAATCTTTCAAGTGTTTTATATTTAGAATTGTGCTACCCACTACATCAATTGGATTTGCCTACGGGCATCTTCGAATTACAAGAACTTGCATCACTCCACGGAGTACAATAGATACTTGCACTTTGGTGTCTTCGAGACAAGCATTCATGCTTCGCTATTGTGCTTTCTAGAACAGGAAAAGTTTTACGATATGCAAGAGCTCCAAAGAGCTTTACTCCTTCAAAACCTAAATTTTTTATGTAACAAAAACGATGATTAACATTGTTATTATTAGTTTTTGATCTTCATCAAACTCCTTTATCAAAAACTATTTTTTTTTATTTAAATGAAAATTGATGATCGATTACTTTATCAAATCTACCGAAACTAGTGTAGCACTTAGGACTATTTTCTCCGAAATACCTGAACCGATTTGTGATAGTCTTTATTTATTGGAAATGTGGTAGCTAATGTCAACATAGTTTAGGAGCTTTGTAAGCTTTGATTAAAGTTTTAATTCTTTGGAAGACTTTGATAGGAAAGATTGAAGTTTTATTAAAAGTATATTATTTGGGAGGGATTTAATTATAATTCTCTATCAATTCACAGTTCATCGTATTCGCCCTCTTCGTCGCCGCGGCCGTCGCCGCTCCCCTGACTCCCGATGGTGATGCCCAAATCCTCCGGTACGACAGCGACAACATTGGTGTTGAAGGATTCAACTATGCGTAAGTTACAACCTTTTTTTTAAAAGCTATTTCATGTGGGCCAACTTGTGCCTCTTACGACATGTCAAGACACTATCGGCTTGGAAAGCGGGTTCCACTGAAAAGAGCCGGCAAGTAAATCGGCAGTTGCTCTTTCTGAAACAAAAATGTTACACTGTGTAGCTTGTCTGAAGCAATACAGATTTTTTCCATGCATGTTTGTCATTAAGAAATTTCTTTAATAATTCCCTACGTTTTACATTGTTTAAATTTGTGTAATTGTAAATTAAGTTGACTCGAAGGATTTCTGCACTTTGCGCAGACGACAGGCCCAGTAGTAAAGGAAGATTGGTGTAGTAAAGGTAGACCAACGCTTGTAGACAATCATGTTTGATGGAAAGCAGTCAAGAGTGTAATATATCACAACATGATACTCGCTAAATACACTAAAACTCTATCGCATAAACGAGCATCTCCAAAACATTTTATTGCATTATTCGAGTACCTTGCGAAATCCTTTGACACTCTTTCTTAATATTTGTTAACATATTGCCACATGGATTACCCGCAAAGCTATTAACTTGTTTGATTTATTCCGAAATAATGGAAACTCTCTTAACGACTTTAAAAACTGTATTAATTAAATCATTTATTGGTTTTTCAAATAATTTATTGGTTGGCGGAACTTCATTCCGGAATTTAAAGTTAGAAATCTTCTATCTTTTACCCGTGGCTTCGCTCCCGCCATCTATTATTTATTTATATGTACCTAGTCAAAGTGGTGATTCCTGTACAAAATTAACAATTTTGGTTTTTCCGATTTTTCAACTGTTCTTTTAGGTTTCCCCATTTTTTATTATTTTTAAGCCACGCCTGTATTCGAACGAACAAAACAAAACAAAAAAAAGACGTGTGGCACTCGGGGACTGCCGCGGTAAATCTATTGCATAGCATTTTTTATCAACGCCATCTAGCGGTGAGAGGAGTCCCGTGTCAGGTTATTTTCGTTACGGAATTTCTGGATTCGGTCTCCACGCTCAAGGCCCGCGATAGAAGCTATGCAATAGCTTAAAAATACTCAAATCGGTCAAGCCGCTTTTGAGTTTTTACCAGACTAAAGAATTGCAGTTGATTTTTATACAAACATAGATGAAATAAGATTAAGGATTTGAAGGATCTCTTTGAACGATGTTTATTTTGTTCACAGTTATGAGACCTCCAACGGCATCAAGGCTGAGGAAGTTGGACAGTTGCAGAACGTTGGTACCGACGACGAGGGTATCTCGGTCCGCGGCTCTTTCTCCTACCCAGGTCCCGATGGAGTGGTCTACACCGTGACCTACACCGCCGGCAAGGAAGGTTTCGTTGCTTCCGGAGCCCACATTCCCCAGGCCTAATAAGCTACCTTGACCGACCCCAACATCTAGTCCAAAAATACTCATCACCCCCAATCCATCCTTGATTATTCCCCTCTGTTAGATCCAATTCTGTGATACGAATCCGACTTTTGTATATTTTGTTAATAAACTATTATGTTTTAATAATTTAATATTTGATTTTATTATTTCCTGGTAAAATACATTACATCATTATGCAATAATTATTTTATTATAAGATTTTGAGTAGTATACTTTGTTTTGTAAATAAATCTTGTAATATAAAATCAAAAATATATTATCATAATTAATTATTGATTTTATAAGAGTAGCTGAACCTGTTTCAATTATGGAATGTCTAACGAATAATACCTACATAACAATTCAATCAGCCTACAACGCTTAATTTAGTTAAATTAGTTGCATTTTGCAAAAAATAACTTTATTTTCAAAAATAATATTTATTTGAAAAGAGTAACTCGGGCTACTTCAGCATATTATACAAACAATGCTCCTCGTAAAGTTTATCATAATTACTAATTAATATTCTCAAATTAGTTAAGAAATTCTTTTTTCAAGAATAAGCATTTTCATTATTTTTTAAGCGTACACTTAAAAAATAATTTATTAATAAAATAAAATAAATACGAACTAGTGGGTGGTAAAATCTCGACTCTTGTCATATTAAGAGCCACAGGTTCGCCTGTATGAAATAGGTAAATGATTTTTAATTTTGAAGTTTTGAATTTTATCGCATGCTATTGAAATATTTTTGACGATCGCCCTGACGCAGTGGTCAGCGCTGTAGTCTAATAACTGGGAGGTCTCGGGTTCAATTCCCGGCAATTTAGGACTTTACAATTTCTGAACTGCCTAATCTGTTTCTACCCTACGATGGCGGGTAGAAACAGATTAGGGGTATGGGTTGAATGTACACTGCTATACCCCTTCCAAGTTAGCCTGCATCGTCACTTTCCATCGGGTAAGATTGTAGAAAAATAAAAATAAATTATAATCATTGAAATAGATATTATTACATTTATATCGACATTGAGCATAAAATAAATTCTTCCACATATTACGTTAAAATATTATGTATTAACCTCCGACATTACAGTATTTTAATTCCGTCGCGACCTTAGCCAGTCTCTGCCCATCTTCCATCTCATTATAATATCATTTAATGGAAATCCTTGGAATAGTAAATTTTTGACATTTAAATTTTATTTGTCGTAGCTTTGTACATAATATAAGTTTAATGAGTTATTAATAAACTAAATAATGTCCTCACGACCGAATTCGGTCACACTGGCCAATCTCCAAAGAGATTATTATTATGTATGTGCTTCACACAGGTGCAATCTCTATTCTCTCACTCTCATAGTCCGGAGAGAGGTCAGGTTCTGAATCTACGGCATTTATTTGCTCGGAAAGTACCTGTGGCTGGGGAGGCACGGGAGTGACGCACCACTTACTTTCTAACGCTGAGAACTTTTTGGCAGAAAAACATAATAAATTGTTTAGCCCGACCCAGGAATCGAACCCGAGAGGAAGAGCCGCAAGTGGGCCTACATGAAATCAATATTTGTTGTTAAGCCGTTTTCGAGATAGACTTGAGACAAATGAGGGCTAAAACGGTCAATTTAATAGACCTCCAACGCTTCAACAGCTATTTGAAGTAATTTTCAACAAACAGCCCAATTTGTTGAATTTGAACTGAGCCCAGTTTAAAAAGTTCAATTTAACGGTTCTATAGTCTGATTTTTAATTGCGTGGAGTTCTGACGTATCTTAATGTTACCAGAGATAAAAAAATCCCACAAAAAAGGTATTTTTAAACTTATAAAAATAAAAATCAATTTCCGCACATAGATAGGTAGGTAAGTATATGACAAATGCCTGACAGATAGTTTGGGGTAAAATCTTAAAGGATACAGGGCAAAATCGAAGTACAGTTAATCCTGTTTTTCATACAAATAACTCACTCTATTTATAAAATGACAAGTGTCAGAATTCCACCAAATTAAAAATCAGACTAGAAAAAAAATTTTTTTGCCCTTCATTTGCTTCAATGGAAATCCCCCCCGAATAAAGTTTTTATAACTTTTTATTTTCGGCTTTGGGCCCTAGTTGTGTAAATTCTAATCTTAATCCTAATCCTAATTCCTAATCCTAAATCCTACCATTAACATTATTAGGATTACCTAATAATGTTATAAAGGTGAAAGTTTATATGTGTGTGTGTGTGTATGTTTGTTACTCCTTCCGCGTCACAGCGAATTAACCAATTTGGCTGAAATTTGGAATGGAGGCAGCTCACATCCAGGATTAAAACATAAAAAAATTAGCTACGTTCATTAATTCAATAATTAAAGGATTGCAACAGTCGCTTCATTTATTCAATAAGAAAACATAAGAAGGATAAGCAAGGTCTAGAAAATAAATGTGCTAAATTAAAGGATTATAATTAATTCCGGAGTGCAGTTTAATGATGAAGATTTATGATTTTTAGGAATTATTGTTATCATATTTTGTGAACGCTGGCCCAATGCAAATTGACAGACGTCACACAATAGTTACTTCACACGTTTTGAGAACATTTTGGAGAACTCTCAAGTAAGTAGGTATAGGTTTCCTCACGATGAACCTTTACCTTCACGTCGTAGAATGTGATAATGCATTGAGATATTAGAATGTACATTATCTTAATATTTTAAAGTTTAATGTACTTATTATACGAGATTCCGCTCTAAATATATTTAAATAATGCAAAAGTCGTTAACCATCTTCGATAGATCTGGTCTAACCTTTATCTAGCACATCTTCATTTAATACCACCGATCCACTATATCCGACATGTTGTTAATCGATGGTTAGTTTATACTTGTATGGACGGATATTTTTATTTTTACTAAAAAAAGACGTTGATTACAAAAGGTAAGGCATTCTGCATTTAAAAGTCAAATAATTAAATAATAATTCATTATTCAATAATTGATTGATTTAATTCTCCTAAAGTGTAGGAATAAAACGTGTATTTACACGTTGATGACGAGAAGGAGAATGGTCCCTGGCGCTGGTATTCGTTGGCTTTAAGAATTGACGAGTACCGCGACACAGCCTAGCATTATAAAAATCTATCCTTCACTTGACTATGGTCTCAGACACTAAAAATATCATTTTTTAGGCTGAAAATGTTTCTAAACTTTTCATATAGTATCAAAACGCTTCCCATCTGTCGTATGTTAGATGTGGCATAGCTTTGGCAGCGCATATTATTAAAATAATATATTTTTAACAGTTATAATATATTAATGTAAAAAATAACTTTGGCTATTTGAAATGTCAAATCTGTGTTTATTACTGGATGTCAAAGGATATGGTAAAATAAATGGCGAAAAGTGAGAAAAAAAAAAACGCACGAACTGCACGTGCAAAGAAAGGCTCGTCGCACTGTTGCTTAATCAAATCGGATCGGATGAAGTGGTTGGCGAGCCTAACACACCACGAAAGTGAATGCCAAGGTCGGCTCGCTAATTTGAGCGCCTTAGATGCGATGTTACATAATCGTATCTTCACTTCGCCTCCTGCTCGAATACTTGATGTACAGTTAGTCAGTTACGATGATTGATGACGGGCCACTGAATGATAAATCGTGCAGTTCCAGCGACCTCTTTGACGCGGTGTGCCTTGGCCTTACGATTTTTTTTTTATTTGATGACATGATAGTCTTTGACTGCGATCTCACCTGATGGTAGACTACAGTCTAAGATGGTAGCGGGCTAACTTGGAAGGGTGGCAGTGTACATACTCGTTTCCCTAACAGGTTTCTACGCGTCATCGTGCCGGAACGCTAAATCGCTTGGCGGCACATCTTGACGGTAGGGTGGTAACTAGCCACGGGCAAAGCCTCCCGCCAAACCAAACCAGAGACAATTCAGAAATTATTTTCCAAATTGTCCCTGCCGAGAATCGAATCCGAGACCTCCCAGATATAAGACCACAGCGCTCACCACTGCGCCAGGGTGGTCTCCAAATTATTTAGTAGATTTTACGATACTTTTTTTACAACATAAAATATGGAAACAATATGATTAAAAAGAAGTTGAAGTAATAATAATTTATATCCTCCTATCTCTTCCAAATAAGCGGAAAGCTTGTGGTAGGAGTGGGTACGACAATAGTGCACCGGGTGGGGTTTGAATTTTAAATTAAAAGTGGGTCTCACCGTTTACCCTATCTACCTACATTACCTACCCATCTAATTAACATTCTTATCGTATCAACGTGACATCATTGAGACTAGATTTTGGTTGAAATTCAAATCGCTTGAACTTCTATCAATAGTGAACTGGTATCAATCACGAGGTGAGCGCGTGTTCATGATGGCTATTATTATCATAGCTTATAGAATAGACTAGAATAATTTTTTATTTTCCTTTTTATTCTCTTTTTTATTAACAGGAACTAAAAAATAAAAAAAATCTAAAAAAATTCATGATTTAGTGATCCGCTGGCAGTGACTGAAACAGGAAGAATTTGTTTGGAGTAACATAAAATAATTCTGTTTTTGAATATAAGGTAACTATTTTACATTCCATTATTTAATAATAGTGTTTTTTTTTCTTTTGTGATAATTCGTTCTTAATTTGAAAACAATTTGAAAAGTATCACTTTGCTTTAAAACTAAAGTCAATTTTTACGACTTACTACATAGTAAATTCTCAAAATATTGTTAAAATTTTCAGAAGGTTTTTTTGGAATGAAATCTATGTAACTATAACAGCTTTTAGTATAATATTTCCTATATATTTTCAATAAAGCAGTATTATTATTTTGAAAAGACCAACTGCTGAGTTTCTTGCCAGCTCTTAGTAGAATCTGCATTCCGAATCAACGATAGAGTCTCGATGTGAATTTGAGTTAATAAACCAGCTTATTTCTAGCAGGCTATTCAAGAGGCCTGTTAATTTAAATCTAGGTAATCTAAACTATATCTAGATTAATATTATAATTTTTTTAAAAAGCAAAAACCGTCTTTTGTCTGTCTGTTAAAGATGGGAAATGAAAACTGAAAGGTCGATGACTGATGTATACCCTTTCTATACCCGTCTAATGCACTAATGTTGTACACAAGCTTTGGAGGGGAAAGGAGGGATTTATAAAGGGGGGATTTATAGAAAAAAAAATTGAATTTCAGAGTTTTTGGCCGAGTTGCTAACCTGCTACCCAGAACAGAAGTTAGGTAGCTGTCCTAACTGCTGGACCATCATGGCTTTTCGTCATCATGACCTTTGACAACTAGCTTATGGTCTTTAACAGACCGTTGGTCAATCCTAATGTGGTCGTGTCAACATATCGGAGAGATCGTAAAACAAATTTCGCAACAGTCGGCACATCTTAGGCGATTGTTATTTATAAACATGTTTTTGCAATTAATGTGAGGTATGGCACGTCCTAATTAAACATGCATGTCCTAACTTGATATATTAATTCGAGGCTTATATAAAGGTGGCGCCTAATGAGAAAGTACGTGAATCAAGCGCTGTATACTATACATGCCATTACAATTCAATGTGTATTGGTTGAATACTCAAAGGTATGGGTATAGATTAACAATTGGGAATCGCTTCGCCATAGCACCTGTCAATCCTTAATCTATCGGTATGGATAGTGTCAAGCTGTGGCAAGGCACAAAAAGTCTTATATCTTCTTCACCATCCACATGTATTTAAGACTTCGATAAAGCTTCGATCACCGGAAAAATTCTGTGTTCAAAGATGTAAGATCGTAACTTGAAAACGCGACTGTCATTTTCTACAAAAATCGTTTTTTTCCATAATGTTACTCTTACTTTCATAATAAGCCAGTATTGTACAAATACCAGTAAAATCTTGCTAATGACGGTGATTTTGTAACCTCCAAGGACTGCTTTGATTTATTTTTGCGCCTGTAAAATTTTTTTCAAAGTACTTACTGGATCGATCGATTTGGCTGATTTTTTGTTGTGTTCATAATTTGTCAGGACAAGATTTGTATAGAAGAAGGACGCACTAACAAAAATGTTATTTAAAAATCAGCATTGTAGATGTATCAAAAGTATGTAGGTAATTATGTCTCAGAAAATATTTTCAAGAAAACCATTACTCAATAGAAGTTTTTTCAATATAGGTACCAACGCTAGACATAAGATTAAGGGCACAAAAAGAAAAACCGTCGTGAGCACGTTTCCTTCTTAGCTTTGAGACAGAGCACAATGGCGTGATTGTGGCTGAGATACAGAGACAAAAGCGTTCAGGTAAAGGCTTTGAGCGCGAGCTGCAACAATCCATTAGTACACTCACCTAGATCAAAGTTAATAAGACGAGCAGCCGACAACACTGGGAAAAGGACTCGCATTGTGGTAATAGACCGGTGTGTGTACGACAGGTGTATGCTCCACTTGAATTATGAATTCTTCCTTCCGGCTTCCGTTTTTACAACTAACTATAGAATAGAATAGTTTTTTTATTCTAAAAAACTTTTACAAAGTGCTTTCGTCAAATGAATCTACCACTGGTTCGGAATGCCATTCCAACCGAGAAGAACCAGCAAGAAACTCGGTGATTGCCGTTGGTTGGTATAACTTGGTATCTTTAAATCAAGATTGAATAGGCATCTTCTAGGCAAGTGCGCACTATTTTAGGCTGCATCTTCACTTACCATCAGGTGAGATCGCAGTCAACCGATAGTCTATCTATTAAAAAAAAAGATACAAGCTTTTGCCTCTGGAGTTAGATTTTTAAAAATCCTACTTTCTGTTTTCCGGAGTAAAAGAACTATGTCATTCTCCAAGTACTCAACTATACCCATGCAAAAAGTCATGCCAATCCGTTGCTCCGTTGCTGAGTGATTCATCATTCAAGGATAAACCAACAAATCAATAAACAAGCACATTTTCAAATTCATAATATTAGTACAAATTTTCGAATTTTTACCGACATTTAGATGAAAAACTTTAATTTATTTAATTTGCTCAGAGGTCAAAATAAAGCGGCACTCACATTTAGGTTAGATGAAAGTAAAAAAAAACTTTTGGGGTCAAATTAACTTTTTTCTAAAGATTCTCCTTCCCCTTATAAATTAAGTATTATTATAAGTTTATCTTAGGAATGGATACGATAATAGTGCATTGGGTGGAGTTTGAACCGTCGTTGACTATTCAAGTTTCAAATTAACATTAGTTAATGATATTAATTAATGATATTTAATCCCTCAGAGGGCTTGTAAATTGTTCCATTTCAGATATTAAACGTTACTAGCATGAGTGCTGAATTACTGAACTTGAATGCGAGTGAAATTAGTGGAGCACCAGCAAAAATTCAAGGTAAAAAAAGTCAGTAGAGTATCTTTTAAGTAGAGTGCAGCGTGTAAGCGACGTAAGAGTGTGATTACATCAGCGACTTCAAAGACGCTTTGATACGAGGTGTTAATGCAGTATTACCGTGCGTTTTTCTGCTATAGTGTACACCTTGCCTTATACTGAGTGTAATATTTTTAATGGACTGAACAACATTGTTTCCGTGTGATTTTCCTTTAGACTTTACTAGCTGATTCCCGAGACTTAATCCTGAGGCAACTCCTTTGGTTTTCAGGGATGAAAAGTAACCTATGTCTATGTCCGGTCTATACTACAAAGCAAGTAGCAACGCTTAATTTAGTATTATTTCAATTTTGTTTTGAGATGTCATCCAATGTAAACCTTATTTAAGTAATTATTGAGAGGTTATTAGTATGATAATATTATGTCTAAAACAAAATTTCAGTAAAAAGGTGACGAACAGATCAAGTTACAGATTAAATTAAAGTTAATACAACTTATAACTTTAAAAAACCCCATGGGAATAATTTTTTGTTTTCCATGATGAAAATTATTCTATGTACTCGTATATCTGTCGAGGATGCAAGATATCTCTATCACGATTAGTTTATCATTTCAATTGTAAAGGAACTTAAAGGTAGGATAGGATTTTTGTTTTTTCCTCTCCCCTCCAAATAAGCGGAAAGCTTGTATTAAGAGGAACCTGAAAACAAAAAGGTCGGCTAAAAATATATATTAGAACGAATCTACGTTCCAAATTTCAAGTTTGTAGGCTTTGTAATTCCTGAGATGTCGTGATTAGTCAGTGCTTAGTAAATGTCTTTTATTTATATAAGTACTAGATTAATAATAGTAGGTATAGATTTTAAGTGACATCACGTACTTGAAGGGGTTTTATGTGTAATGCAGGATCGCAGAACGCGCCCTGCGATCAAACTCAACGTATTTTTTATTATTCGGAGTGCCATTTTGTTCTCACTTTTTTAACTTTTTCCACTTTCCCACCCGCTCCACGCGATCCGTTAAGAATCGTTTAATGACAGGAAAATTGAAAGTTTGAGCCGTTCGAGCAAAAAACTCGACTAAGTATCGTAAAAAACTCATTCCTGAGATAACGCGAAAAAGATGCTTAGAAATATTAGCGTGGTTTGTGCATTTCCCTTTTTTAGGGTTCCTTCGTGATAAGTCCCTTAATTATTGCTAAGTGAATTACCCTGGCGCGCCATGGCGCAGTGCTGAGTGCTGTGGTCCTAAAGTCGTCGGGTTTGATATCTATAGTGGACTGATAAAATTGTCTGTGTGATTTTTTTTCCTTCATATTTTACTAGCTAATTCCTGAAACTTCGTTTAAGTCAATTTAGTTTTTAAAAATCCTACGTGAACTCTTTGATTCTCCGGCATAAAAATTAGCCTAATGTCACTTACCAGGTTTTAAATAACTAAATATATTTTCATTAAAAAAAAAGCGATTGAAAACAAAAACGTCTCCTTTATTTTTTATTTTTATTTTATCTTTATTATCAACACCAGTTCTGAAACAGATTCTTCTGAGAAGAACACCTCAACAGGTCATACTTGGAATTGTTATTACCCTCTCTTGACCAATGTGTCGATTCTCTAAAATTGATTGCATCATTGTAACGATCGCAATGACTTGTGATTGGCTGGTACCCTTCCGCTATTGGTTAAAATGCATTGATGCAGCAAGAACGCCATAAATTCAGCCAATCAGAGGCCATTATGATCGTTACACCGATGCAATCATTTTTAGAGGATCGACACACTGTGTTATTAAACTGTACACAAAATAGAAAATTTCACCTCGACATGTTCAAATTAAACCTGCGTGTTTCTCTGTAAAGTTCAAAAATCGTGCTCAACTTGGTAAAGATATTGAAATTGATAAATCGCGCTGGCACGGGTGCCAATAAAGCGCTGTACCTACACGCGCCGAGACGAGTTGTTTTAACAAATATTTCGGCTGTTCTTCGTAACACGTCTACTATACACGATGTATGGTGTAAGGCACGGGCGAACACGTCAAATCATCACTTCCTTACTAGTGGATCCTCGCTAAATGGGATTTCATGTCCTATGATAGTAAGTAGGTAATACTACCTTTATGGTCGTATGATATTGGATATTGTAAATTGTCTTCATCAATTGTCCAAAAACAATGTTAGAAACAATTTATAACAATGCATAATTAACTGATTTTGATATTTGAACAGAATATAACTCAAATTATACATGAATTTCAGGATTTTAATCTTAAGCTATTTTTCAGATAGACCCCAGAACAAAAGAGGTTAAAAATGGATCACTTTGATAGCTTTCCAAATACAGCTTTAGTTTTATGACCATCATGGTCATAAAACTAAAGCTGTATTGATTTAAAGAAGAAGAAAGAAACTATTTTTTATGATCAATACAATTCTTAATCAACTAGAATAAAAATAATAATCGCCTTTGATCAAATAAGGTCCCCATTCAGCATTATGCTGCAGCAAGCTGCAGTGCTGGTTTTCAGAGATTTGTTTAAGTTTCTTTAACTTTTCAAATAATTTCTAACAAAAATACGGAATTTTATTGATTCATGGAATTTAAATTGTTTTGTACGTAAATGCTGCAAATAATACACACCGAAATAAGGGACTTAAACAACTAAAAACGTAACCAAAAAAGCTGTAGGCTTTGAGTTGCTGTGCAAAGCCGACCCTTCGGACCGAAAAGAGCGAAATGGTGCAACCTTATTTGGGATGTTTTATTATTTTAAATCGGTAAAAACGGGACAGACGAGCTTTTATCCGCGTTAAAATAAATCGCTAATCGCTCATCGCGTGTCCCATACCCAACCACGTCGGGGCCATAGATCAAGTGCACCTGTAATATTAACGCGCACTATCACCCGCATCTGGCGCTACGCCCCACTGCGCCCCACTGCGCACCACTGCGCCCTCGCAAAATGTATTTGGTTTACACGACGGCCTCTCCATACCGGCTAGCTTTTTTCAGCGCGTATCAAAACGTAATTTACGTGTTTTCATCTTGTAGCACGCGTGTCCCGATTTTTTTTGCTAAGTAAGGGGTAAAAAAAGAACGAGGGTATAAATGTCACTTCCTATCTATTTTTAAAGTTTTTGTTTAGTGCGAACGTTGAAATTTTTACTGGTTTCTATAAGGAACCAAAACGTAACGAAGGAGCTAAGATAATTATATTCTTTTGATTACAAAAGTAGTATATTCCTTGGTATAGATATTTTTATGTAGTAAAAGTCACAGAATTTAGATACAGCATTTACCTCAAAGTAGATTCATAACAAGTGGACAGAACTTGATAAAGAAGAAAATTGATATCCGAATTTAAATATTCGTAGATTAAAACCTTATTCGAAAGTTAATTGTAATTCTATATTTTTAGAAGAGAAAAAAAGTGATTTTGTTTAATGACGCTTAGCAAAGAAATTATAATTTATTGTTTGAGATAAAATAATTTATGTATTAAATTATATTTGAGAGGAATCTCTTTAGTGCGGTAACTCAATGAGCGAGTTCCATTTTCATCCCAATCCAATAATAGAACAAAAATTTCGTTAGTTCACTACATGTCACATGTCTTTTGGTAAAAACGGTACCTACAAAAAATCGCGAAAAATAAACCTCTACCAAATTGAATAAGAAAATTTTATTTTTACCTTTTCGGCGAATAAACGAAAAAATAGAGAGAGGCCCCTTTTATTATCCCTCTATTAGGATAGGAATGGGTATCGAATTGGCTAATAACCGTCCTATCAGGTGAAAGGAATTCACTTTCTCCCGTTTTCGTGTCGCTATAGTGATGCGCCTGATCGAAGTCTGTAAAAAGATAATACAATTTTAGAATTCAATTTATCGTAAGTACCCTAATTTTGTTAAAAATGCGGCTGTAACTCCGTAGCGAATCAATGTTTTGAAAAACATTGAACTATCCCTGCTAATATCATAAAATAATCGAAACTGTGTTTATTTGTTATTTCTACTATAATCACGCATAAACGGAGGAACGGATCAGCGTGAATTTTTTCCAAAGAAAGGGTTAAATTTTTTGAAACCATTAAATCGTCAGTCATATGGATTATATGATTGACAATTTTGACATGTTGACTATCTATAAGTGAGTGGCTCTCCACTGTTCCTCTGAACATAACGGTTTAGGAGGTACCGGGCTGCTGCGCCTTTGCTGGAGAGGTTTGCTTATTCAAGTCATGGCCCACGCAGCCCTGCAGAGCTTTTATGATAAAATGATACCACTCATTTTGAACCGGTATAAGCGTCTAGAAATATCTCAAGATGGAAAAAAACAATTATCGTTAAATACAGACCCGTCTCTAGTTAAAATTAATAATCGTAATAAAATACCATCTATCTTGATATCGGTTAAGTATGTCTTCATTATATTCCGCAATATTTTCTCGCGCTTTGGAAGCTTTTCTCACTTTAAGTTAATTTATTAATAAGAAAATACAGAGAAAACTTAAGTTCAAATATCGATAAGTTCTCTCCCCATCCCTAGTTGTCTGTAACAAAACGCCGTCCACCTTGATAGCAGTTTTAGTATGAGTTTTAGTGCTTTTCGCGCTATTTCCCAACACTTCGGCCCGTTAGCACGCTTTTGCTCGTCCAAGTTTTACCCAATTCGAATTTCATTGATAGTACACGATGGATACTTCGGAATAATTAAATGCTCAACTCGAAAATCTTCCCGTACAGGATTTGAAATAAAATAAAATTAATTCAAGAATTTGTGAATTTTATGTTCTCTTCTTATAATAGAAAAATATTTTTTTGTACCTACGCCAGTTTTACTAAAGCGGCTGTTTGAAAAGTCGTTTTTGAAGGATTTTAAGTTGATGACACGATCTTGAGATTCCAATTTCCATTATAATATGTACAGTGGTTTCTGATACACTAGTGCCTGCTCCCTAATTTTTTTTTTTTAACTAAAAATGTCGTATTTTTTTGAATAGATCGATACCTCCTACGTAAGTTGTGGTATCCCACAAAATTGGCATTTTAGGTTTTGTGCACTATATCATTTGCTTTTATTTATTTTATGTGTTCGTTTAAAAAAAATTAAAACCAGCATTTTTCAACATACTTTCAAGACGCATAAAGTTGTATCGTTATTAAAACGACGGCCTAAACCATTGCATTGACCTTCACAACAATTAACGCGTCACGTAAAGCGTTTTATACAACAACTTACGTAGGAGGTATCGAGATATTGACCAAAAATCGGTACTCACAATTTATTATTAGTAGCATGAAATTAAACAATAAATTGCCTACACTATAAAATACGCATTTTCAAACGCTCGAAAATTCTCATAGAAAATTTATCTAGTAATCAACATGCCGTGACCAAAGTGACTATAGTGAATAGCCCCGCTAAACGTTAGGCCAGGGGTCATAAACATTTGCATTTGCTTACTAAAAGTAATCTAAACACGTTTAGATACATAATTTAGTAGCTGGTGGTGATAGTTTCGTGGTCAAGATTTCGGTGTCGGTCCAGGGTTCGATCCCAGGTACGGATCCCAGGATCTTTTGACTTTTTGGAGATCGGTGAAGGAAAACTTCATGAGGAAACCTGTATGCCTGAGAGTTTGCCACAATGTTGTCAAAGCTGTGTGAAATCTCTTATTATACAACTTGCACTGTAAGCGTTTTTCAGTTATTTAACTTTTATGATACACGTCCATTTTTAAAAATTTATAACTAGGTGCATTATTATTTGGACGCAGATACACAATTACGATTCAACCAACCTTTGTCAAACTAAATACATACATAATGCATTAGAATAAAGTTAACTTTTCAATTGATAAGTTGTGTGGGTTGACTATTGCCATATATGTCATTTTAAAATGTGATAAAAACATTTTATGATGAAAAATTACATTTGTATATCCTTCTAAGTACGCATTATATTGTGAAATGCAACAACGGAACCCTTCACTGCGCGTGATCTGACCATTTTTTCAATTTTTAACTTTAGTCCACGTAGTAGGAATGTTTGCGAGCCCTGCGGGGCAATAAAGGGGGTGATACATCACGGCAGGTTAGGTGAGTGATTCAGTGGACAAATGACCGGTTGAAATACGATAATGGCCGCGCGTGTCGCGGTCGCGGCCGCTTTACGTTTAATTGTGCTTCATACCACTTGGGTATATCATGGCTTTTTCATTGCTGACAGGTTCGGGTGTTACTTCTACTACTACTACTAGGGTTTTTGGTAATAATAAGTAGGTACTTTAATGACCTATAACCCTTCTCTGACAGGAAACCTGGGGACTTACCACCAACGCTTAGCAGTGTTATTGCAATATTGTTGTTGTTGTTGTTTTTGCTTTCTGGCTTTAGCTAGTGCCAGTTCAGCACAATGCACTTCGCCAATGTCACGTTGAATAGAAGAGCCACACAGGGGAGGTTCAAAAGTTGGCAAAAAAAAAAAAAGAAAAAAAAATAATAATTTTATACTTGCAGTAGCAGGAGAATCAATATTGTTTCGACATGCCGTCATACAATGAACGTCATTGTATGACATCTCAAAACAATATTTTTTTAATTTTTTTAATTAGGTTTTGTAACAATTACTTACACTAATACATTAACAAAAATAGGTACTTAAGTCTAACTACATACTAGCTAAGTGTAGTGATTACTGAAAAGTAAATAATACTACTTTAAAAAAAAAAAAAGAATATGAGCCAAGCCGAACTTAAAGGCGGAAATTAAAAAAAAAATAAACAGAAAGCTTGTGCCAGGAGTGATGAACTTGCGATCTTTCAGTTTTCAGTCCGCACCTTAACCGTTGGGCTATTGAGGCTTTTTAACGTCGGTGGAAAGCCTCCTGCGCTTAGTAGTGAGTCGTTGATGGGTTGCATGAAGAAGAAGGTTTTTAGGAAATAATATAATAAATGAAAGATGTCAACGTGATGTTAACCCTTTGTTTAGCTAAACGCGCACTTTATCGCCTGTCTGCGATCTCCGGTTAGCGGGCTGTGTAATTTATTTGCAACATCTCCGAGATTAAAAATGTTAATTTTGGAATTATTCGCAGTAATTTATTCAGATCCTCCGGGAGCGCACCTTGTTGAAGGTATGCCAATCTACAGGATGCTTCGCCTTTTGACTTCTCGTCGTTTTGAAACGAACGAGAGAAGCATGTTTCGCATTGACACTTTCCGGTGTTGGTAAATTGTCAACCACTTGACGTCAGAACCTTGAGTGTAACATTATAAGTTAACTATATGTAAATCTGTCATTTAATAGGATGTTAAGTCTGTAAAATATGTTATATCCTATATACAAATTACAAATATTGAAAGCTTCAGAGTAGTGAAACATGACTTATATTTTTTTTTATTGTATGAAAGATTTTCGCACCCTTACGCACAGTCTTGGCACCGCGCTATATGCCAATCTTCACAGGAGATTTATATCTAGCGTTGGACGTCTATCTCTTGATAATGACGATTATAATGATAGTTTCAATTGCATTTCGCGGATGGAATCTGCCCGAAGCGTATCGAAACCATAATTATAATCTGAAGTGTAAAGTGATCACCCTGTATACGCACGGAAGCCAAGAGCGATATCTTCATTAATCCGATGCAGATATCGCTTAATTCATGCTAACGAATGCGCGAATCCATTTATTAAAGCAACCCTTCACTTCACCTGCACCCGAATGTATTTACTGAATTTGGGGATGTTGCATTGATTACTTAGAAGAGAACAAGTGTAAATTAAAAATTTAAAACTCCCCCGATATGCGAATGTACGTAAGGCCGAACTATGTATGATTTATATAATTAATAATATTATAACGTCCGATTTAATTATAAACATAATTTTGTTTTTTTTTCTGTGATTGTGTTGTTGTGGTTTTCGCAATTTTGACTAATTATGTTTTTGTATGTTAAATGTGTATCCAGATCACAATAGAGCGGACATTTACTAACGTATAAAAACCCCTAAATAAATACATAAAGAACAAAAAAACTCTGTTATTGCTGCAATTTCATGCTGAACTAAACTCTTCTTCTCTCCCCTGTTGACGACTATTGTAACTTATTCTATAAGATAAGTATGACCGCGATTAAAAACAAAAAGATGTATTTACCGTTTACGATAACACAGTGAACCGTGTAAAGCTCAAATAAACTCTCACAAAACACCACAACACATCATTTATCACGCATAAAATCAAAATAAAACCCGACAAACTATTCTCAAACATCAGGTGCTCGGCAGATATCCGCAACCTTTGGGAATATTTTAATACAGTGCCCGCGGACCCTTCGCAATCATTTTATTTTCATACTCGGTCTCAAAGGCCCCAAAGGTCTACCTTCTCGTGATTTGCCATTCAAAGTTCGGGACGTGACGGCGCATCAGGTACGGGGATCGCTTCGGCCCCACGCTCCGCTATGAGGTAAAGATAATGCTGTTGACAGATAGTGTTCAATTGGATTCGGTGGAATCAATTGCATTTTCTTTGGATAATCTAATGTAATCGCTTGTTGTTGGGTGTTTTGGATATTGGATTTATTTCCTAAAAACTTTTAATTAAGTCCTTATAGCTTATTTTTAGAATCGTTTTTTATCTTTAATATTTGCCGGAGCTTTGTCACTTGGTGATTATGTCGTCTCCATAAAACGAATCAAGTTGATACTTGAAGACTACATTAATCATGCATTGTTTTTAAGCAGTATAAAAAATAACGATCATTCTGCGTGCGATTTCTTGGTTAAAATTCGTAGAAAACAAAAAATACAGTTTTATATTTTTGTCTTGTGGTTGGCTTTAGCCGTGGCTAGTTATCACCCTTCCACAAAAACGTGTCGCCAAACGATTTGGTATTTCATTACAATAGTTTGTAGAAACCGATTAGCTGTATTGGATCAATTTACACTGCCACACTCGTTGCAAGTTAGCCCACTAACATCTTAGACTGCATCGGCACTTGAGATGCCATTGAGTGAGATCGCAGTCAAGGGCTATTACGTCATCGAATAAAAAATGTTCTCATATGTAGATATGAATAGGCATTTGGAATTTTAAAAATCTCTTTCAAATTCAAAAATTTAAAAAACACTAGACGGAAAAGTACTATTACTGAAATGAAAACAAAAGTATTAGCTATGTAGTTTCCATACTATTTCAATATAAAAAGGGTAAAACTTTATTTCGGAGCATACCTTCGCGGGGGCTCAAATCTGGCCGGTTCCGTACGTGCCCGGCGTACGGAAGCGTTCCCTTTAATAAATCGCACTTTATTTTTTATAAAGCACACCTTGTGACGTCCGCCATGTTTATGCGTGCAGTGTGGCCTGAATTTGAGAATGGTTTGGGAAAAAGGTTGGCGATATATGAGGTTTTTGTTTTACTATATGGGATTTGTAAAACCGGCGATACAGTCTTGTAAAAGCTACAAGTTAGTCATGAAATAAATATTTCTGGATTTCGTTTTTTCTGCAGCGTAGTTTATTACGAACATTTTGAATTTTAGAGGACTTAAGTGGCAAACAAACAAAAGATAGAACGTGGTGATGAATGCATTGGCTGGGTGAGCAAGGCAAAAATGGAAAATGATGGAAGCAAAGATGTATCCTATTTACATCTTTGCTTCTATCAAGAATAATTCTTGACTTTTCATTAGATTTCCAAACCAGCCCAGAGATAAATTAATTATTTATCTCCAGGCCGGTTTGCTAATCAGATTCTGCTGAGAAGAGCCGACAAGAAACTCGACTAGTTTGTTTATATCTTTAAAATATAAATACTGTAGGTCATCATAATTCAATAACAAGAAAAGATTAGTTAGATAAAATAATAGGTGCAATAAAATAGACCACGTTAATAAAAATTGATTAGTCTCGATCTGGCGAACAAACAAAAATAAAACGAGATCAGAAAACTTGACTTCCTTCAACCTAATCTTTTACAGGAGAAAAATATATGGAGTCACATGGCTAGGAGTAGACTAAGCTCTCTACCAGAAGATTTGTCTGATACAAATAAATATCTTCTGGTAGTTTATTAATTACTAGATATGCTAGCGACTTCGTCACACATGAATTAAGGTTTTTTGATTCCTGCGGGAAATTTCCGAAATAAAATTATTAATTTTAATTCAAAATTATTTATTTCCTGTAGGCCAACCTGTTGCTCTTATGACATAAATTAAGACTCTACTACCAGTTTTGCCTTGGATCTTGGCGAAGTTTGCAAATAGTATTTTTTCATTGGCTGGCACTAATCAAATGCTTTGGTTCATCGTGAACTGGGATCACCAAACTCTCCTTGTGCATCACCTTAAACTCTTAGGCTCGTGTGGTCTTATACTATTGCAAAAGGGAGCGTTGCACATAATATCGTCTCCTCCTCGAGGTGGTGCTTCGTGATGTTTTTAAGAGAAATCCAATACAATAAAGTGCTTATATTATAGTGCGTGCATCAGCAAAGCCATAAAACACATAAAACTGGTCTAGACGAGTGATTTACGCGCACCTGAGCGGAGAAATGTTGGCGGGAAATAAATTCACTTTTAAATGACAGGTTGTACGTAAGTTACCCTTGAATTTTGAGGGTGTGTTTTAAATGCTTAGTCGAGATGTTTGTATTTCAAATTGTATAAGACTTGATAAAATTTTATAACTTCGTTAATTTTCTTAAAATCTCGTGGGAACTTTTTGGTTTCCCGGGATAAAAGTATCTTATTTGGCTTTCGTCAGGATTGGTCAGCGATTAAGTGGTAAAAAGTTAAGTCTCTGTCTGACATAACTTTATACCACTTTTTTTCTTAATTTCGCATTATAAACCATATTATCCTACGCTACATGTCTTATGTACACTTTTACTCGTGAAATTAACATAGAGGTTACGAGTAGCCATCTCGTCGCGCGCATCTTAGTGCTACGAATAGAATAGAATAGAATAGAATAGAATAGAAATATTTTTTATTCAAATAAACTTTTACAAGCACTTTTGAATCGTCAATGAATCTACCACTACGGGTGACACAGATTACATTTTTATACGAACAAAATCAAAAACATCCAAATTCCGAATTTTTCGCAGTCGGGTTACAGTTTTTAATCTTTTTTCTTGTTTTCGACTGTGGCCAAGCGCAAGTCGCGTATAATAAAAAGAAAAGTATTAGCTAGGGCCGGGTCGGCCGCTATGGGAAAGCGATCAACGCGAAGGTGCGAGCGGCCATTACTGCGGCGCTCGTAAACCGCTCGCTCGGAACGCGCTGATACCGGCCCGCTGCGGATTATTTCACTCTCGGACTGGGCACACCGAGAGGCTCTCTTTAAACATTTCTGTGGTGGTGTCGTGTGGTGCGGGTTGTTACGTTCCCTCAAATATGGTTGAGCGAAGCAATGGCTGGATCATGCGTCATGCTCGTGAACGGGTGCCACCAACGGGAATGGGTCTGCTCTGACTGCCCGTCTTGACATGCGTTGGATTGATGTACCTACGTATGCATTTTTGCATTTTTGAAGCTTTATTGTGGAAGCACTGTATACATAGCATAGCTTTCATTAACTATTGTAAAATTTTTTTTTTTTTGAAAAGAGCAACCGCCGAGTTTCTTGCTGGCTCTTCTCGGCAGGAAAGGCATTCCGAACCAGTGGTAGATTCATTGACGATTCAAAAGTGTTTGTAAAAGTTTATTTGAATAAAAAATATTTCTATTCTATTCTATTCTATTCTAGAGGCATGGAGAAGTTTTCATCATCATCGTAACTGATAGCTGATATCCATTGCTGGACATACAGACCACGTCTCTTTAAATAATAGCCACAAAACACGCTCCAACAACCTCTTTGGCGCAAAGGTTCAAGGGGCGGACCAACAAATTTCTAAAAAGCCGGCAACACATTGGTGGTGCCTCAGGTGCTACAAATGTTCATGGGCGGCGTTAATCACTTAACATCAGGTGACACGCCTGCTTGTTTGCTCGCTTTAAATTTAAAAAAAAAAAAGGTGAGCGCTGTGGTCTTATAACTAGGAAGTCTTGGGTTCGATTCCCGGCGGGGGCAATATTTGTTTATAATTTCTGAATTCTCTCTGTTCTGGTCTGGTGGGAGGCTTTGGCCGTGGTTAGTTAACACCCTACCGTCTAAGACGTGCCGCTAAGCGATTTAGCGTTCCCACACGATGGCGTGTAGAAACAGATTAGGGGTACGGGTTGAACACTGCCATACTCCTCCCAAGTTAGTCCGCTACCATCTCAGACTGCATTGTTACTTATCATCGTGAGATCGCAGTCAAGGACTATCTTGTTATTGAATAAAAAAAATCCTGTGCCACCTATATCCAGTGGCATGCAGATGATGCTGAGATGGCAGTGGCTGTCAGCGACTCGGCTGAGATCATCCGTCTACCTAGCGGGGGTCTGCCAAAGCTGCTGAGGGGTCGCCATTCTAGCACCTTTGGATCCCAACGCCCATCTTGTTCTTCGAGCCCCTTGCCCCTTCAGCTTTCAGCGATTCGATGAGCTTTCTTTGTGAAAAATTAAATGACTCAACATGGGTATCTATTACTGCACTCGGTGTATCACAACTTTTTTCCGCTACCTTATTTTATGGGGATTATACGATCAGCGTCCACCTTGTCAACGTTCTTCCACATACCCAGGTTGAACATTGTAATCGCAACCAACTTACCGACCTACACCGATACATCCTTTTTATCAACAGCATAAGGTTGAAAACCGCATGATTCGACTGCATATACAGTTTGCGTTGTAAGGTTTAGGGTAGAGTGGGGAAAATTGACTTAGCCAAGATAAGGACAGTAATGGCCAGTGTTTTTTCTTCCCAAATTACGTTTATACGTTAACCGGCCTCTTGTTTACCTTTATTTTGTTAGGTTTACGATATAGGCAATATGAATAAATTGTTTTCTCTTGCTGTTGAAAGGAAATTCGCTGAAGGGATTCCCAAAAGGGAAAAGGAATTGACATTTTCACATTATTTTCTCTACACATCCAACTTTCACAATTGAACTGTTAAGATATTCAGTGATAGGTATATACTCAAAGTGAGTGCTTAATTAAATTTTGGATCATATCTAATATATCTACTATGTGGACTCCACCTCTTCTGGTCGTTTTGCAATTGAGTTTGACTTATTCGATACTCTTAGACTATCTTCTTCTATATCAACCGATAGACGTTCACTGCTGGACAAAGGTCTCTTACATGGACTTCCACCTGCGACTCGTTTGATGTCGGTCCAAGTATGGGGGGTCTGCCAGCACTGCACTTCCCGGTGCGGAGTCGCCACTCCTGCACCTTGGGACCCGGTTCAGTCATTGCGACGTGATAGAGTAACAAACATACAAACTTTCGCATTTATTTAATAGGATAATGGGAGATAATTTCAAAGGTTTTTATTCAAATAAACTTTTACAAATCATCAAGTTCCAGAATGCCGTAATGATCTAGGCGGTAAGCATATATATTTATTATTTCCTAAGAGACCCGGTTGCAATGATAAAGTAGTTTCGATGTCGTTATTAAATAACTTTAAGGTGTCTAGTTCTAAATTTAATTTACCCCTATACTTTTTCAAAAAGTCCATACCTAAAATTCCGTCAGTAAAACAACATAAGTTTTTAAATACATGGAATCTATGTATAAATGTCTGATCCATAAATGATAACGTTAAATCAACGTAACCTACCGAACAAAGTTCCCCACAGACTCCGTTTATCTTTAAAGTATAGATTACAAAAATCTCTTGAAGAAGCTAGGAAAAATTTGTTATCATCAAAAGAAACTAGAAAACTACATTATGATAAAGAAATTAAGCCTATTGTATATAAACAAAACGATTTGATACTGTTGCGAAATGAAAATAGTAGTAAGTTTCAGAAAGTTTTCAATGGTCCCTATACAGTTCTAGAAGATGTATCACCAAACGTTCGTATTATAAAAGATAATAAAATAGAAACAGTTCACAAAAATAGAACAAAACTATATAAATGTTAGATTAGATTTAAGACATAATATATCTACGTAGATATTAAAATAGAAATTAAGAATAACAATTGTATTTAATATGGTTAAAATATTATAAAAAAAAAAAAAAAATGTCTTTGTATAAACATTTTTTTTCTATAAGGAGGGAGATGAGGTGTATAGCCTAGAAAGCGATGTTAATTAAGTCAGAATAAATCTAACTGCCGAGAAGTTTAGTCGTATCATTTAACCAAACACCCATCCTTACAGTACCAAGCGAGAAGAACCAGTAAGAAACTATCCATATTGTTCCTGTAGGGAATTGAACCCGCGTCTTTGGTGACTGTGGCGTCTTTAAGCCTCCTGTGGTCATGGGACCGCGTGCTATATTCTTGATAGGCATTTTTTGAGACCAAGTGCCAAAGTTACGAAGTCCGCCGCTAAACAAATCGGCATAACTCCTCTCTGCCAAGTGGTGCAATTCGTTAGGTGCGCTCAATCGTAAACTTTAAGGGGATCCACGCAATGCAGATACTTCTACTGTTATTTATTTTAACTTTTATTGCCAGTTACTAGTTCGACAACTACTTGTGTTTGACAATTTTTGGATTAGTTTTTTTTAGAAAATGGACAATCCGAGCAGTTTCGTTTACATTTGACTACGGTCTTTGCTTGGGTGAAACTTGGGTGTTATCCTACGTACTTTTCATTATGAAAAACTTTATCTCTTTGATCAAACTCTCCTACCTGATTACCTAGACTTGAAACCTACCTAGGTCTAATTATGAAAATAAAAAACCTTCTAGTGTATAAATTTTTTTGAGTGATATTTACAGACTTCTTTACCACGATAAAAAAAAAACACATTACATAAATTAAATTCAGACGTTCCTAAATGTTATTTGCCAAAGGTAACGTAAACAAGTAGCAATGTAATTAGTTCATATAGTCCTTTCATTGATATTCCTTGCGATGGGTTACAGAAAATAAAACAAAAAACATTAATATAAAAAAACCTCATAATTGAATACCAGAAATAATTACTTTAAATAAATTTAAATGTATTAGTTTAATACATTTAAACGTCAATTATTGACGTCAATAATTGACGTTTAAATGTAACTTAAAAAATATAATAAATAGCAGAAGTCAAAATAGCAGTCCTCTTTCTCACACGAAGCAATGGCGACTTGATCTAAAGCATCTACACTTACCTAATTTAAGTCGATTTTTCGTACTTGTAAGTAAAAGGCTTCTAACTTCAAATCACTATTATCGTAACTTACCATCACGATGCGAAATTCTGGTTAACCGCAAAACTGCCATCGAAAAGCGAAGTTTTTCGCATTAGCACCTATTTTTATGATTTAAAACTTAGGTTAACTCGTTGTTCGCCCATTACATGTAATGATTTATACTTTCTTTTTAAAGTAAAATATGATTTTCCATTAGAAAAGAGGTATAACAATGTTTTATGTATGTTCTTGGGTCTCAATGTATTACTGCACTTTGTCCTGTAACCCAAATTTTAGGACTGTTTTCCGCCTAAAATGTGATTCCGCGTTTTAAAGCTAAACGTGGTATTTTTTTTTAAGTTGAATGTAATACATGCCTGTTGCCTATTATAGGTTGTAAAGTCAAGCATTGGCAACTAATTTTAGTGTAAGTTCTAATTTAAAGTTAACTGTACGTAAATCTGCAAACTGATTATGTAAAAGCTGTATTAATTGGCTGATTGGCTGAATTTATAGCGTTCTTTCTGCAAAAATGCATTTTAGCCAATAGTGTGTGAGTATCGAGCAATCAGAGGCGATTGCATTCGTCTCACCGTAGCAATCATTTTTAGTGAATCGTACTGCTGTATTTTAGTATCGACGGGAAAGGGACGGATAATTTTTCTATCCTTTTTCTGTCCATACTAAATGACAGATTTACACAGGAATATAATAAGTCGACCAACAAAATTTATTTTTTGGCATCAAAACCTAGCTTCTAATTTAATAACTCAGCAACGGGAAAATGATGAAGCTTCTAATATACTAACTCGGCTTCTTCACAATAGCCACAAAATATTCCAGAGAAAGCATCAAATAAAGAGCCACTATTTTTATTATTGTCCACTGCCACTGCACGATTTGGTGCGAGTGAGATGGATACGACTGGCCATTTGCACGATTTCGTTGGTGCGAGTGAGACGGATGCGACTGGCAATTTGCACGATCTCGTTGGTTATGGCTATTTGCACCAATCAGAGAGCGCCATTCAAAACATGCATTTGTTTTTTTTGTTGTTCTGTTGTTAGTGTGTTAATATTGCAATTATTTTTGTATAATTTTTTCTTTAAACTAAAGTTAGGTTAGGTTAGGGTTATACATGAATATTCAGGTGCCCGGCCGAAGGCCGGGCACTTAGGTTCTGTTGGGATCGTAAACCTACCTAAAACTAAAAAAAAAGTTGAAAAAAAATTTGATTTTTTTTTTCAAAAATGTTATAATGCTATGTGTAGGTATTTATCTTGAGTTAAATTTAAAAACAATCATTTTTTTAATTTCATTTTATCAAAAAAAAAAAAACGTTTTTTTATTTAGTTAGAAACATTTTTTTATTTCATTTTTCTCACAAAAAAAAAATTAAAAATTTGGTGTATTATTTGATGCTAATATTTAAGTATTTTAGGAGTTCATGGTTTGAAGCTAAGTTATAAATATAGATGCTAAAATTATATTTTTTAGAGGCTCACTAGTTGAAGCTGACTTAGTAATTTAGAAGCCAATAATGGTAATAAATAGAAGCTCGTTTAATTACATGCCATTTACACACAGTTGCTTAAGGTTAACTTGATTTACTCAGAGGCTCGGGATTCATGTATATGGAATTACGAAGTAAGTGTCTTTTAATTCATAAATGCGTGGTATTAGAACATTGAAGTGTAAATAAAAATCAAAAGCGAAAATAAACTAAAGCCTGTTTCAAAAATGTTCGCTGACTATTGGTACCTATTTAATGTACAAATAGGTACTCGAGTAACTGACAGGTGTATATCATAGTTCGTTAGTATCGCAGCGTATCGTTTGTTTTGTTCTGGAAGCGTGCCCTAGCGGCCTCCACCTATCTCTCCTACGACTACAGGAACACTGCCAAAGTAACCTGTCACTGCATACTTTTCTTTTTATTAACATATCGTTCTACTTTACGTATCTCTCTGCTTGTTCCGGTGTACGGTATAGTGTAGTAAATACACTAAATTCAAGAAAGGATGTAGAATCTTTTGAATTTCAGGAATAACTTTTAAACAGTTCGACTTTTACGAAATACTTAAACATTAAAAAGTGATTCTTTACTGAAGGATATTTTGTTGCACAGTGTAGCATGTAGGTGTTTCTGCATTTAAATTAATTTCATAATATAATATTATCTTTTAATTTACTTTTAAACAAAGATAAGCGCAAACTTAATTCCGGTTTCAATAAAATATATTGTAATTCAAAAAAACCCAAGTATCTAAAGTAAAAAAAAATAAGCTAGATACGCCATATACATAAATGAAACACGCTGTCTACCATATTATTTAAGTACCTACCGATTGTTAAATTGCTACAAAAAAAACCTAAATTACTAATGAGATGTAGCCAATACTAAGCCATTTCTTGTAGACTGTAGTAAGTATGCGTCTGATTTTCCAAGGAACCGATGATTGTATTATTTTTGTCAAATTTCTTTGAGAAACATTCAGCTACACACAGAATAGATCTGCACCCCTACGTAGTTGAAATCCCATGGACGCACACTAAGCGCTTTGCTTCCTCGTTCCTGATACCCTCCGGCTTCCTTTTTTCTCTTTAACTACAATTCGGGTACCTTCAAATCAAGAGTGAATCGGTATCTTCTAGGCAAGCGCGTTCCATCTTAGGCTGCATCTTCACTTACCATCAGGTGTGATCGCAGCCGATCGCTAGTCTATATATTTAAAAAAAAAAGTACAGACTTTATTGTTGTCCCTTTTCTTATTAATGTAATTACGCTTGCTGAGTATATATTTTTTTAATTTTTAGAAAAGAAAACGACAAGAAGTTGGCAAGAGAGGCGGGCATCGGTCGCGCTGAGCGGCGGCCATTATCCCGTACCTGTTGTGAGGGCTGATGCTCGCCTGCCAAATGTCCAACGCTTGCCAAATTAGATCATAAAGGTTAATATCGCGACGGCGGAACCACAGCGGAACGGTCCCTGATCCTTTTGTTATGGAATCTTATGGCGGGCTGTTTGCTGCTAATGTTAACTGCTAACAGTGGAGTGCCACGCTACTGCAAATTGAAATATCGAAGTACCGTCAAATTAAATTGTTTCAATTGGCAAGAAAAGGTTAGTTATTTTGCTATAATCCGCCAACAGAAAAAATTGCACAACTTACGGATTGTGTACCTACGTATGCATTTTTGAAGCTTCATTGTGGAAGCACTGTATACATAGCATAGTTTTGCTACCTATTATATTTTTTTTTTTTAAAGAGCAACTGCTGAGTTTCTTGCCGGCTTTTCTCAGCAGAATCTGCATTCCGAACCGGTGGTAGATTTATGACCTGTCATAAGAGCTACAAGTTGGCCTACATGAAATAAATAAATTTTGAATTTCTTTTTACCGTCAAATCAAATTATTTCGATTGGCAAGAAAAGGTTAGAATTATTTTACTATAATCCGCCAACAGAAAAAATCTGTATAGTCAAACATGCAATTACAAAGTAAGCACCGCTTACCTCCCTAACCAAGCAAGAAAGCAAAGTTCCCAAGCAAGCAATACCACCACCACTCAAATGCACCACCAACAAGACTTTTATACTACTCTCGACGCACGTTTCGCCCCGACACCGGGGCATCCTCAGGAGATATCGACTTTACAATGCTGTATTGTCTAGTCTAGTCAATCCGCTAGTCAATCAGTCAGTTAGTCAGTCACCTTTTAAATATTTAAGAACAATATAAAATATTGAAATATCCTTAAATAACTAACCGGTCAAATGCCAGACGCACTCGCATACGAAGGGTTCCATACAAAAAAACGCCGAAAAAACACATTTCTAGTAGGGGGCTAAAAATTAAAGGGGAGCCCCCTTTAATTTTTATTTTTATTATTTGTTGTTATAGCGGCAACATACTTCCTGAAAATATCAACTCTTCACCTATTATGGATCATGAGGTAGGTACAGCCCGCTGAAAGACAGACAGACGGACGGACGGACGTACGGACGGTCCCGTTGGTTACCCTTCGGATACACAAACCTAAAAAGGTCTATTTATTTAACGAAAGTTATAAAAAACTAGATTCACCTTTGCCAAACTGCAAATATTCTTTTCAGAGGAAAATGTATGAGATAATAATGCTAAGGTTCCCCCGCGCACCTCCCGGCGGGCGCGCTGCCAGCTAACCTGCACACACCGATTGAACCGATATACTGCAATGCAAATTATTTGTTGGAAGCATTTTTCGTAGCCGATTATTTTTATTATTTTTTTACTAGCTGATGCCTGCGACTTCGTTCGCGTGGATTGAGGGTTTTTATTCTCGCGGGAACTCTTTAATTTTCCGGGATAAAAAGCCTATGCGCCTATAGCTCATGTGCTATACTCATCCAGACTATAATCTATCTCTGTGCCAAATTTCAGCCAAACCGGTTCAGTCGTTGCGACGTGATTGAGTAACAAACATCCACACTTTCACATTTATAATATTATAAATAAATAAATAGTAGGAAGTAGGATTTTTCATGACTATGTTCCTTGATTACTCGAAGACGCCTGGGCCGATTTGGAATGTTTTTCTTGTTTGAAAGGGTGTACTTCCCAGGGGGTCCCGTTATCATCAGGTCAGGATCTGATGATGGGATTTCATCAAAATCGGTTCAGTAGTTTTTATGATATGGACACTGTTCCCCTTCCAGTCATTTACTAGGTCCTCAACTATAGAATACGTAAAAACTACGTCGATTGGTATAGTTTTGTTGCGGCGTGATTCTAGGACAAATCAACAAACTGCTACTAATTAATAGCTTAAATGCACATAACTCCAAAAAGTAAGAGGTGCATGCCGGGGATCGAACCAGTAACCTTCTGAAGGACGATGCCTTTTGGGTTAAAATAATTTATTATCCAGAACATGACACGACCCACGATAGTTCAACACAGGCAGTTTTTTTGCCAAAGAAAAACCTAGCAAATAACTTTTTTGAATTACATAATATGAAAAGCTGAAAGTCAATTACATTAGGTTCGTTAGAGTTACACGTAGAAAAAATACATTAATTTAAACAAAAGTGCGACGCAAACAGAAACTAGCGAGCCCCGCGCGCGACACTAACAAACTGCTTTTTATTTGCGTCGAAACAAAAAGATTTATGGGAAGCTGTTCCTAATTTGATTACAACATTGTATTGCGGTACTATAATACGCTGATCTGACTTTTGGTTTTTTTTTTGTATAAAAATCTAGTTGTCTGCGGGATTGTTTAAAAATAATTTCAAAAACCGGCCAATCACGAGGCGGACCTGCACTCAAATAATTCCGTACCATCGCACAAGATTTAACACCAGCTATTATTAAAATCGAGCAAAAACAAAAGTTTGTTGCATGGATAACTTCTTGAATTATTAATTTTATTTATTTTTTATTATTTAAAGAAAGAAAAAGCATTTATTTAAGAGATTGTGCCACACATGACGATACACTTAGACAGATTATCCTGGCACTTCCACCTCTCAAGTATTTTGCCAAAAACCCAAGCAATAAAAGCGGATTAAGGTTTTCTAATTTCCGCGGGAAATCTTAGTTTTTCGGGTTGAAATATAGCCTATGTGTTCATCTTAGGTGCTATCTTCATTCTAAACAGCCAAATCGGTTCATTCATTGTGGTGTAAAGGAGTAATAAACATCCGTCCATCCATCCATCCATCCATCCATCCATCCATCCATCCATCCATCCATCCATCCATCAATCCATCTAACCATTCCTCAAATCCCAAGTATGATAATGGCGAAAGGCCCTACAAGTCAAAATTATTTTAGGTATGTATTTATCTTCCAAGTAGCTTACCTTACAAATAACCCTCGTATCGGCAATGCGGTGGAAAGGAACCGGCGGCGACGGGCGGGGTCGCCGCGACCCCGTCATCAGATACGGCCGTAAATCAGCGCACCTGACCGAGGGCACTTGTCTAAACGCATAAATCTTGGGGTCACTAAGCGCCGCGTGTTGTGCCGTTCTGTAAATTATCGATACAAAACAATTCAAATTCGTAATTACTTATATTTCATGTAAGCCAACTTGTGGCTCTTATTACGACTAGTTCAGAGAGCAAATGCTGAGAAGAGCCAGCGAAAACTTTATTTGAACTTTATTTTTTTACAACAAACAAACAAAATTGTTTTCTTTTGGGTAGTGAAATGATCCCAACTCAATAAATGGTATTTTTTTTAGTTGTTTTTCATGTAATTTCAAATAATTCAATGCTTATTTCTTATTTTAAAGTTTTTTTGTAGACCTTTACTATCTATAAAATGTACAGGAGTCTAATCGCAATTAAGTGTCAAGAGGTAGTTTTTCGTTCTACTTTTTAAACACAAAGCTATAATATCGACAAATTAATGTACATCACTAGTTGGTAGTCCGAACTCGTAAATATTGAAGTATTGACTCCGCGGTGAGGGCGGGTTAGGCCGACTGTTTGTTAATGATAGTGGGGTCGCAAAGACCGGAGATCATTGAGCGCGGCATCTTTGATTTGGTGCACTTAACGGTTAAATAGATGTTGTTACGTTGCTACCTTTTAAGCGTTTTTCAAAGAACATACTTAAGGGGAATTAATTATATAAAATTAAAAAAAAAAATACGCGACATCAAATGAATTTGAGTAAGTATAGTGATAACAATAGGATTTTAAAACAAACGTCACTACAAAGCACAAAGTATATCGAGTGTGCCTATTAAATTTGAAGAATTTCCTTGATTTCTCTAGGACCCTATCATTGGATCCTGGCGTGATCACCATGAAACCATCTGGGAAGTGTACCCTTTCAAACAAAAAAGAATTTTACAAATCGGTCCATACGTCTTCGAGTAATCGGGGAACATAATATATAAAAAAAAAAGATTTCGACGAATTGAGAACCTCCTCATTTGTTTAGTTGGTTAAAAATAAAAACTGTGTCGTAGCAGTAATTTTTATGCAAATAGATGCTAAAGGGCTGTGAAAGCGCTACAAAGTGTGAAAACGCAATTTATTAATTTGCAAAAACGCGACAAGCGTCACCTGTCACGCGACGTGACGCGCCAAGGAGCGGCGACGCGCGACGGGCGACGTGATGAATGGCGAAAAATAAAAATTACGACGTAACTGGGTAGACGGGGGCGGAACATGCTTAATGTTAATCGAGTCGACGCAGCGACCGCGTCAAAGAGGTGTTCTTTGACACCGGAAAATAAATTCAACATTTTATTGGAAGCGTTGCTGTTAGTAATTTTTGTGGTAAGGGAACATCATTACTGTCTATCGTATGACAATTTTTTAAATGTGAAAGTGAAGCAGAAGATACAAAGTCTCAAATATTGAGTGTTTTATTTATTAAAGCGATTTATTTAAATTGAATCATTAATATTTTCCATACTTAATATTTTGTGATAAAATGGACCAATTTTACCCATGTAGGGACGCTGTTGTATTAAGTTCCCATTTATTGTACACTACAATCTACATGATGGTTGCGACTTCGTTCACGTAGATTTAGTTTTAAAATCCCGCAGGAACTCTTTGATTTTCCGGGATAAAAAGTAGCCTATGTCACCTGTATATCCATGTATACAGTAACATCGATCCGTAGCTCTGTTGCAGCGTTGTTGAAGGTCAAACCAACAAACAAACACACTTTCGCATTTATAATATTAGTAAGAATACGAAGATCCTTGCTTAAATTAACCGATCGTCCAAAACGAATACTTTAGCAGGTACTTCAATACGTAAATAAGTGCCTGCGAAATGGAGAGAGGCTTCTAGTTATCGGTTCTTTATATTCCAAGGTGGTTTGTATAGATGGCGCGAGGCGGAGGGCTAACCCTGTTAGAGCGGAGGGGTCTAATGAGCTCCATCTAATTATCGGCACGGCGCGACGTGAGCCAGTTGCTAACACCTGCATAATGACACCTTGCCACTTGTGTTTGTTAGTTGTCTTTTGTGACAATGTACAAGATATACCCCGGCTGATACAAATAATAACAGTCAACATCTATATAGATTTCGGTTGGATTTTTTTTGTGACTTCTACTTATCCTGCATGAGATCTTTGATAGATGACGTCATGGCTTACTATTTTTTTTTTGCCTGGCTTTATTGGATGAGGACGAACAACTTTTTTAGCGTGACATTCATAATAAAATTATGCTTTATAAAATATTTGTTGACTTGGAATTGGTAAAATATTTTCATATTTCATATTTCGGAACGCCGTTTCAACCGAGAAGAACCAGCAAGAATCTCGGCGGTTGCTCTTTAATTAAAAAATAATGTGTAATAACATTATTATGTTGTAATAAATCTATAAATACATATCAAAAATGTTGTGTACAATTAGTAGGGATGGCCAAAGACCCTATTTGCATACGTACAATACCACCGCAAAGCGCAAAACTGGCATAAGTAACAGATAAGCGTTTTATCTGAAATTGCCAAAATTACGCTCGGCGGTGTCGCGGTGCGTCGGACAGGAATTTAATTTAAATGTTGCCACGTTAAAAACTGGGGCGACGCTACCTGTCGCTGCGGCGCGTGACACGCCGCGCGTCGCCGCGTGACAACGACGGTGGGTTACCTAAATTCAATTAAGCGTGTTTTCCTGGCATACAAAATAAAGTAATTCCACGTATTTTTTAAACTGAGTGTGGACCGGCCCTTGCATACTAGCAAAATGATATTGGTGCGATGTCTTCTTAAAAGCACCGATTTGCTTAGGAACAATGAGTTGTTTCTAGGAGGTTGCTAGCGATGGCTGTCATTTAATTGGAGAACTGTGAACATTTTTGTTTGAACGGGCTCTTATAGAACTTCAATGAGTTATTTCCTCAATATTTTGGTCCGACCCGGGAATGGAATCCGGGACTTTGTCATCCGCAGTCGAACATGTTAACCATTGTTTTATTTTCTTTATTTTCATGATAAGTTAAAAGCTGAGCGATTTAAAAGAAAAAGAAAATCTATATTAGAATTTTGGCTACACGAAATAATTTCTTTATATTTGCAGTTGTTTTTTTAAGTTTATACTTTGTAAATGAAATTTTCATACATCTTTATTAAAGGTAACTTATTCAGGTCGTTAGGGAGAGGGAAATTAGTACCTCCTTAGTAGTCCAGACGACCGCTCCACAGTTCTTACACAGTATAGCTCGTCGCGTGCATTTTAATGTACCTGGGCTTTATTGGTTTACGAAGAAAACATTTGACATGCAATAATTTTAGGTGTTACGTAATTTAGAATGTGGGCCGATTTACAGCAATAATCTTCTTTCTTCTTAGCTAGCCTTTTATCTCCTCCATCGTTAGATATAGGCCTCTTCTTCAAAAAAAAAAAACATCTACTCAAATCCATCGTTGTAACATAAAAAAATTAGGAGCACTTTTTTAATAAACATTCTCTTGATGTATCATCCTATTTTGTTAATTTTTTGTAACCTTTATTATTCACACAATTAGATATTTTACAAGTTAATAGCGGCAAGGGTGGTACTGCATTAGCAAGAAACATACTTCTTTCTTGCATTAGTAAAAAGACCGAGCTTTTTTTTCGGGAAGAGTTCACGGTCAAAAATAAAAGAGTTTTGATGCAAAAGTCGCGCAGAACAGCCACGTTTGAACTAATGAGTGCGGCAAAGAGTTGGCGGTAGTTGGCGATAGTTGCCGAACGTGGCAGGTGTTAATGGAAAAACTTTTATTGGCGGTTATCTCCCCCTGGGAGCTTGTCGCCCCTCGTAGCTATTTGCGTAGCCCATAGAGGCTCTACGCTGCTACGTATTTAAAATTAGGTTATTTCACTCTTAACTTTATCTTACCTTTTGCCCGCGACTTCGTCCTACATGGAGTTTGTTTTTAAAGTCCTTGTCACTTTTCTTTTTCTTTAAACTTTTCTTGCTTTAGGGATAGAAACGTGGCCTATGAATGAATGAATATACTTTTATTGTACACCACACATATCAAAATAGCTAAAACAGTGAGCTTAATAAATTTTATACAATTTAGCGGCCTTATCGCTACATAGCGATTTCTTCCAGACAACCAGTGGTGTTAAAGGACATAGCTACAGATACTAGAGGTAGGTCTATCATGAAAATTGATCAGTATCAACTTTTCTTTGTTGAAATTTGCTTAAATAAACACTGATCTGAGTAAACCGACATATTAGGCAATAGGCCAAGGATTGAAACAAAACATGCCACGTTGAAAAAAATGTTTCAAAGTTGCCTATAAAATATCAAAGCCTCCCAAAGTAAGACCTTATGCACAACTAGCAAAATACAAAATGTGACACAAAAATAAACCTCCGACCACCTATAACTCACAGGCCGCCGCGTTACGGGTCATCACTTTATTCCAAAAACCCACGTGAGACCAAACCCTGCAAACTTACATCTTACACTCCATTTAAACGAAACCCAACCTTAACGCCCCGTAATACGGTTAACAGTAATACCGCTATCATTGAGGACTAAATACCAAGTTTAAATGCGGAAAGGTTACACAAAATAGCACTCTATTGCTTTAGAGATAGGGAGAGGAGTGATGCAAATGTTTTATAGGGATGACACATCATACATCAGATGCTCTCATTTGCATTGAGCAGGAACATTTGTGTCCAAGTGTCACCTATGTCTGCGTTTATAAAGTAGTTAAATGCTGGAAACATACTGAATGCGATGTCAGAAATACTTCTTTTTAACCGACTTCCAAAAAGGAGGAGGTTTTCAATTCGGCCGGTATATTTTGTTTTTAATTAACTGTCAAATCTGACGTCAGCAATTGCAGCAACGAGCGAGTTTTCATTTGTTTGGAGAACAAGGGAAAGAAACAATTCTGAAACATAGATAAATTAGAAGTGGAAGGCGTACCAATAAGTTCCTGAAAAGCCGACAACGCATTGGTGGTGCCTCTGGTACTACAAGTGTACATGGGTGGCGGTAATCACTTTACATCAGGTGACCCGCCAGCTCGTTTGCCCGCTATTCATATGGAAAAAAAGAGGTCAAACATTTTATAAGATAGTATGGATACTAATATACTACTAATATTCTTCTTAGCAACCTTTAGCAACCCATTAACGGTTCACTACTGATCTTCTAGGCTAGGCTAAAGTCTATAGTCCGCACTCTTACTCTAGTCAGACTCAAGACAGAGTTAAAACGAGACAGATTTATGTCAGTGCATACTTGTGTCTCGATTAATACTAACTTAAGTTCAAGCTGAGTCAGAGCACGGTCTATAGATCTCAGAGAGAAGGGTTGTAAGATCTACCACGTTCTCAATTCGTCGGAATCTTTTTTTTTATTTCTTAAAAACTATTATTGAGGGATATGGGAAAGTGTAACATTTTTATAATTAACACTTCACCCGCGGCTTCGCTCACGTTAAGTTCGATTTTAAAACCCCTATTTTACGCACTTAGGGGTCTAATTTTCAAAAATTCTTTCTTAGCGGATGCCTACGTCATAATCTGTATGCAGCGTGATCCGTTCAGGGGTTAGAACTGTGCGTTGATAGATCAGTCAGTCAGTCAGTCACCTTTTCCGTTTATATATTTAGATAAAAAGAATACATACTGCATACAGTACATGTAGCTCTGATTGAGAGAGTAAGTAGCTTGTTACCTCTCACCTTATCCACACAAATCTTCGGGATAGCGCCATCGCTCTAGCGAGATGAAAATTTGTCTAGACCGAAGCCGGAACCTGGGCTACGTCATATTTCAGGCTCTAGACCGGATGCTTTCAACTAGATCAAGATTCGGCGGTGAGGTGATGCGACTGTGGATAACTCACGTAGATAAATATAATATATGTGTTATTCCAGACTAAAATCCATTTCCTTCACTTTCAGCCAAATCAGTGATTAACAAACCTCCATCCATCCATACATCCAAACTTTCGCTTTTATAGTACTAGCCGATACCCGCGACTTCGTCCGCGTGCGCGTCTGAATTTAGGTTTTTTTGTCTCCCGCGGGAACTCTTTAATTTTCTGGGATTAAATGAAGCCTATATGTTTATTTATTTATTAGAAAGTAACAGCATTACATCTCATTAGTATACAATTAATATGTAGTTATACAATAAGGCCAAACAGATAACACAATAATTGCAAAATATAACAGAAACAACAATGTACAATACCTAGAACATAATAGTAATATGAGCAAGTAGGTATCTATTAGATAATAATCAAAAGTTACAAACTAAAATTAGTGTGTGTTAAACGTCATATTACAATTGTGTGTGAGCGTGTGTGTGTTAATCCAGGGTATAATCTAACTCCATTCCAAACAGTCAAACGCATTCAGTAATTTTGCGTACCAAACATACTACATACACACATATACGCATATAAACTTTCACCTTTAAAATATTAGTAGGATTATTTGAAAACCAACTAAAGAAAGTCAGTAGATAAAAGAAGTAAATCTCATTCTCAATTTGCGACTATCTTTTGAGCTAGGTTTTAATTTAGTGTCTGCGCCTGTGTCTAGGTGTCCTAAATCATACCTGCTGTCAGGTGGCGGGCGGCGGCCAGTCAGCCGTGAAGCTGATAGTAATAAATTGTCGCCACGAAGGTAGCTCGTAAAATCTTATAGGAATCAATGGCGCGTAACGATGGAAGAAGTATAGGGTATGGACGGTGATTGGATGTTATGATTTGTTATCGCTTGCTATATTTTCAACCCCGACAAAAAAAGAGAAGTTTTTATTTTATTTTATTCGATGATAAGGTTGTCCTTGGCTGCGATCTCACCTGATGGTAAGTGACGATGCAGTCTAACATGGTAGCGAGCTAATTTGGAAGGGGTATAAGTTACCCCTAATCGGTTTTTACTCGCCATCGTGCCGGAACGCTAAATCGCTTTGCGGCACGTCTTTGACGGTAGAGTGGTAACTAGCGACGACTAGAGCCTCCCACCAGACCAAACCAGAAACAATTGAAAATTATAAATTCCCAAATTGCCCCCGCCGGGAATCGGACCCGAAACCGTTCTCAAACAAAGCCAAACAGGCGTTCCCAAAGCTTTTTCGTTACGCTTCCCTTCTGAAAGGATAGGACGTGCGGTAAAAAAACTTTTAGGAGCCCCTGCTTTAGCGTGAGTGATCGAAGTAAGAGACGACACGTATTTAAAACTAGATGATGCCCGCGACTTCGATCGCGCGTTTTTTTGATTCCTGCGGGAACTCTCTTATTTTCCGGGATAAAAAGTAGTCTATGTGCTATTCCAGTCTATGACCTACCTATGTGCCAAACAGGCAAAATAGATTCAGGCGTTGTGGAGTGACTGAGTCTCATCCAAACTTCGCATTTATAATACATATTAGGATAATAGGATGGCTAGGACGGCTGATGTTTATAGTCTTATCGACTGGAAAGAAATACCTGGGAATAAGTGGTCAAAATTTGGTCAGGGAAAACCTACTAATGTTATTTCCCAGTCAAAAGAACTTCATCATAAATTAGCACAACCTGCCCCTACTTTATCGCTGGCATAACTTTGCAAAGTCTCGATCCATGCCGCTATTGATAAACTCAATTTATCATCACACGAACGCGGTATTTCCTTTAGATATTGAAAGACTTTTAAAACTTTGGGTCAGGTGTTTTATAAATATTTGTTTATTTTTTGCACATGACAATCTATCTCGTAGAGAAAGCAAGTATGCCGTATCTGCATCACATAGAAAGCTTTTGCCTTCAACTTCGCTCACGTTAAGTTCAATTTTTTAAAACTCTATTATAAACAGCCCGATAGCTCAAAGTGGTTTGAGCTATTCGTTGATCAGTTAGTCAGTTAGTCACCTTTGCCTTTTGAATATTTACGTAGATGATAAAAAAAAAAATAGTCAAATACCCAATTTTCCGTAGTCGGGTAGTAGTAACTTTTTCCCTGTTCAAGTTTGGCGAGTGTGTGAGCAAGTAGCCAGGCCACTTGGTGGCTGCCAAGTAAAGTTTTCCTGGCACTCAACCTGAGGTGAAGCTCAACTTGGGAACGAGTTTCACTTAGGTATTTGTTTCGAACTTGTGATTAAGCCACTTTTATCTCAATGCTCATCGTGTGGACGCGTCTCTAAAGTTATTTGTTGGCTAACTTTTGAAAATGAAAATTTTTACTTTGAAAATATTTTTTTGCACTTTCAGTGCTAGATTAGTTTAGCTGCCAATATCTCTTTCAAGTTAGCCCGCTACCATCTTAGACTGCATCGTCATTTAACATCAGGTGAGATAGCAGTCAAGGGCTATCTTGTCATCGAATAAAAAAAATCTTGCATCGGAAGATTGTCATCGAATAAAAAATGCTTTCTAGAACCTACAAAGTGATACTGGCTTAGTATAGAGAGGTAGAGTATTTGAAAAAGTGCTTGATATTTATCGTATGCCTAATTTTATTGTAGATCATATAAGAAAATCAATTTCATTTTTTTCAGAAACATTTCTATTAGCTCTTGATTGAATTGACTATTGATTTTGTCTAATGGGTGTCTTTGGCCATGGCTAGTTACCACCCGTTAAAGACGGGCCACTAAGCGATTTAGCGTTCCGGCACGATGGCGAGTAGAAACTGATTAGGGTTATAGGTGGAATTTACACTGCCATACTCCTTCCGAGTTAGCCCGCTACCATCTTAGACTTCATCGTCACTTACCTTTAGGTGAGAGCCAAGGACTATCTTGTCAAAAAAAATGCATTGAATTGTGTGAATAATGGAACAGATCAAATAAAGGAACGACATTCAAATATTAATTCCCGTAGTCATAAATTAACCCGCGCAGCGCCGCAAAGCGCTCTCTTCATCGGCGTTCAGCGCTGCGGATCAATCACTGGGACGCGCGGAGGCCGCTGCAATAAATCGTGAAGCGCTCTCAGCCCATTTTCCAGCTGTTTTCACCTCTCCCCCCGCCGTTTCGACGATTTGTAGCTTCCGGCGGAGCTGTTATTGCAGATTGATCTACCTTTTGTTTGTCAATAACTTCACTTTGAAATGACGTGTGTATTAAGGTACCTACGTATAGCAATTGTTTGTTGTTAACTTGTATACTTTTGTTTATGTAAATAGCGAGCATCCGAGCAGGCGGGTCACCTAAAGTTAAATGATTTTCACCACTCACTGGAAACTACACTGAAAAGTGCCCTAATAACCCTGACCTGATGAACATGCGACCGCCTGGGAAGTAGATAAGTTGGTAGGAAGTAACTAGTTTTTAAACAAAACAAGAATTTTCCAAATCGGTCCAAGCGTCTTTGAGTAATCGGGGAACACATGGAGATTCCGACGAATTGTGAACCTCCTTTTTTTGAGGTCGGTTAAAAATACTAATTTGTATGCCAATAAATAACGGCGGCAGCTATTGCAGCGTTGACTTCATCGGCATTCAGCGCTTGAGGATCAATCACCCGCACGTATAAAGGCCGCTGCAATAAATTTCAATCCCTTTCAGCCCATTTTCCAGCTGTTTTCACCTTTTCGCGCGCAATTCCGACGATTTGTCGATATCGATAAATATTACTTCATATCGACCTAATCCGATTCTATTCAATTCATTTATTTATTAGAGGCTACAAATATGTTATGCTAGTCTAGGTGAGACCTAATATCGAAATATGTTTTGAATAAAAAAAAAATGTTAATTTCTTTTAGCGTATTAATATTTACATATAGCTGATACCCGAGATTTTATCCGCGTGGATTTAGTTTTTAAAATCCCGTGGGAACTCTTTGATTTTCCGGGATAAAAAGTAGCATAATTACTCTCCAGGTCCTCAATTATACGTTATCACGTCGATCATGCTTTTTTGCAGCGTGATTACAGGACAAACCATCAAACAAACACATTTTGGCATTTAGTAATTAGTAAAGATAGGAACGCAAGATGCTCGTAATACCACTTTAATTTCTGCAAAGAAATTAATATCATAAACTTATTTCTTAAATTATTAATTAATGGGTAATTAGGTAATTATAACTTTTTCAGTGGGACAATTTAGGCATAATAATATTTTTTTATCTTTATGGGTCTGAATCTGAAAATCATAGATCTGTAGGGCTCTCTGTACGTCAATGGCTATTGAAAGTCGCTAACTAGAACTGTCAAACCCGCATTATGTATTACGAAATGAGGGTTTGACAGTTATTAGTTAGCAATTTTCTATCGTTTTCAATAACCACTGAGATAGAGAATAGCTTGTTAGTCCCGTTTCTAAGAAGTACTGTTCCAAGAAGCCACCAGGAAGAACAAGGTAAAAATGAAAATCTTAAAATCAATCTTAGAGTAAATCTCCATTTTTCTATTAACAAAAGTGAACATTTTTCATCGTCACGGCGTTGTCACGGTTTGATAACCGCTAAGAAAACAAGGCTAATAAAAATTCACAAGGCAGTCATTTTTCAGGCCGGGACTGTAGTGTATACACTATACACTGTCTCGTGTGTTCATGAGCAATGTTGCAACGTCAGTATTACGCGAACCGCCGGTGCGAGTAGACGTGCGACAGGTGCTCGTGTGCATTGCCGAGCCAGTGTCGGGGCGGCGCTATTGGAGATACTACATTGGCGACGAGAAAAAAGGTAAGTGGAAAAAATATTTTTTATAAGGAAGGAGGGAAGGATATGGCAGGCGTTATTGGTTATAAATTAGTTGATATTTCAGACGGTTAGTTTCGAGAATTGTTATTATAACAACGCAACGAAACAGAATATAAAATTACAAAGGGAGTAAAGGCAAATCGGTTAGAAAATGTCTTTATTATAAAATAATCTGAGTTAAATTTTTATTTTTCACAATACCCATATATTTTATTAATCATAGATAATGGATAATTTTTTAAATGGTCAGAGTTAATGACGTAGAGATAATAAATATCGTTGTTATTACATGATGTGATTTGTATTTCGGGCTATGGTTGACTTAATATGATATCATAGGTAAAATCCTTGTAATAGGAAGTGGGTCAGGTTGGTTAAATAAATAACTTCGTATTTCACTTTAATTTGGTGTATTTAAAAAGCGTGTACTCGCGCCAAGTTTTACAATAGATCTGCTGGTGCCGGTCAGGAATATAGGAACCCCGGCCTCAAGTAACAATAATCAATTGATCATATTTTAATACAAACAAAAGTTACCTTAAGTGACGCCGGAAAAGTCACAAAGGAAATTATTATTTATCAAGCTCCATATTGTTAATACGATCCCCTAACGTTTAAAGTAAACAATCTGTAGCTATGCGAGTCGCATGAACAAAGGCCGTTGGTAGGTACCTAATAACTATTCAAAATATCAAAACTAAAACGCACAGTCAGGACATTCATGAGGCTCAGCAATAAGTTACATTAACAAATTCTGTTACACCTTGCAAGTAACCTAATATAAGCCTGTTCTTCGCCTTCGCCAGTTCAGTGGAGAAAATATTAAATTATTTTTCTTATCCCAACAAAACAGTTAAGGTAACAGTTTAACAGTTAGTTAGTATTTTTATGCTTTATACCTGTTTGTGGAAGAACATTTTAAAGATCATGGATGTTAATATGGAAGTAAAACTAAATAAGTATATTTAGTTAGTATGGAATCAGTTTTGCCAAGAGTTGCCCTTAGACAACCAATTATGGAAATGTTGGGTTCTGTGTTTATTACGCAATGGTTACGATATAACCTTACTGCGGGTAGTTATTTTTATCGAGATAGTTGGTGATTTCTTTTATTAGTTGCTCGGTGAGGTGTATCGTCTCCTTCATGAGATAATCACGTTTAATAATGCTCAGTTATAGTCGTATGGTTGTTAGTTTAATTTTTTCCGTTTTGCTTCTGATGTTCGGCCAGAGGTGCCATTGTCGTCATCAAAAGTGAGATGGTAATTTCATGCCCACAGATGTAGCTTCATGCCACGTTAAAATTTTATACCCACATGACTTCATCCCATGGGATATGATTTTATGACCACATTAGTTTCGTTAGCTAGAAACCTCTTCCTAACCTCTTATGAGAAGCGTAACATAGAATCATTGTTGATTATTAAGGTAAATGGAAATTAAGATTTCTGTGGGGTCAGCTTACGTTCCAGTAGTTTCGTGGAAACTAGGGGTGGTGTGCGATCCCGTGTGTGGATGCACAGTGAATAGTGGCGATTCATTTATTATTTATTGCACCACAACAGAAAAAAAAGCAAACTTAACAAGATATATTATGTCGATTGTTGATATAAAAAGGCAGCCTTATCGCTAAAAGGCAAACTCTTCCAAACAACCTTATAACTAAGGAAAATAAAAAATAAACAAACAGCAGGAGGTGTTGCAATAATAAAAAGATAAACTTACATGCTAATATTTAAATAAACTAAACCAATATAATATTATGTTTACGTGGATGCATGGATCAGAGAGATCCTTTGAGGATGATCGATGCCATGGCGATTCCATAGCCAGTTAGCGTGTAAGATATTTCACGGTTTTACAAGTTACACAAGAATTAAGACGTTGATAAATGTTAAAACCCGTTTTACTAAATAAAGCAACCATTTAATTAATTCACAGAACACAGCAGTGTAATAATAACAATTGATATTGACAGCAGACCACAGACTGCAGACAAATATGTATGCACATGGAATATAATAGGAGAGGGTTGCAATTAGGAAAAAGGGGGTTAAGAAGGCACAGCTATTGCGACATTTGTGGAGTCATTCAACAGTAATGTATATCAATGCTATGATTCTTTAAGGGGTTCCGTGTTTATTATTCTTTGTTCAATGATCTTTGAGACTTTTTAGTTAATGAAGTTGAGATTAATGCTGAGTTAAAATGAGATCAAAGTGGGACTGTAACTTGGTTGAGGGCAACATGCTCAGACTAAATGTATTGCGTTGATTATTAGTAGCCGCAGTTGTCATTATAGAAGGTAGTGATCTTAACTAGAGGATATTGCGTTGATGTTCACTGCGAGAACGTATAAATAAAAGAGTAATGCCTAATTTTGTAAGTTGTCGAGAAAACTTATTTCATTGCTAAATTTGTTACTGTTTTGTTGTTTTGCGTTCCCGCTCTGTGAGAACGCCAAATAGAGGTGTTTGGTTTGGTTAAGTCGATGACCAGATGGAGGTTATGGATTGCAGTAACCGGATAGAGGTTACGTGTATTAGTAACTGGATGGAAATTGTATATGTGTTTTGTGACGGAACAGACGTCGCAATAAAGAGTTTACCAAAATAATAAACCTTAATTTGTTTGTTTGGGTTACGCTACGAGTGATTATGTTGAGTACCGTTGACAATAGAGTCCATTAGTTTGAGCTGATGAGATTTAAGTTTTCATTTTTTTTTAAATGAAGTTTCCATTTTAAGTTAGATCCAAAGTTTAAAGGTTCTTTAAATTAACAGAAATCTTAGATGAAGACTGACATGTTCTGAAGTCATTGATTAATAAGCGTACTTACAAGTACACTCACGATAGATTTCGAAGGTAGCCTGGATGTGAAGTTCCCTTAAAGTTAGATAACGATAGTGACAATCATGTTGATAAAGATGCTTAAACGTACGCATTGGCGGGACGTATCTGCAGACATCGGACGTATCGCTTCCACTTTGTGTTGGGGTAATGAGCGTCCGACTATGCTTTGAAACTCGAGTCTTGAGGAAACTACAGTTTTGGCCTAGGGTGGTTCGGGTTCTGAGAAGACTACAATTGGCAATTTGATGCAAACCGAATACCTGTGGGTATACAAGTGTATTTGATTTTGTTTGGTTAACTTGCGTGACCGATGGTCGCTGTTGTAGTTACGCGCTGCAGGTGGCAGTCGGTCCTAAAATTGTACGACTAAGCAGTTACTGGTCCCTTTAATGGATTCTGTATTGATGTGTGACTGAGATATTGATCAATTTAAATTAGTGGGAACTTTTCATTCGGATAGTTATGATTTCAATTAATTAATGGGTTACAGTTAAATTGAGTTATTTGATTTTAAATAACATGTCAGGTAGTCCGAACCTTATAAGTAGTATATCTCAAATGTTTCCTTTCCCTGTCAACAAGTGCATTGCCACACGGGAACGTGTGATTGTCAGTTCTGGCCGTGTCGGAGATTAAAATTAAAGTGATTATTATTTAAAGTGCCATCTAGTAACGGTAGTCTTATAACGTTGGTTCATTGAGCATTACACCATTGCTCCTCGCTCGTTCGGTCCATTAAAATGAGACTCGCAACGTGTGTATTTTCAACCGTCAATCGGTATTTCTTGTTTCTATTTGATTTTCTGGTGTATTGTTGTCAGTTTAAGATTACTTTGGTAATGTGACGATTAAGTTATTGGTTGGACAGTGTTGTGCGATTTTATGATCTGACAAAGCCAGGTAATTCATTCCAGGAGATGAGTTCATAAAATTAATTACAATTAAATCAATATAGGTCGATTTTCTTTTGGTTTCTGTATATAGAAAAAGGTTATAATTTGTTAAAATGGACACATTGAGTGTGATTTTAGTATTTTTATATTGAAGCACTTGTTGAAGATTATTTCCATTAAAATGGGAATTTCAGATATAACAACTTTTATGTTATTAGTAATGTGACCACCAATAAATTGGAAACATCTAGTGGTATTGGAAAAAACTTCCATTAAATTGGGAATTTCAGGTATGAAAATATTTGTATTATTGGTCATGCAACCACCATTAAATTGGAAATATAAAGTGGTGTTGGAAATAAACCTCCATTAAATTGGGAATTTCAAAACCAGAATATTGGTATTACGGGTCATGTGACCACCATTAAATTGGAAACATCTAGTGGTATTGGAAAACCCTCCATTAAATTGGGAATTTCAAGTATAAGAATATTTGTGTTATTGGTCATGCAACCACCATTAAATTGGAAATATAAAGTGGTTTTGGAAATAAGCCTCCCGAACGGATTAAATCGGAAATTTTAAATATTGGAAAAATTATATTATTGGTCATGCGACCACCACTAAACTGGAAAATGAATTTATGAGCGCAACCAGGATGAATTCGTAAAGAATAACAAATTTTTTGAGATCGAACTATGCTTTATATTGCTCAGAGGTAACCGGATGGTGATACCTCAGAAGTCGCATAAGAATGTTATAGATGCCATACGCAAAGGCCATTCCGGGATCGTAAGGAAGGGTCGATTATTTTCTAAGGTAAAGTGGCCGCGGAAAAATAGATGACAAAAATTTAGTGAAATCCTGCAAAAAAAAAAAAATTATTTTAAACAATTGTGGATAAAATAGATTGATTAGGAATAGACACTGAAGTGAGAACCAGAGATATCATTCAGAAAGAGAAAGGGAAAGAGTACGGAGAGGAACTACAGAATCGACGGGATATCACTCAGAAAGAGAAAGGAAAAGAGTGCGGAGAGGAACTACAGAATCGACGAGACATCACTCAGAAAGAGAAAGGAAAAGAGTGCGGAGAGGAACTACAGAATCGACACTAAATGAAGGTGACTAAGTTAGTTAAGGAATGTAGTTCATCTTAAAAAGATTGAAAGCCAGTGGACAACAGTACCGGAGAAAGATCAGGATGAGAAGAATAGATAAAGTAATGGAATCAGTGAATAAACTGTAACTGAGGGAAGATTGAATAAGTGATTAGAAAATATTATTATTATTCCGAACCGGTGGTAGATTCTTGACTTGTCATAGGAGCTACAAGTTGGCCTACATGAAATAAGTAATTATGAATTTGAATTTCAGATTTATTATATATGTGCTGATATTCTAAAGCTGTATCGTGCAGATAACTATACCAAAACTTTGGAATAGTCTAACTCATGTCACTACTATGATTTGAGGATTTAGTGATGCCGGAAATTATTATATAGAAGTGAACTCTTGAAATTATCTTAGTTGTTTATTTATTTAACGTGGAAGGGATGTAGTGTATACACTATACACTGTCTCGTGTGTTCATGAGCAATGTTGCAACGTCAGTATTACGCGAACCGCCGGTGCGAGTAGACGTGCGACAGGTGCTCGTGTGCATTGCCGAGCCAGTGTCGGGGCGGCGCTATTGGAGATACTACAGGGACCATTAGCACGGCTCGAACTAACAGAGACCGGTGCAAACATGTCACCTGTCACGCGTCGCCGCGTCACGGGACTCGACGTGACGTGACGTGACATAGCAAGTTTTGTCTGTTGGCTACGAATGCGGGATCTTTCGGATGCGGTAAGTGAAAATTTTTACAATAATGTGACTGTATTGTCGGGATTCGGTGAATATTCGCATTATCGCGACAAGTGTGGCCGGGTAGTTCGTTGAATCGCGATGTATTCGGGCAAATACGAATCTTTATTGCGGCAATGTCTATAATGTAAATAACAAATTGAATGCTAATTTAAACAAGGACATCGCGTATAACCGAACACGAATTTTCGTACGATAATGTAGCCGCAGCATAAGAAACAATAAAATAATGTTTGAATTAAATAAACAAGACAGAAGAACAGTGTATAACTTGGTCCCAAGTACCAAATTTGCACCACCTGTCCGCTTTAAGCAATTAAAATAAAAACGGTAAAGAAATATATCGTGATCAAATCTGCATGCTTCCCATTGCATTTGGAGGACCCTCGTTCTCCATAATATTTTCAAATCTGCCAATCTACACTTTGCAATTTTCATTCAAGAGCCTATGCCATTTACTTAGTGGATCGGCGATGGTTTGAGATGACTATGATGTGCCGGTGACGAGCCTTTGAGTTACGAAGTTAACCTCGTTGTTGCTCTCTGGATGTACTTACTCTTCCGGTCTTGTAGTAGAATAGAATAGAAAAATTTTTTATTCAAATAAACTTTTACAATGTGCTTTCGAATCGTCAAATGAATCTACCACTGGTCCGGAATGCCGTAGTAGCAGGAAATAATTTGTTTTTTTATTTTTATCCATTTTGTTTTTGTTATTCATGTTTTTTATCATCAAGTAAGTACTGTTGTTGATACCTACTAATCTATTTAACAATAATAAATTAAAAAAAACCACTTAATTTGCCATATCCAAAATCTATTCCAACATAGGTAGGTCAAGGTGCTATAGTATGAAAAATGATTGGACGTTAGAATATTGACACACTGACGGCCCCTATTGAAGGGAAATGTGAAAATAACCGTCGGTGTGTACACAGGATGTGCGTAACATTTTTGGACATGGGCAATCGACTTATCTGTTAGCAAAACTACTAGTCAGTACGACGCGACGTTTGTACTTAATAGGTGCTTATTAGGCGTTATCTGCCTCGCTGGTTCAGTGGTTAGCAAGCTCGATTGTGGATGACGAGGTCCCGGGTTTGATACCTGGGTCGAGCCAAAAATGTATTGGGTTTTTCTGATAAGAAATTCTCCGTAATAGACCGGAGTTAGGAAGTTGGCGGTTAGTCACCCCCGTGCCTCGGAGAGCACGTAAAGCCGTCGGTCCTGCGCCTGATCTCTCTCCGGTCGTATCGGATCTTCCATCCCATCGGGGTACGAGAGTGAGGGAATAGAGAGTGCACCTGTGTTTGCGTACAGACTTATTGTTATTATTATTCTGTTCAACTTTTTTTTGTCATTTTTGACAACGATGAATATTAATTGCTGAAGAGTGCCATAGGCTACTTTTTACCTGGAAAAACAAAGAAACTAATTCCACGCGGATGAAGACAGGGGCAAAAGCTGGGCGGTGAATAAAAGGTACGTAGTTTCATTTCCGTTTAGGTCAAAACATATATGCTAACTAGCTTTAACCCGCGGCTTCGCTCACGTTAGGTTCGATTTTTTAACCCCCTCTTTAACCCTCTTGGGGTTGAAATTTTCCAAAATCCTTTCTTAGCGGATGTCTACGTCCTAACAGCTACCTGTATGCCAAATTTCAACTCGATGGGTCCAGTGGTTAGAGCTGTGCGTTGATAGATCAGTCAGTCAGTCAGTCAGTCAGTCAGTCAGTCAGTCAGTCACCTTTACCTTTTATATATTTAGATAATAGCGTACCGTACCAACTTTTCGCTTATCTAGCTAAAATACCTAATTATCATAATAATATTTATTAAGTAGATAGGTACTTTAATAGAGTATTAAAACGTGCTGATAGCAACAAAAAAAATTATATTGCTGCAAGCTCATCACATATAACTCCGGGTCACTGACCGACGATATTGCTAGCGCGTACGCAAGTGAACGTCATGGGATTCCACTTTCACGCAATACTCATCTTATTTCACTAAGCTTTTAAGTACATATTCCTATGTATCTGTGTTAAAGTTTATCTAGGAAAAGTCAATTTTGTGTATATTGTACAAGCATCGGTGGTTCAGTGGTAGAATGCTCGCCTGCCACGCGGGCGGCCCGGGTTCGATTCCCGGCCGATGCATGATGCTTTTTATACTTATTTTTATTCTTTCAATTAATTTTTTAATTATATTGTTCAGATTATTCTATTTGTTTAAAATCTGCTTTACTGCGCGTTTGTATCGTATCATCATAGTTATGATTACATCCTTTTATAACCAGTTTTGAAACCCGACTAAAAAGAGGTTTGTTATTGCCAGTTGTACATAGGTATCTATGTGTCTGTCTATTACCTCGCAGTTCTCCAACGAATGGACCGATTTTTTGTATGTTTGTGTGTGTATGTTACACTTTTACGCCACAACGAATGAGCCGATTTGGCTGAAATTTGGAATGAAGATAACTTATACCCAGGAATAAAACATAGGCTACATTTAATCCCGGAAAATTAAAGAGCTCTCGCAGGAATCAAAAAACCTTTATCCACACGGACCAAGTCGCGGGCATCGACTAGTACAATAATAAGATAACTTTAGTTATAAGTTTTATTGTAACACAAAAAAAATCAAATAATATAACCTCTTCTGTAGGTAATGAGCTAATTCACAAAAGTACACCCATAGTTAATAGCAGTAACGCAGTGTAGCAATCAAGCAGTTTATATCCTCAGGTTAACGAGAACTGTAAACGTGTGGCAACCCGCGGCGCGGAGTGGTCCCGAGGGATCACTCGCACTAGTTACCCACTGGTTAGGTAACGCCTTTGTTTGTACTTCATTCGTTCTGCGGTAAAACCTTACGGCAGTAGGTAATAACATGTCTATGGGTACAACTTGCTTTAGTTTAGTAAACGTAGTTTACCTAAGTTTGTATTGTGTTGAAAAAAAAATTGGCCGCGCCTTCATCCGCATGGTTTATCCCGCGGGAATTCATTGATTTTCCGGGATGAAAAGTATAGGTTACTTTTCATCCCGGAAAATCAATGAACTAAACTCGCATAAAAAACACGCCAAGCCGTAGCGAGCCGTTGCCCGTTGCGGCGTGATTGAAGGACAAAACAAAAAATAGATACAATTTCACCTTTATAGTATTAATAAGGATACACAGTGTGTTCGTTTGTTGTCCTTCAAACACGCAGAAACCGGAGCAACAGATCAACGTGATTTTTCATGTGAGTATGTTTGAGGACTTTGAGAGCGACATAGGCTACTTTTTATCCCGGAAAAACAAATTGTACCCGCGGAAATTTTAAAACTAATCTCCACATGGATAACGTCGGGGGCAAAAGCTAGTGTGAACTCACAATAAATATATTTATTTCTAGTAGAATTCATAAATATACCTACTCTATTAATTTAAATGTTGCAAATGTAGGTCCCGCGGTCGCGCGGCTTTCGGGAGAAATTCATAAACAAGTGAAATTAAACAGCGGCAATAAATTCGGAGTGCGCGCGAAATGTAAATGCAACGGTAACAATAATTTCCGGCGCGCGGAGTCGGGCGCATAAATATGTACGTGCACTTTCCTGTTTCGCGCCCGGACCATTGTTTTGTGAGCCTCGCGCGGAAATTCGCGCATTGCTGCCCGAAAGGGGGGGTGTTTTAAATGGTTTGCAACAGGAATTAGTGGTTACACCCACAACAGATTAATGTTTAAGTGAAGGATTCTATAATCTACTTTTTCTTAGCTCTTTTTTTTATACAAATTACAATACAGTGCCAAATGCCTTTCAGCTAAATCGGTTCAGTCGTTCCGGTTTGATTGAGTAACAAACATCCTTCCATCCAAACTTTCGCATTTAAAATAATCTATATATATAAAATTCAAAGTCCTGACTGACTGACTGACTGACTGAGTTATCAACGCACAGCCTAAACTACTGAAGTTAGAAACTTGAAATTTTTACAGTTGATTCCTTTTATAAAGTAGGCGCACACTAAGAAAGGATTATTGGAAATTCCACCCCTAAGGGATTTAAATAGGGGATGAAAGTTTATATGAAACTCCGTCATTTTTCAAACTGTTTCCACCAAAGTTGGTATTTGAGCTTTCAGTTAAAAATAAAGAAGTACGTGTGTCACAGTTTTTGAAAATTCCACCCCAAAATCTAATTCCACGCGGACAAAGTCGCGGGGGCAAAAGCTAGTATTATACATAATACAATTACTAGACGATGCCCGCGACTTCGTTCCCCAGCTTTTGCCCATGGCTTCGCTCAGGTCAAGTTCGATTTTTCAAACTTATATAGGGGTTGGATTTTCATAAATCCCTTCTTAGTGGATGACTACGTCGTTATAGTACATTCCAATTATTGATATTTTTGCTATGTGTCTTTTAGTTGTAAGTCTTTTTGCTGATATTTTTACATTTGTGCATAAATATTGTTGGTTTGTCTAATAAAGTAAAAAAAATAAAAAATATAGCTATCTGCATGCTAAACAGCCCGATCCGACCAGTGGTTTGAGCTGTGCGTTGATAGACTTTCTTTTTATATATTTAAGAAAAAGATAATATCTCTGTCAATTTTCCGTAAACTGAGAACGGGAAGCGAACTTGCACTTGCCGGTTTCTATGCCCATCTTTGTAACTCTCTCCTCATGGCAAAGGAAGTAGAAACAATCGCAAAAGAAAAGGTATAATCTAATTGAATCGATTCCGTTCCTCAGTGGAGAGTTTGCTTCTTTCAGTTTCAAGGCAGCGACGACTCCAGCCAATATAAATGTAAATGCTCCGAGGTACACGCTTCCGACTGGCCACGGCCGGCCAAAGATTATAAAATACGAGTATCTTAGATGTGTTAGCTGAAGATTTTTTCTCCGAATAAATTAGTTCTTTCAATTCACGACGACGCGTGGCTCATGATTGTGTGTTTGTCGTATCTGTATAAGTTTGAGCGAGAGCTTGCTTGCGCCTGACCGTTCTCACCTAGGCTCCTGATAGTGCGCACACTACGCAACCACAAGTAAAGCTCACGCGCCCTCGTGAAATGCAAGAACTTATAATAATAATGATAGGTACTCGTAATGTCCTCCCGACCGAATCGGCCACGGCGGCCAATTTCCACAGAGATTAGCCATCTGCGCTTGAGATATTATAGTGCACAAGTGTGTGCGCAAATACAGGTGCACTCTCTATTCCCTCACTGTCATAGTCCGATGGGACGGTAATCCGACACGATCGGAGAGAGATCAGGCGCAGGACCGACGGCTTTACGTGCTCTCTGAGGCACGGGGGTGACTTACCGCCAACTTCCTAACTACGGGCTAGTACTAAGAATTTCTTGACAGAAAATGCAATATATTTTTTGGCCCGATCCGGGCATCGAACTCGGGACCTCGTCATCCGCAGTCGACCTTGCTAACCACTAGACCAATGAGGCAGTCCGAATAAGTACATACCTACGACATGACGAGCAGTGTTGCGACCCCCCACCGTCCGACCGAAGTATGTGCACCGGCGACATGAGACGAGCCGCAGAAAACCGCTGGATACAGACGGCACAAGACCAAGAACTGTGGAAGTCCATGTAAGATACCTTTATCCAGCAGTGGACCTCTATCATTTGATAATAAAGGAAGAAGAAGAAGAATCGTTCAACCCTATTAAACAATTAAATTTTTAATTAATCTCAACCAACAGTATTAGGGTGACAGACCCGACAGACCCTATTATTGGCACTTTAAGGCGTTGTCCTAATACAACACGAATGCGCGATCATCCCAAATTCGCGCGAATTTTACTCGTACGAACGCGCGATCAAACATACTGATCTCGAATAGGTGTCCTAATAGGCGTTCGCGCGAGATGGAACGAAGCACAGTGGAACCCGCGGCCGCTCGCATCGCTTATTCGCGCGATGATCGCGCATTCGCTTTATATTAGGACAACATCTTAGAGCTTATCTAATTACAAATATGTTTTAGTATACATGACGGTTACGGTTCAGTTGTGAGCTGCGGCGCCTCTGTACCACTTGGCGGTTATTCTGTGCGCCCACATATCGGGACGTGCGTCGGGAATCACAAGAGCTCTCATGCATAAAGAAGCCGGCCGCACCTGCACGTCAGCCGCTGAATATTACATTGCCGTTCCGATTTCATGACCGGTCATTATCAAATCATGACGGTTTATTACTATTTAACAACCAACCGATACCTACTCGTGACTTCCACGTGCATTAAGATATTATAATTCAAATTCAAAATTTATTTATTTCATGTAGGCCAACTTGTAGCTCTTATGAGACGTCATACATCTACCACCAGTTCGGGATGCAGATTCTGCTGAGAAGAGCCGGCAAGAAACCCAGCAGTTGCTCTTTTAAAAAAATTTTTTTTTACAATTAAATAGGTAACAAAACTATGCTATGTATACAATGCTTCCACAATTAAGCTTCAGAAATGCATACGTAGGTTAGGTACACAATCCAACGCATGTCAACACAGGCAGACAAAGCAGACCCATTCCCGTTGGTGGCACCCGTTCACGAGCATGACGCAAGATCCAGCCGTTGCTTCGCTCAACCATATTATTTTGTCTTTAATACCTTAAGACTCTTTTTAAAGGTTTGTGTATTTCATTACGCACTCTGATAAACGCCTCAAGCGCGCTCTACATTGTTTCAAAAATAATAAAAGCATTAAAATAGAATAAAATAGAATAATTTTTATTTAAATAAACTTTTACAAAGTACCTACGTAGTTTCAAATCGTCAAATGAATCTACCCAGCGGTACCGAACCAATGTTCGGTATTCCTTATAAAACAAAGTCGGGTTCGTTCGGACACTTATAACTCTAGAACGGCTGGACCGATTTTCATGGTTGTTGATTTGTTCCGTTCCGAAGGACGGAGCCAAAAAAATTCATTTTCTGATACATTTTGTATTGAACGGGATTTTTAATGGCAAAAAAAGTGACCTTTTACCTCGAAGAAACAGTAGGTAACCTAAGTCACGCGTACAAAGTCGCGGGCAAAAGCTAGTAATATAATAAAATACCTTAAAAAAGTTTTGTTACAAAAGTTTTGAAAACGCCTCAGAAGCAATAATAGCAAAATCGAATTGAAGTTTTTACTCTCTTTGAATAACTAACTAATTTTGATAACAACAGTAAAAACTTAAAAGTCGTTTCATAACAGTGACTGAGTTGGGTACTTTTGTTTTTCTCCCATTACAGTTTTAGCAATCTTATTGCATTTAATCGAATTTTTGGATTTTTTTAAATAACAAAAGGACATGACCAGTGGAGCAAAGGGCTCTCGCCTAGGGGTCAAATATCAACGTGCAGCAAAGATTGTTTTATTTTTGGAATTCTTATATTCTATAGTTTTCAGATAAAAAACTTTCAGGGGTCTAAAGGCTCGGAAAAATGAGAAAAAAAATAGAAAGTTTTACGGAATAACTCTGCCTTTCGATACTAGAGGGCGCTAGTTATTGTGGTTATCAAGTCTAAAATGTTAAAATCAACGTGCAATAATAATAGTTTTATTTTTGTAATTGTTATATTCTATAGTTTTCAGAGATGAAAGTTTTAGGAGTCTGAAGCCTTGAAAACTGAGAAAAAATAAGAAAACTTTTCAAAAAATACCTCTCCCTTTCGATACAAGATGGCGTTAAGATATGTTTATCGAGTCGTAAGAATAATTTTCTGCTATTAAACATGCCATCTATGCGCAAAGTTGCTTAGAAAAAAATTGCTTAATATTTTTGTACAGATCCTAGGACACGGAATAATACAACTTTATTTGCACGAATAATTTAATTTTTCAATAGACAAGCGCTATCTAGTGTCGCGAAGCGGAATTTCTCTTTACTATTTAAGTGCGTGATACACATGCTTGTTACTCGCAGAAAAGCATGCCAGTTACAAGCAATAATGAGCTACTCGCATGTGTATCGAGATTCTGCCAGTAACTCACGTGCCAGAGCAAAGCATACGAATGGCTCGCAAGCCGTTTGATTTTTTCCCCTTGAAGGGAAGTGGGACGGGAGATTCGTATTGCCAGCTACAAATACGCGAAACAAGGGGCTGATTCTGTAACTCAGTGCCTATCAACGACGATAGGCATTTTTTATCCATTGAAGGTTTGAAGAGAAATATGATTTACTTTTTCATAGTAAACCTTCAATGGATAAAAAATATATGTCAGTGGCTTTCATTTTTTGATAGGCACTGAGTTACAGAATCGAAGGCAGGTCGTAACGTATTTGCTTGTAAATCGCAACTCTCAACTATCTGCCAAGATCTTATTAATTTTTGTGCTTGTTTTTTGCCTAATATAATTGCGAGTTGTATTGTAACACTATTTATTTCTTCATTTTGTGAACTTCAACTCGCATGTCACTGGCAAGGTCATTCGCAAGCATGTATGTCACGCGCTGAAATTCTGTCAGTACCTGGCATGCCAGCTTACCAGCATCTAGCATATCATCCACTAGCATGTGTATCACGGGCATTAATACAAGTGGGCGGAAGTTTAAGTATGAAGTAGTGCATTAAAGAGAAAGCGGAAGCAATAAACATTCTGGTTTTTTTTTGATATTTTAAATCATGCCTTTATCGGAATAATAAATCCATAGTAAATTAAGCCTCAATTTTTTAATCTTTCTGTAAAAGCTGTAATCCTGCACATTTTCCCCATTCCGAGGGCAATCACTGGTCATGTCCTTTAATCACAAAATAACTCTAACAATACGATCCTTCGCAATATAAAAGTTAGGTCCGCATTTTTAATTTATGTTGAATTTCTGAAAATAAAACCGTACCCTCCAAGATTCCACCTGACCCGGCGAACTTTTTCACTTTTAATGAATACTTTATTCGATCGGCGAACTTGCGGAGTTTTCATGATTTTATATTGCAAAGTTCCCGCGCATTAGCTATGCATTGTCTCCCGGCTGTACACGTATTTAATATTGCAGGGACGGGACATCTGTTTCAAACTTTTCTTAGGATGTTTTGAATAAATTAAATTAGTTTTTCTTTTGTTACAGATTTTTATACATGTTCAACAAGAGTGTCCAGACAACATAATAGTTGCCGGTTGATCAAATAAAATGACTGTGTGTATTTTTGAATGAATGAATAAATCATTTTTATTCTATAATAGTACACCAAAGAAGATTAAAAACAACAGGGGGCAATATTTTGTGAAGAATGGGTGAGTTGAACAAAATTTATTTAAAGAATTTAAAGAATATTAGCTACCCCAAACTTGACTAATATTCTCTTCGTCCATTCAAATAAGCGTATAGCATTGAACCGTCAATTTTACAGTTTTCAGTCAGAACCTTGACTGGTTGGGCTATCGAGACTTTTTTAATTCGATGACAAGATAGTCTTTGACTGCGATCTCACCTGAGGGTAAGTGACTATGCAGTCTAAGATGCTAGCGGGCTAACTTGGAAGGGGTATGGCAGTGTACATTCAACCCTAACCCCTTACTTTAAATACACACAATAGTCTTAATTTCATCCACAATTAGACTCATCAAACACAACATGGTATAGTTGAGGACCTGGAGAGTGGCATAGGTTAATTTTACTAAAGAAAACAAAGAGTTTCCGTGCGATTTTTAGAGTTAGAGAAAATATAGAGTTGTTTGCACGTGGCTTATTGCACGTAGCACGCAATTTGCCCCCAGTCGAACCTTCTGTCAATAGAGCTTATTAGTACACCGTTTTTTCTGTCGCCTGCAATCTGAAAGCCGATTGTGCTATAGCCTCTGACAATCGCAATCCGCACCTACCTTTGTTTCATTTCCTGATACTTCTCATATATTTTTTCTAACGGCAAGTCTAAGGTAAGCTTCGTATGGAAGAGGACTCTTTATGTTTTATTAATTGCTGGCGGAAAGGGAAATGGAAAAGTTTTGCATTTAAATAAATTTTTACCAGATGGTTCGACCATAGATGGTATATGGTACTAGAGGGCGGAGAGATTGTCGAACCATCTCTCCGCCCTCCGGCGAACAAACGACATCAAATTTTGTCTGGTGGGAGGCTTTGGCCGTGGCTAGTTACCACCCTACCATCTAAGACGTGCCGCCAAGCGATTTCGGGTTCCGGCACGAGGGCGTATAGAAACCGATTAGAGGTATGGGTTGAAGTATACTGCCACACCCCTTCCAAGTTAGCCCGCTACCATCTTAGACTACATCGTTACTTACCATCAGATGAGATCGCAGTCAAGGACTATCTTGTAATTGAAAATTGTTATTGAATAAAAAAAACGATCACACATTCCATCTCCACATGAGCGAGCGTTCGTTATTAGGTAGGTACGGCTATGATCGGAGCTCGAACACTGGATTTCAATAAAGCGTTGGACCTTTTGTTACGTGTGCTACCAATATTTGAGCACGGCTCGCCCGCGCGATATTAAAAGATTCATTTCAGATCACTCGCTCATCATCCAGCCTCTGTACCTTGTTACGTATTGAGACAATCAAGTGGAACTCTTCGTTTAGTGGGAGATATGTTCTGCCCTCCTAATCGAAAACACAGTAAGTTAAGTAGAAGTTACCTTTAAGTTACTGTGTTTTCAATTACGAGGGCAGTGTTGAGATTGAGTCACTAGGTCCGATGGTGTATTCATAAATGTCCAACTTTAATGGTAAAAGTAAATAACCGGTCCAATGCGAATCGGACTATCGTACGAAGGGTTCTGATAAGGCTCCGTTAATTTTTAGATTATTTCTATTTTTATTATAATATGTATCTTCGACCATTTAGCCAGGACTTGGCAAGCGCAAGCATTCCCCTCTACCGAAGTACATGTACAAACGTACGTGTTAGCTTGTAAGTGTGACAGCTTTTGACTAGTGTGCGTTCATAGAGACATTAAGTTTTTTACATGAGTGTGTGGAAGTGAGTAAATGTGTGCTGTACGTAGGCTGTACGTGATTACCTCACCTCCCGCAGAAAGTGGCAGAATATATTATTAAGTACTAAAGGCTCGTCCCGGCTAACTGGTCGAAGGTTGTTATAGTAGCAACAGAATTACATATTCTATGAAAATTTTAACTCTACCTAATATGGATCATGAGATACAGCCCACTGACAGACAGACGGACGGACGGACGGACAGCGGAGGCTTAGTAATCGGGTTGGTTACCCTTCGGGTACGGAGCCCTGCAAACGGGGTGGCAACCCCATTTTTAATTTTATTAATGACTACAATCACATCTTATGGTAAGTGCTGATACAGTCCAAGATGGTAGCGGTTTAAATTGGAACGTATATAGTTGTTTTTAATTTAACCAATACCCTAATCGGTTTTTACACGCCATTCTACCTACTTGGAATGCTAGATCGCTTAGGGGCACGTCTTTGACGCTATATTGCCACTTGAATTTCAATAGGTATATAAATTCAATATTTTCAGAATCCTCATTATTAACGATGTCAAGCTCGATAGATTAGTCAACTTTTTTCTTTTTCATTTACACTAAAGTGGATTCGTCATGACGTCATAAAGATCTTTTAAAACCCAAATCCACACAAACGACATAACGGGCACCAGTACGAAGGTAAATATAATTGTATTATTATTATCATTCACCAATTCCGAAGATAATCGCACGAACACCTCGCTCCAAAGGTAGGATTACAGATGAATGAAGGATCGAGGATAGATACTCTAGACATTGATTGATACACCTTCGATCCGCGGATTGTGCTGATTCCAATGCATCTCCGAAATAACTCCCCGGCACAAACGAAAATGAATTCTAGGTGAAAGTAGGAGAGGCTACTTTTGCGTGGTCAGAAGTTCCGCAGGCTAGAATGATTGATAAACAGTGGTAGTCCAGCGTGTAAATAGCTGAACTACTTTGCGTGGCGTTGAAAAATAGAAAATAGCCAATAAAGACTGCGGTTTGAAAAAAACGACTCACAGACCAGAACAATGTATGGTGCAGAAAAATACCATTATATATTAGAAAAATCACTAACCTGGCCTCGCGGAGTCTTCCTGATATCCAGCTGGATTAGTGAGAGGCGGCACGGCACGTTCAGATCTGGAGTACAGCGTTGGAGCATGCGTGGATACTTAGGCGTATGTCAAGCGTAATGCTTGTGCGCGGACGCGGCGTTTTGCGTGGGTGCTTAATGCAGACTGAAGCGTTGGCTAATTAGGTAGGTATTTCTAATCAGCGGGTCCACAGAGCCTTCTATGGACTCTTTGAGGCGGCGGTGCGTGAATTGCTAATAAATAATGGCAGGCATTTCTACACAATATATTATTCCAGAAATGTGAGCGTTTCTTCGCGCAACCATACTCCCCGGCCTTGACGAAGTCCATGATCTCATTAATAAGTAATGAGTCTCACGAAAAAATATGCGAAAAATAATAATAAAAAAATATCTAAATTAATAGCGAAAAGGCGGTCTATTAAATTAATAAAATATCTAAACAAAAAGAAAAACTTAAATTAGCGTTAAATACTACTTAGCGTAAAAAAAGAAAATTTATTTAAAAAAAGTTATTGCGTTGGTAGCGGATAAAGTTTTACAACTGGACGTTTAAATTCGCCAGATTCAGTTTTAACTAAAGCAACGCGAACCACATTATCAGCCCCTGGATAAACCTTTGTTATAACTCCTAGCGGCCATTGTAATGGCGGTAGGTCATCACAGCCGAGTAATACGACAGTACCTACTGTAACCGGATTATCAGGCGTACACCATTTCTGCCTAACTTGCAAGGTGTGTAAATATTCTAAGCGCCATTTTTTCCAGTACGACTGTATTAAACTGTCGAGTAATTTTTTGCGATTAACTAAGTTAACGCGTTCGCTAGGCAACGGAGTAGCGGGAAAATATTGTAATGGAGTAGACATTAAAAAATGGGCCGGCGTTAGAATTTCAGGATGCGGATCTGACGAAAGTAAACAAAGCGGGCGCGAGTTTAAGATACATTCAATTTGCGTTAGTACGGTTAATAATTCTTCGTATGTTAGAAGTTGGTTACCGATAACTCGATACAGATGCGTTTTAAAACTTTTAATGTTAGACTCCCACATCCCTCCAAAGTGTGGAGAGCGAGGAGGAATCATTTTCCATTCTATGCGGCTGTTTTGCAGTTCGAGGCTTAATTTATTTTTATAATCTGAACTACATAAAAGTGAATAAACCTCATTTAATTGAGACCTGGCTTTAATAAAAGTTCCAGAGTTATCTGTGTAAAAACAAGAAATCGGACCTTTGCGTGACAAATTTTTCGAAGGTAACTGTTTAATTTTTAATCGCGTTATTTCGTCACTGAAGTGAACCGTTTGAGTATCCTTTATTATAGCGTTTTCAGCAAATCTGAGTTTGTTAACTTCTTCAGTAGAAGGAAGAATATGTGCGAAGCGTAAAACAAAGTAAGCGGAGCGAATTAATTTTTCCCAGGAGGAAAAGCGTTTAGATAAAACGTAAAGCGTGGGTTGTTCACATTGAACATGCGTGGTTATTAAAGTCTTTGATTTGAGCTCAGGTAGCAAATCAACAGACGTAGGCGAAAATTCATTAATTGGCCAATCAGAATGCGACTTACGTAGCCATTCCGGGCCATTCCACCAAAGGGGATGCGACAATAATTGTGATGGCAGGACACCACGTGACAAGCAATCACTCGGATTTTCAATCCCAGAAACATGATAAAAATGTTTCGGGTCTAAATTTTCTTGACACTGTGCGACGCGGTTACTTACAAAGGTATTCCACCTATGAGGTGAGGATTTTATCCAAGACAGTGCTATAGTCGAATCCGAAAAAGCATAAATTCCTTCAATAGGAATGCGAGGAGAATAAGTATTCGTTACGACTTTGATTAATTTTGACATTAGGAGTGCGGCACATAGTTCTAATCTCGCGAGCGTGGTTATCTTTGTTGGCGAGACCTTTGACTTCGAACACAACAACTTAACACCAATGTTACCAAAGGTGTCTGTGACATGTAAGTAAATGACACATCCATAACCTTGAAGGCTAGCATCACAAAAGGCGACAATATTCTTTTTACACCCTTCAGTAACACCTGTGTGGCGCGGAATTTTTAAATTTGGAAAATGCGAAAAGTCGTGAACCAAAGCCAAGAAACGATTAACAACATCTTGTGAAGGCGTGTCATCCCAATCAATTTTATTGAGCCAGAGCTCTTTAATCAAAAGTTTTGCGTATAAAATGATTGGAGCAACAAGTCCTAAAACGTCAAATAATCTTGCAACGAGCGATAAAATGGTGCGTTTTGTACACTTGTCAGCGATTTCAGAAACGGTAAAATAAAAAGTATCCTCGTTAGGCTCCCAAGAGAGACCTAACACCTTCGCGGTGTTGTTACTATCGGAAAAATTAACCGAAGAACGATGCGTGTCTGGAAGACTATCTAACAGTGAGGCAGAGTTACTAGTCCATTTCACTAGGTCAAACGCGCCAGATTTAAATAGTGCGATCAATTCCTTAGATAAGGATTTAGCAGTCGACTCGTCAATCGCTGAATGAACGAGATCGTCCATGTATAGCTGCGTTTTAGCTATTTTAGCTGCGTCTGGGAACCTATCCCCTTCATCCTGACATAGCTGTCGGACGGACCGCATGGCTAGATAGGGACTGGACTTTAACCCGAATGGAACCCTGTTGAATTGGAAGGTGCGTATTTTCTCACTGTCATTAAAGCGAAAAAGAATTTTCAGAAACTTGCGATCGCGAGGTAAAGTTTCTATCTGCATATACATTTGTTTTATATCAGCGGTCATTGCGATGGGAAATAAGCGAAAATTTAAAAGTAATAAAAACAAATCTGCCTGTAAATTGGGCCCAGTATGTAAAATATCGTTCAATGAAATATTTTTATTTAGCGTTTTAGCGGATGCGTCTATGACAATTCTTAAGCGACTTGAACTTTTGTCAGGGCGTATAACAGCGTGATGCGGAATGTAATATCCCTCATCCATATTTTCAGGTTCTGGGACCTCAGACAAATAACCTCGTTGAATATATTCATTAATAACTTGGTTATAATCCTGGCGCAATGAAGGATCAGCTCTAAATTTTCTTTCTAAAGAAAGTAAGCGACGTTGTGCTACGCAGCGTGAGTTACCTAACTCAGTTACATTTTTACAGAAGGGTAAAGCGACCGAATAGCGACCACTCTCATCGCGAGAAACTGACGCGGTATATAAATTTTCACACTCAGTCTCCTCAGGGCTGAGATGGCGCTTGTTATCAATTTGTTCTAATTCCCAAAATTTTTGAAGATTAAAGTTTAAATCATCGACTGCGAGCGCAGTAAAAGATGAATCATCCGCGTTGTAATCAAAACTACAATCACCCATTAAAACGTATCCGAAAGTTGTCAATAATGCAGCGGGTGCGTCCTCTTTAGGTATAATTTTATCACCCAAGTAAATGTGAGGAAACAGTTGCGCGCCTAAAATGACATCAATACTTCCAGGAATATTCCACGTTAAATCAGCGAGCGGCAAGTCTTTAATATAATTCATACTACAATTTTCAATAAATTGAGATGGTAATTTATCAGTAAGGCTGTCCAAAACTAAAGCCTTTATATGATATTTATTGGCGGGGTAAACGCGCGACTCGATGTTTAGATAAACATATCCATGTATTTTCTGCGAACTTGAACCTATACCCTTTATGAAAGAGTTAACAATTGGTGTAATAGGTAAATTAAGCGATCTGCAACATTTAAGGCTAATAATATTATTTTGAGACCCAATGTCTAATAAACAGCGAATAACAACCTTATTGTCACTATCATAAGGCTTAGCGTATATTTGAGCGGTTGATAACAATACATTAGAACGCGTTTTTATGTGGGTATCTATCGAACTCGATGAGACGCGAGGCAGCGAAACGAGTGTTTGCGTGGCAGCGGGCGACGACTCAGTTGCATCAGAAATTAAAGGCTTGGTCAAATCTAACGCGGCAAAGGTCTTGGTCGAAACTGACACTGCGCTTTTACTTGCGTTGTCTGATGTAGACTTGTTATTATTCCCTCTGCAAAGGCTGGAATGGTGTTTTTTCCTTAAAGGAAGACAGGAAATACAAAAGGATTTTGACCTGCATTTCCCAAGCGTGTGAAAGAGAGAGAGACAATTTACACACGCGTTTTTTGATTTAATAAAGTCAAATCTTGCCTGCGGTGACTCCATCTCCATGTATTTTTTACAATGGTATAGATGAGTGTGCGAATCACTTTTACATAGAATACATTCATCACGCGATTTATTGACTGAATTACAATCGTTACCCGTAGGATTTGTATCACATGCAACGAACGTCTTGTAAGTATTTCGTACATTAGCGTTTGATTTAGTTGACCTATTGTTCGAAGATGCGGAATTATTACCTGAGCGTTCGAGAACTTTTATTTGATGTTGAATGAATTCAATAAATTGCGTATAAGACGGAATCTCAGTACTTTGAGATTGCAAAGACATTTCAAAATTTTGTATTGTTTGAGAATCTATCTTTTTTAATGCGAAATATAAAAATATAAAATCAGTAAGATCTGGAATATCTAACTGTTTTAGAGCGGCAACAGAAGCAGAAAACTTTTCAATAAATGTATTTAAACTATTAGCGGTGTTCGAACAATTCTTTAGATCAAAAATATTATTTAAATAATGCGTGCCTAATGCTCTTTTGTCTTGATATTTCTTAATCAGACTATTCCAAATGATATGATATGTTTCACCGGTCGGAACTATGCCCGCCGTGAAATGTAATGCACCGTGCGATAATTTAGTAATTAAATATTGAACGCGTTGTGAATCGGTCAAATTCGGATTGCTATGAATATTAGCTTTAAAAGATTCATAAAATAACGGCCAGTTTTCATTCTTACCATCAAAACTGGGAATGTTTATCGGCGGTAACTTAATTACTGGGGCTAAATGTTTATCATTAGTAGATGCGGAACCCTCAGTATTAATATTTTGCGATAAGATTTTATTACGGATCCTTTTAATCGATCCATATAAATCCTCAAAAGCATCGAGGGCCTGATAATTAGGCTGCGTTGCGGGATCAATTTTTAGTGAAATACTATTTATTTCGTCTAATACGGATTCAAACTTTGTCCGAAGATCATCAATAGTTTCAGAATCACTCATAAACTTCTCATTCTTACGCGATTCGAAACTTGATATATTTCTAGAAACATCGTATAAGCGATTTAATCGCGAAAATAGATTTTCTTTTTTGCATATAAGAATGCTTAATTGCGAGGATAGACCACATTTCTCCATTTTAAGCAAAAACTAACACGAAATAACTCGTTAAGCGATTTTATAATAACTTAAGTTACAATGGCGGTGATCACAAAAATGGGCGTTGCCCCTAACTTACGGCAACAATCTTACGATTAATTTACGTAAAAATCGCGTAAATCATACGAAAATATTAGCGTGGGGAGTAATTAAATGCGTTAACTATTATTAATTAATTAATTTAAGAACAATTCACAAATTCGCGGCGAATATTTTGTCGATTAAGTTACGACCTAAATTCTAGACTGGAACAATCGAGGTTCGTATGGACCAAAACTTATGGTAGTCCAGCGTGTAAATAGCTGAACTACTTTGCGTGGCGTTGAAAAATAGAAAATAGCCAATAAAGACTGCGGTTTGAAAAAAACGACTCACAGACCAGAACAATGTATGGTGCAGAAAAATACCATTATATATTAGAAAAATCACTAACCTGGCCTCGCGGAGTCTTCCTGATATCCAGCTGGATTAGTGAGAGGCGGCACGGCACGTTCAGATCTGGAGTACAGCGTTGGAGCATGCGTGGATACTTAGGCGTATGTCAAGCGTAATGCTTGTGCGCGGACGCGGCGTTTTGCGTGGGTGCTTAATGCAGACTGAAGCGTTGGCTAATTAGGTAGGTATTTCTAATCAGCGGGTCCACAGAGCCTTCTATGGACTCTTTGAGGCGGCGGTGCGTGAATTGCTAATAAATAATGGCAGGCATTTCTACACAATATATTATTCCAGAAATGTGAGCGTTTCTTCGCGCAACCAAACAGGACTTATAGCATTTTTAAAATTGAAAGCGTTCTTTGTTATGAGATGGCTACTAGCGAAGTTCCTAAAAATAACCGCTGAGATATTCAAGGGTTTCAATGATCAGTCAAATTTCAAAGTTGTGAAATACATATTATAAAGAACAGATTACGTCACAATAATTTGTCGTTGATCATCAAGTTCGTTGTTTTTATACGACTGCCTGAAAAAAGGAGTAATATATTGTTTTCAGGGTTCATGTGTGTATGTATGTATGTATGTATGTATGTATGTATGTATGTGAGTTCCTATATTCCACCATAACTTCTATACGCCTGAACCGATTTTGATGAATGAGCTATCATTAGAATCCTAAGCTTATTCCGGGTGACATAGGCTAGTAAAATTAAAAAAAAAATTGATGGTGTGACCATGGTCCCGCATTAAAGACTAAAGTTGAAAAAAATATTTCGAAAATAAGATTAAGTATATAATCATCATCTAGAAAATGATGAGTAGATTTCAAAAATATATAACATTATACTTAGTTCAATATCCAGTGATTCACAAAAAAAAAACCATTTAAAAATGTGAATAAGATTCCAAAAGTGTAGTATTTAACTGTAGTAAATGACTGTAGTATTTAACTTCTTTTAGTTCGTTTTTTGGCTGGGCAGTCGTATTTTTTAATATTTTTAATTATAGCTTGTTAGAAATCCATAGTAAAACGCGACAAGTAACTCTCGTACATGTTGCTGTTAATTTATTGAGAAAACAAAGTTGAAATCGGGTATTCAGGGGTTCGAATCCCAAGCTTGTCTCAAATTTTTTAGAGTTATGTACAGCCAGCCGCTAGTTCAACGGTTGAACTAATCGAATAACGAAGCGATTAAAAAGTAAACAAAAACATTAATGTGGATATAGGTATGTTTTTATGAGAGAGCAAACCTCAGTGGATGAAAGCTAATTTAGCATAAGCCGTGATGGGCTTAAAATGAAATCCCTTAAATTGGACGCGGGCTCACCTGACCGGCGCGTTTATCCGACCTAATGAACAAAAAGCGCTGATCCGACGGCCGACGCCGACGACCGACAAATGTCCGGCAGCATAATTTTTATAAATAGACTTACATAATCAACCAAAATGATGATTAAAAATAAATCAATTGATGCATATCTATCATTCGCACCTTTACAATTATAGAGACCTAACTAAAAATTCATGTAACTTCGCTTTTAAATCATAATATTATTACCAATCCATTATACAAGATCGATATATAAAAATCGGTAAAAATCAACTTTTTCTAATAAAACACGGCACAGATACATTTAAACTCAACAATACCTTTTTGAATTCTTTTTTGCTCATTGCGTACAGATTGCAATTTTTGAATTAGGTCACTTTAAGTCTAAAGGCGCGTATGTGAGAGAACACGAAGATATAGATCAGATATGTTTGGAAAATTAACTAAACAGATAGTAATTTAGATTTACGAGCCTCAATAGCCCAACGGTTAAAAGTGTGGACAGAGGCGGCTCTAGCCCATGTAGTGCATGTGCAATCAATATCTTGGTGCCCTCTAGTAGAAATACTTACAATACAAGAATACCGTTTGACTTAGTTATATTTTCACCAGTGAAAGGTTTACTTGCAAAAAAATGATGTCGGGAAGCAAGCAAGCGCGGCTTGGCGCGGCGCCCCCCAAAACCCTGCGCCCGTGTGCGTTGCACACCCTGCACCATAGGTAAAGCCGGCACTGGGTGTGGACTGACAGTTCTTCACTCGTGTAAGTATACAACGTGTAATGAAACTCCGAAATAATACTGAAGGAGGTGAATGTGCTCATGAAACTGAACAACTTTCCCCAAGGAACATAGGTCGAAATGTGGAAAAAACACGTGGACTTCCCATACAAAATTGACGATCAGCTGATTGATTTACTTACTATGGGAGGTAAACATTTTTTTTTTCATATTTCGACCTATGTTCCTTGGGGAAAGTTGTTCAGTTTCATGAGCACATTCACCTCCTTCAGTATTATTTCGGAGTTTCATTACACGTTGTATAAGGAGAGAGGCTTTATTTTGCTTTTGGCGGCTTCGCTGTACAAATCATCAAGTCTAAGAAGGTCTAAGATAAAAAAAGAAGATTACATGTCTTTCATCTTTCCGAAAATCAGTCACGCGCGAACACAATCGTTATTTTTATGAGAGTGATTGCGATTCCCGCGGCGTAATAATTCATTAATTGGCGGCGCCGCCACCGGCCGCCGGACAGAATATGGAGTTTATTCCTCTTACAAATCCCTCTATACATTTTTATTGGACCCTCACCTTCCGCGAGCCGACGTGACGGGAATTTGTATCATAAGGCGCCGAATACACAGCATCCTCAATAGCTTAACGGTTAAAGGTGCGGTCTGAAAACTGAAAGGGTAACTGGTAGGTTAATGATCAGATTACATTTTTTAAGCTATTGCATAGCTTCTTTCGCGGGCCAGCGTGGAGACCGAATCCAGAAATTCCGTAACGAAAATAACCTGCCACGGGACTCCTCTACGGTGAGCCGCTAGATGGCGTTGATAAAAAATGCTATGCAATAGCTTTACCGCGGCAGTCCCCGAGTGCCACGTGTCTTTTTTATGTTTTTTTTTTTTTTTATTCTATGACAAGATAGCCCTTGACTGCGATCTCACCTGATGGTAAGTGACGATGCAGTCTAAGATGGTAGCGGGCTAACTTGGAAGGGGTATAGCAGTGTAAATTCAACCCATACCCCTAATCGGTTTCTACACGCCATCGTGCCGGAACGCTAAATCGCTTGGCGGCATGTTTTTGACGGTAGGGTGGTAACTAGCCACGGCCAAAGCCTCCCACCAGACAAATGTTTAATGTTTGTGTTTGGATAAAATGTAGCCTGTGTGTTAATCTTGGGTAAGCTATCTCCATTCCAAATTCTAGTCAAATAGTCAAATCGTTTCATTCGTTGTGGCGTGAAGGAGTAACATACACACAAACATACAAACTTTCGCCTTTCTAATATTAGTGTAAAGTGTGATGTGATATTGTTACAGGTTCATAATACACTGGCGTTGTCCCGCCCAGTGCGTTCCGCGCCTACTGGCGGTGATTTGTTTCGTATTTCCGCAACATGTCCTGCCGCCGCCGGAGCGCCGTCCGACGCAGGTGGAATCACTGTTACGCACTATTTCACCGATGCCGATTATTTATTGCGTGTGTGTTCATACTGGGCGTTTTTACAAAAAAAATACCTATGGCACTCATATCAGCTGTAACTGAACATAGGCGCGTTCCTTCTTTCGTAAGGGTCTATTGCCACAGATGGATAAAATAAAAAATAAAAAAAAAACCGGTTTTATCTACAAAAAAATAGCATATTTCATGGACATCGTGCTGGGTAAAATTAAAAAAAGTCCGGTTTTATCCACAAAAAATAGCATATTTTTTGGACATCGTATTTATAACTACGTTCTATGAAATTAAGTATCAGTTACACAACGAGTAATATGATTTAAATCAGAAAAAATCATGTCAATCCATTATTCCTTGCTTCGTGATTGAAGGACGAATTCACACACAAACATATTTTCGCATCTCAAACAATGTAATAATATAGCTGCAGGTAAAAATTAGTTTTAACATAAAAAGGCTCTTAGTACAGTCTTACAAGCGGAATATCAAATGAAAGGTAACTTTGCACTTTCCCAAGTTTAAACCGAGGGGAAATATCTGAAATGAGATAGTTCTAATTAAAATTTTATCCTTTGAGATCCTTTTATGCTGCACCTAGTAGGTACTTAGAAATCTGTAATTTATTTTTACCTATTTGAAACTTTTGAAATAATTAAAAAATTCAGTGGTTTTAAACTTTTAACCATCGTCTTTGCCAAGGAGTTTCGAATACTATTTAGACTCTTCAGTCTGAGCGTATATAAAAATGCGAAAGTTGTTTAAATATTATATGCGATTTTTAAGCTATTGCATAGCTTCTATCGCGGGCCAGCGTGGAGACCGAATCCAGAAATTCCGTAACGAAAATAACCTGACACGGGACTCTTCTACGGTGAGCCGCTAGATGGCGCATTTTTTATCAACGCCATCTAGCGGTGAGCCGCTAGATGGCGTTGATAAAAAATGCTATGCAATAGCTTAACCGCGGCAGTCCCCGAGTGCCACAAGTCTTTTTGTTTATTTGTTTGTTGGTTTGTCCTTCAATCAAGCAGCCCACGCCCAAGCTGTGCGTGGATAGATCAGTCAGTAAGTCTGTCACCTTTGCGTTTTAAATATTTAGATAAAATACAGAAACAATAAAAAATGCTATCAACGCACAGCTTAAACCACTGGACGGATCAGGCTGAAATTTGGCATACAGGTAGCTATTAGGCCGTAGGCATCCTCTACGAAAGGATTTTTGAAAATTCGAACCCTAAGGGGGTACAACGGGTAAAATAGGGATTTGAAAAATTTAACTTAACGTGCGCGAAGCCGAGGGCAATAGCTAGTTGTTTAATAAACAATATGTCTTTTTTTTGTACAAAACTGTGAAGTTTATTTTCTGAATCACCCTTGGTACCCAAAAAAAAATGATAAACCATTATTCTCAAATATTATTACAAATGCCATATTGTACCGGGCGCCGCTAGCGTGATTTTTCGAAAAAGCTATCTTTTAGTGGCCTAAAACTCGGTAATTATTAGGAATTCAAGAAAAATGTATATAATCATTATTGTTGCAAATTTAATAAGCTTCAATTATGTCCTTGTAAACTTTTACCTTTGATCAAAGGTTCTCGAGATATTAACAAAAAACCAAAAAAAGGGTCCTGTTTCCGCTAATTGCCGCTAGAGCTCGCCTCGTACGCATGAGGACTTTTGGTATATTCATCCCCAGGGACCCATAATTCGATGTGCAAAGTTTCAAAACTTTCGCAATTTTCCAGAGGTTGGGCCATTTTTTGAGGTTTTTTGACTGGACTAATTGACTTCTTCAGGGTTAGTATAAGTAGTAGAGACACAAATTCAGTACAATCGATTTTAATTTGGAGCGTATCTGTATACGTAAACGTATAAGCAAGAATACACGAAATTGAGCTCTAATTCAATACTGTTAAGGTTTACTTCACTTTGACGCTAATGTCATCGAATACGAATACGATCTATCGAATTAAATCTTATACTAAAGCTATAGAGCTAAAACTTGTAAAAGTCATACTTGACGGAATCACCGGACGGTCACCTTCGGACAACTGAAATTGAAACCGATTCGAACTTACGCTTCCAACGAGTACCTATATCAAAGTTTTTAGTTTTCATTACCTCTTTCTATTCCAAGTTTGTTCGAGCGTGGTTCTACTGGATTGCAATCGATTAGATAAACTGAATGCAGCAAATGCTTTTGTTTACTTAGCCAACTTTTTGCAGCGCGTAAATTGGAACAACTTTTTGTAGGTATTATTTAAAAAAAATAAAATTCAAAATTATTTATTTCATGTAGGCCAATTTGTAGCTCTTATGACCACGCCATAATTTTACCTTTAAATTAATGACATAAAATAATACAATACTAAATTCTAAATTAAAACTAAAACTTAAATATCAAAAGTAAAAGCTAAATAGGTAAATAATTAATTACTTTTTGCTACATTTTGATACAGGATTAGATTTAATAGGCCACAAACAAAATTAAATCAGGTTTACCTGTTATTTGATAGCTAGTTTTTATCCGCGACTTTGTCCACTCGTAATACTTTCCATAGCTCGCTGAGTTTATGTTAGTTAATTAGATCGCACATTTTTAAATACTTACCTTTATGAATAGAAATTTTCCTCATTGCTGACATAAGTGGAGTGGAGTGGCAGTGTTGTGATAACAGAGTGGATAGAATCATCAACTCTGAATCATTTACTCAAAAAGTGACTATTTTTTATCTTTAATTAATATTAGATGATACCGGCGACTTCGTCTGCGTAGATTAAGGTTTTTTCATTCCCACTGGAACTGTTTAATTTTCCGGGATAAAAAGTAGCCTATTTGTTAATCCAGGGTATACTCTATCTCCACTTCAAATTTCAGCCAAATCCGTTCAGAAGATTTTGCGTGAAAGAGTAAGAAACATACGCACTCATACAAATTTTCGCCTTTCTGAATTTTTAAATGAGGTAACGAAAGAGAAATCAGATGAAATAAGTGACCTAAAATTGAAATCCATTCATTCAAAAAGTGCAATATTTTCCCGTAGCATCGGAAAACGTTTAGCTCACCTGCCCGCATTGTTTGGCCGGCGTAAACGAATGAAACGAAAAAAATGACCGCGTCCAATCAATCGGGGGAATAAGAAAAAATGATGGGATTCGCCTCACGTGCAGGGGAAAAAATTGTTGGTCCTTTTATTGGTCTTTTTGTTCCGTTCCGTGTGTATTTGCGAAATTACGGCCGTCAGATTTGCGCTTTTTGGTGACCGCCATGCTGACTGCGCGTTGTTTTCCCCCGACGCCGATAATTTTCACGGGGAATTTATTAACTGCAGATTTAACAGCTGATTATTATGCATTCCTGTCAACACGATTGTTGATTGTCCTTTTTAATAAAGGCACCTACCTAACTGAGTAACTTTTTAAGACTATGACAATTTTTTTATAGAACTAAAGGACAATTTGCGTGTCCGTTCTTACATTCAAATATAATTCTTGTAGGTATTCTATTGTTGTAAATGATAACATTTTTTCGTGGGAATTTCGCCAAATCCGAGTAACGTATTTAATTATGTAGTAAGAATGTATCGGTAGGTAATAATTTTAAATTTTTATCCAAAAAAAAAATGCCTTCGCTCTACCGTTTATCTATAGGTACTTCCTAGTAATATTATAAATGCGAAAGATTGGATGTATGTATGGATGGATGGATGTTTGTTATTCGATCACAAAAAATATAGATTATAGTCAGGAATAACACATAGGCTATTTTTTATCCCGGAAAATATATATCCACGCCTACGAAGTTGTAGGCATCAGCTAGTAGGCCATAATAATTGATGACCGAGTTCATAACCAGCCATTAACCAGCGCAGATCTTAGATCGCTACATGAAGATACAATCAATAATGACTTGAAAAACTATAAGGAGAAGTTCCTTCCATACAAAATGCTGTTCACACTCAACAAACCCCTCCCCGGAGTATAGTTAAAAAGTGTATCCACCTTGTTTATTCCGTCCCCAGGGGAAAATATAAGCGAGCGACACAGTAACTCAGGTGCTCGCGAGTCGTGCCCAGACTATACGCTTGTATTTTATTTGCTAGCCACTTTATTGCTGAAGCATTCCTTGAATTAAGAAATATTATAATCTTTTCAGTAGTTTTAGCATAGCTTTTAAAATATTATTGATCAATTTAGTGGAACACAGAACAAATGAAAGGAGGATCCTTTATGATTTACGTATTTCAGTATAGGTCTAAAAGAAGTTATGAAATTGGATACTACAGATAAAAAATATTTAATAAGATCTAGAGAGATAGAAATCGGTTTTTGAAAATTTGGCGAAGTTATGGAGTAACATCGCCAAAAAAAAGATACGCGTCGAATTGAGAACCTCCCCTTTTTTTGAAGTCGGTTAAAAATAACTAATGTAATAACCTCAAGGTAGCTCGAGGAACCTACCAAAGTAAAAGATGCGACTTCATTATACAAACCTGCCATTAGCAAGTACTTTTCTGAAGAAAAATATAGGTACAGAGTATACAAACAATTTAGGACCTGGGAAGATGAAATAAGAAAAATAGGAGAATCAACATGGGAAAGGATAGCAACATAACGTGATAGTCAAACATACAAGATGCTAGAGAGGCCTATGAGTCAGGAGGAACCGCTGACCGTTAAACGGATTCACCCAATGTTCTCTAACAATTTTGTTGCAAAGTTGTTTGGAAGCAATCGGCTTTGCTTCAGCTGTCCACAAGATAGACTAGGTACGTATTGTAATATTTTTGTTTTGAAAAGAACAACTGCTGAGTTTCTAGCCGGCTCTTCTCAGCAATCTGCTTTCTGAACCGGTGATAGAGTCTTGACTTGTCACAAGAGTCATAAGTTGGCTACATGAAATAAATAATTATGAATTTTGATTATTAGATAAGAATACTGAAAAGAAATATTATTTTGTCACTAATTTTTTTTTAAATCCAAAATAGGCTTGCGCTTGACGAAAATCAGTACTGGATAGCATTAATGAAGTCTAGCTTGGAGCGCGCTTGCCTAGAAGATGCCTATTCACTCTTGTCTTGAAGGTTTTAAATTATAGGTGGCAGGAAACCCGGATGCTGGAAGAGTGTCCCACACCTTAGCGGTTCTTATCAGGAACGTTGAATTAAAGCGTTTCGTTCAAGTAGGTATACTAATGATAAAGGCTTTATTAGTATGAGAAGTTAAACATAATAACAAATCAAAGCCGAACTTTGAACACAATTAAAGAACACTCAACAAACAATAGTCAATGGTCCTGAAAATTATCAAACTACCTTCAAAGGGTTGGCCGTAAATTCGGTTCAGGTGCTCACAAAGTTTTATCAGATGGAGTTATTGAATCCCTAATCCCCTTTTATTACTTTCCACAATGAAGAGGGGTAATTGTTCTCGATCGAACACCGAACAAGGGTAATAGCGTATTAATTTCTTTCTAGCTTTCCTTTTTATATATTCAGGGTGGCTTGGACCGTGTTTAGGCGTGGTTTCATGCTATGGATAATCCTACTTAATATTATAAAGGCGAAAGTTTGAATGTTTGTTACTCAATCACGTGGCAACGATTGGACTGATTTGGCTGAAATTTGGCACAGAGATAGATTATAGTCTGAAATAGGACATAGGTTTTTTATCCTGGAAAATAAGAGAGTTCCCGCGGGAATAAAAAAACTTTTTCCACGCGAACGAAGTCGCAGCTATCAGCTAGTATTATATACATGCGAAAGTGTATTTGTTTGTTTGTCCGTCGATCAAGCAGCAACGGAATTTTGCATTGGTACATTTAAGGGCCTGGGAATGATATGTGCCACAAATAAAGTGCTCGAGAGAGTCAAGGGCATTAAGCTAGTAGCATAATTATTGAAATCAATATTGTTATGTTTAAATAGGTCAAAGGAGCTTTCGTCTTTACACTTATTTTAAATGCAAAATCGGAAAAGGTATGTCTGCAGAAACGCGGACAGATTTTAATTAAAAAACCACCAACACTTGCACGATGAGTGAAAAAACACACTTAATGAGTTTTCGAATATACCTTGCAACTGTCGAGGTTACATTAGAAACATTGAGGAAGCCAAATGGTTTTTCCTACTATTGAGGTTACTTTAGAAACATTCAGGAAGCCAAATGGTTTTTCCTATGTTGCAGGTAGGTATATTATTAAATTATATTTATTCTGTATTTATTCGAGAATGTCGTCATTGTCAAGTAAAAATAAAATTGTTGCAACTGTAAGTTAAATTTTTCGTAATATTTTTTTTGGTTTTAATTAAGTACAAAATCAAATGAAAATATAATGAGTAACCCTCCCAAATTACAGCTCTAAAGAATCAATATTCTCTATGCTAGGTCGCGGACAGACGGACTTAAGTGGCGATACTGTAAGGGTTCCTTGTAGTTTCACTACGGAACCCTAAAATAACATTCAAATTACTGAAGAATATCAGCAACCACAGTATCAGCAAAAATTATCTAGGACAAAGTTCAACAAGCGGCAGCATAATTATATGAGAAATGAGTTAGTAGATAATATTGTTTCAAATAAATATGAATTTATATTTTTCAATGAAACCAACAACGTTTTACTAATAAATTAAAATTAAAATAAACATTATAAGTTTTGTGATTCATAGTTACACAAAATCATGATTTTAGTGATAGATGTTTGGAGACTTGAAACCTGAAATAAGTAGATAATGGACCACCATCTTGTTCCATCATTAGAAATTGGTTACTTACTTTACCTAATCAACCTACCAACTGCTCGTTGGACCATCAGAAACTATTCATGCTCGGTGGGTCTGCCTCACTTCTCACTAACACACTGACAAAAACCGGTCAAATCAGAAACAAGAGTATTGCGATCAAAATAAGTATTTTTTTCTCTGATCATAGGTTTTACAAATAAGTGACGTGTCATAAAAGCTTCAAGTTGGCCTACATGAAATAAATAATTTTGAATTTGAATTTAAGTAGTATTGTTTAGATTAATCAAACAGTTTAAATTATAACAAAAATTTAGGTTAAGATGAAATACTGAATAAAATATAAATAAACTAATGTCTGACTTCCCCCAACGGTTGAATGGATGCTTTCAAAGGTTCGTTCAATAGAAGTGGAAACCATCATTTTGTAAATGGATGTTATAAAAGCCAAAATTAAGGGTTCTACTCTCTCAACTCAGTTCGGCTATGTCGTAGAAATGTACACTACACTCTGTCCCGAAAAAATAGTTGAGTTCACAATTTAGTGGTAGTGTAAATGTTTCCACTTTTTCACTAATTGGTAATCGACACACAGCATTTTAAAAATATAGAAATAAAGACTCCTGCTTCTGAACTGTTTTTTTAACACATTAGTATACCATTTACTCAGCAAATCATAAAATAAAGTTTATTTCTTTCTTTTTCTTTCAAGACCAATGCAATGAGTATGAAGTATGAACTCTATTTTTCTTTAGTAGATCTTGAGTTTCTGTGACCACCTACCTGCTCCATCCAATCACAATAAATCAGGTGGACTACGGGTTTAATCAGGTAACTGTCCAACTTAAATAATAATTATTGGACAACCATAATATAATAATTATTGGACAAGTATGTCATGCTCTCTTTAAAATTTCTGTGGTGGTGTCGTGTGGTGCGGGTTGTTACGTTCCCTCAAATATAGTTGAGCGAAGCAATGGCTGGATCATGCGTCATGCTCGTGAACGGGTGTCACCAACGGCAATGGGTCTGCTTTTGCTTACCTGTCTTAACATGTATTGGATTTTTTTGCATTTTTGAAACTTCAATGTGGAAACACTGTATACATAGCTAGTTTTGTTACGTATTGTAAAATATTTTTTTTTTTTGAAAAGAGCAACTGCTGAGTTTCTTACCGGCTCTTCTAGCAGAATCTGCATTCCGAACCGGTGGTAAATTTATGACGTGTCATAAGAGCTACAAGCTAGCACACATGAAATAAATAAATTTTGTATTTGAATTTGAACCGCTCCTTGTGGTTGGAAACAGTAGTTGGGCCACGATCCTGCATTGGTTCAAGTTCAAATAACCGTAACGAACTTAATCAGAGGCAGTAATTTCGAAATCACAAGAAGATGCTTCAATTGAATTTATTTATACAGATCTTGGGTAAAGTGATTAATTCGATTGGTCGTGTGGTCCACATTCACATCGGCCTTTTACGCACAGTGGCGGATTATGCCTGAACCTGCTAATGGACCTGCAAGGCTCTTCACAATCGCTGTTGAATCCGCATGTCGAACCCTCTGGACAAGACAAAATAAACATAAACACAATCAAGATTATGCAATTATTTTGGAAAAAAATTGTTAATCGCGAAAATTGGTTTCTATCATTTCTCTAGCAAAGTAGACCTGAAGGGTGGGGAAGATGATTCCTGCGACTTCGTCCGCGTGGAAACAGTTTAGAGTGACTTGCTGCTATCCGCGAGAAGTTATGTCCTCTATTTCCGATAATAGATCTTCATCAAAATTAAACAAACTATTTCTAATAGTATACAATTTATAATAAAAAAAGAATTATCAAATTCGGTTTAGATTTGATAAAGTTATGGAGCAAAACCAACAAAAACTTTCATGCCCTTTCATATTTGAAATAAGTAATTTTGAAGTTTAAAATCGAACATAAGTTAAAAAATTATACAAAAAATATTTAGGGAACGGATATAAACGGGGAGCTAAAATGGGTGGCTGTTATGATGGGTCTTAACCCATCATAACAGTTTCATGTTCTAATTAGATACGTTATTGGGTAAATGCAAGGGTTTAATAATATCATAAAATTAAATATGACCGTTGAAAATTTAGGCAGGGTTTAGAAGCAGCTTGGGTAGCGGAAAAGGTTAGAAGAAAAATTGCAGAAACTGATAAAGGTTGTAACGGTGCTAAGTGAGTGCGTAGAAATCAAGATGTTCTATGAAAAATAAAGGAAAAAACAACTGACCTTGACCAAATGTTTGTGTGGTGAACAGCATCACCACCAAGGCTACGACCATCAACAAAAACGCAAAGAACTTCATCGTTACTACAAGTGCGAGTTACTACAAGTTTGATAATAAATAATCGACGCAAGATCGGCCATTTATATACAGAATTTTCAGTAGGTATAGACCCAATATCAAGAAAGCTTAAGTAAATTTTGGTAAGTACACATTAAATTAATTATGAGTAGGTATATTCTTGTCAAGAGAAAAACAAACAGCAGAAGTGTGAAATTTTAAATTAAAGTTTGGTTTGATGCATACCTACATATTATATACTAGAAGCCCGCGCCGACTTCGTCCGGGTTGAAAATTTAAATAAATTATTATTTGTTTTTACGGGACTGATCGCAAAGAGCTTCTTATAGGAGACGATTGTCAATAAGATCACCACAGGAACCAGAGGAATCTCCCGCGCCGAAACCTGCCCCCGTGCACCGCCCGGTCGGCCGACACCATTTTATTATTTTGTCGCGCGGAAATATTAATTTTCCGATAACTCCTACGTTATTTATTTAAATTGTATAGTGTAAAGGGCAAATATGTTCTAAATTAAATACTTACGATAATAAACATATTAATTTAGATATAGATTGACATCACATCGGTTAAAGACGCTTCGAAAATAATTCATTATTTTTAATCAAAATTTGAAAGATAGAAATGGTTACTGTAAGTTATCCTTAGAATATAGACATATGCTATCGCGGACTTTTTTTTAGAACTCTTTAAGAGGAACAATTCACCCATACATCATTTTCATCCAATAGCAGTATATGACCCAGCGCACGCCTTGAAAACGTTTGAGAGTCAAAAAATTTTCCGACTTCCTTAACAAATTTGCACATAATATATAGCCATATTACTTTATGTGCATAATATATAGCCTATAACCATCTGGAATAATGTACCTTTGAATTGGTAAAAGAATTTTTGAAATAGGTGCGGTGGTTCCAAAGTTTGCTCCGGACATACATACAAACTCACAAAATTCGCGCTCCCTCTTTATTATAATAGTATAGATAATAGTATAGATTATTCCTTAGGATACATTTCCTTATTCCAATGAATTGTATGACATTTTTGATATACCTACTTTCACTGTTATGTATATAAATAAATAAACGTTTCATATTTAACTAGATGATGCCCGCGACTTCGTCCGCATGGATTCAGATTTTTTAATTCCCGCAGGCACTCTTTAATTTTCCGGCGTAAAATGTAGCCTATGTGTTAATCCTGAGTATGCGCTATCTCTTTACTAGTGGTTCGCCCCGAACTGAGACCATAATTCTGTTTTACCGATGGCAAATACAGCGCTATCTATTAGCATTATTGTGAAGCTATAGAATCCATTAGCATTAAAAGTTAAATAATTTCGTTTCTTTATAATATTTATCTAATTTTATAATTTTAGTATTTGTTGTTCAAGTACAGGATATAACTGAATGTACAACCATGTTTCAGATTCTAATATGTAGTAATTTTTGACATATGGCTCAAATTAAATCTCCACTTTGAAAGCCCCCCATTTCGTCAATTTTAAGGGAAAAAATAAAAAAAAAAATGTACTCTGTTCAAAGTCTTCTTTAAAAAAATATATCGCAAGTCAACGCAACAAAAAATTTCACTTCACACACGCTTCTATGAGAGTCCCCCTGAAATAAAGCTTTTTATATTTTTTATGCAATGTTCGGCTGAAGGCCATCAGTTTACATATTATATTTAAATTTGAAGTAATAACGTTCAGTAATTCAGAAGTTATAAGGCTCTGACTGATGGACGGACTAACGGACTAGTGCAACTCAAGTAGACTCAGAGACCTCGCTTCGGTCGGTCACTAATTTTAGTGTGATGTGATACTTTAACTTTGATTTAAAAATGATTTCGAGTCTGAAAATAGTTTCGCTGGGTGAGAATGCATTACATCTTCGCGGGATGCTGCGCATTCCGTTGACAGCACACAGAACCAACGCATCGATCCTGAAACAGCTGAAAATAACGAGAAGGCTATCGGCCACCTGTCTCCAGAGGATACCTACTTGATAATTCCGGCCACATTGCCAGAAGGGAGGGACACAACCTTGAGCAGATTGTGATTACTTGCAAAGTGGACGGAAAGAGACCTCGGTCGGGGACGTAGCCCGATGCATTAGTCAAACTAAATCCTCACCACTCTGAATAGAAAGGATCAAGCCTTGCATACCGCAAAAACCCGGATCTGCTGGCGCGACATCATTCACAAAAGAGTCTCGGTGGAAGGGGTCACGACCCTCAGTAATGGGGAATACCACGCCGAGAGAGAGACTTAACCACGTTTCAGAAATTATTATAAATCAATTTACTATTTCTTCAATTTACTTTACTATTTCTTTATGGGGACCATTGACAAAGAAAAAGGGTTTAAACTAGAGATTCCTTGGCATTCTGCGTCAGGCATAAGAGCTACGGCCAATATTACGGCCATTATTAATTAAATTATGTTTTTGTCAAAACGTTGACAAAAACATAATTTATTTATACGTCTTTTCATAATTTAAGTTAATAGACCTATAGCTAGGGTTGCCACCTTTTTTTTTGTATAAATAAAGTACATTGGTTGTTAAAAGTAGAAAAAAAAGTACACTGTGTCAAAATAAAGTACGATTTATTTTACTGTATTATTACTTAAAAATATATGTTACATTATTTTTAGCACCTTTAAGAAATAATTACCACTGCTAAACAACTCACAGGATCTTTACAGTCTACTAGCTTTTGCCCCCGCTACTTCGTCCACGTATCATTATGGTTTTTAAAAATCTCGCGGGAACTCCATATTTTTCCTGGATAAAAAGTGGATGACTTATGTCATTCTGCAGTCCCGTAATCATACCCATCAAAGAATCACAAGACTAACTACCAAGTTTCATGGATATAACTTAAAAAATACAAATTAATATTTTCATACAAAAAATCATTTTAGGCAAAAATTCCGAACCGGTGGTTTTATGACGTGTCATAAGAGCTACAAGCTAGCCTACAAGAAATACATAAATTTTGTATGTGAATTTGAACCGCCCCTTGTGGTTGGAAACAGTAGTTGGGCCACGATCCTGCATTGGTTCAAGTTCAAATAACCGTAACGAACTTAATCAGAGGCAGTAATTTCGAAATCACAAGAAGATGCTTCAATTGAATTTATTTATACAGATCTTGGGTAAAGTTATTAAGTCGATTGGTCGGCTGGTACACAGACACATCGGCCTTCTACGCACAGCAACCGTCCTCTCTCCCTGGACCTGCGAATGATCTCGCAAAAACCTCCACAATCGCTGTTGAGTTGGCATTTCGAACCCTCTGGAAAACAAGACAAAATATACATAAGCACAATCAAGATTATGCAATTTTGGAAAAAAATTGTTAATCGCGAAAATTGGTTTCTATCATTTCTCTAGCGAAGTAGACCTGAAGGGTGGGGACGATGATTCCTGCGACTTCGTCCGCGTGGAAAAAGTTTAGAGTGACTTGCTGCTATCCGCGAGAAGTTATGTCCTCTATTTCCGATAATAGATCTTCATCAAAATTAAACAAACTATTTCTAATAGTATACAATTTATAATAAAAAAAGAATTATCAAATTCGGTTTAGATTTGATGAAGTTATGGAGCAAAACCAACAAAAACTTTCATCCCCTTTAATATTTGAAATAAGTAATTTTTTAGTTTAAAATCGAATTTAAGTTCAAAAATTATACAAAAAATATTTAGGGAACGAATATAAACGGGGAGCTAAAATGGGTGACTGGGTGAATGAGCTCGTGTGCTAATTAGTTACGGTATTGGGTAAATGGAAGGGTTTAATAATATCATAAAAGTAAATAATATGACCGTCGAAAATTTAGGCAGGGTTTAGAAGCAGCTTGGGTAGCGGAAAAGGTTAGAAGAAAAATTGCAGAAACGGATAAAGGTTGTAACGGTGCTAAGTGAGTGTGTAGAAATCAAGATGTTGTTCTATGAAAAATAAAGGAAAAAACAACTGACCTTGACCAAATGTTTGTGTGGCGGACAGCAACACCACCAACGCTACGATCATCAACGAAAAAGTCGCAAAGAACTTCATCGTTACTACAAGTGCGAGTTACTACAAGTTTGATAATCGACGCAAGATCGGCCATTTATATACAGAATTTTCAGTAGGTATAAGCCCAATATCAAGAAAGCGTAAGTAAATTTTGGTAAGTACACGTTAAATTAATTATGAGTAGGTATATTCTTGTCAAGAGAAAAACAAACAGCAGAAGTGTGAAATTTTAAATTAAAGTTTGGTTTGATGCTTACATAATTATATATTATTCCTTAGGACACATTTCTTTATTCCAATGAATTGTATGACATTTTTGATATACCTACTTTCACTGTTATGTATATAAATAAATAAACGTTTCATATTTAACTAGATGATGCCTGCTACTTCGTCCGCATGGATTCAGATTTTTTAATTTCCGCAGGCACTCTTTAATTTTCCGGCGTAAAATGTAGCCTATGTGTTAATCCTGAGTATGCGCTATCTCTTTACTAGTGGTTCGCCCCGAACTGAGACCTCGCGGTAATATCCCATAATTCTGTTTTACCGATGGCAAATACAGCGCCATCTATTAGCATTATTGTGAAGCTATAGAATCCATTAGCATTAAAAGTTAAATAATTTCGTTTCTTTATAATATTTATCTAATTTTAGTATTTGTTGTTCAAGTACAGGATATAACTGAATTTAAAACCATGTTTCAGATTCTAATGTGTAGTTATTTTTGACATATTGCTCAAATTAAATCTCCACTTTGAAAGCCCCCCATTTCGTCAATATTAAGGGAATAATTTAAAAAAATATTTTTGTACTCTGTTCAAAGTCTTCTTTAAAAAAATATATCCCAAGTCTATTTAACGCAACAAAAAAAAAATTACTTCACACACGCTTCTATGAGAGCCGAGAGAGAGAAAGAGACCTCGGTCGTAGCCCGATGCGTTAGTCAGACTAAATCCTCACCACTCTGGATAGAAAGGTTCAAGCCTTGCATACCCCAAAAACCCGGATCTCCTGGCGCGACATCATTCACAAAAGAGTCTCGGTGGAAGGGGTCACGACCCTCAGTAATGGGGAATACCACGCCGAGAGAGAGACTTAACCACGTTTCAGAAATTATTATAAATCAATTTACTATTAATTATTATTTCTTTATGGGGACCACTGACAAGGAAAAAGGGTTTAAACTAGAGATTCCTTGGCATTCTGCGTCAGGCATAAGAGCTACGGCCAATATTACGGCCATTATTAATTAAATTATGTTTTTGTCAAAACGTTGACAAAAACATCATTTTTCCTTAAAGTAAAAATATAATATTTACAATTTATGCGTCTTTTCAAAATCTAAATTAATAGGCCCATAGCGTAACACAATTTCATTTCTAGGTACTACCTCTTTATAGAATCGATTTTTAGAACTAAAAGTACAAAATCAAATTTTGAAGCGTGATGAGTGTAATGAGTTAGGTAATATCTTTATCAAAATTGTTTGTAGGTAGTTGCTAAATGAACAGAAATAAATAATAATTATTCAATTGTTATTAATAGTGTCATTCGGGTAACGTCTTTAAGCCTCAATAGCCCAACGGTTCAAGGTGCAGACTGAAAACTGACAGGTCGCGCTTATTTGGAGGGGATAGGAGGATATTAGTCAACTTCAGCTTGGCTAATATTCTTTAAAAAAAAACTATACTTAAACCACTTACACCTATAGGTACTTGTGACACCACATTTATGTTAAATACTGTGCGGCTGAACAAATTGATTTGTTCAGTTGCTTTCATGGCCAAGTTCACAAAGATCGTAATGTGTATATTATGAACATTGTAAATATTAGTCGATAAAGTTTTATTAGTAATGTTAATTTAATTTAGGAAGATAATAGTTTGTAAGTTGTTTTTAATGTTAAAATTTTTTCTGTCGTATTAGGCTAAGTACCTGTAAAGATAGATTTAAGTGTGTGTGGAATAAATAAATAAAATAATTATGGATATTTAGAAAGCAATTTGCTTTCTATCAAAATTAAAATTTTGGCTTTGAATAATTTATTTATTAGGCAAAACAATAATATCAGATTATAATATCTCTCTTAGATTCAGATACACTTTATTTGCATAAAAAATGACGGCTTACATCATAAAAATATACCATCTTAGGCTGCATTATCACTTACCATTAGATGAGTTCGCAGTCAACGACTATCTTGTCATCGAATAAAAAAAAAACAAAAGACACGTCTTTTGGAAATTAAATTAAAATGGATAAATGTTATTTTGTCGAAACTTAAACTCTAACCTATCTCGCTCGGCGTAAACGAAACGTAAATCCTCACTCTTTATTCAAACGAAACATTCCAATACGATATCCGTCGCCTCGCAGCCTCGCAGGGTCCAAAAAAGCCATTATTGGCGCAACCATCGCTCAGCGGATCGCTGCCCGTCGCCACTCGGCACCACCATTTGTCTCTCACCACCTTTAAAAGCTATTCGCGGCCATTTTTCTTTTTAAAAACCTTCGGACGCTTCCTTCTCGTTTTTCAATCGCTCTTCCCCGGATCGCGATAAATGCTTTTGTTTGAGTCTATGGATGTATCTATTTTGAGGTGTTTTTACCAACTTTGTATATGACTTTATTTTCAGCAATACGTATATTATGTGTGTGTGTGTTTATTACTCCTCAACGCCACTGAGAATGAACCAATTTAGCTGAAATTTCGGAGAAAAAATCGGAGATAGTTAATATCCAGAATGTTACATTTTATCTCGGCAAATTAAAGAGTTCCTGCGGGAATAAAAAACCCTCAATCCACGCGAACGAAGTCGCGGGCATCAGCTAGTTATAAATAAATATTTCAAATTATAGCTTTTTCAAACCCCTATTTTACCCACTTAGGTGTTGAATTTTCAAAAATCCTTTCTTAGCGGATGCCTTCGTCATAATAAGTATCTGTATGCCAATTTTCAACCTGATTCGTCCAATGGTTTGAGTTTTGCATTGGTAGATCAGTCAGTCAGGGTGCCACCAACGGGAATGGGTCTGCTTTCTGTCTACTCGTTTTAACATGCATTGGATTGTATTTATTTGTATCGGACTTAGGAAACTTCATCGTGGAAGCACTGTATACATAGCATAGTTTCATTACCTATTGTACAAAAAATTTTTTTTGAAAAGAGCCACCGCCGAGTTTATTGCTGGCTCTTCTCGGCAGGAAAGGCATTCCGATCCAGTGGCAGTCCATTGACGATTCAAAAGCACTTGTAAATTGAATTGAATAAAAAATATACGACAATATTATGGCATCTTATTATTATTTCGTCTTTAGTCTTATTTCTGCTCTATATAGATCCATGTCAGTGCAAAACGCTGAGCACAGGTCGGACAGGTGAATGGATGTCTCGATCCGCAGCAATCATTCAGAGCGGTGCTGCAGTTCATTACACGTCATCGAAAAGGGGTAGGTATTACAATCAGGGGCAATCGGACTTTCACGCCCGAAATCTTTTAAATTATAATTTCCAAGTGTTGATTTTGCGGCAGAGAAACTTGTATTTTTCTGCTTATATACTCGTAATAGCTCATGTCACTAATGTCTCAGATAGTATAACAAGTGTAAATTGAAAATTTTAAACACTCCCGACATGTGAAATTAAAAAAAAAATGTAATTCGCCGTTTTGTGGTGTTAGCCATCTTGGATTTGAAATTTGTAATAATGAATAGTATTTTACTAGTCAAGCCTTTTCATTTGATATCCATATTGAGGGAGTTGTGAAAAAAATATGTAATCCGTCCTTTTGTGGCGGCGGCCATCTTGGACCCATTTCTTCACCTTTCAAAAAAAAAAAAAAAACAAAATCAAAATCGGTTCACTTTTCTATTTTTAACCCCCGACGCAAAAACGTTTATAAGTTTGACATGTGTGTGTGTGTGTGTGTGTGTGTGTGTGTGTGTGTGTGTGTGTGTGTGTGTGTGTGTGTGTGTGTGTGTGTGTGTGTGTGTGTGTGTGTGTGTGTGTGTGTGTGTGTGTGTGTGTGTGTGTGTGTGTGGGTGTATTCACGCCTTCACGCCGCAACGAATGAAACTTTGGGGAATAGAGATAGCTCATACCCAGGATTAACACATAGGCATAACAAAATACATTTTATCCCGAAAAATTAAAGACTTCCTACGAAAAACCTTAATCCACGCGAAGTTGCGGGCATGATCTAGTTTCAAATAATTTACTTTGAAACTAGATCATGCCCGCAACCGATTTTTGAGTTTGTAGTAGAATCTCTGAAGATAAATCCTTAATCCGGCCCGTCGCCGCCCCGGGCCGGCCGGTAGCCGGTCCGGCCCGGGCAGTCCGCCGTCTATCAGCGCCGCTTAGCCGGTAATTGAATCCTCCAAGTCGCACAGATCGCGCCCATCGATAACCCTGAGCCCACTGTTCGCTGCCTGTTTATCACCATTAGCTTTTTAATACTAATGATTTTTCACTTAAGCAATTAAGTAGGCAGTTAAGTTAGGTTGGTGCTCGTAAGTGCTGCTTGTGCTTAGTTTAAGGCTTTTATTTTCAACCGACTTACAAAAAGGAGGACGTTATCAATTCGGCCGGTATCTTTTTTTCTATGTATGTCCTCCGATTACTCCAGGATTTCTGGACCGATTCGCCTGATTTTTTTAAAAGTTATTTAAGAATATTTAGTAGCCTAATAAACTAGCCCATATTAGGCTTAACTAGTATGCTCTTTTTCTATCTTAATGAAATTTCTATCAATCTTTATGCTCCTTGCAAACATAGTTATTAGTTTGCAGCATGATTGTTTAAAATATAAATGTGAATGTTTGGATGTTTGTTACACCTTCACGCCACAACAACTGAGCCGACTTGGCTGAAATTTTGTAACCAAAATTAAAATATAGACTACATTTTATCCCGGAAAATTAGAATTTCTGAGGAAACCAATACGAGGCAAAGTCGCGGGCGTCATCTAGTAAGTTATATACATATGAACCTAGTGGACCTTCTTATTTGTTTGCTTAAAGTTTTCAGAGCGCGCGTTCAGCAAATATCGCTCAAAATGTTGATATTTACCTCTACTACGTGAGCAAACACCGTGAAGTGGTCAGCTCATCTTGTTACTGAAATTTCGTGCTATCTTATTACCGCGAGTGCACTTGCGGTAAACATTGGTAATTGCTCCATCAGAAACGATCGAATTTTCTTTCGTTTTTCCCTTTAAGAAGTAAGTTCATAAGATAGTTGATGAATGAGGTGAAACTTTGATTTTTCGCAATAAAAACTACTTTTTATTCCGAAGGCTACCCTTTATCACTCTTTAAGTCCTCAATTATATATATGCAAAGATATCAATCCATAGCTCTGCTGCGGCGTGATTGAAGGACAAAAAAGCAAACATAAAATCAATAAGGATGGTTATTACCGACACAGCATCTGGAACACATAAAATATTATAAATATTATTAAAAAAAAAAATTTGGTTAAAATCAATACATAAAATATAAAATAATGAAGAGCTCAGTAAATAATAAAAGGGAAAGCGTTTCATTTAACCAGCAAACCATGCCTCACTTGCACTAATTGACTACAATGTTTTTTTTTAATATATAGACTAGCGCAAAATAATGGTAAAGATATTTTCCCATCTCACAAAACTTAGATCAAACAATAAGGATAAAGACGTGTCGCATCAATTTTGCGGAGCCATAAGTAAGTTTTGAGCTGTTCCGGGACAGATCGGGACGGCGCAGGTAGCAAATCCCGCAGGTGATCCGGGATTACGGGATCACGGACTCGTCTCTATAATGTATCAATGAGCTGAGCGACGCAGACAGATGTCGCTTCCGTTGGCGACCGTGACGTTTGAGAAGATTGAGCAAGTCTCTTAGGTCGGATGCGCGTTATGGTTATGCGATCATTTCAGAGTATCTGATTTAAATCTTCCATCAAAACGCTGGGGTTGGCTTGATAGAAAATTTAAGATTGGGGTTGGCTCATGTTCATTATTATCATTTATTTTGTAGAAACTAAACAAAAGGTGTTTCTTACAATATGAAACATTTTTTTTTTAAAAGAACATTGACCAATATCCTCCTATGACCTATCCTTTATCCCTCCAAAATAAGGGGAAAGCTTGTGTTAGGAGTGGGTATGACAATAGTGCAACGGGTGGGATTCGAACCTGCGATCTTTCAGTTTTCTGTCCGCACCTTTAACCGTTGGGCTATTGAGGCTTCAATTATATAGGTTTCAACTTTCAATTTATATAGGTTTCGCCTTAAAAAGATAGACACGAAAAATTACAATATATGTTACATGATGTTACATAATAAAAAAAATACTAAGTTCAAATATCGTTAAAGTAATCACTCAGGCTTTGTGGCTCTTAAGACATTTATCTAACGCCAGTTCGGAAGAAAATTCTGTTAAGAACTACTGCACTAAATACTTTAAGTATACTTTAATTATAAGCACCCACTAAGGTGATTGAATAGCATGTTACAACAGCAAAGAGACAATAGTAAACAAGATCATCTTCCCGCCAGGTGCACAGAGAATACTCAATTAATTTTATTTACGCGCGCCGTATTTGAACACGGCCGCGTCGCGGACGGAATTTTAAAACGGGAAAATTTTCTAATTTTGTAAAGTTTCAGAGCTCCGTAAATACTAGGCGATGTTGCTTAATTACACCCTTCTTCGTTTGGTGTTACAGTTTGCCAAGTTTGTTTAACAATAAAAGAACTTGCGAGACATTTTTGTCGGATAACGGCGTATTTACTTTGCACAACTCCCTTTTTTATTCGATTTATTTTTATTTTTATTCGATGACAAGATAGTCTTTGACTGCAATCTCACCCGATGGTAAGTAGCGATGCAGTCTGGTAGCGGGCTAAATTGAAAGAAGTAGGTATAGCAGTGTACTCATACCCCTAATCGGTTTCTACACGCCATCGTGTGGGAACGCTAAATTGCTTGACGGCACGTCTTTGATGGTAGGGTGGTAACTGGCCACGACCAAAGCCTCCCAGAAAATCGATGAAAAAATAGTCCAACTGCGATTTCATCTGACGGTAAGTGATAAAACAAAACAAAAGGTTACTTAGCTGTTATTAACGACAATTGTATACATACTGTACATAGATGTTAAATTGTTCTTGCTAGTAATCTATTTCAGAGCCTATCTAGGTAGCCTTATCTATAGGGAAGATACTGCACCTGCGCTAAGAAAATCAAATTTAAAAGAAGAGAGTCAAACTTTTCCCATCTTTAGTGCATTGTACTCAAAATGCTTATAAGTTAAGCAACAATCAAAATTTCAGGTACTTACTTATTCAAAAATTATTACGGCGCTTACCCGCTACATATAAACCGCTTTACAATTTCATTTTTCAATGTTCACCTGCAATAAAACCGCCCGCCCATCGCTCCCACGCGAGTTCGTGGATGAAAAATTGTCGCGCGTAATATCGCGATTGAAAAACCGTCGTCAGTAATGAATCAGCCCATTCAGGCGAGTTAACAACCGCATTATACCGTTTACAGGAAAACGAGCCGCCATTACTCATCCGCTGTATTAATGACACTCCAATGCCTGACTTACCTTTTTCGTTCACGCGTGTGGTGCAAGAGATAGACCTTTAGCGTTTTTATGAACGACTTTTAAATTCAAATTCAAAATCCATGTAGGCCAACTTGTGGCACTTATGACAGGTCGAGATTCTACCAACGGTTCGGAAAGCTGAGTATTTGGCGTACAGCATTTGCCTAAATCAATTAAGTAATTGTAAGATCTATCTTACAACTCAAGCACAGTCGTTTCAAAAAGTTTTTCGTGAGTTTTGCAAGATTTCATTGATCTTGAACAAACCAGGTTAAATCATTAGGCATAAAACGTATAAAAGGTTATTTTATATTCTGGAAAAAAAATAATTTTTTTTTCCAACTTTCAACAATATCGGCAATAAAAATTATTTTCAAAAAACCGACGTCAAGTATAAAAACAAATTTTAGTTTGTACATATTTTTTGAAGTCGGGTGGCTTAAATAGAAACGATGAAACCGATACGCGATGCTCGCCCAAATTCAAACTTTAAAATAATAACACTAATATTTTAAATGCAGGATAGGATACTTTTTATTTAGAAAATATTAAATAGTAAGAGGCAGAATAACTCTCTTCATGCAGACAAAGTCGAAGGCATCAGTTATTAAAATATGTATAAGGAAGAAGTTTGGGCATACACAGTGATTAGAATGTCATCTAAATATATAAAAGGCAAAGGTGACTGATTGACTGACTGACTGACTGACTGATCTATCAACGCACAGCCCTAACCACTGGACGGATTGGGCTGAATTTTGGCATCCAGACAGCTATTATGACGTAGGCATCCGCTAAGAAAGGATTTTTGAAAATTCAACCCCTAAGGGGGTAAAATAGGGGTTTAAAAAATCGAATTTAACGTGAGCGAAGCCGTGAGCAAAAGCTAGTCTATTTATAAAATAATTAAATTTTAAAAAAATAATACCTACAATTCTCTCTTCACTTGGAGCTCGTTTTACCTAAGAATTATAACCAATGTATATTCATCACTATTTCTTGTGCACTAGAGGTCAAATTACAATACAAAGAGCTTGAAGGTTTGAAGGGTTTTTCAAGCAGGTTGCTACGGGGCACTTCATTCGTTACAATTTTTCTTTGTCACAGGGAGACGGATTTGGGCAGAATTAATTTTGCGAGGGAATTTTATTAAGTGGTTTTTAAGGTGTATGCCTTTGTCGGTTTTGATGGTTCGGATCGCTTTATCAACTGTTTGTATAACGGTATACTTACTCAATATAATGATTTTGTATTTTTTTTTAATATATACTCGTATATTTTGTATTTTTAAGCTATTGCATAGCTTCTATCGCGGGCTAGCGTGGAGATCGAATCCAGAAATTCCGTAACGAAAATAACCTGACACGGGACTCCTCTACGGTGAGCCGCTAGATGGCGTTGATAAAAAATGCTATGCAATAGCTTTACCGCGGCAGTCCCCGAGTGCCACACGTCTTTTTTTTGTATATTTTGTATATTAATCAATGTGCAATAATATACTAGTGTATACTCGATCGTCACTATGTTGGTTCTAATTTACCTATGTTCAAAAATATTTTTTTAAAGAACATTGTCCATGCTGATCTTGATTAATTTTCCTCTGTCCTCATAGTGCGGGTGGGGATTGAACTATCGACCTTTCAGTTTTCTATCTTCACCTTTAATCGTTAAGCTATTGAGGGCTTGTTGTCTAGGTATTGATATAAACCTATTGATATAAATCCTATCATAGATTGATATAAATCGGACATGTACCTAGTTCCTACCTTAAAGCAAATTAAGTTTGTGAATAAGTGAGCTTAAAGAGTAGAGTAGAGCTAATCTATCATCTAAATATATAAAAGGCAAAGGTGACTGACTGACTGACTGACTGACTGATCCATCAACGCACAGCTCTAACCACTGGACCGATCAAGCTGAAATTTGGCATACAGGTAGCTATTAGGACGTAGGCATCCGCTAAGAAAGAATTTTTGAAAACTTCAACCCCAAGAGGGTTAAATAGGGGTTTAAAAAATCGAACCTAGCGTGAGCGAAGCCGCGGGTTAAAGCTAGTTCATGATAATGTTATTTGTGGTATCATGAAATATTGTCATTTCTAACCAATCATAGTGGAGCATCCGTGATCTCACTGAGTCGACGCATTAATGGGTCAGCGGGTTATTTTATATGAAAACTAAACTAAATTATTACCTACGATAATTATTACTCAACTTTACTAAATCATATCTAAACTAATGTCATTATGTGACTTTATATAAGTATTTAATAAAGTCCAGTCCCATCAACAGGAAACCAAAAATTTAAAATTAAGTATCAAGTTATTTTTTTAAACTATGATGAGTAAATTACGTAGAAAATTACACTGGAATCTGAGTTATCAAAAAAGCGAACACCCTCCAGTTTTCAATTGACAACATTTCCAAACTCCGCTTAGGTATGCGGCCGACTTGGTGAAAGAATCATTTAAGTAAAAGTGCGCGGTGAATTGGGTGCTTAGCAAACTTCACCTGAAGTTCAGGCGTTCGCAGTTTTAATGAAAAAATAATTTCAATTTGTGAAGTCACCCGCCATCATTACCTTCGCGTGTTTGACGACACTTTGCAAAGAATTTCCTGTCCAATTTTCACTTACAAAGTTTCGCATACATAAATTTTGGTTGGGACTCGCGAGATTTTGCCATGGAAATAGAATACTTCAAAAAGTTCACGATTTCTTTTACTTGACCACAAGTTAGTCCTTGAATGTATGAATGAATCATGTGAATAAAATGGCTTTTACTGTAATATTGTGTGTTCAGATACAATAAGTGGAACTGGAATGCTTGGCATGGCAACCTGCAGCAGATTGCATCAATATATTTTGCGAAATTAAATAAGTAGTGCAATTTACAATTTACCTTATGACGTACAATGTTATTATGATGTATGGATGTTTGTTATTCAATCACAATGCAATGACACTATCGATTTGGTTGAAATTTGGCACAGAGTTAGATTATAGACTGGAATAGTACATAGGCTACTTTTTATTCCGGAAAATGAGAGATTTCCCGTGGGACTCCAAAAAACCTCAATCCACGCGTTTGAAGTCGTGGTTATCAGCTAGTACTATATAAAGTTAATAGGTACTCGTTGTATGACTTTCAGTCAAGAAAATCCGAGCTTCATTGTGTGTAAAGTATGATAAAGACAAAGGCCCTCGGTTCAGGTGCTTATCCGCCGCCGATAGGAAATCCCGAAAGTTTGCAACTTGTGACAGTATCCCGCGGCTGACAAATGACAACAACTCGCTAAATAATACAGCCCAGTCTTTCTCCTACAACATCTTTGAGTATTTCACCAACACAAAGAATAGGTTTATATTAGTTTTAATTTTTGAAATAATTATTATTTTTAATAGTTTTCATTTCAGAAATAATTTTTTATAAGGTACCTATAAATTAAATTTTTAATATTCAAAGAATAGAATAAAATATTTTTTATTCAAAAAACTTTTAAAAAATGCTTCCAAATCGTCTGCTGAACTGGTTTCGACAAAATTTGGAAAACAGACAATAATAATTTGTGGCATTATTTGTCTGATTCTGTAAATTAAGCATGAGTGAATACTTTTTTTTGGTCCAATTTCGAGAAAGAGATCAACCGCCGAATCCAACTCGGCTGGGCAGCATTCGGGAAGCTCAGAGATGTCTTCTCGTCCAAAATTCCTCAGTGCCTGAAGACTAAAGTCTTCGAACAGTGCGTGTTGCCAGTGATGACCTATGGATCCGAAACATGGTCGCTAACTATGGGCCTCATAAGAAGGCTCAGGATCACTCAGCGGGCGATGGAGAGAGCTATGCTCGGAGTATCCCTGCGAGATCAAATCAGAAATGAGGAGATCCGTAGGAGAACCAAAGTCACCGACATAGCTCAGCGAGTCGCGAAACTGAAGTGGAAATGGGCGGGGCACATAGTTCGAAGAGCTGATGGTCGTTGGGGTCCCAAGGTGCTGGAGTGGCGACCCCGCACCGGGAAGCGCAGTGTTGGCAGACCCCCCACTAGGTGGACCGACGACATCAAACGAGTCGCAGGGAGTCGCTGGATTCAGGCGGCGCAAGACCGAGGTCTGTGGAGGTCCATGCAAGAGACTTATGTCCAGCAGTGGACGTCCATAAGTTGATGATGATGATGATGATGAATACTTTGCTTTAATTAAATGGTTGAAAAGCTAAATTAACTCTTAAGAACACTTAGTTGATTCTTCACAAAAGATCTTGAAGAACTCGAAGAAAAAGGGAAATGTAGAGGAACGTTACTTTACTATGTAAGTTTTCTGTTTTCCGTTATTTTCCAAAGTCCGAGTAATCTACTTTTTGGTGAGATACTCAATAAAAATCCAAGATAATATTTCTATTGACAAAGTAAAATATAAGTACCTAGTATTTTACTTACTGAGAAATGACTTATCTGAAGATAGTAGAGAACTATCTTATCATTATGGTTTAAAAATCCTTTCCTTAATTAGGTTCTAAAAATAAAAATTCGTTACTTAGGTCACTTAACGGTTAAAAATCAGCCCTCACAATATAAACAGCTATTTACTTCGGATAATCTAAACAAAATACCTCAACCCTAACGTAATTTGGCCTAAACTTGGTCCGTATTGCGAACGGTGGCAAAGCACAGGTCGGGGCGGCCGGGACGGATCCGGATCGCACCGGATCAGGTGGAGTGGATTATTCCGGTTCAGCCGCTCCAAACCGGATCAAACACGATTTTGGACTCACGACGCAAGCCCGCTTATACGAAGTTCGGAAACGGGCGTAGACGGTACTGTCAGGTTTGAATGCGAAATCTTTACGATCTAGATTTTCCTAGTGATATTGAATAAACAAGAATCTTCTACTATAAATAGTTAAGTTAAAAACTATTAATATAAATAATTGGTTTGAGGAATGCACGAGGAATGCCTCAATAGCCCAACGGTTAAAGGTGCGGACTCGAAACTGAAAGGTCGCAGGTTCGAATTCCCCCCGTTACACTATTGTCGTACCCACTTGGATTGGATAGGACTTGACTTGGATGGGATAGGAGGATAATAGTCAACTTCAGCTTGGCTAATTCTTTAAAAATAATGACTGTCGTAGTAAGGCACTTTTGATAAATAATTACCTATAGTACTTAGATGTAGAAAAATTTAAAATTATGTACTTACATAGCTTTTTTCAGGTAGATTTAACACCCTATCATTTTTAATAGATTACAAATTGTAAAGCAAGTAGGTATCGTAATTAGTATCGGGTCGTGACACCTTGTAGGAGAAGCTTGCTTGGATAATTACGCGGTGACCTCTCCAATATTCTGCATATGATTCAATTATGCAATTCAAGCCTCAATCACGCAACGGTTAAAGCATGGACTGAAAACCGGAAGGCTTAGGTTGAAATCCCACCCGTTGCACTATTGTCATTTCTACTCCTAACACAAGCTTTATTCAGCACTAGCGACCTGCCCCGACTTCTTCCGGGTTGAAAAACCAAATATTTGATTGATTTATTTTAAAACTTCACCTAATATTATTGTCTGTAAGTAGGTTAATTAAACTTCCCTTAGTTCATGTAATATATTTGTATATTTAACCTTGGAATTTGTTGATGGCGATGACGAAAAATATTTTGGTCGTGAAGTTAGTACGCAGGGAGCCGCTGGATTCAGGCGGCGCAAGACTGAGGTCTGTGGAGGTCCATGCAAGAGACTTATGTCCAGCAGTGGATGTCTATAAGTTGGAAAAGAAGAAGAAGAAAAAAGTTAGTACTAAATGCTTGAATTGCTAATATTCTTTAAAGCATAACAGTAGGGGATTTTCATAGTCATATTAATTCATTAATTTAATCCCAATATATTTTAACTATTATTACCACCGGATAAATCTGATGGATGCTTTCCAAGGTATGAGGAGAGGAAGTTGTTATATTTGGACCTTCAAAGTCGGTCACTTATCCAGTTACTGAGTTGGATTACGAGCGTAATCGATATATATTTTTTACATTACGCCTACTTCTATTTTTGCTCTCCCCATGTTCCTCATTTTAAAGGTGCATTAAATAAATCCCAAACAAAAGAGTTCAAAAACTTTATCCGTAAGCACAGCGGCACCGCAAGTCGGGTCGGGCGGGTCGGGCCGGCCGGGGCCGGATTGCACCGGATCAGGTGTAGCGGATTATTCCGGTTCGACCGGTAAGAACTGGATCAAACACGATTTAGGACTCACACCGCAAACCCGCTTATACGGAGGTGGTTAATGGACGTATGGGCGGGAAAATAAGATAAAGTATGTGTTCTTATTTAATACTTGTGAGATAGGTTATGTTAAAAAAGACTGGTCTTTAATCATACCTGATGGTTAGTGATTTAGAAATTATAAATTCCCAAATTGCCCACACCGGGAATCGAACACGAGACCTCTCAGTTATAAGACTACAGCGCTGACCACTGCGCCAAGGAGGTCGTCGAAAATAAAACTTTATAAATATTACCGAAATACCCCTGAAGTAATGATTCCATTACCCGCTTACCTTTCAGCCCTTTCAGAGATTGCCCGGGGCGGGTAAAAATTGCCCGAGCGGTACAATACCTGGCTAATTCATGCAAACGAATGCAAGCCAATTAATTAAGAGTCCGACTGTGCGGAAATCTGCCGCCGTCAGAGGAAACTGCCCCATGGCGCTTCACACGGGATAAGATGGACGCAGCGTTACATGTTTTATTCTATCTTTGTAAAATGAAAAATGGTGCTAGCTTGTTAAATGTTTCAGCAGCAAAATGTACTTTTTGAAAACTTGCCAGCTAAGGTTACTTTTAGATTTGTGTAAAATAGAAATGACACCAATTAGTTATTTATTAACCAGTAAATGTATTACAGGTTTTGAGGAATTGCAACTTGAATCATTTATATTTTTGAATACTTAAAGTTTTGGTCACAGAGGTCACTAGTTAGTCCTAAATCCATTAAGTATTGAGAAATCAAAATCATAGTATAAATGACATTAAATGTCATTTATAAATTTTTCTCAAAAGTTAAAATCCATATAAACGATAAAACGAAATGTAATATACTGAACTCAAGTTCCACTGGAGCCCTTTTATTTGAATTGATCTAATCATTAACTTTTTTTTTCACATGTCATAAAAAGTTATAGTAATTTTGGATATGATCGATGTTTAGCCACGTATTAACTTTATTTCTCAAGATGTGGAGTAATTTAACACCAGCTAAATAACAGTCTGCAAAAAAACCGCGCACTGTCTGAAAGGTCTCAAATTACACTAATTAATATCACAGAATCTCATCACTCTGCAGCGAGATTCTGAAAGATTAAGGTGTTCCATTATGGAGTTTTTTCCAGCCATATTTAATAAACGTTGGTCGCGCCGAAGCGCGAATAGTTTTCGTTTAACCGCTCGAATCCGACCATCCTGTCAAAATTTCCTACCTAATACCGACCCCCCCTGGCCTGAAGAAGTGTCAGTGCATCGATGACCGTCAATTAACGTAAACGCGCCGCTAAAGCTGGTGCATCGCCGCGCCGCTCCTAGTGATTCAGTGTTGATCTGGACTTGCCAACAAACTTGCCTTCTTGGTTTTCGTCAGTCGAAGAAGTGAGAAAGGAAGAGTGAAGCATCGAAAAGTATCCATGAACGTACGCGCGGCTCGCTGAAGTATCGCGGTGCCGCTCCAAAGGATTCAGGTCAGTGCCTTTACCCTTTTCCTATAGACACCCCATAACTCCGCGGCCCAAACCCAACCCCAGTCGGATTTGAGCAAACCCCGCGAAAATTATACAGTCCACATCGAAACCAAACAATCTAGTTTCTAGCCGTCCCCGCGCCGCCATATTTTTTTTGGTTCCAATCGAACCGGATTTTACCGCTAATTTTCTCGATAGTTTTACAATTTCCAAGTAGGTAATTGTTTTCCCGCGTCCTAAAATCTTGTTCCCTAAGCGAATTATTATCGTTCGTCCCGCATTGCTTAGGAAATAGGGTTCATTTAGGTATTAACTAGGTACCTACATATAGCTCATATAGGTGATAGATAGGTCATACGTTACTTATTTATCGTAATCCTAATCGTATATCGCATCCCGATCTATCCCAGTATAGATATTAATCGAAATATTAGTTTATTAGTAGTTATTTTAAGTAATTATTTTGTGTAATTACCTACGCGTCATAAACGTATTCGCTTGGCCATCGGTGCATAGTTGCAAGTACTTGTATCTTAGATTACAGCGGTGTGCGTGACCTTCATCGCGGCCGTGACCGCCCGCTCGCTCCCTTTCACTTTTTGCTGAAATTCATAACTTTAAATACTTATACGCCGAATCGAAGTTTCATTCGTGTATTAGGAACTTAGTCTCGACATTTTTGAATCTAGTTTATATTCAAAATGACGAAGACTGAAGATACCGCAGATATACAATTAATTCTATTAGAACAGAGACGCAATTCGATATTTGAGTATCTACAAGAAACATTCGATTTATCGAAAAACATAGGCGTTAACCCGTCGGTCCGGGAAGAATTTCTCGACGCAAGTAGTAATGTCGATACGTTACGCTCTGAATTCAGTAAAATAGTGGAGGATTATAATAATCGTTTATTAGCACTGAACCCGAAAGCGAAGCCGGAGTTCAAATGTTTGTTATCGTTCGAACGCCTATACGGTCGTATCAAGCGCTTAGTCTCGCAGTACGCCGATGATAATAAGGTTGAGAATGAGAATGAGCCGCGAAGACTTAAACCTTATTTGCCCCCGATTCAATTAGTGTCTTTCGATGGATACGATTTAAAATCGTGGAGTCTCTTCTACGCTAACTTTAAAACTGTTATACACGAAAATAAGTCCCTTACGGATGCCGAAAAACTTTATTATCTCTTAGGTAAGCTGTCGGGAAAGGCGAAATTAGCTTGTGCCGGTATTACACCGTGCGCAGAAAACTACGAATTAATTTTTAAAACGTTAGTAGATAAATTTGAAGATAAACGCTATTTGGCTACGTCGTATATGGATCAAATTTATAACATTAAGGCGATGTCAAACGCGACTCCGACCAACCTTGAAAATTTTTTGGACACTTTTGCATCGTCGATCGCCGCGCTTAAAAATTTAAATTTGAGTAATCTGGCTGACTTCATATTTTTATACCTCGCTCAAAAGAAGTTAGATCCGGAGACTGTTCGCCTGTTCGAGTTGAATAAACATAGTTGTGAGATACCCTTGTATGACGATTTCGTTGCTTTCATTCGCGAACATATTAAGGTACTGCAACGCACTTCCGGGAAACAAGAAGTTCCGAAAAGTGCTGAGCGGAAGGTGGATACGGCATCTAAGCCTCACAAACCACCCAAGCCGACGCATACCTATACTAGTACCGCGACTACGTCTGCACAGTCTTTGTGTTCTCTTTGTAACTCACAACACGAACATTTATATAATTGTTCCGCCTTTCATAAGATGCCCGTTGAAGATCGTTTCAAGTTTGTTAAGGCGAATAATCTTTGTATAAATTGCACTGGAAACCACCGGTTGGCCACTTGTTCTAGCAAGTCAAGGTGCCGCTGGTGCTCGTTACCTCATCATAGTATGCTCCACAGGCATTCCGCAACCGCAAATTCCGCAACTTCGAGTGCGGCTTCTGGTGATGCTTCTTCGCAGAAGATGCCCGGTGTTGTTGAGCAGCCTCCTGCTTCTATCAGCACTACCGGCACTAGTAACTCGAAACCTTCAGGTTCACCCGCGCACTCCAAGGAAGTATCGCTTTGTTCCTTATCGAGTTGTAATGTTTCTCGTGCACCGACTACGGTGCTGCTCGCTACCGCACGCGTTATAGTTTTCGACGCCAAAGGCAAGGAGTACTCTGCGCGCGCATTATTGGACAGTGCTTCACAGAGTAACTTCGTCAGTCGGGATTTATGTCAACGCTTAGGTTTAAAGACAAACCAGAATCCAAACTGTTCTGTAGTTAAAGGGATTGGAGGTACAACCAAACCGATCCAAGGCGCAGTTTCTATTAGATTTTTCTCTAGGTTTGATCTCAGCGTTTGTTTTAACATGGACTCGCTCGTGGTAGACAAGGTAACGGAACTCTTGCCCACAGTCCCGATAGATATTTCGAGTTTGATAAATTTCAATAACTTACCTTTGGCTGACGACACTTACTCCACTCCAGGAGACATTGATCTGCTGATTGGAGCTTCAATCTTTCCGCATCTCCTATTATCTCGCAAGGTTCAAGGTCAATCGAATTGTACCTCACCGCTAGCCCTAGAAACGGTGTTGGGCTATGTTATCGTTGGTTCTGCTCCTGTACGTGTTAACAGCTTCGCCACGGTATCATATTGTTGTGCTACAGATCCGCTAGATGATGCTGTGCGAAAATTCTGGCAAATAGAAGAGGTGAACGCACCGAAACAATTAAGTCCAGATGACACGGCGTGTGAAGAAATTTATAGCAGCACGACTACCCGTGAGGCAGACGGACGATATGTAGTCGCACTTCCATTTAAGGGTGATGTATTGTCGTTAGGCGATTCTTTTAAAAAGGCTAAAACTCGCTTCCTTTGCTTAGAGCGTAAAATGTTAGCGTCACCTAAGCTTAAGGAGGCCTACGACAACGTCATTACCGAATACCTAGACAAAGGTTATATCTCTCCCGCACCCCCGGACACGGAGGCAACGCAGAGCTTGCCCTCGTATACGATTTCGCACCATGGGGTCATACGAGATGACAAGTTGACTTCTAAGTTGCGCGTTGTCCTGGACGCCAGTTCCAAGACAACCACTCAAGTTTCCCTCAATGACCTTCTGTATGGCGGTCAGAATCTACAAGGGAATCTATTCAATATTATTGTTAATTTTCGCTTATATCGTACCGCTCTTTCAGCTGACATTCGTCAGATGTTTCTTTGTATTGGAGTTCGTCCATGTGATCGCAGATTCCAACGCATTTTATACCGCTTTTCTCCGCAAGAACCCTTAAGGGTCTATGAATTTAACCGCGTTTGTTTCGGGCTTAAGTCAAGTCCATTTCATGCTCTTCGTACAGTGAAGCAGCTTCTTTCAGACGAAGGTGCTTCTTACCCGCGCGCTAAAGAAACTTTAGATATAGGGCTATACATGGATGACTTTGTCTATAGCATTGACAATGAAGACGATGCTATCTCCACCGCTGCCGAAGTGATTGCTCTGATGAAAGCTGGTCAGTTCGACCTGGTGAAATGGACAAGCAACTCACAAAAGGTGTTAAATTCGATTCCGCTGTCGCATCGACTTTCCGCGATTAAAGAGTTTGAGGACTCTGAGCCACATAAGGTGCTCGGCCTATGTTGGTCTCCCGCAACAGACTATTTCGGTCTCAAAATTAGTGTTCCCGCTGAATCTTGTACAAAACGTACCATTTTGTCATGTGTCGCTAGGATATGGGACGTCATGGGTTTCGTTGCTCCCGTCGTCTTATATGCAAAGCTTCTCATTAAACAACTCTGGTTGTGTGAATGTGATTGGGACGATGTGCCCCCTGGTCACATTGCTGATCAGTGGTCTTGTTTCAAAAGAGAACTACCTTTGCTCAGCGAATTGAAAATTCCACGGCACGTAGGCATCTCGACCGGCGATATCATTACGATCGTGGGGTTTGCAGATGCGAGCGAAAAGGCTTACGGAGGAGTAATTTACTTCCACGTGAAAGACAGCAGAGGTATTCGCAAAAACGCAGTCTTTTTAATAACAGCTAAATCCAAAGTCTCGCCTCGCAAGACTATAACGCTTGCGAGGTTGGAGCTTTGTGCCATTCTGTTGCTGAGCAGCTTAATGACCAAGGTCATTGAAGCCTGCCATAACCGCCTTGTTATTGACCGAGTTCTCGCCTTTTCAGACTCAACGGTGGCGTTGTGTTGGGTATACTCCTCACCTCATCGTTGGGACACTTTTGTGGCCAATCGGGTCACCAAAATTCAAAATGAATTTCCCGCTCAAACTTTTTTCCATGTGCAAGGCACGGAAAATCCCGCTGATTGTTTGTCGCGAGGTCTTACCCCCGCACAAATAACTGATCACCCGCTTTGGTTCTCTGGTCCTAAATGGCTTGAGTTAGATTCAAATCTTTGGCCTGTTACCGCTTTCAATCCTTCCACCGTGTCACAGCCTCCAGAGGAAAAGAAACACGTTTTGCTCACTGCAGAAAGCAGTGAAAGAAATTTAATAATTTCGCTAGCTGATCGCTTTTCGTTATGGTCGAAATTCATACGTTGTGTGGTTTTCGTTTGCCGCTTCGCTAAGCTACTACCGCGTCGTGATACGGTGATTGCATCGGATCTGGATTACGCTGAAAGTTTAATATTGCGTGAACTTCAGCGCTTTCACTTCGCGAACGAGATTGTTAATTTACAAGCAGGTAAACGTTGTAGTCCAATGTTTCAACGTCTCAAACCTTTCCTTCAGGACGGCATCATTAGAGTCGGAGGTCGTCTGAGAAACGCCGATATAAGTTTCGATACAAAACATCCGATTATACTTCCTCGAAAGGATCATATATTAAATCTTTTAGTTGACTATCATCATAAAGTCAATTGTCATGCAGGTCCAGATTTATTGATGTCCATACTCCGTCAGAGGTATTGGATTCTTTCCGCTCGTAATTTAATTCGAAGCCGGGTACACAAATGTCTACCCTGCTTTAGACTCCGCGCTAAACCAAACTTTCCAGAAATGGCAGATCACCGCTCCTGTCGAGTTACGCCGGCCGTGAAACCGTTTATACACACTGGCACTGATTACGCAGGGCCTTTTAAGGTGACTGTTTCTCGCGGTCGTGGAATTCGATCAATGAAGGCATACGTTTGTCTTTTCGTGTGCTTAACCACTCGCGCTGTACACATAGAAGTTGCCAGCGACTTAAGTACAGATAGTTTCCTCGGGGCGTTAAAGCGTTTTTTATCCCGCCGCGGTTTTGTCGCTCGCGTTCATTCCGACAATGCGTCAAATTATGTTTGCGCCAAGCGCACGCTTTCGGAATTGCACGAATTTTTAGCGTCCAAACACTTCAGGTCTGAATTTGGTCACATACTAGCCGAAAATCGCATCGAGTGGTCACTTAATGTTCCAACTGCTTGCCATTTTGGCGGTAATTGGGAGGCCAACATTAAGAGCCTCAAAACTCATCTATATCGCGTGATAGGCGACCAAATTCTTTCCTTGGAAGAGTTCAATACTGTGCTTGCTCAGATCGAGGCAGTAATGAACTCCCGTCCATTGTGCCGCACGCTATCTAATGATCCATCGGAACCTCTCGCGTTGACACCGGCTCATTTTCTCACTCTCACCCCCTTAAAATATCTTCCGGCTAGGGAGATAGAAGATGGTCCGTTACATTTGCTCTCGCGTCAAGAACTTATTGATAAACTTGTTCAGTCATTCTGGAAACGATGGAAGGCTGATTATTTACATACGCTACAGACTCGAAACAAATGGAACACGCCAACCAATCCGATCGCTAAGGGAGATGTGGTAATAATTACCGTCGATAATGCACCGCCTCTTCACTGGCCGTTAGGGCTAGTCGAGGAAGTTTTTCCTGGATCGAATGGTGTCACGCGTGTTGTCCGCGTTCGTACTGCTACAGGTACCTATCTACGTCCTGTAGTGCGTCTTTGTCCCTTACCTAAACAGTAATTAGTTTAACTTCAACTCATCTGCTTAGGTTAGGATTCTTATTTAGTTAGGTTAGCTTATTATACTTAAGTCAATAAATAATTTCGTTTAAACTCTCCGCGTCGTAGTTTCTTTGAAGGTAGCCCTTCAAGCCCGGGGACATGGTCGCGCCGAAGCGCGAATAGTTTTCGTTTAACCGCTCGAATCCGACCATCCTGTCAAAATTTCCTACCTAATACCGACCCCCCCTGGCCTGAAGAAGTGTCAGTGCATCGATGACCGTCAATTAACGTAAACGCGCCGCTAAAGCTGGTGCATCGCCGCGCCGCTCCTAGTGATTCAGTGTTGATCTGGACTTGCCAACAAACTTGCCTTCTTGGTTTTCGTCAGTCGAAGAAGTGAGAAAGGAAGAGTGAAGCATCGAAAAGTATCCATGAACGTACGCGCGGCTCGCTGAAGTATCGCGGTGCCGCTCCAAAGGATTCAGGTCAGTGCCTTTACCCTTTTCCTATAGACACCCCATAACTCCGCGGCCCAAACCCAACCCCAGTCGGATTTGAGCAAACCCCGCGAAAATTATACAGTCCACATCGAAACCAAACAATCTAGTTTCTAGCCGTCCCCGCGCCGCCAAACGTTAATTTTATATTAATTTACTGGATCTTTTGTGATGATCTAGTTAGAAATTAAAACAGTTTAACTTAATGAATTAATTAGTTAAAATCAAAATAACTATACTTGTTAAAAATACTAGTTGTATTTAAATGTTTGTTGTTGGTCCTATGTTCATTTAAAAAGCGTAATATAAAAATCAAAAAATTAGAATTAAAAGTTTACACTGTTAAAACAAAACATAATATAATAAAACATGAAAAATATAAAACGGGATCTTGATCGATATAACAGTACCTTTTCAATAAGTTTTTAAAGCCTCAATAGCCCAACGGTTAAAGTGTGGACTGATAACTGAAAGGTCGCAAGTTCGAACCCCACCCGTTGCACTATTCACGTGCCCACTCTTGGCACAAGTTTTCAGCTTATTTGGAGGGGATAGGAGGGTATTAGTCAACTTCAGCTTGGCTGATATTCTTTAAAAAAAAAAAGTTTCCAATAGGTAAAGCAGCAAAATTTGATCTTCGAAACGCGTACAAATGGAGGTCGGTCCGGTGCATTAGTTTGGAGATGAGAGTGAAATTGCGTGTTTAGAGACACAGAAGCCACTCCCAGCCCACTCACTGCAAGCCATTTGTCAGCTTCCTTACACTAGTGACGTGTTTATGATATCGATAACTAAAAAGACTGAAAATTTGGAATGGTCTTCCGGCTTCCGTTCTTCCAACTAACTTTAATGTGGGTGTGTTTAAATAAAGAGTGAATAGGCATCTTTTAGGCAATTTTAGATTTTTTCGATTTTTCAACTGTTCTCTTGAGGCTTCCCTGTTTTTTACAAGCAAGCAAGTATTACAAATCGGTCAAGCTGTTTTTGAGTTTTAGCCAGACGAAGGAGCAGCAATTTATTTTTATATATAGAAAGAAGACTATAATGCATAACTTAGATTTAATTGTTCTATCAAATTGAATTATTTGTTATTTTGTGTGCATTTGGTGCATTAACTCTACATCAAAAAAAAATTTTTTTTAATATATCGATAATTCGATATAAAACTTCCGGCACTAGAGGGCATCTGCGTGAAATCAGAAATACACGAAGCTCGGGTCTCGTCCCGCGAGATGAATGGTGTCTTCAGAATAGTTTTATAACTCGGACCCACCTTTACACGAATAATATTATGTTTGAGGAAGGGCCCGCTCCGACAGAAAGTGGCCTTTTGTACTCATCCCTGAATGATTTTGATGAGTTAGAGACTTCCTCTTGAGTCAGTTCTTAAACTAATTAGTTTTTGAAACATTTATGCTGAATTTGCATTACGAAATTAGTGACATGAAATTAGTTTCATGACATTAATTTCCTCAACAATTTCGCGTGTAAACCTCATGATGCATGCATTAATTTCACGAAAGCAAATTAGTTTCGTGCGCCGCACGATTTTTGGATGACACTAGAGTCATGCAACTAATTTCATCGTGTAAACGCGACGTAAAGTTTAGCCTCTTACTTGTTGAGAGCTTTACTACATAGCGGTATCAAGATTATGTAACAAGTGTATGTAATTTTGGAAAAGAAATCAGCGTCATTTTCAAAAAGAGTCTGTGTTTCAATATATTCGTGAAAAAGAAGATTGAATTACAAGGGTAGTGAAAAAAAATTTCAATTACTGTAGCTAAGAGAAAAAGTAAAAGAAGTCAGTTTACGTGTAGGTATGCAGATTAAGATTTTCTCAACAAAAGAAAATGTAATACGTGTAAGCTCTTTATCAACAATCGCCAGTGATGCAAAAGAAAATGTTGAAGCTGTAAAAACGAAATAGGTGTGTCTAAACTCTTGTGATGGAGACGGATGGGTCCAGATGATTGCAGATAGCTGGCGGATACGAGGTGGGGTGTTATCTGATGGAAGGGTGGAACTACCCTACCAATATACGTATTAAACGTTTTTGAAGTTTTCTCATAGTGCCCGATGTGGGCTTGTTTATAAATAACTAGCTTTTGCCCCCGCGACTTCGTCCGCGTGGAATTAGATTTTGGGGTGGAATTTTCAAAAACTGTGACACACGTACTTCTTTATTTTTAACTGAAAGCTCAAATACCAACATTGATGGAAACAGCTCGAAAAATGACGGAGTTTCATATAAACTTCCATCCCCTATTTAAACCCCTTAGGGGTGGAATTTCCAATAATCCTTTCTTAGTGTGCGCCTACGTCATAAAAGGAACCAACTGTAAAAATTTCAAGTTTCTAACTTCAGTAGTTTAGGCTGTGCGTTGATATCTCAGTCAGTCAGTCAGTCAGGACTTTGAATTTTATATATATAGATTGCTACAGTGTAACGATAACAATCATTTCTGATTGGCCGGTACTTTCTCACTATTACTTAAAGTGCATAGATGCAGCAAAAACGCCATAAATTCCACGAATGTTATGTACACTTGTAATAAACTAGTGGTTCGCCCCGAACTGAGACCTCGCGGTATCCCATAATTCTGTTTTACCGATGGCAAATACTGCGCCATCATTAACAGCTTGAAATGTATGTTTTTATTTATCAATACATATATGAATTGATAAATAAAATTGATACATATCAATACAAATTAATAAGATTTTCTTACAAAATTGCGTGGCTCTTTCGATAACTCGATCGAAACACAGTCTCACTGTACTCAGTCTAGTCCTCTATAGATCTCAGAAAAGGGAAATTTTACTTGTCATTAAAAAAATGGTAAGTACTAAATTCTTACAGCCACATTATACACTTAAAACAGACCGCGCAATAAAAATAAAGCCAAAGCCGAGAAGTATCTTAAGCCCCACACCCCAAAACTGTCTCAAACTCACGTAAGCCATTACGTACAAACTAAACGATCACCGGACCTCATTACTGGCGTCTTAACCCCCTTACGGAGAGGGGGGTCACCGAGGAGGGGGTGAACTAAGTGACTCCGAACGGAAATAAAGGTGCACGCGACTGGAGGTAATGTTAATTGAATTTCTGCAGACGCGTGGTTAGTGGAGTGCTAATATAATTTAGTATCGAATATCGATACTATGGGTTATGTTATTCTCTCTGCAACCTCATTACTTTGAGTCGCGATCCTTTACGTGGATCATCTTCTCCATGTTGTATTTTTCCATTTAGACCTACCTTCGACATTATATGACTATATATATCTTAAGAATTTTCGGCATATCGATTTCAAGTCCATCTAAGTGTGAAACAGCTTAATAAGCTTTTGAAACTAATTACACTTACGAGTAGATCAAAATTTTTGATTATTAATAAAAATATTTTATGTTAGTTAGTCTTCAGTACATAAACTATTTTTGTGGAAAAAGCCATTAAAATTACGGTTGAGTCTTAGAATAGCAAAAACAGATAGAGTAACACTATATTAGTATGGAGGAAAGATTTTTGAAAAACTAAATTAAACACACACACCGCCCGAGGGTAACCGGGGGTCGACTCTCTTTAGTTTTCATTTTGACATGGACTAAGTAGAGCTTTATTGAACGAGCGAAGCGAGTTCTCTGAGTCAACTAGGGCGCTTGCCTTCTAGACAGAGAAGTGTGTCCGTATAAATGTCTGTCAGAGCCCTATAACTTCTGAATTACTGAATATTAGAACGTGAAACTTGGTTGAAAATTCAGTTATATCCTGTACTTGAACAACAAATACTAAAATTAGATAAATGTTATAAAGAAACGAAATTATTTAATTTTAATGCCAGTAAAACAGTTTTATGTCAACTATTATTTTTTTTATTGCGTCTAATGTTAAAAGTTAATTATTACAATATATAATTAAAACTTTTGGGAATTATGGGATATCGCGAGGTCTCAGTTCGGGGCGAACCACTAGTTTAATTAACACAACAATTTATTATCGACTAGGAACTTCACTAAAATCGCCCGTCGAGTGATACCTACGCGGCCGCGCCACGCAAGATTAAACGTCACCAACCGTCAGATATTTCTGCCAGAAGTGGGGGGCACTATTAACCCCCACTTTTATTATTCCTTTATTGTTATAAATATAAGGTTCAGGATAGCGTGAACGTGCGCAAATACATTCTTGTTTTGTTGTTAGGGCGTCACCTGCACGGAACAACTTTTAAATAATATGACACTGGTTTTAATTTTTATAGGCGTCTTTATTTGCTTTTGTTCGTAATTGATTTGTGAAAAATTAAGAAGTCGTTAAAAAAACGAGTAGAAATAGGTGTTAATTAGGTAAGTAATATAACTAAGTAGGGTTCCAAAGTGCTGATGTGGTGACCTCCCATAAGGTGGACAAATCAAACGAGTTTGAACACTCGACCTTCCGATTTTAGTCCACGCTCTAACCGTTGCGCTATCGAGTAATAATCTTGTTTCCCATTTGTTTCCAGTTTTGACGATCTTCCTGGCGCAGTGGTTAGCGCTGTGGTCTTATAACTGGGAGGTCTCGGGTTCGATTCCCGGCGGGGGCAATTTGGGAATTTATAATTTCTGAATTGTCTCTGGTCTGGTCTGGTCTGGTGGGAGGCTTTGGCCGTGGCTAGTTATCACCCTACCGTCATAGACGTGCCGCCAAGCGATAGCGTCCCGGCACGATGCATGGCGTTTATAGAAACAGATTAGGGGTATGGGTTGAATGTATAGCCCTTCCAAGTCAGCCCGCTACCATCTTAGACTGCATCGTCACTTACTATCAGTTGAGAGTGTGGTCAAGAACTATGTTGTCATTTTTTTTCTTTTTTCTGTTTTAAAAAGAATATTAGTCAAGTTGAACTTGACTTATATTTTCCTCTCCCTTCCAAGCGAAAAGCTTGTGCTAGGAGTGTGTACGACCTTAATGCAACGGGTGAGGCTTGAACCTGCGAGCTTTCAGTTTTCAGTCCGCATCTTTAACCGTTGGGCTATTGAGGTTGTAAAATGTCATTGAATAAAAGAAAAAACAGGTAGAATATCCCGATTCGAGGTTAGCTTAAGTATATCGTTCACTTTGGAATGTAAGTGGCCATAGATTACCTTGCACCCATTACTGTACCGGGTACGTGCTTCCCGAATGGCACCTTTACTTAGCGCGGAAACGGCGGAATAGCGGCGTGATTGAAAGAAATGGCGGGAAAAATTGCCCTCGTGTTACGGCTCTTGAACAACTCTGCAGTGTGGGGAGCGTTTTAAGCTATACGTTGAAAGGTGTAAAGATTGCTCAATTACTTGGAACTGAAGAAGAATTTTGAGTCATATGACTCACATGACTATGCATACTTCTGGTACCTACTGGTAATTACGTTTTTGACACTTAATTGTGATGAATTCTGACTCCCTTTTACAGTACTAGACGATGCCCGCGACTTGTCCGCGTGGATCAAGGTTTTTCAATTCCCATGGAAACTCTGTAATTTTCCGTGATAAAATGTAGCCTATGTTTTAATTCTGGAGCTATCTCCATTTCAAATTTCAGCCAAATCGGTTCATTCGTTGTGGCGTGAAGGAGTAACATACACACACACACACACATACAAACTTTCGGCTTTATAATATTAGTGTGAATAGTGTGATGTGATGTGAAGTGTGATGTGATAGTACATTATCACACACTAATCACATCACATCACACTAATATTATAAAGAGGAAAGTTTGTATGTGTATATGTGTGTATGTTTGTTACTCTTTCACGCGAAAACTATAGGATGGATTTGGCTGAAAAAAGGTCATATCCGGGATTAACACATAAGCTACATTTTATCCCGGAAAATAAGTGAGTTCCCGAGGTAACTAAAACCCCACGTGGACGAAGTCGCGGGTATCATCTAGTTTTTTAATCATTTTCTGCGAGCTCATTGTACCTACTCACGATGCTGCTTTGTCGGCCTTTAGTCTTACTTAAAATGGCTTATTATCGCGTCGCTATTGAGTTTCTTAGCGTTATAGTTTTTTTTTATTCGATGACAAGCTAGCCCTTGACTGCAATCTCACCTGACGGTAAGTGACGATGCAGTCTAAGATGGTAGCGGGCTAACTTGGAAGGGATATAGCAGTGTAAATTCAACCCATACCCCTAATTGGTTTCTACACGCCATCGTGCCGGAACGCTAAATCGCTTGGCGGCACGTCTTTGACGGTAGGGTGGTAACTAGCCACGGCCAAAGCCTCCCACCAGACCAGACCAGAGACAATTTAGAAATTATAAATTCCTAAATTGTCCCCGCCGGGAATCGAACCCGAGACCTCCCAGTTATAAGACCACAGCGCTCACCACTGAGCCAGGGAGGTCGTTCTATGGAGTTATGTAAGAAATTGTGTATTTGTAAGAGAATTTCTCTGTCGATTGTCCGTGTAACTGATCCGCGTGTGTTTACCGGCGTTTAGGGTGGAGCGGCGGACACCCGACACTGGCTTTTAGCGGGTCCACACCGCAAACAGTAGGTAGGTACAGGTGCTTACCAGAGTATCGCTTCGTGAAAACCTTTCTCGTGATTCCAGAGACAATCTGGATTGTTGTGTTTTCTGTCTTGATGTTGATATTTATTTTCTCTTCAGTTATTTTTTTATCGATTGACTCTGGTTCTTTTGCTCTATGAAGAATGTTTAGAAGCGAATTTTTTGGAGTATTCCTGCGAGGTAAAATTGTAAATAACGTGATCCGTGGGAGAACCGGATACAGCTAATCGAGCCGCGAAGCTTAGGGTCCCAGGGTACCTACTAGAATGGCAACCTCACACTAAAAAGCGCAGTGTTGGCAGACGTCCCACTAGGCGGACCAATTATATCAGATAAGTCGTAGAGAACCACTGGCTACAAGCGGCACAAGACCGAGGCATGTGAAAATATGCACAAGACCTTCGAGCAGCAATGGACGCTTAATTCTGTTGATAAAGAAGAAGATAAATCTGACTCATACGTATCATGACCACTTTTTTAAGAGGCTGTGGCAAGCGATGTATTGTATAGCAAACTTATTTAACCCTACCTAGTAAAGACTAACTAATAAGAGATAACTGCACTACTGATTACAGTTCTGCTAATAATAGCACCGAAAGCAGGACTCCAATCGATTAGAAAAAGGTAATTGTCTACCGAATTAGTTCTATCCATCACAGGGCGTCATTGATTGAGTTTCCATTACCAAATACTCGTAAATACTATTCACGAGTATTTTTATTAGTCGGCAATCAGCAAGATCAACAAGGTAGGGACACCCGATTAACAAAGAAAAATTAAAATACTGTGAATAAATAGTGTTAATGTTAGGTAAGTAGGTAGGATATTACCTTATCTAGTTACTATTAATAAACAAATTATGTAATAAATATTTTAGTATTCTTTAATCTATTTCAAACATCTGCCGTCTATCTTTAGTCGTTGCGCCTAAGAATTAAGAACTTCCTACTGCGTGCTTTGGTCAGTTCTCCAATTTAAAAAAGTCTAAGACAAGACGAAGACAAAACCGAGCCTAGGAATTAACGAACGAATAAACGATTGATTTATGAGTTAAAATAAATAAACATACTTTTATTATATAAAACAAAACTTTAAAAACAAACACAAAAGCAAATTATTAAATAATCCAATTCGGTGGAACTGTCACCTACCATTAGTAATCTAAAACCACCAACCATTTATTTCTACACATAAAAAACTGTGAGAGTGCTAGAGTCTCTAAAATTTTTTATACATATATATAATTTGTTAAATATCGTAGCACAGCACTTGCAAAGGCATTTAGTGTGAAAGAATAAATTGTTACACCTATACGTATATAATATACATTCGCAAGGCAGACTTAGGTAACAAACTCTAAGGGAGTAGTGACCAACCTTCTGAAATATATTGGGCATTGACTTTAGAATAAAGAGGATGTGGCGTGAAGAAGAAAATCAACACCAGCCTATACTAAACTTGTTAGTTATTGGAAGCAAGGCATGGAGGTTTCTAATCAACAGCACCAAGCAATGCTATTGACGATTCTTAATTGTAATCCATAAAACATATAAAACAACAAAACAATAAAGTCAATTTGAGTTATTTGTATTGTAAATATTTTATTTAAAACTTATTTCGTAGCCACATGTTGAGTTTGGATTCAGTCTCTCTACAACTCCACAACGTAATCGAACCGAATCAATATTATTCGGTCAGTAATTGAAAGTTACCAATCGTATAGTTATGTGTGTTTACGTAGAATACTATACAACTTTTTATCATGAAAATCTTGAGGAAAACTGCAGGCCTGACAGTTCTCCGTAATGTTCTCTAAGGTATGTGAAGTCTACCAATTTACTCTCTTATACTCCGCTCAGACCCAAGACAGAGCTAAAACGAGACAGATTTATGTCAGAGCATATTTTTGTGTCTCGTTTCAACTCTAACACACGTCCGAGCCGAGCCAGAGTACACTCTATAGAAGTTTTTTCTTTTTACTTTTTAAAGATGAATCTTTACTTGTGTCAGGTCCATGTTATTATTGCGGCTAGGCGGTCGGTAATTGGAGCTATCAGAGAGCGGCAGGCCATAAAGAGGTGAGGCGAGGCGCCCATCGACCGGGAAACCTGCTCGCTACGGTGAAGGAAAACCGAGCGGGAAATGTTACTGAAATTAAAAGTATCGAAAGTCTCAACTCTCTTACGGTTATAGGTCTGAAAAATCTAAAGTTTGGCGGTTCCACCCGTTGCTCTATTGTCGTACCTACTCCTAACACAAGTTTTGAAGGGGAGAGTAGAACATATTTTTTTTAATTTTAATTTTATTTATTTACTAACTGATGCTCATGACTTCGTCCGCGAGCATTTAGTTTTTAAAATCCCGCGGAAACTCTTTGATTTTCCGGGATAAAAAGTAGACTATGTCACTCTCCAGGTCCTCAACTATACCCAATTACCCATGACAAAATATCACGTCAATCCGTAGCTCTGTTGCAGCGTGATTGAAGGACAAAACAACAAACACACACATTTTCGCATTTATAATATTAGTAAGAATAGTAAGGAAGTAAGGATATTACTAAGGATTTATAAATTAATTTCAACTTAAATAAATAAACAGTTTGTATGAAAGAAAGTGTTTAAAAATACATTGTATAAATGGCTCATAGCTCTTAATTTTTTACATCTTACAAGATTCCTTTGATTTGAAAATTAAACAGTTTCATAACGTTTCATTACAAATTAAGTCAACGTTTTTATTTCTTCAACATAAAATGTTGAACAAGTGCCTTCGCTACAACCTGAAAGATAGTGAACTTTACAACCCACGATTATTTTAATAAAACAATAACTTTTTAAGATTTAATCACTGAATCAATTTTGATGAAATTTCGCAAAGAGATTGAGCTTTGTATCTTAAAGAGTGGGGACGCAAATAGGATAAGTAATTATTATCCCGAGAAAACAAATAGATCCATCAGAATTTTTGAATATCTAAATCTATGCTGCTTAGATTAATAAAAACTATTTCTAAATCAAAAAGAGGTTTTTTCACCCGGCCTAGGTTTAAGCATTCCGGCACGATGGCGTGTAGAAATATATATGGGATATGGGTTGAATGTAAACTGTCATATCCCTTTCAAGCTAGCCCGCTACCATCCCACCATCTTAGACTGCATCGTTACTTACCATCAGGTAAGAGATGAGAGGTCACTTTTTATCCCGGAAAATAAGTGAGTTGCCGCGGGAAAATCAATCCACTACGAAGTCGCGGCCATTAACTAGTAGATAGATAAATCGTAATCGTGTCGTGTCGTGTCCCGGTAAACGTCCCTGGTCACTGGCGCATTTCTAAATCAAAACACGGCCCGTTACCCCGGAGAGTGACTTGCGGAAAATTGGAAAACGAAACAAGGTGAAAAATATTATTAAGTGAAGCGCTCACCGCGCGCCGCGCCCCCGCGCCCCCGCGCCCCCGCGCCCCCGGGACCACGCCGATGCTCTTTATGGTGCTGAGACGTTGTTTATAACTTTGAGAACTTCTTACAACGAACTTTATGTCATTCTCACATCGTAGATGTTTTTTCAATTCGATGACAAGGTTGACTGCAAACTCACCTGATGGTACATGACGATGCAGTCTAATATGGTAGCTGGCTAGCTTGGAAAGCGTATGTGTACATTCAACCTATACATACCCTTAATTGGTTTCTACTCGCCATTGTTCTGGAACGCTAAATCGCTTGGGGACACGACTGACGATAGGGTGGTAGCTAGCCACGGCAAAAGCCAAATATTTGGATAATGTGTTGACACGATAACCTTTAGTAACTAAGTAACCGAACAATATGAGATTACAGATACCTAATAGGTATATGCGATTGCAGTCAAACGCTTATTATCTGCAACAAAAATGAAAAGGAATCAAAGCCGTAACTTCTAAAAGCTATTCTATTGTCGCTGCCCTCTCACCGAAACAAAAATACCGTAGGGCATCACCTCAAACCACCCCATTCGGAAGGTACATCCGTTCATTGACAGTCAATTGAGCCTACAAATCGCTCTGCGACGCCTTAACGACAGCCTTTTAGAGGTAGGGGCCCGTACATTAGCCACACAACCTTTGCTTATTGCCTGACAACACGATTCACAGTACAAATGACTGGGTACCTACTCGCTTTATCCCTTTTTATTTGCAGCTTTTCTTATACAACTAAACCTCCAAAACAGAGCTTTACAAACCAGAAATTGTAATCTGGAAATTGGATGTAACATCATATTATTGATTTTGATCGTATAGAATACCTATTGTAACCTGACACAATAATCGATTGATCATACATAATATCATACATCAAAATTGGTTCAGTCGTTAATGCGCTTGAATTTTTTTTTTATGTATGTTCCCCGATTACCTACTCGAAGACGCCTGGACCGATTTGGAAAATTATTTTTTTGTTTGAAAGGGTATACTTCCCGGGTAGTCTCATCGTCATCAGGTCAGGATCTGATGATGACATCCTGAAGAAATCGAGGGAACTCTTCTAATTTTATAGGCACAATTCATATACTTGGCGGTGGCGTTTGAAGTTGGTTTTGTAATATTTTTTATGTTTAAATTATTTTATTCACTCTTAGCTCAAAACCATTTTCTGTAAAAGAAAAGTAAAGTTAATTTTTAGTTAGAAAAATAATAAATAATACCATTACAGGTCGTAGGTGTACCTATGTACTAGTGTTTGTGAAAGCGAGTCAAAAAATGATATTTTCCAGCCATTGTCCACTTTGTCCTCGCCTGACCCCACTTGGTATAATCTAATATTGCCCCTCGTCTTTGGCCAACATTATGACAAGCATACCAATGTTTGGAATCGGTTAAAAGAATAGGTATCTACGCAGCTTTGATTGGATTAAAAACTACTTATATCATTTTGGTGGAGATTCCTTAGTAAAATACAAAAAAAAAAACACTAACTATAGTGGACTTTATTATTCTGTTTTAAAATTATTTTTTAATAAAACACTAATTTTATAATATTACTAAGTGTATAAAACACTTTCTCTGTGTGTTAATACTTACTCTGTCATGATACAAACATTGGCGCCATTGGCAACGGTTGGCACAAACAATGGCCAGCATAACTCATATCCTATAAACACATGAGACGCGAAGGGGCGAAGACGCAGGTAACTCGAAGGAAAATCTAATTTAGCAAATTGAATTACATCGGCCACTAGCCCCCGGATATATTTCTGGGAAAAGTGCTCTTTGTGACATGTTATTGAATGGAATCTTGATGGATACTCCGACAATTTTTGTCAACGACCGTAATGGATACGGCGTAAGGTAAAGTACCTATTTTTTTTTAGAATTGGGTATTTGACTAAATTTTTTTTATATATCATAATTATACTAAAATAAAGGTTTTTTAATATAATTATATAACACAATGTCGTTTTTCTTTTTTTTTTAATATCTTAATTAGTCTTGAAAACATAGAGCTTTAAAGTTTCATGTTAGAAAAAGAGAGTGCTATTGCAACATGACGTCACGTATCGCCTCTGATTGGCTGAATTTATGGCGTTCTTGCTGCATCAATGCATTTTAACCAATAGCGGGAGGGTACCAGCTAATCAGAAGCCATTGCGATTGTTACACTGATGCAATCATTTTTAGAGAATCGACAGGCAGTTCAATCAAGAGACGTGCTCGGATATGGAGAGATTTACGAATAAATAATAAGTAAGGAAGTTTTACTGCGTTAAAAAATGACCCCAACAAAAATTGCGCTGAAGTGGGTGGAGATTAAAATTAAGCCGTTAGAGGCGGGGATTAAAAACAAAAATAGCACGTCAACAGTTGGTCATTTTTCTTGCACGTCAAATTTTCATAACATCGTCCAATGACTCAGATGTCATAGCAAACATAGCAGCGCGCGAACCAATCATTGCTTTCATAAGTCGTTTTGGTTTGAAGTAGGGCCATTTATTGAGTGATTTCTGTTCTGAATTAGACTTCCTTACTATTTATTTATTCGCAGGGAGTGACGTAAGCGCGGGGACGACGAGCCGTAGGCGCGGGAACAGCAAGTTGCCACGCGTCGCATCGAGCTTGTCCCGACGCGAGACGATTACGATACGATTCCGATTAGTGTGCGTTGCTGTAGAGTTTCATTTAAAGAATACTAGACGGTTCGAGTTGATACTGTGACGGACCCTTTCCGAGTTGATATTATGTGTACTCTAACCTTTTATAGGACATAAAACGATTCAATTTGAATACAGGACAGAGTCCAGAGCGTTTTTGTCTAAATTCGAGCGCGACCCGCGCCCCGGGGGAGAGGGGACGCGGTTACAACAGTTAAAAGTAAGAGATGCCACGTGAGTTAGCTACAATTTATATGTAAATCAGACGCGGGGCTGACAAGGCTAAGAGTGTGCCGTCAAAATTGTCTTGTTTAACCAAATCTAAAGTGTTCCACCATTGGGCATAGGTTTCATCGTAAATCTCTACATTACATAAAAAAATTAATTAACCTCGTCCTGCCAGGCGCTTAGTTCTTAAGTTGCTAAATATGCCCATTGTCATTCCTAAAGGACAATATATTTCAAAGCGTTTCTGCCCAGAACAACTTTCGGTGAAATTTGCAACTTATGAAATATTTTATTTATTATTTTTTTGAGATACAAGGGTCTACTAAGGATACTGTGCTCTACTGATTCTTGCTAGAATTAGATCGATATATTTTGTTCTTCTAAAAGGACATCGGGCATAATTACCTAAATCCTCTTTATGCTAATTGTCAATTTTTGAGAACATTGGGCACATTTAATGTAGAGATTTTAATTAGTGTTAAAACTTTGTGGAGAATTCTCATGCATGTAGGTTTCTTCATTATGTTTTTCTTCACTGTTAAAGCAAGTGATGTTCAGCTGCTTAAACCCCGAAAAGTTGTAGATTCTAGCTTTAACTCCAGATTCCCTTAAAAGGCGATCACTAGCCATTACTGCTTCACTCGCTTATATAATCGCATTTTTTAGGTTTCTATTGCATCAAATAACATGTAGAGTATATTATCTATGAAATATGAGCAGGTGTATCCATTCAAATCTCAAAAGAATTAACCGCAATTCAGAAGCAGCGTTGACATATTGGCCGGAACTTACCCAGCAGTTGGCACGTGTTGGGCCAATGTGAAGCCATTGGATCTTTTGTAGATATGACAAAAAGTCTGAAAATGCATAAAAATTAACTGAAATTCACGAATAAAACCCTGCTCTTTGCCTATGAATGCGGGTCGCGTCAGTCTCCCGAGACGAATCTAATTGCATTTTCGCTGAGGTGAGCTCAGCTCACTTCACTTACTTTTTACTGCCATCTGCGGCAGATAATCAGGTAATTTCCCTTGTCTACGGGCTGTAAGCTTTTAAGAAAGAAAGAAAAAGCTCTCTTTGCGTCCTCTATCGGCTATATAACGGGGAGTATTCTGAAGAGCAGTTTGATCATATTCCGCCCTCTAACTTCTACAACCGCACCGCACGCCACCGAACGCAATTTCACCCTCACCACCTGGGTGCCTGGAGCACTTCGACCATCCGTTGCTCCAGATCTTTTTTTCCACGTACTACCAAATTGTGGAATCATCTCCTTTCGACAGTGTTCCCACTTAATTACAATATGGGGTTATTCAAGGGGCAAACCAATACGTTCCTGAAAAGCCGGCAACGCATTGGTGGAGCCTCTGGTACTACAAGTGTTCATGGGCGGCGGTAATCACTTAGCATCAGGTGACTCGCCAGCTCGTTTTCCCGCTATTCATTTAAAAAAAAGCATTTATTTAAGAAATTGTGCCACACATCACGATACAATAAGGTACATTATCCCGACACTTCCATCCCTCAAGTATTTGCAAAGAAACCTAAGTAATAGAAGCGCCGGGCTAACATATGTCATGTGTGGCACAACCCGAAAAAAGGTCCGAGCTCAGCAAAAAGCTGAATACCTTTAAAGAAGATATTCAGCGCTGATTTTCAGCCAAACCCAAATACTCTCTTTCTTCTTCTTCGACTGAGCGTTGTCCCACTAGGTGGGGTCCGCTTTTGCCCACTTTGCCGGGTCTAGTGCATCCGATTTTCTTAATTTATTAGCTCTCATATCGGCGCCTACAAGGTCCAGCCAGCGTTTTCTTGGACGGCCGCGAGATTTGGCTCCAGGGACGGCGATGTTAAGACATCTATTACCGACGTAGCTTTGCGGTTTCCGTGCTACATGAACGTACCATCTTAAGGCCGCTGCATAAGTAACGTGCACGGGACGGGACGGGACGTGGACGGGACGGGGGCCGAACGTGGTTAGTAAACACGGACGGGGATTTTTAATGCATACGCAACGTGGCAATAACTCAGAACTAACGTGCTAGTGATGTGAACAAGGAAAGATGGATTTTTCATTTGAAGAATTGGCTTTAATTGCGCCGACGATATTTTTCCCGTTCCGCGCGTGGCACGTTCCCGTCCCGTCCGTGCTCCGTGACGTATGCACAGTCGTTTACATTTTCTATGAAACGATATTTCCAAAACTCCACGTCCCGTCCCGTCCACGTCCCGTCCCGTCCCGTGCACGTTATGTATGCAGCGAGCTTTAGACGGGCTTCTTGCAGCTTATCTCCGATGTCACGGACACAGCCTGCCGCGGATGTGATCGTTGCGTTGTCGGACGCAACACATCATGTTATGACACATCCACCGCAACTTTTACTCTCTTTAACAACTTTAAATAAAGCATGCCTAGCAATACAACTGAGCAGAAGTGACTTGTGAAAGACTTTTCGTCGCTGTAAATTTTAATCCTAGCCCGTCATAAAACTATCCCGGATAGAGGACACAAAAACGGGACTGTGTCAGAATGTAGTGGCCGCGGATCCGGGATTACGCGACAGTGGATAGTTGTGACACATGCCACCTGGTATTATGCCAGCGGGACATGGGATTGTCTGTCTGATTCGACAAACAATGCTGTTGTCGGTTGACCCATTCATTTTTTCTTAGCGATTAAATTTTAAAGAAATCCAACGGCAAACAACTTTATTGTAATCTAAATAAATTCCCGCAGAATTAGGTATTTGACATTTTTTTTATTTACTTAAAATAAAGGTTTTTAATAATATAACATAGTCTCGAAAACAGAAAGCTTTTAAGTTTTTTGTCAGAAAAAGAGAGCGCTATTGCAACATGACGTAATGATTCAGGGTGTTAGGTATAGAAAAACACGCGTTAATACTTCTGGTAGTAGCACGGATAACGAACGGAATAAATTAGCTTTTTAATAAAATGTAAAAACCGAATTCTATTACAAAACCAAACGCCCATTAAATACGAGCTTAACACCCAAAAACTGTCCATCCGAAAACAAATCCGAATCGTAATCCTCACGTCCCTACCTACGTATACCGTATCTATACCGTATCTGTACCGTAAATCAGTCGCTCCGCTCATTGCAAATTAAACATTATTCTTTTCAATCGGCATTCCTCGTCTCTGGGACTTTTTATTGGAATTTTTGCGTATCCTGCACGTGCCAATAAATACGGGCGCTAAGCGTTTCAAACGGTCCGGACCCTACCATTTAGCTCTTTTATGTCAATCGACACACACAAACATACATTTGCCGCGTCGTACGGTGCACACGGTAAGTGGGAAGACACGCTGGCGACTTTCTGTCTTTGGTTATGCGTACAACAAGTTCTTTTTACAAAACCGACTTCAAACGCCACTACCAAGTATGTCAATTGTGCCTATAAAATTTGAAGAGTTCCCTCGATCTCTCCAGGATCCCATCATCAGACCTTAACCTGATGGCAATGGGACCACCTGGGAAGTATACCCTTTCAAACAAAAAAAGAATTTTCCAAATCGGTTCAGACGTCTTCGGGGAAAACATGTATATAAAAAAAAAGATTCCGACGAATGAAAACTTCCTCCTTTTTTGAAAGTTGGTTTAAAGTACTAATGACGTGTAGGTGTGAGCGCGTTTGCCTAGAAGATTCTTATTCACTCTTGCCTTGAAGGTACTCAAATTATAGGTGGCAGAAAACACGATTGCTGGGAGGGTGTTCCATATACCTTAGCGGTTCGTTTCAGAAACGTTCAATGTAGCTTGGATTTCTACCATGTAAAGGTGCCAGCGCTCACGACTTCTCACAGTTCATTTCTATTCATTTACAAAGACGGTAGGGAAGAGGCAATAGGATATTTGAAATGCCATAAGATACCCCATATTTGTAGCATTTATTTAAAATTTCCGTTCAAATGACTTATCGCAACTTTTTGTCGACCGACAAGTTGCTAGTGTAATCGTTCACTAAAACGAAATGCAAATCGCAAAGATGGAACACGGAATCCAACGTGTATTCTATTTACTGTTGCTTTTACACTACGCTTGTATAATTTTGATACTTGAGATAGAAAAAAAATTAATAATAATTGAAGAGAGCTTTATTGGACTTAACAGCTTTTTAAGCGCTAAGTTTTTGGACATTTTTTGTTGTATAGACAGAATGACCATATAATATATTGAAGTACTGGTAGTCTTAGAATTCGGCTTATATTAGACTAACTTTTTTATATTAGACTAACTTTGACCTGCATCTTCGTCTACGTGAACTTACGTTTTATAAATCGGAACTTTTGTTTGTTTTTGGCTGATATTTTAAACCCTAAACTAAAACCATGTAAAGAATCGAGTCAATCAATCAAGTTACTAAGGTGCTGGGTGAACTTAAATGCATTAAGTGTGCAAATGAAGGACACAATCGATAAACAAACAAACTTTCACATTAATTATTGTTAGTTTGATTTATCCCAAGGGCGGACTGCACTGCAGAGTAGAAATATACTTTATAAATATTACATTATTAATACATTAAATCTTCGAATGAAGCGATATCGATCGAACTTGGAAGTTTATTCCATCACATAAATTACGTCCATAAAAGCAAAGCTTCATAATTCTTAAAAGATTGGTTTGATAATTACAATTAAGTAAAATTTATAATAGGCCTGTTTAGCTGTAAGTCTTGTTGTAACTTGTAATGTTATAGTATCAAGATGAGGTAGACACTCTAGATCCCGGAATTGTTCCTTTAACACGACGCGAGGCGAACAACAAAATAAAATACAATATAAAAAGCGTAAAAGAGAACATATTGATTTGCAGGAATTTTTATTAGGAGGTGTTACCTCACGGCGAGATCTAGCTGCAGCTTATTGCTTTCCGTGTGAAACTGCCTAATACATCACCATATTTCTTAGGGTTGCCAGAAAAATCTAGTTCAGTGATTAATATTCAGATAACAAGCTTAATAGCTTCAGATAATTACTGAAGCTGAAGCACAGGGCTTAGGGAAGGGTTAGGGCTTCTGAAGCTAAACTAGGTAGCTAGGTAAAGCTAGAAGATTTATGAGTTAATTAAACCTTAAATTGAAGGGATCCCCCGCCCTTATAAAACTGTAGTGTTTAATTTTATTTTGCTAAATAAATGATTAAGTATCATTTTTATTAATAAAATAATAATAATATCCTCTCGACCGAATCCGGCCACGGAGGCCAATCTCGACAGAAATTAGCCATCTGCGTGGGAGATATTACAGTGCACAAGTGTGTACGCAAACGTAGGTGCAATCGCTCTCATAGTCCAGACATGTTCAGATAAAAAGTACTACCTACTCGTGAAGTATGTTTCTATAACAGCTAATGAACTTATTCGTCCAATAAATCCTTACAATAGGTACTATAAATTCGAAAGTGTGTTTGCTTGTTGGTTTGCCCTTCAATCACGCCGCAACAAGAGCTACGGAACGACGTGATTTTTTTGCATGGGTAAAGACCTGAAAAATGACATAGGCTACTTTTGTGCCGGAAAAACGATACAATCAAATAGTTTTATTTAAACCAAAAAGCTCCTGCGGGATTACGAAAAATTAATTCCACGCGGACGTAGGTACTTACTAGGATTGCCAGACGTCCCGTATTTCCCGGGACATCCCGTATTTTAGGCAGTTTAAAATGTCCCGGCGGGACTGACTCTGTCCCGTATTTGAATCGTACATCGTTTTTCATTATGAAATCGATCTACATATTCACACACACAACGTTCGTAAAACGTACTCGTCTCCCTACTAACTTGCACTCGCAGCCCGCATCGACCAATGACAGTGGTAGTGTCAGAATGACAATGTTAAAACTGACTCGATCCTCGGAAAAATATAAAAAATAATTTGTCAATTATAATAAACAATTTGTAATTTTTTTTTGTCCCGGGTAAAAAACTGAAATCCCGTATTTTTTTGCCCATTTAACCATTTGTCCCTTATAGGCTGAAAAAAAATCTGGCAACCCTAGTACTTACAGTCATCAGCTAGTTCTGGTTGTATACCACTTAATATACACTTGTAAATTAATTTAACTTTACTTTTTTTAATGTTACAGTAACGGATGTACTTTACTTATAAACTAGTTTACTTATAAACTTATAACAGAAGCTAATCTAATAAGGAGTTTGGGAAATGATCCTTTCGCATGAGTTTTTCTTGTCATTTTCATCTTTACCACTAATCTTAAATTGAATCGGGTCGGAATAAGGGCCCTCTGCAGTGGCGGTGAAGGCCAGGACGCGCATGTGGTACCACACCTCTCGCTCTATGTCTGGCACTGTGACAGAAAGCTCATCGGGTTTTACTACGAACACCCTTTCTGGAAGCTCTTGGGGTACGGTAGTCCTGTTGAATTCCTGAAAATATAGAAAATTCAAGTGTTCATGGGCGGCGGTAATCACAAAACATCAGGTGACCCGCCTGCACGTTTGCTCGCTATTCATAATAAAAAAGGCGTTGAATGATGTAGGTATAGGAGATGAGGTAAGAAGTGATAGTCTAATTAAGACATTGGCCTCCGACCCCAGACCCGGATATCTGTCTTTTGGAGTTATATTTTGAGTATCAGCTAGTAATATTAAAACAACAATATGACCTCACCAAGCGTTCGGATTTGACAATTTTCATTTTGTTACCATGCACATCGTTGTAGATAGTGGTCTTTATCTCACACGGAATTTTCCATACTTTTACCTGAAAAAAAAAAACATCAACATGTCGCTCATACTACATCGATGCTCGTACAATAGAACACAGACATAATTGCAAAAGACTCGAAATTGATTTCTTTCAGTATTAATACTGGATGTTTTATGAAAGGAAAAAAGTACAATTGTAGGTTAGAACTACAATTTTTCCTGGGATAGAACGTCTATCTCGCGCAAAATAGAATAATAAATACGTTTTTTATAATCCATGAATCCTATTTCATGAGAAAAATTCAGAATTTCATTGATTCTTGATTACCTACTGTCACCATGCCTATTGTGTATGCAGAATATTTCAACTTGATTTCACACAACATGTTTCACAAAACAGCATGTGAACTTCCATACGCGCGCGATCAGTTGTTTATCAAAAGTTCAAAAGTTCAAAGCAGATCATAATATGATTCGGTCTAAATACCTACATCTCATGCTCTGCAGGTATTACATTACATTATTATTATTATTAGGTTTTGCAGGTACATTATTATTACTTATGTAACAATTCACTTATCTACTTTAATTCCAATAATGGGATCAACTTCATTTTTGTATTGTACTGGTTTCCAGTTCAGCTCGAAGTCTGATGGCTCTAGAGCTGATGTACTAAATACTTCAATTTCCGGTATGTCCTCAGCTATGGCGTTGCTAATTAGTAATCCTTGTATGATAATGGATATTACAAGCAAATGAGTTGCAATTGCCATATTGATACTTCAAGCCCTGAGAAATAGTTTTAAAATATTTATCTACTCAGGTAGAACCCAACATACTATATTACATAGTCGGTTTGTAATATAGTAGGTGTGTTGGGCATTACATAAATCTGCACCACTACGTGGTCAAAATTCTACAATCACGCCACGGTTACTTCAGCAAATTTTAACAAACACGTAAAGACGGGCACATATCAGAATATTTTGACTGCAAAACTACTAAAAAATGTTACAAGGATCGTATAGTCAGTTCTTGAGGAATTCTTGAGGTGTATTTTCATGTCTGCTTCACATAATGATAATAGGTGCTACACCCAAAGAATACATAGTGGTGGTAGGGTCATGACGTGTCACTAGAGCTACAAGTTGGCTTACATGAAATAAAAAAAAAATTAACTTTTTTTGGATTTATACGGTGTGTATCGTTACCGCGTTGCATTCATACTTACCAAGAAACACTAACTTTACCTGGCTGTATGGTTTAAGATTGATTTGCTCTCACTTAATTCTTTTGAAAGCAGCAATAGGTATTATATTCTTTGCAGATATTACAAATTAATCACAAGTGCATTTCACAAATAACTGGCAGAAACTGATTTTAAACAACGATATTGGACCTGTGTGATGAGGAAAATAAAAATAATTATGCCTAAGATAAGTTATAGGTTACGTCATGCACGGGAACCAGTGGCGGATTTACACGTTTGGCGCCAATAGGCTCCTATCGACCTCCCTGACGACCTTTTTGACGACCTCCCTGGCGCAGTGGTGAGTGCTGTTGTCTTAATCTATAAAGGTCTCGGGTTCGATTCCCGGCGGCCGCAATTTGGGAATTTATAATTTCTCTTTAAAGCCTCAATAGAAATTCTTTCTTTTAAAGCCTCAATAACCCAACAGTTAAAGGTGCGGACTGCCGACTGAAAGGTGCGACCAACGGTTAAAGATGCCGATTGAAAATTGGAAGGTCACAGGTTCGAACCCCACACATTGCATTATTATCGTACTCATTCCTAGCACAAGCTTTTTGCTTATTTGGAGGGGAGAGGAGAATATAAGTCAAGTTCAGCTTGGCTAATATTCTTAAAAAAAATCTAAATTGTCTCTGGTCTTGTACCGGTGGTTACCGGTATTGTACCTCAATCCTCAGGACAGGATTAGTTGCACGCGCTATCTCCAGTAGACGGTCGACTCATGAAGTCATGAGTCGTTTCTACTTTAGTTGAATTAAACCCTCGGGCGGTTAACAACACATTATTGGATCTCAAACGGAACTAAACTTCAAATCTTAATTACTTCCCCCTTATTTGAAATGCAAAATTAAAAGTAGGAAACTCGTAACATTGTAAGGGCGTGTTTACACTGGAGCGCAAAAGGTACAGATTTGTAAGGATGTAAATCAAACTGAATGTTTTATTAAACACTCAGTGCTGGGTATTCAAATTAAGTGGCGGTGTCGATGCTAAGTGCGTATGGAACAGGATTTGTATGTTGTTTTTTTTAATATTTTGCTCTGTTGACCTTGTCCAATTCTACTCGTAAGTATAAAGTACACCTCTAAGGAGGGCCTTTGCTTCAATTGTTTATATTCTGGGCATTCTGCTTATAACTGCAAACAAAAATTCATTTGCAAATATTGTGGTAAGCGCCATAGTTCATTATTACATGAATCTAAAAGTTCTAATAGTACAGACACAGGGGAAGATTTATTGGTTAGCAAGGTAGTTTCACAGGAAAGTAAAACACAGAATGATGAAAGAAATGAGACAGTTGATGTTGCGTTGAACTGTCATTATGTTATTAAGAGATCTACTGCCTTACTTGCCACAGCACTTGTACCAGTTAAAGATAATTATGGTCAAATATTTTTTCTACGAGCGTTAGTAGATCAGGGTTCACAAGCTACTTTCATTACTGAAAGAGCAGCACAGATGCTAAAACTAAAACGGTATTCAGTTAAGGGAAGTATAACAGGTGTAGGTAATGTAAAAACTATAGTTACACATGCAGTACATATTGAACTTCGGTCAAATTTTGAAAAGGAATTTAATTTTAATGTAAAGGCTTACATTATGCCAGAACAAATTACTTCTCAAATACCAACGAAACCAATAGTACGACTCCCTTGGCCTCATATAGAAGGTTTGCCATTAGCAGATATGAATTTCAATAGACCAGGGAAAGTTGATCTATTATTGGGTGTAGAAGTTTGTGCACAGATATTAAAGAGTGAAATAATAAAGGGTCCTATTGGAACACCATGTGCACAAAAGACTACTTTAGGTTGGATTTTATTTGGGGAGGTAATTAGTAGTAATGTAGAGGAAAAAATTACGGTTATGCACCATAATATTGATTTAGACGATAATATTAAAAATATGTGGGAATTAGAAGTAACTGAGGAACGCAGTCTTACTTCTGAAGAAAGATTATGTGAAAAAATATTTACGGAATCCTACACTCGGACATCTGATGGTAGATATGTAGTAAAATTACCACAGTAAAATTGCCACATCATCCTATTGTTCGTGAAGAGAGAGAGACTACAAAGGTAAGAGTTGTTTTTGATGCGTCATGCAAGGGTAATAATAATGTTTCATTGAATGAGGAAATGATGATTGGGCCGAAAATTCAAGAAGATTTGCGAAGTTTAATAATTAGATGGCGTATGAAACCAGTTTGCTTTATAGCTGATATAAAACAAATGTATCGGCAAATATTAATAGCTCCAGAAGATGTCGATTACCAAAGATTGATTTGGAATAACAAAGAATACCGCTTACTGAGGGTTACTTTTGGTACTGCATCAGCACCGTTTCTTGCCATTAGAACGTTACAGCAAATAGCAATCGATGAAGGCAAGAAATATCCAAAGGCAGCAGAAATAATTAAGAAAGATTTTTATATGGATGATTTAATGTCGGGGAGCGATACTGTATCGGAGGCATTAGAACGAGCTCGTGAAATTAAAGAAATCCTTGGAAAAGGTGGGTTTGAACTACAAAAGTGGGCTTCAAACAGTAAAGAATTTTTGGAAAAATTTGAAGCATCTGAAATAAGTAAATATGTACAGATTGACCTAAAATTAGATGGTATTATAAGAGCTTTAGGTATATCATGGGATATGGGACGAGATGTATTAATTTATAATTTTCAATTAGAGACGAATCCAATAAAAGTAACAAAAAGAAATATTTTGTCAGAACTTCAAAAAATATTTGATCCTTTAGGATGGTTAGCCCCTTACATAGTTCTCACAAAAATTTTGATGCAAAAATTATGGATAAAACAAGTAAACTGGGATGAAGAAGTGCAAGATGATATAAAAAAAGAATGGTTAAGTTTAAGAAATGATTTAGTGGAATTAGAAAACCTTAAAATAAACAGATGGATTTTCACTTCAGATAAGGGAATGTTAAAAACAACTATTCATGGATTTTGCGACGCATCCATTAAGGCTTATGCTGCAGTGGTTTACATAAGAGTAGAAGACGAAGAAAATATTAAAACATACATGATAGCAGCGAAAACTCGTGTTGCACCAATAAAATCTATATCTCTTCCAAGGCTTGAATTATGTGGGGCAGTATTATTGGCCAAATTATTAAAACAAATTAGTCAGGCTACTAGAATTCAAAGTGATAAAATTTATGCATGGACAGATTCTCAGATTGTTTTATCGTGGTTAATGGGTGATCCTCATAGATGGAACGTATTTGTGAGTAATAGAATAATAGACATTCTTGATAATGTCGGTAATGAGAGATGGTATCATGTGAACTCAGAAGACAATCCAGCTGATATAGCAAGTAGAGGGATGGATTTACATCATTTGATAAGTAAAAAACTGTGGTGGGAAGGCCCTAAATGGCTGCGTGAAAGAAAAGTACCATTAAATAAAATTACTGACTTCGAAAGCACTCGTCTAGAAGAAAGAAATAAAATATCAGTAAATGTAGGAGTAAAAAAAAGGGAACTTATTAATTTTCAAAACTTCGACACACTTAGTGAACTACTTAAGAGTTATTATATATGTTAAAAGATTTTTGAATTATAAAAAGAATAGGACAAGTATTAGTCGTATTACGACTGAAGAATTAGAAATGGCTTTAGTAGCTATCATCAAAATTGTGCAAAAGAATGATTTTGAAGATGAGATTATTAAGATAAGACAAGGAAAGTCTATAAGTAACAAAAGTAAAATACTTTCTCTTAATCCAATTTTAGATGAAGATAATGTTCTTAGAGTAGGTGGGCGATTGAGACAAGCTGAAATGGATCCCAGTGCTAAGCATCCTATTATATTAAGTCATGAAAATGGTCTTGTTCCATTGTTAATTGCAGATGCTCATAAAAGAACTCTACATGGAGGAATTCAATTAACAATGTGCTACTTAAGATCAAAATTTTGGATTGTACGTGTAAAAACAATTGTAAAACAATACATACATAAATGTTTGATTTGTGCCAAAAAAAGAATATCAGATAGAAAACAAATAATGGGTGACCTTCCTAAAGCGCGCGTTACACCAGCTCGGCCGTTTTTACATTCTGGAGTAGATTTTTGTGGTCCATTTAATATTGCTTCAACAAGATTTAGAGGGGTCAAATATGTTAAAGCTTATATAGCTGTGTTCATATGTATGGCAACTAAAGCCCTACATTTAGAATTAGTAGGTGACCTAACGTCGGAGTCATTTATTGGTGCATTTAAGCGTTTCGTGTCGAGAAGAGGAAAATGTAGTCACATTTGGAGTGATTGTGGAACTAATTTTGTCGCAGCGAACAAAGAATTAAAAGAATTATGGAATAAGGCAAAGTTGGAGGTTCCTGGTGATCTAATAGAAATTTTGGCAGAAGACGGAACTCAATGGCATTTTATTCCACCTTATAGTCCTAATTTTGGAGGTCTGTGGGAAGCCGGTGTAAAGTCCGTTAAATATCATCTAAAGCGTATATTAAATGGATTTTTAACTTTTGAAGAAATGACTACTGTTTTATGCCAGATAGAAGCTTGTTTGAACTCAAGACCTCTTTGCCCTATTGATACGTCAGATTCAGATAATTTAGAAATATTGACACCAGGACATTTTTTAATTGGAGAAGCACCTTTGAATATACCAGAACCAGATCTACGCGATACTAAAATAAGTCGATTATCTAGATGGCAGTATACTCAAAGATTAGTTCAAAATTTTTGGTTTCGTTGGCATAATGAGTATTTGTCTAGGCTACAAGAGCGACCAAAATGGCAAAAACGATGTAAGGAGCTTGACATAGGAGATATTGTGATGGTGAAAGAAAATTTACCTCCAGGTAAATGGGCAATAGGTAGGATAGTTGACAAACATCCCGGATTAGACAATGTTTGCAGAGTTTATAGTATAAGATGTAATGGCAAAATTATTAAACGATCAATATCGCGGTTGTTTGAACTACCGATAGAAAAAGAAGATTGTTAAGAATATAGGAAATTAGCATGTTTATGATGTTTTTATTAGAAAGTATATGTCATTTTAAATAACAGGAATGATTAAGTTATAGTTTACGTATTTATTTTACAATTATTTAACATATTTAAGATGTATAAGGTTAAGGAAGTTAAATGTTATGTAATTTTAATTTATTTTCATGTTCGTTATGATTACACTTAATAATATTCTGTATTAATTTATCTATAGATTAGTTCTGAAGGAAAAAAACATTGTTTTTGGGGGCCGGCATGTTTAGTTTGTGCCTCTAAAGAGTTTATTAGCAAATACTTTTTTATTTTAATGTCAAATGTATAAGAAAAACAAACGTGTCAATTTAAAATGTAATAGAAGAAAATATATATTATTTTTCTTGGTGCAGAAAAAATGTAGTATTATTTAAAATTAAACTATATTTCAGTTTATCTAACATAAAAAATGTGGTCCTTCGAGCCGGAAGGACCACATACTAAGGAGGAGTGGTGGTACGTTTACATCATTTGATAAGTAAAAAACTGTGGTGGGAAGGCCCTCCTTAGTTACAAAATTCTTCCTATCTTCATAACTTAATTGTTCAAACTCTTTACAAAAGAAGAGAGTATGACCAACTTCATTACAATAGCTACATACCCTTTCCTTAGAACTTACATAAAAAGTACGTACAATCTCTTTGTTACCCTTAGACGAAGAAGAAGACATGAGTTCCAAAGTATATACTCTACCTTCCAAAAAATTCAATAAATCCTTAAACGACGGCAATTCAGTATCATATTCTTTACTCACAAAATCTTCCCACTCTTTATGAGTATCGAAGTCTAGTTTTTGCGTTACGATAAAAATTAAAATCGAATCCCATGAATTTGTAGATATGCCTACATTATTTAATCCTGTAATGCTTTCTTTAATTCTATCAATCAACACCTTTAACTGACTTGACGATTGCATCAATATCTTTTTTAGTCCAAAAAGCCTTTTAAATATTGCATTTACTATTAAACGTTTTTGACAGTAACGTATTTTTAAAGTATTCCATGCTGGAATATAATTATTTTCCGTAACCTTATAGAATTTTAAAGTTGTTGATGCTTCGCCTTCCAAACAGGATTTCAAATAATGGAGTTTTTGAACATCCGACAGCGATCTATTGTTGTGAATTAATGCAACAAAAGTATCTTCAAATATTTGCCAATCTTCATATTCTCCATTAAATTTTGGTAGGTCTATCTTTGGAAGTTTAACTCCCCCAGCAGATGAAGTAGGAAAAGAGGTGCTCACCGCTGATGCATTATGAAAAGTTTCTTCTCCAAGCGTATTCATAATATCTTCCATGTCAGCTTTTAAATTTATATATTGCTCTTCACAAGTTTCGTATGTATTATTTATAAAATAAGGTAGATCATCCTTTTCTTCCTTTTTAATTCCTTCCAACAACACTGAATGTAAATTTTGAAATCGAATCCAATATCCTTCTAAACATTGTATTCTCACCTTAACATACCCTTGCGTCAGTCTAGCTTTTGGTGATTTTTTAAAATTGACTTGAGCTTTTTGAATCAGCTGAAATGTATCTTCTAATTGTAAGATTACTTGTTTCTTCTCCATTTTGAGTAATAATTACTATTCGAAATATATATTTTAGGACTGTATGTACCCGCGGACTGTATGCGGTAAAGGGTTAAGTCATTTTATTTTTTCAATGTTATGAATAAATACTTTATTTAAACAATTTAACAGGCTCGTAAAGGACCATTTTTTATGTTAGATAAACTGAAATATAGTTTAATTTTAAATAATACTACATTTTTTCTGCACCAAGAAAAATAATATATATTTTCTTCTATTACATTTTAAATTGACACGTTTGTTTTTCTTATACATTTGACATTAAAATAAAAAAGTATTTGCTAATAAACTCTTTAGAGGCACAAACTAAACAAACGTGTTATAGTTTGGAATAGTTACTTATTTATTCATAATATGCAGCTGCTTTATCTTTTATCCCATATTTCTATGTCTGTCCTATCAATATTTTATAGTGATGATAAAAGATGTTTTGATTTATTTCTGAATTATAGCTGTAATAAAAAAATTATGTCATTATATACTATTTATAAAATGTATTGTAATGTTCCGTTTCTTTCTTCGGTAAGTATTGAATTACAATTTTGACTTTTTATGTAGGTTTATTATTATGTAGGTATTTATAAAAATATAACTAAAAATTAAAAGGAAACAATAGGTTCGCATTCTTAATGTTTTCTACCGGTTTGAGAAAAGCCTTTTCCATCTTATCCTACTTCCAAGATTTCCACCTCTGCGTTTCCGCTCGCAATATTTACCCGTTACTTTCTGTAAATATTCCCGCGAACATTTCGAATATAACTCGTACAAGAAAATTAAGCTTGTTTAATTATCTACCTACCTCGTGTGTACACAACCTAAGCGAAACTCGATTTTACTGAGCGTGGTCTTTACTTGCAAAAGTCAAGTAATAAATTATGTTAAATTATTTATTATTATTGGAACAATTAAATAATGGACAAATCTTGCTACTCAATCAAAGAGTGGTTGAAAGAAATGCAGCTTAGGCTAAAGCGTCTTCGTGGTTTTAGGTTAGCTTGCAAGAATTGCCACAGTACACGATCTTGTACCTTCCACCTAATACAATAGGTCTTCGAAAGATACGTTTTAGTGTGCGAGATTTTTACATCTTTTATTTAACTTACAATGTATGTACCTATATTGTATGAATTATGTTTAAGTCAAATCTTTGCAAGCTGAATTAGAACCACTTCCTATGATGGAGCCGGAATGGTTACAGAACTCTGTAATAAAACAACGTAACCCCATCTTTGGGCACGTTTGATTGGTCAAGTAATTTGGTCTTAGATTATATCCAGGGTCATCAGGATGATGGTGCCGGAAGGCGGTAATGGGAACTCTATTATAAAACACTTCATTTAAGTACCTTGATGTTTCAACGTCAATAGGTTTCTCTTTCTCTACGGTTTTTAAAAGTTATGCCCATTGCCACTTCAGCTTTGCGAATTAATGCCTGTTTTAACTGATGGAGTTCAGAGTTCTCTCAGAGTCTTATTTGTTTACTATTTTCCCTCGCTAATGTTATTTTTACTCAATTTCCTACTTAATTTGCATTATTTATTATCCACGGTAATTAATAAGAAGTACCAGGAAAGCAGAACTCGAGCGTAGCAAACTTCGTATCTTGCTTCCGTTAACTACTGAAAGATGGTAATGAAGCGGACTCACCTTTCTGTACCCGTCTCTTTCACTCTGAAGTAATTCGCCATAAAGCTGTTCCTTTCTACCGCTGTCATCGCCACAACGGCCGATCCAGACGGTGACAAGAAATTAATTAGGGGAAGCCAGGGAAAATAATGGCACGCCGTGATTTTTAAATGAAATTTATTTTCTTCACTTCATTTATTTTCCGAGCGACATGACACTTTGGAAATTATTAGACATCAAAAGCGGCTAAGGTAAGGTTTCAGATTGTTTTCTTTTTAAGATTTTCAACGTTTATAAAAATATTTGTTTGACTCTCTCCTGATCTTTATAAGAAGTTTATACAGCTCTTTGATCGTACAAATGATCGAAGATGCAGCTATAGACCTTGGTAGAAGGATCATATGGAGTCCTACTCTAAACTAAGAAAATCTTTGACCATTTTTAGGGTTCCGAAAAAAACTTCGGAACCCTTATCTTGCAAATAAAATTCATTTCGCAAAAATAGCTTTGCTCTAGGCCTATGCCTTATGAATTTAAAGTTAAGGTGTAGTTTTGTTAAACGTGTATGAATGTTTTTAAATTATATTCTGTTGGTGAGTTTGCTCTTATAAGCTATTTAAATTATAATGTCCTATTTTATGAAGGACGAAATATCTGAAGTATTTAGTTTGAAGTCATATTCAAGCAAAACTTTTTTGTTTGAAATAGAAAATGTATATTGGGCGCAAAACCGTGATTTTGTGTTAAAAAGTTTTTTTTTTATAGTTACCTATTGTATTAATTTGAATAATAATATTGTGTAAAGTTTCTGTGCGTCTATTTCGTGATGGTATTATTTTTTGTATAACAAATGAGGCGCAATGTGAGAAAATATCCGATCTCTATGAAGCTGAGTACACTGCAGCCCAGAAACAGCCCCGCCATTCCACCGACTGCCACTGAGAAAACAAATACTACTGTATTATTACTACGATTATTTTATCCTACTATACAGGGTGATTTTTAGGTAGTGCACACATTTTTTTTTCGTGGATATATCGTTAATAGAACATAATATTTCTAGTAATAGTTTGGACCTTTTTTGAAATATTTTTTTTTTACCATATCTGACCATAAAATAAGCAAATCATGGTCATACTATTCGACTAAATTAAAATACGCGCTCAGAGGTCAACGGCCGCCGCGCGCGCCTAATGTATCAACAGCTGACAGATTACGTTTCTAGGGTGACCCTAACCATTTGTTTAAAAGTGAATTTCTTTGGTAAACGATAACTTTGGTATTCTTAAGTAAAATTAAAAAGAAAAAATACATGTTGATTAAATTTCCTTTATATACAACATAAAAAAAAATTGTGCACAAACAATATATACCTACAAATGTAAACTTTAAATATTATAAATGCAAAAGTTTGAATGTTTGTTACTCAATCTCGCCGCAACGACTGAACCGATTTGGCTGACATTTAGCACAAAGATAGATTATAGTCTCGAATAACAGTATATTTTTCTACCGGAAAATAATAGAGTACCCGCAGCAATAAAATAACCACGCGAACGCGAACGTAGTCGTGAGCCTCAGCTAGTGTTATAAAAGCGAAAACATGTTAGATTGTTAATTTATTCGTTTGCTGATTTGGTCTACAATTACAACTCAATAAAGCTAGAGATCGAGTTTTTGTAATTATGTAGAGTCATATGGGCTTCTTTTTATCCCGGAAAACCATAGTTCCCGCAGGATTTTTTAAAATATAACTCCAAGTGAATACGTGCAAAATGTGGTTAAAGAAACTTTATTCTCATTAAGACAAGTCAAGATTCAATATAAAAAGATAATTCTTTAAATTATCACAGTAATAAAAAACGTGGATGAAATTCAAAATACTCGTATGAAACGCTTCAGTTCAACGTTTCTGAAACGAACGGCTAAGGTATGGAACGCACTTCCAACTTCTATGTTTCCGGCCACAGATAATCTGAGTACCTTCAAGACAAGAGTGAATAGGCATTTTCTAGGCAAGCGCGCTCCAACCTTGACCGCATCAATGCTTTCCATCATTGATTGTCGTCAAGCGCAAGCCTATCTCATAATAAAAAAAAAACATACCTAAGACATCTGTAAATCCAAATATAATATCTCTTTTGTATCTCATCCGGGGGTATCGGACTAAGCCCCACTGCAGAGCCGTTCCGCCCATCCACCAAACTTGGCGTGACTGTAATTATTTTAATTTTGTAGGATCCTTGCTAATGTTATAAATGCCCAGGCGTGTTTGTTAGTTGGTTTGTCCTTCAATCAAGCTGCGAGGACACTAAACCTAACTCTACGCGGGAAAAGGCTAATCCTATTAATCCTTATTCATATTTTCAATGCGAAAGTTTGATCACGCCGCAACGCCGTACGTGGTACGTACTCGTATTAAGTATATTAGCACAATTTTTTAATTGATTTTTTGATATTATTATATGGAGCGTATTATTAAAATTGAAGATAATATTCGTAATTATTATAATAATATAAAAAAATATTTAAAAAAAACCGACTTCAAACGTTACTTAAAAGTATAAAATAATTTTAGTTTGTACACGTATGTTGAAGTCGGGCCAGCGTCGCGCATCGGTTTCATCGTTTCTATTTAGGCCCGTCCGTCTCACGGGCTAATTCAACAAGTATACCGGCCTAATAGTATTTACGATTTAATAATTTTAGTTTGTACACGTATATTGAAGTCAGACGGGCTTAAAATATAGAAACGATATCATACCATTGCGCAACGCTGGCCCGATTTCAACATACGTGTACAAACTAAAATTATTTTATACTTTTAAGTGACGTTTGAAGTCGGTTTTTTTTTAAATATTTTTTTATATTATTATTTTAAGCTTTTTAGTGTAGCTTCATGGGACCAATTCACTAGACCATTTGTTTTGCTCCTTAAAAAAAGTATTGAAATATATTATTCCAAATAGAAATTTAGCATATGTATGTATGCTATGAAGTTTGCATGGTTAAAATCCTACACACACTCTGATCACGAGCGATTTGCTCTAATTCAATGAGGAGTTCCGTCCTATATCTCCGAAGATATTCATCAAATCTTCACCAAACTTAAATGGAACCAATTTGACGATATTTCCTTTCCAATAAAAAAAAATTATTGAAATCGGTTCAGATTTGACGGAGTTATGGAGTAACATCGCCAAAAAAAAAAAAAAAAACAAAAAATATACGCGTCGAATTAAGAACCTCCTCTTTTTTTGAAGTCGGTTAAAAATACTCACATATGAGTCAATAACATAGTTGACGTCATCACAAACTGTCAAACATGAGCAATTAACTTTCTTCCCTCCCTTTTCTCTCAATCCTAAAATAACGTCTGCAAAGATTGTAATAAATTAATAAATAGAAAAATATAAATGTAACTCAATCTCAATATTGCAAACAAATGTTATAACACTATTCCATATACGTATTTACATATCGTCGGGGATAGTGCAAAACCATTTGTAAAAACCGTTGGTAAAAACCGCGAATCTACACTAGTCACAGTTTTACATAAATTTCTTATTTCTACGGCTATTGGGCTAATTTTTACACAGAGAGTATTAATTCATGTATTCTATGTATTGATAAAAATAGATATCTTTTAAAGTGAATAATTTAGTCGCTACGATACTTACGCGGTTTTGATTTGACCACAAACATATGAAAATGGATTAAGGTACTAATGCTAGTTACGCGGATTTGCTCTATCCCGACGATATTAGGTATATCTTCTTTTTACCTTTATTTTTATATAAACAATGTAGTCCTTTTACGCCGCATATTTTTTCATCGCCTGCAATGTAATTGTATTGATAAATCATAATATATTGTGATTTATTTGCAGATGTGTAAGACATACATACTAGATGTGTCCCATCTGCAGTTACTAATTTTATTTCATTAGTTGGATAATAATGGTAACTGTAGCTCACTGACCAATCTTCCTGTAAAAGTGTGGAATGCACTGGCAGTACTGCAGAGACAGCTGGATTCTGCACTCAATACGACACATGTTGTAAGTGTACACAGAATTGTGTTTAAGAATGTTTTCATGTTCAAAACGGCACTGACGCTGAGCTATAGTCAAACTGAAATTAAATTATCAAAATTAAACTTAAAATATAATATTTTTATTATTTAATTAAAACTTAAAATATAATATTATTATTATTTTATTTTGATTATGACAGTAATCTTAATTTAACATGGCGACCACCAGACGCCATATTGTGAAAAAGAAAAAATTAAAGTCGACTATGCAAGCGGGGTATCATCGAATAGGTATTTGAAAATCATTGTTAGGTTGCTTAAATCATTTTTCATTTTGAATGATCATTTACGATCTATGTCAATTTAAAGTTGTAAATTAATTGATTTCCTTTAAAGCTGTCGGGTTTTTTATCTCTTTTAATTGCTTGTTATTAGAAGAACATGACCGTATTTTTTACAGACTCGGGAACTTCTTATAAGAGTATTTTGGTTTATGCAGGGTATACAACCATCAAAACTTTTACAATGAGAAGTTATAAGAATTGTAGAATTTTTATGTTAAAACAATATCAGTCGTTGACATCGTTGACGTTGATTTTATTTTAAAATCATTGATATAAAAGAGAAATAATAGAGGTGGCAATATAATGCCCTGTCTTTTGTCTTTAAAATGCTCAAGTGGTGGAGGCGCCGGTACAACCTAATCTAGATAAAACCTAACCTAATCTAGATAAATATTAAATATTAATAAATATTAATCAAAGGTAAAAAACTTAAATAAAATGAAAATTAAAAATTGAAAAACAAAATCCCTGTCTACGCCAGGGGCAGCCTGTATAAAAATTAAAAAAAAAACCTAATCTAGGTACACGTATTGGGTGGTGTGTGGCATAATTTATAAAATAAACGTTTCTTTCTTTCTTTTCTGATATTTCATACCTTGCAGCTTCCGGTGATGTATATACAGCTATACTAGTTACGTAAATTGTCATATATAACGTCGTAGGCGAATAATAGTGCTTCGCAGTGATATCGGGAATCTCATGTGGACTGTGAATATAAGCCTAAAAATAAAACATACCATCTTATTATTATTAGAAAGAAAATAAAATAGCGAAAAATTAACAATGCATACTTTCATAGAGTTTTAGGAAATACTCACGTAATAGTCTGTTGTTATATTGACTTGGGCAAAAACTTCGCCATCTAGAGGATGGACAAAAAATGTAGGGTTTTGGGATTTCACCATGTCCCATCTATTTGCTTTTCTGTACCTAACATCATAAGAAACAACATTTATAAAAAGCATTCGAAAGTGAGTATAAAACAAATAATTTTTGTATCTAACATTAAATTTTTTTTTCACCAAAATCTAAAAAAAAAAACAATACACTGAAACTTACTCATAACTAGCTTTGAAGCGAGATAAAAATCTGTTAGACTATGAAATATGTGTAGTAGGTACTTACAGTAAAAATTAATATATATGGTTTCGAAGATAAATCCTATTATCCTATTTATAATATTATAAATGCGAAAGTTTGTATGTTTGTTTCGCAATCACGTCACAACGACTGAACCGATTTGGTTGAAAGGAGGTGGGTTGATAAGGCCCAAAATCCGCCCCTCATACACTCGAAAAAAAAAGGTTCAGATTCCGACAAATTGTAAATGTATTTATATACTTGAAGATATAAACTTTATATTAATATAAAGTTTAGGTGATAAATAAAATAGTAAGTTACAGAAAATATTACCCAAAAAGAGAGTGTTTCTTTTACTTTTCTTACATTTTCATACATTTTAGTCGTTTTTTAAGCTTTGATTTAATATTTTAGAATGAGGCGCTCCATGAACCATGGTAAACGTATCTGATAATGATGCTCCTTTTTATAAGCTTTTATATGAGTATTAATTTATTTTGGTTCATGGAGCGCCTCATTCTAAAATATTAAATCAAAGCTTAAAAAACGACTAAAATGTATGAAAATGTAAGAAAAGTAAAAGAAACACTCTCTTTTTGGGTAATATTTTCTGTAACTTACTATTTTTTTTATCACCTAAACTTTATATTAATATAAAGTTTATATCTTCAAGTATATAAATACATTTACAATTTGTCGAAATCTGGAACTTTTTTTTTCGAGTGTCTGAGGGGCGGATTTTGTTGCCTTATCAACCCACCTCCTTTGGCACAGAGATAGATTAGTCTGAAATAGCACATAGGCTACTTTTTTCCCCGGGAAATAAGAGAGTTCCTGCGGGAATAAAAAATCTCAATCCACGCGAACGAAGTTGCGGGTACCGTCGTTACTTGAGTCATTTTGTAATGAGTAATTTTGTTATGAGTAAATTTGTAATGAGTAATTTTGTTAAAACCTACTCCGGGGAATTGTATACAGCAACTTTTGAATTAATCGAATAGCATAGTCCCATCTCTGTTACAGTGGGGATAACTTGCAAATCAAATACAGAAGTGCTGGTTGTAACAGTCGGTATAAATACAGCAGATAAATTCAAAAGTAAATCCAAATAATCATCAGGATTTATGCCATCGTATTCGGGTATTGTGTTAAAGGTTTTGAAAGTAGCATTTCCTAGTGCCATGACAAATGTCTTGAAATTTTCTTTATCTTCATCGTTCGCGAAACTGTGGGAATAAAAAAAGAATTAGGTATAAGTAATTAAAATATGCTAGCTAGAAACGAAGTAATTATAACCCAGTGATAAACAACTTAAAAATTCACAGATCTTTTTTTCCACGTACTTACTACCAAATTGTCAAGTCATTTCCCTTCGACAATGTTCCCACTTATTTTTACAAATGTGGTTATTCAAGGGGCGGACAAATAAAATCCTGAAAAGCCGGCAACGCATTGGTGGTGCCTCTGGTACTACAAGTGTTCATGGGCGGCGGTAATCACTTTACATCAGGTGACCCGCCAGCTCGCTATTCATTTAAAAAAATACATATATTTTGAGAATTCCATATTATCTTAAAAATTTTAAACGAATGGAACTGTGTATTTTGAAGGTATTCAGCAACAAATAATCTGCAAAAACACTGTGGGAATGAAAAAAAATACAGTGTTGGAAAGAGTCCATTCGTCGCAATTAGTTGGTGACTACCAGTACCTATTAAAATGTCCGATCAGGTATGGGGTTTCACTAAACTAAGGCTAATCTTGAGTAAACAGTCATAAGCAGACTTTCAAGGGTATTTATAAAGTGGTAACTTTTGCAGCAGTATGGTCTATATCTTTGAAATAAATGAGCTTTCTACATCAGTTGAAAAGCTATTTAGCGCAATAAATTTTGTATAAAAGGTTGTAGAAACTCACACCCGGTATCTATCCAGCTTCGTAGAATCAATTTTCTGTTCAGGACATAGAGTCACACAAGGAAAAGTGGTGTTCCACGAGTACATGTCCCGTTCCATGGACACCACGGTAGGTGAGGACTGGTATCGAGCCCAGGTAGTCCACGACAAGTAGACAGTGCCGAATACTGACAGGAACACCATTGTGAACCAGAGGACGCTAGAAAGTTTGTTTTTCCGTTAATGCTAGCAACAATACAATCAGTGAAACCACCGTCAAAAAATAATTGGTCTAATAGGACATCCCTGTCTGCCCTAGGGCTAAAATTTCCCATCATCAGGTAGACAACAGCCTCCTTCCCACAAACGACATCCGATGTCACGAACTCTTCACAAATATATTAAGTCAGTGTACTGACATTTCACAACGATGCCTCCCAACAGCGACTAGATGATTCAATCCATGTATCGAAGAAGTTTCTAAAAACATCACCAGATAGTTCTTCATTTTTTCTCTATAACGCAAGGATTTCTTTCTTTTCTTTACATAGTGCAGGCGTTTGAATCTGCACTGATCTTCTCGAATTATAAGGGATTGGAATTGCCGTTGGGGGAACATTCTGAAACTTTTACGTAAGTTAAATAATCACTAGTTTATTAAGCTGAACTTTTTAATTCTTTAAAGCTTGAATCATGCGTTTCTAAATAAAAAGCGCAATATTATATCCATTAGGATAAGAGAAATTTTGTCACAATTTAACTATTAAATTATAGGCATATATTTGATCAGTTCTCACTCAATTGGATTCAGAATTTTCTGCTCTATCCCTTACTCTATCAGATGTTATTGGGCAGGTCTCACAAACCTTTTATTAAGAAAATAATTAGGTATTAAACGACTTATTAATTTAATAATTCTAAATAAGAAATACATAATTACCTTATATATTAGTGTGATGAAATTAATGTGATAGCCAATACACGTTTAGTCACAAATAAAACCGATTTCAAACATAATCACGAGGGGTTGACAATTAAAAATATCGTGTTAAGGATCTATTACAAGCAGTGCATTTAATTATATATGCAAGAATTCTGATTATATAAATCAAACTAATAATGATAAATGAATTCACTATGAACATGCACTTGCTTAATCTCTATGCCATTTACGTTATAATTTTAGGCATAAAGCATGCAAAAGAAACCTTTATTACAAAGTGGTTAAGGTAATCTATCTTTCAAATATTTACAAAACTAGGTCAATAATGCCATGACAGCACTTGACTGATTTTATCAAAGCTGAGCGTTTCATATCGTAACAATAGCTAACAATATTAATTATTCAATGGAGGGAGAAATCACGGATGCTTTGCCATTTGCCACGTAAATTTTATTGATACTAGTGCACGTGAAACATAAACATCACGAGACAACATTGACGCCTCACTTTGTACCACCAGAGATCCATATATCATCACTATATAAGGGCTTAAGGTCAGTTTCTCTTTATTGAATTGCAAAATAGTCCTTGACTGCGATCTCACCTGGTAAGTGACAATGCAGTCTAAGATGGTAGCGGGCTAACTTGGAACGAGTATGGCAGTGTACCCCATACCCCTAATCGGCTTCTACACGCCATCGTGCCGGAATGCGAAATCGCTTGGCGGCACGTCTTTGACAGTAGGGTGGTAACTAGCCACGGCCAAAGGCTCCTACCAGAAGTTCTTCGTGACACCATAATAATGTAACAAAATTGTACTTACGACATATTAAATTGTCGTACTCACTTCTAGTTCTAACACAAGCTTTCTGCTCAAATAAAAATTCTTTTCAAAAAACCGACTTCAAACGCCACTACAAAGTATAAAAATAATTTTATTTTGTACACGTTTGTTGAAGTCGGGCGGCTTAAATAGAAACGATGAAACCGATACGCGATGCTCACCCGATTTCAATAAGCGTGACTCTTATATGTCACCATAAGGTAAGCGTCGCGCATCAATTTCATCGTTTCTAGTTAAGCCCGCCCGACTTCAACAAACGTGTACAAAATAAAATTATTTTTATACTTTGTAGTGGCGTTTGAAGTCGGTTTTTTGAAAAGAATTTTTATTTTAAGCTTTTTAGTGTAGCTTGTTCCTGCTCTCTTTCTCCCCTCCCTCCAACACTACGGTACTAAAGTAGTCTATACTTGGTACCTACAGTACTTATTAACAACATACAATTTCTAAAGAGCTAGGACCAGGAGGTCCATGATGTAGTCCATGCTTGGTACCAACAATATCAATTCGGAAGCGACAGTTCGTAATCCCTCCAACCCTGCAGCATCAGGATTGAGGAGCTAGAACCTTGAATTTTATATGTAGTATATGCTTGATACCAACAATATCAATTCGTAAGCGACAGTTCCTAAATCCTCACAGATTAGGTAGGCAGTACCCCTGCAGCATCAGTATTGAAGAGCTAGGACCTTTAGCTCCACGATGTAGCCTATGTTTAATACTAACAATATCAATTTGCAAGCGAAAGTTCCTAAATCCTCACAGTTTAGGTAGGCAGTACCCTGCAGCATCAGGATTGAAGAGCTAGGACCTTGAGCTCCACGATGTAGACTATGCTTAATACTAATAATATCAATTCGCAAGTGAAAGTTCCTAAAGCCTCATAGTTTAGGTGGGCAGTACCCTGCAGCATCAGGATTGAGGAGTAGGACCTGAAGCTCTAAGATCTAGTATATACTTAGGTCAAGCATACCAATTCGTAAATGACAGTTCCTAAAACCCCATAATTTAGGGGGAAAGTACCTCTGCAGCATCAGGCTTGAAGAGTTGAAGGTAAAAATTTTTATGGGACCATTTCGCGAGCTTCCTCTGTCGATTAAAAAAAAAATCGCGTGAATCGGTCCAGAAACCCCGGAGTAATCGGTGGGCATACATAGAAAAAAAAAAAAAAAAAAAAGATACCGGCCGAATTGATAACCTCCTCCTTTTTGGAAGTCGGTTAATGAGCAAAATCCTTCCTATGAAGGAGAGAGGAGAATATAAGTCAAGTTCATATTGGTTAATATTCTTTATTAAATAAAAAAAATCTTTTTACCTGATCTTAGGAATACGACAAGCTTTTATATCATATAAGTTGTGTGTCTTTTTAGCGCATTTAAATAAAAGCTTGTTTTAAAAAAAGTTTTTTTAAATTTTTATTTATTCTACAGTGTTTCTCGTATAAAAAATCAATCGTAAAGTCATAAAATACACGATCTCCATGAAGCTGAGGACACTGCAGCCCAGGAACAGGCCTGCCATACCGCCCACTGCCACTGGAAACATGAAAACAAAATTTCATGTAAAAAACTTATAAATAGAATGTCATACTCATTACTTCTTCTTCTTCTGTGTCTTTGTAGCAAGATAAAATATGGCTTAACATGTTTTTATCCTTCACTCACTTCTGTTATTGTTATATCAACTTCTTTGTTTGACACAATCCATCTTTTCGTTGGTCTTCCTCTACTCTTTTGGGCTTCCAAATGTAATGTCTCCTCTTTAAATGCCCATACCAAACCTTCATCACAAATTACAAAAACTTAATTAAATAGAATACATACTCATTGCTTCTTCTTCTTCTTCTGTTTTTTTGTACCTCAATAAATAGCTTAACATGTTTTTATGCTCCACTCTCTTCTGTTATTCGTTATTATTCACTTCTTTTTCACGCATTCGTTGACACAATCCCTCTATCTTTTCTTTGGCCTTCTTCTAATCTCATGTCGTTTCACATATTATATATCTAACATTCTTCTAGTAACAGTTTTGTTCCCTCCACATTATATGCCTATACCATGTCAGCCTATTACTAATACTACTACTACTACTATAACTACTACTACTAATGTGTGTTAATACACACAAAAACTTACATGACTAATGTAATTTTTTTTTTTAAAAGGATATTAGCCAACCTGAAGTTGACTAATATTCTCCTATCCCCTCCAAATAAGCGGTGTAATGTAAGTTTTTGGTGTACAATAAAGAATATTTTTGTTTTTCATTTCATTTTAATACCTATTTAATACTATTAATGCGAAAGTAGCACTGTGTAACACTTTAGCTGCTGAATCGATTAAAGTTTGAGTTGAACCATCGGCTGATTGTTATTTTAAAAGTTATTGTCATACCTAAGAAATCAGTAAACCCGAAAATGATGTCTCTTCTGTATCTTATTCGGGGATACGTGATGATGCCCCATTGAAAGTTTGTGCCTAACACCCAACGCTCCAAAGCCTGGAAAATTCAGATATAACCGAAAAAAAAAAACGTATACTTAGTTCAAACAAAACAGAGTCAAAATCGATTGTGAAATGAAATTAATATATATTAATAATATTGTTAAACATGACCTCTGACCTCGTAGAACCTAAGTAATTTATTATTTTAAAAAAAAATATACGCGACGAATTGAGAACCTCCTATTTTTCGTCGGGTAAAACCCGGTATACTCACAAATGACTGTGTAATGTAGTTGGCATTATGACATATTGGGAAACATGTGCAGTCAACTTTCTTGCCTCCTTCATATCTCAGGTTTATAAGAATATCTGTGAACAACGATTTGCTTGAAAAAGCTAGATCTTGTATTTTGCAGTTTTTTGCTATTAGTCTGTTATCCATAGATATCTATAATAATAATTGTTATTAGCTAGATGGGTAATATACGATTATATATTTTTTTAATTCATCTTTTATCTTCTGTATATATAAAATTCAAAGTCCTGACTGACTGACTGACTGACTGACTGAGATATCAACGCACAGCCTAAACTACTGAAGTTAGAAACTTGAAATTTTTACAGTTGGTTCCTTTTATGACGTAGGCGCACACTAAGGAAGGACCCAACCCCTAAGGGGGTAAAACAGGGGTTTGAAAAATCAAACTTAACGTGAGCAAGGCCGCGAGCAAAAGCTAGTAATAAATAATAATACATAGAATGATAATGATAGATAATACATTTCTAGGATTATAGGAGCGTAGATTACCTGTATAGTTATTATTTCTTACAAAAGTTCCGTGAAAAAAGTTCTGACTTTCCGAAGACAAATTTTTCCATTACCGTTAAACGTTACCGTTAAATAAAAACAATAATGATGCTGTAGTATTTCATTTCTTTTGTAGAGTATAATATTATTTATAAAGAGCCATAAATATACCTTAAAAAAGTATTTCTTCCTGTTATTTACCTTTAAATTTCGACAAGCAGTGCAATCCTTTGACATCACATATTTTCTCGTCTCCTAGAATTATAAAATAGCAATTTCATATTTTGTAGATAGTAGTATAGTTTGTAATTAAGAATTGTTTAGTTGCAGCAGTAGATAAATTAATACAAGGATCTTGTATATTCATTTATCTACTGAGCTGTCACGAGAGCTGGCATAATAATTTTAATTTTTTATATACATGTTATATACATCTTAGCCATCAAGAGTTATCTTGTAAAAGAATAATATAAAAATAAGAAAGAAAGTAGTAAAAGTGACTGACCAACTCTCCTGTAATGATGCGGAATGCACTGGCAGTACTTGAGGCATAGCTGGATTCTGCACTCCATACGGCACAGTGCGTAGGAGTATACAGAGTTGTGTCTCAGATTGTTGTCTACTTTGAAGCGGCACTGGCGTTGAGATACGCTTAAACTGAAAAAGATAATCCCTCTACACGTAGAGTTCATAAATACCTACAGCGTGAAAAGTCCTTGAAAATAAAGAAGGGTCTGTATCTGCATCTGGTATAGAATTACCTGTATAATTGATTTTTGTATAGAACCATACTACTTTTTCATACGAACTCGAATGAAATCTAAAACTTACCTGGCTTTTTTAAGTTAAGTAGGTACAAATTATTAAAAAATATATAATTAATTTTATAATGAAACATGATTGTATACACTAAAGAAGAAAAAGAAAATCTTCCAATACATACAAACTGGCGTCCCGGGAGGTATATACAATAGTAGCAGTGATTAATATTTTCATGTAGAAGAACGAAGGCGAGTGATGATATTTTGAGGCGATTTCAGGAACCTCGAGCGGGCCGTGAACGTAAGCCTGATAGAAAATATAATAATAAAAGATACGAGTAAGTATAATAATGCAAGTAACGATGTAGGTCGTGCACAGGGCGCTAGATTTAAGCCATTAAATATCACATAGTTCTCTGAGTAACAGTTCTTAATGCTCTCAATGTGCGAAATCTGACAATTTGCATTGGGCCACGTGATGGTATTTAACTCATCTCTGAGAGTAAACCTAAGCTCAACAGTGAGTCAAGAACTTAATACTGTATGGCGGTTCAAAAGTAGAGCTTAACTTTAAGAATGCATACCTACTTGTGAAGTGATAGTACCTTTACACGTGGGGAACTTTGTAAACTAATGAAGGTACAGGTAAGTTATTTTAAGAACTTCTTAACTTCTTTCTCTAAACTGTAATTACAAAAGGAGTTTAAAGAATTGTGTACAGCCGAAAAGGCAAATAAATTACCTATTTACTGTTTTAGCTGTAAATTAATTGGACTCTAATAACTGTATAATATAATGTAACAGTTACATTATATTACTCACATTATACGAGGAAAATATATCTAAAACTTGGGCAAAAACTTCGCCATCAAGAGGATGAAACATAAAGGACGAGTTTCCAGATGGAAAAATGTTCCATCTGTTTGCTCTTCTGTATCTGAAATAAAGAAAATTATTTTTATGAAAAAAAAAACCCTTGAAAATTTTAAGGTCTGTAAAATTAGTCACTTTTTTAACTTTTCTGAGAAGACACCTGTGCTCAGTAGTGAGCCGTCGATAGTATTCGATTCATTTATGTGAGCGTCAGAAGCTTTGCTTAAAAATGTAAGGATACTTGCACTTACTGAGGGGAATTATATACCGAAATCTTGGAATTGATGGTATAACACAGTCCCATCTCTGTGATAGTGGGTACGCTCTGCAGGTACACCTCATTGGCCCCGATGGTGATGGTGGGTTTGAACGGAGGCGTCAAATTCAGTAACGTCTCCATATAATCCTGCGGCTCTATCCCCTCGTACTCGGGGACTGTGTCGAAGTTGTCGTAAGTAGCATTCGCCAACGCCATGATGAATGTTTTGAGTTGCTCTTTGTCTACTTCCTTGGAATTGCTGTTGATATGAAAATTGGAAGCTGAGGTTGTACTATAAATTCTGATTATATTTAATGGACTTGATATTTGGGCAGCTTTTGTATTGAAAATCTGCCAAAATATCAAAAACCGGATAAGCCTTATTTTACGTTATTGAAATCGGCCCTAAGTAACAGTAAGTCTAGTCTAGTGATGAATTTTCTTCGTATAATATACCTCAAGTAATGTTCCAACTTGGTTGGATCAATTTTTTGATCAGGACAGATGGTGACGCTAGGGAACGGCGTGCTCCAAGTGAACATGTCGCGGTCCATGGAGATGACCGTGGGTGAGAACTGGTAGCGAGCCCATGTCTCCAGCGCGATGTACACTGTACCGTACAGTGACAGCACCACCATGACGAGCCAGATGAAACTGGAATAAACAATATTTTTTGGAGGCTAATGCTTTGTTGCATTTATGTTAAAAGACAGCTGTGGAAGACCTGAAATGATTTCTATAGTGTTACTATCGCAATCACCTCTGAATTTATGGTGGTTTATTGCATCAATGCATTTTGGCTACTAACGAAAGAGTACCATCCAACTAGAGTTGAATGCACTCTTCACACTATAGCAATTTTAGACAATGCCACTGCAGATATACTGGATTGATTCTTAAAAGGTTATAATAAAATAGACCCACACTTCACAGGGATGTCTCCCAGCATTGACGAGATGATTGAAACCATGTATTGAAGAGGTTTCCAGGAATAGTATTATGTAGTTCTTGATTCTTCCCATTATTCTTTTCAAATTTAACTTTTTATCATTACCAATGTGATTTTCTTGTCCTCTACCGTCGAACTGCTGTACGGCAGACATTCTGAAACATTTTTTTTAAAGGCTGCAGCCTTTAGCAGATTTATAGTCTTCGCAGTTTGCAACTTTTCATCAACAGGTTTAAATTTACCTTCCAAATAATAGTATACAACTTGTATGCCCCAAATATCGGCCTGCCACTCAATAAAATGGATTTCTTAATTCGAAACAAAATAAAACATCAAAATTTAACATTCTATACATATCGTGCATTAAGTCAATTAGAATGCTACAGCAGTTATCATAACAATTGATCAGATTTTTGATACAAAATGTTATGATATGCTACCCCATTAATAAGTACATGGTATTAATAAAAATATAACCAAGCTAAGTGCTTCTGTATAAACTTCACTTTTAGGTCTATAATTCCATAACATATTTTTTATTTGAAGGAAGAGTTTATTAAAGTACGTCAGTTGTTAACTGATTTTATCAAAGCTAAGCGTTTCATTATTATTGTAAGAATTGTTATTTTAATTTCGTTTTTATAGTTGCAAATAAAACCTCGTAATTAGAGCGTTAGGATTTTAACAAAGGACGACAGGTTCAATTGGAGAGTATAGAACGAAATTTAATTATTTTACAATTATCGGATGAACTAGCTTTTGCCCGCAGCTTCGCTCATATTAATATTTATTTTTCAAACTCCTGTTTAACCCCCTTAGGGGTAGAATTTTCAAAAATCCTTTCTTAGTAGTAGTGAAGGATATATCAGGAGTAGAAGTATTTCTGAATCACATTATAGGAATCAAGGGTGACCAAGCTGATTACTTAAAAACAGTTGAGCTAGGTTACAAAAACTAAAAAATATAAGGTAAATAAAACAAGAAACATGAAAAATCTATTTTATTTTCAAACTTTTAAAAATTTCAAATTTACCTAATTATGAAGTCGACTAAATCTATTTCTCTACAGTGTTGCGCGTATAATAAAGGAGTCGTAATGTCATAAAATATACGATCTCCATGAAGCTGAGGACACTACAACCAAGGAAGAGGCCGGCCATTCCACCCACTGCCACTAGAAAAATGCAAACAAAACCAAATGTACACAAACTAAGTGAAATAGAATACATACTTAATCCTGTAAATACGAAAGTAGCATTGTGCAATACCTAGCAAGCAAGGGGACCGATTAGGTACGATTTTGCAAAAACTGTAGGCTGATCGATATCTTAAAAATGATTTTGTCATACCTAAGAAATCAGTAAATCCGAAGATGATATCTCGTCTGTATCTTATTCGGGGGTAGGAGATCATGCCCCATTGCAAGTTAGTGCCCAACACCCAACGCTCCAAAGCCTAGAATGTTCAGATCAAATAAAACATAAAGTCGTCTATGTTATTTTGAAAACAAAATGAAAATAATATAATTCAACGAAACTTTAGTTAGAGAGTCGCGAAATTGAAGTGGAGGCAGACCACCCACTAGCTGGACCAACGCAACGATATCAGACGAGTCACAGGCAGTCGCTGGATTCAGACAGCGCAAGACCGAGACCTGTGGAAGTCCATGCAAGAGACCTTTGTCCAGTAGTGGACGTCTATCGGTTGATAAAGAAGAAGAAGAAACTTTAGTGAGAAAAAACCTTATTGAAATCTTTTGTAAAATAAGACACTAATATTTTAAATGAAGATATAAGAAAGTCAAGATATGTACTTGGAACATCTTGCTTAATACTTTTTAGAGAAGAGAAAAAAATAGAGATGATGAGTGCCATTTTCTCCTTTCGGTTAAAAGTTGAATTGTCCTATTCACCTATGTTATTGTTCATTTTGAATATTTACAAGGGAGGTACAAGTGTACCTCCCTTGTAAATATTCCAGATTCCTAATTATGAAAAACCCTTGTATGTCAAGGTATACTCACAAACGACTGTGTAATGTAGTTGGCATTATGACATATTGGAAAACATGTGCAGTCAACTTTCTGTCCTCCTTCATATCTCAGGTTTATAAGAACATCTGCAAACGACGATCTGTTTCAAAAAGGTTTTATACCTCCTAGTTTTTTTAATATTCAGGTCCTTACCCATATCCAAAAAGCCACATTTCTATACAGATATAGTTATTCTAATACGTCTTGGAGTTTTCTTGAGTCAAAGAAGTCTAGATCACTTTAATTGTTTAACTGCCTTTAAAAGTGAGTCAAACAAGTATTCATGATCATTTCATATAATTTTATATACAAATCTTGCCATTATCGTTTATCAGCTTAGCATAATATTAATTTAACGATGTGAGTTTTTTTTTTGAAGTAATCGCAACATAAAAGTATTTCTTCATACAATTCAGATATTATTTCCTACAATAGTTCCGTGAAAATAATTGTGACAAACTTTTCCACCATCCTTCATCAATTAGAATATTATTAGTTAAAAAAAATAATGATGCTGTAGTATTTACAAAGTGTTATAAATGTAACTTAAAAAAGTATTTTTTCTTGTTTTACCTTTATATTTCGACAAGCAATGCAATCCTTTGACGTCACATACTTTCTCATCGCCTAGAATTATAAAATAGCAATTAAGAGTTGTTCAGTTGTATAGCCAGTGAGAACTGGCATATAATATTATTAATGTATCATTATGAAGCACATTTCTTATAATATTGTCATAATATAGTGACATTGATGATGTGCCGCGTAGCGATGCTGATTCAAGATCCTCTTTCCAAGATCCTGTATCTTCATTTATCACTATGTGAAATCACAGTCAGTGGATGTCTTGTAAATGAATAAAAAAAGGAAAGAAAGTAACGAACGTGACTGACCAACTCTTCTGTAATAATGCGGAATGCACTGACAGTATTGGAGGCAGAGTTGGATTCTGCATTCCATGCGGCACAATGCGTAGGAATACACAGTGTTGTGTCTCAGATTGCTCTCTGTCTCAAAGCGACATCGACGCTGAGATACGCTTAATCTGAAAAAGACAGTCAATTATCAATTTATTATTGTAAAATCTTAAACAAGCAACTGTAATAGTTATTAAATACTCTATATTTCATTTAATAAACAGAAAACCATTACGATGTATGCACAATTAAAGAAGAAAAAGAACGTACAAAGCGGCATCTTTTGAGGTATATACTACGGTAGCAGTGATGACAATTTTCATGTAGAAGAACGAAGGCGAGTGGTGATACTTCGCAGCAATGTCAGGAACTTCGAGTGGGCCGTGAACGTAAGTCTGATAGAAAAGAGAAGTAACTACATGGTAGGTAACATTCAGGTAGGATATGGACTTCCACGTGTAGGGAACATAATAATTTTTGTATAGCGTTAAAAAGTAGATCACAATGTTAAGAATGCACACTTGTAATATACCGTTACATGTGAGGAACTTTGTGAAGAATTAAGCACTAACTAATCAATAATATAGAAAACTCTAAATACTAATAATGTATTAAGAGTTTTCTATTAGTGAATTACAGTGTTAAAACAAAAAGGCACAATTTTTATTGAACAAATAACTACTCCTAGCTTAAAAGCTGCAAAGTTAGAGAAACTTACATTATACGAGGATAATATATTTAAAACTTGGGCAAAAACTTCACCATCAAGAGGATGAAACGTTATTGACGAGTTTAAAGATTTAAAAATGTTCCATCTGTTGGCTTTCCTGTACCTAAAAGAAAAAAATTAAGTTGTTAACAAATGAAGATGTTTGAGAAGATCAAGAATACTCTTATGATAAATATGGAGAATCATACTATAATATTATAAAATATGCAGAAGTGTGTCTATCGAAAATTGACAAAGGAGTCGCTTGCATGTGAGACTGGAAATCTATTATTATTATTATTTATTAGTCTTGTCAGAGTGATTATATTCTCTTGGAGTCTTGTCTGTAGACTAGATCATAAATGACTTTTACGTCAAATTAAGTTAAAAAAAAACATTTGTTTAATAAACGTGCTTGTTTTCGATCTCGTTAGTTCTGATGGTCAAAATTTCTGGCTGCCTAGATAATGAGTTGCGTTTCAACGCGCTGGTGCAAGCGCTTCACTATCGCGAGCGTTAGAAACTTCGCTTTGAAAACTTACTCAGGGGAATTGTATGCCGAAATCTGTGAATTGATGGTATAACACAGTCCCATCTCAGTAATGGTGGGCACGTTCTGCAGGTACACCCCAGCGGCCCCGATGGTGATGGTGGGTTTGAACGGAGGCGTCAAATTCAGTAACGTCTCCATATAATCCTGCGGCTCTATCCCCTCGTACTCGGGGACTGTGTCGAAGTTTTCGTAAGTAGCATTCGCCAACGCCATGATGAATGTTTTGAGTTTCTCTTTGTCTACTTCCTTGGAGTTGCTGTTGATTTGAAAATTAGAATCAGCTGAGGCTGCAGATGAATTTGAAAAAAAGTTTTAAAATCTTTATTCCGGGCGTCCATTGAAGCCATATCGATGATTTAGAGTACTATCAAACTGGTCGCGTTTGGAATTGCATTACATGAAAATCTGAAACTCACTCATATCCTGTGGTTAAATAATAAATACTTACCCCTACCAAGTTAGTCCACTTCGATCTTAGACTGCATCGTCACTTATCATCAGGTGAGATCGCAGTCAAGAATTATCTTGTTATCAAACTTAAACTTAAACCAGTTAAATATGCGTTAGAAATAAAGTTATTCCATTTTCTACTTGCACTTTAGATAAAACTTTATGATTGTGTTGATAGATAATACTGACATGTGTAAGTTTTTGAACAGTTAACAAGGTTTTCCGAAGACACAAGGTCATCGTGGGAAACCACTATTATTTTACCTCAAGTAATGTTCCAACTTGGTTGGATCAATCTTTTGATCGGGACAGATGGTGACGCAGGGGAACGTCGTGCTCCAAGTGAACATGTCGCGGTCCATCGAGATGACCGTGGGCGAGGACTGGTAGCGAGCCCACGTCGTCAGCGCGATGTACACTGTGCCGTACAGTGACAGCATCACCACGACGAGCCAGATGAAGCTGGAATAAACACAAATAATACGAGAAAACAATGCCTTGTATACAGATTAATGTAGAAAGACTAACGTCATACACAATTGATTTTTAAAGGTGACACACCTGATAGTACCTAAATGAAGATGCAGCAACAAGAAAGCAAAGCGCTTTGTGCTCGACCGTGGGATATAATAATCTCTATATTTCATCAAGCAAAATAGACTTCTACTGCTGGACACAGGTTCTTGTATGCACTTCCACAGGCAGCGGTCTTGCCTTGTCTGATATCATCGGACTACCTAGGGAGGGTTTGCCAATATTGCGTTTTTCGGTGCAAGGTTGCTACTCCGGAACCTTTTTCTTTTTTTATCTTTATTGTTTGGAATAGAATAGGAAAATGAAAATGGCTCACATTTCACACGGATGTCTCCTAGCGTTGATGAGATGATTGAAACCATGTATTGATGACGTCTTCAGGAACAGTACTATGTACTTCTTGATTCTTTCCAAACTTAACTTTTTGTCATGAGCAAAGGCGTTTTCATTTCTACGGTGAAAGTCGCGGATTCTTCTCACTTCGAACTGCTGTAGGGTAGACATTCTGAAATATTTTTTTGACCTTAGCACAATCAGTGCGACTCATTTCATTCGTGGGTTTTTATCGATAGTGTTGAAAAATCTGCGAGAAAGTTTTTTGCACTCATCAATTCAGCAGCCTATCAACGGCTCAAAACTGAGCACAAATCTCCTCTCAGGAACGAGTAATAGTCCACCATGCTGGCCCAATTCAAATTGGCAGACTTCACACCTTTAAAAACATTATGCATAGAGAAGTCTCAGGCGTGCAGATGTCTTCCTCCTCGTGATGTTTTCCTTTATGGTTGAAACAAATGATAACATCTACTAGATTACACGCCCATAACTCTGAAAAATCAGAAGTGGAAGAGGGTGCCCATGATCGAACCTATGACCCCCAGAAGAGAAGACCGCAATCCGTTCCAGAAATATTACTTTTTTTTTAAATTCGATGACAAGATCCTCGATTGACTGCAGTCTCATTTGACGGTAAGTGACGATGCAAACTAAGATGGTAGCAGGTTAACTTGGAAGGGGTATGGCAGTATATAATTAGGTTTTATTTTGTTTTAATTTTACAAGTAATTTTGAATTTAGACTAACCTTACCAATAAAAAAATACCAATAATATAACAATGACCTAACTAACGCTAGGTTAACCAACTTGGCTAACTAACGTACCTATATATTCTATTTTTAATTCGACGTGATTTACCTTACAGGTAAAGTTGTATGCTCCAGATATCGGTCCGATACACAATGAAAATATTTAATTCGGTACAAAACAAAACATCGTAATTTCATATCCTACATTTCATGTAAGAGGTCATTTAGAATGCCACAGCAATTACCTATCATAATCATTGGTAATAAAAACATTTTTGTAACAATAATAATGTTTCCCCAAAAATTATTGTAACATTGTATTGACAAATATTATAATCAAGCTAAGTGCTTCTTTATCAACTTTACGCTTATTTTAATAGCTCCATAATAATTTATTTTTCGAGGAAGTACCTACATCAAATTATTTGACTGATTTTATCTGAGCTAATAGTTTATTAATGTTTGGAAAGTTTATGAACAATTCAACATTTGGTAGTTATTAATTTCGTTTTAATTGATACCTCCACAGTGCCTCCACAAAGACTGGTTCAAATGACGACTCCAGAAGGAAATTTAATTATTTATACTTCCAGGAGGTATTTTCTTTTTATTTATTACATATAACTTTATATTATTAACCTTTAAGTACTGACGTGGTTATGCCAGGTCATAAATGGTGACGTGACGTATCTCAGACGGCTATAGAAATAATTAATAAATAGTATGATTATGTAATAATAAACACATTAATCATTTCAAATATATTCCATCTACTATATATTTGCTAAGAATGTATAAGAAAACAACAAAATATTCATGTTTAATCAACATTTATTTAAGCACAACATGTAATTCGATTCAGATCTTGTAGTTTGGTTGAAATTGGTGATAGGTCTGTTTTGTAGCTGACTCTGATTCTCCGTATCTTGTTCATCTTCTGATTGCTCTGATTTCGTATCATGATCACTTTCCAAAATAAAATTAGGGTCTGACACTTAGAAAATATACAGTAATAATGTTCAACAGACTCTACTGACCTTACGTCTGAGAGACACTGCCAAGCCCACAGCCGAACATGTTGCCGTACCGCTTCTGAACCCTCGACTGACCAATCAACGCGAAAAATCCCGAAGCTACCGGAAAGGGCGAGGGGGTCTCATTAAACACGACGAAATAATACTCAAATTTATTTGCACGCCGTCTGTGAGACACCCACGTCATTACTTAAAGGTTAAATAAAAAAGCAGCGTTGCAACGGTAACATAGACAGTAGACATGTGTTTCACGTGTTTATATTTTCCCATTAATTGCCAATAATATTAACGAATATATTAACACCCTGGGTATTATGGTCTATCTAATTGAAACAGTACCCGGGTCCCAAAGACCCTCAGGTGTGTTTAATACAAGGTTAGGTTAATTGCGAGCGACGCACATCGGGTCATATTAACACGTCGTAAATCTAACCCTTAAAGCACCTTGCTAATAATTAAGATGTTGGGGCCCTTTTAGATTGTTTGGGCAATTTAGCGCGGGTTAACCCTGGTTGGGGCATTGTCAAACGGTTTGCAAATGGTCCTCGTATTGGGACTGTAAACAGATTTGGTTAAATGTTATTTAAGTGTTACATTTGGTGACAACCCGATACCAAATATCCTATATTTATACTAGTTGATGCCCGCGGCTTCGTTCGCGTGGATTTAGTTACTAAAATCCCGTGGGAACTCTTTGATTTTCTGGGATAAAAATACTTTTAATACTACCTATGTCACTCTCCCAGATACTGCCTATGTCACTCTCCCGGTCCTCAACTATACCCATGCGAAAAATCACGTCGATCCGTTGCTATGTTGCGGCGTGATTGAAGGACAAAACAACATACAAACACAATTTCGCATTAATATTAGTAAGGATTTAAGTAGCTGAGAGGTAAGAGGTATCCGTATTCAAATTATATATTGTCATCGAACTATGACTATACCGCTTTCTTCTATCCAACTAAAATAAGATATATTGTGCTAGGAACATGTACGATTACAGCCTTACATGTGAATAGTGTGTATTTGAACGTACGACCTTTCAGACCCGACCCCAAAACTAGTGAGCTAATGAGGACTCTATCCCTTTCTTCTTCATAAACCGATATTTTCCATTTTCCATTCGATCCATAGCCTTTATGAACTGCCACAAACCTCGATCTTGTGTCGCCTGTATCTCCTCATTCCTAATTTGATCTTATAGGGATACTCCAAGCAAAGTTCTCTCCATTGTCCGGTAAGCAACCTCTGAGTAATTTTTTTTATTTTATTCGATGACAATATAGTCCTTGACTGCGATCTCACCTGATGGGAAGTGACGATGCAGTCTTAGTTGGTAGCGGGCTAACTTGGAAGGGGTAAGGCAGTATACTCATACCCCTAATCGGTTTCTAGTTTTCTACACGCCATCGTGCTGGAACGCTAAATTGATGGCGGCAAGTCTTTGACAGTAGGGTGGTAACTAGTCACGGCTAAAGCCTCTCACCAGACATCAACCAATTTTGAATTTTCAAGAGTCAAAACATGAAGTAATTTTGACAACATTTAATACTAAGTTTCATTTAAAACTATCATGAACGTTTTAGACTAGTTACACTCCTACATCGGCGTGAGGGTAGAGGGTTATTTTAACTTCATCTTATCTCAATGCAACATACCTTTGGTACAAAGCATCAGTCGTTAAGACTTATCTGTAGTCGCCAAGACGTCTTCTACGCAACCATAAATGAGAGAAGTAGTGGGGAGATTTATAGCGGGTTTATAGGCTTAGCGTTTTCTGATGAAATTGCTTTTTTAATATTATGGGTTTTGCTTAGGTGAAAATCTTCATTACATTATGTAGGTATTATTGATAGCAAATGACAGCAATATCATGACTATAGACTTATTTCGCTGTTTGATTATATAATAAAGATGTATTATATATATACGAGTACCATGATAAAATATGTTGTAGTTAAAACTTTCAATATTATGTATTTTGCCGCAAATTAAGCGACGTTGTTTCAAAAAGGTCAAGAAGGTCAACGGATGGTTTGATTTTTCAAGTTACAACCAATGCCAGCTTGACATGTCATAATCATGCATAGGTATACATATACCCACTTCAACTGGAAGTGCTCTATATTGTAACATTTCTCTTTCCTTTAAGTAAGGCGTTACTTTTTAATATATTTGTTTTTTTTTGTTTTCATTTGGTTACAAGTTTATTGGATCTGTTTCCACGCTATCAGTTTGGCCACACCTTTCTCAGTAGGATTCGACAGTATGGGACAGGGTGAGGCGAATGTTAAAGATTATTGTTTGGAGTAAGCGAGGTGTAATTTAATTCAAAGACGTCCTACCTCTCTCTTAACGATTCTCGGTTTAGTGATTGCCGTAAAATTTCAATTTTTGTCGATATCGATAAGCTTTAATTATTTTAATATTTCCGTGAATATTCATCTTCCATTTGAACAAAGTTAATTTTAATAGAAGTTGTAACCTCCACTAAGGTTATGACTCTGGGCTCCTTTTCGGTGTTGCGGAGGTCACAACACACACAAAATACACTCAAGTGTGTTTTGAGGGAGTTCGTGTGGCGCTGCGTGTTGGTCTTGTGTTGTTCCGGTGTTTCTTCTTTTTTTGGGGAAATTACAGTGCGGCCGACGCGTGTTGCTGTAAAGATTTTTTCTGTTATGCGGATTAGCTCAGGTTTAGGTTTAAAGAATTTATTCTCAAAGAACAATTTGCTCAATTACAGAGACCTTAAGACTATAAAATTATTATAAAAAGTACAATCATATGAAAAAACAAAAATAATGACTCTTAATTACAGCAAAATATTACTTTTTCTTTCAGTATTATCATGGAATTTCGCAAAGTAACGCCTGCTTCTATCCAATATAGAAATTGTATTATTTATTGCAATCAATCGAAAAATTTCATGTACTTTGCGAGCAATAGCAAACATTTTTTACTGTATCGATATACAAATGTTGCATCCCTAGCAAGGTGGCGTTTATTAAGTGTATATGTTAAGATTTTAATTGCGGGCATCAAGTGGCTTCTGTGAATTGTGTGTATGAGTTTGGGGGCTCTTTGTTTTATCTGTGCGCCTCGTGTGCTAATGAGGTGAGGCTGAGGGGTAGATTATATTATGTGGAATTTGTGTGACGACAACCTTAGCTATTCGGTTATGATTTCCATAGCAGTTATGTTTTGTATTTCCTTTAGGATTTTATTTAAACAAAACATGAGTGAAAACTCTTTTTTATTGTCATATAAGTATTAATTGTAGATCAAGTTATTCACTTGCCGCAAGATTCGGATTCCACGTGCTCTTAACTTATTGGTGCTATGTGCGATTTTTTTTATTTTTTTATTCTCATTTTTTAATAAGGGACTTTTGAAGGTGACCTTCATGTCAGCCCCATCGGTACTCACAAAATATTACAATTATAATAATACAATTAATATATACAAAATGAAATGTGCGTTTTAAGCGATTACATATAATGCAACAATAAAACATCGTGAAATCTATGGCCCATGGCCTTAACCCTTCTCATCCGAGAGGAAAGATTTTTTAACCCCCGATGCAAGAATGACGGGGTCTTATAAGTTAGACGTGTCTGTGTCTGTGTGTGTGTATGTTTGTGTGTCTGTCTGTGGCATCGTAGTAGCCGAAAGGATGAACCGATTTGGAATTTGTTTTTTTTTTGTTTTAAAGGTGAATCGGTCTGGAGTGTTGTACTATGTCTGATGAAAATCGGTCCAAGATGGCCGCCACTACATTATATATTTTTTTTATTTCACATGGCAGGGGTGTTTTAAATTTTAAATTTATACTTGTTTACCAATTAATACCAATTAGTGGATTGTAATGATGATGATGGTGATGTTTGACCGTTAATTAATACCAAGTTCGGTTTTTATAGAGTGATATATCTAGAATTTGGTGTGAAAAGGAAATTAAAAGGAAAACATGGATCATTTTTTTAAATCTTTTAATCGATGCCAAGATAGTCCTTGACTGCAATCTCACCTGATGGTAAGTGACGATGCAGTCTAAGATGGTAGCTGGCTAACTTGGAAGGGGTGTGGTACCCCTAATCAGTTTCTACACGCCATCGTACCGGAACGCTAAATCGCTTGGCGGCACGTCGTTGACGGTAGAGTGGTAACTAGCCTCCCACCAGACAAATGAATCAATGGAAAATAATGAAATGTAGATATTCCCTTTGGTAGTAATCTTGAAAATAAACCACGTCATAAATACGCCACTCACGCGGTCATAAAATAAGGGCACCTATTCCATTCGTCATTCCTTTATCAGCAAAAAAAGGCACCTTGGAAAAATGAGTAGTGCCCGCCCTCCGGCCTCTAAGACAACTATTTATCGGGGAAGAAAACCTAATAAATCATGTTATTTTTTATCTGGCAATCTTTAAGGTAGGGTAAATAACTCGGAGGTGTATCTTTTATGAAGGTTTTATGGCTTTTTCTCGATATTAATGGTGCTGGGTGTTGATGGGATGTGGAAGATGGTAAGCTTTTGTGGATTTATTTATTTATTTATTTACTAGTTGATGCCCGCGGCCTCGTTCGCGTGGATTAAGGTGTTTTGATTCCCACGGGAACTCTCTTATCTTCCGGGATTAAAAGTAGCCTAGTCGGTTTTCCAAAATAAATAAAATAAATTATTAGGTATATTATTCTTAACATTTACTTTTCCCCACCAAGTATGTAAGTAGGAATGAGTTAGAAGTTGACGCGACAATATTACCGTCGACGTTCAGGTTTCAGTCTGCGTCTTAACTTATAAAGAGACGATCAGCTAACCTCGATTAGAATAGAATAAAATAAAAAAATTGTATTCAAATAAACTGTTACAAGTGCTTTTGAATCGTCAACGAACCTACCACTGGTTCGGAATGCCCTTCTTGCCGAGAAGAGCCAGAAATAAACTCGGCGGTTGCTCTTTTCAAAAAAATTTTTTACAATAGATAACAAATCAAACTATGTATATATTATAGTGTTTCCACAATGAAGTTTCAAAAATGCATACCTACATACAATCATATGACGCATGATCCAGCCGTTGCTTCGATCAACCATATTCAACAGGGTCTGTGTCAAATTCTTATGTCACAACAGGTTACTACGTACTTCAAGCGACAAAGACAACCCTCTACGAAGCCTCTCTAAAGCTCGGTGTTTACCGCAGGATACTGTATACGTACTGTATATTTAGCGACATTTCAATACAGATAATATGAAGGATGCTCGTTAAAAAGTTATGCGGTGGAAGCGACTCTGTGTGAGGCGCTGACACAATGAAGAGGTGAGGGCTCGCATACAGGGGGTTTCCAAATCATTTTTTAGCCTAAATATAATTTTCTAAAATATTGTGTGATTGAAAAATGTTTCCTATTATTTGTTTCATTGACATGTGGGATCTTCAGTACAATTACACCCTCTGCCTCGTTGGTCCAGTGGCAAGCAAGTTCGATTGCGGATGACGATGCCCCGGGTTCGATTCCTGGGTCGGTCCAAAAATGTATTGGGGTTTTCTGATAAGAAATTCTCAGTGCTAGCTCGGAAATATGAAATTGGCGGTGAGTCACTCCAGTACCTCGGAGAGCACGTATTTTTTATATAGAGACTTCGTCACTTCGGATTTTCCGGGATAATAAGTAGCATAATATGTTACTCTTCTACCCGTGCAAACAATGAAGTAGCACCATAGCTCTGTTGCGGCGTGATTGAAGGACAAACTGAAGAACAAACACAAGGCAAACAACAAACGGAAGACTTTGACCGTGGCTAGTTACAACCTACCGTGAAAGGCGTGCCGCCAAGCGATTTAAGGCCGCTGCATACGTAACGTGCACGGGACGGGACGGGACGTGGACGGGACGGGGCCGAACGTGGTTAGTAAACACGGACGGGGATTTTTAATGCATACGCAACGTGGCAATAACTCAGAACTAACGTGCTAGTGATGTGAACAAGGAAAGATGGATTTTTCATTTGAAGAATTGGCTTTAATTGCGCCGACGATATTTTTCCCGTTCCGCGCGTGGCACGTTCCCGTCCCGTCCGTGCTCCGTGACGTATGCACAGTCGTATACATTTTCTATGAAACGATATTTCCAAAACTCCACGTCCCGTCCCGTCCACGTCCCGTCCCGTTCCGTGCACGTTATGTATGCAGCGAGCTTTAGAGTTCCGGAACGGAACCAATGAGGGGTGTGGATTGAAACTACACTGCCATACCCCTTCCAAGTTAGCCCGCTATCATCTTAGAGTGCATCGTCATTTATCATCAGGTGAGATCGCAGTCAACGACTATCTAGTCATAGAATAATAAAAAAAACATCCTGTATCCTGAGGTACGCTCGATCCTGTCGGCCGCGGGTTTCATCTCAGCAAGGTCTCAGCTAAATCTTTGTTCGCGACGATCCTCCCGTCCTGTCACGTGCTACATCAAACGATACCAAAGTTTGAGGGGCGCACTTACCTATTGTTAACTTTAACTAGACCTCACAAAATTAACAGAATGGGTATAATTTCAGTTTTCTTATTATATCACTAATATTATTTGAGAAGCCTCGACCTTTTAGTCTGCACCTTTAACCGTTCGGCTACCAACGGTTAAAGATGCCGATTGAAAATTCGAAGGTCACAGGTTCGAACCCACTCGTTGCACTATTGTCGTACCCACTCCTAGCACAAGCTTTCCGTTTATTTGGAGGGGATAGAACTGAACCGATCCGGTTGCCGGTTGGTGTTCGTGTTTACCCAACTAATGTGTGGGGTATACACTAAGGGTTTTGCTTTTTTTTCATATTGTTAAATGTTGACTAGTGAATTCGTTAGACAGATAAGTAAACTTTATAATTAAAACTGTGATCAAATTCCACTGTTTTATTTAAGTTTTCCCTTAGGTGATCGTGTGTCTCCAACTTTCCCTTGCTCTAATGGGCCTGGCACCGAGTGAGCAGCGCCCGCCTATATAGTCGACTGCGCAGTAGCAGCTCTTAAGCCAGCATATCGCCTTAATGTAAGACGGGCAACTCGCGTGGCAAAAGTCACTGCAGTCTTCTTCGGTATCGCAATCTGAAAAAGTTTAAAAAATTAATCAGACGTAAGCTAGCTCTCTTTGCGTCTTCTAACGGGGAATGTCCTGAAGAGCTATTTGAACTTATCTCTTCTACGACCGCACCGAATGCAATTTCACCCTGGGTGCCTGGAGTACTTCGACTACCCGCTGTGCCAGATATCAGACTCAATTCCAAATTTTGGAACCGACTCCTTTCGGCAGTGTTCCCACTTTTCAACTTACCCTTAGCTGTCTTAAATGGTAAACGACGTGTATTCTTGCAGAAATGCGTAAGCGACGCACTAAGTTAATAGTGCATAGGACGTTCTTGTCGCACACTGACAATGAAACCGTGCTACAACTGAAACACCTAAAACTGAACCTTAGACCGTAGCGCGTCGTAAGTGCCCGCCTACATTTCGGCGGTTACACGTTTCTCGAAAATATTTTCTGCTTTGAGTATTGAAACAACGTTTGCTGCGATTTTTTTGTCGCTGGTACAGTTAAAGAGGTGAAATGTTAAAAAGGGCAAGTGGCTTAGTAACCTTGGGTGGTATGGTCATGTTCATTGAGCTCCAGGGTCGCATGATGTAATATTCCGATGAGTGTAGAATGATTGTTGTTCTCAAATTTCGAAGTAATTTTCCGACTCGTGGGGTGCCCGGGGCGGTCACCATGCAGAATGGCCGTGTTGGCGAAATATTGAAATAGTAAAGATATACAACTTTAATGTATTGAAGGTAGTTTGATAAAACTAGTAGTAGGTAGTTTGACTTTGTTGACGACGTAGGCGCCCGACTGACGCCGACTTGGACGGTATAAATACGGTAGGTTTGACGTTACGAATTCAGTCTCTTCCAGAGACTCATTCGGCTATTGGATGCTCCCACGTCTAGGTCGTTGTATTTGATTAAGGGATTGTGATAGCAATCGCGCCCTAATCGATTAAATATTGCCCGGAGGCTTAGATGAGTGTAATAAATAATACTTTGATATGTTTGATAGTTACCCCTACGTTCAGATGGTGGTTTGTCTGACGTGTTGTGGTTAAATTAATTAGATATGAGGACAGGGACCGTTATAAAGGGGATGGTGGAGACGGCTTTAGGTAGGGTTTAAGAGTTTTTGAGTTGTCACTATGCCCTGCCAAACTCCTTCCAAGTTAGCCCACTTCCATCTGCCTCAGAAAGGAAACGAATCGTCGTTATTTTTATTATGGGTATCAATCACGCCGCAGCAAAGCCACGGATCAACGTGATTTTTTGCAAGCGTGTAGTTGAGGACCAGGAAAGTGACATAGGCTACCTTGTGTTTCGGAAGAAGGCAACCAATTTCTGAAAAGCCGGCGCAACGCACTGGTGGTGCCTCTGGTGATCCAAATGTCCTGGGCGGTGGTAATCACTCAACATCAGTGTGTCGATTCTCTAATCCTGTTACCCAGTTTTCTGTTCCATCATCAGATCCTCCTCCTCGATCCTCGATCATCATCTATCTAACACCTACTCATTGAGACCAATCTAATGAGCCCAAGCACACTATATCTGTTGTAAGTTGCCGAGGAGTCGGGTATCCCGCAGACTACTTTACGCTGCAGCCAGGTTACCATGTATTGGAAATAATCCGAAATAACATGGCCCTTCCAAGTTAGCCCGCTACCGTCTTAGACTGCATCGACACTTACCATCAGGTGAGATCGCAATCAAGGACTATCTCGTCATTGAATAAAAAAAAGGTTAAAAAGAAATCTTACATTTGCCTCCGTAAATGTCAACGAAGCAGTTCGCCAACACGGCGAGCACCAACAGAGCTGCAGCTGCCTTCATGTTGCTGTTATTGGTTGCGAATACACTGGTTTACGAATCAATAAGCGGACAGTATTTAAACGATTTGTTTGCTCTGTGACTAATTGGCTAATAGGTATTTGAGAACATGTTAATCTAATGCCTATTAGGGTGGCCAGGCTATTAAGTTGTTATATTTATACAATCGCAAGGACTTAGTAGGCTGACATGAAGGGATATGAAGGGATCAATAAAAGAAACATCGGTACTGACATGGCTCATCGCATTTCTTCACACAATGCAATCACGAGGTATATGTTACTATTCTGTAAAAGAGCTCCTGTTAAAATATTTAAATGTAATTTGATTATTTTTTGCATAGATTTATATAATTTTAATAATTATGACTAAATAAAATAATGTGCCTTTAATTTTAAAAATAAAATATTTGCATGTCGCGTATATGACCAACCCAACCAACATATATTTTTATAATGTAAGCTGTCATGTTTTATGTAAATAAAGTGAATCTGTATCTGAATCTAAGAGCGAAATGTTATAGATCATGAATTCAGTTGAGAATTGACAAATATTATAATCTGATATTATTGTTTTGCCTAATAAATAAATAAATCAAGGCCAAAATTTTAATTTTGATAGAAAGCAAATTCCTTTCGAAATATCCGTAATTATGTAATATAAATGTGGTGTCACAAAGCAATGGTTTAAGCATAGGTTCCACTATTAATAACAATTGATTAATTTTATTTCTGTTTACTTAGCAACTACCTACAAACAATTTTGATAAAGTTATTACCTAACTCATTACACGCATCACGCTTTAAAATTTGATTTTGTACTTTTTGTTCTAAAAATAGATCCTATACAGAGGTACCTAGAACCTACTAATTGTAATAATTTCATGTGCGAAGTTGTAAAAATTTGTTACGCTATGGGCCTATTAACTTATGATTATGAAAATACGCATAAATAGTAAATAATATTTTTAGGGATCAAAAGCGGGATTTATTAAGATTTTAGCAAGTCAGAATTGAAAAAGAATAATAATAGTCAGGATCCATTTACACATATAATTTTGAACAATTATTCAATAGACTGGAAATATCACGCACAACCGTTAACAATTTCACACATTACAACAATAGTTATTTGTTCAACAAGATAGCAAAGTTCATTTTTGTTGCGAGTGCCTAGTTTGAATCCCGAGCGAACGAAGGATTCTAAGTTAGAATCCTGAGAGTAGTGAGGGATTCAAAGGCACAAGAAGCAAAAACTTTGCTATCGTGTGATACATACAATTTTTCACCTCAATAGCGAAAAAATACAAGATGTAAGAGAAATATTTATCAAAACATAAAGGTTTTTTTAAAATTTTAAAAATTAGGTTTATTTATTTAAAAACTTTTCAATATCATGAGCGGTTAAAACTTTAGATTTTTTGGATTTGTGCCCCTCCGACTGTCTTTTCAAAAATACAATAAGTTTAGGATAAGTTTCAATGTGAACGTCGCATTTCGATTTGATTGTAGCTTTTAACATGGAGTAAATACTCCATAATGTAGATGGTTACCTTGTTTTAGACAATTCCATGAAATATGATAAAATCACAGTCTCTGAATAGGACTTCGCACCCTTAGAAAGTCTCCAATCATTAAATAATTCATAGGCTAGGCTTTCAAGTATTTTTCACGAGACTATTCCGGAAGAAAGTTTAATTCGCGTTAGACACTAATTCTTTTAATTCTGAATTATAACTAGATTCACTCATTTTGATATTTTAAAATTCTTACAACAAATAACTACTAAGAAATTAGTACCTAATTAAGATATAGAATAGAGTTAATAATTTTTTTTTTTGCCGCCATTTTATATTACTCTTTTGTCTGCGTTCGGAATTGTGTCATTCATAAAATAAAATATATTAATTAATTAATTTTAATTTTCTTTTATATTTCATGGTGTGTTACAGAATTATAAAGTCTAAAACACATTTACGAAAAGTAAATAGTTTAAATAATAAAATAGAGAGTTAAAAAATTTTGTCGAAATGTATGGGGTATGCAATATTATATACAAAATTTCTGAACGTTTCTTGAGACGATGAGTTGAAGAAACGCCAATCCAATGCGTTCTATATTCAAAACACTTTTTCTCACTGAGTGAGCAAAAACGACTTTTGCTCACTGGTTTTGGGCAGCAAAGGCGCCCTTTTTGAGCTAGAGAGGTGAAAATATACAAAGAAACGATCTTACTCCAAGTAGCGACCAACAATAGATTTAATACATATCAAATATTCCGAGGCCGGCGCCGCATTTCTGAGGATCGTGACCCCTTCCACCAAGACTCTTTTGCGAATGCCCACTGAAATCGGCCCACCCTATTGTCCATGTCTCAGCGAGCAGTGCTACTTCTACCCCCTTCGCTTGAAGTCCTGCAAGTGCTTCCATGCGGAACGCTTCTGTCTGCCAGACCTACGCAGCGCATCGCGCGTGGCACCACAAAATCATGTGCCAGGCCCCACTGATTTATTTCCATTGTATGTAATTTGAATACAATAAAATACTTTGGATGACTCGAAATTATTTTTTAATCAAAGTTAAAGTTTCAAATCACACTAATATTATAAAGGCAAATGTGTGTGTACCTATATATTTGTTACTCCTTAATGCCACAATGAGTGAACCGATTTGGCTGAAAATTGGAATGGAGATAGCTCTTACTCAGGATTAACACATAGGCTACATTTTACCCCGGAACATAAAAAGGGTTCCAGCGAGAATTAAAAAATCTTAATCCACGTGGACGAAGTCGCGGCCATCATCTAGTTAAATATTTTTAATAAAATGTTTTTTTTAATATTGTAATATGAAGAGAAGAATAAACAAAATCTTAAAAATAAAACAGTATATCAAAAATATCATCCAAACCACTGGTATAAGGAAATGTATTATTCTTTATTTTCTAATATCTATATAATAATTATGTATCATCATCATCCCATACTGACCTGACCCATACGCTGGGCACAGGTCTCTACAGGTGAGTACATAGTTTCAGTTATTTGATCAATTCTTATTAGATATTTTCTGTCCTTGAAGTAATGGGGCAATTTTAAAGCCTAAAATCAAACTTTAATTTAAAATTTCACACCTCTGCAGTTTGATTTGATCTTGACAAGAATTGTACCTACTCATGATTAATTTAATGTGTACTTATCAAAAATTACTTACGCTTTCTTGATATTGGACTTTTACCTACTGAAAATTCTGTATATAAATGGCCGAACTTGCGTCGATTATCAAACTTGTAGTAACTCGCACTTGCAGTAACGATGAAGTTCTTTGCGACTTGTTCGTTGATGATCGTAGCGTTGGTGGTGTTGCTGTCCGCCACACAAACATTTGGTCAAGGTCAGTTGTTTTTTTACTTTATTTTTCATAGAACAACATCTTCATTTCTACGCACTCACTTAACACCAGATCCTGAATCCATTTCCACAATTTCTCTTATAACCTTTTCCGTTACCCAAGCTGCTTCTAAACCCTGCCTAAATTTTCAATGGTCATATTTACTTTTAAGTCATTATTAAATCCTTCCATTTACCCAATGCCGTAACTAATTAGCACATGAAACTGTTATGATGTCTCTTACGTCACCCATTTTAGCTCCCCGTTTATGCCTGTTTCCTAAATATTTTTTGAATCGTTTTTCAAACTTAAACCTCCCTGGCGCAGTGGTGAGCGCTGTGGTCTTATAACTGGGAGGTCTCGGGTTCGATTCCCGGCGGGGGCAATTTAGTAATTTATTATTTCTAAATTATCTCTGGTCTGGTCTGGTGGGAGGCTTTGGCCGTGGCTAGTTACCACCCTACCGTCAAAGACGTGCCGCCAAGCGATTTAGCGTTCCGGTACGATGGCGTGTAGAAACCGATTAGGGGTATGGGTTTAATTTACACTGCTATACCCCTTCCAAGTTAGCCCGCTACCATCTTAGACTGCATCGTCACTTACCATCAGGTGAGATCGCAGTCAAAGGCTATCTTGTCATAGAATAAAAAAAAAAAAAAAATCGATTTTAAACTCAAATGAGTCTATAGGCCTAACAACACTAAGCTTAAATGAGTCTATCATTTAAGTTTAAAATTCAAAATTACTTATTTCAAATATGTTCATTTTTGGTTAATATACAACTTGAGCAATTGAGTTTCTTGTCGGCTTCTCTCAGCAGAATCAGCTTTCTGAACTGGTGGTTTATTCTCGACTTGTCACAATCATAATATTTATACTTATAATAATACTGTAAAGGGTCGTTTTCTGTACATTAAATATTTTAATATATATATATTTTATATTATTATAATTTTGAAAATTTTAATCGGAGGATGCTTTATTATATCGACACTGAATCTAAACCAAATTAGATAATTATTTTTTTATTATAAATTGTATACTATTAGAAATATTCTGGCTAATTTTGGTGAAGATCTTCTAAATATTATCGAAAATAGAGGACATAACTTCTCGCGGATAATAGAAAGTCACTCTTAACTTTTTCCACGCAAACGAAGTCGCGGGAATCAGCTAGTAATAAGGGCCAACATTTGGCCTTGCATGTGATAAATATCCGAATAAATTTATAAATACATATCAAAAATTCCGAGGCCGGCGGGATTCAAACCCACATATCATGTATCTTGAAAATCGCGCCCTGAGTGTGTTGACCATTATACTACGGCAAGTCGAACCACACGACAGCCTTGAAATTAGTAATATGTATCTACTTATTCAATCAGTTTTTTAGCAACTATCAGCGACATCTAGTAGTGCTAAATAATGATACTAGATGTCGCTAGGAATTGCTAAAGAACTGTGTTATAAGGCCCAAGACACGGAGCTGCCCGCGAAATTCAAATTTAATTTGGTTTTTCGCAATTTGTAAACTAATACGACAAAGTAGGCTTATGGTATTCAAACTGCGCCAATGGCAGTATCATCTTCACAGGTTTATATACTAATCTTTACGTGAAAGTATACAGTTTAAGAAATTAATCAAAATAATAACTAATTTGTGAGTAGCTCACGTCAAACTGATTCAATTCTTAAATTGGATATTTTCACGTAAAGATTAGTATATAAACCTGTGAAGATGATACTGCCATTGGCGCAGTTTGAATACCATAAGCCTACTTTGTCGTATTAGTTTACAAATTGCGAAAAACCAAATTAAATTTGAATTTCGCGGGCAGACCCGTGTCTTGGGCCGTAACTTATAACAATAGTCATATTAGAAATCTTCATCTAGTTCGTCGAAGTTACTTTCCTGAATTCTCTATTAATTTATTTTGTTCTCACAACTTCTTTCCTTCCCAATTCCGCATTCAGTGCATACTCATCACCAAATTGATATCTTACACTAAAAAGTGCATTATTCTCTCAATCTATACATATAATAAAATTGTCGAAAAGTGGTGTCTGTACAATGGAAATATATAAAAAAAAGTAGCAGGGGTTGTTATTATATCGATGCCGAACCCGAAATTGTAATTAATTTTTTTTTTGTCTGTTTGTCTGTTTGTCTGTGTGTTTGTGCATGCTAATATCAGAAACGGCTTATTCGATTTAAATACGGTTTTCACTAATATATTGTAGTAAGCTTCACTTAACATTTAGTATTTATTTCATGTCAATCGGTTCATAAATAAAAAAGTTATGTCAATTTAAAGAATCACGGCGAACATTTTTAACGTACAGAGTACGTACTACACGCCTCGCGTCTGAGCGTCGACGTTATATGTAATTCAAAATATGCTGCCACTATTCCACGCGAACGAAGTCGCGGGCACAGCTAGTAGAGAATAAAATTGAATGACACATATTTCAGATCTACTTTGCTTTGATTTAGATTTTAGAGAAATGATAGAAACCAATTTTTGCGAGAGCAATTTTGATTGTTTTAGATTTATTTTGGCTTGTTTTCCAGCGCGTTCGGAATGCACAGATGACGACGATTGTAAATTAAGTTGCCTGGCCGCTTGCAAAAACGTAAAAATGGAGAAGTCATGGTGCTTCGAAGGCCAATGTTACTGTGAACCAGCTGCAGACGGTTGCCTTGCAAATCGTATATCACTTCAACCAAACAAAAAAAGATTTGTATAAATAAATGCAATTAAAGTATCTTTCTGTGATTTCAAAATTACTGCCTCTGATTAAGTTCGTTATGGTTATTTGAACTTCAACCATTCTAGGATTGCGGCCCAACTACTCTTTCCAACCACAAGGAGCGGTTGTCCAATAATTATTATTATTTAAGTTGGACAGTAACCTGATTAGACCCTTAGTTCCACTGATTTATTGTGATTGGATGGAACAGGTAGGTGGTCACAGAAACTCAACATCTATCAAAGAAAAATAAAGTTTTTACTCATTGCATTGCTCTTGAAAGAAAAAGGAAACAAATAAAGAAACTTTTATTTTATGATTTGCTGACTAAATGGTAGACGAATCTGTTAACACAACAGTTCAGAAGCAGGGGTCTTTATTTCTATATTTTTAAAATGCTGTGTGTCGATTACCTATTAGTGAAAAAGTGAGACATTAATTATTCAGCAAAACTAATTCAAACAAATTATACGTCAATCACTTGGGCAACAACTCAAATATCTTTTCGAGACAGAGTTTAGTGTACATTTCTACGACATAGCCGAACTGAGTTAAGAGAGCCGAACTCTTAATTTTGGCTTTTATAACATCCATTTACAAAATGATGGTTTCCACTTCTATTGAACGAACCTTTGAAAGCATTCATTCAACCTTTGGGGGAAGTCCAATATTATTACATTTTATTCAGTAAAATTTCATCTTAACCTATATATTTGTTATAATTTGATTAATCTACACAATACTACTTAAATTCAAATTCAATAGTACATTATGGTACAAGTGTGAAACATTGGTGATTGCCGCTGAGGCACTATTGAGACCCGAGCCGTTAGGTGAGGGTCTTAAGGTAGCCGAGGACGGTAATCATCAATACACACGTGTATCATACGACGTTTTTCAACACACTTGTGAAGAAAATAATACTAAAATAGTACATTATGTTACAAAACAGTGAAAACGAGTTGTGAAAATTTTTTCGCAATGGCGGGAAAAATTAATCAGTTTTCCGGAATGCGCGCGCACCTTTAATGGCCATAGACTAAAAGAATGAGGCTTTTTTTTGGCTTTTCTCTGATAGCTACGTACAAAATGGGGAATTTCAAGTACCTATTCTTTATTACAGAAAAAACAAAAGTGATATGTATTTGAGTGACAGTTTTATTTATTAAACACGTACATGGTGACACGTACATTTGAGTACCTTCAAGGTAAGAGTGAATAGGCATTTTCTAGGCAAGCGCGCTCCAACCTAGACCTCATCAGTGCTATTTAGTATTGATTGTCGTCAAGTGCAAGCCAAAATTATTTTATACTTTTAAGTGGCGTTTGAAGTCGGTTTTTTTAAAATATTTTTTTATATTATTATTCTTGTCAGCGTAAGTATTTGTAGATCAAGTTTTTCACCTTCCGCAGGGTTTGAATTCCACGTGCTCTTAACTTATCGATGCTATGTGCGTTTTAAGCGATCACATATAATACCCGTAACTTGCTTTAAAGTTGAAGGAAAACATCGTGAAATCTATGGTCCATGGCCTTAAACCTTCTCATCCGAGAGGAAACCTTTTTTAAACCCCCGACGCAAGAACGTCGGGGTCTTATAAGTTAGACTTGTCTGTGTATGTGTCTGTATGTGACACACACACACACACACACAAACACTTACACACACACCACAAACACGCACTCGCAAATTACACAGACATACTTTCATTAAATTTTAAATTATTTTAGTTGTAATAATTGTAACTCCGAGCTGGTGGCCCTGTTATCCGAGATACAGTTTTAACTAGTTCGGAAAACAGGTTCCAATATTATAGTTTTCTAATTTATGTTTGTGTGACCAATAAATATAAAAAAAAATAATTAATACCAAGTTCGGCCTTTATACTAGAATTTGGCGTGAAAAGGAAATTAGAAGGAAAACATGGATCATTTTTTTTAATCTTTTAATCTATGATAAGATAGTCCTTCCTAATTACTGCGTTCCGACTTCGCTCCGGACACATTCCGTTGAACAAATTCGCATACCTCATGAAAAAAGTTCCGTCTCCAAATTGTCCCGACTGCCCAGGCTTGAAAGAGGATGTGTATCATATATTGATGGAATGTGTCCGAAGCGAGGTCCGAAACAGAACATTGGGTGATGTAAATATAACCCTGGCAAACCCAATATCGGAGGAGGCGAAGAAGCTGTATAGGATAGTAAGATATAATTTAAAAAATAGACTAATAACTAGTTATATTTAATCTAAATTTAGTTAATATGTATACCTATAAGAGCAACATAGTCACTCCAGTGACTCAGCTCTTTAAAAGAGAATAAAAAAAAAAGATCGTCCTTGACTGCAATCTCACCTGACGGTAAGTGACGATGCAGTTTAAGATGGTAGCGGGCTAACTTGGAAGGGGTGTACTCATACCCCTAATCGTTTTCTGCACGCCATCGTACCGGAACGCTGAATCGCTTGGCGGCACGTCGTTGACGGTAGGGTGGTAACTAGCCTCCCACCAGGCAAATGAATCAATGGAAAATAATGAAATGTAGATACTCCGTTTTGTAGTAAGCTTGAAAATAAACCACGTCATAAATACGCCACTCACGCGGTCAGAAAATAAGGGCACCTATTCCATTCGTCATTCCTTTATCAGCAAAAAAAATTCTTTTCAAAAAACCGACTTCAAACGCCACTACAAGGTATAAAAATAATTTTATTTTGTATACGTTTGTTGAAGTCGGGCGGCTTAAATAGAAACGATGAAACCGATACGCGATGCTCGCCCGATTTCAATAAACGTGTCTCTTATATGTCACCATAAGGTAAGCGTCGCGCATCGATTTCATCGTATCTAGTAAAGCCCGCCCGACTTCAACAAACGTGTACAAAATAAAATTATTTTTATACTTTGTAGTGGCGTTTGAAGTCGGTTTTTTGAAAAGAATTTTTATTTTAAGCTTTTTAGTGTAGCTTGTTCGTGTTCTCTTTCTCCCCTCCCTCCAACGGTATGGTACTAATGTAGTTCTATACTTGGTACCTACAGTACTTACTAACAATACAAAAGAGTTAGGACTATGAGCTCCATGATGTAGTCCATGGTTGGTACCAACAATATCAATTCGAAAGCGTTAGTTCGCAATTCCTCCAACTCTGCAGCATCAGGATTGAGGAGCTAGAACCTTGAGCATTATGATGTAGTATATGCTCGGTACCAACAATATCAATTCGTAAACGTCAGTTCCTAAATCCTCACAGTTTAGGTAGGCAGTACCCCTGCAGCATCAGTATTGAAGAGCTAGGACCTTGAGATCCACGATGTAGAATATGCTTGATACTAACAATATCAATTCGCAAGCGAAAGTTCCTAAATCCTCACAGTTTAAGTGGGCAGTACCTTGCAGCATCAGGATTCAGGAGCTAGAACCTAGACCTCGATGGTGTAGTATATGCTTATTACATACAATAACAATTCATGATTAGCAGTTCTTAAATCCCTATAATTTAGGTGGGCAGTACCCTACAGCATCAGGATTGAGGAGTAGGACCCGGAGCTCTATGATCTAGTATATGCTTAGGCCAAGCATACTAAACGAATATTCATAAACGACGGTTCGGAATACCCTTCTTGCCGAGAAGAGCCAGCAATAAACTCGACAGTTGCTCTTTTCAAAAATTTTTTACAATAGGTAACAAAACTATGCTATGTACTTATATATTATAGTGTTTGCACAATGAAGTTTCAAAAATGCATACCTACATACAATCCAATACATGTTAACACGGGCAGACAGAAAGTAGACCCATTCCCGTTGGTGGCACTCGTTCAGGAGTATGACGCATGATCCAGCCGTTGCTTCGATCAACCATATTCGATAGAGAGTCTGTGACAAATTTTTATGTCACAACTCACAACAGGTCACTACGTACTTCAAGCGACAAAGACCACCCTCTACGAAGCCTCTCTAAAGCTCGGTGTTTACCGCAGGATACTGTATACGTAGGTATATTTAGCGACATTTCAATACAGATAATATGAAGGATGCTCGTTAAAAAGTTATGCGGTGGAAGCGACTCTGTGTGAGGCGCTGACACAATGAAGAGGTGAGGGCTCGCATACAGGGGGTTTCCAAATCATTTTTTAGCCTAAATATAATTTTCTAAAATATTGTGTGATTGAAAAATGTTTCCTATTATTTGTTTCATTGACATGTGGGATCTTTAGTACAATTACACCCTCTGCCTCGTTGGTCCAGTGGCAAGCAAGTTCGATTGCGGATGACGATGTCCCGGGTTCGATTCCTGGGTCGGTCCAAAAATGTATTGGGGTTTTCTGATAAGAAATTCTCAGTGCTAGCTCGGAAATATGAAATTGCAAACACAAGGCAAACAAGAAACGGAAGACTTTGACCGTGGCTAGTTACAACCTACCGTAAAAGGCGTGCCGCCAAGCGATTTAGAGTTCCGGAACGGAACCAATTAGGGGTGTGGATTGAAACTACACTGCCATACCCCTTCCAAGTTAGCCCGCTACCATCTTAGAGTCCATCGTCACTTATCATCAGGTGAGATCGCAGTCAACGACTATCTAGTCATAGAATAATAGAATAATAAAAAAAACATCCTGTATCCTGAGGTACGCTCGATCCTGTCGGCCGCGGGTTTCATCTCAGCAAGGTCTCAGCTAAATCTTTGTTCGCGACGATCCTCCCGTCCTGCCACGTGCTACATCAAACGATACCAAAGTTTGAGGGGCGCACTTACCTATTGTTAAGAGCCTACAGTATGCCAGCGTGCCACGTTTGATCGTCCATATCAATAAAAATATTGAATCAATAATATTGAAAGAAATATATAGTAAAGTTGACGATATAGACTGAATTTTGTATGTTGTGAAAACACGATTGCTAAAAATTTTCTCGATAGAAAAAATTCACAAATTTCCCTCTGAATTTTACAAATAAATCGCAGTAGTCAATGAATACTTTACCTATACTAATAAAACTTAAAATATATACTCAACTTAGTACAATAAGTGTCCTATATGTACTATTTAAAATTAAATAATTTTTTCGTTATTAGAAATGAAATTCTGAAAAATATTGCGTGTGGGCCGACGGGCGACTCGTGTCCACCGCATGAATTCATTCACGCTCCGGCGTTCGAACGGGGAACCCGCGTCGCTTGTTCTCACCATAGATAATACAGGTTCTCACGCATACCTACCAGAATACGTATATTATCTAAGAATTATAAGTGTAATGAAATGGAAAATAAGCGGAATAAGAAAAATAAGACGGAATTGGAGAATAGAAAATGCTAAAAACATGAATTGATTACTACAATAATAACTTTTTTGGCTCTTGCTGTGGAATAGGTACATAGTTTCATACACCTACCATCACTAAATATTAAGGTAGTTTTCCCAGTTAGTAGCCACGGTCACATTATTTTAGTAGTATAAACAAAAGACTAGTTATAGCCTATTTTGTTACAGAATGCAAATACATAGCTTCCTAAAGGTCTTCCTTAGGCTTCCTAAGTCTAAGACTAAGTCTAAGTCTAAGACTGAGTCTAAGACTGAGTCTAAGACTGAGCCTAAGACTGAGCCTAAGACTGAGCCTAAGACTGAGCCTAAGACTGAGCCTAAGACTGAGCCTAAGACTGAGCCTAAGACTGAGCCTAAGACTGAGCCTAAGACTGAGCCTAAGACTGAGCCTAAGACTGAGCCTAAGACTGAGCCTAAGACTGAGCCTAAGACTGAGCCTAAGACTGAGCCTAAGACTGAGCCTAAGACTGAGCCTAAGACTGAGCCTAAGACTGAGCCTAAGACTGAGCCTAAGACTGAGCCTAAGACTGAGCCTAAGACTGAGCCTAAGACTGAGCCTAACACTGAGCCTAAGACTGAGCCTAAGTCTGAGTCTAAGACTGAGTCTAAGACTGAGTCTAAGACTATGGTCTAAGACTAAGTCTTAGAACAAGTATATATCTATGTCTAACACTAAGACTTAGACTTAGCCTTAGACTTAGACTTAGCGTGAGACTTAGACTTAGATTTAAACTTAGATTTAGTCTAAATCTAAGTCTAATTCTAAGTCTAAGTTTAATTCTAAATCTAAGTCTAAGACTAAGTCTAAGACTAAGTCTAAGACTAAGTCTAAGACTAAGTCTAAGACTAAGTCATAGTCTTAGTGAAAGACTTAGACTTAGACCTAGTCTTAGTCTTTGCTTAGACTTAGTCTTTGACTTAAACTTAGTCTTAGTGTTAGACTTATACTTAGTCTAAGTCTAATTCTAAGTCTTAGTTATTAATAATATATAATAATATTAGTTTCATTTTATTTCCATACCTATGTACTAGAGGTTCGTTAAATGTATCATATACCCTATCGTACGGCGCGTGACCCCTGCCGCATGATGAACTCGTGCGAGTGAGATAGCTGCAAGTACGCGGTGCGGGCGGCTGCACGCTGGGCAGTGAGGCGGGGGCAAAATTTGGATTCCAGCTGGCATACTATAAGCTCTTAACTTTAACTAGACCTCACAAAATTAACAGAATGGGTATAATTTCAGTTTTCTTATTATATCACTAATATTATTTGAGAAGCCTCAACCTTTTAGTCTGCACCTTTAACCGTTCGGCTACCAACGGTTAAAGATGCCGATTGAAAATTGGAAGGTCACAGGTTCGAACCCACTCATTGCACAAGCTTTCCGTTTATTTGGAGGGGATAGAACTGAACCGATCCGGTTGCCGGTTGGTGTTCGTGTTTACCCAACTAATGTGTAGGGTATACACTAAGGGATTTGCTTTTTTTCATATTGTTAAATGTTGACTAGTGAGTTCGTTAGACAGATAAGTAAACTTTATAATTAAAAAATAAACAAACTGTGATCAAATTCCACTGTTTTATTTAAGTTTTCCCTTAGGTGATCGTGTGTCTCCAACTTTCCCTTGCTTTAATGGGCCTGGCACCGAGTGAGCAGCGCCCGCCTATATAGTCGACTGCGCAGTAGCAGCTCTTAAGCCAGCATATCGCCTTAATGTAAGACGGGCAACTCGCGTGGCAAAAGTCACTGCAGTCTTCTTCGGTATCGCAATCTGAAAAAGTTTAAAAAATTAATCAGACGTAAGCTTTGCGTCTTCTAACGGGGAATGTCCTGAAGAGCTATTTGAACTTATCTCTTCTACGACCGCACCGAATGCAATTTCACCCTGGGTGCCTGGAGTACTTCGACTACCCGCTGTGCCAGATATCAGACTCACTTCCAAATTGTGGAACCGACTCCTTTCGGCAGTGTTCCCACTTTTCAACTTACCCTTAGCTGTCTTAAATGGTAAACGACGTGTATTCTCGCAGAAATGCGTAAGCGACGCACTAAGTTTAGTGCATAGGACGTTCTTGTCGCACACTGACAATGAAACCGTGCTACAACTGAAATACCACCAGACCGTAGCGCGTCGTAAGTGCCCGCCTACGTTCGGCGGTTACACGTTTCTCCGAAATATTTTCTGCTTTGAGTAGTAAAACAACGTTTGCTGCGATTTTTTTGTCGCTGACAGATAAGGAAAAATAGACATTCTTCACCAACTTGGTACAGTTAAGGAGGTGAAATGTTAAAAAGGGCAAGTGGCTTAGTTCCCTTGGGTGGTATGGTCATGTTCATTGAGCTCCAGGGTCGCATGATGTAATATTCCGATGAGTGTAGAATGATTGTTGTTCTCAAATTTCGAAGTAATTTTCCGACTCGTGGGGTGCCCGGGGCGGTCACCATGCAGAATGGCCGTGTTGGCGAAATATTGAAATAGTAAAGATATACAACTTTAATGTATTGAAGGTAGTTTGATAAAACTAGTAGTAGGTAGTTTGACTTTGTTGACGACGTAGGCGCCCGACTGATGCCGACTTGGACGGTATAAATACGGTAGGTTTGACGTTACGAATTCAGTCTCTTCCAGAGACTCATTCGGCTATTGGATGCTCCCACGTCTAGGTCGTTGTATTTGATTAAGGGATTGTGATAGCAATCGCGCCCTAATCGATTAAATATTGCCTGGAGGCTTAGATGAGTGTAATAAATAATACTTTGATATGTTTGATAGTTACCCCTACGTTCAGATGGTGGTTTGTCTGACGTGTTGTGGTTAAATTAATTAGATATGAGGACAGGGACCGTTATAAAGGGGATGGTGGAGACGGCTTTAGGTAGGGTTTAAGAGTTTTTGAGTTGTCACTATGCCCTGCCAAACTCCTTCCAAGTTAGCCCACTTCCATCTGCCTCAGAAAGGAAACGAATCGTCGTTATTTTTATTATGGATATCAATCACGCCGCAGCAAAGCCACGGATCTACGTGATTTTTTGCAAGCGTGTAGTTGAGGACCAGGAAAGTGACATAGGCTACCTTGTGTTTCGGAAGAAGGCAACCAATTTCTGAAAAGCCGGCGCAACGCACTGGTGGTGCCTCTGGTGATCCAAATGTCCTGGGTGGTGGTAATCACTCAACATCAGTGTGTCGATTCTCTAATCCTGTTACCCAGTTTTCTGTTCCATCATCAGATCCTCCTCCTCGATCCTCGATCATCATCTATCTAACACCTACTCATTGAGACCAATCTAATGAGCCCAAGCACACTATATCTGTTGTAAGTTGCCGAGGAGTCGGGTATCCCGCAGACTACTTTACGCTGCAGCCAGGTTACCATGTATTGGAAATAATCCGAAATAACATGGCCCTTCCAAGTTAGCCCGCTACCGTCTTAGACTGCATCGACACTTACCATCAGGTGAGATCGCAATCAAGGACTATCTTGTCATTGAATAAAAAAAAAGGTTAAAAAGAAATCTTACATTTGCCTCCGTAAATGTCAACGAAGCAGTTCGCCAACACGGCGAGCACCAACAGAGCTGCAGCTGCCTTCATGTTGCTGTTATTGGTTGCGAATACACTGGTTTACGAATCGATAAGCGGACAGTATTTAAACGATTTGTTTGCTCTGTGACTAATTGGCTAATAGGTATTTGAGAACATGTTAATCTAATGCCTATTAGGGTGGCCAGGCTATTAAGTTGTTATATTTATACAATCGCAAGGACTTAGTAGGCTGACATGAAGGGATATGAAGGGATCAATAAAAGAAACATCGGTACTGACATGGCTCATCGCATTTCTTCACACAATGCAATCACGAGGTATATGTTACTATTCTGTAAAAGAGCTCCTGTTAAAATATTTAAATGTAATTTGATTATTTTTTGCATAGATTTATATAATTTTAATAATTATGACTAAATAAAATAATGTGCCTTTAATTTTAAAAATAAAATATTTGCATGTCGCGTATATGACCAAACCAACCAACATATATTTTTATAATGTAAGCTGTCATGTTTTATGTAAATAAAGTGAATCTGTATCTGAATCTAAGAGCGAAATGTTATAGATTATGAATTCAGATGAGAATTGACAAATATTATAATCTGATATTATTGTTTTTCCTAATAAATAAATAATTCAAGGCCAAAATTTTAATTTTGATAGAAAGCAAATTCCTTTCAAAATATCCGTAATTATGTAATATAAATGTGGTGTCACAAAGCAATGGTTTAAGCATAGGTTCCACTATTAATAACAATGGATTAATTTTATTTCTGTTTACTTAGCAACTACCTACAAACAATTTTGATAAAGTTATTACCTAACTCATTACACGCATCACGCTTTAAAATTTGATTTTGTACTTTTAGTTCTAAAAATAGATCCTATACAGAGGTACCTAGAACCTACTAATTGTAATAATTTCGTGTGCGAAGTTGTAAAAATTTGTTACGCTATGGGCCTATTAACTTATGATTATGAAAATACGCATAAATAGTAAATAATATTTTTAGGGATCAAAAGCGAGATTTATTAAGATTTTAGCAAGTCAGAATTGAAAAAGAATAATAATAGTCAGGATCCATTTACACATATAATTTTGAACAATTATTATTCAATAGACAGGAAATATCACGCACAACCGTTAACAATTTCACACATTACAACAAATATACAAAGAAACAATCTTACTCCAAGTAGCGACCAACAATAGATTTATAATAATAATAATAATAAATAAATAATAAATAATAATTGGCCGTGTGGCACCGGCAGAATAGAATAGTGCCACCCCTTCCTATCCCGTGGGTGTCGTAAGAGGCGACTAAAGGAACTGGGGAACCGTATACCATCTAGGTTCCCCAAAACTGAGCTAGCTGGCTCTTAATCAGCCTCCTCGGGGACCTGAGTGGACCCCGAGTGACGTAACAACCACTCACCCCCCCCCCCCCCCTTTTAATGATGATGGACAACAATGAGAATGCGCGTATAGGGTCGCTGCCTGGGGGGCGCCAGGGCGCGTCTGGGACTGGCGCTGGACGTGACAGCATGCGAACCGCCAGTCACACACACAGTCGGCCGCCACGACCATCTCGGCGGCCGAGAAATCCATCATCCCCACCAGAGGGTTTGGCACCGACAGGGTCCTCCAGGACCCAATCTTCGGAGCCCGCCGCTGGTGGAGTACGCCGCATGAGATGGACATCTCAAATGAACGAAAATGTCATGCGTGCGTACTACAGGGCTACAGGAGGGGAAACCGGACGGACTGGCTACCGAGCGGCAATGTACCGCGAGTTCTTGCTGCTTGAGCCGACTTTAACTGTCACGGAACAAAACCTGGCAGACCGAGCTCGGTATATCCAGCGCTCGAACATCTTTAGCGCTACCGAGCTCGAACGGTTACGACGTGAGGCTGTTCCTGAAGTGACAACTCCAACCACAGAGCAAATTGTCTCTCTGGCGGACCCTGTCCGCGAAGAGACGGACGCTAACGCGCAAGATTTGCCTGTGGAGGAGGACGCGGAGGAAACAGTCTCCCTAGACATAGAGCGGATGAGAAGGATCCTAGGAGAGGCGATTTCTGAGATCCAGAGCACTCCTCTAGAGAACCGTCCGCGACTCTCCCGGCTCACCTTAAATGTAGCGACGCGGGATGTCATTGAGGCCATAAACCAAATGCTGCCTCAATATCTTGAGCGCAGCACTGGCCTGGGTGATACGGCTTCTATTCTCTTTGGTGCGGCCTTAGCTGTTCACCGTTTCATGGGTGTCAAGGCCCAGAAACGGGGACGCTCTACTCCAAGGCATAGCACGGAACCAGCCTGGAAAAAGAGGATAGAACACCGTATCACCCTTGCCAGAGCTCTCATTGGCAGACTGCAGAGCTTCAGGTCGGGCAATACCAGGCCAAGGATTGTGCGCTCCGTTAGGATAGCCTTTAATGGGCTAGGGGTAAGGCTAGATCAGCCCGATATAGCCCAAAAACTAACGGAGCGCATCGACGACCTGAAGCAGAAAATCGCTGCATGGGGGAATCGCATCCGACGATACTCCGAAAGAGTCGAGCGCTTTCGGCAAAATCGCCTCTTCTCGAGTGATCAGAAAAGGTTCTATAAAAAACTGGAGTGCCCAGCAGCCTGTTCTACCTCTCAGCAGCCGAGCCCGGCTGACCTCGTCGCCTTTTGGCGAAGTGTATGGTCAAGAGAGGTGGAGCATGAGGAGGGCCCTTGGATTGCGGCAGTAGAGGAAGCATGTGCCTCGATAGAGCCGATGAACCCAGTCGCCATCTCTCCGGAGGATGTAGCTGGTGCGGTGCGCCGGGCCGCGAACTGGAAAAGTCCGGGACCCGACGGGCTGCATCACTACTGGCTGAAGGGTTTTTCGCTCTGCCATGCTACCTTGGCTCGACAATTCCAAGACGCTCTCGAGCAAAGGGCGCTCCCGAGCCTTTTCACCACCGGGATCACTCATTTAGCTCCAAAGTCCACAGACACCGCTGACCCGGCTAAGTACCGCCCCATTACGTGTCTTACTACCATCTATAAGACATTGACATCCGTTCTGAGCCTTAAGATTTCCCGTCATATAGACGAGAATGGCATAATGTCTTGGGCTCAGAACGGATGTCGGAGCGGTAGTCGTGGTACTAAGGAGCTCCTTCTCATCGACTCCGTCGCGGGCCAACTGGTCAAACGCAATCGCCGGAATTTCTCCGCAGCCTGGATTGACTACAGGAAGGCATTCGACTCGGTGCCCCATACATGGCTTTCGAGGGTCCTCGAGCTGTATAAGGTTGATAGTACAGTTCGAGACTTCCTCGGAGAGTGTATGGGGCAATGGAGCACGATCCTTTGTCTCCATGGTGAGCGGTTGGCAACAGCGGATGACCGGATAAGGATACGGCGGGGTATCTTCCAGGGCGATTGTCTGAGTCCACTGTGGTTTTGTCTGTCCCTGAACCCGCTCAGCACTTTGCTGGAGAGATCAGGGACAGGCTTTCAGTTTCGGAGAGGAGGGACAAAAGTGCCTCACCTTCTCTACATGGATGACCTCAAGCTGCTAGCACCCAATGCCACCCGCCTGAGGGAGTTGCTGAATATCACCACTGAGTTCAGTAGCTCCATCAGGATGGAGCTTGGACTAGACAAGTGTGCGGTCCTACATGTGGAGAGGGGACAGGTTACGCATTCGGCCGAAATCAATCTCGAGCCGACTAACATCAGAACCCTCTCTGAGGCTGAGTCGTACCGGTATCTGGGTATGTCACAATCCGTAGGGGTAAAGGAGACGGACGTGAAACAATCAGTATGCGAGGTCTTTTTTGGACGCCTGACAAAAGTTTGTAAGAGCTATTTGTCAGGTGCCAATAAGGTCCGAGCTTATAACGGTTGGGTCATGCCCGTCCTCATGTACACCTTTGGCGTACTCAGATGGACTCAGACCGAATTAGACGCCCTGGACAGAAAAGTCCGCACGACTATGACTCTCTATCGCATGCACCACCCGAAATCGTCTGTTATGAGGTTGTATATCCCCCGAAAATGTGGTGGTCGAGGCTTGTTAAGCGTCAAGACCATGCATAATCGGGAGGTATCCAACCTCAGAACCTACTTTGAGACGAAGAGGGAGTGCCCAATGCATAGAGACGTCATAGAATGTGATAAAGGACTTACTCCCCTATCTCTGGCCAATCCCGAGTGGCAGAAACCGGTGGTACTAAGCACCTCTGACCGGGAGACCGTATGGAAGGAGAGGGAGTTGCACGGACGCTTTTTTAAAGCTCTAAATGAGCCCCACGTGGATAAGAAAGCGTCCGTGCAATGGCTGCGCTTCGGTGACCTCTTTGGGGAAACCGAAGGGTTTGTGTGTGCGATACAAGATCAGGTGGTTAAGACGCGGAACTACCGAAAGTACATCCTGAAGGATGGCACTATCGACATCTGTCGAGCCTGTCGCCATCCCGGTGAGTCACTCAGGCATGTACTCTCGGGATGTTCAGCTCTTGCTAACACTGAGTATCTGCACAGACACAACCAAGCGGCCAAAATCCTTCACCAAGAGCTTGCTCTGAAGTACGGTCTCCTGGATGAGAGAGTGCCGTACTATAGATACACACCGGTGCCAGTACTCGAGCGTGACGGAGTCCGGCTCTATTGGGACCGGTCCATCATCACGGACAGGACGATTCTGGCGAATAAGCCTGATATCGTGCTGATGGACCGGGCACAGTCGAGGGTGTTTTTAGTGGACATCACCATTCCACATGACGAAAACCTCGTGAAAGCGGAGACAGAGAAAAAACGAAAGTATCTAGATCTGGCTCACGAGGTTTCCAGCATGTGGCATGTGGAGTCCACTGAAACCATCCCAATCGTCATATCTGCGAATGGGTTGATCCCAGTCAGCCTCGCTCACCATCTGAGGCGACTGGGGTTCCGTGGCAGTTCGCTCGCAGCCAAGATGCAGAAAGCGGTGCTGCTAGACTCGGCTAGGATAGTCCGTCGGTTTCTCAGCCTGTCGCCCTGACCCCCGGCCGTTTGGTCTCCCCTGCCGGGGCGTAATCCTCCGCCCGCTACAAGTATTTATTTGTGTAGAGTATATGTAAGTTTATTTATTTGTATATATATTTATGTTTATTATTTAAATCTTTGGTTTTATATGTATTTATTTTGTATGCGGGTGTGAGAGTCAAAATAATATGCGTCATAATAATAACTAAGGGAACTGGGACTAAGGGAACTGGGGAACCGTATACCATCTAGGTTCCCCAAAACTGAGCTAGCTGGCTCTTAATCAGCCTCCTCGGGGACCTGAGTGGACCCCGAGTGACGTAACAACCACTCACCCCCCCCCCCCTTTTAATGATGATGGACAACAATGAGAATGCGCGTATAGGGTCGCTGCCTGGGGGGCGCCAGGGCGCGTCTGGGACTGGCGCTGGACGTGACAGCATGCGAACCGCCAGTCACACACACAGTCGGCCGCCACGACCATCTCGGCGGCCGAGAAATCCATCATCCCCACCAGAGGGTTTGGCACCGACAGGGTCCTCCAGGAACCAATCTTCGGAGCCCGCCGCTGGTGGAGTACGCCGCATGAGATGGACATCTCAAATGAACGAAAATGTCATGCGTGCGTACTACAGGGCTACAGGAGGGGAAACCGGACGGACTGGCTACCGAGCGGCAATGTACCGCGAGTTCTTGCTGCTTGAGCCGACTTTAACTGTCACGGAACAAAACCTGGCAGACCGAGCTCGGTATATCCAGCGCTCGAACATCTTTAGCGCTACCGAGCTCGAACGGTTACGACGTGAGGCTGTTCCTGAAGTGACAACTCCAACCACAGAGCAAATTGTCTCTCTGGCGGACCCTGTCCGCGAAGAGACGGACGCTAACGCGCAAGATTTGCCTGTGGAGGAGGACGCGGAGGAAACAGTCTCCCTAGACATAGAGCGGATGAGAAGGATCCTAGGAGAGGCGATTTCTGAGATCCAGAGCACTCCTCTAGAGAACCGTCCGCGACTCTCCCGGCTCACCTTAAATGTAGCGACGCGGGATGTCATTGAGGCCATAAACCAAATGCTGCCTCAATATCTTGAGCGCAGCACTGGCCTGGATGATACGGCTTCTATTCTCTTTGGTGCGGCCTTAGCTGTTCACCGTTTCATGGGTGTCAAGGCCCAGAAACGGGGACGCTCTACTCCAAGGCATAGCACGGAACCAGCCTGGAAAAAGAGGATAGAACACCGTATCACCCTTGCCAGAGCTCTCATTGGCAGACTGCAGAGCTTCAGGTCGGGCAATACCAGGCCAAGGATTGTGCGCTCCGTTAGGATAGCCTTTAATGGGCTAGGGGTAAGGCTAGATCAGCCCGATATAGCCCAAAAACTAACGGAGCGCATCGACGACCTGAAGCAGAAAATCGCTGCATGGGGGAATCGCATCCGACGATACTCCGAAAGAGTCGAGCGCTTTCGGCAAAATCGCCTCTTCTCGAGTGATCAGAAAAGGTTCTATAAAAAACTGGAGTGCCCAGCAGTCTGTTCTACCTCTCAGCAGCCGAGCCCGGCTGACCTCGTCGCCTTTTGGCGAAGTGTATGGTCAAGAGAGGTGGAGCATGAGGAGGGCCCTTGGATTGCGGCAGTAGAGGAAGCATGTGCCTCGATAGAGCCGATGAACCCAGTCGCCATCTCTCCGGAGGATGTAGCTGGTGCGGTGCGCCGGGCCGCGAACTGGAAAAGTCCGGGACCCGACGGGCTGCATCACTACTGGCTGAAGGGTTTTTCGCTCTGCCATGCTACCTTGGCTCGACAATTCCAAGACGCTCTCGAGCAAAGGGCGCTCCCGAGCCTTTTCACCACCGGGATCACTCATTTAGCTCCAAAGTCCACAGACACCGCTGACCCGGCTAAGTACCGCCCCATTACGTGTCTTACTACCATCTATAAGACATTGACATCCGTTCTGAGCCTTAAGATTTCCCGTCATGTAGACGAGAATGGCATAATGTCTTGGGCTCAGAACGGATGTCGGAGCGGTAGTCGTGGTACTAAAGAGCTCCTTCTCATCGACTCCGTCGCGGGCCAACTGGTCAAACGCAATCGCCGGAATTTCTCCGCAGCCTGGATTGACTACAGGAAGGCATTCGACTCGGTGCCCCATACATGGCTTTTGAGGGTCCTCGAGCTGTATAAGGTTGATAGTACAGTTCGAGACTTCCTCGGAGAGTGTATGGGGCAATGGAGCACGATCCTTTGTCTCCATGGTGAGCGGTTGGCAACAGCGGATGACCGGATAAGGATACGGCGGGGTATCTTCCAGGGCGATTGTCTGAGTCCACAGTGGTTTTGTCTGTCCCTGAACCCGCTCAGCACTTTGCTGGAGAGATCAGGGACAGGCTTTCAGTTTCGGAGAGGAGGGACAAAAGTGCCTCACCTTCTCTACATGGATGACCTCAAGCTGCTAGCACCCAATGCCACCCGCCTGAGGGAGTTGCTGAATATCACCACTGAGTTCAGTAGCTCCATCAGGATGGAGCTTGGACTAGACAAGTGTGCGGTCCTACATGTGGAGAGGGGACAGGTTACGCATTCGGCCGAAATCAATCTCGAGCCGACTAACATCAGAACCCTCTCTGAGGCTGAGTCGTACCGGTATCTGGGTATGTCACAATCCGTAGGGGTAAAGGAGACGGACGTGAAACAATCAGTTTGCGAGGTCTTTTTTGGACGCCTGACAAAAGTTTGTAAGAGCTATTTGTCAGGTGCCAATAAGGTCCGAGCTTATAACGGTTGGGTCATGCCCGTTCTCATGTACACCTTTGGCGTACTCAGATGGACTCAGACCGAATTAGACGCCCTGGACAGAAAAGTCCGCACGACTATGACTCTCTATCGCATGCACCACCCGAAATCGTCTGTTATGAGGTTGTATATCCCCCGAAAATGTGGTGGTCGAGGCGTGTTAAGCGTTAAGACCATGCATAATCGGGAGGTATCCAGCCTCAGAACCTACTTTGAGACGAAGAGGGAGTGCCCAATGCATAGAGACGTCATAGAATGTGATAAAGGACTTACTCCCCTATCTCTGGCCAATCCCGAGTGGCAGAAACCGGTGGTACTAAGCATCTCTGACCGGGAGACCGTATGGAAGGAGAAGGAGTTGCACGGACGCTTTTTTAAAGCTCTAAATGAGCCCCACGTGGATAAGAAAGCGTCCGTGCAATGGCTGCGCTTCGGTGACCTCTTTGGGGAAACCGAAGGGTTTGTGTGTGCGATACAAGATCAGGTGGTTAAGACGCGGAACTACCGAAAGTACATCCTGAAGGATGGCACTATCGACATCTGTCGAGCCTGTCGCCATCCCGGTGAGTCACTCAGGCATGTACTCTCGGGATGTTCAGCTCTTGCTAACACTGAGTATCTGCACAGACACAACCAAGCGGCCAAAATCCTTCACCAAGAGCTTGCTCTGAAGTACGGTCTCCTGGATGAGAGAGTGCCGTACTATAGGTACACACCGGTGCCAGTACTCGAGCGTGACGGAGTCCGGCTCTATTGGGACCGGTCCATCATCACGGACAGGACGATTCTGGCGAATAAGCCTGATATCGTGCTGATGGACCGGGCACAGTCGAGGGTGTTTTTAGTGGACATCACCATTCCACATGACGAAAACCTCATGAAAGCGGAAACAGAGAAAAAACGAAAGTATCTAGATCTGGCTCACGAGGTTTCCAGCATGTGGCATGTGGAGTCCACTGAAACCATCCCAATCGTCATATCTGCGAATGGGTTGATCCCAGTCAGCCTCGCTCACCATCTGAGGCGACTGGGGTTCCGTGGCAGTTCGCTCGCAGCCAAAATGCAGAAAGCGGTGCTGCTAGACTCGGCTAGGATAGTCCGTCGGTTTCTCAGCCTGTCGTCCTGACCCCCGGCCGTTTGGTCTCCCCTGCCGGGGCGTAATCCTCCGCCCGCTACAAGTATTTATTTGTGTAGAGTATATGTAAGTTTATTTATTTGTATATATATTTATGTTTATTATTTAAATCTTTGGTTTTATATGTATTTATTTTGTATGCGGGTGTGAGAGTCAAAATAATATGCGTCATAATAATAATAAGCCTTTATTAACTGAGTTTTTCATTTACAATAATTATTACAAATTATTTATTATTTACAAACATAAGTCGGTGACCGTTTCACTCAGTGTGTCGCCTCGACATAGGCCTCCTCCAGCCCCTTCCAAACGTTTCTATCTCTGGCCTTTCTCAGCCATGTAGTCCCTGCAATAGACTTAATGTCATCTGCCCATCTGAGATGTTGCCGTCCTCTATTACGTTTTCCATCCTTTGGGTACCAATCCATCACATCGTTAGTCCACTTCACTATCTTGTTTCTTACAGTGTGGCCAGCCCATCGCCATTTCTGTTCTTTTATTTTCTTCTTAACATCGTAGATTTTTGTTTTCGCTCTTATATTAACTAGTCTATGTCTGTCTCTCTTCTTAATATGTAAAATACTTCTTTCAATTCCGTGTTGGCATGTTTCTAGTTTTTGCATGTGTCTTTTTGTCAGAGCCCATGTTTGACATCCATAGGTCATGCATGGTAATATACAGGTATCATGTATTTTACTCTTGGCAGCCATTGGAATATCTCTATTCTTCATTATGTCCTTAAGGGCCCAAAATCGTTTCCACGTGTTACAGACACGTCTATCCACTTCCTTGCTTGTTTGATCATTCGGTGAAATTATCTGACCTAAATAAACATATTCATCGACATAGTCTATTTCTAATTCGTTAACATATACTTTTTCTTTGTTTGCATTACTCATAATTTTTGTTTTTGTTATGTTCATGGTAAGACCCACTATTTTACTTTCATCGGCTAGTTGTTGTAACATTGTTTCTAGAGTCTTAGCATCCTCCGCAAAAATTACTAGGTCGTCAGCGAATCTTAAGTGGTTGAGTTTGACGCCATTTATATTAATACCAAGAGCTTCCCAGCGCAAGTTTCTGAAGACGGTCTCTAGTGTAGCTGAAAATAGTTTAGGCGAGAGTGGGTCGCCTTGTCTAACACCTTTGTTTATCTTGAACCATTCCCCTGTTCTCTCCAGGCGCACTCTCGACATACTGTTACAATAGATACAATAGTTACAATAGATTTAATACATATCAAATATTCCGAGGCCGGCGCCGCATTTCTGAGGATCGTGACCCCTTCCACCAAGACTCTTTTGCGAATGCCCACTGAAATCGGCCCACCCTATTGTCCATGTCTCAGCGAGCAGTGCTACTTCTACCCCCTTGGCTTGAAGTCCTGCAAGTGCTTCCATGCGGAACGCTTCTGTCTGTCAGACCTACGCAGCGCATCGCGCGTGGCACCACAAAATCCTGTGCCAGGCCCCACTGATTTATTTCCATTGTATGAAATTTGAATACAATAAAATACTTTGGATGACTCGAAATTATTTTTTAATCAAAGTTAAAGTTTCAAATCACACTAATATTATAAAGGCAAATGTGTGTGTACCTATATATTTGTTACTCCTTAATGCCACAATGAGTGAACCGATTTGGCTGAAAATTGGAATGGAGATAGCTCTTACTCAGGATTAACACATAGGCTACATTTTACTCCGGAACATAAAAAGGGTTCCAGCGAGAATTAAAAAATCTTAATCCACGTGGACGAAGTCGCGGCCATCATCTAGTTAAATATTTTTAATAAAAAGTTTTTTTTTAATATTGTAATATGAAGAGAAGAATAAACAAAATCTTAAAAATAAAACAGTATATCAAAAATATCATCCAAACCACTGGTATAAGGAAATGTATTATTCTTTATTTTCTAATATCTATATAATAATTATGTATCATCATCATCCCATACTGACCTGACCCATACGCTGGGCACAGGTCTCTACAGGTTGTAACGACCCTAGTACTTCATACTAAGGAATTATACATGAAAATTATACCTAAAAATTTTTGATTAAATCTCATCAAAATCGGTTCAGTAGATCAACTACGTGATGTACATTCACAAACAATCATAGAAATATTAATATTAGATACTTTAATTTTCATGTTAAATAAAGCGTCGTTGACGCCATTTAGTTACGCAATATATAGTATGGAAGGCAGCGACGTCCGTAGCGACCGACAACGTCGGGAGCGCGGTGCGTCTATACGAAAGAACATTATGCTTGTGTATTCGGGCGTATGTTCAGAGATTTAAATATGAACAAACTGATATATTAGAAGCATGATCTGTGATATTGCTATACATGCATTACAAGAGGCGATACACGAATCCTTATGAGTGATACCTAATCTGACGTTGGAAGCTTCTTTAGAGATGGGGAGCTCTAGCGCCTTTGGTGCTTTATGAACCTGTCTTTGAGATAGTGACCGACGATCTCAGGTGTAAATTGATCTATGTTGCGATGCTCTGTGCTGAGTGTTGTGTGTACATTCGAACTAACAACGCAATGTTGGAGCCTGACACCACTTCGTGGTGTCTGCACTTAGTATAACTATTAACAAACTGTTGTTGATGCCGAGGTAGGATGAAGCTAGTGATGGCGGTGCTATTATGGCTTTGTCTGGTCCAGGTGTCCGACACTAATCTTGAACTAGACTCTAACGCTGTTAGAGTCCATCACCACTCTGTGGTGGCTTCACGCAGTATAACCATTAACGAACTCTTCACAACGCTATCAACAAACTCACCGAGAGTGGAACTCACCACTATAAAAAGTCTCAGTGGATCACACCACTATAAAAAAGTCTTGTGGAAACTCACCACGGTTAAAAAGGAGTCTTCAAGTGGATCACACCACTCTAAAAAGTCTTGTGGAGCACACCACGGTTAAAAAAGCCTCGCACATTCGTGTGAGTGGATGGTGCACAGTGTGGGGGGGGGGGCTCATAGTTTGATGGTATTTCAAGGACTTATTCATAGTTCTGATCTATCGTCAAATATTCAAACTAAGTAATACATTACAAGCAAGCTACCAACTCATTGCGTCAATTATCATAATAACTCGTTATTGTTTTAATGGGCGCAGTGCAGTGATCCTTGATGTACCACGAAAGGCAGGAGCTCACCATTGTTGGCGTGCAGGGAGCCAACGATCATCATCTCATTTTTTATGATGAAATGATGCCACCTTCTAAACTAGAACGTTGCCTATGGACTCAAAGGAACTTGAAACAACGATATGTAGTATAGACGTTCAATGTAATGTTGAATGTCGAAGTGCATAAGTTGCGATGTAGGTTCTTTTGACGTTTACCTATAGAAATCTTGTGTCTCACGACGTCAGCGTCGAGTCTCGTGATAATGGAGCGGATCAGTATCATTCATACTGGATTTTAACCATTCTTTAATAAGATTCTATACGGGAACCGACTACAGGTCAATACACGAACTCTTGTACGAGGCGCCTATGTCTTTTGAACTCATTACTTCCAATGCTCTAAAAGTTCTTGGTTTAATACGGTCACAACATTATAAAGGGTTTTACCACTAGCGATTCACGTGCCACTCTAAAGAAATAATTTATAAATAGGAAGATTAATAGGAATCATAGGGTAGAGTTTTCCGTAGGTCAGTTAGTTCAGTTACAAGGTGAGTACATAGTTTCAGTTATTTGATCAATTCTTATTAGATATTTTCTGTCCTTGAAGTAATGGGGCAATTTTAAAGCCTAAAATCAAACTTTAATTTAAAATTTCACACCTTTGCAGTTTGATTTGATCTTGACAAGAATTGTACCTACTCATGATTAATTTAATGTGTACTTATCAAAAATTACTTACGCTTTCTTGATATTGGACTTTTACCTACTGAAAATTCTGTATATAAATGGCCGAACTTGCGTCGATTATCAAACTTGTAGTAACTCGCACTTGCAGTAACGATGAAGTTCTTTGCAACTTGTTCGTTGATGGTCGTAGCGTTGTTGGTGTTGCTGTCCGCCACACAAACATTTGGTCAAGGTCAGTTGTTTTTTTACTTTATTTTTCATAGAACAACATCTTCATTTCTACGCACTCACTTAGCACCAGATCCTGAATCCATTTCCACAATTTCTCTTATAACCTTTTCCGTTACCCGAGCTGCTTCTAAACCCTGCCTAAATTTTGAACGGTCATATTTACTTTTAAGTCATTATTAAATCCTTCCATTTACCCAATGCCGTAACTAATTAGCACATGAAAATGTTATGATGTCTCTTACGTCACCCATTTTAGCTCCCCGTTTATGCCTGTTTCCTAAATATTTTTTGAATCGTTTTTCAAACTTAAAATCGATTTTAAACTCAAATGAGTCTATAGGCTTAACAACACTAAGCTTAAATGAGTCTATCATTTAAGTTTAAAATTCAAAATTACTTATTTCAAATATGAACATTTTTGGTTAATATACAACTTGAGCAATTGAGTTTCTTGTCGGCTTCTCTCAGCAGAATCAGCTTTCTGAACTGGTGATATATTCTCGACTTGTCATAATCATAATATTTATACTTATAATAAAACTAAAGGGTCGTTTTCTGTACATTAAATATATTTTGAAAATTTTAATCGGAGGATGCTTTATTATATCCACACTGAATCTAAACCAAATTAGATAATTATTTTTTTATTATAAATTGTATACTATTAGAAATATTTTGGCTGATTTTGGTGAAGATCTTCTAAATATTATCGAAAATAGAGGACATAACTTCTCGCGGATAATAGAAAGTCACTCTTAACTTTTTCCACGCAAACGAAGTCGCGGGAATCAGCTAGTAATAAGGGCCAACATTTGGCCTTGCATGTGATAAATATCCGAATAAATTTATAAATACATATCAAAAATTCCGAGGCCGGCGGGATTCAAACCCACATATCATGTATCTTGAAAATCGCGCCCTGAGTGTGTTGACCATTATACTACGGCAAGTCGAACCACACGACAGCCTTGAAATTAGTAATATGTATCTACTTATTCAATCAGTTTTTTAGCAACTATCAGCGACATCTAGTAGTGCTAAATAATGATACTAGATGTCGCTAGGAATTGCTAAAGAACTGTGTTATAAGGCCCAAGACACGGAGCTGCCCGCGAAATTCAAACTTAATTTGGTTTTTCACCATTTATTAACGAATACGACAAAGTAGACTTATGGTATTCAAATTGCGATAATGGCAGTATCATCTTCACAGGTTTATATACTAATCTTTACGTGAAAGTATACAGTTTAAGAAATTAATCAAAATAATAACTAATTTGTGAGTAGCTCACGTCAAACTGATTCAATTCTTAAATTGGATATTTTCACGTAAAGATTAGTATATAAATCTGTGAAGATGATACTGCCATTGGCGCAGTTTGAATACCATAAGCCTACTTTGTCGTATTAGTTTACAAATTGCGAAAAACCAAATTAAATTTGAATTTCGCGGGCAGACCCGTGTCTTGGGCCGTAACTTATAACAATAGTCATATTAGAAATCTTCATCTAGTTCGTCGAAGTTACTTTCCTGAATTCTCTATTAATTTATTTTGTTCTCACAACTTCTTTCCTTCCCAATTCCGCATTCAGTTCATACTCATCACCAAATTGATATCTTACACTAAAAAGTGCATTATTCTCTCAATCTATACATATAATAAAATTGTCGAAAAGTGGTGTCTGTACAATGGAAATATATAAAAAAAAGTAGCAGGGGTTGTTATTATATCGATGCCGAACCGGAAATTGTAATTAATTTTTTTTTTGTCTGTTTGTCTGTTTGTCTGTGTGTTTGTGCATGCTAATATCAGAAACGGCTTATTCGATTTAAATACGGTTTTCACTAATATATTGTAGTAAGCTTCACTTAACATTTAATATTTATTTCATGTCAATCGGTTCATAAATAAAAAAGTTATGTCAATTTAAAGAATCACGGCGAACATTTTTAACGTACAGAGTACGTACTACACGCCTCGCGCCTGAGCGTCGACGGTATATGTAATTCAAAATATGCTACCACTATTCCACGCGAACGAAGTCGCGGGCACAGCTAGTAGAGAATAAAATTGAATGACACTTATTTCAGATCTACTTTGCTTTGATTTAGATTTTAGAGAAATGATAGAAACCAATTTTTGCGAGAGCAATTTTGATTGTTTTAGATTTATTTTGGCTTGTTTTCCAGCGCGTTCGGAATGCACAGATGACGAAGATTGTAAATTAAGTTGCCTGGCCGCTTGCAAAAACGTAAAAATAGAGAAGTCATGGTGCTTCGAAGGCCAATGTTACTGTGAACCAGCTGAAGACGGTTGCCTTGCAAATCGTATATCACTTCAACCAAACAAAAAAAGATTTGTATAAATAAATGCAATTAACCCGGCGGGAGTGTGGTGACAAAATATTTCATCGAGTATGTGGCGGGGTATGACATACCCGTAAATTAAACTGCCTGTATATGATTATAATAATCAAATTTAATTGAAATTTTAATTTTATTTATTAAAACATAATCCCTATACTTATATTTAAATGAAAAACTTAGTCATATTAATATATTTTAATAGTTTTTATTACCAAAGTTAAGGCACTAATTTTTGTTTACAAATCAAAACAGTCTTCCATAAGAAGCATCAATCCTTTTTAATTAAACTATAACAACAAAACATAAAGAACATGAGATCTTGAATAAAAAAACTTAAAAAAATCTAACATTATCATCAAGAACTAGATTCAGAATCAGCACAGTCTTTGCAGGAAAAAATCGCATGTTCAAGACAAATGGCCTTTCCACAGCTTCCACATACCTACGTGTTTTTTTTTACGATATCTATCGCGTGTACAGTCAAAACATCGAACATAACATTCCGGAGCATTTTGGACAACTGGTTGCAATGTTTCATTGAGTTGGGAAGATATTCTGTGACGTATATTTTATGAGGTGCGTGACCTTGAGTAGATGGACGACGAGTTATGAGAATTGAAAGAAGGACATTATCGTCGGAATCTTGATCACTACCACTCTCAACATTTAGCTCCTGTTCCCTATCGGATGCTATATTGTGTTCACTGCAATGATCATCATCATCATCATCACATCCGACGAGCTCGATTCGTCTGAAGAATTTTCTAATATGTCGTATAACATAGACCTAAGTCTATTTTACCTACTGTTTTCACCCATGTTTGTCAAAAGCCTAAAAAAGACAAGAAATAATAAAATTAAATGTAAATAATGTTATGATTAAATGCACACGTAAACTATGTGGCGGGGTGTCACTTACCCCACGCAAGTTTACTCGTGTGTATCTCGAACACCGGCTGACGCCACATTGGGATCATACCACTGTGCCCTCCCGCATTACCTCAGCTCCAGCTACTCAAAGTCGCTACCACGTAACTTACAATAATAAAAATGTACGCAAGTAAAAAGAATTGGTGGGGTATGCTACACCCCGCCACACTCCCGCCGGGTTAAAGTATCTTTCTGTGATTTCAAAATTACTGCCTCTGATTAAGTTCGTTATGGTTATTTGAACTTCAACCATTCTAGGATTGCGGCCCAACTACTCTTTCCAACCACAAGGAGCGGTTGTCCAATAATTATTATTATTTAAGTTGGACAGTAACCTGATTAGACCCTTAGTTCCACTGATTTATTGTGATTGGATGGAACAGGTAGGTGGTCACAGAAACTCAACATCTATCAAAGAAAAATAAAGTTTTTACTCATTGCATTGCTCTTGAAAGAAAAAGGAAACAAATAAAGAAACTTTTATTTTATGATTTGCTGACTAAATGGTAGACGAATCTGTTAACACAACAGTTCAGAAGCAGGGGTCTTTATTTCTATATTTTTAAAATGCTGAGTGTCGATTACCTATCTATACTATTATAATAAAGAGAGAGCGCGAATTTTGTGAGTCTGTATGTATGTCCGGAGCAAACTTTGGAACCACCGCACCTATTACAATAATTCTTTTACCATTTCAAAGGTACATTATTCCAAATGGTTATAGGCTATAATTATGTTAATAAATGTATTATGGCTAGATATTATGTGCAAATTTGTTAAAGAAGTCGGACATTTTTTTGACTCTTAAACGTTTTCAAGGCGTGCGCTGGGTCATATACTGTTATTGGATGAAAATGATGTATGGGTGAATTGTTCCTCTTAAAGAGTACTAAAAAAAAGTCCGCGATAGCATATGTCTATATTCTAAGGATAACTTACAGTAACCATTTTTATCTTTCAAATTTTGATTAAAAATAATGAATTATTTTCGAAGCTTCTTTAACCGATGTGATGTCAATCTATATCTAAATAAATATGTTTATTATCGTAAGTATTTAATTTAGAACATATTTGCCCTTTACACTATACAATTTAAATAAATATATTAGGAGTTATCGGAAAATTAATATTTCCGCGTGACGAAATAATACAATGGTGCCGGCTGGCGCGGCGGGGCACGGTGGCGGGTATCGGTGCGGGATATTCGTGTGGTTCCTGTGGTGATCTTATTGATAATCGTCTCCTATAAGAAGCTCACAAGAACAAATATTTAATTTTCAATCCGGACGAAGTCGGCACGGGCTTCTAGTTAGTGAAAAAGTGGAAACATTTACACTACCTAGTGGTAGTGTAATTATGAGACATTAACTATTCAGCAAAACTAATTCAAACAAATTATACGTCAATCACTTGGGCAACAACTCAAATATCTTTTCGAGACAGAGTTTAGTTACATTTCTACGACAGAGCCGAACTGAGTTAAGAGAGCCGAACTCTTAATTTTGGCTTTTATAACATCCATTTACAAAATGATGGTTTCCACTTCTATTGAACGAACCTTTGAAAGCATTCATTCAACCTTTGGGGGAAGTCCAATATTATTACATTTTATTCAGTAAAATTTCATCTTAACCTATATATTTGTTATAATTTGATTAATCTACACAATACTACTTAAATTCAAATTCAATAGTACATTATGGTACAAGTGTGAAACATTGGTGATTGCCGCTGAGGCGCTATTGAAACCCGAGCCGTTAGGTGAGGGTCTTAAGGTAGCCGAGGACGGTAATCATCAATATACACGTGTATCACACGACCTTTTTCAACACACTTGTGAAGAAAATAATACTAAAATAGTACATTATGTTACAAAACAGTGAAAACGAGTTGTGAAAATTTTTTCGCAATGGCGGGAAATATTAATCAGTTTTCCGGAATGCGCGCGCACCTTTAATGGCCATAGACTAAAAGAATGAGTTTTTTTTTTGGCTTTTCTCTGATAGCCACGTACAAAATGGGGAATTTCAAGTACCTATTCTTTATTACAGAAAAAACAAAAGTTATATTTGAGTGCCTTCAAGGTAAGAGTGAATAGGCATTTTCTAGGCAAGCGCGCTCCAACCTAGACCTCATCAGTGCTATTTAGTATTGATTGTCGTCAAGTGCAAGCCAAAATTATTTTATACTTTTAAGTGGCGTTTGAAGTCGGTTTTTTTAAAATATTTTTTTATATTATTATTCTTGTCAGCGTAAGTATTTGTAGATCAAGTTATTCACCTTCCGCAGGGTTTGAATTCCACGTGCTCTTAACTTATCGATGCTATGTGCGTTTTAAGCGATCACATATAATACCCGTAACTTGCTTTAAAGTTGAAGGAAAACATCGTGAAATCTATGGTCCATGGCCTTAAACCTTCTCATCCGAGAGGAAACCTTTTTTCTTAGATTATCTAGATAGAGTAACGGCGGCGCAAAAGCGTCGATAAAAATTATCTTTTAACGAACGCTTTTAGGGATAAAAGAACTTTTATCCCTAAAAGCGTTCACCGCACCTCAGTATCAATTGTAACGTCAAGTGATACGAACGTGCGGCTTATTTTTTGCGATAGGTTATTTTGCTGAAAATGGCAAGTTGTGTTATAAAAGTTTGCAGAAATTACAAAGGAAGGTTGAAATCAAGTAACAAAATCTCCTACCACACGTAAGTAACTAAAAACTAATACTTTTATACGAAAGCAAAACTAATAATTTGATACTTTTTTTCACAAGGCCATTGCGTCATTTTGTGGTGTTGCCAGTCTTGGATTAGAAATTTCCTGGTATAGTTGTCTTTAAAGTCGTTGTATGTTAATTTTTTACCCGACTGCACCAGCAGGATGTTGCGTTTTTTAACATCGGCGTTTATTATTATTATTATTTCCGCGATTTTAAGCATCGGGGTTTTGCGATTGTGAAGCTCTGTACAGGGGTTGAATGCTACACTGCAATCATATTCAAATGCCGCTAAGTTAATAATAATAATGTCCTCCCAACCGATTTCGGCAACGGCAACCAATCTATTATAGTGCTCAAGTATGTGTGCAAACACAAACACAGGTGCACTATTCCGCCATGTTGAAATTCTTTCTTATTGGATCGATTTCGTTCAAAATCGATATTTAGGCTTCCCTGGGGTCAAGAAAGAGGACATGGTAGCCGAAATTTTAAAAAGCCGCCGCCATATTGGAATTCTTTGTTATTGGACCGATTTCGTTCAAAATCGATATTTAAGCTTCCCTGGGGTCAAGAAAGAGGACATGGTTGCCAAAATTTTAAAAAGTTGCCGCCATATTGGAATTCTTTGTTATTGGACCGATTTCGTTCAAAATCGATATTTAGGCTTCCCTGGGGTCAAGAAAGAGGACATGGTTGCCAAAATTTTAAAAAGTCGCCGCCATATTGGAATTCTTTGTTATTGGACCGATTTCGTTCAAAATCGATATTTAAGCTTCCCTGGGGTCAAGAAAGAGGACATGGTTGCCGAAATTTTAAAAAGTCGCCGCCATATTGGAATTCTTTGTTATTGGGCCGATTTCGTTCAAAATCGATATTTAAGCTTCCCTGGGGTCAAGAAAGAGGACATGGTTGCCGAAATTTTAAAAAGTCGCCGCCATATTGGAATTCTTTGTTATTGGACCGATTTCGTTCAAAATCGATATTTAAGCTTCCCTGGGGTCAAGAAAGAGGACATGGTTGCCGAAATTTTAAAAAGTCGCCGCCATATTGGAATTCTTTGTTATTGGACCGATTTCGTTCAAAATCGATATTTAAGCTTCCCTGGGGTCCAGAAAGAGGACATGGTTGCCGAAATTTTAAAAAGTCGCCGCCATATTGGAATTCTTTGTTATTGGACCGATTTCGTTCAAAATCGATATTTAAGCTTCCCTGGGATCAAGAAAGAGGAAATGGTTGACAAAATTTTAAAAAGTCGCCGCCATATTGGAATTCTTTGTTATTGGACCGATTTCGTTCAAAATCGATATTTAAGCTTCCCTGGGGTCAAGAAAGAGGACATGGTTGCCAAAATTTTAAAAAGTCGCCGCCATATTGGAATTCTTTGTTATTGGACCGATTTCGTTCAAAATCGATATTTAAGCTTCCCTGGGGTCAAGAAAGAGGACTTGGTTGCCAAAATTTTAAAAAGTCGCCGCCATATTGGAATTCTTTGTTATTGGACCGATTTCGTTCAAAATCGATATTTAAGCTTCTCTGGGGTCAAGAAAGAGGACTTGGTTGCCAAAATTTTAAAAAGTCGCCGCCATATTGGAATTCTTTGTTATTGGACCGATTTCGTTCAAAATCGATATTTAAGCTTCTCTGGGGTCAAGAAAGAGGACTTGGTTGCCAAAATTTTAAAAAGTCGCCGCCATATTGGAATTCTTTGTTATTGGACCGATTTCGTTCAAAATCGATATTTAAGCTTCCCTGGGATCAAGAAAGAGGAAATGGTTGCCAAAATTTTAAAAAGTCGCCGCCATATTGGAATTCTTTGTTATTCGACCGATTTCGTTCAAAATCGATATTTAAGCTTCCCTGAGGTCAAGAAAGAGGAAATGGTTCCCAAAATTTTAAAAAGTCACCGCCATATTGGAATTCTTTGTTAGTGGACCGATTTCGTTCAAAATCGATATTTAGGCTTCCCTGGGGTCAAGACAGAAGAAATGGTTGCCAAAATTTTAAATAAAAAAAAAACTTTTTGACAACCATTTCCTCTTTCTTGACGCCAAGGAACCATAAATATCGATTTTGAGCGAAATCGGTCCAATAACAAAGAATTCCAATATGGCGGTGACTTTTTAAAATTTTGGCAACCATTTCCTCTTTCTTGACGCTAGGGAAGCCTGAATATCGATTTTGAACGAAATCGGCCCAATAACAAAGAATTCCAATATGGCGGTGACTTTTTAAAATTTTGGCAACCATTTTCTCTTTCTAGGCCCCTTCTTCTTCTTCTTCTTCAACTAATGGACGTCCACTGCTGGACATAAGTCTCCTGCATGGACCTCCACAAGCCTCGGTCTTGCGCCGCCTGAATCCAGCGGCTCCCTGCGACTCGCTTGATGTCGTCTGTCCACCTAGTGGGGGGTCTGCCAACACTGCGCTTCCCGGTGCGAGGTCGCCACTCCAGCACCTTGGGACCCCATCGACCATCAGCTCTTCGAACTATGTGCCCCGCCCATTTCCACTTCAGTTTCGCAACCCGCAGAGCTATGTCGGTGACTTTGGTTCTCCTACGGATCTCCTCATTTCTGATTTGATCTTGCAGGGATACTCCGAGCATAGCTCTCTCCATCGCCCGCTGAGTGATCCTGAGCCTTCTTATGAGGCCCATAGTTAGCGACCATGTTTCGGATCCGTAAGTAATCACTGGCAACACGCACTGTTCGAAGACTTTAGTCTTCAGGCACTGAGGAATTTTGGACGAAAAGACATCTCTAAGCTTCCCGAACGCTGCCCAGCCGAGTTGGATTCGGCGGTTGATCTCTTTCTCGAAATTGGACCTACCTAGCTGGACTGTGTGTCCCAGGTATATATACTCGTCTACAATTTCGAGTGCAGAGTTCTCCACGATTACTGGGTGGAGCGGAGCATGAGCATTAGACATGATTTTCGTCTTGCTCATGTTCATTTTAAGGCCCACCTGTTGAGAAACCCTGCTGAGGTCATTGAGCATTGTATTGAGGTCTCCCAGAGTCTCTGCCATAATGACTATGTCATCGGCAAATCGAAGGTGAGTGATGTACTCGCCGTTTATGTTGATGCCAAGTCCGTTCCAATCCATAAGCTTAAAGACGTCCTCCAACGCAGCGGTAAAGAGCTTCGGGGAGATTACGTCTCCCTGCCGCACTCCACGCTGCAATTGGATTGGCCTTGTAGTCTGGTCCTGTATACGTACTGACATAGTGGCGTTTTCGTACAAACACTTCAACACTTGAATGTACCGGTAGTCAATACGGCATCTCTGCAGCGACCTCAATACAGCCCAGGTTTCCACCGAATCGAAGGCTTTCTCATAGTCCACAAACGCTAAGCAAAGTGGCCTGTTATACTCTTCCGTCTTCTGTATAACCTGCCGCAGCGTATGAATGTGGTCTATGGTGCTAAAGCCTTTTCGGAAACCGGCTTGTTCGGGAGGCTGGAAGTCGTCGAACCTACGGGCGAGACGATTCGTAATGACTCTCGAGAACAACTTATAAACATGACTCAGCAGCGAGATGGGTCTATAATTCTTCAACAAGGTGTTATCACCTTTTTTGAAGAACAGAACCACCACGCTCCTGTGCCATGCTTCCGGCGTTGTACCCTCGTGAATGACGGAATTGAACAATCGCTGAAAGATCTTTAAAACCGGTTTTCCACCCGCTTTCAGGAGTTCCGCCGTGATTCCGTCATCACCTGGCGCCTTGTTGTTCTTGTGTTGTTTGAGAGCCATACTAATCTCGTATAGGCTGACGTCCGGGATATCTTCGGTATAGTGTCGGGTCAGTTTGGCTCTAGGGTCTTTGGCCAAATCTTCAACAGGTTTCTGTGTCGTGGTATATAACTGTCCATAGAACTTCTCGACCACTCCCAAAACCTCAGGACGAGAAGAAACGAGACGACCGTCGTCAGTTTTCAGCCGCGTCAGCTGGCTCTGTCCGATAGACAGATCTCTCGCGAACACTTTGGAGCCTCGGTTCCGCTCGATGGTATCTTTAATACACTCGGTATTAAAGATACGAAGGTCGCGGGTTTGAGCCTTAGAGATCTGCCTATTAATTTGCCGATAGGCATCCGCGTCTGCCGACGACTGAAGTCTCATCTCTTGTCTCTCTTCCATTAGTTTGAGTGTGTGGTCAGAGAACTTTTTGGTTCTTTTCCTGCAATGGGTCTTAAAGAACTTAGACCCCACAGTATGGACAGTTTCCACAAACCTGTTGTTAAGATCGTCCACAGAAACGCAATCTGCTAGGCAATCGAATCGGTTCTGCAGTTCGAGTTGGAAGTTTTCGGGGTTTTGGATATGAGCACGAGTAGGTCGGAGAGTTGACTTCACCAGTCTGGCCCGTTCCAGCTTCACGTTGATATTCAATGTGCCTCTTACCATACGGTGATCGCTGCCGGTTTTTACCCTATTGATCACAGAGACATCATTGAATATATGCCGCTTGGTCGACATGATGAAGTCTATCTCATTTCTCGTGGAACCATCGGGACTCATCCATGTCCATTTTCTGTGTGGCCGCTTCTTGAAGAAGGAGTTCATCATAAAGAGGCCCTCCTTCTCCATGAAGTCGGCCAACATTTGGCCCCTATGGTTCCTTCGCCCATGCCCAAATTGCCCCAACCTCGTCTCTGCACCGCTTCGTTCACCTAACCTTGCGTTGAAATCCCCCATCACAACATTGTAGTGAGTAGTGGAGGCGTGTATGGCTTTTGATATATCCTCATACAAAACCTCCACCTCCTCGTCAGTGTGTGCAGTTGTCGGTGCGTAAACCTGTATAACCTTCAGCGAATACCGTTTGGTTATTCTGAGTATAAGGTACGCTACCCTGCTCGACACACTTGTGACTTCGACAATGTTGTTAACGAGGGACTTGTGGACGATAAACCCAACACCACCCTGGGACTGCTGGTCGCCCTCCCGGTAGTAAAACAAGTTGCCGGAATTGAGGATTATCGAGTCCTCCCCCTCTCTTCGGACTTCAGACAAACCTATAACATTCCAGCGCAACTTGTTCACTGCTTCTTCCAGCTCGATGATCTTCTCGTCGGTCCTCAAAGTGCGTGCGTTGTATGTCGCCAGGTCCAGTCGTCGGGGTTGGCAGCGGAATCCCATCCGGAGATTCTTAGCACCCCCTGCCCCGCCATTACCACGACCGCTGCCAGGGTCGGGAATAACGGGGCCGCCGGGAACTAGGGGCCTTGGCCTTGTGTTGTGCACCATACAAGGTTTTGCCCGTAATGACCGCGCTGGGCAGGCGTGTTGGTCATCGCAGGGCTAGACTGATCGCACCGGTGTCGCTGCTGCCCGACACCGGCCTGTGTCATTTGTTCAGTCTAGCCAGTGCGAAATGGTTATACCGCCATTTGTCGGTCGTCAGAGCCTCGTTAGTAGACCAGCAGGAGGCACCACGGGCAGGTGAGGTTGACAGTTGGAGCGCTAGATGGAAGTTCTAGGCCCCAGGGAAGCCTAAATATCGATTTTGAACGAAATCGGTCTAATAGCAAAGAATTCCAATATGGCGGTGGCTTTTTAAAATTTTGGCAACCATGTCCTCTTTCTTGACCCCAGGGAAGCCTAAATATCGATTTTGAATGAAATCGGTCCAATAACAAAGAATTCCAATATGGCGGTGGCTTTTCAAAATTTTGGCAACCATTTCCTATTTCATGACCCCAGGGCAGCCTAAATATCGATTTTGAATGAAATCGGTCCAATAACAACGAATTCCAATGTGGCGATGACTTTTAAAATTTTTTTCAACACACTTGCTCATAAAGGGGCTCCCGGTTCACCGCAACTAGGCACACAATGACACCTCTAACTCAAACTGTGACTTTTGATTACTATTATTCACAATGTGAGTTATAGAATTTTTTTTTTTTAATTTTATTGGGTGAGTTGCGAGTTGTTGTTGAGAGTTCTTAAAAAAGTTTCTGTTACAAAAAAGATCTTGATCAATAATTTATAAAAATGTCGTGTTAAATTAATGTGTTAATTGCTTGCTCATTTCATACAACTCCGTATTTAAATAGATAATTTCAACAAGTACATGTTTAATAAATAAAACTGTCAGTAATTTTTGTTTTTTTTTTGTAATAAAGAAAACTCGAAATTCCCCATTTTGTACGTGGCTATAAGAGAAAAGCCAAAAAAAAGAAACCTCATTCTTTTAGTCTATGGCCATTAAAGGTGCGCGCGCATTCCGGAAAACTGATTAAATCAAATAAACACCTGAATAGGCTGTATGGTCGTCGATCTATGCCTGCCCTCAAGAGCATATCAAGAGGGCGAACAAAAGAACAACATTAATTTTTCCCGCCATTGCAAAAAAATTTTCACAACTCGTTTTCACTGTTTTGTACCATAATGTACTATTTTAGTGTTATTTTCTTCACAAGTGTGTTGAAAAACGTCGTATGATACACGTGTATATTGATGATTACCGTCCTCGGCTACCTTAAGACCCTCACCTGACGGCTCGGGTCTCAATAGCGCCTCAGTGGTAATCACCAACTTTTACACTTGTACCATAATGTACTATTTCAACCATTTTATGGCCCGAGGGACGACCCCCTCTATTCCTTTTAGTGTTATAATTTTAAGTTTAGATCATGCAAATAGATAAAACTCTGAAATCTATGATCGAAAATCGTAAAAACGCTTAATCCCGCGATTTGATATTTTTGCGACCAGAAATCGCCAAAACGCGATGCAGTCAAAAAAACGCTGACTTTCGCTACTTTTAGTATCTAGTATCGAACACGTTTGAGTTGGGAAAACGCGATGTAGTCTTAAAAATGCCAATTGCTTTCGCTAAAATTAGTCTGCCTCTAAAGTTGTCTTTATAGTAGCTGTAAAATATTATTCGACAATTAAATTTAAAATACATAAAAGAAGTTGAAGCCACCTCTTAACCCTAGTATTTTTATAAGTCGACACCATAAATTAAATAATAAAATATATTTTGTAAATACGTTATTGGCTTTTATTTGATAATATTTTTCTATACATTACAATAATGTAAAAAAAAATTCATTTTAATATTCTAACACAACACAACAGACATATAAACACACAGTTGAAAGCACCATAGTAAAATATTATAATTTATATTATTATATTATTAACATAATATTACAGTTTTCCCCATTTTATCGAGATAGATTCATTAGCTGGTAACTCCACGATACAAATGACGCTAGCGTAAGGACATAGGCATTGCTAAGCGTGTGTGCGTGCCTCACGCATACGCTCTCATTAACGCTGGCCTGTTTTTGTCGCATCGCTCATTGCGTGAGGCGGTATCTAGATAATCTAAGCCTTTTTTAAACCCCCGACGCAAGAACGTCGGGGTCTTATAAGTTAGACTTGTCTGTGTATGTGTCTGTATGTGACACACACACACACACACAAACACTTACACACACACCACAAACACGCACTCGCAAATTACACAGACATACTTTCATTAAATTTTAAATTATTTTAGTTGTAATAATTGTAACTCCGAGCTGGTGGCCCTGTTATCCGAGATACAGTTTTAACTAGTTCGGAAAACAGGTTCACAATATTATAGTTTTCTAATTTATGTTTGTGTGACCAATAAATATAAAAAAAAATAATTAATACCAAGTTCGGCCTTTATACTAGAATTTGGCGTGAAAAGGAAATTAGAAGGAAAACATGGATCATTTTTTTTAATCTTTTAATCTATGATAAGATAGTCCTTCCTAATTACTGCGTTCCGACTTCGCTCCGGACACATTCCGTTGAACAAATTCGCATACCTCATGAAAAAAGTTCCGTCTCCAAATTGTCCCGACTGCCCAGGCTTGAAAGAGGATGTGTATCATATATTGATGGAATGTGTCCGAAGCGAGGTCCGAAACAGAACATTGGGTGATGTAAATATAACCCTGGCAAACCCAATATCGGAGGAGGCGAAGAAGCTGTATAGGATAGTAAGATATAATTTAAAAAATAGACTAATAACTAGTTATATTTAATCTAAATTTAGTTAATATGTATACCTATAAGAGCAACATAGTCACTCCAGTGACTCAGCTCTTTAAAAGAGAATAAAAAAAAAATAGTCCTTGACTGCAATCTCACCTGACGGTAAGTGACGATGCAGTTTAAGATGGTAGCGGGCTAACTTGGAAGGGGTGTACTCATACCCCTAATCGTTTTCTGCACGCCATCGTACCGGAACGCTGAATCGCTTGGCGGCACGTCGTTGACGGTAGGGTGGTAACTAGCCTCCCACCAGGCAAATGAATCAATGGAAAATAATGAAATGTAGATACTCCGTTTTGTAGTAAGCTTGAAAATAAACCACGTCATAAATACGCCACTCACGCGGTCAGAAAATAAGGGCACCTATTCTATTCGTCATTCCTTTATCAGCAAAAAAAATCTTTTCAAAAAACCGACTTCAAACGCCACTACAAGGTATAAAAATAATTTTATTTTGTATACGTTTGTTGAAGTCAGGCGGCTTAAATAGAAACGATGAAACCGATACGCGATGCTCGCCCGATTTCAATAAACGTGTCTCTTATATGTCACCATAAGGTAAGCGTCGCCCATCGATTTCATCGTATCTAGTAAAGCCCGCCCGACTTCAAACGTGTACAAAATAAAATTATTTTTATACTTTGTAGTGGCGTTTGAAGTCGGTTTTTTGAAAAGAATTTTTATTTTAAGCTTTTTAGTGTAGCTTGTTCGTGCTCTCTTTCTCCCCTCCCTCCAACGGTATGGTACTAATGTAATTCTATACTTGGTACCTACAGTACTTATTAACAATACAAAAGAGTTAGGACTATGAGCTCCATGATGTAGTCCATGGTTGGTACCAACAATATCAATTCGAAAGCGTTAGTTCGCAATTCCTCCAACTCTGCAGCATCAGGATTGAGGAGCTAGAACCTTGAGCATTATGATGTAGTATATGCTCGGTACCAACAATATCAATTCGTAAACGTCAGTTCCTAAATCCTCACAGTTTAGGTAGGCAGTACCCCTGCAGCATCAGTATTGAAGAGCTAGGACCTTGAGATCAACGATGTAGAATATGCTTGATACTAACAATATCAATTCGCAAGCGAAAGTTCCTAAATCCTCACAGTTTAAGTGGGCAGTACCTTGCAGCATCAGGATTCAGGAGCTAGAACCTAGACCTCGATGGTGTAGTATATGCTTATTACATACAATAACAATTCATGATTAGCAGTTCTTAAATCCCTATAATTTAGGTGGGCAGTACCCTACAGCATCAGGATTGAGGAGTAGGACCCGGAGCTCTATGATCTAGTATATGCTTAGGCCAAGCATACTAAACGAATATTCATAAACGACGGTTCGGAATACCCTTCTTGCCGAGAAGAGCCAGCAATAAACTCGACAGTTGCTCTTTTCAAAAATTTTTTACAATAGGTAACAAAACTATGCTATGTACTTATATATTATGGTGTTTGCACAATGAAGTTTCAAAAATGCATACCTACATACAATCCAATACATGTTAACACGGGCAGACAGAAAGTAGACCCATTCCCGTTGGTGGCACTCGTTCAGGAGTATGACGCATGATCCAGCCGTTGCTTCGATCAACCATATTCGATAGAGAGTCTGTGACAAATTTTTATGTCACAACAGGTCACTACGTACTTCAAGCGACAAAGACCACCCTCTACGAAGCCTCTCTAAAGCTCGGTGTTTACCGCAGGATACTGTATACGTAGGTATATTTAGCGACATTTCAATACAGATAATATGAAGGATGCTCGTTAAAAAGTTATGCGGTGGAAGCGACTCTGTGTGAGGCGCTGACACAATGAAGAGGTGAGGGCTCGCATACAGGGGGTTTCCAAATCATTTTTTAGCCTAAATATAATTTTCTAAAATATTGTGTGATTGAAAAATGTTTCCTATTATTTGTTTCATTGACATGTGGGATCTTTAGTACAATTACACCCTCTGCCTCGTTGGTCCAGTGGCAAGCAAGTTCGATTGCGGATGACGATGTCCCGGGTTCGATTCCTGGGTCGGTCCAAAAATGTATTGGGGTTTTCTGATAAGAAATTCTCAGTGCTAGCTCGGAAATATGAAATTGCAAACACAAGGCAAACAAGAAACGGAAGACTTTGACCGTGGCTAGTTACAACCTACCGTGAAAGGCGTGCCGCCAAGCGATTTAGAGTTCCGGAACGGAACCAATTAGGGGTGTGGATTGAAACTACACTGCCATACCCCTTCCAAGTTAGCCCGCTACCATCTTAGAGTGCATCGTCACTTATCATCAGGTGAGATCGCAGTCAACGACTATCTAGTCATAGAATAATAAAAAAACATCCTGTATCCTGAGGTACGCTCGATCCTGTCGGCCGCGGGTTTCATCTCAGCAAGGTCTCAGCTAAATCTTTGTTCGCGACGATCCTCCCGTCCTGCCACGTGCTACATCAAACGATACCAAAGTTTGAGGGGCGCACTTACCTATTGTTAACTTTGACTAGACCTCACAAAATTAATGGGTATAATTTCAGTTTTCTTATTATATCACTAATATTATTGAAGCCTCAACCTTTTAGTCCGCACCTTTAACCGTTGGGCTACCAACGGTTAAAGATGCCGATTGAAAATTGGAAGGTCACAGGTTTGAACCCACTCATTGCACTATTGTCGTACCCACTCCTAGCACAAGCTTTCCGTTTATTTGGAGGGGATTGAACTGAACCGATCCGGTTGCCGGTTGGTGTTCGTGTTTACCCAACTAATGTGTAGGATATACACTAAGGGTTTTGCTTTTTTTTTCATATTGTTAAATGTTGACTAGTGAATTCGTTAGACAGATAAGTAAACTTTATAATTAAAAAATAAACAAACTGTGATCAAATTCCACTGTTTTATTTAAGTTTTCCCTTAGATGATCGTGTGTCTCCAACTTTCCCTTGCTTTAATGGGCCTGGCACCGAGTGAGCAGCGCCCGCCTATATAGTCGACTGCGCAGTAGCAGCTCTTAAGCCAGCATATCGCCTTAATGTAAGACGGGCAACTCGCGTGGCAAAAGTCACTGCAGTCTTCTTCGGTATCGCAATCTGAAAAATTTTAAAAAATTAATCAGACGTAAGCTAGCTCTCTTTGCGTCTTCTAACGGGGAATGTCCTGAAGAGCTATTTGAACTTATCTCTTCTACGACCGCACCGAATGCAATTTCACCCTGGGTGCCTGGAGTACTTCGACTACCCGCTGTGCCAGATATCAGACTCACTTCCAAATTGTGGAACCGACTCCTTTCGGCAGTGTTCCCACTTTTCAACTTACCCTTAGCTGTCTTAAATGGTAAACGACGTGTATTCTTGCAGAAATGCGTAAGCGACGCACTAAGTTTATAGTGCATAGGACGTTCTTGTCGCACACTGACAATGAAACCGTGCTACAACTGAAACACCTAAAACTGAACCTTAGACCGTCGCACGTCGTAAGTGCCCGCCTACATTCGGCGGTTACACGTTTCTCGAAAATATTTTCTGCTTTGAGTATTGAAACAATTTTTGCTGCGATTTTTTTGTCGCTGGTACAGTTAAAGAGGTGAAATGTTAAAAAGGGCAAGTGGCTTAGTTCCCTTGGCTGGTATGGTCATGTTCATTGAGCTCCAGGGTCACATGATGTAATATTCCGATGAGTGTAGAATGATTGTTGTTCTCAAATTTCGAAGTAATTTTCCGACTCGTGGGATGCCCGGGGCGGTCACCATGCAGAATGGCCGTGTTGGTGTAATAATGAAATAGTAAAGATATACAACTTTAATGTATTGAAGGTAGTTTGATTAAACTAGTAGTAGGTAATTTGACTTTGTTGACGACGTAGGCGCCCGACTTGGACGGTATAAATACGGCAGGTTTGACGTTACGAATTCATTCTCTTCCAGAGACTCATTCGGCTATTGGATGCTCCACGTCGTGTAGAAACAGATTAGGGGTATGAGTTGAATGTACACTACCAAAGTTAGCCCGCTACCGTCTTAGACTGCATCGTCACTTACCGTCACGTGAGATCGCAGTCAAAGAATATCTTGTCAATAAAAAAAAAGTTAAAGACAAAATCTTACATTTGCCTCCATAAATGTCAACGAAGCAGTTCGCCAACACGGTGAGCACCAACAGAGCTGCAGCTGCCTTCATGTTGCTGTTATTGGTTGCGAATCACTGGTTTACGAATCAATAAGCGGACAGTATTTAAACGATTTGTTTGCTCTGTGACTAATTGGCTAATAAGTATTTGAGAACATGTTAATCTAATGCCTATTAGGGTGGCCAAGCTATTAAGTTGTTATATTTATACAATCGCAAGGACTTAGTAGGCTGACATGAAGGGATATGAAGGGATCAATAAAAGAAACATCGGTACTGACATGGCTCATCGCATTTCTTCACACAATGCAATCACTAGATATATGTTACTATTCTGTAAAAGAGCTCCTGTCAAAAGTTCAAAAGTATTTGATTATTTTTTGCATTGATTTATATAATTTTAATTATTACTAGATGATGCCCGCGACTTCGTCCACGTGAATTTAGTTTTTAAAATCCCGCGGGAACTCTTTGATTTTCCGGGATAAAAAGTAGCCTATGTTTTAATCCAAGGTATAATCTATCTCCATTTTAAATTTCAGCCAAATCGGTCCAGTAGTTTTTGCGTGAAAGAGTAACAAACATACACACACACATACAAACTTTCGGCTTTATAATATTAGTGTGATGTGATGTGATGACTAAATAAAATAATGTGCCTTTAATTTTAAAAATAAAATATTTGCATCACCAAACCAACCAACTTATTATATTTTTATAATGTAAGCTGTCATGTTTTATGTAAATAAAGTGAATCTGTATCTGAATCTAAGAGTGAAATGTGATAGATTATGAATTCAAATTAGAATTGACAAATATTATAATCTGATATTATTGTTTTGCCTAATAAATAAATAATTCAAGAACAAAATTTTATTTTTGATAGAAAGCAAATTCCTTTAGAAATATCCATAATTATGTAACATAAATGTGGTGTCACAAAGCAATGGTTTAAGCATAGGTTAATCGATTAATTTTATTTCTGTTTACTTAGCAACTACCTATAAACAATTTTGATAAAGTTATTACCTAACTCATTACACGCATCACGCTTTAAAATTTGATTTTGTACTTTTAGTTCTAAAAATAGATCCTATACAGAGGTACCTAGAACCTACTAATTGTAATAATTTCATGTGCGAAGTTGTAAAAATTTGTTACGCTATGGGCCTATTAACTTATGATTATGAAAATACGCATAAATAGTAAATAATATTATATCTTTACTTTCAGGAAAAATTATGTTTTTGTCCACGTTTTGACGCTGTAATTTTGGCTGTAGTTCCTATGCCAGATACAGAAAGCCAAGGTTTCTATCTCTAGTTTAAACCCTTTTTCTTTGGCAGTAGTTTCCACAAAGGAATAATTAATAGTAGATTGATTTATAATAATTTCTGAAATGTGGTTTAGTCTCGCTCTCGGCGTGGTGTTCCCCATTACTGAGGATCGTGGTCCCTTCCACCAAGACTCTTTTGTGAATGATGTTGCGCCAGGAGATTCGGGTTTTTGCGATATGCAAGGCTTTGTGGACCTTACTATCCAGAGTGGTGAGGATTTAGTCTGACTAACGCATCGGGCTACGTCCCCGACCGAGGTCTCTTTCCGTCCACTTTGCAAGTAATCACAATCTGCTCAAGGTTGTGTCCCTCCTTTCTGGCAATGTACCCGAAATTATCAAGTATCCTCAGGAGACAGGTGGTCGATAGCCTTCTCGTTATTTTCAGCTGTTTCAGTATCGATGCGTTGGTTCTGTGTGCTGTCCACGGAATTCGCAGCATTCTCCTCCAGCACCATATCTCTAAAGCGTCGATGCAATGTCGGTCAGCAGCTTTTATTGTCCATAAGGGTGGGCCAATTTTGTATGGGAATTTTTTTTTCTCGATTTTAGTTACATAAGAGGTGTCAAAAGTTGCGGCTAATTACGTAGATGCAAATTATACTATTAGATTTAAAAAAATGTTCTATCCATAGCCCTCTACCAGCAATTAAAGAATGAATGTTTCGTTTAATCAATTTTCACATAATTATTTTTGGATGTTTTTATAACTTTTTTAAAGGTTTTTGTACGTAAGAATAAAAATAAAACTATATTTTAAAGCAATTATCATAATTTATATTAAATTTCCACATACAAGTAACAAAATCTCATCCATCTTCTCTTGGCAACATACGCTTCACTCAGATTGCTGTGCGTAAAAGTCTTCTCTATCTCGACGTCAAAAAGGCGAGGGCCCGACGGTATTCCTGCGGTTTTGCTGAAGACGTGTGCTCCGGAGTTAACACCCGTCTTAACGCGTCTGTTTTGGCAATCTTACTCCTCTAGTATTGTTCCGTCTTCATGGAGACTGCCCTGGTTCATCCAATCCCGAAAAAAGGCAATCATTCGGATCCCTCGAATTACAGGCCTATCGCGATTACCTCTTTACTGTTTAAAGTCATGGAGCAAATAATTAACACCCAACTGCTGAGTTACCTTGAGGAGCACCAGCTCATCAGCGATCGTCAATATGCTTTCGTCACGGCTGATCTGCTGGTGATCTTCTTGTATACCTCACGCATCGTTGGGCGGATGCTATCGACAGTAAGGGAGAAGCCCTTGCGGTTAGCCTTGATATCGCCAAAGCCTTTGATCGGGTTTGGCATAGGGCCCTTCTATCGAAACTACCATCCTACGGACTCCCCGTGCTGCTGTGTAATTGGGTCGCTAGCTTTCCTGATGGGCGCAGCATCAAAGTCGCTGTCGACGGCTTTTGCTCTGACCCTGAGCCCATCAATGCAGGCGTTCCACAGGGCTCAGTGTTATCGCCTACACTGTTCATTCTGCATATCAATGACATGTTGCATAACAGCAGCATCCCTTGTTATGCAGATGACAGTACTGGTAACGCCCTTTACAAAGGAAATGCATAATTTTCCCGCGCAATGCTAGAGGAGAGTAGAGCCAAACTTGTGTCTGACATTGAGGCTTCCCTTGAAAAAGTGTTAGTATGGGGTTCACAAAATCTTGTTCATTTCAATCCCTCAAAAACACAAGTTTGTGCGTTCACCGCCAAAAAGACCCCCTTCACAACACCTCTTCTCTTCCAGAAAACCCCTCTATCCCCTTCCAACAGCATTGGGATTCTTGGTGTCTGCATTTCGAACGAAGTCCAGTTCCGGGATCACTTGGAAGGAAAAGCTAAATTAGCTTCGAAAAAGCTTGGGGTGCTCAACAGAGCAAAGCGGTACTTTGCGCCCGAGCATAGGCTCCTACTCTATAAAGCGCAAGTCCACCCGCATATGGAGTACGGCTCTCACCTTTGGGCTGGAGCACCCCAATACCAACTCCTTCCATTTGACCGAATTCAAAAGCGGGCAGTTCGGCTTGTGGGCGATCCCAAATTAACCAACCCGCTGGAAAGCCTGGAGCACCGCAGAGATGTTAGCTCTCTTTGCGTATTCTATCGGCTATATAATGGGGAGTGTTCTGAAGAGCTATTTGACCTTATTCCACCGTCTCTCTTCTACAAACGCACCGCTCGCCACCGAATACAATTTCACCCGCACCACCTGGGTGCCTGGAGCACTTCGACCATCCGATGTTCCAGATCCTTTTTTCCACGTACTTTGAAACTGTGGAACCAACTTCCTGCGACGGTGTTTCCACTGAATTACAACATGGGGTTATTCAAGGGACGGACCAACAAATTCCTGAAAGGCCGGCAACGCATTGGTGGTGCCTCTGGTGCTACAAGTGAGCGGCGGTAATCACTTAACATCAGGTGACCCACCTGCTCGTTTGCTCGCTAAAAATATAAAAAAAAGAAAAAAAAATCAATATTTCAAAATGACTCAAAAGTCTCCACTTTTCACCAAATTTAATTCGGGCATTTCTGATCGCGAATTCAGTGTATTCTTTATTAAATATTCTTGATTTTCCAATGAAACGTTGAGATGCTTCATTTATTAGTTTTACAGATTTTTCCACGCCTTGAGAATGTCAAGGATAATCGTACTGTGGTATTCGATGTTTTGTGCCATATCGTGTTATTATGGGTCGACCATTGAATAAAGGGTAAGATAACAGTAGTAAATCAATAAAATGGTTAAAAAATAAGTTTGTTTAACCATTTTATTGATATTTATTGATTTAATAAGAATTAAACCAAAAAAACATCACATTGAAATACATGAAAAAACAGGTATTTTATCAGAATTCAATCGCCGGTAGAGGGCTCAAAGCATTAAGCTAAATTTTTTAATTATTTTTCTTATAACCTACGTCCTTATTTTTCTGTGATCGCTGTCTACGTCGTATTACACAACTTTTGAGGGGTCTTGTATTGCGAAATTCTAAAATAATCGAAATCGGCCCACCCTTTTGTCCATGTCTTAGCGAGCAGTGATTACTGCTACCCCCTTTGCCTGAAGTCCTGCATCAGCACAGAGTCCTACCAGTGCTTCCATGCGGAATGCTTCTGTCTGCCAGACCTACGCAGTGCATCGCGCGTGGCACCACAAAATCATGTGCCAGGCCCCACTGATTTATTTCCATTGTATGTAATTTGAATACAATGAAATACTTTGGATGATTCGAAATTATTTTTTAATCAAAGTTAAAGTTTCACATCACACTAATATTATAAAGGCACAAGCTTATGTATGTGTGTGTATCTATATATTTGTTACTCCTTAATGCCACAATGAGTGAACCGATTTGGCTGAAAATTGGAATGGAGATAGCTCTTACTCAGGATTAACACATAGGCTACATTTTACCCCGGAACATAAAAAGGGTTCCAGCGAGAATTAATAAATCTTAATCCACGTGGACGAAGTCGCGGCCATCATCTAGTTAAATATTTTTAATAAAAAGTTTTTTTTTATTTTGTAATATGAAGAGAAGAATAAACAAAATCTTAAAAATCAAACAGTATATATCAAAAATATCATCCAAACCACTGGTATAAGGAAATGTATTATTCTTTATTTTCTAATATCTATATAATAAATAATTATGTATCATTCATTATCCCATACTGACCTGACCCATACGCTGGGCACAGGTCTCTACAGGTGAGTACATAGTTTCAGTTATTTAATCAATTCTTATTAGATATTTTTCTGTCCTTGAAGTAATGGGGCAATTTTAAAGCCTAAAATCAAACTTTAATTTAAAATTTCACACCTCTGCAGTTTGATTTGATCTTGACAAGAATTGTACCTACTCATGATTAATTTAATGTGTACTTATCAAAAATTACTTACGCTTTCTTGATATTGGACTTTTACCTACTGAAAATTCTGTATATAAATGGCCGAACTTGCGTCGATTATCAAACTTGTAGTAACTCGCACTTGCAGTAACGATGAAGTTCTTTGCGACTTGTTCGTTGATGATCGTAGCGTTGGTGGTGTTGCTGTCCGCCACACAAACATTTGGTCAAGGTCAGTTGTTTTTTTACTTTATTTTTCATAGAACAACATCTTCATTTCTACGCACTCACTTAGCACCAGATCCTGAATCCATTTCCACAATTTCTCTTATAACCTTTTCCGTTACCCAAGCTACTTCTAAACCCTGCTTAAATTTTGAACGGTCATATTTACTTTTAAGTCATTATTAAATCCTTCCATTTACCCAATGCCGTAACTAATTAGCACATGAAACTATTATGATGGCTCTTACGTCACCCATTTTAGCTCCCCGTTTATGCCTGTTTCCTAAATATTTTTTGAATCGTTTTTCAAACTTAAAATCGATTTTAAACTCAAATGAGTCTATAGGCTTAACAACACTAAGCTTAAATGAGTCTATCATTTAAGTTTAAAATTCAAAATTACTTATTTCAAATATGAACATTTTTGGTTAATATACAACTTCAGCAATTGAGTTTCTTGTCGGCTTCTCTCAGCAGAATCAGCTTTCTGAACTGGTGGTATATTCTCGACTTGTCATAATCATAATATTTATACTTATAATAAAACTGTAAAGGGTCGCTTTCTGTATATTAAATATATTTTGAAAATTTTAATCGGAGGATGCTTTATTATCGACACTGAACCTAAAACAATGTTTTTTGAAATTTTTGTCTGTCTTTCTGTCTGTTGGTCTATCTGTCTGTCTGACGCGCAGACAGACAGACAGACATGTCTGTCTGTCTGCGCGCGCATCACGCAAAAACTATTGAACGGGTTGAAATGAAAGATGTAGTCGTGATGAACAATAAGGTTTATCCGGGATAGGGATGAAAATTATTGTTGATTTTGCTCCATAACTTCGTCAAATCTAAACCAAATTAGATAATTATTTTTTTATTATAAATTGTATACTATCAGAAATATTTTGGCTAATTTTGGTGAAGATCTTCTAAATATTATCGGAAATAGAGGACATAACTTCTCGCGGATAACAGAAAGTAACTCTTAACTTTTTCCACGCAAACGAAGTCGCAGGAATCAGCTAGTAATAAGAACCAACATTTGGCCTTGCATGTGATAAATATCCGAATAAATTTATAAATACATATGTGATGATAACTCGCTAACTAACACTATAATAATATACTCTGGCTCTCCGTCTGTACTGTAGCTTGAGGTGGAAGATACTCAACTGTTATTTGGTATAACCGGGCATTATATACTGCTCTGTTGTCACGAGCGCTCGGCTAACATCCCACGTGATCGTAATTACCCCTCCCATCGCGAATTCAGTGTGGCCCGCTTTTTAAGTGTGGCCATGCTATTTATTACAATAATTGTATTTATAATACTACCTTTCACAATTTACCGATTCCATAAATCAATTCAGAATCTAGTTTATATCGGTAGTTCTATAAAATCATGACACATATCAAAAATTTCGAGCCGGCGGGATTCGTACCCACATATTATGTATCTTAAAAATCGCGTCCTGAGTGTGTTGACCATTATACTACGGCAAGTCGAACCACACGACAGCCTTGAAATTAGTGATATGTAGTATATCTACTTATTCAATCAGTTTTTTAGCAACTATCAGCGACATCTAGTAGTGCTAGATAATGATACTAGATGTCGCTAGGAATTGCTAAAGAACTGTGTTATAACTTATAACAATAGTCATATTAGAAATCTTCATCTACTTCGTCGAAGTTACTTTCCTGAATTCTCTATTAATTTATTTTGTTCTCACAACGTCTTTCCTTCCCAATTCCGCATTCAGTGCATACTCATCACCAAATTGATATCTTACACTAAAAAGTGCATTATTCTCTCAATAGAGAGTAAAATTGAATGACACATATTTCAGATGTACTTTGCTTTGATTTAGATTTTAGAGAAATGATAGAAACCAATTTTTGCGAGAGCAATTTTGATTGTTTTAAATTTATTTTGGCTTGTTTTCCAGTGCCGCAATGCGCCGATGACGAAGATTGCAAATCAAGTTGCAAAGCCGCTTGCAAACACGTAAAAATCGAGAAGGCATGGTGCTTCTACGGCCAATGTTACTGTGAACCAGCCGACGACGGTTGCCACGCAAATCCTATATCACATCACCCAAGATTTGTACATGTATAAATAAATGCAATTAAAGTATCTTTCGGTGATTTCGAAATAACTGCCTCTGATTAAGTTCGTTATGGTTATTTGAACTTGAACCATTCCAGGATCGTGGCCCAACTAAGAGTAGTCCAACCACAAGGAGCGGTTGTCCAATAATTATTATTTAAGTTGGACAGTTACCTGATTAGACCCTTACTTCTACTGATTTATTGTAATTCCTTGGATAGAACAGGTAGGTCGTCATAGAAATTCAATATCTATTAAAAAAAATAGTTCTTACTCATTGCATTGGTCTTGAAAGAAAAAGAAACAAATAAAGAAAAGTTAACTTATGATTTGCTGACTATGGTAGACGAATCTTTTAACACAACAGTTCAGAAGCAGGGGTCTGTATTTCTATATTGTCTATTTTTAAAATGCTGTGTGTCGATTACCAATTAGTGAAAAAGTGGAACATTTACGCTACCACTAAATTATGAGACATTAACTAAGTTATTTGTTCAACAAGGTAGCAAAGTTTTTTTTTGTTGCGAGTGGCTAGTTTGAATCTCGAGCGAGCGAAGGATTCTAATATAGAATCCTGAGAGTAGTGAGGGATTCAAAGGCACAAGAAGCAAAAACTTTGCTATGTGTGATATACATACAACTTTTCACCTCAATAGCGAAAAAATACAAGATGTAAGAAAAATATTTATTAAAACATTTTTTTTTAATTCGATGACAAGATAGCCCTTGACTGCGATCTCACCTGATGGTAAGTGACGATGCAGTCTAAGATGGTAGCGGGCTAACTTGGAAGGGGTATAGCAGTGTAAATTCAACCCATACCCCTAATCGGTTTCTACACGCCATCGTGCCGGAACGCTAAATCGCTTGGCGGCACGTCTTTGACGGTAGGGTGGTAACTAGCCACGGCCAAAGCCTCCCACATGACCAGACCAGATACAATTTAGAAATTATAAATTCCTAAATTGCCACCGCCGGGAATCGAACCCGAGACCTACCAGTTATAAGACCACAGCGCTCACCACTGCGCCGGGGAGGTCGTCAAAATAAATAAATAAAGGATATTAATTAATTAATTTTAATTTTCTTTTATGTTTCATGTTGTGTTACAGAATTATAAAGTGTAAAACACATTTTAAAAAAGTAAATAGTTTTAGTAATAAAATAGAGAGTTAAAAAATTTTGTCGAAATAAAATGTATGTGGTATGCAATATTATATACAAAATTTCTGAACGTTTCTTGGGACGATGAGTTGAAGAAACGCCAATCCAATGCGTTCTATATTCAAAACACTTTTTTTCACTGAGTGACCAAAAATGACTTTTTCTCACTGGTTTTGTGCAGCAAAGGCGCCCTTTTTGAGCTAGAGAGGTGAAAAAGGTATTTTTTAGTATCCATTGCGCTACCAACAAATAGTGCTGTGCTGCTATTTATACTGTAGGGGAGAGTCGGATAATACCGCGCGCCTGACAATTCCGCGCCCTTGCATTACTCTATAACTATAAGCAATAGGCGTCTACATAATTTCTAATATCGTACTTCATGCACCCCCATGCCCCGCTCCCACGCCGCCAGTTGCTAACGAGTGTTGAGAGTAGAAGCACGCACGCTAGCAAGTTTCCCCGCGCATTCGATATTACTTTGCTGGAGTTTTTGATAAGAGGTGAGTCAATTATTATTTTATATCGAGAAATATGTTATATGCATTTATATTGTAAAAATACTGTAGAATTCGTGTGCACAACAATTTTGAATGAATAATTTAAGTTTGTTTTTGTTTTCGAGGTCATAAAACAAAACGCTTGAGTTTGATGATTCCGCGCGTAAGGCGCGGTATTATCTAATTGTTTTTGTATTGTTGCAGTTGCTCTTATTGGATTCATAAAGAATGCAGTGGAAAAGACTCTGCAGAGAATTTCATTTGTGACTTGTATGATTAACTTTTTTTATTGATTTGAGCCTGATTTCTTAATTTTGATTTGTGATTGTCATAATCTTAATTTTACTAAATGTAAAAATAAATATATGCTTTTATTCATAGTATATTAAGTATATTTATAGTAATTTACCTCGTTAGATTTCGTAAATCAACCATCGGCGCGGTATTATCAACATCAGCGCGAAATTAAAACCCGCACGGTATTATCAAACCTGGTTGATAAAAGTTGATAAAATATTTGATTAATCAAAACAATACCGCTTAAATTCAAATTCACAATTATTTATTTCATGTAGGCCAACTTGTAGCTTTTATGACACGTCACTTATTCGTAAAACCTATGATCAGAGAAAAAAATACTTATATACCTATGATCGCAATACTCTTGTCTCTGATTTGAACGATTTTGGTCAGTGTGTTAGTGAGAAGTACCATAATAGGGTAGACCCACCGACCATGAATAGATTCTGATGGTCCAATGAGAAGTTGGTAGGTTGATTAGGTAAAATAATCAATTTTTAATGATGGAACAAGAAGGTGGTCCATTGTACTACAGAGTAGGTATGTATGTCAGGTTTCAAGTCTCTATATCCTACCGGCTGCGCCATGTCAATTGTCAATAAAACATCGAGTTCAGGCATGTACTGATTTATTCTCTATGGATCATGGAATATTTGATATCTACCTACACTAGATTATAAATGTTATTACCTACCTGACACAAACATCTATCACTAAAATCATGAATTTGTTAAACTATAAATCAAAAGCGGTATCAAAGTCGGAGTCGGGAGCGTGGTTACAAGCGCTGCCTTCGCCCCACTTGGGCACACTTCTTGACGGAGACTCACTGCGTGTGGCCGTGGCTTTCCGATTGGGCTGCAATGTTTGCGAACCTCATCGATGCATTTGCGGTTCTATGGTGGAAGCCAACGGCCACCACGCACTGAGTTGCAGTCGTTGTGTAGGCAGGTTCCCGCGTCACCACGCCCTAAACGACATCATCCGCAGAGCACTCGTCTCCGCCAACGTGCCCTGTGTACTCGAGCCACCTGGGCTGAGTCGCACAGACGGCAAACGTCCGAATGGCTTGACTCTCGTCCCATGGCAAAATGGCAAATGCCTGCTGTGCGATGCGACGTGTACCAACACCCTCGCTCCAAGCCATCTCGGCCGGACGACGCAGGTGGCTGGCGCTGCTGCAGAGTCTGCTGCCGCAAAAAAAAGGACGAAATACGCCCCTCTTCTTGGCAGCTACCTTTTTGTTCCCTTGGCGGTGGAGACGATGGGCTGCTGGAGTGCGGAGGCCATGGAGTTCCTCCGCAAAATAGGCTGTTGGTTAAGGGAAAGGGGCTACGATCCTCGCTCAGGGACTTACCTGGTCCAAAGGTTGCCAATCGCCGTACAACGTGGCAATGCGGCGAGTTTGTTGGAAACCTTTGGACCGGGGGCAACCAGGGGTGGTCTATTTGACTAGTCTAATTTTTTAAGGCTTGTAAGTTTTTGACATATTGAATGACATGTTATTTTTATTTGAATAATAAATTTTGTATAAATCAAAAAACTTATAATGTTTCTTCTAATTTTTATTTATTAGTAAAACTTTGTTGGTTTTATTGAAAAATATAAATTCATATTTATTTGAAACTGTTAAAGGTCTAATATCTACACAATCTGTTACTATTGTTGTCATATGTCATTCATTGTCTATAGACATGTTTTGTTACTCTATGGTTTAAAAATAAAGTTTTAGTTCGATCCACTCGTCAGTATGAATACGTTGTTTTATTTGAGATTATGGGCCCAGCACGCTACCACTGCACCACTCTGCTGTATTATTAGTAGTATTATTAACACAATACCACAATATTACTAACTCATTTCTCATATAATTATGCTGCCGCTTGTTGAACTTTGTCCTAAATATTTTTTGCTGATACTGTGGTTGCTGATATTCTTCAGTAATTTGAATGTTTTTTAGGGTGTCGTAGTGAAACTACAGTATCGCCAAGTCCGTCTACCGTCGACATCGAAGCTACTCCTAACTTCTACTCTTTTTACGTTTTTAGGTAGGTACTTCTTGTACGGATCTACGGGTTAAAATATTAAACACGTTCTATTTTTAAAACTACAAATTTATTTTACAATTTAATCGTCAACTGTCTCACTGCAACTATACTGTAATCGACCTGGAACCGCGTGAGCAACGCCCGTCATAGCCCAAGTAGACACGGAGGCTGCTTAGCAGCTGAATAACAAATTCCCGTCACGCTTAAAGCTGTATAAAAAAGCTGCATAAGGGCTGTATACGGCCGTATACAGCTCTTATACCTCTTAAATGGGCACAAATTATACAGCCTTAATTTCAAATAGCTGCTTAAGAGCTGTATAGCAGCAAAATAACAGTGTTATAAAGGGTAACGACAGTACTATGCGCTGAATAACGACTGAGTAAAAGATAACAAGTGCGACAGAACGTGGGAGATATATTTGAAATAAGAGTCCAAAATTATACTTTTCACTATATTTCGAGCAGAGTTTCTACCCTCTTATTCTATGTTTTACAAAATGAACGTCTATTAATCCGCTACTTAACTTTTATACATGATTCAAACAAAATGCTTACAATGCTACCAACCAAACAAATAGTGATATTAGTATTCCGAATCCTATTTACAGTGTAGAAATAATTGAATTACGATTATAGTTAACTGGATAAACGATTTAAATAACAATTAAACATTCAAGCAGCTAAATATCAATCAAATTCCTGTGATTTAATATTTACAATTCAGCCAACCAAACGGACCAAGTAATCTTCATGATATTAATTTTCCAGAGTATTATTTACAAACTAAATATCATTAAAGTATTCGTAAAAACATAATATAATTAAATTAGAATTATAATCAATTGAATAAACTATTTAAATAATGGTTTACTATTTAAGTAACTCAATATCAATCAACTTCTATTGACATCACAACAATCATTAATCATTCATTTGCATTTAACAAAAGATATATAATAAAATATTCTGATATCAACCATTCATAACTAAATAATATTTACTATTATTAACTATCACTTCTAAATATAAATAATACACTATCTGATGTAATCCGGAAGTAACGTGTACATATGACAGGTCTAGCATGGCGTAGCAACTATTGGTTGGTAACACAAGTTACTCTTTATTCAGAAAATTACGTTATGTGACACATGACGTATAAGTGAAGTAGCAAACTTAATCTAGCAAATTAATATACCTACCTGTAGCTTAAACACAATTTCGTGGAGTGAATTGAATACGTGGCTATATATTCAAAGTTCCCTGGTAAGTAAGAAAAATGATTGGGAATGTAATTTTACTGACATTATACATATATATATTACCTAAGAAAATTTAAGTGCGCCACGAAAATATTCGGTTTTTAATTAGTTCCGTGATATAAATAAGCCGTGATGAAAACCTTCATATTTTCTCTAACGTTCATTCTCTATAATATTTTATTATGGCGAATGTAGGTATTTTCCTGACTCGCCTTGTTAATTATTGGTTTTGATTTGACGGAGAAGCTTTTGTTACCACTAAAATGAGGGCATAAGACATAAGCTCTATTTGTAATTCAGAAACTTATAGTTATAGGCAAGGTGGAAGGGAAAAGACCACGTGACCGATCACCTAGCCGCTGGTCAGGCCAGGTCACATCACTCACTGGCCTTCCACTTACAACCGCAATTAGAAAAGCCGAGGACCGGACAGAGTGCAAGGCTATAGTTACCTGCAGCAATGAAGTGTACGACCAAGAAGAGAAGAGTAATTCAGAACTTTTATAATTTGTAATTAAGTTCATAAAAGAAAACAAAAAAATTTTATAACCATAGGTAGGCATAAAAGTAAAAGAAAATAAACTTAAATGCAGTCGTTTTTAAATTACTAAGGTCAATGATTGGGTTTATTTTCAAGCAATTAAAATATTAACGATTAACCACGGTTGATTAGTTGATAACCATATTAATAATATAATGGCATATAAATCTGGTTAATTTGCTAAAGAAAATTAGTTTATTAGCCATTTTGAAACGGGAAAGTAACGCAATGAAGATCGCTAAGATTTTTATTTTCATCGTAGTGGCTATTTTGCCACTTTTGGCACTTAAAGCTGATGGTAAGACAATAGTTATTTGTTCAACAAGATAGCAAAGTTCATTTTTGTTGCGAGTGAGAACCCCAAGCTAGCTTGAGCCCCGAACGAGCGAAGGATTCTAAGTAAGAATCCTGAGTGTAGTGAGGGATTCAAAGGCACAAACAACAAAAACTTTGCTTTCGTGTCATACATACAACTTCTCACCTCACTAGTAGTAGTAGTAGTAGTTAGTTTTTAAGATTATAATGCACAGAATAAATAAATAAATAGTTCTAAAAGGGCGCCTTTGCTGTCTAAAACCAGTGAGCAAAAGTCATTTTTGCTCAATCAGTGAGAAAAAGTGTTGAACTTTTCTTGAGACAACACTTTTTTTTAGGTGAAAACAACTATTTTTTCACCTCACTAGCTCAAAAAGTCTTTGCTGTCTAAACCCAGCGAGCAAAAATCGTTATAATAATAATCCTATGTAACGGTTGCCCGTGACTTTGTATGCATGAATTTGCATGAAAGGTTTTGGATTCCTGTAGGAGCGCTGTAATTTTCCGGGATAAAATGTAGCCTATGTGTTGATCCTGCATATGAGCTATCTTCGTTACAAATTTCAGCCAAATTGGGTTCAAGTAACAAACATTCATCCATCCACCCGTCCTTATATCTATCCTCACAAACTATATAATATTATTAGGATAGATTTTTTTTTTAAATAAAGAATATTAGCCAAGCTGAAGTTGACTAATATCCTCCTATCCCCTCCAAATAAGCGGAAAGCTTGTGCTAGGAGTGGGTACGACAATATTAAATTAATTATTCAATATATTCATGTCTCAAAATGAATAGTTTAATATTGATACTCAATTCGATGCCTCAACATGGGTAGCCTGAGTAGTCATGCTCTCTTTAAACATTTCTGTGGTGGTGTCGTGTGATGCGGGTTGTTACGTTCCCTCAAATATGGTTGAGCGAAGCAATGGCTGGATCATGCGTCATGCTCGTGAACGGGTGCCACCAACGGGAATGGGTCTGCTTTTGCCTGCCTGTTTTGACATGTATTGGATTGTATTTATTTGTATTGGTATTGTATTTATTTTTACTTGTATTGTACTCGGGAAAATTCATCGTGGAAGCACTGTATACATAGCATAGTTTCATTAACTATTGTAAAATTTATTTTTTATTTTTGAAAAGAGCAACCGCCGAGTTTCTTGCTGGTTCTTCTCGGCAGGAAAGGCATTCCGAACCAGTGGTAGATTCATTGACGATTCAAAAGTGCTTGTAAAAGTTTATTTGAATAAAAAATATTTCTATTCTATTCTATTCTATTCTATTCTATTCTATTCTATTCTATTCTATTCTAATAGTGCAACGGGTGGGATTCGGCCCTGCGCCCATTCAGTTTTCAGTCCGCACCTTTAACCGTTGGGCTATTGAGGCTCTTAGTACACGTATTTATAATATTAGTAGGATAGGTTAGTAGGAAGTAGGATTTTGTATCATCCACGTAATCAACATTACAGGAAAAAAGAACCGCTGGGGTTGTGCCAGAAGTTCAGACTGCGCCGCAGCTTGTCGTCGAACATGTTCGGACTTCCTGAGACCGCTGTGCTACACCGGCCAATGCTACTGCCAGGCGTTGGACCAACCGTTGGGCCAACCGTTGGGCCAGCCGCTGGGCCAGCCGCTGGGCCAGGCGGTGGGCTTCCCTCGCGACTACCGGCAAATGAACGTGAAACATGGCGAACCAGCCGACCTGTTTGAATATGATACTAAATAATAATAATATAGTTTTATTTCAGATTACAGGAACCATAGTAACAATTCACTTAAAATATTATAACAGGTATTATATAAAGAAGATTAAAATATAAATTTTAAACCTTAAACAACAGTCAAATCTAAGAAATGGTTATTTTCGCCTCGGTGGAGGAAACACCCCATATATGTATACAATACCCAGGATGGGGGTACTGTCTACTGATGAGAGACAGGAGAAAGCAAGGGTACTGACGTCAGTACCTGACCCTTAACACGTTAGCTATCCAAGGTGATTCGGTCAAGTGACAGTCTATGTCCACCTTTTTTTTTAGATTATTTTAATAAAGATTATATATAGAGCTTCATGAGATGACGGGACTATCTCCAGGTTTCATGAAATTGTATTACAGGCTGAATTTCCCTATGCCCTACATGTAGTGCACGGACTTCCCAACTTAATTTCTATGCACTATATGTACATTTTAGGGCACTATTTGTGGGTATCTCTATTTTTTGTATTCTCTGAGCGTGAGGCATAGGCAAGAAAGTATCAGACAGCTGTTTACAAGTTTTACTGTCAAAATATAACGTAATTTCGGAAACTTACGTAATTAATTTAAAGTTTAACGGAAAGTGGAAAGACGGTAAATGAAGCTAGGAGACAGACGCCAAAGGTGGTTACAGGATGTATAATTTGTAAAAAAGACTTCTGCCTGTCATATTTTAATGAATGCCACTGAAAATGTTAATGTTTCATTTAATAATTTTTCCTCATTACCCTCTTTCCAAATTACCCTCAACTAGCGCTTATATTATTAAGATTATTCCGTATGTCCCTCGCGGTTTTATTTACGCAATTCCTAATCCACACATCCACCTCAAATTCAATAGTCTTTTTCGTACGTCCAGCTCAAGAAATAACATTAATTTCGAACGGAGTGGTGCCCTAAATATAGTGCACGGACGCTATGGCTAACTCTACAGTGTCCTATATATAGTGCACGGACAGTTAACGTGTTAATCTGTCCCAGAAAGAAGCAGTGCGTGGTCGATGAATAGCGAAGAAATGAAGAGACCCCCAGCCCAGCAAACATGGGCTTAGCGCTACAGAACGTGGCTGATACGAGTAAAGACAATAAATCGCTCATTTGCGACAACAGTGACATAATTCAAAATTGACGAAGAGAGTTCTCTCGTTGAGAGTAATGTTTTGTGGATGCTGCGGTCTCGAAATAGCACAGCGGCCAACAAAGCGACAGAGCATTAAGTCACAATCTCTCTCGCTCTTTTTTTTGTGCTTAGCGTAATGTTGTTTTTATAGCAAAAAAAATTGGTGAATTTTGAGTTATGTCACCCTTATCGCAAATGAGCGAAATAATTACTTTTAGTATAATAATAAGACGATGGTCAATTAATATTTAGTTTCGTATTATTTTCCAAAAAATCATCGAATTGAGGTGGGTTTTTGGAGGCACCTAGAAGCATAATTACGGAATTGAAAGTAAGTAATTTTGAATTAACCTCAGCGCACACATCGCTCGCAAACGCAATTGATCGTGTTTTTCCGATGGCCTGGCAAAGCGAGTGATCAAATCAAGCGTTTATTTGTGCGGGCGCAGTGGGCCGAGCGGATCCGCGGATGATCTCGGCGCGCGCGGATATTTGCGGCGGCCGTTCGATTAAATCAGAGCACGGATGAAGGAAAAAAGCAGGCTATTAAAATGAGAAAAGGCTGCACGCCAATATCCACCAGTCGCTTTGTGGTCAACTTTTCGCCTCTCCGAATGGATTCTGTGCACATTTCATTGAATTTTCAGCGGCCCTTTGAGAAATATTCCCAGTTGCGAAAGTAATGAATGAGTGAGTGGCAACAACACAAAACATATGGCATAAGTTACTGATAAGTATAAAAGCTGTAACGGCCTCAACATTTATAATATAAGATAGTCAGTAGAGAGATAGGTCTTAGACCATAGGACAGAGTAGGTACCCGGCAGTAAATATTAGGCTTTTTCTGACCTCATCTTCGCAGAGCATCGTCTTTGTTGCATGAAACGCCACACTGGCTTGATAGACAGAGACGATGCTCTATGATAATGCTCTATGATCAGCTGGGGTTGGTGATTATCTCTTTCTGAGGCTTAACGAGTAATAGGTATTTCCGACGATTTAATAAATTAGCAAGCAATAATTGGTAAGGCAGCCGCTGGATTCAGGTGGCGCAAGACCGAGGCCTGTGGAGGTCCGTGCAAGAGACCTATGCCCAGCAGTCTATCGGATGATGAAGAAGAAGAATTGGTAATCATCTTTTTTTTATTCGATGACAAGATATCGTCTGATGGTAAATGACGATGGAGTCTAAGATGGTAACAGACTTGATATCTCTGCAGATATCTGCAATAAATTGCTTTACATTCTCGCATAATCCAGGTGAGAAGAAGGTACGCTTTTAGTTCTTGACGGATTTATTCTATGCTGACGGTTTAGAAAAGGCCTTGAAGTGGTTTAGAAGTGGCCTCGATTTAGTGCAATAGCACCTCCCCACCAGAGTTTACGCCCGGCAGGCGCGTGCTAATCATTCGATTTCGCCGGATCGATTATCGGGAATCGGTAGTTGTAAAGTTCCGTATCAATTAACCGAGTGCAGTATTGACAAAGCGGTGTGTTTGCCCGCAATGAGCTCAGTAATTAGCGGGGAATGGAAGCGCGCCCGCTGACAATCTGTCTGATCGGGTTGCTGCTGCAGTGTAGCGGGAACAGTGTGCTAGTTCGCCGAGTATAGGTGCCGGCAAACTTCTTGGGTATAAGGTGACGTAGTGGGGGTAAGTTTGCGCAAGGTTGGCGCATTTTTACACGGCGCGGGAAGCAAAGGTTGACTGATCTTTTTTTTTTTTTTTTTTAACGAGGGGGAAATCTTCTTTAAAGATACCCGAAACGTGGGGTAGGGTCCCGGGTTATGTGGGGATTTTACCCACTAAAACCCCCTCTACAGCCACCCTCAGCGCATAATGGAAGGCTCCGAGATCTCCTAAGAACACAACCGGAGCCTTCCAGGCGCGACGCCCGTTGGGCTCGTCTCTAAGGATACAGCTTCCCAGGGTCATGTGCAGGATGGACAAATGAACGACTGGAGCCCCAATAACTGACTGATCTACCAATCACGCGCTCGATACTATACACCCCGCTTACTTGCCTCAAATGAAACCTAAAATTCGCTTGTGCGCAGTCAAGGTCATTTACCCAAGAAGTTTGCCGTGAGCGATACAGCAGGTTGTTCTGTGTGTGCGTATTCATAACGCGTGGCTGCGGTGGCGGTGGGGGGCGAGTCTAGTTTTGTATAGAACCGCGCATGTTGGTTTCCCTTTTTCATTATCGACTACGATCTTACCTCTCTAAATAACGATGCACTCTGCAGCTATCAGTTTCTACGCGGCATCATACATTTTTGCCAGAAAGGTAGCAACTAGGAAGCCTTTCATTATTTTCACTAAATATATCAAAACCCTATTTTATCCCCATGGGGGTTGAATTTTCACAAATTCTTTCCTATTGCCTACGTCACAATAGCTGAATAGTATGCTAAATTTCAGCCTGATTTGTCTAGTCGTTTAAGCTGTGCGTTGATAGATCAGTCAGTTAGTCAATCACCTTTACCTTTTATATATCTAGAAGATTGGTAGAGCACTGGTATAGAAGGCGGCAACTGTCAAGTTTTGGGTGTAATGTGGTAAAGGGTTTCTAGTATTTTTATTATCCCCCGACGCATAAACGACCGGGTGTTATAAGTTTGACATGTTTGTCTGTGGCATCGTAGCTCCCGAACAGAAGAACCGATTTTGTTTTTGTTTTTTTGTTTGAAAGGTGAATTAGTCAGGAGTGTTCTTAGCTATGTTTGATGAAAATCGGTCCAAGATGGCCGCCGCCACAAAATGGCGTATTAGTCACATCACACTAATATTATAAAGCCGAAAGTTTGTATGTGTGTGTGTATGTTTGTTACTCCTTCACGCCACAACGAATGAACCGATTTGGCTGAAATTTGAAATGCAGATAGCTCATACCCAGGATTAAAACATAGGCTACTTTTTATCCCGGAAAATTACAGAGTTCCCGCGGGAATCAAAAAACCTTTATCCACACGTACGAAGTCGCGGGCATCGTCTAGTATTACATATCTTTATTTTAGCGATTAGGATGTTGTAACATGTCGGGGGTGTTTCAAACAAGTGTAAATTAAATATTTAATATTTAATTTGTTTGATATACTGATAGTGGCTACTCTGCAGGCAGAGCGAGCTTGTTAAATCGCTTCGCAAACAAATTGGTAACACATGTATTTCGTATCAACGTGGATAGTGTTAACGCGATCTCATTTATGAGATAGGTGACAATTTGCAGCCAAAATTGTAACAAATTTTGTAATAACAACCTACATAGTGCGAAATGGTGATGCTGATAATAATATTATTTTGCGAAATAGGTATTTCTGCGGTGTAACAATTTATTTGAAGCCATAATGAAGCATTGGTTAAGTGAGGAGTATTGTTAAAAATCTAATTAAAAAAGGTTTAGGGAAGAAAAAATGTTAATATTCAACGACAACTATCGATTTTCAGTATTACATATTTTATATGGGACAAAGTTGCATTATAGCTCCTCTATGACGTCCTGCAAGGAATACTACGAGTTACCAGTAACCCCGTATTGGTATAGAAATAGGCTTTGACGTACTCGTGGAAATTCATGATCAATTGATCATGATTTTATGTAAAGTTTACGTGAATTGTTTATGTATTTCGTGTTAGTGACAGTCTTTACACTTGTAATTAATTGCGCGTGTGGGCAGTGGGTCACTTCGACACTTGGCAGAAAATATTATCCGCACATTCGCTCACATGACGTCTCCATTTACTGGGTAGTTAAATACTATATCTTATAGCCCATAGATCAAAGTAATTTTGTCACTGTTTATGCCTTAATGTTCGGCGGTTACGATAGATTGAAATTAACAATATAAACTCATGTTATGCCAATGTATAATATTCATCCTTACTTATAAATGCGAAAGTGTTTGCTTATTAGTTGGTCCTTCGACTACGGAGTATCGAATCGAAGTGATTTTTTGCATTGTACTTTTTAAGGATTCTCTCGTGATTATTTAAAAACCAAAATCGACGCGGACGAAGTATTGAGCGAAAGCTAGTTACAAAACGTTGTTAATATCACGACTACCAAGAAATCTGAAAAAATAATAAAAAATGCGTACAAGGTGAATCAAATTTATTCAATACTAAATCACCGTGAAAAATACCGTTAAATTTATCACATTCGGAAGGCAGATATAAACATAATCAAACGTATCCGTAAATAATACAGTGAAATTCATTATTTCCTCGTTCATTAGCAAATGAGTGATAGAGGTGTGTGGGCGAAGTCGTAGTGTAGCTATCGTACAGTTGAAAGCCAACGTATTACGACCGCAAATGGTTTATTTGCTTATCAACTGGCTTTATAATTACTAAAGCATAACGCTTAATTATGTACTAATTACTGTTTCTTTTTAATATTATAATATTAGCACAAAATAGTTAAATAGGTAGGTAGTTATAATAACGAAAATAATGGCTTTTTTATTCTATTTTTAACATTTAGTTATGGTATATTTATGGGAAAATCGAAATTATATACCAATAATAGGTTCGATTTGCCGATAAACATATGTAACTATTTTCATTAAAATATTTAAAGACGTTCATGGTTCATACGAGTGTTCATATTACCTGAAAATACTTTCAATTACACCCTCATTCGGGGGAACAATGTCTGCTAGTTATATGTATAATGTCTCACGGAAATGTGAACCTTACTTGTCAAAGTACAGATTTTAATTTACTTTATTGCAATGCCTCCACGCGCCATCTAAATGAATGTAAAGATAAGCAAAGTGCACTAAACGCTAATAGTAAACTACTTTAATCCAATAATCAACCTGCATTTTCTTTTTTTATTCGATGACAAGATAGCCCTTGACTGCGATCTCACCTGATGGTAAGTGACGATGCAGACTAAGATGGTAGCGGGCTAACTTGGAAGGGTTATAGCAGTGTTAATTCAACCCATACCCCTAATCGGTTTCTACACGCCATCGTGCCGGAACGCTAAATCGCTTGGCGGCATGTCTTTGACGATAGGGTGGTAACTAGCCACGGCCAAAGCCTCCCACCAGACCAGACCAGAGACAATTAAGAAATAATAAATTCCTAAATTACCCCCGCCGGGAATCGAACCCGAGACCTCCCAGTTATAAGAACTCAGCGCTCACCACTGCGCCAAGGAGGTCGTAAAAAATGTTGGCCGTAACGAGCATAATTATTATGGCTGCAAGACGTGGCATCACACTAGTAATTTCGAGTTTCCTGTGATGGTCTACTTCATTGTATGAAGCTGTAATAAGCTTCTGTAAGTAATTGCATGTTGCTCAATAACTCAAATGTGTCTTGTGTTCAAATTTTCAAATGGCTAACAGTCTAGGCTTCTCCAATAAATTATTTACAAAACGGTATGGTTGTTAAACAGTGGTACTCCATAAAAAATGGTATGAGTTATGATAATTCCACTCTCTGTGACTCGCAGATTAAATTCGTTTTATACAGGTAGCTAATATAAATTTTCAGGAAATGACAAATATATTATATTTTTTCGTTAACTCATCTGTCCTTGCCTACGAATTTAAGGTAGCATAGTAGGTATCTCATACACGGACGAATAAAAATGAGTTATTCAAGACCATTACGGCGCACGCACTGACCTTTATAATTAATCTATGATTAAGAGTAGTTTACACTTTGATTAGTGTTAGTGCAGGTGTTTAGTGCAAATGCTTAGTGATTAGTATAAAATACGTGTGGACTGCAGCTGATTAGTGGGAGTGATTAGTAATCAGCGTAGTAAAGTGAATAGAAACGTGTTTTTTTTTTGCGAGTTTTTTTTTTGAGTAGCCCCGTCTCGCGCGTCCTTGCTTTCCCTTGACTCGCAGCTTGTCTGGCTAAACACGTTGTGATATGGTTGTTTAGTGGTTAGTGTTTAGCATTGTTAGCATAGTGACGCCCAACAATTGAATTTTATTAAGCGCAGGAGCTAAGCAGTATTGGACACAACTAGCACTAGGGACTCGCACTCGCAATTGCTAAGCACCTGCACTCGCACTAATCAAAGTGTAAACTAGCCTTTACACTCGATTGGCTGTCCCCATAAAAATGACAGCTTAAATTAAGTATCTACTATACAACTAGTGCCCTCACTAATTTTAGTTCTTTGATTAAACGATAGGCATTTTCAAGTTCAATAAAAGTAAGGGACTTTACACTTACCAGTTATCACCTAGAGCGATCAAAGTAAGCTTGTCACCGTTTTATAAAATGTTTTATAGGAGCGGTAATGGCGCCACTGAGTGGTTTCGCGTGTACCCACCTCTTCGCCCGGAGGGGGGGCTTAAGCCCCACTTTTAGTTTTTTACGCCGACTTCTAGGTGAGAACATTGTATTGCTTTCATTGGACCGGCTTACTTCGTATTATATATATCTGTCTTATTTTCTTTTTCTTTCCTATTCTGACATACTTATCTCTGTGTCTATAGATTTTGTAATTCTACAGTTCTCGTTGGTTTAGTGGTTAGTAAATTCGATGCGGATGATGAGGTCCCGGCTTCGATTCCCGGGTCGGGCCAAAAAATGCATTCGGTTTTTTTGTCCAGAATTTTTTTAGTACTAGCCCGAAGAATAGGCGGTGAACCCCGTGCCTCGGAGATCACATAAAGCCGTCGGTTCTGCGCCTGATCTTTTTCCGGTAGCTATCTCGTACAATCAAATCATAAACCTACAAGTTCATACCCATAACTTCGTCCGCGTCATTAGTTCTTTGAAAACCACGTAGGAATTCTTTGTTTTTTTTTTTTTAATTTTTAAACACTTGTGAAGAATGTCCTATATTTTAACTGGGCCGTTAGTTATGAACCCAGAAAGATTCAAACGATTCAAACGGAGATTTTAACGAAAATATTCTGTGATTTTCTGAGAAGCAAATAAATTATCCCAGTAATCAAGACCGAGAGACTTGATTGCGCGTTTAATTTATTTGTCAAAAATAACACAAAAAATCAAAACATATTATTTAAAGAAACTGAGACAGCAACGCAATTTTAATTTCATCAGTAGACACGTAAACGGCTCACCTGCTGAAAACTAAATCGAATCTTTTTATATTTATCTAGGTAATGTTCTGCGAGATTAAGTGCAAACTGGACCGTCGCGTCGTTACCGCGATATTTATGACTTTACGCGGGCTCATAAAATGCGGGGTCATTAAACCTAGAGCAGGTAATAGTGATACAATATTATAAAAATATACAACAAGTTTAACGGACCCCCTCGACCTAAGCTCGAGTTTCCACATACATACTTGAATATTGTTTTGTTTTGATAAAACAAGGATAAATAAACTTTTACAAAGTGCTTTTGAATGGTCAAGTGAATATACCACTAGTCCGGAATGCCGTTCCAAGAAACGAAAAAATTTAGAAACTTTACCTACCTACTTTACATGTCGGATTATACTAAGTTTAAGTTTTATTAATTTTGTATTAGTTTTAAAAACTTGAGTTTATCCGAGTTTATGGGAGATTAAAACTTATAGCTTCGGTTACAAAGAGCTGCCCAGGAGACTATTTTTTAAATTTATTATGTTTATCTCACTCAGTAGTAGGTATATAATATAAATTACGCAGTTATTCAAAAGTATAGCGAGCAATAAAAAATCAAAATACAATGTCACAATTAAAATACTTCAGACCGTTTTATTGCGGGCGGCCCGAATCTCCTGCCCGACGTAATTCGTCACGTAGGTACGTTTTTCTGGCGAGACTCTTTCATCTCAACGTAGTGTTTCGGACATCATAATTAGATGACAAGGTCGACGTGTTGTGATCGCCTTGTTTATGGCTCAGATAACAGTTTCTTGAATGCGAGCGTTTACGGCACTCATTTTGCATTGCTTAATACTGATACTAGTTTTTGTCTATTCTACGCGGGCGAAGTCGCGGGAATCAGCTAGTCATAGACAAGTTACATAGGTCAGTTCTTAAAACGCATAAATAACTCCGTAAAGTAGAAGGCAAGTGGATTCGAACCCCATACCTCATGAAAAAGTGAGCGAATGAACCACTAGGCTATCAGTGCTACCAGCTCATAGTAGGTATAATAACTTAATATTATCACAAACAGTAGGCACTTACTACTCCGGTCCAGTGCTATAACTCACCGCAGAGCATGGTAAAACTACAGAGCAAGTAATCTCTCGGTAAAACTAATGTTATACCGTGTCTATACATCACGCTGCATGAATGCATTATATTTCATGTGTATACCTACTTTGATAATTTATATGCATATTTTATAGCGTCCCGCAATTTATGGCGCCGCTAAAGATTGTTTGGGAGAGCAGGTTTTTGAGAAAATATCGCTCCCCGAAGAATAAGTACCGACCTATTAAGTGGGAAGATGCTTCTTTTTCTCAATATTTAAAAATGTGTTGCCAGCATTATTTTTTAAGGTGGGACAGCTTAGAGTTTCACGATAAAACTGAAAGCGAGTTTGTAAATCCAGTCATGAATCTCTTTATAAGTATTCTGTTGACTTAATGGTAATTGAATTGGGTATTGGACTGTTGTCGAAATGCTAATATTTATTAATTTCAAACGAAAATGTAACATGCAGGAATAACATTTGTAAAAACATAAGTTAAATGCTGTTTACTGCGACTGTATCTATCTCTTTCTAAAACTTTTCTATATAGAGTGTATGGAGCGTGACGTCATACGTCAGTAGCGCTTTCTCTATCTAACAGAATACTTTAAAGCTCTACCATTACATAAATACTTTCGAGACTAGTTAAGAAATTAAAAAAATAAAAGTGGCATTGAGTTTATAATATTTAAAATTCTTTTTTAATTATACTAAAAATATCAATTAAAATAGGTTAAATACCTTAATTTTCCTACCGCTTTCAATCCTTGGGTCTAATGGGCACAGTGTGTGATAAAAATAAACACGTAGTCAGACCATTTTGCGAGTTAGTCAGGTAACAGCCGGAAGCGCGAACATTTCCAGACAACACAATGTTCCTCATTACAGCTGCGAGTACAGCTGGCTCCGAATTCGCAACCTGACTCCCGGTTTGTACAATTAAATTTAATATCTTGTAACGTAAGTGTGGAGACAAACTTTTTTGAATTTTCCCATCGTAAGCCACTTTAATTTAATATGGCTTTGTTATACTCGAAGAATGTGCGTTTAAAAAGAAAAATTTTTCCGTGAATTCGTTTTAAAATTTCTATAACGGCTGGTAACAATAAGAGCTGGCCCGCACTGCGAAAAAAAACCGCGCGGTTTTTCCCCCCAATTTTGTAACACTTGCAATCATAATATAGAGACACCCGCATTTGCGATTTACACACCGCGTGAAAGTATCAAACTAAAGTTTTTTTTTAAAGTTTTTTTTACGCGAAAAAAATTCGCCCGGTTTTTTTTTCAATTTTGTCGTGTCGACTCCAAGTCTCATACTGAGATCTACAGAGCGTGCTCTGACTTAGCTCGGACTCAAGAAAAGAGTTAAAACGAGGCACAAAATATGTGCTCCGATGTAAATCTCGTTTTATCTCTGTCTTAAGTCTGAGCAGAGTGAGAGTGCGGTCAACAGATTTCAACCTCAGTTTTAACGCTTAACGCTGGAAAAATAAGGGGAATATTCATCGATGTAATGAGCGGGAGATATTATAGTGCACGAATGTGTGTGCAAACGCAAATAACTCTCTATTCCCTCACTCTCATAGTCCAGCGGGACGGACTTTACATCGATGGGAATATTAATCATTTTAACCCTGAGTAAAACTTTTAAAAAGCCGCTTCCACACTATCCGAAACTATAGGAATGGCGCGTGCACGTCCGCGAGCAATTATTATATTTAGCGTTCGCACCTCGGAGTAGGAAGTTCATTAGATCGGCCGCTCCGCTAATGCGCCGCCTAATTGACCTGCCGTATAGATGCGCCGTGTGCATAATAAATGATTTTTTTTAAACAATATTAGCCAACCTGAAGTTGACTAATATCCTCCTATCCCCTCCAAATAAGCGGAAAGCTTGTGTTAGGAGTGGGTACGACAATAGTGCAACGATTTTTTTAATTTTTTATTGAAGTGTTAACCTACACTTAAAGGAAATAACCTAATAGATTTATAAATACATATCAAAAATTCCGAGGCCGGCGGGATTCGAACCCACATCTCTCTGGGAATCGCGCCCGAGTGTGTTATCCGTTACACCACGGCGAACCACACGTCAGCCACGAAATTAGTGATATGTATCTACTTTTTCAATCAGTTTTATAGCAACTGTTAGTTTGTTATAAATCTAATAGTGCAACGGGTGGGATTCGAACCTTACAGTTTTCAGTCCACACCTTTAACCGTTGGGCTATCGAGGCTTAAAATTTTATTCGCATGATAGTGAAAAAGCTATCCAAAAAAGAAATAATTTATGAAATGTAATAAAATGACTACACCTTAGCGTACACTACATACTCGTAAATAAAAAAAATAAAAATTATGTCCTCCCAACCCAAACCGGTTGCGGCGTCCAACCTCCTCAGCGATTAGCCATCTGCGCAGGAGATATTACAGTGCACAAATGTGTGTGCAAACACAGGTGACTCTCTATTCCCTCACTCTCATACGCCGGTGCGACGAAAATGCCACACGACCGCAGAGAGATCAGGCGCAGGATCGACGGCGTTACATGCTTTACAAGGTACCGGGGTGAGGGTAGTACCTACGTACTGAAAATTTCTTGACAGAAGAACCGGAAGTAAACGGAGATCAGAAAATTCTCCCCTGTACGACATGGGTAACCAGTTTCAGGTATATTTTTTTGAAAAGAGCAACCGCCGAGTTTCTTACTGGCTCTTCTCGGCAGGAAAGGCATTCCGAACCAGTGGTAGATTCATTGACCATTCAAAAGTGCTTGTAAAAGTTTATTTGAATAAAAAATATTTCTATTTCTATTTCTATTTCAGGAAAATTATTCCTGGCCGCGACACAATTTACCGCAACTATTCACTAATCTGTGCCACAGTGCACAAAGTAAGCGATATTTTACCGTTTCTAACTACATTAGCACCTGTTACAACAATCAGATCTCAGCAGGAAGACTGCAGTGTTGTCCCTAATTTGTACCCGTAGCGCTGACACGCTAAGCCGGCACATCACTATTAGTACCTATTAGTGAGGAGCCGATCTAAGCTCAACTAATGAAGACTAATCGACAATTAATTCAACAGGTTCAGATTACTGCGATCGATATTTTAATCTGGCTCGTGTCTAAGCTGGAATTAATCTAATGTATGCAGTTAACAGTAGGTACATAGGTACCTACTAGTAATCCATACTGATTTTACTAATGGGTTTATTTTACCTACATGCGAATTTGTTGCGTTTTTTCTCAAAATACCCTTATTAAAGTTACCTAGTCGATTTGCTTGTAATTTGATAGATACAAGTTTTTGGCAACAATAATGAAGCAAGGCGCCTAAAAAAACTTATATCAAATGTGCCTGTGTCAAATGCCTTTTTCCGTGAGCGAAATTTTGCAAGGTATGTACCATAGCTTTCGACTAGGAACTAATCTAATTTATTCTAATCTAATTATAATGTAATAGCATTAGAATTTAAATTTTGCACGCTATTTATATGGCTGATTGTAAGTTGCTCTACCTATAATTTATAACCAAGTAGGTTACATACCTACTTGGTTATAAATTACCTTATAAACTACTTTTTGATTGTAAGTACCATGTACCTACTTACAATCAAAAAGATAAATCCTTTCTATTTCTATTAAAGTTGTAACTACACATAAAATACTTCTTGTAACTAAATTAGTACCTATTTAATGCTTTTCCTAGGTACGAATCATTAAACTAATATCATAATAGAGAAAGAAGATTCTTTACTTACTTCTTTACTTTTCTTTAGAAGATTGACGAGATGGTAAAAAATAATTACTGACCAATAAGTACTTTGATCTATAATATACTTCCCGTAGCGTAGGCAGGTTATAAGTAGGTAAATTTCACGAATATGGAAATTAAACCAAAAATCCGGTTATTTTGTTTAGAAAATAATGTAAAACACACACTTTGTTCTTTCTCCACACAGCCCTTAAGGGAAATTACAAACATATCTCAGCAGAAATAATAAACCGCGGCTTGTCACCTTAAGATAAAAGGGATTAACCGAGTCGTGAAACAGGTTGGCTTCAAAGGAAATCTGAAGACACGATTTAAAACTCTATCAGTACTGAAATAGAGTCCGAATTTGTTGTAAGCAAAGATAATGAGCGTTTGAAGAAAATTAACAGTGTGTTATTGCAAGTGTGTAGGAGGATCGTTGTATAATTTCATTTTGTGACAACCCTTATGCGATTTTAGTGATGGGATTTTTACGTTTATCGAGTAAACAAATACAGTTTTTTTTAAGTCTGTGATATATTTTATGTAACTGCATTGCTACTAATTATTTATTCATTGCAATATTATTCGCATAAGATGACAAAATATCGTAATCGATTACCTAGATAACGTCATAAACTAGCAATACCATCCTGTACCTACCGTAGAACTTTAGAATTTAGAATTTATTTACATATTGCAAAAAGACACGCGATAATAATACCTATGGTGTTACAAAATCAAAATCAAAATTTATTTATTTCATGTAGGCCAACTTGTAGCTCTTATGAAAGGTCACAATTCTACCACCGGTTCGGAATGCAGATTCTGCTGAGAAGAGCCGGCAAGAAACTTAGCAGTTGCTCTTTTCAAAAAAAAAAATTTTTTTTTTACAATTGTTAAAAAAACTAGGCTATGCACACAATGTTTCCACACAGAAGTTTCAAAAATGCACACCTACCACAACCTAACACATGTTAACATGGGTAGACACAAAGCAGACCCATTCCCGTTGGCGGCAACCGTTCACGAGCATGACACATGATCCAGCCATTGCTTCGCTCAACCATATTTGAGGGAACGTAACAACCCGCACCACACGACACCACCACAGAAATGTTTAAGTGAGCAACAATAGGAACTATTACACGGTACAGTACAGAATAGTGCATTACCATGTATGGTAAATGAATTGCATGGAAGCAATCGGCTTTGCTAAGACTGCTCACAAGATATGGTAAAAATAATAGAAAAAATAATTTATTTACAAGTTAGATGTTGGAAAATTTTTATTTTGAAAAGATTAATTGCTGAGTTTCTTACCGACTCTTCTCAGCAGAATTTGCTTTCCTAACCGCTGGTAGAGTCTTGACTTATAAAATCACTGAACAGATAAAAAAATATTCTGGACAGTGTGTAAAAACCACAGTTGGCGTACATGAAATAAATAATTTTGAACTTTTGAATTATTTATTCGTGTCACTATCGATAGAATAAACAGTTCAACTCTAGACAAGAGTCAATCCCAGTTCTTTAGGGGTTTTAACTGCGCAGTTAACGGGAACACATTAGACATACGCTCGTTCCGTCCTTTGAAACAGGTGGAAGTTTCCTTCATTAACTATGATAGGCACCTTATCATCGTTTAAATTACGACATTCTTCTTGGAAGGTATATTGTGGTTTGTGTGGAAATGCTCCTGCTTATATATTGTACTTAGTGTCGATTTCACCATCGGCTAGTGACGTTTAACCAAGGACTAAAGACGTGTGACAGTTTTTGTATTGAAAATCTACCAAAGTATTACGCTCGGATAAAACTTATTTTACATTGGTCAAATTATGTTTGTTTGTAACTCTTCTAATTATATCCCATCCCTTTAAACATTTGTCAGTCATTATGATTGTCGTTAAGCGTACTAAAGAAAGCTATAATTTACCGAACTTAAAATCACTTTCAAACATTAGTCAATGCTTTCAAAAGTATAGTCATCTGCATTGGTCATCTGCATGTCATCTGAGATATTTTTTTGTTAGCGCGATTCAGGATTGCATGACGTTACACAGCGTTTTCTGTATACGTACGGGCACTCACTACGCAGTAGTAGCTTGATGTATAATTAGGTTAATAGTACTAATAATATTACAACAGTGCAATAGTGAGTGTAGATGTTGCAACAAAACGCCAAGAGGCCGAACAAAATAACGAAAAAACGATCCTGATCGCCCTATCTCAAAAACCTATTCAACTAATCCATCCTAAAATACGTTATCATACGCAACAGAATCTAATAAAATTCGATCCGTAACCGCGGGCAATGAAATAATCCAAACAGTATAAGCGTTAAATGGTTTAGAAATAGCGCGTATAAAAATACCTACGCAGGTAATGGCGAGCGCCGATACGCGCCGCCGCCCGACACGAACCACATGGCCGCTGCCCCGCGGCCGCTGCGATCGGGCAGTCGAGATACTTGCCAAATTATAACTACTAGTATTAGTTCATCACCCTCTAGCAGAAGTAGTTTTGCCTCCCCACACCAGCTAATAATGATTGCTACAGTGAAGACGCTCAGAAAACAGCGGGCGAGTTGTAAAAAAGAGTAGTACGCTTCGCTTGACAGGGGGTACTATGGTTACATTAGGAATACATACTCACGAAATACTTACGAAATCTGTAGCACTCGCCTGCCGCCGATTACCTTACCAGTACAATTACCTGCAGGAAAAAGAATATACCGGGAGGCAAGGATAAATGAACCACAACACCGTCCGAAGACTTATACCGCGTCCGCATGCTTGTGGCAAACGGCAAACGCCAAACCTCTACAAACGTTTGCCTTGAATTTGGGAATCATCCGCACGCTTGCGAGGGCGTTTGTATGTTCTGAACAGGCAAGCATGACGGACGTCGAACTTGTGTCGGCTTTATTATTTGGATTAAGTTATTTTTACAAATGTTTTAAGCTCAGTATCGATCAATAATCCTACTAAAATGGAATATGGATGGATGGATGGATGGATAGATGGATGTTTGTTACTCTTTCAGCCACAACTAATGAACCGATTTGAATGAAATGTGGAATAGCGATAGCTCATACCTACATTTTAGCCCGGATAATTAAGGACTTTCCGCGGGAATTAAAAAACCTTAATCCGCGAGGACGAAGTCGCGGACGTCATCTAGTTGATAGTAAAGCGTCCTATAATTAAAATTTTCAAAACATATTTCATGTGCACAATTTGTACAGTTACAGTTTTAATATAATATTATAGATTAGTAGTAGTAGCTAGTAGTATGTTCGAAAACACTTGGTACCTATCTAGTTTATTTATTTGAATAAAAAAATATTCTACTCTATTCTAGTATGTACCTACTCAATAGATATTTTGTTTTTTTCTTTATCAACCGATAGACGTCCACTCCTGGACTGTTTATTGCATGGACTTCCTCAGGCTTCGGTCTTGCGCCACCTGTACCCAGTGGCTTCCTGAGGGTCGCCTGATGGTGTCGGTCCACCTATTACCATACCATTATATACCATTTTCCGGTGCGGAATCGCCACTTATTATTATTAATATATAAAACTAATTAATTAATAGTTTTAATTTTAGAAATAGTTATAGATATAATATTATTATAATTTAGAATTTAGTTTTTTAAGTATTATTTTAAGTTTGCATTTACTTTATTTATTTATTATAAATTGTAACCTAATAAAAGTTTTAAAAAAAAAAAAATAAAAAAAAAAATAATAAACTGTAGAAAGTGTATTTCCTATTAATTAATTAAATTATATAAACAAATCGTCTTCAAAAGTCTACAGTCGATCAGTCATTCATATTACGTTTTTACCCACTCACAAAATGAAGATTTCTAAAGGTGCGATACGTAAATCGTAATACAATGACACGTCTAATCGCCGCCAGTGCACAAACGAGACTGAGTGCGCGCAAACGTGTAGACGGAGACGCAAGCGCTTGCGGCAAATTCCCTTTGGTTTGCGATCAAAAGACCGACACTCGATGGATCGGCCACAAACGCTTGCAAGCCTAGGCAAACCATGGCAAACGCTCTATCCGCACGTTTGCGTTTGTGAAGGTTTGCCGAGGTTTGCCAAGCGTGCGGATGCAGCTTTAGGATTCCGCCAGACATGGAACATTTGACAGACAGATATTGTGTTTTTAATTCTTTATGTTCGTCGTGTATTTCCATAAAGATCATTTGCGAAATCAATATTTCTAGAATTTTTACACTATGGTTGAGCACTGTTCGTTTGTGAATAGTCATAGCTCTTTCTTGCGCCTCATTATTGCGTGCCTTCTCAGATACCTTGACTGATTCCAAGTCGAAGTTTCAGTTGCCGTCACAATCACGGATTGATTTAATAGGCAACTATTAGAACCAAGTATCAAAACGTCTCGATCTCTCTCCACCTGTCGATCAAGCGTAAACGCATCAAACATTTCAGTAAAACCAACAGGTAATTTACAGTTGAACCGCGGCCGGACGTTATGGCCTTATGTTTATTTTTGTTCTAAATCTATTTATTTTGCTTGGAGAGAATTGGAGCGATTAAATTTTATTATTTTCCTACAAGTGTCGCAAGATCACACTAGAGACTAGTCTTTACAAAAATTTTCTGTAAAAACTTTTTTTATAGTGATGTCGTGAAAAACGAATAGCAATAACCCTGGTCCTTTATTTTCTGTGTCATAATGATATGATAATTATTTCATTATAATAAATTCAGTCAATAAAAGATGATAAACATCATCATATGGTAGCAATTCTCTAAAAATCAATCATTACATTATAACGATTGCAATCGTTTCTGATTGGCCGATACTCAATCGCTATTGCCTAAAATGCATTGTAGAAAGAATGCGACAAATTCAGTCAATTACTACGATTGAGACTGTAGTCATGATTGATGCAGCGTTTATAGAATTCTGTAAAGAGACAAAAAGTTGTAAAACAAAAAGTCTCTCGTGCGGCCTAAGGTTATGATTGTTAGTTTCCCTTGAAAGCACACCTGTGTTAAAAAATGTAATAACATTCAAGTGTTCAGAAAATAAATTGTTTTGTCAGAATGTATTTCGTCACGTTATTATAATTTACCGTGGAAATGAAGCACTTTGTACCAGTTTGTACGAGATTCTAAATTTATTTCAAATAATGTAAGCGCTGATTTTTAAATTTATTTTAGAGTTGCGATTGTTACTTTCGAGGCATGTGAATGTGAACTGAAGCATCACTTAGTACCAGTATTTTAATAAAAGTTTACTTTAAGCTGGCTTTATATCTATAAGCTTTACTTACTCGAGCAACTGTGAAAGTGGTGGTAGAATAGAGGGGGCTACTTTGGCCTCATTTTCAGGGATCCGAGGCATGGATACCTACTACCCTAACTTTTCAGATTTATGTGCATTATCCTTACTGATAGCCTAACTCCTAGCTACACTATAAATGGGAAAGTGTGTTTACTTGTTGGTTTGTCCTTCAATCACGCCATAACCAAGCTACGGATCAACATGATTTTTTGCGTGGGTATAGTTGAGGACCTGGAGAGTTACATAGGCTACTTTTTATCCCGGAAAATCAAAGAATTCCAACGGGATTTTAAAAACTAAATCCACGCGGACGAAGTCGCGGTGAATCAGCTAATAGTAATTAAATATCACTTGCTTTAACGGTAGAGGAAAATATCGTGAGTGATGCAAGCTTGCTTAGAAGATGCCTATTTACTCTTGATTTAAAGTTACCCAAGTTATAGTTAGTTGGAAAACGGATGGTTTTAAGTTGGATCAAGCATAGTGAAAGCTGAAGCAAAGTATGTACAGCAAAGAATTTATAAGCCGTTCTTTATGCAGTAAGTATTAGTTATTACGTTTTTTCTCACTCGAACTGCAACACCGGTTACTATATTATACGATAAATCAATGCGTAGCGATAGCTAGAGTGGGTTTACTCAATGAATAACAGTCTAATTCAGGGCTCACCTTTTCGGAGGTAATGCGTGTCGATAAATCGTTGGCGCATCGCTGTCGTCCACGCATGCACCCGCCACGTTCCGCCGGCGTTCCCGGCGCGTTCCTCCGGCGTTCCGGCCGCGTTCCTGTCGCGTTACCGTCCCAGGCAAACAGTGACTTGACTGGGAGTAGACATTGCGCTATTCATGCGATAACTCGCACTTACGACTTGTATTTGCAAATAAACCATCATGACGAGTGGAAAAAAAAATAAAGTAAGTCTGTGCTGCGATGTAACATAAGTGTAATAGTAGTATTAGTAAGAGTAAGTAAGCTTGAAGCATTGGTCTGACCAAATAAAAGAAGCGGATGGCACTCTATTCCGCCCTAATCAGTGCGGCCTCCAACAGACAAAAATGGCAACCAAAAAAAGAATGTGATATCTCGAGAAAGCTCTTTAAAGCAGAGGGGCCGATGAGAGCAGTAGAATAAGACTGAAACACTTGTTACGTACCGCCTCTAAATAGAATAATAGCATGGTATACTGCTGCAGTAAGAGGGCCTTAACGGTTTTTGATACTGTCTTGATTAACCGATGGGCTTAGTTTAAGGGTTCGTTGTAGAATATGAAGTAGTCATTTAATGCTAGAAATGCAATGTCATTTTCCCAGCCGCAGCAAAGCCCGTGCCGTTCATGGAGTACAAAAAGACGAATTTCTTGAATAAATATGACTGATGACTCAGTAGCTGGGTACTTGACCAAGTGAGCCGGTGTTTTGGCAGAGTGCAACGTGGCATATATAACTTCTCCCCCCGAGGGAGATCGACTTTGGTTTTCAGTTGTAGGCGCCGATATTCGCATGTTTGGCGATCTCGCCCGAGGTATAATCGCATTCTGTCGCATTTAAATGAGGTGTGAATGATGCCTGTCTAAGTAATGGCGTTTCGTATTTCGAAGTGTGATGGGTTTATTGTCTCTGGTTCGATTAATTAGAGCTCGTTTGCAGGTGATTGACGGGAGGCGTTGACGAAGAGGTTTTGCTCGGGGAATTATAGAAATAGAAATAGAAATATTTTTTATTCAAATAAACTTTTACAAGCACTTTTGAATCGTCAATGAATCTACCACTGGTTCGGAATGCCTTTCCTGCCGAGAAGAGCCAGTAAGAAACTCGGCGGTTGCTCTTTTCAAAAAAAATAAAAAATTTACAATTGTTATTGAACACAGGATAGTTATTACTGTCTTATGAATCACTGGAGCGAATTATATCCACGCTTTTTTATCATTTACATAGTCTTCAATTGTATAATATGCTTTTTTCATGAGAGCAGATTTAATTGATTTCTTAAACTTGTGTAGAGGCAAGTCTAAGATTGACTGTGGAATTTTATTGTAAAACGTCACGCCCATTCTCACAAATGTCTTTTGGACCCTCTTGAGGCGCAGCCCAGGAAACATGAGCCTATTTGGATTTCTACTTGGTCTATCGGACAAATCACTCTTTTTTTTGTAACTCAAAATGTTTTGTCTGACAAATATTATGTTGTTATAAATATATTGTGAAGCTACTGTAAGAATGCCTATCTCTTTAAATCTTTCTCGAAGGGAATCCCGCGGCCTCAAATTATAGATTGCGCGGATTGCCCTCTTCTGCAAAACAAAAATTTTTCCAATATCGGCTGCCTTACCCCATACTAAGATACCGTATGACATAATACTATGGAAATATGCAAAATAAACAATTTTTGCAGTTTCTATGTCAGTCAACTGTCGAATCTTCCTAACAGCGTAAGCAGCAGAGCTAAGTTTGCCAGCAAGCGTTGCTATATGGGTGCCCCATTGTAGCTTTGAATCCAGGGTTAACCCCAAAAACACTGTGGAGTCCTCAGTTTCCAAAGGTTCATTATTTATCTTTAAATTTTTACTGACAGTTCTCGTGTTAGGTAATAAAAACTCAACACACTTTGTTTTTTTAGCATTTAAAAGGAGATTATTTGCCGTAAACCATTCAGAAACTTGAGATAATGCATTATTTACATCGTCAAAATTGTCTTTCATCCTATCGACTTTAAAAATTAAAGACGTATCATCAGCAAATAGTACAATATCGCAAGTATTTTGGACAAAATGTGGTAAATCATTTATGTAGACCAAAAACATGAATGGACCTAGAATAGAACCCTGGGGTACACCCATTACTGAGGCTGATCCGGATGATTTTACATCATTGACACATACTCTTTGGACTCGGTTGCTGAGATAAGACGCAATGAGACTAAGTGCAAAATCTTTAATGCCATAGTGGCTCAGTTTAAGCAAAAGAGTCTCGTGATCAACGCAGTCGAATGCCTTTGACAAATCACAGAAAATACCAATGGCATTCTGTGAGTTCTCCCACGCATCGAATATGTGTTGTAATAGCCTTGCGGCTGCATCGGTTGTTGATCGACCCTTTGTAAAACCATACTGCTCAGTGTGTAGGAGTTTATTTAAATTAAAGTGTAAATGCAGTTGGTTGAGCATTATTTTTTCGAATATCTTGCTGAGAGTTGGCAAAATTGAAATTGGCCTGTAGTTATTCGGGTCACTTTTGCTGCCCGATTTAAAAAGCGGTATTAGCTTACTACATTTCATAAGATCTGGAAAAGATCCAGAATCTACTGATTTATTAAAAATTAAAGCAAGATACGGCGCAATAATATCAATTACATTATGAATTATTTTAACTGATATCCCCCATAGATCTGCTGTTTTCTTATTTTGTAAAGATTTAAATGTTTTGACTATGTCATATGGGGTAACGTGTTCAAACCTAAATAACTTATTGCACTCAGAGACATTGCTTCTTAGAAGACGATAGGCTTCTGCCGGCGAGGAATTTAGAGAACTGGTTGTGGTAATTGGAATATTTTTGAAAAAGTTCTCAAATGTATTTACAACTTCTATATCGGAGTTAATTATATGATTATCAATTTTAAGCTCCAATTTATTATTATTATGCACCTTATGGTTATTCATTTCATCGCCGATGATGCCCCATGTTGTTTTAATTTTATTATCAGAATTGACAATTTTTTGTTTTATGTGAAGTGACTTTGCTTGTATGCACACATTTTTAAACAATTTAGAATAATTTCTTACATATTCAATAAACGCGGGGGAATAATTATATTTTTTTTCTGCATACAAGTCAAACAGCTTATTTCTACTTTTATAGATGCCGGCAGTTGCCCAGTCACTAAACTTAAGATCTTTAAACAGTCTTTTCTCCATCACCTTAAAGATAGAGTTATATTGTGAGCTTAACAAATCAAAAAACTTTGTATAAATTTCATCCGGATCATCCTGTGCAAGGTCAAGCGTCGGCAATCCAGCTGAGATGTTTTGTTTAAAATGCTTTACTTTTTTAGTGGTAACTGGCCTGTATTTTATTACTTTTGTTATATTCTGTTGACTGCTTGGAATAGATATCATTTGACCGCAATGATCAGATCTGAGATAAGTGATAACAGATTTTTCAATAATGTTACAATCACAAAAAATGTTGTCAATACAGGTAGCTGAGTTTGCAGTTACTCTTGTAGGTTCATCAAAAATATTCTCTAAATTAAAGCTTTTAAATAAGTTAAGTAGCCTACCAGTAAAAGGAGTGTGAAGCAAAATATCAATATTAAAGTCTCCACAGACCACTATTTTTTTTGATGACCTACATAGCCGCCTTAAGGCATCCTCCATTACCTCCTCAAAAACAACAAAGTCGCCCGAGGGTGGGCGGTACACGCAAACTACAATATATCGGTCCAGCTCAACACAAGACAGCTCAATAGTGCGTTCTATAGAAAGACTAACAACGTCTTTTCGCTCTTTATAATTAATGTTATTTCGCGTTACTATCAATGATCCCCCGCGTATAGCAGTCTTTCTTGAGAACGCACTTGACAGTGAATAATTATTAAGGTGTACAATTAACTGATGAGTATTGAGCCAATGCTCAGTGAAGCATAAGATTTCAATATCAAATTTTTTAATAAAAAGCTCAATCTCATGTTCTTTGCCAGATAAGCCCTGTATATTTTGGTGTACAAGATTAATTTTATATTGCTTATCTGTTGTCTTACTGCTTAGTTTAAATTTTTTACAAGTATTATTTTTACTTGAGTCCAAATTCAACATACTGCCGGATAGGCTCTGTATATTTTGATGTACAATGTTCAGTTTGCAGAGCCTCTCCGTTGTCTTAGTATCTAGTTTAAACAAGTAATAGGCTTACTATTACTTGGTTCAACAACAGAAATATTAGTACTTAAAGTACTTGAGTCAAAAACAGAAATATTTGTACTAGAAGTACAGTTTGTAAAATTGTCAAAAGACTTTGTTACAACACTTGTAACTGTATCATTCATTAAATTATATGCTAGCAATGAAGCTATATGTATTTTACATTTTCTAGGCAGGTACATATTATCTGCGGTCAATTTAAATTTATAAATAAATTTATTCAAGTCAAAAAAGGAGATAGCACTGTCATGATGGCTTGACAAATTAAACATATGCAAATTTAATTTATTTATGCGCTGGTTTTGCTCCTTACTTAGTGTACTAGAGTAAGGGAAGGCACATAAAGTAAATTTACATTTGGTTTTATTATGCAAATACAATAATTTTTCAAAACATTTTAGGATCTTGTGCTTTTTTATCAATAAACTGTCCCCAATCAATATGATAACATTAGTATTTATATCCAAGCTTTCTTCATTCAAGTTATTAATTAAATAGTCAAAACTAGCCCCTGGTGAACATTTATTAATCACTGGATGTTGCATATACTTGTTCATATAGGCACCAAAGTCTTTACCTAACTGGTCAGAGATAATTACAGTTTTTTTACTGACATTCACAGAGAGATTTATGTTTGAGGATGAAGAACTTTTTGTATTTACACTACACTGCGTGGGATGGGAAGGCAATTTGACTGGGAGCAATGTACTACTACTGTGATCGTTGCTAGCCATAGGTATAGGTGAGAGGTTACATTGGCATTTACTTGTCAGTGATTCAAAGCGAGCCATATTGTAGTTGCCTAGGGCTAACAACTCGTCAGCTGCCTGTAACTGTTCACAGATCTGATTTTGTGACAGCTCGTACTCCATAGTAACTTTTTTTAGGGAATCATTCAATTTACAAATCTCATTATTAAGGTTTTTAACGTCAACATCATATTTAGTGCTCATTTCTGTCAAAGATGAGCAGTATGTTTCAAGCTTATGTAATAAATGTGACCGTTCCTTCCTTAATGCAACATTTTTAGTGTGAGTCCTTTGTAATTTAATTAAATTTTTGGTTTTTTTAATTATTTTGCCAATTTTAATGTATTTTTTAATTTTATTATGACTATTTAGTTGTATCTTATCATGGTTCTGTATTGTCTTACTATTTCTAGTATAAGGGCTGTCACATGTCAGATCTATGACCGGCACAATTGAGGATGAAGTAAGCAGTTCATCATACAATGTGTTGGTTGCTTGAGCTTCATAGCTTTTTAATTGAGACTGAAGGTCATCAATTGTTCTGTGAGCCCCACTCAATTCATCCTCTAGTACAGATATCTTCCCTAGAGCCTCTTCATAAGTCTGAATGCACACATTAAAAGAGCTGACTGCCTCCTGGAGTCGGTCACGTTCCTCTGACACTAAAGTATGTGAGCTATTCAGGGCAGCGAGTTCAGCTTTTAACTGTGAATTTTTGGCAATCACAGCTTTTACTTCAACCTCACTTTCTTCTTGCTCCCTCAGCAATTGATCATTAAGTTGTCGCAGTGATTTCAGTTCATTGAGGGCAGTTTTAAGTTTCAGCTGTTCTTCTAACGCTGCTGCCCGTCTTGTTTGCATTGTGATGATTGTTGTTATACAATAATGCACCTGAAACACCAAATAATGTGTAAGTGAAGGAAGAAAAAGAAAAGTGGGTGGGTTACACAGAAGAGAGTCTGAGATATATAGAATAGATTTACAAAATGAGTAGAAAGAAAGATAGCACTATTTAGTGTGTTTGTATTACTTTCAAAAACAAGATCTATAGAGCCCACACTTATTTGAAAATAAGCAGCTGTTAATAGGTAGGTATTAACCTATTTGAGTTATTTATGACTATTGTCACTTCTATTGAAGTGCTTAAGTAATCAAAAGTTGCAAGGGACAGTGTACAATCTATTATGTATGCTCGTGTCGTGAAATGTCTGAGGCAGTACAAGTTATTCTTCTACTTCACTTCCACTATTGTCAAGTGAACAGAGAAAAATTTTGCCTTTCAATGTGAGGAAGGACGTGTCTCGAGACTCGAGAATGTACCTAATGTGCGCGGATAACGTATTTATTCAATAAACTAACTGCACTAAGTAGTTATTATAATATTTTTAAGAAGATAAAGGAAATACTCCCCCGGTTTATCCAGATGTCGTTGAGATTTGAATCACGCCGTCCGTCCGACAACTGCCTTGGGTATTAATCAGGTACTTTTCGACGACAGTGGAGCTTATGTATGAGAATTATAAGGAAATCTATCACAAGATAAACTTTAACACTTATTTTAAAACATTAATTCACTAAGAAATAAATTAAAAATTAAAATTTAATGTTTCACAGCTGATTTTGCAACATTTCAGTTTGACAGCTGTCAACACTCTTATATAGTATAGACTGAACATTATGATAAGAAAGCTTAGGGCTTAGGGTTAAACTTCAGGCAAAATGCAGAGCACTTGGAGTATCCCTACCAAATGAAATCAGAATTGAGGAGACCCGTAGGAAAACTATAATTTTACCATTATTTTTTTTTTCGCCTGCGTCGAGCTAGTTTTATAAAGTTCTTCGGGCCCTTTGTTTTTCCAGGATAAAAAGTAGCCAACGTCACTCTCCGTTGCTGAGTGATTGAAGGACAAACCAACAAACGAACACACTTTCCCATTTATGATATTTGTAAGAATTTTACTTAAAACTTGAAGCTTTACGCCGTTTTTTATTATTGTTACAACGAGACCGCGCAAAGGTATGCGTATTTCCTAAACAAAAGTTACGAATATAAACCGTGAACAAAAACAAACACACACCACACCGTGCACATATTTATTTTAAAATAATGTCATGCAGCTGCCCACCGCCATTTTACGCTAAATATCGCCAAATTAATGATAAATAATTCTAAATAGCTTATTATTTGTGATATTTACGGGGATAGGCGCTAACAAACAAAGTACGTGTGAAGAAAATACAGTGCGAAGTTTGGGAAAATCGTCGAATTATGGTCTCTTTTAAATACATCATGCGAATTTCCTGCTGTAATAAGCGTACCTGTTATAGTTCTATCAACTCATGAAAGCGCGTGGCTCATGGTTGTGTGTGTATCGTATCTGTATAAGTGTGAGCGAGAGCTTGCTCGCGCCTGACCGCTCCCACCTAGGCTCCTGACAGGCAAGCACACTTACGCAATGTGCATGTACACGACGTAACCACAAGTAAAGCGCCCGTAATTTCATAGATAAACGTATACAGCAACAAACGCGTCAGAGAGTGGCTTATAAACCTGACTTTAGACATTACATTCTTCGTTTTCTTCTAAAATATATAAATGGAAAAGGTGACTGACTGACTGACTGATCTATCAATGCGCAGCTCAAACTACTCGACGAATCGGGCTGAAAGGCATACAGTTAGTTCTTATGATATAGGCATCCGCTAAGGAAGGATTTTTGAAAATTTAACCTCTAAGGGGGCCAAATAGGGGTTCAAAAAATCAAATTTAAAGTAAGCGAAGTCGCGGGCAAACGCTAGTACAATAATATAAATAAAATAGGCCAAGAGAGAGTCGTAACAATTTCAATTTAAGCCTGAACTCAGCTGAAGTGCGTCCGGCGGGCGGCGGCACTTTGGAAGAAGTTCGCGGAGCGCAGGTTCCCGGTAAAAGTACCGGAATAAATACCAGAATGTATTTAGGTGCTGCAGGAACCGATAAATTACCCGGAGATGATATTACTGCCTCAAACATAGTACAGAGTTACCATTCTATGACACATAAAAGGAAGAAAATTGATCTTTATACTCGTAATCATAATTTTTTTTTTTTTTTTTCTTTTTTTTTTTTTTGGATATAGTATTTAATTGGATAGTTTGGAGAAAATACTCAAAGAAAACGAAAAAAGGCTAGAGTATTCTTACTCTTTTTTTTAGTATGTCAAACTCCTTTTTTTAAAGTTAAAGTTAACAATGATGCTTATTTCAAAGGACCATCCTTTTTACAATTAATTTTCCGTAGATAGTGATCTCTTTCAACAAAGTTTACTAACTTGATGACGCACGATATTTAACATCTTAGGGCGTATAACTTTCAAAACCTGTCAAACACACTCCATTTTTAATTGAAAGCCCAAAATACCAAGTTTCATGGATATAACTTGAAAAAATGACGGACTTTCACCCCCTATTTAACCCCTTCGGGTATAGAATTTCAGAAGTCCTTTTTAGTGGTGCTTAAGTCTTAAAAGGGACCTACTGTCAAAATTTCAAGTTTCTGACTTCAGTGGTTAAAGCTTTGCCTTGATAGTTCAGTCAGTCAGCTAGTCAGTCAGGGCAAATCTTTTTATAAGTATAAGATTATATGAGTACGTACCACGATGACTATCGTTTTTTATACAAGGGAGGTATTATCATCTCTATACAACACTGAGTACAGTCGCCCGCAGAACTGCCACGCGCCTGCTGGACGCAACGCCAGGTGCTTCGACCGCACGCCGCTAAATTTAACGTCTTTATTTGTATTCCTGACTGTACCGTGTTTTTACCATTCGAATCCTACTATAACAATCTAGCCTAGCTAACATACAGTTCGGAAACTGTCAAACCAAACACCAGACGTTTGCCGCGCGGTGATCATACCAGGAGATGAGATCCGCTAGATATAGTAAGGAGGCGCAAGAGCCTCTCATGAGCTGCAAGAAATTTTTAGATACTGATTGCGACAGATTCAGACATTGTATTGAAGAAAATGATGACGTCGCGTCTGCATCCGTTCTAATCCTTACTAATATTTGTTGGTTTGTCCTTCAACTACGCTGCAACGGAGCAATGAACCGACATGGTTTAGTTGAGCCTGGAGAGTGCCATAGGTTACCTTTTATCCCGGACTAACAAGTGGTTCCCGCGGGACTTTTAAAACCTGACTCTACTGAAGTAGATATAATAGTAAAAGTTTTTGAAACTCCATAAGTGTAAAGTGTACCAATCTGACACTAAATGAATTGATCGGAATGTGGGATAAAATATTGTGCTAAACTATTTATGTTTACCTACTGTAACAGAGGGTTGTCAAAATGTAGATAAATAAAATCATTACAATCGAAAATGTCACTAGTAAACATGTATAGTAAACATGTAAGAATAACATTTGAAAAACAGGGGAAAAAATCGGTCGAAAAAAATAAGTTATAAGCTGTTTTACTGCGACTGTATGTCTTTTCCTAAAACGAAATTTTGTATGGAGAGTGTATGGACCTACTGAATCGCGATGTCATGTTGCAATAATGTAGCGCTCTCTTTTTCTAACAGGAAAATTAAAAGCTTTATATTTTCGAGACTAAAAATATTATATATTAGTTAAATACCCAATTAGCTGACAAGGGTAGACAACTTGTAGGTATATTGAAGCTCTGCACTGTATGCTCTCTGAACTGTGGTGCCGTACTTTAACGTTCGCAAACCCCACCCTAATTGGAAGGTAAATTTTAAAATAACACGACTTATTTCTGTATTCGCCATTAATTTTGCTTCAGAGGTATCGGCTCGTGTTCCTCGTATTCCGGCCCAGGCGCGCGGAGCACCTGGCTTTTTGATTTTACTAAAAATGTATTCAGGTTCGTAATCCTTACTAATTTACAAGTGTAAATTGAATTTGAAACACCTTCGAGATGTGAAATTTAAAAGAAAAAATATGTAATTCGTTATTTTATGGTGGCGGCCATCTTGGATTTGAAATTTATCATAGTGTATTGTTTTCTACTAGTCAGGGCCTTTCATTTGATACCCATATTGGTGGAGTTGTGAAAAAATAAGTAATCCGCAACGGAGCAACAGATTTGAATAATACTTCGTGTATTTTTAATTTGGTAGTTCCTTTTTAGTGTATTTATTTTTTCTATTCTCTATTTAAGATTAGCATTTGGTCCTCAATTTCATAAGCGTGAAGTTAGATTCTTTAAAAATTCCGCTTGAATCCTTTGTATTTTGGCTATGCTTTGTCACTCCCTAGGTCTTTTAATATACCCTTAAAAATATGATAATATCTATCCGTTGTTCATTTGCTGCGTGATTCAATCAATCCACACAAACAAACAAACACACGTTTACATTTATTACATTAGTAGAGATAAGTCAAAAGGACCATCAATTTTCAACAGATCTCCACCACTGAAGTGCGGTAAGTAAGAAATTCTCAAAACTCCACGGCAATTAAACCAGGGCAAAGATAGCGCATTAATATTTGATAACACAATTAATTCGCTCCAGAGGTTCGCCTCGTAAAATTTTCAATTTGCCCCGAACAAAGTTTCACCTGATAAACGTAAAGTTAGGTGCGGTAAAAGGAAAAGTCCTTTCGAGATAAGACGGGTAGCGTGTAATTACATTGCAGTACTTAGGGCGGCATGAAATTATAATTTTGTAACTTAGTTTACTTTTGCGTTTGAAGACGGCCACTTTTAGGTTTGAACTAAGCTGATGGAAATTATTGTCTTTTCGGATATTCCTTTCCTTTTGAGGATCGATTTTGAATGAGAAGTATGTTCATTTTTATGGTAATTCAAATAAATATACTTTTTTAACAATTTACTGCAACCTCCGAATAGATTTTTAAACACTTGTTTAAAATCATTGTTTCTATCCATCTATCTACAAAACACAAAATTACATATATGACAAAGATAGAAGATATAATGGGTATAATAATTATCTGGACGGAATCCTTTTGTGCCATTCGTTCGTTCCAATTTTACTTTGTGTACATAATTAGATTGTACCTACCCCATGGTCTATGTAATTTTAATGATTCCTGTTCCATGATATAACAAAATATATAACGTACTAACAAATTACATGCAATAAATAATAGTAAACAAGAGTAATAAACTTTAAAACGTAAATCACATCCCGTATGACACCTCGACGTACAGTTTTAGTGGTATAATAAAATGAGAATCATATTCCCGAGTTAATTAGGTTAACCTAGATTTAGCTCCTAAATTGGTACAACATTTATTACCTGAGTAATTAATGACTTGATAACACGGCCCAGTTTCCGGTTGGGTTCATAAACTTGATGAAATACGGTTAGGCCAGTTTAAGAACAGATTTTATTATTATGTCTTTTATTCTAGGCACTCTTTTTTTTTAAAACAACTATGTGAGGTTTTTTTAAGTTCAACTGAGATGCTTATATGAGAAGAATATATGCTCATAATTAATTCGAACTATCACTAATTTTTAATGTGTTTGCTGCGTACGATAGTTAGTAATACTATGTTTATCGTTTGATGTCTGTTGCCTTTTCAGGGCTCACTGAATGGTCCAGAAATAACTTGAATCTAGAAATCGACTGAATACTATAGACGTCTAGTATACGTGTTCCGACGAGACTTTTAAAGAAGCCAAATTTTTTTTTTATTCGATGACAAGATAGTCCTTGACTGCGATCTTACCTGATGGTAAGCTACGATGCAGTCTAAGATGGTAGCGGGCTAACTTGGAAAGGGTATGGCAGTGTATATTCAACCCTAATCGGTTTCTACACGCTACCATGCTGGAACGCGACAAGTCTTTGAATAGGATGGTAACTAGCCACTGCCAAAGCCTCCCACCAGACCAGACCAGAGAAAATTCAGAAATTATAAATAATTTAAAAGAATAGCTAAATAATTTTAAAGAAGTATTTGTCGTCATAATTTTGGCCAATTCTTTATCTATCTACCTTTAACGTGCCTCGATCATCTAAACCAGAGCACCTATGTATCGCTAGGCTGAAATACAATCACAAAATCCTATTTGCTTAATTCTGGCGAGCCTTTGTGTGGTGAGGCGCAATAATTATACCGCGCCCCACGCGTGGGGTGAAACAATGGGGTACGTGCCGCCGTAAATACTTGCCCGTAATAGATACCTATGAACAATCATTATTTTACCTAGCTACCTTCGTTAACGCGAAGCTTTGTATGAACATTTTGTTAGCAGTTTCACACATTAAGTATGACGCGTCGATCACGCCACGCCAATTGCACTGCGCCCGCCAAAGAGAAGAGACACATGTCGCTCATTTGCGACAAGGGTGACATAACTCAAAATTCACCAATTTTAGTGTCGAACATTTATACTTTTTGCTATAAAAACAACATTACGCTAAGCACAAAAAAATAAGAGCGAGAGAGATTGTGACTTAATGCTCTGTCGCTTTGTTGGCCGCTGTGTTGTTTCGAGACCGCAGCATCCACAAAACATTACTTTCTAACGAGAGAGTTCTCTCATCGTCGATTTTGAATTATGTCACTCTTGTCGCAAATGAGCGATGTGTCTCTTCTCTTCTCTTCTCTTTATCTGTATGCCCAGCCTGATCCAGTGATTTGAGCTATGCGTTGATAGATCAGTTTTTTCCTTTTTAGGATACCGTGGTAAAACTACAAGAAACCCTTATAATTTCGCTAAGTCCGTCCGTCTGTCCATCTGTCCGCAGCAAAGCGCAGATACTATTGGTATTAGAGAGCTGTAATTTATGTTTAACTAGATGATACCCGCGACTTCGTCCGCGTGGATTAAGGTTTCAATTACCGCGGGAACTGTTTAATTTTCCGGGATCAAATGTAGCCTATGTGTTAACCCTCGGTGTGAGCGATCCCATTCCAAATTTCAGACAAATCGGCTCATTCACTGTGGCGTGAAGAAGTAATAAACACACACACATACAAACTTCGGCCTTTATAATATCAGTGTGATGTGATAACATGTTTTTCATTTCTTAAATCACTTTTCATCCTGTTTCCACGCTTATTGTCGCGGAGTGGTGTCGAACATCGTTATGATATCGAATGCAAGCGCATTACGAGTGCACCTGGCGACCGCTGGCGCGCGGCCAGTCGCCAATAAAACTAGATATTGCAATAACCACTAAATTACCTATTGTTGTGATGCCAGCCAGGAGGGCTGCGCTTAATGGCCACTCGCAGTGTTTGTTCGGTCAACGCACGTATGGTAATGTGTCGGTAAGTTATTTAAGTACTAGTGGACGCTCGTGACTTCGTCTACTTCTTTAATTCACAATTGACAGTTCCTAAATCCCCACAGTTTAGGTGGGCCGAACCCCTGCAACATCAGGAGGAGTTGGGTCTTGGAATTTAACAATGTAGTCTTTACTTGGTACCTAAAATAACTTTTTATAATCGATAGTTCCTAGATCCCAATAGTTTAGTGGGGTAATACCCTTGCAGCATTAGGATTGAGGAGTTGAAACCCGAAGTTTTTATGGGAGCATCACGCTAAGTTTTTGTATCGATTAAAAAAAGATTCACGCAAATTGGTTTAGAAATCACGAAGATCTACATTCTACATAGGTAGAAAAACACAACTGTAATTATGTTTTCACACTATTTACGTAGTTGAGAACTTGTCGAGTGACATTACCTTTTATGCCAGAAAAAGAAAGACTATATAATTCCTCCCGGATTTAAAACCTAAATCCAGGTGGACGAAATAGTGGGCAAAAGCTAGTTATATTATAATCTATATACGCTGTGGCTTCGATCCTGCGCCGCCTGTATCCATCGCAGCGGCTTCCTGCGGTTCATCTGGTGTTGCATTGTTCCACCTAGTGGATATGGCTATGTGAAACATGTTTAAATGGCACCCTATGAGTCACCTACTCAGAATTCAGCACATGTTCATTTTCTCCATCACATCTCGTACCTAGAGGAATCCAATCAGCATAAATTGTACACGGGAGCGCGGGCTCGACAGATGCCGTGTAATTGTTCCTGTGACGATTTTTTCTGCCCACCCCCTAATGTTACAGTGATCGAATCTGTTTAAAATGAGATGACAACTATGGAGATGGATTATAAAATAATTATTACCCTTCAATTTGCTGCCATAGCGAGACTGATAGCTAATTGAAGCCTTTTAACTTAACGATCATAAGGTATGCTAAAACATAGGCGGTTCAAACTTCAAATCCCATACGTCGCACTATAGTTGTTTATTTTTCCTGTAAATATTCCTGGTAGTTGGAAGGGAATAAGGAAAAAATAATACCGAACATTAGTACAAAAATATTGTTTAAGATAAAACCTTTTTCACAATTTTAAATAAAGATCAGGCTCTCGTCCTTTACGTAGCTTTATCTTCATGATATGAACACAATATATACCTACAATCTACATCTTTCTTCTAAGAATCTCTACAATATTAGATGAATCTCTCTCCACAGTTAGACATCTCTCCCTTGCGCGTCTGCAGGGGTGTAGTGTGCTCAGGTGTCGAATCGCGATTCTGTGAGGTATGCACCGGCCCTTCTACAATCCATTCCACTGATATAAGTGCGTTGACTGATTAGTTCTGAATTAATCATGTCCTCCCACAAATATCAGCTTCTTCTTTAACAATCGATATATAAACGTCCACTGCAGGACCAAAAGTTTTTTGCATGGAATTCCACAGGCTTCAGTCTTGCGCCGCCTGTGTTCAACGGCTCCCTGTGACACGTCTGATGTCGTCAGTCCACTAAATGAGGGTCTTCCAACCCTGCGCTTTCCGGTATGGAGTCGCCAATCCAGCACCACGGGATCCTAACGACCGTCAGTTTTTCGAACTATGTATATCAAAGCAAGTAATACAAGTGCAAGTAGATATAATTTTAGCGTCTAGAATATTGCGTTATGTGGCACAAACTTACTGTACAGATTTATTTTACTTTTACTAATACTCAATGAAATAGAAATCTCGCTTAGTTAGAAATAGTCAGTCCCTATTCTGGTAGACTGAAAACCCTTTGTTTTCAGTAGACATTCTTTATCACTTTCTAGGTTGTTGACTAAATTATTACTGCAAAAATTCAAATCGATTTATAGCTCCGTTGCTGCGTGATTGAAAGACACTAACAAACCAACACACATTCGCATTTATATATTCGCATAAAAACAATTGTACGCACCCTAGTTTAAAGAACGGGAATAATCATTAAACAGGGGATTGTCCGAGGGAGGGTGCTCGCCCCTCAACTCTTTGATGTGGCCGCCGTGACCGTGAAAATGTGACGGCGATTTCGTCGACGCAATTAACAAATTCGTAATTACATTCCAATTTATTATTTGGATTCTTTCGTTGCCACATGTGATGTCACTGGTGTTTCTGCGCAAATAATTTTTAACTTTTAAACTCAGAATTTTAGGATTTATCGTATAACGACAACTTTGGCGCAGAAAAGTCATTATTACAGAGGTGGGTCGGTTCGGAATTCAGATCAGTTTAGGAAACGAACTGGCAAATTAGCGTTTTGAAATGAAGCTATAAAGCTACATACATATACCGACCGCAATATAAAGAACATTGTGCATGTGCACATCCAAACTGATATTAAAAATGCGGAAGTAATTGACTCCATGTTTTGTCGTAAAAAATATTATATGCAAGTCGTCCAACCTGGACTCTTTCACCAGAATGCAAAATAGATTCTGCTGAGAACTTTTCAGAACAAGTTGTTACAATAATATTGCGTATTTTCTGCAAGTTAGAGATTAGGTGTACATTTTTATGCGAACAACTGATTACAGATTGCTTAATTGCAACTTTGTCATCAAGAAATTAATTAATTGTGTACCTCGACTTGATGAATATTTCTTACACAATGGCAAATCTAAAAATTCTTCTTAAAATTTTGTTGCTGTCTATGTTGAAACATGAGTTACATATCTCATTCCTCTCAAACTTACATAGTTTAAGAGTAAGCCTATGTATTCTTAACCTGTATTCAGAGTTAATAATCCTTATTCGATTCAAATGGATTCATTCGTTTGAGTGCCATTTTGTAACCTATGTTAAAACAATTTAACAAATAGAAAAAGCAGTCAAACTTATAAAAACACTCTTTTTCTATAGAAATCTATAGACCATACTCTCAATCTGCTCAGACTCAAGACAGAGATAAAACGAGAGGTTTGTGTCTTGTTTCAACTCTTATCTTTAGTCCAAGCTAAGTCAGAGCACGCTCTAGATCTTAGCATTAGCCTGCCCATGAAATATTTCGCTATGTAACTAAAGAACTATCTATTCATTTTCCAGCCCAAATCTAAAATAACAGCTAAAACAATCGTTAAGAACTAATAACTGTAATTTCATGAATCAAACATCCTACTTCGATCCCTTCAGCTTATTTCATCGATATAGATGATAAGGGCCCCCTCACAATAAATAACATATAAATCATACCTATAAAGGGTGTGTATTGAGATTTTATCGTAAACAAAAACCATTTTCGAGTAAACCGGAGACAAATAAGAAGAAAAGAGAGGCTAATAAAATTGTTTTTAGTTACTCTTACTGCGTTCTCAAAATTTTCTTTTTTTGTTTAATTATTTATTATTAGTCCAGTGCTTGGCTGTTTTTACCCACACTTGCAGGTAAGTGACGATGCATTCTCAGGTCAAACATGTATACTTTGAAAGGATTAAAAACCCTAGGTAAACCTTGTCAAAATGAAAGTCGAATTACCAGATTTATTTACTGTCCAAAAACAAAACGTTTTATTACCAAGTTATTTCTGCTGTTGCGTTGGTTTCACAATCTACGGATGGCGTAGTTTTAAGCCGCAAATAAAGTCGGTAACTTTTAAAAGGTATATATAATTTATCCTATTTGAAGACGCTTATCGAGAGTCTTCTAGAGTACGAAGTGATCATTTCTATCTTTTCAAGTGACTTTCAAAAAAGGAGGTTCTCAATTCGTCGGAATCTTTTTTTTCTTTTTATGATGTTCCCCGATTACTCGAAGAAGCCTGGGCCGATTTGGAAAATTCTTTTTATTTTTTAAAGAGCATACTTCCCCGGTGGTCCTATTGTCATCAGGTCAGGATCTGATGATGGGATCCTGGAGAAATAGAGGGAACTCTTCAAATTTTATAGGCTCAGTTGATATACTTTTTAGTGGCGTTTGAAGTCGGTTTTGTAAAAATAATTTTTACATTTATATTATTGCAATTAGAATTAAGCTCAGTTATAATAATAATGCTGTGATGGTGAGTTCCAAACACTCACAGCTTTTTTAACTTGCCTTATTGTCCTATCTACTTCTAAAATAACCTTTAAATATCATAAAAGCAACCGTTTCGTTTTTATAAACACATCACAAATTTACCTTTTCCCTTCCCCAACTTTATTTTTCACAATCACATCATAATAGCACATATTTGAGTACAGCATAAAGTTGAATTGAAAAGAAAAAATTAGGAACGGTGTACGCCAGTATAGTTTTTAAGTTTGTGCGGGTCTGTAATTGTCTAATACCCCAAGAGTCTGCTAGCGGTCGTTGTATTAGCATTTGAATGTTATTATTGTAGTAATCGCAACGCAAATAGGTATTTTGGCAGAGTCTAGACCGTAGACGTCACGGTGCTAGCTTTACCTATTCAGCACTTGCAGTAATGAGCTGTGCATCGACGGCTTTTTTTGTTATTGTAGGCTATATGTGGTAACTTGTACCTATAAACTATGTTGTATTGATGTAATTGGTATTGTACGTGTCATACTTTATGAAAGACTAGTGAACGCGCACGACTTCATCCGCTTCTTCAATTCACAATCGACAGTTCCTAAATCCCCATAGTTTAGGAGGGCAGTACCCCTGCAGCATAGGATTGAGAAGACGGGCCTGGAATTCAACGATGTAGTTTTTACTTGATACCTACAAAAACTAAATTCATAATCGACAGTGCCTAAATCCCCACAGTTTAGGAGGGCAGTACCCCTGAAGCATCAAAATTGAGTCGCTTGGTGAAACACCTTGGACGGTAGGATGGTTACTAGCTACGGCCAAAGCCTCCCACCAGACCAGACAAAATCCAGAAATTATAAATTCCCAAATTGCCCCTGCCAGGAAATGAACCCGAGACCTCCCAGTTATAAGACCACAGCATTCACCACTACGCGAGGGAGGTCGTCATACTTTGCTGAACATACTCGCTCCTTTCCAATAGACGATGATGATTAACTCCACGGAACGATTATATATTAATATAATGATATGGTAGCTGTTTATAGTAACGTGAAACCAAAATACCTCGTTCCCCGTAGCGCATAGCTGGCCATTGTCCCCCTCACAAGCAATTAATCGCGTCCACTTATCTGCCGCTCTAATTAGCGGCTGGAATTCATTTCTGTGGCACGCGCGATTACTCTTCGTGCGTACACCTACCTAAACTATGCTTTCGCTTTTGTTACTTCTTTAGTGGTTTGCTTTGTTGTTTATTATAAGACACGTCAAACTTAAAATTATGTTCACTGTCCACACATAATATGTACTCAGTGTTTAAGGCAAGGGACAGATCAAACGCAGTAATTTTCTTCAACGTTTTGTCTGCATTATGTGCGAAGGACCGGTTGTCGTTATGGGCTAATGTGACGAGGCGTCCTTGAATCGGAAGGCGCTGGCAAACCCCTAGATAGATAGCCCTTGACTGCGATCTCACTTGATGGTAAGTGACGATGCACTCTAAGATGGTAGCAGGCTAACTTGGAAGGGGTATGGCAATGTAGATTCAACCCATACACGCCATCGTGCCAGAATGTTAAATCTTCTTTAACGGTATGGTGGTAACTAGCCACCAGACCAGACCAGAGACAATTCCGAAATTATAAACCAAATTGCCCCCGCCCGGAATCGAACCCGAGACCTCCCAGTTACTCACAACAGCGCTCACCACTGCGCAAGGGACGTCGTCATATTATTGACAAATAAATCCAATAGCTTTTGTTTTCTCGCCCGACCCTTGATTTGACTTCAGGATTTTAAGATCTGCAGTCGAACAGCTAGCAACTTAACCAATGGTATGGTCACTCTGATCATCTACCATGATCAGAGTGCTACTGAAACAGCTACACTATCCATCTTGAGTGTCCCATTGTTGTAGATTATGCGTTTCTTCGCCGCACTGTAAATACATCACCGCAACGCGTTCCTGCGGCTCATTAGCGCCCACTTGCGCCTGATTAATGACCCTCTAATTACCGCACGCATCTGCAATTGCAAGCGGCTTCAACTGGCTTGAATTGTGGCCACTGGACAGTGCTGTGTAACATATCGTTTCTTGGGCATTACCGCCATTTTGCATCGAGATATACCTAACATTGAGGAGCTGTTACCCAAACTTAGTCCGCACCAAACAAGATACTTCTCGAAACTTTTCGACCATGTTCATTTATTCATGAAAGGTAATAAGTACCTAGACAAAAAGATAGATTAAAATTTGAGTATGTAGTGCTCAAACATACTAAGTGCTAATAATTTCACCAACGTAGAGTGACGTCGAACTGAGGAATAAATATGGGCGTCCTGACAGTTTTTGTCTGAACTTCTTGACTGAAATTCTGCCAAAATATCTTTACGCTCGGATGAGACTTATTTTTCCTTGTTAAAATTGGCCCTAAGTATTTACAAATTTTATTTTTAGGTACCTTGTATTGTTCTGATTTTTCTCGAATCGCCTGAAAATATCGAGAAATCAAAACAAATGAATAAATATTCAAGATAAAAAAAAATTGTATCTATATTGATGATGAGATAATCTTCAGAGCGGCTTAACTATATATGACAGATTTTTCACAGACACAAGCTGGTAGAAAATTATCTAGGCTACTTTTTACACTGTAATAATTATTTATTTCCAAATGATTTTTAAAACCTTATTTACGCGGGCCTCAACTAGTTTAACACAATCGAGATAATAATTCGACTTGAATTTCAGTCGCAAAACCGTAATGCAGATGCTATTAACACCTATCTATTTTCCCCCAATAACATGTAATTTGCCAAGTTGTAAGCACCGGCATCGTATTACAGACCTCATCAATCAACGCGACTTTGACGGAGGTAGGTGTAATCCAGTTTACCGAGTGTCCGTACCAACACCTACTAATTCGAGATCAGGTGTTTGCGAACTGTAATTTTTGGACAACTTTAAGATGGATTGCGTTTTGCTGTTAACCTTTAGCCGACGGTGTAGGAAACGCAGCTCTCTTGTGATATTTGAGAAATATGATCAAACTCAGTATGCAAAATCTATATACATAAAAGAAAAAGATGACTGACTAATTGATCTATCAACGTACAGCTCAAACCACTGGACGGATCGCGTTGGTATTTGATATACAGATGGCTATTATGACGTAGGCATCCGTTAAGAAAGGATAAATAATTTACAGTTAAGATAAAATTCTTGCATTTCACGAGGGCGCGTGAGCTTTATTTGTGGTTACGTCTTGTACACGTAGCACATTGCGTATGTGTGCGTGCCTGTCAGGAGCTTAGATGAGAGCAGTCAAGCGTAAGCAAGCTCTCGCTCACACTTATACAGATACGACAGATACAACCATGACCCACGCGCCCTCGTAAATTGCAAGAACTATATGCGCTTTTAAAACAATTAAATGTCACTTGCATTAACGTTGAAAGAAAACCTCGTGAGGATACCTGCATGCCTGAAAGTACTCCATACGCGTGTAAAGTCTCGGCAACGACGGTAGCCACGGAGTTTGCAGCACAAATCCTGCTCATTCAGTACCACTTCAGCCCGTATCGAAATTATAATATATACTTTAATAAACGAAACGTTATTATCATGCGTAGCTCTAACCACCCCACCTTCGCGAGTAAATAAAAAGCTCAAGTGCCCAAATAATTTTCAATTTCCAAACAAAAAACTAGCTCAATGAGGCCGCGCATCTGTCGGTCAAACAGGCCGCGGGCAGAATCTAAACGATTTACCCCCTCTCCCCTCCCCTCCTGCACGCGCGCCCGCGGGCAATCATATCGAGTACCATTGTTGTAGATAAAAAGGTAAAACTGTGAACCACATGAGGGAGTCATGGATGCGGTATCTGCGGACTTTTCGGAGTTTTTTGGGCTAAAGCAAATTAAATGGAAACTTCGTGAGAAAATCTGCATGTTTCAGAGATCTTCATAATCCTACTTAATATTAAAAATGTGAAAGTTTGGATGCATGGATGAACCACGCCGCAACTATTGAACCGATTTGGCCGAAAGTTTGCACAGAGATAGATTATAGTCTGGAATAACACAGCCTTAATTTTTATCTAAGAAAATAATAGAGTTCACGCGGCAATTAAAAAAACCTAAATCCACGTGTACGAAGTCTCGAGCATTAGCTACTAATAATATTATAATGATCGTATGTAGTCGGCAATTCCACATTTGTCCTTGGACTGCACTTGGACTACCATACTGGATCCATAAAAATTATATAATTACTGGATCCAAAAAAAATATAACTGAAAATTAATATTTGTCTTATAGCCCAAGTGAAAATTATATATTTATATAAAAAAAATTACGTGTTTTTGTTACGGTTTTGTTTGAACAAGGTCATCAAACACCAGCGCACCCAATCAAACACCTCCATTTCCGTTTGTCAAATACGTAGTTTGTTTGACAAACACGACCACAGACTATCAAATACACGTTAAAATGTTACGTGTTTGACAAGCACGTTTGACCGTGTACGGGCCCTCTAAAGAACATTTTCTTATTTATTTTCAAATCGCCGTATCCTACATTTCTGTACATCGTAGTTCGCAGCACTGGTATTACACGCTGCACTTCCCCCAATTCTCCACGAGACCCAGCTTCAAGTGGCGAGGTGTGCTGATCGATACCGCTGTTGTAATCAATCTTTACAACTGACATTAACTGCAGCCAAAATGTTTGAGGCTGAAATCTATAGACCGCACTCTCACTCTGCTCAGACTCAAGACAGAGATAAAATGAGACAGATTTATGTCCGAGCATATTTGTGTCTCGTTTTAACTCTCATCTTAAGTCCGAGCTAAGTCAGAGCACGCTCTAAGGATCTAAGCATAAAAGAAAGAAAGAAAGAACTTCTGTAGCTGCTCTTAAATTTTTTTGGTGTAGGCAGCAATTTATCGAAAACTTTATGGTAACTAGCTAATATTCGCGACTTCGTACGCGTGGATTAAGGTGTTTCATTCCCGCGGGATCTTTTATTTTCCGAGATAAAAACTCAACTTTTTTTGGTAACACCGTGTGAAAAAATTACACTATCACGTGTTAAGATCCGTTTTGGTCAAACGGTTGCTTAGATTAAAAAGGTGCAATATGTACGGCGCAAGACCGAGTCCTGTGAAAGTCCATGCAAGAGACCTTGGTCTAGTGGGAGATGTGTAATGGTTGGCTTTATACTCCAAGGTAACGGTTAAAAAGAAGAATATGTCAAGTAGAGAAATTCTTTCACAGTAATAAAAGACATAATTATAATATCCATGTTGCCCTTTCGTAATTCTGAGCTCCATATTAATAAATCATTAATCAGTTATCAAAACAATAGCAATCACTCATCGTCTCGCCCATTAAAGTACAACCCAACTTCTTAATAACCTGCAACGTAATTATATTACCAACAGGAGACCGGCTGAAAACTCATTAGAACGAGCGACAATCTTCATTATTTACCTTCAGCTCTAATTAATTCCTTGTCATGGTTTTTGCTTCGGCATTTGAGTTATATCTTTAGGACCTTTAAAACGGAACAGAAGATACGTTTTAAGGTGTGTTAAAAGGAGAAAGGCACTGTATGAGGTATGTCTCCGGTAGCTGATTACCATCTTTTGGCAATTAGTAAAACACACAAAACTCCACCCCTGGCGTGTTCCTGCTCCCCTGGTAGGTGATGCTTAATATTCGGCAGTAAATTACTTGGAAACTTAGTGCCAAGGTGGGGAACTAGATTTAAATTTAAATGCACTTGAACGTCGTTTGCCGTCTTCTGATAAGGTGGACTCTTTGCTTTGATAACTAACATCTACTTAGGAATTTACTGCTTCTCTGTGCAAACGTATGTAGGTGCTTCTATTTATGCAAATTAAATTGGTATGGTGTGGTACTTTTATTCCATCATTTCAACTCATCGAGCTCCCCCTACTAAGCTACGGTTGTCCTCATAGAAAGGTTTGGCGGATTGGCAGACCTCACACACCTTTGATAATACAGAGAATTCTCATGCATGCAGGACTCCTCATGATATTTTTCTTAACCGTTAAAGGAAGTAGATATGTAGCTCCCCTTCAAAAAGGAGGTCAAAGTCTTAACCACTAATGCTAAAAGAAAAAGTAATATTTTTCTGCAATCCGCTAAACCAGGAACACCTGTACGGCAACACGCGCCGCCCGCGCCTTACACGTCGTTTCTTCAGAATAGAGGAAACACAGAAACAACACAACACCAACACGTAGGACCACACAAACTCTACAAAACAGACTCAACGTACGTTACGCTCCGACACCAGAACATCATCAGATTTTGACTCCACAATGCACAATTGCAAAGAGTATAGCAAAATATTACTTTTTCTTTTAGTATTATCAGTTCCACAAAATAACGGTTGTTTCTATCCAATATCTTAACCACTAGGCATTCGCCGTAGTATTTATAATGGAATATTTATTACTATGATTCTCCGACTGAAAATCCCCGAAATATCTGTCGTCGTATTACTATTGTCGTACCTGCTTGTAGCGCAAAATTTAGGTTTAGCTGATGGGGAAAGGCAATATTAATCAAGTTCACCATAGCTACTATTCTTTAAAAAAAATCTAACAGAGATCGTAATAGCGGTAATAAAGACGGCGAGTTCGTAACTGCATCCTTCAGAACTTATTTAAAACCCTCAAAGCATGAAAGCACATTTCTGCACCTGCATCGAGCTTTTAATAAACATATATCCTTTGACGGTGTGTTATTACGAGAGACGTGTGCGCCCTTGTTTATAAAAAACAAATTAGACGCCGAAATGTTTGAATAAGTGTGTGATTGCGGCGGGGAGACGAAATAAAAGGGAATAAACTGAATAAAAAAGGACGCACCTCCGACCAGCGGACGGCTTTTCATTTGTAAGCCGCGAGGTACAAAGGTACGAAGGCTGCTGATTGAAATAAAATGACTGTTTGATGTCGCATGCCTAATGAAATTTTTATTCGTGACAAATGGTCCCTAAGAGTGCCCGCAGACTTACAATTTCAAGTTGAACAACTAAATAGCGAAGTATAACTATTGACATAGTGACTTAATTGGATAAGGTGAGCTTGTGCTGGTTACCATAAGTCACTATGCCTATTGGTATACTCTACGATTTAGTTGTCCAGCTTAAAATTGTAAGTCTGCGGGTAAGCTGATAGAGAGAAGAAACTTCCTGAGTAAACTTTTATAATAATTATCTGTAACGCTTGAATAGTCTAAAGGGCAAAGGTGCGGATGAAAACTGATAGGTCGACGGTTTAATCCCCATCCACTACACTACTGTCATACCTACTCCTTAAAGATGCTCTACTCTTATTTGGAGGGGAGAGGAGAATAATAGAGAGGAAGAATATTAGGCATGATGAACCTGACTAAATGAACATCACCAACCCCCCAAAACTCTGAATAGTCACTGCTCTGTATGTACATTAGGAACCTATCGACGGCCCAACCGAATAAAGGCGTAATCGAAAAAAGTTAATTTTACAGGAGAGCCAAAAAAACCTTAAAAGCTATCTTCTTTGCTATTTACACCTGATTAATGTTGTATATATTATGTACACACAACAATAATAACATAATAACACTTCGATCATAGAAAAATAAGTAATAACATTAATCAGTTGTAAATAGCAAAGAAGATACTAAGATCATTTCTACGGTTTTTTGGCTCTCCTGTAAAATTGACTTTTTTCGATTACACTTTATTCGGTTGAGCTGTCGCTATTGTCTTTATGGAACACCAAAAATATGAGACCATCCTTTTACCACCGAACTATAGAATCTCGGTGTCAACCGAGCGTCTCCAAGTATGTTGTGACACATCACACCTATCAGATGAAAGAGATGCTGTGTGGTCCATTTCATTACCTACACGCATTAATATCGCGGGTTGAATCGTCTTTGAAAAGTGATCAAGCATGTTGAGAATTTGTTGGAAGCCATGCTTTTAAATCTAATGGGACATAACGTTCAATTTTAATGCGGTAGGTCGACATTACATAATTTATAAATGGCTTTTCCACTAACCAGCTTTGGCACTACGATGGCGGTATTTTTATGTTTGTCGTCACCTGCCGGTAAGTGGAAAAGCGCGTCCTATTATTTCACTAGCTTTGCCCACGTGAAGTTTCTTGCCGGCTTCTGTCAGTAGAAGTTGCTTTCGGAACGGCTGGCAGCCTACAAGAAATAAATAATATTGAAATTATTTTTTTTTTGATTTTTTGGTTTTAATTTGATTTTTTGATTTTTTGGTTTTAATGTTCCGAGGGAACTCTTTAATTTTAAAAGCAACTTTTGTCCGTCCTTGAATGCAAACTACCTAAAAATACACTAAAAAACGTCAGCCATTCTGTAGGAATATGTATACAAAAAATCTAAATATTTATTATTTACTTATGTTACGGGTATGTTTACAAATATAGAGAGCGCTTGCCTAAGAGATACATACGTCTATAGAAATTTTCTATAGTCTAGTCTAATCCAAAGTCTAGTTCTAATCTAGAATATAGACCTGCTGGTTGAATAGCTGTATCAATCATTGTCTCAATTGTAGTGACTGTGATCGTAACTCTATAGCAACCCTTTATAGACAATTTCGTGACACAGTACGCATTTCCTCTTAATAGCTTCCACTATAGATATTTAATTTATAGAGCAAGCCGCGAACAAAAATACCAACTTGAAATATCCCGTAAAGAAAATTTCATGCGAAAAATTCAAATATCCTTTGAAATGTTAAGACCGATATAAATCCTCGAGGCAGAAAGGACAATCCCATCGCCTTGCGACATTGGCAGTAAACTAGCGACATTTGTCAGCGCTCGCCGCTCGGAGTCGGCTGAAAAACAAAATTTTCCGCAACACATATCATACAATACGGGGAAGCGGTACACGCACTGGCCAAGATTCACGCCGCGTCTTTTTACATATTTTTTATGTTAGCGATAACGAAAGAATTATTAATATTAACTGACTTAACAAATAGCTTCTTCATATCTAGGTAATTTAAATAAAGAAACTTATCTTCATCATCAGCAAACCCATCAACCGTTCACTGCTCCTCACCTATGACCTCATAGTCTACCACGATGGTCCAATGTAAATTCACAGACCATTACATTACATTCACATTAGATGAATTTCTTTGAATTGAGTTCTGACTCTCAGGTGTGCAGAACTCACGTTTTTCTTCAACGTAGGAATATGTGATATTAACTGCTTAAGCGCACCTAACTTCGATGATTTGTGCCGGGATCGACCTGCGACCACTCAAATAAAGAACCGCGTTTCTATCCACGAGGATATCGCCTATCTGTAACTGTAGCGTAGGTACAAGTGTAGCATTTTTTGTGGCGAGTGCCAGCTTTATGTAATTTGCTTGATCAAAGCTGGTCGTTTACTGAAAAGCTGCATTGTATTGTAAGAGTGTCTCCATTGGTTGAATTTTTGGTGTTCTTGCTGCAACAATACGTTTAAATCCAATAGCGAGAGATTGTCGACCAATCAGAGTTAATTGCAATCGTCATACTGTAGCTGTAATTTTTAGAATTCCGCGGCTGCATTCAGATCGTGGCGTTTTTTTAAAGCCCGTGCGTACACAGTGGGGCTGCAAGGTACGGTCCAGGAGGGTCGGCCGGTCGGCGGCACGGTCAGTGCGCGCGCTCTAAAGAAGTGAATAAATCTGCCCCGCGACAAGGTGAATATAAAGATTCCGCAGACTAACTTCCGTGGGCATAGGGTTGCCTATAATATTTTTTTTGGAATGAATAAGTTAACTTTATGGCATAATATGCACTTGATTAGGAAACTATAATATATGCTATTGCAGGCTCTCAATCAACTATAACTACTTACATGACTAGACGATAGGTCCTCAAAATTCAAATCTAAATATATTACAGGAAAAGATGACTGACTGACTGCTCTATCATGCACAGCTCAAATCACTGCACGGATCGGGGTGAAAGGCCTACATAATATAGCTAATAAACTCATTAATTTCTTAATCAACAATCAATCAACTTAACATGAATGAAGCCAAGGGCGAAAGCTAGTTAAGATAGTGAAGTTTGAAAGGACGTGCATAGTATCTAGTGTAACATGATCGTAACATTAATTGTAAATTAAGTTTTTACCTATGAAGAAACTGAGAAGCTTCTTCAATCTATTTCTATTTAGAATGCATGTACACACACACATACATACTTCTTAATCGTTCTTATATACTTTTTTGTTTGCAATAGAAGAGCGAGGCGTCCTGACACAAGTATTTGATGCTTACTAGGAGGTCTCCACAACTTGTATCACTTATTACTATATAAGAACGAAATAAACGATTTTTATTCATTTACTAGATGATGCCTGCGACTTCGTCCGCGTGTATTAAAGTTATTTTAATTCCCGTAGCAACTCTTTAATTTTCCGAGATAAAATGTATCCTATGTTTTAATCCTGGATGTGAACTGCCTCCATTCCAAATTGTTTCAGCCAAATTGGTGAAGGAGTAACTAACATACACATACAAACTTTCGCCTTTATAATATTAGGATTTTTTTATTTTTTTGCAAGTGTCAACCCTAGAGTTGAAAGGCGGCCACCGTGAAAGGCTAGGTGTATGAAGGCGGCATGTTCTTACATAATAACATTCTGAAATATTCCCCGCGGGTCCGCGCGCCCCGAGCTTTACTATAAAACTAAATTATGCTGACAGGGCACATTCGGCTGTACACTCGTAATTTATAAGGATTTACAATATTATGCATTTCGTGAGGAATCTTTAATATTTTTACCGAATGTCAGGAAATACAAGGTTTTGTAATCCGTGGAGGCATTTGCTTCTTTGTTGTTCTCGTTTCTTAAAATACTCCAACTTGTTTTCCAACCCCATTGACTTAAATGTAAGAAGGTACTTTGTTAAATTTCTGTGGATTTTGTCACCTGGTCAAATAATTAAAAATCAATCTTAACACAAGCTTTACGCTTAATTCGGAGGCTTAGGGGGAGTATTAGTCATATTTAATCCGGTAAATATTTTTATCATTAAAAAAAACAAGCTATAATTTAAGTAAAATTGACTAACCGACTTCATTATGCCTATTATCTACTGAAATAAGGACATCTGCCTCTTGAATAATCCCCATCCCGCATAATATCAAAGTTTTTGGCGGCAATAATCGGCACGTAGTGTTTTGCGGATAATATGAATAAAAATCCAGGAGAATGCAATAAGTAATCCGTTTAATTTTTCCGTACCATAGATTAGATTTTATGATTCTACATTTTGACGTTGACATGTTTAAATGACAGATTTGACAACAGGGGTGTCGCCACAAGTTCAAACCATAATGGGAACAACACTGAAAGGTTAACCTGCTAAAAACTTCAGAAAATATTTGTATACATAAGATCTACTCCACGGATCTTCTGTCGTAAGAGATGAGCCAGGAAACGGTCAGCGCAGACAAACTAGTCCGGCGACACGCGTCATAACGCGGCCTCATGGCAGTTGGGATGAAAAATGCATGGATGAGTTTCTTTACGACTTGATCCCGCCACTGGACTGTACATATAGAAATGGTTGTTTGATCACATGAACGGAATAAAATTTTAATTTTCTATACACTAACAAAAATAATGCATTTTTAGTGTTGTTTGTTAGTTTGCCCTCCAATCACGCAGCAACTTAGCAACAGATCAACGAATGGATCGACGTGATTTTTTTTGCATGGGTTTAGTTGAAGACACGCATTGTGTAGTGGCAGACCGTCTCTAGACGAACCGATGACAGTACGAGTCGCAGGGAGTAAGCGGTTACAGGTGGCGCAAGACCGAGATCTGTACAAGTCCATGAAAGAGACGTCTATCAGTTGAAATGAAATGAAGTAAAATAAATGTTGATGAAGGATAAGAAGATGTTAAGGAGGAGAGTGATCGAGGTTTCCCGCGGGATATTTAAAAACCTTACAAGCTACTAACATTATAAATGCCAAAGAATGGCCTAAACTCAAACTCAAACTTAAACTCAAAATTATTTATTTCATGTAGGCCAACTTATGGCTCTTATGACAAGTCGAGAATCTACCACCGGTTCGGAATGCTGATTCTGCTGAGAAGAGCGAAGTTAGTTAAAGAAGTCCCTAAGTACATTTTTTTGGTTTTGAGAAATGGACCATTCCACATAGGGACTTCTTGAAAGACCATTTTTGTTCTTCAATAGCGTCACAATGGACACAAATTATTTATTTTATTAGTCAATATGCAGATATTTTCATCTTCAAACGATCAGCATACAGCAAAACTCTTCGTTGGTTAAAAATGTTGCTGGTTAGAATCAGTTATTAATATTTGTATAGTACTTGATGTAACCACTAAATTTTCACGTTCGATACGCATCGCAACGCTACTATCCCCCTCCATGGAATTACGCCGTAATCGACTCTGCCCTGGGAGACTATTGCAGCGTGTAATCCTGTATACCCCTACCTGCCTCTAACAGGATTGAGATTTACGCAATGCCAACGATATCAAGGGTAATTGGGCAAAGCAAGCGCAAATATTATGTGAAGGAATAATTCGATAGCTTTTACGTAAGTTGTGGTATCCCACAAAATTGGCTTTTTAGGTTTTGTGCACTATGTCATTTGTTTTTATCTATTTTATGTGTTCTTTTAAAAAAAATTATAAAATAGCATTTTTTAACATACTCTGAAGACGTATAAAGTTGTATCGTTATTACGATATACGACAGCCTAAACCATTGTATTGACCTTCACAACAGTTAACGCGTCACGTAAGCGTTTTGAGGATACAACAACTTACGTAGGAGGTATCGAATTGCAGTCATCTTCTTCTTTGCTAGCCCTTTATTTCGTCCATCGTATGATATAGGCGTCTTCATGTGCACGCCATTCCTTACGATGTTGTGCCAGACTTGTCCAAGTCTTCCTGAGAAGCTTGTGCGTGGAGTTACACTTTATTTCTCTGGCATGAAATGTGGCATATGTAACTCTCCAGGTCCTCAACCCATGCAAAAAGGATCCTAACTAAAAAACATGTCGTTCTATAGCTCTATTGCGGTACAATTGAACGACAGAAGAAAGAATTGGTAGATTTACCATTACACAAATTTAAACAGTGTGTAAAGAAACATTTAATAAGTAGAGGTTATAGCATAGTTAATGAGTTCCTTAACGACAAAGTTGCTTGGAAGAAATCTGCTTTACTACTCTGTCTGTTGTAGCTGTCCACAAGCTAGACAAGCTACTAAATGTAACATTTTTGTTTTAAAAAGAGCAACTGATGAGTTTCTTTCCGGCTCTTCTCAGCTTTCCGAACCGGTGGTAGAGCCTTGACCTGTCGTAAGTGTCACAAGTTGGCCTACATTCCGCGAAATTTTAAAAATCTAGCTAAAACGCGGATAAAGTCGCGAGTAACAACTTCTACATTTTCAAATAATATCAGTAGCGATTTGGTTCAACATGACCAGCACTCGTAACAAAATAATCCGGCTACATTCCTCAGGTATTTCTGAACTAAAACAACACTCAGCTACCAATCAACTTATAATTAGTTCAAACCGAGGAACAATGCATTGCAAGCGCAGTCGGGGGACAGAAATAGCTTTACACCTCACGGCACTTGTCAAACTAACAAATACGTGCGCTCGGACGGAATACATCACCTATGTTGCGTGACTCTACAATATAATGCACTTCGCGTAGGGATGCTGAAAATAATACATATCGATATCGCAGAGTTAAAAAATACACTTTATTGTACGCTAACTTAAAATAAAACTTCAAAAAAGGTACAATTAGCAGCCTTAAAAGCGATCTTTGCCAAACAACCACGTTACTCCAATCAGAATACTAATGGCAAAGAATACTAATTATTAATTAATTATAACTACATAATGTTATTCACTTCCTTCGTCCTTTTCCCGCTAAATTTACGTATAGCGTACATACAAGCGATTGGCTTCCTCGTTACTAATACGCACCGCAAAAATTTGGAATGCCCTTCCGGCTTCCGTTTTTCCAACTAACTATAATGTGGGTCTTTAAATCAAGAGTGAATAGGCATCTTCTGGGCAAGCGCGTACCATCTTAAGCTGCATCCGCACGCTTGGCAAACCTCGGCAAACCTTCACAAACGCAAACGTGCGGATAGAGCGTTTGCCATGGTTTGCCTACGCTTGCGAGCGTTTGTGGCCGATCCATCGAGTGTCGGTCTTTTGATCGCAAACCAAAGGGAATTTGCCACAAGCGCTTGCGTCTCCGTCCACACGTTTGCGCGCACTCAGTCTCGTTTGTGCACTGGCGGCGATTAGACGTGTTATTGTATTACGATTTACGTATCGCACCTTTAGAAATCTTCATTTTGTGAGTGGGTAAAAACGTAAAATGAATGACTGGTCGACTGAAGACTTTTGAAGACGATATTTTGTTTATATAATTTAATTAATTAGTTTTATATATTAATAATAATAAGTGGCGACTCCGCACCGGAAAATGGTATGGTAATAGGTGGACCGACACCATCAGGCGACCCTCAGGGAGCCACTGGGTACAGGTGGCGCAAGACCGAAGCCTGAGGAAGTCCATGCAATAAACAGTCCAGCAGTGGACGTCTATCGGTTGATAAAGAAAAAAAACAAAATATCTATTGAGTAGGTACATACTAGAATAGAGTAGAATATTTTTTTATTCAAATAAATAAACTAGGTAGGTACCAAGTGTTTTCGAACATACTACTAGCTACTACTACTAATCTATAATATTATACTAAAACTGTAACTGGACAAATTGTGCACATGAAATATGTTTTGAAAATTTTAATTAGAGGACGCTTTACTATCAACTAGATGACGTCTGCGACTTCGTCCTCGCAGATTAAGGTTTTTTAATTCCCGCGGAAAGTCCTTAATTTTCCGGGCTAAAATGTAGGTATGAGCTATCGCTATTCCACATTTCATTCAAATCGGTTCATTAGTTGTGGCTGAAAGAGTAACAAACATCCATCCATCCATCCATCCATATTCCATTTTAGTAGGATTATTGATCGATACTGAGCTTAAAACATTTGTAAAAATAACTTAAGCCAAATAATAAAGCCGACACAAGTTCGACGTCCGTCATGCTTGCCTGTTCAGAACATACAAACGCCCTCGCAAGCGTGCGGATGATTCCCAAATTCAAGGCAAACGTTTGTAGAGGTTTGGCGTTTGCCGTTTGCCACAAGCATGCGGACGCGGTATTAGGCTGCATCTTTACTTACCATCAGGTGAGATCGCAGTCAAGCGCTAGTCTATATATTTATAAAAAAAAAACATACCAAAAGTAGGCTAGTTAAACAGAACCGTTTGTATCCAGTGTGTTTCTCCTTAAGATTACCAAATACGTTCATAGTTTTATCGACTAAAATTATTGGATTACTCTATCGAATGCTGTATCCCGCATCACTATAAGAAACAAGCCAACTCGATCAACAATGGTTTGGTTTTATTTCGGTCACCTCCATCATTAAACACCTTCGTGGGCCCTCCAAGAATACCTCCTCGGTAGACGACGTTTGACGTTTGATTTGTGTGTTTTACAGTAGCCAAATGATTTGCTTAGCCGAGTACCTACCTAGAGACTATTATTGATTTCGTAGCAATTAATTTTATTTTTTTTAAACTAATTTTTGATTTAGCGAGCGAGTTTCCGAAAGCGCGCCTGAACGTCTTCTAACGTAATACTTCTTTGGTTTGGAATACAGTCTTCACATATTCTTCAACTTGCTATTAATTGCAATAAAATCACGATACCTAAAAATGATATGAATTTGTATACTCATCCCATCCTTTCATTTTCACAAAACACACAGGGTGTCCCGTTACCTTTTGTGGCACGGAACCCTTTAAAACAACAATTGCCACGCGACTTTAATCCGCGCACCTTTATTGCTCTCTAATCCCCCTGTAGGTAATAAAAAATATAAAAAAAGATTCTCATAATGTCCAAACGACCGTTTCGCCCGCAGCTCCCCTATTAATTTTATGCCATTGATATGTGATGGAATAATTTTGAGAACTGTCGGAAGTTATTAACAAACTAGGTTGGAAAATTGGGTATTTGACAGATTGTCAAAATGTAGGTATTCATTAATTACAATCGAAAACATGTAAGAATAACATTTGTGAAAACAGAAAATAAATCGGCCAAAAAACAAATAAGTTATAAGCTGCGACTGTATTCGTCTCTTTCTAAAACGAAATTTTGTATGGAGTTACTGAATCGTGACGTCACGTTGCAATAGCGCTCTCTTTTTCGAATAGGAAACTTAAAAGCTTTATATCTTCGAGACTAGCAAAGATATTAAAAAAAGAAAAATGACATTACGTTATAATATTAAATACCTTTAAGTACCTATGTATATGAAATCTTTTTATTAAATAGATACCCAATTATTATAAACTGCGGACAAAGTGCGAACGAGCAAGAATGTTTACAATTTAAGTTGTTTTATAATTTTCCCGTGTCTTAAAATTGTATAGCTTTGAGCTGATTGGTTTACTGACTGACTTATTTTCTGCTTCCCTCCATAGACTTATGAGATCGCAGTCAAGGACTATATCTTGTCATCGAATAAAAAAAAGTGTATCTTTGCTGCTTCTGTATCAACGATTCAATTGAATGGCATTTATTTGCAAACCCGATAAATAAATAAGCTAAGGTAAGGCTGAAATTAAAGCTTCAAGTGGAATAGTTTGGGGTAGTTCAGCCGGCACCCCTACGCCGCGGGCTCAGCGGGGCGGGGGGTGAAGGGTGGCTATTCAGTTTTTGGAAATTTATTCCAAGGTGGCTTATGAACAAATGCCCTATTTACAACCCCTTTAATTGTGTTTACTATAGGTAGTATCAAAGGGCCGGAGCAGACACCATGCCTTAGTGCAAAAAGCCGATCGTCGCCGCTACAGGCATCATGTCTGTTCTGGCCTTACTCATAATATGTGCTTACTTTTTTTAGCTTATATTCAAATTATTCTCACTAGAGACTATTTAAAAGTCCACAATATCGCAACGATCTTGGTGGTGGACTGAATATCGAAAGGTCAACAGTTCAAATCACACCCTCTATTGGTGGTAGATTCACTAGACGATTCATAAGAACTGTGCAAGAACTTATTTGAATGGAGTCTTACCAATTTTATTTTACTGTCGTTACTACTCCTAATACAAGCTTTAATTTTAGTTGGAGGAAAAAGGGAAGGGACAAACTTTCTGCACTAGTTAACTTTACGTAAATCAAACATTTGGCTAAATTCTGTTGTATACAAATTTCTAATCTAAATTAAATTGCCAGATCTAACTCTATTTTTATTAGAAAAATTTTCAATTCTTTAGATACAATAAATGCGATCCCAAAGTAAGGTAAATAAAAATGATATCCCGCTTGGCTTGTTCGGAAACGAACCCCAAAGTTGCCGCTACTCGCCGCCGCGCGCTGTCGTCGCCGCCCACGCTCCGCGCTCCTGAATGAACGCAGTACGCACCACGTCGCGGCTTGGCTGGCGGCCATCAAAATCTGCTTCGGTTTACGACTCGTCTCACCGGCGCAGATTTCCTTTATGAGACATTTCCGTGCGTAAGGTTTGTGTGTGTATCAGAACTATATTAAAGACTTTATTTGCTAGGTATAGGTACCTATTACTATATACTATATCATCATCATTATCAACCCATCAAAGACTTACTACTGAGCACAGAGAATCTCACCCACGCAACTCTGATTTTTTGGAGTTAAGTCCTTCAACGGTGACGGGAATCTTCGTGAGGATACCTGCATGCCTGAGAGTTCTCTAAGTTCTCAAAGTGTGTATGAAGTCTGCCAATCAGCATTTGGCCACCGTGGCCATGGAGTAAACCCTTCTCATTCGACAGGAGACTTGTGGCTTTTGCCTGTAGTGCTCTGGCGATGGATTGAGACATGAGTTGACCTTCTTCGTATCAACCGATAAGCGTCCACTGCTGGAGAAAGGTCTTTTGCATAGACTTTCACTGGTCTTGGTCTTTCTTCGCCTGAATCCAGCGACTCTCTGCACATATTGCACGCTTTTTAATTAAAACAAGCATTTGACCAAAACGGATCTTAACACCCGGTAATCCGTAAATTTTCCACACGATTTGATCGAAAAAAGTTCAACGGATGAATAAACGTCGAGGAAATGGTAATTTTAAAATTCCAATGAGTTTCACTCACAGTGATTTGGAATTAAATGTCGTTGATTGGGGCATAATTTTGTGCCGTCCCAGTGAAGAAACCTTGACTATTTCCATGTTATAATTATTTTTACCTTTGATTGATCTTTCATCTTAGTAACAAAAAAAAAACTTTTTTTTCTCTTTTTAAGTAGGTATGGTACATTACATCACACAAATACAATAAAGACGAAAGTTTGTGTGTGTTGTCCTCGTAGACAAAGTCACGAGCATCGTTTAGTTGCAAATCATTTTTCGAATTTTCTGCTTTCTGCGACTTCCCGCTACTCCTTTGATGTCTTCAGTCCACCTACCAACACCAACACTATGCTTTCCGGTGTACCAATACAGCATATTAGAATCCCAACGACCATCAGTTCTTTGACCTACTAAGGAGAGTTTTGTAATTGCGTATCATAGTGACTCCACTCTCTCTCCGAGACACATTGCATTAGGCAGAGTCAATTAAACACTCATGGCGGCGCCGCATGCCTATTACTTTCGCATAAACCCATCCGCGCACAGATCCATCTTAATCATACCCAGCGAGGTGAGACTGCCTCTAATTGCCGTGACTGCCTCTATTAATTGATAACTCTGTGTCAACCAACAACTCTGTTGCCCATATTATAATCTGTCGAATATGCAAGGTAATTTAAGTTCTACTGTGATGGAGATAAAAGTGGAAATGGTCTGAATGATTTCCTATTAGCTAATGGTAAATTAGGGAATATATACCTCCACCTGATTACTTACTTAATTTACATAAATTACTATACCTGAGTTGCAAGCTGTTTAATTACTAGTTAGGTACCTATATATAAATCTATGTAGAGCGGAGAGCCTATTTTTTATAATTACCTGCTCTTTTTTACACCAGCTGAATCTTTGCCAAGGAAAAACACCTTTAGACCAGAAGAATGACAGATAAAGTAAAATTTGGGAATCCTCACTGCTGCTCACGCATTAGACTGAACTTTTTTTATTTAAATTTAGTTGCATGAAATTAAAGTAATTAATGAACTTTAATTGTCATAAACCTTAATTTAAGAATACAGTGCATTTCAGTTTTCGTCCGCCTAATCGGATATTTTTTCAAATTAATTTTTAAAAATGTAAAAACAATCCCTATCAAAAATAAAATGTTCACTCCATAGAAAAAATTATAACGGATAATAATGCTGATAATAATGAAGATATTTTGGATTCTTGTTTCACATTTTTAACCGACTTCCAAAAAGAAGGAAGTTATATCCCAGAATCGAATCAAGAGTCCACCTAGACGCGAGGCAAATTACTCGTTGTCAAAACCCATATACCTACTACAGAGTATTATTTCAGCCACAACTAGTTATACTGTGCGTATTTGTGTGTGTTTGTTTTGTTATGCTAACAATGTAATACTTTCCCATTGTTGTCTTACGTATGACGTCGTCGAGTGGGGTGGGGGAGGGAGGAAAGGAAGTGAAAATCTTACAAAGGGAACTTGTTTACCTCTAATTAATATCCGTAGGTAAGGGACAAAGGCATGGAGTCGCTATTCGTTGCATATTTTTTTTATAATTATTATTTTCTTGTAACATTTCATAAAAGCAAATCAATGCCTACTGCTGCGTAAAAACATTATCTTATAAGACTTAATAAGTACATTATAGAAAATATTATAAAGGCAAAAGAGTCTGTTTTTGGTTTATAACGCTGCATCAGAGTTATGGATTGACGTGATTTTTACATGGGTATTTTTTTATGGTATCCTGTATTTTGAAAAGAGTAACTGTCGAATTTTGGTCTGGCTCTTCTCAGGAAGAATCTGCTTTGATTTGATTTCTGAATTCTGAAGAATCTGATTTGAAACGGACGATAAGACTGTGCTTGTAATTAGCCACAGAGTGGCCTACATGAAATAAATTATTTGATTTTTGTCGTTTCGAAAAAAAATTCAATTACACCGAATAAGTTGTAAACACTACCTTAGAAGGCAAATGAAAACTGGCGTTTTTCATATTTTTTAACTTTGCTATTGAAGGCTTTGCTATTTAAGTAATCACTAAACAATTCAAAAAATATAAGTTATTTATAATATTATAATTATTATGCTCCATAGATTTCTTCTTCGGAGCGATGTAGAGAATGACATCAACCCATTAGCGGAGAAGCCAAAATTGTCTTTATAACTATGTAGATATAACAAGCGCTATCCAAATATTTTAGTGGTAAGAATACATGTTACCGGGTTGGACCAAAATATAAATATACCTACTTTTGATTGCGAGATTTCATTCACAATTTTCATATTGTCTTTTTAATTTAACCGGAAATTTAAATGCTTTAAAAAATATAAAAAATTGTTTAAATATTTTATTAATGTAGGTTAAACATGCAATATACAAGAATAAATTGTGAGTTACAAGTACCTTACCTACCTACTTTCGATTTGCACGAGATCCGCAACTGAAATTACGGACAGCTATTTTGGCCTGAATGTAATCAAGCTAACGTAACGATAACGACATCAAAATTGGATCCTTAATTATAAATGTGCTCGCGAACAGGTTTGCCCTCGGAGTCTTAATCAACCCTCAAGTAATGAGTAGGTACCCGGAAGGGCGGAATCAATTAATGAATATTTTACTGCTACTCGGATCTTTATAAACGTTTCGTGTCGGGATTTCTGGGGATTGTCCCGGATTTGCGGGTGATTTATCGTCTAGTGGCCGTGATTGATTTAAAACTGTAGGCGTAATGTGAAGATCGTTTTAATGGCTGGATTCTTGGTTCTTGACGGACTTTTCGGATGGGCACTTCCGCGCGAAACTTCCAACGTATGAACGAACGTGTGAAACAATGAAATCTTCCACCAACGGGAATGGGTCTACTTTATGGCTGTCCGTCTTAAGATAGATTGTAACATGTAAATGTAGGTCTTATGCATTTTTGAAACTTCATTGTGGAAGTACTGTATACATAGCATAGTTTTGTTCCTTATAGTAAAAAAAAATTTTTTGAAAAGAGCAACCGCCAAGTTTATTGCTGGACCTTCTCGGCAGGAACGGCATTCCGAACTAGTGGTAGATTCATCGACGATTGAAAAGCACTTAAATAAGTTTTTTTGAATAAATATTTCTATTTCTATATTTGCTTCATTGGCTGGACAGCGCGTATTTTTTTTTAGAATACATATTAGCCAAACTGAACTTGACTAATATTCTCCTCTCCCCTGCCAAATAAACGGTAAGCTTGTGTAGATAATATTTAACTGTACACGTAACTTCGAAATGTCAGAGGTAGTTCATTATAATTTTGTCTTTAAACCACGAAATTAGTCTAAAATCTTCAGTAAGTTCTATTTCCACATTTTAAATAGCCTTGATCTATTTGTTTTTTTATGACGCCGAAAACAACGGCATAATTCTCTTAATTCCAAGTTTAACGACCACCTCCATTCAGCCGGTTGTTCCGTCAACTTCAAAGCTCAAAAAGCAAAATTATGTTCGAAAAAATATTTTTGACACATCGTCGCGTAAGTTTTTACACGAAATTCAGCATTAAGGGGGTCGTAAACTGGTTCTTTACATTTTTCTATTAAAGATAACGACATACTATCTTAATTGATTACCAAGATCTCTTTGCCTTCATAAAAATGAAGTTTACAGTAAAATGAGTCTAATTTCACATCCATATAGAAGTTACAACATGATTACTGTGAGTTTAAAATAAAATGGTTTTTATATACACATAGTAAATTAGGATGTCACCTGAAGGCGTTATTTTTAACGATGTTCTTGTTAAAATAAATGTAAGTGGACGATATTTGATGACATATCATACAATCTCAATCACGAATACACAATTAACTAAGATTAAAGGAAAGGCGATTGGATGTTTCGAAAAAAAAACATGTGGCTAAGAAAAAATGTTTTGCGTATTATTTACATATTAAAAAAGAAATTGCCTCAAATTTTAATTAACTTTTCTTGTGCTTCATTTATTTGTTGAAAACTATTTTCCTGAGTCTGTAGTCTTGTAACTATTGCAGCTACGCCAGAATCAGGATAAGTTATTAGTTTGCTAAACTTGAACATTAGCTCAGCGCTTTAGCCAACAAAAGACATAAAAATGCAAGTTTGAAGAGTATCTGTGTTAGTTTAATATATATTAGGTAATTTTATCTCGAAGCTATTTTTATAAACCTATGTAATATTCTGACATTTTTTGATGTGAAAAAGTTGAGAGAGTGAGAAAGTTGAAAGAAAGAGAATATCTGAAAGAGATCTGTTACAAGCTGTGAATGTATATCGGTCTTTTTTCTGAGATCGAAGCTGTCAGTAGTTAAAAAAAAGAAGATAAATATTTAATATCATTTTGTTCCATACTCTACGATTTTTTTTTTCTTTCTTACCTAATTACCTATTAAGAATGAACCAGGCAATCCAAAAAGCTGTACCAATTCGCATTACACTCGGAGCTCGGAGCTCAAAAGTGAGAGCAATTTGTAAAGATTACCGTCACATTGCGCCGTGTGGAGTGTTCATTAAAAGAGCTTTAACTTTTAAGTTCCTTACTTTAAAATAGAGCTTTGGCTTCTATTTACCGACCTCCCTGGTAACATCCTTAGCCATCTGCGCAGGAGATATAGAGCATGAGTGCACTTTCTATTCCTTCACTCTCATAACCGCTACTTTAACCGCTGGCTTGACATCATTTGCGATGAAATATTGTTCCAATCTGTCTACATACAAATCCCAGCTGTCCTTGCCTACGTCAAAGGCTCCAATTTTTCCAACCGACATCGCGGTCATCGATAGCTCATTGATGGAGATTTTTATATAATCACTCGCGGACTGCACTATAAAATACACACGCAATACTATTTCCCGATTTAATCGTCGCCAAAATATTATATATGCAAGGAATGAGGAATGAAACCCGTAGTGACTTTCAACGTTTAATCCGAGAGAATGACAAACTACCTACTTACAAAAATTATCAATCAACCTACATTACAATAGCAAACACACTTTCGCATTTATAATATTACTAAGGATATATATATTTTTTTTTAATATTTTTGGCAAGCAAACGAGCAGGCGGGTCACCTGATGTTAAGTGATAAGCGCCGCCCATGAACATTATTTTTTAAGGATGCAATAGTATGAGTTTTCTTGGGATAGTAATGCTGGTAAGTTCCTATGTCCTTAAGCCACCTCACACAAACTTTTATGGGCTACCTAAGCTAAGTTATTGACGCTTTCTGCATGTCAATTTCGTTTCATGAACCCTTAGGAATCACCTAAAGATTAAAAAAAAATGTACGCAACCATTTATTATTCTAAACTAAACCGAGACCACATAATTAATATGTCTATACGATATTGTGACATCTGCCACGAAAACTGGAACAGCTATGCCAATTCACATTACCTTTCATTTGCACGTAAGGCCACGTACATATCGCTCGAGGGCGGAAACTAATGTTATTGTCGCATCCTCTTATATAAATATATATATAATAACTGAGCGAATACAGTGTAGGAAGACGATCTGTTTACAATTTTTTGTTGTATTCTAATTTATTGTTGCAATCATTTTGTCTTTGTGAGACAAAATAACAAACTCATAAACAAAAAGGCGATACACACAATCGACTTATAAAAAACCGTCATAAACTAGAAACAACGTCATGTCGCCTGCGCAAAGTTCAGAAAACCTTTGTGGGGTTGATTGTACGCTTATATGAAGTATTAAGTGATATTTCGCGTGGGTATAGTTGAGGAATTGGAGATAAAAGCTTATATCTCGGAAAAACAGAGTGACAAAACCTGTAAACCTGTTGGATTTTAAAAATCTAACCCCACTTCTGTAACCATATAGGTTTTGCTACTTCTATCACTTTTGTAAATGTTACTTTTTTTCGTTTTTTGTTGTGACGTCACTTGGGTCTCAGCTGAAAATCAGCGTCGTGTATAGGTGTTTATAACACATGGCATATGCTGAGCTGTACACACATTCTGAGTGGTGTTAAAGACAAACAATATTATTATTATTCTATTATCCTATATTAGTACGAGTATAAGATGTACTGCTTGTAACACTAAACAAGAATTAATGTATTTTTTATTTCTTTCTCTTCCTTTCACTTGGAGAAAGGCAAAAACTAGTCAAAATATTGTTTTCAGTGTGTCCTTATTCTTAGAAAAAGCCAAAAAGTCAGCAAGTCGACCTAAACTCCTATTTCGAACCGTGAGCCGCGCTAATCCCGCGCCCACTATTTGTTTGCATTTTTTCATAACGTTGTTAGTAGGTATTTGGACGATACTATATCGAAATAAAAAAATATTCAGCTAGGCACGAGCTTTAAACTATCCATGGTGTTCCGTAGTTAAATCTAGGTTTCTTCTTCTTTATCGAATGTTCATTGCTGGACAAAGCTCTCTAGTGCGGACATCGGCAGGTCTCGGTCTTGCACCGCCAGTATCCAGCGGCTCTCTGCGACTCGTCTGATAACCTCAGTCCACCTGATAGTAAGTGACGATGCAGTCTATGATGGTAGCGGGCTAACTTGGAACGGGTATGGCAGTGTAGATTCAACCCATACCCCCTAATCGGTTTCTACACGCCATCGTGCCGGAACGCTTAATCGCTTGGCGGCACGTCTTTGATGGTAGAGTGGTAACTACGGCAAGCCTCCCACCAGACAAAATATCTTAGGATAGTGATTTTTGAAAATGAAAGGTTTTGAAAAGTTCCGACTTCCGTTTTTCCCTTTAACTACAATTTGGGTACCTTCAAATAAAGAGTGAATAATCATCTTCTAGGCAAGCGCGTTCCATCTTAGGCTGCATCTTCACTTACCGTCAGGTGTGACCGCGGCCAAGAGCTAGTCTATACGTTTAAAAAAAAAAAAGTTAGCTAAAACCACGCGGAATCCCAATTCCGCGAAAGCGTACCTACATGATAGATTGCGGTTTAAGTGCTTTATTTTAGGTGATGAGCATTTTGTTTCGTCTGTGCAGGCGCCGCCCGCGCCGGCGCGAGGAACACCGCTCACGCTTGACGATTGATACCTTCGAGCCTTTGATCTGCGAAGTCAGTTAAGTTGTTTATAAACCACTTTATAACCTTAATTGCCTTGTCTAGACAATTAATAAACGTCCGTATTTGTAAACTTAATAATGGTTCCTTTAAGTACTATGCGACTTATTTTAGTATTTGAGTTCGATGGCACAATGTGAAAATACAAACTAAAATTTTTTTTTTGAAAAGGTGGCTCGATCAGTGATATTATTATGTCATAACATGTCATGTCATACATCGCATCGGCGAGTTTTGAAAATCCCGCGGGTACACTTTGTTGTCTGCCTCCGCTGTCTGTCCGTCTGTCCGTCGTCTGTCTGTCGGCGGGCTGTATCTCATGAACCGTAATAGGTAGTTACTTGAAACTTTCACAGAATGTGTAATTCTAGTGTCACTAGTAAAATAATAATAAAAAAATTGAAAAATCAAAGAGGGTTTCCATAAAATAAATTTTTGATTTTGCTCTACTTTAATTTAGTTCCTATACCTAATAATATCTTTTACGATGGTACAGAACCCTTCGTGTGTGGGCACGGCTCGTACTTGGCCGGTTTTTTATAATCCTTACTAACCCTTACTAATATTGTAAATTCGAAAGTATGTTTGTTTGTTGGTTTTGTCCTTCAATCACGCTGCAACAGAGCTGCGGATTGATGTGATTTTTTGCATGGGTATAGTTGGGGGCCTGGATAGTGACATAGGCTACTTTTTATCCCGGAAAATTAAAGAATTCCCACGGGATTTAAAAAACTAAATACACGCGGATGAAGTCGCGGGCAGCAGCTAGATAATAATAATATTATCTTTTATTATTTTTAATGATTCACATGCATGAATTTTTTAGATCCATACCTACCTCGTACATAGTCATGTGGTTTGCGTATGCAATACCTACATAAAGTGAAATAACATTCAAAAGCAAATACCATTCGAGGAAAGTTGCCAGCTATAATAAATATTGAATATGGTAACTCTAAACAAAAACATGGACTAAGGTCCATATGTGTGCTACAAAGGATAACCAATCTTGTGGCATTGATGTAAGGTTGGAATTTGAAATGAATGCGTACTTCCGGTAAGCTAGGTCATTCCGTGTAAGGATTGTATTTCTATTTTGATAGGTTTTATATTTTCTGACCGCAGGAATCGTAAAATAAAGTTTGGCGAACTTCCCTGTGAGGATTTTTATGTTTTATAACGAGATGTTTTCATAAAGACTGATGTTGCAACTTAAATTGTCCTCGTCTTAGGTATAGTCTCTCTTATTCTTATCGGTATTATAAATGCGAAAGTGTGTTGGTTTGTTTGTTTGTCCTTCAATAACGCTGCAACAGAGCTACGGATCGACGTGATTTTTTACTTACTACTTTTTATCCCGGAAAATTAAAGAATTCCCGCGGGATTTAAAAAACTAAATCCACGCGGATGAAGTCGCGGACTTTTCCTTTCTTTACCCTAGGGCACTCAAATTCAAAATATTAAAATAAAATTAAAACAATGCATTCAAAAACCTTTCAACTCTTTGAATTCATTTCTGTTTTATTTCGAAAGAGCAAAATCAATCCCTTAAGTGCAGCTCTATGGGCGTAAACAAAGGTAGCCATCATCTGACCACGGGCGAGCTCCGCAGGGGACCGCAGTGACCCCGGGAATCCCTGCGGGGGACATACGTGATTTTTGGAATAATCAGAACTAAAACTTACATAAGTTCTTTTTATTCGTTGACAAGATAGACCTTGACTGGGATCTCACCTGATGGTAAGTGACGATGCAGTCTAAGGTGGTAGCGAGCTAACTTGAAAGGGGTATGGCAGTGTACATTCAACCCATACCCCCTCATCGGTTTCTAGACGCGCTATCGTGCGGGAACGCTAAATCGCTTGGCGGCACGTCTTTGACGGTAGTACGGTAACTAGCCACGGCTAAAGCCTCCCACCAGACCAGACCAGAGACATTTTAGAAATTATAAATTCCCAAATTGCTCCCGCCAGGAATCGAACCCGAGACTTCCTAATTATAAGACCACAATGCTCATCACTGCACCAGGGAGGTTATAGTGATTGTTTTACCTCACACTAGCTTTTGCCAAGAACTTCGTTGAGTTAGGTTTTAAACATCACGAGAACCACTTACAGCAATTTGTATGTATCTTCTAAGGGGAATGACTGAAGCTCTCAACTTCATCAGCTGTTCTGACGCAAATCTGTCACGCTTTATCCTTTGTCTTATGCCTCAGTGGAATGAAAGCACGATTTGTAGATTGCACCCCTAGCTTGTCTCATATTGACTTCTGCAAGAAATTGCAGAAGTGACTCGCCACCTTGCGTACTTTGTCTTGGTTCACTTCTGCTTTACGTTTGATTCAAAAGTACAGTCAAAGTACGCTTTCTCAACCTTGAAGTCAGTAACTCGGCCAACAGAGCACAAGATGACGCAACACCCGGCTATCGCGACCGCGCCGGTAGCGACGAGCGACAAGGTAAACAGCTGTCACGTCACTCGACTGACAGCAGTTTTTAATTCCACCGGATATACGGGAAATCAGGGCGGTGGCACAGTGACCGCAATTTTCATTAAATAAGCAGACGAAAACTTTTACTTTTATGATGCACTGACTGATGTCTGCGATTGCCCAGGGGAACTCTTTTTTTACAAAAACAAAAAAAGATCTGGCACAACGGATGGTCGAAGTGCTTTAAGCGAAGTGCGTTAACCCAGGTGGTGAGGGTCAAATTGTGTTCGGTGGCGTACGGTACGGTTGTAGAAGAGAGAGGGTTGAATAAGATCAAATAGCTCTTCAGAACACTCCACGTTGTATAGCCGATAGAATACGTAAAGAGGGCTTATAAAATATCTCTGCGGTGCTCCAGGCTTTCCAACGAGTTGGTTAATTTTTTGGTTGGTTATTTTAGGAGAGGAGTAAATGACCGTCCTGAAGTTGTTTCTGAGTCAAGCAGATCAATAATTTGCGGAAAACCTACAACAATCATTGCTACAGTCGCAATTGTGGTGATTGGCTGAATTTTTGACCAGACTTGCCAGAGCAGATTTCTTTATATTTCACTAGCTGATGCCCGCGACTTCGTTCGCGTGGATTAAGGTTCTGAATTTCCGCGGGTACTCTTATTTCCGCGGGTATTTTCCGGGATAAAAAGTAACCTATGTTTTATTCCACACTATAGTCTACCTTTGTGCCAAATTTTAGCCAAATCGCTTCTGTCATTGCGGCGTGATTGAGTAACAAATATCCTTCCATCCATAAATCCAACCTTTATCATTTAAGGATAAGTAGTATTGCTCGTCGCCGAACCATTGGTAGATTCATTTGACGATTCGAAAGCACTTTGTAAAAGTTTATTTGAATAAAAAATTATTCTATTCTATTCTATTCGTGGAAACTTGGCTTAAAACTGACACCACTGTGGAACAGCCATGCTATAGTCGGTCATGTTTACTTTGATTCGCGCGATTGCATTTACCTCTCCCAATCTGATGTTTACTGTGCACCGGACACCTGACTGGCTTCCGTTTTCTTTTGCCGTACCAAATATGAAACCCTTTGATGATATGAAAATGTATGTTTGATGGTCGTACACAAAACTTCACAAAAGGTAAAAGGGTGTTCCAAAAGTGATAAACATACAATTTTACAATTATTTACTTTAAGTTCCTTTCTTCCGGGATAATAGAACAAATGAGCAATTAAGGCCTTGAACCTACATTTTAAGCGAAGTCAGCACCAAAAACATTTTAAACGCTTACTTCGCTAGTTTTATGTTTTTGTTTAATAAATACACTCGCAATATACAAAGGAAATTCACACAACAACATATTATAATATGTTTTATATTCTCTAATAGGTATATTTTTAGACACAATATAAAATTAAGATTTATGTGAAGTTAATTTTTTAATAAACCTTGCCGAAATGGATTGTTTTCTTCCAAATAAAAACAAGCCTGTATTACACCTCAGGTCTTCAGCCATATTCATGCAAAAAATCACGTCAAGTCGTAGCTCTATCACCACGTGAACGAATAAAAAACCAAAAATCCGACAAACAAGCACACTTTCGTAATAGAAATTCAGCTGTAATAAGGCTGAAATGCATGCCAGATTTACAGAAAACAACTGTGTTCTTTTACAAAACGACCCAATAAACGTGTAATCGTATAAACTTTTACTTTGTTTTGGCTGTAACGCGTGTTTAATTAAAATCAGGTAATCCAGCCAACAATAATTACGTGAACTAGGTTTACGAGCACCGACAGGTGTCCGGAGGTGGTACAGTTTTATCGTCACCCGCTGATACATGAAAGCAAATACGAGATACACAGTTACAGTTCCCAAGAAAACAAATTTGGGAGGAGTTCCCATTTAGAAATTATCTTTTAAATATATAAAAGGTGATTGAGTGACTAATGGACTGACTGACTGAGCTCGGTCTGGACAGATCGGGATAGCTGTTTGACCTACGGATAGTTATTGTGACGTAGGCATCCGTCAAGAAAGAATTTTTTAATAAAATTCAACCCCTAAAAAATTGTATTCTAGTCTATGGTCATGTAAGAAAATTACATCAAACACCTTTCTTACACTTTGCCCCACTGCCTAGAGTCACTGATAGAGATCTTAGATAAAAGTTTCCTACCATATTTAACATCGGGTGAGATAGCTGTCGTTGTCTAGTCATCGAAAAAAATATATAGGAAAAAAAAAAAATTATTTGGGAAAGTTAATAAAAAATTTTGCATAAAACGTTATTGTTTTATGCAAAGTTTAGATACTGTCTTGTTATAAGTTATGTTAATATCCAGAAGATTCTTCACTCAGCATAATAGGTAATTAGGTATATTATGCTGATGTGTCTTTCAGGACACAGCACTGATCATCTGTGAAACCATTATTCTAGGATTGTGTATATCATTGCCGCTGCAGTAAATCTCGCTTTGGAATTCCTGGCGGTGATTATCGGTTTTTTATTTCTCTTTATTACACCTACGTAGATGTTAATTCATTTATTTGTGTGTGTTTTAAATGTATTTAGGGATATCCTGTAATAGGAAGTTGTTTATTAATTACTTTAGGGATTTGTCTATGTTTTGGTACAGCTTCTAAACGTCTTAATCAATAACATCTATACATATAATAAAATTGTAGAAAAGTGGTGTCTGTACAATGGAAATATATAAAAAAAAGTAGCAGGGGTTGTTATTATATCGATGCCGAACCCGAAATTGTAATTAATTTTTTTTTTGTCTGTTTGTCTGTTTGTCTGTGTGTTTGTGCACGCTAATATCAGAAACGGCTTATTCGATTTAGATACGATTTTCACTAATATATTGTAGTAAGCTTCACTTAATATTTAGTGTTTATTTCATGTCAATCGGTTCATAAATAAAAAAGTTATGTCAATTTAAAGAATCACGGCGAACATTTTTAACGTACAGAGTACGTACTACACGCCTCGCGCCTGAGCGTCGACGTTATATAATGTAATTCAAAATATGCTGCCCGAAAAGTCACTATTCCACGCGAACGAAGTCGCGGGCATAGCTAGTTAATAACTGTTTTTTATATTGCTTATTAAAAAGTCTAATTAATTAATATTGAGACAGGCTCTTACGCTAAGTTCTATAGAGTGTGCTTTGACTCAGCTCAGATTCAAGATATAGGTTAAAACGAGACCCAAATATGCTCTGACATAAATCTGTCTCGTTTTAACTTAATCTTGAGTCTAAGCTGAGGAGAGAGTGCGGTCTATAAATTTCAGCGTTAGAGAATTTAAACGTAAACACCTTCTATTAAACTGCAATAATTCATAGGTGAATAGAAAGTGGGATTTAATACGTGATAATAAAATGTAGTAAAATTTATAGTGCAGGAGCCATCAGCATAAATTTCCGTCAAGTCTGATTTACGGGGCGGCAGTTACAGCGGCTCATAATGGCAGGTTGTTTGGACTTCAGTGAAAAACCATTTGTACCTTTGCTAATAGGTGTTCTATTTATAACGCAGTAAAGTCTCTAGGAGCAACAGTTTGTCAATAAATTAGAACGTCTCGTACTCTTAATGTTATATTATTGGAGTGCTGCCTATGTTAAAAATAAATTATTTATTAAACAGAAGAAATTTTAAATTATTGATACTACAAAACGTGCATCAAATGTATATGACGTCACATTTCATTATTTCGTAAAAATATAGGCTCCCATACTATGCGTGCATTTTGACGTTTGTCAAAGAGGTGCTGATTTGATATATTTTTGCAAAAAACTTTTTGTGAACTAAAACCTCCCCCTAGATCTTAATTTGTATGAAAAGTTTTGGCATAGCAGAAAATTGTATTAATTTTATTTCTACTTATTACGTGTAGTATCTAGGTATCAGTTGTTACTACAGGATGTGACTGAAAATGTTAATTACAGCTATCACAGCAACAATTATAAGTTTAATTGTTTTTCAGATTGACTCCAATTATTTCAAGAAAAAGTTGTTTTGTACTCTGTTTATAATTGGATAGAAGCTCAAGATAGAAGCAGGCGTTAAATTCCATGATAATACTGGAAGAAAAAGTGATATTTTGCTTTAATCCGCCAAACAGAAAATACACTATCGTTTCTCCAGAAAAGAAGAAACACCAAAACAACACAACGCCAACACGCAGAGCCACACAAACTCCCTCAAACACAATCGAAGTACGTTTCGCCCCGACACCGGAGCATCACAAGGAGATGTTGACTCCACAATGCACAATTGCAAGTCTGAATTAACCCTTAGGGATTGAATTTTCAAAAATCCAGTGGTTTCAGCTGTGCGTTGATAGATCATTCAGTGTCGTCAGTCAGTCACTTGTTCCTTTTTTTAGATAGAAGATAGATAAATAGTATTTGAGGGCACAAAAAAGCTTTAAAATAACAGCAATACCGAATTAAAGTCTAAGCCATAAATAGTTTGAGTGGTCCCGACAGACGGGACGGCTCGTTGCAGATATCGCAGGTTGACAGACGGACTGACTGAGATCTCGTTTAGATGTCGCGGACGAATTGGAAACGTTATTATACGGAGTAGATCTTAGCGTGTGATGCGTTATTTTTATTATGTTTGATTTTGAAAGTTTGGTTGCGAGTCTCGTCATATTGATCGATGCCGGCGTATCAATAGAATAGAATAGAATAGAATAGAAATATTTTTTATTCAAATAAACTTTTACAAGCACTTTTGAATAGTCAATGAATCTACCACTGGTTCGGAATGCCTTTCCTGCCGAGAAGAGCCAGCAAGAAACTCGGCGGTTGCTCTTTTCAAAAATAAAAAAATAAAAAATAAATTTTACAATAGTTAATGAAACTATGCTATGTATACAGTGCTTCCACGATGAATTTTCCTGAGTACAATACAAGTAAAAATAAATACAATACAAATACAAATAAATCATAGAATCTATGCTATCCTAGTAATCTTTACTAATATTATGAATGCGAAGTGTATATTATTTTCTTTATTGGTTTGTCCTTTAATCACGCAACAATGGAGAAATTTTTGAAATGTGTTTTAGCTAAAGATTTTAGACTTGATTCGTGGTTTAATGACCTAAATGTTTTAAAATAATACGAGTACGTACCACGGAAATTATTTTAGACGGGATTGTCGATATTTCTATCTAATTGCATGGACCGTGGTCACGACGAGTTTTAGCTGTTGAATTTTTCAAAAGGTAAAATTAATTAGATAATTTTCTGAAATACTTAGTGAAAATTGGAAAATGACATGCAGCATGCACTACGTACAGAAGAAAGAACCAGGTTCGTTCATTAATTTATGTATTTATCAAAAACATATGAAAAAATTAAGAGGTTTGTTTTTAGTTTACTTACAGTTACTAAAATAATATCTGAGGTGTCTACAAAAAACAAACTAGGAAGTTTGCAATTAGCTTACTGTTACTGAGGTGTCTTTAAATAATATTATTTATGCAGGAACCATTGATTTTTAATTACCCAATAATAATATGATAGTTTTATTTCATGTTCAAGGTACCAGAGTTATGAGTTAATTTTTTTAAGATTATTTTATGGTTGAACTTGATATCCTTTTCTCCCCTTCAACAACTTGTGTTGAGAGTGAGTACTAAAGTAGAGTAATGGATGGGAATCTGAACGATTGAACTTTCAGTTTTCAGTACTTTCAGCACCTGTAACAGGCTTCACTTAAGGATTTTGGTATCGTAGCGTAGTGAACAGTCAGAAAATATTTGAGGTGACTTTGAGTGTTACGAGTATTACAAGTCTATGGAGAACCATTATTTATATCTACTACTTATTCTCTCGCAAGATTATTTGCACAGAACTTATGAAGCCAAAATATTTCTGGAATTCAGCTAGGAGTATAATATAAAAATGTTAAAGAATTTCCGCCCCGTACTTTGTATTTACAATGTATTAAACCGTACATTTAAAGCCATGAAAAACTTTTTTAGCCATCAATACCGCCCACGTTACGAATCCCTAATCTTTTGGCAAATTTTCAACAGAAACACCTAGGTGTTTTATACTTTACGATATGTCGGAAGGTGATTATTGGCTAATAGCACAATTTTTTGGATAACCCGTTTCCTTACTAATATTATAAATGCAAAAGTGTGTTTGTTTGTTGGTTTGTTGGTCAGTTTGTCTTTTAATCACGTAGCAACGGAGCAGTGGATAGACGTAAATTTTTGTATGGGTATGGTTAAAGACTTGGAGAGTGACATATGTAGGTACAGAGGATTTCCAAAAACACCCAAAATCTACGCCATGGCCAAACTTTTTCATTATCCGAAGTTAAAAACCTAATAATAATGAAAAGCTGGCTATTTCACTAATTTGCCTTCAGGGCCCTTCAATGTATCAGCCAGATAGTCAGAAGAAAAGTTAGAGCTAAGTGACATAAAAAAATTAATTTAAATACCAATTTGTCTAAAAATAAGTTATTTTAAATATTTCAATTAAAATTTTATAATTTGTATTTTTTTTTAATGAATAGATATTTTCAAAAAAATTCTCCGTCGTATCGATCTGTACGATATCTCGTAATCGTCTCATATTATAATAAAGAAGTTTGATATTACTGAACGAAATTGTTATTTTTTATAAATATAGCTGAAACTTATCACATCCACGTGTTTTGATCGCTGAATGATCCATAATATATTTTACGTTAAGGATTTTATCTTTAATACCTACTTATATACTTAAATGTTTCCGACATTTTATACGTGCTTGTTCTGCCATACTTTGGATTTAGAAAAACAGAGCTTGGAAGCTTGTGAGATGAAAGTGCTGAATTTTCATAAAATATTTTTCTAATGTATTTATACGAGTTCGAACGATGTATCTATACGAGTTCGAACGATGGCTTCTTAGAAACAGAGGATCGTTAGTTTTTTCTATTATTAGATTACTAGACGATGCACACGTCTTCATCTTGATTACCGCGGGAATCCTTTTATTTTCTGCGATAAAATGTAGCCTATGTGCTATTTTGATATATAAGCTATTATATTGTGAAGTTTCATCAGAATTCGTCCTGTAGTTTTTGAATGAAAGAGTAATAAAAATCCTCACGAACTTTTGCTTTTAGGTATTATTATTATGGGTATTAGTACCCAGGATAGAATTCTTTTTATTATTTTACCTTTTGTCGGATTTTCAGATTACAACGGTGATAACCAATAGGTTAAGACTTCTGTCTCTTTTTCGGGGGTGGTTAACTTTTCGGAGTTATGTGCTGTAAAATATCTGACATCACTTGTATTTTTAATTTGTATTTTTAATACTGAAAAAGTCGCAGCTTTTTTGGGTCTGGCAGATATTAATCTCCCGGGCATATGGATTTTTTTTGGATGGTATGTCACGGTACTGTTATATAAATGTATATGTTTCGACTTGAATTTAATGCAAATAATCCACGTTTCTAATTAATAACAAGCACAAACCATAACTGAGCATTAGACAGATAATTTTAATAAGCAATAATGTATATCCTAAACGCGCGGGTGTGCGCGCCGCCTAAATTGCAATTGTGCGTGAATTACAGCGGCGATTACAACGTTTATGAGGGAAATAGTCAGATGCACGTGTGCTAGCATATTGATTCGGAATTATAAGCAAATAGCGGGCCCTGGCGCCGCGCCAGCCGCCGCGCCGGCCGCCGGGTGACCACGCCGCCCGGTGAAGACAAGCTTTTCAAAATCAAATTCAAAATTTATTTATTTCATGTAGACCAACGTAGCTCTTATGACACGTCATAAGTCTACCACCGGTTCGGAATGCAGATTCTGCTGAGAAGAGCCGGCAAGAAACTCAGCAGTTGCTCTTTTTAAAAAAAAACACAATAGGTAACAAAACTATGCTATGTATACAGTGCTTCCACAATGAAGCTTCAGAAATGCATACGTAGGTAGAGGTACATAATCCAACGCATGTCAACACGGGCAGACAAAGCAGACCCATTCCCGTTGGTGGCATCCGTTCACAAGCATGACACAAGATCTAGCTGTTGCTTCGCTCAACCATATTTGATTTCATTTTTTTTAATGACAAGATAGTCCTTGACTGATGGTAAGCGACGATGCAGTCTAAGATGGTAGCGGGCGAACTTGGAAGGGGTATAGCATATCCCTAGTGGGTTTCTATACGCCATCGTGCGGGAGTTATTACGGTACGGAAGTTAATACGGTATTATGACATAACAACAAGTCACGAATTTGTCTTGTTATCGAATAAAAAAATGTATTAACTGAGTTCCTTTAGAAACTTACGTAAAGTTTCACCTTGGTACATCCGTAGATCTTGGTTCATCTTTAAAGTTTATACCAATGACTTTTAACCAAGCGCAAATCTGTCCACAACAAAAAATAAAAGGCAGTCCTGACTAGCCATTAGAAGCATGGTGACCGTACCCAAACGTGCAACGGTACCGCTCGCTACAGCCTATAATTCACAGGTAATGTTGTTTATGATTGTTGTATGATATGCTCCGTTTAACTAACACTTTGATATCGACTCATCTCCGAAACTTCACGCCAGCTTGCGGTTTAATATTTATAGTAGAAAATAGTACTCTATGTGCCACGCTCGACTTCAGGCTACAGGAATATCTAGGTTTATTTACGAGGCTAATATAGTCCTATTTCTAGACTGCTATTTTTGAGGTAACGTCGCTAACGATCACTTTGCAAGGCACAGGAGTAGAGTTTGAATCCCGGTTGTTGTAGATTTGGACACTAGTTTTTTTATACATATATCACAGCGTCTATTTTTTTTAAGTTATTTTTGTCATACTCCTGTCATTTAATGCGAGTTTAGAGATACTTTAAATAACATGTCCATAGTAATACGAATACCATTTTAATAGACAAACCAGATTTAGCAGATTCCTTCAAGCGCAACCTTAACCTTAAAACCAAAAAAATATCGATATGAAGAAAACCACTCGATGAAAAATGAAAACTGTTCGTGAATAAATAAATTAATGCATAATTAATGGCTCTGTTTGGTAGTAGAGATGTTTTGGTAAAACTACAATAAATCTCGTTCAAACGGCAATCTATCAGAATTAACGGAGGAATGTTTTTATTAACAAACCGGGGATAATTCGAAAGCTCCGGAAATCACAGCGAGATATTTTAATAACGCTAAACAACGAGCTGCCGTCGCTTCCGCTGCGGGGAAAACGCCAAAAACGGCACAATTCAGATGAACTAGGAATTTAAATAAAAGTGGCAATAGAAGGGGCACATAATTATCTCAAAGAAGCGATGTTCGTTGGAATCCCCCTCGGGATTCCTCTTCTGGACTGGCAACCTCGCACCAGACCCCCCCACTAGGTCGGCCGACGACAACAGACTAGTTGCAGGAAGCCGCTGGATACAAGTGGCAGAAGACTGAGTCAAGTGGAAGTCTATACGAGAGACCAAGTAATGTTCAGAAATGGATGTCTATCGGTGGATGAAAAAGCAATGTGCAATTAAGTTCGTGAATTTAAAATTTTATGCTACCTATATCGGGTCACATTCATATTTTGTTAATCAAATAAGTAATACATATATTAAATATAAAATATACAATTTGTTTGTTCGTATGGAAAATGAACGTCATAATCTCATATAAGAATAATTGATTTGAATTATTTCGTTGGAGCTAACCTTAATAAAGATAGTTTTAAGAGCAATATAACAAAAATAGCTGTCTCAGATAGGATGTACCTACCTACTATACAGCTTAAAGTTTTTTAGAATTCTGAATTTTAGCATTTACATAAATAAGCGTGTGCGATGCGTTTGAGGCAAACATTTGATATGTATTTTTATTTTTTTCAGGTTTCCTGGAGTTTAACCGGAAGGTCGCATTTGGTCTGCAACATTTTGTAGACAGGCCTTATTGGAAAATACTCGATACTGTCGCTCGTGCTTCGCTTATTGAGAAAAAGGTCGAGATGACAGTGCCTTCAATAAACTTATACTTTTAAATATTATTATTATGCAGATTTATTTAATACATGCTGTTATGAATTTATACATTTTTATTCAAACTTAAAATTTTTATTATTTTCACAAAAAATACGGTTGATACATACTTACATCATCATCATCTTAATCGATATACTTCTGGACATATTCGTGAAATGATCGCCACAGAACACGATTCTGCGCCGCATGCATCCAGTGGCTCCCAGCGGCTCTTCGGAGATCATCCGTCCACATAGTGCAGGGTCTACCAACGTCTTCTACCAACGTATTCTGATGCGGGGTCACCATTCCAGCATCTTGGGACCTCATCGCCCATCGGTTCTTCGAGCCCCTTGCCACTTCAGCTTTGTGATCCGATGGCTTAATATGTCAGAATCTCTGGTTCTCCTACGGAACACCTCATTTCTAATTTGATCTCATAGGGATATTCCGAGCGACCCTAAGCCTTTTTATAATGCTTATATTTATATATACGTTTTAACGTTTAACGTATTACAGTAAAATCGAGTACCTAACGAGTTAATCTCATGGTACTTACCTCTAATCCGAGTTAGGCGATTAAAAAACATCATGCGGAAATTTGCCGAAAGTTCCCTATAATGTTCTCAAAAGTGTGTGAAGACAACATCGTGCGGAAAGCGGAGAGGTTCCTATAATGTCCTCAAACTCTGACTTCTAGCCTGTACTTGCCACTGTGGTTCTTCATTCATTCTTCTTAGACCCCGTCTCCCTTCATAAACATCTTCATAAACCCTTCTCATTCATTCATTCTTCACACAGCCGTGCCGTGGGCCGGTAATAGGTGGAAAATCTAGCATACCGAAAAGATTGACCTAGTTCATTCAGTTTGCTTATTTTAACGGCAATGTAGGTCGTTTTTAATGTAAAATGTAAATTAAAATGTGTCTGAATATCTATGTCTTGAGTATAAATCTAAATTTTGAATGGTACATTTCACTATGATGTACAAGATCGTAATTTAACTTTTTTCGCGACAGGAGAAGAGTATTAGTGTAAATATTTTGGCAACTTTTTCAGCTTCAGCTAATCTTGAAATCTGCCTCGCGTATTTAAGTAGTGAGGTATGAAAACACTTTAAAATATTATATTCTGAAGTAAAAACTGTTGAAGAAAATTTACACTACTGAGGCGTTGACGTCCAACAATATTAATATTATAAATTTTAAAAACCTCAATTAATCAACGGTTAAAGATGCGGTCTGAAAATTGAAAGGTCTAGGGTTCGATCCTCACCAGTTATAGTATCCTCTTTTAATACAAGCTTTGCACTTATTTAGAGAGGAGAGGAAAATATTAATCAAGTTCGGCTTGACTTTTACGTTTATATTATGTAAGTCATGCTATGTCACTCTTGCGTGATTGAGAGACAAACCAACAATAATCACACTTTCGTATTTATAATATTAGTAGCTAAGGACTTACGAGTAGGTACGTGTGTGGTCCAATAAAATGTCGTTTAACAGCTTTTTAATAGCGATAAAGAAATGGCGCCAGCGCATGAAAGTATTCGTTCAGAGAGTTACACAAAAGGATGTATTGAGATAGAATTGAATACTGTGAATAAACGAGGATGATACTGAATATAAATATCTAATATTTAGATATTAGACTAGAAACTGACTAGATTAGTAGGTATTATATGTAATTTTTGTCATCGTCAAAGACGTGCCGCCAACCGATTTAACGTTCTGACACGTTGGCGTATAGAAACCAATTAGAGGTATGAGTACACTTCCAAGTTAGCCTGCTACTATCTTAGACTGCATCGTCACTTACCATCAGATGAGATCGCAGTCAAGGACTGTCTTGTAATCTAATAAAAAAAATTGGCCTAGGGGTTAGCTTATTCGACCTCGGATAATAGTATTATACTTAGAGAAGGATGACAACATTGTATATTCAACTCGTAAGTCTCTGCCACAAGTTTGAACTGAAAAAAACCGGCAAGACATTGAGAAGGTGGCAACTTTCAAAAAGCAACAATCATGTTGCAATAACCTTAAAATGTTGTTTACAAATTAGACGAGCATCGCCACCCAGGAACCAATAGATAAAACTCTTTCATAAAGCAGTGGATTCATGAATCGCAGTGTCAGACTTACAGCTCGAATTTATGTATTTTAATTCTGAATGCGGCCGTAAAAAGTTTATAGCCTCCGATCATTCATTGCGCGAATGCAGCGTGAAACAATGTTAATGTCCCGCTTGGTACAAATCAAAGAGACTCTTGTCACTCTCGTGACTTTATAACTGACGGTAGTCGTAAATTACCGTGTCCGGAATGTACGCGAATTAGATGCACAGGTGGAGTAAGAGCTAGACCATGCTGACGACTTGTCGCATGACAGAGCGTTGATTCACAGAATATATTACGAAAAAATATTTGATTAGGTATAGGTACCGCTAAGTGATAATAATAATAAATTCATCAAAAAAAAAAACTGATAATTGAGATTATATCAGCTTGGTTGAAATTAGTAAAACTGAGAGTAACACTTTTTATATTACTTTTTTTATTAATAGTCTAGCGGGAAAACCCAAGGTGAAATATGAATTTTTGAGGCAAAAAAACAAGTCCTGCAAGGCTGTCGGTATTACTTTGACAAGACAAAAATTCAAATGCTTTATTTATTTCATTTAGGCTTATGACAAGTCAAGACTCTACCATCCGTTCGGAAAGCGAATACTTCTGAGAAGATAAACTGGCTTAAAATTTTATCTGTCTGTCTTAAACAACACTAAGAAGATCTACCTAACTTGGTTGTCACGACTGACACAGACAAAAAAGTAATAATACAAAAAGTCCCAAGTCTGCTAAATGTTATGTCTGAAAAGATAAATTATTGTTTTCGGGACGCTAATGAGCGTATCTTAAATATACGGTAATACTAGTCAATTACCGTTCAGAACAAATCTTTATTCTGTGACCTATTTTATTTTAGAGGTAAAGTCGTAAAAGTCAAGTCGATCTTTTCGTGTACCTACGAGTATTTTATTGAAAAATGTTTCCTGTGATGAAACTGGTTCACTTTGGATTGAGTTTTTGAGAAATTGGTAACATAGTGAATGAAGGTAGCAGGAGGTGCAAAGCCGTAATTTTAAAGATTGGAAAGGCTACTTAAGAGTATGTATTTTTTGAACTTAGATAGGTAAATGAAAATATGAATGACGATCTAGTCTGGTCTGGTGGGAGGCTTTGGCCGTGACTAATTACCACCCTACCCTCAGAGATGTGCCGCCAAGCGATCTAGCGTTCCGGCACGATGGCGTGTAGAAACCGATTAAGGAATTTGATTACACTGCCATACGGATACCCTTTCCAAGCTAGCCCACTACCATCTTAGACTGCAACGTCACTTACCATTAGGTGAGATCGCAGTAAAGGACTATCTTGTCATCGAATAAAAAAAAATGACGAATGTGATTCAATCACTAGACTACAACCACCTACTATAACTCGGGTTTACTTAACATTTTTGACATGAAAAGTTCCACTCAAGTTTTATAAACTAAAACTTACACTCAGATTAAGCTTTTTGAACTTCTACATTATCGATATCTAAATTAAATCAGTGTAAACTTTCTAAGATACCTAACTTTTCTGATCGTAACGAATCGTCCAGACGACCAGAAATAAATGCTAAATCCCTCGTCAGTGAGTCAGTTAAAAGCATTTTGATACGTAAAGTTATTTCTTTGTGCGCAGGCGCACAGCTTTGTGATTATTTCAGATGTGGCAGGTACAGAATGTGACACGTGTGCAGTGTACAGTCCACCCTCTAGTTTTAACCCACCTGGTGTGAAAATCCATTTGATATTCGACCGTATCTCTTAATGTTCAAGTTTGAAATTTTAATACAGGATTTCGTAATCTTCGGTTATACTTCTGAGGATTAAGAAAGATTTAAGGGGAATCATTGCAGTGATCACGATAATATTATGCTAGTAAGCTAATTAATTTTGTGTAGACATTTAGTGTAAAGTACAAAATGTTTAGATCCTTTGAGTGTTTTGACTAGCACTTGACTCATTAGATCTTAGAGTATTTAACCAACGGATAGAATTAGGTAGGTACTTTTTAAAAAAGTCTACTATTCCATCAGGTAGAACCAAGTAATTTCTATAAAGTACTAAAATTCCATCATTCATACTATCTGTTAGACAAGTAAGTATAAAGTTTTTGATTTAATTCAAAGACAAACTTTGGAAATATAGTTTTTATTTCACATTTCTATTCTACCGTCATCTTTATTTTCTGCAGCTCTTGACTCTATATTTAAAAGATTTTAGTATTCACCTTAAGCTTCCAGACTAAAGACTAACGAATACATTTGTAACTGTAATCCCCCGTTATAAAGTTCAAATTAGATTGCTACAATTCCTTTCTGAATCACGTATGTATTTTAAATCAGTTGCCGTGTTAGGTGTGAAGTTTCTTTGTCTTTTTATATGGGTCAGTTTGGTCTTATGACCGGTTTACATTATTCCATTAACTTGTTTCAGCGCCTGAATGTAATGGACGAAAGTTTCTACTAGTACCTTTTTCAAAAATATAGCTTTATATGCCCTAGAATAACAAATACCATCTAAAACTGAGGACTGGTTTCACTATATTCATAGGAAATAAATATTATTGCGCTACTGCTACTGTTAATAAATAATGTTCGATTTTAGATACACAGTCATCTCTGACTTTTCAGAGTTATGTGCATTCTGATCACTACTGGAAAATATTATATTAAGGAAGCTGCATGCTTGAGAGTTCTTGATAATGTTCGTAGAGGAGTGTGGAGTCTGCGAATTCACACTTGGCCAGCTCGATGAACTGTGGCCTAAAGTTGAATCTTTTTCATTCGAGAGGAGATCCGTGTCTAGTCCAATGCCTATGGGTTGAGATGATACTGAAGCAGGGCAGCAGAGATATAATACTAAGAAAGTGAAGAAATAAGTGCACTGCAATGATAAATACGATTACCATAGTCCATTACGGCTGTAGGTAGTCCAGTGCCGAATTAAATTGCAGGAATGCTAATGGAATAATGTAAGCCGGCTTTTACCGGATTCTTTGTGTTAGTTATAATGACAGATTTAGTGGGTCCCGTCGCGATTGGAGGGGAGAAAGGAATTCCCAACCTGTGTATTTAAGGAAATGACTGTATGTTTGAGCTTAAAGTGTGTTTTGTCTGAAGTAAGTATGTTTATGCTAAGTATTTTCAGATGAACCAATTTGGTTCGTGAGGACAGGTTTGTTGGCCATAGCGTAGACCATATTTAAGCGAACAAATTCAACAAATTACTTGGCATAACAATATTATAAATTAGAATGTTTTTTATGGGTTTGTTGATTTTTCCTTCAATCATGCAGCAACGGAACAACGGATCAACGTTGCATGGTTATAGCTGGGGATCTGAAAAGTGACAGGCTAAATAGGAAATAAAGAAAAATAGAAAGAGTACCTGAATTTTAAAAAACCTAACTAACTACTTACTTAACTAAACCTAACTAGCTACTTACGCAGGCTGTAATAGCTTATTTATCTATTTATTTATTTTATTTTTTATGTACATATAAAAAATTTACAAGACAACATATATTAGAAGAAGTAGACATAGCTTCTCAATTTTAACGGAAGTTTTATGTCTGAAATGAAATTTTAATTTGTCATTAATGTACTTATCAGTAGTTTGATAAAAATCAATGACATTACTCAATAACATTTCAATTTCTCTCTTTCACAATTAAAAAAAAAATCAATATCGGCTCTTATGATTAGTCAAGGCTCTACCACCAGTTCAAAAAGCAGATAATGCAAGCAGATTTGATGACGAGGTTGCGATTAAATCCGCAGTTACAATACAAATTGACATACAACCGGTAGTAATGTAACAAGACAACTTAATGGCAACAATTCAGGTCAAGAACGTAACATCCGCTCGCCATCATTCCTGTAATATATTACCTAGTAATTACTACAGGCACTAACAAAGTGTCCAATAACAAATATGCTTCTACCGATACCAACTTCCTTACAAACTCATTTAACTTTTGATATACATCACCGCTTTTCTCTGGGAAATACGTCGACACATTCCTCTAAGTTGACGCCTTCCTTCAAAATACGCAATGTATAATCAACATAAGAAAATTAATTATGTTTGGGAGTTCGTAGTAGGTAAGTTTTGCATTAGTATTAATTTTCGCGCGTCTGTCCGTCATCGAATACACGATGGTCATTTCCGTTCGTTTTAGTTACACTAAAATGTCAAAGATTAGCTTATTTTCTGCGCAATCTTTTACCAATATAGTATACTTGCAATGCAACCATAGCGAATGCAATTAAGTAGCCCAAAATAAAATTTTAAAATAGAATACGAACCACTAATTCTCGTAATCACCAACCATACTAAATATTTTCTTTTCTTTAATAAAGAATATTAGCCAAGCAGAACCTGACTTATATTCTCCTCTCCCCTCCAAATTAGCGAAAAGCTTGTGCTAGGTACAACAATAGTGCAACGCATGGGGTTCGAACCTGCAACCTTTCAGTTTTCAGTCCGTAACTGTTGGGCTATTAAGGCTTAAAAAATTATCCCCGAAGTAGGAGTCTCTACGTAAGTTGCCCCTAAATAAAATCCAATGCCATAATTTTTTATTCAAATAAGCTTTTACAAAGTGCTTTCGATCTTCAAACGAATTTACCACTGGTTCCTAAGTTTCGTGAAAACGAAATTGACAGAAAACATCCTGTTGAAAAGTTTTGTGTAGAGAGGTTACTGAACCACTAATAGGACTTACGAATTGATAAATAGGCGCAACTTTATTTCATTTTTTTCATCACAGTTAAAGATAGTTGCCACCAGTTACCACTATAATATTGTGATATAATCCTGTAGTTTATATTTCAATACCTACTTTGGGAAATAGTGTTACAACGACACACTCATTAGTTTGGTAACCGATTGTTTTAGTTGTCCGTAAATTCAGTTTCGCGTGATAAATCGGGTAGGTAGGTACACCTCTGAAATCTGCGGCCGACAAGCGAGGCGTTGCTAATCGCGCCCGGTGTCCGGCCCGCGTTATATTTAGCGCACAACGCACAGGTAGCAAGAATGCCCCTTTGAAACACAACACTTCCGCTCGTAACGCCGCGGCGGCAAAGAATAGATACAAGTTTCACGTCGAATACGTTTTATGCCTACGCAACGTCTCACTAGGGTTGGCAAACTGAATTTACCTATCCTACTTAATATTATAAATGCGAAAGTTTAAAGATTCATGTCAACTAAAGTTATGACGCCTGTAGGTACTAAAGCTTATAATGATATTACGAGTATAATATTATTGTCGTGAGAGTGCCAAACAAATGCCCAATCATTTCTTATTGAATTATTAATTTTCTATAAAATCTTTAAGCCTATTGCAAAGGGTAGTTAATCTATTTATTATTTTACCAAGGCTCAGTCGCTGAACCGAACTTAAGGAATTTTGACACATAGATAGGCTGCTTCCAGGGGACGACATTAAATGATGATATTGTCTATTATTTAGGATGCGTAGCTTTCGATTTCTAATATTTACTTACTCATAAATACTATTAAATTCAGACCCCTGATTCTGTAACTCAGTGCCTATCAAAAACTAAAAGCCACTGATATATATTTTTTATCCATTGAAGGTTTGCTATGAAATAGTAAATGACATTTCTCTTTAAACCTTCAATGGATAAAAAATATATGTCTGTGGCTGTCATTTTTTGATAGGCCCTGAGTTACAGAATCAGGCAGGTTTACTGTTTAGGATTGTTATAGCATGCGGATGGATGTCGTATCTACCTAGGTGTTTGACCTGATACTCTAATCCGAATCTTAAAATACATTGAGCGTACGGGACGTAGGTGCGATATTTTATATGTTTAACGCTGATGGTTATAGATAATACTAATTCGCTGTAAGCAAAACAACGTATATTTTCGACTTTATTACTTGATTTTATACCTGGGTTGGTTTAACTATAATAGATATCCGGCACTTTGAGTGAACTACGTGAATATCACTTTTGGTGTTATCTTGGCTCCAGAACACTGTAAACAATTGGTTTAATGCGTTCGGCGAATGTCGGCCCATCAGCGGCCAATGGGTAAACGCTGTTTTCTAAATGTACTTACCAAAGTTCTTTGACATCTTCTAAATATATATAAAAAAAGACGTGTGGCACTCGGGGACTGCCGCGGTAAAGCTATTGCATAGCATTTTTATCAACGCCATCTAGCGGTGAGAGGAGTCCCGTGTCAGGTTATTTTCGTTACGGAATTTCTGGATTCGGTCTCCACGCTCAAGGCCCGCGATAGAAGCTATGCAATAGCTTAAAAGGTGACTGACTGGCTGATTGATCTATCAAGCCACAGCTCAAATTACTGGAAAGATCCGGCTGTTTATTGTATCCTCCAAGCCTGTTTGGCATACAGATATATCTATTATGAGGAAGGCATCCGCTACGAAAGAATTTTTGAAAATTAAACCCCTATGGAGGTAATATAGGGGTTTGAAAAATCGAACTTAACGTAAGTGAAGCCGCGGAAAAGCTAGTTTAAATAAAATTACACAAAGTTGGTAAGCAGGTCGCGTGGCCTATCTATATATATAAAATTCAAAGTCCTGACTGACTGACTGAGATATCAACGCACAGCCTAAACTACTGAAGTTAGAAACTTGAAATTTTTACAGTTGGTTCCTTTTATGACGTAGGCGCACACTAAGAAAGGATTATTGGAAATTCCACCCTAAGGGGTTTAAATAGGGGATGGAAGTTTATATGAAAGTCCGTCATTTTTCAAGCTGTTTCCATCAAAGTTGGTATTAGAGCTTTCAGTTAAAAATAAAGAAGTACGTGTGTCACAGTTTTTGAAAATTCCACCTCAAAATCTAATTCCACGCGGACGAAGTCGCGGGGGCAAAAGCTAGTTAATAAAAAAGTATTACTTTTGATTATTAACTAGCTTTTGTGTTAGCTATTGTGCTAGTAAGGATTACTGCATTCCTTGTAGAAATGGAACTTACAATTTATTTTTCTTATATTTTTCTAACCTAACTACCTCTCAACAAAAATCTCTAAACAAAAAACCTTTGTCACCAGGGAGCCTAATTATCATAGTAACAGGGTCGCCACCATAAAACGCAGGTTTCGCGTCAATCCGCCCCGTCCCGGGAGCCCCAAACAAAAATAATGAGCCCTCCGAATGTCTTAAATCTTCAGCGGCATCTAGTTTTAATGGCATTTAAATTAGGTTTTTATTTACCCGTCGAGTTAGTCAGTACCTTAGCCACTTAAAGGTGGAATTGAGTGGAGCGGGAGTAATCCACTTCCCAGACGTTTTCAAAAAGCTGTAATGTGTTTTTATTTATGTTTGTGAGGTTTATTTTTACTAGCTTCTGCTCGCGACTTCATCCGCCTAGAGTTAGTTTTAAAATCTCACTCTCAGTTTTTACTTTTTCCTCGCTTACTACAAAAGTTACGACGATCTGTTACTCCGCTGCCGCGTGATTGAAGAACAAACCAAAATACGAATAAACAAACACACTTTCGTAAGTATACCTACAATGTTATTAGTAAGGATGCATGCTAAGAATTTCTGTCTGTTCAAAGTGGAGAAGTTCGGCTAACCACTCCGGCTCCTTGAGAACCCAAAGACTGTCAGTTTTTAACCGACCTCCTCCTTTTTTGGAAGACTGTTAAAAAGAGCATTGCACATGTGGTCATAGATTCGAACCCCGGATCTCCTGAAACGGAGACTAAATCACTATCACTGTAACCTCATTAGTAAGTAGGTATAGTAGTTTTATTAAGCAAACAATTTGTAACTTAATTTACATACACAAGCTTAATCTTCAGCTAATGTTCAACCTTTAGTATAGTTATTCACAAATTATTACACTTTGGTCCAATATTCATAACTTATTCAGGTCGTTAGATACGAGTACATTTGTACCTAATCATGTAAGAGGTGTCTTAACAAACGCGCGATAAAACCGAATGTATGGATGTATTATTTAAAATAACTGCCTATTAATGTCCGACCGCACCGCGAATACGCCTCTAATTAGTTATATCATTTAACTTGGCTAAATATATTCACAGAGATAGTTATGCGCGGAGTATCCTTGCGAGATCAAATCAGAAATGAGGAGAACCAAAGTTACCGACATAGCTCAGCGAGTCGCAAAGCCGAAGTGAAAATGGGTGGGGCATGTAGGTCAAAAAACTGATGGTCGTTGGGATCCCAAGGTGCTGTAGTAACGACCACGCACTGGAAAGCGCAGACCTCCCACTAGGTGGACCGACGACATCACACGTACGCAGGGAGCCGGTCGATGCAGTCAGCGCAAGGCCGAGGAAAGTCCATGCAAGAGTCTTTATCCAGTAGTGGACACCTATCGCCTGATAAAGAAGATAGAAGAAGAAGATGGAACCTTCAACTATAGGTACCTTAAGCCTTTAACCAAGCGACCTGTACCGGCTACCGCTACAATATTTTTCTTGTAAGTACCTCCAATTTTATTTTATTGCCATTTGAATGAAACATTGAAGATTGTAGTTTCGAACAACTTTGGATGTCTTACGAAACTCCGGAGAGATGTTTGGAATTACCAATATTGCATAAAGATTTACAGGCAGGTTAAACGAAGCTTCAGGCTCGTAAATTCGTGTTCCGCCATCGCAGCTTCTGCTGCTCCGCCGGTAATAAACACATAACGCTCGCCCACCCAAGTGATTAGAGAACACTCTAAATATGTAAGTCTCTTGTATACAGGAAGATCTAGGTAAGTATATAGTGCACTAAATAAACTAGTAACACCATCCTGTCGTCTGTTTAGCTTTAGAGTGTAGAAGTCCTTTGTAGGATCGAGTATACGCTTTTATAACTTGATTCCGAAAGAATTGGTAGATTTACCATTACGCAAATTTAAACAGTGTGTAACTCAGAATTAATAAGTAGAAGCAAAGTTAATGAATTCCTTAAAGACAAAGTTGCTTGAAAGCAATCTGCTAGAGATAGACTATATTATATTATGACTAGTTACCACCCTACCGTCAAAGACGTGCCTCCTAGCCATTTAGTGTTCCGGCACGATGGTGCGTAGAGACAAATTAGGTGAATGGATTCTATTATATCCTTCAAAGTTACTACTATCTTGTTATCGGATAATAAAAAATTCTCGTATTAAATATAAATTATTGTAACACTAATAAAACGACATGAAAATCTAACAATTATGGCATAATTTTTCGCATTTATAATGTAAGAAAGAATAAGGTTTGTTTTAAATCAGCTCCAAGCAATCTGAGCTCCTAACGGATAACGTCGGGAGGTGTGGGCACGGCAGGTCCGGAAATACGCGCGCGGCGCCGCGGGCGGCCGGACGTACCGCCTGACCCAATCTCCGGGGTGTGTATCTTGCAGGACATCCTCAGATATTGGGTTGTTGGACCAAGATTACAAGGTTAAAAAAAATTACATGCATATCCTTACGAGTACGTAAATGAACAAGTAATTAAAAAGGAGATTAAAAAATCCGACCGCTTTAAAGGAAATCAACTGAGCAACTTTAAATAATTGTCATAGATCGTAAATGGTCATTCAGAATTAAAATGATCAAGGAAACCTAAAAATGATTTGTTGTAGAATGAATGATTCAATGATACCCTACTTAACATAGTTCTTCGATTTTCATTTTTTTTTTCACAATATAGCGTGTGATAATCGCCATATATTGAATTTTGTTTACTGTTATGTCTTTAGTGACACTCCCAAGATTAACACATATCGATTGACATAGAATCATCAAAATCGGTCCACCCGTTTGGTCTCCAGAGCGCCACGTACATACATACATTACACGCATAGACTAAAAAACACAAACCCTTCTTTGCGTACCGCAGTCGGGTAAAAATAAAAAATTACAGTTTTCAGTACTCACCTTTCACCTTTAACTAACTGTTACTCTCGTATCGGGCTATTGAGTTTAAAAGCAATCTAGAACCGAATCAGGCTAAAATAAAATTCAGAATATTTTCTCCCTTTACATACCTTTGATAAGTTTACCTCAGATGCCAGCGAATACCAGATTTTACAAGCATATCAAATATCCCTCCCTAGCCAAGGTACTCCAGCCAATTAATGTTTACGGGCCAGAGATCAAAGAATCGTAAACAATTTTGTGGACGATCGCCCGTTTGATGAGAACGGATATCGCGACACACTGGCCACATGTCTCCGGTTGTTTAAGTAAATACTTACACACCGTACCAGTACCAATATATTTAATTATGTACATATTTATGAAATGAAGAATGAAGTATTAGTTTTTTTTACGAGAAAATTAGCCAAACTGAGCTTGTCGACTTCTCCTCTCTTCTCTCCAATTAAGCGAAAAGCTTGTCCAAGGAGTGGATATGATAATAGTCCAACGGGTGGGGTTCGAACCTGCGACCTTTCCGTTTTCAGTCCGCACCTTTAACCGTTGAATTATTGAGGCTTCAAAAAAGGACTTCCTATATCAATAACTGCAATGTAGCGACACTAGATGTCGCTAACAATTACTGATTGAAATTGTTGAATCTACATAATATTTTCTTGCTAGTGAAAACTTGTAGGTATGTGTCACATGATTATTTTTTTCTAATGAATGCTTCATTTCTCCTGGATTCAAAAACGGCAAATCTTAACAAAAATTAACTTTGCTCTCTCGTTGCACAAATAACTCATTCAATATAAGTAGGATAAAATAGCTTTAAACAATAGAGGATAAACTAAAACCTTTGAGGTGTTCTTCAAAGACTCTTTTGTAGTAGTAGATGCTCTTGTATATTGAGAAATAGATATAATTTTTCCGTTCACATGTGACTCTACATCTCTACATCAAAGGAGACTGACTATAGCTTCATTAACCTAGAACTATCTCGTCTTAGAGAACAAAGATCTGTCTTTTCGAAATTATTGCAGAAAATCTTTTTAACAAAACATAGGTAAGAGTATTGTTATAATTTTATTCTTATTTTGACGGCCTCTCTGGCGTAGTGGTGAGCGCTGTGGTCTTATAACTGAGAGATTTCGGGTTCGATTTCCGGCGGGGGTAATTTAGGAATTTATTATTTCTGAATTGTCTCTGGTGTGGTCTGGGGGTGGCTTTGGCCGTGGCTAGTTACCACCTTACCAGCAAAGACGTGCCGCCAAGCGATTAAGCGTTCCGGCACGATGGCGTGTAGAAACCGATTAATGTACAGTAAGTAAACTTCCAAGTTAGCCCGCTACCATCTTAGACTGCATCCTCACTAACAGGTGAGATCGCAGTCAGGACTATGTTGAAATTAAAAACCATTTTAATTTTTTTTTAAACCATTGTGGATATAAGTAGAGAATAATTAGATGTCAATAAATCTTGAGGGAAAATGTTTAAATTAGATAGGTAACAACTGCCAACACTGTGCGCTTTTGGATGCGGGGTCGCCACTCCAGCACCTTGGAAGTTGGGACCCCAACGACCATCAGTTTAGAATAGAATAGTTTTTATTCAAATAAATTTGTACAAAGTGCTTTTGAATCGTCAAGTGTATCTACCACTGGCTCGGAATGCCATTTTATATCTAGATACATTAGTTCCTCGAACTACGATTATGTGCCCGGTCCACTTCCACTTCAGCTTCGCGACTCGCTGAGCTAAGTCGGTAACTTTCATACGACTACGTGCTTCGTATTTCTGGCATCGCCACTGTAATCTATTCCCAAAAAAATAACAGTTCAGTGATTAGGAAAAACAACAACCGTTAGATTTTAACAAAACTGGAATTCATTGCAGGTGATGTCACCTGTCAGCGTCGGTGTCAGCGGCGGGCGACAGCGCTGACAGATTGAGGCGTCGCGCGCCCGCGGCGGCCATTGTTTCCGCGCTCACCTTTTTTCGCCGGTTTTTAATCAGAGCGCTTTTATTCTTGCGGGACGTGGGATTTGTCACCTTTGTTGGCGTGGCTGCGACATCAGGCGTGCTACAAAGCTATTAGGTGTAAGGAAAAAAGGATTTTTTTTTTAAATTGCTGTTATGGGAGAGGAAGATACTTCCGCATTATGGGTACCCTAAACGAATACTGCAGTTGAAGATTGCAAAATGCTTAGATATTTTATATACAACTAGCTTTGGCACGTCGATCCGTCATTCCTTTACTGCGTGATTGAATGAACAACAAACAAACACACTTTCGCATTTATAAAATTAGTAAGGATATTAATAAGGATTGTAGAAATTACGGCTTATATAAATGAAACTAATGTTGTAAAATGCTGAGTTGATTTATGTACAATATTAATGTGGGATTACTCTCAACTCATTGTAAAATAGAAGTGGGGCAAAAACATTACCGTTTTGACGCACGCACATTATTTACGTGAACGGACTTTATAAACACCTTGATGTGCTCGGGCGACATTTTTTGGCAAGATGCCGTCATTTTTTACTTTCTCTTGAGACTCGACATTATAGTTTAAGAGATAGTGGGTTTTCAAAGTGTTCTTTTATTAAGAGAAGATAGTTAAGTGAACAACGAGAATGTTTAGTTTTTTATTTTTATTGGATGACAATATCTTTTACGTATCGATGGCAAGTGACGACACAGTCTGATATGGTAGCTGGCTAACTTGGAAAATTTGTTTCATTTTTATTTATTGTTGGAATTAGGTCATAGGTTGAGATGAATCATCTTAAAAGCTATGTGGTAGTGGTCCTGGAAAACAGATATGAAGGCAGATTTCTCTTGATTGCACTCAAGTTAGCAACTCGTTAAATATCCTAAACATGCTCCATGGTTGAAAGAAGTACACGCGACGTGTTCTATTGTTTTTAACATATTCTTATTACGCTACAATAAACACCTAGAATAATTGCATATAATTTTCTTTATCCTCCACCTTGGCTGTAACCTTGAAGTTTTTCTCGATCGTATTATTACTGTTTTTAGCTAAATATAAAAATCACATACATACATGTGCGCACGCGCGTGTGTGTCTGTTTGTGTGAGTACGCATGCAAGAAATCTTTCAAACAAACATACAGAATATTATTTCCAGGATTGAAACTATTGATTGCAATCTTACCATAGTATAGTACATTTTTTAGACTGGTTTGAAAAGTTTTTTCGATTGGTGCACTAGCTCCTGGCCTATGTGTAATATTTCTCAGGTAATCTGTCGGCCGCACGGCGCGGCGCGGCGCGCGGCAGCTGCGTGACGCGGACGCGCCGTAATTTATCTGTTACTCTTTATTTCGAATAAAATGCAAGGAATGCCATTAGGACGTTTTCAAAACAGGCGCTCTCGGCTTTGCTTTCCTATTTTTGTGCTTGTGGAAAATATTTTTGGACACAACTTTTGGTACGATTCATACAAAAGCTCAGGAGTATGGCTTAGTATCGACATCACACCACAGTCGATTGCCATAAGTAACGCGTCAATTTCAAGGCAGTGACATTTCTTTCTTCATGCTGGTTTCTACATTTAAACCAGTTATGGTCTGTTGTGTGTGATGCACCAATCCTTCCAATGTTCTTTACTCCATCCCAGCTATCTCCAGAAGCCTAGCAGGCCACCCAGGTTGCCAAGGACTTCTCGAAGTGAGACTGGGGATCCTAGATGGTTGTTGCGTTGTTCTGCCACGCCCGTGCATCCCACGTGCGCTGGAGTTTCATCCGCCTCCATGCTAGCCCTGTATAGGCTGTCGGTTAGGCAGTGACCCTATATTGTGATCTATTTGGTTTAGATAACATGATAGAGCCATTCGTCTCGATTGTTATACCTTAAATAAAAGCGGAAACTTACTAATGGCCCTGCTCAAAATGACACAAAGCTACTTCAGTTGGCACCTCTGATTGGCTTGTGCTCTACGTGTGCGAAAATGTATTTGTTTGTTGGTTTGTCAAATAGCAATTAAACAAAATATAATCGTAGAGAGTGAAATCTCGCAAAAATAAAGGGATTCGCGGAATTTCAAGAAAAATTTATTCTACGCAGACAAAGTCGAGAAAAGCCGATCAATGGGCCAATGATTCATTAAATGTAATTTATAATGTGATATCGCCGGTTAACCACCAAGAGCTCCTTCTGATAATTTTAATCAAAGTACCTTTTTACTGATTCTGTAAAATTCTGATACATAAAATAAATACCTATTGTAAATATTTAAAACCTATATTTTTGTTTTAATTATAACAATATTTGCACTCAAACACAAAATATGTCAAAGAATTCATGTATATAATCAAAGAAATGTGTATTGTTTTTTGTGCATTGTGTACAACAACTTTGACTTTTTGAGTTAAGAGATCTTGGCGGTTAACCGTCGATATAAGGGTTTTCGGTGTGAAGTCCATGCAAGAGACCTATGTCCAGCAGTGGACGTCTATTGGTTGACAAAGAAGAAGAAGAAGAAGAAAATGGGTCGCTCGACGCCTCGTCACTGCCGCCGCGCGTTGTGTTCGTCCAAGCCCTCACTCGCTACAATGTCGTGACGAACTCATAGATATCTCTACACTCTCAACGATTTAAGATGCCATCTACTGGTAGTTCACCTCGCGTCGGTTCGGCCGCAATTCGAATGTAGCCATTAGACTCTTTCTAACTAATGGGATCACCGGCGTGCACGCAACACGCTTGCGCTGTATTTATGTAAGTACATCTGTTTAGCGGCCGGCGATTTGGCACCACGCGTTGGCACCTTTTGATCAGCACCTAGACGCTAGAGTGTGTGCACACGATTTCCTAATATTTCGCTCATTTGCGACAAGGGTGACATAATTCAAAATTCACCAATTTTAGTGTCGAAAATTTATACTTTTTGCTATAAAAACAACATTACGCTAAGCACAAAAAAATACTAGCGAGAGAGATTGTGACTTAATGCTCTGTCGCTTTGTTGGCCGCTGTGTTGTTTCGAGACCGTAGCATCCACAAAACATTACTCTCTCTCGAGAGAATTCTCTCATCACCGATTTTGAATTATGTCACCCTTGTCGCAAATGAGCGATTTATTAAAGAGTAATAAAAACATAAAAAAATTTTCTACAAAGCCGACTTCAAACGCCACTATAAAGTATACAAAGTATATCAATTGTACTTATAAAATTGGAAGAATTCCCTCGATTTCTCCAGGATCCCAACATCAGATCCTGACCATGGAATCACCTGGGAATTATACCCTTTCAAACAAAAAAAGGATTTTCCAAATCGGTCCAGGCGTCTTCGAGTAATCGGGGAACATACATAAAAAAACTACAGAGTCTCGATCACCTTCTAAAAGTTGCGGTCTTGTCGGTGTTTTATAGGATTTATTTCGGTGAGTGTGCTCAGGATCTCTTCGATCTTGTCTCCCCTTCATCTTTTTACCACCGCACTGCAAGACATCAGCAGAGCTTAAAGGAGAGATCTGTGTTTCCTAACGCGTACAATTTGGGTATCTTTAAAACAAGAGTGCTCTTGCCTGTTTTCTTTGTGGTTGGTAAGGCTATGACTTTTTACATTTAAATAAATATCAACTTCTGTATTGTCCGTATGTTTTCCGTTTTAATGACAAATTATCATAATAAGCGTTAAAACCCTTACAAAATGCTCAAAAATTGCCTATTTAGACCATGAAATATCTTTAAATTTTTCCAATATTGGAGGAGGAAATAGTAGAGAGCCAAACCTCAAATTATGACTTTTACTCTTGCTATGCAATCGGATCTGCAGTAATTGTTCTTATCGCACCAATGTGCTTTATGAACGACTGCAGAGCGACAGCGATAATTTCTTCAAATAAATAATTTTCAAAAATCTCACCGAACGCATTTCCTCTAAGTGTGCGTTGTACTTTAAACACGCCTAGCGCGCTAGTTACGTGCATTTCTTCTTAATGGTCACTAAAATTAAGATACAATTATACGGAGGGTAATGTATTCAGACAATAGGCAATATCCATTAACTGTCGATTACAATGTTAAGGTACTACAGCGTTAGGCGTTCTAATTAAGAAGAAATAAAGACCTATTATTGAGACGTTAAGTGCTTCCTACTTGCGTAAGAACACAAGATAAAAACAGTAATTGAATATAACAACTGTCACTGACACAATTGTCACTGACACACCAGTCACTAAAACTGACACAAAAGTTACGGTTATAACCTAATAGTTGATGCCCACGGCTTCACTCGCGTGGAACTCTTTGATTTTCCGGGATAAAAAGTAACCTACGTCACTCTTCCGGTTCTTTAGTTATACTCCTGCAAAAATTAGGTCGATCCGTTGCTTTGTCAAAGCGGCGTGATTGAAGGACAAACCAACACACGCATTTCGCATTTATATTCTATTTCTATTTCTATAATATTAGCAAGGATAAGGATTGGCTAAGATTTCGGCCTAATTTTCGGGGGTCCGGGTTTATCGTAATTATGTATGTTTCGCAATTAAATATCCGTTGAAGGAAAACTTTATAAGGGAACCTGCATGCCTAAGAGTTCTCCAAATGGTCTCAATCAAAGGTGTGAGAAGTCTGCGTATACCAATCCGCTCTATATTCATATTTTCCAAAACTCTATACTTATAATTAAAAAATACTGTAGGTAAAAGCGTATTTACGTCTGAAAATCCATTATTTAAACTTGCTAATGCCAAATAATTCTTTTAAATGATTTTTGGTCGCAGATCGAATATCGTGTTGATTAGAAAAGTATGTCTTGCCAGTTGCCACACATACCTAGTCTGTTGCGTGAAAGAATAAAGATTAATAGTGTCTAGGATAATGAGTTTTTGGGCGTTTTAAGATTAAAGCTTCACAATTTTAGACTACACCCTTACTGTGTTTGTGTCAGTATAATGCGAATCTTAAGTTTCTTAAAGCAAAACACATTTAATCATCTTAATAATTTTTGAAATTAATATTATTAAAACTTGCCGACAGGAGGGGATCGAGCCTATATCTCGGGAATCGCACCCTTGAGTGTGTCGATCGAGTTACACAGCCACATTCCAATATAGGAATGCCTTCAAGAGCCCAACGGTAAAAGGCGCGGACTGAAAACTGAAAGGTCGTAGGTTCGAATACCACCCCACCGCACTATTGTCTTACCCACTCCTAGCACAAGCTTATTTCGAGGGGACAGGAAGATGTTAGATAGTCAACTTCAGTTTGGCTGATAAAAAAATAAAAAAATAAAAATTAACTACTTTCAATCTGTTTATCTTTATGCAACTTATAGCAACATCCTGTGGTGACACATTGCAGTGATCGATCTTCGTGAAAAAGTATTTTCAGCAACGAACAATAGGTAAGTACATTTAAATAAAAAATCAACAAAAACTCGCCAACATCCATTATTTAGGCTTAAACGAATAATCTCAAACGTCATTAAAAAATCACGGAACAGCATCGCTTGCCAAAAATCTTAAAAACCATTCTCTCATTAACGAAATCAAGATGAAAAAAACCCAAAAGCAGGCGCGCGGCGGACAGGTTGCCAACATTTCTTTTTACACGTGTTATCCGAAGCATATTACACGGTGTTTTAGCGCGGAGGAAATCCGGCCGCAAACGACGTGCGGACGTCTTACCTGCCCGACTCGCTAGTGAGGGCAACATATCGACATCGATAAAATATATAAAATCGTTTTTATCAAACAATAGATAAATTTTCAACTCTCTCGGTCTTGCGGCACCTGTGTAGGTATAGCGGCTTTCCGCGACTCGTCTGAAGTCGTAGTGTATTTGGACTAAACAGACACATGGTAACATCAAGGCTAGCACGTTGAAGGGACAGAGGGCTGGTCACATTTTTGTCGGATGGTCGCTGGCTTTGTAAAGTCTTCGATTGGAGACTGCGTCTCGGCAAACGGAATGTAGGGCGTCCCCCGGCTATAGATGGAGCAATTACATCAGAAAAGTGATAGACATTGATTGGATGTGAAAAGCCTAGGATAGACATCGTTGCTGCTACTTCAACGAGGCCTATGTCCAAAGGTACATGCATTTTGGCTAATAGTAATGATAAGACACATGTTATAACCTGAAGCTACAGGTCATGGATGTGTACAGGCTCTGCCGTGATGCTGTGGAAGCGGCTTTCCATTTCCTTTGTTTTTGCCTGTACTTATGCATAACCTTAATCTCCACCTAGGGAAAACATTGTAAACGAAGCGTAAGTGAGGAATATGCTGGCCAAGAAAATCTCGAATGACCTGGAGAGTGACACAGGGTACTTTTTGTCCAGAAAAACAAAGGAATTCTGTGGAATAAAAAAACTGAACTCTATTTGGACAAAGTCGCGGGGCAAAGGCTAGTACGGTGATAAATTGCACCACCCATTGCACTATTGTCGTACCCACTCCTAGTACAAGCTTTCCGCTTATTTGGAAGGGATAGGAGGATATAAGTCAACTTCAGCTTGGCTTTAAAAAAAAATATGATAAGCATAGTTCGAAGAGCTGATGGTCGATGGGGTCCCAAGGTGCTGGAGTGGCGACCCCGCACCGGGAAGTGCAGTGTTGGCAGACCCCCCACTAGGTGGACAGACGACATCGTCGCGGGGAGCTGCTGGATTCAGGCGGCACAAGACCGAGACCTGTGGAGGTCCATGCAAGAGACCTATGTCCAGCAGTGGACGTTGATAAAGAAGAAGAAGAATCATCGACATTATGAGATTACAAAGCGCAGGCCTAGTGCGACGGGCGCCACAACGGCCAAAACAAACTGTTGTCATCTGAAACGCGTGACATCTCCGAACACCTTGACGTGCGCTAACTGCATCTCCGTCTGCTTTTAGACTTGGCACGTGGACGGTACATCTCCCTTATTCCCACAGTACGCGGACAGGTTACTGATCGACATTTTGAGTAACATTTACATTTATTTATTTACTTAACAATACAAGACAGTAAGCTTACAGTTTCAAGTTGGTTCCCCTCCAGTGACGCCTCTAAGCATAAATTATACGAGTACCTACGTAACACGATAATTTATTTTAGTTGGAACTGTCGATACTTCGATCCAGTTGCATGAAACGTGATCACGTCGGGACCATGGTCCGCGGAGAATCGATAGTTCCAGCTAAATAATTATCGTGGTACGAACTATAATTTAAAACATCGATGAATTTAACACAATCATTTACTTACTTCATTTCTTGGTTTCATCGATGTGGTATCGAATATTATGAAACCAATTATTATTATGAACAGTCTAAGCCAGAGGTTCCCAAACTTTCTTTCTCGTAGACCACTTTCAAAATTTTACTGGTCTCGGTGGACCTCCATGCTACATTTCTATTATATTCCCAAAACTCGTTAAAAATTTGAAAATATCCTAATGATGGAAAATCGAATATGCAAGTTTAAATTAGTAATTGAGGGAGTTTTTAAAAAAGAAATGAATGCTAAATAAACACTCTATCTGATCCATTTCCAGCCAAGCCAACATTATTGTTTTTTACTATCGAAACCAGATTTTTCGTGGACTATCACTTACAACTTGTAAACCCCTTTTTTTGTCCACGCTAACAGAGACCCCCGTCGAGTCTCCCATGGACCCTTGGGGGTTCACCTGCACCACTTTGGGAATCGCTGGTCTAACACCACGCCGAGATTACAGTACCTAGCAGTATCAGCTTCGCTTTATGGCATGTACAGGTGCTTACGCGAAATTATGGCTTAAAAAAAAATAAAAAAGCCGGATTTATGAAGCATGCGCGTCTAATTGCCCTCCGACCTGCCGCTATCGGATAGCAATTTACCGGCGGATCGGGATCGGGGAAAAAATATAACGCCCTTGGGGCGGTAGGTAGTTTGAAACGTTAAGGCGACGACTCGGCAAGTTCTAACAAGAAAAAAGTTTAAAATATTAAATCAAAATCAAAATTTATTTATTTCATGTAGGCCAAATTGTAGCTCTTATGACACGTCATAAATCTACCACCGCCGGTTCGGAATGCAGATTCTGCTGAGAAGAGCCGGCAAGAAACTCAGCAGTTGCTCTTTTCAAAAAAAATTTTTTTTTTTTTTTACAATAGGTTACAAAACTACTATGCTATGTACGCCACATATACATATACACGTTCACGAGCATGACGCATGATCCAGCCATTGCTTCGCTCAACCATATTTGAGGGAACGTAACAACCCGCACCACACGACACCACCACAGAAATGTTTAAAAAGAGCATGACTTACTTATTAAAACTGTAAACCGACTACAAAAAGTGAATAAATAAGCTAACATCCGTCATATTGTTTTTGTTAGATTAAAATATAGCATAAAATATGCATTCCGAACAGGTAGAGACTTGACGTAACATAAGAGCTACAAGTTGATCTACATACAATAAATAATTTTTGAAAATTTAATTTAATCTATATCACCCGGACCATAATGGTGAATCGATTAACACGTTATCAACATATTGTGATTTGCCAAAAAATAGTTATTTTTAATTTTTTTTCAATACGCGTGCGATATTTTCGAGGTAAGCCTCACCTTAACAGATTCCTAATGTCATCTGCCTCAGGCCTGTGTCGTAGGCGCGTTTAGCAGATATCGCGTGACGTGTCATTTCGTTTTAGGGTCGATACACACTGGCAATAAGTTGATTTGATTGGGCATATAGGACTGAAAACTGAAAGATCGACGGTTCAATCCCCACCCGTTGCACGATTGCCGTACCCATTTCTACCACAAGCTGTTAAAGCACAGTAGAAGGAGTAAAAAAAAGTTTCAAGTTATGATTTAAAAAAAAAAAAAAAAAATTATTCAGTTTATGGAGTGTTCTTACCTACTCTATGCTTTCAGCTTATTTGAAGGGGAAAAATGAATACTTACTCCCTAGTTTAGATACTGATTTTTTTTTCTTTTTTGAACTTCAGAATGGCTAATATTGAAAAAAGTAATTGATGAAAAAATAATAATATAACTACGTGTTTGCGGATGAGATTTCGTGAAATATTACTAGTAAAATACTGTTCTTCCTCATATCACTCATTTCAAAACATTCTTTGGGAAAAAATCCTAAAAATTGTGTAATAAAGTAAATAAACGTAATTTCTTTATGATAATGACACAACAAAATTACAGCCATGATGATGACTAAGCCACTCTCTAAAAAAAAAACAATTCTCACACACCTATTTTATTTTCCTTATTCTTAACAAAAGCTCGGTCCAAAGCAACCTATCACCATATACGCGACCGCCTACAGGTGCGGCCCGCCTCGGTATCGACCCGACAGGTGAGAACCGCGCCATTGGCCGAGCGCTGACGTAGCGCAGGTGAGAGAACTCTCCGCCAATCAGAGCGCCGGGAATTGTTACACACAGGTATAACTTCTACTTATACACGTGCGGGCACAACACTACAGGTGTGTAGGAGGGAGTTAGGAAACTCCTACGGTGCGTTCGAAGTCTTCGACCCGCACTACGCTCCATGGCAACGACGCGTGATGTAAAATAGGTAAAGCTGGGTTCACACGACGTAATGCGCGATTTTATGCTTTAAATTATGTAATTATAAAGTCGCGTGAGCTACGATATGAGAATCGATATTCTAACATAGAAAAAAAAAATTTAGAAAAACTTTCAAATTAGATATTAAATTAATTACTATTATTTATTTGTAAAATCAAAATTATTTTAGTGTTGCCAAGCGATTTAGCGTTGCGAGTGCGACACGACGGCGTGTTGAAATGGAACCATTATGACTAATTTGGAAGGGGCAATGCCATTCCCCCTCCCAAATTAGCCTGCTAGTTTCTTAGACTGCATCGTCTCCTGGCCGTCAAGAGAGAGAGAGAGAGCTAGAGAGAGACATCGCAATCAAAAATAAAAAAAATATTATCTGACTCTAGTCAAGCATCTATAATGTCTAATACTCTTTTAAAAATCTTGATCACATTTAACATTTTCAGGTATTTCATATAAGTAGGTAAGTACCTACTTAAATAGTTTACGAACTCATCACTAAAGATGAGACATCAAATTGAATCATTCCACGCAGTTACCGATTAAATAAACCATGGATAACTTCTCGATCTACTTCAGCTTCTAGATGTTAAGGATTAAGACATAAAATCGCATAACTACACAAATTAAACCAGTTTATTACATTTACAGTGTAAATTCAATATATTCAGATCCGGTGCTCTTCGCGGAATCATTAAACCTCGCCCAATATACCCGGTGCACTAAATCTAATAATCCTACGTCTGCAACTAAAGGAGCCAACGTGGCTATATCTAGATACGTGCCTAGGTACCTAGGTATTGCTTGGCTTCTAGTGCAACGGAAAATAATAAAAGGTTTACTAACATAAGGCTTAAACACCATTGCATGCGTAACTTTAAACTTGAAAGCTAAATATCGCAACGGTTAAGGCGAGGGCTGACATCCGAGCCGGTGCCCTATTATTATATACCTACTGTTTAAATAGGCCAAAACATGACTTTTTTTTCTATTTTGGCGCGAATTCTTCACAAATACAACAAAACTAATTAAAATTGTTAACACACACCCATGATATTTTAAAGACTATCAATCAAAGTAACTTGTAAGCTATGTTTTGTTTGCAAAACAATCGTATTTTTGAACTACCCGCATTTTAAAACTCGAAAATAGGTGAAAAAATTAAAAGTTATATTTCTCCGCTTCTAGACGTGATATCAAAATAAAATGCCTACAGATATTTGAACGAGCGAAGCGAGTTCTCTGAGTCAACTAGGGCGCTTGCCTACTAGACAGAGAAGTGTGTCCGTCTAAATGTCTGTCAGAGCCCTATAACTTCTGAATTACTGAATATTAGAACGTGAAACTTGATTGAAAATTCAGTTATACCTATCCTGTACTTGAACAACAAATACTAAAATTAGATAAATGTTATAAAGAAACGAAATTATTTAATTTTAAATGCTAATAGCTTCACAATAATGCTAATAGATGGCGCTGTGTCAGTAAAACAGTTTTATGTCAACTATTATTTTTTTTATTGCGTCTAATGTTAAAAGTTAATTACTTATTACAATATATAATTAAAACTTTTGGGAATTATGGGATATCGCGAGGTCTCAGTTCGGGGCGAACCACAAGTTATTATTAGTCAACCTCAATATGAAGCCATATGAGTGAATTCAGATATTTTTTTAGTGTTGAGTAGTGTTATTATATAAATCGCATTATTATTAAAGTGTGTCGTTATTCGTTGTGGTGTGAAAGAGTAACAAACATACACACTTATACAAACTTTCGCCTTTATAATATAAGTGTGATGTGATAGTGTGATGCTCGTGTGATGTGATTAGTGTGATTCGCGATGTCGCCCACTTGTGGTGTGAACAAGCACTTAGGAAGTGTTATTTATGCGTGCGTGTTATTTGCACCCCGTTTATCTTTCGTCTGCGTTTATGAAGAGATTCTTATTTTAATATATTTTTCTTAATAAATTAGAATTAACATTTCAGCTCGTGGTCTGTCGTCCACAATATTGTTAAAGCAGTGTATAGTGTAAAGTGAAATATTAGGTATTCTTAAGAGAGAGAGAGAGAGGCTAGCCTCTGTAAAGCCGGGTCTCCACCAAAGAAAAGTTGGTAACTTTCGTGTTGCCAACACGTGTTGGTGATAAGTTTCTTAACCACTTCTTAAAAGCCGGGTCTCCACCAAAGAAAAGTTGCCAACTTTCGTGTTTCCAACACGTGTTGGTGATAAAAGTTGGCAACTTTCCTTGGTGGAAAGCCGCCTTAACGTTTCCAACTTCATTCGCGTGGAGTTCGGTTTTTTCTGCGGAAACTGTTTGCTTATGTCACTTTCCAGTTTCTCAACTACTATACCCATGCAAAAAATCACGTCAATCTATTGCTCCGTTGCCGAGTTGATCGAAGGACAAACCAACAAACAATCACACTCGCGTTACACAAATACGTAGGTATATAGAGATATCTCTAACAACCCTAATAATATTAACATTGGTAGGGATATTAGAGATATCTCTATTATCTTTATTGCGTAACAATTTAATAGTATCTACCTACCTACAGTTTATGATTTATGACTATGAGCATACAAAGTTTTCAACAAGCTCTTTAGTTGACAGGCCAGTGCCGCGTCATCAAAATGCTTTAATACAGTCGTAAAGGGGTCTAAAACGCTTTGAACTGGTTTTATTGCTGCTCGCGCGCATCCGCCGAGCTTTGTACCAATACTAGCCACGCCTTGCTGATTTTCCTAAAAGTTTCTTCATACCTACATACCTTTATAGGTTAGGTTATATACCTACTTGTGTATTCTTCTTCTTTATCAACCAATAGACGCCCACAGTTGCATAAAGGTCTCTTGCACGGACTTCTTTTTGGTCTTGGTCTTGCGCTGCCTGTATCCAGCGGCTCCCTGTGGCCCTGATGAACTCAGTCCACCTAGTGGCGGTAATTTCGATTAGCGAATAAAAGAACTGTTCCTCGATAAAAACTCAGTTAAACCTACGCAGAAAATAAATGTACCTGGGTCGTTCTACTTTTCTACCGACAATGAAACGACGTTTTTCTGTTTTTTTGGTTTTTGAACTATCTATAATTGTGCTTTATGTGTGGGATTTAAAAAAAACTGCATCTGTGTTTTCATTAGTACTAATTAAAGTTTCCTTCCTAGCTAATATTGATTCTTTTTTAATGTTGGTTTTTGAAAAAATAATGTGACAAAGTGGTCTTTTTCTGTAGAGACAACATTTCAGTTTACCACTCTGTCACGGCATTATACGGAAAACGAACGTATAAAATATGCTGGTTAGAGAACATGAAAAATGACATAATATTAATAGATAAGAAAAATATGGACGTTTATTCGAACCGAATAAAAATCCGTTTATATTAATACTCCAACGAGATGCCATAATAAGAAGAAAGACAGACTATTGTCGATAGAAAAGTAGAACGACCCACCTACTCAATCAAAACCCATTTATCATTTAGAAAACCTCAGTCATTTTTCTCCTATCAGAAAATTGTGATCCAATCAAAACCGGTAAAACAAGGTAAACACGTGTCAATCAAGCGCTCCCTCAGCAGCCTGGGCACATCAGCCCTTATCTTAAAAGACTGCCATAGAGCAACTATGGGTTAGAGTCAGAGGCGTAGATAGCTCAATCTGTAGAGGCGTAAAATATGTTCCATCGCATCTCCTAAACTGCTGTTTCAATTTTGTTGAATAAGAAGTTATTGGTCTTGTCATAAAGTTATAATGAATTTAATTTTGTGAATGCTACAATAATAACCTAAATAAACTCCTTACTATATTATAAGTGCGAAAGTGTGTTGGTTTGTCCTTCAAAAACGCTGCAACAGAGCTACGAATTGACACGATTTTAGACATGGGTATAGTTTTAGACCCGGAGAGTGACATAGACTACTGTTTTTTCTGGAAAATCAAAGAGTTCCCACGGGTTCTTAAAAACAAAATCAGCTGGTAAGTAAATAAATATAAATATCTCTGCTGATTTGTACTCTGCACCGCAGGGTGAGCACAGAGCGTACGTTTAACTGCGTACCGATTGGGTTTTTATTTGGGGGCCCCGAGTGAAGCATTTGTATGATAATGGCACGCGAAGCCGGAGGGAAAGTTTATAGCATCAGTGGTTTAATGAATAAGCTCTTCATTTTATGTTTTTATTGTACGCGGCACAAAATATTGTGCAAGTGATTAAAAAACGCAATAATAATTATTTTCAAACCACCAAAAGTTCTACTGTAATTTTTGAAAAATTATCTTTAGTTAAGTTAAAAAAACTAGTGGTTCGCCCCGAACTAAGAACTCGCGGTGTCCCATAATTCCCAAAAGATAGTTTTAATTATATATTGTAATAATTAACTTTTAACATTAGACGAAATAAAAAATAAATAATTAAAAAAGTTAAAATAACATAATTACTTAGTACTTTTTTTTTGTAAAGTTACGAAACTCAGACATGCAATATATTAATAAAAGTATAATAAACCATCTGCAATTAATCCAAGAGCAAGCACCTATTAATTCGTGGTAGGAGGCGCTAAGCTACAGTCGAGACGAGGCACTGAAATAAATCATAACAGAAATAGCAAGTGTTAAAAACGTGTCCGAACATGTGCGTTCTATAAATAATGGAGACAATGACATTCCTATGGGACACGGGGAAGCGCTACGCAATATTTATAAACTTGAAAAAGACCAAAAGTGTACGGAGTATGGACCCGTCCTGCACACCGCGTTACGGCAACGCAGTGCAATGCTGCCGTCCACAAGCTATAACGCCGTTAATTATATAGTTATATTTCCTAATATAAACCCTAATTTAAATGTATTTGGATTTATATTAGGAAACTAGCTTTTGCCCCCGCGACTTCGTCCGCGTGGAATTAGGTATTGGGATGGAATTTTCAAAAACTGTGACACACGTACTTCTTTATTTTTAACTGAAAGCTCAAATACCAACTTTGATGGAAACAGCTTGAAAAATGACGGAGTTTCATATAAACTTCCATCCCCTATTTAAACCCCTTAGGGGTGGAATTTCCAATAATCCTTTCTTAGTGTGCGCCTACGTCATAAAAGGAACCAACTGTAAAAATTTCAAGTTTCTCACTTCAGTAGTTTAGGCTGTGCGTTGATATCTCAGTCAGTTAGTCAGTCAGTCAGTCAGGACTTTGAATTTTATATACCTATATATAGATATGGTCTTGGTAGTTAACGGCGTTATAGCTTGTGGACGGCAGAATGGCAATTATTGCAGGCTAAAGCTGTTGTGTTTTTTTACTTAATTATGTGTGTGCGTGTTTTAAAGATTACTGACTAGCGATTAGGATGTAGGAACATGTGAATAAAAAAAAGAATCTAAAAATTTAATTTTGTATTAATTTTTACTTGGCTCCCACCCAGGTAGTAAACAATCGTAGAATCCTCATCAAAACCGACCAAGCTGAACGTTGGAGGGCGAGTTATTGTCATTAACTACAAAATTAATGAGATGACTCATCATCTGGTTATTTTTTTATCAAGATTAGAGTCAACAAATTATTTATTATCATTTACATGTGGTACGATCATAAGCACAGAATACCTAATAGGTAGTTATCGTAAGATTGATGAATAGATACCCTTAAAGCTGCCAGTCCAGTCCATTTGAGCAGCCTGGACTGAGACTGAGGCAAATGGACTCTCAAAATGATTGTGCTAGGACTCTAGCTAGTTATACGCTTTGTATTTCCTGTACTATGTATTTACACAAATCTCCATAAACTCAAATCATTACAGATTTTTGCTTTACTGTAGGAGTTTTGTTTTAATTATTTTTAAAAAGAATATTAGCCAACCTGAAGTTGACTAAAGGCTTGTGTTAGGAATGGGTAGGTACGACAATAGCTCTGCGAGTGGCGAAACTGAAGTGGAAATGGGCGGGGCACATAGTTCGAAGAGCTGATGGTCGTTGGGGTCCCAAGGTGCTGGAGTGGCGACCCCGCACCGGGAAGCGCAGTGTTGGCAGACCCCCCACTAGGTGGACAGACGACATCAAACGAGTCGCAGGGAGCCGCTGGATTCAGGCGGCGCAAGACCGAGGCTTGTGGAGGTCCATGCAGGAGACGTATGTCCAGCAGTGGACGTCCATTAGTTGATAAAGAAGGTACGACAATAGTGCAACGGGTGGAATTCGAACCTGCGACCTTACAGTTTTCAGTCCGCACCTTTAACCGTTGGGCTATTGAGGCTTAGATTTGAAGGTAACAGTAGGTAGGTACTTACCTACATGACCGTTTTGCTTCCTATAGTAATAAAATTAGGTACCTACCTAGGTATAAATAAAACTGGCCAGTGAAAAGTTCTTCACTAAGAACTTATATTCGGGATACTGATCTTTGTAATGGCCTAAAGCCTCTTTAGGATATTTATAGCAAAAGGAGATGTTTCGGTGTCACGAAGCCCCAAATGAGGCTAAGGTAATCAGGGGCCGGAAACTAACCGGACTTTAACCGGACACGGGCCGCCGGACGCAAGTTCGACTTCCTTCTTCTTAGACTTATCTAAGTTAAGTAGCTTAAGTTTTGGGTTTGAGTTCTTGTTCATTTCTGTACCATAAAATATAGTCTGGGAGATTGTTGTCAGTAATCCATTTTAATGACTAGCAAAAAATATGGGTCTGTCAAAAATCGGTCTAGAATCTAGATCATAACACTGAAGTAATTCTTTCTGTCCTTACTAATCTTATAAATGCGAAAGTGTGTTTGTTTGTCTTTCAATCAATAACAACAAAGCAACGGATCGATGTGATTTTTTGCATGGGTATAGTTGAGGACAGTGAGAGTGACAAAGGCTATTTTTTATCCCAGAAAATCGAAGAGTTCCCATGGGTTTTTTTAAATACTAAATCGACACGAGCGAAGCCGCCGGCATCAACTAGTAGAGAATAAGCTCTCACAGAAAAATGTAGAATGTAGGTAAATTATCTCACGATTGTATAAGCTTTCCAGTGGTGAAAACTTGATGAAAATCCCTATAGTAGTTTTTGAGATTAGCACGCACAGATAGACAAACACGGTATTGCATCTTGTTTTAGAGAGTTAGGAACAGATACGACTATAGCGGTTGTGTTAGGATGAGGATTGTACCATTGAACTTTCAGTTTTCAGTTCCCATCTTTAACCGTTTTTAAGGCTATTGAAATTGGAATTTTAAAGCCTTGTAATAAGTTTTTCAAGCAATTAATTTTCTATTAATTCAAAAATTGTTATGATTTGATTGCTTGATTTGCTGTTTACGTACTACTCTAAAAAGCGGTACCTGGGTCGTTCTACTTTTCTACCGACAATGAAACGACGTTTTTCTGTTTTTTTGGTTTTTGAACTATCTATAATTGTGTTTTATGTGTGGGATTTAAAAAAAACTGCATCTGTGTTTTCATTAGTACTAATTAAAGTTTCCTTCCTAGCTAATATTGATTCTTTTTTAATGTTGGTTTTTGAAAAAATAATGTGACAGAGTGGCCTTTTTCTGTAGAGACAACATTTCAGTTTACCACTCTGTCACGGCATTATACGGAAAACGAACGTATAAAATATGCTGGTTAGAGAACATGAAAAATGACATAATATTAATAGATAAGAAAAATATGGACGTTTATTCGAACCGAATAAAAAACCGTTTATATTAATACTCCAACGAGATGCCATAATAAGAAGAAAGACAGACTATTGTCGGTAGAAAAGTAGAACGACCCACCTATCTAAGCATTTACCTCCTTAAATTTTATCTACAATAAAATGGTAAAAATTTAAAAATAAAACTCAATATTGTAATTTACGTAAATTAAATCAGTTAATCGGTTTATATGGAGTAATCCATCGGAAAACGAAAACAAACAACACCATCCATAAAACTCTTAAATCTCAACGTGTTTACACCGCATTCTAATAAAAAACGATTTACTAAGAACTTTAAAACTTATGGAAAGTAAGAAGCTGCCCACTTATGTATAAATTACAACAATTTGGATTACCAGCGATTTTGGATGTACTCTCATTATCATAAATACATCTCTTTCACCACGGTCTAATAAACAAACTATACTCAACCACTCAACAGAATATAAACTTAAACCTCATCTAATAGAGTTCAAAATACAATAAATATAGTCAAAATGAGTTTATGCTATCGGTAAAGCTAAAAAATCTAGAGCACAAATCCGCATCAAGCAAAGTACCTCTTTAACTGAAAGTTATGAACCGGGAAATGAACCTGGGCTATTGAGCACGTTCCCGCCTAAATATACAATACCTACGAGTTTCTTGGACGTATGAGATGTTAATCAGCTCAAAATATGAACGCTTTTGCCGAGCCAAGGTATTCAAGACGGTGGTATTAACAAAAATAGTATGTTAATGACTTCGATGTTTCAAACAACATGACCAAGTACCAACGATCAGACAACTAACCAGACAACATGGTTGTAACCATCCTTCCTACTAATATTATAAATAGGAAAGTTTGTGAGGATGGATGGCTGGATGGATGGATGTTTGTTACTCCTTCATGCCACAACGAATTAACCCATTTGGCTAAAATTTGGAATGGAGATAGTTCATACCCATAGGCTTGACTGCGATCTTAGGTACCTGATGATAAGTGACGATGCTCTCTAAGATAGTAGCAGACTAACTTTAAAGAGGTATGGCAGTATACACTCAACCTAAACTCCTAATCTGTTTCCACACGCCAACGTACCGGAACGCTAAATCGCTTAGCGGCACATCTTTAACGATAGGATGGTAACTTAAGTCACGGCCAAAGCCTCCCCCCAGATCCAGATCAGAGACAATGCAGAAATTATAAATTCCCTAATCGTCTCCACCAGGAATCGAACCCGAGACCTCCCAGTTATAAGACCATAGCGCTCACGATTACACCCGGGAGGTGGTCATCTCATAATTTATTTAAACCCACATCGACACGGACAAAGTCATAGGTATCAGCTAGTCGTTTTATATGGCCCAAATATCTGCACCATTTACATTGGAAACCATTTGTTACGCAAAAACGAACATCGCAATGTAAAATGTACAAAGAATTTGTAACATCCGAAAATAGTATTTGTAAAAATATGAAACGCGATGAGCCGAGAAGCGCCGGCCGATTTGTCACATTGACGCACTGCTTCCTTGTTGCTGTACGGCGGGCGACCTAGCCCCTGCCCAGCACTTGCCTATTGTCCCACCACTGGGCAAAGGCTATGGGCTACGGCCACAAAAATGTATCGAGCTAAAACTGTACCACATGTTACAAGCATGCGGTAAATGAAGCGCGTAATGGCAGATATTTGTCGTAATTTGTCATATAATTTTACAATAAAGTAGGTAGGTACTCTTTTATACTTGTCGTCATTCGGAACAAATTTTTCGCTTGTTTTGTGAGTATATAACTCATTATCATAGCAGTGCTGTAGAGTCATGCATGTTGAATTCTTGACAAAACCACGTGCTGTTTGAAAATATTGTGATTAGAGTTTATTTATCTTTTCAAGTAGATAACGTTAGTTGCGCTTTTATATCATTTATTAGGGCCGACTTCAAGAACGTAAAATAAGTCTTATTCGAGCGCTTTGATATTTTGACAGTTTTTGTATGGAAAAGTAGCCAAGATATCTTTATGGAACAGCCCTTACTATGGAAAACATAATATGGAAATATTTTTTTCTAAAATGTCCAAAATGACATTTTTCTCTCAGTGTCAGTGTCTCAGTCTCTATTTCTGTCAGACCATAAGACCTCTCTAATGATACGTAAATGACAGATAGTCTCGTCGTGATGGCGGTCCATGCAACTCTTAGAGTAGATAATTATAAGATGCAACTGGTTACTGGATCGAAATATCGACAGTTCCAACAATTCTAAATCATTTTATCGTGGTATGAAGTACCTACCTACCATACTCGTTAAACCACGAAATATGTCTAAAATCTTTTCTTTGTTGATGGAGTGTGTTTTATCAAAATCGTGATCGACGTAATCATTGAAGCTCAGTATTCGTACTAACTATATTTCATTATTCCATGAAGTGGAAACGTGAACTCGCGTGGCCGGGTGTACAGTCAGCTATGACACACTGACCGTTCCGATCTGATTTACAGTTGGCGGCCGGTACCTCCATATTTCAATACTTGTGATTATTCCCATGCACAACAATCGTTACCGTAACTTTAACCGTCAAACGGAACTGCGGTGTAGCTCTACAATACTAATATTAAAACTGCCAAAAAGTTATATTTAAACCCTATGTTCAAAATTACTCGGTGATATTTTCAAAATAACTAGTGCTCTTACAAAGCAGTTAAACAATGTAACGTAACATGAATGTAACACCATAACATTCTCCAACATTTGGTAGGTACTTGTTAGAATATTTACGCTGCTACCTGGTAAAAATTTGTAATATATCGTATTACATTGTGCAACAGTTATTACATGGCATTATTTGTACACGTACGTATCTATATAAGTAGGAAGTTGAATTTATCATTACGATATTAGCAAACATTAGTTACGGAGTTGGTTACGAGTTAAAAATAAGTGAGAGTACAGCCGTTGCTGCAAAATAAATAATTTTAGAACCAAATCGCAGCTCAAACAAAATAACAAAGTCCCCCGGTACGAATATAGTCCCGGACGTTTAATCAAGGTGCTCGGGACGCGCGGCGGGAGGGGGGCCGGGGGGCACCGAGCAATTAAACAACAGGTTGACAGCTGACAAATCGACGGCTAGCAGCGGCCGTATTTATGAGTAGGTACCTATCCACAGGCACGGCAATGACTATAGTATATGGAATTGTGATTTGGAGAAATTAATGCGCTGCAGTTAGTAATAGATAAGGGTTTGTTGACTCAGCGTATAGCATCAGTATTGAACCAAGTCGATAATTGAATCAGCAAGTAAGTGGAGAGAGCTGTGCTCTTTAGATCAAATTAGAAATGAGGAGATCCGTAGCAGAATCTAAAAGTCAACGACACAGCTCAGCGAGTCGCGAAACTGAAGTGGAAATGGGTGGGACGCATAGTTTGAAGAGCTGATGGTCGATGGGGTCCCAAGGTGCTGGAGTGGCGAACCCAAACCGGGAAGCGCAGTGTTGCAGACCTCCCACTAGGTGGACCGATGACTTCAATCTAGTCGTAGGGAGCCACTGGATTCAAGACCAAGGCCCTTGGAAGTCCATGCCAGAGACATATGTCCAGCAGTGGACGTCTATCGATTGATAAAGAAGAAGAAGAAACTGAAGCAGATAAAGTCGCAGGCATCAGATAGTATTGTATTGTGACAAATGGGTGTCGTAGCACGCGTTGGCGTGACAACAAAAGGGCCAAAAGGACAAACAAGTGGCACTCTCTCGTTGTATTAATATTTGCCGCTCAACTGACTGGATTCTCCATGGGCTGGCATCAGGTGATTTATGCGCTACGGACGGCACCGATTTAGCGTAACGGCCGCACTGACGTGACGCATTAGCAGGTGATGTGTTATTATACGTCTGATTACATAAGTACACAAATACAAAACAGAGAGACAGAGTAGACGAACAGGAAATGCATGTCACCGAATTGAAAATGCTGCGTTAAGCTGGAGGTGTTACTCGATCAGATAAAGTTCGGAATGAATTTATTCGAGGCACCTTTAAAATTGCGGCAATTCATCATAAGATGCAGGAAGGCTGATTACGCTGGGATGGTCATGTAATGCGTAAGGATGAACATCACATAACGAGACGAGGGCAAGAGAGCCAGAGGTCGCACACCAACTACCTGGACTAGAACCATTCACAAAGACATGACGATGTTGGGCCTAATGCCAGCAATAACTCAAAATTGCAAAGAGTGGCGATCTAGTATCAGGAGGACCGATCCCAAATAGGGAATGCGCCAGGGGGAAAGATAGAAGAGAGACAGAGTAGGAATTCAAATAGTACAACGCGTGGGAATGAAACGATATTGAAGACATTTCTTACAAAAATTTGAAAGTTGCTTGGAAGCAATCTGCTTTGCTACAGTGTTAATTTTTTTTTAAAGAGCAGCTCAGTTTCTTGTCTACTCTTCTCAGCAGAATCAGCTTTCTGAACCGGTGGTAGAGTCTCGACCTGTCATAAGTGCCACAAATTTAATTTGAAAAGAAAAAATTGAGTACCTATAGCCTATAGGTTTCAGATATAAACACTTACATGAAGCCTTGATGTAAAAATCAATCACCACACCACACCTGCTAATCCTGCGAATTGGCAACAACACAACACGGTAAGAATACAAAGTAGGTATTTAAAATGGGTTAAGTAAAACAGACATATTTTTAGTATTTTTCGTAAAATACACATAATTGCGAAAAATTGTAAGTCTTGGCTTCATAGTGATAAATTTATACGAGTACATACCACGGTAATTGTTTTAGTAGGAGTTCTAACTAAAATAATTACCGTGGTACGTACTGGTATAATTTTATCACAATTACGTCATTAAACCACGAATCAATCTTAAATCTTAGTCTTGGCTTCGTACCGGGGGCTAGGCTAGACTATCATCGCTAAAAATATTTTTTTATATAACAGAGCTTGAAGTTAGCTGCTCAGAAATTATTTACATTTCACAAACAGGCACTTCAGTTTTATTTATTTGTATAGGAGATGAGTTAAAAAAATATATAAACGAATTAAACAAATTGTGGGTAACTAATAGCATCGTTTATCAAGACGGAACGATGGATCCAGAATTCTCTCATCGCCAACAAGTGAAGCAATAGAAACAAGCAAAAGACTGTGTCAAAAAAACATTTAAAAAATACGTGCAAGATAAAGAAATTAATCAGCGAAATTTTGTTGAGGTAAATGAAAATATCAACGTTTATTTGTAGCTGCAAAATGATTGCAATAGTGTCAAATACACGATCGCAATCGTTTGCGATTGTCTATTTGTCTGTTGTCAAAATGTGGATATTCATTTATTACAATCGAAAATGTAATATGTAAGAATAACATTTGTAAAAACAGAAAATAAATCGGTCAAGGAACAAATAAACTAACCTAATGTGAGCGAAGTCGCGGACAAAAGCTAGTTTAAAAAAAAAGATACCAACCGAATTGACAACCTCCTCGTTTTTAGAAGTCAGTTATTAAGATTTAAGATATAAGAGTTACGATGAGGATGCAAACATGAAAAAAAAAATCATATTTCTAGAAATATATTGTTTTGAAAATCTGAACACAGTAATGTAACTATAAGTACCATTTGATTTTCCGGTGAAAAGACAGGTAGCTAGCGTATGTCATTCTCAAAGTCCTAAACTTTACTCATGCATGTGATTGTAGGACAAACGAACAAGCCAGCAAACAGACATACTTTCGCATTTATAATACGCATTAGTAAGGTATATTACAAAGAAAAATCAACTACCAGAAGAGCAATGATAGATATTCTAAATCACCAGTTTCGCGGGATCCACACACGCGACACCTGTTAATCCCGTTAGGTGCGGCGCCGCTTGCGTGTTCTAGTAAAAACAAATATTAATATGCGTCACCACGGAAGCGGGCTTTCCGTCTCATTAAATGACGTAAATATACACACGTAATACGTTTATGGAGAGTGGAGTAGGGATTTATGTTGTCGTTGGGTTTGTTTGACACGTTGATTAAGGTGCGTCTACGATTGCCTATACCAAGCACTATAATATCCACTGGTCCGAATTCAGCCACGGCGCTCTATAATTGTATTATAAAATTTATAAGGCTCAAGTGGGTGTGCAAGCAAAGTTGCATTCTCTATTCCTTCACTCTCATAGTACGATCGAACGAAGATTAGGCGCAGAGCCGGCGGTTTTAGGTGCCTCGGAAGGCACGGGGGTCACACCGTGAAAATTCAAATAAACTTTTTCGCGCGTACTATATTTAAATTTTGTTAACGAAAAATATTATACCCTTCGTTGTCAGTAAGGCACTTCTACGACGAAGCACAGTTAGCTTCCATTTTATATCACCATCTAGCATCTGTCACTGCTAGATCATTGTTAATTTATCTTACATAGGTTACTTTTTTCCATTTATTCCACTTTTCCACATTAATGTGTGCATAGCTTATTTGAAATTAAAAATGAGATTTATTTTTATGTAAATTATCAAACTTATTTGATTCATCGAAAACTGTTTCACAATGATGCTACAACAAAGATTTCTTTTACATATCTATCTGTGTATACAACCCATTTTTCCATTCATCCCTGTCAACTAACTTATTGAACAGACTCTACCGTTTCTTGCCTATCTCATAAAATACATTAAACGACCTCAGAAATACCTACACAATGAGGGACGATTAAATTATTTCAACAGATTCAAAATGTAGCACCTCAGAATACCTAATCCGTCTAGCATGTCACTCAACCAAAAGTCACCTGCTGATTAAATTTGAGTCTTATTTTGTTCGCAATGAGAGTTGTTTTGTGATGAATGATCGTGCGCCTACAATGTTTAGGGATAAATCGGCGTATTAAAGCCTGCTATTGTCCGAGGAAGGTATGTTTCATTCGCGCTGTAGCACCTTTCATCCGAGGCTCGTTGGCAAAGAGCAGACCTGTGTAGAGACGACACAATTATACTAAAAAAATAATGCCCTGGTAAAAAAATAATCCAGCAAGATGTGATAATCAACTTGCTGTATCTAGTGCCACGAACAAAAAACATACAATTACAAATAGAAACAAAAACTTAATTATAAAAAAAACTAATATAAAAATGCAGACAGATACTTAAAAACTAACAAAACTATCTAAATACTAACACAAAAAAAAGAAAAAGAAAAGAAAACTAGTGGATTTTTCTGACGGGTCCCCGTATGTTTTGGTGTGATTTTAAAGACGTTTCACGTCAAAAAAACTATGTCTAGTAAAATAATAGGTGAGTTGTGTAATAGTGCATTAGAAATATAAACTTTCCACTGGAACTCAGTACATGTTGTAATAAAATATGTACAGATGAAAGTCATAGGTATGTGATTGATGAGCTATACCAAAGAACTGTAAGAGCACTTCAGGAGGCAGTAGCTATGAGCAACCAGCCGGGAAGGGTTAGGATGGAATAACTGCATCCCTGTGTTGTGATGATCTGTGTAAAAATAATCTTTGTCCGCATTGCCCCAACAAAGAGTCCGGTTGTTTCGGGCACGGAGCATTGTCCGCGCCCGCCGGCCATTGTTATTCTGACAATCGCCGTCACACCCCGCAGCCCGCCGGCTCCTACATCTGATTCGGGGATGATGCCCATTGAGCGCGGATTTCGTGTTATTGTTGCTCTGACTTTTATTTTGATTTCGCGCTTGTTTGCCGAGGTGAGGTCAAATATTGGCCTCTTGGATATACATAATATGTACCTTTTATTTCGATTTTGTGCGAGTTAAATCTACTGTTGATGTTATTGTCATTTATGCATTCATTTCAAGTTCAACCCATCATCGGTCCACAACTAGGTTTCTTCTTCTTTATCAACTTATCGATGTCCACTGCTGGACGTAGTAGGTCTCCTGCATCTATGCAGCCTCCACAAGCCTCAGTCTTGCGCTGCTTGAATCCAGTAGCTTCCTGCAACTCGTTTGATATTATCATCGGTCCAGCTAATGGGGATTCTGCCAACACTGAGCTTCCCGGTGGGGATTCACCACTTCAGCACATTGGGACCACAACGACCATCAACTCCTCGAACTGTGTGCCCCGCCAATTTCCACATCAGTTTCGCGACTCGATTTGATCTCGCAAGGATACTTTGAGTATAGCTCTAATCACCGGCTGAGTGACCCTGAGCCTTCTTATGAGGTAGTTAGCGACCATGTTTCGGATCCATAAATCATCACTGGCAACACGCACTGTTCGAAAACTTTATTCAAATTCAAAATTAATTTATTTCATGTAGGCTAACTTGTAGCTCTTATGACACGTCATAAATCTACCACCGGTTCGGAATGCAGATTCTGCTGAGAAGAGCCGGTAAGAAACTCAGCAGTTGCTCTTTTCAAAAATTTTTTTTTACAAAGCTATGCTATGTATACAGTGCTTCCACAATAAATCTTCAAAAATGCAAAAATACATACGTAGGTACACCAATCCAAAGCATGACAAGATGGGCAGCCAAAGCAGACACATTTCCGTTGGTGGCACCCGTTCACGAGCATGACGCATGATCCAGCCATTGCTTCACTCAACCATATTTAGTCCACCGTAGTTATTGTAGTGACCCACTGTACCACAATTTGCGTACCTATAATAATTGTGAGCTCAGAATAAAAGTAATTATTATAAAGAGCTTAGGAATACTGATTGCAATGTTTGTAGATGATTTTCATCATGCCTAACTGAGATATAAATGTTCAAAGGTAGAAAAAAAAAACTAATTCTGCATTTGGTTCTGCGAATAATACAAATAAAGTAAGTTTGTCTGTACAGCAATCTTCCCGCATTACTTGCATTAATATATTAAGCCATGAAGTCACCTGTCGCTCTAAACAAGGCTTACCCGTGACACGTTGTAGTTTACCAGAGCTTTTATAGATCACTACAGACTTCATTTTTTACCAAGAGTTCCAAAAAAGCAGAATATTTCACCTGACTTTATTGTTTTTTGAAAAAGGTAGCAAAGGAATGTTGCAGTCTTATAGGCCTTATAGCTCATTTTGATTTTGATCATGGTTTTCATGCAATTTATAAATATTTATGATATTCGTGTAAAATTAACGTAAAATAACACTTTCAAAAAAAATAGGTACAGTAGCACAAAAATCATTACGAAAATCCTTCTATTCCATTTCTTGATTACATTAGTCGTATGCTGTATAAAACTAGAAGAACTGTTTAGACAAATATATAATTATATGGTAACACTAGCTGTGCCCGCGACTTCGTTCGCGTGGAATAGTGACTTTTCGGGGCGCGGCTCTCAGCGCGCTTTATATAGCCACGGACGCTCAGGCGCGAGGCGTGTAGTACGTACTCTGTACGTTAAAAATGTTCGCCGTGATTCTTTAAAGTGACATAACTTTTTTATTTATGAACCGATTGACATGAAATAAACACTAAATGTTAAGTGAAGCTTACTACAATATATTAGTGAAAACCGTATCTAAATCGAATAAGCCGTTTCTGATATTAGCGTGCACAAACACACAGACAAACAGACAAACAGACTAAAAAAATATTACTGCTACTTTTTTTTTTATATATTTCCATTGTACAGACACCACTTTTCTACAATTTTATTATATCTATAGATAATAGGCATGTTTTTTACTATATTATGATCAAGATGAAAATAGGAATGTACCAACTCCATCTTCTACGTCTATTTTACTGTGTAAAATACACCAGAGCATACACAAGGAACAACAACATTCTTTTGCTATAATCAGAAAAAAAAAAAAAAATTATTATACTTAACCTGAAAAAATATTTTGCTGGTTTGGCGTATCTATCATGCAATTCCTCAAAGTAACATCTGCTTCTATCTAACTCTAGAACGTGACAGCAATGGGACAGGAAACGTTAATGGCAGCCTCTCATTCTTTTTCCCATCCTTTTCGCATTATAGCCAAAAAGCCTCAATAGCCCAACGGTTAAAGGTGACGACTGAAAACTGCAAGGTCGCAGGTTCGAGCCTCACCCGTTGCACTATTGTCGTACCCACTCCTAGCGCAAGCTTTCCGCTTATTTGGCTTAAAATTATTTGCGGCTTAAAATATAAATTATATTTTAAGCCGCAAAACACCCAATAAGTAAGACTGTCTCAAGTTTGCGCTGCTCTTACACGAGTTTCTCAGAATATTACACCTGGCAAGACGTGTTCTTCACAAGGGAATTTACTCTCAATTTACTATTACCGTGTACAATAAAGTAAAATAGTAATAAAATCTGCTTACAAAGTAACATCTAGAACCAGGTCTACGATCCGCGCGTCCGTCACTCGCTCGATGATGAAAGCGAACGGTTTTAGGGACAAAAATTATTAGAGTCGTAAGTTGTTTTAATGCTCTAATGCTAATAGAGTTAGTATCAAAGAGCTCGTGAGATATATGCTCATTGCTGCTATCGTGCGAGTCGAATTAAATCGTTTGGCGACTTCGAGTGATGTGTGTCTTAGTTATTGGTTAATGCTTCAGCTGTATTACCTTATGGTTTCTGTTTGTTAAAAAAAACAGCCATTCCCTTACCCTCTTCAAGTTAGCCCACTAACATTTTAGTCTGCTTCATCACTTACCATAACGAGAGATCGCAGTAAGAGCTATCTTATTTTAAAATAAAAAAATATTAACTTAACTTGATAATATTGCGTCGGGAACACTAGTTTGGAAGTTACAAATACATAAACGTAAAAATTATTTTTACAAACTGACTTCAAACACCACTACAAAGTATATCAATTTTGCCTATAAAATTTGAAGAGTTTCCTCGATTTCTCCAGAATCCCATCATTAGGTAGATCCTAACCTAATAACCACCTGGGAAGTATCCTTTCAAACAAAGTCGGTTAAAAATACATCATATCAAAAAATACATCTTGGTCATCAAACCTTCAAATTCAAATAAGTTTCAGGCAGATTTCCACTTGGTAGACTGACGACGGCAAGCAGAAACCAATTAGGTGTATGGGTTGAATGTACACTGCCATACCCCTTCCAAGTAAGCCCGCTACCATCAAAGACTACATTGTCACTTACCATCAGTTGAGATCGTAGTCGAGGACTATCTTGTCATCGAATAAAAAAAAGGGATTTTTATTAAACCCTCAATCCCCAAAGCCAGTCGGTTGATAAAGAAAAGAAGAAGATACAGGTATAAAACGTTTTCATCGTTGAACACTTTGTAGAGAACTCCAACTCCATTAGATAGATTCCACCTCGCGCATCGCAACAAAGTCATTAAAATAAACAATCGAGTGCGGCAGGAGGACTGACAGCCCTTTGATCTGTGCACTGAGCTCGCACTGAGTGATGCTCGCACACCACAACACAACACGAACGTTACTCGCGTACCTTACAACCGCACTCTCATCTGTGTATCCCTACTAATATGTGTTATAAATACGAACATGTGTTTGTTTGTTGACGTGATAGCTCATTGTTTTACTGGTTGATGCCCGCCGCTTCGCATGGTTTGTTTTTAAAACAGAAACTCTTTGATTTTCCGGGATAAACAGTAGCCTGTGTCACTCTCCCGGTCTCAACTATACCCATGCAAAAAATTACGTCGATCCGTTGCTTTTTTGCGGCGTGATTGAAAGACAAGCCAATAAACAAACAGACTTTCGCATTTATAATATTGGTAAGGATTAGTAAGGATATTAGTAAGGATTGATTTGTTGGTTTGTCTTTCAATCACGCAGTAACGGATAGACGTGATTGTTGAGCGAAGTTGCGGGCTATCAGAGATTTTTTTGAGATGGAGTACACTTGACAGACAGACACCAAACTGTCATAGTGGCATAAGGTACTTTTTATCCCTGAAAAATAATGATTCCCGCGGGACTTTTAAAAACCTAATTTCACGTGGACGATGTCGCGGATGAAATACCCCTATACCAAGAGTCATAAACTTGGCATGTGTGTTTATAAGTAAGTTATAATTTTGTGTCAAAAATGTACTGCTTTTTCTATGCTTCCATTATACAATTGCACAAATGTCGAAAAGCTTTTGCCAATAAATTGCAGTAATATAACAAATTGCAGAAGCAATTAAATTGGACATCTAGTGACACGTGAAAAAGACAGAAACTGTATCAAATTGAATAGCAATTTTACGATAATTTTATAAAAAACTGTTACCTAAGCATAGTTTTTTTTATGCATTACTAACTGATGCCCGACTTCGTTCGCGTGGATTTAGTTTTAAAATCCCGCGTGAACTGTTTGATTTTCCGGGATAAAAAGTAGTATAAAACTATAGGGTAAAGATGCCGAATATGAGATACCATTTACATATTCGGCCATAAAAAATAAATTATTGCACTAATGACTATGAAAATTATTTATATTCGATAAGTATTTAATGAACTTTATCCTTAAAAGACCGTTTAATGCTAGGTATAATAGATTTTTTGTTATATCAGATAATATTAGAAAAGTCAGAAATTACGTCTCAGGGAAATGGTCTCCTATTATGAGATACCAAGGGTTTTTAATATGAGATAGTATAGATTTAGAGAAAAAGGAAAGAAATCAATTCAAAAAAACTTTTTATTGGCGATATTTATTAATCTACAACATCGTACTACTAAATAAAAAGGTTTTAGTAACAACTTAATAATACATTATCATGTGCTTGTGCCAAGTGCTTGATGTTCTTCAGATGTAGATATAACCCATAAAATCGTTAGTCCAACTTTACAATATTTTTCTATTTTTGCTTCTAAATAGTCAGAAAAAGCTGGAGGTCTTCCCATGAATCTTGACAAATACTTCTGCATTAGCATCTTTTTTGACATAACGTTCTAGGATACTCTTAGGAACATCGAAAGTTTTGATGCTATTAGGTAACATATTTGTTTGCTTCGCACTGCACTCACGGCCCTTATTATGGCATCGTGGTCCTAGGACTTCCTTGATCGACGGCATCTAGAAAAAGAGGTTTTTAAATAGTCGTATTTCTATACATCCTAATATGAGATATCTCATTTAAGGAGCCCCCACGTGTCTCATATTAGGAAAACACCCAAATTTAGAAACTAGGCTGCCTATTATTTCTTGACGAAGTAAATACAACTAAACTGCAAATGCATTGTAAAATTTATCATATAACTGATACAATGACTGTATATTTAAATCATTTAGTGTGACTATAAAGTTGTAACATACCTCGTTAATATTTGGTGTCAAAAATCGGGTTTTGTGGTTTCGTAAAAATCCGCACGTACACAACCTGACTTCGCCTCGAACTGGGAAGCACCAACACATGTTTCAGTCTGTTGCCACGCGGCTTCTGCTGACAGTATCGCCAAATAGCTGCGGCGATTAGTTTCGCCAAAACCTAACTATCTCATATTTGGCAACCATCTCATATTCGGCATCCTTACCCTAAGTAAACTATATTAATAATATGAATGACAAAGTCTGTCCTGTTGGTCCTGTACGTTAAAAGTGGGCATAATAAATGATACTTTTATCCCCGTAAAATCAGGAGCCCCTGGGATTTTTAAAGAAACCTAAACACACACAAAGTTGCGGGGATCAGCTTTAAATATCAAAGCACTAGTCACGGGCAAGTGCCAGTTAAAGATAAAAGCGGACATCGGTTTACGAGCACAATAAATTATCCGAGTGCTTTAAATGAGCGCGCGGAGTGAAGGAAAAGTGGAGAACTTGTGGCCATGTTAGCTGGCCAGGTAATACCGCGGCGGGATCGGTTTATGGCGCCTGTAAACTAGATGTATTGGTGGCCATTTTAGGTATACGGCTTTGGAAATAGAATAGAACTGTGTTGAGTGGAGTGGGGATGCCGGTTTACGAGTTTGGAATGACGTGTTAATATTTTACTATAACAATGAAGTGTCTGTACTTGCAGTTTTTATCTTATTTTGTTGTTTATATTCAAGTAACTGATGCCTGTGACTTTGTCCGCGTAGATTTAGTTGGCAAAAATCCCGTGAGAACTCTTTGATTTTTCGGGATAAAAATTAGCCTATGTCACTTTCCAGGTTCTCAACTATGCCCATGCAAAAATTACGTTGATCCGTTACCAGGGGCCCAAGTCTGCTATTGCCTATCAATGACATCCCAATTGCTACTTTTAGCAATTTTGATAGTCTACTAATTCAATGGCGTCACAATTGTTTTCCGATGGTTTGCCACTGACACATCTAGCTTTGAATCTAGCTTAAATAAACGTTTTTAATATGTAGTTTTTTTTGAAACTCATTTCGGCAAACGCTTTTTAAGCTAATGGCGATACCGAGGTATCATTGAATTACAATCCAATTATAAGAAATCGAACGACCATTCTGAATTTAGTAGACTACGAAATTTTGGACCAATGATAATTGAATTGTAATTGTATTGCGGTTCAATGACAATGACATGTACAATAGCAGACTTGGGGCCCTGGTAATAGTATACTTATGTAACGGCATAAATCAACACTTCGTACCTCGTCGTCGGTAAATATTTGTAGGCACTCAAATACAGTGAAACATTATAGTGAAACATGATTAACGAGTCACTGCACAGGTTAATTGCTACTCGCAGTAGTCAATCTTCCACCGGCGAAGATGCGGTGTTATCTGCGGAAGCAGGGATTAGTGTTCTTAGTAATCTCTGATAGAGGTATTATTATTATTTTTTTAAATCTCAGCCAAGCTGAAGTTGACTAATATCTTTCTCTCCCCTCAAAAAAAGCGGAAAGCTGTAGGAGTGGGTACGACAATAGTTCAGCGGGAGAGTTTCGAACCTGCGACTTTTCAGTTTTCAGTCCGTTGGGCTATTAGGGTTTAAATTATGAGCTAGTTACTTACATTAGTTTAGCAGCTTAGTAAGACTAAAAAGATTTATTTTATTTTTCCCTTTTTTGTTGCTTCTATCGTCTGTTAATTGTTTTCTTAAAACTAATTGTAAATTATGATGTTCATATGAGGCGTACAGAGATAAATAAACTACGATTAGGTAACGTTTTTGTTTCAATCGTAAATATTTTTCCACCGCACAGACATACATTGAGGTATAGACAAGTTGATACGATGATTTAGAGATCCGCAGGTTTAAACCATAATTCATAACGGATGGAAATTATAATGACAAAGATTGTCTTAACATAACAAACGTAAATTTTATTGCTTCATTGTCTATTGGTACCGGTAACTGCGAAATTTTTTGTGTTCTTTGTGAAAGAATTTAAATTTTCTATACAGAAAATTATTAACTATACAGAATTATGGTAGAGTATTTAAATTATTAAGAAAATCATTGAAATTATTATTAATTAATTTAAAAATATTGGAACTTATTGGGATCTTTTTTTTGGGATTTGAGAGATCTGTGCCCGGTTTTGATGAATGAATTAATAAAGAAAAGTATAAATCTTATCTGCGGAACCAATTAATGTAGTGAGCTAACACGCTAGCTCACCTAGAATAATTATTATAACAGGCATAATTCGGCATAGATAATAAACAAAGTTCGACCGAGACATGTATTTATTTGCTCAACATATTTTTATTTTACGCACGTGCTCTGTAGCGTTAGTATAAGATTTAATTCGACTGATCGTATTCGTATTCGATGACATTAGACAGAAATGATCGCTAACTATAAGTCTCATCAAAAAGCTCAGGGGATGGAGTTATTCGAAATATTCCATTGGATCAAATCAGAAGTGAGTAAATCGACAGAAATACATTTTTCTGCTCGCGAGTACCGGTGAGAAGTGAAAGCTATGGCAGGGGGGAGAGGGGAGGGATAGTAAATTGACGATGATTGTCGACAATTGCACGCAATCGAGCCACCGAGGTATTGTGTCTGTGATGGTTTGTTGGTATTATATGTAGTAACTTATATACGAGTAACTTCACTTTTACTAATACACTATCTATTGCCCACGGCTTGACTACAACTACAAGTTCTAGAATCCAGAGGGAAGATTTTTAACAAAGTTGAAATTTGCTTTTTAACGAAGATTTTAAAAATGTGCAACTTAATTATTTTAATGCGAGAAGTGAAATTATTCTAATATTCCTTTCACCCCATTCAGCTTAGTTTACATAGCGAATGTTATTTGCCGTATTATTACGTACTCACTTTCTCTCTCTGTCTCAAACTCTACCTTACTTTCGTAAATTATAATTATTATTAGACATTGGTACAAGTATTATTTGATACACAAACGCAAGAAATGTGACTTCTGACTTCTGTTATCATCAGACAGCACAACAAGAAAAGAAAACAGGTATAAATTCGTACTCGCTTCATAACAGTAATGTGGTCACTCTGCTCGTACATCAAACCTGAGACCATTAGGGGGTAGTATGAAAAACCAACTCAAAACTAACTTTGCCTATTACCGCTTCATTGCCATTCACCCCCAACTCCCCCATTTTTACAATAGTAAACACTTATAACTTCGAGATACATTGCTGTTCACTTATGCTTCTACTAATAGTTTACTTATATAAAGCTTTCATTGTATAGCGTGATTGTCTAGACTGTAGTATGTTATTACTAGATGGTAGCTTGGAAAACTTTTTTCAACTGGATAGTGGTCAAGTATTGAAGATATATTTTTATCTGTTTCGAAACAAGGCTTTTATTTTTCTGCAGGTTTTTGTAGACAACATTTTTATAACCTTAGTTTTACTTCATAACACAAACAAATTAATGACTAGCCCGCAGTGAAAACCACTGTATTGATTTGAAAAATTATTTTTTTGTTTGAAAGGGTAGGTATACTTCTTAGATGGTCCCATTGTCATCAGGTCAGGATCTGATGATGGAATCCCGGAGAAATCGAGGGAACTCTTCAAATTTTATAGGCACAAATTGATATAGTTACTTTGTAGTGGCGTCTGAAGTCGGTTTTCTAAAAAGAATTATGACGTTTATATTACATCATACCGACACCTCTTTAAAAAACTTCACGTGAGCATCCAAGATCCATTTGAAATCATTAAATACCTCTGTTGTCTAAATTGATAGAACCACACAGTAATTACTGGCACATCGCTGCGTCTTTCTCATTGTCAAGCTAAAATATACCTTAAACTTGATCAGTTTCAGTCGCTTATTGGATACTGCAGGTGGGAGTTATGATATTTGGTTCCCAACTCCAACAAGCCAAAATAAACCTTAAGTTGTCATTTTAAAGTTTCTTATTGCTTGTTAATGATGGTTGTTGTAACGTTTAGATTATAAAGAGCAATTGCGTCGCGGATGGCAACCGGACACCGGGATATGAAAGCGACAATAAAAGGTGGACCTGTCTTCTTGATTGGTACAGATGCGAGCTCAAGTGGTACAGTGGGCTTTTAATACCTTTCTGATTAAAGATAATTAAGTCCAATAAGCTCGCTAAGAAGCTTTGGCAAGAAGGGTAAATCATTTGCTGTAGCTGGATGATCTACACTGGATGAGCTGGATCTACACTCTCACGAGTACGCCTCGATTCGAGTGGATCGTGAGGCAACACTCTCATAGTCTCACAAGAAAATTTATCCATCTAAAATCAAACAAAACAGTTTTTACACGTTGGAATTAGTAGGTACCTACATACTGGTTAAAATTAAATTTTTGGAAAAGTTAAGGAAACTTGACTTCGCAACTTTAAGTGACTTTTTTGTATGGTCAACTGTGCCTTGACGGGAAAACTACATTTAGAGCCGATGTGCAAATGTTGCGCCTCTCTTCTTTAGACTCTAACTGAAGAACCGACACCGACTTGAGCTTACTGAAGTCCACGCAAGATTGCCTTTGCTTTTACGCACTGCTTTTCGCGTCGCTTTATCGAGAGTGTGAATGCTGGGTCAAAGCAAAATTGTTGTCTCCAACCATCTCTGTAAATGGCAAGACCTTACGATAAGCCCAAACCCCACTGGTATGCACAGGCATCTTTTACATATTTCTTTATGAAGTTGTTTCAGCTAGTCGTAAAAGAACTCGATGTCTTGGAAATGTATTACTAGAGGCACAGGCTGATTGCTGAATAATACCTGGACTGAGCACTGCAGATCCAATGCCGTGAAAACTCGACTATTGACGATCTGTATGCGGGTAAACAGAATTTCAATTCCGCCCCTTTAGCCAACAGAACACGGAATACCGGAAAGTTAAGAAAAAGCGAACATGACAGGTTATACAAACGTAAGTAATTTATTTAGGTATTGTACCAAGTATCTACGTAGAGGCAGAATGCTAAAAGTGGATAACAAGTTTCCAGCGTACTACTACGGGATACAATATGTGGCGGATTATACACCGCACATTCTCATAGCTTGATTAGTCCGGCAGACAGGTTAGCTCGTAAATTGGATCACAAGGGCCACAATCCCATGAGGGAACCGACGAGCTGCCAGTCAACGTCCCCTCGAAGTTCAAGGCGGGTCGCGAGGTAAACGCACCTTTATTGCCCACAATTGGCCATATCCGTCGACAGGTCTGAGGTCCGCGACCTCACTGTACTGTAGTAGAGATAAAAGGTGTATATAGGTTATCGCTATCGGTTATGTGCGTACGTAGGTACGCAGTGTTCCTTAGGTAGATAACAATAAATAATTATAATTGCTTACCTACAAACACGTAGCAACTCAAACAACAAAATATCTTAATTTTTTTTTATATTTTCATTAATATTAAAAATGCATATGAGTATTTGTTGATTGTGAAAAGTGGAGGGTTCAGATGCGATTATTGAAAACCTCCCAGCTGACGAAATAGGTAATCTAAATATATAAAAGTAAAAGGTGACTGACTGACTGATCTATCAACGCACAGCTTAATCCACTAGACGGATCGGGCTAAATTTTGGCATACAGTTAGCTATTACGATTATAGGCATCCGCTAAGAAAGATTTTTTTAAAATTTCATCCCTAAGGGGGTAAAAAAGCGGTTTAAAAATTCGACTTTAATGTGAGCGAAGCCGCGAGCAAAAGCTAGTAGAAAATATTGTAGGTACTATTTATTGATTGTTGTAATTTCTTTGAGACTCTGATTTCAATTAACGATAATTAGTCCAGTCATTACGTACATTCAAAAAAGAAAATGAATTTGCGCTTCTAATTTTTTAATATGTTGTAGGGGATACCTAGAAAAGCTTAACTTGAGATTGTCGACCAAGCTTTCCTAGGAGCTTTCGCCGCCATGTTGAAAAAAGGGGTAAAATTTGTTTTTCGGCAATAACTCGGCTATCCGATGAGATTTCGAAAATTTTTGTAGGACACTTTTTGTAGCTTTCTTTGTGCTCTACAATAACGCCTGAATCATTTTTAGCGTATCATGCATCGTTATCGAGATATCGATCGATAAAGTCAAAAATTTAGGACACAATTTTTGTTTTTTGCTTTTTTTTTCTTTGGGTCTTAATAAATATGAAAAATTGTGGAATTCAAACTTGTAGAGCATATTCAGACCTACAATTTCCTTCTTGGATTTTTTTATGTTGGACAAAAATTACGATCTCCAGCGCGCCGCAAAGTCGGTGAATCCACACTCAGCGTCGAGCGAGCTGCTCGCTCGGTTGTGTCTGAATGTCGAATCGAATGGGAAATTGTTCAGGAAATTGATGGGATAAAAAATAAGTACATAGAGCAACAAATTAAGGATCACACAATAGTAATTTATTAAACAAATAATTTGTTTGTGCAGTAAAAAATATTATTTTTTTACAATACAAAATAAAGAAAACAAAATAAACGGAAAGAAAAATATTTTTTTCTGCACTCGAGACACGAACGATGGACTTTTTTCATGTCTTTTTTCGCTTGGATGGTCCAGGCTGATGATCTTCGTCCTCCGTAAACTCTTCGAGTTGTTGTGTCTGTTGAAACGTTGGAAATGATGCTGATTCGATGAGAGCATCGTCATCATCATCGTTACAGACATCGTCGTCGTCGTCAAGCAAAATGTCGACTCTGGCGACGTTACTGCATGTTTGTTTACTTCCGAGACTGATTTTGTTCGACGAGCGACAAACGACGCGAGTCTTTCGTTCGCATAATTCTTGTAACACGCCCTATGCACACTCACAGATTCGACACTTTCTAGCATGCGTTGATGGTCCACATGTCCTCTTTTCTCACTCACCGTCAAGAGAGTTCGAACAGCTTTTTTTAGCAACATAAATGTCGTCGATTAACGCTTTTTTACAAATAAAACAGTCTCCCATAGTCACAAAATAGTTGAAATACGTGTGCTCACTTCGAAAGGCTCGAGGCAACTAACCGAGATGCTACGAAAAGAAGAACACGTTTCAACACGTAGACCCTAACAAAAGGGTCCCTTTATACCTGACCCCTCCAACTCCAACGGACGCTCTATGCGGGCACTCCGTTATAACGAGTTTACAGCCAACTAGATATCGAAATTTTTGCCCAGAATATCGGAACCCTCGATTTACACTACGCACAGCAAAAACTCAACACGATACGATATACTAACTTGAGCGCGCTCGACGCTGAGCGTGGATTCACCGACTTTGCGGCGCGCTGGAGATCGTAATTTTTGTCCAACATAAAAAAATCCAAGAAGGAAATTGTAGGTCTGAATATGCTCTACAAGTTTGAATTCCACAATTTTTCATATTTATTAAGACCCAAAGAAAAAAAAAGCAAAAAACAAAAATTGTGTCCTAAATTTTTGACTTTATCGATCGATATCTCGATAACGATGCATGATACGCTAAAAATGATTCAGGCGTTATTGTAGAACACAAAGAAAGCTACAAAAAGTGTCCTACAAAAATTTTCGAAATCTCATCGGATAGCCGAGTTATTGCCGAAAAACAAATTTTACCCCTTTTTTCAACATGGCGGCGAAAGCTCCTAGGAAAGCTTGGTCGACAATCTCAAGTTAAGCTTTTCTAGGTATCCCCTACAACATATTAAAAAATTAGAAGCGCAAATTCATTTTCTTTTATTTGCCTTTTTTTCGGACGAAATGACTGGACTAAATGATTTCTCCACTCCTTTTTTGGGCAGACGTGTAAATAAAATACACGTATAGGTACATTCCGCGTTCATAAAATAGCCCAAGCATTCGGCTCAATGTTATCGCATTAAGCTGGGGATAAAAGTAGGCATATCACGAGATCTGGCGACCGGAAATTAAGACACGAGGGCGCCCCCCCTTCCGGTTCCGCTCGGACGTCACCTTACGCCGTGAGCGGCCATTATCATACATCAGATGATATCTGTTTGTATTGTCAGTTTGTAAGGGATTACACTAGAGTAAATTCAGAAAAAGCGAATTCAAATTGAAATTCATTTATTTTATGTCGGCTCTTATGACAAGTCGAGAATCTATCACCGGTTCGGTAAGCTGATTCTGCTGAGAAGAGCCGGCAAGAAACTCAGCAGTTGCTCTTTTCAAAACAAAAATGTTGCTTGTAGGTATCTATCTTGTGGACAGCTGAAATTGATTTTGTCATTAAGAAATTCAATAGCTGTATATTAGCCTCTATTTATTAAATGTGTCTTTACATACTGTTTTGTGTAATGGTGATGGTAGTTCTACTTATTCTTTCGACATCAAAAAAGAAATAGTAATGACCCAGTGATGACCTAGTGAGTAAGACTTTGGTCTCCATTTTAGAGGTTCGGGGTTCGATTCCGGCATGCATCTCTGAATTTTCGATTTACCTAATTGAAGGAACTATTTCAAGGAAACCATCGTGAGAAAATCTGCATGCCTCAGTTCTCCATAATATTCTCAAAGTTGCGTCTTCATCATTTATTCATTATTAATTATCATTCATTGTAAAGCAACAAATTATAGTTACGGAAATAATGAAAGGTTAAAGTGAAAATATTATACTGTTTTTCCTCTATCTCGTGGAAATTTCGAAGTATCTGGCCTAATTCCTTGGCAACGTCATAATGGCTACCTCTGTGCAAAACAACTTTCTACAATGATAAGAGTCAATCAGTAAGTTAACTTTACTTTTAATTAAAAAAAATAGATTGAATAACAGACAGCCCTTACAGATGGTGAGAGGGAAATATGAAGAGACTGACACCAATATTTCCATACATATCTAAACGTACAGGTTCAGGGTATATCCAGGACAAGCGTATAATTTGCGAAGTGTCCCGGGCATCTTGGAGCGATCACCGCACTCGCCCGCAGGGGGGGGGGCGTCGGGCAGGGGGGGAGGGGATATTGGAATATTTTTCATACAAACACGTCGGTATACGTGGACACTTCTGCTTGATATAATATTGCTACAGTTGCGCGGGGCTTACATGCCGCTTTCCCTCAAACTTTAGTAGGTATGTTTCTTGAGAGACACTACTCGTAGCAGCTGCCAGTTCACGGTACTTTCAATGCCAATTTCATGCCAATACTAAACCACGTTACATTAGCATATGCTTTGCGTATGACAAAAAGAGCTAGCCCATTTTACGATTTTTATCTTAGTATTTCTATTTTATTGTAATTTCTTGTGGCTATATATATATACTTGTTACATCATCTGGAGAAAAGATTTTTCTTCTAAACAGGTAGGTACCTATATCAAAATATGTCTCAAACTAAGAAGAGCGAATATTATAATTCGGTTAAGCAAAAACGATATTAGGTATTACTAACATTGAGGCACATAAAATAGTAAAGTAAAATTGACTGGTTGATAACAAACTATTTATAATTTATTAAAATATAGCTGCTGAGGGAATTTTTTGAAATTTCATCCCTAAAGAGCTGAAAAGGTGTAGTAACTTTTTTGCCTGAGCAAACTATTTTCAACCTTAATACACATGAGTGAAGACGTAGACGACGCTTGTTAGTATTATAAGCGTGAGCTTTAGTTAAATTCACACAAGTTCAACGTTATAAAATAATTCCTTGAACACAAAAAATAAACATTTAAAAATATAAGGCGAGTCATAAACGGGCGAATGTAAGCCCATAAACTAGGTAGGTGGTGTCGTGAGAGTCCGCCGGCGGTCAAACTTTATATATTTTATATGTTGCGGCTCACCGCTCCGCATTTATTATGTCCCGACCCGCCCCGACCCGCCTCGCCCCACCCGCGATGGCGCTTTAAAAAAATCGCTGGAAATTCTTTACACAAAGGTGTCCTAAACCAACAAATAATATTGAAATGTGAGGTCATGACACTGAAGCAAGAGCTTGTTTGAAAGTCAGTTTTATTTTACACTGACAACAATCATTGCTATAGTGTCATTTGTGGTGATTGGCTGATTTCTTGCCATTCTTTTAGGTCCACTGGCACTAATCCGCTAAATATATTAAGCAAAATTTTCATACCTGTCCTTTTCTTGTTAGCTCTGAACTAACCTTGCCAAAAAGTGACAGCATGACTTAAGCAGTTTGGTTCAAGTTGCTCTTACAGTAACAATTCAGAGAGTGTGTTGGCACATCAGAGTCTAATGCGTTCGTCACAATGTGACTACCAGTTACCATCAGTTGAGATCGCAGTCGAGGACATATTTTATGTATATTCAGCTTACTATACGCGTATTTATTGGCCCACTAGCTCTTTCCCGCGACTTAGTCCTTGAGGAGTTTAGTTTTTAAAACGTTGTTGTTACGTTCCCTCAAATATGGTTGAGCGAAGCAATGGCTGGATCATGCGTCATGCTCGTGAACGAGTGCCACCAACGGGAATGGGTCTGCTTTTGCCTGCCTGTGTTAACATGTATTGGATTGTATTTATTTGTATTTGTATTGTATTTATTTTTACCTGTATTGTACTCAGGAAAATTCATCGTGGAAGCACTGAATACATAGCATAGTTTCAATAACAATTGTAAAATCTTTATTTTTTTGAAAAGAGCAACCGCCGAGTTTCTTGCTGGCTCTTCTCGGCAGGAAAGGCATTCCGAACCAGTGGTAGATTCATTGACGATTCAAAAGTGCTTGTAAAAGTTTATTTGAATAAAAAATATTTCTATTCTAAAAATATTTCTATTCTATTCTAAAAATCCCATGTTGACGAACCATGTTTTCCGGGGTAAAAGGTCAACTCAACTATACCCATACAAAAAATCACGTTGCTGCGCGATTGAAGGACGAACTAACACACCTTCGCATTTATAATATTAGTTGCCTGTCTGTCGGTATTCTACAGAATATATTTCGGAGAATGTGCTCAGGAACTTTTCAACTTGGTTCCACCGTCACCATTCTACCATCGAAACGCAAGACACAGAAAAGATCTGCACCCCTACGTAGTTGAAATCCCAAGGACGCGCATTAAGCGCTTTGCTTCTTCGTTCCTGATACGCACCGCTAAAATTTGAAATGCCCTTCCGGCTTCCGTTTTTGCATTGCGTTTTGTTTTTAATTTGGGCACCTTCAAACCAAGAGTATAGAATATTAGTAAGGATAGCTAAATTGCTGGGTAGCCGGTCACCCTCCGAGCCCCCTCCGGTCAAGCGCTTGCTATCATAGCGCATACTTATCTCGCAGATGATGTTTACGAGCGGCCACGTGGCGCTTTATTAAGACACCAAGGTGTTCAAGATTAGGGAACCCTCGTAAAAGGGCGCCCGCTGCTCGAGATGTATTCAGCTCGGGATCGAGAACAATTTTTTACTATCACGCCAGAGAATGGGAATACTTACGTGTGATTTTGAACGAGTTAAGAGCCTAGCACCTGTAGTCTTGTACCCATCGATGTGTGCCAATACCGAATAAGAATCGTCTACACGCAGAATGAATAGGTATTATATTATGCAAAAATGACCATCACAAAAATAATTTGTATGTCGGATACAAATGACAGTCGTAGTGATTATTAACAATGTTGAAAATAAAAGCAAAAATTATGCATCAAATATAGTATACTAAACATTAAAACTATAATATTTAATAATAGATATTAGATATACCTACATATTATTTTTTATGCCCAGAACGCCTGCGTGCTGAATGGTATATTGGGCAAGGTAACTTTTAACTAACTACCAGCTACTAGTGTTAATCAGTGGACTTTATGAGGAGGGATAACAGATCCTTAAAAAAGGATCTAACATCTTCGTCCCATGAAACCCTGTTCAAAACAAAATAGATTGCAATAATTTAGTTTTAAAGACTGCTAAAGTCAATATTGTATTGTAATTCACGATCACAATCATAGAGGACAACATTAGTAAGAATATAATAGCCGAAAACTTAAATTTTGACTAGATCCTACCAAAACTACTTATTATAAATTGTGTACACAAACCACATATAAAACTGCAGAAGGTATGCAATATCAAAGTAAAAGAAATACGCAATCAAATGAAACGTCGGAGGAAGGTGGGCCAAAGTGGACAACCCAATAAAGGCAATAAAACGAGCGGCGGCCCGGCGACATGTGGCGGGCCACTTGCATTTTTTAAAAATAAAATTTGCATACATTTAGGGCCCCGATGGAGACGTTTGTGAACAATATGAAGCCATAAGGACGTTTTTAAAGGACATTCGGGCGGCTTAAACTCTTTGAGATGGCCTCTAATGAAATTGTTTTTCTGGTTATGGTGTTTTAAATTTTTACTGACGTCTCGGGCAGAGAAATCGGAGTTTTATTTTTTTGGGACTAGCGAGGAATTTTGTTATTAGATTTCATAGTAACTTCATGAGGTAACATTAAATTATAAGTAGGTTCAAAAACTGAAATCAGGGATTCTGATTCGGAGTCGCTCAGCGCTAAAAAATTTTATCAACCTTTTCAAGACTTTAACAATGATTTCAGTTTTTTTTACTCAGTTTTTAAATTTCAACATAGAAGCGTCCATGTAACCTGTGTTTTATCTTGATTTTAAATTAAAAACAAGAATTATCGATAGTTAACACTCCTCAATCCTTTCAAGATTCAAGATATCCGACAATGGATGTCTATCGCTTGAGATGATGATGATGATATACCTACCGATGACGAGGTCCCGGGTTCAATTCCTGGGTGGGGCCAATTTGTTGAATTTTTTGTCAAGAAACTCTCAGTACTAGCCCGGAGTTAGGAAGTTGGCGGTGTATCACCCCCGTGCCTCGGAGAGCACGTTAAGCTGTCCGTCCTGCGCCTGATCTCGCTCCGGTCGTGTCGGGTTTTCCGTCCCATCGGACTATGTGAGTGTGCATCTGTGTTTGCGCAATCACATGTGCACTATAATATCTACCGTGCATATGGATAATCTATGAGGAGGTTGACCACCGTAACCAGATTCATTCGGAAGGACTTTATTTATTTTATGAACGCATCTCATAAAAGAAATGAGAGTGTAAATAAAGCATTTTTCAACGTGTTATTTTTATTTCATTGATATCACCAATTAGACTACCCCCCCTCTATTTTTATCTAAAAATAGTCCCCCTTAATTGAGGCGACGATCAAAAGATGTCTCAGTTAGTATGAGAATACCACTCAGTGCTACTATTTTCACCCCCTTTAAAACTTAAACTAATCACCGAATTAAAAGGCCCTTTCACACTGTCCTGTGAAACAGCCGCCGCGGTGTTCACACGTCTGTCATTCCGACGCACTTTAAAAACAAAACCTCGACGCGGCAGAAGGAAATGTGTTTAGGGTTGACGATTTTAAAATCTATAGAAATTAAGTAATAAAATTGAAGTAATCGTACATAATTATAATAAAATTGTTGAAATGAAAATTTCAAATTTTCAAATCAACTAATTTTCAAATAATCTAATGACAGGTTTTAAATTTTTACCCAATTGAGATGTTTTCGTAGGTTTTTTAGGTCACTTACAATTTAGATTGGAGATAGGTAAAGAGTTCTAGAGGTTTAATATACCAAAATGGATTGATTCTATTTAACAATTCAAAGTATTAAAAGGAATCTATCATGCAACATGCATGTGTATAATTGTGAAATTAATTTAGATGTTTATGTAAAATAAAATATTACACATAATATGTATTAAGAAAATATTTATAAAATAGATTTATTTGATGCTGCCAATTATTTTAAATGGTTTTTTAATATTATAACGTTGGTTATGTATAAGACTTTGCTAGCCCTACCATAAAGTGTAAAAACACATGTGTAATTTCAACTCTATTGTCATTGTAATAAGGAAATAAAAATCTTCAATGGTGAGTCCAATTCCATACTCTCACGGTGTTATTCCTATTTATATTTAAGTACTTTACCATCGACAATATGTATTTTTAATGTTTTGTTCGATTTTATTGTTGTAATAAGTACTTACTTATAGACTACTAAACTTTTTTGAAATCTATAATATAAACATAAAAATCAATTGCTGCTTGTTAGTCTGTCTGAAACACAAAAACGGCTTGACCAATTTGAATATTTTTTTTTGTTTTGTTTACCTTAATGCATGGGCAGTTTAAAAACAAAAACAAAATTCTGAAAGCCAGAAAAACAGCTGAAAAATTAAAAAAAAAAATTCCAAATCAGAAAGGTTTTTGCAAATTACAAAATAATCTTTTAAATTGTTTTGAATCGTCAAGTGGTTCGGAATCCGTTCCAACCGAGAGGAACCAACAAAAAACTCGGCGGTTGCTCTTTTTAAAATACTTAATGTTAAGTATAGTTTACAGTTATTACCTACTGAACATAAATAGTAGTAGGTATCTTTAAAAAACATAACACTTTCTACAAGTGAGATCATTACTCTCAACTTTCTCACCGCATTTGTTTCTCACATCCGTATCAATCGAGAGTCCAAACATCATCACGTGCGTTCACCTCGAGTTTTTATTACGTTTTCTTATTAAAAAAATATCTCTTATTTGTTTCATTTCGATTCGCAGGCGGTCCACACGTGGCGCCACCCTTTACGTGCCACCTTCGACACCAACCTTGAAACTCAACCGTAATTTGTGTACGATAGAGTTTAAATTCATTTGTGGGCGGTTAAATTAAAATTGTTAGAATGCTAGCCGTTAAATGAACACGAGAGATGCAAACACGTTTATGTCTGTGTTGGAAACACCTGGAGCTTTTAGGATTTATTTGGGTTCGCGGAATTTGATGGTCGTAACGTTATGGCGGGGCTATGGCCACCCAAGAGAGCACTTTGAAGGAAGGAATAGTTAGAAAGCGTAATCTCAATGTACATGATTGGTTAATGGCTTCCTTGGAAGAAATTATTTGGACGCTTTGCAGGAAAGGTGGTAAAAAGACAGCTAAAACCTCCCACCAAACCAAACTAAACCAAACCATATAATTAAACATTAAAACAATCTAAAAATCTAAAATTTAATGCTATTTAACGACTCCATATAATTCTTTTTAACAGACGCGTCACTAAAGCTATCTACACATATCAGTGTTTTGACGTTTCCACCAACTCATTAGTGGGCGTCGTCGTTTGACGCGGCGTGATTAATAGCCCGTGAATCTCGGCCTTATATTTCATTATCTCCACTCATCACTAATACCAAATGTCAGAAGCTATTATTGTCTATGCCTGCTTCTTTAACACAGTATCAGAGATTACAATAAGGCGAAATTGATATTTATGCCGGTGAATCTAGGGTGACTGTAAAAGAATAGGCTCAGTAATTTAATATACAAATAGGTACATTGAAAATACACAGGCAGTGAATTTTTAAAAACTGGACGTCATTCAAATTTAAAGAAAACAAAGTTTTTAATTTGAAAAACGCCAACAAAAATTATTATGTTAAATATTGTGTAGAGGACGTTATTTTAATAAACTTCTAATTTACCCGACATCGTTTTTCGTGTTCACGAAAACACAAATAATTCGCTAATTTCCGAAAGTATAATAAACTAATCATAAAGAATTCAACGCGGTTCAAAATAATATTGTTACACATAAATGTCAGCTGCAATCCTCGAGTAGTTGCTGAAAAATTAACAGGTTCCTTGCACCGAGAGACGGTGCTGAGAAGCTGTGGGGTATTGTGGGGTATTCATTAATGTATTGTTCGCTTTGTCCGTGACTTCAACCGCGTGCATTAAGGTTTTGAGAAATCCCACGGAAACTCTGTTCTTCCGGGATAAAATTTAGCCTATGTCCTTCTCCAAATCCTCAACTATACCCATGAAAAAAAACGATCCGTAGCTCTGTGGCTGCGAGATTGAAAGACATGGCAAACCTAGAAACAAACAACACAATAAAACAACAAACATATTACATTCCCATTTACAGTATTAGGTTCTAAAAATTTCAAATGCAGAACTAATCGACGGCGTCCCTGGCACCGACGTGAGAGTGAGTCCATTAAGAGCCTTGTCGTGCAGAGCAAAGTGAAAGGCATCAGAGGGAAAGGAATTTCGCCCATGCGATGGACCGATCAAATTAGGTCTGGTGTGGGCAGTCCATTGTATGAGTTTACCAGTGTACCAGGCTGTTGGCCAGCAGGGAGAAGTGGCGAATGATCTTCCCTAAGAGACTTCACAAGGACCATGACCGCTCTGCCAAGAATGACACGAAGAAGAAGCATGATTATCAACAAACAACCTATAACTTGATTTGTGCATGTATTCGTTGCACGTATTTTTATTGGTGGTCTCTCCGAGTATCTAGACTACCGACAACAGGTGTGAGGCGACCATGTCGTCTAAAAAGCTACATTAGTCTCCGTCACCGCTGGAGGTGGGATGTGTGTTACAGTTAGGATTTTTTTATAGAAAACCTCGCTTCGACTACGCGGTATTTCGTTCCAGCGGCTCTTTGTCTATTTTTAATACACTACTACCACAAAGTTAATACATTTTTAATGACTTAGATTCTAGGAGGATAACTTAGATTAGAAGCTTCGATGTTAGAAGGCTTTACAAAAAGAGAGTTCCTTTACCTGTAAGTATATACGTAGGTGGTATGTAGGTTGGTAATGTACACGATTTTTTCGCTTTTGATTTGCCGGCTCATAACACGTAAAACTGACGTTTTCAATTGAGACCTCGATAAGAAAATATGTACTCGTCTAACAGTAAATCTCTACTTTCCTGCTAAGTTTTTGATTATTATTGGTCGTGGACTATGGTTTACCCTATCACGCAGCAAATGAGCAACGAATAAACGTGATTTTTTGCATGGATATTGTTGAGTAACAGGCTACTTTCTATCCCAGAAAAACATTGATTTTTAAAAAATCTTACTGCACTTGGACAAGACATGGACAAAGTCACGCCCAAAAGATAGTGTGTGATATAACTCTGACGTTATTTCGACTTATAATTCTGATGGATTGGATAGTTTACAAGTTGTTTTACACCTATATTCGCCATCACTCGCTACCTCAAAGCGCAGCACATAAAGCAGCGAGTAAATAAACGTTCGCGAGATCAGAGGAGCTCGACGCGCCGACACCGGCGATGACGGGCTAATGCGCGGCGACGCGCCGCAGTGCGCGCGGACCCTGTGTTTACCTCTGCCATAGAGTAGCTGGTACAACATTTTCTTTTAAACTTCACTATCATCATAATATATCATGTCTGGTTGGAGGCTTTAGCCGTGGCTATTTACCACCCTCCGTCAAAGACGACGCCAAGCGATTTAGCGTTCCGGCACGATGGCGCGCAGAAACCGATTAGTGTGTATGGGTTGAATCTACACTGCCATACCCGTTCCAAGTTAGCCCGCTAAGCCCGGTAAGATCGCAGTCAAGGACTATCTTGTCAACGATTTAAAAAATATATATTATTTTATATTAGGTATTGACTAACTTAGGACTTCGTCCGTGTTGAGTTAAGTCCATAAGAATTCCACGGGAACCCCATTGTTTTTTCACAATTAAACATTTAAAGATGAAAATGAAAATCCCTTTCAGAGACAACGACGAGAGACTCCTACTTAGGAGATCATATAGGTAAGGTTGGTGAAAACAGGCATGAAAGTCTCTGTAGCTTCAACACCCTATAGTTTGACGTGGCAACCGAAATCTTTACGAAAAACCCATATGTTTACAGCATCGTGAGAGTTATCAGGGTGTCTGTTTGTGAGTTGAAGCGATTTTTGAGTGATCCCCTGCCGTGATTAATGCACTATGACGAGCGCTGGCGCCGCGCCAGCCGCGCGCGGCCGCGGGAACTTTTAATAACCGCTGTTAGAAAAACAATCAATCCACCCATATTTAACCATTTCATTTTCTAAACACCAAGTTTTATTATGTTTATATTTGCGTTGATATTATGATAATATTTTATATTCATAGAGCAAACTCCTCGCGTTTCATTTTCTAAATAAAAATGAATGCAGACTAATTTATTCGCCCATGGTTTAAGGAACTGATGATTGTTAGGTGATAGAATTGGACTGCTGGACGTGTTTAGGTGATACACATCGGGTGACAAAAAAGAATAATATTCCTAACAAGGAATCTTCATCATTGAAGTCTAGGTATATCATTTGGAGGAGGAGGTAGTGTATCAAAAATCCCGTGGTAAATCTTTGTTTTTCCGAGATAAAAAGTAGCCTATGCTACTCTCCAAACTTTAAACCAGATCTCCCTGGCGCAGTGGTGAGCGCTGTGATTTTGTAACTGGGAGGTCTCGGGTTCGATTCAATTTGGGCAATTTGGGAATGGCCGTGGCTAGTTACCATCCTACCGTCAAAAACGTGCCGCCACGCGATAGCACGATAGCATGTAGAAACCGATTAGGAGTATGAGTACACTGCCATACTCCTTCCCAGTTAGCCCGCTACCAACTTAGACTATTATGCATCGTTACTTACCATCAGGTGAGATTGCAGTCAAGGACTATCTTGTCACCGAATTAAAAAAAACTATACCCATGCATACCATGCGAACGTTGCTGCGTGATCGAAGGACAAAACTACATATAAAACACTTCCATTTACAACATTTACAACATTAGTAAGGGTGTACCAAAAACATGAGATATTTCCGGTAGGTACGAAACCAAGTCCCAATATGTTAATAAAGCGACAGAATGAAGAAGTACCATACGCTCTGCCACAGGACGAGGAACATAATATATGGGGCACCACCATAAATAAGCGCGCCACCAGAACCATTGTTATTAACTAAACGATTCCAACTCACCATATTCCGAAGCGCCATATTTCATCACCGCGAATCTATTTGCCTCGAGGCTTGACTGTATTTTTACACGCCTTTCCTACTTGTCACAGATAAAGTAAGATCAGTGTGACTAGGGTTATCGGTGCAGTTTTGTTTATTAGTGCAACCGCCGAGCATCTTTCCGGTTCTTCTCGTTTGGAACAGTCACAGATTAGAGTATTTCGAGTGTTCCGAGGGCGGAATTTGTATACTCTAGTCTGTGGGAATAGTGCGGTTAGTATAAGATTTAACACGATTGATCGTATTCGTATACTATGACATTAGCGTCAAAGTAAAATGAACAATATTGATTTAAAGTCACAAATTCAGTACAACCGATTTTAGTTAGGAGCGTATCAGTATACGTAAAAGTATAAGAATGCATGCACGAAATTAAGCTCTAATTCGATATAGTTATGGTTCATTTTACTTTGTAGCTAATGTCATAGTATATGAATACGATCAATATAAATAAATCTTATACTAACCCCACAGTATTCCGAATCAGTGGTAAATTCACTTGGCGATTCGAAACCATTTTGTAATAGTTTATTTGGATAAATATTTTTTTTTATTCTAAGCATGCAATTATGTTCTATTTCATAGGTGGAAAGATTTAGTAGATATGATAAACAGGCGTTTTGGTTTTAGATCGTCGTACAAGAGACAGATATAAAAGTGCAGATATATTGTAATACATTTTACTGTTATGCACTAAATATGACTTATCTCAACTCGACTTTTAAATCGCTAAGTGACGGATAGAGAAATTAACAGAGAATATATACCAACAATCTATATTTTTTAAATATTTTTTTCGCAATTTTTATTCTTCACCGACGAACACGCCAATTGTCAACTCAAAATCTGAGAAAGTTTTAACTTCTTCTCCTTCTTCAACTGAAAGATGTCTACTGCTGAATGACTGATGAAGTAATTAGTTGATAGACCGATATTCCTACTCTGTATCACGGATTGGTTATCACGCCAGCTAAAAGATTTATTATTTCTTAGCATTTATTAGCGCAGATATTTATCAGAGATACTCAGAGATATTGGTCGTAGGCCGGCGCGATGCGTGAAAAAACGTTCAAATCTTATAAATCACGCGGTATTTAGGCAGGCAATCTTGCTAATAGAGCCTACCGCAATAAATATAACAATATTCAAAATAAACTGCACAGTAAAACGATTCCTTTACAAGTATATAAAGATAGGTATACCTATTAATAACCTAAATAAATAGGATTAGGCGATTTAGTATCGAAAAGTTTCCCAGTTGTGTTATATTTTATATTTCATCAAAAAATTACACAATTTCCATGGAACTATAACACTTAGAAGTGCCATGGACGACGCGGTGATTAGCCTTTTTTAGTAGGCCTTTAAGGCCGACTACACAGTATCGTCGCGTTAGTACAATGAAAAAATTGAAATTATTTTTTTATGGGAATCACACTTGCCTTTTATTAGATGGCGAGAGCAAAGCAGCGGGTAAAAGCTAGTTTTAATATAAAAATATGCTTTCATACTCCTAAAACACGTCATGGAATCGTGAGTCTAAGTAACCATCATGTTCTCTACTTATAGATCGTAAGTGCATTACTAAGAATTTACCAAAATAGAAATAGTCTATACTTAAAAAAATCGCTATAAATCTCTTAATTTCATCAAAAATATTTGCAATCGTCTTTTGCAAATGTTTTTGGTCCAATTTTTCAAGCGTTAATAAATTTTGTTTACGTAAAAAATCGAAAGTTTAATGACAACAGAATCCAGTAGAATTTTCATCGAAACTCATCACTTTCATAAACTATTCTGAGAGTGTAAATCATGAATACTTTATGATCTTCTTTGCAATAAATATTTGTCACTTCGCCACTCCGATTGTTATATCTTGTCATACAAAATTATTACGTTCACTGTGAAGAATATTTTGTACATCCGATCTAAAGTGGCTTAACCAAAATATTGTGATTATTAGATAAATGTACGAGTACTTTAGAGAAAAAAGTAACGATCGCGATATAATATATTTATCACATCGGATCACAAAGCTAATCTCAAGTTTACCTACTGGTAGAGGATCCACTCTATGAATTAGAAGTTGAAGCAATATCCCCTGTGTATTGGTTTTCTACCGGGTACACTTTGGAGAATGCATGCAGCAACTTCAAAATTTTCACTGTTCACTGTTCTACCACAGGACTGCTAGAAGTCGTGAGCGTTAGCATCCTTATAAATACTCTTTAACCAACCATCTAAAACCGTCTCGCTTTAGTCTTGACTGCCATTCGACGTAACACTAACGTGTGGAACGTCGTTTCGGCATTCGTGTTTCTTACCAAGTAGGTGTAATTTTTCGTAGTAGTAGAAGTAACAGTTTATTCGAATAAAAACTTTTCTATTCTATTCTTCTCAGAGTTTCAGCCTATGTCACTCTCCCGGTCCTCAACTATACCCATGCAAAAAATCACGTTGATCTGTTGCTTTGTTGCGGCGTGATTGAAATACAAACCAACGAACAAAACACACTTTCGCATTTATAAAATTTTTAAGGATTCTGCAGCTACCGAGTTTTGTTTGACAATATTGACAATATTTTCGAAATTCAGACTTGAGTCACTTTCTTTCAGAGGCAGCTAATTTATTTGGTGAACCTTATGACGGTTATTATAAAGTTATACAGACAGAATTCTTCATATTCTTAGAAGTCAAGTTTCCGTGAACGGCTTATGGATCGGTTAACATTTATATTATGTGATGGGACTATTCGTTACACTAATTTCTCTCCTTTGTCATGGAACATACATAGAGATATGGAGTGAAATTAAAAATGGGCATAGGTTAAGTCAATCCTGTCTTGTTTTTTCCATTTATTTTAAAAGATAGATAAATAGACCTCTCTGGCAGCGCGGCTGTGTGTTCTGTATCAGTAGGAGGTCTCGGGTTCAATTCTCGGCGGAGGCAATTTAGAATTTCATGATTTCTGGATTGGTCTAATGGAAATCTTTAGCCATAGTTACCAAACTACCGTCAGAGATATGCTGCTATTATATTTATACGTATAATATTGCCATACCCTCTCCCAAGTTAGCCCGTTACCATCTTAGACTGCATCGCTATTCGCTACTTACCGTTAGATGAGATGAGATAGAACAAAGTCCAAGTCTTGATTTTAAATTTCAGCTTTAATTTTGGTTAGGTTGGTTTGCAATTTTAGAATTTACGTCGCGTCGTTAGAATATAACTTTTTCTAAAGAACTATTTAAAAATAATATAAGATCAATAAATAACATTACTTTCAGTTTCGTAGCGTTGATAGAGTCAAAACAATTATTTTTTCTAGCGAATGATTTTAGAATAGGTAGAATAATTTGAGAAAATCAGTAGTTAGGTAAAAAAATCGAAAAAGCGAGGTTGCTTTTAATTTTAAAGTATTTTTATTTATGTCTTGGTTTTATTAGAAAATAAAATTTAAAATGTCATGGCAGTGAAGAGTAAACGTTTTATTTATGCGCAATTAATGTTTGCTTTATGTACGTATAAAGAAAAATTACTGCAACAATTACGAAGGTAAATAATTTCTATTAGAAAAATAGGAATTTCTATGTAGCCGGGGAAAGTAGGTTAAGTTGGACCACTTTTTTTCAAATACACATTTAATTGACTTCCAGAAGTATGTGGAACAAATACAGGAACAAACCCTTCGAAATACCCTCGACGTACAATTTGGTTCTACACCAGAACATCCTCAGAAGATGTTGAGTTAACAATGCACAAATGCAAAGTCACCTGTTCAGAAACTATATCAACATTTTATCACATTAAACTTTTGTCTCACGGGTTGTAAGGTATATAGGTATGTATGTATATAAGCAAGTAGTAGTTTTTTTTTTATTTTTCACACTAGTTGTTACCCGTCGCTTCGTCTTGCTATCTATTAAAAGTAATTTGAAGAGATAAATCCAATATAAATTACAAATTTTGATTTTTTCGATTTTTCAGCTGTTTTTTTGTATTTTCCCGATTTTTTTAAACCATCCCTGGTGAACCAAAAAAAAATTATTCAAATCGGTCAAGCCGTTTTAGCCAGATTAAAAAACAGTAATTGATTTTTATGTATAAAGAAGATATAGATGTCAGGACTGAGGTGATTTTGTCTTATTAGCCAAATAAATTGTCAGTTTATTTCGCAAACAGGTGACCGCGTAGGTGAAGCGATTTGCGTAAGGTGGGAACACATCAGATAAATTGTAAGTTTTTTTCCACGAATTCTTGATCTTCCGCCAAGCTGGTTGTTGATGGGAGCAATTAAGTTGATTAATATAATGTTTATTCGACTGCAAAGATGGCCAATAAAGCCCATTGATTTATTCCAGGTGTTAAGTGTTATATTTTTAGTAAATGTGCTACGAAATGTTTAACTCACTGATATTAAATGTGATCTAGACAGAAAATAATAATATAGTGAACTAGTTGATGCCCGCGGCTTCACTCGCGTGAATTTAGTAAAAATCCCACGGGAACTATTTAATTTTGTGGGATAAAATGTCACTCTCACGGTCCTTTTAACTATACCCGTGCAAAAAATCACGTCGATCATGCGTCGATCCGTTGCTTTCTTGCGGCACGATTGAAGGAGAAACCAACAAACAAACACACTTTCGCATTTATAATATTAAGGAAAGGACAGTAAGGATAAAGTTTTTACAGAGTAGCAGTAGATCATAGCTAGCTAAGTGCGTAAGCACTAGGTAAGTATAATACGAATAAATTTTAAGTTTAGAACAATTATAGGTCAAAGGTGGAAGGTTGAATCCCACCAGTTGAACTATAGTCGTACGTACTCATAACACAAGCTTTACTTTTGGAGGGGAGAAAGGAAATGTAGTAGGTAAAGTTAAGGAATTCACACTAATATTATAAAGCGAAAGTTTGTATATGTATGTGTGTGTGTGTGTGTGTGTGTATGTTGGTTACTCCTTCACGCCACATTTTGGCTGAAATTTGGAATGGAGGCAGCTCACATCCAAGTTTAAAACATAGGCATTTTATCCCGGAAAATTAACCCTTTCCCTGTCTCACGAATCACATGTGAGCATGGTTATTGTTTAACTATTGTGTCTGTTGTCCGGACAGGGAACTTGTTAATGAGTCCCTGCGGGAATTAAAAAAAAACCTTAATCCACGTGAAGTCGCGGGCATCATCAAGTCTAATATTATAATGTGTTTTTACGCAGGTAGGTGGGCTACCAGTAATATTCTCTCGAAGTATCAGTATCAGGAAACGCGCGTCCGCCGCCGCCGACGCTTATGAAAGGCCCTTTATTGCGCTTACCTAACAGCAACACTGTTGCGGATATGGTGTCAGGTTTGTAATAAATCGGACCCGATACACTCATGCAAATAAGTATCCATGCTAATATCAATAAACTTGTTTTGTTGGTTTGTCCTTTAGATACATAATAACGGAACAACGAATGGACGAGATTTTTTGCATGGCTTCTTTTTATTTTTATCTTGATTAAAAACGGATTTTCAAAAACTTCACTCTAGTTGCGGCCAAATGCTAGTTGTTAATTTTATTTTTTTAAAGAATATTGGGCAACCTGAAGTAGACTATCCTCCTGTCCCCTCCAAATAAGCGGAAAGCTTGTGTTAGGAGTGGGTACGACAATAGTGCAACGGATGGGATTCAAACCTGCTACCTTGCAGTTTTCAGTTTTACCTTTAACCGTTGGGCTATTGAGGCTATAAATAATTGAAATGAATGAAAATAATAATAATGAAGATAACTGAATTGAATGAAAAATTGTGAATGATGCCGTTGGGTTTTTGGGTGTAAGTTACTGGCCGATATTAAATTAAGTTAGAATGTTTTTTTCCAAAAGGCCAAAGATTAGAATAGTAGGTACCTAGATATAGAATAGAAATATTTTTTATTCAAATAAACTTTTACAAGTGCTTTTGAATCGTCGATGAATCTACCACTGATTCGGAATGCCCTTGCTGCCAAGAAGAGTCAGCAATAAATTCGGCGGTTGCTCTTTTCAAAAAAAAAAAAAAAAAATTTTACAATAGGTAACAAAACTATACTATATCTACAGTGTTTCCACAATGAAGTTTCAAAAATGCAAAACAATCCAATACATGTTAAAACAGGCAGATAAAAGCAGACCCATTCCCGTAGGTGGCACCCGTTCACGAGCATGACGCGTGATCCAGCCATTGCTTCGCTCAACCATTTTTTATTTATTAGAACGGAAGAAGTCTCACCTCAAAGGCAGAGTTGTTAAAAAATGGCATCGCCTCATCGCCTCGCTGCCTCACCGCCTCATTGGCCGCTAATCAGAGAGACAGAGGCGCTTTGTGCAAGGCGGACGTCGGCTTCCGACCACCACACGGGTAAGGTTACTGCTATAGCTATAATAATGTGTGTATAAAATAAATGATTTCGAAATAACTATTCATTCTTATTCATCAGCTTCAGAAATGGGGAGGTGCATAGGAGACCCCAAGTTAAGCGACAAGTCGATAACCCCACCACGATTTACTAAGCACTTGTCGCTTGCTGACCGTGTGTAAACAGCTCGACAAGTTAGTCGCGGCGTCGCTCCATTTCGAATGTCTAGTCACTAATAACTTTTACTGGCTCCAACGTGTAAACGGTTACTTTTCACTTGTCATATTGAGGCTTAGTATAGTGACAAGTACTAAGCACTTAGCTACAAAGCCCGTGTAAACCGGACATTACCGACACAGTCGCGAAGCTGAAGTGGAAATGGGTGGTGCACATGGTTGAAAAACTGGTCCCTCCCCCTCCCACGCGTTACGTTGACTGACTACATCAGATGAGTAGCAGACATCAACATAGATAGACACATCTTTTTTCAGTTCATCAGGTTAGATATTTTAAAGAACAACAAGAAAATATTTGAACGATAGAGTAAAAATCCCCTTTTTACAAATTTTCTCATTCCCCGTTCGTCTGTCTGTCTGTTGGTCCAGGTTGAACCGATTTTAATTTGCAGACTTTCACGTGTAGAGGATATTACTAGCTAAGTCCTGACTGCGCGTACCTACGTAGGTATAATATTATCCGTCAGATATTCGCAGAATTACGTAGATATCGGCACGCCCTACTTTCAGATTCCGTTCTCGTAAACTGACGGGCGGACAGACTCCCGACAACACGTGTATCCCGGAATGTGGCCTTGATAAAGATAATAATCATTATTCACAAAGAAAATAGCGGACTTTAAAATTCTAATTGGTATTGGATACACTAGCAGGACAGTGACCGATGTAGCACGTTGTTTATTTAATTGCTTGAAACAAACATAACTCAACAAGTTAGAGGTGCGTGCCTGGGATAAAGCTTTGAACCCCCACCCTTCCTTCCTCAAAAATCAGTTCAAAGTTTTATCGACTAATAACATTAATTATTAATAATAATTATTATCACCGCTGTACTTTTTATGCATTTATCTTACTGAACATACCTATCTACCTAAAATAGGTAAATAATATTTTTTATTAAAACATAAAAAGCGCGAATTCAAATACCATATAAATTATAATTAATAATTATAGGCAAGTCTGTTGTACGTACCTACCTACATTGTTATAGTCACATAGAATAGATCACGTGCAATTATTATCAACTGCACGCAACTCCGGCTGCTAATAGGTAGGTAAGTAAGTAGAATAATGTTCACAGAAAAACGTTTTGGCCCGACCTGGGATCCGAACCCGGTACCTTGTCATAATATTAGTCAGTCAGTCACTCAATAGAGATAAATATAAATAGGTACTTAATAGTAATTACCTTGCAAGCTTGTAAGTTGGATTCAGCGTCAGTATTTCTACTTGCTACTAGATGGCGCTACAAGTTTTCTAAAGCTTTATAATCTTTATTACATATTTCAATGCAAAGTCGTGTATTTTTTACTAACGTTCATGAAATAATATTTATTTAATTATCTACATATTCTTAAAAAATAGTAAAAAGTTATTACTCAAGTTATCTAGTTAGAGAGATTGGTATTTAACAGTAGTTAGAGAAGTGCCATATTTTTACGAAAGAAATAACAATAAGTAAGTAAAAAAAACTGTACATCCTTCATCATCATCCTCATCTCAAGCCATTAGTCGTCCACCGCTGGACATACGTGTCTTGAAATACAGAACATTGTACCAGAGACTCACTTTATATCGTCCACCTTATGAGTGGTCTCCCAATGCAGAAAGATACGAGGTACAAGGTCACCATTTGAGCACCTTGGGACCCCAACGTCTATCAGTTCATGAAGCAATGCAGCCCTACTAGTTGTAGTAATTTGGCATATTATTTACTTTTCAGATACGTTCATTCGTCTAGTCTAGACAAAAATAAAATGTTTCTAGACACGCAGCGACGTGCCTACCTATTTTTATATTAATTTATGGCACAATTTAAGTCCCACTATTTCATTTGGATTGGACAGAGATTCATACTGTCTCGGAGATGAGAAAATGTAATGAGAAAAAAGTAAGGTAATGAGGCTATTGAAGATTAAATACGTACACAAAATTAAAAATACGCGGACATCGTAAAATATATTTTAATTTAATATTATCTCAAGTTTTTTTCATCATGACATTTTCTAAAGGGGAACTTAGGGCTAGGTGGACTTCTTGTGTAATAGTTAATTGGTACTTATTACACAAAAATACGTATTACAAAAAAAAAACTAATTTATATCCGAAATCTACTTTATTTCATGTCTACGTTTGTACTCATAAGACTAAGAAAATATCAAGAGAAAAATACTTACAAATTGTGTACGAAGAACTGACACATAAAATAGGCACCTTTAATTCTTTAATAATATAATCATACACTTTGAGAGGTAACCAATTCCTTGAACCACATATGGGCAGGACAAGACCTCTCTTTTTGTATTATTTATGCAACTTCATTAACAGCCATATAACATAGGCCTACTTTTAGACGAAAATCACCTTAAGTTGCTTACGAATAAGACTTATTCATTGAACATTATAATTTAGTTATTAAAACGTGACCATCTGAAAAAACCGCTACTTTAGACAATTTTGAATCTTAACTTATCGTTTTACGAGCTGAATTATCTGAATTTGTAAACTTGTACGAATGTCTTTAGATGTACCGCAGTTACCTGCGGAGGTGTGGGCCATGTGCTTTTATGAATGGATATTGTTTCGCTGTTTTTACTAATGTTAAAGTATGTATAGTATTTTGAGTTCTATTCCAGAAGTTTTTAAGTATATTTTTCGTTAATCTCCGTCACTATAATGTGTGTTGAAGCGTTTTTTTATTGAAACACTTGAACGTATAGAAATTAGATACTGTTGGGATTGGATAGGTATAAAACTTGATAAACGTTCTGAGTTCCGTCTATTTTAGCATAAAACAAGACTTGTAAAAAATCGGTGGTAGATACCCAATCTATTAGGAATTTATGACTAAAAATTCTAAAGAATTTATAAATATTTCTTTATACACACATGCCGCACTAGCATAGTGATTAGCACTATTTTCTTATAACTGAGATGTACTTTATTATATTCAAATGTTGGGTCAGGTCTGGTCTTATAAATTAACTAGCTTTAACCCGCGGCTTCGCTCACGTTAGGTTCGATTTTTAACCCCCTATTATTATTATTCTTGGGGTTGAAATTTTCCAAAATCCTTTCTTAGCGGATGTCTACGTCCTAACAGCTACCTGTATACCAAATTTCAGCTCGATCGGTCCTGTGGTTAGAGCTGTGCGTTGATAGATCAGTCAGTCAGTCAGTCAGTCAGTCAGTCACCTTTGCCTTTTATATATTTAGATATATTTAAAGTTTTTACAGATCTAATAGAAAAACTCAAAATTTACTTGGCGATGAGGAAAAATATCCTTTTATTATATTTTGTAATTTCTGAAACAATCAAAATAACATTCTGTCATTCTGATTGGACATCCTTTATAATAAGTTATTTATAGAGCATTTACAAAGTGATTTTTAAACTTATCTACGGATACTATTTTTTTTATTTTTTATTTACTGTCTTATAAGTTTGCACAAATTATATTAGAGTTGATAATTAAGAAACAAAAAATATATTGTTATCTCTAAAAATAAAAATAAAAGAGGTACGGTTATAATTATGATATTTCGAGATTCCTCTGTTATCATACTCGTTACCGTTAAACACAACGATTAGATAAACATTGACCTGCCGACCCCGACTTCCTCTACGCTGATAGCGCTACACCTACACTCGTTTCACTTTATGTGATTCACGAAAAACAGATTCATTTCATTAAATTAAATAATTAATTTGACCCATTTTATGCATGCCAAATAATTAAAACTTACGAAGAAACAGTCCGACAGTTTTTTTTTTCAGTCAGCAGTGGAAAATCAGTTGACAAAGAAAAGAGAAAATAATATTAGTCAAATAGTCACTTCAGTAGGGCTAACATGCGCGCCACGAGAAAATTTTACGTAGAGATTCACATTAAATAAACATTTTTTTTATTCGATGACAAGATAGTCTTTGACTGGTACCTCACGTGATGTTAAGTGAAGATGCAGTCTAAGATGATAGCGGGTTAACTTGGAAGGGGTATGGCAGTGTAGATTCAACCCATACCCCTAATTGGTTTCATCGTCATTTACCATCAGATGAGATCGAAGTCAAGGACTTTCTTGTCGAATAAAAAAAAACTTAGTGCGTCTCTTACGCATTTCTACGAAAAATTACTTGTTTGCCGTATAATAAGACAGCAAGGAAAAATAGATTTGAGATAGCTAAAGATATACCTACAGCCTACTGTACCACTTTTGAAGACTATCAGTTACTATTCTATTAGCTTATTTAGAATTCTGTGGCATCCACGTAAACAGTTAACCGAAAATAAAATACAAAGTACGGAATAGTGGTGGAATAAAAATGGTAATTAAAGTCGCTTCACAACGGCGCTCTCAGTAGTCCGCCACATTGTAAGGTTTCCGCCAATCAACTCAACGGGTACCTTGTTTAATTATACGGTTTCCTTGTACATTGAGGACGTTCAATGTATTTTAGGTAGGTACATAGCGACAACAGATAAAAAAATAAGTTGCTTTAAGCCCTTATCAAAATTTTCATACTATTCGTTTTTGTAGCTTAGTGGTGAGAACTCCGGTGTTTTATTCTTGTGGTAACGGATTCGAACCCGGGAACTTCTGTCTTTTCAAAGCTAAGGTATGAGAATTTAAGCAATTAAATATCACGAGGAAAATATCGCGAGGAAACCTGCACGCCAGGGTTCTCCATAATGTTCTCAAAGTTCCTCACCTCATACCTACCTCAAACACCTCAAACTTTTTAGTTCATATCTTTTTGAGTCTGTGGTATTGACATTTAATCTAATATTAACACTGGACTTGCTGGTGTGATTTCTTTTTTAGACCTACTCGATTGACGCCATTTTGGATTTGATTAACGCCATTTCGGATTTCATTGACACCATTCGCTGTAAGCACTAAGCAGCTATACGAGTGTGTCTGGAACTAATAATATTACAAATGGCGCACGAAATCCTTTATATAATCTTTGATTAAATTTTTTTTGATGTATGATTTCATAGATTAATTTAATATAGGTCGGTGCGCCATTTGCAATATTATTAGTTCTAGAGATATTCGTATATCAGAAGTGGCGCTACAAATTGATCCATAATTTAAGCTATCATTTGTATAGATAGGGACAGGAAGTCCATGTTAATCATAGATTTAATATAGAGGTAATTTGAGTACCTTCAAGGCAAGAGTGAATAGGCATCTTCTAGGCAAGCGCGCTCCTACCTAGACCTTATCAGTTCTATCCAGTATTGATTGTCGTCAAGCGCAAGCCTATTTCGAATAAAAAAAAAGGTGAGTGGTCTGGGGTAAAAAGAAAACTATTAGCAATACAGAGATCGTCCAATAAGTATAATCAGAAATATCAGTGGCCATACTTCTACCTACATATCGGTGAATGGTAGGTAGGTGGGCACACACAAACACACACGCAGAGCTTATCGGAGCCGGCGAGGTATGGCGAGCACGTGTGGCGCACAAAAAACGCGCCTTATAACACGAGGTGCCGCGGGGGTCGCCGCCAGGGCTGCGCTCGAGTGAAATACTGTCGATATCGATAGTGGCAACGTGGCTATTAACCTACAAATGTCCTCAAAATAACCTCGTAAAACCCTGCGTTGAGTGAAGATGAACTAAACAGAGATAAAAACATTGAAAAAAAAAAATGAAAAATGAAAAAATATTTATTTGACAAAACAATATTAACAATTAATACGATAATATCCTTTGATAGCATTAGTTTGAATTAAGTTACGACCTCTTACGATATGAGATTTTAAGAATTAAAAATATGAATACTCATTTTTACCAGACAATGAAAGCTGTATGCGAGAATGTATGTATGTATTCAGGTATATTGTACCGTAGCACCTACTGAGCCGATTTTGATGAATGATGTGTCAATTGATTTGTTATTATTATTATATTCCGGGTTAACGTGATTTCATGATTAAAACACTTTCCTCAAGAGCAATCAATGTTCTTAATCTTCTACTCTGCCATGTATTCAATACTATATCTGATGCCTATAACTTCATCAACTTAATTTTGTTTTAAAAAATTCCGTGGCAACTCTTTGATATTCCAGGATACCTAAAAAGAAGCCTGGCACTTTAAAGGTCCTCAACTATACCCATGTAAAGAATCACTACTACTACTAGATACTTCCGCATTTACAATATTAGCAAGAATATACTTCGCTATTGACTGCATCCGTGTTTCCCCTATAATATGAGTACCTTCAAGGCAAGAGTGAATAAGCATCTTCTAGGCAAGCGCGCTCCGACCTAGATCTCATTAGTGCTATCTAGTAGGTATTGATTGTCGTCAAGTGCAAGCCTGTTTTGAATAATAATAAGACTATCGATACAGCTGTAGCGGGTCAGCAGGCAGCACTAGCCAGGGACGGGTTTAATTACACGGGCGGGCGACAGGTTGTCGGGTGACGTCATCGCTGCATATGCGAGCGTGTGGCCGAGGTGTAGCTCCCACACCCGCATACATTGTTCACACTACAGCTATAACGGCTTCTGCTCTGATTGCTGGGTACGTGTACGTTTACTACTATGTATAACTAGCGGTTAGCGAGTTCGACTGTGGATAACGAGTTCGATTCCCGGGTCGAGCCAAAAAATGAATTGGGTTTTTTTTTGTCAAGATATTCTCAGTAGGTAGGTACTAGCCCGGAGTTAGCAAGTTGGCGGTGAGGAGAGCACGTAAAGCCGTCGGTCCTGCGCCTTCTCTCTCTGTTCGTGTCGGATTTCCACCTCATCGGACTATGAGAGTGAGGGAATAGAGAGTGCACCTGTGTTTGCGCACACACTTGTGATAATCTCTAATCTCTGTGTTATTGGCTGCCGTGGCCGGATTCGGTCGGGAGGACATTATTATATCATTAGGTATTACAATAACAGTTCTGACAGGGTTTCCAATTATTTTAAGACTAGCTGACACCCGTGATTTTGCCCGCGTAGAGTTAGGTAGGTTTTTGAAAATCTCGCGGTAAATCTTTGTTTTTATTTTCGGGATTAAAGAAAAGAACAAACGCAATTTCGCATTTACAAATATTACATATTTACTATTAGTAAGTAACTACCTATTATTTTTAACAAATAGTTTTTTGAATATAACGAAGAAACGTCATGAAATCGGCTTTTAAAGGCTTACTAAAAATGGCAATCCACCTTGCAAAGGACAAAAGTACCTAATAGGTTCACTCTTTGGTCAAGGAAAACATTTCACATCACGAGTAGGTCGACCTTTCTTTATTACCTTAAATTTTATAAGTTGGCCGCAAATCTGAAACTTTTATTAGACATTTTATTTGTTCCCGGCTTCCATTCATTTTTATTCTCTTTCTCATTTAAAACGGGGGCTCATAAAGCATACGTTTCGGTGGAAACCGCAGACTAGCAAACATTTCGTTCGGAAATTCGTCACAATGTCATCACACAGTTGACTGCGTTACAACCATGCTAATTTTCAAAATGCAAAGTTCAATTCTACTTGAAAACCTTTTTATATCCTCATTTTTCATATGGATATCTACCATTGCATTGTTATTTCATCTAGAATTGATCAACGCTATCCACAAAACCATGAAATTTACGTTTGTTCCATAATTTGTTTGTAAGAAATGACCTGAAATTACGAGAAGTGAAAATTACCGCTATGAATGAAATTTTTTTAATATTATGTATGATCATAGAATAGAGAAGCAGTGCAAACAATTCCCCAAAACAGTCTCCGTAAGGTTATAAACTCGTTGTTCGATAATGTAGCTATAATTCTATTCTAGGTTATATTATGGTATGGTTATTATTCAAATGTTTTTACAGTGTGGCTGAGTATTTAAATGATAACTGAAATATTATATTTGTTTTTTGACCTAAAGGTATTGACATTAAATCTGAGGAAATATTGACATCTATTAGTAATTGTATTGTAGTAAAATGATCTAATTGACATTGTATAATATTGAAATTGACATACCTATCTGTAATGACCTCACACATTAAAATTATATACAAATAATATATCAGTAACAGGTGTAATAATATGGGAAATTGTAAACTTAGTTAATAATTAATGTTAAGTATTGCATGCCGCAAGGTATTTGGCCGGACATTTTATAATATTATAAGAACATTATGTACCCAAATTTGCAATAAATTGAATTTGAATTTGAATTTGAATTTAGGTCTATTACATCTGCTAATTATCTGCTCTATCTAATCTGCTCCAAACTAAATTGACAGGTCTTAATCTCGCGCCATCAATTTCATAATGTTTCCTGCGAAAAAGGATAGGTAAGCCTATTAATTTAATGTAGTTTGAGATTGTGCACAAAAAGTCAGGTACACTGTATGGTAGCTAAACTTAGGTGGAAACAGTGTTGCCTGATTACCGAGCGCGCCTTTTTGCCAACTTCACCGGATTTCATATTCAGTTCGGGAATAAAAAAGGTGTCGCGAGTTTTTCGGCAAGTTGAAATGAATTCACGCACCCGCGCCAACGCCGCCCGCCCCGCGCCGCCCGCGCCGCCCGCGCCGCCCGCCCAGCGGGAAAAACGAGACTCGGACACAAAAACGTGTGGCCGCGGACAGGAGAGAAAGTGGGCTCACTACGTGTAATGAAATTAACGGCAGGGACGTGTGGTATTTACATTTTTTTTATTCGATGACAATATTGCCCTTGACTGCGATCTCACCTGATGGTAAGTGACGATGCAGTCTAAGATGCTAGCGGGCTAACGTGGAAAGGGTATGGCAGTGTACATTCAACCCATACCTTTAGTCGGTTTCTACATGCCATCGTGCCGGAACGCTAAGTCGCTTGGCGGCACGTCTTTGACGGTATAGGATGGTAACTAGCCACGGCCAAAGCCTCACACCAGACATACATCGATGTTGATGTAGTACATTGGAATCGATTAAGAGAGTTTAAAATTATGAGTAATACTTATATTTTTTTATAATATATTTATCATACTAATAATATTATAAATGCAAGAGCGACGGGAGACCCTTAAGGGTGTGCGCTGTGTATTAATAACTAACTATTTCGATATAAGTTCCCAAATGTAACACTATATTATTCCGTGTGACCTGGTCCCGCAGGACGTCACGCTCCGCTGCCGTGACGACAATTATCCCGCTTTGATGACGTCACGCCGCGTTAGCGCGCCGCCAAAGCCTCACATTACCACGAAATCAGGTCAATGAAGTTCAAAATAGACACACTTTATGTGCGACTAGCTTATGCCCGTTACTTCGCCCGCATGGAGGTAGGCTTTTTAATAAATAATCCGTCGAGACCTCTTTGTTTTCCCAAGATTTAAAGTAAGTATCTACCTATCTTAATATCACTCTCCTGGTCCTCGATTATACCCTTGTATAAAATCACGGCAATCCGTAGCGATATTGCGGCGTGATTGAAGGACAAACCAACATTCTTTCGCATCTATTATATGAGGATTGTTGAGGATTTTGAGTGTGACATAAACTTCTTTTTATCCTAGAAACACGGGTTCTCGCGGGACTTTTAAAAACCTAACTCCACGCGGATGAAAGTGCAGGCAAAATCGAATTGTTTGTTGGTTTGTCCTTCAATCATATAGCAACGGAGCAACAGATCGACGTGACTTTTGCATGAGTACAGTTGAGGACCTGGAAAGTGACATAGGCTATTTTTAATCACGGAAAATGAAAGAGTTCCCCCGAGATTTTTAAAAATATATCCACGCGGACGAAGCCTCGGGCATCAGTTAGTTCATAATGAAAAAAAGTTTCTCTTCCACGTACAAAACTTTATAAGATAAAGTAAAAATAATAAGTCTGTAGTCACAGATAAGTAAGCAAGTTAGTTTTATTTACGACACCTAAATCACCTTTTCAATATTCCGCACGATGCTTTTACAGCTCGGAATTTCCGAGTGACATTGTTCGAGTCATTTTATTTTCGGTGTAAGATTGCAGCCTGCAATAAAATAGTTACACTATTGACACCATGTTGCAGGACTTTATGGGACTGTTTTATTCTTTTCTTTTTCTTTATTCGTTGACAAGATATTCCTTGACTGCGATCTCAGCTGATGGTACGTGACGATGCAGTCTAAGATGGTAGCGGGCTAACTTGGAACTGGTATGGCAGTGTAGATTCAACCCATACCCCCTAATCGGTTTCTAGACGCCATCGTGCCGGAACGCTAAATCGCTTGGTGGCACGTCTTTGATGGTAGGCTGGTAACTAACCATGGCTAAAGCCTCCAAACAAATTCGATGGAAACTTAGCTCTTGACCTTGTGGTAAGTGACGAACGGACCTACAAGTCTATGTGTATTTGCAGGTAGTGCAATAACTAGCCATAACCGAAGCTTCATAAGCTTCCTTTCGCACTAAGCACTTTGCTTCCTCATTAATAATAGGCACCGCAAAAAGTTAGAATGCCCTTCCATTTTTCCAACTGACGACAACTTAGGTGTCTTTAAATCAAGAATGAAATGAATAGGCATCTTCTAGGCAAGCTTCCATCACTTACCAGCAGATGCGGTTGCAGTCAAGCGCTTGTCTATATATTTAAAAAAAGCCTCACTTCATCCCTAGATCAGACACATGATTACGCGAGAGATTGTCAAGCAATAAATGGTGATTTTAATTTTCATAACGTAACTGTCACGACAATTCAGACCTCTAGTTTAAGATCTCGGGTTCGATCAATTTTTTAATTGTCTCTGATTTGGTCTGGTGGGAGGCTTTGGCCGTGGCTAGTTACCAACCTACCGGCAAAGATGTGCCGCCAAGCAATTTAGCATTCCGGCACAGGATATAGGTTGTATGTACACTGCCACATCCCTTCCAAGTTACCCCGCTACCACCATAGACTGCATCGTCACTTACCATCGGGTGAGATCGCAGTCAAGGAATATCTTGTAATCGAATTAAAAAAAAAAGAATAAAAGTAAATGATGTGGTCACTCCAGCTAGAGATTATATGACGTTGCGGGACGGCGTGAGATTGGAAAACTTCTCGTTTATGAGTCGGAAGTTTTAGCGATTTGTTACCGATGTCGTACCTATGCCGAAGGGTTAGTTTCCCGATCTACGATCTCAAATTGCGAAAAGATTTGCGACACTTTAAACGATTCTTGGATTAAACTGACTATTTATAGATGTTGGTGCACACTGAATCTTTAAATATGACTTATTTTAATATTTTTTTACAATATGAGAAAGCTCTCTTTTCACTAGCTTTTGCCCGCGACTTCGGTCAAGTTAAGTTCGACTTTCATTCAAATTTAAAAGCCCAATTTTATAACTTAAATTGGGCTTGAGTTAAATTTAAAAAGAAATCTTACCATTTTAGAATTAGGGTTTCTTTTTTACCATTTTAGTCTTCTTCGAACGGTAGACATCCAGCGCTGGACAAAGGTTTCGAAGGAGACTTTGACCAATTCGCCTGATGTCGTCAGTCTTACAACTCTTCGGTGCGAGGTCGCCACTCCAACACCTTGGGGACGAAACGACCATCAGTTCTTCCAACGATGTTCCCAGTCCATTTCCACTCGCCCATTGTGTCCGACCATTTTTCCATTACGAAAGCCTGAATATAACACAAAGGTGGACCTAAACTAAGATAAGACCACCTCAAGATTACCTCCACCCTCGCGTTGGTGAACTTTTATAAAGTATAAAATGTCATCGTATTCCCTTCGGGGCCGCCGCAATCTGCGCGAGCGAAACCGGAAAATTAGACATAGCTCGCTCCTCGCTGAGCGGGAAATAAGCTACTGCTGTTTTCTGAGTGACTTTATACCAGTATGAGGTGATAAATAATGATTATAAAAATGTGAAAGTTTGTAAGGATGGATGGATGCATATTACTCTGTCACGCAAAAATTATTGGACAGATTTTGATAAAAAATCACAGTGTAATAGCTTATATACCAGAATAGCACATAATATAATAGCATATAATAGCGCATCCGGAATTCCGGAAAACTAAACAATTCTCGCGGGAATTAAGAACCCATAATCCGTACGGATGAAGTCGCGGGCATCAGCTAGTATTATTAGAGACAGACTTACAGACATGCGAACTTCGATATGAAAATGATAAGTGGTTTTATTGCTCTATAGAAGTATTCTAAAAATGAGCATTGACTCATATTTTGTGACTGTAGACTACGAAAAACAACAACAAGTTCGCTGAGGCAACAAATCAGACAATCAAGGATTCTTTAATATTGTATACCTATATCGCATACATAATGAAGCGTTATTATCATAATAAAACATGATTTAATTTAAAAAATATATTCCGAGCACGGGTGAGATAGTTTAAAGGTAAACTGTAGAAAGGAAGGCAGAAGTTTTAACGAGCGAGCCAGGCGCAAACTTTTGAACTTTGCAGAGCGCCGCGGAACGCTGGCACGGTCTATTCGTGTTTAAACTTCAACCTTTTATACAATAGGTATCTCATTTACCGACAGCTCTAGTATCTAGAAAAATGGAAGAAGTTCTTCTTCTTCTTCTCCGACAGAAGCCTCTAGAAGTCTTGCGCGGCTTAAATCCAGCGATTCCCTGTGACTCGTTTAATATATCCACTAGTCAGAGGTCACGACACACTAATGATACGAATTGCGAGGTCACCATTTCAGTACCTTGGGAACCCTAACACCAGTCGATTCTTCGAAATATTTGCTTCGTCCATTGCCGCTGAAGTTATTCAGCTTCTTTTTTTTCTTTTTTCTTTCTTCTAAGGATCTCGTAATTTATGATTTGATCAAGAAGAGAAACACCGAGTGTAGCTCTATCTGCTTCAAATTTTGAGAGTGGTTAAAAGAAAAATGTTGAGAAAGTCCTGATGATGAAACGCAAAGTGATCTGAATTCAAACATCTTGCTAACATGGATAACAAGACAGTGGAAAGTAGGCTCAGGATGATCTATAAGGATTGTAACATCCAAATCTATTCAAGCATTTAGATTCCAAAGAGATTTTTTTTTGACCCGATGCCTCAATGATAAAGGCGTCGCGCTGTGCCGTTTACATTTCAAATGCAAAATATTAATTTCTTACCAAATATTAACCACCTTCATCTCAGGAAAAAATCAACTAATTCCAACTAAGAGTTACTTTATTTAGCAGTAGTAGTAGGAATATAGTTTTCTTTTTGTTTATGAAAATGTGTTAATAAACATTAGCTACCTCCGGAGAGCGGCAGTTATCTAGTGGCGCGATTTCTGGTATTCCTGGAGAGGTGCCAACTCACTTCGCAAACTGGAATACCTCAGTTTTTGGTACTGTTTACCCACATAAATAATACGATTGGTAGGTACGACTTATTCGTTGTAAAATCTTATGATCTACTTATTTTATAATAAGTATATAACTATTTAAATAAAAGTTCATTTTATTTTGAAGAAATAATTGATATACTAATAATTAAAAAAAAAAAAAAATAACACACTTTGCAAGGATACAGGCGATGCTAATGTAAAGCGTTTTAAAGACCATACCTACCATCGCACTTAGATCAATTAAGATAATATTATTGATTCCAAAAGACCACTAGATTATAAGCCTAATTAGGGATGGTTTATAACACAAAGAAAAACAAAATCCGACAAACCAGAAAATTCTGTATGGTAGGTACCTACATACAGCGTGCCGCTCTTCAAGGAGGTATCTAGTAGAACAAATTATATACTTAGGTTACGTTACTGGAAATATCTCTAAAAATAATTAATTGCTACAGTATGACGATTCCAATCGCCACTCATTGGCCGATAGCTACTCACTCGCTTTTAGCTATGATATAAACAAAACCGACTTCAAACGCCACTACAAAGTATATCAATTGTGCCTATAAAATTTTATGAGTTCCCTCGATTTCTCCAGGATCTCATCTTCAGATCCTGACCTGATGACACTGGGACTACCTGGGAAGTAAGTATACACTTTCAAACAAAAAAAGAATTTTCCAAATCTATCTAGGCGTCTTCGAGTAGGTAATCGGGGAACATACATAAAAAAAAGATTCCGACGAGTTGAGAACCTCTTTTTTTGCAATTCGGTTAAAAATGCATTGCAGCAGAAAGAACACGAAGAATTCAGCCAATCACCACATTTGAACCTTTAGCAATGATTGATACAGCTATTACAGAATCGCTGTACCTACAGATGTTGACTTACAAAACACAATCGCAAAGACCTGATTTGAATTCTGAATAGGTATCTACCTACAGCATTTTCTTTAAAAATACATAATATTACTAAACGTAAAAGGTTCATTTACAATATACGGACCGCCATTTTCCCCTTCCCCTCCCACTGCCGCCCTCCACCCCCTGTAATCTCCCCCCTCTTATATAAGGCCTTAGGTGCGCTCCCGAGGAAGGTATCACCGAGACCTGCGCTACAGACGTAGTTTGAGGTTTAAGCTGGGAATTTATGTGGGAAAAGGCTTTTGTTTCAAATAGAATGGTAGTCTTCCTAATGAGAATTTATGCTTTCATGCTTATAAGAAAGCTTTTTTAGTTCATTTTCATTCTATTCTTCTTGAATCTTGATATCTACCTACTTAGTAATAGGTCTATACTTATCTATCTAGACTGACCTAAAAATAAAACAGGATTTTATCTTACTACCTTAGATTACTTACTGTAGGTAGGTACTTTATTTGGTACTTAGTACAATAACATTGCTTAGAACAACGGTAACCCACACTGATCAAATAGGAAAGATAGGTACCTTCCTCAACACTACTCTTTCAGATTTTTTGTTAAGGTCAGGCTCAGGTGAATTAAAGTTGAATAGCTAAATCTACCTTCCTATCATCTAACCAATTGTTGTTAAAAAATGGAACTTTACACCGTACATAAAATGAACGTTTAAACCGCACATAACGCATTACGTAACACCCACGCAGCACACCTAATGTACACCTGACCTACTTTGAACCAATACCTGAGACGCTCACCTGGCAGGTGGCAAACGATTGGGCACTCACAGCGGTGTGCCGACCAACCGGCACCCTGCACCTTAACCCAGGTGCGCACAGGTGGATTTCCACCGACCTCGTGAGACCACGCCCGGTTATCGAGCTGCGCAGGTATGTGCGCACGGATTGGCTGCAAGGTGTACCCAGGTACACACAGGTGGGAAACCCTACTGAGACACTTTCAGTCGTCACTCTACCTGTGTTTACGACGGTGTTCCTCATCCAGTTTAACATAAGTGTGGCATAAAATGTGTTGGGGGGGAAAGGGGAAAGTGCGCATGTGTAGGTGCGATTGATGTTTTCTTGAGGTGTTCTAAATTTAGGAAAGGTGCCGCGCCCTTGTGTAGAGGTCAGTGGGATGAGGTTGGATGGGTTTTTTTTGACTGTTTTTATAAGAATGTAGTTAGTACTTACTTATTCATGTTATTATACTAATATTATAAGAAAACATATCTATTTCTAACACATCACCTGACCTGACTTTATCTTACGTCGGTGTTTGAAATGACTAAGAAAATATTTCATTTTATTTTATTTATTTATTTATTTATTTTTATGGAAACATACAGTGTTAATTGTCTTAAATCTAAAAACAGATTTATAATTCCTAAATAGTTTCCAAAGACTATATAACACTTATAGATTACATTAATCTGACAATTCATAATTTATTTATCCTGACCTATATTACAAAACTCATACCTTATAGTGGATAGGAAGATATTTCAATAAAGCAGATAAAAAGGCAACGTATTAAGCATCATGATAGGTAGATAAATTAAGTAAAAAAACTTTTGCATATTTTTATACTTAGAGCAAGTAGGAATTAGTCTGAGGGTCTCAAAAATTGTTAGGTCGTAGTTTGAATGTTCTCTTAATAGGTACTCAATGTGAACCCTACAGCAGATGACCATAGTTAAAAGCTTGGATACGTGTATCTTTATACGTAAGCGGTATTGTCCTATTTGCTCAAAAGTTAATTGAGATACCATTGATTTCACATAGCCAAAGCTGAGTGAAAAACTAGTTATAAATAAATCCCCTCCAACAATAGCAAACAAACTCAATTATAAAAACTAAACAGAAAAAATGAAAAACACCAATTTATCCACCTCTCAGCGTTATGCTCCCACTCAATCTTCTTTCATAATTAGAGTGGCTTCGACCCCCCATCCCCCCTCCACTTGTGCAAGAGCTTGTGGGAAATTTGAGGAGGCAATTAATATAAGGTACAAATAAATAAAATATCTCATCGCCATCTCTTAACTCAACACCAGCCCATCTTTGGCCCCAGGTCTTATCGTAGCTATCCAAATGTGGATTAGCAGAGACTGCACACTCTTTTTTAAAAAACTTTATTGAAAACTGTCAGGCATGCAAGTTTCCTTACGATGTTTTCCTTCACAGTAAAAGCAAGTGATATTTAATTCTTTAAAATAAATAATATAAATAGTCTTTTCAATTCAGGAATACAACAGCCACATAAAAACACAAAAAACTGAATGAACAAGTAACTTAAAACGCTCCGAAAGTCAGTGCCTAAGATCGAACCCTAGACCTCATCCAAAAGGAGGCTGAAGTCTTAACCTCTACACTATCACCACTATTGTTAATAGGAGTGTAATTTCTTGTAAGAGAAAAAATTACCATTGGTAAAGAAATGTTAAAAAGTTAATGCTTTTTTAATTTTCGACTTCAAAGTTTCCCACCAACTCTTCGACTGTAACTCCCTCTCTCCCCCTCCTTTGAGCGCGCCTCATTACCTAGGACTTTAGGTAGTCTACGTTTTAGTGCTGCCGTAATTAGGTACCTAGGGTATTACCTATTTGGAATGGCTTCTTTGCCGCCTTTGTTTCCTTTGATGAGCTATTTCGTTCACATTAGTTTAATATAAATTCAAATAAGTATAATATTATCTTATTATCATAAAATATAAAACAAAATAGCCTCAATAGGTCGCAGGTTCAATTCCCACCTGTTACACTCCTAATACAAGCTTTCTGCTTATTTGGAGGGAAGAGGAGTATATTACTTTTTCTTCTTGGCTGATAATCTTTATAAAAAATATCTCTATTATTATTATTAGATATTTCAACTCTTACGTGACAAAGATCGGATCTTAAACATGTGCTGGGTGATCCAGCACAAGTTTACGTATTTGAAATGATCCAGCCTGGATCATGTCAAATACATATCTAAGGCTTCATGAGAGAGTTGATCTAAATTGGATGTGAATACACCAACCACATTTTATCCTTCAATAAATCAAAACGTTGCACTGAACAATAATCCCCGGTGGGTTCAGGACTGTTTCAAGGAAATGGATACTAAACTAGTTAGGTTATTGGATGGGGTACTGCGTAGGTAAATGATATCTAGGCGGGCTAAGATGTCTGATTATAAATCAGATATCTTAGCTCGCCTAGATTATAATCTAGAGATTATATTTATTATTAGAGCGCCATTAATTTAAAGATTTGGTGCAAAAATTAACGGCGATTTTTCAGATTTACTAATAATTTTGATTTTTTTTAGATTTTATTTTAATCGTGATTCGTGACTTGATTATGATTGTTATATTAATATCTAAATAATGTCCTCCCGACCGAATCTGACCACGGCGGTCAATCTCCTCAGAGATTAGCTATCTGCGCGGGACATATTATAGTGCACAAGATACAGGTGCACTCTCTATTCCCTCACTCTCATAATCCGACGGGATGAGAGAGATCAGGCGCAGGACCGATAGCTTTACGAGCTCTCTGAGGCACGGGACTCATCGCCAGCTTCCTAACTACGGGCTGGTACTGAGAATTTCTTTGACAGAAAAACCCAGTACAATAGTGGCCCGACTCGGGAATCGAACTCGAGACCTCACCATTCGTAGTCGAACATGCTAACCACTGCACCAACGAGTAGGTAAAGCAGTGATAACCATATACAGGTAAATACGAAATACCTACTGTGGAAACCCTGGTTGTAAAAGATCGACTGGGGTAGACCGCAGAGTGCGGTGCTCGTATAAAAGTGGCATTAATAACAATCCTAGTTTCACCTAGTTGCAACTCTGTGCCCGACGTTTACTTCTACAGACTCGTAAAACGACTGTTAAGGGTGTAGATACGTAAGTAGGCGACGCGATTAGAAACTTAAAAAAAAATCACGTAAGCATCTAAAATAATTTATGGAAATCTTTCGTGTTTAATGATGTGCCTTTGAAATATACTTGTTGACAGTAAAGCATTTTATGTATTTCAAAATGTGAAATGTAGCGTATACCTTACCTTTTAGTTGTAACTTTACCTTGGAGTTGTGAGTTATTCGTTTTTAATCGATCTATTGTTATGTTTGTTCTGTTCAGAACGCTTTTTAAATTATAGATTACCGCTTGACTGCGATCACATCTAATGGCAAGTGAAGTTGCAGCCTTAGATGGAGCAGGCTTGTCTAGAAGATGCTTATTCAGTATTCACTCTTGATTTTTAAGTTACAGTAACCTCGTAAAAACAGAAGCCATGCGATGCATTAAAGTTGATCGAACAATAATTTTTCATTCAATAGTTTATCCAGATAAAAATTAATATTTTGCTGTAATCCGCCAAACAGAAAAAATTGGTATGGAACCACGCGGACTAGAATTTGCATGGCGCTGCGTGTTGGCGTTGTGTTGTTCCGGTGTTCTTCTTTTCGGGAGAAACGAAGGTTTACATGCGCGGGTGGGAATTCCACAAAGTAACGCCTGCTTCTATCCAGTGGTCGTTCAAACACTATAGGTACACCTACTGCTACAGCATGAATCATAAATCGCTCCCGCTCCCGCTTGTCGTCCGGTGCTGCCCGAACAAAAAGCGTGGCGGCAAGTGTAACTCAGTTTGCAGCTGTGAATACCGCTCAATTTGAGCCACCTTCACGATATGCACTTGCACGCCCGTCTGTAATTTCACTTCTATTCTACACTATTCTGCGCTGCTCTGTGCTTAACTAACCGTGTATTATGTGAAAGTGTCGCGACAAAAGCTTTGTGAACTCACTTCGGATGTGGAACGTTCAATACGCTTTTATTAAACTTGCAAAATGATGTATGGAGTGTATACCCGGTGTGGTTTTAAATAATATTATCATATAATATTATAGTTTTATCGTAATTTTAAATAATATTATAGTTTGCTGGTTTCTCCAGAATAGATCAATTTAAATTATTAAAACAAAATAAGGAATAAAAAAGAATATTAAAATAATAAACAATATTATAACATTAAAATATTAAAATATTAAAACTACTTAAAAGAGGCCTATGTCCAACAGTGGATGCATGTGGGCTGATGGTGATGATGATTTAAATAATATTAAAATGATAACAATATTATAGCCTAGAAAATTGAACTAAAATAATAATAATTTAAAAGAACTGTGACGTAACGTATCTATATCAATAGCGTATTGAAATGTATACATAGGTACATCTCAATAACAGCTTTTTTATGTGCCTACATTCAAGTAGAATCAATAGTATAATAGGTAGGTACATCTATAATAAAGTATCCATAACCTGCCTATAACACTATACTATAATCTACCGATAAACTGTCAAAATAACGGTCGGAGATAAGACTTTAATTACGTTGGTGAAATCAGCCCTAAACCTAGAAATACTAGAGAGCTAAAAGCAATTTTCGAAATTTTTTAACGAAAAATTACTAAAAGTGGCGGGAGGGCTTGTTTGTCATAGACAACGTAACTCTAGGGACAGATTCGATGTAGACGGCCGCGTTTAACGACTGCTCCCCTGTTTGTCTGTTTGTCTGTTTGTCCGGCGTGTTTGGCGAGCCTCTCCAAAGCTACAGACGTGTTGCGCGGTGGACAGTTGCGTGTGGTTCAAGTTGCAAGCTTAGCGGAAGTAAAAACTTAAAAATTCTTTTCTTTCTTTTTCTGTGATTACTGATTAAGTAATCACGGCACACTAAAGATATCGTTTGAGGTGATTTATTTGCATGAATGTAATTGTGGACCTGGAGAGTATATCTTTATACTTTTTAATCTAGAAAAAAACTATGACTTTTACACTCGAAAAACAAGCATTCTTGAGTGGTTTTTAAAAAACCTAGCTTCAAGCTGATAAAATCACAGACTTTAGCTAGTAAAAAATGAAAGTCATATCATCATCTACAATTTATCGCCGTCCACCTGAGACGGCAACAGTCAACACACGTAATGCTTCTCTTGACGCCATAATGCAAATTTTTAGCGTGAGCTTCTGTGACTAGTGTACGGTTTACACAGCAGATGAAGTTCTCAGTGCTAGGAGAAGTTGAATCGTCTTCTTTTAATCGGTTATAGAAGCCAGATGGATTAGTCGAAGTCTTAGAAAATAATATTTTTGCTTTGAAATTAGTCAGTATCTGAGATTTTTTTCCCGATATTTCAGACGGTAAAATAAATTAACAATTGAAGTAAGACCGACGCTTAAAGTTTATAATTTAAATCTGTTTCATCGGGCAGTAAACAAAACACTGTAATGTCTGGGGAGCGAGGTGTTCAGTTACAAACTGCACCTGTGTGCGGTCAAACTTGGAAATAAATTGGTGATTCGGAAAATTACAGTTTAGTTGTAGGATTTTTGGAATTTTACACCACCTGAATTTGATTTTGCACTAAATCTACGTCATAATTACGTTATGAGGCGTCGCTTTAAGAAGCTGGTCACCCATCCGGATCTATTTGGAGGTCGGAGTTAACCGATCGGTCTGTTGTTAATAGAGTCAAGGACTATCTTGTCATCAAATAAAATAAAATGATTACCTATCTGTTAGGCCTGCGACATCGTACAAGTGAAATTAGCTTTGTCCACTCACGTCTTGTGTCTGAGAGCATAGACAATCGTCCTCGCTCAAGATGTGCTCAGTCTCTGTTGAGCGCAGCACTAGTTATCTTCCCGCGGAGTATAATAAAGCCATGATTACGCCATTTTTCCGCGAGAGCAGTCCGCTAATGTGTCTGGTATTAACATGATTAGTGTGGCGTTACTGTTAGCGGGCGCACCGAGCGATTTCGGCTATCTGTTTCGGATTCTTCTAAATCGGGGTCGCCGGTCTATGCCTCAATCATTCGATATCCATTCGGCCCCTTAAAAATTATGTAAGTTAAAAAATTAATCACCTCAAAAATTATCCACTTTACAATCTTTATATGTACCTAATATTTTTACATTACAATATTTGAAGCAAATAAATGTATGCAACGCTGCAGTACCTAGGTACCTGTGCTTTTAGAAGTAGTAAAAATACTAACACAAATAGATAAGGTTTTTTTAATTATTATTCTATGACAAAATATGTGATCTCGATCGATTTAGAAAGTTTGAAGAAAGATAATAAGTAAGATTTCGAAATCTTAATAATCCGCTGTATGAAGTGCCCAACCCTATGATAATTATTGTTGAGTCGGATATTATTAAGGAAGCAATCTTGTTTCTCTTCTTTGTGCAGCCGACAACAATCAAACTAACATAAAGAAAAAGAAAAAACTAAACATTTTATCGTAACTTAACATGGATTCCTATACCATTAATAACGTCGCTGTAGTATATTTTAGTGTATTGTAGGTATTTATTAAAAATTAACATCGGAAATGCTTTTTTTTAAATAATACTAATTCAAAGTTTAAATTTTTTTATATACTTAAAATAAAGGTTTATAACATTATAACACAATGTCATTTTTCTTTTTTTAATTTGTTAACTTGTTTCGAAAAAATAGATCTTTTAAATTTTCTGTTAGAAAAAGAGAGCCCTATTGCAACATGATGTCACGAGTTAATAGTTCCATACACACTACATAGAATATAATAGAATAGAAGACTCTAGAAAATTTTAGAAAGAGACTGAGACATTAATAGGTGTCACGCCTGTCTCATAGAAGGGTTGTGCCAAAATCAAAGTAAACTCAGTCGTGTGAACAGGTACAGTCACTAGTCGGGTCACCCCTGTTTGCTCGACTAAAATGTTTGCGCACGTGAGCGCGGAGGACCCTGCACCCTGACCCGCTAATGAAATTTTTAGATACCTACCTACGAACTAAATTAAAAATCAAACCGTAATAAAGGCCAAAAATTCTTTTTACAAAACCGACTTCAAACGCCACTACAAAGTAGGTATATCAACTCTCCAGGATCCCATAATCAGATCCTGATCTAATGACAATGGGACCACCAGGGAAGTATACCCTTTCAAACAAAAAAGAATTTTCCAAATAAGTCCAGGCATCTTCGAGTAATCTGGGAACATACTTAAAAAAAGGATTCCGACGAATTGAGAACCTCCTCCTTTTTGGAAGTCGGTTAAAAACTTCCCAAAGCAAGCAGGTGTGACCGTGTGACGGGCGGGCTGTGCCCGGGTCGCCCGCTGTTTGCGCAGCTAAAATGTTTGTACGAACTTTCCACTCTGATCTGTACACCGATTTACAAGTTTTGATCATATTTTAAAAACTAGCTTTAACCCGCGGCTTCGCTCACGTTAGGTTCGATTTTTTAACCCCCTATTTAACCCTCTTGGGGTTGAAATTTTCCAAAATCCTTTCTTAGCGGATGTCTACGTCTTAACAGCTACCTGTATGCCAAATTTCAGCTCGATCGGTCCAGTGGTTAGAGCTGTGCGTTGATAGATCAGTCAGTCAGTCAGTCAGTCACCTTTGCCTTTTATATATTTAGATATTATTGTAAAGTATCTTTGTAATATTAATACCATCTAACTAAAAATAGCAGAAAGTAAAACAAATGTTTTCCGAAGGATTTTTAAAAATCTAACTCGCCAACAACTCGCTTGAAGTCGGGAGCTAAAGCCAATAACTCACAAATATCAAAATGAGGATATTCCCGACTTTTATTTGACACTACAAACACAAAATCCAGGTTGATTTTAATTAATAGAGAAATCATATTGGTCGCAAGGTTAACTTGGGGAAAATTTACTATCAGCAGTTTCCGTCATATAACTCTCTATGACAGTTTTTTGTGCGCGGATACGTCATTACGCGTGAATTACAACTTCCGGCGCTTTGATCGGACGGCGTGTAGGCACTAATGTGGCCATATCACTTCTTGAATCTCGAAATTGTTTATGCGGCCACAGAGGCGATTTGTCGGACGTGCCACATGAATCTAAATAAATTGCATGTAGGTATTAAATGCTAATATTTTTATTGATTTTTTTTATTTTAAATTACGAAATATTATTTTGTAAAAGTCCCCAGCAGATTGATATTCTTTCACGAATTAAAATTCCATTCAATACATATTGTATAGTATACACCTATGTGTTCAAGTATAGGTACTTTTACTTTTGAACGTGAAAGACATTTTATTGAAATTCTTAACAATTAGGTATTAGTTTTTATTTTTGACTGATAAGCACATTTTCCATTTGGATATAAATAGCATCCAGCAGAAGATCGACAGAAAGATAGATTAGAATTAAAGATAGATTAGATAAAGATAGACTGGGCAGCATTTGGCAAATTTCGTAAAGACGGAAGGTCTTTGGAAAGTTTGTGGCACATACCTACCAGTGCCAGTAGCCTAAGCACGAACATTTTAACTTTCGAATAGTACCTAAAGGTGAAGCTAACGCCAATGTGCAACGTACGAAAATGACAGGAGCACTCCTGTCATTTTCATACAAAATTTCTTGCTGGCGGTATTCAAAAGTTAAAGTTCGTGCTTAGGCTACAGAAGACAAAAGTCTTCTACCAGCCAAAACATGACCAATGACAGCTTAGTCACAGAGTGCTATGGAAACTGGAAAGAGCTATATGTGTGGAATTTTGATAAAGTCAATCACAGTAATTCCCCTAAGAACTAAGGTAGGTTAACAACGTAGCTCTGACGACTAAAACGTTTAAGTAGCAGTGGCTGGTCACATTTACCGGAGGATCAATAAATAGCCTTCGGAATCTTCTAGCGGAGACCACGTCTCGGCAAACAGAGTGCACATTTGACTGAGAATGTACAGATCTCGTATAGACGTGGCTCTATCACGTCAAGCCGAGTTATTCCAATAGTCAGATCCATTATTCGCCACTAGTTTCCATCGCACGTCGCGCAATGGCCACGTGCCGCAAAAAAGATATTACACTCCAGAATTGAATATTACGGGATGTTCGCAAAAACGGCGGCCATGTTCAGCGGCGGAATGTAATAAAGCCTAGGTAATTCGGAGCCGGCCGTTTTTTACGTCCATTACTCCGCCGCTACCTTCCAAATGAAGTTAGAGATGTATGGTTTACGGCGTCAGGGGTGGGATGGCCGCGACCGAATCTATGGGCAAGGTGTAATGAAATTATGTTGAAAAGTATTTAGGCACACAACAAGTGATAGCTTAGTGGCTAAGACAGGGAAGTCTGGAGTTCGATTCCAGGCGCATTTCTCACTTTTCAGAGTTATATGCATTTTAAGCACCTAATATCACTCGCTTTACTTTGAGGAAAAACATGTGAAGAAATTTTCATGCATACTCAATAATGTTCTCAAAGGTGTATGAAATCCGCGAATTCCTAAACTATGACTAGACTATGTGGCCTAAACCCTTCTCGTTCGAGAGGAGACTAAACGCTGCAGTTGGTCAGAAATTGTCAATTTTGCTGCTTGTGACCTTTTCAAGGCTTTGCCGCTATGTCTATTTTGACGAAAGGCACAGAGGTAACTTGCATCCTGGAGTCAAATCTTACTTTTTATCACGAAGAAATCAGAGAATTTAATTCTGAGTTTAAAAAAAAACTTAAATCCACACAGAAAATTTCGAGCATCAGCTAAGTGTATAAAAACCTTAAAAAAACTGACTGATTACAAATTCAGTTAATTTGCTGTAAAATTTAGGTCACCAGCAACGTATTCCGCAGACGATGTGCCTTTTATACCTATTTGAATTACAATTTAAATCTTACTAAACCACCACATAAACTAAAAAAAATTGCAAAGAAAAGATGTTGAACAAAAGCTGGATGTATAAAAGCTGTTATATGCATCCAGTACAATGTACATAGGAGGCGGTGTGAGATAATCTCGCCGAGCGCCGCGGGCGCGTGATTAGCGCCCTGAGAGCCTTTTAAAAGCCTTAAAAGGTGCTCATGTACTTGATGATGAGGGCAAAGACTATGGAACAATCAGAAGCACAATGTCAAATTCCTGCTTTTCCTAATACCTACTGAGTACCAACTTGGTGCTCAGTAGGTATTAGGAAAATAAGGATCAGTGTGGTAATTAATTGGTTTGTTAAACTCATAAAGTCGAGTCCGGGAATCGCGCACAAAAATAATAGGTGTGGAGGTCGCTTGCGGGGCTAATTGGCAAATATGCAGAATGAACAACCGCACCGCGCGCCACCGAAAGCAATTTCACCCTCACCACCTGGATGCCTAACCACTTCGACCACAGTTTTGTCAAATATTTTTTTGCACTTTTTTCCTGGAAAATAAGAAAGTTCCCGTGGAAATTAAAAAACCTTAATCTACGTGAAAGAAGTCGTGGGCATCCGCCAGTTAGAAATAAGTAACCGCCGAGTTGCTTATTGGTTCTTCTAGGTTGGAAAATCACTTAATGATTCGAAAGCACTTGGTATGTAAGAGTTTATTTGTCACTCTGTTTGAATATTCCCTTTGATCTATGGCGGGTCGGAGCGGGCGCGGCTCATTACGCGCCAGTAATGAATGCCCGCGCACGCCGCAGAGGGTGCGCGAATGAGGACAACCTGCACGCAGGGCCTTGCCACAGTACTTGCGCTGCGATGTCGCATTGTACAGTGCTACGACATCGCATTGCACAGTGCTACGACGTCGCATTGCACAGTGCTATGTCGTCGCATTGTACAGTGCTACGAACTCGCATTGCACAGTGCTACGAAGTCGCATTGCACAGTGCTACGACATCGCATTGTACAGTGCTACGACGTCGCATTGCACAGTGCTACGATAACGCACAACTTCTTCTTCTAGCTGATGCCCGCACTTCGCAGTCGGCCGCGTGAATTTTTCCGGAATAAAAGGTAGCCTATGTCACTCTCCAGATCTAATGCAAAAAATTACGTCGATCCGTTGCTCCGTTGCTGCGTGATTGAAGGACAAACCAACAGACAAACACTTTCGCATAAAGATTATTCTTTTCTAATTGAGGCGACATCAGAATGGTCTTCACAACTTGATATAGGTACTACACTCATTTAAAGTTATCAACGCTTCATATTTTCTATCGAAATTATTTCTCCAAGCCCAAACTCAATAGGGTACTTCGTTTTATGACAGAGTTCCCATCGCCACCTTCCGGCTCTACCATCAGATCAGCTTCATGTCACAATAATATTGCAGGGTCATCTGCTTTAAATATACATGCAGAAACCGGGAAGTGGTTCCAATTCAGCTTGCAAAATTTGACCTAAGCAAACATACATACATTCAAAGTTAAATAAAAGCTTGTAAATAGATAACTATAAATGACCCAGTACCGTCTCTTCAGTTTTTTCTTGATGACGTATCCTAACGCTTGCAGAAGTAGGACACGTTTAGTTCTATCTGTGTCTGACTAGACACTGTATAATGTTTAACATCACTTCCCATCAGGTGAAATGGCAGTCAAGAAGACTAACTTGTCATTGAATGAAAAAAAAAAATTATGTCCTATGATGCCGGATGTAATGTTTTAGCGGTAAGATATCGCATCGCATTTACACCCGACGTCGTTCTTGTGATACGATGTCATACCGCAAGTATTATTTTAAGGCCTTAAGACTGCCTAGATAATAGGTTTTATGTCCTTTCAGAGGACATGGATATATGGCATGTGTCCCTATAGTTACATGTCTTTCATATGGAGCTTAGAATCGGTGCCCTGTAGTTAGCATAGACGTGAGTGCGTTCGTATGGTTTTGACATTCGCTTTCTTTGTACCTACCCTTTAATTAGGGTTTGCGTAGGTTTTCGAAATGGAATAGAGAATGTATACAAATATTAACAGAACAAGGTAAATAATGAATTCGAAAACGGAAGAAAGTGAAACGGAAATGACGTCAAGACTTATGAGCATTTTGAACAACTAATTGAGTACCTAACTAAGAACTTCAAGAAGACTGACTGATACTTATAAAATGCACTAAAACGAACGAAGCAAAGTTTGCTTTATACTACTTTATAGCAATAAAATAAAGTAGAAAAAGAGAAAATTTCATTTAAACGAAGAATAGATAGTTTTTGTACTGAAAATTTGCCAAAAACATCCAAATTTCTCGATTAAACTAAAGTTAGATACTCGGCTGTGGTGATATTGACAGTAAATATGATATTATTAAAATGTAAGTCCTTATTTTAATTTATCCAAACACATCAAACATGGCGATAATCTTTCACTTTACATATTCTATTCTTCCAAAACCCGGGATCTACCCTATTTCATATCTGCAAAAACCTGAAATCTTATCCTCAATGTCGGACCTTCGGACCTCCGTCAAACACTGAAAGGGCGTAGAAAAGGGCATAGAAATCCCCGGGTTCAATTAACGAACACCCTGTATGGTTAATAAAGAAGCGCCGCCTTTCATTACACCCTGTATAATGGCCCGTACAAATATTTTTAATCCTCGTGCTCATACATCTTCCGTAGTTCATTTTGCTGGCCGATGTTTTTAATATATCTCCAGTGGTCGGTCAAAATAAAGCCTTACCATTTGCAACGTAGAGTCTAGTTTCATTTAACGATAAAATTGTGCCGGTAAAACTCATCACGTTCGCTCAAGGTAAAATATTTACGGGTACATGTGTTCTTTCTATCATTATATGTATGCAAAATATACTGATACATCATATTATATAATGATACAGTCCATACATAGGTACATACATTCAGTAAAAAATACGTGGAATACTGAACAGGTACAATACTTTCTTCTTTAGTTTTTGATGCTTCGAAGCCTTACCTTTTAAAATGATTTTCAATTACTATTTATTATACGAATATTTTTGTTTATTTTTTTTATTCTCATTTAAAGAGCTGCTAGTCACTCTCATAGGTACACAATCACATTAATATTATAAGGCCGAAAGTTTGCATGTATGTGTACAAGAATTGTCTTGTACACATACTAACTAACTCGTACCTAACGTATTCAGTAGTAACTTATATTGATAAGTTACTACTGAATACTAATTACGAACTAATACTTATTTAAGTTTATACATTGATAAGTTTTAACTCAACCTAATATAAAATAATAGCTATTATATCAATTGCCTTACATCAACCGACCTTTACAGGGAGATGCTAAATTTTAATCTCGTTCCGGACCGATTGGGGATTCAATTCAAAATCATTCGAACGTACTTCAAAGTTCAAACTCACGTTCATTTGTCACAGTTTCCTTTACCCTTCACATTTTATAACACCCTAAGCTCTTAAAGAATACAATGCGAAATCAGTCATAATTGCTAAGCAATAGAGTTTAAATTTTAATGTACTAAGACACGTAGTTGTTAGTCTAAATTGAAGGTAGTGTCAGTAAAGCGCATCGCACGCTCCTGGTCACGTGGCACAATTAGTTTCATTCATCGCTCGTCCGCCGTAGCGGAAGGTGGTGTGCGCGTGTCGCTCGCATCCGACGCACTCAGCGCTATGTGAATGAATTGAGTTAATCGCTCGAAACGCTCGCTGTGAAGATTCTCCGTGGGGGTCATTTATTTCTAGAATAATTGTTATTTTGTTGCAATTAGTCTGATGATATTGAATTTTCGAGATTTATTATTAGGTGTAATTGAGTATTAATGTTTACACAGTATAGATACTTGAAGCTTGATAAATCAATAAAAATGTCGTTTTCAGCATTACAAAATACAAAACATTCCGATTTAAAATCTCCTTAATATGAGCTAGATCGTTGCGATCAAATATGACGAGAAAAAAATATTTAAAACCAAAAAAGCTTGAATTTGTTGAAATAAGCATAAATCAACGATCCGACACCAAAGTGTGCCAAATACTTGGCTGAATAGTTACCATCTGGCAAATATAATGAAATCCGTGATTCTCATTGTTGCCACCGTAATGACCGCAATGGCCTCTACAATATTGATAGATGTGGTTGGCGAGAGGCCACACATATCTTATTGTTGCCCTGAACGCTTCGCTATAGGTTGTGCCTAAAAAAACAAATAGTTGGCTTAGCTTTTGGCTCTATTATTGGTAAATTTGCCAACGAGATTAATCATAAAATACTCTTCATCCTCATGCTTTTTTAGCTGAAGCCCATTGATTTTATCCGCGTCGATTAAGGTTTTTAGAAATCCTGTAAGAATTCTTCGACTTTCGGGATAAAAGCTGTGTTATTCTCCAGAATTTAAACTTTTTCTTTGCCGAATTTCGTCAAAGTTGAAACCGTGAATAGATAGAGTTAAGTTCTCCTATTTATAATATTAGATTGGATTTAGATAAAGTTTCTTGCTTTTTAGAAATTAGTTTTAGTACAAAAGGAAAATCTACGGCCAAATTTAAGTGATTTACCTATTAACGTACACTCGTTTCTCTCATAGATGGTTAATTAATTAATTAATGATGATTAATTTGCCATTTTTGATTGTAGTGTATAAATTAAGAGCAAAGTTTATTTCAGACTATGCTCTACTTTTCTGAATAGTTATTGTCCTAAGCATAGAAAGTCATTACAAGTTTAGAAGGTATCAAGTATAGCTAGCCTTCATCAAATCACACAAAAATATGTAAGTATGTTCACAATGTTATATATTACTGATCTGGATATAAAGTTGGTACGATATTACTTTTTCTGTTACATAAGTTTTGAGGTTAATGTAAATAATATCGCGATCGGAGGCAAATGATGTATTACAAACAATAAAGAAGCACATAAACCACCCAACCTCTTTCTCGGAGCTATTCAAAGTGAAATATCATCGCAAACAAATCTATACGAAGGTAATGACGCGAGCTCCATACAAAATGTGTATAAATTATTATAGGTCTACGCAGCGCGCTATTAGGAAACGTGTATGGTCTCGATAAATATTCATCAACTTTTGTTGATGTCTATAAAAACAGTACTCACTAGTTCCTTAATGATATTTTTTTCATTTCCAGAGTGGGTAAGGGTGCTTTCAATTCACAAAAATGTGGATAAAGACAAAGTTTGTAATGCGTATCTTCCTATCCTAAGCTATCCTAATTAAGGGCGAAAAGGATGTAGGTGTAGGGTGTAAATTTTGAAAAGTAATCATCTGTAGGTAATCCATATTAACGAGCAAGGTTACCAGGAGAACATAAACATAAGACAGGATTCCATAACGGTGCGCTAAGTGAATTCGTATGTCGCCGCCACCTCCAATTTACTGATGCGAACCAATCATCATTACCAAGGGTCACGACGCGATCAAAATGGACCAAACTACCCGACTTCTGGACGCACCTATGCGAGACAGAGACAGTCATAGCTAAGACGTTAATGTTAGATAGAGAGGTAGAAATGAGAAAGGCAGCTATCGTAAACAATTCGGCAAATGAAAGATTATGTTTATCGAATTAAGGTGTTTCTTTTGCACCCAAATAAAATTTCGTTTTTATTTGCGCAGGGGTATTCTTGTTTATTGTAGGCTTTTAATATTGCTTCTGTTTTCTCATTTTGTTTTTATTGTATCACTAGTTTTTGCCTTTAATTTAACCTCTACCAAGATTCATAGACTTCTATTTTGTTCGAAGTAGGTATAAAAACGTCGAACAAAAAAAAACTCAACTTTCAGTGCTATTAACTTAAGTCATTATATCATTTATAACATTTACATTAAAGTTAAAAAAAAAACTAATGCTAATCATTTCAACAAGTAGTAAAGTTTTTAAAACAGATTAAATTTTTTAAAGTAACGACACGTACCTACTGTCTCGAGAATTTTCCCCGTTTTATAAATTTAATTCGTCCATCAGAGGCAAAGTGACCTTTTACCACGTGAGACTATCAAACTCAATTTCTAAAGTAAGAAGTCGCAATTTGATACAAATAAATTTCAAACTTAGTTCAACAGGAAAAGAGTCTATTTTCACGTGGCCTTTATTCAGGATCTTATATCAGCTAGATTTACGTGAAAAGACAATGCAATCTATTCTGAAATCGGGACACACTTTGAATTTAACCTTTTCCATGTTGTTATAGAGTTTAAAATAGGTTGTCTTATTCTGAATAGAGCTGAAGAAGCTCTCGCATTTTACTGAAAAATGTGTAAGAAAGTAAGGCAGGGAAAGCCACGGGATTCCGTTATAAAGACATATTATTCTTTTGAGCCGGAGTTGGATTGCCGAGGCGCAATAAACGGAAGATCATACTGGGGACATTTTGTTATAAAACTTTTTGTCGTGGCGCTAAGGTGAAACATAAAACATAGACTTTATGTGATGGCACTTCAGAGAAAGGTAATTCAATTCAAGTTTAAAATACATTGTTTTGCCAGTATCAGAGGTAAATAAATTTAATATTGTAAAAAAGAAAAACTGAGAATTGTTGAAAAAAAAATTTTTTTTCGATATTAGACGCGTGAAAAATTTTTTCATATAAATAATATGACGTATCTAATATTATGTTTTCTTGTGACTGTGTTAGAATTAGAATTAGAATGTTTGAACTGTCCAGTTTTAGTTGGCTTTAGTTGCTTCGCTCGACGAATCGCACCTCAAATATTATTTCTTGACTATAACAACTTTAATAACTGACTGTCAATTTTACAAATTAGTAATTGCTTGTTCCATCATGGTTCCGTGAAAAATGCTGTACGATTTTGAAAACTCTAATGGTGGGCAAGGTTTCTTTCTGGCAGATCATTTCTGATAATAAATCAATGAGGCCTTTTAAGATACAATTACCTAAGTGTGTAGCAGATCTTTTATACTCGTATAACAGTTTTTTTCTCTTCTTTTCCAATTTCCGTGCCGCGAGTTGTGGCAACTTTTTGTCTTACGACATATCTCGCGTGTGTTCGCACGCGTGTATTTCTTTGAGTGGGATAGCGAAGGCGCAATAAGTCCGAGTAATCCGTTAGGTGCTGCGATCCAATTGTCATTGTTCGGTGCCTCTAATGAAAAATATTTTGTTTTCTCTTTTAAACTGCAGCTTTTTGTATCAAAGCGGTTGGTATCTGGTATCTTATAGCGGGGTTTTTATTTTCTTTGCCGTTTGTTGTAGGTAGCAGTGGTATTCTTGCAAAGGCGATTCAATGTATAGAATATGCTTGAAGATTTGAGATTAAATTTTAGCATGGAAAGTCTTTGAAAACTGTCTTTTTAGTTTTTTTTTACCGCTTCATATCCGAACTTACACAAGTGTAACTTAAATCCAACACATTAATTATTTCGTGAATGATTTATTATCTACCTTCTGAAAAGCTTACTCAACTATAAATAAAATTTGATAAAGTTAAGTCATATTTATTACCACCTTGATTAACTCACGCTGTACATGACTAGTATTCCCCTTTCCCCTCCAACTAAACAGGAAGCATGTCCGAAGGTGTTATTCCTACCTAAGTGCCATACTACACGGGCGGTTCTCCCGCTGCGGGAATCCGCTCGACAAAGCTGCCGCAGACCATCAAACTACACGGGACGCGGTTAACCGCTGTGTTTTGTTCATTTCAACATGGATCCGCCATTGATAACTGCGCTTGCAGCTCTTGTTTTAATAGAATTATTAATGGCGTAATCCTTCGACTGCACATCATACAAAGCTGGTCGATCTTGTATTTCTACAATAAAACGCTCCGTATCGAACATTTTGACGCGACACTAGCCAGTAGCCAGTAGCCACGCAAGCGCACGAACGACCAGCGAGCGCCAAGATCCCGCGCAGAATGACGTAATAGCGGGAAACCGCCCGTGTAGTTTAAAACGGCGGTTATCCGCGGCGGTTTGACGCTGCATGCGGCGGTCGTATTTCTCCCGCCTGCAAACCGCGGCGGGAAACCGCGCCGTGTAGTATGCACCATACAACTTTCATATTAAATTGTGACTAGAGCGGTTCAGAAGCGGTTTCCCGCGGCGGGAGAACCGCCCGTGTAGTATGACACTAAATGTATGTATGACAAACGCGTGAAAAGAATAAGAAATGCTTAGTTTTGCATTAACGTGGTAGACCCAAATCAATTGCAGGATTGGTATTATTAAAGTATAAGGAAGAAATGAAATGAAAATATTCTTTATTGTACACTTTGGTGTACCTACTTTGGTCTTTATTTGTAAAGAAACAACACATCAGAATTTAAAAAAAAACATAGTACAACAGGCCTTATCGCTAGAACGGGATCTCTTCCAGGCAACCCATGGTTGGAGGAAAAAAATAAATAAATCACAAACAAAAAAAATAATAATAATAATAAACCTAATAAAATACATGATATATCTTACCTATATAAAACAGAATAATAAAAACTACTACTACTACTGCTACTAGGTCGCTAAGTAGCCACTCGAGTAAGACCTAGAAACCTCGATTAGGTAAACGTAAATAGAAGATCCGTGCAATTTTACCGAGTTCGGGGATAAAACAATTTCACTCGACACTAGATTGCCACAGAGGAGCGTCAGCAGTAACATTGTACTGCAATTTGAACGCATATTTCTAAGTCCCATTTTACGACTGTAATGTAACCCTATTTTTGTTTCAAGCTTATTCTGGCTCGTGTGACGCAAGCTCGATGCGAGGCAAACAAACACAACAGGATTCTAAAATTCAATTTGAATCCTCCGAAACACAGATTCGCAGGCGCTGTTAGATAAAGTAGAAATGTCTGTATCGGTGCGTATTTCCAAACTGAAATTTCTAACTCCACCCATTTCCCGAATCGGACTGAAAAAAGGCATCGCTAGATTTCCTGCAAGTGCCGAAAGCATTTTGGCTCACAGTCCGAACAAATTCAAAACAACCATAAATCAGAGTGGACAAATAAAAAACTAAGGTAAGCGTCCCTGTTGTGGGCCGTCCCGGCGGCCGGGCCGGGCCGCGTCCGGGCCGCGTCCGGCCACCGGATGCGGCTCTATTGGCGTAAAAAAGCTGCGAGTCAACTGGCCAGTTTGTTGGCGAATTTTTTAACAATCGATTAGTTTTTTTGGCCAGGCCGCTTTGACGTAGTTGCCTTGTTCGCGTTTTTATAAATTTCGCCACTGGTTGAGGTTTTCTATCGGGGTATTTTTTGTCGTTATCTTTTTATTTTCAAATATTTTTCGTACAGTCTAAACTCACTAAACTACAACTTTTAATAAATCCCTTGATCAACTCTTTTTTTTATAATTTTTAACTTTCGCATATTTGCTATACAGTCAATTTAACTAAAAACGTATGCTATTTTTCTATAAATATTTGTTTAGTAATTCAAATGAAAAAGTAGTGATTTTTGTAGATTTATTTTATTATTTTATTTTATTCTATGACAAGATAGCCCTTGACTACGATTTCACCTGATGGTAAGTGACGATGCAGTCTAAGATGGTAGCGGGTTAACTTGGAAGGGGTATAGCAGTGTAAATTCGACCCATACCCTTAATCGGTTTCTACACGCCATCGTGCCGGAACGCTAAATCGCTTGGCGGCACGTCTTTGACGGCAGGGTGGTAACTAGCCACGGCCAAAGCCTCCCACCAGACAAATTATTATTACAGACAGATTATTTGTTGAAGTAATTATTTAATTGGTATATGCACTTGCACAACTCCAAAGAAGGGGTTTACAAATGTAATTGTACATATCTATGTATCTACCTTCAATGTACCGTACCTACTTGTAACTAACATATTTCTCATTACCTAAAGTACTCACTCAACAAATCTCTGAAGTGAACCCTACAGCACACGCGTCCCTTTCGACATGCACGTGTGTCGCAAATTAAAAACCTTTGGGAAGCGTTCCGCGGGGCCATTAATTGCCAGATATCGGTACGTCTACCCTACGACCACTGCGCCGCTGCGCCCGTGAGAAAGGCACAATTAATGCTCATTGTTGAACCTAATCTTGTTCGCATTGCAAATGGGATGCTAATCGCGTACCTATTCTAAATAATATTTTGGCTTGTAGGTTGGTATTTTTTAAGAAAAATAAAATAAGTAATAGAAATTAAAGCAGCAATTTTGAACTCTAAGAGTATTGCCACATAAAAAAAGCGTAAAAGGTGTGTTTATTTTAAACCGTACTTCAATTTAACAGATTGCTAATACAAAAACAATCAAACGTCATAATCAGGTATCAGTAAAACTTGTTATACTTTTGACAGGTAGAGTTCAAATTTGCAATCGTTTTTGGGACACCAGATGAGAAAGAATTTCGATTACAATCCAATCAATAGATTGAAATACCATCCATAGCTGCGTAGAATACAGGGAATACAGTCCACGTGTTGATACTTACTGCCGATAAGCTTGATTCAGAGATCCCTCCGCGATAACACATCTGCTGAACATCGGGTAGGTACTGGCGCTGTTTGACAGACCTGATGTATTGATGTGAACCTTTTGTTACAAATAAAATTATTCTCAACTAAATCGTAGAATTCTTACTATTACATATTAAAACTGGGCAATTAGCAAAAGCCGCGCTTAAAAATACAGCTTGTAGTTAAGCAATCTGCTTTGCTTAAAAAAAGTTAAGCTTTACCTATGCTATTAAAAAAGTTTGTCGCTGACTTTAAATTTATTTTTTATTTTTCCCTTTTTAGTTGCTTCTATCGTCGGTTAAATTTTGTGTAAAAGTAATAATGAATATCAATAATTTTTCAAGTATTATAGCCCCACTGTATAGGTACAGCAAGTAAGAAAAAAGGGGGAAAAATATTTACGATATAATTGATACTACAAAGCAATGGTATTTTTATGTATTATTGCTATAAAGTAACTTTTTGATATAAAGTATCAGACTTTTTAAATATGTAATAATATTTTTTTAATAATAGTTTATATATTTTTATAAAATTTAATTTCATCTTATTAATATATTGATATGCTAATATTCCTCCTTTCCCTCTACGTAAGCTACTAAACTGGTACTAGCTTCAAAGCTAGATTCTTCTTATGCTTTAGACAAAAGTTAAAGCGGTTTGCTTCGCTCAAGAGGTCTACTTGGATAGTGTAGTGTAGTCGATTTTGTGGAGTCGATGATACCTCTAAATTTTAAATAAAATCATCAGTCTATTAACCAAATAGTCTGCTGTATCCAAGTAGACCTCTTTAGCGAAGCAAACCGCTTTAACTTTTGTGGCAATAAAGTAAATTATTTTACCTACAATCACAACGATGGTTTAAATAAGAATGAATATAGGTACGGTTAGACAAAGCGAGTGGCGATTGTGAGTGAGGGTTGGCGAATGTGCGTTAGGGTTGGTGCGGATTGAGGGGTTGACGAGCGGTGAGCGGCGAGCGGCGAGCGCGGGGATATAATCGCCTTTTCATCTGCGCACAATCGCCGAATTATGCACGCTTTTATTAATAATGCGATGTTGCTTTCTCACATGGCTGCCGATTGTTCCGAGTCAGTAACTCTTACAATCAAATTCATGTCTAATACTTTTTTAATTAATTTTCTTTTCTATAATCGTGCAGATCCATATAGTCACTAGTGGATTGAGCGATTATTTTTAATAGCTACATATTGGTATTGGTATTGTAACATTTTGTTTTGAAAAGAGCAACTGTTGAGTTTCTTACCGACTCTTCTCAGCAGGATTTTCTTTGCGAACCGGTGGTAGAGTCTGAACTTGTCATAAGAACCACAGGTTGGCCTACATAAAATTAATACATAATATGTAATTTTAAAACTCATCGAATCTACCGGGGATCCAAAAGGCAATACTGCCTGTGTTTTGTATACGCATTGCGGTGACATCGATGTGGTATTAGATTTATTCAAATTCAAAATTATTTATTTCATGTAGGCCAACTTTTAACTCTTATGACACGTCATGACTCTACCACCAGTTCCGAATGCAGATAATATTTTAATTTAATTTCAAAAATAATTTCATATTAATTGTTATAACCATTTTGAATTATGTGTCAATATAAAAATAATAAACGTCTAACCGAGAAATAAAATCGTTTACATAGATTTTCAATACCAAAACTGTACGAACGTCACATTTACTCATCGGTTATCCGGTGATGGTGAAATTGGCACAATAGTCACTTTCTGTCCGTCTCTCGTGAAAAACAACAGCGTTTTTTTAATCTGCAAATCAAAAACAGAGTTAATTCTGAACGGTGTCCGTGCACAATACATTAGCTAATACCCTCGACAATGGTGTCTGCGCGGGTTCACACGCACGAACAATTCGCGACAGTGTAACCCCTGCTTTACCATCGATCGCACACATATGGAGGATTAGGTAAACCGTATTTTTTGTTATGGAAACTAAAGTTGTTTTTGTATATACTCGCAACAATCAAAACTAAACTATATATTTTTTGAATAAATCACTACTTTTTATTTTATTTTAAAATCGACTATACCTAGAATTACATACTGATACTAAATTATCGTACCTGCTTTAGTAAGCACTACTTACAGACTAAGATTTTCTAAATTAGTGAACAAACTAATATTTTAATCTATTTATCTAAAATGAAGTGTTTTAGGTGAACTAATTTAGTGAACTATATTAATAATAGGAATATGGCTTTAATTTACACACCCAAACTCCTTCCAAGTTAGCCCATTACCATCTTAGACTGTATCATCAATTATCATCAGGTGAAATCGCAGTAAACGGCTATATTTTCATCAATATTAAAATCGCTTTATTAAAAATTATCATTTTCTTTTATAGTCGGCACAAACTTACCTATCAGTTCGGACTTTAGTTGCGTATAATATGGTAAAGTCAATCTAGAGTGAAAAAAATCGTCACGTATAGTCATCAATCACTAACATTTACATGACAATGGAAAGAAAAAAAATCATGAAAACCGTTACAGTCTACCATAACAGTCCCCACCTTAACGAACTTAGGTAATTAACATAAAAATTATTTACGACACGGTGATATATGTCGCGTAACGACAATAAGTGCAATTTTCCGTGCAATAAATCCAGTGATAATAATATTTAACGCGCACTGCAGCGGGGGAGCACAATGGTTGGAACCGCGCGGATCGCGCCGCCGGTGTGCACCTTGCTTTTGTCGTGTCCCCTACTAGGTATGGATGCTATTGTTATGATTTCTCAAAATTATGGACGCGGATATGATTTTGAAATAACATACCTACTAGATTGTTTAAATATAGTTATTTATAAAATATAGGGCGTCTTTGAGAGGCATTCACTGTTTGTATTATATTTTACACTTAAAAAAATATAATTTTTTATTCGATGACAAGATAGTCCATGACTGCGATCTCACCTGACGGTAAGTGACGATGCAGTCTAAAATGGTAGCGGGCTAAGTTGGAGGGGTATTTGGGGTTGAAACTACACTACCACTGCCCCTATTCGCTTTCTACACGCCATAGCGCTGGAACGCTAAATCGCTTGGTGGTATGTCTTTGACGATAGGGTGGTGACTAGCCATGCCCTAAGCCTCCAACCAGATTAGACCAAAGACAATTCAGAAATTATAAATTCGCAAATTACATTTTTAAACAGATATCTCCACGCGGACAAAGTCGCGGACAAGTGCCTAACCTATTATAAATAAGTAGGTATATTATTATGAAGACAGAGTAGGTACCTAAGATTTTTCTTTCGGGTATAATGCATTGCCGGTTGTAGTTGAATCCCACCTAAATATGTCAGAACTTCGAATGTACCAAAATACATTAATCATCAACAACTCATAAGCAAAAGTCACTGCAACCCTTTACCTAAAATATTTTATCAGTCAACCTCACATACTGTCCCTCTACCACCCCCGTACACCTTTACTTGGATTCTTTATTCCAAGAGTCATAAGGTTTAAAATGCAATAATAATGATTGTACAACAATATTAGAACAAAATTAGTTTAAGAATAATACAGTTGTACTACGTTACGAAGTCATAATTATTACCAAGTAATTAAATTAGAAGTCTTCTAACTGCATGTTATGTTCAGGTTCAAGTATTCAACAAAACTATTCATTAGATTGAACTCATTCGCAACTAACTTAAAGACTTGAGTTTTGTGAGATGCAGTCTGCGCCCGAATAGGATTCTCGTTTACTTTGTAATTTTTTTTTCTATTTTTTATTTTCATTTTACATCCTGTTGACATTTAGTAACGTCGTGTTTACCTGTATGATTGCTCAACTATGACGCTAGGTGTCCCCTATCTGATGTACCTCTCACGTTTCTTATTGTGATAGCCATTAGCTCTATTTTGTGATAGGTTTTTGTCCGATTGGATTAAAAAACCCTTTGAAAGAGGGTGACGTCACATAACGGTCGCGTGCCATATGCATGTCCAAGGGCTAATTTAAAACACTTTAATCTGTAAAAACGTTAGTTAACTACTAAAGGATTACGCTGAGTTCATCTGTCGTCATTGTTTTATATTAAACTAGCGGCCCGCTCCGGCTTCGCACGGGTATAAAATATATAGCCTATGATATTCACTGTTAATGGATGTTATTATACATATAAACCTTCCTCTTCAATCACTCTATCTATTAAAAAAAAACCGCATCAAAATCCGTTGCGTAGTTTTAAAGATTTAAGCATACATAGGGACAGAGAAAGCGACTTTGTTTTTGAACGAGCGAAGCGAGTTCTCTGAGTCAACTAGGGCGCTTGCCTACTAGACAGAGAAGTGTGTCCGTCTAAATGTCTGTCAGAGCCCTATAACTTCTGAATTACTGAATATTAGAACGTGAAACTTGGTTGAAAATTTAGTTATATCCTGTACTTGAACAACAAATACTAAAATTAGATAAATGTTATAAAGAAACGAAATTATTTAATTTTAATGCGCCATCTATTAGCATTATTGTGAAGCTAATAGCTTCACTATAATGCTAATAGATGGCGCTGTGTCAGTAATACAGTTTTATGTCAACTATTATTTTTTTTATTGCGTCTAATGTTAAAAGTTAATTATTACAATATATAATTAAAACTTTTGGGAATTATGGGATATCGCGAGGTCTCAGTTCGGGGCGAACCACTAGTATACTATGTAGTGATTCAAATTCAAATTAAAAATCAAAATTATTTATTTCATGTAGGCCAACCTGTAGCTCTTATGACACGTCATAACTCAACCACCGATTCGTAATGCAGATTCTGCTGAGAAGAGCCGGCAAGAAACTCAGCAGTAGGTACTCAGCGTTACTTTTTCTTTTCTCTTTATTTAAAAAAAATTTATATTAGCCAAGCTGAACTTGACTTATATTCTCCTCTCCCCTCCAAATAAGCGAAAAGCTTGTGTTACGAGATAGTTCAACGGGTGGGGCTCAAACCTGTGACTTTTCAGTTTTCAGTCCGCGCCTTTAACCGTTGGATATTGATGTTTTTTTTTTCATAGGTACATTTATCATTATTTGGAAAGCTAATGTGGGTAACTAGTACTGAAACTGGGTAAAACCTGTATTTCACGACACCAGGTCCTTTTGGCCATTTGCGCCACGTATGCCAGACTTTTGAAAAAGGTAACAAAACCTTAACAATGAGATAAAACATAAACTTCTTCAAAGTAACCCCTTGCCTGCCCTGCCTCTCAACACCATAATATGCCTCCATAACTAAATTACGCGACTTTTATTGCGAAATTAAATTCAAAACATAAATTTCTATTCACATTCGATACGATGTGAACGGCTCATAAAATGTTGTTAGTGTAATTAAATTATTTAAGAATACTACGTATATCAAATTTTCTATCAGCTTTATATTATGATTTGATTTCTATAAATAAATCTAAACAACCGACTCTCGGTCGATTGGTCTGTCTGTCCAGTCGAAGACTAAGACTAACATAGCTCTCACTTACACGCTGTAGGAAAATACATATCGCAAAAAAAATGCGCTTGTCTGAAAGTTCTCAGTAATACCTATTCTCAAAGGTTTATGAAAGCATTTTGTAAAAGTTTATTTGAATAAAAAATTATTCTATTCTGTTCTACGAAGTCTGCCAATTCGTACTTCGCTAGTGTGGTGGACTCTGGCATAAAGTTGAAACCCTAAACCTTTCTCAATCTTTCTTTTTTTTATTCGACGACAAGATAGTTCTTGACTGCGATCTCACCTGATGGTAAGTGACGGTGTAGTCTAAGATAGTAGCGAGCCAACTTGGAATGGGTATGGCAGTGTTCATTCAACCCATACCATACCCCTAATCTGTTTCTACACGTCATCGTGCCAGAACGCTATATCGCTAGGAGGCACGTATTTGACGTCTGAGACTGACGTTTTAAATCACCTAAATACGGCCAACAAAGTCGCAGTAAAGGCTAATTATATTTAATTGTATAAATAACTAGTGGAAGATTTTTACACAGTTGTAGAGCTGTTCTCATTTCGAATGTGAAATGCGAAGGTGTACAATAGGGGTGCAACAACCACCCCACGCGGCACACCCCGCGAGCATCAAGGGGTCCAAAATATTAAATTACCATAAACGCGAGTCAAATCAAGACGAATCTATCGCTTGCAAATCGTTAATTCCTCCCTTTCGCACGAGGATAGGGATGGGACTTGTAGTACAACTCATATATCGATAAGACAGATTTATGCTTAAGAAATTGTATAACTGAAGAGGTTATATTGACAATGCTTTGTTATACATAATTCGCTCTTAGACAAATGACAAAAGTGAATCATACTCGTTGACACATAAATATTACTTTTAGTTTAATGATACATACATGTTTTATATTGGTTTAGCTTATGTGGATACCTAAGCAACATTTAATCGTCAATAACCATCTAGATAATATATGAGCAGTTAGTTTACTTTTATTTATTGTATTTGACATAAAAAAACCTCTAGACAAGTAAGGTGATGATATACCTAGGGTTACCTAGATGACCTAGGGTTTAAACTTAAAACTCACGTGTACTTTTACTGCAATAATTTTTATCGATATTTATTTTGATTTGGTAAAATGGTTTTCCCTCACTAGTGGATCTCAATATTCAGCTAAATGTATTACATCCTTTATCCGAGGCTCAAAGGTGAATAGAGAGGTATATTCGAGGAAATTAATTTAATTTTCGTCTCAGTTATAGCTCGTAGCAACGTTGTAGACGAAGGATATTGATACCTTTGTATGGAATTTTATTAAGAGTTTGAGAAATGCTATACCTACCTAACGTTAAATGTAATGTAATTTTGGAACTAATAATTGATCATTCTAGAGGAAGGTTTTAAGTCTGGGTAATTTAATCATTAACTTCTACAGAAGGTCTTTATTGAACTCTACATTTTTTATTATTGCGTGATAGACTGGCGCTTGACGATAATCATGCATGATGAAAAGCGATGATGCGTTCTTTGTTGGAAAGCGCTTGCCTAGAAGATGCCTATTTTAGAAGATGGTTAAGTTATACGTGGCTGGAAATAAAGACGAAAAGAGTGTTTCACAGCTTAATAATGAATTTCAAAATCATAGTGTTTCGAGCGACAAGATTGGACGTAGACCAGTGAACACTAACGCAAGAAGCGCAATAAGTAATCCTTTATTAAAGATCGACTATGCATTATGGTCGCGTAAGTAGGTACGACGAGCTCGCAGAAAATTAATAATATTAAAAATAACTGATCTTCATCAATTCATCACACTAGAATGTACCAGTACAAAAAATAGTTACATGGCACTCACACATGTGAATAGCGGCACGTTATTAAAGTATCTTTTGATGTAGACTTCTGGAAATAATGAAAAATAATATCAATGAAACGACAATTCACATTCACATTTTTATGATTGTCCGTGTGTTGAAATTTTATATGACCGCAAAAACATTCGTTTAGTGGCCAATCAAAGTTTTTATTGATCGTCCATGCAGACGGTGATGTCTTTTATATTAATAAACGTAAGTTACGAGTTATGAAACCGTTTTAAGGTCTAATAATAACTGTGATATTCATAACAATCAGTGATCTTTATGTAAGACAAAACTACGAGATACCTATAGGAAGAAATTAAAAAAAAATCATAATTCAAAATTATTTATTTCATGTAGGCCAACTAAATTCTTATGACACGTCAAGATTCTCACGAAAAGATATTTATTGTTCCATGGCCCAGCGTATTCTAAGCTCTTACGTATTCTACTTATCTATCTTATTGATCCACCATAAACTTTAACATTTTGGTCACTCACTCATATCACCATACCTAATATATTGTTGCTGCCACTACCTATCCTCAAACTTTAATGTGAAAATAATTTAATTACTCCTTCACCCCCTAATCTCAAGTGACATTTGTAAGCCCTCGCACATTGTAGACGGGCAGACAGAAAGACAAATCGAACTTTATTGACCAAATAAAAGTGCATATAAATTTTATGAAGTATAAACGGGTCATTTCTCAAGTTTATGGCAAAACTCGTGGGGGACTATGTTGTAACCTACTAATAATATACCATGAAAATATTGGAGCAATACACTGTTGAATGTGCTAACTTACATTGCTGGTTTTTATACAACCTCAGTATTTTTTCAAAAAGCTTCACGCTCCAATTGGTGAGAAAAAATATCATATTGCGTATTACATTACGAGTATATTATACGAGTAAGTAGGTCTTGTTGGGTGAGCAACGTTGAATTTAATAATTTTATAGATATCTTAGTAAGTAAGTATAGGTATAGTTTTTTAATTTTTTTTCTCCGTGCCTCAGAGAACAATTTCAGGCTCGTCCGTCTCGCTTAGTATCAATAATTTTTTGACAGATTTTCAATAGCACAATTGATGAGAAACTTATTTTTATATTTCGCAGTATCAAAAGATAACTTAAACAAAGCAGCAATGCATACGAAAGTTATCAAAACATCGTTGTCCCTAGATACCGAAGTGCGTGCGGAGGTGTTATGGTGACTATAAATTTTAGTTAAATTGGAGACATATCTTTTAATGTGCATTTATTGAAGTGTTTATGTAGAGGTCCTCAGTGCCGTTTAATGGATTGCCGAGATGAATCTGTGGGCGAGTTAATGGACACATTCAAACTAACGCGTATACTTTCAATCTCTTAGTTGTTATAGGTGTAATAATAATAAGTTTTAATATAATTTGTTCAGGTTTAAACGCAACTTACGATAAGTTGGTGCTTTAGTGCTTAGTTTAAGGTTTTTAATCAACACAAGCTATAATTTATGAAAAATTAAACCGACTTCAATATACTGAAATACAGAATAACTGAAAAATGAAAAGGGTCCATCCCTTGAAAATGACTGAACCAATTTTGATGAAATGTAAATCTGAAGGTACTATTTTCTCTTTTTGGCCGACTTCTTATACCCAACTAACTTCTTGCAACTTCTTACAGGTGATGTCCAAAAGTAGACTGATGGAAGAAAATGCTTTAAGCATTAAGTCCGTCTTTTTTAAGTTAAGTTGTGCAACTAAGTAAAAAAAGAAGTGTAATTTATATTGCGTTAGATTCTAGAGATAGATGCAGGTGATAGATTAGATGGTTTTGGATTATTTTTGTAGCTATCAATCTGTTCGATTCCCGGGTTGGACCAATAAATGTATTAGGTTTTTCTGTCAAGAAATTTTCAATGATAGCCCGGAGTTGGGAAGTAGATGGTGTATCACACCTGTACCTACCTACCTCAGAGAGCACGTAAAGCCGTCGGTCCTGCGCCTGAGATCTATTTCCGATCGTGTTGGATTTCTATCCTATCGGATTATGAGAGTGAGGGGATAGATTTTGCACCTTTGTTTGCGCATACACCGGTGCACCATAATATCTCCCGTGAGTAACAAAACATCGGCAACCGGCGACTCTATCTCGTTTTAAAGGCCGCCCTGTCATCCTATTTAGAATAGAGTTCGGTACACTTATAATGCAGAAGTGCAAGTGACGTAATTTCATCATAACATTGTAGTGGCGGCGCGCGGCGGCGGGGAGCGATCTGCCGCGGACGCATTAGTGCGTGACAAATGAGGATTTTATGCTAACTCCGCACTGCCACCGACACTCCTTTACATTTAGTGATGCGCGACGTCCATCGATGTTCCATTCGTAATTCAAATACAAAATTATTTATTTCGTGTAGGCCAAGTTGTGGCTTTTATGACGAAAAAAGACTGCGACTGGTTCGAAAAGCAGATTCTGCTGAGAAAAGCCACCAAGAAACGCAATTGTTCTTTTCAAAACACTCACTTTCACTGTTTGGACAACTGAAATAAAGCCAATTGCTTCCAAATTTGTCATGTCTTGCTCGCATATTTTATATTTTTTTAATATATCATGACAATTGTGTAGCTGAAAAGAGAATTTACTAGCATAGCGAAAGTCCTTTTGGCCTAAAAAGGATGCTTATTCACTTTCGTTTTAAAGATACTCAAATTGTAATAAGTAGGAAACAAACCCATTTGCAAAAACAATCCCTAACCCTGCGTATTTAGAACAGAGACGCAAAGCCTTGTAAAAGTGTTACATTTTATACAATTTTTTTTTTAAGAATATAATATTTATCGAGAGTGACTTTGGCACATCACTATTCATATTCAAATCAGTAGTTTAGGTGGAGGTAAATAGAGTTTGCGTGCGTCCGTGGCACACAATTTGTTCTACCACAGTGTACTCTCGTAAAATCTCTCATTCGATGTGATATTAAGTATTTTTAACTGTCAACATATAAAAAGGGTATTTTAAATGTAGATAACTTTTATTGGCGGTTGAGTTAATCCGTCTCTTAAAACATTCAGCAAATCTTCAACAATTATGGCTCAGTAAAACAAGCACTCATATTTGAGCATTACTGATATGAGTTTTTGTGACAATGTATGGTAATGTAATGCTGTTTTGATTTTTTTATGTGATACATACCCAATTTATGTCATAGATTAATGCTGAGATCATTTAGCTTTGTAAAAAAAAAAATTTTTTTTTTTTTTGAAAAGAGCAACTGCTGAGTTTCTTACCGGCTCTTCTCAGCAGAATCTGCATTCCGAACCGGTGGTAGATTTATGACGTGTCATAAGAGCTACAAGTTAGCCTATATGAAATAAATTAATTTTGAATTTGAATTTGAATTTGATCTATAGAGTGTGCTATGACTCGCCTCGGACTTGGATTAGAGTTAAAACGAGATAAAAATATGCTTTGACATAAATCTGTCACGTTTTAACTCTGTCTTGAGTCTGAGCAGAGTCTATAGATTTCAGCCTAAGTGTTCTGGCATAGAATAGGTACGACGGGGTGCAGAAACCTATTAAGGGTAACGTTTTATTATACTGCCTATACCCCTTGCGAGTGCCCGATACCATCTTAGATTGCATTGTCACTTACCATCAAGTGAGATCACAGTCATGGCTTGTCTTGTCATAGAATATGGTACCTATGAAGTTAATATCCTTCATTTTTTTCAAGTCAGTTGATATTGGGGAACACAACAATATACCCATTTAATTTCATTAGGATTCAACTGAAGGGATGCTCGTAGGTGCCTGCACCAGCGCTCGGTCCGGTCTCGTATTAATCAGTGTAGGGTAACAAGATTCCCGACACATAATCGGATAGTCTCAGCGGGGCGCGGGACAGTTTATTAGATTGTCGCCCTAACCTGCCACTGTGAGGCGCTGATGAAAAATAAATTAAACACATACATGGACTCCTATATAAGTATAAAACATTGTAATTTCTCCAACAATAAGTAAATTATTATTGATAAGTATTTGCTACTAGAAAAATAGGTAAAAGAGTTACTCTGCCCTTGTGCATACCTATACACAGTTAATCAATTCCTTAATGACTAAGTTGTTTGGAAGCCATCTGCTTTGCTTCAGTTATCCACAAGACAGACAAGATAGTACATATTGTAACATCCGTCGAAGGGAATTGACTCCACAATTTACTATAGGTATGATATTTAAAAAAAAATAGAACTGCTATGAAACAGAAATGAAATGAAATGAATCTCTCCGCCAACGAGTGCCGGTCGCCGGTGGGCAGGTTAATTGTTATGGCCGTGTTCCACGAAGCCCGCATCGTCTCCGCAATTGACGTCAATGAACGCGCACGCAATGTAATCACACTCCACTTCCTATGTGTGAACGCTAGTTGACTGCTGCGGCTTCGTTTATATTTCTGTACTTTTACCTCTATTCTTCATTTGTAAGCTATTGAGAACTTAATTACGTTACAATTTAAGTACCTATCACTGTAAAAATTCTGTTTTTTCCATGCTGACATGGTACAAACACCGTCGCGGTATAAACAATTTTTCCTGCCATTTGGTTTTGCCTGAAAGTCTGCCAGCGAAAAGAACTTGACAACTGTATCGGAAAGTGCAGTGGCTTCATTCTCTGTTGTGTGTCTGTGTGTGTGGACCTGCGGCATAACACGAGTAGCAGGCATGTAGAAACCGATTAGGGGTATGGGTTAAATCTACACTGCCATAACCCTTTCAAGATAGCCCGCTAACATCTTAGACTGCATCGTCACTAACCATCAGGTGAGATCGCAGTCAAGGACTATCTTATCATTGAATAAAATAAACCGCTGGATATAGGTGGCGTAACACGTGTGAGAATAAGAAGCAGTTTTGGCAATGCCCTGTGGATTCTCCCACCAGTGGTTCTACAGGGAATTTTTCGGGTTCCTCAACTGTTATTAATACTATTTTAGTTAGTAAACCCGAAAACTAAATGTCTCCTTGAATAACAAAGTCCAATCTTCGCAGTACAATGGGTTTCAATTGAACAGCAGTTAAGGTGATCGGCCAGGTGGCTCTGACTCACTCAATTTAGTTAATAGGCTTCCCGACCCGAACAGTGGATGGAGTAGAGTCGGTGTAAGTAAACTGTACAAAAAATACACTTTTACAGAGTGCTTTTAAATCGTCAAGTGCTAGTGATAATATTTTAGTGCAGAAGTGTGTTTTTTTGTCGACTGTCCTTCTATCACTTCGCAACTCGCAATAGAGCTAAGGATCGGCTTGCTTTTCTGCATGGTTTAGTTGAGGACCTGGAGAGAATCATAAATTATGCCTTAATTATCCCGAAAAATCTGGTTCCCGCGGGATTTTTAAAACGTCTAATTAAATTCAGAACTATAAATTTAAAATACTAGCTGATGCCCGCGACTCTGCCGCGTGGATTTACTTTTTAAACTCCCGAAGCAACTCTTCAAATTTCCATATACCTATATAAATCCTATGTCACTTTCCAAGTCTTCAACTATACCCATGCAAAAAATCACGCGGATCCGTAGCTCTGTTGCAGCGTTATTGAAGGAGAAACCAACAAACGAACACACTTTCGCATTTATAATAATTAAGGATTGAATTTGGCAGCTCTATACTTCTCCTGTGCCACCCGACCCACATGCTCGTTGACCGAGTGTCAGTTTAGGAGATACAGTCAGCCAGGTACGGCTCATTGAGGGGTTTATTATGTTATTCTGGCAATAAAGGGACTTCCTCCTACTACCAATTTAAATCAGTTATCGTAGATTTTTTGCTTGAAAAAATCTGAGCCAATCAGTCAGTCTTTCTCATACTCGTGTCACTCTCTTTTTACTTTAGGAAGGCCACAAATCAAGTTTGCCGTCAAGTTTGCAAGATGCTTAGGGATTCGAAAAAAGGATCGATACCTGAGTAGAATCGATACTTTTAATTTGATACCTAAGAAAGCTCCTAAAAGCTGAACCAGTCCATTGAGAAAGATAACGCTTTACATCTGAAAGAGAATACTACTGTACTGTACTGTAGCGTTTGTACTATTCAAAAACTTTAGGACTGTCATCATCAGGATTACAAAATAAATGACCTCGATAGATAATCCTATATTCAGTTTAAATCCATTTAAGTACCTACCTATTATTATTACCACTCACCCTACCTTCCCTTCCTACCACTACCTTCTACTCCTACTTATTACCTTCAACCACTTATGTATATGTATAAATAAAAAGAGACTTATTAATAGATTATTAAAAAGTATTTGGATAGAATTTCCACAGAGAAAAGCCAATAAGAAACTGGCCGGTTAATTCTAATAAATAATGAAGAGTGCCTTGAATTCTGATTTGGATACATGTAATACACCAACCACGTGAAAGTGAAAATAAACCTTTAGGTTTTGGCTTTAGCCACACGCGGGTTTGACCTACAAAATCATATTACGCGCCTCCAAAAGAGCTTACACAAAACGGTAAAGGGACATTATATCATGCACAAAGGACAAAGTGAAACACCGCGTAACTTAAAACGTGTAAAACTAAATACAGGCCTCTTTGTGGAGAGCACTCTAATAGTTGGGACCCGCATCTCGCACGATACCCTTAGGTTTTGTGGTGAGGTGAGATACGCTTTGTTACGGCTCTATAGTTCTTATAACAATGCTGTAGACTGTGAAGCATTTCATTTAGCTTTTTTAGTATTTTAATAAAATAGAGAAGGTAAGCAAGGCTTTAGCACTTATCGTACCTTATCCTTGTTTTCATTCCACGTTAATTTTCGCAATACGATAGATTTCTTTTTCTCATCGATTCTGTTCCTGACACTCACTGCATCATGCCTCTAAAGACCAAGGACCTATTCCACTTAAGACTCACTTGCGGAAACTATCTGGACTTCTGAAAATGATATTATAATCCTCTTTTCATACATAGGAATACCTTCCTAATCGAGCTATATTATGTAGAACTTAGTCCACGCACCGCATTATCTATCACAAGATAATCCCTGTCATTACTAAAAATTACAATTTGTGTAATGCTATAATTTTTTATTATTGTGCGCAGAGAAAGAGACTCGAATTTAAAAATAGAACGCTTCGAAATAAAGAACAGAACACTTATTTATATTACTACATACCAACATGATCACAAATATTGATAACAGCACACAGCACCGAACGCCACTTACGAGTAAAAATTACGCATCATCTGTTCAATTAGTGGTGTTAAAAATTCCACCAGAATAAGTGTAAAATAAGTCCCAAATTAAACACAAAAGGGCTAAGGGACGACAATCGGCGAATGGACCGCCATGCGGGCATAAGGAAATTATTAATTTGGACCATTAAAATTACCTTCAGCAATTGAGACGGACGGACAAAAAGGTCCCCCACGAGGCGCGAGGGGGGCACCGGCCACCTCCAAATACCTTTTTAACGATAAATGAGTGTATGGTGGGCTTGCTTTTGACGCGTCGAGATATGGGCGTGGAAGAGATATGGGTATTAAGTACAAGATGGGTTAAATCTTTTGTGAGGATAGGACTTTATTTACTGGAAGCCCAATAGACTCTACGGGCATCTTTATTTTTTGGATGCGCAACCAATTTTTTTTCGAAAGATAGATTTAAAGGGAAGGAGACTATTAAAACCTGCTCTTATTTTGACTGAGCTATACTTATTTAGCTCTTTTTATTTTTATCAACCCTTCAAAAATCTTTAGTAGGGACTTCTACACTGCCATACACCTTTTAAGTTAGCCCGCCTCCCTCAGACTGTATCATCACTTACTATTAGGTGAGATCGGAGACAATCTTGCTATCGAAAAAAGTAAAAAAAAACTAAAGCGCACCTATTTGAATAATAACACAAAAAAAATCACAACTTATAATAATAATAATTATAATTATTGTTAAAAATCTATGGCATTCATTTCCCTAGGATTATTGCGCAGGGAGTAGGGTGACCGCGCTCGCACGGGGCGCGGACAATGGCCGCCGCGTGGCGCGGCGCGGGGCGCGGGGGACGGGGGTAATGCAATATTTGTTCTGCGACACACGGGTGACACGCGTGTGCTCTATTGTGTGCACCTAGGCAGCAGTGGTGCACCATTGGTTGGTTATTTTAAAGTCATAATAATTTTTGTATTCATGAGGTTATTTTAGTTTAGCTTGAAGTTTCACGCTCATTATAGTGTATCTGCTAAATTGTTGAAGTTGACATCAAAACGGTTTACCAACTCCAAGTAAAGAAATTTGACTTTTGAATTTACCAAACTTGAAAATTTTACCAATAACACATCATTAGGTAATGAAATTAATAAAATGATATCTAATGCGGTTGTTAAATATTTCGTAAAAATTAAAAAACCAAATCACTTACTTAAATTAAATTTAAAAATTTTGCCCTAAACATTCATATTCATAAATAGCTAGTGATTACCGCACATAATCAAAGATTTTTTTTTTTAACTATTTAGGGATTACCCCGGAGAGATCCCGAACAATACTAAAGTTGTTCCGCTATAATAAGTCAAAAAATATTCACCAGATTTGAATGTTGCAAACCTCTGCGTTGCACATTAATCCGTTTGCTTGGGGTGCAACGATAAAAAGATAATGCGGGCTGAGTCGCGTGCGCATCAAAAAACCCGCTTTAACGACGCACCTATGCAGTATTCAGCCCGGCTTATCGCGCCTGCGCACCGCTGCACTGACGCTAACACGGAGAATGAACGTAATTATAATACCTTGCCCATGGGGGACTAAATAAACGAGAGGCCTTCTGATACATGCATGTACATACTGATGTGTTTGTGTTGTCTATTACTGTATTTTTTTGTTTTTTTTTTTTTCTTAAACGATTAAAGCACAATTAAATGTGTAGCGAATTCGTTCGCGAGGATTAACTTATTCAAGAATTCCGTGGGAACTCTGATTTTCTGGGATAAATATAGCCTACGACCATCTCCAGCATTCCAATTTTTTCAAAACTAGTCGAGTGGTTTAGTAGTGAAAATGTTTCAGTCTACATGGTTTTATATTCCTTTATGTTTTAATTTTTTTCTCAGATCTAAATGTTTTCAGATTAAAATGTAACCTTGATTACACATTGTATAATCTTCTAACTGCCTGATAAAGTCCCAACAAAATTGGTTCAGCTGATTCGAAAATTAGCCTAGACTAAAAGTGGAATATATACTTCGAAACTGTGAACATAGGGTTATTCAAGGACCGGGTCAACAAATTCCTGAAAAGCCGGCAACGTATTGGAGCCTGGTGGTGCCCCAGGTGCAACAAATGTTCATGGGCGGCGATAATCACTTATCATCAGGTGACCCGCCTGCTCGTTTGCTCGCTAAAAATGTATAAAAAAAGATAAAAAGCAGAGCCTAGTTGAAAGCCAACAACATGAGTTTGAAGACAATACCTACTGACAAGGGGTTGCGCGGTGCAAAATAAACATCCTGGCAGGAGGTCCCGACGTGTTTTTATTGCCGATGCGTGCTGAGCAGTCAATGTCGCGAGAGTAATGATGGGAATGAATTTCGGATTCCCTGTTTTTTTATCCCTTTTATGACTTATCTTTATCTACTACTGTGCTTAGGTGTATTGATAAGACTTATTTGACGAGTGGTACTTTATGCTCCCGTGATTTTTTCATACTTACGTAAAGGATTTTCTTATTTTTTCAGTAAGAAAAATATTTTTTTTTTATAAATATGTACATTATAAATTTTATATTATAAGTAAATATTATTATCAACTGAAATTTTATATTTGTTAATATATACCCGCAAATTAAATAAATATTAACAAATCATATGATCAGTGTGCAAAATATAAAGGTTTTTGTACTATAACGCAAAAACAGAGGCAAAAACTATAAACTAGCCATATGTAAGAGCAATAATAATTGCTAGGCGTACGCACGTACATTGGAAACAAAAAGCTTTTCATAACACCCTCAGTGCACGGGTTTCATAAGCGTAACCGGTTGCCATTGTTTGCGAGTGTTATAAATCACAGGAATATGTCGCACGGACTAAAAATCATTGGAGTAATTTATAGTAGGTGGACGGGAGGGGATCACAAGGTGAGGGCGAGCTTTTTAGGGTTCCGTCTGTACTAAAAGTTCGGAATGCTGTCTAATTAGTTTAGTAACCACAATGTAAATATATCTGAGCCCTGGTTGTAATGTTTAAAATCGCGATTCCTCAAGCTGCATCCGCACGCTTGGCAAACCTCGGCAAACCTTCACAAACGCAAACGTGCGGATAGAGCGTTTGCCATGGTTTGCCTACGCTTGCGAGCGTTTGTGGCCGATCCATCGAGTGTCGGTCTTTTGATCGCAAACCAAAGGGAATTTGCCACAAGCGCTTGCGTCTCCGTCCACTCGTTTGCGCGCACTCAGTCTCGTTTGTGCACTGGCGGCGATTAGACGTGTTATTGTATTACGATTTACGTATCGCACCTTTAGAAATCTTCATTTTGTGAGTGGGTAAAAACGTAAAATGACTGGTCGACTGAAGACGATTTGTTTATATAATTTAATTAATTAATTAGTTTTATATATTAATAATAATAAGTGGCGACTCCGCACCGGAAAATGGTATATAATGGTATGGTAATAGGTGGACCGACACCATCAGGCGACCCTCAGGGAGCCACTGGGTACAGGTGGCGCAAGACCGAAGCCTGAGGAAGTCCATGCAATAAACAATCCAGCAGTGGACGTCTATCGGTTGATAAAGAAACAAAAAAAACAAAATATCTATTGAGTAGGTACATACTAGAATAAAGTAGAATATTTTTTTATTCAAATAAATAAACTAGGTAGGTACCAAGTCTTTTCGAACATACTACTAGCTACTACTACTAATCTATAATATTATACTAAAACTGTAACTGGACAAATTGTGCACATGAAATATGTTTTGAAAATTTTAATTAGAGGATGCTTTACTATCAACTAGATGACGTCCGCGACTTCGTCCTCGCAGATTAAGGTTTTTTAATTCCCGCGGAAAGTCCTTAATTTTCCGGGCTAAAATGTAGGTATGAGCTATCGCTATTCCACATTTCATTCAAATCGGTTCATTAGTTGTGGCTGAAAGAGTAACAAACATCCATCCATCCATCCATCCATCCATCCATCCATCCATATTCCATTTTAGTAGGATTATTGATCGATACTGAGCTTAAAACATTTGTAAAAATCACTTAAGCCAAATAATAAAGCCGACACAAGTTCGACGTCCGTCATGCTTGCCTGTTCAGAACATACAAACGCCCTCGCAAGCGTGCGGATGATTCCCAAATTCAAGGCAAACGTTTGTAGAGGTTTGGCGTTTGCCGTTTGCCACAAGCATGCGGACGCGGTATCAGATTCTTCTAAGCAGACCTGAATAATTCTGATTTTTTTGATCTGTCAAAATACAAATACCTATTAATTTATGTCAAATTATTATGTTTACACTATGTTTGTAAGAGTAAATTAGTTTTTCTCACACACCTAAAAGTTTTACTAAAGCCCATGGATCCTTCCATATTCCGAAAGGAGGGCTTATGGACTTAACTTTTATGGACTTCCACAGATCTCAATCTTGCCCCGCCTGTATATAGCAGCTCTCTGCGACTTTAAGTCTTTAAAACCCAGCTATTTCAAATTTAAGAAACAATTATTTTCATATTCTTTAATTTTCTTTACATTTTTATAATATCCTTGCAAAGCAATGTACTGGTCTACACTGAAATAATTTGACTATCTTTGCCAAAATATAGAAATACCTATCAAGGAACTCTCAAAAAGCAATTGGACTCGCGCTTGTCAGTTATTGTTAGCACTATTGTGTAACGGTCGTATTTCGGTCAAAGAGTGCATTGTTGTCACCCTACTGACTACTCGCGACGTCATTCGTTGCGTTTTTTCGTTGATTTTATTCAGTGAATAGTATCGATTCGTAACCAGTTTACCGTCTGCTTTATTTGACCAATAATACTTTTTTAGTTTAAAAGTAAATATTGCTCCAACATTAAGGCCCAAGACACGGAGCTGCCCGCGAAATTCAAATTTAATTTGGTTTTTCGCCATTTATAAACGAATACGACAAAGTAGGCTTATGGTATTCAAATTGCGCCAATGGCAGTATCATCTTCACAGGTTTATATACTAATCTTTACGTAAAAGTATCCAGTTTAAGAAATTAATCAAAATAATGACTAATTTGTGAGTAACTCACGTCAAACTCATTATTTTGACTAATTTCTTAAACTGGATACTTTCACATTAAGATTAGTATATAAACCTGTGAAGATGATACTGCCATCATCGCAATTTGAATACCATAAGCCTACTTTGTCGTATTCGTTTATAAATGGCGAAAAACCAAATTAAATTTGAATTTCGCGGGCAGCTCCGTGACTTGGGCCTTAATCAAAATCGGTTAACAATCTAGGAAACTTTGGTCGGTGGTATATCAATCTATCAATTTGTGACCATTAAAACTCCGTAAAAATTTCATCAAACCTGTTCTGTAGTTTCGTACATCTGACGCTGATTTTATGGTATTTTTTTTTTCATTTTTACAAAAAAACAAACTACCAAACAATTTAAGCCGTCCTCATGAAAATTAAGTGTTTATGTGAGGAATAGCGAGTTCACTCTTATTTTAAACTTAAAATTAAAATATTTTATAATTATTATTTTAAAAATATCAAATTAAAGCAGAGAAAAAATTACATATAAGAACATGACTGAATTAAATAGTATGTAGTGATTGAAGTCAAAAATAAAAATATTTTCATACCTTTTATCGACGTTTAATCGTAGGACAATACCTACGGCACAATAACAGCTAAGCAGCTGGTATTGTCAACCCGTATGATGCAGACGATCGATATAATAATACCCCCACGGGTAACTTTATCCCCGTGCCTACAAAACGTACTCCAGGTGCTTTGTTAACCTGGTCTGATATTAGTTGCATTAACTTAGGTACATCTACCCTGGGGTTGGCGGTGATTGCACGCCGCTCATTTAGACTCGAAAGCCAAAATGACGATAAATTAAAAACCATTTAACTGATATTATGGACCAGTACAGTATTATGGACCGACATAGCTCAGCGAGTTGCGAAACTGAAGTGGAAGTGGGCGGGGCACATAGTTTGAAGAGCTAATGGTCGATGGGGTCCCAAGATGCTGGAGTGGCGACCCCGCACAGGGAAGCTCAGTGTTGGCAGACTAGGTGGACCGACGACATCAAATGAGTCGCAGGGAGCTGCTGGATTCAGGCGGCACAAGACCGAGACCTGTGGAGGTCCATGCAAGCGACCTCATTCGTGATGACTGAGACGTCATTTTGCAATTGCGCTCTCTTTTTCTAACAGGAAACTTAAAAGCTCTTTTTTCGAGACTAGTTAAGAGATTTAAAAAAAAAATGACATTATGTTATAATATTAAAAACCTTTATTTTAAGTACCTATAGGTATAAAAAGAGTCAAATACATACCCTCTTACGAATGCTACAACAATAACAATTTGCCCAAAATTAAAACCGGCCCAACAACGATCAAAAACCATAATCCATAGTCCATAGCAATAAGCGATGACCCGTTTTCATTTACCTAACCGAAACTCAAACACGGGCCAAATTTATTAATCGCCGGGTCTCTTCCACCCCGGCAGTGCCCGCAAACACTGCCGGGTTGGGTTTAAGTAATTAACGTCATGTCGAACGGATGTTTTAATAAGTTGCCATCCTCCAAATTGTTTGCACACGTCGTTGTATAGGTGATTACGGTGTACGTGAGCTGTTAGCGGGTTAAACGGGGATTTCGCGTTGTCGGAGTGCTGTGGACTTAAAGAAGCGTTTTGTGAACGTGTAATGTAATTAATTTTAACTATTATAACAACCGTATAGAATAGAATAATTTTTTATTCGAATAAACTTTTACAAAGTGCTTCCGAAACATCAAATAAATCTACCACGGTTCGGAATGCCGGTCCAACCGAGAAGAACCAGCAAGAAACGCGGCGGTTGCTTTTTTTTTAAAAGAACAATATGTTGTAATAACAATATCATGTTGTGTACAATTTACTATTAATATTCACATTACATGCTTATGTATTGCTGGAGCGAATTATATCCACGCTTTTTTATCATTCATGTAATCTTCAATTGTTTACTTTATAAAGCGTCATACTATTTTACACTACCGAATTTCTCGCTGGTTGTTCATGGTTGGAACAGCATTCCTAACCTCAGTGATAAATCGATTCAAAATCACTTTCATAAAGTTTAATTGAATTTTCATTCTATTCTATGGCACTTTTTTATTGAAGAGAAAATACGGAGAAAGCATTGGATGAAAAGATAATAATTATAGAGAATATTTTTTTATCCAAATAAACTTTTACAACACATAGTAGGTAGTTCTTTTAATATATTAGCTCGAGATCATCGACTTTGGGATCGCAAGGCGCTCGAATACGAAAACTAAATACGCTAAGTAGCTAAGCTATTTATGATCAAAAAATGCATTTTCATTTAATATGGGTGTCTGCTAGTTCTACAAAATCAATTAAAATACTAAAGTCTACCCTTCCGCATAACTATCAAGAAATTAATATCGAGATAGGTACTAATAACAATAGGTACATTTACTTATGTCAATATTCAAACTTAAATTGTAACAACTGACCAAATGCGCATCAATTTCAACTCTACATCCATAAGATAGAGTTTAAAGTCGTTGAAAGGATTGTATCAAGTTGGCTGGTTTTAATACACATTAAGGAGAGGGCTCATAACAGTTTGAATCTATTGTCTGGAGGTAAACACTCAATAGATTTTCGCCCTCAGGTGGAGATTCATACACATAGTAGGTACCTGCTTCCGCATACCGGTTTAATCGCGTGGTGGTTTGTGTAAGTGTGTGTGTCTGTTTTAAAAGTAAACAACCCTTCAATCGCTGTTCTTTCTATTTAATACGACATGAATATAATAGATGATGCCCGTGATTTCTTAAACGTTACATTTTATAAAAATTGAAAAACGAATCCAGATAAATAAAAAATGTCGATTCTTTAAAAAATATCCTCATCAAATCGGTTAATTAGTGGTTTAGGGGTGAAAAGGTAATAGAACAGAATATTATTCAGTATTAGTATTTAGATAGACTTACTTTGGCATTTTTTTTATGAACGTGTGGATTTAGATTTTTTTTTAAATACCAGATTATTGACATCTGGAAAGTTGGTAGCTACCAACAAGACAAACAAAAACATAATTTTTTTCTATTCTTTCTTTTTCCTTTTTTTATTGTTCTTTTCTTTTATATTAGTGAATAAGTCAAAGGCAAGCCAATACGAATACTCGTATTGGCTTGCCTTTGACTTATTTATTAAAGTACCTAATCAAAAATTTTCATATTCATTCCTACGTCTATCACCCCAAGAACTCAATTGTTCGCGAATGTAGGTAGGTATATTGAAAAGGCAGGCAAGTAAATACATGTTCGACATTAGCTAACATCGTAAGCCAGAGTTATTCCCCCGGTTCTCTCGCATAATGTTACTGTTATTGCGCGTATTATACGTGAACACGCACAGCGCACGCCACGGTGACAAGCGATAGCGGGGCTCAAGTGGCATCTAAAGAAATAGATTTATTTAAACTACATAAGAACATAAGAACAAATGTAAAAATTCTACTTAAAAAAATAGAATGTAAATTCCCCTCTCCCCTCCATATAAAGGGCCAGCTTGTGTTAGGAGTGAGTTTGACAATATTGCAACGGATGGGGATTTTGAATTGTCAACCTTTCGGTTTTAAGCTCATTGCGTTATTCAGACTTTATATCTAACACTATTAACTTTTTACTACTAATACACAATCACGATTCACAATTTTCTTCTGAATAATATTGTGCCGGCTTAAATCCACACAACAAGTACCGAGAAAAGCTACCCCATCGTCAACTATCCATGTTTGTTTCCATCCATTGTCATCATCCTTGCCCTTGGGATATACTTATCTTCTCTATATACCTAAAGTTCTAATTATAGTAGGTATTTTTACTGTTGAAGACGTATACAATTTGGATGAGTTAAAAGTTGCAGTTGTGGCACATCGTTAAAAATTTTAAAAGCGCGAGTCAGGACTCTCACGACGTACTTCGAAATGAATTTCTTATAAAAGTTTCATAATATTTTGTCACAGTAAGTTTTATATTTAACTTCTAATATGTACTAAGATTCGCTTTTACATTTTGATAATAAGTAAGTTCCTACCCGCTTTCGCTTAAAGAACGTGAATCAGCGAAATCAAAGGTAGGCACTACACTGTAACTGTATTACCTATTGTGTATCTGTTATATGACGAAGCCAGAAATGTCTCGTTTGTCATATACGCGAATATTATGAGTCTTATCACAGTGGAGGAAATCATACGATTGGTTAAGGCATTACAAATGAAGAAAAACAATGTTGTCTTCCTACTGATCTCTGGCTTTACTGAGGCAGACAGTTAGATTTTATGGACAGATCCAACTATATTATCGGAGGCATATTATAAAATCTAAATATATAAAAGGCAAAGGTGACTGACTGACTGACTGATCTATCAACGCATACAAATAGGTGACGTAGGCCTCCGCTAAGAAAGAATTTTTGAAAATAAACCCCTGAGGGGGTAATATAGGGGTTTGAAAAATCTTACTTAACGTGAGTGAAGCCGCGGGCAATAGCTAGTATTATATATTTTTTCAATTCTGGACAAGATAGCTCTCGTCTGCGATCTCACCTGGTGGTAAGTGACGACGCATTCTAAGATGCGAGCGGGCAAAGTGGGAAGGAAGTATGGCTTTTTTTATTGAAACCCCTATCCAAGATTGGTTTCTACTTTCTCCACCATGCCAAATCGCTTAGTGGTACGTCTTTGACGGTACGGTGGTAACAAGCCACAATCAAACTCTCCGACCTGGCAACCTGGCAACATTTATCTACTTTGAATTGCAAAATCTCCTCCTCTGATTTATATTATCAATCAAATTATAAGCTAGTTTATCCTAACAATAATAATATGTTTTATTATTGTATTACGGTGTGATTTTTCCCATCAGAGCTGCTTCGTGTCAGTTAATTGAATGTGCAGCGAAAGGGTTCCGCCCTTGCAAGACTCAAGTATAGAGCAGCCTTATTCTGGTTAAAATAATATGCGCTAGTATTGATAGTCAAGAAAAGAAAACATCGATATTTCTTGTATTCAAAAAATATAATCTATTACACAAAGCGTATTGAACATTTTGATACTAGAAAAAAATCGTAATAGGTAATTTTCAAAAGTATTTATTTTATCAAGTTCAACTTGGGGCTTTGGTTCAACAAACACTTAAAATTAAAAAAAGAGATCTTATTTATTTATTTATTAGGTACTAGTTGACGCCCGCAACTTCGTGCGCGTGGATTGAGACTTCATTATTCCCGCGGGAACTCTCTTATTTCCCGGGATAAAAAGTTGCCTATGTTCTATTCCAGACTATAATCTATCTCTGTGCCAAATTTCAGCCAAATCGGTTTAGTCGTTGCGACGTGATTGAGTAACAAACATCCAAACATCCACACTTTCACATTTATAATATTAGTAGGATGCCTACAAACAATATACATATCAGACATTCAAAAAAACATACAAAAACATCTTTTAGCCATCAGAAATATTTTAGCATTTTCTCGAGTGGATCTGTATCCAACTTTAGCCGATTTGTTCATTTTGCAGTAAAAAAATTGCAAGTTCCTTTGCTTGCTTTAAAATATAAAAGACCTCCTACTGTCGTAGCCAAATCAATATAAATAACTTAAAGCACTTAAACTACATGCATTTTTTATTTTTGCGTCAGAAAATGCGCTTTTGTATATATTTATATTAACAATTTATTATTATTTATTTCTTTATTACAAAACTTATTTACAATGCAAAAAAGTTTGTACAGTATTTATGGTTTAGTATAAAAAGGAGTGCTTGAAGACTCAAGTGACTTGTGTTACGAGTGTCGTGGCATTCGTCCATCACAAGCATGATCCAAAATTTTAATACAATCACACATTAACAGAATAACACCTTCTATCAACACCTACGCGGTTTATACCTACGCACATTGTGTTATTTTCCCTCAAAATCGGACATCCCTTTTTTATGATACCAATCGAAACTTTAAGCTTTTTTTAATGCTAGAGTAGAACACCCAGAAGTTAATTCTGTTTAGAACCGGAGTTATAAATTTTTTTATGGTTACCAGAAAAAAACTAAGAAATGCTGTAACTTTCTATGTATCGAAAGTTTTTAAGTTTCAATTATAGCATGCTATAAAATCAATTAAGTGCTATTTTTGGAAACATATAATTAATTTCTAAGTGAACAATAAAGGAAGATATGTTTTTTTTAACTAATTTTGAAATTAATTTTTTTCTCATCTTTGTATAGATATTAGCATCTAATTTTCACATATTGTATTTATTAGTGCTATGTTAACCCGCCTGTATAATATCAGATACGTAACACTTAGGACTTCGGAGTAATATTTTTTTTTAGAAAATTCTGTATTTTCAGAAAAAGGCGAAATAAAAGAATTGCATATGATATTTATACAATTATTTATAGGTCAAAGTGGCATTATATACAGGGCATTTTATAAGCTAAACAAAATAATTTTAGTATTAATAATAAAGTTAATATTCTTAATTTTGTGATTTTTACATTTTATTTTTTTTCTCGTAAACCATTTACGATTAGCAGTAGATATCTATCTGAAAACATACCTCGTAACTGTATTGTTACTAGTAAAAAAAAACACACAGAAATCTATGAGGACATTGGAGATATGAGATTTTACAATTTCAATGATATTAGGGTTGTCACAAAGATCTTAATTACAAATGTACGAGAGAAAATTCTAAAAAAGTGGCTAAAAGAAAGAATTTTTATCCGACTGTGGAAACGGAGGGTTATGTTTTTCAGGGATTATTATTGAGTTGCATAAAATGAAATTTTTAAAATTCAATTACTCCGAAGTCCTAAGTGTTACGTATCTGATATTATACAGGCGGGTTAACATAGCACTAATAAATACAATATGTGAAAATTAGATGCTAATATCTATACAAAGATGAGAAAAAAATTAATTTCAAAATTAGTTAAAAAAAACATATCTTCCTTTATTGTTCACTTAGAAATTAATTATATGTTTCCAAAAATAGCACTTAATTGATTTTATAGCATGCTATAATTGAAACTTAAAAACTTTCGATACATAGAAAGTTACAGCATTTCTTAGTTTTTTTCTGGTAACCATAAAAAAATTTATAACTCCGGTTCTAAACAGAATTAACTTCTGGGTGTTCTACTCTAGCATTAAAAAAAGCTTAAAGTTTCGATTAGTATCATAAAAAAGGGATGTCCGATTTTGAAATAAAATAACACAATGTGCTACGTCAGCATCCTCGGGGAGGCGGCTCAATCAATTGAGCGTGGACAAAGCCGGCGGTTAATATTATATCCCATCTCGAAGCTGATCACTATCAATTATATAGTGCATACCTATATAATAGTTTGTACCTCTATGATATTTTATAATGGCTTCATCTAATTCTACACTTATATTATATTTTTCAACTAAATATATTTTAGAAAGGCAAAATAGATACGTTCTTTGCAGAGAATTAAATAAACACAATTCAAGCTAAAACTATCGAAATATAATTAAAAAGAAATTTGACGGGATTATTACCTTGGTAGTTTCACTGTTCTCTTTGCAATTAATAAAGTTGGTCTTAATAGAAGTCCTTGCAGAATTCCTTCATTTAGATCAAATGCATTATTAACTCAAAATGAATAAAAAAAAAAACTATTATAAACATGGATAATATTTTAAACATCTCAATTAAGATTTGGTAACTTAAATAATTGAGAAATAAACAGCAGTTCATCAAAAATTAGTTTTAAAGGAAGCATTTGACACAGTTACAATGGCATTGTTTCAGAGTAGCGCCACGTACGGCGCCGAGCCTCGCACCTGCCTATGTGCTCAATTATTAAACCTCGCCTCCAGCGTAACTTACGAGCGATACATGCACTATTACATATTCTATCATCTTTGTAAGTTCCGTTACATGCTGGTAATACAGCTGCTTTTATATTCATTAATTCATCAACCTATCGCCAGCCCTTTTCTGGACACAGTTCTCATCTCGAATGAGAAGGATTTAGGACATAGTCCACGCTGGCTAAGTGTGGATTACCAAACTTCATTCACCTTTAAGTACGTTATGAAGGTCATTAAAACAAGTCATAATTAATTGCTTAAAACGCACATAAGTCCGAAACGTCAGAAATGCATATTTTTTAAAAATCCAATATTTTTCAAATGTAGATAGATTTTATAGATAAAACAATAGTTTTATTCCTAAGATTGCAGATTTTACCTTAAAATATCTAAGCTAGAGATTGCCTCGTGAAATAATCCGTAGCATATTCAACCACGCAATATTCCCCATTGTCTTTAATCATATGGATTCGCTTTTTCTGCCAAGTGCGACATTACTCGCTGCCAACTACAGTATTACAAGTTTAAACTTGTTCCATGTCAAGGATGCTGAGCTATTGAGAGAGATTAACTACGGGTATATTGTTTTTGTTCAGGAAATTGTACGACTTACTTTATAAGTTTTTTTCCCTACACGAATGGACTGTCTTTTTTCCAAGCGACGAAAAAAAGGTTCTCAAGTCGACGCGTATTTTTTTTAATTCGATGATTGATTTCAATCAAAAAAAAAGTTTGGAATTCTTGGGAATTTATAATTTTTGGCAATATAACGTTGCCAGGTGAGTAGACATTGAGAGTGAATAGACATTTTCTAGGCAAGCGTACTCCAAATTAGACCTCATCAGTGCTTCCATCATTGATTGTCGTCAAGCGCAAGCCTATCTCGTAATAAAAATAAATAAAAGTACTTCGACTTTTGATGAAAATATTCATTAGATGCCGTTAGAACATGATGTAAGTCACATCCTACAAATAATTAAATAGATACAAGATAATTCGACGATAGCAAAAACCGGTATTTAAAAGGTTTTTTAAATAGAGAACCAAAACTAGTGGATATGAAGGTATGTGGAATGAACATTTAATCTGTCTTCCTAAATCTTAATGTTCGGTGGCATTCCCCCTAGGGCGGCCATTAGTCAAAGCCTGCAAAAGTTAACATACCTAGGAGTTTAAAACTAAATATCTGCTCGCAACATTACATGGGGCCCTCGGGACGCAGCAAATACCTTGACAAAAGTTAATATCTTGAGAAGGCCTGCCGTTGCGGCCACTAGAGCAGCGTTTCAAATGGCTTACTAACATAAAGTTAAATTATTTCCTACAGTGTAACTTATTTACTATATTCAAATCATTATGAGCACATCTCCATCGCGAATGATGTTCAAACCCATTTCAAAACTAAGTTACAGCACATAGTAACTAGGAAGAACCGACATTCGTTGGGGTGCCAAACTCCCAACGAACTGGAATCGCATTGAAAAGCACAATATTGGCAGTTACTCTCAATGACAGTTAATAACAAACTAATCATTGTCGGTGGAATTAAATCACGTCGGTAATACCAGTGAAAGACCCATGTCTAGCAAAGGAGAGTGGTTGGTAGTGCATGGCCAGGAGGAGGGGAAAAGAGCGACACGACGCTCACCCACGCGATGGACAGATTTAATCAAAGCGGTGACCCAGGCAACTGTGGTGGAGTGTTCCCGCAATGCTACAAATCGCCAAACGTGAGGAGCATCGCGCGGGAGGTGGTGCGACGCAAAACTAAAGAGACCGACGACGACTGATGTCGTATCATCTAAGCGGCCACGATCACTCTGACAAGAGTGACCGATTAAGAAGAGATAGCAGAGGATATCTATCGGTTGATAAAGAAAATGTAGATACAGCAAAAATAAATTGTACCCGACTACGTCCGCATAAGTTTTTAATTTATAATGGAATATCTAGTGGCCCCCGATGTTAAGGTCGGTGCTCATTCGCATAGTTTGCAAGTAGCAAGTAGCAACGGTTTAATTGCACAACCTTGGGGGTCCGGCGAACGCGCTCAATTACGCGTCTTCGCTTCTCTTCGCGCGAGGTGACACATTCTTGCTGACGGACTCCTTCCGGTTCCTTTGTCGCCTTGAAGTAGCAGGGACCCCTGTCTTAGCTACCAATGAAAGTGTTTATGTCAACACGCATTACGTATATTTACGCCAAACAGCAAGGTTTGATCTCTTTCTACAGCGAAACTGTTTCTTGAAAAGAATAGACAAAATCACTTATAAATTAGCCGTGAAGTGAGCATATTAAAACCATTTTAAAATAATAATCTAAATAGAACTCCGGCCATTAGCAAAAATACAAGAAGTTCTAATAATTAGAAGGGCAACACAGCAAACTACTACATTTTAATACATTTGTTTAATCCCCTGCCCCGATCGTCTAGCACACGACGCAGTCTCGACTCTCGTCAGTCGTCACCGCAAAACTCAGCGAATGTATCCGAGAGATGCCTCATTACACACAAATCTATTTACACTTTAGGTACATAATAGTCTGAGACGGCCCTGTGTGAAGATGGCATGGCCAAACAGTGAATAAGTTTCTAAAAGGATTGGTTAATTAACAGTGCGCAGAATGCCAGAAAAAAATCCCTGCGATAGATGAATTTAAACATACCCGAAACCTCGTGTGAAACGACACAGATGTAGTAAGTAGAGTAAGATGTAGTAAGCGCCAAATAGATCATGTATTCTAATAACTCATAAGATAAATACATACATATTATTATTATTAAAAAAAAATTGCTGTATCGTCTCTTACAAATGCAAATTGGTTAACATTAGACCTAACTTCGCGATTTCTTTTTGTCTAACTTTCATTATTTTATGTTTCTACTCAGTATCGCCTTGGAAATATGATGTAATTTTTGCCTGTTTTTTTTTTTTTGGATAGTTAAAACATGATCTAACGCTGTAAAAATCAAATCCGCATATGAAGATTTACCATTAGGTACATGCGCTCTTAAACTACCTGTTAACATTATAGATACTTTTCAGGTAAGTAAAATGTTTAAATATAATTTGTTCATCCCGTTACAATACAGTTGATTTAAGCCGTGCTATCTGTCAACACCGACACCACATAAGTCACCGCGTAATCGCTATCGGAAACGGAAAGTCCGCCATATTGGATGCAAATCCGCTTGTCCCGCCATCCGCACCGTTGCACCTGTGAAAACCAACTCATTATCAAAATCAAATCAATCACACACTAGAATCAACCTTAACTCCGCACAACAAAACTTAAATTCCAATGTTATTGTATTCAAAGCTGTTAATAACTACTCAATTGAACACCTACACTCAAATTTACACTCTGTGGTTGCAGTTTTAAAACGCATTTTACATTCCAATGTAAGACAGGTGACCAGTCGAATTATCTTCCACTCGAAATGATCATTGCTTGTCAGTGGTGAATTGGTAGAGTTAATGGATACTCGATTTTAAATGTAGCTAGTTAAAGTTCTTCGTTCTTTATTATCTATCATTTGTGACAATACGCCAATAAAATAAAGTACAGCAAGCTGCAGTAAGCAGCAACAGCAGTAATAAGTACATTATAATTTTACTGCCGTTGCTGCTTACTGCTTGCTGTTCTTACGTACTGCTGTTTATTTTGAGCTCATAATTCGACAGATAGTTCAAAAAAAGTTGGGTCATTCCCACTAGTAAAACTGATTAGTTCAACCGTCATTTCATAATAAGCTAGCTAAGAGTATAAGTAGGTACCTACATTCATAATACTCGTATATTTTACCGTCTAAGTTTTGCTTGTTTTTAAAGTAGGGTGGTAGCTAGCCATGGCCAAAGCCTCCCACCAGACCAGACCAGAGACAATTTAGAAATGATAAATTCCCAAATTATCCCGCCGGGAATCGAACCCGAGACCCCCCAGTTATAAGTCCACAGCCCTACGCCAGGGTGGTCGTCATGTGTGTCTGAGATCGAACCCCGAACTCCCGAAAAGGATGCAAAAGGTTAAACCACTAGGGTATCACCGCTACAATAGGTACTACTAGCTATACATAAAGTGCGTAGTTTCATATATAAGATAAAAAGCCGCCGCGTCACTGTCAGCGGCAGTCATTGTGCACCTGCCACTCTTCGGTAATTAATTATCCCCTCCCCCCACCCCCACCAGGGGGCGAGCTCTCGTACCTTGTGTTGTGTCAAGGTGAAGCATTGTTTTGGACAGACTGGCGAAACCGTAGTACTAATCGAGGATTAACTAAGAACTATGTTAAACCGTAATTGTTTCAATACAAATTCAAAATTATTTATTTCATGGCCAATGGTTTTGATGGTAAGCCAATACTCTATCATTATGTCTTTAGTCTAGTCGAGGCACTATCAATGCGAACTAACAACGAATGCAATTTTTCAAGAACAGTGAAAACTGCGTGGCAGTATATTATGTATTTCACAAAATATAGATAAAGTTGGGTGTGACATTTTAATAGGTAGACATAATATTTCATTTTCATAGACTAAATTAGAATCTTTACAATAATTCTAGTTAAATTAAGATAAGTACATAATTATTTTGAAACACTTCTAAGTCCTACAAGAAGATTGAAACATAGTTTTAAACTAATAGAAAGCTAATGAGCAGATAACCAAGATTACTCGATGTGAATAATCTCTTCCCATAATATTTGCAGAATATGTTATCAGCTAGTTAAACAGTAAACTGATCTACCCGATATAAGAATTAGATTAGGATGGTGTCACCGGGCCGCCAAGGTGTAGTGTCGTTGATTAACGATGCCGGGGACGTGTTTATTGTGCGAACTGCGGAGTCACGCAGTCAGTCAGTCACGTCAACGAAGATATTGGGGAAAATGTTGCGGCGGAAATTCGGCACAGCCTGAACACCGACCAAACTTACGCGCACAAAAAGCATCTCTCTTTAACTTTGTTATTTAACTATAGGATTTTTTATTTTTGATTCAAATGTTGCAGTTAAAAGGGTAGCTTATTTAATCTAATTACTGTAGGATGGTGTCAGAATACTGACTGTATTTCCGTGCTGAACAGCCAGGCTGGGGCCCAAGTCTGCTATTGCAATTGTAGTTCAATTGTCTATCAATGACATCCCAATTGCTACTTTTAGCAATTTTGGTAGTCTACTAATTCAATGGCGTCACAATTGTTTTCCGATGGTTTGCCACTGACACATCTAGCTTTGAATCTAGCTTAAATAAACGTTTTTAATATGTAGTTTTTTTTGAAACTCATTTCGGCAAACGCTTTTTAAGCTAATGGCAATACCGAGGTATCATTAAATTACAATCCAATTATAAGAAATCGAACGACCATTGTGAATTTAGTAGACTACGAAATTTTGGACCAATGATAATTGAATTGTAATTGTATTGCGGTTCAATGACAATGACATGTAAAATAGCAGACTTGGGGCCCTGATCGTTATAGCCCAGCGAATAGAACAAAAATGTAACTCTCGACTAGTAGAGTAAGCACCATGGGCATCATCATATTATATGCACAGTATCAAGTTTAATTTAGAACGCTCCCAGGTGAAAAACAAAGATGTCCGCCTGAGGAGCGAAGGCGCGTAGTTGTAATAGTGCAAGTGATAACCGCAACGCCCGCGATGACAGCTTCATTACCGTGCGTTAAACGAGTGCTATGATTTGTGATGGCGAAGATGAAATTTTCTAAGAACCAAAAATCAAAGTCTCGGGGCTAAGTTAAAAATAATATCGAGACTATTTGGACGATCGATAACATTTTTACAATAATCAAATGATTATTACAAGCTTTACAAGTTAGGTAATTTTATTGATATCATTACTTACATCATCATCTCAACCCGTAGTCAAGGCAAGAAAGACATAGAAAGGCCAAGTGCGGATTGATGAACTTCACCACGTTAAAGTTAGAGGTTTCGCCCTGACGTCTTATCAATTTGTCTATCAATTACTCTACTTACTAAATAGTAATTTGTGGTAACACCTAAGGATCAATCTAAGCTGATTAATCATCGATATTATCGCAAAAAATGTTTGCAATATATGTTCTCAAGTTCTCAGTAGGTATATTTTCCACTAGCTGATGCCAGCGACTTCGTTCGCGTGGATTGAGGTTTTTCGCATTCCCGCGGGAACTCTCTTATTTTCCGGGATAAAAAGTAGCCTATTATTCTAGACTACAATCAATCTCAGCCAAGTCATTGCGTGTTGATTAAATAACAAACATCCATCCATCCATACAAACATCCATCCATCCAAACTTTCACATTTATAATATTAAGTAGGAAGTAAAATTCTGTTCTAAATTTTTCAGTAAGTATATTTTGTGATAAATTATACGAGTACTTACCACGATAATTGTTTTAGTTGGAATGTTGGTTATGTCTATAAACCACGAATCAAGTCTAAAATCTTTAGGTATATTTTGCATTAGGACGTAATCTTAGCACTTCTGCGTTAATAACAATTTGATAGAAGTAATAATAGAGGGACCTATTGAATCAGCTCTTTAAGTGCCAGGTAAAACAAAAAGCAGTTAATCAGCGACGAGTTGTGCGTCGGTGCGAGTGATTGCTGTTACGAGCGCGCTGACAGCTTCAGTGTCGCGGTGTTCAGGAAGTGTTATGATTCATACGACTAGTGTCAACCCGAATCGAACGCAATGTATGCGTAATAAAAGCATTATGTATAATGTTTCATATACATAGCAACTATGGATGTAGCTTGATCCATAATCCTGACTAGCATTATAAATGCGACAGTGTGTTTGTTTGTTGGTTTGTAATTCAATCAAGCTGCAATAGTACTACGGATCCACGTAATATTTGCATGAGTTGAGGACCTTGAGAGTGACAGATAAATAAATAAATTTTTGTCCCGGAAAATCAACGTTTAAAGAATTCTTATACGCTGCAGATGATTCAGATTTAGGTAGGAAATCTTACGCTAAGGAATCCTTAAAAAATTTATTTAGGTAACATTGGTGAAAACGGACATAATTACATTTCAAAGTGTAGTTTACACACATTGGCGTGTGGAGCGGCGAGCTCGCCGACGCCCGCAGCGATGTCGCAGTGTCCACAACAGTTGGCCGACTTCCGCCCAGTTTGCACTTTCCACTTCAAAACTCGCCTGTTGGTGACACTGTTTTGCACTGCGTCTACCAAATATTTAGAATAGACAAAATAAAAATTAATCGAGGAAATAGCTCGTAAGAATAAACTTATTTTCTACAAAAATGTAAGATAGGTAGATACATAATCATGTACACATCGCTCATTTGCGACAAGAGTGACTTAATTCAAAATCGACGATGAGAGAATTCTCTCATTAGAGAGTAATGTTTTGTGGATGTTGCAGTCTCGAAACAACACAGCGGCCAACAAAGCGACAGAGCATTACGTCACAATCTCTCTCGCTCTTATTTTTTTGTGTGTGATTCTTCTGAGAAGAGCCGGCAGGAAACTCACCAGTTATTCTTCTCAGTACTCACGTTTTGGAAGTTAATAAAGCGATAGAAGAGGATAGGATAAAAAAATTTTTTTTTTTTTATAAAGCTGCTGCTCCTGTCTACATCGGCTGCGGTCTGTATCGATGATTAGACAAAGGTCGGCTGTGACTCGTGACTCGTGGCTCGTGAGCCAGTGAGCCGCGAACTGAGATGTGTCCGCGGCTGACATCGAGCGGTATAACTTTTGTGCCTAAACTGCACCCTAGGTAGGTACGGTACGAAACGCATCCGTTTATTAGACGTGACTGTTTGCGTGGGGTGCGAATTAATTTTTACGCTTTCCACTTCGCTTTTTTTGGAAGTTTTGTTAGGGAGAGGCACTGGGCCTTAAGATAAAGGCTTTCCTAGTTTAGAGGTCAGGATTCCAAATTACATATTATATGGACCTACTACTGAGCGTGCAGAGAGTCTCTAAGAAAGATTTATTTCTGTCATTTCTTTGGACGATGGATTGATTTAGCATTTATGAAACGCTATCGAATATACGTGCCAATATTTTCGTCAAACCGTTGCTCCGTTGCTGCGTGATTGACAAACCAACAAACAAACACCAGTTTCACATTTATAATATTCGTAAGGATGGACAGGAAAGTTGGTATCATAACTATGATGGTTACGGTGGCCCTTAAAACTTTCTACAATTCTCATTCGGATATAAAGGGATAAAACGTCAATTAAAAAATTCTATATTAATTAGTTGATGAGGCGCATTCTTCAGTCGTTGCATCAGTGTCGGCGCGGGTAAGGCGGGTAATCTCAGAGACCAACAATTATCCCATTGCTGGGCAGACGGGCTAATTGAGGCTAAATCTCTTTGTTTTTCAACTCAGTTGATAGGTTAATGGTATTGCAGTTATTATCATAGCGTGTTACACATACTACAAACTGTTCCTTACTGCTATATAGATACACGTAAGTCAATATTTTATTGTTCTAGAAACTTAGCCCAACATCGATTTATCTCTTTATTTATGCCTTACATAAAAAAGAGTACAAATATTTAAAGTGATAGTAAATTTTTATAAGTTATGATTTCCCTACATACCTCAACCCTAGATATTTTGACGCTTTTAGGGAAATTTCGTGCGTTAATAAATTATAGGTATATAAGTATAACAAAATATCTACAACTGTGTTAAAAAAAAAACGGAAAAAAGCAACCTTTACCTACTTGATAATAATAATAATTTCAAAATATGTCTTTAATTAGTTTTTAAGCGCATATCAATCAGTTTTGAAAAAATAACGTAGGGTAACTCCAACTTGTAAATGTTGATTGAAATACCAAGACCGATACCGTTAATGGTACGGTAAATTAGTCCAAGTACTTACCTATATACCTAGTTTTTATCGGAAACACTTTCGTAGTCACAATAATTCAAAGTTACCTGTACCTTAATTATAATTTTTAAAAATCCCGAGAGATCTCTTTAACATTATGGAGAAAAGTATCCTAATCGCATATCCATCAAGATGCTGCAAGCTGCTGCCTCAAGATCTATTCAGCGGCCGCTACAGAGATAGTAACTTTATCATTTTTATCACTACCTACTTAACCATTTTTAATAATCGCAAACACTACGAAGTAACGCAGCGTATGATTTGCAATCAGCTCCAAAAGCAGTTCAAGGAGGCAGGGCCTACACAAAAAGAAAACATTTGAATTCACCAAACAACTCAATAGCAGCAATTTAACATAAATGTAGCTTGAGAAATCTTAATCAGCCCTCGTAGTATCTTTATTTACAACGCTGAACACTCCCAGTAATCGCGCCGGGTGTAGGAGGGAGGGAAAAAACTATTGTATCACGCGAGAGGTTCCAGAGATATTCATTAGAGTTTATCCCGAGGAATGAATGGGATGAAATGAAAAGGAGAGGTGCTTGCTACAGGGACGCACTCGTGGAATGAGTTCTGACTTGCAACTGTCTCAAATGCGTCAAATCCTTAGGTCCACTTGCACTAATACGCTAAATATATTTAAGCAAAATTTTCCAAACCTGTCCTTTTCTTGTTAAGAGTCCCTCCACTTTACTGCTCGACTCGGATTTGGTCCGAGCTATGAATGTGTGCGTGTCGCTCACAATACGACTGTAAGCTGCTCTCGCACGCTAGCACGGTACACGAATGAATGTATCTCGGAAAACATAGTTTCATACTTTATACAAATTTCACATGGTGAAACAATTTATGTTACTTTTACATTGGATAGACGTGATTTTCGAATGGATATATAGAATACTTTTTTCGTTTCCGCGGTATTTTTATTTAACTTCAAAATCTTGCATGCATGCAATGCATGTTGAAGAACAAACCAGCCAACAAATACACTATCACACTAATTATAATCGGCATGTAATTAAACGAGCTTCTATTTAATACCATTATTGGCTTCTAAATTACTAAGTCAGCTTCAACTAGTGAGCCTCTAGAAAATATAATTTTAGCATCTATATTTATAACTTAGCTTCAAACCGTGAACTCCTAAAATACTTAAATATTAGCATCAAATAATACACCAAATCTTCAACCACATTTTTAATTTTTTTCTTTGTGAGAAAAATGAAATAAAAAAATGTTTCTAACTAAATAAAAAACGTTTTTTTTTTTGATAAAATTAAATTAAAAAATGATTGTTTTTAAATTTAACTCAAGATAAATACCTACACATAACATTATAACATTTTTGAAAAAAAAAAACAAATTTTTTTTCAACTTTTTTTTTAGTTTTAGGTAGGTTTACGATCCCAACAGAACCTAAGTGCCCGGCCTTCGGCCGGGCACCTGAATATTCATGTATGACCATAACCTAACCTAACTTTAGTTTAAAGAAAAAATTATACAAAAATAATTGCAATATTAACACACTAACAACAGAACAACAAAAAAAACAAATGCATGTTTTGAATGGCGCTCTCTGATTGGTGCAAATAGCTATAACCAACGAGATCGTGCAAATTGCCAGTCGCATCCGTCTCACTCGCACCAACGAAATCGTGCAAATGGCCAGTCGTATCCATCTCACTCGCACCAAATCGTGCAGTGGCAGTGGACAATAATAAAAATAGTGGCTCTTTATTTGATGCTTTCTTTGGAATATTTTGTGGCCATTGTGAAGAAGCCGAGTTAGTATATTAGAAGCTTCATCATTTTCCCGTTGCTGAGTTATTAAATTAGAAGCTAGGTTTTGATGCCAAAAAATAAATTTTGTTGGTCGACTTATTATATTCCATTATAATCTTAGTGGATATGGGGCTTTTAAAAGTCAGTATCTTATAGGCGCAACTTTTTCGCAGCTGACGTCCCTGAGCAACAAAAGTCCTTGGTTCAGCTAAAAAGGCTGCCTGTACGCGACGCACGTCCCGCCGTCAGTGATCCGCCGCCATAACCGGGATCACAAAATTATATAAATAGCTGATAAATATATACTATACTAGCATAGCTAGTGCTGTATACTGTATGCTAATCATGCCCAATGTAAGCCTAATACATTGCCCTAGCAAACCAAGGATACGCACGCACTGTACGGTTATTACGCACTTTAAGTTTCCTGACCAATTTGCGGATCCAACAAATAGTTCAAGATACTCTAGCGAACTACGGAGCAGATATTATAGTGGGCTAATATGTGCGTTAAGACAGGTAGAGTCTATATTCCGCCACTCGAAGTGCTGTAGGACATTGGTTTGATCCGACCGGGAGGAATGAAGTCGAACCTGCCTCATTATTCTGGAATAATTTTGACAGCTAAGGCACTCCATGTATATCTTGCTTTTAGTTTATCAATGTTCTAATCAAATGTTTTTAACTGGAGCGAACGCAAATCAGGATTATGATGTCCTTTACACAAATAACGTATGGTTAGAAGCAGGAATGGACCGTGTCTGCGCCAAAATATTACATTACAAGGGAAATTCACTAGCATATATTCCGTTGCTGTCTTAGATTAAATAAGATAAGATAATAAGAGTACTGCAAAGGATCGCATACAGTCCATGTCCCTGAAAGATTAAAATTATAATAGCTTAGATCATTTAACCCACTATTAAATGCTCTAAGTTCTAAAAGTGATGGAAACATTGTGAGGCAGCCTAAGAGTTCTCCATAATGTTCTCAAATGTTGATGAAGTTTACCAATTTGTTTTGGGCTAGCATGGTGGACTGTGGCTAAAGTATAACTCTTCTCTGAAATGAGACCTGTGCTCAGCATTGAGCTGTTGGTAAGGATGGCCGCTGATGATGATGAGGAGAAATATTTTTTTATTGTAGTCTTTCAGTAATTTATTATCTTAAACTAGCTTATACCAACAGTTCTCGTGAATCAAGCTTTTTAAATTCAACTTCTCAAGGACAGAATTTCAATAAATCTTTCCTAAGTGCACTTTTAGGGTATTTACTGGAATTAGGAATTAATGTTTCCTCAATTAATTAATTAATTAATTCCTCATCAAACGTTTAATCCAGGTGTCTGGCTCTGACTTGGCCGATTTTATTTATTTACCTTCCTTGACTTTGTCCCTCCCTGAAACAAATCCAAGGTTCACCCTTGTGCGCTAGATTCAAGCGACGCAAAACCTGTGTCCAGGACTTCTTTTGCCGAAAACTTTAGAGTATGGAATTTTCAGCGAATCATTCGGAATAGATTTGTTTTTCCCAAAATCACCTGTGTGCACTGAATCGGAAGCTATAGACCCTTATTATTAATGTGGATTTCGAAACCTTCGGCTCTCCACCACTCGGAATCTATATGCAAATGGTGACAAACAGCCGCCTACGTTTACAAACGCACAATATACTTTTATAGCTCAGGAAAAGCCGAATACTTACCGCGACAACCTTGCACTAGATCCAGAGAAATTCAACTTTACGGTTGATGTGAATAAGGAGGCTGTAGGTGAATAGGAAGGCTTGTGCTGGCATGGTGCGTTCTTGATATTGTTTCACGTGTTTTATGAGGTGGGTCGAGATTTCACGGGGCTCTTGTCGCGGCATTTTTGAGTGTTTCCTTCGAAATGTAATGTTTATTTGTTAGGATTTGGGGCGCACGGCGGTCGCTCGATTGCATGTAATTCATACCCGCTGTGAGCCGAGACATTCATATTTATTGTGCGGGGTGCTCTGTGTATTGAACTTTCATCATAAAAAGACTTCACCTTTTTTTAATCTTTTTTTGTTCGAGAACAAAAGAAACGAAAGAAAAAGTAGATTACTAATAGCTAAAACAAGGCTACTAGTATTTAAGTATCTATTTAATTTGGTTAAAGAATTCCAATTTTTAATTTTTAATTAATGTGGAAATATGTCTTAGTTTTTTGAAATTTTACATTACCTAATCATTATCTCCTAAGTACGAGAATTGAACTTTTTCTCACAAAATCTTAAAAATATATTATTTTACTCCAAATTCTCGATCCATTTCGAAACTCTCGATCGATTGATCAAAAATCGAATTCTCGATTAGGATCCTATTCTGTGGCGATCCTTTCAAAGTCCTGTGTCCTACTGTTAGCCTACAATAGATGTCTATCGGAGAGATGATTATGATAACATAAAAATATCATAAGAGGAATAATATCCTAAGATGGATAAAAAAAATTCATAACAAATCTTGGTAGATATTCTGAATTATTCGGTGAATTACCTAATTGATTAAATGCACGTCTCTCTAATAGCTTCCAAATAAGAGAATACGAGGAATGGCCTTGAGCCAACAATTTTATTACCCCACTATACACAACAATTCAGATTTGGTGACATCTCCCAATCGAGTACCTAACCTCAATTTCAAAGGAGAACCGTAAAAATATATCTAAAATAAAATCTTAATAAGCAAGAGTGAACGCTTTCCCGTGTAATGGTGTGTTATCGTAGAGGAACTTTCTTCGTCTTGTTTATATTGACAACACGCGTAGACGTCCGAGCGCGCGTCCAGTGTGCTCCGACCCTTAGCCAATGCCTCCCTGCCCAGCGCGTCGCCTGGCATATTTCTTATATGAAAAACTGACCTGTGCTTCTCAAAGCTTATTTTAGTGGCAATTCAATTGTACAAGTTTTTTTAATTCGGTGTAAAGAACGAACGAACACTTTAAATAATTGCAAATTTCAATTTTTTTTTCTTTTATATGCTTAGAACAACTTGTGGTTCTTGTGACTAGTCCAGACTCTGTCACTCGTTGCCATCTTTAACTGCAAAGCCGATTGCATTCAAAAATAACAGCGGGCTAATTTGGAAGGAATTTGAGTTTTCTTTTTTTTTTTTAATTCTTCTATAAGGTAGCCACTTGCACAAAACTTTGCAGAGTATATTTCATGTAGATACTTAAAAATGATACTCGTAGGTAAGAAAAAATTGTTAAAAGTTAATAAATTATTATTATAAAAAAAACCTTTTTCACTTCACACTATATATTGCATTATTGAAAGTGAAGAAAAAAAGACCTAATTCCGTGACCCGTGGGCAAAAGCTACTCCTCAAATAATTATAACCGGACAGCGGAAAGTTTGGGAACCTTCCACTCAATCCTTTGTCCATCGCAAATTTCCCGGCAAGGCAGGGGCATAACGCAAAATAAACAAAGTGTTATTGTAGCTTATTTTCATAAGTTAATAGTCGGACAACGATAACAACCCGCCCGGACCCCTCGCGACGTTACGATGTTTTTTATTATTTATGTAAATACATACTCGCAACCTGATTGCTATGTACCAGTGTGTCGACGTCTTCGAACGGCCTCGCTTAGGTAAATGGTTAAGGAATTCCATGAAAAATATTAATCCACTTTATCTGGACTAATATTGTCCTCTTCCCTCCGAATAAGCGAAAAGCTTGTGTTAACAGTGCATAGACAATAGAGTAAATAGTGATCGAGCCGCTGACCTTTCAGTTTTAAGTTCACACCTTTAACCGTTGGGTTACTGAGGTTTTTTTTGTTTGAATGGTAAATTAATAGTGAGTTTTCTTAGCTATTTTTGATGAAAATCCGTCCAAGATGGCCGCCGCCACAAAATGGCGGATTACCTACTAAGTACATATTTTTTCATAACTACTCAATATGGGTATCAAATGAAAGGGCTTGACTAGTAGAATACTATACACTATGATAAATTTCAAATCCAAGATGGCCGCCGCCACAAAATGGCGGATTACCTACTAAGTACATATTTTTTCATAACTACTCAATATGGGTATCAAATGAAAGGGCTTGACTAGTAGAATACTATACACTATGATAAATTTCAAGTCCAAGATGGCCGCCGCCACAAAATGGCAGATTACATTTTTTTTTTAATTTCACATGTCGGGGGTGTTTTAAATTTTCAATTTAAACTTGTTTTAAAGAGCACTTCATGAAATAGCTCACCAACCTTGCAATATGAGGCTATTACGTAGGTCAAACTACAATGCAAATAACTTTGAAGGCATTCCAATAAAAGCGGAGTAGAGATGACAGAGCGGTGTGTCGCCGCTCGCCGCTCGCCGCGCATGAATACAAACTGCGAATTATGATGATCTGCGACTGGGATTGAGCGGGACGTGCAGCTCTCGAAGGATAGTTTATATCCTTACTAATATTATAAACGCGATTGTGTGTTTCTTTATCCTTCAACCACACAACGCAGCAACGGGGCAACGGGTCGACGTGCTTTTTGCGTGGGGTGTAGTTGAGAACTTGGTAAGTGACATGGGCTATTACGGAAAATCAAAGAGCTCCCACGGAGTTTTTAAAAAACTAATCGGCAAGGAAGAAGTCGTCGACAAAAGCAAAAACAATCATTAACAATGTATTGTAAGGAGTTTGAGTTGCATGCATTACAATCAATCATCATTACTACAGTATTAAAAGTAACATCAAATCTCCTCCTTCCTCCTCTATCAAAGTATCCAACGTAAAAACTGTAGCCACTAGTTACTTTTATTGAGGCATTTAAGGTGGATGAATATAAAGTGGATTTATAAGGATTATGGGGAATGGTCTCCAGGAGGTGGATTTAAGGGGGCTCCGGAGGGGAGGGGGGGTTATAGCCTTAATCCCTGAGAACGCGGTGTGCGCGGGAATTGAATTGGTCCTGATATGTAAATTTCCGCGTGTGAGTAAATAAATATACTGATCCGTGATTTAGACGCGCCCGTTTAGTGGATCAGTACCTTCCGTAGATTGTATTTTTATTCAGCTGCAGTAACAATTTTATATATTTGTCGAATCGTGTCAGGACTGTTTGCTTGACGTTACCTCAAAAGTAAACTATTCCAAAAATATGTAATACATTTGTTTGTTGGTTTGCCCTCACATGACGCTGCGATGTATCAAATTGATTTTTTGTATGACTATAGGTAGGGTTGCCAGCTCTTTGAACCAAAAAGCCGGGCAGGCCAGCCAGTTTAGCCGGACATTTGTGTAAAAAGGCCGGACACCCTTAATTTTTTAGACTTAGTACAAAACGGCAGATTTTTTTAAAAGCTCGCTTGCGCTAGCGTAGCGATACAAAGTGAAGCGAACGGAGCGAAACCAACACATGACAAATATGTAAAAAATGGTCAAACTCGAACGGCCGGACACCGTTGATTTGGCCGGACACGCAACCAAAAAGCCTGACTGTGTCCGGCTTTATCCGGACGCCTGGCAACGCTAACTATAGGTGAGGATTTGAAGAGTAGCAGAGTGTGGCAAAGTGGCTAAATGATAACATTTTATACCGAGTGAGATTGCAGTCGAGAGTCTTGACAAATTAGCAAGGAAAGTGCAGTTACCGTTAATCTGTATTCTCGACTACAATTCAACTCATTTTATTATCCGAGGATAATTTGCGAGGAAAAATTCGCACCATAAACATTCGGTACCGAATATGAATAATATTTAATAGTAGCATGAATAGCTAGTAGGCGCTTTAATGCGCCGCACTGCGCACATTACGCGCCCAACGACCAAGATACTAGTCGTATTATTTACGACTAGGGCGGCCGAGCGGCTCGTTGCGGAGGGACTGTTCCAAATCAGGGACTGATTTTTTTTTTTCATATATATATTTTTAGCGAGCAAACGAGCAGGCGGGTCACCTGATGTTAAGTGATTACCGCCACCCATGAACATTGGTCACATCTGAGGTACCACCAATGCGTTGCCGACTTTTTAGGAATTTGTTGATGAAATGAAACATACCCGAAACCTGTGAAATGCGACAGGTGCTAGTGTAGTAAGCGCCAAATGCGTCATGTATTCTAATAACCTAGTAAACTTACTTGCAAAAGCTAAAGCTTAAGTAATAAGGAGATCAATGTGCAATTTAGCAAACCAGATACTTATGTTTTTTTTTAATAATTTAAACGCTTGCAACTAAAACCGATGATTTTAGATGTACCTATAAGATGGACCACGTGTGCATAGAATGTTGAATTGAAGATGCTTATTTACTCTTGATTTAAAGGTTAGCTTCTTACATTAAGCCTCTTGTAGGTGTGGTTGAGAGGAGCCCAGCACTATCGTTGATCTACCGATAACCACGAGAAAATCCACTCCTGCGGGAAAAAAAAGGAAAAAATGAAGTCGTTAACGTTTACGAAGAACACAAAAACCATGGTATCCCTATTCACGAGTCGTTCTCCTCCCGAATGTCGCGATTCCGTGCATTTTTATCGACAATTATCATTTTGCATTTCTTCCTGTATTGCTATTGCCGCACTCGGCAAACATACTTGCGTGTGTTCGTCGATTGCATCCTTCTACATGTTTACGACCCTCGATTCCAACACTTTATGTCTGTATATCCACACTAAACATGAGTTTAGCTAACGTGACACGAGGGTTAATTTCGTTCTTCTTATACAAATGAAGTGGCAATTTTGATGGAGGAAATAATTTAAAGAACCGATGGTAGAGTTCTGACTGGTCATAACACAGGGCCATAAGAACCACATTTTGACATACATGAAGTAAATTTTGAATTTACATATTAACTTCGTTATTCGGATAATTAAGAAAATCATCAAGTTAATAAACACATAAAACTCTGTCTAATCACTCAAAACCATTTCGCATAAAACGACCAATTTATAATAATCCAATAGCATTCCTCCTTAAGGCACTTACACACCATTGTAAAAAAGTTACTGTCGCCCATAACCTAGTCCATTTCCGTAATGAATTATGTGTAGGGCCGTTAATCTGTCTATCACTCCTCATCTCGGCAATTACGGCTAATTGAATATTAAGATGGTAACGATTGTGAATAAAACGTGAAATAGCCTGGGGTTAGTGTGGGGCGGCCTTAAGTGGGGTTTTGGTTACGTCATTAAGAAAGTCTGGGTAATTTGATGTGGTAATTATACATAGTAGAACATAATACATACCAGTAATATAATTATGTAATGTTGAGAACCTGGACCTTATTCCGGAAAACAAAAATATCCCATAGGATTTATATTTAACTCTAGTTCCACGCGGACGAAGTCTTGGTCAAAAGCTTGTATGTATTTCATAATGTTATACATATCATCACACTAATATTATAAAGGCGAAAGTGTGTGTGTGTGTGTGTATTTATTGTTTGTTACTCTTATGGTAGACTAGCCGGTAGGTAACTAAAGTTGCCAGAAAGGGCAACTCTTCCAAAAATAATTATAATTATTAACATGTTTATGGCCTCCGAGCCGTGTTTAAAGTGTTCAAGTGTTTATAAGGGTCTTACGATATAATTACATTTGATGGACGGAACTTATAATGCGATCTAAAGTAATACAGCGCCATCTGTGCGAACACCAATGAACAAACAAGCTATTATTTAAGAAAAGTTAAATCATCTTCAATACACCGAAATCTTCTATAAATATATAAAAGGCAAAGGTGACTGACTGACTGACTGACTGACTGACTGATCTATCAACACACAGCTCGAACCACTGAACAGATCAGGCTGAAATTTTGCATGTAGATAGCTATTATAACGTAGGAGTCCGCTAAGAAAGGATTTTTGAAAATTCAACCCCTAAAGGCATAAAATAGGGGTTTGAAAAATCGAACTTAACGTGAGCGAAGCCGCGAGGAAAAGCTAGTAAATAATAATTGAAAAGGAAAAATCTGTTAAAAACATTCATTCTTTCCTAACTAGTAGGTTCTTACCATTTGTGCGATGTTTGTTGTACGTTTTATGAATTCGCTTTGAAATAAAATTGTCCTGTCAAGTGTTCCAAGATTTTATCGAAAATATTGATTTATCTTTTATTTGTCTTTTTTTATACTTTGTAAGAGTAGTAAATCAAATCTTTCAAAATAGTAATCTTTCATTGTTATTTGTGGGTCCTTTCCATCAGACATGAATGTCGACAAGTACAAGCCTATCACATTATCACACTAATATTAGTGTGATAAAGGCGAAAGTGGAATGTGTGTCTTTATGTTTCTTAATTTTTCACGCCACAACGAATGAATCGATTTGGTTAAAACTTGGAATGGAGATAGCTTACACCCAGGATTAACACATAGGCTACATTCTATCCCGAAAAATTAAAAAATTCCCGCGGGAATCAAGAAACCTTAATGCACGCGGACGAAGTCGCAGGCATTTTCTAGTTTTAATATAAAAGTAAAGAATCAAACATTAATCGCTTGGAGGATATAATATATCCGTAAGTACAAACATTATTATATTCACGACCCAAGTTAGGTAGTGTAACAAACTAGGCACTCTAGCCCCAGCAGACAACACCGGTGTCCCGTCATGATCCATTAAACTGTACTCAATACTAACTCCACCGAGCACGCTAACTCGATTATAATATCAGAGTCGATACATCCAAACCCTGAGACTTAGAAGGTAATATCATACTCTAAGTACTTGTAGCAACAAAATTGTCAAAGATCTTCCTATATACTAAACAGTATGACGACCTCCCTGGCGCAGTGGTGAGCGCTGTGGTCTAATATATAACTGGTGGCAATTTAGGAATTTATAATTTCTAAATTGCCTCTGGTCTGGTCTGGTGGGAGGCTTTGGCCGTGGCTAGTTACCACCCTACCGTCAAAAACGTGCCGCCAAGCGATTTAGCGTTCCGGCACGATGGCTTGTAGAAACCGATTAGGGGTATGGGTTGAATTTACATTGCTATACCCCTTCCAAGTTAGCTCGCTACCGTCTTAGACTGCATCGTCACTTACCATCAGGTGAGATCGCAATCAAGGGCTATCTTGTCATCGAATAAAAAAAAATATTATGATTTGTCATCAACTAGATTGATTCGCATCCATTTTGATTGCTAAGCAAACACCTTCACATAGGAAGTGGGATCAACAATCACCACAAAACAGTCATCGATATTAAGCAGTATATGAGCAATCAGGCTGATTCGCATTGATTGTGATTGCCAAGCAAACACCTTCACATCAGAAGTGGGATCAACAATCACCACAAAACAGTCATCGATATTGAGCAGTATATGACCAATCAGGCTGATTCGCATCGATTGTGGACAATAAGCAAACACCTTGAGATCGCAACTCAGAAGTAGTTACAAGAGCCATTGGCTCAGTTTACGACTGAGCGTATTATCGCACGGGCATTAAACGTCTTTACGACTCTTGGTTTTGGCACAATCATATCCGATACGTGAGGCTATTGATTGATAAGTATCTATTAGGGCTATTGGCAATTTTCCTTTCGTAATTTTTCGTTTTTTATTGAGTCTTAAATGTTTTACCCGAACCTGGCGGGTTAAGTTTTTTTAAATGTCTTGGTAACCCTTCGTATGATAACAATATGCATTCTTTGTATCTCCAGGATGCAAGTTATCTCTCTGGCATATTTCATTGAAATTGGTGGAATAATTGAGGCGTGAAAAGTTACAAACAAATAACACTTTTCTACATTTTATATCCCAATAGTATGGGAAGTATAAATTGAATCTGTAAATATCATAATAAATAATTTATGACATTTATTACTATTGACTACACGAATCATTACACGAATACTTTGAAAGGTCTGAAAAAAATCTGTAGTTTAACATAAGCTTACGCAACATTATATAAAAGTATTTTTCTAAAGTTACATGTTATAGTAAATTTTATAGGTATCATAAACTCAATGTTCTTCATATTACCAGAATCTCTAATAGTAATCACTAAGGTATGAGATACTAAAAGGATCCATATCATCAGATATGCTTGTAAAATAATTATCATATAAACTACATTAGCACGTCACTTGAGATAGTCCTCTAACGGTGGATGTAAAGACAACTTTGAACATAATCTTCAATCCCTAATCACTTAATCCAACTAATTTATGATCTTTTCGGCGGAGTTACGACTAATGTAAGCATGGCATTGGTCGTTTTATAGCTGGATTAGCTGATTGGCTAATTTGTGAAATGTCTGATAATTGATATAATAATGCCTAATAATTTTTAAATGTTCACTAAATAATTGCAACCGCGGAGTTTTCCATGTCCGCGGACATTCCGCGGACTTCCCGAATCTGAAAATTTGTTAACTTTAATTTAGAGCTTCAACCACAATCATCCTCAGAAGATGATGACTACACAATCACAAATTATTGCAAAGAATTGTAAACAAATTTTACAGATAATAAATTCTATAAAATTATACCATTTTTTTCTTGTTTTACGGATTATAGCGAAAGTATTTTGTTTTTCCTTGAATTTCATGGATTTTCGAAGAAATTCTTAAATAGTTTACATACTTATAAAACTGGAGTAATGCATAAACCATAATGGTGACTGTTTTGATGTTCCTTATGGAAGTTATGGAGTATTTGTTGGGGTTAAGCAAGATCCAGGGCTCTCGAAGAGAATCAAAGACGCTGCTACCGTGTCGCTGTCATAGTTATATGTTTATAGTATTTTAGGTAGGTACCTAATGTTAGAATAAATTATAATCGCTTAAGCACCTGAACATAATTGAAGATGCCATTATAGGCACTATCAGAAACATAAACCAATCAGCTCGAAGCTCTCACGTCCTATCAATCGGGGCCTCTTCCTGCCCACTACACTGTCGCTAATGACTAATTACGCTTGTACAATCCCTACAGCACGATGTACTATTACCTTCTCAACAATCAAAAACATGCACGTGAAACTAGACTTTATTAACATCAAGACTAAATTCCTTACTTCTTTATAGAGATACTGAATTAAGACGTTTGGTAAGTAGAGGAACTAGAGTATGCTCATTAAGTGTTTAACGTCATTGTGACTGTTGTGCCAGTGCAACATGAATCTTACGCAGTACCTGATAGAGTTGGATTTTGTTTTTGATTTCTTGTGGTGGTTACGATGAGAGGGTTGTACGTTCCGCAAGGAAGGTTTCCTGGGGAAAGATATCGGCACGTAATGAGTTGAGGGCCATTCAAAACATCATTATCTTCTTGGAGATCGCACTGCGGTCGGCTTTGTGTTTCTTTGCATTTTCTGTATGCTGTTTGTTTTTGCTACAATCTTGATTCTACTTACTGGGGATCTTATTCTTATTTATCTTTTAAGCAACTCGTTCAATCTTATTATTTAACTAGCTTTTACCCGCAGCTTCGCGCACGTTAGGTTCGATTGTTTACACCCCTATTTTATCTTCTTCGGGGTTGAATTTTGAAAAATCCTTTCTTAGCGGATGCCTCCGTACTAATATCTACCTGTGTGCCAAATTTCAGCTCGATCGGTCCAATGGTTAGAGCTGTGCGTTGATAGATCCGTCAGTCAGTCAGTCAGTCACGTTTGCCTTTTATATATTTAGAAGATAGAAGATTATCCTTCTTTCTTGTTGATAATGAAAATCTATTGTTACTCTTAACTTTATCAATTATCTTAATGATTGATGGGGTGTTATTTGCATTGGCTACACACTTCAGCATTAAGACGTCCACTGTTGGACATGGCTTTTCCTATAAAGCACTATCACATCCAGTAAGCTTGCCACAGCTTATTTTGTCCAGCAATTCCCACAGCCCACTTTACTAGTATACAGTCGGTCCATCCCCACTGTAGAATTATGTGTGATCCAAACAGTTGGACGTCGCTCATTCTCAAAATATACCAGTCAGTCCAAATATACCAAAGTATATCCATTATTACTAGTGGTTCGCCCCGAACTGAGACCTCGCGATATCCCATAATTCCCAAAAGTTTTAATTATATATTGTAATAATTAACTTTTAACATTAGACGCAATAAAAAAAATAATAGTTGACATAAAACTGTTTTACTGACACAGCGCCATCTATAGTGAAGAATTATAGTGAAGCTATTAGCTTCACAATAATGCTAATAGATGGCGCATTAAAATTAAATAATTTCGTTTCTTTATAACATTTATCTAATTTTAGTATTTGTTGTTCATGTACAGGATATAACTGAATTTTCAACCAAGTTTCACGTTCTAATATTCAGTAATTCAGAAGTTATAGGGCTCTGACAGACATTTATACGGACACACTTCTCTGTCTAGTAGGCAAGCGCCCTAGTTGACTCAGAGAACTCGCTTCGCTCGTTCAATTACACTAAAGCTGTAAATAGTCGCGTCCAAGAAATTTCCCCGAAATATGTATCATTGTGGAGTGCGCAATTTGAATGCAAGGTGTGGCGTTCGTAAATAATAGTGGGTGCCTTCAGCAGCGGTAACAAGTAACAAAACTTGAAGTCTCCGGCGAGCCGTAGCCGTTTCTTAGTGCTAACTCAATTACGCGCGACAGCTCCGCCCCGCGATAAATGCGTTCTGCTAACTGAAACCTTCAAGGCAAAGGAGTCAGCGAGTCAAGTTCGTGAAGGTTCGTACAATACTGAATTTTTCTAAATACTAGTTGCGACTTCGTCCGCGTGGATTAAGGTTTTTTATTCCCGCGGGAACTCTTTTATTTCCCGGGATAAAAAGTAGCCTATGTGCTATTCCAGATTATAATCTATCTCTGTGCCAAATTTCAGCCAAATCGGTTCTGTCGTTGCGACGTGATTGACTAACAAATATACAAACTTTAGGATTCGCAAATTCTTTGCGAAAATGCTTTTTTCTCCTGCAAGTTTTCACGAATATCGTAATTTCACCTGCTTCCTTTGACTGGTGAGTGTTATGACAGCTGGTTACAAATCTTCTATACTTATAAGAAGACTTACTTATCCTGACTGACTGACTAATCTATCAACGCATAGCCTAAACTACTAGAGTTAGGAGCTTGAAATATTGACAATAGGTTCCTTTTAAAACGTAGGCATCCATTACTCCACCGTCCCTTCGTTCAGCTTCACCTACTGGACCCCTGTTTCGGTACGGAAATTGCTGGTTCACTTCGCGTTCGCCAAGCCTCGGCTTCCTAGGGCTTCTTCACTTTCTTAATGATATCTTGTCGCTTTGCTGCGACAGAGGCTAAACCGATATTTACTAACCGATATGACAGGTTCTTCCTTTTGGAATAAGAAGATGTCACTTATTTAAACGCTATCCGCTTGTAACTTGAGCCACGCTCGAGCGGGTATGCGGTTAGCATAACTCATACCCTCGCACCTCGCACTCGGTTAAGTTGCAAACTTTGATATATCACCTTGTTTCTACTTCACCTGAAATGGGTCCGTAACGCATTGATTATAATAAGTTTGGACTGGAACAACGTTCCCGCGGGCTGCTTTCCGTAGCAAGAGTAAAAGTTACTGGGTATTAATCTAACTGATATATCGCTACACAGGGAAACTATTTATCCTGTACCCAGTGTGAATATAGAATGCCGGGACTGATTGATCCCGCAGTCCTACCCGAATAATGGTAAAAAAATTAATCTGCGTATAAGTAGGTAATAAGCATTACAAATCTACACTACATAGGAATTTTTATACTTAAGTAATTAAAAAATGTTTCATAATTTAAAAAAAAATGTTTCCGCCCGGGATCGAACCGGGGGCCTTCTGCGTGTTAGGCAGATGTGATAACCGCTACACCACGGAAACTACATACGTGTGCTGAGAAATTACTGATTATAGAAAAGACATAGAGAGTAGAAAATGATACACATCGGACCGAAAGAGACCATCGTCCAGCCTCAGCTTTGCAGAGCGTCACCTGTGTCACTCATACCTGCACGAAGTTTTGTCGCTCCGTGCGACAGAGACGACGGTCAAAGCCTCCCGCCAGATCAGACCAGAGAAAATTCAAAAATCATAAATCCCAAATTGCCCCCGCCGGGAATTGAACCCGAGACCTCATATGACCACAGCGCTCACCACTGCGTTAGGAAGGTTGTCAAACGTGTTTGTATGTACGGATATAGTTGTAGGCTTGAAAAGTTACATAGGCTATCTTTTATCCCGGAAAAAGGGATTCCCGGTTCTCGCGAGATTATTAAACTAACCTCAACCAAAATCTACGCGGACGAAATCGCGGGCAAAAGCTAGTTTATAATATTAGTAGCTAGTCGCCGTGGACTAAGAATAGGGGGCACTCCACCTTGTAGAAAAACAACAAAGGCGAAAACAATATTATCAGTATGCTGAGTCACGGCGCGGGGCGTTTTTTGTGAGCCAGCAACTACACTATAATCCTGTCGGGATAAGCCGTATTGATAACCATCGTCCGTCCGTCCGTCCGTCACTTCCGTCACGCCGCGGGAGTGCAGGGGAAGGGGCCGAAAACACACCTACCCCCGGATATTTGTTTATTTTTGCAAACTCGCTTTCCTCCCCGGAAAATGACATAGCAGAGAAGAAACAAGATGAAAAGAAATGTATAGGTAACAGATACTGGTCCTGAAATTTGACACAGAGATAGATTATAGTCTGGAATCACACATAGGCAACTTTTTATTCCGGAACATAAGAAAGTTCCCGCGCGATTAAAAAAACCTCAATTCACGCGTACGAAGCCGCAGACGGCAACTAGTATGAATATAAATCGTGGACAAGGTTTATGAGCTTGTCAGATAAGTACACAGCTAATCAAAAATTAGCTACTTAAAAATATTATGACTTTTTCAAAGCTGATGCTTTACAAATTTTTGGAATTTACTATTAATTAATAAGTATGGTGAAGCAGAGTTAATTCAGGTATGGTTTTTATTAAAATGCATAAAAGGCAATTTTCATGCCATGCATTTTCACCATTTTCCACTATTGGAGTTTAGAAGAGGTATTTTTTTTTTGCAAACTCAACTATGATTAATTTGACATATAATATTGTTAAAAGTCTAGCCATCACCTAGAGTCAAATAAGGAATAACTTAGGAAAAACTTACCTACCTACTAAAAAACTCGCATCTGGGAATTAATCTGGAAACAAAATAGAAAACTAGTAATTATCTAGTCTATCTACTATTTATATCGCAGCATTAGTCTTCGTAAGAATTCATTTATTTCATTTCTCAATTTCATCTCACCACGAGCAAGCAAATTTTAAGATTATTATCTAATATTATTTTTTAAAAATCAAAAGCCTATCACGTTCACTAATTTCAAAATAATACTCGAGCACACAACGATTTTGATTCCGCGTTCGCACCGGCCGCCCCGAGTTCAAAATTAAAAATAAATGACTCAGAAAAAAGCACGGGACTCCATGATTTGATTAAATTAAGAGGAAAATACCTACGCTGAAAGGGCGAGCGTTTCTTACTTTTTTGGGGATCCCCACCTCGAATTGGAAAACCGATAGGTATACGAACGGACTGAAGAGCTGACACCTTCCAAGTTAACTATTTAACTGTATCGTTGATAATGATCTGTTAAATCTGACCAGTTAACAAAATGCAAAAAAAATTAAAGGAGCTCTTTATTCGAAAATCCGTGAAACTCTTGTAATAATATTATTGGGCCGATTTAACAAGGGTAAAATAAATCTTAATCTTATCCAAGCGTTTGATATTTTGACAGTTTTTGTATTGGAAATCTGTCAAAACAACAAATTTACACTCAGATAAGACTTATTTTACCTTCATGAAATCGGTCTTATGTATAATTTGAGCAAGAAAATAGCGTTACCTACTTTATTGAAGTCCATAATAACACGGGGAATAACACACTTATTTTAACCACAAAAATCTGTATAGTACAATGTCCAGCTTGTGCTATGTTCCATCTGTCCTCCCACTACCTACTAGATATACATGAAGAAAAAACAACCAAGCAAGTAGTAAACAACAGAAACCTCCAAAACATATACTCTATACCGGTTCAAGCAGATATGACTCTACGAGACGTAAAGACTTATATTATTGGTTATCCTGTGAATATGTGAATAGGCTACATCTTTACTTACCATCAGGTGTAATCGCAGCCAAGCACTAGTCTACATATTTAAAAAAAAAATCTCACATCTTGATAAACACGGGTTTCAAACATACGGAACTTTATTGCGCTAGTGGGATGCGCACTTGGCCTGTTCTTTCTATTATTATAAAGCTTTTTTTAACGGCAACGGCTTCGCTTTGTAAATACGCCTATTTGCATGATTTTCCGGCGTCCCCGCTTCAATAGCCAGTAATATCGGACGAATGCTGAACTGCGTATACGAAACAATGCTAAGGCGGCAATGGTAACAAAAATGTTGAATAATTTTAATATTAATGTTACGTCCAAAACAGGAGCAAATGTTTCAGTGAAAAGCGACACTAAGTTGAAATGGGTATTTAAATTGTACTAATATTTTCTACCTTATAAAGGGGATCGACAATTTCTGGTCTGTATTAAAACTTTGTGTTATATTATTGTCATTTGTTGAGGATATATTTTTATTTTTATTTTGATAAGACCTACCTACCTGGTGGTTGAAGGTCGCGACTTTGGCCGCATGGTTACAGATTTTATAAAAATCCTGTTATCAAAACTCCTTGATATTTCGAGGTAAAAACTATCCTTTGTCTTTCTTCAGTATGCTAGCTATCAAATATCTAATGGCCCAATCCATGCGAAATCAGTACAACGGTTTAGGTGATGAGTTTATGTGATGGGAAAAGTGAAATGAGAGACTTTTGTATTTAAAATATTATGATTGTAGATTATAAACTATGGTTTAGCATGCGTGGTTTTAAGTATTAATACTAGTAATATATGAACCTCTATCTACAGAAACATAAAAAAGGTCATTCTCTATCGGTGAATATTTTTAATAAATTGAAGAAAATCTTGTAAGCACTTTTTCGTTCATCATCCGTAGTGCTAAGATGTGGAACACCTTCCCAATACCCTTGTTTATAATATCGCACTTCTTGATTACCTTCAAGGCAAGGGTGAATAGTTAACTTCTAGGCAAATGCGCTTTAAATAAGACGTTAATGACGATCGCTTTCAATCAGGCATGATGGTCGCTGTGAAATGCCAGTCATATTCCGAATTTATAATCCAGTAAACCCAAAATGTATCACACATAGATTCAGTTATTTAAGTACTTAATAAGATAAATTCCTCTTTAACCAAGTAACATAACACGAAGTCCATTTAAATCCAAAATAATTGGGAGTGGACCTAACACATAAATTCTTACGCAACTCTAAACTTCGGACATATGGGTGGTCAATTTGAACTCAAACCGCGATAACCCAAAACTGCAATAAAACCGGCCGTTAACGGTTAATTAGAGACGGGGTGACACACACCCCGCATAAATTGCGATTTGCCCATCGGGATCAAATTCTTGACGCGAGTCAAAGAAAAACTTTTTACTGCTATGGATGTACTATTTCTACATGCGAGTAGTTCTTGCCTCATTAGAAAAAAGCGCCGATACACAGTGGCCCCAGCGTGGTATTTTATTATAGACACAATTTTTTAAAGTTTTTGACTTTGTAAAAATGTTCGAAAGCTTCGGAGTATTGTTTTAAAATCTTTTACCGAGATCTATACCGCGTGCTTAGACTCAAGATAGAGGTTAAATCGAGACACAAATATGCTCCGATATAAATCTGTCTCTTTTAGCTCTATCTTAAGTCTGAGTTGAGACAAAGTGCGGTCTATAGATATCAGCCTATCGAAATCAAAACCAGGGCGTTTCACGAGGACTTATGGTTATGACAACCAAGTTTAATTTTGTTTTATAGGTTCTTTTTTTATACTATCTATACTAATATTATAAAGCTGAAGAGTTTGTTTGTTTGAACGCGCTAATCTCAGGAACTACTGGTTCGAATTCAAAAATTATTTTTGTGTTGGAAAGTCCATTTATCGAGGAAGGCTTTAGGCTATATAACATTACGCTGCAACCAATAGGAGCGAAGCATCAATGAAAAATGTTGCAAAAACAGGGAAAATTATCCATATTTAAAACATATTATTTTAAAAACTTCTTACTAATTGCGATCATAATAACTAGTGGTTCGCCCCGAACTGAGACCTCGCGATATCCCATAATTCCCAAAAGTTTTAATTATATATTGTAATAATTAACTTTTAACATTAGACGCAATAAAAAAAATAATAGTTGACATAAAACTGTTTTACTGACACAGCGCCATCTATAGTGAAGCATTATAGTGAAGCATTATAGTGAAGCTATTAGCTTCACAATAATGCTAATAGATGGCGCATTAAAATTAAATAATTTCGTTTCTTTATAACATTTATCTAATTTTAGTATTTGTTGTTCAAGTACAGGATATAACTGAATTTTCAACCAAGTTTCACGTTCTAATATTCAGTAATTCTTGACATATGGCTCAAATTAAAATCTCCACTTTGAAACCCCCCCATTTGGTCAATTTTTAGGGAAAAATTAAAAAAAATATATTTTTGTACTCTGTTCAAAGTCGTCTTTAAAAAGATATATCGCAAGTCTATGTAGAGCAACAAACAAGATTTTACTTCAAATACGCTTCTATGAGAGCCCCCCTGAAATAAAGCTTTTTATATTTTTTTATACAATGTTCGGCTGAAGGCCATCAGTTTACATATTATATTTAAATTTGAAGTAATTACGTTCAGTAATTCAGAAGTTATAGGGCTCTGACAGACATTTAGACGAACACACTTCTCTGTCTAGTAGGCAAGCGCCCTAGTTGACTCAGAGAACTTCGCTTCGCTCGTTCAAATAAAAATTGACGCGGACGAAGTCGCGGACAACAGCTAGTAAAAGATAAAACGGGTTAGGCATTTTTGTAAGCGACTATTAAACTATAATAGGTTAGCCAGCGAGTAGCGATCCCAATTGCCTAATCAGAATTTGTCCCCTTTGGATATATAATTTAGTAAGATGATCCCGCGCGGTCACTGTATCGGATCGGGTGACTGATAAGTGTGGTCTCCCGCCGCGGGCCACTGTTGTCCTCTGGAGGATACAGGATACTTCTTAGTGGACAATGAGGGTAAAGACGTGGAAAGGATTTCATTTGTTGAATTTTTTGATTATCCTTGCTATTAGTACGAAGTTTTGTTTGTAGGTTTGTCCTTTAATCACGTAGCAAGGGAGGAGCGGATCGACATGATGATCTCAACTCTACTAAGACTTGGAGAGTGTAATAGGCTACCTTTTATCCCGGAAAATCAGTGGGTTCCCGCGTTTTTTTAAAAATCTAGGTGGACGAAAACATAATTTTAAAAAATCTAATTCAGGTGGTTGAAGTCGCGGGCAAAACATAATTTGTAACAATATTTAATTTATTTTTTACTAGTTGATGGCTCTCTCATTTTCCGAGATAAAAAGTAGCCTATGTTTTATTTCAGACTCTAATCTATGTCTGTGCTAAATTTCAGCCAAATCGTTTCAGTCGTTGCGGTGTGATTGAGTAACAAACATCCATCCATCCATTTGTCCATCCATCTTTACATCCAAACTTTCGCATTTACAATATTAATAGGATTAAATGGCACAAGATTTCAATCGATCGATTTAAAACAATGCTACTTGCAATTTTTTTACATCCGCGACTCCACTCACGCCCCTGTTCCCCGATTGGTAGCAGAACAAGTATCGCATTGGCAACAGATCGCTCGTGTATAAATCACTCGCTGATCAAATCGCACATTGCGACAACACGAATTGGGCAAACCACATTTCTTGAGGAGGGCACGAGCCGCTCGCCAGCCCTTTAAGATATAACAGTCATTTAGATGTAGATACATTTATACGAACTTACTTATTGATAAACAATCATTGTTGATGTATATTTCGTATTGTAAATTGCATTTATTTCACCATTAAAAGACCTAATAACAATAATTGCAAAACAACTAATATTTTTAGGATCAAAACTATCCTAGATTTTGATGATCTGTGTTATGGACAGCCAAAAAAAAATTTCCCTCATAGGCTGAAAATCCTTATTAATATTGCAAAATAGGTTTAACAAATTATGTTTGTTTGTTATCCTTCAATCAGGCTGCAACGGAGAAACAGACTTAAAGAGTGTCATTGGATAACTTTTATCCCAGTAAAACAATGTTCTCGCAGGATTTTAAATCAAAATTTCACGTGGATGAAATAGAACAAGTGTCTTATTACACCAATAAAATTAAAAGGCTAGAGTTTGTATGTGTGTGTTTATTACTCCTTAGCTACAATTATGGAATGGAGATAGCTCATACCCATGATTACAAATAAGCTATATTTTATCCCGGAAAATTAAAGACTTCCCGTGAGAGTTAAACAACCTTTACCCAAGCAGATAAAGTCGCGGGCATCATCTAGTTAAGGATATTTTCATACTGTAAAGAAGCTAAAGGAGTCGTCTTCTTAGACTACATATCCCTAAAACACTCAATTTAATATGCCGGATATTTATCCAACAACAAAGAAGTAGCTGTTCCCAATCTTAGAGGTATCTATCTGCAATTTAACGGTTTGTTTATTTACATAACTCCTAAACTATAAGATAATTAGTGATAGCAGTGCTACTAAATGTCAGGCAGCCATTTTGTTCTAAACAACTCCACCGAGGTTTACGAGCTATCCCGGAGGAAGCAGTTAAACGCACAGTAAAAATTTAATTCGTTTTCAAATAAATCAGGGGCTATCCGTCCGCCATAACGTGTCAAAGGAGACGAGAGTCACATTTCGTGACGAAAAAATGTGATCAGCGATACTTTCTTCACATCCTTATGGCTTTACAAATACGTGAAACGTTGCAATCTAAACTAGTGGTTCGCCCCGAACTGAGACCTCGCGATATCCCATAATTCCCAAAAGTTTTAATTATATATAACTTTTAACATTAGACGCAATAAAAAAAATAATAGTTGACATAAAACTGTTTTACTGACACAGCGCCATCTATAGCGAAGCATTATAGTGAAGCTATTAGCTTCACAATAATGCTAATAGATGGCGCATTAAAATTAAATAATTTCGTTTCTTTATAACATTTATCTAATTTTAGTATTTGTTGTTCAAGTACAGGATATAACTGAATTTTCAACCAAGTTCCACGTTCTAATATTCAGTAATTCTTGACATATGGCTCAAATTAAAATCTCCACTTTGAAACCCCCCCCATTTGGTCAATTTTTAGGGAAAAATTAAAAAAAATATATTTTTGTACTCTGTTCAAAGTCGTCTTTAAAAAGATATATCGCAAGTCTATGTAGAGCAACAAACAAGATTTTACTTCAAATACGCTTCTATGAGAGCCCCCCTGAAATAAAGCTTTTTATATTTTTTTATACAATGTTCGGCTGAAGGCCATCAGTTTACATATTATATTTAAATTTGAAGTAATTACGTTCAGTAATTCAGAAGTTATAGGGCTCTGACAGACATTTAGACGAACACACTTCTCTGTCTAGTAGGCAAGCGCCCTAGTTGACTCAGAGAACTTCGCTTCGCTCGTTCAACAATATAGCAGACTCGTCTACTTTTAGGATAATATGATTAGCTTTATTGTTGCCAAACAGTCTCAAAGTTTAATAGAATAGAATATTCTTCTCATTATTCTTCAAGTTTTTTATTCTAACAAACTTTTACAAACCGTCGTTACAAGTTACAAGTTTTCGAATCGCGTGAATCTCCCACAAATTGAAAAAATAACCAGTCAAGTTTTGCTGATTTGTCCTTCAGTCACGCAGTAACAAAGCAACGGATCGACGTGACTTTTGCATGGGTATATAGTTGAGGATTTGGGGAGTGACAGCTAGGCTACCTTTTATCTTGGAAAATCCGTTTTTCCAGAATATAAAGTAGGTTTCCCATGGGATTTTCACAAACCTAAGACCACGTAAGTATTTAGTGACAAAAAAGTTTTATTTAGTGACAAGTTCAGTTTGGTTCTCAATAATAATCGGTGTGGACAAACTAAGTTTTACAGCGTCGTTAAATCGAAACGTTAACGAAGGTGATGAGATACAAGCCGTGTGTGGTGCTAACGGCAATCCAGCACCTACATAGAGCTTTCTTGTTAAGAGTTGAGACCGTGTAACCTAAATAAATAACTAATACTATAATGTTAAAAGGAAACAAGGAATGCTTATGGTCCAATGGAGTGATGAAATAGAGGCGTAGGAGGGATAGCTGTGGTCCCGCTCAACCCAAAACAAAAAGGAATAAATATAAAAATTTTATCATTGATTGAGATAGATTGGCGTCCACACCTTGATTTAATTTTACACCGCGGCACTCACTATTTCATACATATAAGTGTTTAGCGATCACTTGTTAGCTACTTAGTTTTTAATGAAAACTTACATTTATCAAAATTAAGTAGACAAATACTAAACAAAAATACTAGAGACAGGAATAGGATAATTTTTTATTCAAATAAACTTTTACAAAGTGTTTTCGAATCGTCTAATGGATCTACCACTGGTTCGGAATGCTGTTCCAACTTCCAACCGAGAACCAGCAAGAAACTCGGCTTTTGCTCTTTAAAAAAAATTTATGTGTTTAATAATATTGTTATTGTAATTAGTTACTAAGCGATTATTATAATAAATTTTAAGCAGAGTAATAGAAATCATAAAGATATTCAAATACGATGCAATATGAGTTTGACTATGTATCTAAAAGATAATAGATATCATATTATGATCATGATATCTTAGGGACGGCAATTAGGCGAGATCTGACCGCGCTCTGATAACGCACAGTAGTACTTAATGACACAATATTGTGGAGCTGGGCACGTGATTTATAACATCTTACACGACGAATGTGTTAAGGATGTGTAAGGTTTAGTAGAAATGGTATCTGGTATCATATGGTTATATACCAGACCCTATTATGGATATCGCATCGACTATACGAAATTAGTTTCATGATTCATGACATTAATTTCATCAATACTTTACACGTGAAATTGTTGATGAAAATAATGTCATGAAACTAATTTCATGCTACTAATTTCGCAGTGTAAATCCAGCTTTAGGGTAGGTATTTCAGGAAAGCTACGGATTTTGTTGCACTTGAAATTTTAGTAAATCACGTCAGTAGTAAGTACTTAATGTGCAGCTACATTGCATGCATAAATGTTTTTGTCATAAAGTAGTGTTGTGCAAAGACGCGTCTCAGCGGGGCTCCCGGCTCCGGGCTCCGGCTCTACGGAGGCCCAGCGGGGGCCCGATGCTCATTGCTAGCCAACACCATTACTTCACTTGTTTCTGCATAAGTGGATTGTTAATTATTAGATGGTTTAAAAAAATATTAGCCATGCTGAACGTGAATAAAGTCTCCCCTCCTAATAAACGTAAAACTTGTGCTAGGTGTGGGTACGACAATAGTGCAACGGGTGGAGATTGAACCGTCGACCTTTCAGTTTTCAGTCCGCACCTTTTACCGTTGAACTATTGAGGCTTTTTGACTATTATTATTTAACATTATTGAATTATGAGTTTAACAAATGAGGAGTAACCTAGGTATTGAATTATGTGTCTAATAAACAGTAATGCAGTAACAGATCATATTTTATTAACTCGGTCCATCGAAAAAATAATTTTATGATTTGAATCGGATAAAACTATTTTTTAAAGATTATTTGTTTGTTATTAATTTTTATACTTTAAATTATTGCTTTTCAAAGTGATAGTTTTTGCAAACAGAAGTTTGCAAAAATCTTTTTATATTGTGAATTTGTTTATTTGTGTCTCCTCATTTAAATATTAAAGATATCTGAATCTCAAAATGTATTTTGATGAAGTTAATGTACCTACGTTCTGATCTGTTACTCCTCATATTACTTTTAAAATTCGAACCTTTTGAAAAATATTAACAAACCTCCATAGGTTTCTTAAATTTTTTGCCTATGTAGCTTTCCGCCGCGTAGCTAGTAGAATCTTGACTTATCATAAGAGCCAAGGTTGGCCAACATGAAGTAAATAATAAGAAGTTACACTAAGGTTACGCCTCGCGGACTGTTCACTAACTGTGGAGTTGGTTCAGGGCAAAGAAAACAGATAGCGAGCCCCGATCAAACCAAACGGGCCAAAGAATAAACACCGCAGCGCCTGAGAGATGTCTCCAGTCAAAAACTCTCGAATTTAAGTTTAATCAAGACACAACAATCGAGATCAACCCGGCTTATCTGAGCGGCGGTTCTGAATCTGAGTTAATTAAACATGAAATTCAATTAATAGAGGACCGGCGAGTTATCGCGTAAGGAATAAAGGGCAGATCCCTTCCTCCTAATTAAAATGTATTGCCTTATTTTACTCATTTTCCACTTACAACGGGAACGCGCGACCGACTACCAACTTTTTAATCTGTTCGCCGTCTTACTTCGTCTCTCTTAATACCACCTGTTTATTTCAAAATAGTCTTTCGGGCTTTCAACTTTGAGTTCATTTTCGGTTGTCTCGCGTTGAAGAAGTAGGAAAATTGAGTATAGCCAGGTTTGAAGCAACGGCGTGGCGGTAACTTCGCGAGTCACAAAGACTTGTCCAGGAGCTGGTGGGGAATTTGAAGAGATATTATGTAACTGATGGATCAAATTAGTCTATTTTTACAATAACGTTAAGTACCTACTGATCTTTTACTACAGTAATTTTAATTGTGTTCAGAAATAAGGAGAAAATAAAACATGTTTATCGGCAGGCAACTAGAATCAAAAGTTTCTGTTTCTTCTTACTGTTCTAACCAATTCGTTAAACTTATATGCATACCTATGCTGCAACAAAAAGCCGACAACAAGCTTGTTTATGGAATCGTTCCTGCAAAATGCCTCTTGATTTTTATCAAAAAATCTTGTAGCTCTTAATATTAAATAAGTACTACCACGTCTTTTTTGTCACGAGCTCTTTGTGTAGAGGTATTTGCGGTGGACTTAAGGCTGAACATTAGTTTTTAAGGGTCTTATTTTGCTGTGCCATTAAAGTCGGGAGTCTTTGATAGAATTAGCCGGGGCAATCAAATTAATCGGGTGCTTCTTGCGTTGAAGCCGCGCGGCTGCTTACTGCTTCCGCTTTTGGTAATTATTGTATTTACAATATTATAGCAAAAACTTTAAATAATTATTGTATGAAAAGTCAAAATACAAATCCATAACAAGTTATGATGATTTCATAGCTTATCAAAGACCAAATCCAGCCCAAAAATTGATTTATTTAGTTAAAACATATACATCATAATATCACACTTCGCCGTTCCGTTGCTCTGTTGCTTCGTGATTAAAGGACGAACCAATAAACGAACAAACCAAGAAACAAACACACTTTGGCATTTATAATATTAGTAAGAAAGTTAAGTATGTAAAGATTATCTATACAGATAAACATATAAAAATATCATAGTACATAAACCTAGTGGTCTACTGCCTAGTGATCAAAATCAATGTATTGAGATCCGTCCTTTATTGCCAAAGATCAACATTAGATCATCACAAAATTTAAATAGGACCAAAATGACGTTAACGATCTTTAAAAAAATATCCAAAGCTTTTCAGATTTAACTGAGTTACGGAGTAAAGTTAGAATATCAGAGTATTGAATTACCAAAAAAACCGTAGAATTGAAAACTTTCTGCTTTTTTCTTAAAAATACTCTCTTAAGGAGTGCGTTTTATCTCTCGTACAATGTACAAGTTGTAAGACAGACAATACGAATGCCAATAAGCACACTGCGAGTCGCGCGTCGGCGACTCCATTTAAAAAGCACACCAAAAATGCAAGCAAGACAATAGTTTCCTTCCTATTCACAACTGCGTCGTTATTTCTTGAGAGTTGACTATAAAAATGGCGAAGTTCAGCCCGCCTAGGCTTCCGTTCCAAGTAATTATTAAAACAAGAGATAGCATCGGATATATAGCTTCTATACCCAGCACCGGGTCATTACAATGATTCATGCCGAGTCCTCAGTGCCATGGTAAATGCAATAAAGGTCGTACTAACAGTCGCTATGAAAGAAAACTAAATTGCCCGTGCCGACCTAACTGGCTCCTCGTGAAAGCTTACCCTTGGCCATAAAGCCACCGGCGTAACTAGACCCGTCACTTTACCCTCGAACCACCCCTCGCGGGTCCAACTTAGTGAAGACGAGAGCGGGGGCGAGGGTCAAGCGGGGGTGGCGGAGGCAGTAACAATTATAAATAAGTAGGTTGGAGCAATAACGGCTGCGACGTGCATTATATCAAGCAAACGGCCTGCGATGCAGCACCACCTAAGAGACAATTGGCATAGAGTAGCGAAGTTAAACAGACGCAACTGCTATTGCATAAGAAACACTACCTACTTTCAAATGAAATGAAGAAAACAATTTTCTTCGTCTCTTCGTTTCAAACATAGTGTTTCGACAAAGCATTGCTAATTAATGATTACTTTTTTTTAAAACACTTCATAAAAGTTTATTTGAATAAAAACTATTCTATTCACTTCTATTTCTCAGAAATAGAAGTAAATAGAATAGTAGTAGAATAGAAGTTCCAAGTGACAAACTATGGAACTCACTCAAATAAAGTTTTTTTATAATTTTTTATATTGTATTCGACTTAGGGCCATAATTTTATTGGATTTGAAGTAATTATTTTCATTAATTTATGAGTCTGAATTTGATACTGACAGAAGATACAGATAAGTCCAATTCACCCAAGTAAACTCAGAGATCTTACTTCACTCGGTCAAATGTCCACACCATGCAACTCTAACTAACTCTAACTCTGCTGAAATCTATAGAGCATGATATGACTTAGCTCGGACTTAAGATAGAGTTACAACGAGATACAAATATGCTCTGACACAAATCTGTTTCGTATTAACTCTGACTTGAGTCGGCGCAAAGTGAGAGTGCGGTCTACAGATTTCAGGCTTAGATTAATGTGTAAGTTGTATATAGGTAGTTAATTCAAACTAGTTGAGGCAATTAGAAACAAAGTGTCGCATCTGCATGAACCCGTTTTTCATAATCCCCATATCAGCTCAAGGGCCATTCATCGCGCTCGCCGGGCGCAAGCAGACGTTTTTATTTCTCCGCTACGACACAAACATAAAAACACCACTCAAATTTCAAATAAACAACGCTTTAAATCGCACTTTTGTAGCTTAAGCCCGTATTAGGTAGTTAAATTTACATTTTGCACATTGATATGTAAACAAAGATACTTGGTTCCAGAGAGATGTAGCGTTTGAAAATTTTACAATTTATTGAAAATTTCAGTGTGGGATCACAATCATGGTAAAGATCAGGTTAGGTTTCTTATTTAGGTAACTGAAGCCCTCCACATTGTTTTGCGATATTGTATTATTATTTTACCTTAAAAAATGTAAAATAGTTTACGCACGCTTTTCATTTTCCGCGTGAGTATTTTTCTTTATTCTTAATTTCTTTTACTTCTGCTTCCTATCATATTCCTGGTAATTATGACGGATCGTATAATTTTAATTAACATTAAAAGTAATCTTTTGATTTGTTTTATTAGGAAGCCAGTTTTATTCGAGCTTAAATATACATACAATTGATGTATAACATCGAAAGAATGCGACAACCAGCCAGCCTTTTCTTAGTAGAACGTTTTCTATATCACTCATAATATAAAATTATACTTTTATGTGGCATTTTCAATATGTGCGACAGAGATGACGCTACACGAAGCCGTACCCAGCCTATGTGCAATATTTACGGCCGGGCCACCACTGTACCCACTGTACCTTTGGAATCTCTGATCAGTAGGTATATCAACGATTTCACATTTGATATTTTCAGCCGTGAAAGTTATTCGTTGTTCGCACGCGCAAATTTATGTGTCGGCGGCGTCGCTCTGTGACATCTCTTTGTTGTAACATCCCCGTGTATTTATGGGGTCATTTCAACAAACACTGGATATTTTAGCGAGAACAAATTAAATGCAATCTGCACAGGCTTTAACGGCTAAATGTCAATTGCTACTAAATGATATCCGGTCGCGGGTTATTTATTTTTTTGGCGGTTTTTCCTGATGATCGTCGAAAATGTAGCTCAATGTGTTTTTTATTAACTGGAACCCATTTTCGCACTAAAACATAGGTAGAGAAAAGAAAATATGGAATTATGGATAGTACGTTTATCTCACGAAGTTACGGGCGCTTTACTTGTGGTTACGTCGTGCATATGCACATGACGTAAGTGTGCGAGCCTAGGTGGGAGCAGTCAAGGGCGAGCAAGCTCTCGCTCACATTTATACAGATACGACACACACAACCATGAGCTAATAGCCCAGGAGTATTAGACTAAAATTGGCCAAATACATAAAATCCTTCAGGACTAGCTGAAATTTGGTATACTGACGCTGTGTTTGATAATTAACTACTAGTCAAAACTCCCCAAGCTTCCGCCTCTTGCGTCATAAGATATACAGGGTGTTTAGTAAAAAAATTAAATTAATTTATATAGGTATATTTTTTTTTACAATAGTGTATTTTTAAAGGGACTTCAAATAGTACAAACAATGTAAAATAAATGTGTATATATTTATTAAAAAGGAAAAATTACAATTTTTCGATTATTCACTTATATTATATCACATCATCATCATCATGTTCGAGTATTCATTCCGGTAGCAGAATTACACTTTGTTCCTTCAAGCAAGGTAAGTTTACCTGTAGTTAGTCCTCCTTTAGTTTTCACAGAGCGCATAAGACCTTGCTCAATGGCAAGATCAGCCGAAACTCCAGACCAAAACCGATCACTTCTCCGAATTGTGAAGTAGCGTTTCGATGCAAATTTATTATATTCGGTATAGTTTCTTTAAGGTCTTCCATTTGTTGCAAATGGAACCTAGCCCATTTTGCGTAAGCCAAGTGACCTAGAAATAGAATATTAATTTAGATGTTTGTAAATAAAAAGTTGCATGTATTAAAAAATCATAATAAAGTCAATGGTGTATTACCAGAAGCGTGAAAGAACGGAATCATCTCTCGTACACTTTGCAAATGAAGTTCAAAGTTTCCGGTTCTTTCGGCCCTTAGATAACAATGAATAATACTCACAAGTTTAAAATATTGGACCCAGAGTCGGGCTGTGCGTGAGGTATTCTCTTTCCGTTGTAAAGCTTGCACAAATGTACTCGAAAGCTTTTCAACCAATGATGATTTTTTCACTTCAAGCTCGGAGGTCTCTCCCTTTTCCAACTGGTTGTAAATTTCCAATAGGTTTTCTTTTTCTTGAGAAGTCAAATTAGTGTCAAATGCATGACCAGTAATCATATGAGTAACGGCATTCTTTGCATATATCGTAGCCCAAAGTTCTTCGATACCACTACCCGACATTATATGCCCAATCGCTCCTAAATATGACATTATCATATGAAATCCAGTCCACAGTCCAGCTAGGTAGGTCCAATTTCGAGAAAGAGATTAACCGGCGAATCCAACTCGGCTGGGCAGCGTTCGGGAAGCTTAGAGATTTATTTTCGTCCAAAATTCCTCAGTGCCTGAAGACTAAAGTCTTCGAACAGTGCGTGTTGCCAGTAATGACTTACGGATCCGAAACATGGTCGCTATCTATGGGCCTCATAAGAAGGCTCAGGATCACTCAGCGGGCGATGGAGAGAGCTATATGCTCGGAGTATCCCTGCGAGATCAAATCAGAAATGAGGAGATCCGTAGGAGAACCAAAGTCACTGACATAGCTCTGCGAGTTGCGAAACTGAGGTGGAAATGGGCGGGGCACATAGTCCGAAGAGCTGATGGTCGATGGGGTCCCAAGGTGCTGGAGTGGCGACCCCGCACCGGGAAGCGCAGTGTTGGCAGACCCCCCACCAGGTGGACAGACGACATCAAGCGAGTCGCAGGGAGGATTGGATTCAGGCGGCGCAAGACCAAGGCCTGTGGAGGTCCATGCAAGAGACTTATGTCCAGCAGTGGACGTCCATTAGTTGATAAAGAAGAAGAAGATATGAAATCCACCCAGTAAAATGACTGTATTCTTCAAATCCCGAAGCGCGGGCGGGCCGGGAGGGGAAGGGGGGTGTATTTCGGAACGCAAGCGGCGGAGGAGTGGGGAGTTTTAGGACATTATTTTTCTATGTATAATGAATACGTATGCAAATTTTTAGCTAGTCCTAATGGATTTTATGTTTAAAACCTAATAGTCCTGGGCTATAAGAGGCCTCGTGAAATGAAAGAACTACAACTCCAAACATCGACTTAGATGTCAAACGTAGGTAATATAAATTGTAAGTACATAGGTATGTTGTTTTGCTGACCAACTGACGTTGACGATCAATCTTGTATTTTTAAGAGCAATATTCTCCATATTATCGCAAAATAAGCTCCACATACCTTAATACCAATAAAGTGATCCGTTGAACCTAAAAATAAACTCGACGGAGCACATTTTCTAAGAAAATCACATCGTAGCAATAATGCATAAGGCGGAGCGCGCATTCCGCTGCAACTATGCTAAATATTTTTAATCAATACAAATTAGGTACCGGCCTCGGGCGCCGCGAGGATGTACGCGAGCCGTGCACACTGGGGCCGAATACGCCAAATCTGGACAAAAATAATTCGGCAAAATATCATGTGAGGTACATTCTCGTTTTCACCAATCATACCTGAATCATCTCCTAACTATGAATCTTAACGTAACCGTCATTCTTACTTTTAAGTGCATTTTTTTTTTTTGAAAACGAAGTGGTTAGTAAGGGGTACCGCAAATACGCAAATAATACAATATTAAACTTTTTACTCAGTTCCCCCTTAAAGTAAAATAAATTGTAATACATCCTACTATGCAATTTACTTTATTAATATTATAAATTATAAATGCGAAAGTTCGTGAAGATGGATGGATGCTTGTTACTCTTTCACGGAAAAAATACTGGAAGGATTTTGATGAAACTATAATATGATAGCTTATACATCAGAGTAGCACATAAGCTATATTTTATCACGGAAAGTTTAAGAATTTCATTGGGAAACAAAAACCCTTAATCCACGCGGACGAAGTCGCGGGTCACAAATAAAATAGAGCATTGTAGATAACGCCCCATATTTTACATTTGTAATATCAACTGTTAAGACTGCACGTTTCATCTAAAAATTGTATCCAAACATTTATTCTTCGGCCCACTGTGATCGGACGATGTGCATACGCTATCGCAGATCCCGGGATCAAGTCGCTGAGGCCGGGATATCGGGGCATCGGTTCATCGCCTCAGGTACACATCCCAACAATCTTGCTACGAGCTATTCTAAAATTGGATACCGGGTTTTATTGAACAAAATATTTCGGAATATCCCTAATATTGCCAACTAATCAAACCAGCAAATCTTTATCAAAAACCGAAACGCAAACAAAGTATGAGAGCTCGTAGAAAATAGTAAACTGTGACAGCATTTTTTTTAATTCGATAACAAGATAGACCTTGACTGGAATCTCATCTGATGGTAGGGGACGATACAGTCTAAGATGATAGCGAGCTAACTTGGAAGGGGTATGGTGCCGGAAAGCTAAATCACTTAGCGGCACGTTTTTGACAGTACGGTGGTAACTAGCCACGGCCAAACATTTTAACATTTCAAGTTATTTTGTTGTTTAATCGATTTTAAAACTCACAGCAAACATGTATTTTACTTATCTTGGAAAACCCTTTATTTAATAAATAATAATGGGTAAGAAATAATTTGTTTTTAATATAGGCAATATCCCTTATTACTCCCCTCTTGAAAGTCGTAGTAAAATAATATGAAACACAACGTTGTAACTTAAATGCTGGTTGTTAAAAAGAACAAATGCAAATAAATAAACCAACCGAAGATCATTTCTTATGGTGGCTCAATATTATGACGGTCGGGTCTTAAAAAATCTAGCAACTTTAAAATAAATATTTATTGAGGACTTCGCATCTTTTGAAGCAAGTTTGGTCTCTAAAATAGAGGAAGAAGCTTGAAAATTAATAAAACCGTTCTTTTATGAACAGTTAAAATAACCTGAATTCCGTTTATATTATTCCCAGAAAAATAAAGTATTCTGTAATATTTTCACAACTGACTTTGTATGCTTTTTTAGCTTTATTAAAGCTTTAATACCTACCATGATTACGCTAAAGGCTATTTTTCATTATTAAAAAATTGGAACAGGAGTGATAAGGATAAGTGAATTTTTTTTTAATTCATTTTATTTTTCGCGTAATATCACAATAATCTTAAACATTACGATAACATTCATTCATCTTTTGAATGATAGTCCACCATGCTAGCCAAGTATGGATAGGCAGAGTCCAGTCTTTACACGCCTTGGACCTTGGAGAACATTTTGGAGAACTCTCAGGCATCCAGATTTCCTCACTAGGTATATTTTCTTTCATCTTTAAAGCAAAAATGCAATATAACATTACAGTTATAATAAGGAAGCTTCCAAAAGTGACCTTGTCATATTTATTGCATAGTTAGTAACAAAACATTTGAAACAAGTAACAAAAGCCATCGCGTCGGAGTCACTTAGCATAAGTGGAGAGTCCACCTGAAGAGAACAACAGTCGTTACATAAATAATAACAGGGGACACAACAAAACACCGTGTTTACCCCGCAACACTCACAATAAAAATACATCATATAAATATCACTGTGGTTGTAACAGGAAAACTGATGTGGCAAACTTTGAGGAGGGACTAAGGTAGATGAAGCCCTGAATCATTGAGTCTAAGGTTAAGAACACAAGGAAAGACGTGCCGCCATGCAATTTTAGCGTTCCGGTACGACATATTATTCTATATTATATAGTGTACTCATGTACACTGCCATACCAACCTACCCTACCAAGATAGCCCGCTACCATCTTAGACTGCAATCCTCACTTCCCATCAGGTGAGATTGCTGTCAAGAACTATCTTGTCATCGAATAAAAAGAAATTAAAACTAAAGGGCTGGTATATAGTATGGTAGCTCTACACATTGGACTGGCCAAGCTAAATCTTTAGCCACAGCAGCTGCCAGCTTCCCGGTAGACACGTTTTGAGAGTTCAAAAATTGCTCACAATATTGATAATGATAATGATTTTCTCATAAAAACCATAAATATATTATTAGTTTTACTTTTTACTCATGTTTTTTGAAAACTTCCAAACTGACACAGATACCAGTACAAAAGAATACACTATTCTGACACGAGACGATCTAACCATGAAAGATTGTGTCAAAATGAAAGTATTAAGACTATTAAGTATCCAAAACATAATGTTGCCGCACTTTTTCCGCATAAAATTGATTGATGGCGAAGGGAAATATTGTTTGCATATTCATTCTACTATTTACAATGTTTTATGGCCACTATTCACTATTTGTTAGATGGTTATACCTAATTCCTAACACAGTCATTCAGTTGCTTATTTTGCTCGTAATATACAAAAAAATGTTTGTTCTCATTAAAACTCTGAACTTTTGAAATTGCACAGGCAACTCTGAAACTATTTACTAGATGTTTTAGGATTTTTAGGTCACGTTTTATAAATTATGTTACATTTTATCATAAAAATATGTATAATATCACATGTGGGACACACTATGTACCTACGCGACCAAGAAGCGGTGACTATTATTATTATTAGGTCCACTCTTGGTGATTATGATTTTGCGAGCACGAGCTTCTGTCAATATAGGTACATATTTTATTTTAAAAAATTATACAAATTCTAGAAATGAATAAAAAATATTACCATCATGTTAAAGTTTTTCTAATTACTTAACAAAAAATAACGTTGTATAAGTACCATAGAATTTCACAGGAGCATTTAAAAACTAAGACGTTGACGAATTAAGCCTATCCCGTTGAGCCAAAAATAAATGTTGATGTTTTGTTCTGGAGGGCTCTCGCAAACAATGAAAAGACAAACATTTTTTACCCTCCCCGCGTTAGCCGTAAAACTTGCGATGGCGATGACAATCGTCAAGAAAAGTTATAAACAATTAGCGAGACAAGATTAACAATGAAAAATTGTCGCGACGCCTTCGCATCGCCTCAAAAAACAAAACATTACTAATTGCTTCTTCTTTTATTGCTAACGCTTGAAATGTTGCCACGGCATTGTGTGTAGGGGGCGCATGCTTGTGAATTTCATGAGACATTCTCGATTAAGGTAATTTCTCTTACTATTACTATAACGGCTTTAAGCCTCAATAGCCCAACGGTTACAGGTGCGAAATGAAATCTTAAAGTTTGCAGGTTCGATCCCCACCCGTTGCACTATTGTCGTAACATAAGTTTTCACTTATTTGGAGGGGAGAAAAGAACATCAGTCAAGAACAGCTTGGCTGATATTCTTTATTAAAAAAAAACGCCTTAATAACTACGTAAGAAAAGTTTAGGCCATAGTCCACCGCGCTGGCCGTGCGGAATGGCAAATTTCACCCTTTTGAATTTTGAAAGCATTATGAAAAACTATCATGTAGTTATGTAAGCTTCCTCGCTATGTTTTCCTTCGCTTTAAAGCTAGTAATATTTAATTGCATAACACATTACACCAATTTGAATATAACTGATATTTGAATATTACTTAAATTTTTATTTACTAGCTGATGCCCAAAGTCGCGGGCATCAACTAGTAAATAAAAATTTAAGTAATATTGTCTCAGAGTAAAATTACTCTGAGAATGTTGTGTATTCAGCAACTGGATTGAACGTATTATAGTTAACTCAAAGGAATTATCCTATGCCCTGGTGCCGCTTGGTGTTCTTACGTATTGTAGCCGATATCGCTTCTTGAAAAATGTCGGCGAAAACACCTCCCTTGTTGTGTTAATCCGTCGAGTAAGCGAAGGATTAGGGATGAATAATTCGCAACCGCAAACAAGAAACAAACAGTGGAAAAAATACAAGCCGAAGAGGCGGGGCGATGGCTAATCTCTTTAATTAGATTGATGAAGGCGATTCTTACTTTATTGTGAGAAATTAACTCTTTTTCAAACGTAAAACTTCCTAACTTTCTAGTTATTACTAAAGAATTGTTGTCTTAAAACGGGTTTTGAGGATGCTAATTTTACAATTGTCTTTTTGATAATTTTTGTATTGGCTATCAAATTAATTTGACGTTTGGACAGATTTTTAACACAAAAACCGATGACTTACCGACACACTCCTCGATTATTTTGCTTGGCAATATGACTTAAGGGTTTCGGTGATAGTATAGTTCTTTCATTTAACGAGGGCGCGTGGCTCATGGTTGTGTGTGTGTCGTATTTGTATAAGTGTGAGCGATAGCTTGCTCGCGCCTGTCCACTCCCGCCTAAGCTCCTGAAAGGCACGCATACTTACGCAATATATATGTATACGACGTAAGCACAAGAAAAGCTCACGTGCCCTCGTGAAATGTATGAGGTAAGAACTACAACATAGGCCCTTATTTAAGCTATCACCCCTCTGTATTGGCAACATCTCATCCCAAATAAATGACGCCATATCTCATACATTATAATATACCTTATACATATACATAGCTTATACTTATCTAAAGTTCATAATGAAGATTCCAAACTACCGTATGTTAACATACACGTATATCAATTCCACATTTCCCGCGGCAGCGAGCAAACTATTTGCCGAGCATCATTACCGTCTCCATCTTAATATTCAATGTTGCCAGCATTGTTTGCCTCACCTTGCCCGGTCTCCCCTGATCTATTCCTTGCTTATTGTTTGGACGATCGGGATCGAGATGCAAATGAAACCTCATTACAGTACCCGGCAGAAAATATTACGTGCAGTAAATACCTATTAATACTACAAACGTGCAAACGTTTTTATTTCTTGACTAGCTTTTGCCCGCGGCTTCGCTTACGTTAAGATTGATTTTTTAAACCCCTATTTTGTCCCCTCAGGGGTTGAATTTTCAACAATCCTTTCTTAGCGGATATCTTCGCCATAATAGCTATATGTATGTTAAATTTCAGCCCGATCCATCCAGTGGTTGGAGCTATGTGTTGATAGATCAGTCAGTCAGTCACCTTTACCTTTTATATATTTAGATTTATTGAATCGAGTGTTTGCTAGACGCGGCGGTCATTTTTTCAGAGCAAAAGGTTAATATAGATAGGTACGTACTTCAGTTTCCTTTTCTTCAAGAATCCGGATTCTATTCCAGGTGCATCTTTGATTTTTCGTAGTAATGTGCATTTTGAGAAATTGTTTGGTGAACCTCTTAAATTTCTCAAAACGAAAAATATCGTGAATATAACTACATGGCTGAGAGTTTTAGTTGTGTTCTCAATGGTGTGTGAAGTATGCCAATCCTACTTGGCTACTTTGGCAGGCTACTATAGTCTGAACTCTTCTGATGTGAGAGGAGACCTGTGCCCAGTAATCCAGTAATGAGCTCAGGCCGTGCGAGTTGACGGTGAAAATGAAATCCACATTTAGAAGGAATATAATGAAACGACGATCCCGATTGTCGCGTGACAATTCCCCGGCAGGTCGGCTAATCTCGCCCGGTTATTGTCCAAGTTGGGCCGTTACGGGCAGGCGAACTTCGCAAGTGTTAAACAGGGCGAAAATGGGACGTGATACTGCGTATAGGTAGCGTCGTATACTAGTGTTAATGCTGTTGTCATTTGTTCGCATGCCTTTACGATGTTTACTAAATTGTTATTAGATTTCAGGATTTCCTGGATCTTCCAGGCCATTGAGTTATGGAATTAAATATAGTTTGGATGGATGGATGTTTGTTACTCAGTGGCGTGCACAGAGGGTAGGCATAATGCGGAAAAATGATATAAATTGGAGAAAATCGCCAGTACGAGTTATAAAAACTTAAGGGTAGGCTTTTCATAATTTGTACAATGCCTACCCTTAAGTTTTTTTTAATTCGCACCGAAGATTTTTTCCATTTTGTATCATCTGCCTACCCTGTAGTACATCCTGTGCACGCCACTGTTGTTACTCAATCACGCCGCAACAACTGCACCGATTTGGCTGTAAAAATTACTAAATATGGTTTAGGAAGATGCCCCTGGCCCTGGTGTCAAAAGAAAACTGTAGAAAGTTTTCATTTAACACCAAAAGAAGATTATGGTGACGTTGCTAGATTAAGTTCTGTGGGATAAATTATATCGTGATGACTAGTGCATTTCACCCTAAGCTAGGGATTATGATTTTTGACATATTTATTTAAGAATTAATTGAGATAGTTACTTACAAGGAAATGTTAATAACGTTCTAACTTTGCCCGCTACATCGTCCACATGGATTTAGGTTTCTGAAAAATAACGCGGATGATTGAAGGACAAATCAACAAAACCAAATGCACTATCGAATTCATATTAATAGAACATTGGCTTGCCTATATTATTGCTCAGTGCAAAAATTCTCCAAAACATTTAATTTTGTCATGTTTTACTTTTAAGTATAAAATACAAATCCCAAGACCGAGCTAAGTTTAAGAGCCGGCCGCGGGCGGACACAGCTCTGCCCTTTAACTTAAACTTAAATCGAACTAAACTCGTGTCTACATTGAAACTTACATCAAGCCGTCTCTAATAAACTTTGCTTCACTTTGCCTCAACAAGCGTCTGAGTGCGTCTTAAGACACTCACGAACATAACAATTACAACCTAGCATATATGTGTTTTTTGTTTCTTTTTTCTAAAATTGGTACAGTTGGTGGTATTGGTCTCTAAAACTAAATGCTGACAGGTTTGATTGTCAGTACCTGAACCATTGTCATATGGTGCATGTGCTGACTAATCAAGCCTGTCTTGATATAGTTTTAGAATTAGATAGTTTTTAAGATTACTAATATTAGTTTAAGTTTGTGTTTTCCTTACTAACAAATATGATCTCCTGGTCGAAATAAATGATTTTTATTTTATTTATTTTGGTATTTTTATTTTATTTTAAATCTCATACCTTGAACGTAATCACTAATTGTAGTATGCGTAAGAGTCGAGAAGTTATGGCTAAAATACATTAGATTATTGCAAAAGACATTTTTAACGCTACAAGACATAGCCGTGAGTTATCTCCTCTTATCCCCCTTTCCCTCCCTTTCACCCCCTGTAGCGACACAGCACTGCCATTAACTGGTGACCGCAAAAGTCGCGCCAGTGTTTTATACACACCAGTTCTACCTCTAGTTGTGGGCCTACTTTAAAGTGGTTTAACTATAAGTACTTTAAAACAAAAAAAAAATTTAGTTAATTTTCGCCTTTCAGTGTAATAGTTTATCGTAAGAGATAGGTCTGTACTTGGAGACAATCATGCCGCACAGAAAGAAATTATAAGATCTCCACGGTGTATAAAGTGAATACAGACCGTCTAAAGAAGCTCGCTTGCCTTGAAAGAAACCCAAGAAACTTCCTGCCAGAAAAGAATGAAAGTCCTAGAATACCATTTTAAACACATAAGGATGCCAGTCCATGCTTAAATATATAAATGTAATTTAGACGCAACAAAATTTTCTTAAATCATAAATTATCCTACCTTGTACAAAAAACTGGAGATTAAACTTAACGCACTCTATTTATATCACAAAATTAATTTAATTTGAAAACTCTCATTGTACGAGTAGGTATACGTATTTACTAAGTTTGATATATAAAACTACGTTTGTATGGAGTTTCCAGTTTAACGTAGCTTACGGGAGAGTCAGGTCAGCTTAAATTTTCTATGGCAAAGAAAAGTAAGTATAGTAATATCTTAGCTTTATAAGTTTGAAAGTTGACGCGTGAAAGAAGTGCGTCCGTGCCATAAATATCAGTTAGCGCGCCGCCGCCGGCCGCGTATGAGCCGAATTGTAAATGCCCCATTTACCAACTTATTCCGCGCCACGGGACCAAATAACTGGATAGAGGCAAAGCTACGTACATCCGTGCTGTTATAGGGACACTACTACAAGTATGCAGCATCTAAGTTCGTGTCACAAAAGCGTTGGGAGTAAACACAACACCTGATTAAACCGGCTCGGCCAGTGGACTAGCTTACACTTACAGAAAAGTACCTTTTAATTTATTTTATAAGATAAAATAAAAACAAGACGCGCACAAGAACAGAACATTGCTAAGGAAGAGATTTGTTCCGAAAGCTCTCGAATGGGATCATGATATTGCAGATGTTGTAGAATCCCATTTTTTGTTCGCTCAAAAACTCATTTAAAACCTTGCAAATTAACCTAGTATTTGATAAGTAACAGTAAATTGTTAACATTAGTTGGTTTTGATAACATCGAACTTTTTGGGTTACTAACAGCCAAGCAACAAAACAATAAACAAAGTTAATTTTTATGTAAGCCATCGCAAAAATTTAATTTAGTTAATACTTACTAAGAAACGATACCAACCTTGACTTTTTTATTTATAGTAACAAACTTTGCAACTGGTCCTGTTAAAATGGTCTTTTATTGTCAAATGAGATTCCATCAAAATGCTACTTTTTCAGTGTACGGTACGGGGCGATGCGCATTTTATTTGTTTTCACTCCATTTATTTCTTTATTGTTTATTGAAAATTAAATAATATCTTGCTTTAACCCTACCCAAAATAAGTATAAATCTTGCCCGGTTTTCTGAAGCTTTGCCTCTGTGGTTATTGACTCACGTGTCCGCGCTCTGCGCTGCCGGATTTATAGCGTTTTTCACACAAATCCTCGCTCTCGTAAAGACACCTTGTTTTATCCCTCAAACTTTAAATGAGATCAACTGCTGTATGACCGGTCTTGGTTATTTTAATGCTATTTACGAACTCGGCACCTAAGACCCCACGTACTCTTGCGCAGGGTTGGAATATTTATGATAAAGACAATTAGAGCTTTAATAAATCTGAGCAAATTTTTCGAAAATTTCTAATGAACCCTTGTTTATTTCGGGATTAAAAATTTATCTCCAGGTCCTCAACAATACTCATGCAAATCACATTAATCTGTCGTTGTTTTGCTACGTGATTGACGGACAAATCACCAAAAAAATAGTATGCGTTTCATAAAAACTTTGAACTCAAGCATAATATCCAAAATGCCTCTTAATAGTTTTTGGTGTGATAGGTGTTATAAAAACAAGAAGAAATGAATTGCTTATATGGTATTTAAAACCCAGATTTTTAAAGTACTTTTTTAAGAAAGATATTAACAAACGGAGCGTGTGCCCTGCATAGACTACGGTCTATACAACACCGCACAAGGTGTGTTCTGTGTTTACGCTAAATGATGTTCGGAGCCATAAAACTGTTCCAAACAGCCGGTTCCGCCCGCCTGCAGCCACCTGTCTTCACAAGCCACGAGCTTATTGTTGCAAGGTGGAAGCGCCATAAACATGGACGCGGGAACATTATTATTTTACACTAATACACTCGCGCAAACAATTTTAGGATTTTGCAGTGAATAAATAAAGCAAGATTTATTTTATGCAATCCGAATATAGTATAACTTTAAAGGAGGATTTTATGCTTGTCTATGTTTGAGACTTGCTCTTTAAGAAAGATTAAGTTGGTTGGCCCCTGTTGAATTTTAATTACATTTCTAATATCTTTAAATCGTCGTAAGTAAACTGTCGTAAGCGCCCATCCATGTTTGTCATTTATGTTTTTGTTTAACTTTTAGTCAGCTTAGGAAAAATGGATGGTCATAAAGAATGTTTTTTAGAATACCTCTGCAGTAGCAATAAAGTACCAAATATCGTTATGAGGTTTCATTTAAAAGATTTCACGCATTGCGACCCGCGGCGATGTTTAAATTGCCGATCCGAAGTGCTGCTCTGCTGCCACTGGAGTGAAAGTGGAAGTGGAAAGGCGATCGAGTTCACTTAACGCCACCATAAATCTTTCACCGTGCGAGCGGCAAATGAGTCGAGGTACCTTCTACATTAGAGACATTACATTGATATCAAATATCAAAGATACAGTTGCCTTAAACCTCTAAAGGTGTTTAAAATATTATAAACTCTTATGAAGTAGAATATGTTAAAGCACAAGCCAATGACAGAAAACTATTGCTGCACTTAATTATCATCAAGACCTCTGTTACCCAAGATCTGGGTATGTGGTGGTATCTATATGTGCTGGCTTCTGTGACAGTGACAGCTACTTTATCCAGATTCAAAATCCACCTTTTTTTATTGCAAGATAATCTTATACTTGATAACACTCAATGATAGAGAGCACTGATGAGGTGAAAATTGGAGTGCGCTTGCCTAAAAAATTCCTATACAATCTTGCCTTGAAGTTTAGGTATTCAAGTTATACTAATAGGTACGTGGCAGGCATGACAGGGGCCGAAAGAGCATTCTACTAGCGTTTCGTTTCAGAAACATTGAACTAAAACGTTTAACTGCGAGTAGGATGGATTTCAACCAAACGAAGATGCCTGCTTTCACGACTTCTCGTAGTTCTGTGGTAGAGCTGTGAAAGAGAAACACGGTTCTGAAGTTCCTAAGTCGATACCTCCTACGTAAGTTGTTGTATCCCCAAAACGCTTACGTGACGCGTTAATTGTTGTGAAGGTCAATAAAATGCTTTAGACCATCGTTTTAATAACCATACAACTTTATACGTCTTGAAAGTATGTTAAAAAATGCTATTTTTAATTTTTTTTAAACGAACACAAAATAGATAAAAAGAAATTATATAGTGCAGAAAATTTTGTGGGATACCACAACTTACGTAGGAGGTATCGAAGTATGTATCTTGGTAATTTTACATCATTGGGACATCAGCGCCCTTCACGACTCATTAGGGCGGTATTTTGAAAAATGCTTGCAGCACTAAAATAGACATTATGTAAAGTGGCACAATTACTGCGGTGACTTGAGAAAAAGTTGAGATTCGCGCGGCGGGCGGCGCGGGGCGGGCGGTAGGGTTGGCTCCCCGGCTGTAGTTAGTGTGCGAGCATCTTATTGTGATCTATATGACTTGCGATACACGTATCATGTAACTGCCAATAATAAACTAGAACTTACAAAAAACATTCTCCAATCTCGGTCCTGTCTACTTTTAAAGTTAACTTTTTATTTAAGTATTTCATTTATTTTGTATTAAGCGCATAACCAAAGTATTTAATTAGGAATATTGAGTTAAAACTATATTTCCATCTTTTCTTAGCACCTTTATGCCTTATTGCTGCACACGAAAATTTCTTTCGGTATTTGTAATAAAATTATGTGGAAACTCTTTTGAAAGCTTTTTAAGTAAAATAATAAATAATTTCCTATAAAAGAATAAAAATATTGTAGAATATAAAAAGAGAGTATGTAATTAAAGATAGCGTGCTGGCGCTTAAATTAATTACTTCTGCAATCAATACAACTTTCTTATCTAAACTTTCTCAGAGTATGTGCTTAAGTACTTTTTCTATTCTTGAGAACCTTCACAACATAGTATAAATTAAGTGAATTCTGGAGTTTCTTAATATACCATATAGTATTACTTATCAGTAGGTACGTACAATACTAAAGAGTTTTAGAAACATTAATAAGTCACAGTAGCCCTGCACGGGGCGGGGTGAAAGGTGTCTCGAGCACGTAAGACGTCATTTAGCGCACGGAATTAACATAAATAATAACGTCATTTCTCAGCGCCGTCGCCGCCCGATATTGCGTCATTTGCGTTGCCCTTTATAGCCAACACAACACTTAACTCCAACTCAGTGCAAAGACTAATAGAAAAGATAGATTATAAAGGAAACGCCAGAAAAAAGCCCATTTCAATACAGAAGAAAACATTTTGCTTTTCTATTCCATTTATCGTTTAAAGCAAGCCTGGTAAAGACGATTTAAACAATATAGAAATTGATTTCATTACAGTAATGACCTTCGCGAAAGTATATTCTGCTTTTAACTTGAACTTTTGATTTCATCACTTTGCTGCAATTCCAATAGTTGTGTTGAAGTAAATGTACGTTGTGCGTGTTGCGACAGTGCATTTTAGCCCATAGTCATTAATTACTATCTAGATAAATAAGAAAACTGTATAAATATTTATTTATTAAATACAAAACAATTTGTAGAAATGTCATTATCCGAGATTGGTTGTTTTTTGAAACGCTTGTATCAGGCGAGATCTCCTATGTTAGAAAGAGAGAGAGGTTGCTATATTTCTTTATTATGCCTCAACTCTAGGTTTAGATATATGCCTATGCTTCACTCTCACGATTCCTCTACAGCTCATGGTGAGTTCCGTCTACCATCTTCATCTATTCCATGACCCCGAAATAAAAAGTATATTATAAATTCCTACGTTAAGAGCGTCGATTTTTCGCGCGCCCTTTTTTGGCTGGAGGTGGCAAGCCGCGGCAATTTGCATCACAATTGTCTGCCCCCGCCACGCTTCGGTTTCGCGTTTTAATTTCAGCAACAAATAATACAGAGTTGCAAAAAAGTGTAAGATAGGACTAGGGACTTTTTGTCTCACAACTTTTTGTCATGTCAAAAAGAACTTAAGGCTTCTTGATAAAGGGAAAAATTATTCAAAGAACTTATAAGAAACTGTTTTTGAAACGTGATCACTGACTAGGTTTAAGGCTTCAAGTGGGACGTTTTTCGCTAATAAAATTTGTTTATTAGAAATACAATAATTTTTTATTCAAATAAACTTTTGCAAAGTGCTTTCGAATCGATTGCTTTACGAGATAAAATGAAATTAATAAATTATCCATTTAATTATATAGTATAGCTATAGGAAGGTAAATGAAAAGAAGCCTCAGCGAATCTCAAAATGTAAATATATATATAGAAGACTAACGTCATAAATAAAATTTTACAGAAATATTCTTAGCCGATATTTTGGTCTATGGTCTGAGCAGAGCCCTTAATTTCAGCAACAAACAGTACTCGTTGCAGAATAAGAAGTAACGGTGGTTCATTTGCATACTAGTGGTCGTCGGCTCTTCATAAAAAGGCGCAGTGAAAATAATAACTGCAAGAAGTTTATTGCCTTGAAGGTTTTAATGGACTCGTGCGTAGTTAACACGTCCGATCGAAACGGAGTGGTTGGCGGCCGGCCAGAGATGCTGCAGCCCCGTGTTAAACACAGACAGGACATTGATGTCCGGATCTTGTTAATTTTGCCATTAAGAATACATCGTCAACAACACTTTGTCTAGTGGGAGGCTTTTGCCATGGCTAGTTACGTGCCGCCAAGAGATTCAGCGTTCCGGCGCGTTAGCGTGTAGCAACCGATTAGGAATATGGGTTGAATCTACACTGCCATACCCCTTCCAAGTTAGCCTGCTACCATCTTAAACTTCATCATCACATACCATCAGGTGAGATCGCAGTCAAGGACTATCTTGTCATAGAATAAAAAAAACACTAATAGACCTCCATTGCTCACTGCTGTACCTCTCCCAATTGTAATTTCATTCAAAGAATTCTTTACCATCTTTGTCTGATGTTATCTCGTTTTAGACGCAAGATTTCATTGGGTTGGCCTCTACTTTAGAAAGCAAGCCAGACCCCCAGTCTGCCAAAACCTTACCTACCGGTTAGGTAAAGAATTAGTGTTTTAAATTTTTAATTATTTGATTTCGCAGGCATCATCTAGTATTTAATAATGAATGATAATTTCGTATTTATTTTAATGAAAATATTTGTGTAGCCTCTCTATGTGCACTATTGTGCAGATAAATATCTACGGTTGGCCAGCCGCCCGCTCCGCCAGTATTTGTTGGCTTTTCTTGTAATAGTTTACTTTATTGTCCAATCTTTTGTCAACTAAAGTGACTCTATTTTAAAATATAGTTATAGCTCTTCGGACAACGTTATGCCATAATTTAGATTTTAACGTCGTTTTATTAGTGTTACAGTAATTATTGTTCCGTTTAAAATACGAGAATATAACTATAATTTTGCTTTATCTACGCCTTGGTTCTATTCTTACTAATACATATTATAATCAATGCGAAAGTATGTTTGTTGGTTTGTCCCTTAATAACGCGGCAAAGGAGCAACAGATTTTTTGTATAGGCATACCTATTGGTAGATTCATCGACGATTCAAAAGCACTTGTAAAAGTTTACTCGAATAATAAAAAAAAATCTATTCTGAAAAAATATTTCTATTCTACTCTATTCTACCTATTGAGTCCCTGGAGAGTGCCACAGAATTCTTTGTACCCCGGAAAAAGAAAGGGTTCCCGATCAATTTTAAAAACATAACTCCACGTGGATGACGCCGTGTACAAAAGCTAGTTATAAATAAGCTAATTCAGACATACTATCGCATAGTACGATTCGCCTTTCTCTTTCCATAATAGAATTCAATCATTTAAATTAGGACTTATTTCAAATACAGACGTTTATCCGCAAACGCGCGTCGACCGCACGCACCGGCGATAAATTAAAGGTGGAGCCAACCGCAAGAAAACCGTGAAATATGGTTTTTGAACACCCGGAAGTACCTACCAAAAATTATAATATAATATAATTTTTTTAGAATTACAATAAAAATTTAAAATGTATTTCAATGAACTTAGCTGATATTTATTTGGAGGAGCAACTGTAGGTAGATATTTTAGAAGTTGTGAGTACGTCATGGAATTTTCATTTCTTTCCGATACGAAGTTACATATAAAAGCAGGTCTGTATTATATGAAAAACCCACAGTAAATTCAAAATGAGCAATCGAATTTTCAAGCTCTTTTGTATTTAAAAGTTTTTGTAAATATAATACTTATGTAAAGTTACATAGGTATATTTACTGATTTGATAAAGTACCTAAAACATTAGTCGCAGATTTAAGAAGAGTTCAAGAGACTCTGATACAGCGTTAGATAGATCTCGTAAAAACAAAGCAGACTATGTGTGATCCCGCGGGTTTCGTTGCCTAATGAGTTTGAAGCCGGGCTAGGGGATAAATCTTACAGTTTTGTGACTCGAAATAATCTTCGTGTGGTCCAAGTGACCGAAGCAAAGCGTTTTAAGGTTACACTTACCTTTCAAAACAATTTGATCGATAACAATTTATTGAGTCTTAGAGCTTGATAAAATATGGCTGTTTTTATGTTATCTGTATGAGGTATGTGTAATTCAAAATTCTTTATTTCATGTAAGCCAACCTGTTGCTTTTATGACAAGTCAAGACTTTACCATTCGTACTAAGAACAAATTCTGGTGAGAATAGCTGGCAAGAAACTTATTAGCTGTTGCTCTTTTCAAAACGAAATGTTACACTATTGTTATATAGCTATTACAATGTAATAATGTTATTACAAAATTTTGTGGGTAGCTAGATGCCGAGCCAATTGTTCCCATGCAACTTTGTCATTAAGATTCATTAATTATATTATTATTTATGTAAAGGTAGACCGTAGATCTCATAATTGCTTATATAATTATCATATTATATAAGCATACATTCAATTCATTTTGATTTCAGTCATTATTTGGTTACTAATTTGGTTATCTTTAAGATTTTCTGTCCTCTGTCTCCTATAGCTTGCGCCTCCAGAGTTCACCCGTGTTTTATTCCGCGGCTCGTTATAAATCAAAGCACGTTGTTTCTTATAAACATATTTCGTGTGTCGACTCTTTTTAGAATTCGCCTACGTTATGCAGCTTCATATTTTTTTACTATTTCTCCGTTACAATGTTTTTTGCTTTTTTAATCTCTTCACTTTTTTCTACTTGCATCACGCTAACAACCAAAAGGAGTATAATAATATTATTATATATAGCATCTCTTCATCATCATCATCAACATCATCATCAACATCATCATCAACAGTAACCCATCATCGGCTCCCTACTAAGAGGAGGGTCATGGGCATAGTCCACCACGCTGGCCGATAGCAAATTGGCAGACTTAGTATACCATTAAGAAATTATTAATATTTGCTAGGATGTAATTATGCCATAGAAACTTAAGCAGATGTTGTAAATTTTTATGAGTAACCCAGTCAGAATAGTAAGACTTTACGTTCAGAGGGGTCACATAAACAATACAGGGAAAGCGAGAGTTTAAGGCTCCGACAAACATAAACTCAAGAAGTTGGGACAATTTGCATGTTGTAATTTTAATTCGGCCTCCGTTGACCGCGTCCGGCTGTTGGCACAATGCTCCCCTCCCCCCCCCTCTCTTACCCCCTCCCCTCGTATCCCTCCGACCCTCGGGACACTTTCACCTAATGTTAATTTAATCCAAGACGGACAATTCCGCAGAAACTTGTGACTTCTCGTCTTGTATTGTTGTCGTGTGTGTACAGTAGGGCTACGGGCGCTACGGCTACGCGAAGGTTTAATTGCTACGTAAGTTATTCGTAGATAGTTCAAATTGTGGTATCCTACGCTACGTAACCGCTACGAACGTTGTTTAATCTCTCATAGTATATCAACGCAGTCTCTAGCAAAATATTACGATGTTTAAGAAACTGACCGTAGTAACTTCGTGTTCATTTTCTGATTTGGTAATTGGTATAACTTCAACCTTCATCATTTGAGAGAATGCTTACTGCCGCCTATAATATTTGTGCCGGCTTTTAGTATTATTTTTTCCGCTTTGTCTTTTTTACCATAGCATAATACCTACTCATAAACCTTTAGTAGCTCGTAGCAGAATCTAAATCTGTTTCCATATTATTCATATGTGTGCTGTAAAATTTAAGTTTATTTTATGTCTCAATAAGACCGAAGACAAAACCTTACGGTTAAATTAAAAGTTGCACTATTTTCGCACCTAACCCTAGCACAAATTTTAAGCTTGGTTCGAGGAGAAAGGGGGTAAGAGTTCCATTGTAATACTATCTTACAAGTTAGATTTTATCAAACAAATGGTTAGGTATGGTATTTACGCTAAGCGTACTTACACCTACTGAAGACTTTTCTTGCAAAGTAATACACGAAGGAAGAGAAGTTTGGGTATCTCACTGTGTACAAGGAGTCCAGCCACGTATTAAGGCGGTGCATAATTAACTAGCGCTTGCTGGCCGGTTACAACGGCGCGGGGTTAACCGGACCTGTCGCCGCCGCTTTAAGAACCTGTAACTAAATAATTGTCCCGACCGATGCTATGCTATGCATTTTGTATTTACTTTCAAAATCCAAAAAAATCAAAATTCAAAATTATTTATTTCATGTAGGCCAAATGTTGGCTCTTATGACAAGTCGAGAATCTACCATCTGATTCTGCTGAGAAGAGCTGGCAATAAACTCATCAGTTTCTATATCTGACTTAATCGGGCAGCTGAACCAAAGCCGACTGCTTCCAAGCAACTTTGCCATAAAAAAATTCACTTTCAAAATATGGCTAGAATACATTAGCCTTTTTTAAATGTACATTGTATAGGGTTATTTTCTGTTAATAGGATAATTGAAACACGTATTAAATGCAAGTGCAATGTAATGGTTTAAAGATTATTGCAACCAATTACCTGATCAAGCTATTTTCAGCTTTCTCATTAACAAATAATAACATTGAATTATATACCTATTACGCACAATTTCCTAAAGGATCTGGTTAAATAACTTTATTTTTAAAAATTTCCTCAATAAATACTAACACAATTTTGTTTTAGATTGCATATGAAAGATTTTTGTTTCTTCCGTGGGAATGTAGAAAAATATGGTGTTTAAATATTCTCAGTCTCAGTGTTTTATTTTGCGAGTATCATGAAATTCCACAATTTATTATCACGGAAGTTACCACAGAATTTTGCGCCAACTTCCATCCAACATATCCATATCTATTTTTCCTTGGGTAGGTACCTACTTGTCTTAAAAGGTAAACAATTCGCAGATAATGTTTCACAAAAACGTGTAAGCGACGACCTTAATCTAACTTTATGACGTTCTTAAGTTTGGTTATTCACTTGTAGCACGATTTCATTGTCAGTGCAATAAGAACGTTCTAAGCGCTGTGCTCCACACGTCGTTTACGCATTTCTGAGAGAAAAACTTGTTTACCGTTTAAGACTGTTAAGGAAAAATAGATAATACATTGTTTAGTACTGATTTGGGTTTAAAGTCACTCGAATAGGTATGTTGCTAACCGACTTAGGAGCGGGAGGGTTCTCGGCACGCGTGGTCGCAGTTGTTACAGCGTGTTCAGTTGTTTACCGCCAAGTTTGTCCACTTCGGAACTTGCCGACCGTCTTCGGACGTGAGCGGCTGATTAGTCTCGTTTGCGAACTTCAGTGCAAATATTCCTACCCAAAACCACTTAGGTCTACATCTATTTTGTCATATATATATAGATAGCTGTAAAAAGTATTAGTATTGGTGTAATTTGGTATTTTTATTAAATTCAAATTTCAAATTCAAATTTATTTATTTCATGTAGGCAAACTTGTAGCTCTTATGACAGCTTGTATGACTCTACCACCGGTTCGGAATGCAGATTTTGAACGTTGATGACACATTCTGGAACATCCATAAGGTACTCTTAATACGTAGAATACTAACTATTGCTCGCCCACTTTAAGTTCAATTTTTAACGCCCTATTTTACCCCTAAAGGGGTTGAATTTTCTATAAAAAAATAATAACAACAAATAAATGCTAAAATGTGTCTATTAAGTTTTCAAGGTTCAACAGCTTGAACGATCTGACGAAAATTGGAACTAAGATAGAACAACAACAAAGGTTAGCCATCTGCGCGGGAAAATTAAAGTGCACGAGTCTGAGAGCAAATACAGGTGCACTGTCTATTCGCTCACCCACCGCTTACTTCCTAACTCGGTAGGCTCCTAAGTAGGTACTATTGGGTAAATTCTTTGGCCTAGGACCTCATCATCTGCAGTCGTATATCCTAACCACTCGGACTAGACAGTTACCAACCAAAGAGTAAGCTAGCTATCGAGCACTAAGGTACCTACTTGCAGGTCATCCGAAAAGCAAACATAATCGGCAAGATAAACGCCGAGGTGCGCATATCCCTCTAATTCAATAATTTCCACCCATTTACTGCCGTCCGCCATATTTGTCTTGGGCTAAAATCCGGGACAAGATTAATCTGGAGTTTTGGAACTTACGTCCCTTACCCGGGAAAGGGGTGAAGGGTAAGAGAGGCATTTCTAAACTATACAGGATGCTTATTTTTAACTTGAACAAAATTCTGCTGTTGAAAAATTGTTCTAAATATATTTATTAGCTTAACCTGCAACTTCATTCGCATAAAGTTAGATTTTTAAATCCTGAATTACACCCATGCAAAGAAAGCCAACAATCAAACATACTTTCGCATTTATTTTAATTAGTAAAGATATATTATAAGTACGCGTAATATATTATAGATACATATATTTGTGTAAAATGGATGTATTGAATACACAGTGCTAGTTTGAAAGAAATCATTAAGTGTATATACTTAAAGTACCATTGAGCTACAAGAAAAACCCTCAAAGCGAATCGAATCTTTTATTTGCACGATTCCCCTCACAACCGAAAATCTCTTTATTATAGTTTTAAAATCGGTTAGGTATCGTGGTTCCCTCGCTCACTGATACTGTGGGCAACAATAAAAAGATAGTTTAAAAAAGCATAACATAAAAAAAATAGGTTAAAAGTTAAAACCATTAATGAAATAGCATTAATAAAGCCTGAGAGAAAACAGAACAGCCTGTATATCGTATACCGTGGTCACTCCGACACGGCTCTTGATCTTGTGTTTCGGCTGGAGGGTGATTAATACTTAATTTCTTAACAGCCACTTGATTGTTGCTTACAACTTTGGTAAGCGTTTTGACCACTGCGATAACTATCACAGCGATACGTATATGGCTGTATGACCCGGTTTTTATATTCAATCTGTCTCTCTGTAAGTTACCTCGCAGCGTATTATTTTTCAAGAGTCCATACACTTTTTGTCATAATATTATAACAAGGTTGCTAGGTAATTGAATATAGGAAACAGTTGTACATTTTGCCTGGTTCGGTATTTACCAAATATTTATCCCTAACAACCTTACACAGTACATCTAGCAATTTGATCCTCGGTCGATTTGTCTCTTTGAATGTAGAAAAAGTAAGTTAAAGTATTTATTTTATTATAAAAAAAAATTGAAACCCATATTTGTTTATACAAAAACACTAGATTAGATTCCTAAGGGTTTCCTAGAGTTTAATGCAACAATAAAATGAAAATTAACAGAATAAAAAGGTCCTTGAAATTTTAATTTAACATCTCAAAGTTCTCTGAAGCATGCAGTAATTTATTCGAATAAAAGCAAAACAGTATCAAGTGTCAAAGTTAGCGGAGACAAGTAAAAAGTTGTCAAAAAGTGCGGAAATTATTCAGTTGAGAAGAGATGTAGCCACAAGGAACTGTCTAATGCATAATTCATGACGAAATCTTACCTACAATGTGACCCCAGGTTAATAGAAATGGTTTATTGCTGTTTATATTGAAGGTTTTTCTTCTGGCGTTATTTTACTTTGGAAATGGACAGCTTCTGTATTGGTTTTTGTATAAAACAAAATTCTGAGTTATTAGACATAACTTTACGAAAATAACTCTCACAGAGTTTCTTCACAACGCACGCTTACCTCAATGCTGTTACAAGTTATACATATATAGTTGCTTAAAATTCACATAACTCCGAAAAATTAGACGTCCGGTTGGGCCTTAGCCTCTAATTTTGTCTACACATTTACTCGTAATCTCTATGTGAATCTCTATAGAGATTCACGAGTAAAGTGTAGACAAATTTTTCTCGTAGCGCGCATCTTAGCCTTACAGTATTTATCGACAAGGAGGTCAAAGTCTTCTCGGTTGAAGCATTCCGAACCAATAGTAGATTCACTCGTCGATTCAAAACCACTTTGTGATAGTTTATTTGAATAAAAAACTATTCTATTCTACTAACCACTAAGCCTTATTAAAAGTTTAACAAAGATTTTATTTTTCAATTATGTCTTTGCTTTTTGTCAAACATTATTTACCGTTTCATAACTGAAATTCCAAATCATTCTTTTTCTCATTTCAATAAGATTTTTTCCTTTTGAGAGCTAAATAATTATTTATATTAGCTCTTTGCTTCTATATCCAGTATTTTTCATAGTTTCTGTTAGATATTGAAGTATTTCCCCAGCACTGTTTCTCGTCATACATCACCGTCTCCTCGTATTTACAAAGCATATTTCTCGAGCAAACAGATACGAATATATCTGATCGCTACATTAGATACGATCTATGGCTATCACGATGCTGTATTCCTGACTTATATACGTAAAGACGGTTCACAAATACGTATTACGAAATGGTGGTATTTCAGAAAATGAGTAGGCCTGAGACAGAGAAAAATGAGCTAAACTATATAAAATAACTACACTGTTTTATCCTTTAAGATATACCTAGATATTTATACAGTTTTGTATCCAAATAAACTTTTGCAAAGTGTTTTGAATCGTCAAGTGAACCTCCAACCGCAAAGAACGACGCCACTGTCCATCTTCGACAGCCAGAGCGTGTGGACTGTATGAAATTTAAAATTAAGATGTTCCAGGTTAAGGGCGAATGAAGGGATAGCGGGATCTCCGTGCACTAACCTTGCAAAGTCCCCGGGAATGAAGCCAGGTGCGTAACCTCCACTATAACAGCCTCTCCGGAACACGTCGGCGTCAGCTGGGAAGCGAAGTGAAGACACACACACACTTTTTGGGTTGGGTTTGAAGCACGAAGACGGGCGACACAATATGTGCAGACGAAAGTTCGTACTGATTTATGTGTCATGGTGTCGCAATTTTGACGCCACGAACGTCATTTTAGTGCACGAAGGGAAATGGAGGGTAGATGGGGAATTATTTGACCCATAATGTCAATCCAAATAACAAACCAAAAGGATGGCGTCACCAACCTGTTAAGATAGATTTAAGTGAGTTGAAATAAATCAACAAATAAATTCTTCCGATCATTATCCAACAGCTTTTCTAAATAAATCATGCCTATTGCGTCTAGAAATTGCCGCAAATATAGCCGGTTTCCGAATATAGAATCAATAACGGAATGAAGACGTAGGTACTCGTGGTGTGCGCCAGGTGCGCTGCGAAGGGCTCACGCGTCGGCGGGCAAAGCTCAAGAACATCAAAGCAGTGCTTCAATTAGCCGACTAATTGGCTTGACCGCGCGCCCGCACGACTAAGTTGCCGCTTTCGACAAACCGTGTTCCACTGTGAAATATGACCAAATAGGTTAAAATAACTTTTACTAATATTATAACTAGCTTTTGCCCGCGACTTCATCCACGTGGAGTTAGATTTTTAAAATCCACATTTTTGTTTTTCTGAAATCAAAAGTAGTCACGAGTATGTCAATATGCGGATCGTCAACTATACCCGCAAATACCACGTCGATCCGTCACTCAGTTGCTGCGTGATTGAAGGACAAACGAATAGAAAATCTTGTATTGACCGAACCGAATTTAACCGAATAAAAATTTTGTATTGGTTTGTCTTTTAATCACACAGCAACGGAGCAACGGATTGACGCGATTTTGACATGGGCATAGTTGAGGATTATTACGTTAGATGACTTTTTTTTAGATTTACCACGTCAATAAAGTGAGGTCTGCAGACATGTAGGAACATATTAGCGCCGTTTTATTGGCCCCAAATTTTAATGAATTTACAATTTTGTGTCAAACAAAAACTTGCACGAATGAAGAGTCATCAAGCCTGCGTCGAGTGGTCGTGTCGAGTCGAGTCGAGTCGAGTCGAGTCGAGACGGGACCAAATCGTTTTAATTGAGAGCGACTCGTGCTCTGCAAGACTTGTTCTGACTTGCTTGAGAGCTGTTGGTAATGACGTACAATGTTATGCTTATTTTGTTTGTTCTGGTGGAGACATGACATTTATAAATCCTATCTGCTATAGGTAAGTATAGGTTTTTCTATCCGACTAGGTAGGTACGGCAAAGCCAAAAGGCCAAAGGTTATGATTTTACCAGTCTATGTATGTTCCACAGTAGCGCCTAAACTACTGAGCCGATTTTGATGACTGAATTTGACATACACTACATTTTTATACAGATATAATTTTTGATCGAAAAATAGAGACATTATCATTGTAATACATTACAAAAACGGATGAATAATAACAAACAAGTTCACCCAAAACATTAGTAGATAACACTAAACACTAAACGTATAGAGTTAACCCTAGAGCTCGGGCGAGGTCCTTCCGACACAAGACATCGTTGTGACACGCGCAGGAAGTGCGCGCGGCCGCGCGGTCAGCTTCCGGCCCTTTGACCTGCTCTCCCGACTAATTACTACACTCGCTCCGACACCAAACACACCAATTAACACGTATCACAACCCATTAAAGTCGAAACTTGCCTGTTTCAGGTCACAGACGACGTCGAACATGAGAATAAGTTGTGAGGAAATTGTCTAAGACGGGCCAGTTTTGGGTGACAGCAATTAGGGAGTCGCCAGCGGCCGTTCGTGTGGAGTGCATTTGTAAGTCAAATTCACAAACATTAATTTGAGATTAAAAGCAAAGGACCTGGCGAAATGGCCTTTGTGCAGTGCCACGATGTGTTTGTTGGAAACTTATTAATTAAAATATGTATCAAAGCAGCGTTCCAGTGTCCACGCCATGCCATTTAAGGGTGTTCATGACAACTGCCATAACTTTTTTGGAATAACAGTACCAACAAGCTATTTTGTTTTCCGGAACCGTGCCGCATTAAAAGAGACTATTCATGGTTTTTAATAAGTGCTTCAACCTTACACTGCATTGTCTACCTCCAGGTGAAATCACAGAAAAGGGCTCATTTGAGAAAATTAAAAGAATGAAATAAAACGCACTCCATTCAAGTTCCTGTCAAAAATAAAAAACTGCGCTTTCGATCTGGCGCCTTGAAAATACCTTTTCAGTCAGTTTCATTATTGCGTTCAAAAATCATTTTATCCTTTGCAAGTATTTCGTTTAAGATTCGATTCTAAGTGGTCATGTCTGATTCTGCTTGGAATCGCTAAAGAGAACTCCGATAAATAAGATTTTTGTTCAATAACACAAAGAGATGTGTTTCGAAAAGGACTTCAAAGGTGTACTCCACTTAACATTGTATTTGTCTTTTCAGGCTGTACCGGAAACGGACAATACGTGTCGCGTGCGAGGCGGCCGTGGGCGGGCGGAAGTGACGTCACGCGCGGTCTCGCAGGCCACATCCGACGCTTTGACAAACTGCGCTCAAGGTCGGTAATGGAGGGTTATGAGAGCCCTCGGCGAAGGTTTTGCAGATATTATATTCTCCTTTATGTACTCGTGAGGACTTCGTGATGTTGATTTGAGGGTATTTTGTAAACCAAGCTTTGTCGGAGAAAATAAACCATGAAAATTACAAAAGAGATGTTGTTTTAATAAAAGTCACGGACATCCAGACTCCCATATCTTAACTAGACAATATAAAACACTTTTCGTAACATTTTATTGTTCGCTAGAAGCTGACTCTATTTTTAGCTAGTTAAAACAAAATCCTGGTACAGGGGTTTCTTACCCAATATTTTAAGGACACCTAAAGTAGTGATATCCTGTGATTGGAGCTGTGTTCTATTTGCGCGGTCGCGGGTTCAATCCCGGACTTTCCAGATGTACGTGCGTTTTGATAAATTAATTAATATGCTTGCTGCACTTGCTTTAATTGTGAAGGCAAACATCGTGAGCAAACCTTCTGCGATATCTCCATAATGTTTTGAAGGGTGTGTGAAGTCTGCCAATCCGCCCTTGGCCAGTGTGCTGGACTATATCCTAAACCCTTCTCATTTAAAGAGACCTATGCAAAGTAAGTATTGAGTTCAGAATATGATGATTAACAAAAACATGGCATGGCGCGGCGTAGTTAGAACGTGTAAAAAAATTAGTTTCGTATCCGGCCTAGTATTGTTCGTCGTTATCGAGAGTCGCCATAGAGTAGCGTAAGTAAGTTATTTGACACTAATTCGGGCACGTAAGCGGTAAGACCGAGTTATGGGCTATTAAGAAATTGTTCGGACCTTGTCCGGCGGGGGAGGAGAGTGAGAGGGGGGTATTTGCTTACAGCTTGTAGCCGCGCCGTGTGCGATGTTGGTGTTGTCATACAGGCTGCTTCCGAAATCACATTATAATATTATAAGTCCGAAAGTTTGTGTGCGTGTGTTTGTTACTGCTTCACGCCACAAGGAATGATCCGATTTGACTGAAATTTGCAATGAAGATAGCTCACACCCAGAAGTAACACATAGTCCAATGAAATGAAGAACACGTCTTTACCTAACCGAAGTCCATTTATTAATCTTTAGATTACAATTAATATCAGGTACTTACTTATAGGCTAAAATATTTCCACTGCACACCTCACAGTTGGTATACCTATTGGTAAAATCTTAACGCTCTACCGAAGCATCCTGTATAACCGCACAGGAAGCAAAGTCGGCAATCCGAAGGGGCACCGGGAGAAATGGACGAGGTGTTTAAACCCCGCGGCGTCTTACGTACACTTGACCCTTTCTCCCGCGACTCCCCCCCTCACCCGCCTCCCCCCACCTCCCCCCGGCTGTGGGCTCGGACATATCGCACAGCAATGATTACTCTTAGCACCGATACTCATGGTTGTTGCATAGTCAGGCTCAACGACAAGCACAACATCTTTTTTTTTATTTGACGACAAGATAGCACTTGACTGCGATCTCACCAGATGGTAAATAACGATACCGTCTAAGATGGTAACGGGCTAACTTGGAAGGGGTATTGCAGTGTAAATTCAACTCATACCCCTAAACTGCAATTTTCTTTTCAAGAAGTTTGAACTTTGAACTTATTATAAATGTTTAGCATTTAACTGCTCACATGAACGCCAGTGGGCAAACACACGGATAGTTGCCCACCGCAGCCACTTCTCAGTTCCAAACTTGCCGACAACTTGCCGACAACTCGCCGACAACTTGCCTACAACTTGGCGATCTATTTACGTACGAGGCTCCACGCTAATCCGATCAGGCCATCCTCGGATATCAGTTTAGAATTCTATGTTTAGAATTTAGAGATGGGGGTACCTTTAACTAATTCAATTATGTTAGCAATACACTATTGACTCAGAGAGCTCATGTGTGTCCAATCAATTTACTAGAAGTAGGTGTACCTACTGGATAACCCCATGTAAGAAGTGCCGGTGAAATTACTAGGTATATCGGTTATTATAAAGTTGTAGATTATCTATTTGTGTGTTCGTGAATCACGCAAAAACTTCTGAACGGATGTCTAAATCCTAAAGTGTGTACCTAACATATTATTTATTTGTTAGTTGGTTGGTTGGTTATTCATCAATCACGCAGCAACGAAAAAACGGATCGACTTGATTTTTTCAAGGGTATAGTTGAGGACTTGAGGAGATCGACAGAGACTAGATGCTTTTTATCCCAGAAAAAGCAGAAGAATCCGCGGGATTTCTGAATTTTTCTTTTTTTTTTTTATTCGATGACAAGCTAGCCCTTGACTGCGATCTCACCTGATGGTAAGTGACGATGCAGTCTAAGATGGTAGCGGGCTAACTTGGAAGGGATATAGCAGTGTAAATTCAACCCATACCCCTAATTGGTTTCTACACGCCATCGTGCCGGAACGCTAAATCGCTTGGCGGCACGTCTTTGACGGTAGGGTGGTAACTAGCCACGGCCAAAGCCTCCCACCAGACCAGACCAGAGACAATTTAGAAATTATAAATTCCTAAATTGTCCCCGCCGGTTGTAATGCAAAAGCCGCATCAAAATGTACCTGAATGTAACCACATCAAATTAAATACAATGTGTACTTACATAATATTTTTCTCGACTTCACTTATGTAACTTATCTAATGAATAGCTTCTCCACACGTAATAGAAATGTTTGAAACAGCATCATGTACTTACAGTTTGGCAACTGGCAACTCAAGCAAAGGTCTAGTGAGTGGAAGCAGCCAGGGGCGGATTAAGCTCAATTCAACGGCGACCAATCAAACTTTGAGCTTTTCTCAGTAATCAATTACGTCTTGCAAGATGTGCAGGGTAAATGTCTCTATATGCAGCCAGTTGCGTTTGATTTTATTTATTTATTAGTGATTCCATATAAGACCAAAAAGGAAGACGTTTAACAGAAAAGTAAATGTGAAAAAACCATTATATTTACATCGTATTAAAATTCTTTGCTTTGCGGCATAAAAATTAGCCTTTTTTACCCCAGATTCTCAACTATATTTATGTAGAATATCGTATACTTTTGATGGTTTGACCTTCAGTCTCGCAACAACGGATGTACTTTTTTTATACTTATATGAATAGCGAGCAAAAAAGCAGGCGGGTCACCTGTTAAGTGATTACCACCGCCCATGAACACCAGAGGCACCACCAATTAATTACAATATTGGTGGACCAACAATTCGGAATTTGTTTGTCCGCCCTTTGTATAACTCCAAGTTGTATGTAATTAAGTAGGAACACCGTCGAAGGGAGTTGATTCCACAATTTTGCAGTACGTGGAATAACTGGAGCAGCGGATGGTCAAAGTGCTTACACTACACTACACTACATACTTAGACTTACATGAAATTCTACATGGGTAATGGGTATACTCGTAGTTCCGGACTTGAAGTGTGACATAAGCTTTTATCCTGAGAAGATTTCCGCATGATTTTTTAAAACTCCGTAAGGACTTGTTCTTGGGTAAAAAATTATAATATTGAGAAGGATGTCTGGCAATGGGATCGTTTACCCTACGATGCAAGGTAGCCGCACGGTCGGCGGGTCGGCCGCGGCTACAGCAACTATTCGGGATTAATTAAATTCTAACTCGCCCAACTTCGCCCGTAAGCCGTAACGCTAACTTAACCTGCGAAATTACTCGCTGCCCGCTGCGCTCGAGGAATTACCGGCTAACTTAACCTTACTTCGATTAAATTAATTTTCAATGTATGCTCTAATGTGTTAAGATGCTTTGTGTATAGCGGTACACAAAATCCATACCTACTGAACTTAATTGACCGGACCACGTTAACCTACCTACAACGTTTCTAATGAAAATTATTGTGAAAAAGATGATACAGTTTTGTTAAAAGTTAAGAATAGAACCAAGTATCTAGTAGATAAGAAAAAGTTAATAAAAAATAAAGAAAAGGTACCTATTACCCGACTGAACTTGATCAATATTCTCCTCTCCTCTCCAAATAAGCGAAAAGCTTGTGTTTAGAAGTGGTTATTGTCACACAATTATTGTTCAACAGAGGTATCGAACTGTTTATCAACATATAAAAAACACTGAAACCCCTACCTAAAGCCGTCTCCAACCACCCCTATAACGGCCCCTGTCCTCACATCTAACCTATTTAACCACAACACGTCAGACAAACCACCATCTGAACGTGAGGGTAACTATCAAACATATCGAAGTAGGTATAATTAATTACACTCATCTAAACCTACGATCAATCCTACGGTCAATCAAATACAACGACCTAGACGCGGGAGCATCCAATAGCCGTATGAGTCTCTGGAAGAGACTGAATCAATAACGTCCAAAGCGCTGCATTTATACTAACGGCGCGGCACCAGACCGGCGCCCACGTTGTCAACAAAGTCAAACTACCCACCACTAATTTTTATCAAACTACCTTCAATACCTACATTAAAGTTGTATATCTTTACTATTTCAATATATCGCTAACATGTTGACGTTTAAGTTTTCGGTCCGCACCCGTAATCGTTGGGCTATTGGGGCTTCTTATTGCAAGGAATCTGGATGACCTCATTCATGTACTTATCTTAGTACAGTCTCGTGACAGGCATCCAGTCTCTTACTTCCTATCGTTAGAGAACGGTACTTTGCTTCGATCTTCCTACATGAAGCCAATCATTTACATAGCAGATTTACGACCACACCAAGGTAACTGGGAGGGCGTATCCGTCGCCCACTCACCTACGACTAACTAACGAGACCTGTGGGTGCAAGTGACACGCTCTAATAATAATTTAATGTCTGTCTGTTACAACTAACAGCGGCCCAGATGTAGGTAACGTGAGACAGGTCAAGGAAAATGTTCTATTAGTTAGATTGCCGGCAGTTGTATTCAATATGATTGCTAATGTTGCTAACACTGCTAAGGTTAATTTTTAGCGCGTTCGTACCTGTCATTTATTGAGGGAATTAACTTTTGTGAAATTGTCATGATTTGTGACATCTCCTTAGTCTTAAAACATCGACTTTGTTCTTTTATAACAAAATATTACAATATTAAAAACGTCGCATCGCATAGAAAACTTCCTCCTCTATTTTTAAGTTGGTTAAAAATATCATCCACCCACCTACTTGTAAAACAATAACATTACATTATAAAAATATAGGTTTCAAAACCACAACGAGACAATGATATTATAAACAGAGACACGTGTGTCACCTCGCGCCGCGGCCGGTGCCTAAATAGGCTATTTTTACACCACGTGACATCACTCGCGGTCGGAACAAAGAGGTTCTGTGTTCTCACTGGAGCCCGTGACTGGTGTCTCGTGGAACCGCGGCGCCGGTCGCCGCGACGCCACCGCGGTATGTTTGTCATCGCAGTTTGACTGTCAAACCATTTAATTTGTTGTGGTTCATACCAATCATAGGATAAATTCTTACAAGATAAGTACTCTATCTATATTAAGCTAGAACGGTCTCTATTGCGGTGGATAGCGAGTTCGATTCCGGGCTCGCACTTCTAACTTCTCGGAGTTAGGTTAGGTTAGGTTTTTTACATAGCTATATAAAAAAAAACATGAACCTAACCTAACTCCAACAAGTTAGCATAGTGAAAAAAAAGCAAAGTTTTTCCTATAACATCGCTAGTCCCGGTGCAGTGCTGTCTTTGAACCCAAAATCTATCGGTCTTCGAGCTAACACCCATTACAACTTCGTCGCGCCGTTACGAATATATGAGATATACTACGTAGGTTTAAACATCATACATACGAGTACATTATTGTTTTTCTAACCTTTGAACCTAATGTACATCTCTGTAAGTTGTTTAATCCTATCGTGGAACAACAGAGTTCTTACATCATTAGCGTGGCCCAGTTGCATCAGTCCCCTGTCGCCGCGGCGCATCGCGCAGGATAATTAAAAAGTATGTGCGTCGCGCCAATAAAAGAACAACACTCGCCGTGGACGCCGCAGATGCGAGAGCTTCTCACGCCGCGATACCTACTCTACTTACACTCATAGATTATTTCACAGAGCCGACAGGCTTACCTGCAAATACCCGGCACGCAGTTGAAAACCAGCGCCCCATTTTGTATGCGTGTTTGCACATAAATGTTGTAGGGCATTACATTGAGCTGAGAGATTGAGAGTACCCGAGTTTCTTGATGGTTTTTCTCGGTACAAAACTACAAATGCAATCGAATCTATAGGTGATAATTCTTTTCTAATATAAATATTTAAGGAATATAATAAGTCGACCAACAAAATTTATTTTTTTGCATCAAAACCTAGCTTCTAATTTAATAACTCAGCAACGGGAAAATGATGAAGCTTCTAATATACTAACTCGGCTTCTTCACAATGGCCACAAAATATTCCAAAGAAAGCATCAAATAAAGAGCCACTATTTTTATTATTGTCCACTGCCACTGCACGATTTGATGCGAGTGAGATGGATACGACTGGCCATTTGCACGATTTCGTTGGTGCGAGTGAGACGGATGCGACTGGCAATTTGCACGATCTCGTTGGTTATGGCTATTTGCACCAATCAAAGAGCGCCATTCAAAACGTGCTTTTTTTTGTTGTTCTGTTGTTAGTGTGTTAATATTGCAATTATTTTTGTATAATTTTTTCTTTAAACTAAAGTTAGGTTAGGTTAGGGTTATACATGAATATTCAGGTGCCCGGCCGAAGGCCGGGCACTTAGGTTCTGTTGGGATCGTAAACCTACCTAAAACTAAAAAAAAAGTTGAAAAAAAATTTGATTTTTTTTTTCAAAAATGTTATAATGTTATGTGTAGGTATTTATCTTGAGTTAAATTTAAAAACAATCATTTTTTTAATTTCATTTTATCAAAAAAAAAACGTTTTTTTATTTAGTTAGAAACATTTTTTTATTTCATTTTTCTCACAAAAAAAAAATTAAAAATGTGGTTGAAGATTTGGTGTATTATTTGATGCTAATATTTAAGTATTTTAGGAGTTCACGGTTTGAAGCTAAGTTATAAATATAGATGCTAAAATTATATTTTTTAGAGGCTCACTAGTTGAAGCTGACTTAGTAATTTAGAAGCCAATAATGGTATTAAATAGAAGCTCGTTTAATTACATGCCAATATTTAAAGCAAAATTGAGCTTAGTCAAATGCTAGTCTATATTAAAGACTAGCTGATGCTCACGACTTCGTTCGCGTGGATTGAGGTTTTTTAATTCCCGCGGGAACTCTCTTATTTTCGGGGATAAATGTAGCCTATGTATTACTCCAGACTATAAATCGGTTCAGTTATTGCGGCGTGATTGAGTAACAAACATCCATCCACCCATCCATACATCCAACCTTTCGCATTTATAGTATTAGTGCTGACTGCGATCACACCTGAAGATGCAGCCTCGCCTATGGCTTGTTTCCAGAGATGTAATGACGTGGTTACGATACGATGCGATGGAGGAATACAGAGTTTGTATTTCACTTCTCTTCTCCTTGTAGGCATAATACATATTATACCTCCCAGAACTGAGCGCACATCTGTTCCTATGTCAGTGCTTGGTCCGGGAACATCTCGCGGTGTATCGAGGTTACATGTGCGCCGTGATTCACATCACTGACCGCGTTCATTAGCCCGCCCCGCGCCCCGCACCCCCCGCCCCCGCCCCCGACCCGCGTGGACACTCGCCACTAGGTGTTAATGTCCTCGCTTGTATGCCTACACGATAACACATCTGGAAACTCAATCATGATTATTCCAAGAGTTCTGTGGTTCCCGTGCAAAATATGTATGAAAAATAGCTGTTGGTTTGTACCTAAAGTAGGTATATACACCTTGCTTGTATATTTTGTGTTTCTAGGAAGAAGAAAGAAAGAAGTTTGTGATTCCTTGGCTATCATGGAATTCCACAAAGTACCTACCTAATGCGACCTTCTATCCAATTTTTTTTATTCGATGACAAAATAGCCCTTACCTGATGACAAGTAATTACGTATGCAGACTAAGGTGCATGTAAGACTGCACCGAGGAGTAAAAACAGAGATTCCTCGCGGGATTTTAAAAAACCGAACTCCACGCGGACGAACTCGCGGGAAAAAGCGGGCTTATAAAAGTTTAATGAATATTAAGTGGATGTGACTGGTAGAACATTTGGTTGTCGCAAGGTAGCGATATGGCGCAACGCATTACAGTCATAAATTAGCGCTCGAGTGAGGCAACGAGCGCCTGGCGACACCCACTCCAGCTCTCCGCGCTCTCAGCACTCTCGGCGCTCTCAGCCACTCGAATTAATTGAGTTCACAGCGAGAAGCCAACGACCGTCGCACGCGCACCTCATCGTTTAACGTCGTCGCTCACTTATCAACCCGGCACCAACAGCGTCTCGCCCCGTGCGGTTGAGATTATAACATTTTTTTTAATTCAAAATAGGCTTGCGCTTGACGACAATCTATACTGGATAGCACTCATGAGGTCTAGGTTGGAGCGCCCTTGCCTGAAGGTACTCAAATTATAAGTGGCAGGAAACACGGATGCTTGAAAAGTGGAACATACACTCACTTACCTATCATTTCACGGGATCGCCTCGCTCGTAAGCTGTCCATACGCGGATGGCGAGTGGACAACCAACAGCTCGGTGACCACCCGCTGCACGTCCGCTTGCCGTGCGTTGCCCACGCGCTGGACCCGAGTGAACCGCATGCCACCAGCGAGTTGTTTACTTGACCTATTTTGTGGCTCGACTAAAGTTGGCAACGCGGCATTTTCCCGTTGACCATTGGGTGTCCACTCTAAGGCCGCGTCACATCACCACGAGAGACACACAAGGGGGTGTAGAGTGAAGAGACGGTGCTGGTTGTGTGTCGTGTTAACAAGTAAGCGGAGACCTTTAAGCCTTTGTACATACGTCGATCAATTACGATGAACACAACGCAACGGTATAAAACTCATATCTCTGCGCCCAACAACATTGGGGTTCAGAGCAAAGATATTTAACTATTAGGCGCTAGCCACAACGGGATCTAAGCTAATTTAGCTTAGCTTAGTTCGGGTTATTTTTATACTAGGTAAGATTCACTTAGTACCTATAGCCAGGTCGTATAAACTAAAGCTAAGCTAAGTTAGCTTAGTTCGCGGTGTGAGAAGCCAAAATGTATCATTTTGCCGTCCCATCCGTTGCACTATTGTCGTACCCACTCCTAACAAAAATAGAGCACTTTAAAATAAAGGAACGATATCAAGCAGAAACGTAAAATAAAGAAAGTTCGACAAAAACAAAATCGCGAAGTTAGGTCTAATTTTTAACTAATTTGCATTTATTTTCAAAACAAATCTAAAATGTTTGTGTAAAATGCCTACATGTATTACTAAGAGATGATACAGCCACTTACACTTTATTACTACACTTAGATCTGTCGCATTTCACACGAGGTTTCGAGTATGTTTTATTTCATGTATCGCGGGGATTTCCAAGCATTCTGCGCACTGTTAAGTAGTGCAACTCTAGGTTAGCCCATGGATCCAAGCGTTAACCAGTAAGCTGATATATATATTAATTCCCGAAACCACAGTTTCACTTTCCAGAATTAGACTATCATTTCTTATAAATATCTATTTACTGCTCCTCCTGACTCCTTGCTGATTTGGACGTTAATAGAGTTACCGTATTATTTGGAAAATTACGGCTGTTTTTATAGATACTTCCTTATATTTGCCCCGGTGCCACCTCTGTCAGCATGTGTAGCGATTACTTACAAGTGGACGTGCAATTGATATTGAGCATTAAAGCCAAAGTGACTGTTAATGATAAAGCGTCTATTAAACGTGTGTTGTGATGACGTGACTCACGCGCCGTATGGAGCGCCATGACGGACGCTGAATTATCAGCGGCACAGAACAACCGTAGAGTTGCTACATGCTACTAAATACATATATAATTTTTTTAAATTTTATTTTGATATCTTCTTTATCAACCGTTAGACGTCCATGGCTGGACAATGGGTTTTTTTGCATGGACTTCCGTAGGTCTCAGTCCTGCGCCGCGCCGCCTGAATCCAGCGACTCCCTGCGGCTCGTTTGATGTCGTTGGTCCACCTAGTCTGATGATGTTTTTTACATTACCGACAGTGCCGTGATTCGTGTTCTCTCGAATCCATCGCGATTCAACGAACTATGTACTTGTCGCAATAAAGTGAATATTCACCAAATCCTGATAATGTAGCCGCAGTATCACACAGCAGTGTACAATGTTTCGGTGGATTTTCTGTGCAATTGCACTGTGTCTGACACAGTCACTCTTATCCACCCATGACCGTCCACTACAGTGCGCTGGTCTTCTCTCGATTGTAGGGTTTAGGCCATTCTCCGGAATACATGGCGATTCAACGAACTACTTGTCGCAATAAAGTGAATATTCACCAAATCCTGATAATGTAGCCGCAGTATCACACAGCAGTGTACAATGTTTCGGTGGATTTTCTGTGCAATTGCACTGTGTCTGACACAGTCACTCTTATCCACCCATGACCGTCCACTACAGTGCGCTGGTCTTCTCTCGATTGTAGGGTTTAGGCCATTCTCCGGAATACATGGCGATTCAACGAACTACTTGTCGCAATAAAGTGAATATTCACCAAATCCTGATAATGTAGCCGCAGTATCACACAGCAGTGTACAATGTTTCGGTGGATTTTCTGTGCAATTGCACTGTGTCTGACACAGTCACTCTTATCCACCCATGACCGTCCACTACAGTGCGCTGGTCTTCTCTCGATTGTAGGGTTTAGGCCATTCTCCGGAATACATGGCGATTCAACGAACTACTTGTCGCAATAAAGTGAATATTCACCAAATCCTGATAATGTAGCCGCAGTATCACACAGCAGTGTACAATGTTTCGGTGGATTTTCTGTGCAATTGCACTGTGTCTGACACAGTCACTCTTATCCACCCATGACCGTCCACTACAGTGCGCTGGTCTTCTCTCGATTGTAGGGTTTAGGCCATAACCTACCAAGCTGACCAAGTGTGGATTGGCAGACTTCATGCACCTTTGGGAACATTATGAAGAACGCTCAGCCAGTTGACACACTGTCTCTCTCTCTGCATTGTACTCCTCATTGCTGAGGAATAGAACGCGACGAATTCAGCCAACCACCTTCATTAAGACGGTTGATGCATTAGAGAATCGACCTGCTGGTAGTTGTTGAATACTAATGACTCCACGATAGCGCCTGTCCTTAGGTAGGAGACAATTAAGCAAGGAGCGGGGTTAACACGACGCATACCGGTCAACTCGAGCAATTGCGCGACGTGGGAACCCGGTGACTCAGAGCCGGTCTGCGCTCAAAAAACTGATGACTGACACCGCGCTGATAGTGTGAACAATTACCTTTATTGAAACAACTAGCTTTTTGACGACCGCCCTGGCGTAGTGGTGAGCGCTGTGGTCTTATTACTGGAAGGTTTCGCATTGGATTCCCGGCGGATACAATTTGGGAATTAATAATTTCTGAATTGTCCGTGTCTTTTGTTAGGTCCTTAACTAGAGCTGTGCAAAAATTCACGTCGATGCTGCTGTTGCTGTGTGATCGAAGGATAAACCGACAAACAAACACAGTTCAGCAATTTTAATAATATAACAGAAATAACTTCTTTGTTACCATACACGCCATCATTTATGCAAAGAAGAAATTGAATTACTCGTATTAAAGCTTATTAATCGAATGAAAGATACTCAAATGCATAAGAACCAAATTTTCGAGAAAACTTTTCAATCAAAAGATGGACTATATCCCTTCTCAACCGATAGATAAGCTGTCTCTGTGCAAGTCCAAATCGGTTCAGCAGTAGACGTGAAAAGTTAACGAACAAAAAGAACTTTCACATTTTAAAATTGGTATGGATGATCCCAAGCAAACGATTGCAATCAAAGAAACAAAACAATTACACCCAACACAAGAAACCCCCTTTTAAAAAAGCAAACAAATCGCTCCACTGACGCAATCTGAACACCAATCTCCAGGTATTTGCAACAAATTGGCCTTAATAAAATACCGCCCCAATTAACGAGCTCTACGTACCAGCGCCGGGTACCGAGCGATGGGGAAAAATAATAAGAATCACCTTCTTAGATGGAAAGTGATCTGCCCTTAATTGCGACTTGGGGGAGCCCGAGCGTAAGCCAGCTCGCGAGTTGGAAAGATTGGCCGCCTCGGTTCCGGCCAATTTAAACAATTACTCCAAATTTTTGGTAGAGATTTTAAAATTCCTTCCTTTCTTTACTAAAATGCATTAGTAAACGACCCGATTCTATATTTTGTGACGCCAGTTTCGACACCACTTCAGGTACTTACTAAAGCAATTATTTAGAAGTGCTTACAGCAGTATATTGGCGTTACGATATGAAAATTTTTTTTCACTAGTATTTTGGAAAATAAACATTTTATACTGAAAACTACATTTATGTACTCCTTCGAAGTGCGCATAATATTGTAAGGAGCAACTGCATTGCACGTATCCGATATGCACATGGCTATTTATCACATCGGGTATACCTATGAGTCTGGATACTGGAACACCCAGGAAAAATTCAAAGTCCATGAAGACGTACAAATCGCAATATAAATATCCGAGACGTGTGAACACTTGCCTACGTAAGTGCTTCTCCCGACGAATTCTCCAGCGAGCGATTTAATGTTATGTGGTCATTCGTATGCAAGCCTCCGCTGCAGTGGCACGTAACGATATCTTCATTTGGGCGACGTCTTCTATTCTTACCTTAGCATTTTATTTTACTTGGGTATGTGTCTCAAATCTTGGAAAATTTGTTTCTCACTCACATGTGTGAATGATGTAAAATCCTAATCCTAATATCCTAATCCTAATTCCTAATAATATTATAAATGTGAAAGTGTGGATGTTTGTTAGTCAATCACGTCGCAACGACTGAACCGATTTGGCTGAAATTTGGCACAGAGATAGATTATGGTCGGGAATAGGACATAGGCTACTTTTTATCCCGGGAAATAAGAGTGTTCCCGCGGGAATAAAAAACCTTAATCCACGCGGACGAAGTCGCGGGTATCAGCTAGTGTAAAATATTTTTATAGTGATGTGATGATGATCCTAAAGCTCCAAAGTACCTTAAAGCGCCCTGGTTTTAGGAAAATGATGTAAGATTAGCTAACTTGATCCAAAACGAAATAGTATGTATTTAATTTAACATTTTCGGTCTTAGGCCAAACAATTTTTTTCCTATTCATACCAATTAACTCGTATATAACTTATTAACGAAATCCCAACACCCCGACTCCACGTAGGCTTATCAACCCTAACTATTGAGTATAACTGTAAAATGCGAAGCCGGTAAATTAGGCTTCTAGTGTCACACAGGAAACTCCCCTTTATCACCCTAAGTGTCAGAATAATATAAAGATGAACTTGCTTGAACTAGACAGAAAAGGTTTGTCCGATAGCAAGTACACGAACTAGCAAGTAGGTACCTCTGGTAAAACAAACTTCGAAACTACTAAATCTATTGGATCGTCAATCAACATAGATACGGAACTACAAAGTGAGTTAGCAAGTGAGTTAGTGAGTTTACCAGGTTCAATATCGGGAGATTGTTATCATGCGCAAGTTCAGGGCGAGTCGCCGTGATTTATGCGTCCAGTTAATCCGACTATTTACTAGTTTTAGTGGAAGGTAAAGAGGGCCTTTTTCCGGTAGCCCTTCGGCCTAATGTGGAACGGTGCAAATTATAAACTCAAAACGATAAAATATTTTCAACCCTTTCAAAAACATTTCATCGTCAGAATAACCATTGCAATATGGCAACCTGTTAGAATATTGCAATAAACCCGTCACATTGTCGATATTAATCCTACAATTGCACAAGAGTTGGACTGTACCTAGTTCCTCTTGTAGGAGAGAGCTAACATATTTACACCATTTTGTTTCACTGCAGTTTACACATTTCTCAATATTTTTACTAAAAATTTAAATCTAAAAATACTTGTGCAGTATTATATCTTTCGCGCAGCTGGCTAATTTCCGTGGAGATTGTACCCCGTGGCTGGACTCAGTTTGGAGGACTATTGGTATATTTGTTACTAGGGAACGCCCGCGACTTCGTCCGCTTCTTCAACTCACAATCGACAGTTTAGGCGAGCAGAACCCCTGCAGCATCAGAGGTAAGAAGCTGGGTCCTGGAATTCAACGATGAAGTCTTTACCTACTGCCTACAATAAGTATTCATAACCGACAGTTCTGCAGCATCAGGATTGAAGAGTACGAACCCGAAGTTTTTATGAAAGCATCTAGCAAATTTTCACGCAAATCGGTTTAGAAACTACGGAATTATCGACATACCTACGTAGAAAGTATAGATTTACCCGCGTTCTCTCGTGTCTCGGAGCGCGGCTCGGCTAAGGAGAGCGATCAGTCAGGGCGGGTGATGTATATCACAGGCGTGCGCTGTCCGGTGTCCGCCGCGCTCCGGACACTCGCCCGCCGGACAATAATAATTATCTATTCCACTTTTCGCTGGATTACTTGCGACCGGACTCTTCTATAACGACATTACATTTATGCGTTCATTATGAAATAACTAATTTGAGATATATCCTAGTAATTCTTTACTACAGCTTACAGTTAGTTCATATGATGGGACGATAAATCATACAGTCGATTAAAGTTGTTTTTTTTTAGGACAGTTAATATGAGAACTGGTGGAACCTAGGCAAAGCCTGTTTCAAGACACTGGGACTCTCTCCCTAAAAACTAGTTAAAATATTCAGAAACAATTTAAGAAAGTGGTCTTATAAGCTATTACGACAAAAATATATTCGTCGGTTATCTGCTACGCTGCGATGAATTCACGTGCAGGTCCTTTATATATTTGTTTTTCTGGTACTATATAAATAAATAAATTCAAACTGTTACAACTTGAATGGTAAAGCGAACAAAACAAATATTCAATTCAAAGAACGGAATTGTCTCACACTTAACAGCAAGTGTCCAGTTAGGGAAGACATAGTGGCTCATATCGCAAAGTGCTATGTCGCGGACAACGTGCGATATTGAGTTATCAATATGACTCGGCGCACTCGGCGCAATCAAATCGCAGTGAAATCCTGCCCGAGTGATAACTGGCTAAAGCCAGAGGCACAGCGAGCTTCGACAGAATTATCTAGTCAGAGAAATGACGCTGCGCATTCAAGATGATTTTAACATTTGTCTAATATTTCCAATAGTAGTTCTTCTATCCAATATTCACTATCACTAATAATTTATTAGTATATACAGAAGTCCTACACGTACACTGAAGGTATTGAAAACAGAAGTGACAGTTGCGCGAGTGGAAACAAATAGAACAGAAGCGTGTTCAATTTTATGATAAGTTGACGTATGTACAAGACTCTTTGAAGTCTGGAGCGGACCCTTTCCGTGAAATAAAAATAGCGAAACCACTGTAGCTCAACAAAACTGTAAACATATATTAGACCATGAATCCCTTTTCCACGCGATTTCTAACAAACAAAAGCGAAACCAAACGCGGAAATGGGACTAGTGTGAAGATGGGCTCCAGAATTATAAAATGGGTGAGAAAAAGCACTATTGTTCTATTTTGTACACTTGTCATGTAGCTTCAGCGGTGATAACACCATAACAGAAATAATGTTATTTACAATAAATATAGTTACAGATTCACCAAAAAACAGCCAAGTTAGTCAACAAAGGGCAAATGAATGATGCTTTCAATGTTAACCTGGTTGATGCTGTCGCAGAAAATCGTGGCAGTCCTGATGATGTTACAAAGTTATCAGTGTGCCGCGAGGTTTACTCGCACGTAAAGCAGTGTGATATCGAGGCGTATGATTTACCGACTGGTCTGCGGACATGTGCACTCTCTTAGGGCGCAGATGTCGCTGCGGGTGCAGTGCGCGGAGACCGCTTTATTATTACGAATTTCGTGCACATGCTAATTCTTCTTGCACTTTATTTTCAGTTGAAAAGTGTTTTTGAATACTTGCAACTCACTCGTATAAGTTTCTTAAGTCATAATGCTTTCTTTTCGAAGTCATTCTCTTAAAATTCACATAAGTTCATAAAGACCACTTTTTTACTTTGTCGTAGCTTACGCTAGGGAGCGCTATCCTACAAAATCATTTCTACTTTGCACGGTTTATGGTGTTTTCCCTTCGATAGCAATGTCGTCAGCTGCTGGTTGATTGTCCGCTACCAACCCACTATTAACGGTACACACACCGTGAGGACAAAATTCTGGGACCTTTGGAACTTTTAAACCATATATTTCATGCCAGGTTATCGCGAATTGCTCATTACGGATGTCCAGATAATTAGGTAACGTCACACATCCACCTAATCAACTTCATTTCGTCGGTTTGAACTTCATTCACTTATGATTACTAAGATTTAGAGAAGCGTAAGTTCTACATAATCGTAAAAATGTTGACCAAAGTAAGACCATAGTGAAAACTATTGACATATTCGAGGCTGAAATATTACGATCTTATTGAGAGTTGAATTAATAAACTTGAGTCAAACTCAGTCATATTGAATTAAAAATGAATTAACGAATTGATATCTTATAAAATACATTTGAATACATGTCACCCGCAATCCAGCCGTTGATATTCAAACGAGCGAGATAATCCCACAACACAGAGTACGCGCCAACGGATCAAAATGGCGGGCGACGCGTGCGCACAATCGGCCACATGCCACGAGCGTGCGTATTAACATAATTGAATATTCTATTGTACGTATCTAATGCAGTTACAGTCCCGTTACCTGATGACAAAAGATCGCTTGCATCGCTTTCCCTTTAGCTGCACGATTGTCTATGGTAACATTGCGCTCTGGGTCGCAGCGCTTTTCGGCGATAGGTACATCCCCGAGTGTAGAGTTACCTGTGGATCGCGGAGGGTGGGGTAATGCGCCATCTGTCGTCGCAGGCACAATGCAGAGATTTATTGTCGCGAAATGCGCTCACGGGGCTTGCGGGGATTGGGTTTTTTGTCGGCTATCAAGTTTCCATTAGCTAATTTCATATCGATTTTGCTTCGCCGGTGAAAGTTTTCGCCCGTGCCCGTACGATTCGGAATTGATGGATCGTTTTTATTCATTCCCGAACTGTAAACGAGTGAACGAAGTTCTGAATTCGAGTTTTTATGAACGAAATTGGATTGCGGCTCGCATAATTTAATCTTCGGGATGTAAAAACAAGAGGAGAGTGCTCTTTGTTATACTATAGGTAGGTTTGTTCACCATCGGAAATGATAATTTGATGGCGTAACTCTGTTGAGCTCTTGCATTTATCAAGTTGGAAATTCCTCGTATTTATTAACCTCAATTGAACTAGGGCCATTTTGTTTAACCAAATTGTACAATCTACATGGGCATTTTTGAGAAACTGAAGAATAACATAGACTACTTTTATCGAGGAGAAACAATGGGCATATGTAATATGTTATTTATACTAGGCATATTATACTTCTCATCAATGATATTTAAATATCATTGGTTCTCATGGGATTTTAAAAAACCTTATCCCATGCGGACAAAAGTACCCAAGTTTGTAATGAAAATATGTATAAGGTAGATAGGTACATTAACTTTTTGTTGGGCAACATGTTGCTAATAGGATCTTACGCTTATTTAGCATGGGGTTTGAAGCACCGTGCACTGTAGGCATTTATATTAATTGAAAACGTTAAACAGAATTGCTATCGTCATCAATATTACGCCCGTATGAAGGGTGGCTACCTCCGCGTCCCTCCGAACATCTGCATTATCTTACCTACAGCGCGCAGCATCCCTCCAAATCAGTTACTGCACGGGCATTCACTAAAGTGCATTTGCCATTTTGCCCGTCAAACCTTACAATTATCTTTTTACACCACCTTACACAAAAACTGTCTCTACGTAGTCAGCTATAGGATATAAATTTCACAAGAGTTCTTGTGACCTTTTGCAGCCGATATCAATACGTGAAAATAACAACTATCTCCAAGTGGCAATCAAAATGAAACCGTATGTAATGCGTAGTGGATTCAAATCGGAATAAGCCCAGGAATTCGGCCACGAAGTACGCACCGTTTAAGCTAAGAGGGTAGTTCACATGTTGGCGGTGCAATTTATCAAATTTTATACGTTCGTGGGGCAGCGACATGTGCGCGGATGGCGCGGACAATCGCGGGGGTCACGGGGTCGGAGGGGAGGGGGAGGTTAGAATTAAATATGGAACGAGGTGGCTAATGGATTAGAGGCAGATGAGGAAGCGAGGCGAGCGCGTCACCTTATGCCACGCAATCAGACCTCGCAGATGCGCCTCTGTTGCCAACCTTATTGGATCTGATACACCCGCGCTGCAATTGCGTTCGTGGGAATACGAGGCTCGATTCTCTAAAGATATTGCAAATATCTCTAGAGAATTCATCATGGCATCATGTGTTTAGTTTAGTCTCTTGCCAAAATATTTTAATTGGAGTTTATAAAAAGGAATGAAGACAATTGAAGTAGGTAAGTTTGGTTGGATTTACATATCGCACACCTAGATCTTTTAGACAGCTCAAAAGGTCTCTGTTCTGTCTGTCTGTTTTGACGACTTCCCTGGCGCAGTGGTGAGCGCTATAGTCTTATGACTGGGAGATCTCGGGTTCTATTCCCGACGGGGGCAATTTGGGAATTTATAATTTCTAAATTGCCTCTGGTCTGGTCTGGTGTTAGGCTTTGGCCGTGGTTAGTTTTTAGCCATACCCTCCAACTAGACGGTTACAAAAAAAAGGTTACAAAAAAAACCGACTCAAACGACAATAATTTCAACACGAAATAATCTCACACACGGACCACATCCTTATCTACTTGCTGATTTTTATTTTTTTCTACTTTATTCAGGTCAGATGGGCCAATGTAGGTACAAATGTTCCTACATGCGAGGTATCAGACGGCAGCGACGCGGCGGCGTCATTACACCGCACCGCGTGCGTCTGTGGATATTGCGATCGCGGGACACCAGCGTACCGACAGCATAAAACTCAAACTACAACAATTCAAAAAAATAATAACAATTTCAAAAAAAAATTTTTGGAATCGATTTGAATATTTTAGTGAAAAGAAATCGTTTGTTTGCTGCAAAATTGGTTCATCTCGAAAAGCCTGATTTTTAAAGTATTTTTTTCTTATTGGATTGTACGATAAAAAGATATAAAGGTTTCTAAATTTTCAAAATCTCACTGTTATTGATTTTATAGTAAAGTCTTCAGAAAACCGTTATTGAGTTAATGGCTAATTACTGGTTAGTTTCTGGCTAGAATAGCAATAAGAAATCGTTCTTCAATCACGCAGCAACCGAGCAACGCATCAATGTGATACTTACATGGGTATAGCTGAGAACCTTGAGAGTGGCATAGACTACTTTTAATCACGTCAAAAATCAATTCAATTCGTTGCTACGTTGCTACGTGATTGACGCAAAAACGAACAAACAAACACACTTTCGCATTTATAATACTAGCTGATGACTGCGACTTCGTTCGCGTGGATTTAACTTTTTTTGATCCCGCGGGAACTCTCTTATTCCTCTCTTCATTCCCAGCCCAACCGGTTCATTCGTTGCGGCGTGAAGGAGTAATAAACATCCATCTGTCCATCCATACATCCAAACTTTCACATTTATAATGGTAGTAGGAAGGATAGCAGGATTAGTGTTCCTGCTGTATTTGCTGTCGGTACGCACTCACCTATTCACGTGAGTGATGGATGGCGGCGTCGATTAGGGCCGGCGCTGACCTGTTCTTTCATATCTCGCTAATGGCCGACACCTCGCCTCGATCGCTGGATGTGCTCTATTGCTCCTGCCATTTATTAAAACTAAGATGGAATGAGAGTATTCAGAGGATAAGATTAGATAAACGTGCTTTTCTCTACGCCATACTTCACACAGCTTTTTGTCGTTCTTCGAGCCTCACTCTCCAGGAACTCTACTGCATGTTCAGATTCACGTCGATCCGGAGTTCGTTGCCGTGGCATTGAAGGACATAAATACAAACGTCACGTACCTAGTTAACGATAATGACCGGGACTGGCGGTCCTAACTGCTCTAGCAACCGGCCAGTATTCCAAATAAAATTCTATAAAATATGTGGAATTCGTAAAACACCAAGATTGCAGACTACCAAGAACCATAATTCGACCGTTCCGTAGAACAAAGCCTTAAAAGTCACATCTGCAAGGCTCAAATCTCAAGTTATGAATTTAGCAGATGAGACTTTGTTCTACGGAACGGTCGATATAATAGCTGCAGCTAAATGTATTCACTAAGAAATATTATAAGGCAAAAATAACATCTTATCGGTCCGATACTGTTGCAGTGTTGTACAAATCGTTGCTAGTTGCAATAAGATTACCATCGTACATAATCATTATAGACCATTGACGTCTTTCATGAAAACATCGAGTACTTCCAGTGGATTATAGCATCACGGCGTCAGCACCTGTCGGTGTTGGCTGTCAAACGTACAAGGGTCATTACTTAGCCCATTACAGCCGCCAGTAATTAATACACGAACACCCACTTGCCTTTTTGCCCCCGGCCGGAGAGGGTTACGACCAGGGAAATCAATAGGTATTCATTGGGTAGGTATTCATAATTTTCAAATTGCCTCTAATGTTGTTGTTTTTATGATATGATCACCTTATGATGGAAACTATACGCTACGCTACTGAACTCAAGAGGAAAGAAGGAGAGGGAATTTAAAACCTCAATATTCCAAAGGTGAAGGTTCAATTGCCACCCAATGCACTGTCATTGTCGTACCCACGCCTAAAACAAGTTTTTCAAGAACAGAACGGAATATATTTTATTCAAGTTCAGCTTGGCTCAAATTCTTAAGAAATAACTAAATCAGCAAAACAAAATTTAATTAGGCGCTACGAGATAGCAACTTTAGTTTAAGCAACTGAAAAATTTTTACAAGTTTCCATAACAGTTGCGATCACCGAAACTCGCAACTAGGGTTTCTAAGTCTGCACAGTTTCTCAAAAATATATGAAAAGGTAGCAAGTTGCCGATTGCCGCAACAGAGACCTCAAAGTTACTACGTGTGTTTGTGGGTCAGAGCAATTACGAATAAAACTTCTGCTACAGTGGTGCCTATTTATTATCTGATGCAAGTCAGGTAGATTGGTTTCTAGAATTACATCGAGTGCACGTAAATCAGCTCTTGACAATGCGCTAGTAACGTCCGCGTCTCCGGTACCTGGGGCCCCGTTGTTGTGGGATCAAACAGTAATTAATCTCATCCCCCTCCCCTCCCCGTCACCCCCGACGTCCCCCGCTAGTCAGTCGACGCACCCCTGAGCGACATCGCGGCGCCGAGCGATTCAGGTGACCACCGCTGACGGATACGGCCGGCGTGCTAAGTGATGCTCTGTAGGTATATCATCACACTTTAATATTATAAAGGCGAAAGTTTGTATGTGTGTGTCTGCATGTTTGTTACTCTTTCACGCCACAAACAATGAACCAATATGGTTGAAATTTGGAATGGAGATAGCTCATATCCAGGATTGGGACATAGGCTACATTATATCCCGAAAAATTAAAGAGTTCCCGTGGGAATTTAAAAAACTTATCCACGCGGACGAAGTCACGGGCATCACCTAATAATTTAACTTAATAATGTACATAAGTTTTTTAAGGCGTACACCTAATTGTATGTGAAGATGCAGCTAAGATGTAGCGCACTTGCCTTACAGATACATAATCACTAAGGTCGCCAAGTAACAAACGGAAGAAAAAGCATTGCCTAACCTAGACAGTTAAGAACGAGGAAGAAAACTAAACTAAAAATAAATAGTGTAGACCTTTACTTTGGCAAGGCTTTTACGTTTCTAGAAGGTTAAAAGAGGAACTAGGTAAGTCCAACAGTCCTTTAAACGCACTCTTCGAAGTATATTTTCTTAAATAGCAATAGAATAGAAAAGCAAACTTTGAAGCCGATGCACGAAACTTTGAAGTCTAGAAGTAGACTATTTTTATTTAATTTTTGGCTTGACTGTGATTACTGTGATCTCGTCTGATGGTACCTATCTGAAAATACAGTCAAACGCCTGTAAGCTCTGGCAAGAGACGATAGAACGCTTCAAGAAGTCATCGAATTTAATCGAAAGATCTCCAATCTTCATACATGCGAAACCGAGGCGAGTCGGCTAGTACGTATCACCTAGCTTTTATCCTAAACAAGTTATAACTCCAAGCTAAACCTCATCAAAGCTTTCCATCATTGATTGACGTTAAGCATAAACCTATCTCGCAATAAAAAGACGGAATTGTGGGGAAATGTTACTATGTATAATAAATGTTTTCGGATTGTAAGGCTGAACTCATGTCGCCCATCGTTCATACAATCAGGGCGATATCGCCACGCCTCGGACAAGCGATCACACGCCGAGCTCGGAGACTCGATAATTAATGCTCCTTTCCACTGTCGGCAAATTATTTTGAACATTGTAAAAATCAATAATTACCTATAATTACCTCAAAAATAGGTATTGTAGTTTATTAGTATTTTTAACAAAAACTCATTCAAAATCCCCCAAACAAACTTAGCAGTTAATAAACAACAGATCATGGCTAAAAATAGTTGGGTAATAATTTAAAATTAGATTGAACAAACATACAAGCATAATATAGCAACATAAATGCCTTAATACTCGTAGCCGGTTAAAGGTGCGGACTGAAAACTGAAAGGTCGACGTTCGATTCCCAGCCGTTGCACTGTTGCCTTTACAAAAACTATTTGGAGGGAAGAGGAAAATATAAGCATGTTAATTTGGCTATAATATTCTTTAAAAAAATAAGACACGATTGCAAACTTGACCTCTTTATTAAATTGAAATGATTTATTGCATGTAGGCCAATCTGTGGCTCTATTAACAAGTCAAGACTCTATCTCACTAGTTCGAAATGCAGATTCTGCTGAAAAGAGCCATTGAGAGTTTACAGACAAAACACGCTTTTCAGTGTAGTACCGTCAATAAACCCGCTTACACTTTGGTGAACGTAAAAAATTTAATCCCGTAAAAGGTACACCCATTCTCGTGTCAATTCATAACAATCGCGATATAAAACGAATGACAATAAACGTCTAAAGCACTCGGGCTCGTAAAAACATAATTTTATCCCCCGGCCCCGCCCGCCCCGCGTAATTACAGCCGCAATCAACGCTGCGATAATGATTACGCGATGTAACCTACAGTCAAGTAAAGGTACTCTAAAATGATGAGCGGATTACAAGTATTAAGATTATAAGATTAGCTTTTATCCGCTGCTATGCGACCTAGATTTAGATTTTTAAAATTGTAAGCCATCGTTTTTTATGAGTAGATTACTTGAAACGTAAAGCAGTAACAAACAAAAATATTTTTCTGTATCTTTTAGTACTTAATGATATTTTCAGATTACGAAAAGCGAAAGGATACAAAATCTAGAGACAACGGTGTCCCTTGTCTACTGACATTGTATGGAAAGTTGAATATAATAATACTTACTTTTTAGTAATGATGCAAAATTTTTTAACGCGGGGTTCTTGTCACGTTAGTGATACTCACAGAACATTATTACTCCTAGTGATAGGTACTAATAAGAACTATCAGATTTACAGTAGTCCAACGGTAAAGGCATGTACCGAAAACCGATACCTAGATTGCCCTACCTAGCCGTTGTTAATAATTGTCGTACCCACTCTTGAGTCTTAACACACGCTTTACGCTTGTTTGTAGGAGGGAGGGGAGTCATGCGAATATTTTTTTGATTTAAAAAAATAGTTTTCCAAACAAGTTTATAGTACGAGTACATTTTATCAAGATTTACGATGAAAATTGTCGATTTAAAAGGATATGAGTTATTTTAATCTAGAAAACGCTCTCATTTCGACCCAGGCCTTAGAGGTAATCCACGGTTTACTCCTGCAGCGCAAGTGTCATTAGAACATTGGCCGATGACTCCCGCAGGCGTATTTTTAAAGCTCCGTGCAGAGAGTTAATGTGAAAAGTTTAAATTGAAATTTGATCTGCCGCCATTCCGACCAATTCCACCAACTCCTTAATTAAAATGGAAAAAGTACAACTGTAATAGCAATGTATCAAATCATTTTATGATTATATTCTAAAGTTACCAAACTTACCTACCTTTATTCTTAATTAATTTATGGACTGAGGACATAAAAAAATTAGTTAGTTGTCACAATTATTTTAATCCTTACCTAGTACCTACTATAATATTATAAATGCGAAAGCGTACTGTATGTAATCTAGGTATACCTATTGGGTGATGTGTGGCACAATTCATAAAATAAACGTTTCTTTCTTTCTTTCTTCTTTTCTTTCTTTCTTTCTTTGTATGTCTGTCGGTTTGTCCTTCGTTCGCGCAACTTGGTAAATGACGTAACATTTTGATCCCGAAAAAATAGGAATACAATATTATCTGTTGCTTTTTTTAAGTTTTAAAGGAACTCGGTTTCTACACACCATACCCGTTCCAAGTTGCCCGCTACCATCTTAGACTGCATCGTCACTTATCATCAGGTGAGATTGCAGTCAAGGACTATCGAAGGTTATTGGAAAAGAAAACAGTAAGAATAGTATTCGACATATTCGTTGTAATGAATCTGCCAATAAAATAATAACCGTAATAACTAATAAGGCCTCGTTAGCCGCGGAGCGCCGGAAAGGCCGCGCGTGCCGCCCGCGCGCCCTGGCGGCTCATGGCAGCTAATGGCGGCTAATCACGACGATTGCTCGCCCCCAATACCAGATCATATTGTTATATGATCGCCAGATAGCGCTAATTGCCTCCCAAGAACCACACCTAACCCATGCCAATACTTGGTATTCTTTGCCTAAACCGTGCTCAGATAAATCATTGTTAAGTATTAGATGATCCCCGCGACTTCATCCGCGTCATCAAGGTTTTCGGTTCCCGCGGACTATACCTGTCTACACTAAGCTGCACAAATCCCGATATTCTTTACGTTTATACTAGCTGATACCCGCGACTTCGTCCGCGTGCATTTATTTTTTAAAATCCCGCGGGACTTTTTGATTTTATGGGGTAAAAAGTACTGTCACCACTGTCCAGGTCCTCAAGTAGATATATTCTTGCAAAAAATCACGTCGATTGGTTGCTCAGTTGCTGCGTAAGTGAAGGACAAACCAAGAAAACATTCAGCCAACAAACAGACACATTTTCTCATTTATAATATTAGTCATGATAAGGATTTTATCTTCCTAGGCGTAGGCATTTTTCAACAGAAATATCGGAGGTCAATAATCAATGTAGACATTGATATGGCTAGTGGAATTGCATCAAAATGTCCACAGCCAAGCGTGGAATAAACACCAGAGGCCGGCGTGAAGGGCCCTAACCGAGCCCTGGCCCAGCCGTGCTGGCTAAAGTATGTCGTTCGACCTGACTGTTCGACTGCGAACTGCGAAACTATCGAGTCGCCGCCGCTTGTAAACATCCATCATGTTATATTCATTACTTCATCCCATCCCTATCGTCGGCCCATAACTGGACACAGTTACCGGATCTTCTAAAAATGATTGCATTAGTATGACAAATCACAATCACCTCGGATTGGTTGGGATTATCTCGCTATTGGTTAAAATGCATCGATGCAGCAAGATCACCACCAATTCAGCCAATTGAAGATGATTGCGGCATCACACTGATATTAATAGGTGATCATTTTTAGACGATCCCACAGCCGTTCTCTTCTTGAATGAGAAGACTTTAGACCATTAATATTACAAAAAGGTTTCGAAAATGTGTCCATATGTCTCCTATCTCTACACGTTCTAACCGCTGAACTGTTTTGGACGTTTGACTCAGAGATCGGAAACATCCCGAAGACACACAAAGGCTTTGTCCCGGAAAATTTTAATTCTATTCCATTGGGCAATTCAAGCAAATGAAGTCATGGGAATCTGATATTTTCGTCCCTTTGGAACTGGCGAACTGTTAAGAAATCTTCTTTATTTTATCAACCGACAGACTTCAATTGCTCAACAAAGGACGTCTAGTATGGAGTTGCACATGCACAGCTTGTGCCGCTTGTATCCAGCTGCTATCTGCGAATCGTCCGATATCGGTGCACTTAGTCCAGTAGGTATACTGTATACGGTAGGATCTGAAGAGTTCACCGCATTATTATCTCAAGAAAGCTCCTTTATGTATTTATAGTTAGGGCCCTCAGCAACGAGGAATACAACAAAGAGAGGGAGAGGAGTTGCACAAATGTGATAACTTGATAAGGCGATGGCGTCTCCACGGACGGCGCAGTGCCGGCGGCTCGCGAATGCACCTTGTCAGCTCACAAATTGACGTGAATTGTTGTGGGCCGATCTTTGTCACGCTGCACTGCCAGCTGTGCACCGATGATGCAAATGCGGATAAGTGTTGCTGGAAGAGAGCCTATCTCCTTCGTATGCCTCCACTCTTTATACTAAACAAGCACATTTGCATTTTACGTATTTCACACTGTGAGACTTAAGTGATAAGGAATCATTTTAACGTTGATTTTCACCAAGAGAAGTGGAGACCAACTAATGAAAGTTGTTATAAGTTTTATTGAGAAACGTTCCCAGTACGCTTGGTAGCTTTGAATCGACACAATCGTCACAACAAAAAACTGTCATTTTTGTACGGCACAGTCTGTACTCTATCCAGCTAGTAACGAATTGCTACAACGGTCTAGTTAACTTGTACAATCAAGGTTAGTTTCTGACGATGACAGCACTATCCATACTAGACGTATTACTTTCGCTTTCTTTTGGTCTCTTTAGTATTCTTTGCGTTTCCAGAGCATACCAGGAGACTGACGAGACTTAGAAACATGTATGGCCCAAATGCAATGGTAATTTATAAACTAGGTACAATAAAACTCCATTCTACAGTTGAAACATTGTCACATGAACTCTTAATACAAGCTCTTCTAGCAAACGTTATAACCTTGTCCTAGCATTTTACTGTACCGAGTGATTTCGTGCGTCGATGACCGTTCGGATTCGCTCCTAATCTCTAATTAACGGTCCATTATTCACGTAGACCTATCAATAAAAATTAGTTTAAAACCTTGGCTATTTGTTTATGCTTTAATAGATTAAACGGCCATAGCGCTCAAGAACAAGATTATGGATGAAGAAATATTTATTTATCATCCAAACCAAATATTATTATATCGTTTGTCTATTAATTGCATTTTCAAGACTACAGACATCTGTGCTAATTATATTAATTGTATATGTAATTAATATATGGAAACTGATATAGATACGAATAGTTAGGCTATTTTATAGGCTTCTTGACTTAGTGGAAAAAGAACGATTTTCTCAAGAACATGAACAATGAACATAAAGTGTGGGTTAAGTTAGAACTTAGAAGGTAACTAAATACATACAAACAAAGACTGAATACATAATATTACACTGCACATACTTACCTATACAAACGCGCGTATGTATACACACGCTCAAGCATTCGCTCTAAACGACCGGACAGATCCGAGACGATACACGAGCAATAATCCGTTTACTTTTATCTCAACCCCTTGTTCAACTGACCAATCACTTGAGCACTTACATCCGAGCTTATCCCATTGTGATAGAGTTCAATTTTGTTCGATCGAATCGTTCGATAAGGTTGTCGGTTGTGTCCATCAAAGACGTTATTACCTGAAGGATATAAAGATGGCGGCTGGGAGGACGCCCCGGGCAAATGAAATGCAAATATCTGTCGCAAGGACGAGGGATGCGCTGTTTGAGCGGATAATTTCTTATTAGAGGAATCCTAAGCCACTTTGTGCTAAGACTTTACAGTGCTATCCAGCTATATAGCTATACAGTACCGGAGAGACCAGTTTTACCTACGTAATAATGTAAAGCAATCGTAATCACCTTTCAAATAAGTTAAAAGCGTTTCATAATTTCTAATTTTTGGAAAAAAATAATTCTGATGTTATCTACCGGTTACCGCTCCTTGTAGATTCGGTTTTTTCAGGACAAATCAAATTATGCACAGAAAATAGGAATTTTCTATGCACGCACTCCATCCTATGCTGCATTTTCACTTACCATGCGTGAATTTAGTTAAGCGCTACTCTATATTAGGTAAAATAAAAAAACTGAGTTACCTAAAAAAGGTAAAGAACTGAGATTATGACACGACTGCTGTAACCCGTGTAAGATACGATTCCTCAGATTTCTGGGACAGTAGGTTCTGCATCTGCCTTAAATAATGATTGTTTTAAAACAGAGAATAATCCAAATTCTTCTCATGCAAATATATCATCACTCATCGTGGTATCCGCCCATCGCTGCAATGACTGTGGAAAACTGACAGCAAAATCTAATTTTTAACGGACCCTTTATAAGCTGGATTTCTTTCCGGCCTATAAACAAAGTATGCATTAATTAGATGTAGCTACTAGGTATATTGATATTTTGCATGATTGATATCACGTTAAAGAGATTAAAAAAGTCATCCATCCATAATGGCGATGTTTATAGCATCGGTTTCAATCGTCCCACGCATAAACAAACACTTTGCGCTTTTTACTCGCGCTCGTAAACCGCCCGCCCAAACGCCCGCCCGCCCGCCCGCCGCAATCTGCAGTCAGCGAATTGAACTTGCGACCATTGCAAAAGGTATTCTTATTTATTATACGATCCCTATACTGAGAATAAATTATTTCTTTTACAACAAAAAGTTAAAAACATAAAAAGAATCCATCGCACTCAATCTTAGGCTACATCTTCACTTACCATCAGGTGAGATCGCAGTCAAGCGCTATGTCTATACCTATTATATTTTAAAAAATTGCAAGATTTTTTTATTACCCGCACATGATAATAATAATAATGTGGGATAAAGACCAATTCATTATTCTATTATTTTAAAAATCTATTCAACCAAATCAGTTGTAAGTATTTACGTAAATATGCCCAATACATACTTCTACCATAATATACGTACATGTAGATAAAACTGGCTGAGCTTAAATCGAGCTCATGGATATTCTGATAGAATAAAACAGATAGAGTGAAATAGACGGAATTTGTTGATTATAAATAAAAATCTGTCCACAATAGTGGTTTCGTACACGATCGAATATATCGGGACGGTCGTTCGGGAAGCCGTGCGGTCTGGGTGCCTGAAAACTCCGAGCGCTGGTATCTGGGAACCGTTCGGAAACAATTAAACGAATATATTATTTAACAAGTCTCCAGTGTTACACAGCTTTGTTCGGAAATATCGGAGACACTCAAGTATGAAACTTGTGTTTTCATGTAGCTGCTTGGCATGTTATTGGGACCACTTCTGCGACATACAATTATAACTTAGCTAAATTGACGGTTCTAAAAGCGTGACAAGTAGAACTTCTAGGTTGGTAGGCCTTGACTTGTCATAAGACTAACAGGTTGTCCTAATTTAATATTCGACTGCCATCTCACCCGGTGGGAAGTAACAATGCAGTCTAAGATTGAAGTTAGACCATCTAACTTGGAAGCGGTGGCAGTGTAAAGTAGACCTTTAATTGGTTTCTATAAGACGTCGTGTCGGAACGCGAAATCGCCTGGCTGCACTTCTACAGTAGGGTGAAATTTAAAAAGCCTCTAGAAAGAATTTTGTCATCCTTTTTATTACACAGTCCAAAAAATATTCCGGACAAGCCTCAATAAATCGTAAGAAATCCGTTAACATAGTTCTTTACAAGCTATTCATAAGACTTACTTAGACAAAATAATATGTTGTAGTTCAACTGATATAATATGCCAGCGCTTCTCAAATGTTGCTTATAAGGTCCGATACAAAGTCAAGATCCATAACGAATTGCTGACAGAGAGGGTGGAACCCGTGCTCTAGTCTACAAAGTGACAGCGTATGACTTTCCAAATAAGTTATTCAAAATAAAGGATTTGTATATATTTTTTACATTACAGTATTAATTACAATCTTAATGCTTAAAAAATGCAAAATAATTTTCATGAATCGTGAGTTTTCACGTAACCGTCAACATAAATTATTTATATATTGACCTAATTTAAAAAAAATTTGACCATCTGCGAAATAAAAAAACTAATTTTGTGACGTTTTTAGTAGCTCTTTATCACAAGACCATAACTTTTCAAGTTAACGCTAACTTTACGTGAATCTGTCATTTTCGGAGATGTCAAATTATGACAATCATTGAAAAGTTAATGCCAATTTCACCATCGCCGAGTAACATTTAACTGACGAATATGTATAATGAACGTTTTGATAGATTTTCAATACAAAACGTCACAGTTGAGTTTTTTTTTTTTCATTTCATTTCAATACTAGAAATACTTTAACATACGAGTTCCATGAAACTGAGTACTTATTTAAGTTATAAATACGAAAGCTTTGGGAACCACTTCATTACGCAATGGTGTACAATATTGTAATAGAATAATGGAAAAACGTTCGCAATAAGTTATTAGGGCGATACATAAATTAACCGACGTCGCGGACAGCGAGCGGTGCCAATGCGTTGTCGCGTGATTTACACTCATACTCGCAACTATACTGTGCGAATGAACTGACATTGTACGCTTAGGAATGGATAGAACTGACTTATAAGCTTTTGTTTTAATAAGTACTAGATGCATTACTGTCCACGCATTTCTCCGAAATTACCTATTAAGCGGATTATGACATTTTTTTTATTTGCTTACAATTATTTCAACTTAAACTACATTCAAAGTTACTGCAAGCTTTAAGACCCTGTTACAAAATCTTAACAATATTTATTTTTTACGTTTTAATGAGTTGGAAGCCTCAATAGGTTAGATTAGGTTAGGTAAAATGCGGACTAAAAACTGAAATGCCGCCAGTTCGGTCTCCACCCGTTGCACTATAATTGACGTATCCACTCCTATCACCTCAGATAATAATACGATAGGGAGTCTAACACAAGCTTTAGGTTTATTTGAAAGGAAAAGGAGGGGAAAGGTCGCACTCGTTGCACTATTGTCGTACCCTCTCCTAGCACAAGCTTTTCGCTTATTTGGAGGGGAGAGGAGAATATAAGTCAGTTCAGCTGAGTTAATATTCTATATGAAGAAGTTTAGTTTGGTAGGCTACGCTCCAAAAGGTTTCGAAGTATGGGAATGTGTTTGTTTTTCGGTTTGTTGCGACGTGATTTTTTTGTATCATAGAGAGCAACATTCAGAAAAAGAGAGGATTCCCACAGGGTTCTTAAAAACCTAACTCGTGGACGAAGTCGCGGGTAAGAACTAGTAGTAAAGTAAACCCTTTTCTAGACAATAAGAGGTCTGTTGGTTCACATGGGGCTAATTAAGGCTATATCGGATGTGTCGCGATACCGCGCTAAGACAGCGCAAATACAAGGCGCGACATGCACGCGGAGCAGTCGCTAACGCTAAGTGGATGTGGCAATACTACGTCCATAGCACACTTAGAAATAAATACTAAGACGACCTTTTGGACCAACAATAAAGAGTTAATAAATTACACAATTGTGTAATGGCAATAAAAATTTAACTAGAATTCAGTTTCAAATCTTTGTAAAAATTTAGTTCTGTAATTGAATGCTGCAAACGAAGTGAATTTATGTTACAAAATGACCATGTAAATATACTTTTTAAAAATTCTTCTGTTATTTAACATAGTAACTTTTACTACATATTACACCTGATGGTAAGTGGAGATACAGTCTAAGGTCTAAGTCACTCTTGATTTGAAGGAACCCAAATTGTAGGTACAGTAGAATCCCGATTATCCGAACATCGATTATCCGAACATCCGATTATCCGAACTCATTCGTGATCACTCAAAAGATGTGATTGATTACGTCAAAGATCAATAACAAGTTATTTCCAACCAAAATTTTAAATTACATAGGTACTTTGTAATTCATTTGCTTTGAAATCGATTATCCGGATTTTCGATTATACGGAATACCCCTGGTTTTATTTGATCCGGATAATCGGGATTCTACTGTACTTGAAAAAACAGAAGCCAGAAATGCAATCCAAATTTTAGCGGTGCGTATCAGGTACAAGGAAGCAAAGCACTTAGTGCACGATCTTGGAATTTCAACCACGTAGCGATGCAGACCTGTTCGATGCTTTGCTTTTCGATGGTAGAATGATGATGGTGGAACCAAGTTAAAAAATTCCTGAGCTTACTCTTAGGTTGCCTGCCTATCGGTATTCTGTAGAATTCTACCTTATATGATCTTTTATATAGATCAAAGAATTTATTCGGAGTTTGATATATGTGGCAAATATCTTAGCTTTGAATTGCCGCATCCAAGGCGCTGATTTTCCAAGTTTTCCTAGATCAGGTACCGCCAAGTCAGCTCACATAAATAACGTATAGGGCTGATCGGATCTCGGTGATTTGTTGTGCTATTTACGTATTTGCTAAGCCACTGGCAGCCCTGCGGCTCGAGCCGCCGCCGCCGCCGCCGCCCGCCCGCCCTCGGACAAGTGACCATGTCAGCCCAACTTAACCTTACCGCAGGACTTCGAGAGTTCACCTCAATTACTTATTTGCTATTTTTTTTTTTTACCACACACTTACTACACTTATCACTTTATTTTACATATACCTTACTGGATTAAATTTTCGACAGTACTGACTGATTGACTAGATCGTGGACTTTGGACAAACTGATCATAGACTTCGGACACGACGTTAATCTACTTTAAAAAGCTATCGTTCTGCTCCGTTCGGTAAGCGTCGGATCCCTGCTGGCATAGTTCCTTCTAAACTTGCTTTACTTGAATGAGTTTCACTGAGAAAATATTTTTTCAAACAGAAGAAAAAACATGCAAATATAAATTTCATAAAGTGTAAGATTATTAAATCTAAAAAATAAGGTAAAAATCATGAAATTAATTGCAACATCTCAAATCGTTTGTGAAGCTGTTATTAATTATATTATCATGATGAATTAAATACACATTAGACACATACATTTTGTGTAAACTACTTTATATTATGTGCCAATAGAAGACGGGCAAGAACCTATACAGAGTTCAATTCCACTCAACCTATCAAATTAGTTAATGCCATCTAAAAGGTAATAGAAGCGTTTCATCACCCATCCACCATCCACTCGCCAATAAAGCCTCTCCATAAATTCCCAATTTATAATATAATAAAATTTATATCCCATAATCCTCTCCTACGTCTAACTCGTGTAGGCTGCTCTTATTAACAATTCCCTAACATTGCACGTACCGCTACTAACCTTATGTTTTTTGTCGACCTGCCTTAAGTAAGCCTCAAAGTATTGACACCAAAAACGCCTCTAATGTAACGGGTGTAATGGTGAATTTTCCTTGTACTTTTTCGCCAATGAAAGTAAATAGTAATGCTCAATAACCATCGACATAAATAGTATTAACAACAATTGATTTACATACAAATTGCTTTACAGTATTGCTGACGGAATAGCGCGCGTGACGCGAGCAGTGTGCGGGGCCACGAATCCAGCTACGGAAAGCAGGCGCTAAGATTGATAGCCTTGTTGTCACGGAAGGCAATCCTGAAAGATCTATGGCCCTTATCGTAACGCGATAATAGATCCGACGGCTTAATTATCATGGACAGTATTTATTGTTTCATTGATTCATTATTTTTTTGTGATTCAAATGAAGCCTGAATGAATTTTGAGACTTTTTTGAAATTAAGTGTAAAATCTCTATGATTTGGTATAATATCTTATGAATTGATATTATGCCAACATACATACGTACATAACAGTATACAGACTAATTTAAAGATAAACAAAAAATTCTGTCAGAATTTAACAAAATGTAGATTTCCCATATCACAATTAGCCACGTTAAAATACATGGGCTATATTTACGTGAGCAAAGATTTGTTGAACTGCATTGAAAATTGGAATTTCAGGTGAAAATCTTAGCATACATAAACAAATTCTTAACAAGGGAGTCTAAAAATTAATAGGTACAGATTGTCTAAATACTTCTTTGGAATTTAGTTTTACTATCGTATACCTATTCCATTCAGATTTATTTAACTACTCATGTTAGGCATCGCTGTGGGTATAATCACGTCTTGGATTCCCTGTTCTTCTCGGCTGGAACGGCCAATTCAGAGCCACTGCAATGGTAGAATTAAGTGACGATTCATTCAAAAGCACTCTGTATTTTATTTGAATAAAAACTTTTCTACTCTACTAGAAGCGAAATAAACATATCTAGTAATGACCATGTAATTTTTTTTCTACGTCGCGTGTCTCATAGCCTGGTGTATAAAAGGCGCAGTTACCCCAATACGTGAGGGTGTCTCTCGCGTCACTCATCTTGCATCCGCTCACAATGAGAGCACCTGATTGCGTCTCACTCGGCTCATTGGGACCCGCTTTATTGAAGCTCCACCGAATTACCTTCCGCGCTTATCAGACACCAGTGTTATATAGGCAAACCATCTTATACGATTCAAAGACATATTGGATTAATCTTATAGGTAAATCATATATAGGTCAAACTTATAGATACTTATGTCCAAAAGTTTTTTAAGTTTTTTGAAGACTTTAAAATCGAAGTGATGAACTAGCTCATATAATCATCAAGATCCATCGTTTTCAACAACTGATAGAGTCCATAGCTGCACTTAGACTCTTTGCAACTTGTCTGATGATCTCAGTCCACCTAGTGGGGGTATGCCAATGCTGTGCTTTCCGGTGCGAGGTTACCGTTCAGGATCTTGAGACTTATCAAGATCTTTCAGTCAGTTTTAAATGTAAAAGTGATTAAAAAGATTGTTTAAACTTAGAAGTAACCGAAATAAGGTAACAAAACAAAAAAATGTTAACAAGCAAAGGTGGAAGGTAACATTTTTTAATTGACATTTATTATGTAACCACTAAAACTTTTTTCTTCAAATGCTGTATTCTAAAGGTATTTAGCAAAAAGCAGACACTAAGAACCCTCTCTTTATTTATTAGTTAGTTATACAGAGGCAATAGGTAATATTGCTTGGCCGCAGCGAATGCTTTCTATGCAAATACAATGGACCTTGTCTGCCTCAACCCAATAGGTATCGCGGCATTCGACCTTTCGCTGAGTACCGCTAACAAATAAAAATCGCTTGAATATTTCTAGTAAGTATTTTTTTAAACCAAACGACTTTTGAAAAAAAAAAAAACAGAGACATTTTTTATCTATTGTACTCTACATCATCTAGGCAACTTAATTAAAGGTTTCTCAATTATGTCGCTTAAATCACTTCTCTTCTTTTTCGTATACTTCATTGTTAAAGGTCGTGTCCGTATGTTAGTGCCTTCGTAGCGTTGGTAATAATAGCCTTCAACTCTGTCCACTCCTGGCCTTTTATAGCTCCGGTAAGTGCAAGACCAGGGAGTGACACAGTGCCTGGGTGATCGGCCTGTGAGTTTCTCCAAGTTACTAGGCAGCAGATGATTTTAAATTACTACAACTACATTTTTTTATACTGCGCTTATTTGAACAATTAACTTTTTTTAGACAAATGATACCGAATTAAAAAATATGTTTTGTTAACTCTACCGTCCTTCATGAATTTCATTTTTTCTTACTTATGTCATGAAGCCCGGAGTACGTATATGTTAATAGGCGGCCACAATAAAAAGATACGACGGTAAGATATCCATGTTTTCTTATTAAGACAATGGCCATGGTTAAATCGTATTATCAAGGGTTTTTTCGTAATACCATGTAATATGAAAAATGATTTAGTAAATCCCGAGTTATGTTCGTGTATTTAATAAATAACCGATATAACATATTTTCATGCATATGCTTTGAGAAAATTAGCAATGGTATGATAATGTTTCTTTTGGTTATTTTCCCCTCTCATAACTCTGGCTTAACCTCCTTATTCCAGTCTTATCTTAATAATTCTAAATATGACCAATTGTCATTTGTTATTTCTTATTTTTTTGTTATTAAAAAAGTGGGGCTTATATGGATGCTGATAAAAGCACATGTATAATTGCAAAATAAATTACCTAAATATTACCTTCTATGTAGTTTTTTTAGGTTAGGTAACGTTAGGTAACTCTAACCACTTTATTCAAGTTACCGTGATATAGCCGCGCCAGAGAAGTTTAAAATTAGGATGCTTTCAGTAGATATCCCAGATATCCGGGATGAAAAATAACTATATCACTCCCATATTCAAGTAAGAAATCAAGTGGACCGAGTTGAAAACACATTAAAGAACAAACCAAGGAACGTAAAAATTAAAATACTGATACTGGTATAACGACTATATTAAAAGAAATTCAAATAATAAGCTTGATCCGAATTTCACGCGGGTGAACCCGAAGTCAAAAGCTAAGCTGTTATTGTTTCGTAGTTTAAAGACAACAATTACAATGTAGCGGCGGCCGTCGCAGCAAAGGTGAACAGGAAACAGCGCGAAGTGTGTGAAGAGGCCATTAATCTGCGCGCTGGCGATAAATTAGTGCGGGGCCATAAATCCAGCGGCGAGCCGCGCGGCCGGCCCGCCCACACTACGGTCGCACTCTTTCAGATTGTTTTCAATTCGTGCTCTGTATTTATTTTTCGTTAAAGACATCAGATTATCTTTGGATTCGCGTATCTACGTTTTTGTATTTTCGATTGCAGACACAATTTTTTGCATATATATTTCAAACGCTTATAATTATAATACTAGATACGGGTCAAAGGTTTAATTTATACGTAACTAGACGATGCTCGCGATTTCGTTTCCATGGATTAAGATTTTTAATTCCCGATGGATTTTTTTTTTTCAGCCAACTCGGTTCATTCGTTGTGGCTTGAAGGAATAACAAACACACATACACTCCTACACATATTGTGTAATTCTGATTATTTTTTCACTAGCCTATGTCACTCATAAAGTCCTCAACTATTCCTAAGCAGAAAATCAAGTCGATCCGTTATTCCGTTGCTGCGTGTTTGAGAGACAAACCAACAAACAAACACACTTTCGCAATTAGGTAGGGTGATTTCGCCGGTTGGCGACCGATTAGCGGGATATTCAACTTTACGTCAATATTTAAGTATGTTGCACCCATAGCACATGTATTAAAGTTATATGACGGGGTCCTAGATATTGTCAAGTTATATTTAAAAGTATAAAAATAAGAATTACAGTTGTGAAAACATTTTAAATTGAATAAATCTTAAAAACTATGTGAAATGCTAGTTGGCGACCACTTTTGCTAGTTGACGACTGCCCCCTTATCTAGTTGGCGACCTCTCGATTTGCTAGGGAAAACTAAATTTGATTAATTAAAAATAAAAAATATGAACGTGTTAATGTTTAAAAAATAATTATTATTCATGCTTTATTATTCATACATTATAATAAATTATTAAAACACATTTTTTCATGAGATCAAAGGTACACTTTAATATTCAAGCTTAAGCTTAAATGAATCTTAGCAAGTATAATACATTTTCCTACACAAGTACAAAATTAAAAATATCACTTTAAACAACAATTACAAAAGTTTTGAATCAAATCATCAGATCATCAGATCTCGGGATGTTATACATTTTACATTTCTTTCTAATACCGTGTCCTCCTTCTCTTATATTTTTAAAGCACATTCCAGATCTCTTTGGGAATAAGCCGGTGTTATTTTCTAATACGGTTTGTGGAGGACATCTGTAATGAAAATATTATATATTAAACACCTACATTATGCAAAAAACAAATAAGATTATAAGTAGTGATTGCAAATGGTCGTAAACCCACATATTAATTTGCTCATTTTTAGTTGGCGACCACTTGAAACCCATACATTTTAAAAAGTTTTATAATAATAATTTGGTGGTCGTAAACTAAAAGATACACGGATAAAAATAAACAAATTAAATTGAAAGTGATTAAATTCCGAATAAGATTTGTAGTCTATAAAAAATAAAAATAAATGTTTTTCTTTCTAAATGTCTATTGGCGGCCAGGTGGTCGCCAACTGAAGTTATTGGCTAATTCCAATTTCAGTTAGCGACCATTCAATTTTTTTACCTGATTTTGTATATTACATGTAATAAATGTACAAATAACGTAAAACATATATATATCCACTTAATAGAACATTAAAAAATTGACTCAAATAAATACATCACGATCTACTTACCTCGAACGCATCACTTACTATTTTTTTCGTTGTTTTGGGAACATGTACATGTTGTGTAGGTAAAACTAATAGGTCTATCCCCCTCTTTACTTAAGTGAATTTCATTTGGAAAAGAAGAATAGAATTCTTATTATTTTCGTTTTAATGCCGTAGGTCCTGTTAGTGGTCGCGTAACTGACCCTGGTCGCGTAACCGGCGAAGTCACCCTACGATAATAGGAAGGATTTTTTAAAAATTCAAAAAGGCTTTTAGTAAATTCTTCCGTTACAGATTTATTGTGGGAAATGCTATTCAAGTTTTCACATTAATCCTATACGCTCTGGATTAGATACTCGTAGGTCAATACCGGCCGTAAATCAACACAGCACCTGCTAATCCAAATCAATCCGAGGTCGAACCGGAGCACCTCAAATCAAAGGTCGTTGAAGCAGGACCTTCGTCAATTTGACTAATTGGCTCTCCGCAACTCGCAAGTTTGCGACGCTCCCAAGAAGCCGCCTGGACGGCTGACCGCACAGAGCCAACAAATAAATGGAACAAGTTTGCTACAAACTACTCGTAGTAGCATTGAGTTTCCGCCAGTCTTTATAAACAATTACTGCTTAGAGTGATTACTTAAAGGCTATAAGGGTAACTGGGATGTTGACTATGTTAGTTATTACCTAGTAAAACATCTATTCAATCCACTTCTATTAGGTATATTCATACAATAGGAGTACACGCTACTTTCATATACCTATAACTGCTGAGCTTGAAGCTAAGCTTCTGGAAATTCTATAGAATACAAGAAAAAATTTAAAAATTATAATTCGACTATGGAGAAGTAGATAAAATCTATCATTATTGATTTTGTTTGTCGGCATAAACTGTAGCTTACTTTCCACTAGAAAAAGTGAACCAGCCAATCAGAAGTGGTTGCGGGTTTTCACGATGAAAGTCGTCAAGTTAAAAGACAGACAAAGTTACAGGCATCTGGTTATTTAATACATATGTATATCTATTTAAAAGTCATGTGGTGGCCACCGAGTGGCCAGTGGTTGTTTAACTAGTAATACCTACTCGAATAGTTTAAATTGGCGTCCGTTAATACATATGAATGAGGCAACTTTGATTGCGAACACTCCGTGTAAGCGTATACAGCGTGTAGGTGGCTAGTGCAGAGCTCACGGCGCGAGTCCTAGACTAGAATTTAAATTGTAGATTAATCGCGGAACAGCCACAAGTTGGCCTACATGAAATAAATCATTTTGAATTTGATAAAATTACTGGCTAATACTATGAGATAACTACAAAAGGCTGAGCCAGAAATTTTGCTAAAGTTCTGCACTTAGGTACCTAATCCTTATTCCTAACATCCATACTAGCTTTCGACTTGGACCACGTGGAGTTAAGTTTTAAGGAATCCCTCTATATTTCCGGGAAAAAGTATTGCCCAACGCCAACTTTTCAGTTTTCAAACTGAAAGGTTAGGTAACGGATCGATCCCCACCCGTTGCATTATTATGGTACTTGGAAGGAAGAGGGGTATTAGTCAAGTTCAGCTAATATTCTTTAAAGAAAATTTATATAGGTAAGTGTCTACACAACAGTTTTATTATTTTCTCTCTCGTATACGTAATAATTTGTTCATACAAACCGAGCACCTACCTACAATTTTGGCAGATAGAGATATCACACAAAACTGTAAGCAGATGTATAAGACGCCGGTGTTTGTTTGCACGGAAGCGAGTTTCAATCGAACAGCCATCAGCCGTGAGCGCGGCGTCTTATTGTGAGGAAAAATGGCCGGCAGGCAAACGACCTGGATTGAAGTGCAAATGGAGTAATTTCGCCGATCCGCCGAAGACTACAGGAACGACAGAGGGCTTCCCCCTCGCAGAGATCATCAAACTTATCAACAATTTTGTGACAGTACAGATAGGATATCCGTGTTTGTTCGTCTTCTTTATCAGCCTTCGACATGCCTCAGTCTTATACTGCTAATATTCAGCGAATCCATGCAACTCGTCTGATATTATGGTTAACTAGATGATGCCCGCGACTTCGTCCGCGTGGATAGAGGGATTTTTCGGGATAAATTGTAGCCTTTGTGTTAATCCTGGGTATGAGCTACCTCCATTCAAAATTTCAGCCAAATCGGTTCAAATCGGTTAGGTACAAACTTTGGCCTTTATAATATTAGCGTGATAAGAATGATACGATCAAAAATCAAATCATGGTAAGATGTTTAGCTACGAGTATCTAGGGTAGGTATGGTTACTGGCTGTTTCTAGCATGTTGATGGAATATTTTTTTCTAAAACCTTACAGTGGGGCAGTAGGCATATTAGTAAGAATGGGCGTCAATTCTCCAGTGTGCTGTCTATGGCGTTCGTTCGTCTGAGCGCTCGAGTCGCGCGGCGGGGTGGGTGCGGGAGGGGAGGCGCTCAAGACGAACAAACATAAATTTGATTAGGGCAGGTTCCGTAGCAATCAACAAAGCGAGCGATATTTTGTTTGCACGTGGCTTGATTGAAACCCAAGTGACGGGAAGATGTTTTGTTTGGAGGTACTCTCGCCTGCTACCTACGCGCTACGGGCTACGAGCTCTGGCGTATCGCGAGACGCTTAATTAAGCAGGGAATGTGTTTCGCTTGGGAGGCTTTACATTCTGAAATATTATGGAACAGGTTTATCGTATATGGAAAACTTAATACAGGTTGGAATTTCATTATAGTTTCTAGAACAATAAAATAATATAATATGTATTTATTACATTGATGTGCAACCGTGAATGACCACAGATTGTTGTAATGGTAATGATGTTGATAGCATGATAGGTTAATAAACATACGTGGTACTATCTAACTATGATAATATCGAAGATTAAGGAAATAAAATTTTAATTTTTCCGAATAACTTACATGGTTTTCTCTTTCTGATTTTTCTGCGTGTTAAAAATATTTGATCTAACGATTGATTTGATTCATTTGAAAATATTATTGAATTAAAAATTTTTATTACCCATAACAAAATTGTTATTTTTTTCTCCAAGCAATCAATTGAATCAAGCTTATTTCTAGCATTATTTGAGTACTTAATTTATTAAAATTTCAACATACCGAATAACGTTTATGAGACGAACGATGTCTTAAAATATAATACAAAAACTCTCAGAACGACAAAATTCCTCGGATACTCTGCGATAATGTAACTTAATGGAATTCCGCGCATAATTAGGTAATTATTTTCGATACCTGTTTATAGAACAAACATCCGATCTCATGCACTAATAGAAGCACCCCGACTCACCCGTGTCGGCAGGTATGATATGATTTTATTACGCTCCGGCAAATATTTGGCACGCCCGCGCCGCCCCGCGCCACCCTCGCTCGTTCACTGATCAATCTGCCGCAAGCCAAGTGAACACGGTACCTTTACAAACTTACAAACTCCGTAGGTACATTCATTTTGCTGATTCTCTCCTTATGTTATGAATAGATTACCCAATCATACCCAATCAATACTGAAGTATTGAAATATTAATTACACTAATAGTATAAAGGTATATGTGTCTGTGTGTGTGTGTGTATGTTTGTAAGTTTGTTACACACAAAAACTACTAGACAGATTTGTCTGACATTTGGAATGGAGGTAGATTATAGCCTGGACATAGGCCACTTTTAATCCTAGTAAATTAAAGAGTTCTCGCTGAATCAAAAAAATTTAGTCCACGCGGATGACGTCGCAGGCATCATCTAGTATTGTCTCAATACTCTAAACGTACATAAATGCGTGCCTATCTGTCTGACTGATATACCTATCTGCTTTTTTCGGCCTTTAGGACATCTGGACAACCACTGAAGCGCCAGCAAGATTTGCTGAGATTGGTGACTGACATAAATACGATACTGTGGGCTGAATCTTTCTCAATTGAGAGGAGACCTGTGCCAAGCAGTGGGCCGACTTTTTGTTCAGATATTTGAAAGGTGAAATAAATTACCTACGATGGTTGTTATTTATTAGCAGCTATCTACCTACTTATGAATGAATCCACAATTACAGTTTGTGATAATCTCAAAAATACACGTGGCTGACCTTCCGATAAAGTTATTGTGTTCCTATAATGCAGCGGCAGCAAAAATATACCTACTGATAGCTTGCTGTGTAATTTACACACTTCATAACTGCGCAAAATAATGTATAAAATGATTAGCTACATTATCTATTAGAGTCCTACTTAATGAATGGCGCCACTTATTATTTATACTTAATCATTTATCATAATTTATTGTTATTACATATTATTTTATTTTTAATAGAGCAACCGCCGAGTTTCTTGCTGGTTCTTCTCGACTGGAACAGCATTCCGAACCAGTGTTAGATCCATTTGACGATTCGAAAGCACTTTGTGAAAATTTATTTGAATGAAAAAAAAAATATTCTATTCTATTCTAAAAAAACAACGGACAAAATGGACCTTTTAGGTATTGTCTGTACTATATAATTAATCTGTAATATTGGAGCGATTTCTTAACCACCATAAAATAAAGATCTGAATAATCTCTACATTTTATTAGAAGGCAGCGTAATTCTAATGAATCAAAAAAAGTTACAGAAGTTTCAAAAATTACATAATTTCGGCGATTTTGTCGATAGAAGACTTTATTAACGACGTTGAAAACATGGATATGACCTAAGCCTTTCCCAGATCTCATCTGTGATAGAAATGAGAGAGTTTTCAGGTACGTGACATTTTTAACTTTATAAAAAAATCTAGCTGATGCCAGCGACTTTATCCGCATGTATTTAGTTTCTAATATCCCTGGGGAACTCTTTGACACTCCTATGATACTCTCCAGGTGGACATTTTCTATACCCATGCAATAAATCACTTCGATCCGTGGCTCTGTTGCGGCGTGATTGAAGGTGAAATCAACAAACAAACACACTTTATTAGCATTTACAATATTAGTAAAGACATCAGTAAGGATAGTTAGAGGTGCTCGGAGGGGAAGACGACGGTCTTCATGTCGCCTTCCATTATAAGTAACAGCACACCGGGGAATCGAGCTGTAAACAGGGTATAAAAGCATGAAAACAAAAACTTTGATATGGGAAACCGCTTAATAAATACAACGGAATCAAGGGAAAACAAAAAGCGCTGTTGTGTTGTAAACTTGTAAATCTAATGGTATTTTTCTTTGTTTCACCCCTATGAACGTTACCTAAGTTTTGAAGTAAATACTACTTTCATTTTTTCTAATTTCTGAAAAGAAGAACCAGAATTTTGTATGTTAATCATTTTTTGAAAGAATTTTAGCGATTCTAAACATGAATATTTTTTTATTCATGAAGAGATTGCTCTTGACTGCGATCTGACCTGATGTTAGATGACGATCTAGTCTAAAATGGTAGTGGGCTAACTTGGAAGAGTCATACTCATAGGTATAGCAGTTTTACCTAAGCCATACTCCTAACCAGTTTAACTACACGGCTCTTTCTACCAACTCGTATGAATGGACGCAAACGCTTTAAACTACTTTAATTTAAGTATTTTGTTAATCTAACCTCAATAACGCAACGGTTAAGATGCGGACTGAAAACTGAAAGTAGAGGGTTCAAACCCCAGATCACTCCCAACACAAGCTTTAGTTATGTTATTTATAGCTAAAATTCTTTGAAAAAATATTGATAACACAAATTGTAGACATTAATATCCTACACCAAATTCCTGATAGGTACTAAATCAGGCATTTGGTGTAGTCTATTTATATCTTAACTAATTAACTCACAGAAATTATGAGATGAACTCCAAAGGATTAATAAACAAGTAGTTAGTTACCTACCTAATTCTACTTATATCTACTAGGTATATACCTACTTTAGAATCAACGCGATTGTCCGAAAACCCGCACAGTTTATTAACGTTATACCTAACTAACTGTTTTCAGTGCAAGTAGAAAACGCCAACGACACGATCTAGTCTAAAAACTCTACGTATGCTAATAGTTTTTGCACTTGTTCCGTCGTCGCCGCCCAGACAGCGCTCGCCCGTCTGCGAAACACCTGTTTCCATTAAAATTTCAATTACACTCCACTCGCGGCGACATTACCGCTCCGCACGTCACCTATTTGTGCAGTAAACAAGCCGTGTGTTTGCCTGCGCACTCTTACCTACGTTTTGTTTACTCTCCTATACCTTGCTGTCAAAACAAGTGATTTCTTCACGGAGGTATAGGTAAACCTCCATGAATTATATCATAATTATCCTTGTATTATATCAACAAGTTCCTAAAGTTATGATTTCCCAAATTAAATCTACGGGCTTGGAATCTTGGACCAGCTTAGGAATGTTTTTTGCTAGCCCTTGACTGCGATCTCACCTGGCACGTATGTGTAAGATGAAAGCGAACTAACCTAGCAGGAACCTTCGTACTGGAGCGCTAAATTACTTTAGAATTGATTACTGTTAGTTTGCCTTGCAAATACGTCCCACTACCTAATAGGTAACTACGGCTAAGTTTCAGAAAGAAGAAAAGGCTAAAATTGATTGTAATTAGGTAGAATGTGTATTTAATTTTGTTGAACAATAAAGGATAATAAAACTACCTACGTATCTAGCTAGATATTAATAGCCACTTCATAGCTATTCACGGCTACCACTAGTCAATTTTTTCGAATAGAATTTGATTAAGGAGGCACCCTCCTACTCACAAGACTATAGGAAGGAAGTTAAGAAATTGAGAACCGGGTGGTCCTAAATTGAGACGATGAAAGAACGTCCTTCTACTTTGGAAGTCGGTTAAAAATGAGAAAAAACTGAGCAGAAAAGGAAATTATATACCTACCTAACATATTACCCGATTTCGTTTCGCGCTGACGCACGTTACGAGTTTGCCCGTGAAGCCTACACTGCTAAAGAGTGAAGGGCGAGATAAAGCCGCTAGTGGCAGCGGTTCGGGAATATGTAAAGCAGAGTTCGGTCCAGGGGCGGCAAAAACCGGCTCGTTGAATATACCGCGCCAGGAAAAGTGGCGGTACAAAACATACGGCGGGGCCGGGGGCGGCCGCACTCGACTTCTTAAAAAAAATTATCCTTAATTCTATCCTACTTCTATTATATTCTACTAATATTATAAATGCGAAAGTTAAGATAGATGAATATTTGTTACTGAACCGATTTGGCTAAAAGGCACAAAGATTAGATTAAACCTAGTCTAGAATAACACATAGTCTACATTTTATCCTGGAAAATAAGACAGTCCCCGGATGAATTAAAATACCTCAATCCACGCGAAAGAAGTCGCAGTAATACTAGTAGGTAATATTAGAAATATGAAAGTGTGTTTGTTTGTTGGTTTGTCCTTTAATTACGCAACAACAGATATGTGATTTTAGCAATATAGGTACAGTTGAAGACTTTTCGGAAAAGCAGACGTTTCGAATATTACGACGATATTTAAAAAATTAACACATAAAAGCTAAGAAATCACGGGCATATTTTAGAAAATCTTTCTTTGTTTTTGTATTATTTAATTTTTGAATGGGCATGTGTCCGACATAGACCCGCCTTCCCCATCGTACCCTAATCTGCTTTGCGAAAGGACGGTAGAGTCTTTGCTTGTCATAAGTGCCCTAAGTGGTCCTATATATCATAGTGGTCAAATATGGTTGAGCGAAGCAATGGCTGGATCATGCGTCGTGCTCGTGAACGGGTGCCACCAACGGGAATGGGTCTGCTTTGACTTCCCATGTTGACATGTGTTAGATTATATGTATTGTATTTTTGAAGCTTCACTGTGGAAGCACTGTACACTTAGCTTAGTTTTGTTACTTATTGTAAAACTAATTTATTTTATTTTTGAAAAGAGCAACTGCTGAGTTTCTTGCCGGTTCTTCTCAGCAGAATCTGCATTCCGAACCGGTGGTAGATTTGTGACGTGTCATAAGTGCTACAAGGTAGCCTACATGAAATAAATAAATTTTGAATTTGAATTTGAATATATGAAATAAATAATTTAGAATATTTGGAGTCGAATGTGCAGTAGACCATCTACGCAGGGTCATTTCAAAGAGGTCAACCCTTCAGCGCTGTAAGACGGCACCTCCTATTTCGTGTCGCGCGGGTTAAGTGCGCAAAAACACAAGCGCCGCCGCCCGGCACGCCCTGCGCTGTTGACACTCGGGGACGGCAATAATTTTTCCCATAGGTAAGGGATTTTGTATACCAAATACGAGGAGCTACGTGCTACTTAACTCGATCTGATAGAAAGAAATATGTATTCTCTATTTGAGTTTCTTTATTACGCACAAACTAGCTTTTGCCCGAAACTATGTCCGCGTTGAGTTAGGTTTTTGAAAATTCAGCAGGAAGCTTCTGTTTTTCTGAAAGAAAAGGTATTTCCGTGATTTTTTGCATAGGTAGGTACTTATACTTTGTTGAAGACATGGAGAGTGACACAGTTATTATACTATCTTTCCTCGGAAAAACAGAGCGTTCCTGCGAGATTTTTAAAAATCCACACAATCTATCCACGGGGACAAAGTCGCCGGCAAAAGCTAGTACTTATAATTTTTTTAGGTACACGTCCCTCTCAATAAGTAAGTAGGTATACTTTGTAGGTAGGTATAGAATCTTAAGTGATAGCAGTAGTGGCGTGGATTCCAGAAGGTCTCACGTCAGAAACTGCAAGAACCACAAATAAAAGAACCGGCGATGGAGTGGGCGATTACCGCGGGGTTCGTGCTCGAGGGCCGCCGCCAGCAGCCGCGCCGCTGCCGACCTCTGCCGACGCTGCACTCCTCCGGACAAGCTGACCCGGTTACCTAGTTACGACACTGACATTCTTTATAATATTTATCTAATTTTAGTATTTGTTGTTCAAGTACAGGATATAATTGAATTTCCATATATAGATTTACATTCCATACATATTAGAACCTGAACCAAGTTTCAGGTTCTAATATGTAGTAATTTTTAACATATGGCTCAAATTAAATCTCCACTTTGAAAGCCCCCCATTTTGTCAATTTTAAAGGAAAAATTAAAAAAATATATTTATTTTTGTACTCTGTTCAAAGTCGTCTTTAAAAAGATAGGTACGAGGATATCGCAAATCTATGTAACGCAACAAAAAAATTTTACTTCACACACGCTTCTATGAGAACCCCCTGAAATAAAGCTTTTTATATTTTTTATGTAATATTCGGCTCAAGGCCATCAGTTTACATATTATATTTAAATTTGAAGTAATTCAGAAGTTATAAGGCTCTGACAGACGGACGGACGAACGGACAAGTGCAAATTCACTCATTGATAAATTACCTAATACATTTTAGATTATGATTATATTATATATTTATTTATAGATGGTGTGAAGGCTATGCGGAAATCTTCCCTCGCCTGTGAGCCGGCGTAGAGGCGCGGTAGGTAGCTGCGGTGGTAGCGTGGGCGTGCCCGCGGGCCAGGTGCCGCCTCACCTGCGCAGGTAGCCCCGCCCGCCGGCAGGTGGGCGGCACCTGCGCACCTGCACACTGCTACGTGTCGCGCTACGCCGCGTAGCATCTACAGGAACATAAAGCTGAAAATTAAAGTCGAGATGCAAGTTAAAGCCGAGCCATTATTATACAAGTAGTCGAGTTGCGATAGGAAGCCGATGCCCACAAAATATTTCCGTATTCATTAGGATTTTTGAAATCTTGTGGGAATTTATTTATTTATTTATTTCAGGACGACCAACAGGTTACAATAAATTAAAAACTAAAAAAACTACAAGATGAAAAAATTATTATAAAGTAATGTACACCTACTTACAGGTTGCCACAACATGCTTAAAGTTTAGTTCCTACTACTTGAGAAATGTTGAGTAAACAAATACACTACGAACAATCAATTGAAGTACCTACATAAAAATTACATAAAAATTAAGAAGAGGAAGAATATGAAGATAGAAAGTGACTTGACATTTTTTTTTTAAATTTAGAAAAACTATCGTCTGATATATCAATATCAACGACCCTGCTAATGTTGTTATAGGCTGTTAACATCCTCTTAACAGGCGCAGAAATACCTAGATTAGTTTTAGAAATATCAGCTTTGAATGGCAAAAAGTTTTTTACACGACTGTTAGGTCTGAATCTTTGGTATTCCGGAATTAAGTCTAGCAAGACCCTATGTCATTTCTCAGAATGCAAGATTTCTCTTTGTTTATGTGGTAGGTATGTAGGTATTTGAAATCGATTTAAGGGCTTAACCGTGAAACTGTCACAGATCAAAAAGAAGTTAAAAACTTTTGCATTTATATAAGTGAGTAGACCTATTAGGTATGTCTATTGGTACCTACTACGTTTTAAAAACGTAGATCGAATACTTAAACCATAAATAGCATAATCGTCTAAAGTAAAATTAACTGAAACTGAATCAACCGGTTTTTGATTTTACCACCTACCTACTTAATTTGTTAGATACCTACTTACCTACCTATTGAAAACAATAAATGAAATTTTTGAAAATCATCTGAATTGTATTTACGATAGATAGTATTTTGCGCACAGGTTGACGTATTTTAAAATTTTTTCAAGTATTAAATAGTAATAAGCGCGGTACCTATTGGAATTTTTTACATTTACTTAAGAGACTAATTAGACAGGTGTAACCTAGCCAGCCATATTATAAACGTGTCGTATCTATTCTCTTACCACGATCGTTTTCTAAGATCGCTAACGCTAAAGCAGGAGCTCCCAAAATATTTTTTTTGCCTGTCCTATTCTTTCAGAACGAAAGCGTGATAAAAAAACTTTGGAATCCCCTGCTCTACAGTATTAGCGATCATGGAAAGAGAACACGTTTGTAATATAGGCGGCTGATACTTACCTCCTGTTATTCTTGTTGTCAAATTGGAAGAAAAAATAGTCTCTCGGCTTCCACGCTCGCGACGCATTAAGGTAATTAGCTGGTAATGTAATTAGCTGCCATGTTTATACTAGTCGCGCCGCGCCCCGCGCCGCGCCGCGCCGCCCCGCTCTCATTATGTAGAGTGGTAGGTACCTAGTCAAACATACCTTGGGAAAAATCTTGATAGACTTACTATGGTAGATTCGCCAATTTTCCTTTATAACCTTTTAAAAATGTATCCACCTTCTTTAGTGTCAATTTCCCCTTCAAGTTTAAAAAGGAGGAATTATGCAGATTTTCAATAGAAAAACTCAGCACCTCCAAATTACTTCTCGTTTAAACGTCAGATCGGTACTCGGCGTTAGTGAAATTGACTCTTAATTAATAGGTATAAAAGTAGATAAGTAATGTAAAATCAAATTCCTGAAACAAACACCAAACTTTACCAAACTATAAAGTACCTATCCTATGATACGCTTTTCAACCAACTTCCACAAAATAAGGAGGTTCTGAATTAATTGGAATCTTTCTTTTTTATGTATGTTCTCCGAATAGATACCTACTCGAAGACACCTGGACCGATTTGGAAACCTCCTCCTTATAACCTCCTTTTTTTAAGTCAGTTAAAAAATAATTGCATCAAGCTGTACCTACCTACCTATAAGTATCTTACTCTAAATTACATCGACGGCACCTCGAAATTTTATTTTAATTTGAAATCAGCCGGGAGGCGACCATCTGGCGATCACCTCAACTCAACCCTTCCAAAAATTATATCATAATAAAACACTAATTGCCCGAGCTGTTCCGATAAAGGCAAGACGCGGCGCTGGGAATAATAAAATTAATTAATTAAAAACAAACGACGCGCCGCACTTTTACAAATCCGTTTCCTTCCGAGGAAATGCATTTCCCGCGCGAGCGACAGAGACGCTGCATTCGCATTGTAGTCGATTACAGCTGGACGGGTTTGTGTCCATTGTCTCACGCGGCACGACAGGCAAGCCGGAAAAGGACAGGTGTTCTATGCGATCCAGTGCTGGCGGAAAAAGTATGTGTTAAAACAGGTAAGAAATACTGAATCTTTCTTGAATAACTTAAAAATAATAGATTGATATTTAGGTAACTTCCTCCAACGGTTCAATGAATAACTTCAAAGATTCGTTCGGTGAGGAGGGGATGCTACCGTTTTGGTAATTGACTAAGTACGTATAACAAAATGAAGACAAAAACACGCCTCAATTTGGTTATGTTGTGAAAACGTAGTACATTTATTAGGTAGTTACCTAACTGTAGTAAGCACAGTCGTCCGAAAAGATCTCTGCGTTGTTGCGCAAGAGCGAAAATAATTGAAACATAATCCTAAAAAAATTACTTAACTTAGTACTCAGTGATAATTTAGTGTAAATGTTTAAATTTTTGAACTGATTAGTAATCATGACTTAGTATTTTTAAATTGTAGAAATAAAAGCCCAGTTAAGGATTTCCATTACGCTGGTAGCAAACGCAAGCATTGAAAGTTACTATTGTTAGAAACTATTGTGGAATTAGCTTCATTTTGTTTAGACGTCAACTACCGTTGTCGTGTCGTGCGGCCCGCGGGAACGCGCCGGCGACCGGGCGTCAGTCACGCAGAAGTATTATAATAAATATTTGCAAAAGATTTCAGGCCTGCGATAGAATTGGGTGAAAACGAGAAAAGTTTTTCAATTTTCACACAATGTCTACCAGGATCACAGTTTTAGAGTTTTAGCGGAGCCCGGATTAGATTTCGTTTAATTAATCGATCAGCTTGAGTCGGTCATTATTATTATTGTGCACTAGATTTTGCTCGCGACTTCGTCTGCGTATAAAGTTAAGGTTTTAAAAATTCCTCAGAAGCCTTTGTTTTTTTGGGATAAAAAGTGACTCTCAGACAAACCAACCAGTAAACACAAGGAAAGGTTTGTGCTCATTTAATAACATATTTCCAAAGTTTAATAGTTATTTCGAGTATTAGATTTAAGTTGTTGCCCCGATATTTCCCTATAGAATATACCTACAATTTGAGATATCCCGCCAAATGTCTAAGTAATAGTATTGAAAAGGTTTTATGGTAGTTAGAGGCACCCAAAAAGCCTCAATAGCTCAAAGGCGTGGAATGAACACTAAAAAGGTCGGCGGATCAATCCCCATCCCTTTTTTGTACCTCAAAAAATGCTGTAGGTACTAAGCTCGTCTAAGATTTGATAAAATCAATTACAAAACATAAAATTACTTTTGAAAAACTTTTTCACCTAACCGAATAAACTTGATTAGGGAATTTAAAATTAGTCAAAGAAATGGCGGTGAAGTGTCGAAGTGGAGCAGAGTGGAGGGTTTAATAATCCCAATCGTAAATTGAATAATCTTAAACAATAAGCGCGTTCGTTTGTGCAGTAGGTATTAGCATTCGATGAAGGGTTCGAAAAATTAACGAGGACCGAAGTTTACATAAGTATACGTATTTAAGTACTTATGTATTTTTTTTTACACAAAAAAAAAATAATTCTGTATATTATATAGTAGATGTTATGACTTATGTATATTAAGAAGTGGCACCGGCAATACACCGGCAAGCTTCCATAAGTTATGACTCCTCCTCGACTGATGTTATAGTCATTTTTAGGGTTCCGTATCCAAAGGTTAACCAATAGGACCCTATTACTTGACCTCCGCTGTCCATCAATCCGTCCGTCGATCTGTCCGTGACAGTTGAAAAATAAATTGAAAATTAAAGGGGGCTTTCCCAGTAGAGATTTTCGGCCGTTTTTGGTACTGAACCCTTCGTATGCGATTCCGACTCTCACTTGACCGGTTCTTTTTGAGTAAACCGTGCCACGAGGGCTTCTATTAACTTGCTAATAAATTATAGGTACTTTGTTTAGGTATGTTATTAATATTAAATACTAATTTTTATTTGCACCTATTAAACAAATATTCTGCGATATTAAAGAAACTTTATCTGATCACCAATCCTTTAATTAAGTTTGGCCAAACCTGACCAAAAGCGATAGTAAAGATTTCCGTCAAATTGCACCTACGCTTACGTTCCAAGCTTAACAGAAAATTTCACCCCCAATTAAATTCACTGCCTTACTAGGGATCTTTTCAATAGATAAACTAATTCCACTTTCAGCCAAAACTCTCCCAAAGTACAAAAGGGTTGTTACACGGAATTCCAAAGAAACAAAAAGCATTGAACAGGGGACCCCACGGAAGACATACAAAAACTTCGAGATCAATAATCGGGAAGAGCAACCTGCCTGTGAGGGCAATTAACGGACTTATCTTGAAATAACGCGATCAAAGGGGGGAGGGGGGTGGTTGGCTGAGAAAGAGGAATCAATCTTTCCGGCAGGTTTGACTGGACGAGGGCTTTTATAAGGTACGAGATATCGCTATGACTTACGATTTACCTACGATTTCAATTTTCATCATAAGTACTTCCCCCGTACGGCGCCCGTCGCTCCACTAACCCAATAATTGCTGTGCCCCAACGGGGTTCCAATGCAAAAATAATGATCTCTTAGTAGTTATAAGAATCATTGTAAATATATATTGGAATAGCTTCAGTTCGATTATTGAAAGGCGAAAGGAGGTAAGTAGAGCAAAAATTAACTCTACCGATTCTTTATTATCGTCAAAAATATTTTTTACGCTAACCACAAATCCAATTTAAAGAGTCTCATACTTAAAACAAAGAAAGGAATCACCTCGGTCTATCGGTACAGCATTTTATTCAGAATTTATTTTAATGTAAACCTGAAAGTATAAACTGCAGCGCTATTCTAAGGTATCCTTTTCAACTTAATCACAGTTCTTACTTTTCTCTGATCTCTCTTTCTTTTCTTAGTGTTGAGGTTGGTTTCTTGCCGGCTCTTCTCAGCAAAACCTGCATTCCGAACGAGTGGTAGATTCATGCTACAAGTTGGCCTACATGAAATAAATAATTTTGAATTTGAATTTAAGCTCGTATCGTATAAAATACCTAAATCCAAAGGATCGCCAGCGGCGCGCGGTCCGCGGTACTTATTTAAATATCAAAACTAATTAGGCGCGAAAGGAGAGGTCTGATTGCTGCATTACGCGAGACAGGGGAAATATTGCCGCCGAGAAGGGTTGATGACTGGCTGATGATGATCTATGGCGCTGGGAACTACGTGAGGACCGATTTCTCGTTTAGAGCCTTGATTTGTTTTAATTATGTAAAGATTTATTTGCTGGTGTTTCAAGAAACAAAGGTGGCTCAACCCGCTCGAAGGCAGCATCAAACGTTATATAGATATGTAGGTACCTCCGGAAGAATCATTTAATTTCTCCGCCGCAACCTTCATGCGTATCTGATTGACTAAAAAAAAATTTATCTCCATGTCTATATTGTGTGTATGTATAGAGAAGTATATCAAAAATTTACACTTTTATCTAAGTATATATTTCTATCCGTTAGATTGAAAATACATACATAAACCGGTTGAATTAACACTGTTGAAAAGGAATATGGTTGAAGGTAGGAAGGAAAAGGTTGAGTCTTACGGTATGGGTGATAATAATGCATCAAAACTCTGTGAAGGTAGTTCGTTAACTGTAGTAAGTAAGAAAGAGGAAGAGCAATTTTTCTGAAATACTTACAGATTTTTTCTTCTTCAGATTCCGGCCAATGACACTGTTCTAAATGGACGCATATTTTAACAATAAATCATTTTCATTTTTCATTCAAACAAAAAATGTTTTTAAAACCACCCAATTAAAACAATAAAAGTGTAAAATATAATTACTCAGTCAGTTTTAAATCACAGTTGCCCTCAACCCTCTTCCTCGGGAAGTCGGGACTCGGGAGCCGATCGTAATTAGCAAAAATCGCGACATTTCATTCCTTGTCAAACTTCCGTATTGAAAAGGACCTTACTCACTGCCAACAAAAACTGTCGTCCTCGGTAAAATTGTTATTAAATCTACCTATTTCTATGCATGATGTCCATGGACACTCGCTTGGTTCATAAACTAACCGTTCAATGATGCATTATTAACTCAGGACTGAAAAATGGACAGCGGAAACTTAAAAGGAAATATGTTTAAGATCTCATAAAAACTGAGATAAACGCTAATTTTATTATTTGGTTGTTAAACATATTGGTATATTTTTTGGTTGTTAAAATCATGGTTTAGTTAAAAATGGCGGTGAAATATGCAAAGCATACTAGAATCGCAAAAGTGCTTACCCGCCCATAATTTTTTATTAATAATAATGTTTGTTGTTTTGTTTATCAATCACGCATCAAGGGAGTGTCAAGTGGGAGTGAGGTTTTTTCTCGAGTTTTTTCATTAATGTGTAAGGGTCTTTATATAAACGGAACTTTCCAGTTAATTTGTTTTGCACCAAATGACCGGCCCTTAATGAGAATTAAGGTGTTTATGGAAAGGGCGATAATGGCAGGAAAGTGGATTTCATTTCAGTTATTAATGGATCAGCAACGGCCGCTAGTTCTGCACACGGAAATTATGGTTCTGTGCTTAATTGTAAGTAGGTACTTTTTGGTATTTGTTGAATTTGAGATCACGTAACTTCTTGACCTATGATCTATGATTTATTGAACTTTACAATAAATTAAGTAACTTTTATACAGGAATGCCATCTTACGGAGTAGTTCGAATGTTTAATTATAATTTGTCTGTTATATTAGCTACAGAAAAAGCCAGTCATTGAGCTAGGTATTTGCTTTATTTCGAAGAATTCTGCATTACGATCGGACTGGGTTCGGAGTCGACAAGGTTTAGTATTATTTAAAACTAGCTTTTGCCCGCAACTTCATTCACATTGAGTTCAATTTTTCAGACTCCTATTTTATCCCCTCAGGGGTTTCATTTTCTAAAATCCATTCTTAGCAAGTAACTACGTCATAATAGATATCTGTATGCCGAATTTCAGCCCGATCCGTTCAGTGGTTTGAGATGTGCGTTGATAGATCGGTCAGTCTGTCAGTCACTCAGTCAGTTCTTTTCCTTTTATATATTTATTTCTTACCCTGCCACTTACGGGCCATTTAACATAAGGTATGTCCAACTTAAATATATATTGGTTATTGCAATAATAAATTGTTTTGGCATTCCTATTAAATGTCGTTTAGGAGCAATACCGGAGCACATTAAACTGAGCGGCGGCGTTTAGAAGTGAAAATATCCAAGCGGCTCGGCCGGCGGCCCTCGAACTTGGCACATTAGGCGCAGTCCTTCGCCCGTAGAGCCTACGACGTAAACTTGAAATATCCGAAAGGTTTTGGAGTTCGCAGCAATAAAACAGGTCTGCGCCGTGCGACCGCGCGGGAGCCGCTCGGCCGCCGTTATTTCATTACTGGGCCCAATAAAACGAATTAAAACCTAATTAGAGGCCGCGATTTTTGAACATTAAAAGAGGGAGGAATTAATTAGTGGAGGGCAATGATTCCAGTTCGGCGGGTAATTGCCGCTGCGCCGTCTTAAATATAAATCAGCTGCGGTCCAAGTTACGAAAGCTCCTCTCTACCTAACCATGAACTCCCTTAATCCTTTGCCACGGGTCGCCTTTTCTTTAATTTTAATCTGATGAAATAATATAACCAACACACTAATAGGTAGGTAATTATGGCTTAAATTTGGCTTATTATAGCAAAAGAAGTTTGTTGTTCCTCGCGTGCGTTATCCGACGACTACGATATTTAACGCTCAAATCTAATTTGCCCTCATTTCAAAATGCATACTCGTGCTTTGGCCACAATACTGACTCTGACGCTTGAAGCTCAAAGCGAATTCGCTTGAGACGTCGATTGTTTTCGGATCAGTGCAAGCTTCAAAATGCTGCAAACCACGAACAACAAACAACAAGCTCTACCAGGAAAAAACTCAGCAGTTATAATATCAATGAAAATGAAAATGAAAATGAAATAGTTCGAGCGCTTGCCTGAAATAAATGAATTTGATTTGATTTTCGCGACACGGACGATAGGGCGGACATCACAAAGCTTACAACCCGCGGGTAGCTTTCAACTTGGACCGAGCCACGGGTCGCGGAAAAATCTCGTAGTGCGGCATTCTTCAGATCCGCTTTGAGGAGGTTCCGCCGAGCGCTGAATAATTCTGTTTGTCCGAGTTTTCAAACATTTGCCCGCCGCCATTGTTCAAACCGGCTTCACCGCATTCGCATTTACCTACTTCAATTATTCTGTAGGTACACGGCGCATGAGATCTCTGTGCAGCTTCTCAGTGCTTGAGTCTTTGTGAATTGTCTTAGGGGTGTTTAATTTAATTTAACATTAATTATGATGATTCTCACCCTATTGTTGCAGTGTTTTCGTTGTTTTAACTTATCAAAGCTACTGATTAGTTTGGGCATAAAAACGAACCAGACAGATTACTAATCTGACAACTTCCCTAGGGCGGTGTGTGAGGAAGTGATAGGACCCAGGGTAGAAAGTCAAAGCAGGACAGAGCTTTTTGAGATGTAGGTAACTGTCTCTGGTCTGGCATTTCTTACTACTTTTCTAACAATTGTTAGTTGTGACATGGCTTCAACAAATTTGACACAACCAAACACGAGAGGTAAAGTAACGTAACGTAAGGAACTTTAACTAAAGAGGAGTTAAGTAAAATTAGCTATGATTATATAATATTAGTTTTAATTTCAGATTTTTGTGTACTACCAAGCTCCGCATTATAAGAGGAAAGCAGGAAGCTAGAGACGTAGGCGGCATCGGTGGCAGGGTGGGCGGCGTGACGTCACGCGGCACGAGGCTCGGCAATTTTTTCTAGTGATTGGTAATCGGGGAACTCATTAGGAGCCGCTTTGTTTTTTATCGGTGGGCAATGAAGCGGACAATGTCGTTAGCGGCCGGGGCGGCAGGTGACGGGGAAAATGGGAAAAAATAAGGAAAAGCTATTATCTGCCAGAATGCACACATTCTTAGTTCAATAGGCTCGCTTTTGACTATAATTACCTACAATAGTTTCTGATCGCTATGGCCAGCCGTATGTGGAATAGACTTAAAGCACTTTGTGCGCGTAGATGCAATATCAATAACGTACCTACAGGTGTGGTGTTAAAAGGATGGAAAGGGGGTGGAGGTCGGAAGTTACTGAATCTCTTGATTTCGGGTTTGTTCACTTAGAGACACTCCTTCGCCCTCTTACAGTTTTTTTTTTCAAGACAAGATAGACTTTGACAGCGATCTCACGTGATGGTCAGTGACGTTACAGCCTAACATGGAAGGAGGTAGGTTCCTACACGCCGTCGTATTGGAAACTCGAAACGCAATCGCTTGGCGACACCTCTTTGACGTTAGGTTGATAGCTAACCACGATCAAAACCTCCCACCGGACTTATCATGTCCGCCGATTAAAAAAAAATTTACACAGTCACAGGACAAAGTTAAAACCTTTAAGCTCATGCTTGTGCATCTAGAAATGCGATATAAAAAATTCAATGAGAGATGCTGGCAAGCTTTTTCCAGTCTGCAATTGAGTTACAAAAATATACAGCGGACTCCGAGAGCGTAATCACATTCAAAGGGAAGATACTCCCAACTTTGCAAATTAAATATTATTTTTCCCCGCCATGTTGAAACTTGTCCCCATGTACTGAGGTTAACTAGTTATCGTTGATTTTAACACCCTAGATAGGTAGGATGCATCGTCCTATCTATCCAGGGTGGCCCTGGAGCTTAAACTCGCGGCCCTCCAAGAAAACGCTGGCTAGAATCCGCAAGCGCCGATATGAGAGTCAGAAAAATTGAAAAAATCATATGTCCAAGATCAGTGGGCAAGGGTATGCTGAAAAATGGACTTCATCTAATGGGATAATTAGTCCAAAAAGGTATATGGGTGATCCTGATTAGGTACAAAGTATACAAAAACTTCAACTCTCCTATTACTGGATTTTATCGATACACTCCATTTGTTATGAGCTGTCTGTCTGATTTCTGATTAGGAGTTTATAAAGTCTTATCGGAATGTTAATAAACGGCTTAAAATTATATACGTGATACTATTTTAGATAAAACCTCTAGTGTCTTGGAAATATTATAACTGGTTAGTTATAATATACTGTTACTAAAATAACTACCATGACTGCATTGTTCTCATTTTATGTCAAGTTGTCACAGGCATCAGCAAGTAATTTGATATTTATAAAGAACGTGACTTCAAATAAATCAATCTGCATCTGATTCTATTTTAGAGTTGCTGATCTGATTTTATTTAACTTACTCATGCCAATCCATAATGTGTCTTGTCATCTTGTAAATTCGAAGGAAGCTAGGTACGTATCTTTGGTTCCCGATATCAGCGTCGGTTATATAAAGCCGAGCGCACACGAGCCCCTTTAATATTCGCCACTGGACGTCTACAATTAACGCTCGAACAATTTCATAACTCGAGTCCGCCTTTGAGCGCGGAAACGCTAAGAGAAAGAATATTAAAAATATGTCTAAAAAAGCACGCGGCGATACAAAGGCCGCGTAATTAGATTAGTACAAGTCTTGGTTCAAGTCTTCGTTCAATCGAAGCTGTGGACAACTTCGGTGCCGACTACCGAGTATACCTACTCCTTGATCGCGCGCTTTTGTACTCGGTCGCCCGCTCCCGTACTGACCGACGGGTTTTAATTCTTCGTTTTCGAGTTTTAAACGCCCTTACTATACTTTAGACTGAACAATCAATCAGTCGATAACTATGACTATTATATCCTAATATGCACATACACACACCGCGGTCTCATATATTTTTTTCTGACTCAGCTCAAACTTAAGATAGAGGTTAAAACGAGACACAAATATGCTCTGACATAAATCTGTCTCGCTTTAACGCTGTCTTGAGTCTGAGCTGAGTGAGAGTGCGGTTTAACAGCTTTAGAGCTAATTTACTCGATGTAAAATAAGTCTTATCAGAGCCTAAAGATATTTTCACAGGTTTTCAATACAAAAACATGTCAAAATATCAAAACTGTTTAATAGAAGGGAAACAAAACACCCATGAGTGTTAAGAAAAATGAATTTAAGAATGGCAATGATCTTCATCGCGTCCCATAACGTATTATTAGCTACTGTACAGCTATCAGTAGGTAGGAACGAGTATGTACGCTCGTATCTCGGGGCGGTGCGAGACGGTGCTAATAAGACTGCTGTCGTGCGAGGATCGCCGATAACATTGAGTTTTTGTGTTGGGACACACCTCGCGGCGGGTTCAACTGCCGGACTAGGCCGAGAGGTAGCCGCTCGATATATAAGCCAGCGCTTACAACAATTTGAGGAGGAAAACACTTACGACACACTCACGAAAATTTAAAAGTGACGCACTCACGACAACTTGAATCTGAAGAACTCACGACAATTTGAGAATGAAGCACTCAGACAATTTTAGACTGAAGCACTCACGACTATTTGAATCTGAAGCACCCACGACAATTTGGGGCTGAAGCACTCAGACAATTTAAGGCTGAAGCACTCATAAAAATTTGAGGCTGAAAGATTCACGACAATTTGAGGCGGAAGCACTCACGATATTTACAGGCTGATAGGTATCTATAGAGCGTTTTGTAATTTGGCATAGGCTTGGGGAAATGTGACATAAATATCTCATGAGATAAGTGTCTCGTTTGTACTTTTTTTTCACCTCCAACCCTTGGATTATTTGTGTTGTATTGAGATTTGAGACTGATTAAAATTGTATTCTAATCTACGTATCTAAAATTTATAATACAATGAAATCAGTAGCAGGTATGTGAACAACTTTTAAAAATTTAGCTGTTTTGGTACAGTCTCACGGCATCGCAGAGTGTAGCGGCCGTATCTTGCAGTATTTCTCTTTTATGTTCGCCAGCGGCTATCGAGAAATTCGAAATTTCGCTGTCACCGGCTTTTCCAGATTGTCACCGAGAATAATCTCCGAATCTAACTGGCAGTAAACTGGAATAACTTTTTACGTATAAATCGCTTTATGACTTTTATGAGCGTGTCGATCGTTGGACACTAAACTTTGTATGATAAATTCACCTTCTAGAGGTTAACAAGTTTTTAGTTGAATTTGTTGATACACTTATTTTTCTTCTACGGTAAATACTACTAGGGAAATCGGCTTAGAGTTTTTAAGAACGACTACTACACGTAAATATTAATAACTGGTAGGAGTTTCCGTGAGTGTTTTATTTTTCACATCGAAAAATATGCAGTCAAACGCTTAGCGCTTAAGACGGTACTCTAGTCCCAAGGAATTTGAAAAATAGGTATTTGGAGAAAATATCGCCGTCGCGCTGCGCCCGACCAACAGGAGTTATCCATGTGTACGAGTAGTGTATTAGTGTGCGCGAGCCCTCGCCCCTCCCATGCCCGTAACATTCACCCGCCGGCCGCCTGCGGGTGAATAAATATATTTTGAAACTTTGAATCGGATGATGCTTTACTATTGATACTGAGCCCAAAACAATTTTTTTTTTTAATTTTTCGTCTGTCTGTATCTTGGCCGCACATCACACTGAAACTACTGGACGGATTTAAATGAAATGTAACATGATTTAAGTTCATACTACGAGGTAAAATATAGGATACTTTTTATCCCGAAATTCAGCACGGTTCCCTTGGGAGAGGGGATGAAAGTGAAAATGTGTATTTCATTGTAATTCATTAACGTGTACTCCGATTTCATTCATTCATTTTTTATTAGAAAGAACATACTGCAATAATTGTTCTGTAATTATTTCAAGGTCGTCAGTTTAGTAGTTCAGAAATTATAGACTTCACAATGCTCAGTAATAGGTCCAAATAACTTGAACCCCGTTACGTACAGGAAACTTTGAATGTACGGCTCATTTTAAGCTGGCATAACACACTATCCTAAACCATAATGGATAGCCCTATTTTGAACCGACCTTCAAAAAGGAGGAGGTTATCAATTCGGTCGGTATCTTTTTTTTTCTATGTAGGTATGTCCACCGATTACTCCGGGGTTTCTGGACCAATTCACGCGATTTTTTTTATAATGGGCCCTTAAAAATTGTTACCTTCAACTCCTCAAACCTGATGCTGCAGGGGTACTTTCTCCCTAAAAGCTTTAGGAACTGTCGCTTACGAATTGGTATGCTTGCTACTAGATCATAGAGCTCCAGGTCATCCTCCTCAATCCTGTAGGGTGATATCATTTTTTTCTGAACTGAATAGTTTGCGCGAGAGACACTTCCAAAGTGGTAAAATGTGTGTCCCCCCCTGTAACTTCTAAAATAAGAGAATGATAAAAGTAAAAAAAATATATGATGTACATTACCATGCAAACTTCCACCGAAAATTAGTTTGAACGAGATCTAGGAAGAGATCTACTTATACCAAGACAACAATTTTTAAAATTGTTGTCTGTCTGTCTGTTTGTTGCCACTAATCTCGGGACTGGCTGAACCGATTTTGACGGGACTTTCACTGGTAGATAGCTGATATTATCAGGCATCGTATACGCTACTTTTTTAACCGACTTTCGAAAAAGGAGGAGGAGTTGTGTTTTTCTACCTCTGTATATCGATATCTCCGTGATTTCTTAACCGATTTGCGTGAATCTTTTTTTAATCGACACAAAAACTTTGCGAGATGGTCCCATAAGAACTTCGGGTTCCAACTCCTCAATACTGATGCTGCAGGGGTACTGCTTCCCTAATCTGTGGGGATTTAGGAATTGTTGATTATTATGAATAGTTATTGTAGGGACCAAGTAAAGACATTGTTAAATTCCAGGATCCAACTCCTTAATCCTGATGCTGAAGGGGTTCTGCCAACCTAAACTGTGGTGATTTAGGAACGCGGATGAAGTCACGGGTGTCCGCTAGTAATAAATAAAATAATCATTGTATAGTGTAAATATCGACATCAGAGTACATCACTAGAGTATCGATAAAAATATCGACAATTGTCACTTCCCTATTAGTGTACATGTAAGCCTTACCCTCCCTCACCTCCACCCTACCCCCGTAAAGTACGAAAGGGACAACTGCAGCTCGGGCTGATTTTTACCTACAAAAACCTTGACCAAAAGACGTTTCGTATTCTGCTGTTTCCTTCTTCAAAACTGGACAAATCTCAAATATTCTTATATCAAAATTTAGAGGAAGAGTATATCTATGCTTCTATGTTTTTCTTTTTTGTTAAAAACTTATCAAATTTGTCTGATAGTCGTTTGAACATGGCGGTAAAATCGAGGGTTTTTTTCGGGTTTTTGGATTGTCATATTTTTTTTAATGATAATGTTTTGGAAAAAAGAAAAACATAGAGGCACGTATTAATTAGACCTAGATTTTTTGGGAAAAAATCATTGCTCTAGAGGCATTATCCACGAAGAAAACAGCAGAATACGTTTGTATGGAGAAAGGCCCACTAGAGTACCCTCTTAAAGCGCGGACTGAAAACCTAAACTCCATTCGGTATATTATAATTATTGTCATAGCCAACTCCTAAGATAAGCTTTAATCGCACTTTGAAGGGAAAGGGAAATATTAGAAAATTTTCACCATAGTAAAGGCCGCTGCATACATAACGTGCACGGGACGGGACGGGACGTGGACGGGACGGGACGTGGAGTTTTGGAAATATCGTTTCATAGAAAATGTAAACGACTGTGCATACGTCACGGAGCACGGACGGGACGGGAACGTGCCACGCGCGGAACGGGAAAAATATCGTCGGCGACGATGTTTAGCACGTCCCGTCCCGCACGTGCTCCGTCCCGTCCGTGATTCCGCTGCGTATGCACAGTCGCCCCGTTCGCTCCGGAGAGCTAAGTAGTGATGTTTGTGTATTTACCTACCAAGCAAAAATGGACGAATGGAAAAACTAATCGAGTGTGTACGATCACATCCAGCTTTGTATAATTTTGCAATCTTTCTTTAATAAATGAGGGCTCAGCTTATTTTCCAGTAAAGCAAAACATTCTTTTGTTATACGAAAATACTTATAAAATTGAGTCTCGTCATCCAAAAGTTCTTTGTAAAGAGTTTGGTATTCTCCTTCTTGTTCTCTTTTCTGCCATGTAGGATGTACAGAAAATCTTCTTTTCCTCTTGACGGCCGTAGCTTTTTCATCATCTAAAGCAATAGCAATTAAAGCCAATTCTTCAAATGAAAAATCCATCTTTCCTTGTTCACATCACTAGCACGTTAGTTCTGAGTTATTGCCACGTTGCGTATGCATTAAAAATTCCCGTCCATGTTTACTAACCACGTTCGGGCCCCGTCCCGTCCACGTCCCGTCCACGCTACGTATGCAGCGACCTTTAATATTCTTTAAAAAAATTGTAGAATCAATATAGACTCAATTTATTCCACAAATTCACTAGTATCTATAGACGAAAACTAGTCTGAAAAAGCGAGAAACTTTGGCCTGAATAAAACAGCTTGTTATCCATTACTTAGTCAATGCTTAGGAAAGTCTCCACCTATTATGCTCTCCTAAACTTTAACCAATAAGGAAAACTAAAAGAATAGCCTATGTAGTTTCAGGATAGTGCACAATTTATTGAGTTTTGAGAATATTAATTCCTTCCCATTTTTTATTGAACGAGCGAAGCGAGTTCTCTGAGTCAACTAGGGCGCTTGTCTGTACTGGACAGAGAAGTGTGTACGTCCAAATGTCTGTCAGAGCCCTATAACTTCTGAATTACTGAACGTAATTACTTCAAATTTAAATATAATATGTAAACTGATGGCCTTCAGCCGAACATTGTATAAAAAAATATAAAAAGCTTTATTTCAGGGGGGCTCTCATAGAAGCGTGTTTGAAGTAAAATTTTGTTTGTTGCGTTACATAGACTTGCAATATATTTTTTTAAAGACGACTTTGATCAGAGTACAAAAATATTTTTTTTTAATTTTTCTCGAAATGGGGGGCTTTCAAAGTGGAGATTTTAATTTGAGCCATATGTCAAGAATTACTGAATATTAGAACGTGAAACTTGGTTGAAAATTCAGTTATATCCTGTACTTGAACAACAAATACTAAAATTAGATAAATGTTATAAAGAAACGAAAATATTTAATTTTAAATGCTAATAGCTTCACAATAATGCTAATAGATGGCGCTGTGTCAGTAAAACAGTTTTGTGTCAACTATTATTTTTTTTATTGCGTCTAAATATGTTAAAAGTTAATTATTAATATATATATAGCTACTCGTGCTGATTCACTGATTCACTCACTCACTCACTCACTGACTCATTGATCACCTCTCCTGTAAAATTTTGTATGAAAAAATTTTTTTTCACTCACGGTTTCGTATAGAGGACAAAAATTCATTCGGAGGAAAAATATGGAGAGAGCTGATGATTGAGGATTTCGGAGACGGGTGAGGAGCACCGGCCAGGCTATCGAAGATAGGTGGGGGGTGTTCAACCAAATGTCACTCGAAACCTCATCCAATTGGCAAAGAGCCGAAAAAAACTTCCAAAATGGCGGATTCAAGATGGCGGCCATACAAATTTCGTCGGTGTCTATCTCGGAGACTATAAGAGATGGAAGAGTGGTTTCTTTGAAAAAGGTGATCAGCTCCCGAAGGTCTACTTGATGAATAGAAAAAAAATTCAAGATGGCGGAATTTATTATTTTCCATACAAAATATATGCAAGACTTTATACGGTTCCTTTTCAAAATTTCTGATGGTTTCGTATAGAAGACAAAAATTCATTTGGAGGAAAAATATGGAGATAGCTGATGGTTGAGGATTTCGGAGACGGGTGAGGAGCACGTCCAGGATATCGAAGATAGGTGGAGAGTGTTCAAACAAAAGTCACTCGAAACCTCATCCAATTGGCAGGGAGTTGAAAAAAAATCAAAAATGGCGGATTCAAGATGGCGGCCATACAAAGTTCGTCGGTTTCTATTTCGGAGACTATAAAAGATGAAAGAGTGTTTTTTTGGGCAAAGATGATCAGGACTCAAAGGCCTACTTGATGAGTAGAAAAAAATTCAAGATGGCGGAATTTATTTTTTTCATACAAAATATATGCAAGACTTTGATACGGTTCCTTTTCGAAATTTCTGATGGTTTCGTAGAGAGGACAAAAATTTATTTGGAGAAAAAATATGGAGAGAGCTGATGATTGAGGATTTCGGAGACGGGTGAGGAGCACGGCTAGGATAACCAAGATAGGTGGGGAGTGTTCAAACAAAAGTCATTCAAAACCTCATCCAATTGGCAGAAAGCCGAAAAAAAAATTCAAAATGGCGGATTCAAGATGGCGCCCATACAAATTTCGTCGATGTCTATCTCGGAGACTATGAAAGATGGAAGAGTGATTTCTTGGGAAAAGATAATCAGGATCCGATGGTCCACGTGATGAATAGAAAAAAATTCAAGATGGCGGATTTTTTTTTTCATATAAAATGTATGCAAGACTTTGATACGTTCTTTTCCGCTGATGGTTTTGTATAGAAGACAAAAATTCATTTGGATGAAAAATATAGAAGGAGCTGATGATTGAGGATTTCGGAGACGTATGAGGAGCACGGTCAGGGTATTGAAGATAGGTTGAGGGTGCCCAAACAAAAATCACTCGAAACCTCATCCAATTGGCAATGCTGAAAAAAAAACACCAAAATGACGGATTCAAGGTGGCGGTCATACAAATTTCGTCGGTGTATATCTCAGAGACTATGAAAGATGGAAGAGTAATTCCTTGGACAAAGATGATCGAGACCCGAAGGTCTACTTGGTGGTCAGAAAAACCGCGGTTCGCTTTAGCGAGCCGCGCGCCCACGCGCCCTACTAGTTACAATATATAATTAAAACTTTTGGGAATTATGGGATATCGCGAGGTCTCAGTTCGGGGCGAACCACTAGTTTATTTTTGCAGCGTAGGTATTACTAGAGCTACTGCTCTGCCTATTAAATATAACTAGGAACTATGTTTATTTAATGCACTATATTACGAGATAAGATATTATAACGAGTCGTTTTATAGCTCCGACGCAGCGAGACGTGTAGGTTTATTGAGAAACCTTTAACTAGGTCACTTCAATCTGTGGAGATAGCGTGTACGCGTGTACGCGTGTACGCGTGCACACACCGGGGTGCAAAGGTACCCGCGCTCTGACGTCAGTGACGTGGATCGACTTGATTAGGTATAATACAAGGTGTTACACATAGGGTACAACATGACTCTGTTTATTTTTACGTTTTGTAAGAAAGGATTTTCAACTTTTTCGAAGCCAAAGTGTATCTACTTAAATCACACTAAATTATTAAGGCAAAAGTTTGCATGTGTTTTGTGTGTATGTTTGTTACTCGTTCACGCTACAATGAATAAACCGATTTACTGAAATTTGGAATGGAAATAGCTCACTCACACCCAGGGGCTTACCGCATGCTACAATTTATCACGGAATAGTAAAGAGCTCGCGCGGGTATAAAAGACGCCAATGCGTAATCCACGCGGACGAAGTTGTGGGTATCAACTAGTCTTTCATAGAATCATTATCATCATTAGCAGTCCATCAACGGCCCACCACTGGACACGGGTGGGCTCTCAAAATGGCAGACTCTCAAGTATGCAGTTTCCACGCGATTTTTTCTTTCACCCTTACAGCAAGTGGTAATATTAAATTGCTTAAATACTTACCAGTGAAACACACAAAGTTGGAGATCCGTCTCAAGACTAGAATTCGAACTCCGAACCTCTTTGAAAAGGAGTACCAAGTCTCAACCGCTAGACTGTAACCGCTACTGATATCTACTCGTAGATACCTATAAGCGGACAAATCAGTTTTTATCTAATACGCAATTAATTCTCTATAATTATATCAAAACAACACGTATAGAAGTGCGCAAATAAATATTTTGTTGTCGCGGCAAAGTCGCGTAGGTAGGTGCCGCTCGTAAACATGTTTATGATACGCTGTGACCCCCGACGCGGCCGCCGCGGAAAACCCGCCGTTCGTGGAATCGCTTTGCTAACTTTTTACCCACTTCTAGAACCGCCACAACATCCATGAAGACAACGACAAGAGCCGCAGAGGACGCGAGAGCTGCTAGAGTTGTTGTTAATTTGGTAGTAGGTAGTGGTTTCATGTAGGCCAACTTATAGTTCTTATGACACGACAAGACTCTACCACTGCGCCGGTTCGAAAAGCAGGTTCTGCTGAGAAATGTTGCAAAATGTCACAATGCTATTCTAAGGCGATTCTAATGTTACATAATATAAATATACTTGTTACACTAGGTATATTTTGGGCAGCTAGATGCAAAGTTTCCGTGCAAAAAATTAATTAAGTGTAGGTATATCTGGACTTAAATCTTAACGTGCTAGATACCAGGGACATACGATGCTCTGTTATATTCATTAACGATTGAGTCCGATTTACCTACATGCAATTTTTTTTTCGAGAAATAACCTTGCTATGCCTACTTTGTTTCTCTGGCCAAATCTCCACAGCCGCTCCTTACGTCCACGCAATACCAATAAAACTTATCTATCTTTCGTCCTTACCTTCCAAGCACCGCGTAACAGCGAGTGACGTATAAAACGAGCGAGATGATCTAAACGGGCGGCTCGGGTTTTACGGCCAAGGTTGATCCGGCGCGCTCGCCCCTGGGACTCGTGTGCGGTCGCCTTTATCGCAAGGTAAGGGTATTACCGACACTGATACCTCGCCTCGTCGAGAAACTACACTTTTTGTGATATTTACAGTATTATGTAAATGTTTCTCACAAGCATTGATGAATCCTTACTATTATAAATGTAAAAGTGTGTCTGTTTGTTGGTTTAATAACGCTGCAACGGATTGACGTGATTTTTTGCATGGGTATACTCTTAAACTGTGGGTATAGCTAAGAACCTGGAGAGTGGCATAGGCTACTTTTTATCCCCGAAAATTAAGGAGTTTCCGCGTGATTTTAATTACTATAAATTCACGCGGACGAAGTCGCGGGCATCAGCTAGTTAAATTATAAGTTTTGTTAAGAATTGCAAGAGTGCCTACAGACTACAGTGATGCGTATGTAAGCGCAAAGCAGCTCCGCTTTGAATTTGTTTAAGTGATCGCCAACAGTATCTAGTAGGTACAAAACTAGTTATTTTTATGTCACCGATGTTAACCACGAACATTTGTATGGAACACCAGCTATAGGCACCACCAGTGCGTTGCCGTTTTTTTAGGAATACTTTTTTGGTCCGCTCCTTGAGAAACCCCCGTTAAAATTCAGTGGTAATGGCCAAAGAGAGTCAGGTTCACAATTTGCATGAAAATTACACGTGTTTTAACTTGAAAAAAACTCAAAGAAAACAATCCTATTATCATGTACTTACTAGAAATTAATTATTTTCAACTGCTAGGAAACTCAAGCAAGAAATCACTAGCGCCTGTAATGAAAATATTAAACATATTGTTATTAATATGTTAGTGTAAAGTAGGTACTTCCCATTGAATCTCGATTTGTAAACTTATCATTTAAATAAAACCATGATAATGTAAAATTCTAATCAGACGCGTGATCAAAATTCAAGATTAAAATTCAAATTATGATGTAAGCGGTAAACGGTAGCTTGTCGGGGAAATTTACAGCTCGGACCGACGGACATTATGTGCGTAGGTGGCCGTCACAAACTTCGCGCATTTACATTTAAATGCGGCGCGATAAAATATCACCTAGCGGCCGTGCGACCGAGCCGACACACTAGCGACATGACGCGCGACAAAACGTTGCAGGTGCACAACACGTGCACACCTTAATAAATATAAGAAAATATCGAAAATGTGTCACCAGAATTTTCGCTGAATTATCCACATTGTTGAAGCCAGTCAAAACCCCGACTTTTATCACACTATTATTATAAAGGCGAAAGTTTGTATGTGTGTATGTTTGTTACTCTTTCATGCCACAACGAATGAACCGATTTGGCCGAAATTTGGAATAACGATAGCTCGTACCCAGGATTAACACATAGGCTACATTTTATCCCGAAAATTAGGGAGTTCCCGCTGGAATCAAAAAAAAATTATTTCTAGAATGTTATTTTAGAACATTAAAACATATTGTAGTACGAAGAGTATATTACAATATATTTTAATGCAGACCGATGTTTCATCAGAAGAATCTCAGTGAGCCGGTGAATACATGCGGCGCAAGACCGAGACTTGTGGAAGTTCATCCAAGAGACCTTTGTCCAGCTGTGGACATCTATCAGTTGATAAAGAAGAAGAAAACATAAACGGGTTAAAAATTAAAACGAAAAGTCGCACATGTGTGCTCCATTTGGCGTTATAAAACACCACGTAGCGGGAGCAGAACGGAGTCGCTAACAAATTATGAACAACAATTAGCGCGCCCGACACGCGGCGGCGGCGCGCGGCCGGACCGGAGGTGCGACCTGACGCTGTCGCGGCATGTATGCAAATTATAACATTTTCATTCAATTCTTTTGAAATATATTTAATCCTTTTAGGGCCGATCTCACCAACGTAAAATATCTAGTCTTATATATTTTTGACAGTTTTTGTATTGGAAACTGCCAAAATATGTTTACACTCGGATCAGTCATTATTTCACGTTGGTGAAATCGGTCCTTAGTACTACTACCACTACATTTACCTACTGCACTAACTCTAACTCTCTAATAATCTCTATCTTTCACTGATAGAGAATTTTTTTCAAGGCTAGATAGCATTACAAATCGTATTTGGCCAATGTTGGTTAACGACGTTATAGCTTGAGGAGGGCAGACGACGTGTCTTAACTCTTATACATCTGAATCTTGTAGTAAATTGGCACAGAGATAAATAATTTGCATGCGTTCACCCCAGTACATCAAAGTTGTCAGCGGCAGATGAGATACGCGGCCACACGCACCTGAGGCCCCTGACCCCCTGGCCCCCGCCCCCCGGGACCCACACACATCCTTCACACCCCGCGAGAACATGCAGGTCAAGCCTGAGATTTATTCCGTTGAATATGGATGAGCACTGACCATCGAGTCTTTTGTACAAAATTATTTAACATGCTGTATGGAGCTGTATTTTCTTAGATGGCACCCTTACGTGAATGAAATTCAACCTACTCATACGAAACGCTTTAATTTATCTTTCTGAAATGAACTGCTAAGGTGTGGAACGCACTTTCAGCGTCTGTGTTTCCGGCCACTTATAATCTGAGTACCTTCAAGACGAGAATGAATAGGCGTTTTCTGGGCAACCAAGACCTCATCAATGTTCATTGATTGTCAAGTGCATGCCAATCTCATAATTAAAAAAGAGCAATGTACTTCTATACTTTTCGTTGCTTCCACCGATGGACATCCACTGTTGGACAATGGCCTCTTGTAGAGGTTATCATACTCGTTTCCAGCACCCTATGCGTAGGTTGTATCAGAGGTGATCAAAGGAGATTGAGGTGGCATTTTAAACCCCAAAAACCATCGTCCATCGTCACTCTTTATACGTTAGGTAGGTGTTTCAGACCTTTGTAAGCAATTCTAATTCAAAATTTCATTAATGTCGGTCAAGTCAAGATCCTACCACCCCGCTTCGCAATTTCTGTAAAATTTTGTCGATCATACAGCGTACTATGAGATAGTCATCGAAAAGTGTTCGTAGATTGTTCCTAAGCTATATTTCTTTATGAAAATGAGGATCGTTCGCGTATCGATCTCAGAGCGCGTGCTGGGTACTTGGGTAGGTAGTTCGATCGGAGGTAGGGGCCTTAATAGCCATTGAAATTGAACAGAACGTGAGTGGACAAATTGGACCGGCCGGGTCAAGATAAGGGCGCGCAAGGAAAGGGAAATGTCCATAAACAACAGGCGACCGGGTCCCAATTAATAAAGCAGCCAACACTGAAGTAGCGCAATTAATTCTGTGCCTTCGTAGATTTTAATAGTTCGCATAAATCAGTGGAGCGGCCGGTCGCCGGTCGCCGGTGGGTTAATCGGCGTTTAATATGCCGCCGGCCTATCCACTATCGGCCCATCTTCCGCGAGTATCGGCTCGCCGGCCGCCGCGCCAGATAAAGCACGATACGTGGACGTGCTTCGCAAACTATCCCGTAGTAAGAACATGTTCTCCCATTCTCTTTGAAGACATTGTTTTATGTTAGCTAGGTACGTATCTAGTGTTGGATACAAAAAAAAACAAAGAGGCAAGCACATTTGCCTCGCCAACCTCCTCAATCGCAAGCGCAATTCAAAGAATCAAAATGTCAGTAGCCAATACTTGGGTTTTAGCTTTTACCTGTAGTAGGTATCAACCGAAGTTAGCTTTACGACTATATAAACTGATATGCTCATTTTGTAAATCATGCTTAGGTAGTACAACAACCGCCGAGTTTCTTGCTGGTTCTTCTCGGCTGGAACGGCTTTCTAAACCAGTGGTAGATTCATTTGACGATTCGAAATTATTTTGTAAAAGTTTATTTGAATAAAAAATTATTATTATACTACTATTTGTTTATGGGTATTACTTTAGTTATTTAATAAGTTTAATATGTAGAGATTGTTATACATTACATAGTTAATGAATTTCTCAATTGCAAAATTGTATGAAAGCAATGTGCTTTCCTTCAGCGGTCCGCAAAATGGTATAATAATAATGATTTATTACATTATATTGATAAGCTACAGATCGTAACAATTTTGTTTCATAAGAGCAACTACTGAATTTCTTGCCTGCTCTTCTCAGCATAACCAGTAAGTAAGAGTCATAATATAACTTATCACGAAGCCACATGTTAGCCTATATTAAATAAGTAAAGAATTCGGATGTAGAGTTTACACAAAAGGTGTTAAACAACACACGGGGTCGTGGACTTAACACACTTAACAGCATCATTAAAGCGCGTTTAGACGCCCCCGCCCCGCGCCGGCAATGGCCGGAACGGCGGCGATATTGTCCGTCGTTGCAATTCAATTATATTCGGGACACTGGCGAGGTGACCAAATTCAATCGCAGCTAGACTTCAGTTCGCGTTAAGTGGTTATATCCCTCCAGCGGGGAACGGGGCGGGCGCTGGCCACTAAACACAAGGTGCGAGGCGGTAAGAGCTACTGTACACTCGCAACAAATCGCTATATTCTAGGAGACTCTACTTCGGAGATGTTTAATTTTATTAATCTTTGACGGTAGGGTGGTGACTAGCCACGGCCTTCCACCAGAGTAAGTTAAGTTAAGCAGATTTTAAGATATTAATCTTATGGTTACGTATGAACTAGCTTCTGAACCCCTGATTCGAGAAGAGACTGGTGCCCAGTTCGGAGCCGACAATGGGTTTAGATGAACGAATGAATGAATTCTGATAAGAACTATCATTCACAGTCCAACAATTCAATATTATAATTAGTAATTACTCAAGATTACTGAATAGTTTATGGTATAAGGTTAAAGAAGTGGCCAGAAAGGGCAACTCTTCCAAAAACATTTAATCTGATTATTCTATCCGAATTTTGATTTCTTCTATAAAAAGGGTCTTACGATATAATTACATTAGAAGGACTGAACTTATAATGCGATCTAAAGTAATACAGCGCCATCTATGCGAACACCAAAGAACAAACAAGCTATTATTTAAGAAAAATTAAATCGGCTTCAATTAGGTTTCAATACACGGAAATAAAAAATAATTGAAAAGGGAAAATCAGTTAAAAATATTAATTCTTTCCTAACTGGTAGGTTCTTACTATTTTGTCACTAGTTTGTTATCATAAAAGAGTTATAAAATAACTTTTATTAGCAACATTATAATTTACTACTTCAGAGGAATTGTAGTGGCAACACTCAACACTGTGCCAAGGCTCTCTCTCTTCTGACTACGACCTCGCGATAGAATAGACGTGCGCAATATCTTAATTAATTAAACGTTCCAATAAAAGTTTGTGTTTTACCTCGATCTACATGAACCACCAACAGCACACTTGTACAGGAGAGTGTGATTAAAAAACATTCAATTTAGTTCCACCCTTTTGCATAACATCGAACCGCAAGGCATCGCTTGAATTTGCCTCCACAATAATATGGTCACAATTCCACGATCTCGCACTAAGCGCTTTACCTACTTCCTCATTCCTAATACGCGCCGCTAAAATTTGGAATAGCTTTCGTTTTTCCAACTAAGAATAACTTACCTATCTTTAAATCAAGAGTGAATAGGCATCTTCTAGGCAAGCACGCTTCAGCTTAGGCTGGAACTTCACTTACCATCAAGTGAGATTGCAGTCACGTGCTAGTTTATATATAAAAAAGCGACAATTTACTTATGACTTTTCTAGGTAGGTACGTTATAGTTTAAGTCTTCCACTTCGCGATCTTACGCCACTTGTTTCCAGCGGCTCCACGTCTGTTGTCTCCTATTTCAGATGGATCCGTTTCTGCTAACGCTGCCCTTAGTAATAGCTAGTAGTACTATAGTAATAGTAGGTATTTTATTTATTCTTGTGTAACATAATATCATTATTAATAATGATTGGTTATTTTGTAGCCATTGACACTACGGCTACCAATAATAAAATTGTTTGTTTTCTCCTTTATTTTTTCTTATGTTCAGTCGTTTTAGTTAACTTGTTGCTATGTGATCAAAGGACAAACCCGCAAACAAACAAATAATTATAATGTTAGTATGACATAGTCGTTGTAACTCGTTATTTCAACGTACCTAGTTTATTGACATCTTCAATTTTTCCGTTTACAGTTTATTAATGTGCAGAGGCTCTTACCGGGGAGGCGGTGAGGGGGGGGAGGGGGGGAGGGGTGGTCGCAGGCGGCGACACCTCGGGATATTGAATTTGCGGCGGCGAGCGCCTCAATTGTTATCTGCCGCTGCAAGGTCGCCCCTGAACACTGCTCAGGTACTAACGGCCCTTTCTTTTAAGATAGGGTTGACCAGGGGCGTAGCTACCGCCGTATTTGCCGTATCAATTATACGGGGCCCCCGGGCCACAGGGGCCCCCAAAGTGTGTAAGGAAAAAGAATAAAAACTTTCTAATTTATTTTATTTTACAAATGACAAAATTCTATAAAGCAATTCCTTTTTTTTTTCTTTTGTGAAAAATCTTTACCTCCATATAAGGGCCTCCAAAAAAATTTTTATACGGGGCCCCGACAAGGCACGCTACGCCACTGGGGTTGACCCTCTCAAACTCCCTTTTTCATTGCAACAATAGATGATGCCCGCGACTTCGTCCACGTGGAATAAGATTTTTTCATTCCTGCGGAAAATCTTTAATTTTCCGGGACAAAGTCTAGCCTATGTGTTAATCTGGATATGAGCTATTTCTATTCCCAGCCAAATCGTGGCATGAACAACAAATGAACCGATAGTAACAAACATACATACACACACACACACACACACACACACACACAAACTTTTGTTTTGTTTTTAACTCATTTTCCCTTTTCAATTATTATTTATTTCGGTGTATTTAAGCCGATTCAATTTTTCTTAAATAATAGCTTGTTTGTTCTTTGGTGTTCGCATAGATGGCGCTGTATTACTTTAGATCGCATTATAAGGTCAGTCTATCTTAAAACCCTTATTAACTATGTATGAAACATAAGTCATTACTTGAATCGAAGTACATTATCAGAAGATTAAATATTTTTAGAAGAGTTGCCCTTTCTGGCAACTTCATTAACCTGGTACCATAAACTAATCAGTAATTTTAAGTAATTAATATAATACTGAATTGAATTGTTGGACTGTGAATGATTGTTATCAGAATTCATTCATTCATTCATCTAAACCCATTGTCGGCTCCGAACTGGGCACCAGTCTCTTCTCGAATCAGGGGTTCAGAAGCTAGTTCATACGTAACCATACGATCAATATTTTAAAATCTACTTACTCTGATGGAAGGCTCTAGCCGTGGCTGGTCACCACTCTACCGTCAAAGAGGTGCCGCCAAGCGATTTAGCGTTCCAGCACGATGGCGTGTAGAAACCGATTAGGGGAATAGGTAGGTTGAATCTACACTGCCATACCCCGTCCAAGTTAGCCCGTTACCATTTTAGAGAGCATCGTGACCATCAGGTGAGATCGCAGTCAAGAATTATCTTGTCATTGCTAATTATATAGTTTTACTTCCTTGACTTTCTTCTGTTTAGGTAGGCAGGTACCCATAGCCAACTCTCGTACAACCCTGTCCCTTGGGGGGCCGACATCGGTCAATTTATTTGTTGCGGGCCGCAGTTATCATGATTGAATTAAGTAACTCCAACATTGCACCGTGATTTAGATTCAACCATTGTGAACTCCGGAACCCGTAAACACCGTAAGGGCCGTAAAGTCCGGGAAGGCCGGTGAGTCCGGAGTCCCCGCAAAAAGGGAATTCGGAATTTTAATCGTGGGAATGTACGGCTGTCCGACGTTTATTTAAGGTTAATTTGGGCGGTCAGTTCTCGACCGATTGGGGGTCACCGAACATTGATTTGTTTATTTAGCGGACGATATTCGGGTATATTGTAAAAGTAACTGTTGATTTTACTACTTGCTGCGAGTATCCCTGACTACTGGAAAAACAAATATTTAATTTGAAAAAGTTTTAGTGGAAGCTGAAACGATAATTACAAGCATAATAGTAATGAATCTGCTTGGTGCGCCTAGTAGGTACTTACACTCCTTTTTGGTGAGTCCAGGATTCGAAGCCCAGACCTCTAACTTTTCAGATTTGTGTGCGTTTTAAGCAATTTATTATTGACTAGCTTTAACCCGCGGCTTCGCTCACGTTAGGTTCGATTTTTTAACCCCCTATTTAACCCTCTTGGGGTTGAAATTTTCCGAAATCCTTTCTTAGCGGATGTCTACGTCCTAAAAGCTACCTGTATGCCAAATTTCAGCTCGATCGGTCCAGTGGTTAGAGCTGTGCGTTGATAGATCAGTCAGTCAGTCAGTCAATCAGTCAGTCAGTCAGTCAGTCAGTCAATCAATCAGTCAGTCACCTTTGCCTTTTATATATTTAGATTACTTTATCGGTGAAGGAAAATTGCCTGAGTTGTCCATAATGTTCTCAGAAGTGGGGGAAGTCTGCCAATCCGCATATGGCCAGCGTGTGGGACTGTGGCCTAAACCTGTCTCACTCTGAGAGGAGGTCCGTGCCCGATAGTGGGCCGGCGGTAGATTGGGATGATGAAGCATGCACTAAACTTTAAATACATTTTCATGGAATCGTAGTAGGTACTCCCTACGACAGGCGTAGCTAGCGTCGGTCGTAGCACTTTAATCGTAGCACCACATGGCGAAGGCTGCTAATTGCTTTAACCCGATGGAAGGTGCTCGAACATTGCTAACAAACTTCTCACTTAAACAACTTCGGCTTGACCCTTGTCATAGCTAAGAAACTTCATTTTAATAGGTATTACAATATTTCGCATAAGTTATTCATATCAATTTAAATAAACTACGTGTTTAGTTTCGAAAGCTAATAATGAAACAAAAAAAAGTAAATCATTTTTTATAGCATTAGAAGCTTATGAGTTGACGTGTGCTTTTTACATGAACAGCGATAAAACATGCCTATTCGATATCATCTCAGTGGATAAGTAGGTAATGCAACAGAAAAATTACAAATAAAACTCATAAACTTAATTGACATCCTAAGCACAGAGTTTATGTGATAAATACCTACCGTGTCACTGCAATAAGCATTGCACCGTGGCTTCTTTAATAAGGTATATCACAAGTCCTAACTCGTTGTTTAGTGCTGAAAAACGTCTGGAACACAATATTATGGTTTTTTCGATATTTTCTATAATATGCTAAAGATATCAAATTCGCCGACGACCCGTGGACTCACCGGCTTGTAACCAATCTAATTTTAAGATTCTTTTAATTTTAGGAGGAAAGTAGCTATTCTTCTCTGTAGACCGCAACATCTTACGTTTTAATCAGAAAAAGACTTTTCCTCGTGGATTTATAGAGCACTTCAACAAAAGCACAACTACTTAGACTAAACAATCCGCTCATTGTCATTCAGCGGGCCCGTCTTTTTGTGAAGGGAATAGCAAGAATAATCCATAATTTATTGTAATAACTAGGAACCTATTTGCATACAATATCGATGAAGGAACTCGGCATAAAAGTGAGGCATCGGCGCACGTCAGTCCCGTCAAATTATTCCATTCCATTTTAGAGGAAATGTATACAGAGCAAACATGAAAAGAGAACAAAATTAAGCATTACAAGGGGCGCAAGCTACTGGCGCCAGCGGACTGAATCAATGGTGTACGGTATACTCGAGTTTTATCGTAACACAAAATGATGTCCGCGACTTCGTCCGCGTGGGTTAAGCTTTTTAATTCCCGCGGGAATTCTTTAATTTTCCAGGACAAAATGTAGCCTATATGTTAATCCTGGGTATGGTATGGTAGATTTATGACGTGTCATAAGAGCTACAAGTAAGCCTACATGAAATAAATAAATTTGGAATTTTATGAGCTATCACCATTCCCAGCCAAATCTGTTCACTCGTTGTGGCGTGAAGGAGTAACAAACATACCCACAGGCACAAACATGTTATAGAACTGCGAGCACGCACCGCCTCGCCGCTACCGCTACCGCCGCCGCCGCTGCCGTGCGCCGGCTCGCGGGCGGTGCGGGCGGAGGGAGGCCCGACATCAATAATCCTCCTTGTTATTCTTATGCAAATGCCCACCGTACGATAATAAGTGGAACGCGAATCACCAGACGTTATACAGATTGGAAGAATTCGCTGTCAGCCGGCACCCCGCCACCCCGCCGCCCCCGCTACGCGCTCTAAGCGATTTTTCCTCGACGGCACCTTACCCTGAAACGTGGATAGTGATGCAGCGCACACTACCACCAATAACGAGATATAAAGTAGGTATAGGTACTATGCCAAAGTCTATTAAGTAAATACTCAATATCGATTCAGCGATTAGGCTATGATACTATATTAATCATAATGTTCGCCTGACCGAATAAATATAGTGCACAAGTGTGTGTGCAAACACAGGTGCACTCTCTATTCCCTCACTTTTATAGTCCGATGGGACAGAAATCCGACACGACCGGAGAGAGATAAGAACGACTTTACGTAATCTTCGAAGCACAGAGGTGACACAACGACAACCTCCTAACTGCGGGCAACCTATAAGAATTTCTTGTCAGAAAAACCAAATACCCAATAATATTTATAGGCCCAAACCGGGAATCGAACCCGGAACCTGGAGCAAACGAACAGGCGTGAACATTTATAGCACCAAAAGGCATGACCCATACATTGCCGGCTTTTCAGGAATTTGTAGGTCCTTCGCTCGAATAACCCCTTGTTAAAAAGTGGGAACATTGACGAAGGGAGTTGATACAACAGTAGTGGTAGTGGATAGAAAAAAAGATCTGGCATAGCGGATGGTTGAAGTGCTCCAGGCACCCAGGTGGTGAGGGTGAAATTGCATTCGGTAGCGTGCGGTGCGGTTGTAGAAGAGAGAGGTTGCTGCTATAAGGTCAAATAACTTTTCAGAACATTCCCCGTTGTATAGCCGATAGAATATGCAAAGAGAGCTTACATCTCTGCGGTGCTCCAGGCTTTAAAGATTGATTTCGAAAACTTTTATCGTATGACACAGATGTTAGCTGATGTAATGCAATTGGATTATTACAGTATTAACTTTTTCCACGTCAACCTATCGGCGTACCTTTGGCCTTAATAGTAAACAGCTCTATCAGCAATTACGGCGTCGCCTCCGACCTCGGGAAGTAGGCCGCGCCACTGGACCGCAGGTTGCGTGACGCGGAAGATGTTTATCTTATTTACGTAAATGGTTTACTTACATAATCACATAGTTAATTGCGTTGTTCTATATCCTATTGCAGTTTTGTCCAAGCGGAAGGCAATGTTCATTCATTCATTCATTCATCTCAAGCCTCGACTCCTCGCCGGCCGAAGAAGGCAATGATCATTCATTGACTAATTCATCTCAACCCATCGCTGGCTGCAGGAGAAGGAAATGATTATTCATTGACTAATTCATCTCAACCCATCGCTGGTCGCACGAGAAAGAAATGATCATTCATTGACTAATTCATCTCAACCCATCGCTGGTCGCAGGAGAAGGAAATGATCATTCATTGACTAATTCATCTCAATCCATCGCTGGCCGCAGGAGAAGGTAATGATCATTCATTAACTAATTCATCTCAACCCATCGCTGGCTGCAGGAGAAGGCAATGATCAATCATTGACTAATTCATCTCAACCCATCGCTGGTCGCAGGAGAAGGAAATGATCATTCATTGACTAATTCATCTCAACCCATCGCTGGCTGCAGGAGAAGGAAATGATCATTCATTGACTAATTCATCTCAACCCATTGGCAGAGGAAGGAGAAGTAAATGATCATTCATTGACTAATTCATCGGAAGCCATCGCCGGACGAAGGAAAAGGAAATGATTCTTTGTTATTTATTTGTTATTCCGCGGCCAACTTGCATACTCTTTCTTATTCTCGGTACACTAAGTCTTTTGTACATGCCAGTTATTGATATTTTGCTATTATGTATCTTTTGGTTGTAAGTATACTTGTTTATATTTTCATATTTGATGCAAATAAAATAAACTAATAAAATTTCCGATAGCCACCGTCCACATGAAGTCGTCCACTCATTGACATACGAATACATAATAATATAAAAAAATATTTTAAAAAAACCGACTTCAAACGCCACTTAAAAGTATAAAATAATTTTAGTTTGTACACGTATGTTGAAGTCGGGCCAGCGTCGCGCATCGGTTTCATCGTTTCTATTTAGGCCCATCCGTCTCACGGGCTAATTCAACAAGTATACCGGCCTAATAGTATTTACGATTTAATAATTTTAGTTTGTACACGTATATTGAAGTCGGACGGGCTTAAAATATAGAAACGATGATACCACTGCGCAACGCTGGCCCGACTTCAACATACGTGTACAAACTAAAATTATTTTATACTTTTAAGTGGCGTTTGAAGTCGGTTTTTTTAAAATATTTTTTTATATTATTATTTTAAGCTTTTTAGTGTAGCTTCATGGAACCAATTCACTAGACCATTTGTTTTGCTCCTTAAAAAAAGTATTAAAATATATTATTCCAAATAGAAATTTAGCATATGTATGTATGCTATGAAGTTTGCATGGTTAAAATCCTACACACACTCTGATCACGAGCGATTTGCTCTTATTCAATGAGGAGTTCCATCCTATATCTCCGAAGATATTCATCAGATCTTCACAAAACTTAAATGGGATCAACCAGACGATAAGCCCTTTTAAATAAAAAAAAATTATTGAAATCGGTTCAGATTTGACAGAGTTATAGAGTAACATCGTCAAAAATTCGGTTAAAAAAAATTTATATTGAAATGCCGAATAGAAAAGCATTATGTATGTATGCTATGAAGAATGCATGGTTAAAATCCGACACACACTCTGATCACGAGCGATTTGCTCTTATTCATTGAGGAGTTCCGTCCTCCATCTCCGAAGATATTCATCAGATCTTCACCAAATTTAAATGGGACCAACCTGACGATACGTCCTTTCAAATAAAAAAAAAATTATTAAAATCGGTTCAGATTTGACGGAGTTATGGAGTAACATCGCCAAAAAATAATAAAAATAAAAAAAAAAATAAAAAAAAAAAAAAAAACATACGCGTCGAATTGAGAACCTCCTCTTTTTTTTGAAGTCGGTTAAAAAATGGCGTGAATGATCACTTGTATGTGTGTGGGTGTGTACGCACGAACACAGATAACGCTTGCTCGTGTGTGGGGTGTTGAACCTATGTATGGTAATTTTTACCTTACAGATAACAAGCATGACGCTCCTGTCTCATTTAAACGTTAAACTATCCTATACATTTATGTATGTATAAAGATACGAAGTTATAATTATTTTTATTAGGCATAATCACACTAATATTATAAACGCGAAAGTTTGTATGTGTGTGTGTGTATGTGTATGTTTGTTACTCCTTTGCCCTACAACGAATGAACCGATTTGACTGAAAGAAGGCTCCGTTGAAACGGAGCTTGCTTCACAGACCAATCAGGTCATTGATAGATGACGGGATAACTTTATCACGTCATCTCTCAATAATGGTCCACCACTGAACACATCTCCGCTCCGCTTCTATGGACAGGCAGCCTTAGTCCCGGAAAATTCCGGCCGGATTTTGAAAAAACCAACTCCACTCGGATGAAGTCGTAGGCTACAGCTAGTAAGATAATATTAAGGTTATTGCCTTTTTTTGTATAATGCGTAGTGTGATGTTTTGAGAAACCTCGGCTCGGTGGAATGAGGCCGCCGGGCCGAGGCTGTGTCGTGTGCCCGTAGGTGCAGAGCGGTATCTGCGCCGCGTCACGCGAAATTAGACCCTATCTACCGCTGATAACACCTCAACACTTACATACTAGATGCAGGGTACTAAAGACCTAAGAGGTGGAGTTTGGTGACTTTCAGGCTCAGAGTTGAGTGGTTGTGAAAGCACTAGGTTACTGGGAAGAATAATTAAGTACATGACATTCAAATTTTTTTAAGCTATTGCATAGCTTCTATCGCGGGCCAGCGTGGAGACCGAATCCAGAAATTCCGTAACGAAAATAACCTGACACGGGACTCCTCTACGGTGAGCCGCTAGATGGCGTTGATAAAAAATGCTATGCAATAGCTTTACCGCGGCAGTCCCCGAGTGCCACACGTCTTTTTTTTTAAAGAATGCCAAGCTGAACTTGACTTATATTCTTCTCTCCCCTCCAAATACCATAATAATGCAGCGGGTGGGAATCGATCCGTTAACCCTTCAGTTTATCAGTTCGCCTCTAACCGTTGGGCAAAACTTCAACCATGGTACATCGTGTGCGGGTCCGATTCACACTTGGCCGGTTTTTTTATCCATTTATATAATCTTTAATATTATATAGTACTTATAAACATAGTTTTTTCATGAGCAAAGGTATTTTAATTTTCTTAAACTTGTGTAAAAAAAAGTATAAAGGATAATAATTATTATATGGGTCGAATGGACCCAGTAGCGAGTAGTATCGTAAAAAAAGTGTGTTGTTTGTGTGTGTGTTAACGTAGGCCGGTATTTATAGGGCGGATGACGTCAATCGGAGTCGGTGTGCGTGCTATCTCAGGGCGGAGGTGAAGGAGCGGCGACGCAACGTTCACGTGGCGGCGATCAGACTTCTGGGAACACGTCGCGGGCTGATTGATAGCTCTTTGTTAACGGTAATTACCTACCTACCTGCACTTTGACTTGATGGTTTAATTTATTGCGGTTTGGGGAAGAATTTGAGACTCGTCGCCTGTCTGCGGGTGCAGACGGGCACCTCGCACGGCGGTTGCGTACAAAACACGGCGTCGAACGATTTCTTCGAACAAACCTATATCCTCTCTCGGAGTGATTTTTTTAACACTGATGCAATAGTAGGTAACCTATATTCTTCTTTCATTTTGCTCAAGACTAGATACATTTCTGTAAAATGCACCGCTGAAAACTTGATAAAAACTGGACACAAAAAAAACCTTTAAACCTCCCACCTGCGGGTTGGCAAGGGGAGGGAAATCGGTGGACCTTGTTCACTGGATCTTCCCGTATAGACCTATACATTGATGAAAACTTCGGGACTATATTTATTAATTTAATTCGCTTATTTTTCTTATTAAAACTCTGTATTTCCCTCATGCAATTATCACAGCGCGCGCGGCGTAACACTCTTATAGATCTTAGCGTTCTTCCTCTGTGCTTATCCTGTGGTAATTCAAAGAGAAAACGACCTAGTTTTCAGTCTATCAGCTTCGGAAAACGAAAATTAATTCAAGAATCCCATGCAATTATCTATCATCCATCATTGTAATATTTTGTTAAGATTAGGGTGTACACTTCAGCTTCGCAACTTGAGCTGTGTCGATAACTCTGGTTCTCCTACGGATTTTGCGTCATTTCTGATTTGATTCCACTGAGATATTAGGAGCATTGCTCTCTTCATCGCCTGCTGAGAGCTCTCGATCACTGCCTTGTGCCTAAGTAAGCAAGTAGACAGGTCTAGGTAGGTATACCTAGTGAAAAATGGTGCTGTTTATCTATAAGGCATTTTTATGTGCGCGCCGCGGCCGATACGCTCATATATCATGGCATGCAGCAGGCTGCGGCCGGGAGAAAGGTCACAATTTACCGCCCACTCGGACACGGCACACGAGAACACTTTTAAGGAAGTGCACGCGAGCCAATAGTCCCCGCATTCATTCTGCGGAGAGCGGAAGCGCCGAAAGACAACCAAAAATGTAAGGCGGTAACTGCCTTACAGCCACGCCGCATAGAACAACAGACTAGCCTGAAGCCTGTACCTACTCAGTGCTGAAACATATTATATAGCTCTCTCGCCCTGCTCACACTCGACAGAATTAAACCGAGAGACATTTTATTTTATTCTACAAATTCCTCTGTCCAAGTGGAACCTACTAATGTTATGAAAATGGTATTCCATTTTAGGCACTGATTTCTTCGCTTAATTTCATACTAAACTCTACACTAGTGACTTCGTCAACTGAACTGGTAAGTTGGTAGATCAGAATAATATTAGATTTATTCACTGTCGACTGAAAGTCTAGGTATCCAGAAGCCAATAACAACATCATTTTCCTACTAAGTACGTGTGATAAAAATACTTTACAATAAAAGAACAATGGAGGTTATTACCACAGAGATCAAGTACAGGCGAACTGTTATCACTCATACGAGGTGCGGCGATGTAGGTAACCGACTAAATATAATATACTGGTTACAAGTATGTCGACCACAGACCGCATCCTGCTACCTACCTACCTATACCTACCTGTTGCAGACTAAAAGGGTAACTATTATTACAAAATAACCAACAGTATTTCCCCGATAAGGTCTCGTACCTAGTCATACTAAGTAATTTTAAAAAAAATACCTCTGTAGCATCAGGCTTGAAGAGTTGAAGGTAAAAATTTTTATGGGACCATTTCGCGAGCTTCCTCTGTCGATTAAAAAAAAATCGCGTGAATCGGTCCAGAAACCTCGGAGTAATCGGTGGGCATACATAGAAAAAAATATATATACCGGCCGAATTGATAACCTCGTCCTTTTTGAAAGTCGGTTAAAAATATGTCTTGTGGCAAATCAAGACTCTATCGCCGGTTCGGAAAGCAGATTGCTGAAAAGAGCCGGCAATAAATTCAGCAGTTGTATTGTATATTATTATGCGCCCAACCAACGTTGGTTGAATCGCAAACTATCACTCATAAGACCATCAGCACTCACACCAGAAAGATCGTCAAATTCATTTGAGTTAACTAAACGGAGAATATAAGATCACTCGTTTGGGATGCACCTGTGCGACACCCTAGCTGTATCCCACTTATTGTCCGGGATAAAAAGTAGCCTGTGTGTTATTCCAGGCTATAATCTATCTCCGGTTATCTATATCAAATCGGTTCAGACGTTGCGGCGTGATTGAGTAACAAACATACATACAATATCTATCTATACATCCAAACTTTCGCATTTATAATATTAGTAGGATAAATTGTTTCTAATTATAACTATTTAAGTTGACTAATAACTCGGAGGAAAAAAAATTTTGTGACTAATAAAGATAAATGACAGCTTATAAATTACCTACAGTACTTTAAAACTAAGGTATTAAAAACAATAGCACAAAGCCACGTACTTGCAGCAAAAACAGATTTGTTTGACATCCATTGTGTAGGGTGTCGCACCGACGTCCGGCGCATCATCTGGTGACCAGCCGACGGCCGGAGTTGGGGCCTACAGGCGCTAATTGTTCCTACCACGCTCCCAAGAACCATCACACCAACGCGTACTCACCTCTAAAGCGTTCCACATAAAGTTGCATTTCCTTTGTCCTAGTAATGTTGCAGTCTGGTGCCAGATGGTCTGCACTTCCACAGGGCCGCTTTTATGCTAGAAGTGTCAAAGCAATTGTCTTATACCACGTACAGACATGCCAACTTTCCTTTCAACATAACTCAAGATCGGAAGATAACTTTATGCAATGACAATTGGCTGACTATGATGGAACTAGAAATTATTAGAACTAGAAATGTGACAATATCATGTTACACATACCTTAAAAATAAAATGAAGTACCTACCCTTGTCTATGGTCACTAGGTTAGAGATGGCTTAAAAAGAGATTTAAAGTGTTTACTTTAAATCTCTTATAGGTACTTATGTGTTTTGGCACAAAATAAATAAATACTAAGCAAGTAAAAGTTTCATAAACTCCTCTGGAGTTAAAATATAAATCTAATTTTTATTAAATTATTATTACGGATTAGATTAGCTATTTTAATTATTTTAAATCAACCTTTGCACCTAATCTAAACTTAACTATCCCGAAAAGAGTAGGTATGTCATCTTATGCGTATTCAAACCAAAAACCCACACCATTTTTTTAATAACTAGGTTGGAAGCTGGAACGTGTCGACAGCCGACGTGTTGGCATGTCTACAGATCAGCAATGTACAGTCTATAGAATCAACATTCGACCTGTGCCGAAGATAATGACAGGAACGCCGTACATTCCTTGTTTGTACAGATAACAAAAAAACAAAGCACAATGGGTTTTAACACGATTGTCATTAATACTGTGAGGTTTGGTTGCATGTGGTACAGATTATACTTACACTTGTAATATTCCTATAGAATAATATACGATACTATTATGAAAGCCGGGCGGGTGTGACAACCTAGTGGTTAAGTCTCTGGCCTCATTTTAAAGGGGTCTGGGGTGCGATCCCAGGCACGCGCATTTAGTACATAATAATTCAATGAGCGCGCGTCTCTGACTTTTTGCAGTTACGTGCACTCAAAGCCAAAGTTGTCCACAATGTTCTCAAACCTGAGAGTTGTCCACAATGTTCTCAAACCTGAGAGTTGTCCACAATGTTCTCAAACCTAAGACTTGTCCATAATATTCTCAAACCTTAGAGTTGCCCATAGTGTTCTCAAACCTGAGAGTTGTTCATAATATTCTCAAGCCTAAGTGTGAGTAAGTGTTGGCTTAAACTCATGTCATCCGGGAGAGAGGAAACCTGTGCTCAGTGGTGGGCCGGCGATGATTTTAGATGAATAATCGAATCCCGGACCCCCTAAAAATGAGGCGGATGCCCAATCGAGGAGCGCCACTGGGCTACCACCGCTTGGCGCTTTATCTGTAACTTTACGTTGGCACTTTATAAAGAAAAATGTAAGTATATTAAAGTATGAAAATGCATATCAGCAGTCAGCCCCCTCCAAGTTGGGTCGCGATGGCAGTTCGCGCCGCGTCATCCTCGCCATAAAGCACATCGTAATTAATTAACTAATAACAACAATAGTGGGGTGTTTTTATGGGCCCTAAGTAATGGCGCAACTTGAGAGTTATGTTATAAATTAACGCGAGAAATACTCATTCGCGACTGAATTTATAATATTCGAAACTTTTAATATTAAATAGGTATTCTTCTCTCTCCTCCGACTAAACACAAAAGTTGTGCTAGGAATAAGTACCTACGACAGTAATGTGTGACGCAATAAATGAGCTCTCTTCTCAACACAATTTGATTTCCGAACTGGTGGTAGAATCTTGAACTGTCATAAGAGCTTCGCATTAGGCCACAAGTTGGCCTATATGAACAATTTTTTTTAATTTGAATTTGCTTTATGCTCTGCGTTTTCATCAAAACTTTATTTAGGACAGTGTATCAGTTCTTTAAATGCGAGGAAACATAGCGAGATTTCTAAGTGCGTAGGCACATGGTAGAATGTTTATCTTTACACACTTATCACTTTTTACCTCCAAACAAAAAATCCTACAGTGTCATCTGTAATAACGATACAGTTTTTGTAAAGGGTTGCAACCATGTCGCCGGGCTGATAACCCAAGGGTCTAAACTCTAAACTGTTTTAAACTCTAAGGGTCGAATCTCACTGGCGGCAAGAGGCGACGACCGATGCAAAACGACCAGTTGACGAACACAAGGTTTGATGAGTATATTTATTATTTTTATTTATTTATTAATTTACATAAGGTTTACAAATGATACTTATAGCTATCATCAGAAAAACTACCCGGGTTTGTAGAAAATGCTAACAAAGAGTTAAATCTACTAGTTAGTAGTAGTTCAGTCTAGTTAGTAAAGTAGCTAAGAGTTATTGAACTGAACATCAAATTTTTTAGTGGCACAAATTACACGCTCATACATAAAATAGGCGTTTCGACTCTAGAATCCTCAATGTGTATTTCTGTTGCCGCCATAATAACAAATAATAACAATAAAAATTAAAGAGGGCTTCTCTACTAGAAACGTGTTTTATCGGCGTTTTTTGGTACGGAAAAACGTACTTTCGTACGCGAGTCTGACTCACATTTGACAGGTTATTTTTAATTAAAAAAAAAATTATTTTAAATGGTTCCGCAGCGCACGGCCGGTTGCGCCTGACTTGCAACGCGCTGACGCCTTTAGATCAGCAAGCAGTAGGTACCCAATCAGCTAGTAGATTGTTTATCGGCTTGGAAGCCCACCGAAAGAGATAACTTTAAATGGAAATTTGTTTCCTATGCTATAAGATAAGCTTGATTGACGCTCATTTTTTCCCCGAGCGATATTTTATGATAAGTCTCAGTATGTATTATTTTTTTGTATTTACATTGTTAGTTTCACCAGATGTTATTCGAAACTAGACATGAATTGAGCGTTTTGAGAATTTTTGTACTGAAAATCTGCCAAAATATCAAAATGAAATAAGACTTATTTTACATTGGTGAAATCGGCCTATAGAGATGTAACCTCCTATTAAAATAAATAAATAAATTTCGCAATAACTGACTCATTAAGCTCACATTGTGATTATTTCAACTATTGTAAAACAATTTTATTCTATTCTATTCATCACAAATCTCCCTAGCCCTAGCACAAGCTCTAAATCGTCACATTTTGTAAAACATTTACGTACCGAGTTCGACTAATTCGTTATCTAAAATTACCTCAAGTGGGAATTGAACCTTGGACCCCTTGCATACGAGATAAACACTAACATCGCTGTGTCAGAGGTTATCGAGTCTATCCCCATTGTTATCAGAAGGAATTTTTATTTTTTTGTACAGAAAAAATACCTTTTGTTTATAATATATGTTTCGTTATGTATCCAAATTGTACAACTGCCAATACCTACTGGCAGTTGGCAGCAATATAACTTTACCTTTTCCTTAAAATTTTTAAAAATAGAATTCGGTTTACCTTTGTGCACTCATTTACCTGTTTGAGTTTACCTACTTTGCTTATTTTTTGAATAGGTAGGGAATAAAACTGAATCTATTATACCCCCTCCCCTACTTTTTTTTATACATTATAGGCACGCGATTGACCACTATCACACCAGATGGAAAGTGATGATGTGATCGGGTGGTAACGCGTTTGCCTAGAAAATTCACTCTTGTTTTAAAGATACCCAAATTGTAAGTGTTAGGAGACACAGATCTTGGAAGAGCTCTCTCTAATACGACAACTACGACAAAAAATACGACAAAAAAATGCAACTGATGGGCATAGAACCGTTGGCCTTACAGTATTCAACCTTTAACCATTGGGCTGTTGAGATTATTACCGCATTGAATGAAGGAAGTCGGCCAAACTTTTCAAACAAGAGTTCGCACACAAACACAATGTCTTTTACAAAGTTCCCGCAGCATCATTATCCGTTTCAATTAATAATAATGCAGCTTGTAATAGGAAATAAAAGGTATAATACCTAATCTATTACCTTCTATAATGCTTTGTACAACATGCGGGCGATACGTTCGGGCTTACGGCGTTCATCGCGGATATCGATTGTCGATCGATCAGTAATTCGTCTAAAATCGGCTCGGAAAGTATAAAATAATTGCACTCTATTGTGTAATTTTTTATTTATTTATGTACATACTAGTTGATGCCCGCGACTTTATTCGCGTGGATTAAGGTTTTTTTTAAATCCCACGGGAACTCTCTTTTATAGTATATGTGCTATTCCTGACTATAACAATCTAACCCTGTATGTAAATCGGTTTAGCCTTTGCGGTGTAATTCAGTGTTACTCAACATCCATACATCCAAAACTACATTTATAACATTTATAATATTTATTAATATTATTAGAAGTGGACACAGATAAATAATTATAATATTATCTTTTTCGAGTTAGGTTTAGGTTTTAAAAAATCCCACAAAGAACTATTTGTTTTCCAAACAAACGCACTTTCACATTTATAAACAAAAATAATTCATATTTATTACAATTCAACGTCTAACAATATCAATAAACTAGACTAAGTTAATTCATAAATGAACAGGTATATAAATATGAATGTGCAAGCGGCTCGCGCTTCTGGGAAGCGTCATTTGGACAGAAGTGGGCAATAGAGCGCTTCTCACGCCGCGCAGCAATAAAGAGCAGCATCTGGCGATGGCGGGAACAGGTAAACAGACCGACGGCTGTGTTTACTTGCGCCGTAGCCATTGCTCGCTACGGCTATTGCGATGATGGTAAAATTAACGGATGGGCGTTCTTCATCATCATCTCAACCGATAGACGTCTTTTTTTTATTCGCTAACAAGATAGTCCTTGACTGCGATCTCACCTGATGGGAAGTGACGATGTAGTCTAAGATGGTAGCGGGCTGACTTGGAAGGGGCATGGCAATGTATATTCAATCCTAGTCGGTTTCTACACGCCATCGTGCCGGAACGCTAAATCGTTTGGCGGCACGTCTTTGACGGTAGGGTGGTAACTAGTCACGACCAAAGCCTCCCACCAGACAAAAACAGACTACTGGATGTATTAGGTACCTACTAGATTTTACCTGCGACTTCGTCCGCTTGAATTCGATTTTTAAAAGTCCGGCGGGAACCCTCTGTTTTCTGGGATACTTAAAAGGTAGGTAGCCTATCACTCTCCAAGTCCTTAAGTATACTCATGCGAAAAATCACATTGATCCGTTGCTCTGATTTTCCATGATTGAAGGACAAATAAACACTTTTTCGCATTGAGCCTCTATTAGTAAGGAAGTAATATCTAAATATTTGGCGTAAGAGGCTTTGTGGCATATCGTTGTATTTTTGTTTTGTGAAACTTTGTATGTATGTTTGTGAAAAAAACAAATTGCATTGATTTTTAGTTCTGTACAATCGCCTACTATATGTACCTATCTATAGTATGCTTTGAGTAGATATATCTAAAGCTACACCCAATGTATTCGCTCAGAAGTGCATCGCATCGCTACTAACGGTGGATTTTCATTATTTTTATCTAAGTTAATATTTTCAATTCATTGACCTCAGTCGTACCTAGTTTACCTAAAAAATAAAAGATAAAGTATCTAAATTATAATATTATGCCTCACCGCTTTCCACCTCCACCCCGCTTTCCCCTCCCCCGTTCACGAGATTCGACTCATTCTGTACCGATAGGTATATTATAAAATAATATACAAGTCAAACGGCAGCTTATAATCAGTGTTTGAGACGCGTACGGTGCTGAAATATATTTTTAATTATAATTAGGTTATTCTGCATACTATTGTATGATTACGATTATAAGTTAGTACAGAACAAGCAAAAGTGCGAATTTGGAAAATTAGGTTTTGGCAAACGAGTGGTCAGTTTGGGACACCGAACAGGATAGATTTAAATACGAAAGTAAGTGAAAGTACTTATTATGATATTATGTTCTAATGAAGCGATTTATTATTATAACATCGAACTCTACTTACTTCAGAAGTTCATTTAATCACATTATTTATGTAGGTACCGTTTGTTCAAAGATGAAAATACATACCTACATAAGTATGTGAAAACAAAGTACTTAAATTAATAAATAACCCAGAAATAACCGAGGAATTATTATTAGTCATCACAACAAGGGAATTTACACTTATCAGTGTCATAATTTTTAAGTTAGATACCTACACTTCATAAAATCCTTAAAGTAGATAGGTAATAAAACAAGACCAATTTCAAAAGAGGTTCGAACTGAAAATTGAAAGACGTTGCACATTGCACAATTTGGTTCTTTGATATAGGTCAGTACTGGCGTTATTAGTCGAACTATATATTATAAAATTGCGTCGGGGCTTAATTTTTAAAAATTACCTGACCCAAGTCAGCAAAAACCCAGAAAACACGAAGTAGGGATGTCTTTCTCGATAAAACTTTATTTTTAGAACGTGATCCAGTGAGACCACATCTACGTTAACCGCAATATTTTGCGTTTTCCTGTTAAAGGTACCTACTGATAAATAAATTAATTAAGGCTACACCGGTATGGGCGATAACGATGAAAATGAAATGTGTATGCGTGGGTGTGTGTGTGAACGTGTGTTTGAGTGCAAAGTAGGAGTACATTTTTCAGGTGATTACAAGTAAAGCCTCAATCTCTGCATATAGCGATGTTGTTTACCGAAAGTTTACCGAAACAGCATCTATAGCGCAACGGGTAAAGGTGTGGACTGAAAACCGAAAGTTCGACAGTTCAATCCTCCTGCAGGGTGAGCATGGGCAGGGGACATTATCCACGGGGAAAAGATAAAATGTTTATCCCCTCGCTCGGTTTTATGCGCCCGTCGAGCATGGGCAAAACAATGGAAAATATCTACAGTAGATATTAGACTGTTTAGATTAGACTGTTGTCGAAAAATGTACCATGTACCAATAACATTTGCAAAAACAGAAAATAAATCGGTCAAATAAGTCATAAGCAATTTTACTGCGACCGTAGGTATCTGCCTCTTTTTAAAACGAAATTTTGTTAGGAGATTAGGAGCTATTGAATCGTGACGTTATTTTGCAATAGGTAGCGCTCTCTTTTTCTAACAGGAACCTTAAAATCTCTATATTTTAGAGACTAGTTAAGATATTAAAAAAAGAAAAATTACATTGTCTTATAATATTAAAAACCTTTATCTTAAGTATCTTAAAAAAAAATAGTCAAATTCCCAACTATGAATCATTGAATTATTATGTACTATATGCTATGAATCAACGCATTTAATAGGTACCTACCTACGTAGATTTCAGAAAAAGGCTCGGCGACTCCCGCCTGCTCAAAAATCAAAAATATTAGAAATATTTCAAACATTTGAACCAACCAATGAGTTTTCAAACAAATCATGACTAAGCTCTATTTGCCTACATTTAATGAATATGAAAATAGAATCGGTTCCAACATCCAATACCTAGCAGTGAACCGCGGTCGATGAGTCACAGAAGGTATTCATAATCAAACGGTTTGAATTGTTAATTATTTATTTATTTCATATGTTAACTTAATCTGAGACTCTACCACAGGTTTGAATTTTCAAAGGTTAATATTCTACTGATAGAAGCCGGTGAGAAACTCTGACGTGATCCGTGCCCGCAGCTTCATCGCCCATCTCATAAGGCTGCCAAATAAGGCTTAAGAACAAAGGTTTGTTCTGTTCCTCACACTAGCCGGAACAGTCTCTTATTCTGCTGATTCCATACTTCGAGCTTTGAAGATGGCCTTACTATGTTTTAAATTACGAAAATAAATGAATATAAATTGCAAAATTTAAACGATTTTTTAAAATTGATAAAAATTAAAAACTTAAACAAAATCCCTTTTTATGAAAGGGGACACCCTGTTAAAAAAAATAAGGTCGTGTAATCTTCAGTTAATTGAACGAGCGAAGCGAAGTTCTCTGAGTCAACTAGGGCGCTTGCCTACTAGACAGAGAAGTGTGTCCGTCTAAATGTCTGTCAGAGCCCTATAACTTCTGAATTACTGAACGTAATTACTTCAAATTTAAATATAATATGTAAACTGATGGCCTTCAGCCGAACATTGTATAAAAAAATATAAAAAGCTTTATTTCAGGGGGGCTCTCATAGAAGCGTGTTTGAAGTAAAATTTTGTTTGTTGCGTTACATAGACTTGCGATATATCTTTTTAAAGACGACTTTGATCAGAGTACAAAAATATATTTTTTTTAATTTTTCCCTTAAAATTGACGAAATGGGGGGCTTTCAAAGTCGAGATTTTAATTTAAGCCATATGTCAAGAATGACAAGATATTAGAATTTGAAACTTAGTGGTAAATTCAGTTATATCCTGTACTTGAACAACAAATACTAAAATTAGATAAATATTATAAAGAAACGAAATTATTTAACTTTTAAGTGGAGATTTAATTTGAGCCATATGTCAAGAATGACAAGATATTAGAACTGGAAAATTGTTTGTAAATTCAGTTATATCCCGTACTTGAACAACAAATACTAAAATTAGATAAATACTATAAAGGAACGAAATTATTTAATTTTTAATGCTAATAGATTATATAGCTTCACAAAAATGCTCATAGATGGCGCTGTCTGTACTATCATAAAAACAGTCAACTTTATACACTGAAATATTATTTCACCATCAAGAAGGCCTAAATACATAATTATGGTTCAGTACAGAAACATAATTATGTCATCATCATCAGGGTTGAAGTGTTTTGACTTAGAGTTCAATCGTGTAGGTAGTCGTTGCTAGGTAAATATCTCCATTTTCAATATAATATCACCAGCAAATCCATAACATACGCGGGCAGTAACTTTGCAGGCTCAGGATTAAAGAGTTGGATGCAGAAATGTTTATAGAACCATCTCGCAAAGTTTCTCCATCAAGTAAAAAAATTACCAGGCGAATCGGTCCACCAATCTCGGAGAAATCGGCGTAGGTAGGTACAAATAAAAAATATAGTGACATGACTGTACATTTATTTATGTTTAGGTATATAAAATCTTCCGATAGTACATAAATTACGTTATTATTTTGATCGTCATGTATCGATTATTAAATGTTTGTGTCGATAGATGACGCTGTGCACAGATTGTTTATTTTGAAATGGCGCTTTGTAAAATGTGCCAAAAAATTATGAGTTTGACTCAATTTTGACCGTCATTTATCGATTATTATGATTGTTTTATTATTTGATTATTTTATTATTACTTTATTATTACAATATTATTATAATGGGATATAATAAGTCAAGCCGCAGAATTTTTTTTTTTGGCCACAAAACCTAACTTCTAATTTAATAACTTAGCCACGGGAAAATGATTAAGCTTCTAATATACTAACTCGCCTTCTTCACAATGGCCACAAAATATTCCAAAGAAAGCATCAAATAAAGAGCCACTATTTTATTACTTGTCCCCTTGATTTATATCTGGCCATCTAATTTACTAACTTAGCCACGAATTTTTTAACTCAGCCTCGTTTTATTTTTTAAAGCATCAACATAAATATGTTCCTAAAATAAATGTATTTTAATCCACAACTTTTAGCCACTGCATGATCTCGTTGGTGCGAGTGAGACGGATGCGACCTGCATTTGTTTTTTGTTGTTCTGTTGTTAGTGTGTTAATATTGCAATTGGTTTTGTATAATTTTTTCTTTAAACTAAAGTTAGGTTAGGTTAGGGTTATACATGAATATTCAGGTGCCCGGCCGAAGGCCGGGCACTTAGGTTCTGTTGGGATCGTAAACCTACCTAAAGCTTACAAAAAAAAAGTAAAAAAAAATTGAATTTTTTTGATGCTAATATTAGGTACATTTTGATGATAGAACAATATAGGATGTGTTATAAATTATAATTATTGATGCTTCACTAAATTTTAAAGGTGCCGAGTTATGAAATTAGAAGCTTATATTCAAAATACATTGAATATAGTGGCTAAAATAGTATTTTTAGAGGCTTATTGGTTGTGGCTGACTTAGTAATTTAGAGGCCAATAATGGTATTAAATAGAAGCTTGTTTAATTACATGCCAATTATAAATTATAATTAAAAGTTAAAACTATCTTTAGGGAATTATAGGATACCGCGAGTTCTCAGTTCGGGGCGAACCACTAGTTTATTTGATTTTTATCGATTAGTCTGGTAATAAAAAAGACGTGTGGCACTCGGGGACTGCTGTGGTAAAGCTATTGCATCTAATGCGCTAAAAAATGCGCCATCTAGCGGCTCACCGTAGAGGAGTCCCGTGTCAGGTTATTTTCGTTACGGAATTTCTGGATTCGGTCTCCACGCTGGCCCGCGATAGAAGCTATGCAATAGCTTAAAAAAATAACAATAAATAATTAGAGCACAGTCGACAGTGCATGTCAGTTGAATAATGTCAGTATTCAGAACGCCACATCTAGCACCTACTACATAATACATTGTCATTGATGTTAGACCTACCACTAGGAGAGTTTATCCGTAAGTAAAACGCGAAGCCCTAACGAGTCGACTACTCAAGTTATTCACCAATAGACAACGTACATAACATAGTGTCCCTTCCACCTGCCAGCAGGAGCAACCCACGAGTGTCGCTTGTATGGACGAGCTTATCTCTGCGCGTGTGTGTGCACATGGCACTGTGCTGTTTGCTGGTGTGCGTGCTATCGGCGGTAAGCGGACGCGTGCGCAGAGATTACGCCGCGATACTGTACTTACCCTAGTACGACTTTGCACTCCTCGACAAACTTGATAGATTTCGATTGCAGAATCATTTAATGAGTTTTTTTAGTGACAAAGATGCATTTACCTATCTATCGCTTACAGTTATGCTCTTCTCAGCAGAATCTGCATTTCATACCAGTGGTAGAGTCTTGACTTGTCATAAGGAATAGAATAAGATAGAAAAGTTTTATCAAATAATACGTTAAAAAGTGCGTTTGAATCGTCAAGTAAATCAACTGGATAGATTCAAATGCCGTTCCGATCGAGAACAACCAGCAAGAAACGCGGCGGTTGCTTGTTAAAAATATAATAATAACGACATTGTACTATCGGCACCTACTGTTTACTACCATTAGAATCAGAAAAAAAAGCCGCATCGAATGACCGGGGTCCTGTGTCTCTACGATGAAAAAAAAATTACATACGCCGTTGAAAACGCCCGTACTTATATTTTTTTTAGCAAGATTAAATGCTGTATGTAGACTAAAATCTAGTCATTTTAGACATTTTGTACTTACAGCAAAAGAAAGACTGCATTTTTTGCTTTACAAATACTTACTTCTTCCCATTTAAAAACTTAACGCTACTTACAGCATTTCTGCGGCGTGTGATTTTTACATTCGTTTATTTACAGCAAATCATCACGTATTTGCTTTAAAAGCTCACACCCTATAATGCATTTTAAAAACCTGTGATTTTTTAAAAATTTGAGATAATGCATTTTGATTTTTAGTAGTTTTTATTTTGTATATTTTATTTTTTTATGTTTTATCTCTTATATATAAGAGAAAAATACTTTTTTAATTCATTTTATTGTTGAAACGAAGTTTTGGCTGTATAATTAGAGTTTCAAATTGTGTTTCAACAATTAAGAGACTATAATTTTTTTTTACCATTTACGACATTTTATTTCAACCAAACATTACATTACCAACTGACTCACTGCATTTCTAGATCTAATCATAATTTTAAATTTAATCTTACATCTTGAATTGCAGTTCCCAAATAAATAAATTTTCTGCATACAGCATATTTACCGCCTGTAAATTGATATTTCCATCTACGTTTACATTTTTCTTCCTTGCTTACAGCGTTTTAAAGGTATATGATTTAAAAAACTGTTTGCTGTAACTAGCCAAACACGTACTTATAGTAAGTTTGGATAAAAAGTTTACATTGCAAATGGTGACTGGCAGTTAAATAAACCTATGTTCCAAAAGTGGTGGCAATATCATGGATAGGTCAGACACTATTAATTTTTTTCCGAAATTAATAAAGTTTTTTGGCTCTGGTGAACAATTGCAATGTGTCTACTTACAGCAAATGTGCTTTCCTACGTCGATATCTACGCTTTTTTATCAAAAATGTATTATACTAGCGCCTCGTCCTCGAGATTAGTAATGTAGTTATTATTTACATATGTAGTAACGCCTAGTTGCCACCACTCTTCACTAAGTTGAGAAAAAATATTAATTTGACCAACCCTCTTTTTATTACTTTTTTTTTTTTTGTTTTGGTGGGTAGGTAATAGGTATCGTCCAGTTCCAATCTCAGGTGATTGTCGCTAGTCATTCGCATTCTAGTGCTCAACCACTCAACACCTTTTTAGCGTTTTCGCACTGTTCGTTATTAAAAATGCCGAAACGTAAAGGATCTAGGTCTCGTGAGGACGATATAAACCATTATAAAAATAAAATAAGAAAGTTAGAAAGTAAAATTCGTAAGCGGCAAATTAGTGCTTCGGAAAGTGCATCGGAGTCGGAAGAAGCTGTCGCTGTACTCGACGAGGATACTGGTGCAGGTATTTACATATTTTTTATTTTATAGTGATAATTTCTCTTACCTGTACGTGTCCACGTACTAGACTTAATTATATTCAAAATGCAACTTGAATAGTCACTGGGACTGTTTCAACGCATTACAAATACGGTTGGCGTTCCTTCCGCTGGGGATTGTAACCTAACCTAATATTACTATGACTAATTTACAACCTAACTTGCTGATGTACTGTAAATTTTCTTTATTTAAAGAAAAATAAATTACAAAAATTAGTCAGGGACTTATTGAGGTCCAGCTTTTATGTAAGTTATTTAGCTTACGAATTCTGAAATTATCATATCTATGATATTTTTTAGATACACCCGCATTGCGGCCAGATGATTGGCTATTAGAATGGCCCACTGAGGACGACACAGTTAATAATTTGAATAACACTCGTGAATCTCAGCCAGGGCCTAGCACTGATACAGATGTGCCCGCCGAAGAGCCTATTGTTCAGGCTACAAATGTTAATGATCTAGATACAGAAATTCTAGAAATTTTAGGCGATGATCCTACTTCTAATGACAAATATGGGCCGGAAATACGCAACGAACTTGCAAACCGTTTATTATACATTGTTAAAAATGGTCTCAGTAAGGAAAACCGTAAAGACTTAATCACAAAATACCTATTGCCAAAAAATTGTGTTCAATTAGATGCTCCTAAAATAAATCTGGAAATTAAAGCGGCAATTGCTGATACCGCTGTCAAACGCGATAAAGGCATAGAAAACAAACAGAAACAAATGTCTAGTGCTATAGCTTGTTTAGCCGACATCATAAATTCTCAATTGAATTCGAAATCAATAAATAATGACATGTTACAAAAATTAATGGACATAAGCAGAATGTTATGCGATTTACAACATGCAGATTCTATCACACGTAGAAATTTCATTTTATTTGCCCTCAAAAATGACATGAAGGAGCATCTTAAAAACACAAACATAGATACTTTTCTGTTTGGTGAAAATTTATCCGATACATTGAAATCAGCTAAGGCTGTAAATAAATCAGGGATAGAACTGAAGGCCGAATCTAGTAACAGGACTGCAAACATCAATTATAAACGACCGACATCGAGTAATTTAAACTCCAAGGCTCCACCCCAGGCGCGCAGGCCGCCTGCGGGACCACCGAGGAGCCGCGAGCCAGCTGCGCCACGCGGTCGGTATCACCCGCCGCCGGCGAACTACCCGCCACCGCCGCCCGCGCACTCATCGAAGACATCATCGCGGGGTCATCAGGCGACGTATCCTCGTCGCCGCTATTAAATACAGTTAAGTATGCAGGTCGTTTATCTAAGTTTTATCACCAGTGGGCTGCGATTACAGATGATAATACTATACTATCCTGGATAAAAGGTTATAAGATACCATTTACATCAACTGTTGTACAACGGATACTTCCTGCTAAACCAACTTACTCGGCTAGCGAGAGAGTTCATTACTTAGAAGCTATTAATAACCTGCTCGATATAGGAGCCATATCAGAATGTTCTCCTTGTAAAAATCAATTTGTCTCAAGTATTTTCCTAATCCCGAAACCGTGTGGCAAGATGCGCTTTATTTTGAATTTAAAAAATCTTAATAAATTTGTTAAAACGGATCATTTTAAATTAGAAGATTTAAGAACAGCACTAAAAATTGTAACACATGATTGTCAAATGGCGTCAATTGACCTAAAAGACGCTTATTTTTTGATTAAAATACATAAAGAATCGCGAAAATATTTGAGATTCTTCTTTGAGGGTAAATTATTCGAGTTTAAGGTCTTGCCATTCGGGCTGAGCACGGCCCCATATGTTTTTACAAAAATATGTAAACCTATAGCTAGACTGTTGCGCTCCGCGGAACTATTGTCCACCGTCTATTTAGACGATTGGCTACTGTTTGGTTATTCCCGTTCAGAATGTCTGACTAACATCAATCTAACTAAAGGACTCTTAGTGTCACTTGGTTTCATTATTAATGAAGCAAAAAGCGTACTCTTTCCTTCATCTAAATGTAAATTCTTAGGTATGGTCATAGATTCACACAAGTTTCAAATTAGTTTACCAACAAATAAAAGGTTAAGAATTAAAACACAACTTCAAATGTTCTCAAGATTAAAGCGTTGCAGAATTAGGACCTTCGCTCAGCTATTAGGCTTATTAGTATCTTCTTGTCCAGCCATCGAATATGGATGGCTGCACACTAAAGAAATGGAAAGATGTAAATATCTCAACTTGAAATGTGATGATGATTACAACAAGTTCATGAATTTACCTGAATCACTTCAACCCGATTTTGACTGGTGGTTAAATAAAATAGAAAGTTCTGTCCATCGAATAAAGATTGATATTTACCAAGTTGAGATATTTTCTGACGCCTCAACGACGGGGTGGGGGGCCGCGTGTGATGGGGTCGACACGAGTGTGTTTAGTGCTCACAGCACGAGACATGCCGCATCTTCGCGCGCGCACTCACTTGGAGTTAGCCTAGATACTATCCGTAAGACTGCAGGCTGGAGCAGAAATTCCACAACATTTGCAAAATTTTATCAAAGAAATATTGTGAATCATGATGATACTACTTTAGCAGAATCAATAATTAATCAAAATTTATTATAATTATGATCAATCAATTATGTCTAGCGAAATCATTTGCAAAACATATTGTATATTATACCTAATACATAATGTTTACAACTAGGTATGATAACTGTTATATGATTAATTAATCCTTAGGTTATAGTTTTGTTTATTGATTGTACCAAAAGATATATGTATAATAATAAAATTATATTCATATTTAGATACAACTGTTATTTCTCATTGATGGTATTTCCGCAATACTCTCAATGTCTACATATGTAAATAATAACTACATTACTAATCTCGAGGACGAGGCGCTAGTATAATTAATGATTAAACGAACTTACCTGTACGTGAAGTTCTATCATAATTATACGAGCGCCGAGTCCGAAGAGATTAGTAATCCCACCCACCCAGTGCTGTACAGTGTACACACCCCAAGTGTCTCGGAAATACATCAATGAATATCAGGTTCTCTTACTCTAAACTAAATGACTAGCGACAATCACCTGAGATTGGAACTGGACGATACCTATTACCTACCCACCAAAACAAAAAAAAAAAAAGTAATAAAAAGAGGGTTGGTCAAATTAATATTTTTTCTCAACTTAGTGAAGAGTGGTGGCAACTAGGCGTTACTACATATGTAAATAATAACTACATTACTAATCTCTTCGGACTCGGCGCTCGTATAATTATGATAGAACTTCACGTACAGGTAAGTTCGTTTAATCATTAATTATAAGTTGGCGTATGTGACGTAAATAATTTTTTTTTTTAATACTGTACGTCATAACATAACGTCACATACCACAGTACGGATTTTAAGTCGTTTACTGTGCATCTTAAAGTATCTAACTTTAAAAATAAAGTCTATCCCTACTCGAAATCTACCGACGTGGTCGAGTTCTGCCAATTCATACTAGGCATATCGACTACAGTGAGTAGGTGTATCCGCTCCACCTAATGTAGGTGTGAGTATGAAATACCAAATTACGAAGAATTGTGATAAAATTAGCAAAGGTAGGTAGGTACGTGAACTCGAAAAGCCATGTTAAAATAATAAAACGTTTTCGAATTAATAGTCTCAGCTTTTAAATAGGACTAAGTAGGTAGGTACCTACCTGATTATTTTTCTTTGTGGGTACGTATTGCATCATCAACTTAAATAAAAGCTTGAATATTTCATTCTAAGCATATTTAGTTTTAATTAACAAGTGATTAATTGCTTAAAAACGCACGTGGTTACCTTCGAAAAGTCAGACATAATGCCTCTGTTCTACCTTTGAGCGGGTAATTTATATGTTTACGGCTTTGTTAGAGCTTCTATTGTTTTGAAAGTGTCGCTAGTGTTTAGTGGAACTCACATCTGGGACATCAGCTCCTCACCTTAGGAACCGTAAAATTGCATTATGTATAATGTGAATGTCTCTTCAGCGTTGACACTGAATCGCTTTAAGCGTTAAAAACAATTTCAAAAGAACAGATCGTCCACACGTGTGCCCCACGTGCGAACAAGGTGGTATTGTCTTTAACTATAAAGGTTACACAACGTATAAATTACACACGAGCCTGCCAAACTAACTTAGAATCTATCTCAACGGCAATATGGTTTTAAATTGAAGAAGAATAACTTGACAATAAACTTATGCCGGTAGCGTAACCTTACCAATTCTTGGTGGGCTTTGTTCTACTGCCTTAACAATAAATGCATCCACATTGACAACTTTTACAATAAACCCATATATTTTGCCTTCACACTAGTTGTTACCCGCGAATTCGTTACTTACCTACTCCTAGTCTACTTAAGTAAGTAGGTACTTACCTGCCCTCTAGCCACGCCTGTCGGCAGGTCGCAATACCATCATCGTCACTTACCATCAGGTGAGATCGTAGTCAAGGACTAACTTGTCATTGAATAAAAAAAAAACCAACTGTACGTAGGTAGGTACCTACCTACCTGTTTGCCAAACATCAGGATCAGTGTGTGACTGAGTCGTAAAAAGGTAAATGATGACAAACAGACACATAGACTTAGACACAAAGCAAAAAATAAATAATTTTATAGTTAAGTAGGTATCTAGGTATTAATTAAGTATGGATAACTAAGTAATTAAAATAAAAACTAGATAGGTACGTACTACCTACTTCCTTACTAACTTTGACTTGATATTTTTTCCATTCGAAAAAAAAAACAATTTTGCTAGATACAAATAACTGCCTTGTTTTGTAAAATTTAAAATTAATATAAATTTAAAATTAATGTAAATTTTTAAATTAAAAATATGATTAAATAATCATATTTTTTTTTGTCTTTTATTAAAGTTCGAACTAATATTTTATTTTAATAAGTAAAATAAATAAATAAACATTTATTCAGCTCAGCGGCACACATAAGTAAATAAAAAGATTAAAAAAATATACCTACTTACAAGCAACAATAAAATTGAAGTTATTTTTATGTTTGCTATCTTGCTTGAAACTTGCTTTGAGTTAAATACGCCTAACGCCACCTAGTGACAAGAAGCCAAAACGCGCTTCCAGTCCCGTGGTAGAGTTCTATTTTTTTACGCTTACATTATAATAATTATCTATCTTTAAAAACATGCTTGAGTAAACAATTTACTTGTTTTACTCGTAAAATCAATTATTGCCTAAATGCAAAAACAAATTAAAATGCAAAAATATTAAAGCAAGCTTAAATAGAAATATGTATCTACCAAATAATTTCAAAAATTTGAAGAAACTAGAGTTTAAATTACTTAATTGGTTCGAACTGTGCGTAGTATCAATTTTTTGTGATATAAATCAAAAATTAGAGTAGAGATGGCTTATCAAACACTGTGTTGTGTTAAATAGAGACAGCTAGATGAATGGGAAGGTGGAGCGTAGCGTGAGTATAAATAAACAGTTTTACTTTGTAGCTTGTACTGCCAATTAAACTGTTGTCTGACACTTTCATCATACATATTCGTAGTTAGGCAGGTAAGAGCAGTAGGTATGTGTTTGTGCCACCTCTTTGGCGTAGTTGCTTGTCACCTCAGACGTCTTTTATAGATCCGTGTTGGTAAGAGGCTTCGGTCACACCTGCCAAGTGATATGTATCGATACCCAAGGGCGATTAACGCTGAAAATCCATTATGGATTGGTTTCAGGTATATCAATTTAATCTTGTAAGAAAGTTTAGTCAGGTAAGCTATTAGCAAAGCAAATTAGGTATATTATTATGAAGAAAGCAAAATGACTGGAGCGGACTCATGATTAATGAAAAGCTTTTGAGAAAATTCACCTAGAACTTAGCTAGAGTTCGAGCTGAATGGGCAGCCCGCAGTCCCTGGGTCCGCAGATAGCTCGCCGTACGCGGGAGTCGGGAGTCGGGACACGGGACACGGGCTGGCTCCGCTCAGCGGGTTCACTAATTAAGTATAGGTGGGGGTGGTGGTGAGGTGCGGCGAGGGGTGCGGGCCGCGGGCAGGGCGGGGCGAGAGGCGGGCCGGCTTCATTCCGCCGCGCGCCGCGCCGCGAGACACACGTGCGAGCGCAGGCCATGGTCGCGAGAACCGATGAGATGTTCGGCTGCTATGGTGACAGCTACTCGTACCGCCTGTGGAGCCTGGCCAACGTCTGGGGCGCCTGCCGATGTGAGTTGGGACAGTGACGGCTGTATCACGACCTCGCAGTGCCCGCAGCGTCCGACGTTAAAAAGTTCAAGTTTAGTTAGTGCGTCGCGGTGTACTCGGATAATTGATAGTTGATACCCGTGCAAGTAGGACTGTAACTACGACCGTGTCGCTGTGGTTACACAAACAAAATATAAAAATCCACGTGCGTCCAAAATACACCGCAAATAAATAATAAAAATTTCGCGCTAATTGTTATCAGAGTGATTGCAATAAGTTCAAGTGCGTCGGATTTAACAATTTTCTATCATCAGATACTGTGCACATCTTGCACAGTAGAAAAATTCCCGTTGAGTTGTGCGTTGTAAACATACAAGTTTGTGGCCTACGTGTCACGCTACTCTGCCCCTGCCCAGCACGAATACTCTGTCACGGTGGTTCCGACGTAGAAGCGCATAAGTCGAGTTAGTGCGTCGTAAAAACGGTTAACTGTCGAGTCGCCAGGGGTCAGTGTGTGAAGTTGTGGCTCAATGAAAGTGCATAGCCAGCCTATGGGAGTGGGCGGCTGGTACGAATGCTTGGCGGCCGACTGGCTCGCCGACATGCGGAGTAAGCAGGTGCCCACGTCCACCACCTCGGCCAGGCGGCTGGCGGCCTTAAGTAAGCTTCCTTTTACTTTTATTTTCGTTTGCATTTTTATTTATTTACTTGTCTACGTATGATTACTTCCTTACTTTTATTATTATTTATTGTCTTCTTTTCAAATTGTTTAGTTTCCGTTTGATTGTCTGCAAGTACTACATATACAATGGCTCGAAAAGTTAGTTTTACATGGACAATATTGAATTTGTAGAAAGCGCTCTTATTTTTATTGTTATTTTAGAACTCCTAAATTTTTCCATTACTCAATTTCGTGCTCTTTCTTATTCGAAAATGAATAAGTAGACATCACCACTGATTTTACATATAAAATACTGAATTTCTAAACGCGCTTCTAGTGTCAGAAATGAGATTATTGTTTGCTATGAGTGCCTAAAGAGATGTTACTATTTGTGAAAAAAGCAAAGGGTAATAAGTAAGTTATACATAAAGCCTCCAAGCAAACAACAAAAAACTTTACTTAAAAAGCTTCCTGTAAATAGTAGCCTTGCATCACGAAACAGGTGAAAACGAGCACCTCTGACGCATTAAAAATAAAATCGTACGCACGTCTTCATTAGAAATAACCTTGGTGTTAGTCCCCCTCGATCCCTCGGGATATAATTCATCCACTTGAGAGTCTTGAACAGGTATACACAGACTTGAAAGAAAGTTTCGTTTGTCGAGCCTCCCCTCGGCGTCTTAAATCGTAAATGATTATGTTGTTTTAATTCATTTGCTTTTACTTACTTTTTATTTTTTCCTTTCACTTAATTTTTACTTTATTCTTCTTTGAACGCCGCCTGTCTGGAGAGGATAATAATATAATAGGGACGATTGTTGCACTCGGCCGTTGGTGCGTGAAGCGTGGTGTCTTAGAAAAGTTCACGGAAAACGTATGAATAAATTAGTAAAACTTGGGGTTGTTTGACGCACAATGTTTATTTATCCTTTATTGAGAAGTTTTTGAAAAATTGGCTAGATAGGTATTTATGAAATGTTCTGTTCTTTGACAATCGTTAACTGCATCGGAATTCGAAACAGAGCAATATTACAAACGCACTTTCCGTACGAATCTACATAATTCCGAATTTATATTTTTCCTACAATAATTAGGCTAATTGTTCGACTCTACGTTGACTTCTAATTTCTCGCGTAAATCAATGTTACTACTAACTACAAGTTGTAACTAATTAAATTACTGCTGCACATAATTATAATTTTTATACCTACTGCACTTACCTACAAAAATTACAAATGGGAAATGGATAAATATTTGGATTATGATATATGTATACAATAATAAGGTGTATTTTAGATTATTTAGATTTCTATGAGTTACTTGCATTGTTAGATTGTTGTTGTAGATACTTTCTTCAAGATGTTAGATGTAGGTACCTACCTAACATTAAAACCGCGTGGTTTTAATTAAGTAGCTACCTACCTACCTACCAAGAACGAGACTAATTAATATTTGTTTACAGATATCACAAAACTTACCTACCTATTACCTATTAGGTACAGTATTAGTTTTAGATTAAGCTGGTTAAATAAAACCGAACTAGGTAGGTACTTAATGTTGTTTATATTTCGTAATATTTACCTACTAATTAACTCTATATAGGTAATGTAGAGTCGACATATTTTGGTTCAGCGATAGTTAATCAGGTAACTTAATTCATTTTCTATGAGATGATAAGAGGGTAAGTATTAACTTGGTAGGTATCTAGGTAGGTACTACATATATGTATAGATATTAAATAAAAATTAAGCTTGCGAAATAACCAATATCCTGATCATAATATTCAGCTGAACCCATTGCCGGTCATCGGCATAGATCTACTCTCCAATGGGATGGGTTAAAGCCAGAATCCACCACGTTGACCAAATGGGGATTGGTAGACTTCGCCCACCTTTGAGAATCACCTGACGGAAATCGAATCCAAGACATCCCACACAAGCGCCAAGCCACAGCACTCACCACACCACTGTACCTACCAGGGGTTTGTCATAGACGATTTTCCAAGATAAAACATAACCATTCCAAAGAAAAGATGTTACTCCCCAAGATCTCATCTATAGGTTGAAGGATAAACAAACACACTTTCGCATTTATATCTAAGGTGTCTATTGAAAAGGAAACTGCAGCTACATTTACAGCTGTTAGAAGGACTACTTACCTACTTCCATATTTCAAAATTTTCAGTTAGAAATGTAACGTACCTACACCTCCCTAGCTGAAAGTATAAACACACATTCCGTGGGCCGTAGCATCGGTGCCACTTCGCCGACTAATCACTTGTTTGCTCACAACAAGGCTCATTAAAATCGACAAACTCCTAATCACTTGATAAACACAGCTAACTTCCGATTAGCATAGGCTTTAAACTTTCTACGTGAGCATTCGTCAGTTATCTAAATATTAGAATAATATAATAAAAAGACGCCCTGACTGACTGACTGCATGACTGACCTACTGATCTATCAACGTACAGTCAAATCTAAATAAGTTAGATATTTGAATTTCTGACAGTAGGTTCCTTTTATGACTTAGGCACCTACTAGGTACTTTTTGAAATTTCTCCCCTAAGAGAAAAATTAAATAGAGGGTGAAAGATTATTTATTTATCGGTCATCATCTTTCAAGTTATATCCACGAAAGTTGCTATTTTTCCGTTCGATTAAAATTATAGTTTTTGAAAAAATCGAACTCAAAACCTAATTCCGTGGAAGAAGTGGCGGCGCAAAAGCTAGCAAGTAAATAATTACATATTATTAGCATATTTTATTTTTAAATAGGTAATACAGTTATTTCAATTTATTTAACCTTAAATTTTATAATAAGAGCCTTGTGGTAAACTTTTTTCAGTAGGCAAACATTATAGTAATTTCAACTTATTATCTACATCAATTTTTTTAGTTAGGTTGGCAAGTACCTATTTACGAGTGGGTGGGAGTAGGTCTATTTTGTAATTTGTGCTTTAGGAATTTTATTCATTATGATTCAAGATGAATCCTAGGTTTTCCCTATAAAATCAGATAAGTAATGTACCTAATAGGTAGGTATGTCTTTATGATGATATAGGATAGGTACCTACTACTGATGAGTCAATCAACAGTTGTGTAGATTTGTGGAAAAAACCACCCACTTGTTGGGGTTGGAAGGTTATATGGAGTGTATATTTTTGACGTCAAAGACATGAAAATCAGCATTTTGGTTAGTAGATTTTAATTGTAAAATTCTCAAAAAGTTATTTTAGAAAATCACCTCTTGAGGGTGGTAGGGGGGTATGAATTCTCTGAAGTAGAATCTATCTACATTTAAAATCTACGCTCTATAATTGAATGCATTGCGTACATGTTTAAATCAAAAGGAAGAGTTGACTAACTGACTGACTGATCTATCAATGCAAAGCTCAAACCACTCGACGGATCAGGCTGGGCATAGGTAGGTACAGATAGCACGTAGGCATCCACTAAGAAAGGATTTTTTAAAATTAAACCGTTAAGTGCATAAAATAGGGGTTTGAAAATCGAACTTAACGTGAGCGAAACCGTAGGAAAAAGCTAGTAAGTACATAATGGTCATGTAAGTACCTACGCACCTATAGACAGACAAATGGTCAAACGATTAAATTCTCATGCGTGTAACGTTCCTACAGTCAGGCCGCCCGCGCCATCACGAAGTCGACCACAAAGTTTTTTGTGGTTTTAGACAAGGTGCAGCCATCAACCAATCACCGCTCCGCGTTACATGTGTAGGAAACTTACCTACATAGGTATCCGTGTACTAGCTATCAATTTGTTAGCGTGTGAATTTAATTATTATTTTCTATCTAATGGGTTACAGCTAGGCGCACATTGCAAATGCATAAAATGAGTTTATTTGTAAAATATATTTTGCCTGATCCAAGTAGAGATTATCTCTACTTACCTACTTATTTTATTTTATTTTTATACTTATGCAATAATCTGATAATACTAAAATAAAAAGATATTATAAATCCGAAACCCTACCCATACCCCATTACCTCATAGTAAAAAATATCTATCCTACTAGACGCTTCCGATGACACTTGTTTCCAATCTTGTTAGTGGGTGAAGTTTTACCCATGCCCCTTTCATTATTTTAGTAAAAATGAAATCTGCATCTTGATACCTCCTACGTAAATTGTTGTACCTACCTATCCCCAAAACGCTTACGTGACGCGTTAATTATTGTGAAAGTCAATAAAATGGTTTAGGCCGTCACGTCGTTTTAATAACGATACAACTTTATACGTCTTGAAAGAAGATTTACCACTAAGCGCGCTCTTAAGGAGTCCCAGTAGTGGGGCAATCTGCATTCCGAACCGAGGATAGTCTTGTCGTGTCATAGAGCCACATTTTGGCTACATGAAATAAATGATTTTGAATTTTGATTTTTTTTTGAGATGGGGTCATTACCTGATAATATTATGTAGGTACACACGAGGCTCCGCCCTCCGGTTGTGTTCTTAAGAGATCTTGGAGCTTTCCAATATGCGCTGAGGGTGGCCACCGAGGCTTTAGTGGGTAAAAAAAAGAAAAAAGAAAGAAAGTATTGTTTAAAAAAAAAAGTCCCACACAACCCGAACTCACCCCTAGGATTTCGGGTATCTTGAAGAAGATTTCCGCCTCGTTAATAAAGAAAAAAACACGACGATGATGGTGAGAAGTTTGTCACTAAGTATGAGTGTCAAATTATTCTAATCTCGTCCTAATCACTAAACATCAGGACAACCGTCAAACCATCATGGAGTCTCAGTAATTTTTTATGACAAACTCCGCCTACCCCATGCCTCTACCGCACAGGTGTGGCCAATCACACACACAAAGACGACTGTTTGATTTGTTAGTGTGCTGCACGCATGCTTATCTTTACGTATAGGTGTTTGATAATTTTATTATTGAAACACGATAGACAGTTGCATATGTGTGTGTGTGTTTGTATTAAATGCTCGTGCGCAGAAAAGATAATAATACTTATCTAATGAATGACTGAACGTTGCTCAATATTTTGATACAATTGGATTTTACTTAATTCATTACTGATTAATAATATGAAATAATCGCAGCTACCTCATTGTTTTAGTATCGTGTTTATCGTCTCTATACATACTACTAGCGCCATCTATTGTCGAGTAGCGCAAGCAAACCAAAATCTTTTTGCACTGGGAAATTATTTTATAGGTAGGTAAAAATATTTTAGTCATTGAGATCTCTCTACTTATTTTGGACAATAATAATTTATGATTGAAGGCATTCCGAACCAGTGGTAGATTCATTGACGATTCAAAAGTGCTTGTAAAAGTTTATTTGAATAAAAAATATTTCTATTTCTATTTCGAAGAATAATTGCTTTTAATCGCCATTATTTGCATAGATTTTTTAAACTTGGGCAAACGCAAGTCTAAAATTGTATGAAAAAGGCCGACACAAAAGACCTACATTCAAGTCCCCGGTAGGTAGGTACGCGCACTGGGTATCTACAAGTACGCACGTACTAATTAATACTCGTACGTCGCGCTGTTTTGCTCTTTATTATATTTGATTTACAACGCGCGCCCGCTACCGGTCGGTTTAAAAACGATATTACGCGGGAAAGCGGCCATTACCAAAATAACCGACTCCAAATTGAATTGTTGTCGTGTTTTGTTTTCATAAGCGCTTATCGTTTAACGTGCAAGCTCACCTGAGCGACATGTCGCTCGACAAAAAGTTGATCATTAAAAAAAATACGGGGTTAAGGTAAACAATTTAGACAAGAATCCGAGGGCTAGCAATAGGTAAAGGTATAGTGTGTTAGCATTAAACATTATTTTTAGGTGAATAATTGTGTCCGTAATGACGATGCGATGGCACAAAAGTTTGGAAACGTGAAATCTTTAGTGTATTCTTTTCTTTTTCTATAACGAGTCCAATGTTGTAACGTGGCAGAGCACAGTTAATTGTTCACGGGAACGCCGCCAGCGGGCGCCGCGCGGGAGACGCTCGTTTTATTGACGGCTCTAGCACCTGAATAAAGGGATTACTTCTGCTTTATTTTTAAAATTATTGCGGTGGATAACACAAAATCCACATGTTTTACGATCGCGATACGGTTGTAGGTGCCTATATCATAAAGATTTATCCAAGAGCAATTTATCTATTTTGGTTTAAATAAAGGTTTATTATTGATGAATTTGCTAATGACAAAGCTGCATGGAAGCAATCAGTATTGCATCCCGCTGCCCTCACGATAATATTAATAATTTATTGAATTGACAAACAAAAATTGATTTTATTAACACCTTTTTTTTTTTTGCAGTCAAGGGCTATCTTGTCATCGAATAAAAAAAAAAAAAAAAAAAAACCTACCTTCCTAGTTACTTTTGTCTCTTGAATTAAGTACTTAATCCCTGAGTTTGATGGCCCCTTTTATTTTTTCGAATCTTGGTTAATTTGCTTCGATTAAAAAAATCGAAAATAGCCGGTAATAACAAGCTCTTATTTAATTAGAAGCTTCTATATACTGCGTACGATTACACTCATATCATTGTGAGCCAAAATTTATTGGATATGTTTTCACTTGTGGTGCTTGCTATAGATAGGTATTTCTACCTATGGATAAACTTGAGCAACTGTCTCGGTACTCAAAATCCACTTTGTCCAATTATTGTAACAAGCGGATATCGTTTGCGAAGTATTTGCACCGGCGAATGTGTTCATTACCACCTGTATTGGCTTGTCTGTTTTGTTATGATAGGGCCATTAAAACAAAACATGTTTGTTTTAAAAAATCCATTTGAGTAAACGGAGTTGATATTATGTACCTACTTTAGTGAATGTTTTGCACGATACAAGTGTTAAAATTAGCTCGTCAAAGTGTACGATCGATGGCACATGCCATCTCGAGCCGATTAGTTTCCATTAATATGGTATAGGTCGAATCGGGCAAAAATATTTTCTGAACTATTGCGTTAACCTGGGAGGGATGACCATAAATATTAAATTTAAAAAAAGTTATACTTACCTACATGTTTTCCGAACGTATCGTGCCGAACATCCAAAAATATTGAAGATTTCCCATAATTTTTTTTAAATATTGATAAATGTGTGATGGAAGTAGTTTCATTATTTATTTGTACCCCCATTTAACATAAGTAATATTTTGTATAATACTGTAATGATCGCTCCCCTGGTGCATTATAGTTTACCCGCAGCTATCGGAGTGTGATGTGAGCTGGTTGTCCACAGTCCGGCCGCTGTCGGGCGCGGCGGGCGCGGGGGGCGCGGCGGGCGCGGAGGGCAAGCCGCCCGAGGAGGAGGACGAGCGCGCGGGCTCGCCGCTGGGGCCGGGCGGGCCCTACGCCTGCAGCCACTGCCGCGGCTCCTACCCCTCGCGCGACCAGCTCGAGCGCCACGAGACGCTGCACGCGCCCAGCACTCAGGTGGATAACGTCAAATATGTCAGTGCCCATTCTAATATACGGAACATACCACCCGAGCGTGACGCCCGGTAGCTGCCAAAGCGGAGGTGGACGGACACAGAAGCAGATGTATTGTCCCACATCTCTTCTCCGCCTTGCTTCATCGGTTCAAGCATCATCTTTTACAAAAAAGACAAAATATCTCCTGCCGTCTTGGAAAGGGAATTGTGTCTTTTTTTACGCAGTAGGCACAAGAGAAGATGTGAGTGGTATGCTGACTTTAGTAGACGATTGGGTTGCATTGTGCTAGTGTGCGAAAATGCGTACCTACTGCGCGCAGAGAACTCAACTCCGCTCTTGACAATTACACATCTCAAGTCCGCTAGAATATGGTGAAATAATCCTGCCTGTTACACTTCTCTCTCTCTCCACTCCGTTCATCTTCGTTTTGGCGGATACTTGGCCTCATCCTGAGCTTAACAACTGCAGGCTACTTAAAAGCAGGGCTTATCTTACTGACACTTCAAAACAGAAAATTATAAAGAGCTAACGCGAAATACAAAATTGTGATCGGCCGATGGTTTAGTCAAGTGGAACATTGTGTTGACTGAATCATGTTTCGACTCAGTTTTTATTTATCGTTGAATTTCCACTCTTGTTCTTTTCACAGCCGAACAAAATTTTGTGGTTAGAAAAGGGCCCTAATGTTTTAAATATTCCAGTTACTTTTTAAAATATTAATCAATCAATTAAATCGTCTGTTATTCGCAAATTTCAAAGTTACTAACTGATAATTTCTCTTTGTCTGCAGTCTTGTAAAATATGTCCGAAGAGCTTCGACAACGTTTACCGCCTCCAGCGACATATGATAAGTCACATCGACTGCGCATCAATACGAAAATACAAGTGCAACGATTGTGAGAAAGCGTTCAAGTTCAAACACCATCTTAAAGAACATCTTCGAATACACAGCGGTGAGAAACCCTTCGAATGCGCTAATTGTGGAAAGAAATTTTCCCATTCCGGCTCGTATTCCTCACATATGACTTCCAAGAAGTGTTTGGTTATGAACCTCAAGATGGGAAGGATAAAGCCGAATAACCCCGCTCTGAATCCAGACCGAAACGCTTCACGCAAACGAACGAATGCCTTGGTCGCGTCGCAATTAAACAACAACATAGCTTCCAATAACGCTTCGTTTTTACCCATACTTCCAAAATACAACGAGGCAGCAGCTGCGTTTTTTGCATCCATGTCCCCACAAGAAAATAACTTCCACCGTCCACCCCTAGGACAACCGGGAATGAACCCTTTCTACATGCCGCCCGGCATGCCCATGAGTCCGGCCAGCGGTATCGCCCCTTATACATTTCCAGCTTCATTGAGTCAGCTATTTGAGCAATTAGCCTCACAACAGTATCAACAGAGAAAGATGGAGAACCCGAGCCCGAAACAAGAGAATCTAATGGGCCCCAACCCTGAAGATTTAATAGAAGAAGTAATCGAAGAAGACGATAAAAGATCCGAAGGAAGCGCTGAACTGGTGATGGACATCGAGGACGATGACAACGTTTCTATTAAAAAAGAGCACGAAGACCGAGACACTGAACAGATGTTACGGTCTCGTGATTTTGAGAACGTTCCAATTAATAACAATGGGTCTGAAGGCGATCAATCCGGCTTTAATACAATATTAAAATCTGTCAATGCGTCGGTGACAAAACACTTTTTCAGAGCAAACATGGAAAGTTTATCTCCAGTCTCGGCGAAAGTTTGCCCTACCGTGGAGTCTCCTCCTGTTCAGCATTTAACGGTGAAAGAAGAGCCTGAGGATCCTCACCGCTGCTTAAAGTGTAATCTAACATTCGATGGCAAGAGTGACCTTTTCGAGCATGAAAAACTATGCGGAAATATGTTTAGAAAACATGAAGGGCTAGCGGCTCAAGTGGCTGAAACAGTAGCACTTAATAGATTAGAAGCTGAAATGCGGGCATCGATACAGAGCGGAGTGAGTGGGAGTGAAGATGAAGACTATGGTAAAGATGAGCACGAGGATAAAGCATCTTTGCACGACAGTGACAGAAAGATCAGAGTGCGCACGGCGCTGAGTGAAGAACAACAAACAGTGTTGAAAGAGCACTACGCTATAAATCCACGTCCCAATCGGGAAGAATTTAAAAAGATAGCGCAACAAATCGGCCTGGATAATAGGGTTGTACAAGTTTGGTTCCAAAATAATAGAGCCAGAGTACGGAGAATGACGCAAGTGGTCGCAATGTCCGACCAGCCCTTAGATTTATCTACAAAAAAGTCGAGCGCGTCCGTCACGTCTAGTCCTTCGCCTTCGCCGCCTTGCAGCATTTCAGTTACACATTCCGATTCCGAAGAAGCCGTTAATTTAAGTCAGAAGTCTTCTCGAAGTACGACGCCGCACCGCTCTCATTACTTAAATACGTACCCACATTCCAATTGTTCTTCCTCTTCGTTTATCGACTTTCGGTTGTCACCCTCACCTGGCGAAATCATAAGTGGGCAGAAAAGGCCAATGTCCCAAAAGATGCCCGTCAACCCCGTGATGCCCATGGACAAGTTACTCCAGTACAACGACATGACGAACGGACGGTCGCCGATTCTCAACATGCACATGTCATCGGAGAAAAGGCACGAATCCAGTCCGCCTTACGATCGGCCGACTTGGGGCGACGATTTACATTTACAAAACGATTACGACGATGAGGCATCAGTACTTAAAAAAAGTAAACTAAAGAGCTCAAGCGACTATAAGGAGGGAGAGGGGCAGTTCGTGTGTGACCAGTGCGACAAAACGTTCGTCAAGCAGAGTTCTCTCGCGAGGCATAAATACGAGCACTCAGGTTAGTAATCTATTAGCATCGTTATAACTTTTTTAAACTGCTAAAAGTATTTTAGTGCATTTCAAATAATTAACCGACTTCCAAAAAGGAGGAGGTTATCAATTCGGCCGGTATATTTTTTTTTTTTTTTTTTCTATGTATGTCCACCGATTACTCCGGGGTTTCTGGACCGATTCACGCGATTTTTTTATTAATCGATAGAGGAAGCTCGCGAAATGGTCCCATAAAAATTTTTACCGTCAACTCCTCAAGCCTGATGCTGCAGAGGTACTTTCCCCCTAAATTATGGGGGTTTAGGAACTGTCATTTACGAATTGGTATGCTTGGCCTAAGCATATACTAGATCTTAGAGCTCCAGGTCCTACTCCTCAATCCTGATGCTGCAGGGTACTGCCCACCAAAACTGTGAGGATTTAGGAACTTTCACTTGCGAATTGATATTGTTAGTATTAAGCATAGTCTACATCGAGGAGCTAAAGGTCCTAACTCTTCAATCCTGATGCTGCAGGGTACTGCCCACCTAAACTGTGAGGATTTAGGAACTTTTGCTTGCGAATTGATATTGTTAGTACCTATTAAGCATAGTCTACATCGAGGAGCTAAAGGTCCTAACTCTTCAATCCTGATGCTGCAGGGTACTGCCCACCTAAACTGTGAAGATTTAGGAACTTTCGCTTGCGAATTGATATTGTTAGTATTAAGCATAGTCTACATCGTGGAGCTCAAGGTCCTAGCTCTTCAATACTGATGCTGCAGGGTTGGAGGGATTACGAACTGTCGCTTTCGAATTGATATTGTTGGTACCAAGCATGGACTACATCATGGAGCTACTGGTCCTAGCTCTTTAGAAATTGTGTGTTGTTAATAAGTACTGTAGGTACCAAGTATAGACTACTTTAGTGCCGTAGCGTTGGAGGGAGGGGAGAAAGAGAGCAGGAACAAGCTACACTAAAAAGCTTAAAATAAAAATTCTTTTCAAAAAACCGACTTCAAACGCCACTACAAAGTATAAAAATAATTTTATTTTGTACACGTTTGTTGAAGTCGGGCGGGCTTAACTAGAAACGATGAAATCGATGCGCGACGCTTACCTTATGGTGACATATAAGAGACACGCTTATTAAAATCGGGTCAGCATCGCGTATCGGTTTCATCGTTTCTATTTAAGCCCGCCCGACTTCAACAAACGTGTACAAAATAAAATTATTTTTATACTTTGTAGTGGCGTTTGAAGTCGGTTTTTTGAAAAGAATTTTTATTTTATGAACTAACTGATGATTTTAAAATATTTGCTCCTCCTAAATCTGGTCCTCAATACCCATGCAAAAAATCACGTTGATCCGTTGCTTTGTTGCGGCGTGGTTGAAAGACAAACAAACACACTTTCGCATATTTTATTTTATTTGATGACAAGATAGTCCTTGACTGGAATCTCACCTGATGGTTGGGGACGATGCAGTCGAAGATGGTAGCGGACTAACTTGGAAGGGGTATGGCAGTGTACACATACCTCTAATCGGTTTCTACACGCCATTGTACCGGAACGCTAAATCGCGTGGCGGTCTTTGAGGGTAGGGTGGTAACTAGCCACGGCCAAAGCCTTCCACCAACAGAATTATAAAATAAGTAAGGATGCTCAGCTATAATGAATGAAGTTTCCCATGTTGCAGGTCAGCGGCCGTACAAATGCGCGGAATGCGACAAGGCTTTCAAACACAAGCACCACCTCACGGAGCACAAGCGCCTGCACACGGGCGAGAAGCCTTACCAGTGCTGCAAGTGCCTCAAGAAGTTCTCGCACTCCGGCTCCTACAGCCAGCACATGAACCACAGGTTCGCGATCTGCAAGCCCTACAGAGACTAACTGCACCAAATACATTCAACCTTCTAGCTAATTATTGTCAGTTATTCAAACTCTTCTATTCGGGATTTTATGTTCGGTATTCAAACATTTTCAACACCTTACACGGAGGTGACCGCATTGGTTGGACATGTTATGCAAAAACGTACATTACTTTAGAAATCATACAGAGCGCTCGGTATAACTTTTTATGTTAACTTGACTATAAAGAATGGAAATTAACTGCCAGGAAAGTGTCATGATTTGACATCTGCATACTAAATGATGTTAGATTTACGCAGCCTTAAAGTTAACTTGAAAGTTATACTCGAGCCTGCTCTCTTGAAAGAGCATAATTAATTTTTGTTAAAAAGATAATTGAGAACTAGTGTTCGAAGGGAAACCTAAGGATCTGCTACTTTAAAGCTGTTACTGAGTAATACATTCTTGAAGACATGTTGAATTTAGATTTTCCAGTACCTAGATGATACCCGTTTTAAACTAGTACTCATTTTTATATTATTAAGCCTTTTTTACCTAATTGATATCATAATATTTTTGTAATCGAAAATGAAATTTATATCGATTGAATTATTAATTTTCAATTTAGATTTTTATTGAAACAGTGCCAAATATGTCTACCAAAGAAAAAAATGTGCCATTCGATATGCCAAAAAAATATTAAGATATTTTATTTTAAGTTAGTTCATTATAAATATGAAATAAATTTTAGTTCGTACTGTATCGCAAAGGCCAGTACCTGTAATATAATACTCAAAATGTTATTTTATATCTTTACACTGAGTTTACTCATTAGTTACGTAAATATAATTATATACCTACTTTATTATGTATAATATTTAGTTGGGTACACAAGGCTGGTCGCACATTGACTATTTACACTGCCATGCCCCTTTGTAATCTGCTACCAGCTTAGATTGCATCAGTCGAGATCGCAATCGAGGAGTTTGTCATCGAATAAAGAAAAAGCGTGAAAACCTGCCACAAACTCTATTTTAAACTTCTACCATCGTATTGCTCAACGACAGACTCGACGGTATGCTGTTCTCTCCATAAGTTACCTATTTAAGGGACAACTCACTCGAGTCTGTGCGAGACGCGAAACAGCTCACAAACAACTTGGACAATATCTGAGCTTTGAACACAACCTTTTGTCTTGTTCATGCATAGAGCCAATTGGTACTTCAAAGGCAAATTCTAGTTGCTCTTGCGGTAGTAGACAATTTGCGGCCAGCCTTAAGAGATATCTCATCATTTTACTTAAACCACTTTATCAGCTTCATCATAAATTAGTTCATAAACTTGTTATGTGTATGAAAATATTTTCGAATTGCACATGGTATGAGCATTTGCTTACAAAAAAGTGCAAATAACACGCAGGCCAAGATAGACCTGCCACCGGCACTTGCTTGTAATTCTCTCTATACCTACTTGGATTGTCAACTGCTGGTTTGGTCAATAAATTACATTACCTGGCAGTAATAATATCCATCGAACCCAAAAAAAAAAATCGCCCATCTAACTATGTCTCGCCAGCTGACTATGGTTTTCTAAAACCCAATGTGCTCAATATGTTATATTTAGTGTGATTGAATAGGTACTCTAGCTTCGTTTCTATTTGACTTCAAGCCAAACTAAGGCCGCTTATGGATATCTAAATCTTCGATTAATTCTTTGATTAAAACCTATTTTGCCGCGGTTCGGGCTGAAACGTGGCGTGACTTGCCTCAGGTCGAGGCATCGTCTTAAAGAAGCTCCACCTACCTCTGCCTCGTAGTTAAACAGTTAGCGAGTGTCAGACAATCCAAAGATAATAATCATATTGTAAGCCGTTGGTTGCATCAAAGTTTGCCGTTAACTGTAGGTCTATGAATGACAATACACGTAATGTAGATAAGGACATTATCCATAGTATATAATTTGGTCTTCGCCCAAACTGTAGTGAACTATATACGTACAAACATGTACAAATACACTCGCGTAGCACTCCACACCATCTTGGACGTCTAATTTCATGGTTCCAACATGGAAATTGCTTTTCCTTTGAACCGTTAACGCATCGGTCACATTATTTTCGTATTAGCGTCAGTATTTTACAAATTTAGAACAAAATTTCATCTTCCAATAACGACATCTTACGTTTAAAATGACCACAATATGTCACGACTCACATTGCATAAGCATTAAGTAAACCGTACGTGCCGCACTTACAAAGCCAATGTCCGTACTGCCGAGTTTAGAACTATGGCACTTTTAACTTATAAGTTTTATAATTATTATTATAAACATGATTGAAAACAAAACTTTTACATTTTTGGCAAATTTTTTTACCGAGGAAAAAATTCAAAAAAACTAACTTTAAATCGGAAGTGATATTCTTGCTATTTTGTTATTGATTTCATCAATTTTTGCAAAAAGATTTTTGTTTGCAGCCATTTAATGCGGAAGAAAGATACTCGTAGTTTTAATGGAGGAAAATGCGGCACGTAGGTATGTAGTGTGAAATCTGTGCGACCTTCATCAATGTTTTTAATACCTTCTATTAAATATCTAAGCTTCTCGTATTTTAGCATATAAGTATTTACTATTTAGATAGTGTATAATTACATAAGTTTAAAGCATTCCATAATACTCCTATGGGATCTCTGCTGTGTTTAAAAAACTCTCTCGTTTAATAAATAATTAATTAATCCAAAGATTAGTGTGTAAAAGGATGTACATAATACTTATCGCAAAATGTAAATATAGGTATTGAGGATTTATTTGTAAATATGTGCTTAAATTTTATTCGAATAGTTAAAGATATAATTATACAATTATATACAAACGCTGTTCGCACATTATAGCACGAGTCGCAAGTGCGCATTTTTCAGTACTGAAATTAAAATTCGGATGACATCAGCTGTAGCGACCTAAAGCATTATTTATTTTTTGAAGTTCACGGGCAGGGCGTAGTTACAAAACCAATTTATTGAACTATACCCTGTCTGAACATGGGCTCGGCGTAATGCTACAAATAACCGGATATAAAACGACGCCTAAACGGGCTAACTCCACCGCTAGAGTAGAGTCACCTCAGGTAGAGTCTTGCCCTGTCTTAAAATCCACAAGTTGGCCTACACGAAATAAATTTTGAATTTGCTGTTAATTCGAAGCTTACTGAAATAAACCTTTAGATATTCGGTATTGGACTCGTCAGATTCACGTTGCTTGCGGAGCACTCGTTCTTAATGTGCGATCAGTATAAGCCCAGGGGCAAATTTTGCGGAAAATCCCTTCGGCCTCTTAGGTAGGTAATAATATGGCGAATGATTTCAATACGAAGCAGCGGAATTCCGATAGATTTGTCCCTAGCCTTAGGAGGCAAAACGTAGTGCCAATTGAAACAATGAATACGAGACAATAAATATAAGGAATGAACATCTGTTATTATAGTAAAAGCAATGGTACGTAATAATTCATAATAATTATATATATTTATATTCTTAAATTTAACTGTTACAAAGTGATTTGCATTATATACTATTCCTAAAGTCTCATCGAATTATTTTACCACGAATTTAATTGTTGCCTACATTGTCGTGTAACCGATTATGAAAATTAAGACAGATGTGTAACGATAGGTTGGCGCAACATACAAAATTCCTGAGACCTCTTAATTAGTAAAATCTTAAATTTTAAATTGAGAACTTCCTCATTTTTTGGAGGTCGGTTAAAAATACATAAACAGACAACAGAATCAATCTCAAAATTTTGTCTATAATTTTAAATGTAACTACGTTATTACTTCTTCAAATACGTCATTGATACTGGTTAGAAAAAGATGACATCGTTCACAAAATGATTATTCGATGTACTTAATTTGATGCAGTTATGAAAGTAGGGTGGTATCCATTCTGTGGATAAATTTTAGGCAAAGTGGTCATTTATTATTATTACTTACTTACTCATATTTTTACTATTACGGAAAACACCATTCTCCATATATATTGCATTTAGTTTGATTACCTACACAATATGAAAACATTAAATAAGTTTTCACTGTTTAATTCATGCACCAATTCTTCAGTATATTAGAACAGAAAGTTCCTAAGCAAAATATTTTTAAGGGGTACCTAATGATTTATCTATATTTTGTAATTGTAAGTAGGTAAAATTAATTTCTAAAGGTTTCTAATCAACGAATTACATAAACGATTGCAAGCAGTATATTATGTGGACATTTTTAGCATAATAAGGTTTCCGTGAACACAAAGTTTGAGATAAATGATAATTTTATGCATAATGTACATTAATAAATAATTAACGTAAATTACTATCCAGATTACTTGTTGGTAGTAAGACAAAAAGATCGATCACTTACACGAGATTATACGTACCTATATTAATAACTTTATCAAAACGGTAATAGCTAGTCAATTTTTAGATCACGCTTTACTGTGTATCTACCAATTTACTGGATTGGCAAAAAAAGGGTAGAAAAAAATACGGGCGCCATACGGCTAATACCCCAATATCACCTCTCGGGCTTCGATCACAGAAAAAAAATAAGGATACCGCATGTTAGTCCGATTTGTGTACCACCGAATGCACTTACTTAGTAAGATCATTTTGCTAGCTAGGTTGACAAAAGTGGAGACGGCTTCTTTAGAATTATTATATACTAGCGGACCCGACAGACGTTGTCCTGTCTTAACTATGAATATTGAAACTCTTTGACGAAATTGGCAGCACGCATTTTGTCAATGTTATGTCAAACGACATAAGGTTACATCAAAAAAGTTTGAATTGTAAAAGCGGTTACATTAGAAATAATTTAATATGGTGGTTAAGTTTTCTTAAATTATCTAATTTTTCGCGCAATTTTCTTAATTTTTTCTTTTATTTTAGGAACCTTTTCCTGACAATAACAAACACAACAAAAAAAGAATTAGCGAAATCGGTCCAGCCGTTCACGCGTGATGCGATGACCAAGGAAATAGGGATTCATTTTTATATATATAGATTTACTCATCCTTGAAAACGATTTGCAAAGTCTTCTTTTAGATAAGTGAACAGTTTGAGATGCAACAATAAAGTCAACAATATAATACCAGAATAAATATTAATAAATGATTTTTTGAAATTTTTTGATTATATATTTTTTTCGCTGTTAACCGCATTGTTACGAGGACGAAAATAATAATAAGTTTTCAATAGTTATTATCCTTTTCCTTTAGATTTCCTCAATCTGCAGAGGCGAGAAAGTGGATTAATGCTGTACTTTTTACGAAAGATCCGGGTTAGAGACCATCAAATTATTCTTATTATGCTTTTTATTTGATGTTCTATTTTTAGTTGGATTAGTGTAAAATAAAAAATATTTCTTTTTTTTTTCATTTATTTTACTAAAAATAATATAGTGCTATTATACTGAATATTATAAGTAAAAACTTTGGATGGGTATAATGCGGTGTTGAATTACAAAGTTGTAAATAATGTGTTTTATTTTAAAGCTTACACTTGCTTAAATTTTAATGCGCATTATTGAATTACATTAATTATTGAAAATTTTGAAGTTAAATTTTTACTGGCATTAGGAGACTATAAAATGAACATAAACGTGAAATACGTGACAGAACGCATAAGATTTACATAGTCATGAAATGCAATAAAAAATATTTAATAATTTAATCATAAAATTAAAAAGCCGCTATCTGTAGTTTTGAGCCGGGAGTCGGGACAGCATGTGTCACGATAACATACGTCAAGAACAATGAAGCATTTGAATAATTGTTGAAGTATGAAGTACTGAATCCTTATTTTTTCTTCTGTGATCGAAGCTCTCGGGTACATAGATACATGGTAAAACTACAGAAATTCTTATTATTTAATTCCAAAATAGTGCAAATTGAAATAAATATTCCAAAACATTGATTGACGTAACATTGACACTTCAGCAGTGACACTTGACAACGTAATAGTGTTGTCAGTAAAGAAAACTTAGATTTCGTATAAACTTCTTTTGCCAAGCTATGCGTACTTTACTCGCAAAGAATTGATCTTGAGTCAAATCAGTATTCCGCTAACAATTTAAAATTCAGATCAAATGTGAACAAAAATTTATTATTAACTAAAGATTATTGTAAATTAAATATTGTAATCGGTTTTAAAATTAAGTGAGCCTGTTTGATATATTTCATATTTTATTATGTATAATTTTAACTTTAAGATCCTGTTCATCTGTAACTGACAAGTTAACAATAGGGACAAGTTTATAAAGTTAAAGTGTTAATTTCAGAAAATATGATAATAGAGAAGTATTATTTACTCACGTAAGGTTTTTGTTGGTGCCCAGTTTGTAAGACTTATCTTACAAGCTGATTTATATACCTTATGTTTCTTCCTAATCAATCAGGCAAGCACCAAAAAAACTCATATAGTAAATAAACTTGCCTTAAAATGAATTATTTTGAGTAAATATGACTCAAAACTGCTAATTTCTAAATAAAGTAAGTAGGTAGTTTGACAGTAAACTTTAACCGACGAAAAAATTTGAATAAACTTTATTCATTAGATAAACTTAATTCAAAGAAGCTCCTATAAATAGGTTCTTTAATTTATAATCTTGTCTCCTTGCTTAGAGTCAGTCAGTGAACGTGGGGTGAGTGATTTGCAAAGAATCACCGGTGGGCTAGACAAACCAAAGATTAATTACGATAACTATGCGATGTGGAAAACTGTAATATATAAAACTCCCATCATTAGCTCTTAAGTTTTGTGCCAAAAATAATTTTACGGCTTCGAATAAATTTAATATATGAAGTAAGTACCTATACTTACCATGTAATGTAAATTTTAATTGGGCATCATGTACTGTGGCATTGTTTAGTTAATTTCTTGTGCAATATAATATTGCAAGGAAAGTATTTTATTTTATAGTGTAGTTTAAGTCGTGTAAGTAGTATTTGTAACTTGCGAAAATTTGTACGCATTTGACATGCCTGGATTTAATTTTATACAAAATAATAATTTAGAAGTAGATACCTACTTCAGTCCGTAAAATCAAATAGATTTATTTAATTCACCTACATACATTTAAATCAATTTTTTCTGTTAAGTACTTATAAAACACTTATAAAATATCACTTTAAAAATTTTTTCAAGAAACAATTTATTTCGTATCTAATTTTTGAAGTTTTTAGACACATTACCGGACAAGCCACACGCAATAAAGTTTAAGTAAGGTACGTACTAAAAATGTACTCGCATTCGCAAGATGCAAACACTAATGTTAATAAGCCAAAGTGAATTCCTATTGCCATATTTGTTGTAAATGTGAGTCGACAACTTTGTCGCAAAACACTTGTTAAAATTAAGGTAACTCTAGATTGTTAAACTTAACCATAGATTAACATGTGTTAAAATATTGCCTATATAAATTATAGTAATTAATTTTACTTGATATTATAATGTATATTGAATTTATGAATATTAAAAATATATATATTGACATTTCAATGCAATGTAAGTTTTTTATTTTACTTTCGACCCGCTTAAAATTAATTTATTAGGTACGTCTTAAAAGACCGAATTCTCTCATAATCTCTGCTATAACGGTCGCATTTTTAAAGTATGCGCCACAGACCATACTAGAGCTATATGGCTTTCCCAAAGTGACGGTAAATTGGGAAGTCTATATAGGTAGATAATATTGATCATGGTTAAGTATTAAATATAATATGGAGATGCCGTATGTACCTACAAACATAGGGTACATCACAAACATATAAGAGTAAGCAGACCTAACATAAGAAAAAATTGGCGTTCCAATTACGCCTACATACAAATCTCACGCACACATTGACAGTAAACAGAGCCGGACTTCGAAAAGCGAGGTTCAGCGAGGTTGAAGGGACTGGAGAGTATTTAATATCTGTAATTTGAAATAATATGGAAACTACGGAAAGTTGCCATCAAATTGTAGGTTAAACCCTTATTTTACATTCTGTAAACTTAATTCTATAAATTAATTCTTAATTATGAAAATGGATTCTAATGTGCTAAGTTTCGCGGTTTTGTAATCAAACAAGTAATAATGTTACAAAATAATATTTAATAAAATCAAAACAAAACATGATTTACAAAATCTACCCAAAAGATATATCTATTAGATAAATAAAACAAAATCAAAAAGCAACTTTTTCTCTAATATCTTTTAGAAATACAAACATTGACAATACGATAACATCAACAGTAGTTTAATTAACTCTTACATTCTATTCAGCCTGTATCACTCATTTCAATAACCTTATTAGAATAGTATTACACATTTTAAACTTATAAAAATAACAAAATAAACCATATGTCTCAGTCTTTTCAATAACGTAATAAGGAATAGTATTACTCTATACTCTTTATTAATAGTATTACTAGGCTGTAAATTTTGCAAGTCCATCAAAACTTGATCTCCAGCAGCTTTTCTTTCTACTGGACCTTTTACTGATGATGTAGACATATGCTGAAAACAAGAGTAATAAATTATCAGTTGTCTAGTATTAACAATTTAATAGGTAATACAAATAGGTACACAGCTATATATGTATGGGTATAGCTGTCAATATTTACGTTTAAATGGCAAGATGTTTTGGGTTGGTACCTAAATATAAGAACAACTAGAAACTTACTTGTAATGATGAATCAAAAATCATTGGGATTGCATTAGAAGTAAGGACGGTACGAAAACCACTGCAATCCACTAAATGTGCTTCAAAATGTTCAGAACATAGCACACTCGATGTTTTGTGCTGCCAATTTTTTTTATTCGTCTGCATCAACCAGGCATTTTTTATATTTTCATCCTTTGGAAAGCTGAAAAATGATTTAATTTTATAATTTATCCTTACTTTTATAGAAATAGAAATAGAAATATTTTATTTCAAATAAACTTTCACAAGCACTTTTGAATCGTCAATGAATCTACCACTGGTTCGGAATGCCTTTCCCGCCGAGAAGAGCCAGCAAGAAACTCGGCGGTCGCTCTTTTCAAAAAAAAGTAAAAATTTTACAATATTTGAATACTAGAAATAAAAAAGGGTCTAAGTGCCAAAACAAAAAAGAGCAGGCATTTTTTGTTTCAATTAATAAATCTTTTTAACAACATGTTTCTTTTATTTAAACTTCACATGGTTATTATTACAATAAAATTCTTTACAACGCTAGTCGTTTAGTTTTTATTTTAGGTTATTAGCGAGGGAACATAATACATACTAAAGTAATAAAAACCGAAACGAAATTTTTGGCACTTAGACCCTTTTTTATTTCTAGTATTCATTTAATGAAACTATGCTATGTATTGCTTCCACGATTAATTTTCCTAAGTCCAATACAATACAAATAAAAATTAATACAATCCAATACATTTTAAAACAGGCAGGCAAAAACAGACTAATTATCTAATCAAAATATACCCACTAAACAAAACTTGCGCCTGAATACGGCCCTGTCAAATTGTACAAGTATATGAAACGACAAACAAGATCCTGATATTAATTAATTGATAAATATTGCAACAGGAATATACTAGAACCAAAATTACTATAACTGTCTACGAGTTTTGCGTATATAATAATTAGGGACTGCTTCTAAAATGCCGAACGATTATTAATAATCACACAGTAAGCATATAACCAAATTACGAGTCTATAGCACATCAAAACTTACCGATGAAAAGTAATTGCAGGTGTTTTCCTATACGGAGAATTGCCACACAGAGGTGCACAACACTTCACCATTTTATTTCAGAATTTTTGATTCTTTAGACTCGATTTTAAAGCAAATTTAAAAGAATAAACAACTCGCAGGTTATGTTGTTGTTTTTGACAAATTGACATATTGCACCATACTGCTCTTATTTGTAGCTTACGAATTGCCTCAAGCTCAATTATGTCTATGAGTGCGTAAGTGTTGCAACAACAGAAGTAAAAGAGATAGAATCATATATTTTTTGTTGGAGAGAAGCAAGCGAAGATATTATTTATTCGTTTAGATGTAGTTGTGAAAATTATGTTAGGTCTGCTTACTCTTATATGTTTGTGGGGTACATACCTACAGTATGCTGTCGCATAAAATGGCCGCCCATTAGGGAGGTGCTACAAAATTATCGACATCGATAAGAAATGAAACAGTAATCAAGCATTTATTAATACACCAGTGTATACATAAATAAGCCAAAGGCCATGAGGATTTTTCTTTTTTATCAACCGATAGATATCTAATGCTGGACATAGGTCTCTTGCATGGACCTGCATAGGCCTCGGTCTAGCGCCGCTTGAATATAGCGGCTCCCTGTGACTCGTTTGATGTCTTCGGTCCACCTAGTGGGTCTGCCAACAGTGGACTTTCCGATTCGGAGTCGCTACTCCAGCACCTTGGGACTTGCTAGGAAATTGCAATTAACAAGTTAGTGAATACCAATCAGTTAACAACTCAAGCCCAGTTGATAACTGAACTTCCCAAAGATAGAGAATAGCCCCGCAGGCCGCAGATGATTCAATTTTAGTTGAATGTCACTGTTGAATAAAAAATGAAAAGCGAATTTGAAAATGTCTGTCCAGATGAGGCGAATCACGTGCGACTTAGCAGTTGGTCAACAAAATTCGAACCATCTAAAATTCTAAACCTTGTATTAACCCAGGGTAACTACAAGCTCTCCGGTCCGGGATGATAGATCCTTAAAAAAGGATTTAGCATCATCGTTTCCGCACCAAACAGCATAAATATGAAACTGTTTTCTATGTTTTCATATTTGCACCAAGTTTGCACCACTCTACGTGCTGTAGTGCCAATGTTGCCCACCTTCACTGCTCACAACAAACATTGACAGACATGTGTCTGTCAATTTGATTCTGTCATTGTCATATGTCGATGTGTTGTCAACGTCAAGATAATCGATTGTTGTGGAAATGCTAAGTCAAAAAATTTTACGAAAATTAACAAATCAATGCGTGATCAATGCACAAAACCAATGATTTTGTGGTATTATAAAAATTTTTGTTAATTCCTACGTTTATAAATGGGTGGAAAGACGAAAACAAGTCAAAGAACTAAGAATAATGCCCGTGTAAGTACCGCAATGAAACTTTACAATTTCAAAGTATTTATCACTTTACAAACATTAATAAACTGTTTTTGAACTTAGAATACTTTTTTACTTACATTTTTAACATATTAGCCACACAGACTCAATCAGTTTTTGTAAAATAAGTAGTTGTTCAAAAGTCTGAAGTTGATACAGTAGAATCCCGATTATCCGGATCAAATAAAACCAGGGGTATTCCGTATAATCGAAAATCCGGATAATCGATTTCAAAGCAAATGAATTACAAAGTACCTATGTAATTTAAAATTTTGGTTGGAAATAACTTGTTATTGATCTTTGACGTAATCAATCACATCTTTTGAGTGATCACGAATGAGTTCGGATAATCGGATGTTCGGATAATCGATGTTCGGATAATCGGGATTCTACTGTACTATGTTGTAAATTTTTCATGATCAAAATGCGGCGCAAAGAACTGTTATAGCGTTACAAACTTACCTAAATACTGCATGTTACTCATTGAAGCTTTCTTTTATAGCATTTCAGTTTCATTACCTATTAATTTTTACTAGTTTTCCTTATTGTTATTTACAACTTTATACAAACAAAACGATTTAAAAATTAAGCAATGCAGTGGTGTGATATTACAAATAAACGAAAGAATAATATTAGCTTTATCTTAATTTGTATTTCCAGCCGTCAAGCAGTGGTCGTAGTGCAGAGCTGCTGAACAATGCAGCCAAGGGGGAACAGTATTTGACAGCGGGCCCTGCGTCAGTGCCAGTTCTGTTCCCTTCCTTAGCTACCATCAGTTTAGACCAGGGGCTCTCCGCAGAGTACTCTGTGTGCTTTAAGAAGTTTAATAAGAAGGATCCTATTACTAAGACCAAGGTAGATTCATATATTGTTTCATAGACATAACAGAGCCAAATATACATACAACACAACACCACACACATCATACAGTCTTTCCTAAAATACATTTTGGAGAGACTGTGTGTGGTGTTGTGTTTTTCCTGTATTTGTTCTGAAGTATAAAAAAAATTGTTTTACCATATGTACTATGGTAATTCTGCTATCTCCCGGTTGAAACAACATTTTCTTACATTAATTAAGTCTGCTTTCAATTTGGTCCAAATTTTCTCCAAATGAAATGGTTGATGTTTATAGGCATTACAAGAACTGACAGAGCTGGTTAAGACAGGTAATGTAGAGGACGTTGAGGCGGCGCTCCCCAGCTGGGCGCACCACTACCAGCTCCTCACCATACACTCTGACCGCAGGGTGCGGGAGGCTACGCAGGTACACTGGTTTCATTTTATTTGGGGATATGTTAGCCCTTGCCCTTCATGACTAAAGACTCTACCACCAGTTTGGAAAGCAAATCTGCTGGGAAGAGTTGAAAAACTCTGCAGTTGCTCTTTTCCGAACTCGGAATATAATATTCATATAAAATGGATTATTTCATAACTGCAGATGATTTTTGCATTCAGCTGCAAATCTGATCTGAGAATATTAATTTATCAGATTTCTCTCTGTAATATGAGAATCTTCTTTCCTTCTTGTTGAGTTGCAGGAACCAGTCCCTGTAGCTTGTCGACTGTCGCCAATTGATTGTGTTGGCACAATTTTAAATTTCTTTTTGTTTGAATTTTCCTTAATTTTTCCAAGAACTGTTTGTTCTTCGCATAAAAATCGCATATTCTCTACATATTCTATTATGTATCGTAAGGCATGTCACGGCGCCGTGATGAGCGCGTGCGGGCGGCGCGCGGCGCCGCAGCTGCGCCGCCTGCTGCCCGCGTGGCTGCTGGCGCTGCACGACGAGCACGCGCCCGCTGGCTCCTTCGCGCAAACCTGTCTGCAGGTCAGTGGAACTACCCGCACTTCTGAAATTTCTGCTGCAATGAATGAAATTTTCCAAGCAATGAAGTTTTGGCCGACCGCTAAGACTGTGTCATCTGTCTTTTTAGTTCATACTTTATACTGATATGACTTTTTAGTTCATACTTCATATTGTAAATTTGGGAAAAATCAAAAACATTTTGCAATTACTAGAGACCCACTCCGTTATCTTAGAATCCCAATCAGAAATATAGGTATATAACTATGTGCCCCGCCCATAGTTGCCCTATGGCCAGTTTGAAGCAAGGCGATTAAGCTACAATTAATAACAAAAATAAATTGTTGGCAGAATACCTTCCCTGAAGGCAAGCTGTCCGAGGCACTCGTGTTCTGCAAGACAGAAATAATGACCCTGCTTCGGGACAATCTCATGGGAAATGCGGAAGCTATGGTAGGTAAAAGGTTGGTATCACATTTGGGCTGTAAACACCTCACTATTTTTATGTAGATAGTTTCAATCTCGAGCCATTATTTTTCACTTTTTTTATTCTAGTTGAAAAATTATCTATTGGAAATTTTGGCACACGTGGTCTGCACATTTTTCCGTTCTATCTTGAAATATTGCATAAAAGCAGTACTTTGCGGAATTCCATGATACTCAGGAAAAACAAAACTCATCGTTCACTTACACTCGTCACTTTGCAGTTGTGCATTGTGGAATGTGTTCTGAGGATGGTCCTGTGTTGAAGCGAAATTTATATTTGTGTGGTGTTGCGTCGTTCCTGTATTGGTTCTTCTAATGGAGGAGCGGCACTGTACAGCGCGAGCGGCACCTTGTACTACACAGAATTTTTCTAATTTGGTGGATTAGAGCAACAAAAAAATTGTATTCGTGCGAAATAGGCTTATCTGCACTTGACGACAGTCGTTCGGATCGCGCTCGCCTCGAAGATACTCAAATTATAGGTGGCAGCGAACACGGACGTCGGAAGGGTGTTCCACGCCTCATCCTTTGTTCTTATTGTTCGTATTTTCTCGAGTTCCACGTTGATATATTTGCCAATAGCAGAATAGAGGACGAGGAAGAGAAGCAGCTGCAGGTGACGCGCGTGCTGGCGAGCAGCCTGCGCGCGCTGCGGCTGTTCCTGTGGAAGCTGCCGCGGCTGCACGACGACTGGCTGTGGCGCGAGTGCGTGGCGCCGCTGCTGCAGCACAACCACTACTGGGGACTCGCGAGGAGCCCGGCGCAGCTCATCAGGTGAGCTTGCCCCCACCCCTCACCCATCATCAGCAACCCACACACCTTTGAGAACATTAATTGTATTATGGAGAACTGAGACGTGTTGATTTCCTCGCGATGTTAAACTCCTTCACTGTTGAAGCGTGTGATTTTTAATGACTTAAACTTAATTCCGAAAAGTTTGATTTGCGTGAATGAAAAGCTAGACTGTGAAGTGAGACCGCAGATAAGGGCTACCTTGTCATCGAATAAAAAAGTCTAAAAGTCACCGGTTTTTTGGGATTTTAGAGAGACCTTATGTTTCTTAAAAGGCTCCGGCCCGGAAGATCCAATTCCACGAATGTTCCATATTTACTTTTTACTCATCTTAGGCACAAAAAATTAAAATTCAGAATTATTAATCTCATGTAGGCCAACTTGTGGCTCTTATGAGAAGTCAAGAATCTACCACCGGTTCGGAATGCTAATTCTGCTGAGAAGAACAGGTAGAAACTCAGCAGTTGCTCTTTTCAGAACAAAAAATTTTGCTTGCAATTTTTTCTTTTAATTTCACTCTGAGCGTTTTATACATTGCAATAGGAAGAGACTAATAGAAATTGTAAAATTTTATACATCTGTAAATAAATCTTTTTCCAATAGAGCGGCGTGGTACGATGCAATGGGTCAAGTGATAGAGCTGTTTGGATCGCGCATGCCGCTGCCGGTCGGCAAGAAAGCGGCTAAAGCGCTCGTGGCCGAACCGGAGAGAAGCGCTGGCGTCGCTGCGCAGCGCTGGACAGCGCTTTTGCTGCTCATGAGGCACGTCGCAGTAAGTCTTACCAGAAACAAAAACAGAAAAGACCACGGAACTAATAATATAGTAGTAGTATAATGTAGTTCTCTGTTTTTAGGAATGGCATTTGTGGCTAGAGAAGAAAGATCTCCTTATAACGAGACTGCTCGATATGATAGAAAATGGTAAGTGCAGTTTAATTTTGTCCTTCATCGAATACATTCTATAGGCTTGAATAGAATATAATGCTTTCGAATAGCTAAGTGTAACTATCATTCGGTTCGGACCCAAGCTAATGACAAATTCACTTAACGATTTGGGATTTACCAAAGGCGTTACAGGCATACTTAACTTAGGAACCGTCGCTACATATCGTCGGCTTAATTATCAAACTACGTATCTCCATTTGGTCAAACTTTACAGGAGAACGAAAAAACTTTTTTACTCCGTACCTAACTAACGATAAAAACATAGACAAACAGCTTTATTTACATTTGAATTTTAATGTGCTTATGTTTGTTGTAATTATGATTTATTATCTGTTATGATGATTCAATAAATGGACTTAAAATATTAGGTCAAAATGGCGTCGGCTTATGCCGTGGTATTTTTATTTTTTGTAAATAGCAAAAAAACTAAAAACAAGTGGGAGATACGAGTGATTCCATCATGTTCGTTACCGAATTTTACACTACATGGCGTCAAAATAAAAAAATCGGAAATTTTGGAGATACGTAGTTTGATAATTAAGCCGACGATATGTTTAATCTAAACACAATATTTTTTTATTTACCCAAAAATAATTATGGGTCGTTGTGTAGCCTTTGGATGTGAAGAAATTCAATGCGAGAGAATTATTTTGCGCGTGTGGCAATAATTTGGCGCTATTAAAATCCAAGAAACATTCCCTTCTATTACACACATCGTCGAACTTTAAGTTTCTGTCGGAAGCTATCGACCTGAACTTGAACCTGAAGAAAAATTTTTTAATCCAAATATCTACTGATTGTAACGTGTCGTCGCCAGGCGCGTGGGGCGACGCGCGCTTGCTGTCGAGCATGCTGGTGCCGCTGCTCGCGAGCTTGCCGCGAGACTTGCTCACCAAACAGTTCTATATCAAGATCTTTGACGCCATGTTCACTGGGTATGTATGTTGTTGTAGTTGAGAGACAGTCGAGGCGTAAGTTTAAACATCCAAGTCGCAGGCGAGGATTTTATAAAGCGTCGAAAGTTTGATTTCATTTTGTGGTGGCGGCCATCTTGGATTTGAAATTTATCGTAGTGTATTCGTCTCGAGCCCTTTCATTTGATACCCATTTTGAGGGTATTGTCAAAAAATATGTAATCCGCCATTTTGTGGTTAAAAAGAGCTGAATAATTCCCGTAGTATTTTGTACTTTGTTAAAAGAGAAATATTTAACTATAACGGAAAAAGTGATCTTTATAGAAGTCTTTTGGAGTTCAGAATTTACAAAAAGTCAAGTTTTTTCCTCATATTATATTGCAGCAATCTCAAACACAAATAAATTAAGAGTTCTGACGCATAAGACAAAATCCATTTAAAATCGTGCAACCGTCTATCATCATTAAACTCGTTCACAGGTTAAACAACAAAAACTTACTAAACTCAAAAAGCGAGAGACAAACGTGGATATCCAATATGTCTGAATGTGTGCGACACCTGTCCTCGCAGGACCACGACTTCGTAGTCGAAGTCATCACTTACGCGCATCGCACGTGGCTCGAAAGAGTGCTCAGCGTCAAGGACGGCCAAGCGAGGACCAATCTGATAAGACACTCCATGACGAACATGTCATCTTTGATCAAACATTGGCTCGACCGGTCCAAAGATGAAAGCGAAAAGTACGATCAGTTGACGAGAAACTTCTGGCAGAACATGTGTTCCACCATCCTCACGCAAATCGACAAACTGTCGCTCGAACAAGAAGATATTGTACAATCCGTCGAAGTCCATATCTTGTTATTGAAAACGTTGCAAACTACGTTTTTAAACGAGCCCAAGAAGAAAATGAGCATTCAATTTGAGGACCAAAAATTAGTCAGCATCGATGCAACAACCGTTGAAAAAAGGGAGGTGAATAGCGACGAACGAGTCAAGGAACGATTTAAGCACAATTTGAACGACTTAGTTCAGAAAACTTGTTGCAGTTACTTCGATTTTGCGTACAAGAAGCAAGTTTCTCAGTCCGTGTGTCCGGTTTTGACGAACCTGTTGATAGAGTTTGACAACAGAGATCTGTTCGCGGCGGTGGCGCGGCATTTCGGCGCGGACTCGGTGTACGGCTTCTACGACCACGCGCTGCGGCCGTGGTTGGCCGGGGACACCATGAGATGCAAGGCGCTCGTGGAGATGGTGTTTCTCGTGGTCAAGTATCTGTCTGAAGAGGAGCAGGACAGCATGTTTAGCTCTTTCCAACAGGTGAAACTTCCGATTCTAAATTGTTTATTTCATGTAATAAGTCTAATTGTGGTTTTTAAGACTATTCAAACTCTAATACTACCAGTAATGTTACAGTTGTATGTAGCTTACCGTATCCTGTGGGCACCTCGGTTGAGTGGATGAGTTGATTGCTTCCATGGAATTTTGTCGTTTCCTTGTTTTCATTACGTCAGACATTGGCTTTCTCGGCGTTAAATGGGCCACAACTAATAAATTAAAACGAAAAAAGTAGGAAACACTCGAAAGCTTGCAGTGAAAAAAAACCTGGAAAATCTCGAGAAAATAATTTTAACTTCTGTTTAGTTTCCGCCCCCGGTGGTGGAATGGTGTATACAGCTGACTCTGTCGCACCCGCACAGCCAGTTGCCCGCGGGAAAGAGATGGATGCGAGGCCCCGTGGTCGAGGCGAGCGTGCTGTCTCTGTGCAAGCGCGAGGAGGACAGCAAGGCGAGGAGTCTGCTGCTCACGTGCCTCGCTCACGATGAGCACGGGGGTGAGGGGTTTACATTTTATTTCTTTTCTCCTTCTTTTGGCTTTGGGTAAACCGCAGAATGTATATCGCCATTGTCGAGTAGGTCGATAGAGGCACAATGGAATTAGGGCAAAAATATGTGCCAATTTTCTTACTTTAATGCTCTGCAATAGAAGGCTCTAAAATCTAGTCGACAGTTGAGGGAATATGGGGGTGCCACACAAAGCATTTGGTGTAACGGTTATATTATATTATCCCGCCGCTTCCACCTCCTACCGTTTAGGCTGAAAATCCCAAGCAACAGAAGCGCTGGGTTCATTTATTATGGCACAACACGAAAAAAGGTACAAACAGCAAAATGCCGTATACCTATTTAAAATATACAGTGCTGATTTTTCAGAGCTTTTTTTACGTTATTTTAACGTCTTCACAGATGTGATTGTGAGTGAATCGTCGGTGGCGAAAGTGGTCGAAGTGCTGTGCGAGAGACTGGCGTGCGACGCGCGCGACGCGCAGGCGCCGCAGCGCGTGCGCGTGGCGGCGGAGCTGGCGGGCGCGCTGGCGGGCGGCGCCGCGCGCGCGCACGCCGAGCCGCTGCTGCGTGCGCTGTTCCGGCATCGCCTGCAGCTGGCCGTGAGTAATACTATAAGGTGTAGGGTTTACTATAAGGCGTGCTCAGACTTGGCTCAAACTTGACACAGAGCTGAAGCGAGACGCAGTATCCTGAAATAAGTCTGCCTCGTTTTGACTGTAGCAGACTTTCTCCGAGATTTTCGAAAACCTAATAGCGCGTGGAAAGAGTCTCGGGCGACAGCTTTAACGCGGTTGTCGGTTTCAGCGGGACGGGGAGCGGCACGCCGCAGTGTTCGGTGCGGAGGTGCGGGACGCGTGGCGGGACGCGCTGCTCGCGCTGCCCGCGTCCCGCCGGGACGAGCTGTCGACGCTCGCTCTGCGGGACATCTGCGATTATTTGTTTGAAGAGTGAGTTACGTTACCTTACATCCGACGTGGTGGATTGTGTATTTTTGAAATAGTTTTATCTCCACGGGAGAATCAAAAAGTTCTTATAAGTATTGTACATATCATATCAAATCTTTTTTAATACCGAAAATTTAGAGAGTTAATCGCATCACAATTGCAAATATGATAAATCGAGCTGTTTACGAACCGGTCTTGATATTTGCTCAATAATACTATGTATTATACGTAATAGATTTCGTGGCTGACGTGTGGTTCGGCCGTGGTGTAACGGTTAACACACTCGGGCGCGATTCCCAGAGAGATATGGGTTCGAATCCCGCCGGCCTCGGAATTTTTGATATGTATTTATAAATCCATTAGGTTATTTCCTTTAAGTGTAGGTTAACACTTCAATAAAAATTAAAAAATGTATTATACGGCCTATGGGTCGTGATAATTTTTTCTAATAAAACTAATTTTATTCTAGAAAATATATATATCTCAGAAAATCCTTTAATTATTAGATAAATTTAACAATTTTAACGAAAATTTGGTCTCTTTTCAGCATCAGAGAATTAGACGTTAGACGCATAGAAAACGCCGCGTCTTTCTGTCCCTACCTGTTCGGCACCTCCGAAGATAAAACGAGCGTCGCCGACACAGTCCCACTCGCTAAGACATTGCTCACGCAAATAGAAACCAAACAACCCAAAACACCATTAGAACTGTATGCGCTAAGATGCGATTGCATACATGGCAACATAATTCCAGCGTTCGAGACAAATAACGAATTGTATAACAGAATTAGTTCGACGTCTTCGGAAAATCACGAGGAATTAACGAAAGACGACCTTATGATATCTGTGTACAAGAGTCTGTTTCGCGTGTATTTCTTGCGCAAAATTACACAAAACGTATCAGAAGACGACGAGGAAAGTGATTCTTGGTGTAATTTGTTGTTGGCTGACCCTCATTTCGAGGAAGAATTTAGTCGCGTTTTGTATGACTATGCCGTATTGAGTACTTTGTACGATTATTACGCTTTTGTAAGTACTTTTTTATCAGCAATGACGTAGCGCAGGGCAATTTAGTATTTAGATGTGTTGCGGAGAATCCGATGAAGGGTATAAGTTAATGTATCTTTTCTTATTAGCTCGCTTTCATTTAGGCTGGTAGATTAATTAGATAATCCGAAAGCACATTGAAAAAGTATATTTTGTATAAAAAACTCTTCTATTTTCTGTTGTCCAGATGAGATCGCAGTAAAGGACCAAATTGCCATCAATTTGCTGTCGTTAACGTGACTTATAAGAAAGTTAAAAAAACCATGCCCGAGTCATCAATTATGCAAGTCAATGATGTTATTGTAATTTGGTTCTAAACCTCTCACTTAACTCAGTTCATGGGCTTAAATATTTTGCTACTCTTTTCCGCTTGAAAATTGTGAAAAGGATGGCATTACTTATTTGATCTGCCAATTTAGAGACTTGTGTATAACCCAATAAGTATTGTTGAAATTTACTAAAAAAACATCTTCATTTCTTCATATATTAGATCTGACTAAAAAACTTTTCTTTCCAGTCGCCAAACTACGAAATAATATATCAAACCAAAAACCAAATGAAATCTCTACTTGAAGATATTATAACTGACATTACTGTGGAAACAAAAGATGCAATATATTCCTTCTGTACTGAATCATTTGACAAAAAGGGCTTCTACTGGCCGTTTGCAAGAAAATTATTTGATATTATATTTAACGAGGTTACAGCAAAAGTGCGTGAACAACAAAATAAGTCAACAGAAAATCCAAATGAATCTCTAGAATATTCTCAATCAGAGCAAGAAAATGACGTACGTGATGAAGAGATTTTCGTTTCTAAAATGGAACAGAAAGATTCTAAGCACAGTCCAGAAGAGAAACTTGATGCTAAACTATCACAAAGAGGTAATGAAAATACATTGAAAATTCAACAAAACTGTGTTCCAGAACAAGACAGTTCTGTAGTTCAATCAGCGCAAAGCAGTCCTAAAACTGCAACAGAGAAAATCTCTGAGCCTGAATCAGACGAGAAAAGACAGGAAAAGGAAGAGAAAAATTATGAATCTAAATTGAATCAGAGTAAATCTACATCTATATCAGAACAGAGTGTATGCAAAGCAGAACAGGGTGGTGCAAATCCTAAATCGGAACAAAGTTCAGATACATCTAAATTAGAACAGAATAAGTCAGAGCAAAGTACAACTGAATCTACTTCAGAGCACGAAGAAGTAAATAAATGTCTTGCGCACGCAGACGATGAGAAGTGGAAAGAACTGCTAGGGTTCTCATCTTTAGAAGAAGTTGTCAACAACAGAGCATACTATCTAAATTTACAGGTCAGTGTATTCTCTGTTTACAGATTCTGCAACCTTACTTGGCCGGTGTGAAGTTAGGCACTTCCAGATATTTGCGCGCGTACAAAAAAGAACCGTAAAAAGTGCGCACCAAAAATTGTCCAGCTTAGTTCCAATTTTGAGAGTTGCCTCTGATTCCAATTCGGCTGCGCAGCATTCGGTCATCTAAACCAAAGTGTACTTTAGTTTTAAATAAAATTGAACTTGGCTTGGCTGTGATCGCACCCGATGGGAAGTGAATATTTAGCCCAAGACGGAACATGCTTGCCTTGAAGATATCTCTTTCACTCTTGATTTAAAGGTACCCAAATTGTAGGGTGAACAATGGACAATGCGTGCGTTTTCAGAATGGAGACACTGGCTTCTCTTCTGGTACTATATATCTTTTGTAGCTGTCCTTTTGGTTGGTTTTCGTGTAGGCGGAAGCGAAGTATTCCCAGGCCGTTCCGCGCGTCCTCAAGATTCGGTACATGGTGATGATGCGCGGCGTGTTCGGCGCGCACGCGCACGAGCTGGAGCTGCTGGTGCAGCTGATGGCCGACGCGGCGGGCGGGGAGCCGTGCGGCCCCGACCCCATCGTCAACGGCTACTACAAGCGGAACCACCTCATGCTGTTCGAGAGGTCAGTGCACGAGTAACATAACCCGGGCCTACAGTTGACACGATATTTTTACGTGAAAGGCGAGCGAGGAATTCAAATAGGCTCGGCAAATTCCTTAACTACGCCTCAAGAAAGTACGGAAGTCTTTTGTGTGGACGTGACGTTCTGTAATAAAATTCCACAGTCAATTTTAGACTTGCCTTTGGACTTTAAGAAATCCATTAATTATTAGTATGTCTATGCTCTTTCAGCGACTGATTTCATTAATTAATTGATTTATGAGCTATTATACAACTTTTTTCACTGTCACCTTCTCGTGAAGATATTTATGGATCGCCGCGACTTTTTGCGTGGGTGTCGTCGAGGACCTGGAGAGTGTCGGGAAAAAGTTTTCGCAGGATTTATAAAAACCTAACCCCACGCAGATGTATAAGCGGGCAAATACTATTTACTGATAAAAAGCCATGCTAATAGCACGTTTCTGGCGATGCAGAGAGCTGAGCGACGCGCCGTGGCGGCAGGTCCTCAGCAACGCGGCGGTCGCGGACTACCTGAGCGACGCGGTGTTGCTGCGCGGCCGCGGCCTGCCCGCCGCCCACTGGGACTTCGTCAACATCGCGCTCAGCTCGCTGCTCGACTCCGTGCGCCGCTCCGCGCAGCGCTGGCCCACCACCAACGTACGTAGTTGATGAAGTCTGCCAATTCACATCGGGCCAGTGGTGGGCTGCGGCCTCGAACCCGTCTGACGTTATTCTCTGTGTCGGCGCAGGTGAGCGCGGTGCTGCGCGCGGCGACGCGGCTGTGCGCGCGCGTGCACGAGTTCATGCGCGGGCTGCGCTGCGCGCCGGCGCCGCTGCCCGCGCGCCTGGCCGCGCTGCTGCGCGAGTGGGACGACATCTTCGCGCCCGACGTCAACAGGCAGCTGTTCGCCGTGCTGCTGGCCGTGCTGCGTGAGTACTGACCGCTGACTCGAGGCGGGAGGGAATAGCCATCTTCTAGGCGAGTGTCCTTCGATCGCACGGCGACGGATCGACGAGATGTTTGCGCGGGTGTATTTGAGACTAATTGGAACCATCAAACCCGCATTTTGTATCAAGAAATGCCAGTTTGACAGTTCTCAGTTGGCAGCTTTCCATTGTTTTCCACAGCCACTGGAAATGTCAAAAATAAAGAATATGACAGCTTGAGAGTGAAGTCACCGAATAAGAATACGATCAATCGAATTAAATCTGACACTAACCCTGCTAAATAAACGATTTTTTTCTCTATATGCTTTAGGTTCCACGGACACGCCGATGACGGCAAGTAGCGTGTCCACCATCGGTAGCCTAATAGCCGCCACACAGTACATGGAGTGGGAAGCGCTCCGCACCGCTTCGGGCGTCGCCGGCCTGAGCATGGAGGCCGTGGCCGAAGCCGCCATCGGCGCACTGGTGGGGATGTCGCACCACGCGCACAAGTATCTGGCGTTCCACACGCTGCAGCTGATGGCGAAGCCTTTGGTGGCGCAGGATGGTAGGGAATTTAATTTTTATTTTCATTCATTCATTCATTGTCACTTAAGTTATAGGCACCTACAATACTGCCGGCCACGTAAGTGGCCAAAAATGGTATGATGAGAAACATTTATGGAATAACTTATAACCCGTCCTAAAAAATTCTAGCAATCTAGCTAAACCTAATCAGGGCATTGATTGTTAAACACGTACATTATAGAATAGAACAGTATTTATTTCAATGAACTTTAACAAAGTGCTTTTGAATCGTCAAGACGTGAATCGACCACTGGTTCGGAATGCCGTTCCAACTGACCAAATGCATTTTGACTTTAATACCGAGTAATGTAATAGCGAACTACCCTCACAGCGCAGAGGCTCAGCTCGTGGAACGCGGAGGAGGGCGAGGGCGCGCCGCGCCCGCCCAACTGCTTCCAGCTGTTCCACGACGCCATGCTCGACCTGCAGGACTACACCGAGGCCGCGCTGGCCAACGTGCAGTGAGCGACACTTGCCCCTTCCTTGACGTCCACTGCAGACACAGATCCCTTGTATAGACTCGGTCGCACTCGGCTCGGCTGATGTCGTCGGTCCGCCTAGTGGGGTGGTCTGCCGACACTTAGGACCTCGACTATAATTTGTTCTGCCGCCGCCTGTGAGTCCGGTTCGCCTGCGAACTTCCTCATTTCGCATATGATCTCGTAGGGATACTCCGAGCGTACCTCTCCGTCGCCCGCCGAACGACCCTCGATACTTACGAGTCCTATAGTCGGCGATCGAGTTTCGGATCCATAAATTATCTCTGGCAATAGGCAGAGTTCTAAGACTTAATTGCCTTCTCTTATTGATCTATGCGGGCGTTCGGTTCTGGCGTTCCGCACTGACGTGTGAAAACAGCACATCACGGAACTGAACCGGTACGGAACCGTCGGTTCACCGCGTGACATAAGCCAAGCCCGGCTCGGTGAATCGTACTAGGGGGGGTTTTCACCGCAAGCGGAGCGGACTCCGCACGGCCTACGCTCAACTCGCAGAGTAAAACTGCATACGAGCACTCCAAAGAGTAGCAGAAAGAACTGAGCGAGCAGAGGGTTCAAAATGTCGTTCGGAAGTGGCGATAAAACAACTTTCAAATTTGGTGGAAGTGTAAACCTATTTTCTCTTCTGTGAGTCTGTCCCGCTCAGCCCCCTCGCGGTTCTTGCGGCAGGCTGTGCTCGGCCACGTGCGAGATGGTGCCGTTCTCGGACAGCTACGGCGTGTCGCTGGGCTACCTGCTGCTGGCCGCCGCCTTCCTGCGGCTGTGCGCGCGCGCGCGCGGCGACCTGCACCACGTCTACACCGCCGAGTTCAGGTCAGTGCGGCGACAAACGCGGCGACCGTAAGGCGATCCGACAAACGGATACACTGCCGTCCCCGATAAGGCCCCGCACTAGTAGCGTTGTCCCCGCAGGGAGTGCAAGTACGCGGAGGGGCTGATGTCGTGCGCGCTGCGGCTGCTGCCCGGCGCCGTGGCCGACTTCGCGTTCGTGCGCGGCGCCGCGCTGCCGCCCGCCGCGCTGCAGTGCTTCCAGCGGCTGCCCGCCCTCGACGTCTACGGTGAGTTTCCCGCACACACATAATACGGATGTACGTTCTCCTCAGATATGAACTATTAAATCGATCTATTTTTCTTCATAAGGTTGGCACCTTTTTTTGTAGCGCAGCAGTTTATGATCCTTTTCGGCTGTGGGATTGTCTAAAAATTATTGCGGTTGCGATCGTCCCAGTGATCGTAGCCGATGATCGATTTGATTGGCAGGCATTCTCTCACTTTTGACTAGAAATTACTGTTGCAGTATAAATACTATAAATTCAGCCAACTACCACAATTAAGGCTGTGTAGCAATGAATGCAGTCGACCAGCTGGAACTATTCAAAAACTATCCTCAGTGCCTGCCCCAACAAAGTTAGTGCAATAGTCACTCCACAATTCAAAAACATGACCTCTTTTAGCACCAAACCTTTCAAAGCAGCTAGAAAGTATACAATTCATAAAATAGACGTTTCTTTGTTGTGACGCGCGAGGCGTGCGCACAGGCATTGTAAGGCAGGTGTAATGTAACGCGGAGCGAGTCGGTGTAACGCTGTGTGCGCAGAGCGGTGCAGCGGCGGCGGGCTGGGCGCGCTGGCGTGCTGCGTGCTGACGGAGACGCTGGGCGGGCCGGGCGCGGCGGGCGCGCGCGGCTGGGCCGGCGCCGCGCCCGCCAGCGTGGGCGCCGCGCTGCGCCGCCTCGTGCCCGCCGCCGTGACGCCCGTGCTGCTGCAGCGCCAGCTGCGCCAGCTCAAGGAGCGCGCGCACGAGCTGCCCGACGCCAGGGTACATCGCAGCACTTTCTATTTCATACATGAGGCGTCGTATATACCATTTGTTTTTATCGTGTCAATTTCCCAGTAACTTTTGGACTGACGCATACCACAATGGGTCGATTGATGAAAGTTGTGCAATTATATTTTGTTTTAAATTCCTTTTAATACGCATTGTCGTTATTTGATTTTATTGACTTCGACCAGATTAATTATTTTTGAATGATATTTTGTAGACTATTTTTTGGGCTCCTTACTTTCAAGTATTCTTAAGTTAACTCACTAAGTGCCAATTTCACCAATGCCAAGTAACTTTTTACTGACGAATGAAGTTGATGTCTTGACAGATGTTTAATTCAAAACTATCAATCGGTTGGTGAAATTGGCATTAAAGTGGTAAAGCTGAAGTGAGCACGGGAGAGGCACAGAGCCCAAATAACCGATGGGCGTTCGCTTTGAGCTACGAAGGGAGGTCCAAAAGTTCGTGGAATGGAGTGCGGATAGGTGCGTTTGCTTAGTGTCATACTAATTGGGGACTCATCATCATTAGTACATAAATTGAGTTTCTGCCTTATTGCTTCATTCGTTTGCGAACACTCGCCTGCCAAACAAGTCAATCCGGAAGAAAACTGAAACTATGGAGAAAATATTGAGCACCGTGCTGTGATAAAATTCCTTACCAAGCAAGGAAAGAACGCTCAGACCATTTTGAATGAAATAGAAACCGTTTATGGGGAACAGTGCCCTAGTAAATCAATGATTTACAAGTGGCTTGGTCTTTTCAAACATGGTCGAGAGACGATTGAAGACGACCCTCGCTCAGGAAGTTGATGGCTACTCTTTATTGGGATTGTGAGGGGATAATACTGATTGATTACAAGAAAAAGGGAAGGACCATAACCGGAGAGTACTACGCAACGATACTACACAAATTAAAGGAGGCCATCAAGGGAAAAACGTCGAGGAAAATTGACCAAAGGTGTGTTGCTCTTGACAACGCGCCGGTTCACAAGCAGACTTGCAATGGCTGCTCTGCACACGCATGGCTTCGAATCACTAATCCATCCACCCTACAGTCCAGATCTGGACCCAAGTGATTTTTATTTGTTCCCCAATTTAAAAAAAACTTAAAGGGAAGGAAATTTTCCGACGACAATGAGGTAAAGGAGGCAACTTTGGCTCATTTTGAGGCAAAAGATAAAAAATATTTTTACTATGGTTTAGAAAAATTAATTCATAGATCTAATAAATGTATTCAGCTTAAGGATGATTACATTGAAAAGGAAAAATAGATTGGTTGTTTCATTTTATTTAAAACCCTTTCACTCCACGAACTTTTGGACCTCCCCTCGTACCAACGTGCTTGAATGACGATCTCGCATCGGGAAGCCTTGGAAAAACGAGTAAGAGGACGGACGATCTTAAGTAAGTGGCTGGTAGCAGCTGAATCCTTTTAAGAGACCAGGGAAGACACGATGCTTTTAGCAGCCAAAAGCATCGGGTCTGCCCTGGCCCTTGCGTGTTGCGTGACGCCGGCTGCACTGGGCAGGTGTCGATCCAGTGGGCGCGCGGCGAGGTGCAGTGCTGGCTGGAGGTGGAGGACCATGAGCTGGAGCTGGCGGTGCGGCTCGCGCCCGACCACCCGCTGTCGCCGCCCGCCGTCAGCGTGCCGCCCGCCTCGCCCACGCCCGACACCAGCTGGCTCGTGCTGTACCTCACCTACCAGGTGAGGCTCGATCTCGTGCCGACGAATCATAATCAAATCACATGTTCCAGGAACTGGTACTCTTTGAACGTGATATAGTAATGATGATAATTATTTCTTAAAAATTAGAGCTACGAAGGTTCCAAATGCGCCTTTGTCCGAGATGAATCCACGACAAACTTACCAAGAAGATTAAACGACTCGTCAAAAAATTCACCATGGCGAGAGCTGATACGCTCGGTTATCTTCACGTGATCGAGTCAGATAAGCGAGGATCCGAAGAACCAGAAGTGGCAACGGGACGCTGCTGTGCAACGAGCGAAGAGTAAAATACGTGCAGTTTCAAACATTTGTACTAGATGGCGCTGTATACTTTTACCTTGCACTTGCAGTTCGGTCTGGTTTTAAGTATAATATTAATATTATACTGAGCTATTGAAATGAAGTCTTGTTATTTGACCAACGCGACGTCAACGACTCGTGATATATTGGGTACGATTCCGATGTTCCAGAACGGTACGCTGCTGAACGCGCTGAAGATGTGGGTGCGCGCGGTCAACTCGCGCGTGCAGAGCGCGGCGCAGTGCTACGTGTGCTACTGCCGCATGCACCCGTCCTCGGGCCGCTTCCCCAGCACCGCGTGCCGCCAGTGCCGCAACAAGTTCCACGGCGAGTGCCTGGTACGTACGTGTAGGACCTGACATTCGATTTGAATATATACTGTCGCGCTTGCGTAATTGTTAGCTGGCGTTACAATCGGAAACAAACGATTGTGATTGGCTTACAACTGTTATTAGTGGTGGCATTAGTTAATAAAGAATGGAATATAATAAGTCGAAACAAAACAAAATTTATTTTTTGGCATCAAAACCTAGCTTCTAATTTAATAACTCAGCAACGGGAAAATGATGAAGCTTCTAATATACTAACTCGGCTTCTTCACAATGGCCACAAAATATTCCAAAGAAAGCATCAAATAAAGAGCCAATATTTTTATTATTGTCCACTGCCACTGCACGATTTGGTGCGAGTGAGATGGATACAACTGGCCATTTGCACGATTTCGTTGGTGCGAGTGAGACGAATGCGACTGGCAATTTGCACGATCTCGTTGGTTATGGCTATTTGCACCAATCAGAGAGCGCCATTCAAAACATGCATTTGTTTTTTTTGTTGTTCTGTTGTTAGTGTGTTAATATTGCAATTATTTTTGTATAATTTTTTCTTTAAACTAAAGTTAGGTTAGGTTAGGGTTATACATGAATATTCAGGTGCCCGGCCTTCGGCCGGGCACTTAGGTTCTGTTGGGATCGTAAACCTACCTAAAACTAAAAAAAAGTTGAAAAAAAATTTGATTTTTTTTTTTCAAAAATGTTATAATGTTATGTGTAGGTATTTATCTTGAGTTAAATTTAAAAACAATCATTTTTTTAATTTCATTTTATCAAAAAAAAAAACGTTTTTTTATTTAGTTAGAAACATTTTTTTATTTCATTTTCTCACAAAAAAAAAATTAAAAATGTGGTTGAAGATTTGGTGTATTATAATACACCAAATCTGAAGATTTGAAACTCTTCTTCAAATAATTATTTGATGCTAATATTTAAGTATTTTAGGAGTTCACGGTTTGAAGCTAAGTTATAAATATAGATGCTAAAATTATATTTTTTAGAGGCTCACTAGTTGAAGCTGACTTAGTAATTTAGAAGCCAATAATGGTATTAAATAGAAGCTCGTTTAATTACATGCCATAAAGAATGTCATCTGATTAATCTTAATAGGTAAATAAAGTTTTTTTTTTCAGAATAAATGGTTCTTGCACAGCAAGAAAAACAACTGCCCGCTCTGCCGCGCCGTCTTCTGATGCCGCGCACTTCCAGCCGAGACGCGTGCTGCGCGCGGCGCGCCCGCGAGCTGACCTCCAGCGGTGCCTTCGCACGGGTTGGCTATTGACCACGTCACGTTAGCACGTCTGTCGCTCCGGGTAAAGGGACTGTACGGCACACTGTGGTGATAAATAGACCTTGTAGCCTTTCATCTCTCCTACGGAAAATTTACGAATGATATACAAAACAGGGAGTGTTTTGTAAACATAGATTTTTTTTTATTGTATAGGGGCTATCAGTATTCTGGTACATTGATATTACCTCTTTTTAAAAATAATTTTATGTTTTCAAAACGCTTCTCTGTGAAATGCATTTTTTGCAGTTTCGTAAGTTTGATGTAGATGTGACGATTTGTTAGAATCACTGGAATCATCCCTTATTTTATATTTCTTTCACTGTTGTGCTTTATTTTTCTCATTTTTGTTTTCAATTGATTCAATTGACTTATCGTTGAATAGAATACTATAATTAAATATATAATTTTTTTTTATATTAATATAATTAATAATTAATTAAAATAGTAATATGAATTATTATGGAATTATGGAATTATAATGTACCTATGTATAAATTTTAGTGTTTGTTGAATAAATTGAATAAAAACTACTAATATTGCAATTATAGTTTTATTTATGGTTTATTTCAAAGGTAAATTACAATACTTAGTCTTAATGGACTACTCTAAATGTCACTTAACACTTAATTAGACTAGAAAATCAAATAATTACCTACATCAAATGCTACTCAACTTACAAATAACTTTGGTAGATTAACACTTGCCCATCCACGTTTGTTATTTCAGTGCCCCTAAATACATATACATACCTACTCATTTCTGACAAGTACTAAAATGCCACTCAATATTTTTGATAATAATACCTAAAATCAGTGATTATTTATATACTCTTAAATATTGTCAACAGTTTTAAATGTTTAATTAATCACTAGATACAATTTTTCTTCTTGAGGCTTATTGATGTTTGTGTAAAAAGAACATTTCACTGCCATTTAAGGTGCTCTTAAATTATAATTATGAAGCATTTCAGTATTTGTGTATATGTACGACATAGGTTATTTTTATAATTTAACAAACTTAAAATGTAAATATTAATCTTGGATACTTAGCTCAAACCGAGCCAAGTCAGAGATAGAGTTCGAGACATACATAAATATTACTTGCATCGTTTGTGTTATGAGCTGAAGCAATTTTTTGCATGGCTATAGTTGTGGACCTGGAGAGTGATATAGGCGTTCTATGTCAAGAGTTCCTGTGCCAGTTTTAAAAAACTAAATCTTACATGCATCAGCTAGTTTGACATAATTGGTAAACCAATGTGAAGTAATTGAACATTGAAGTGTATTTTAGTGAATAGTCTTGCTGAAGTAGACTGAGAGTGCCAGAGTGGAGCGGGGTGGAGTCAATGTGCTGTGAGCTGCTGGTTGATCCAGTCGATGTCCTCGTAGAAGCGCGGGTCGCTGACGCGCAGCGCGGCGCGCTTGTAGAAGAAGTAGTACCACGGCGACACTGGAACATTACCTTCAACCGTTACTTGCTACCATTTTCAATAAATTGTACAAAACCAAGTATACTGAGGTTATAAATAGTGTCACATGCTTGCCTAGTGCTTATCCCATTTTTTTTTAAATAACAGTCAAGCTGGATTTGACTAATACCCCCCTCTTCCTTACATGAACTGGCTTTAAACTGTTTTTCAGTTCCCACCTTTAACTACTGGACTATTGAAGCTTAAAAATTGAAAACTATTGAAAAACTTGTATTCGCCACTGCTCTCTGTGGAGTGTGGAAGAAGGGATGAGCCACGGCAATGAGAAGTACACACGAGGCATGGAGATAAGTAGGCACTCACGGCAGCGCTGCAGCGTGAACAGCACAATGAGTGCGGGCGTAGACACGGCGTGCGGGTCGGCCCACTTCTCCAGCAGCCACACAGCGTGCAGCAGCACGCTGGCCGTCACATACGCCGCCACCACGCCTCCCGCCGCGCGGAACTTGCGCACCAGCACTTCCACCAGCCCCGCCTGCAACACAACACACCCCTGTTCACTAGCACCAGACTTTGCTCCATTGCGTCAACAAAGCATCTGTACCAAATATAATACAATACATACCTCAGTTCTATAGGTATAGGTAGTAATATCTAGATTACCCACAAGTGTTTGCTTAAAGAATAATAACTAAAGCAAAAGTTATTATACTTAGGTTCTTATAGCAAAGCTGAGTACTTTGTTAATTAATTTAATAAAGTTGTCTACACCAAAATAGGTACTTACTTGAAATAAATATGTTGAAAAAAATGTCATCAACATTGTTGTGATAGATAGAATGAGGAACAAATCCTGAAATCTAAGGAAATAATTTTTTTACATGAGATGATTTAATTTAACACAGTCAACCAAATTAATAAAATATTTCTTTTCACTCACATAAATAAAACTAATAAACCATCGCGACTTCTTGGAAACAAACTAACGCAGTTAAATAAAAGATCACAAAACATGAATGTTAACTGGCTGATTAAACAAAACGTATATCTTGGCATAGATAATTTCATTTTTAAGTTTTATCTGAGCTAGTTTTCATTCCTTTATTTTAGTATTTTTTTGTTAAATACAGAAAAAACGAAGAACAAATTTCAATACATTTTAAATTTTATGTCATGACGTCATATGCGCGCGCATCTTCTCTGTCTACGGCGCGCATGTTTCTTATTGCCCGAGTGTGACTGCCACAGATTATAAGTTTTTATGGCTCCAAATTCTAGCCCGTTTGAGCATCGCACGAGCATCGCTAATTATACAAAAAAGGTTATAAAGTTACCCACTTTAGAAATGTGTAATAATAGTAAGCTGTTGTTAGTCAAATCTTCTTTTCGAGTCAAATGAAATTAATGAAATAGTATTAACTTAATTTAATTACATATCTGCAGATTATTTCAAAAGATCATTGCTTAGGGTTCATTAATTTAGCCACCTTGTACACAGCATGTATAAATTTCAGTTACTTGCCAAAACAACTGATGCAAACAGTGGTAGTTCCTATACCAAAGAACAAGAAAGGTGACCTTTCCAGTCTCAAGAATTACCGACCGATTTCGTTAGGAACCGTTTTAGGCAAAATACTGGAAAGGTTAATACATCCAATTTTGAAACAAAATATGAAGCTCAGTGATGCTCAGTTTGGTTTCCGTCCCGGTCTCTCAACTGATTCAGCAATTTTTAGTTTAAAGGCAACCGTAAACTACTATGTCTCAAGAAGTACGTCGGTTTACGCATGCTTTCTCGATTTAAGCCGTGCTTTCGACCTTGTAAATTATGATTTACTTTGGGAGAAACTGCATGCTTCTAACGTTCCTAAAAAGGTGGTGAATTTGTTGAGGTATTGGTACGGGAACCAAACTAATTGTGTAAGATGGGGCGACGCGACATCTAGCGATTACCAGCTAGAATGCGGTGTTCGTCAAGGTGGGTTGACCTCTCCTGACCTGTTCAGCCTGTATGTGAACGACCTGATTGTGGAGCTGAGAGGCACTAAGGTTGGTTGTCACATCGGGTCCACTTGCATGAATAATTTCAGCTATGCAGATGATATGGTGCTTCTCAGCCCTTCAATCAGGGGACTTCGTAAGCTGGTAGGCATCTGCGAGCGTTTTGCTGCAGAACATGGCCTTAAGTATAACGTCAAGAAGACAGTGATGATGGTGTTCCGTTCAGGCAAAGGTCCGGAGAGGATTCCGAAGGTTTATCTCGATGGAGATATACTCGAGAGGGTTGAGCGATTTAGGTACCTCGGTCATATTCTGACTGAGGGTCTCGTTGATGATGAAGATATAGAGAGGGAACGTCGTGCTCTGGCTGTTAGGTGTAACATGCTCGCGCGTCGATTTGCTAAGTGTAGCGACGAAGCAAAGCTGACATTGTTTAGGGCATATTGTTTATGTTTCTACACATGTCAGCTTTGGGTCAAGTTCACGAGGCGTGCTGTCAACAACATCAGGGTGCAATACAATGATGCGTATCGTATCCTGATGAAGTTGCCACGGTACTGCAGCGCGTCGGACATGTTCGCTAAGGCCGGAATACCGGACTTCTTTGCGATCATAAGATCGCGAATCGCATCATTTTGGAATCGCTTGCGAACTTCCAACAGCGAGATCCTGAGTACGTTGGCCGAGGATTTGGACTCTTCTATATTTAAACATTGGCTCTCAGTGCACCAGGAGGCTAATAAAAAATAGACCCAATAAGTACCAAATGTATTATGGTGTATATGTAGAATATTTTATGACATTTTTGTTTAATGATGACGAATATGTAACGCAGTAGTTTTATATTGACGTTTTTTGCCACTGGCAATTTTTATTTATTTTAGTCTCTATGTAGGTACTTATAATTGTATTGTATTGGGTTTTTACCTTTTAATAAAGATATTATTATTATTTATTATTATTATTAAATAAAAGATTACTTTTCCCCCATACCTTTACATACATAGTGTTACGACCACACTCAACTCAACTCACTCGACACTAGATGGCGTTAGTCGCGAAAACCGGGTACGCGAACTTACCAGAACTATCCGTCCCGGCTGATCACTTCCGCGCACGTTGGGAAGGTTCGAGAAAGGAACGTTCTGGAACGTCTCGGCTCATATAAATACCCGTAGAGAGGCGCCGGAGTTCAGTTCAGTTCGAGCAACCGTCGAGGCGACTTCGAAGCGAAACCTAGTGATCAAAAGTGCTACCAGTGAAACCTACGACTTGGCTACGACCTAGGACATTGTGAGTGCTTAGTGTTTGGACCTAGTGCTTTGTAGTGCTAGTGAATAAAGTCTTTCAAGGAGTCAGCAGGTCTTTCTTTCCAAATCCAGCGAACCCTAGCACGTAACAACTGGTGTCAGAAGTGGGATTTGGAGATGCCATTGACTCCGAGAGAGGACTTCAAGGAGGGCGTCAGGACAAGGGCACAACGAGCTGCGGAGGCCACACCCAATGGGGACCAAGCTCCACCCACTGGACCCGCCCACCAGGCTCCGCCCACCGACCACGCCCCTCAGGCCCCGCCCACTCAAGGTCAGGCTCCGCCCACTTTGGCCCAAGCCCCGCCCACCGGACCCACCCACCAGGCCCCGCCCACCGACCACGCCCCTCAGGCCCCGCCCACTTTGTGTCAAGCCACGCCCACTGGCCACGCCCACCGGGCTCCGCCTACTAGACAGGCCACGCCCACCATCGGCACCGCAGCTTCTACAGCCCCTCAAGTGGCCCTTCAATTAGGAAGTTTAATTGAATTAATGGAGCTGCAAAGGGCTGAAATTCAGGCAATGCAGGAGTCACAAGAACGCAAGCTCGGCGCTCTGCAAGAGTTTCAAAAGGCTGAAATCAGAGCGATTCGAGAATCACAAGAGCAACAAAAAGACCTCCAAGAAAAAGCGCTTTGGGCTATAAATGATGTTAGTGACACGGTGACTAAGCTTCGAAAAGATGTCGACGTAGTGGAAGAACGAGTTACCGGGTTAGGATTGGATGTTGAAAATGTGAAAACCGGCCTTACTGAACTACAGAAGAAAGTAGTGCGCCTCGAAACCACGGGAGTTGCGATGTCCAGTGGAACTACCGGAGTGGCGCAAGGACCAAGAGTGAAAGTGCCGCCTTACGACGGCACTACTTCTTGGAGCGCTTATCGTCAGCAATTTCAGACTGTTGCTACTGCCAACGGATGGACGGAAGAACAGTGCCTGACTGCTCTCACTGTTGCGCTCAGAGGGCAAGCTTTGTCAGTCCTGGAAGCACTGCCACATACAGGGAATGGGTTTCAAAACCTGATGGAGGCACTTGAATCCAGATACGGGGAGCGACACTTGGAGCACGTGTTCCGTGCTCAACTTCGTGACAGAGTTCAACGCTCAGGAGAAGGACTACAACAATGGGCGTTAGAAATTGAAAAACTCGTCAGGAAGGCACATCCAGGAGCCGACTCCAAGATGGTAGACACGAATGTTGTTCAAGCATTTGTCGACGGAATCAAAGACCTGGAGGTCAGGGCTGCAGTGAGGCTTCGTCACCATACCTCGCTAAAGGAAGCATTGGCGCATGCTTTGGAGGTCGAGGCTGTTCGCCATGACATACGGCAGGCCCATAAGATCCGCGAGGTCTCTGAGGAAGTCAAGGAGGTTAAGGCTCCTATGAAGAAACGTTTTGGAGTCATGTGCTACAAGTGCGGCGAGAGGGGCCATCTTCAGCTCAACTGCCCGCAGAAGGAGACCCAGATGGCAAGGATGAAAAGGATCGAGGAACAAATAGAGGAGCTGAAGAAACAAGGGGTTCCGTCCCCTGCTCGGGATCAGGGAAACGAATAAGAGCCAGGACTAAGGGGCGAGTACTGGCTGACGCGGAGGGAGCCCCGACAACTGTTATCTCCCAGGCTTGCAGCGGGAATAGTCTGGCGATTCAGGGGACTATTAACGGGACGGATTGCAAAATGACCCTAGACACAGGAGCCTCTAGAACAATAGTGAACCCAAACCTGGTAAAAGCCGCAAGGGGACACAAAAGGAGAATTAACTGTCGGCTTCTTACTGCCTCCGGCCAGCCAATACCCGTCCTGGGAGAAGTGTCAGTTACGATGTATGTAGGGGAGTCCTCATACTCTCATGACGTTATCGTGGCTGAGATTATGGATGATTGCATCTTGGGTTTGGATTTTATGAAGAAACACAACTGCAGAATTAATGTCGCTGACGGAGTCTTCAAGTGTGGTGAAGAAGAAATCTTCATTCTTGGAGGCGCCTGCGGGAAAGTCGCATGTGTAAAGAAAGTGATTATACCTGGACGAACGGAAGCTCAGGTGCTGGTGAAACTGCCGCCAGCTGGAAAGAAAAAGGCAAACAGATGCGTGTTGATCGAAGACACACCTACCAAGACATCGGCGCAGAAACTGATGACGGCGAGAACCCTTGTTAGTGGAAGCAGTAACGCTGTAGTCAAGGTTTTGAATCTTGGTGATCGCGAGATCTGCTTGAACAAAGGTGACGTCATTGGAAAGTGCGAGGAAGTTATCTGGATGAAAAAGTGTAGTTCGATGACAGGCGCAGACTCAGTAAACAGCAACAACTACGGATTAGTGACTGAGTTACTCGATGACTGCAAGAGTAATCTGACTTATTCGCAGGGCATGAAAGCTAAGAAGTTTCTACAGCGCTACGCGAATATCTTCTCCAGTCAAGAAGGGGATCTTGGAAGAACGTCGATGGTTCAGCATAGGATAGATACCGGAAGCGAGAGACCAATTCGTCAACGAGCAAGACGGATACCGATTGCAAAGGAAAAAGAAGTTGAAGGCCTTTTGGAGGACATGAGAAGGAATAAGATTATTGAACCGTCTGCAAGTCCGTGGTGTTCACCTGTTGTATTAGTGAAGAAGAAAGATGGTAGCACGAGATTTTGTGTGGACTATAGGCGTCTGAATGATGTCACTAAGAAGGACAGTTACCCGTTACCTAGAATCGACGACACTTTGGATACCTTGAGTGGCATGAAATGGTTCTCGACCCTAGACCTGAAATCTGGATACTGGCAGGTGGAAATTCATCCAAAAGACAAGGAGAAGACAGCTTTCTCGACCGGCAAAGGTTTATGGCAATTTAACGTCATGCCCTTCGGATTGTGCAACGCACCTGCCACATTTGAGCGACTCATGGAGTGTGTACTGGCAGGCTTAGTTGGAGAGGCTTGCTTAGTCTATTTAGATGACGTCATCATTGTCGGCCGTGACTTCGAGGACCATTTGCGAAACTTGGAGCAAGTTTTCGCCAAAATAGAGGGAGCCAAATTAAAGTTGAACCCGAAAAAGTGTCGTTTATTCAGGAGAGAGGTCAATTATCTCGGCCATGTTATCTCCAGTGATGGAATCCAGACAGACCCGGAGAAACTGGAGGCAGTTCAGAAATGGCCTACCCCTAAGGACAAAACCGAAGTGCGGGCATTCCTCGGCCTATGCTCATACTATAGGCGTTTTGTCAAGGGATTCTCAGAGATAGCCAAGCCATTACATCGGCTGACAGAAGATAAACGACAATTTAGTTGGGATGGGACTTGCGAAGATTCTTTCCAGAAACTGAAGAAACATCTGTGTGAAACACCAATCCTGGGGTATCCACAAGCTGAAGGTCAGTTTATAGTCGACACGGACGCAAGCAACACGGCCATTGGAGGAGTGTTATCCCAAAAACAGGGTGAAAGAGAAGTTGTTATTGCATATTTCAGCAAATCTTTATCCAAGCCAGAGAGAAACTACTGTGTGACAAGAAGAGAACTCTTGGCTGTTGTGAAGACGCTACAACATTTCAACAAATATCTCATCGGCAGACAGTTTTTACTGCGAACTGATCACGCAGCCTTGAAGTGGCTACTGCAATTCAAGAACCCAGAAGGTCAAGTAGCTCGATGGATTGAACAGCTCCAGGAGTATGACTTCAAGACTGAACACCGCAGCGGAAAGACGCATGGGAATGCCGACGCACTCTCACGAAGGCCGTGTTCAGAAGACTGCAAACATTGTGTTAAGCAGGAATCCAATGAAGAAGCATTAAAGCTAACGAGAACAAGTCCTTTGGGTCCCTGGGAGAATGATGCTATGAGGGAGGCTCAAGAAAGAGATGACGACCTTCGGCACATCATCACATGGAAGAAACGGGGTGATGTAAAACCAATCTGGAGTGAGGTTGCACCCACTGGCGCTGTCACTAAGGCGTACTGGGCGCAATGGGACAGTCTGATACTCCAAAACGGAATACTCTACCGGAAATGGGAGAAGACTAACGGCAGAGAGTTCCATCTTCAGATAATTGTCCCAAGAACGAGAGTACCAGATGTTCTCCGTGAAATACATGATGGCGTATCAGGAGGTCATCTAGGTGTCAAGAGGACGTTAACAAAAGTGCGAGAACGATTCTACTGGTTGCATTGTCGAGATGATGTACAAAATTGGTGCCGCAAATGTACCACTTGCGCTGCTGTAAAAGGACCACAGACCAGGAGCCGTGGGAACCTGCGGTTGTATAACGTCGGTGCACCGTGGGAACGAATTGCAGTTGACGTAGCTGGGCCATTTCCTGTAACGGAATCGGGAAACAAGTATTTTATGGTCGTCATGGACTACTTCACCAAATGGCCGGAAGTGTTCGCCATACCAAACCAAGAAGCTACAACAGTCGCTTCTAAGTTAGTCGAAGAAGTGATATGTCGCTTTGGTGTGCCTCTAGAAATCCATTCAGATCAGGGCAGGAACTTCGAATCGCAAGTATTCCAGGAAGTGTGCAGAATTTTGGGCATGCATAAGACGAGGACCACTGCGTACCATCCACAGTCTGATGGAATGGTGGAGAGATTTAACCAGACCCTTGAGAGGCATTTGGCGAAAGTGGTAGACGACAAACAAAAGGATTGGGACAAGTATATACCACTCTTCCTTCTGTCGTACCGAACCGCCGAGCATGAGAGCATAAAAGCTACCCCGGCGTATGTCAATTACGGTAGAGAACTACGAATACCAGTAGACCTATTGACAGGAGGGTCACCAGAGGAACCAGAGACCGTACAAGACTATGTCTGTGATTTAAAGGAAAAAATGCGCTATATACACGCCTTGGTTCGGGAAAATGGATTACAGTCAAGTGAGAACATGAAAACCAGATACGACCGGAAATCGAACACGAGCGGCTTCGAGGAAGGATCACTGGTGTGGCTGCATAACCCAACTCGCCGGAAAGGGAAATCTCCAAAGTTGCAGACCAAGTGGGACGGTCCATACAAAGTGGTGACCCGACTGAATGATGTGACTTATAGGATTCAAAAGCATCCAAGGGGGACATTCAAAGTGGTACACATAGACCGCCTGGCGCGTTACCATGGCAGTAACAACGATGCTCGGGATGAGCATCTCTAAGAGGGGAGTAGTGTTACGACCACTCAACACTAGATGGCGTTAGTCTCGAAAGTGTTACGACCACACTCAACTCAACTCACTCGACACTAGATGGCGTTAGTCGCGAAAACCGGGTACGCGAACTTACCAGAACTATCCGTCCCGGCTGATCACTTCCGCGCACGTTGGGAAGGTTCGAGAAAGGAACGTTCTGGAACGTCTCGGCTCATATAAATACCCGTAGAGAGGCGCCGGAGTTCAGTTCAGTTCGAGCAACCGTCGAGGCGACTTCGAAGCGAAACCTAGTGATCAAAAGTGCTACCAGTGAAACCTACGACTTGGCTACGACCTAGGACATTGTGAGTGCTTAGTGTTTGGACCTAGTGCTTTGTAGTGCTAGTGAATAAAGTCTTTCAAGGAGTCAGCAGGTCTTTCTTTCCAAATCCAGCGAACCCTAGCACGTAACAATACATTTACATAGTATAAAAGATTATTGTATCAATATATTGTAACCGCATCATAGCCTCATATGCTTCTCATAGTTTAATTTGCCCTTATTTACTCTTTGGTTCAATTGTATACATTAAAATTAAATTAACCTTGTGTAATTGTTAACTGGCAAACCCGCATTTGCACCTTTGCTTATACGCATGTCGGTTTGCCTGTAATTGGGTGCACATCTGAAATGTTTCTATAGATGTACTTATGTAATTTTATGTGATTTTATGTAATTTGTTAATGTGATTTCCTGTTGGCAAACCAATAAATAAATAAAATAAAAAAAAATACCAAATCATTGCTCCAATATATACCTTCAAAAATAAGCTTCAAATTAATAATAATTTTGATGAAACCCAGTTTCAAACCTACTTTCCAAAATATAATAATATAATATAATTGTAATTACTGTTATTATAAAAACATGTTTTTTTTAGAAAAAATAAATTTTGTCTATTTGATTTTCACTAAACTTGATCAGATCAACCATTTTACATCGATGGATTAACCACGAAAAAAGTTATAACATTTTTAGTTGATTGATCTGATAAAGATCTGCCCCCTGCCCCCTGGTTCTGTAACTCAGTGCCTATCACTGACGATAGGCATTTTTTATCCATTGAAGGTTTGAAGAGAAATGTCATTCATTATTTCATAGTAAACCTTCAATGGATAAAAAATATATGTCAGTGCCTTCCATTTTTTTTGATAAGTACTGAGATTGAAGAATATAGCCAACTCACAGAGTTACAAAATCAGCCCCCAGAGGCAGATCACAATGTTACACTTAAAAAAGGGTAAACTTAAAAACAAATTATAAAATGTTGTCTATGTAGGGTGGCAGACCCAATTATGGGCACTTTAAGAGTTTATCTAACTTCAAATATGTTTTTTAAATAAAAATTTAACCAAATCCTATAAATCACTGTAGTCATAAGGTTACTTGTTTAATAAAATATATAATTAAAGAAGATATTGAAATATTTTTGTTTAAATCAACTAGAATTTTAAATAAGATTGAAAAATGACCCAGTCCCCAATTATTCGCACATTTCTTACCAGTTATGGGCACAAAATTATCCAATTATCAACACTCAGATTTTAATAGGGTTTAAGGGAAATAAAAGGCTAGGCTACCTACCTAAGTCTTTTAGAATATAGATTTTATTACGAAATAATATAAGGAAAGTATTATAGTAACTGTAGGTGACATAATTTTTCTATATTTATTATATTTAAAACAAACACACTTACATATTTAATAAGAAAAAAAAACATAGTCTTTATCAAACGATAGACGTCCACTGCTGGACAAAGGTCTCTTGCATGGACTTCCACAGGCCTCGCTCTTACGCCACCTGAATCCAGCGGCTCCCTGCGACTCGTTTGATGTCGTCGTTCCACCTAGCTTCCCGGTATGAGGTCGCTACTCCAGCACTATGGGATCCCATCGACCATCAGCTCTTCGAACTATATTATGCCCGCCCATTTCCACTTCAGTTTCGCTGAGCTATGTCCATGACTTTGGTTCTCTTACGGATATCCTCATTTCTGATATGATCTCGCAGAGATACTCCGAGCATAGCTCTCTCCATCGTCGGCTGAATGATTTTTGTTTCGTGATATATAACTGCTCATAGAACTTCTCAATCTCTCTCCATACCTCAGGTGGAGAAGAAACGTGACAGCATTCGTCAGTTTTCAGCCGCATCAGCTGGCTCTGTAAGATAGATAGATCTCTCACGGACACTTTGGAATGGAATTTCTGTTCCACTAGATGGTATCTTTAATACACTTGGTATTCAAAGCCCGCAGGTCGCGAGTTCTTGCCGAGATCTGCCTATTAACCGACCAGTAGGCATCCGCGTCTGCTGACGACTGAAGTCTCGTCTCTTGTCTGTCTTCCATCAGTTTGAGAGTATGGTCAGAGAACTTCTTGGTCCTTTTCGTGTGATGAGTCTTAAAGAATTTAGACTCCACAATATGGACAGTTTACACACACTTGTTAAGATCGTCTACAGACTCCCAGTCTGCTAGGGAATCGAATCGGTTCGGAGTGTTGATAAACAGGAGAATCTCCAAATTTTGTAACCAGATACTGACACCCCTTGTTTTGCAATGAAATAACGGGAAAGTTTCATTTACTTTTTGAATTAGTAACTAATAATACTTAGAAAATCAATTGAAAACTATTATATTATTAAAACTCAGAAAAAACTACAGTTAAATCATAATTAAGTAAGTACTGATCCTTAACGTCGATCAGTCAAAATGGCCGAAAATCTTCGGGAACTCCAGAATGATATCTTTCAACTACGATACTGACGTCATTTTAAAACATTCCAGATTAGAAAAGTTGCGATTGTGAAAAATATGAATTCCCCTAAATATTTTTAATCTGAAAATTTAAAAATCATAATCAGAAACTTATATTTTAATGTTTTTTGCCAAGGTGCGAATAAACTGGTGCAGTGGTCAATTTGCAGGTTGACCAACATGCAAATTGACATTCAATGAAAAAATAACCTATAAAATTGCAATAAAAGCAATTGAATATACCTACATAATATTATTATTTCCTTGTTAAAAATCATTATTTAATTGCAAAAAAGGCATATATTTCTTTCTAAAAGATGAATTTCAAAAAACTTTTGCCGATAAATTAATTTGACAGATAAGTTTTCGCGGTATAATATAGCTCATCTTTATCATGTAAATCATAAACATATGAAGATTTGTTGACGTCTTTATCGTTAAGTAATTAGAAATTAACCATTTTGCCATCTAAATTGCATTGTTTAATTAATAAGGTAAGAATTATTTGTCTATTTCCTTGGATTTAAACAATAATTTGCATAAATAGAAGAACTTCCGTCGAGACAGGAAAAGGAAGTGTGAGGCCGACATCGAAAGTGCATTGGAAAAGCACTTTGATTTCAACATCCTTATCCTGTTTTGTTAGAAAAGTTGACATGAAATTAAAATCGTGAAACGAAATGAGAAAGTTGAAATTTACAGAAGAATCCATTCTCTCAAGAATTATGGAAGGCCGTGATAATAAACATGAGTCACGTCATTCTAATAATATTTTATTTTTATGCGCTCTGTATTCGCTGTGCGTCTCATGGCGATTATTAAAATACATATAACTATGCGAAGTTTGCAAAAGTAAGGACTTCTTAGCCAATATAAGTTCTGCCTTTATAATATAGTACCCTTAGATAAAGATAGTATAAGTAGGTACCTTCATGTTCACAGCTTTAGTGCTTAACTATTGAAATGATTGCTGATTTCTTTATAGCAAAAAAGGCTGCTTTTTTTAGTAATTTTATTAATATCTAAAATAGGTACCATTCTGGAGCAAGTTAGAATAATTTTTATTTAAATAAATTTATAATATGCCTTTGAATCTAAAGTAAAGATTTGATGTAATGAGAAAAAAATAATTCTAGGCACTAGGAACGAATTTTTCTGAGCGGTGGTAGCCTGGTAGTAAAAACTCCCAAAAAGAGGTTACAAGAGACTGAGGTTTTTTGAGTTAAATGTATTTTAAGCTGTTGAATGTCACTTTAACAGTAAAGGAAAATATTAAGAGGAAAACTGCATGCCCATTTCCCCATAACATTGAAAGTTGATTGAAGTCTGCTAATCTACTCGACCCTTTTAATCTGAGATCGATGAAGGACAAATTCATACTGACTGAAGTAGTGCATTATGGGCGTTTATCTGACCATCTATATTATTTAATAGAGTTATATTGAGAATAGTAATTGTTATAGGTAACTCAACATGAGCACAGACCTCTCCGAAGAGGATGTAGTTTTACACTTATCATCGTCCCCACAGATAATCTCTGTAAGTATCACAATATGATATAACTACACATAGAGTACAAACTGTATGTGTAGTTATTGTTCTTTTATTTTTTTTATCAAAATTGAAATGTGCTTTCTTTCATGAAGTTTCTTTCATAGTTTTTTGAATTGATGGAATGTGAGTTTGTACTGTTAAATTTTTTTATATAATATTTGTAATGAGAGTTTGAACATGTCCAGCTGTTCAACTGTGGTAATTGGAAGCTACAGTGAAATAACTGTTTTCATCTCTGATTTACATGGGCAAAATTACAAATTCAGCTGACGTCGACAACCAAAACTTAGATCATAGCTACGATTGATGCGGCTTCGTGTCAATCAACCGAGTACTTGTATTGACAGAGGATTAGTATAGTGTAGTATTCCGTACATTTTTTAATTCCATGATACATTGTATATTTACCCGTGTAGACGGACGCCATAGTGCCGGTGTCGGTGGGCGGCGATGCGGCGGGGGCGGGGGCGGGGGCGGGCGGCGCGCGCGGGGCGGCGGCGGGCGGGGGCGTGGAGCTGGGCCGCAAGCTGCTGCTGGCGGCGCGCGCCGGCGACACGCACGTCGTGCTCGAGCTGATGGCCAAGGGGGCGCCCTTCACTACCGACTGGGTGAGGCCACCCTCCAACGCACACCGGCATTAAAATAGTCTGTAGTACTTCATCGATATTTTTCAAAAAGTCTTAAAACTATACGTAGTAGAAATAAGATTTCTACATAGCCGCCGATCGTTCCGATCGACAGTCACGTTCACTCGCAATAGTACTCCACAGCTGGGCACGTCTCCGCTCCACCTGGCGGCGGCCAACAACCACGTGCACACGTGCGCCGTGCTGCTGCGCGCCGGCGTCAGCCGCGACTCGCGCACCAAGGTGGAGCGCACGCCGCTGCACCTGGCGGCGACGGCCGGCCACGCGGCCGTGGTGGAGCTGCTGCTGGAGCACGGCGCGGCCGCCGACTGCCGCGACATGCTGCAGATGACGCCGCTGCACTGGGCGGCGGCGCGCGGCCGGCCCGACGTGGCGCGCGTGCTGCTGCGCCACGGCGCCGACCCGCGCCTGCGCTGCAAGTTCCGCAAGACGCCGCGCTGCCTCGCGCTGCGCGCCGACCGCCCGGACCTGGTGGAGCTGCTCGAGGCCGCGGAGACTGCCCACAGTGCCCAGCCCGTCGCAAGTGAGTCACTTCTCTATCCGCGACATGCTGCAGATGACGCCGCTGCACTGGGCGGCGGCGCGCGGCCGGCCCGACGTGGCGCGCGTGCTGCTGCGCCACGGCGCCGACCCGCGCCTGCGCTGCAAGTTCCGCAAGACGCCGCGCTGCCTCGCGCTGCGCGCCGACCGCCCGGACCTGGTGGAGCTGCTCGAGGCCGCGGAGACTGCCCACAGTGCCCAGCCCGTCGCAAGTGAGTCACTTCTCTATCCGCGACATGCTGCAGATGACGCCGCTGCACTGGGCGGCGGCGCGCGGCCGGCCCGACGTGGCGCGCGTGCTGCTGCGCCACGGCGCCGACCCGCGCCTGCGCTGCAAGTTCCGCAAGACGCCGCGCTGCCTCGCGCTGCGCGCCGACCGCCCGGACCTGGTGGAGCTGCTCGAGGCCGCGGAGACTGCCCACAGTGCCCAGCCCGTCGCAAGTGAGTCACTTCTCTATCCGCGACATGCTGCAGATGACGCCGCTGCACTGGGCGGCGGCGCGCGGCCGGCCCGACGTGGCGCGCGTGCTGCTGCGCCACGGCGCCGACCCGCGCCTGCGCTGCAAGTTCCGCAAGACGCCGCGCTGCCTCGCGCTGCGCGCCGACCGCCCGGACCTGGTGGAGCTGCTCGAGGCCGCGGAGACTGCCCACAGTGCCCAGCCCGTCGCAAGTGAGTCACTTCTCTATCCGCGACATGCTGCAGATGACGCCGCTGCACTGGGCGGCGGCGCGCGGCCGGCCCGACGTGGCGCGCGTGCTGCTGCGCCACGGCGCCGACCCGCGCCTGCGCTGCAAGTTCCGCAAGACGCCGCGCTGCCTCGCGCTGCGCGCCGACCGCCCGGACCTGGTGGAGCTGCTCGAGGCCGCGGAGACTGCCCACAGTGCCCAGCCCGTCGCAAGTGAGTCACTTCTCTATCCGCGACATGCTGCAGATGACGCCGCTGCACTGGGCGGCGGCGCGCGGCCGGCCCGACGTGGCGCGCGTGCTGCTGCGCCACGGCGCCGACCCGCGCCTGCGCTGCAAGTTCCGCAAGACGCCGCGCTGCCTCGCGCTGCGCGCCGACCGCCCGGACCTGGTGGAGCTGCTCGAGGCCGCGGAGACTGCCCACAGTGCCCAGCCCGTCGCAAGTGAGTCACTTCTCTATCCGCGACATGCTGCAGATGACGCCGCTGCACTGGGCGGCGGCGCGCGGCCGGCCCGACTTGGCGCGCGTGCTGCTGCGCCACGGCGCCGACCCGCGCCTGCGCTGCAAGTTCCGCAAGACGCCGCGCTGCCTCGCGCTGCGCGCCGACCGCCCGGACCTGGTGGAGCTGCTCGAGGCCGCGGAGACTGCCCACAGTGCCCAGCCCGTCGCAAGTGAGTCACTTCTCTATCCGCGACATGCTGCAGATGACGCCGCTGCACTGGGCGGCGGCGCGCGGCCGGCCCGACGTGGCGCGCGTGCTGCTGCGCCACGGCGCCGACCCGCGCCTGCGCTGCAAGTTCCGCAAGACGCCGCGCTGCCTCGCGCTGCGCGCCGACCGCCCGGACCTGGTGGAGCTGCTCGAGGCCGCGGAGACTGCCCACAGTGCCCAGCCCGTCGCAAGTGAGTCACTTCTCTATCCGCGACATGCTGCAGATGACGCCGCTGCACTGGGCGGCGGCGCGCGGCCGGCCCGACGTGGCGCGCGTGCTGCTGCGCCACGGCGCCGACCCGCGCCTGCGCTGCAAGTTCCGCAAGACGCCGCGCTGCCTCGCGCTGCGCGCCGACCGCCCGGACCTGGTGGAGCTGCTCGAGGCCGCGGAGACTGCCCACAGTGCCCAGCCCGTCGCAAGTGAGTCACTTCTCTATCCGCGACATGCTGCAGATGACGCCGCTGCACTGGGCGGCGGCGCGCGGCCGGCCCGACGTGGCGCGCGTGCTGCTGCGCCACGGCGCCGACCCGCGCCTGCGCTGCAAGTTCCGCAAGACGCCGCGCTGCCTCGCGCTGCGCGCCGACCGCCCGGACCTGGTGGAGCTGCTCGAGGCCGCGGAGACTGCCCACAGTGCCCAGCCCGTCGCAAGTGAGTCACTTCTCTATCCGCGACATGCTGCAGATGACGCCGCTGCACTGGGCGGCGGCGCGCGGCCGGCCCGACGTGGCGCGCGTGCTGCTGCGCCACGGCGCCGACCCGCGCCTGCGCTGCAAGTTCCGCAAGACGCCGCGCTGCCTCGCGCTGCGCGCCGACCGCCCGGACCTGGTGGAGCTGCTCGAGGCCGCGGAGACTGCCCACAGTGCCCAGCCCGTCGCAAGTGAGTCACTTCTCTATCCGCGACATGCTGCAGATGACGCCGCTGCACTGGGCGGCGGCGCGCGGCCGGCCCGACGTGGCGCGCGTGCTGCTGCGCCACGGCGCCGACCCGCGCCTGCGCTGCAAGTTCCGCAAGACGCCGCGCTGCCTCGCGCTGCGCGCCGACCGCCCGGACCTGGTGGAGCTGCTCGAGGCCGCGGAGACTGCCCACAGTGCCCAGCCCGTCGCAAGTGAGTCACTTCTCTATCCGCGACATGCTGCAGATGACGCCGCTGCACTGGGCGGCGGCGCGCGGCCGGCCCGACGTGGCGCGCGTGCTGCTGCGCCACGGCGCCGACCCGCGCCTGCGCTGCAAGTTCCGCAAGACGCCGCGCTGCCTCGCGCTGCGCGCCGACCGCCCGGACCTGGTGGAGCTGCTCGAGGCCGCGGAGACTGCCCACAGTGCCCAGCCCGTCGCAAGTGAGTCACTTCTCTATCCGCGACATGCTGCAGATGACGCCGCTGCACTGGGCGGCGGCGCGCGGCCGGCCCGACGTGGCGCGCGTGCTGCTGCGCCACGGCGCCGACCCGCGCCTGCGCTGCAAGTTCCGCAAGACGCCGCGCTGCCTCGCGCTGCGCGCCGACCGCCCGGACCTGGTGGAGCTGCTCGAGGCCGCGGAGACTGCCCACAGTGCCCAGCCCGTCGCAAGTGAGTCACTTCTCTATCCGCGACATGCTGCAGATGACGCCGCTGCACTGGGCGGCGGCGCGCGGCCGGCCCGACGTGGCGCGCGTGCTGCTGCGCCACGGCGCCGACCCGCGCCTGCGCTGCAAGTTCCGCAAGACGCCGCGCTGCCTCGCGCTGCGCGCCGACCGCCCGGACCTGGTGGAGCTGCTCGAGGCCGCGGAGACTGCCCACAGTGCCCAGCCCGTCGCAAGTGAGTCACTTCTCTATCCGCGACATGCTGCAGATGACGCCGCTGCACTGGGCGGCGGCGCGCGGCCGGCCCGACGTGGCGCGCGTGCTGCTGCGCCACGGCGCCGACCCGCGCCTGCGCTGCAAGTTCCGCAAGACGCCGCGCTGCCTCGCGCTGCGCGCCGACCGCCCGGACCTGGTGGAGCTGCTCGAGGCCGCGGAGACTGCCCACAGTGCCCAGCCCGTCGCAAGTGAGTCACTTCTCTATCCGCGACATGCTGCAGATGACGCCGCTGCACTGGGCGGCGGCGCGCGGCCGGCCCGACGTGGCGCGCGTGCTGCTGCGCCACGGCGCCGACCCGCGCCTGCGCTGCAAGTTCCGCAAGACGCCGCGCTGCCTCGCGCTGCGCGCCGACCGCCCGGACCTGGTGGAGCTGCTCGAGGCCGCGGAGACTGCCCACAGCGCCCAGCCCGTCGCAAGTGAGTCACACTTCTCTATCCCTGCCCGCCTGATCGAGTGTGGTCGTGTCGGAACATTTGCACTCGATGACAGAATACATCACGTCTCCCGTTGGAGTGAATGCCGGCAGCGCAGCAGGCTATCCTGTCAGTAGGTTATAGTGGATAGGGGTCATAATTTGTTGTATTATCGTTCAAACCTGCATTCAATCAGCGACATCCGCTTGAGAGCTTCAATGTCATACGCCAAGAGAATATAATCACTCCGTTTTATCTTTCTGACTGATCATTCATTCATTCAATTCATTGGCCACTTCTAAAATTTTGCTTTTTTTACCCCACATTGTATAGTTTTTATTGATCGATTGATTATTCTTTACAATTTTTTTTTCGGTTTTTGTTCCCCCTGTATTTCTTTTTATTTTTCCTTCTCCCAGTTGAGTGTTTTTTTTTTCTTTCTCATATGTGATTTCTATCTGTGAAAACTTGTAATTAGCTTTAGTTGTTCTTTTGTATTTATTAACTAGTTCTTAATTTTCTAATAAGCTGTAAGTTTTCCTGTAAAATAAAATAAAATAAAATAAATAAATCAGTGACCTGAATATTTTTCATTGCAGAACAAGTAGAGCGACCGAAGCCTCAACAATGCAAAAGTGAGTTAAGCTTTATTAGTTTTAGCTAATCACATATTAGCTATTGTGTTAATTATTAATTAATAAAAGTAACAACATAACACTATCTGGATTTTTCAGGAGTTGAAATCAAACCACAAACTAAAGTGAAAATACAGGCAGAGAAAAAGATAGTAATAGAGTCAAAAACACAGGTAAGTTACTTGACACATTATTTAAATTCAGGTCGGCTGCATATTATCAAAAATTGTCTGTCGGTAGAACTTTGTGGTTTTACGTCTGGGGCGTTAGAAAGGGACACAGGATCCAGTGTCCCGAACATTATTATTATTATTTTTTGACAGAGTTTTCTGATTATATGTAGTTGAACTCCAATTTATCGATACGAAGAGGCTTAAAACCGACTCTACATAGGCAGGTATCACACCTATTTACATAAAAAAGGTTTTAAATCTCTTTGTTCTTATTCTTCGTTTTGGTTTTGAAACATAGTACCAAACCAAAAGATAATTTCCCGAATAGAGTTTATAGGATTTCTCGATAATGTGTCATTAGCCAATCCCACCGAGCGCGAACGTAGGGCGCGGCGCGAGTGCGGGCGGGGCGGCGGGGCCGGCGCCGGGCGGAGCGGGCGCGGGCGCGGGCGGCGCGGCGGCGCTGCTGCGCGCGCACGGCATCACGCTGCTGCCGGCCGACCGCGGCTCCACCGTGCTGACGGCGCTGCGCAGTGGCCGCACCGTCGTGCTGTCCGGTACGTATCGTGTTCCTTGCACTTATTTTTTCATTGGAAAGCGTCACGTTTGGCGTTAATCTTTGGAAAAGATCCGATGATGCCTTCCGGAGATTAAAGTATAATACCTACATAATATTCTATACATAAATAGCAGGTTGTATCGGGCTTCGATATTCGTAAACGTATTACTTCGTTGGTATTCGTATTAGTGTGTAGCAAACGAAAGATAGCATGGACACTTTTTTTATACAGAATAACATAATTTGAAGAATTTTATCATTCAATTATGATCAAAACCCGTTTCAAAGCGAGGATCGTCGTCGCAATAATCGTTAACTAGTTCTGCAAACATCTATCTGTAGTGTCAATGATGTTAATAAGAATCTGCAAAACACATAAAAGTTGAACGAATCAAACATTTTGTCGCTTAATTCCAGACGCCGGCAAACTAATGCTGAAAGAAAGCAACGCAGGCACAAACGAAGCTCACATACTGACCAACAACACTAACGTCACGAACGCTGACATAATCCAAGTGAACACTAATGTTAGTGCAAGTGCCAATACTAGTGCGGACAACTTTAGTGTCGCCGGCGGGGACAGTGCGAGCGTAGTGCAGGGCGTCAGTAGAGGAGCGAGATTGAAGCCTGCGAAGTACGGAAAAGGGGTCAAAGTAGTGACCTTGAACAAGAATCAGCAGGTGAAAAGGGTAATTCATCCAAACGATTTACAGGTAAGGACCGTTCTGTGCTTGCATTATTATAACATTATTTTCAAAACGTAGAAATTAATAACGTCACACTTAACACCTAGCCTCGATAGCTCAACGGTTAAGGTGCAAACTGCAAACCGAAAGCAGGCGCGGCTCGATCCCCACTCGTTGAGCTAACGTCGTACCCACTACCCACCGGACGCAAATTCAAATTCCATTTATTTCATGTAGGCCAACTTGTAACTCTTATGACAGGTCATAAATCTACCACCGGTTCGGAATGCAGATTCTGTTGAGAAGAGCCGGTAAGAAATTCAGCAGTTGCTCTTTTCAAAAAAAAAAAAAAAAAATTACAATAGGTAACAAAACTGCTATGCATACACATACAGTGCTTCCACAATGAAGCTTCAAAAATGCATACGTAGGTACACACAATCCAACGCATGTCAAAACGGGCAGACAAAGCAGACCCATTCCCGTCGGTGGCAACCGTTCACGAGCATGATCCATGACGCGAGATAATATTCACCTCGGCACAATTAATTAAATCTCAAAAAATAATTTTGATCCATCCGAGGCAATTTTACATCATAAATAATTCCATATTCCAGCAAGTGAAAGTGGTGCGCGTGCCGGCGGCGGGCGCCAAGCCGGCGGCGGGCGGCGCCAAGCTGCGGCCCGCGCTCAAGATCGTGCTCGACAAGGCGCACCTGCAGCGCCTGCTGGCCGCCGCGCGCCCGCCCGCACTCGCGCCGCACGCCGCGCCGCAGGTGACTGACTACTGACCGACCACAGACAGAATATTGATTTGCTCTTTAACGTAGCATATTTAATATTTGCTCATAAGGAGTAAATCATTACTTTGTTTTATTACTATTTGCTATTCAATTTCAATAAATATTATTAAAAAATAATTGTTCACATTTATTGCTATCTAAATATATAAAAGGCAAAGGTGACTGACTGACTGACTGACTGACTGACTGACTGACTGACTGACTGACTGACTGATCTATCGACGCACAGCTCGAACCACTGAACGGATCAGGCTGAAACTTTGCATGTAGATAGCTATTATAACGTAGGAGTCCGCTAAGAAAGGATTTTTGAAAATTCAACCCCTAAAGGGATAAAATAGGGGTTTGAAAAATCGAACTTAACGTGAGCGAAGCCGCGGGGAAAAGCTAGTCTGAATATAAAATTGGATCGCGTTAAACAGTGAGATATGTGTGTCGACGTGTGATTAGTGTTATATTAATGAGGGTACTTGATAATTTCAGTCGAGTGCGGCGGACTACGCGGTGAACGAAATGATACAGAACATAGACGAGTCGAGCACAGTAGACATCACCATGGACGACGACACTCAGGAGCCGCCGGGCGCGGGGGCGGGGGCGGGGGGCGCGGGGGCAGGGGCGGGGGCGGGCGACGCCGCGGGGGAGGGGGCGCTGCGCGCGCAGCTGTCGGCGGCGCGCGCGGCCATTGCGTCGCTGGGCGCCGAGCTGCGCGCGTGTCGCGCCCGCCTCGCGCACTACGAGGGCGGACAGATGCAGTGACGAGTGTATCTAATGTGTTATGTAAATCTGTAGGTCTTGAGACGAGGTGGCACAACTCGACGACAACGGTAGATTTCGAGTATCGAAAGATACGAGTACTACCTAGCCGTTCACTTCAAGGTAGCCGTCGTCGACCGTTACAAAATGATATCATACCGTACCGTTGACAAGAAAATAATTATATTTTTTACCGTAAACACGACTGTGATGGAAGTTTTCCTTTCTGGCAATGCTTTTCATGGCAATGACGTCATGAATGTCGACAGGCGTGATTTTTAATTTCTTAATTTTTTCCGTTTCAAAGTTAATTTTAATTAAAGTAATGAATAGTTTGTGCTGTGCAAAACTTTTCCTTTTTACTCATTGTAGAAAACAACACGCGAACGATAAGTAACCAAATAAATAAATCAAAAATAAATAACTAATTTAAACTTAACAAAAATATTTAAATAGTAAAAATAACAAAATTTTGAAAAAATTGTTAGTGATATTCGCGAGCCGTACGTTGGTGTCTGTACTAAGCGGGTCTGACTTGAGGTGCGGTGCGGGGAAGCGGATCCGGCCAACTTGCAGTGAACGGGTAGCATGTATTATACCTTTGTATGATACAGCGATAATTTCGAAGCACTGCAATCTTTTAGTGAAAAAGTATAAATCCTACAATAATTCATCTAACATGAGAACAGGGATAAATCCTATAATTCATCCAAAATGGGAACAGATTTGTTTTTAAATATGCAATAATTGCTCATTACACAAGCAATGTTTGAAAATAATTTTGTCTCTAAATTGAAATCGTTACTGTAGCTCCATTTTACTATAGCGACAAATGTTTCCATACTAGGAAACTACTTATGTAAAATAATATATTATCTATATGATGAAGTTGAATTCTTGTTGAAATCAACCCTGTGATTTTAGTTTACATCGAAATAATTTTGATTTAATGTTATGTTTAAACGTTATTAGAATCTTCCGTAAGTTTTTTTAACCCATTGTTGATATAATATGTAATAGGTATAAAATTATAAACTTTTGTCCATATTTTGTAAATAAAAGCAAATAGTATTTACTAATTAAACTTTTTTACCTACCTACCTATTTTTTTTATATTGTGTAGGCTGCATTCAAATCACTCATCAGGCAGCCTAGCCTTAGATGTTACCGTTTTATAGATAAAGATGTAAAATAAATTAAATTCAGGTATTTTTTAAAGTGTCATTTTTATTTTTTGTTAGGGACTTTATTTATAGCCACGGCTAAAGCTTCCTACCAGACCAAAGATAATTTAGAAATTAAAAATTCCCAAATAGCCTCCGCCAGGAATCGAACCAGAGACCTCTCAGTTATCAGACAACTGCGCCAGGGACATCATCAACTCAAAATCTACTGAATCAATATTTTATCATATTAGTTATGCAGCTTTTGCCCGCGACTTTTTGCGGTTGGAATTATAGATCTTGAATCCCAAAGTCTGATTTCAGTAGCTCATGCCAATCCATTAGATGATTAGGGAATAAAACAATATTATGTAATCAATCGTTTATTTTTTGGCTGTTTTAGTTTCATTCAACATTAATGGTAGATTCATAATTATCCTTTCCGTAATTTCTGTAATATTTCTTTCTATACAGGATTATCTCTTATTATTTTATACTTATTACTATTTGGGAAAAAGACAATGATAATTTCTAGCTTAATATAAATAATTTTAGAAATCTATAGACCGCACTCACGCAGCTCAGATTCAAGACTGAGTTAAAACGAGCTATTTACAATACATAGTACGTACGTATGCACATAGTTATAATGATAATCCAAATGCACGACAACTCAAAGGCGCCTACTGGAAATTATTGCCACATAGAATTGAAATCAATCAAGAAATACTGTGTTCGTCTAGAAATCGTCAATATTTTAATGTGTTTTTCACTGCACGGTATTAATGCAACTGATCCATCTTTGCGCACTTTTTTCGACTAAAAATGACAGAGGCAAGTTAAAAAGTCCATCAAACAAGATTTAGTAATGACAAAATATGCTAACCACGCAAAAAATACTGACTTAAGACGTACCTATCACGCTAACCGACATCTACGTTCAGCCTTTAGCAGCAGTATAATATAATTAATCATCAAAGGTTCTGTTCAAGTGTGTGATTTCTCACGGCTGTATGGTATAAACTGTTTAAGTTTATTATAGAATAGAATAATTTTGTATTCAAATCAACTTTCACAAAGCGCTTTCGAATCGTCAAGCGAATCTACCACTGGTTTGGAATGCCCTTAAACATTATGATAAATCACGCTCGCAGTAGCCAATGCTATATGATTTCGGTTCACTCAATTGTTCATTGATTAATTTAAAATTAATTAACCGTTTTTTCCCATTTTCAACACGTTAACAACTAAATTGTCTGTTATATTAAACCCGGTTTCTGGAATCACACACGGCTAGTCCTCGCGGCGCAGGGCGCGCGCGCTGAGCACGTCGCGGAACTGCGCCAGGATGGCGTTCTCGCGCTTAGCTCGCTCCTCCTTGCTGAAGGCGGCGAGCGCGCGCTTCTCGTCCGCGGAGTAGATCTGGTTCTCCTTGCGGATACGGACGGCCTCCATGCGCCGATGTCTGCACATCGAAAAGTACTTATTTATAGCTTATACTTTATATAAATATATAAAAGGCAAAGGTGACTGACTGATTGACTGACTGACTGACTGACCGACTGACTGATCTATCAACGCACAGCTCTAACCACTGGACCGATCGAGCTGAAATTTGGCATACAGGTAGCTGTTAGGACGTAGAGATCCACTAAGAAAGGATTTTGGAAAATTTCAACCCCAAGAGGGTTAAATAGGGGGTTAAAAAATCGAACTTAACGTGAGCGAAGCCGCGGGTTAAAGCTAGTTTATACATAAAGGAAATTTATAGCGGGATACTGTGATATAAAAATAAAAAAAAACGATAGTCGCACCTGCTGCCGCTCATGACGTATCCGACGGCCTCGTAGGACGCGATCTCGTCGGAAGTGAGGCCGATCTCGCCGCGACGCGGGATGCGCTTGCCCTCCGCCACGAAGGCGGCCATGGCGGCGCCCTCGCCCGGCAGCAGGGCGCGGCCGAAGTCGCGCGGCGCGAGCGCGGCGCCGGCGCGCGGCGCGGGGCCCGGCGCCGCCCCGCTCTCCTCCGACGCGAGCGACGCTTCCAGCACCTCGTGCTCCTCTGGGAATCGTAAAAATAAAGTGAACTGTGAATATTTTTGTAAACGCACTGTATGTCTTCATCTACAAATGTGTTCAATGGAAACTACTAACTAAAAATGTTTTTTGCATAAAAACTTTTCTGTTCTATTCAATTACAATTTGTACTTGTATATACCGTAACACCAGTATACGTACTTCCTTTCTCCACCCAGATTTCCTCTTCACTGGAGCTGCTGTCGGTGCTGGAACTTTTTGATTTCTTTTTGGCTTTTTTCCGCGCCTTCTTAATTTTCTTGAGTTTTTTCTTTAACTTCCTAAGTTTTACCTTAGTATCTTCTTTGTCTTTGGACTTTTTGCTTTTTTTCTTTTCTTTGCTCACTTCTGATTTACTCTGTGGTTCTTCTTCTTCAGAACTGAAAAATTAAAACATACCTAAATGGAATTAAAGGACTGAAAACCTCTCAGTGTGTTACATACTTTTTACAATCCACGCCAGCATCACATCTAGACTGCAGTAAAGAAAGGTGAAACATTCAAGATGAAATATTTTCATGTGCAGTTTTACATATAAAGCCTTGATAGTCTCCCGGAAAAAGGAGCGGACTGATTGAAAGATCGCAGGTACTATCTCCACCAGTGCAACAGCACTATTCTCTCATACCCACTCTTAAAAGCTTTGGGCTTATTTGAAGGAGAGAAAAGAATATTAGTCAGGTAACAATCAAAACTAAAAATGACTGACTCAGGTCTGGTGGGCGACTTCCCCCAGACAGAGGACACGCCCACCTCCCCGATCCGCTCCCGCTCCTCTCGCCTGGCGTCCAGGAACTCCTCCTCTTGTGGCTTGTAGCGGCCGCCGGGCGCAGGCCTCCCACTACCTAGACCTACAAATTGAAAAGATCAATGATTTCATCAATGAATGATTTGAATTAGGTACATTATTACATAGGTACCTATGATAAATCAATTTGCAGAAGTTAGTAATATTTGAAAATTTAATCCTATGGTAGACTACTATAAGTTATAAAAAAAATATACCTAGCAGCATAGAATAAGATAGCAGATGATCAGATTGTCCAAACGGTACATACCCCCTCCCAGCCCTCCTCCGTTGTGATCCTTATAAGAGCTTCTGCCTCTATCACGATTTGGAGGCCTCTCCGACCTATCTCTTTCATGCCGATTCCTTGTATCCCTGCTTCTGTCCCGTTCTCTGCTGCTGTCATCTCGATGTCTGTCCCTGTGCTGCCTGTCTCGGCTGGTTTCCCGATCCTTGCTGGTTCTGTGACGATCTTGACTGCGATCGCGCTTCCCTCTATCGCGACTTCTGTGTCTCTCTTTATCTTTACTGTGGTGCCTCTCAGGAGACCGAAGTTTACTTTTCTCGTGGTCACCTGCCATTTATTTGTTAACACTTTTCTTGTACACAATACACTTATTTGTTTATATTATTGTTTGTTTCATTTCGCTATGTAGCTCCTTTAATTACATCAATATAAAATATTATGATAGCTAACCATACGAATTAACATTTACAAAAAATCACAGCAGAAAATCGCAGACGATTGTTGAAAGTTGACATTTTTTTACGTTTCGCTTTTGACAATTGACCAGTGTTGCCGGCAGTCACGCAAGATAAAGTCCGAAATCTAATCAGAAAGTACCCGAAATTACCCGTTTTGTATAATTTTTTTTTCATAAAATGTAAGTTAATTTTTTGATTAAAAAAAAGAAAAAAAATTCAAAATGCCTATCTTGTACCATAGATCATCATCCTAGAAATATGATATACTTGATACTATGACTGTATTTAAAGCCCATATTACACTATACTATATAAAGGATCCTATGTCGTACCATAGACTGTATCCTATATAGATCAACATATATATTTCCTACTTATTCCTTAGTATGACAATCTAAGGTAAGGTAGTATAGTAATGCTCCATACACAATCGTCCTAGTTGCTCATAATATCTTTGTCTATTGACCATTGTATTCTGTCAAGTGTCATCTGTGTAATATGCACCCAATATGTACCTATACGTAGGTAGTAGATACCATAGGCCGATAAGAGTATAATTATTGCTGCTCCAACTGCTTCTTTATTACTTTTTTTACTTATGAAAAAGAAAACGAAGTAAAACCGTTATAAAAGAAGACTTATTATTATAACACTAAGGCCCGCTTGCAGAAACGCCGGGTTAACCTTTTAACCTAGAGTTAGCTTCTGCGTTGACAGGATTCGTATACAATTTCTGTAAAAATATTGTTTGTGGTTTCTTCGCGCCGCGAGTGAAGAGCTAACCAACCCCCATTCCTTCTACTGCTTAATTAAGTAGTTCAGTCAAGTGTAGGAAAAATAAATTAGAAAATGCTTTTTTTTTGTAAGTGAATGTCGCAAAATTACCCGAAATTACCCGGCAGCCATCTTTACCCGCAACTAACCCGATTAAGGTCCAAATTACCCGAAATCGGGTAAAAATACCCGTGCCGGCAACACTGCAATTGACATGCGTTTGACTTTGACAAATGCTTGACAAGACAAATTGAAAATGACATTTGTGAATTGAATGACACATTTGACAAGTGACATCCCCATGAGCGTTTACAAGGGTAGCTACTAAGGCTAAAATACAAAGTAAATTGATTTAATAGGCTAATACACACTATCAACTGACACGAGCGGAGTACGGGCCCGATCTTTCACGCCGAAGTGTTCGTAGGTACATGATCCGTACGGAAGCGCGGAGGAAGTGGAAATACGGACTACGGAGTTTCCATTTCCAGTTTCCATAATTATAGAAGAATAGAGAAACCATAACAGCAGCGTGTTTTATATTGTTATTGACAGTTCTCTGTTTATGCTGGTTAAAATTAAAAATATAGGCCAAGAGAATATTATGATCACTTCGTGGATATAGGCTATATCATATACTAATCACTAATATTCTATTACGATATTTTTTCATTTCTACGCAATAGGTAGGTAATTGTTCAACTCGTACCGAACTACCTGCCACTCGTATAGGTATATGCTACGCTCGTAATATACCTAATTAATTATTGAATCAGCAAAAAAAACTGAGCCCCTTAATTAGAAAAAAGGCTCCCGTGGGACTTCAATGTAAATAGGATTTTTATATAAATATTAACTACACATTTTTGTTTAATTATAACCCAGACTGAGATCAAAGGAGTGCGCAGGTAGAACACAAATTCATCCATTTAAAAATGTTGTGGAATTATGAACTGAATGGATTCATCAGATCCCGAGCCCAACAGCTTCCAACGGTCCCGCGCTTTTGATCAGTCTCCCGTAAATTATTATTCACGTCACGATTCGTGCTTAAACATTAGGTAGATACCTATAGTAATGGTTAAAATATAAACCCAATAATTTAGTAGGTAAGTAGAAACCTAAGTAAGTATATTTTTCAATAATTTTACTTCGCCTCATCTTCGGAGGTCCAGGATTCGATCCCAGGTAGGTAATAAGCAATGAATGAATGAATATCACGTGCTTCAACAGTGAAGGAAACATCTTGAGGTTAACTGCATGTTCTCTCCATGCCTACTATTCTTATTCGAGGGGAGAATTTAATTATTGTTCCCAGTTGGTATTTGGTTGGTGACGGGGGACTGACTGACTGACTTATCAACGCAGAGCTCAAACCACTGGACGGATTAGGCTGAAAGGCAAACAAATAGGTAGCTATTATAACGTAGGCATTCGCTAAGATAGGACTTTTGAAAATTGAACTCCTAAGGGGGTTTGAAAAATCGAATTTACCGTGAGCGAAGTCGCAGGCGAGAGCTAGTACATTATAATATTGAATGAAAAATATTCACAAACGAACAGAGCAACAGGGAAAATTAACTTTCTAAATTGAAATTTATGATCCTTGTGAGAAAAGAGCTGCTGCCTTGTAGCGGCTGCGAGATGTTCCCCGAAGAAATCACTCGAATACACAACCTCCAGAGAATAATTACCTGCGCTGGTAACTCGGAAAATGTACGTCGATGAAATGGAAAACTGATAATTATGAGATACGTAACATGTCGAGACAGTAGTAATGCACAATAATTATCTACCTGTGTGGTCAAAAGAGTTTCAGGATATACGTACCTACACCTACCTACGTACCTGGATAGCTGATGCTATTGAAACTTTTAGGTAACTTGCCCTGGCGTAGTGGCAAGCGCTGTGGTCTTATAAAATTGGGAGGTCTCGGGTTCGATTCCTGGCGGAGGCAATTTGGTAATTTATAATTTCTGAATTGACTCTAGTCTGGTCTGTTGGGAGGTTTTGGCCGTAGCTAGTTACCACCCTATTGTCAAAGACATACCGCCTAGCGATTTAGCGTTCCGGCACGATGGCGTGTAGAAACAGATAAGGGGTTTGGGTTGAATGTACACTACCATACTCCTTCCAAGTTAGCCGGCTACTATCTTAGACTGTATCGTCACTTACCATCAGGTGAGATCGCAGTCAAGGGCTATCTTGTCATCGAATAAAAAAAACTCAAAAAGTCGAGAAATTAAAGAGTGGAAAACATTATTAGGTATCATTTTTCCACCCCATAAAAAGTTAACGGTGGTTGAATGACCGATCTAGTTGTTTCTTTGAGAAGCGCAGCGTAAGAAGTTCGCACACAGCCGCTGGATACAAGCAGCACAAGGTCGTTTCTGTGGCGATTCATGCAAGAGATCTATGTCCAGCAGTGACGTATATTGATTTAAATGATTTATAGCGTATAGTTCTTCATATCAAAAATAATAGATTGGCAAGTGCAATGCAATAGTTATGTATACAGGTAGGTAGCTGCGAGTATGCAAGCACTGAGCTCGGAATGTAGTATTTGCGCTGCAATTCCCCGGCCGCGCCGCGCCGGCTGCGGCGACGGGAGGGAATACCTTTCTCCAAATTGCTTTCGAGAATCTCCGTATCTCAGGATATGAGACACATTTTTGATGAAGCATACTTCGCGGGGAACTAGATCACAGTACGTTATAAGATTCTGCGGTTCTACTTATCCACCTACTGGGGAACTAGCTATCGTACCTATCTACTCGTATCCGAATAAGGTACCTATAAGTCGAACGGCTATCCTTGGATATATTTTACCTATCCTGTCGGAAATATGTAAATATCCCAAATTTTTGAAAGAGTAACAGTTAAGGTGGCCATATCCTTACTAATATTATAAATGTGAATGTGGGGTTGTTTGTTGGTTTATCGGTTTCTACTTCAATCACGCAGCAACAGAGAAACTGGTCAACGTGATGTTTTGTCTAGGTATAGTTGAGGATCTGCAGAGTGTTATAGGCAACATGTTATCCCGGAAGGTTAAAGAGTTCCCACGGCAACTGAAAAACTTTAATCCACACTTAATCCACGCGGACGAGGTCGCGGGCATCATCTAGTAAAAAATAATGTGATAAATCTCGTTAACGGCGCCACTTTCGGCGCGTATTGATTGCGGGCGCGGCGCGGCGCCTCCGCCAGACGCAGCGCACCGCGCCACACACGGGTGTTCACGAGGCTACCAGAGATATATGCGTATTGAGATACTCACGCGTGCTAGGGCTGCTGCATGCTGCATGGAGTAACCCTAGCACAATGATCATGGCGCATGAATCATTTGTTTGTTGGTTTGCCCTCCAATCACATAGCAACGGATCGATATCGTGATTTTTTGCATGGGGAATTCAAAGACCTGGAGACATAGGCTACTTTTATCCCAAAAAAAAAAGGATTTGCGCGGGATTTTTACAAACCTAACTCCACGCGAATGATGTCACGGATGAAAGCTAGGTTGTAATAAAACAGTAAAATCACGCTGGAACTACTTGATTTTCCGATTAGCCTATATTACCTACTCTCCAGGTCCTTAACTATACCCATGCAAAAAATCACGTCGATCCGTTGCTTGGTGCAGTGTGATTGACAAACAAACCCGCAAGAAACACATTTTCGCATCCTGACTATCCTTACTAATATTATAAATGCGAAAGTGTGTTTGTACAGGTTTATCGGTTTGTCCTTCAATCACGCATCAATAGAGCAACTGCTCGAAGTGATTTTTTGTATGGGTGTAGTTGAGAACCTGGAGAGTGACATAGGCTACATTTTATCGCGGAAAATTCAAGAGTTCCCGTGGGATTTTTGAAAACTAAATCCACGCGGTTAAGTCGCGAGTATCAGCTAGTTTATTACAATAGTAAGATAGTAGTATCTCATGTATTGTCACTCGTATACCGGCTAAGCCGCGTACGACAAGAGGCTCAGTAAAGTCATAATTATTCCGGCAACTTGGCGGAGTTTTCCCGCTGACGCTGCTACTTGCTGTAGGTACTTGCTTCAGTTTGCCAACAAGGAAACTTCTTATGCACACAAAGCTTGTTCACTTTCACAAGCGACATAAAATAGGAAAACAAGATTACCGGGATACTGCAAGAGAACTTTTCAGCTGTTTTGTCTGGTGGGAGATTTTCGTCGTGGCTAGATACTGCCCTACCGTCGACCACGTGCCGCTGAGCGAAGCGTTCCAGCACGATAGAGTGTAGAGATTAATTAATTATGATAACATAGCTTGCCCCACAAAATTACAGTTTATTAAACTATGAATCCTTTCGTGTGCAGATAATTCTGGCCAACTCAACACGACGCAATATGGTGGCGCTTTGAAAATACTTACTTACACAATAACACTGTCACTACTGTAACTACTACCACTACTCTGTGATAATATTTTCCAACGTTTTGAATTTTGGAGGGGCGAGCCATGTTATCGTAGTTATTAGTAAATCTCTAGTAACCGTTAGGACGTATTTTATTGTGTTATACCTATTTGGTATATTGTTTAAGTATTTCTTCTAGGCCATCAATGATATTAAAGAACTTAGATACAGATAGGTGGTGTATATAGACACATATAGTTAATATTTTAAAGTAAACATAAACGATGCTTGTATCGTCATTTAAATCAACAATTATTGTTTCTCTTCAGCTGCAACTGTTTCCACCCGAACCTTTTCAATTCAATTCAGATCTACTTTTTCATTTAAAAAAAGGGTACAAGAGCTGCACAAAAATTTTGTGAAAATGGAACGTAGTTTTTGCATAGCCTGTGTAAAACGCTCCGCTTTTGTTTTTAAAAGTTGCCCGATAGAGAAAACTTTGTTTGTATTATTTTACTATTTAAAGCCGCGCCAGCACAATGAAACAAGTGCAAAGCGGTTCCATGGGGTGACGGGGGCGGAAATAAAGTGTCTTAATCGTTTTGCCATTTCAAATGGTTTTATATTCAACATTTTTCGCAATGAGCCCTACCGCCTATGCCAAGCAACCCGACAAGGAACTACTTACCGCTACCATTCCCATCATTCTCATCATCAGCAAGTTCAGCGACCCATCAAGCCTGCTCGCTGAGCGCAAGTCTCCTCTCAGAGAAGGGTTATAGTCCACTTCATCGCGCCGGCCCAATGCAAATTGGCAGGCTTCACACACCATTGAGAACGTTATAGAAAACTCTCAAGCATGCCGGTTTCCTCTCGATGTTTTCCGTTGATGTGTCATGTGAGCATGTGGTAGGTATTTAATTGCGCTAACACACGTAACTCTGAGTAGTACGAGCACGGAATTGAGCCCGCGTCCCCTGAACTTGCATTACGTGGTCATGACCACAGCTGCTGCAAGTTGCCGCGGCTTCGTCGCTATATCGTAGGTATATTGTAATTTAAGACTCCCCTTCAGATTGAAAAGGGCTTTGGCCAGGCTTTGGTCATTGCCAAAACACTGGCAGAGTGCGGATTGGCAGAATTTAGATACCTTTGAGAAAATTATTGAAAATTCATGCGTGTTTAGGTTTTCATCGCGATGTTTTCCTTTACTGTTACAGCGAATGATATTTATAGCTTACTAGCAAACCCGGCGAACTCCGTTTCGCCACCAGATGATGACAGAGATGGCGCTGTATGTGAAAAAAGATTTTCCCGCTTTTCTGTTGAAATTTTTCCTGAATTTTCTTTGCTATAAACCTCACGGAGCCCGAGACCTTTCCAACGAATGCAAAACCGTGGAAATCGGTTCGTGCGTTCTGGAGTTATAGCGTCAGGAAGGAAAACCCGACTTATTTTTATATAGTAGATTACTCGCGTAACTCCGAGAAGGTAGAAGTCTGGGATTCGAACCACGAACCATTCAGAAAAGAGGTCGTAATTAAAATTACATATATACGATACATAAAGATACAAGGATAACATCCGGTTGATGTATCTGTCTCGGCGTGGATCGATTCTCTCATCAAGGCTCGAGGAGCCTACATGTTGAAGCTCTTTGACCCGTGAGAGTCCACTCTTATAATATACCTAAGCGGTTGATTATAAATATCTCTCATGACCCGTTTCCTTTGATAGTTCATTACACGACCGTTCGACCCCCCCGAGGGGTGGACACGCGGGTGAGTCATTTGTGTAGAAATTCCGAAATTCCATTGCGACACGCTCTGCTCCCCGTAATCCTTTACATTACGTCCTGTAATCTAGGATGGGCACGCCGCATTAAACAACTAAGTTTAGCCTTTCTACAAAATGGCCTACCTACCTACTTTGTTTTGCAGAGGTCCAATACCCACTACCTATAAAAAAAAACAAGTATCTAGGTAGTAGGTGTCTACCTATTTTACTACGCAAGTAGTGAAACAGTAGGTTTTCCGAGGAGTTCTCATCCTATCCTTCTAGCGCCTCTGACGCACGAAGTTTATGATGCGCACTAAGTCCGTAATATTCCAAAATCTGTTTTCTTGCTCTTACAATCTGGATACCTTCCAATTCTAAGCAAACGCATTCCATTTTACACACCGGATGTGATGGTCATGCAACGCGTGTCTATAATGTCTTCAAGAAACTAGACAGTAGTACCTACTACTAGTAGGCTCTAGAGACATTCGCGTATTCGGCCAGACTGAAATCTATAGACTACACTGTCACTCTGCTCAGACTCAAGACAAAGTTAAAACGAGACAGATTTATGTCAGAGAATATTTGTCACTCGTTTTAACCTCTATTTTGAGTCTGAGCTGAATCAGAGCTCGCCCTATAGATCTCAGCCAGTACCGACCTACGCGTAAAGTTTTAATGAAACTTTCCAACTGAATTCTGAAAGATTTTAGACAAAGCTTAGGTAGTTAAATTAATAAAAAGAAACGACCAAGAAACGAACAATTCCCAGCGCAAAGTAAAAGTTATTTAAAAGGGTTCCCGCGCCGCGGGCGGCGTCGTAATCGTACTTTATTGTTTTTGGAATTTCACTTTAATATTAAGTTTAAATATCAAAGAAACGTTTGGAATACGGAGATTAACCTGAAACCTTGTTAAGTCACCTGTAATAAGCTTTCGGAAAAATAACTCTGTACCGAGAAAACGATTGGTTTTTAACAAAAGATTTTTGTGTTCGTAATATTTCATTTTCGTAATATACATTTCCATCACATCACATCTTTATTTTTAATGACGCGACGATGAAGATTATTATTTTTATTTATGACAAAATAGTTCATGTCTGTGATCTCACTTTAGTAGATAGTCTCACTAAGTGGAAAGTGACAATGCAGGCCAATATAACCCATCGTCGTAGATATACCTTACCTTGAGGACCTCAATTTAAACGTTGCAGAAAATTCGAACGCCGCCGGGTGAGGGTTTCCGACTCGAGCGATCCATTTTAGAACTGAAGCGGTTCGTGCGAGTAGGTTGGACTTCAACCACATAAGGATTCCAATACTCGCGATTCCTCGAAGTTCTGTGGTAAAACGGTGAACGAGGAACGAGCTAGTAAAGTTTACGAGCGCACTGTCCAAAGTATATCCAATGGAAGACCGATATACTAGCGAGATTGCGTCAGCGCTGCAGCTGTAAACTTTATCCACTCGTACCAAATTCCGAAATATTTCAGCGATGCGATTTATGAACGCCGCGCTCAAAATAAAAAAGCTAAGGACGGTCCATTAAAGTGTCTGAAAAGTAATTTGTTCCCGGTAGCTGCGGCACTCGGAAGGCGGCGCTAGAATAAATCGAGCTGCAGCAAAAGTATTGCCGCATCGTGCCGCGTCACGACCGCCGGCGACAGCGCGACACGTAGCGACAGTGCCTACGTGTGTACGGGCAGCACGCCTTATGCTCGAGGTGAAGTTTTAAATATTTATGCAGGGAAATTATATTATTACACTAAATCCTGTCTATTGACATCAAAGATATTGCAAAAGTCATGTCGATCAATTAATTGCTCAGTTGCTGTGTGTTTCTAGGACAAACACGCAAAAAACATACCTTCGCATCCTACTAATATTGTAGAGGCGAAAATTTGTATGTATTTGTGTATGCGTGTGTCTGTAGGTTTGTTACTCTTTCACGCCACAAAGAACCAATTTGGGTGAAATTTTGAATGGAGCTCTTACCACTGATTAACACAAGGCAACATTTTATCTCGGAAAATTAAAGATTCCACGGGAATCAAAAACCTTAATCCACGCGGACGAAGTCGCTGGAATCGTCTAGTTTATAATAATAGTAAGGAAGGAAAGGAAGTGAGGATACAGTCATAACTCAAAATTCTGAAAAATACCACAGTTATTGGCCGCTATATGTTTTGTCGGATAGACTGGCGAGTGGCGTAGATGTTTTCAAAAAGCCGGGATTTGCTGACGGGAGCCGCGGGGGCGACACAAAGGCAGCTGCGGACAGCGGATATGAAATACCTTACACTGCACCGAACGATATAGAAATATTATTCTATTTCGCTTGGCTCGTCCGTAAAGGAAAAGGTATTTTATTATATTCTAGGTATACGCTCGTCTTTTGATGGCAATGCGTCTGTGTGAGAGCATTAGTGCGACGAAGTTATGGACTCATCTCATGAGTCAAAACTTTAAAAATCTTCGAAAGTTAACGAACGCTAGATACTTCGACCGGCTCGTTGGTCTAGTAGGTACATTAGTACTATTAGATATTTTGTTGCTAGTGGCTAGCTCTTAGCTCCTCTTAACAAATTATTGGGTTTTTATTGATGTGACCTGGGACGTGACGCAATCATATAATGGTTATAATTGAAAAAGTAGGCCCACTTAAAATAAATTAAATTTTGGATTTTTGCACGATAAAATAAAGAGTCGAGCAATAAACGGTTTTTCCTCACTTCACATTCGCGTGAAATTACGTAAATGTTACACATAATATGAGCCCGCCGCGGCCGCTCGCCGGCGGAATTAATACGTTTTATTACTTTTTTGACTTTCGGCCCTCGTGATTGCGGCCGGCAGGAAGCGGCCACTCCGGGGAGGGGGGTGGGGGGAGGCAGCGGAGCCGCGGGACGCATCCACGACAAGATGGCGTCCAATCTGATAGGATCAAAAAGCTTATACTCGTATAGTACCTTATAAGCTCCTTGGATGAGATGAAACTACTGTAGATACGTCTGCATATTTTTCCATTAAAATAATATTGTAAATAGGTTTTTCTCACCTAGAGAGATAACAAAAGGTGAGAAAAACATATAAAATAAATAATGAATCGGCGCGAAACTCTCGTGTTATAGTCGTCATTGTCCACAGCTGGACGTAAATCTCTCGTAGAACATGGTTGTAATGCTTTATGTAACTTCCTACCAGAAATTCTTAAAAATGTAATTTGCTGTTATTTGGTTCTATAACAATACTAGCCGACTGTAAGTTACGCTCACAAGTAACAATGATTGTAGTTTGTGAAACTATTCGCGCGGAGCATTAGCTTCGCTCTATTGCTGAAGTGATACAGTTTTATTCTACTGCAGCTCAGCTTACCTACTCGTACCCAGAAAACAAAGACTTACTTTGGAATTTTTATAAAACGTAAATCCACACGGGCGAAGTCGGGGGCATTTGTTAGATGGTTATAAAAGTTATGACAAATCCCACACGTGGAAATGGAAAAAATCGAAGAAATTAATGAAGAAAAGAAAATCGTTTTGGTGTATCTTTATAAAGGAATACCAAATTCTTTGCCAAGCGAATACAAAACTTAACAGCTTCATAAAGGGTATGAGATTTCAGATACAAGTACGTAGGTACAACCTACCTATGCGTTTATATGCGAATAAGCTCAATTCCCAAACTAACACAAGTGAACGGTGTTCTTGCGACGCAAAGCTACAAAAGGTACAAAAAAGGGATAATCCGGTCCTTTATATTTCAACCTACACCTGGGGCCTGTCCCGACTCCCGCATAATGTCATCGTTTCCGATCAATCAAAACGCCCGCGCCCCTTTATCTCGACGACCGAAACGGATTTGTCGTAAACGAATGACACAGCAGCCTCGGAACGAACGTGGAAAAGTGTCCCGTTTTTCCACTCCGAACGGAACTCTAAATGTCACTGCTAGTTTCCGTCCTAATTTATGTCATTGTGTGTGACCCGGTGTGGAGCCACAAAAGGGTCTTTCTTTATCACTTTCCGAGGCCTGTTTCCGCACTGGACATATTCCGTTGTGCGTGACGTACTCGTAGTAAATGGTCTTCACACATCGATGGCAAGCACTTAGGGTATCGTTCGGAACTGTTAATTTTCGAGGAGCAGAACAGACATGTCCAAATGCACACAAGCTGGCATTTTTACGCGATGTAAATAATAAATGCTCCGCGTATTTTCAGCGGCTACAGTCACACTATTTTGCGTCGCGTATTTTGCGCAATACGCGGCGCAATTGTGTGTCGACACTAGCTTTACAGTGATGTCACACGTCATACCGCAAAGTAGGTAGTGGCTCTTGGATTAAAGGCAACCATAAAAATAGGACTTAGAATAATATAAATAGGTAGAATCTGTCTATTTTATAGACTAGTGGTTCGCCCCGAACTGAGACCTCGCGATATCCCATAATTCCCAAAAGTTTTAATTATATATTGTAATAATTAACTTTTAACATTAGACGCAATAAAAAAAATAATAGTTGACATAAAACTGTTTTACTGACACAGCGCCATCTATTAGCATTACAGTGAAGCTATTAGCTTCACAATAATGCTAATAGATGGCGCATTAAAATTAAATAATTTCGTTTCTTTATAACATTTATCTAATTTTAGTATTTGTTGTTCAAGTACAGGATATAACTGAATTTTCAACCAAGTTTCACGTTCTAATATTCAGTAATTCAGAAGTTATAGGGCTCTGACAGACATTTAGATGGACACACTTCTCTGTCTAGTAGGCAAGCGCCCTAGTTGACTCAGAGAACTCGCTTCGCTCGTTCAATAAGAGTTGCGGTTAAGCGATGAGGATCAGAGCTGCGATACCCCACCGACAGCGTCTCACAAGTCGCCCGACAGGATATTGACTCCGCCTGCCGCTGGCTGCGCGGATATTGGCGCTACCCACATTACCGCTAAATTAGAAACCGCTACCTCGACTGCGTCGTAAGATATATTATTTGATTCTCTCCTAGTTTCTTTTTAATCGACCGTTAAAGTGGTGCTTGAGTCTTCGCGTATCTATAATAATATCGTCCCGACCCAATCCTATCACATTAACGAACCTCCTCAGAAATTAGTCTTCGCGGAAGATATTTTAGTGCACAAATGTGTGCGCAAACACAAGTCAGTCTCTATTCCCTTACTGTCATAGTCCGGTGTATCACGTAATATATTTCTTTCGTATTAATTTAATTTAATCCTGAACTTTTTAAGGTTTTTATCTAACTACTATCTGTCAAGACTCAAGAGTACAGAATAAGAGAAGTAGATTGTTCACTCTTTGGAACACTGACAGCTTTTTGAAAAGAAATTTTATGTTGCTAATGCTTCGTTGTCACGTTCCTGACCGAACGTAAACGATAAATAACGCGCTCTAGGCCTAAGCCCTCCAAAGCCTTATATAAATGGTAAAGTTTCGGATATTATTATCTTTCCGCACACGAATCATGTACCATTAGAGCAACTGTAAGGATTTAGCGGACACATCTTCTGTATACTGGATGGGGAGGAAAATAAGACGGGCTTACTTAAAGCAAAAACATGTTCCGTCGAGGAGAATATTGGGAAAATGTTTATTTAGTTCACAAATTGAGCTTTAACAGCCAGGAAGGAAATTATTTCTATATCTGTGATATTATTTAAATGTAGTAATAGTTTTTCTATTTGTCTGTGATTAATCGTACACGAGTCAAATACCTAAGACTTTTGCGGATCGAAAGCGTTTTTATAGACATACTTGCTGATGCCCGCGACTTCGTCCACGTGGATTTAGTTTTTGAAATTCCGCGGGAACGGTTTGAAATTCCGGGATAAAAAACATTAATATAATTATAATAATTGGATATACTTCAGGCAACATCAAACAAAAGTGAGATTGAAGGTCTACGGATCTCATGTGACAAATTGTATTGGGAAATGCCAATTTTTAGCAGCCAGGAGCTTCGGTGTAACGATTAGCTCTACAGCCAAGCCGGCGCACTTCCAGTGCTGACAGGGAACAATACCTATGTAGTGCTGAAACAATCTAAACTTTAATTCCCAACAAAACAGCGGTGCAATCACTATTATTTTCATTTGCGTCCTTAATTGCTCTATTGTTCACCCAGAACTGCATAGTACGCAATAAAAACTGATCTATAGAGCACAGAATAGTCGAGGATAGGTATCGCAGAGCAAACAAAAGGAGATATTATAGTAATCACTACGTACTTACACGGTACCTTTTTAACATTGTTACCTTTGTTTGGCTTCTACATATAATATAGATCATATTTACTTGATTGTAAACTAAACAGCTTATTCGGTAATATGCTGCCTACTTAGTGTTCAGTTTGTTTATCTGTGTAGATTTTGAAAAGTGTATGCCTTTCACCTCCACCCTAAATTAAATTCATGTCTCTAATCACCATGGTCCCGGAAAGCTAAGTCGTTTGGCGGCACGGCTTTGACGCTAGAGTGGAAACTAACCACGATCAAATTCTCCCAACAGACCAGACAAAGAGACATTTCAGACATTATATATTTCCAATTCACCCCGCTGGGAATCGTACCGGAAACCCACCTTGCGCATACAGAATTTGTTTTACGAGAGTTTATTGTAGAAACACTGACTAGGGAGATGTTATAATGAAGCACGTCGCGGGGTTCTAACGATAATGACAAAACGGGAGGGCTTAGGCCGGTGACGTGCTGCAACGACGTGACGGATCGTGCCGGGGCGGCAGCCAGCGTGCCAGCGGCCTTGACGCGACGACACGACACAAGGCGGTGCAGACTTATGATTGTTCTGTATCCTAGATGAGCGTTTTCAATGCTAGCGGGATAATTTCCCAGTCCTGATATTTGTGAGTATATTTACAAGAGCAACTGTTGAGTTTTTCACCAGTTCTTTGCAGTTAGAACTGCTTTCCAAACCGGTGTTAGAGATTAGATAAGTTACAAGTTGGCCCACATGGAATAAATAATTTTAAATTTAAATTTGTATAGGCATATTATAGGCGGTATTTTAAACCATTAACCAGCTTGTCTTTAGTCTCTTTGTAAGGTCTTCGTCTCAATCGTGTCCCTAGACTATGATCTCTTGATCGACAATCAACTCTTTACATTATCTCCAATGTTTTCTAATATTTCAATTAACATTATCATTAAATGGGTATGGTTAAAGGTCGATCCCCACCAATTGCAGCGTTGCACTCACTCCTAACACAAGCTTTCCGCTTATTAGTTAATATCTTAAGAAAATGTATTATAAAATCGAAAGTTCAATAAAAGCTTCAATAACCCAACGGTTAGAGATGCGGACTAAAAACTGAAAGGCCGCAGGTTCGAGCTCCACCCGTTGCAGAATTGTCGTAACCATCTCTAGCACAAGCTTTTCGCTTGTTTGGAGGGGAGAGGAGAACATAAGTCAAGTTCAGCTTGTTTAATTTAAAAAAACCTCCCTTATTTATATGTTCGCAGCTATCAGTGTGGCCACAAACGCAAGGCATTACTCTGGTAATTGAGTGTACTCGGAAGTCGGAAGGGCTTTGAGGAGAGTTATGATGAAACTCCGGCGGGCCGTGACGCCCCTCCCACTCCCCGCCTCCCTCTTCCCTGGCATCCGATATGCATATTCAAAGCAGCACCATTCGCATTATGAGACCACTCACCACTAAATTCAGCGTGAGCCTCACAGATTCTTCGTTCTTTGATAAATTAGGCTGAGTCTCACCAGGCTTATAGTGTTGATTAATTCATTCACCTTACCGATGATCGTCTCACAACTGGGTACGATTTCCGTCTTGAATAAGAAGATTTCAGGCCATAGTTCAGCACGCTTACAATATGGAAAACTCACGCGCATGCAGGTTCCTCACATGTTTTCCTACACCGTAAATAAACACACGATTAACGCTTGGCTAAACTATTTGTGGTAAGGCTTTAATTTTCTATCAGACTAACGTGACGGCGACAACGCTAAAAAGTTTCAAAATCAGATGGCGTGGAAGCACCAATTATGGAAAAGGATCACGACCCTCAGCGAAGAGTAATGCGATGCAGAAAGAAAGAGAAGTAATCCTAAAAATGTTCCTTGTTGCAATGCTAAACTAAAAAATAAGACATAATATGGAATTGAATGCAGCAGTCACATTACGCGTAGAAAATACACATTACACATAATGCAGTTTGCAATAAATAGATTGCCCCCTCGTGCTCGTCGGCTGTTCGCCGCAACGCCACGTGCGGCAGCCGGCAGCTGGCTCCACAGTCCGCACAAATGGCCTCCGATTTGTATCAGCGTCAACCGCAACGAATACGCGTGGTGAGACCGCACCCTAACGGAATCTAGTCTAAGCTGTAATCAGATTCTATGCGACATCATGATCATCATTAAATTACATGTGATAAAACTGTTAAAGTTTGATGCAAATTAAATTTTATGATATTGATTTTTTTTTATTTAGATTTTTAAAAAGAAAAACTAGAATTTATTTATTTTTAACCAGGTAAAAATATTGATTTATATTTGAAGTAGGTATAATATATTTCAACATGATTAAAAATGTGCTCCAACCTTTTTCGACTGACGCTTGGAAAACTAAGTTGGTTATATACTCAAAGAGAACTTAGGATAGTAACGAAAAAATGCCACTGAAACTTTTTGTATAGAGATCGAATTTTCTATGAAACCGTTTACGCCAGCATTTATTATTAACTTACACTTAATCTTCCTTTACAGATAAGTATAAATTCACTAAAAATGCTTACATTACTTTATGTTACTAAAACTTAAAATATAAGTAGTGGCCTTTATGAACTCATCCAACATTGGGTATTTACACAAAGTTTCAAGTATCTAGTATCGATAGTTACTGGATATCGTATTAACTGTCACCATACAAACAAAAAACTTTCTAAGTGAAGTGAGACGCCATGAAATAAGCTTTGTTCTAGATCGTTCCATCGCGACATTGGGAGAAATAAAAGGAAGGACGTGATGCGGTTTGTGTCGAGGTGCTGGCGATTCGGTAACGATCAGGCGACTTGCAGCATCCTCCTCGCGCCGACACACACGAGCCGACAACTACCTACTTCAGTTGAAAGGTGAGTCGGGCCAACTTGTTTGTTATTTCTTGTTTCCCGTGGTACTTGAATAATTTTCAAGAATACGAGCAATCTCTGTGACAAATCGGATTAAAAATTGTGTTCAGTCAGATTTGTATTAGTTAATTAGTAACTTAGATTTATATTTGACTAGACGAACCTGTTTTTTCCGCGGTATAGGTTATATTTTCTCTAAAAATTATGGAAAATTATGGAGTTGCCGCGGGAATCCAAAACATCAGCGAGTAGTTGATATTTAAATTTTTAACGAATAGATACATATATCAATATATTAATTATATTGTTAAAAAAAAAAAATCGAGCGCGACTTGTTAGATAAGTAGGTAAAAGTTGGTTGCTGATACGAGTTAGGGTGGAAGTTGGGATGTGTATAGAATTGCAGTATCGGATGTGGGTCACGGGCAGGACGCCAAATCGTACTCCGAGCATCGTACCCGTACGGGATACGTAGCTCACACACACACAAACACACACACAGGCAAAGCGCTTACCAAAATCTGTATTTGGAGTTTAATGTAATCTTAATGCAGACAAATGTGTAGGCAAAAGCGAAAGGTCATGGTGAGATTTTGATGTGCGAAAATACCACTGACCTATTTCTAGTGAGATTTTTAGTAGGTAGGTACTAAGTAGGTCAATAGTCAAAACTTTGAGAGAATATTTGCCAGATAAACGACGTGATTTATAAGGTGAACGATCATTTAATCATTGCATTGAGCGCGGATCTCCTCTCGAATCAGAAGGGTTTAGACTTGAGGTCATAGTGCACCGCGCTAGCCAAGTGCGAATTGCCAGAATTCACAAACTTTTAAGATCATGGTGAACACACAGACATGCAGGTTTCCTTGCGATGTTTTTTTCACATGTTTTTTTTATTAACTTAAAGTTTAGGGGACTTTCGTCCGACACTTCTTCACAATATGTTATAGCCTAGTGATGTTCAACGCACATAACTCCGAGAAGTTGCGTGCCAGGGATTCATTTATCCCATATGTAAAAGATAAAAGTGTTCCGCTATCGAAACATCTTTGTTGCACTTAGTGTCGCGATGTCGTAACGTCGGTGTCAAAAACGCTGTCCCGAGGGGCCTGTAGTGCAGCTCGTATGCATGGTAGGTACTACAGCTTTATTTACTTTAAATCCACCTTTACTTATGTTAAAATATCTGAAATCCTCACCAATATTACAAATGCGAAAGTGTGTTTGTTTGTTGGTCTGTCCTTCAGTCGCGCAGCAACGGATCGACGTGACTTTTAATCGACTGCCAAAAAAGGAGGAGGTTCTCAATTCGTCGGAATCTTTTTTCTAGTCGTCACATTGCAGTTTTCAGTTTTAGTTCGTTCAGCCAAGGGTTTCCCCCAGATATTTTAACACTAAACTAACAAAGTTGAAAAAAATACTTCAATGTCTCAAATATTTTTACCTACAAAAAGCTTTATTGAACCGAAGCCTACACAAATCCCAAAAACGAGTCCCTTCATTTGATTAGCTCTATTGAAATGGAAATATTGTATTGAGAACAAATTGAGCATTAGGAATGGAGGTTTTATGAACGATTTATATTTCGGAAGTGGATAGTAAAGTTGATCGCACATTCACCTTCACCCGCGTCGCCGCGCCGAACGCAATGCTAAACGATTGCACATTTTACATAGTAAATTTTTATAAGTATACCAGTTTAGTAGCCAGAATAAAATGACATTTACATAAGCAATGATTGACCTATAACATTGTGGACACCGGGCAAGTAACACAGACAACACCGAACTGAAAGGTAATCGAACACAAGCGTGTCTACAATAACCCGGCTGCGGCACGGCCCTGTGCGTCACGGCGAATATAAATCCAACTTAATTGTTAATGCTACGTTCTGTAATTTTGATTGTCCGTTGCCACCATCGTCCTCCAATCTAATGACGTAATAAGGATTTAACTATTTCAACAAAGGCAGCACATGTATAGTCGCATGAGATGCATGTCAAGAATTCAAAACCTATTTTTTCTAGGCTAATATTATCAGATTAAATATGACGTGGTTGAGGAAGCAACTTATTGAAAAGATTGTAACAAAAGTCAGATCTTGGAAAGAAGGTCCAAACTTTAGGTACACTTGTTTACAAAGAAAACTTCTGCAATATCTTCGTTGTCGCATTCGATGACTACTGGCAGAATCCTTAGAAATCTCTTTTTCCTTCCTTAGTTAAACTGCCTTGTATGCATAAGTATGTTTCAGCTAAGTTGCGGTACAGAATAAATGAAGTAGCGCTTTGTGCGGGCAGCGTTTGTCGTGCGTTAATGTGTGACCAACTGAAGTGTTTACGATTCAAATCATGATTCCTCTTCGCGTTGTTCTCTGTCGTTAGCTTGGATATCGTCGGATAGCGCCAATCAGGTGCTTTGTAATGTAATGAATTCGTTACATTTGTAAGGCGCTTCATTTCAATCAAATTCACTTGAGGAAAACTCAACGAAATGATTACTTAACTAATAAAATTTGTATATTTAACTACCTTTTGTTCGTGATTTTATTCGTAGAATTTAGGTCACCTGTTAAAAACTTCCGCAGGAACAGTTTCTATTTCAGTTCGATCAATTTTTACTTTTATAGCGAAATATACCTGCGATATGACGATCTCGGCGCAGCTCGCAGCGTGTTCGCTCTGCGTCATGTAAGTGCGAGGTCACGGGTTGGATTCCCGGTGGGGGTAATTTGGGAATTTATCATTTCTTTATTGCCTCTAGTCTGGTCTGCTGGAAAGCTTTGACAACAAACTTTGAAGTCAAACGCACTAATCTTTGGCGTTCCAAAGATTCTCAGCCGTTGCTGAACCGATTTTGATGCAGTAAAAGAAATATCACTCACTTAACAGTTAAAGAAATATCACCCAGCCAAATTATTCACTAAGACCAAAGCTAAACAATTTTCAAAAAAGGGGAGTTGTGATTTTTGGCCAACCTAAATACACGCGGCTTAAGTCACAGGCATCATTAAGAACCTTAATAGACCAATGTGCTATATGTTCTGATAATAAAGTATCCTATAAATTAATTCAATGGTGTATAAATAACATATGCGGAGTCAAACAGGCAAAATTTCATTACGATAACCGGAGGGATTAAGAAATACCTTCGATAAATTCATTTTGTTGGCAACAGTCATGTAAATGAAATCGTCCCGCCTCGGTGGCCTCGACGAGAGGATCATTGAGCAGCGCCTCGAGAGCAAAGCGGCTTCTACTCACTGAGCCACAGCCGACGGAACCCTACTAACTTACCGCTCGCTGTTGACTCAGCATTTCATTTTGAGCACCGCATTTCTTGCTTTATTGAAAGGGAGAAGTTGACAAACTTTTTCGTAAAATAAAATCAAAATAATTATAAGTAAAATAAAACCCAACAGGAAAAAAGATAACTTAATTATTTTTAAAAACAAAACTTACAGGCAGAAGAAAGAAGTATTAAGTTGTCATTTTAAAAACTACTTTCCGGTTGTGGAGCTACACATTGGACTACATTAAATAAATAAAGAATTCATCAAAAAAAAGATGGACGGGAAAATGGACATGTGACGTCATATACCATAGCTACGCGACCATAACTCCAAATTAGGTAGGTACGCAGGTACATTCCAATTCATTCACGACGTATACGATATCTTGCCACAATCAATAACCTGTCAAGGAGACCTTCTTTTCAGGCTCCTATCATTAATATTGTACGCAGCTGAATGTTAACTTATTCTTCTTTAATCGACTTCAGAAAGAGAGGAGTTCCTGTGTGACGCAATCTAGACGATTTGTTTTAATCTTTTTGAAACTCTATCTTTGTACAAGATTTCTTGGTAGAGAATTTTTTCAGAAACTAAAATTATACATATAACTTTTGAACAATCTTAAAACGAAAAGGGAACTGCATAGTTTTGTAGACAGGAATAAAACTAGCAATTGTCCGCGAGCGAATCATCACGTACCTACCGCTGTGACCTAATTTTATTTAGGACACCCAATTCCGTTGCTGGCTTTTATAATATGTAGGAGTTTAAAGATTTCCAAGTTGTTGTAGAGAATTCTAGATTAAGACTCCATCCAAAAATATACCTAACACCTTTTAAGACGAGCACTATACATACCAAAAGTAACTTCAATTAACCATTAACAATATTACTTCCACTTCAAAATGTATATTGAAACCTAATTTAGTTTGACAAAAGCCCATTGCTCTTTTATTGTTGGGCTGCCATTTCTGTGGATACGTGGAGGCAGAAAGAAAACATATAATTTACCAAATGATATATCTATAATACATATAATCTATCGGTGACCAAAAGCTATTTGCCAATATTTTACACATCTGAGCGTCTTTTACGATTCAGAAAAAACTTCGTCTATTTGTGTAACGTCTGTGGAACGTTTTTGGCACTAATAACAATTTTTTTCGCATATATGTAATGGCGTGATCTGATCGACGTACCATAAGTTCATTCCAGAGTTCAGAGAATAGATATCCCGTGCCTTCCGGGCGCGATAGACAAATAACTCGCCCTCCGACGTCTACTACTGACTACACGAAAGACTTTCCATTTTACTGTACATTGCGTGCTTCTATCGACTGAACATATAAATAAACAAACTTCGCGAGCAAAAGTTTGGTGTATAAGTAGCTCTGATAGCCAGACAAAAACTCCGCCACCACAGCTACAGGTGATTTAAAGAGCTATGCTTAAAGATTCTCTACACGATTAAATTACCGGTATGTAGATGAATAGAGTCACTAAAATAGCTCAATAGATTGCGAAGTTGAGGTGGTAAATGTTGGCGTAAAAAAATTTAGGGTAGAAACGATGCAGCAGAAAGGATGACGATGGCGCTTAGAAGAAGTCTACCCAGCTGCGGTAAAAATACGGGACAAGTTCTAAAGTCCTTAAAAGCAAAAGTAGAACTCTTGTAAAAGCAGCAATGTATTTTCCTTAAATATCAATCTTACGTCGATATCGTGAAAACGCTAGAGCTACAGGGTTTCAGTAGCGGGCGTCACGGAGCCGTCAATGCCAGTCGCGCCACCGCTCCACCACTCCACCGACAGGAGGCTAAACTTTTTGCTGCTACGCCGGTTCTGCACACACGGCTGCCAGTCACACTGTTGTGAAAAGTTTATCGCAAACGACGTGGCTGTCTAACTAAAAATCGACAGTAGTCTTCTCAAACGATGGATGTACAATTGTACTCTGCTGGACATACGCCTGTTGCGAGGATCGCCCGAAAACACGATCTTGTACACTTGGGTCGAGCGACTCACTTCGCCCTTATCCGCTTACCTTACCTCGAGATTTTTCCAAAGTTAGAAATACAATCGAAGTATTGAGAAAGTTTTAATCCTGACCTACCTATTTTAATGTTGACCGCGTATAACTGCCGCAAGAGCAGCGAGGTTACCAGCACAGGCATGAATACTACACGTTAATTTACCACTCATTATAGCATTGCTACGGTCGGGATGATAATAAGGTACCTTAGCCCTCAGTGATCAATATTACACTAACATTTTTAACTATAATCTCTTACCTAGTATTTAAGGTACCTGTTAAAGATTCCCTTATTTTCCGAATATTGTAATCGGGTATTCTTTTCCCACCGTCTCATCTCATCATATCCCCCGTGGCGCGAAGTCGCTTTCCGTTGATTTAGGGCAAACGGGGGAACAAAGTAAACCTGCTCATTTCCCGGGCGCGGCGCGGGGCGAAGTGCGCGGGGCGAAGGGCGCGGGGCGAAGGGCGCGGGGCGAAACTCGCGGAGAACTTCGAAAACTACCCGCCACGCTCGAGCGCACCGCAATCACCGAATCATGTGTGTATCTGAGTTTTTCCTACTATGTATCATGCATGATGCACGAACAGAACAATGGATCGATTTGACTCTTTGCAAAAATAATATAAGTAGTTATGAATTCAAGTAGCTTACTTTCCTTAAGCTTAGTAGCTTTTTTTATATGCCTAAACCGTATAATGCACCCAAGTATATGTATCTATCTGTAAGCATACATTATGTATACCTGAGTCCACATAATGTATAATCCAGATCTGTAATATTATAGGATAAATTTAATCGAGTTTTTGATTCACCGTTACTAATTAAGATAATGTAAATATAAAACTATTTGCTTTACATAAAAAAATGCAAATAGGTACGTTTGTATTTATGTAGATAAAAAAAACATAAAGCGTTAAATTATCCTTCTTTCTTTTCATTCCTCTTCCACGTCAGATCACGTACATCGTCCAACCGTCAGATAGGTAGGTAAGATCGCGAACAAGCGTTAGTCTGGCAGCATTTAATAGCTTGCTCACTGCTGTCGTGAACGAATAAGGCTAACCTTGTTATCGTTAAAATTTAAAAGCGAAGCATTCTTTCCACGGGCAGCACTTAAGTTAATAAGTGAGATGCTATGTGGAGGCAGACGTCTTCGGCTCATTGTGGACGCGACCCTGACCCGCTCGCCGTGCAACCTACATTCAGCGACCACCTACGCGTGTGCCAAGACTTGAAGCGACGTTTTCCTGGGAAATTGTTGTTCCTTGTACATATTATATACTGGTCTGTTGTACCAGTGTAATAAATCAACGGATTTACTACACACAAACACCGGTGTAATATGTACAACACTCCAAGTATAATATTACACTTTAAGAGTAATTTTTCAAAAGTAGGAGAAGGTAGAGGTGAACAGCACTCTTATCGGCTCGTTTTGAAAAAAAAAGAAAAGTGTCGTACCTATACGTATTTTATAAAATAAAAATAGCTCTAGAGCGTAAGCAAATCTATTTTTTAAGATGTTATAAAATTTCATCATTTTCTAATACCGGGGCATCCTCAGGAGATGTCGACTTTACAATGCTGAATCTGGCTCTTCTCGGCAGATTTTTCGTTTACGAGGATGCACCGGAGGCGCAATGGCGACGGACGACTTTTACAAACAAAAGATAATTGAAGCACGTTTCGGAATTTAAATTGCAAAATGTTGAGCAAGTAGGGCCCGGCTTCCGACGCGCTTCAACTTCGTGACGGATAATTTTGTGTACAGTGGCTGATGGGCTTTTATGTTTCATAGGAATCTGGCACACGGGGAGTTCTGCCTAGACAATGTGGTGCGTTTTCAAAGTATAGAGCTTTGATTTAGTTTTATTAAGCTCTTTAGATTGACGAAAGTAAAAACTTAATTACTGATTCGATAGGAATCGGTAAAAATGTTCAATTTTTTACAAGGATCAAATAAGTACATATTAGAAACTGAACACCGTAAAGTAAATTATCTTCCTAATTTTATAAACTAGACGATGCCGGCAACGAAAAAACTTAAATTCCCGCGAGAACTCTTTAATTTTTCTCACACACACCACATACAAACTTTCGCCTTTAATAATATTAGTGTGATGCAAAATTTACAATGCGTGGATCTTTGTCACTCAATCACGCCACAACGACTGAACCTATTTGGCTATGCACAGTGCTAGATTATAGTCTGGATTAACACATAAGCTACTTTTTATACCGGAAAATAAGAGAGTTCCCACCTCACTCCACGCAACGAAGTCTGGAATGCCCAGGGGGCCAACCTTTTTGCAAGATAAGTTCTAATTTATACCTCTAAAGTTTGAACCATTTACATAATATAACAAAACATAATTCTCAAAGGCTTTTCATAAATTTTTGCATGTTACGATAAATTCTAAATTCAATTATACGGGTGCCCAAAAAATCCAACATTGTCACGTATCCACCCGTACGTGGGAACTCGCACGATTTCCGATCGTACAGCGACTGGCTCTCAGGGCGACATTATATACACATGTTGTGTGTAGATGGAACCAAATAACTCCATCGCGACGAACGGTTTCATGTGCGGAAGTAAATATCTAACAGTAATGATAAAAAAACATTTTAAAGGTTTCCCATTTCGCCTCAAACTAAGTTTAAACGTTTAATAAACATTGCCTTCGGAATAGGAATAACAATACCGCAACGGGCCGGGTTTTCGTATAGTACCTACGTGTCAGGACGCCATCAGGCAACGTGTCAACGAATTCATTCATTCAATCGAACTTTGGACGAATTCACTTGATGCGAAATAATAAATTAAGAAGATTATAGTTAGAGCGACGACGCGACACTCTACATCTGCGAAGTTTTTGCGACGGGTCTTTCCATTCACGTTTGAAGTAAGTTTTCTGTTTTCCTGTCTGAAACTTAACGTTTTTCTGACCTAAACGTGCTAGGACCGTGAAACCTAATGAAGTTAAATCGATAACGTTAATAAAGCGGCAACTACAGTATTAGTAGTCACTTATACACAATGCAGTGGAGTGTAACACGATCTCGGGCCTCGGTCCGGTGTTTATCGCCAACATGCGAGCCTCATTTAGGGGATATTACTGGGCGATGCTCCATTATGGGCACTTTATAAGCCGCCGGATTCCGCGCTCGAATAGTTCGTTCACTAGCAGAGAGGGACATTCCGCTTTGACGCGTGTGCCATTCTTCGTCAGGCATTTGCTAATGGTGACATTCATGAGATGGGTATTATACCGTTTTTAATTAAAATCATTTCTGAGCCTATAAATACTAATGTGCAGGTTTGCCTTTGAATATTATAGAGAGGATTTTGGCCACGGTTTTGTCCATGTGTAGTCTTCTGTAAATCACTGATTTAAGAAATTTTTTGAGACTTCATTGGTTTTCTGAAATAAAAAGTAGTCAAAAAAATCCTGAAAATTCGTTGCTTTCTTGATGCAAGATTAAAAACAAACCGACATAGAAACAAATCGCATATTAGTAAAAAGAAGTAATAACGTAGAAGATCTTTCGTTTAAATACGAGCTCAGGATAGTAGAATTCGCATCAGCAAAGAATACGGAAGAAAATACAAGGAAAAGTTTCAGTGAATTTATCAAAGTATTTTTTCAATTTTGAGAAATTCACTAAAGAATCGTTCAGTTTTCATAAAAACTCGATTTTATCTGTCCTTTGTTTCCTTCCACAATGCGTTTCAGGAGCGTGGGGGAGCGGAGGGGCGCGGAGGGAGGAAGTGATTTTTGCCTATAAATCTTTTGCATTCTATGGAAGCCTGTGGATGCTGTCACTATTCCGCATTATATAGGTACCTACTACGTCTCTTTGTTACCCCCATTTAACATTTTTGAATTTTCTTGCCTTAATACAAGTAATATTAGATTGAATCCTTCTTCTATCAATGTCCCAGTAAAGGTATTACAATATTCGAATCCGCTGCTTTCAGTAAAGATCTCGTGCTATTCTACAGTGTCTTCTATTCTTTCTTCTACAACTCTACTTCTTTCTGCAGCGAAGCCTTCGCCTAGCAGCCATATTTCCGTGCAAGGTAAAAGATAGACGCGTTAAGTGCAGGTTTTTGCACCATTGATTGCACGGAATAAATTATACAGCGCCTATAATTTATTCCGTGCGTCACAACTGTATCTATTTAATTACAAAACATGACTACATTTCTATAAATTGTGAATTCCATGGATAGACTCGTGCAGTTAAATAAATGCAATATATTTTTCAAATAAAATGATGTATACCTATTAGTAACGCAAATTTTACTTTTAAATTCTAGCACGCCTTTATGACGTCTTTCATGACGTAGAGGATTCTGGAGCGCTCTCGTGACTCATGTACACCGAACGGAACCTGGAACTCTGCAACGTCCGTGCCAATGTGTACCAACTACCCATATCATCGGTGTAGACCGTAAAATCCCTTCAGAGTTCGAGCAGCCTATAATAATACAGCTACAAGCCTTATAAGTATTTGTAAATCCACCGAGGGAATTCGTTTCATCGGCGGTAAGACCACCTTAAACCGTTCCCGAGGCCGCACCTAAAATATTATTGTTTATTATTCATGAACGATCCCGCCGCGTCCTCCACCACCCCCACCCCCACCCCTCGCGTCCCTGCAATCCCTTTGACTTACTGTAATCGCATACTGAATTTACTTTCGTCCTATCGATATTTAATCGAATTCCCAATCAAGTATCTAGCTGAAGAAGTAATCCCACATCAGCCTAAGAGTGGAAGCCTCCAGCCAGGAGACGGCCTTGGGCGAAGTTCGTGTGGGTCTTCTGTATGATTATGAGCAGCTGCTTTATATTTATAAGATAATTTTTTCCTAATGTGAAGGTGACAGCTTTCTAGCTGTTTATTTTGCCTGATAGGACAAACCTACCTGTATACCTATTGTAAAATAATGTACTCGTACTTAAACATATTCACAATGAAACTTCTCAAAATAACGTATAAGTGCATATTATTTTTGTACATGATCTTGTAAAATGACCAAAAATTGGTTAGGGGAATCAAAATGGCCATTTTTGTACATTTGTGATCCTGACTTCAAGTTATAATTGCAGGGCTAAAACTCCTTAATGCACTCTGTCTCGGCCGGCAGCTGACGCCAGCTCTCGTAATTTTACTCGCTCAAAAGTTGCTCAAAGTTATGCCCCGATCCTTATCGTTAGTGGGAAAACTTTGTCTACGCGATTAAACTTTTCAAAACTGAGTAAGTGCGAGTAGACTTGCTACTTTTTCCGCCACTTTTAATGGTGAACGTTTTTTTACTGGAAATTTTACCGTTCATTAAAGCTGCTTTTTATGTGTATATTATTAAAGAGGGATTGTCTGCTTTATTTTATGCATATTTTGAAGCAGAGATTTCAATTTCATACCTCAAGCCGTATAATTGAGAATGTCATACGGAAAATAAATTCGTCTAAAAACATTGTCGTAAAAAACTAAAGCGTCGAAGACAGCTAAAGTGTTAACATCACTTAAGGACTTCTCTTTTACGAAGTACGGATTCCTAAATAGTTATTAACGTTCAAAATCAAATCAAAATCAAAATTTATTTATTTCATGTAGGCCAACTTGTAGCTCTTATGACACGTCACAAATCTACCACCGGTTCGGAATGCAGATTCTGCTCAGAAGAGCCGGCAAGAAAAGCAGCAGTTGCTCTTTAAAAAAAAAGTTTTTACAATAGGTAACAAAACTATGCTATGTATACAGTGTTTCCGCAATAAAGTTTCAAAAATTCATACGTAGGTACATGCAATCCAATACATTTTAAGACGGGCAGACAAAGTAGACCCATTCCCGTTGGTAGCACCCGTTCGGCGTTCACGAGCATGACGTTCCGTTGATCCAGCCGTTGCTTCGCTCAACCATATTTGAGGGAACGTAACAACCCGCACCACACGACACCACCACAGAAATGTTTAAAGCGAGCATGACATACTTAGGCTACCCATGTTAAGGTTCGTACTAAAATTACATATTGGAGCAGTTTTAAACGCCGTGTATAGTTTGTTTGGAAAGCAATCGTCTCGTTTCCGCGTGTTCCACGCGCTGCCGGGTTTTATTTGGAAACGGGATCAAGAGCTGTGAATATATTTGATGGAAAAGTGCAACGCTTTAACTTGAAATAAAAAACCTTTTATTCATGTTAAAAATTTAAAATGATCAATAAAAGTGAAGTATACTAAAACTGTGTACAACACTTCTTACTTATTTTTAAAATGGATCTAAACTAGGTTTTGGAAATCATGAAGATTTTTTGTCTCAACCGTGTCTTGTTGGCCATGGCCACGCATGGTTTTTTATGGAATTCAACGCACCACGTTCTTATGTCGATAAAGTTTCCATTCGTTCGCATCAGTGGGTCTTATACACCAGTTGATATAATCGATGCAATCTCTATGTATCGACGCAAATTGGTCCATTGTGTGTAATTGAACATAAACATGATCGGCTTTACGCGCTGCGTGTGTGTGCGTGAGTGGCGGGGACGACTGCAGGTAACGTGTTGTGTGTTATCCGAGAATTTCCATCACAAGGGCCTACCCTTCAATAACGTAATATATGTAGACTAGCTTTTACCTGCGAGTTTGTCAACGTGGAAGTCCTTTTTCTTTTTTCTGGGATAAAAGGTACACAAGTTAGTTGGCTTCAACTATACACACGCAAAAAATGACGTCGATTCGTTGCTTAGTTACCGTGATTGAAGGACAAGCCAAAAAGCCAACAAAAAGCATACACTTTCGCTTTTATAGTATTGGTATCTAAGGAAAATCGTATGTAGGTATCCTCCATTAGCCCCCCTCCCCCTCCCTTTCCGCGCACTCCGCAGAATAGTAACTGAGCAGCAGATGCGCCTCAGTATATATGTGGAACGTGTTCAGTGATCATTGGATCCATTACAATGTAATGTGTGCTTACAGACGCCTCTGTTCGATCAAATATTGCAAAGTATCCCAAAAGGCACGAGCACGAATTACCGAAAAAAGCCTTAGAATCATATTAATTGTCAAAACGGTCATAAATTTTATTAAAAAAAAGTAGACGATTCCCGCGACTTCGTCCGCGTGAACTAAGATTTTTTGATTCCCGCGGGAACTCTTTAATTTTCCGGGATAAAATGTATCCAAATCGTTACATTCGTTGTAGCGTAAAGGAGTAACAAACATACACACACACATACAAACTTTCGCCTTTATAATATTAGTGTGATATAAATAAATTATGGAAAAGAAATACCCAATGTAACGATGCTCTCTACTAGGTAGTGATTTGCCCTGTATCGTATTCATTAAATACTTGGTACTTGGTAGGACTTACATCATTTTATGACTGAAATTACTTCCTAACCGTAAGACTTTCAAGTAAAGCCATTTTTTAGATAAATTCCGGGAGAAAAGGTTTTATCACAGCTATTTTGAAAGCCTACCAAACTCAGCTCGGTCAATTATTGTAACGTATATGGTACATTTGAATGTTTGTTTCGGTTACAATTGGCTTTGCGGCTTTTGCGTGAAAACAGGCACAAGCCGCAAAGCCAATTCAGAAGGAATTTCCACCGTTGGTTAGGATAATTCAGTCCGACTTAATTACCTATTGCAAATTATATAAGCCTCAATAGTCCGATGGTTAAAGGAGCGGACTGAAAACTGAATGGTCCGCGACGGCTTGATCTCGACCCGGTTGCACTATTGTCGCGCCCACTCCTGACACAAACGTTCCACTCATTTGAAGGAGAGAGCAGAATATTAGCCTAGTTTAGCTCGGCTAATATTCATTTAGGAAAAAACAATATAAAAATATGCATTAAGGGCCAAGGCAGATACCATGCTTTTAGCGTTTAACAATTTTTAGTCTTTCGGAAGCTTTTAAAAGTCACCAAAACCCTAAATTGCGTGATTTCGATACAGGGATTGAAAGTCGCCAAAATATGATGCAGTCGCAAAAAACGCCGATCGTCAATCCTAAAAGCATACACAAGCAAAGCAAGTTGAAAACATCATGTCTACCCTTGCCCTAAGCCGAGGGCAAAAACTACAAAATTATATCATTTATATTTTGTTCGAGTAACTTGTTCCGATTATAATGGAGTAGGTATATACTGGTGTATTGTAACGCATGCGAGCCCGCGGCGCGCCCTGGGACGGCGTCGGGTATTAGAATGGAAGAGGGGCGAAGCTTTTAGCCCGCATCCATCATTCAGGCGATGCGCCGAGTCCGATGAGGGAATACTCCGATGCTATTTATGTACCGACTTGTAGTCGATAGTTACACTCGGCTTTAGTGACTTGGTTTTTCAAATTAGTAACAGCAAAACAATCGATCGTTTATTCGCTAGAACCTACTCGGACCTCGACTTTGAACGCTACCTACTTTAGCTTTTCTCTTTTCAGACAAAGGTTTCCTGGAAGAGATTGTTCCTGCAATAAGGCTGCCTTTGCGTGATTTAATACTTTTCTTTTTTTATTGCTAATTTTCAGGATCATGGATCATGCCGCCCAGTGATCTGATCATGGATCAGATTTCAGAGGGCGACCTTTTGTATTTTAACACAAGGTAGTTGCTACGATTAGCAACGAGCTCTAGTCGCAACTCAACCAACTTCAATAGCCCAACGGTTAAAGGTGCGGACTGAAAACTAAAAGGTCGCAGGTTCGAATCCCACCCGTTGCACTATTGTCGTACCCACTCCTAACACAAGTTTTCACTTATTTGGAGGGGAGAGGAGAACATCAGTAAAGTTCAGCTTGGCTGATATTCTTTTTAGAAAAAAAAAAAAACTTATTTTGTACTAATCAATAATAATACTAGGTTCAACGTTGGTTTACGCGTTTCGATTCATCATAGGTGTTTATTAGTTAGTAATTACACTTCGTACAAAAGCAGAATAATTATTTCCAGTGAATGCGTACGTGATTGATCGCGAGAGTATCCGGTTTTCCCGCTCCCCCGACAACAGCGCAACAGCAGCGGCAGTATAAATCTCTTCACTATCTCTCTCGGAACAAAACAATTTTTTGATTCCGACTGATTTGAATTTATTTCACGACGATTTATTTACCTATTGAAACACAGTAACAGGAGATATCAGATAAGTTTTGAAAATCTAGTGGAAACCCTCTATTTTTTTGGAATAAAAGGTAGCCTGTGTAAATGTCCTCAATTATTTATTACACTCATGCAAAAAATCACGTCGATCCGTTTCTCCTATGCTTCGTGATTGAACGACAAACCAATAAAAACTCACTTTTGTATAAATTTCTAGAATTCTAAATAGTTCTAAATTTATGAAAGGTATAGGCTCTAGGTATAGGCAGGTAACCGTGACTAGTGGAAAGTACCTATAATAATGTTATTATATTGTGGTCAAGGTTGCAAGTGGAACGCACTTGCCTAGATAATGCCTCAAGTTGTACGTAGCAGGTAACCCGGAGGTCAGATTGAGGGCGTTACAACCTAAGAGGTTCGTATCAGAAACGTTTCATGTCACAAAGACCTTTATCAATTTTATATTATCAATTTTCTCATAGGTAAGGGCAATTTGGAAATTCATGGAGGATTTTACGAGCATTTTATCGCCAATAAGTTCATCATAAACAGTTTGCGAGGCAGTTTCTAAAATATTGTTCTTTATTATTCATGAACGGCATTCACCCCCACCCTCCGCGCACACCCCCATAACCTCTTAGTCGAGGAGCTGATGGACATTTACCTATCGAGCTTGGATTATTTGAACACTTAAGGACGCGAACTCTTTATCAAACAAACTTTTAGCAAACTCCACTCTTTAGCAAACTCTTTATCTGAAACGGGTTCAAATCACTCTTTTACTAGTTTCGTATCAACGCCTAGTTTTAAGATAAATTCCCGCAACTAAGGTTTTTTATTCTCGCGAGAACTCTCTTATTTCCCGGGATAAAAAGAAGCCTATGTGCTATTTCAGACTATAATCTATCTCTGTGCCACAGCCAAATCGGTTCAGTCGTTGCAACGTGATTGGGTAACAAACATCCAAACTTTATAAGAAAGTGAACTTACGTTTTTTTTTGAAAAATCACTATTACTAGTAAAGTAGACTGTTTGTATGTCATGCCATATCGTTTTTCAGGGGCTACGAGGACTGATGATTCCTGTCGCACATCGTCTCCCCGACTAGCGCCGCGCCCCCGCCCCGCCCGCGCCCCGCCCCGCCCCGCTGTATATCGGATATCAATTTATTTCCATCGCGTCGGACATCACGGAGATAACGCACTTAATTGAAAGTTCGCCGCTGACGTCGCGACTCGCGACAGCCCCGCCACGATTATCTATGGCCAGACGAAATCTAAATAGGTGATAGACTACGTGCAAAATAGACAAAAGCATACTTACTCCAATATACATAAAGACTAAAAACGACTTATGATAAATTCTTCCGTCAAAATTGACGCGATTTTCTGCAAGCTTGAATTAGATTTATGAAAATGTAGAACTAAAATGAGAGATATTTGCACTGAAGCCGGTGTAGTGATTCAATAAGGAGCGACGCAAAATAAAGAACCGCTCGTTGCGGACGATCCGTCGAGGAATAGCTACCTTCGCTTATCTGCCCAGTAATCGCATTTTTGCTAACGTCCGCAATCTTCCGCAATTCAGGAAATATATTTTCGGTTTACAAAAAGATTTATATCAAGATACATAGTTTTGTTACCCATTGTAAAAATTTTTTTTTGAAAAGAGCAACCGTCGAGTTTATTGCTCTTCTCGGCAGGAAGGACATTCCAAACCCAGTGGTAGATTCATCGACGATTCAAAAGTACTTGTAAAAGTTTATTTGAATAAAAAATATTTCTATTTCTATTCCATTTTCACAATCGATTGTTTTAATTAATGTGTATAATAAAATTTATTTAAAAAATACGCAGAAGTACCTACGTAAAGTTTTTGTGTTTAAACTTATTTGTTTTTCTCATCTATTCTTATTTTGACAATTATAGAGTAGGTATAATGGCTAATTGTATCTTGAGATTTGGCTATTAATTTATAACTAAGTGCATTATTATTTTGTGATGTTAGGCCTACATAAATAGCCATAAGTAATAGGTACTATTTGCCTTTTTTAATCGATTTCAAAAAAAGGAGGTTATCACTTCATTTATCCTGCACTACACAATATTTTTATTCCGCAACAACACGGTTTTGTACAAAAACGTTCCACAGTGACTAACCTTCTTGTTTTTACCTCACAATTATTTGAAAATTTAGATAACAATAAACAAACAGATAGTATTTATACGGACTTTCAAAAAGCCTTCGATAGAGTGGATCATAAACGGCTGTTGGAAAAATTAGCATACAACGGTATACGTGGCGATCTGTGGCGATGGTTCAAATCGTACATAACAAATCGTACTCAAAAAGTTGTTATTAATGGTTATGATTCGAGGACGGTTGTAATTACTTCTGGTGTTCCACAAGGGTCAATTCTTGGACCCCTTTTGTTTATTTTATTCATAAATGATATTCACAAATGCTTCGAACATAGTAATTTTCTCCTTTATGCAGATGACCTTAAAATATTCAAAATTATTGAATCACCAGATGATCACAGCCTCCTACAAGCGGATCTAAACAGATTCACTGCTTATTGTATAGATAACAAATTGAACTTAAGTCTGAATAAATGTAAGCATATTACTTTTACTAAAAAAAAAAATATTAACAACTATACGTATTCGTTATGTGGAGTTAATCTTGCAAAAGTTGATAACATTAGAGATCTAGGAATAACGTTGGATTGTAAATTGCATTTAGATACACATGTTCAAAATATTATAAATAAAGCTTACAAAATGTATGGTTTTGTTATGAGAGCCTGTAAAAATTTTAAAAGAACTTCAACATATATACACCTATATAGGTCATTGATACGCTCTCAATTAGAATACGCCGTTTGCATCTGGAATCCTTACTATGATAAATACAATAAGAGCATTGAGAAAGTACAGAAAAAGTTTTTGCGCAGAGTTCACTATAAATTCAATCGCAACCGCCTATCTTACAACCAACTTCTTAAAAAATATAACCTACTCGACTTAAATAGTAGACGAAAACAACTTGAAGCGATGCTTTTATATGACTTGTGTCATAATAAATACGATTGCATTGCTTTAACTCGGAAACTTTGCTATAGAGTACCGTTTAGAACACCTATACGAAGTAACCGAATACATCAACTCTTTGCCACTACAAAATGTCGTACTAATGCAGGCAAGCGATCTCCATTATATCGAATGACACAATCATATAATGAGCGCTTTAATAAAATAGATATTTTTTCCACGCGTTGTGGATACATTGAAGCTTGAAACTTAGTCATTCTATGTTTTGTAATTATAAATGTCGATTTCCTTTCTTTTTTTTTTTCTTTCTTCTTTCATTGTTTTCTCCTATTTTATAATAATTGTCCATAATGTCCACTTACGCTTACTATATTAAATGTAACCTGTGGTTTGCGTGGTTGACGCCACTATTTATAATATTAGTTTATAATTTTTAGTAATAATATAATATTGTGATGTTGTTTGTAAACCCAAATAAAATAAAATAAAATAAATAAAATAAAATCAATTCGACACGTACCTTTCAATGCATAATATTATTGGAACTGCAAAATATTCACACATAATAATCTAACAAATATACAAAATTCTGTACTAGATGTATGTATGTATGTTTGTATGTATGTATGTTTGTATGTATGTATGTTTGTCTACGCATATTTTCTCAGAAACTTTTAATCGGATCGTGATCACTGTTTATTATTTGCTTACATTTACTTTAACGCAGGCAACAGGAAAGATTTCATCAAAATCGATTCAGTAGTTTTTAAGATGACTTTTTACTCTTTTCAGTATTCTTTATTTCGGTATATTGAAAGCGGTTTAATTTTTCTTAAATTATAGGTTATTTCAGATAAAAATCAAACTGGGATTGATGAGGGTGCTGACTCCTACTTTGAGTAAGAATTAGAAAACACTGAGCGTGGGACGAAAAATTTTATGAGCTTTAACTATTATTATCTGCATAATAAAATATGATACGAAAGATATTCGGCGATTCAGAGGTAGCATCGTCCTCATCGGAGATTGCGCAACCCTCTACTTGTATCTACCGGATACCTTATGTCCCAAAGATTGAAGAAAAACGAACAACATTCCTTTAGCGACCGCTGTCTGAAAATCAAATTAAATAATCTACATTCATTTTTCTTCTCTTTGTGCAAATAATTTATTTAATAATAATTTATGAGAAATATTTATCATCAATTATGCGATTAAACGATAAGATTCATTGCTGTTTGACGCCGTTAAAATAATTATGTGATTATTATAAATGGTTCCTATATAATATTATTACTGTTATTATATAATACTTTTCAAGTGTATTTAATTTGTTAATAAATAAAATGCTGCGATGTAACCTTTGATGTCTTGAAACACTTCCCACCTGTATTACCAGAGGGCGTAAACTAAATATAGCAAAACAATTTAAGCGTAGTAGAAATAGGTGATAGTTTTTTCTGAATTGACTGTATTTGTATATCGCCTTTATTATTGCACATATGTATGTTAATTGCGATGTACTCGGCGATCGTAGAGCAATGGTGATTTATGATAATCGCTTTTTAATGATTTTAATAAATTTTAATTGGCCATTTTTTAAAGAGTGTTCTCATTTAAATTGAAAGCATTTATTCAATTTCTAGACTTGGCTTAGGTAATGACTATTAAAGGCACACAAAACAGGTTGAAACTAAAAAGTGCACAAAATATAAATACATACAGCTTATCAAGAACCAAGTAACAATGCCTACAATAATATGTGTACACAACATTATTGTAGATAACATAAAATTAGTGCCTCAGTTTGTCGAATGTCTCACGTTTGAAGACGGGTTTTTAAAGAATTTCCGAAATGATTCATATTTATTTTCATATATATATTATCGCAATGAGTTCCTTTGATATCAATCTCTACACATTTTATCTCAAGTTATATCGTATGGCAGATTGGTCCTCTTGTGACTTTAGCATTACCTATATTATCATCGCCTATGATACTTGGAATGAAGCAAACAACACATCATTTATCAAAGTCTATAATGATGTTTATGAGGTAGCAGTAGAAACCATTAATCTAAATGCGTAGGTATCTTCGGAACCTGCTCAATGAAATCTTTTATTTTATATCAGATATGATTTGGTGGTTTAGGATTGTGCGGGGAGCAGCAAATTGTGCTTGTGGAGTGAACAATTCCTGAAGATGGGCCGGTGAGTGAGTGGAACGTACCTACGTAGAGTGTATTTCGCAGGGTTTGTTACAAGGTATCCCTGTTTTTGTTCTTCTACTGGAGGAGCATGGTGTATAGCGTAGCGGCTCGGATTTTTTCTGGTTTGGCGGATTATTGCAAAATAATTTTGTTTTTTTTTTTTTCAAATACCTATTGTAGAATTACGCAAAGTAACACCTGCTCCTAGCCAATGTTCTTCAGATTTTCCCTTGTTTGTGCCACAAAACCATACACCCAATTTCAACATTGTTGTCCGTCGAAAAGTATCTGAATTTTTCACTTTTCCACTTTTAGTAGATTTTGAACTTTTTGTTGAGTAAAGAAGTAACTGGAATTTTTTACGGAAATACGACGCTTTTGATCTTTATTCCGTAGAAAAACCTGACGACCCACTACCACCCACCTATATCTTACTCGTACGTTAAGTCGATCTGTGGAAAAGGGCATTACCACAACAGAGTGACCCTACAGAGGTTTTTCAATAACGAGATACGGAATCCTAACAAGAAGAAATACCTTTAATAAATATAAAATCGGAAAAGCGGAGTCACGCTCGCTCGCTGAGGGGCCTGAAGTAAGTAGGTAAATATTGATATTGAATAAATTATTCGACCAAAAAAAAATTTATGGGGTCCTCCAAACTAGTTAAAACTATTTGTCGAAGTTTGTTTGTCAAGGATTATTTCCAAAAAGCTGTGTAAGTTGGAGACCTTCTGAAGACAATATTTTATTTTATCAGTAATTTTACTTACATTTTTACGGACCCAAATTTAGTTCCAGGCCTTCATGAATTTCTAGGATAAATAGGGGAGGCTGAGTTTACGAAATGTTTGTATACTTAATAATGAAATAGTTTCACTTGAGCAAGTAGGTACTTTTAGCAATGAAAATAAAAATATTGTTTTATTATACAAATTTTAAAACTATTCCAAATTCCAAATTGATAAGGGTTCAGTTTTTACAATTTTGATCGGAACCCCAAAACGGCTTCAACAATGAGTAACTAAGTAATTACATTCTCATTACTAACAGCTTGACCGCTGCGATTTTATTGTTGCATAAAAGCAAAGAATCAACTCTATTTTAGGCAGTACGTGTTAGCAGCACGCAGCAGTTCGCAGCCAAAATGTTGTTTGAATATTCACTTGTTATATTATTGCTTGGTTTGGTGATTGTGTTGGTTAGAAAAAGGCCAAAGAAATTCTTAGATTTACACGCACAGGTAAAAGTGAGCTTTCCCGAAGTGCCGGTCATTGGACAGGCGTATAAACTCATCGGAAATAACGAAGGTATTCACTCTCCACAACTTCATGAGTTCGCAAGCGGCGCCGAGGCACGCCGCTGTATGTGCTCAACTCATCATAAGCTTATTATAGCTTGGGCCAACTTCTACTCTGTAGTTTTAGAATAAAATAGAAAAGTTTTTTATTCTAATAAATTTTCAATGAGTGTTTTTGAATCGTCAAGTGAATCTACCACTGTGCACTGGTTCGGAATGCCGTGGCAAGTTGCAACCGAGAAGAACCAGCAAGAAACTTGGCGGTTGCTCTTTAAAAAAAATAATAACTATTTAATGCTTCGAGCATTTTATTATATCGTGAACAGTTTACATTTATTACCATCTCATGAATTACTGGAGCTAACATTTTGACAGATGTAGTAAGATGGATCCTAGCTGAGATAAAATTGATTTTATTCCAGCGAGGATAGGATAGGCATAGGATAGATTCGGAAAGCTCTTCCGAGATCTGTTTTGCTCCATAGTCTTTTGCACATAAATAGTTACTTATTAAACTGACGCTGCACCAATAATTATTATTATTTACTTAATGTGTTTTAGATCGAATGATGTTCGTCGATGAGCTGGGTCGTCAGAGTTATAAAAACAAGTACAGTGTCGTCAGCTTATGGGTATTTAATGACTTTTATGTTTGTGAGTACATAATATAAAACAGTAATTTAAATAAATGGCACCAAATAACTGTTCTCTATGCTAATACTAAAAGAAAATGTAATATTTTGCTGAACAAGATACAGTCTGTTTGGTTACATGCGCCGCCCGCGCCCTACACCGTCGTTTCCCAGAATAGAGAAAACATAGGAACAACACAACACCAGCACGCACAAACTCCTTCAAAACACACTCTCTATGCTATCATATTATTTAATTGAACGAGCGAAGCGAGTTCTCTGAGTCAACTAGGGCGCTTGCCTACTAGACAGAGAAGTGTGTCCGTCTAAATGTCTGTCAGAGCCCTATAACTTCTGAATTACTGAATATTAGAACGTGAAACTTGGTTGAAAATTCAGTTATAGCCTGTACTTGAACAACAAATACTAAAATTAGATAAATGTTATAAAGAAACGAAATTATTTAATTTTAATGCGCCATCTATTAGCATTATTGTGTAGCTAATAGCTTCACTATAATGCTAATAGATGGCGCTGTGTCAGTAAAACAGTTTTATGTCAACTATTATTTTTTTTATTGCGTCTAATGTTAAAAGTTAATTATTACAATATATAATTAAAACTTTTGGGAATTATGGGATATCGCGAGGTCTCAGTTCGGGGCGAACCACTAGTTTTAATTGAAAATTAAAATTCGCACATTAATCACAATATTAATTTTAGCGATATCAGACCCTGCGTCTGCGAGAGTTGTATTAAGGTCGTGTTCGGACAAACGACCCATGTCCTCATTTGCACGACATCTTTTGGGCAACGGATCGATATTTGCAGATGGTGAGTTTATAATATTTACTAGTTACTACTAATAAATGCGAAAGTGTGTTTGTTTGTCCTTCAAACACGCAGCAACGGAACAACGGATCGACGTGACGATGAAGGTAGCCATAGAGTCCTCAAGTTTACGAATAACAATGTTCGTATAGTTTAGGACTGCAAGGCTGCCTTCATTCCGGGAAAGCAGAGGGTTTTTACGAAACTTTTCCACGACGACAAAGTCGCGCGAAAAAGTTGTTTCTAAATAAATGAATTCATCTTTATAAGTAAACACCACGGAATCTCATTTGGCCAAAGATCAGTAAATCTTTTTAACTGATCTTTTGGCCTTAGAACTAGACCTTGATTTAATCCGGACGTTACAGTGAGGCTGAGAAGTATGACTCCACCAGCCATAAAATGATGTTATAGGATCGATTGTTTACGTACGTAAACAATCTAATGGTACAATGTACCATTATATTGTAGCAAATTGGAAGTTCTCGGATACAAAACGCAAAACGTCGAGACATCAGTCTAAACTTATTACAGAGTACATACAATATGAGATAGACGGTTCATCTCTACATCAGATCGGAGGAGTTGCAGCCTGTAAAAAAAGGTAGGTAGGTGCGCACAATAGAAAAAAGTGCACGCTAAATTGAGAACCTCCTCTTTTTTGGAAGTCAGTTAAGGAGTTAGCTCTCTCTATTGATTTTAACCATATATTTTCTGAATATTTAATACAGAAGTTGAATATACAGAAGAAAATGCTCAGAGTTTCTCGAAATAATGTTTCTTTAGGAATTATTTACTAAAACTGACCTGAGGCTCCAGTGCGTTAATCTGTCATTTAGTATGGATATGCTACATAATCATATTTTAGCTAAAGGTAAACTTAACGACATATTTAGGCGCAGTTGAGAATACCTATATTCACACACCAGTCCTGGTAGAATGCACAAGGCTCAATTTTACCCATCACATCTCATTGTACCCGCATTTTGGTGAATAAATAAATTGTTATTATTATTATAACTCTAACTATCTAAAACGTATTTTCAGAAGAAATATGGCGATTTCGTCGAAAAATTCTCACTCCAATATTCGCTCCTAAATATTTCTATAATTTCGTGCAAGTGTTTGAAAGAAACAGTAAAATAATGATGGAAGAGCTGGCAGCCGTCGCGGGCGGCGGAGACTTCTCGGTGTGGGAGTATTTCAGCTCCTACTCGCTAGACTCTGCTCTGGGTATTCACTTTATTTACAGTCATTGTAATTATTATAATATTTAAATGATTTCATATAATAGAACTGATGCCTACAACTTCGTTCCCAGGGGACTCCTTTCCGGGATGAAATTATCCAATGCCCTTCTTCACTATTCCGTCCCCGTCTCCACAAACTATCTCCGTGGGAGCTCAAAGAATTGAATAATACGCGAACGAATAAAGTTCAACATGACAATGAAAAATAGAACTCGAAATGAGTGCAGTTTAATGCGCGTTTCTGATTTTCATCTTCATCATCATCATGGCCAGCCCACTTCTGGGCACGCGTCTCTTCTCAGAATGAGAAAGGTTCAAGCAATAATCCAGTACACACCTTTGAGAACATTATTGCGAACTCTCAGGCATGCATATTCTTATGTTTTCTTTCAACGTGTAAGCAAGTGATATCTTGCTCATAATATTAGATTGAACTAGTAGTTACCCTGGAATGAAGCCGCGGGATAGCTGTTCTTAAGCAATATGTAACAAAAACCTTGTCGTTCCTGTGATCCGCGTTATAAGAATCGATATTCACAGGAAACGAATTGTTTGGAAAACACTCTCAACTTAAAGTAATCAAATTTAATATTCAATCATAAATATTTCTAAAATGAAAATTGATTTGTGACCTCTGCGATTAGGTATGCTTTGGAGCAATTGGACGCGAACTAGCGCAAGTGCGAGGGAGATGGCAATATCAAGGAACCGCGCGCGCCCGCTGCAGCTCTAGGTTCCTACTTAGATCACAAACATTTTTTTGATGTTTGTGTCCATTTTATTATCTGTCTTGACTATGAAAAAGTTAATAATACTTGGTTTATTTTACAAACGATTTTCATATGACATAATATGTATACGTACTTACAAGGAACAACAGGGATTTTGTTACATGAATGGTCGTGTGCTTTATACGAATATTATGCTTTGTACTCGTTACACAACAAGACATAAAACTCACCCGCATCATCCCCCGTTAGACATGGCCTTCGGAGAGAATGCAAACGCTCAGAAACATCGTAAGCATCCTTTGGTAGAAGCATTTCAAGACTACTTCATCAGCATCGCGGCGCGGGTGAGCCAGCCCTGGCTGCACCGCGGCGCCGTGTACGCGCTGCTGCCCGCCGCCGCGCGCCAGGAGCGCAGGAGGAAACTCATCTGGGAATTCGTTCAAAATGTAAATAATACTTAATAATGTATTATATCCTGAAAAATCTAATAATTCTCACGGATTAAAAAAAACTATATATCGCTGATAAAGTAGGTATAGTAAGAGACAAGCTATTCCATCTTCCAATATTATAGTAATTAATAATTAATTATAATCAAAGCAAGCTAATAGTAAAAGTAATTTAATTTAGTTAGTAGTTAGGTATTTCATAAAAACAAAAATTTGATACAATTGGGCCGAGGAAATTTGGACAGCCCTAGCACAGGCTACGGTCTAATTGGGCTGCCAGTTGCAATCACCAGCCACAAGTTTTAGTCTAACGCTTTGGTCTATAAATTATGGTGTAAATTGTGTTCACTTTTTTAAATCTTTAAATAAATAAATAAATAGTAAGAATATAGGTAAGGAATCTTTAATTAATTTTTTGTTTTTAGTTAATTCTTAAAAAGAAGGCAGAGATATCCAAAGATCAAAATACATCCATTAATGGTAAGTTGCACCAATATCCATAATAAAATTAGGACAAAATTACCATCTTAAGCCCAAGTGAGAGTACAAGAAACATTAATTACTATAAATACGAAAATGAGTTATCTGTACGGGCTTTCCTAGTTTAGGTCAGGATTTTAATATTTATTTATTTTATTTATTTGGGTCCAAACAGTTTACATTATACTTAAAATAAAATTAATAAACATATACAAAACATACACCAGCAAAGAAGCCTCTAACATATTTACTTTAAACAAAAATAACTTAATAAACGTCACAACTAATCAATGTTTATCAGAAACAAACAGATTTAAAAAATAAACGAACAAATATTACTGTACCGAATTCCTCTAGTAAAGATTTCATTCTTTCTTTCAAACAGATAATATGTCAGCAACATTCCTGGAGCTGTTGATGGAGTACTCGGGCGGCGCGGGCGGCGCGAGCGGCGCGGGCGGCGCGGGCGGCGCGCGCGGCGCGGGCAGCGCGGGCGGCGCGGGCGGCGCGGGCGGCGCGGGCGGCTACTCGGACGCCGAGCTGCGCGAAGAGACGCTCGTACTGCTGCTGGCGGCCACCGACACCACGGCCACCGCCGCCTGCTTCGCCGCGCTGCTGCTGGCCCGCCACCCGGCGGCGCAGGACGCGGTGCACGAAGAGTGAGTACTTGGGCGGCGCGGGCGGCGCGGGCGGGGCGGGCGGCGCGGGCGGGGCGGGCGGCGCGGGCGGCGCGGGCGGCGCGGGCGGCGCGGGCGGCTACTCGGACGCCGAGCTGCGCGAAGAGACGCTCGTACTGCTGCTGGCGGCCACCGACACCACGGCCACCGCCGCCTGCTTCGCCGCGCTGCTGCTGGCCCGCCACCCGGCGGCGCAGGACGCGGTGCACGAAGAGTGAGTACTCGGGCGGCGCGGGCGGCGCGGGCGGGGCGGGCGGCGCGGGCGGGGCGGGCGGCGCGGGCGGCGCGGGCGGCGCGGGCGGCGCGGGCGGCGCGGGCGGCTACTCGGACGCCGAGCTGCGCGAAGAGACGCTCGTGCTGCTGCTGGCGGCCACCGACACCACGGCCACCGCCGCCTGCTTCGCCGCGCTGCTGCTGGCCCGCCACCCGGCGGCGCAGGACGCGGTGCACGAAGAGTGAGTACTCGGGCGGCGCGGGCGGCTACTCGGACGCCGAGCTGCGCGAAGAGACGCTCGTGCTGCTGCTGGCGGCCACCGACACCACGGCCACCGCCGCCTGCTTCGCCGCGCTGCTGCTGGCCCGCCACCCGGCAGCGCAGGACGCGGTGCACGAAGAGTGAGTACTCGGGCGGCGCGGGCGGCTACTCGGACGCCGAGCTGCGCGAAGAGACGCTCGTGCTGCTGCTGGCGGCCACCGACACCACGGCCACCGCCGCCTGCTTCGCCGCGCTGCTGCTGGCCCGCCACCCGGCGGCGCAGGACGCGGTGCACGAAGAGTGAGTACTCGGGCGGCGCGGGCGGCGCGGGCGGGGCGGGCGGCGCGGGCGGGGCGGGCGGCGCGGGCGGCGCGGGCGGCGCGGGCGGCGCGGGCGGCGCGGGCGGCTACTCGGACGCCGAGCTGCGCGAAGAGACGCTCGTGCTGCTGCTGGCGGCCACCGACACCACGGCCACCGCCGCCTGCTTCGCCGCGCTGCTGCTGGCCCGCCACCCGGCGGCGCAGGACGCGGTGCACGAAGAGTGAGTACTCGGGCGGCGCGGGCGGCTACTCGGACGCCGAGCTGCGCGAAGAGACGCTCGTGCTGCTGCTGGCGGCCACCGACACCACGGCCACCGCCGCCTGCTTCGCCGCGCTGCTGCTGGCCCGCCACCCGGCAGCGCAGGACGCGGTGCACGAAGAGTGAGTACTCGGGCGGCGCGGGCGGCTACTCGGACGCCGAGCTGCGCGAAGAGACGCTCGTGCTGCTGCTGGCGGCCACCGACACCACGGCCACCGCCGCCTGCTTCGCCGCGCTGCTGCTGGCCCGCCACCCGGCGGCGCAGGACGCGGTGCACGAAGAGTGAGTACTCGGGCGGCGCGGGCGGCTACTCGGACGCCGAGCTGCGCGAAGAGACGCTCGTGCTGCTGCTGGCGGCCACCGACACCACGGCCACCGCCGCCTGCTTCGCCGCGCTGCTGCTGGCCCGCCACCCGGCGGCGCAGGACGCGGTGCACGAAGAGTGAGTACTCGGGCGGCGCGGGCGGCGCGGGCGGGGCGGGCGGCGCGGGCGGGGCGGGCGGCGCGGGCGGCGCGGGCGGCGCGGGCGGCGCGGGCGGCGCGGGCGGCTACTCGGACGCCGAGCTGCGCGAAGAGACGCTCGTGCTGCTGCTGGCGGCCACCGACACCACGGCCACCGCCGCCTGCTTCGCCGCGCTGCTGCTGGCCCGCCACCCGGCGGCGCAGGACGCGGTGCACGAAGAGTGAGTACTCGGGCGGCGCGGGCGGCTACTCGGACGCCGAGCTGCGCGAAGAGACGCTCGTGCTGCTGCTGGCGGCCACCGACACCACGGCCACCGCCGCCTGCTTCGCCGCGCTGCTGCTGGCCCGCCACCCGGCAGCGCAGGACGCGGTGCACGAAGAGTGAGTACTCGGGCGGCGCGGGCGGCTACTCGGACGCCGAGCTGCGCGAAGAGACGCTCGTGCTGCTGCTGGCGGCCACCGACACCACGGCCACCGCCGCCTGCTTCGCCGCGCTGCTGCTGGCCCGCCACCCGGCGGCGCAGGACGCGGTGCACGAAGAGTGAGTACTCGGGCGGCGCGGGCGGCGCGGGCGGGGCGGGCGGCGCGGGCGGGGCGGGCGGCGCGGGCGGCGCGGGCGGCGCGGGCGGCGCGGGCGGCGCGGGCGGCTACTCGGACGCCGAGCTGCGCGAAGAGACGCTCGTGCTGCTGCTGGCGGCCACCGACACCACGGCCACCGCCGCCTGCTTCGCCGCGCTGCTGCTGGCCCGCCACCCGGCGGCGCAGGACGCGGTGCACGAAGAGTGAGTACTCGGGCGGCGCGGGCGGCTACTCGGACGCCGAGCTGCGCGAAGAGACGCTCGTGCTGCTGCTGGCGGCCACCGACACCACGGCCACCGCCGCCTGCTTCGCCGCGCTGCTGCTGGCCCGCCACCCGGCAGCGCAGGACGCGGTGCACGAAGAGTGAGTACTCGGGCGGCGCGGGCGGCTACTCGGACGCCGAGCTGCGCGAAGAGACGCTCGTGCTGCTGCTGGCGGCCACCGACACCACGGCCACCGCCGCCTGCTTCGCCGCGCTGCTGCTGGCCCGCCACCCGGCGGCGCAGGACGCGGTGCACGAAGAGTGAGTACTCGGGCGGCGCGGGCGGCTACTCGGACGCCGAGCTGCGCGAAGAGACGCTCGTGCTGCTGCTGGCGGCCACCGACACCACGGCCACCGCCGCCTGCTTCGCCGCGCTGCTGCTGGCCCGCCACCCGGCGGCGCAGGACGCGGTGCACGAAGAGTGAGTACTCGGGCGGCGCGGGCGGCTACTCGGACGCCGAGCTGCGCGAAGAGACGCTCGTGCTGCTGCTGGCGGCCACCGACACCACGGCCACCGCCGCCTGCTTCGCCGCGCTGCTGCTGGCCCGCCACCCGGCGGCGCAGGACGCGGTGCACGAAGAGTACGCGGCGAAACACTAGCTAGCACATTCATGCTTTTGATTAAACAATGTAGATCCGAAATAAGAGTCACGGGTGGAGAGAAATAAGTTCGGAGTTTAATTAGAAATGCTTCCTGTAGGAGACTAGTTACCGGCATATTTTATCGAGTCACGAAGCTAAATTAGGTAGAGAACAAAGCTCGAAGAACCGATGATCGGTGGGATCCCGAGGTGCTGAAGTGGCGACTTCGCACCAAAAAACGTATTGTTGACCACCCACTAGCGATTCCTTATCCCTTGCGATAAATTAAATTCTGTAGAAATAAATACTCTACTAATATTGAATTCATGTTTCTGACAGTCAAATTATTGTCCAATTAAGCTGATCGTATGATTTCAGAATTCAGAAAGTCTTGGGGAATCCGAAGAGATCAGTTTCCGTCGAAGATTTAGCAAAACTGAAGTATTTGGACGCGGTTGTGAAAGAGTCCCTGCGCCTGTACCCGCCCGCGCCGGTGGCCGTGAGGACGTGTCGCCAAGACGTGGAATTGCGTGAGTGAAGCGTCGTGGGATCGACGTCTGGTGAAAACACTAAAGATGCTAAAGGTATATTAATTATTGTTGCAGCTTCTGGCTTGGTTCTACACGAAGGAGCTATAGCTTTCTTGAACATCTGGGGCGTGCACCGCAACCCGCACTGCTGGGGCTCGGACGCGGCTGAATTTAAGCCGGAGCGCTTCCTGAACGCAACGCCGGAACAGCTGGCGGCGTTCATGCCGTTCGGACACGGACCACGGAGTTGCACCGGTAACAATAACTAGTAATTCCTATAGTATCTTGGAATTCCGCAAAGTAAAGTTTACTTTTTCCCGATATAATGACGTTGTCTTGGTTCCCAGGCACGAGGCTGGCGCTGTCGTCGCTGAAGCTGTCCCTGGCGGAGTTGACGCGCCGCTACCGCGTGACGCCGGCGGGCGGGGGCGGGGGCGGGGGCGGGGGCGGGGGCGGTGCGCGGGCGCCGCTGCGGGTCTCTTACGATATCATGCTGAAACACGTGCACGGCTTCAAAGTGCGCCTGGAGAACAGATTTTGATGTTCTATACCATATGGGGATTAGGGAATCCAACCACGCAACTGCGCCGTCCCGCATGAATCTTATTGGATCAGCGATGCGGGATTATTCACGTGGGATCCACGGGACCGGTGGGACTGAAAATTTGCAATTACTGACAGCCAATATCTTGCGTCTTTCACAAACTAACGCTTTAAAATATCTGTGAACCATATATATGCCTTCGCGACCGTTCACGATGGGTAGCTCTTCGAACAACACTATTTATACTTTAATCGATAGTATTTTATAATGGTTGTATTCACAACATTCACTAATTTTTTGTTTAATGTCGACTTTAGCTAACGGAACGTCAGAGAGGCTTAATTTTGGCTTTACTTGTAAAAGTTTTGTGCAACATCATTAGGTTAAAGATTTCGTTAGTAAGATGTTGCTTTTAAATAATGAAGTGCTAATGAAAAGCTTCGTGCAAATAGGTTAAAGTCACAAAGAAGCAATCGGCTTTACCTACTTCAGCTGCCCATAAAATAGTGCAATAATATATAATTTATTAAATTTTACTGGTAGTTGCACAAAGCATTTATTTTTAAAATAGCGATTGTTGAGTTTCTTGCCAGTTCTTTTTAGCAGAATCTGCTTTCCGAATCACCAGTAAATTTCGGCTAAATGAATGAAATCGAATTGGAAATGTGAGTGAGTTAGAGTGAAACTCTAACCGGTTAGGCGAATGAAATCGAAACCTTAATCGTAATTATTCCGATAACGAATATAATGACCCAAACACGTTTCTTTGTTCCAGTTTCCAAGCCCTGACTTAGCAACCAGCTATAGACTGAGTATTGTTATAATTTACGCAGGAAATATTAAGCAGTGCCCACTCGCAAAAAAGTTTTTAAGAATCAGCTTTGGCAAGTCATTTGCACCGTGTCAACAAACACACCACAGCAAGTCAATTGCTACAAGTTTTACTTTATGTATTGTTGAATTTTGTAAGAAATTCTACTACTTGCGAGTGAACACTTCCCTTCTCGTCATTGTAATGAAATTATGTATTCCATAATTTGATTAAAAATAAAAAAACTAATTATCACGCCAAAATTTTTCTTAATATCCTATTAATATACAAAATTATTAATATGTGTGTGTGCATGTTTGATTCCTGTTACTTTTCCATGGCTCAGCTGCTCAAAATACATAATGTAGAAGCAATTGGCACTGATAGCTTTACTATATATAGCTACTCGTGCTGATTCACTGACTCACTCACTCACTGACTCATTGATCACCTCTCCTGTAAAATTTTGTATGAAAAAAATTTTTTTCACTCACGGTTTCGTATAGAGGACAAAAATTCATTTAGAGGAAAAATATGGAGAGAGCTGATGGTTGAGGATTTCGGAGACGGGTGACGAGGACGGCCAGGGTATCGAAGATAGGTAGGGAGTGTTCGAACAAAAGTCACTCGAAACCCCATCCAACTGGCAGGGAGCTGAAAAAAAATAGCAAAATGGCGGATTCAAGATGGCAGCCATACCAATTTCATCGGTATCTATCTCAGAGAGTATAAAAGATGGAAGAGTGGTTTTTTGGAAAAAAGTGATCAGGCCCCGAAGGTCTACTTGGTGGACAAAAAAACCGCGGTTCGCTTTAGCGAGCCGCGCACCCACGCGCCCTACTAGTTTCCTATATAGCAGATGAAATCTATTCCTGTATAGGTACCTTCTTATCAAAGAAAATCAAAGCATTCTCACAGGCTTTCGAGAAAAGCTATGTAAGTCCACGCGGATATGTCGCGGATATTAGCGAGTAATATTTAATATTATAATGAATATTTACAATACAACATATAGTTCTTTGTTTTGAGTTTCTTGATATTATTGAAAAAAATTTAATATTTCCTGTTTATTTCACGGACTGCAGACACGGAAAATTTAGATATTATGTGTGATCGCCGGAGCGTCACAATTAATTAATTATTCTAAAATATGCGAGCCTACGTCGTAAGTTACATTTTTTACTCTTGCCCCGGCGGAAAAAAATGATCGATATAATATGTTTGCTCGCTTTTATTTTTTTGTGTCTGTCTGTCTATCAGTCTGTATTATTGCAGCGCTTTGTATGTATGTGGTTTTTTTAATTCGAATGTGAGAGTATCATAGTGATAACTAGGCATAAATGATAAAGTCACAAATTATTTTAATGTTCTATTAATTAATCCCTAAATATAAGACTTATTTATTAATTTAATGGATTTGGATGGAATTGGATTTATTTATTAAATTAATGGGTTACGCAGCCTTTCCCCTTCCAAGTTAGCCCGCCACTCCTGGTAATCTACCAGCTCTAAAACGGCCCTTTACAGAGATCTCTCTGTAAAGAGCTATTTTGTCAAAAAAATATGGAAGTATCTGGTGGAAACCTACCGCTATGTCAAGTAAACTCCTATCATTATGTGATTAACGGCAAAGGGTCAACAATAATACCTTTGAGGAGTATTATGATGCAAAAGTGTTAATGTTGTGCAACTGTGCATACAAAAATAGATTTTTTTATAATGTAATATAATTACTTCCCAAACCGGTATGCGAGTCCTTCGCGTGAGAATTTTAATATACTTACCTACCTTCCTAGTTTAATTATCAACGACTTATAACCATCGATGTCTTATAACAGAAACTTTTGCGGTTGTCTGTATATTCGCTTGAAATATATTCTTATTATTATTATAAAAAGAGATGCTACAAGATGTAAACTAGCTTCTGTTTATTATCTAAGTACATAACACATTCGTATATTGCAGTCTGTAGAAGTTGAGAAATATCGATTGTTCATAATGAAGCTTTTCAATGAACCGCTTTGGGTCGTTTCGATGTGCTGGCCTAATAGAGATACATACAGTAAAATTACATTTTCCAAATACCTATAAAAATTTCTACGACATTTTTAAATTAAATTGAATGGATAAGCTGAACCGGTAATAGGGCCACTTTATTGTCCTTCTGTCTGTATGTCCGTGTGTCGAGGCGTTTTTCCAATGAAACGGCTTGAGGTAAGAAGTTGAAAAAACTAACATTTGTTGTTTTTTAAATTTCTGCTTTCTAGTTTAGTCATTAAAATGTTGCAGTGAGGTTCACACGCCAATTCAACTATTTCTGCATTTGCGAATTCTAATTGCGTAATTGCGTTGTCGTAATTGCGTAGGTACGTAAGTCGGTTTTGTGACTCGCTGAGCTGCGTCAGTAAGTGTGGTCTCCCAGGGATCTCCTCATTCCTTATTTGTAAAACCATGTGGCAGGGATACTCCGAGCTTGCTCTCTCCATCGCCTACTGAGCTATGCCAAATCTTGTTATGGGGCCCATTGTTAGAGACCATGTTTCGCATCCATAAGTTATCACTGGCAACACGTCTATCGTAGGCCTACTGTGAGTATGTTTATGTTTCGAAATCTTTCAAAACTTGATGCCGTGCGAGGTCAGAGTGGCTCGCTAGTTGAGCAAAATAAATAATTACCGCCGATTGAAGGTCGTCATAATTTAATGTTGTCTAAAGATTTTGGTTACATTATCTGTTATACCGTTACAACCTCTCACACAAACACAATGCTGCTGCCGTACCTGCTCGTGTTTCTGGTGTTTCTGGTGATCGTGTTGGTCACAACGAGACCAAAGAAGTTGTTAGACTTACACAGACAGATAAAAGTGGATTTCCCCTATGTACCGCTCATCGGACACGCTTATAAGTTTCTCGGAACTAATGAAGGTAAAGTTTCCATTAAGTTTGTTAAAAAGTTTTTTTTTTTGTTGTTATTAGTGTTATTTTACTTCCAAACACGGATGTTATAAGGTGTAAAGAATTTTTCATTCAAATTCAACTCTTCTCGAATGAGAAAGATTAGGCCACAGGCCAACACCTGGTCAAGTGCTGCTTGGTAGATTTCATACTCCCTTGAGATCAATATGGATTACTCTCAGGCGTGCAGGTTTACTGACGATATTTCTCTTCACCAAAAAAACAAGTGCATATTTAATTACTTGAACGGCCATAACTCCGAGAAGTATTGTAGAGATGCGTGCCTGGGATCGAAACTTGAGCGCTAGAAGTGGTTGTGTTATTTAGATGTGCAGTGTTTAGCTGGTCGATGATGTGGACAATCCAAAGTAATATTATAAATATGAAAGTGTGTTTGTTTGTTGGTATGGACGTCTATCACGTAACATCGGAGGAACGGATCGACGGGATTTTTTGTATGGGTATATTTGAGGATTTAGAGAGTGATCTAGGCTCCTTTTTATCCCGGAATAAAAGATTTCCATGGGATTTTTAAAATCTTACTCCAGGCGAATGTAGATGGGGGTAAAAGATATATAATAAATAATATAAATAATACTGATAAGAAATCAATAAATGATGTTACGAAAAGGAAAAGTAATATTTTGCTGTTGTTCGGGACACTGCGTGCACCCGAACACTGCACCGTCAGCAGTTACGCCATCGTCGGGCCGCGCGTTAATTATTGTCAGTCAGTGCACCGCGGGCTGCCCTACGACGCGCTCATTATATCAATTATCAATATCAATATCATATTATCAATATCAATATCATTAATATCATTAAATTATACAGTCCACTAAAATATATCAATTATTATCATTTATCAGTAGGGATAACACCCTACATTTTGGTCCTTCGTGCTAACCGTGTTTGGCGGGACCACGAACTTTGTGTAGTGGTGTGAATCAGTGACAGAACTATTGTGAAATTAGTCGGTGACACCATCAGCATCTATCAGCACCAGCATCATCACCAGTAAGCAGCATATCAAGTAAGATCAGACCAATTTTTATTCTTTCATATAAAAAACAAGCAGAATGGCCTACATGTACGAATCACAGGTTGAGCTGTATACAGCGATGGAGACGCTGTATACAAATATGAAAAAAGATGGAAAAGATCGTAAAGCTATCATTAATTATTTTACACGGAAGCTGGAAATTTTAGAAAGCTATTGGTCGGAATATCAGAGTAATCATAAGATTCTTTCGTTAATGGAGGATAAAGACCTACCATATTTCCAAGAACAGCATTGGGAAGAAGCGGAAAGACTCTATCAAAAGATTAAGGAATATATCAGTAAGTCCATGGAAACGTTGCGTAGCAAAAGCTCTTGTCAGGACGAGCAAACTCCTGGGACAAGCGCCAATTATCATGCACCAAAAGATCAGCCTCATAAAACAGAATCATCAGGATCATTATCAGCCAATTATCAGGAACAATCTGGGGGTAAAAAGTCGCAGGGATCAAACAGTAAGACAGACGAAATGCTGCACATACAAAAAATAAATTTCAAAGCCTTTATGCGCACTGTCAATACTATCAATTTAGAGAACATTGCAGAGAAGTGGGAATTCGAGGATTTGTTGTCTCAGTTACAAGACAGGTGGAAAGTTATCGACGCTCAGCACTGGAAAATCCAAGCAGAGCAAGATGACGAAAACGTAGAGTATGAAAAAGCTTTCACTTATCATGAAAATATTTATATCACTTTCAAGAAAAATATAAATTCAAAGCTCTGGTCTGTAAGTCACAGAGAAAAAGTAACACCAAAGGTAGATATACCTATATTTATGGGCAACTATCATCAATGGGTATCATTTAAAGATTTATTTAAGGAAGCTGTTCACTTAAATCCAGCCCTATCAAAAGCACAGAAAATGCAATTTCTTAAAAGCAAAGTAAAAGGTGAGGCAGAGAGATTAATTCAACATCTACCTATAAGCACGGATAACTACGACACATGCTGGGAAATTCTGAATCACCGATATAACAACAAAAAATTGATTTTTTCATCCCATATCAACATGATGATGAATCTACCAACCTCAAACCATCAGTCAGTCGTTCATATTAGGAGGATGCATGATGTTACATTAGAAACTTTAAACGCCATAAAAAACCTGGGAGTCGATATCAGCACGTGGGATCCACTCATAGTGCATATATTATCACAGAAGTTAGACGCGGACTCATACTCGGAGTATCTTGACTCATTGAAAGACTCCCGAGCACTTCCAATTTTAAAAGATTTTTTGAATTACCTTGAAACCAAATTCACTGCTTTAGAACAAGGCCGAAAACAGCATAACATACAGCAAAGGCCTAACTACGCTCAGCAAGATCAGCATGAACAAAACATGAACCCTCGAATCTCTGCAAATTATAATAACAACTATCATAGAAACACCCCATCAAAGCCCTTCATGAAATCATACCACGTATCATCTCCTACATCAGCAAATAAGTGTCCTCTTTGCAACTTAGAACATGGATTATTTTATTGCAAAATCTTTTTAAATATGTCAAATGATGAAAAGTTGAAGTTTATTACGAAACATGGTATTTGCAAAAATTGTTTATATTCGCATTTTAATAAACCATGCATATCACAAAAAAGGTGCCGCATATGCACAAATGGAGTTCATAACACCTTGTTACACGATGCCTTCACGCGCCAACAATGGCTACCGACTCAGCAAAAAGCAAAACAATTAAGTTCCGATTTAGCAAATGAACAACAAAGCGTGACCAAAGTGTCTCACATATCACAAAAGGATTTATCACTATCACAAATACTATTATCGACTGCAATTATAAAGGTGAGAACACACGACGGGAGTTTTATTAAAATGAGAGCGTTAATCGATCAAGGGTCGCAAATATCAATTATCACGGAACATGGAGCACAAAGCTTAGGTATCAAGAGACAACATTCTCCAGGGATATTTTTCGGCGTTGGAGAAAAGGAAAATAATTGCAAAGGAATGTTTAATATCCATTGTCAGTCAATTTACAACGAATTTTCATTCAACACAGACGTCTTTATCATGAATAAGTTAATCAAAAATTTGCCAAATATATCATTTGAAAAACCTACATGGGATTACATACAGAATATCAAATTAGCAGACCCGGAATTTTATAGCAGTAGACCAGTAGATTTATTATTTGGAGCGGACATTTATTCGACGATTATGTTAGGAGGTATCATAAGAGGAGAAGATCAATCATTACCTTTGGCCCAACAAACGCAACTAGGATGGTTATTATGTGGAAATATGAAATCTTATCAATGTAATGTAGTTTTATCAAACATAGAAAACATTCAGAAGTTTTGGGAAGTGGAAGATATCAATGAATCATCAAATTTATCAGAGGAAGATCAACGGTGTATCAATCATTATATCAAAACAACCAAACGGAGAGAAGATGGAAGATATCAAGTAGAGTTACCATTCAAAGAGAATTTTGAAGAAGATTTAGGAAAATCAAAGGAGAAAGCAATTGCGCAGTTTAGAAACATGGAAAAGAAAATGAGCAAAGACCCTATATTATCAGCTGACTATCATGCATTTATCCATGAGTACATAGCCTTAGGGCACATGATTCCAGCAAAAAGTTCAAGTAAATCAGACTGTTATCTCCCACACCACGCGGTGCATCGTGCTGACTCAGCTACTTCAAAGCTCCGAGTGGTATTTAATGCATCTGCAAAGACTTCGTCTTCAGTGAGCCTAAATGACGTCATGTACAAGGGGCCAAACTTACAGCAGGACTTACAATCATTGCTACTCAAATGGCGGCAGTATAGGTACGCTTACACTGCAGACATCGAAAAAATGTATAGACAGGTTTTTATCAGTGAAGATCATCAAAAGTATCAGAAAATTGTATGGAGAGACTCGGTAACTCAGCCAATTCAAGAATATCAATTGACAACTATAACATATGGTACCAAGGCAGCACCATTTTTAGCTATGATGACGTTGAGACAGTTGGCCGCTGATGAAAGAAACAATTATCCTGACGTCACAAAAATAGTAGAACAGGCATTTTATATGGATGACTTAGTTCATGGCTCCCATTCTATCGAACAAGGTAAACATCAAATATCACAGCTAAGCAGTTTATTCAAATCAGGAGGTTTCACATTAAGGAAGTGGTCATGTAATGAAAATCAACTATTGGAACCTATCATGGAAAATCAAAACAAAGATAATATCGTATTTTATTTTATATCAGACAGCACAGGGAAAACATTAGGCTTACGTTGGAATTCAAGAGAAGATAAATTCACCTTTGAGTGTAACATGACACCGATGTCAAAAACGAAGCTAACAAAAAGAGTATTACTGTCAGAGATTTCTAAATTATTTGACCCTATAGGTTGGTTAGTGCCAGTTACAACCACACTAAAATTACTTTTTCAAACAGTTTGGATGGAATGTTCTAAATGGGATGACGTCGTATCACAAAAAGAATTTACAGAATGGATGAAAATTAGAGCTGATTTGGAAAATATCAATCAAATTGAAATACCACGTTGGATTGGAAGTACTCAACAAGATATCATCGAATTTCATGGCTTCTGCGATGCGTCCTTGAAAGCGTACGCAGCTGCTATTTATGTAAGGATCAAAAGGGAATCAGGATATCATGTTACGCTACTAACTGCAAAAAGTAAGTTGGTGCCTATCAAAAAGAAAGTATCATTACCTAGGTTGGAGTTATGCGGAGCTCAACTGTTGGCAAAATTAATGAACAAGGTCATCGAGTGCTATCAAGAAAGCTATAATATCAGGGTGTACGGTTGGAGTGACTCAATGGTGGTACTCGGCTGGCTGCAAGGCGAACCTTCTCGTTGGAAACCATTTGTAGCTAATCGAGTTAAACAAATCAAGAACATCATTTCATCGGAAAAATGGAATTATGTAAAAACAAAGGAAAACCCGGCGGATATTGCTAGTCGTGGTTCAAACATAAATCAGTTAAAAGATCATAAAATTTGGTGGAATGGGCCAGAGTGGCTACAAACTTTATCATCGGAGGAAATTAACACAAAACAAAATCAATATACAACAAATCATGAACTTCAAATTAAACAAACAAATATCATTCAAAAAGACTCAAAGATGGATATCATTACTCAACTTTTAGAAAAACATAATTCATTTATAAAAATATGTCGTTTATTAGCATGGATACAGCGGGCATTGACTCGTAAACAGAAACCGAAACCTACTTATATCACGTTACAAGAAATTAAACAATCGAAGTTGAAAATAATAAAATATGTACAACACAGCGAATTTGCGAGCGAAGTAGAACATTTACAGAAATTCAATAAATTAAATAATAAAAGCAACTTAAGGAACTTATCACCATTTATCGATCAAGATGGAATCTTAAGGGTAGGTGGACGTTTGAAAAATGCCAATTTATCCTATGGGATGAAGCATCCGATTGTCATACCACATAGGCATAGATTGACACAAATATTAATACATGAAGCACACCAGTTGACTTTTCATGGGGGTCCAAGATTAACACTTTCAAACTTAAGAAAAAATTATTGGGTAATTGGGGGAAATAGAGCAACCAAAAAAGAGTTACGAAACTGTATCATATGTAGGAAAAACAACCCAGAGATCAGGTATCAACTCATGGGAGATTTACCAGAATCACGCACGGACCCAGCCCCGCCGTTTTATCACACAGGCGTCGATTACACGGGGTTCGTAGACGTGAAAGCTAACAAGGGAAGAGGAATTAAAACAACAAAAGGATATATCGTTGTTTTCATCTGTATGGTTACGAAGGCGGTCCATCTGGAAATAGTGTCAGATTTAACCAGCGAAGCTTTTTTATCAGCTCTTCGGAGAATGGCAGCCAGAAAATCGGCTCCTCATCACATTTATAGCGATTGTGGTTCCAACTTTATAAAAGCCAATAGAATCATTCGGGAAGAATATCAGGAATTAGAGAAAGTCTTCAATGATCAGTTTTATCAGGAAATAACAAGCATGAATATCACCTGGCATTTTAATGCACCTTCTTGGCCATCGGCCGGAGGATTGTGGGAAAGAGCAGTACGTAGTCTAAAGTATCATTTGAAAAGAACTATCGGGGAGCAAAAGTTAACTTTTGAAGAATATTCCACTCTATTAGCTCAAATTGAAGCTTGTCTCAATTCACGCCCCTTATGTTCAATATCAGAAGATGTCGAAGATCTTGATTTTCTGACACCGGCCCACTTTTTATCGGGCAGAGCAGACCTAACTATCATCGAAACAGATCATGATGCCAGAACAAGATGGCATCTTATAAACAAATTAAAACAAGATATTTGGAAAAGGTGGAAAACTGAATATTTAAGTCAGTTATCAGCTCGGAGTAAATGGTTCAAGCGACATGAAAATATCAAAATAGGAGACGTGGTGCTAATTAAAGAGGATCAGTTACCAGCAGGAAAGTGGGCGATGGGTCGTGTTACGGGAGTGCATCCAGGACATGACGGGATTATCAGAGTAGTGACATTAAAGACTAAAAATGGATATTTCAAAAGACCAGTAACAAAACTATCAATATTACCTTTGCAATCAACAAAAGAAGAATCATCAGTATATCAAGAAGAAAAAGAAAGTAAAGAAGATAAAGATTAATCACATAGAAAACAAAATTGCGACATATCAAAAAGCTGTAATAAGTTTATAGCATGGCTTTAACATTTACTTTGTTTATGAGTATTATATCACCAACAAGCAATCATTATATTTTGATTTTATATCAGACTTACAAATATCAAGTTACATCGCAATTAATTTACAAAAAGATTATTATATCATTACGACGTACAATGAGCTTCAAGATTGGCTGAATATATGTAAAATGAGAAACCCTGTCCGACATTTATCAGTACATGAAAAGTTCAAAAATCAGTTACGTGATGGTAGCAGCGGCAGCGGCAGCGGCTCTGGGAGCATTCATCTGGTGGAGGCGGAGGCGCTTGCGAATCGTGTCTCCCTCCCCCGCCCCGCCCCGGCGACGCAGCAGAAAGTGTTTGTGTGTGAGAGTGTTAGTGATGAGTGCGCGAGTGACCATAGTGTTTATGTCAGTGAAAACAGTGATTAAAAATAGTGTTTAAAAGACAAGTATCAAGAAGAATCATAGGGAACTTTAAGTACAAGTTTAGAGACTATTAAAAACATAATCATAAGATAAATATCAAAATAATCATAAGAGAATAATTTTTGTACAATCATAAGATCATGACATGCTTCTTGTAAATGGCTATATCATCATATCATTCGTATTGTTATCATATCATCCCTCATCTCGCCGTCGGGAGCATGTTCGGGACACTGCGTGCACCCGAACACTGCACCGTCAGCAGTTACGCCATCGTCGGGCCGCGCGTTAATTATTGTCAGTCAGTGCACCGCGGGCTGCCCTACGACGCGCTCATTATATCAATTATCAATATCAATATCATATTATCAATATCAATATCATTAATATCATTAAATTATACAGTCCACTAAAATATATCAATTATTATCATTTATCAGTAGGGATAACACCCTACAGCTGTGTCCTGCCAAACCATAAAAAATCTGGTTGACGTAACACGCGCCGCACGCGCCGTACACCGTCATTTCTCCAGAATAGAAGAAACACAGGAACAACACAACACCAACACCTAGCGCCACACAAAACTACGTACATCGAGTGTATTTTAAAGGAGTTTATGTGGCGCTGCGTGTTAGTGTTGTGTCGCTTCTATCCAATAGATAAGTGAATGTATGCTTGCAGACCGCATGTCGATGTTCGACGAGCTGGCGCGGCAGGCGCACCGCAACAAGTACGGGGTGGTGAGCTTATGGCTGGCGCACTACTTGTGCGTCTGTGAGTATAACGATATCAATATTTATAACAATAGAGAAGCTTCGTACTGTGATCTTATTACCTTACCTTTAGTTGAACTTGCTTATATAAAATAATTATGTGATATTTTGTTGCTGGTTCATGCTTCAATCGCGCCGCAACGGATCGACTTGATTATTTTATTGATTTCAGTCAATTGACAATTAAAAGAAGTAATATTTGTTAATTTTTACAATATCAGTCAGTCATCATCTCAAGCTATCGCCAGCACACACACAGTCGTACCCAGTGGTTGTGCAAGGGAGTGGGCACTCTTCTTCATTCTTCTCAGAATATGAAAAGGGGATAAGACTTTGAGAAAATAATGGAGAGCTCTGGTGAGAGGTCTTCATTATGTTCTCAAGCATCTCTCGCATCAAGTGCATCTATTGCTGCATACATTTCCTCACGACGCTCTCCTTCAACGTTAAAGCACCAACATCAGTATCTGCGTTAATTTCAGCCGTATCCGACCCTGTGACCGCGTGTGCGGTGCTGAGGAACTTCTCCGACAAGTGGCCCGTCACGTTGTTGATGCGACATCTACTCGGTAACGGATCTGTGTTTGGGGAAGGTCAGTTACTTTTTTTAGTGGATTACAAGATAGTCCTTGACTGCGATCCTGTTAGAGGAAATGTAGTCTGAAATGGTGACCAACTTGAGAAGGGTATGGGTTATGAAAATTTGATATTCCTTCTCCCTTTAAATTATTTTCTGTACTCATTAAACCACTGAATCAAAAACGGACAACATTTACAATAGGTATTTCAACTTTAATCAAACTTAAGTTTAGCTTACGATAGGTTTAGCTAAAGTTAGGCGCGAAGATCGCAAAGCCAACGACATCAGTTGGTGGATGGAGGATCCTTTGATTTGAATATTCGAATGGCGTTGCCTAACTTTGCCCATGCTTTATGATAATCCTTTTATCTACACTGATACAGAGTTCCTTGTAACAAATACTTAACGAATAATTATAAAATCCTTCGATCACAGAAAAAAAAGCCACCATCATAATTATAATATTAACATGTTTTATGCAAATAGAGTGAATATATTATCAATCAAAATCTGTAGGTACAACCTATCTGTAACTAAATCTGTAGATAAAAAAGTATTTAAATACAAAAACAAGTGACTAACACGTTCGTTATTTTTACAGAAGATATATGGCGACTTCGACGAAAAATTCTTACTCCAGTATTCAATTCTAAATATTGCGATAACTTTTTCGAAATATTTAAACGGAACAATAAAATACTGATGGAGAAGCTGGCCGCCGTGGTGGGGAAGGGGGATTTCTCCACATGGGAGTATTTCAGTGCCTATACCCTGGACACTGCTTTTAGTACGTATTACATGAAAGTGTATTTTTAATCATTCTGTTTAATCTTTTTAATTTTGTTCGGAAAATAAGCTACTCCTCGACTACGCAACTATTTTACTCATTCGTTACTCGACTATGAATTCGTGCGTGTCTAATTCTGAAATAAACCACTCCATCCTTTTTCTTTGAAAATATTGTCTTTGTTTTCTTTCTTGAAAGGAAAAGTCTCATTTTTAACCGGCTTCCAAAAAAGAGGAGGTCCTCAGTTCAGGCGATATATTTTTTAAGTTTAACTTCCAATTTTTTTATTTCTACAGTTTGATTGTTGGTTCATCGGTGTGTTGGTTTGTCCTTCAATCGCGCAGCGCAGCAGCGCATGTACGAAATAATGATCTAGAATTGACCTTTAAAAATTCCGCGCGGGAAAAGTCGCGGGCAAAAGCTAGTACCTTAATAATACAAAAAATATTCAAAAAAGCCATAGGCTATGTTTTTTGTTTTTTTTTTAATTGTAGACATGACGTTCGGCGAGGAAGCGAACGTGCAGCGCGAGCCGGGCCACCCGTTCGCCGCCGCGTTCCAGAACTACTTCTCGAACGTCGCGGCGCGCGTGTGCCAGCCGTGGCTGTTCTGCGACGCGCTGTACGCGCTGCTGCCCGTGGGCGTGCGCCAGGAGCGGAACAAGGCGATCATGTGGAACATAGTGGAGAACGTGAATATCAACTTCAAATTCAAATTATTTCTTTCAACAAGACAAAAGTCCACCATCGGTTTGGGAACCAGATTAAGTACACACTGTCGATAGTATTACAGTCGAATACGTATGAAATACAGATCAATATACATACATGAAATTTTTATAAACCCCACAAATATGTAGATAAAGTACAATAACTATGTACAGAGTAAATAGTAGAGAAAAACCATCGCATACTTTAGGGAAATGACGAGGAGTAGATATTATGTAGGTACAATGTATATAAATAATAAAGATTCATATGTCACTATCGATAAATAACTTACAATTCTTTATTTTTAGATCATTAAAAAGAAAAGAGCTTTATCCAAAGAACAACTCGAAAACACGATAGACAATGACACCAGTATGTATATCATTTGCTAAGATCTTTTAAATTATGCTGTGATTGAATCATTACTACAGTGTCACGATCGCAATCACCTCTGAGTGGCTGAATTTATAGCGTTTCTGTTGTATCAATGTTTTTAAAAACCAATAGCGAGAGATTACCAGCTAATCACCAGGTGTTTACAATCGTTACACTATAGTAATCATTTTCAGATAATTCCACAGCAAGTTAATTCAATTAATTCATTTTATCTTACAGAAGATCCCCGCGGGCAGTTTAAATCATTTTTGGATCTTCTAATTGAATTCTCCGGCGGTAAGAACGGTTACTCGGACACTGAGCTGCGTGAAGAGACAATCGTGCTGATCCTGGCGTCCACCGACACGTCGGCCACGTCGATGTGCCTGGCCGCGGTGCTGCTCGCCAACCACCCCGCGGTGCAGGACAAGCTTTACGAAGAGTTAGTGTTGCGTTCAGAGTTGTTGCGTGGAATAAAAATAAAAAACTTGAGAGGTGTCAAGGGACACCCGGATGGAACGAAGTTCAATGTGAAATAGAAATGAAAATATCTGGCTTGCTTTCTATAAGAGAGAGAGACAGACAGAGAAACATGCGACGAACATAGCAAAAAGTGTCGTGACAACTTTTCGTAAGAATTTTTTCCGTCTAGCCCCCTTTCACAACGCGCGATAAGGAACTTCGTTCCAAAATAGCATTAGAATTTAATAAATTAGAATAAGGTATGGAAATGGAGTGGTGATAGGCTAGTTTTGACAATTTAAGCATTTTAACTAATCGAATATAACTTACTTCAACGATGAAGGAAAAAATGGCGAAGAAACCTGCATATACATCTACGTGTTCTACAAAATGTTCTCTGTGTAAAATCTATCATTCCGCACTCTGCCAGACTAAGACCTTCTCACCGATGCCCGGTAGCTTGCTGGTGATGGGTGAGACGAATGAATGATGAAGAATAAAACAACAAAAGTCTCTTATTCAACTTTTACATGTGTTTTTGAATTGTCAAATGAACCTAATACTGGTTTAGAATAGCGTCCCAACAGCAAAGAAGCAATAAGAAATTCGGCGGGTACTCTTTTGAGGATGAATCTATAATACCCCATATTATGTTAAAATCCGTAATAATTTAATTAATACATTACCTTCTTTTGATAGCTGGCAAGAAAATATAATGCTGGCAGACGAAACTGAATTAACTAAATGAAGAAGATGATTGATTTCAGGATCCTTGAAATTTTAGGAGATTCTGAGGCCTCACTGGAGAATTTAGCAAAGCTGAAGTACTTAGACGCCGTAGTGAGGGAGACCATGCGCCTGTACCCTCCCGCACCCGTCACCATCAGGAGGTGCACTAAGGACTTGAAGCTACGTGAGTATCAAACTTTCAACTTAAATGATTACTTCTTTTTGTAAACCTAGATGTCTACTGTAGTGTAGTACTGCTAGCACTCTCGTGGGGACTCCAGCACCTTTGGGCCCCAACGTCCATCAAACATGCGTATACGTTGAAAGCAAAATGATTAAATCACATCTAGGTATAGTACCAGTAAATAAAATAGAAGTAATTGCTATTAATTCGGGCATCGTTAGCGCCCAGGTCAGTTCCCTAACAATACTGCAAATAGAGTCTTTGTTGGTTTATCTTTTGATCACGCAGCAACGGAACACACGTTCACACACGAGTTTGACGGGATTATTGAGGCCTTGGACAGTTACATAAGCTTTTTACCCCGGTAAACCAAAGGGTTCCCAACTCCAGATAGAAGAAAGCTATACCATTAAAAAAAGACTCTCATCTTTCAATTTACATATAGTTACATATTGTTACAGCTTCCGGCCTCACCTTCAGTAACGGCTGCTATTTCCTGCTGAACATCTGGGGCGTGCACCGCAACCCTAACTGCTGGGGACCCGACGCGGAAGAGTTCAAGCCGGAGCGGTTTCAAAGCGCCACGCCCGAGCAGCTTCAAGCCTTTATGCCGTTCGGACATGGGCCGAGGAGTTGCGTCGGTACGAATTGCGATATTTTTTAAATTTCCTTAATAACCCTTACTAATTGTCCTTACTAATATTACTAGTGGTTCGCCCCGAACTGAGACCTCGCGGTATCCCATAATTCCCAAAAGACAGTTTTAATTATATATTGTAATAATTAACTTTTAACATTAGACGCAATAAAAATAATAATAGTTGACGCAAAACTGTTTTACTGATACAGCGCCATCTATTAGCATTATTGTGAAGCTATTAGCTAATTTCGTTTCTTTATAATATTTATCTAATTTTAGTATTTGTTGTTCAAGTACAGGATATAACTGAATTTTCAACAAAGTTTCAGGTTCTAATATGCAATACTTTTTGACATATGGCTCAAATTAAATCTCCACTTAAAAGTTAAATAATTTCGTTTCTTTATAATATTTATCTAATTTTAGTATTTGTTTTTCAAGTACAGGATATAACTGAATTTACCACTAAGTTTCAAGTTCTAATATCTTGTCATTCTTGACATATGGCTCAAATTAAAATCTCCACTTTGAAAGCCCCCCATTTCGTCAATTTTAAGGGAAAAATTAAAAAAAAAAAATATTTTTGTACTCTGTTCAAAGTCGTCTTTAAAAAGATATATCGCAAGTCTATGTAACGCAACAAACAAGATTTTACTTCAAACACGCTTCTATGAGAGCCCCCCTGAAATAAAGCTTTTTATATTTTTTTATATAATGTTCGGCTGAAAGCCATCAGTTTACATATTATATTTAAATTTGAAGTAATTACGTTCAGTAATTCAGAAGTTATAGGGCTCTGACAGACATTTGGACGTACACACTTCTCTGTCCAGTACAGACAAGCGCCCTAGTTGACTCAGAGAACTCGCTTCGCTCGTTCAATAAATGCATATGTGTATTGGTTGGTTTGTTCTTCAGTCACTCAGCAAAGAGTAATGGAGCGACGTTATTTTTTTGCACAGATATACTCGTAGTTGAGGACCTGAAGAGTTTTCCCTTAGCCATATCTTAAAAACCTTGGGAAGTCCCCTTGGGAACTTTCAGATTGTCCACGATAAAAGGTTGTCTATGACACTCTTTGGGTTCTCAACTGTATCCATGCAAAAGCACGTCAACCCGTAGATCTATTGCGGCGTGATTGAAGGATAAATCAACAAACAAACACTAACATTAATAATAGTTCAGTAATTATGTTTCTGCAGGTTTGAGTTTGGCCTTAACTTCGATCAAACTGTCTCTCGTGGAGCTGACGCGCCGCTACCGCGTGTTGCCGGCGACGAGCTACGCGTACGGCGCGGGGACGCCGCTGCGAGTCTCGTTCGACATCATGCTGAAACACGTGCACCGGTTCAAAGTGCAGCTGCAATACAGACAATGACCCCGGAATGCGTGAATAAACTGTTATTCCGCGCGCAAAGTGAAATTGCCGGTTTTAGATATGTTTATAATTTATACAGTAGTTTTTAACTACCAGAATAAAAAAATATAAATATTACTTCATAATAATTATCAAGGGATTAGATCGCGTAAAAATATGAAAGAGTAGAATTTTCTCAGCCGTATTTGTTAAATCTATTCTTGGAAATGAATGCAAAAATCAACGTTTTGATTAGCGTCAAAAATACTGAGTAATCAAAGAATTCTTCTGTTACTAATTTTGCTTTTAGATAATTTTGTTATAATGTTACTCGTCAATATTGTTGTTATTGCCACTTAAACTGTAGGGTTAGTATAAGATTTAATGCGATTGATCGTATTCGAATTCGATGACATTAACGTCAAAGTAAAATGAACCTTAACAGTATGGTTTTAAAGTTACTAATTCAGTACCACCGATTTTAAGATGATGAACGAGTTTGAACTCCAATTCAATGCAGTTATGGTTCATTTTACTTTGATTACTGACTACTACTGCATGAATATGAATACGATCAATAAATGTAGTAGGTATCTAGTACTGTGCGTTTTTGTTTTATAACGAGTGATTAACGTTAAGTTGAAAAGTTACGTTAGAGCCACTGATTATGTAGTAGGTATCTAGTACTGTGCGTTTTTGTTTTATAACGAGTGATTAACGTTAAGTTGAAAAGTTACGTTAGAGCCACTGATTGATTAATTATGCCAAAAATATTATATTGATTATGGAATTTGGTGCTTTTTCATTTACTTACTACTAGTTGAGGAGCGTCGGAACAAAAACCGATAAATCAAATTTTGACTTTCTTTTTGTTTTTTTTTATCTCAACAGATATCGAACTCACTACTGTAACATTTAGGTTTTGAAACAGTGCTGCCAACACAAATATATTAATAACTATTGTTCATCTTTAAATTAAAAAGCCATAGACTTAAACATATTTTTTTAATTTCCCAAAAAAAAAATCTGAAGTGATTTATCGGTTTTTGTTCCGACGCTACTCAGTAAGTACTTTCTTGCCTAAATTCCTTTCATCTCTTACTCTGTTAGCTACGAAGCTTTGACCGTGATTTGAAAGACCCAAGCAAAATCGCAAGAATGACTAACAATACAGCAGATTTCAAGCAGGTGTAGTGGTTGGCATGTTCGACTGCAGATGACTGGTCCTGGGTTCAATTTCTGATCGGGCCAAAACAAAATGTGTTGAGTTTTTCTGTTAATAAGTGCTCAATACTCGGTAGAATTTGATCGGACGGACATCAGGTAAGGAAAGTCAAAAATGTTTTAATTCGCTTTATTTATTTTCTGCCAAATTTTCATTCTGGAAAGTACAAATTCTTGCCAGGGATTGAATGTGAACACATTCACGATTCAAATGGGTAGGGAATATACATAGTTCGAAGAACTGTCGTTCTGTTTGTCTGGTCGTCGGGGCCCCGAAATGTGGGAGATTCCGCACCGGTAATCGCAGAATTGAAACCGACCCACTACGTAGACCGAAGACATCAAACGAATCGCAGCTCGATAGAGGCGGCGCAAGATCAAAGCCTGTGAAAGTCCATGCAGGAGACCTTTTTCTCCTTAATGCGGCTGTTGGCTTAATTAGGCACTAATGAAGTTAGGAGAGACGATTAGACAAACAATTATCATAATGCGCACCTAGCTGTGGTATTATCTAAAAATGTTTGTACTAGTGTACCGATCGCTGCTACATGATGTTTTAAGAAATAGCGGCAGAATGCCAATGAATCAGAGGTGTTTGCGACCGTTACGTGATGAATAATTTTTTAACAATCTCAAGCAGCTGAACCTCCGTGATCCGTTGCGTTGCGCACGCCAGTGCCAGGTCGAAGCAATTAACAAACACTCGTGATTCCACTCGCCGCTCGCCTCTCGTGACCATCGAGTGGGGCCAGGCGTTAATTGGTTGCTGAGTGCAGTCTCCTCGATTCCTCCACCACTGCCTTGTCTTGAACGTTAGCTTGAGTAGTATTTATTAAATGATGAGTGAGTTGTTAGTTTTAAATCTCTAAACATCAAGCAGAGGGCAACATTAAAGAAGACTTGAGCTAAATTTTAACTTTAAATTCAGGTAGTAAAAATATTCGAAACGTCAAAATCATAGATTTTTTCTTATCTCCATAGATTAGAATTAAATAGGCACAATGCAGATAGAGTCAAACTTAGAACACCTCTCTTTTCTGTCGAGGGCTAAACATTATAGTAATATCTAAAATTTCAAGTCCAGCTATAGTTGGATGCTGTCAGAGCAATTCAAACACTTCAGTCTGTTTTGAGTCCTAATCACTTGACGCTGCAACCTGCATTGCTTATATCGCGCTATTATATTCTCGCAGGCTTTTGACTAAATGTTGTTGAAATGCTGCAGGGTTGGAGGAATTACAAACTGTCACTTTCGAATTGATATTGTCGGTACCAAGCATAGACTACCAACCAAGCCTAGCTCTATGAGCTCCTGGTCCTAGCTCTTTAGGTATTATGTTTTGTTAATAAGTATTAGACTACAATATAAGTCTTTGAGTATATAACCAACACATAAGTACTGTAGCGTTGGAGGGAGAGGAGATAGCGAGCAGGAACAAGCTACACTAAAAAGCTTAAAATGAAATAATTTTATCACACGACCTAATCTTTTCATGTTATGAAGTAATATTTATATTTTTTTATTCAGGTAGTGAAAATCTACTGTATAGAGCAAATCTGAAACCGGCAATTTCACTTTGTATTCTTAACTCGAACATGGACTCCGGGCTTAGTGTCTGTTCTGCAGCTGCACTTTGAACTGGTGCTCATGCTTTAGCACGATATCGAACGAGACTCGCAGCGGCGCCCGCGCGCCGTACGCGTAGCTCGTCGCCGGCAACACGTGGTAGCGGCGTATCAGTTCCACCAGAGACAGTTTGGTCGAAGTTAAGGCCAACCTGAAACCTGCGGAACCATTACTGTAATTACAAATAAATATGAGTGTGTTTGTTTGCTGGTTTGTCCTTCAATCACGCCGCAACAGGTTTGTATAAATTCTTAATAAAAAAAAACAAAAAAGGCTTTCGGGTCGGCGTAACTTTTTGTATAGATATAGTTAAGGATCCGAAGACTAACATAGGTTAATTTTTATCCCGGAAATTCCAAAAGTTCCCAAGGGAACCTTGAGGTTTTTAAAGACAATGTTTGTCCAGCGTAAAAAGTAACTAATGTCACTCTCCAAGCCCTCAACTACGCGATTATCTATGCAAAACACCACATCGCTCCATTGCTCCGTTGCTGCGGGATTTAAAAACAAACCAACAAATACACATACGCATTTATAACATTAGTAAGGCTAATTAGTAACAGTTATTCAGGATAGTAAGGATTTTAAAAAAAGATCGCAATTTTTACCGACGCAACTCCTCGGCCCATGTCCGAACGGCATGAAGGCTTGAAGCTGCTCGGGCGTGGCGCTCTGGAACCGCTCTGGCTTGAACTCTTCCGCGTCGGCTCCCCAGCAGTTAGGGTTGCGGTGCACGCCCCAGATGTTCAGCAGGAAATAGCAGCCGTTACTGAGGTTGAGGCCGGAAGCTGTAACAATAATGTAACTATACGCATATGCATATGAAGTTGAAATCCCTTGGTTTACCGGAGTAAAAAGTAGCTTATGTCACTCTCCAGGTCCTTAACAATACCAGTTGATCTGGTGCTCCGTTGCTGCGCGACAAAAAGGCAAACCAACAAAACAAAAACAACAACAACATAAGAGAACCACTATCCATTTCTAGTACTAGATAATGTCCACCACTTCGTCCGTGAGGTCATCCTCAGGTTGAAGTTTTTTGATTCCCGCGGGAACTTCTTAATTTTCCGGGATAAAAAGGAGCACATGTATTAATCCAGGGTATAATCCGAATTGCAACCAAATCCTGCAATAGTTTTTGCTTGAAAGAGTAATAAACATACCCACACACAAACACGCACACACACATAGACATACAAACTTTCGCCTTTATAACATAAGTGTGAAGTGTGATGTGATGTGATTAATAGGGAACTAACCTGGTTGCTAGCGATGCCCGAATTAATGGCAATTACTTCCATTTTATTTACTTGTATATCTAGATGTTATTTAATTATTTTGCTTTCAATGTATACGCATGTTGGTCATTGGAGTTCAAAAATGCTGAAAACAGACGGCACGAGACCGAGTCAGTCAGACAGACGAAGTCCCTACAAGAGCGCTATCAGTACTACACTATACACACATATACTACAGTAGACATCTAGGTTGACAAAGAGAAGTAATTGTTTAAGTTCAAAGTTAGATACTCACGTAGCTTCAAGTCTTTAGTGCACCTCCTGACGGTGACGGGCGCGGGGGGGTACAGGCGCAGGGTCTCCTTCACCACGGCATCCAAGTACTTCAGCTTTGCTAAATTCTCCAGTGAGGCCTCAGAATTGCCTAAAATTTCGTGAATCCTGAAATCAATCATCTTCTTCATTAAGTTAATTTTGATTTGTTGGCCAGCATTATGTTTTTCTTGCCAGCTATCAAAGGAAGGTCATTCATTACCTTCCTTAGATACATAATAATACATTATTAAAAAAATTATTACGGATTTTAATGTAATATGGGGTGTTATTAGGTTCATCTTCAAAAGAGTATCCGCCGAATTTCTTACTGTTTCTTTGCTGTTGGAACGCTTCTCCGAACCAGTTCAGTTGACAATTCAAAAACACTTGTAAAAGTTGAATTATTGTTTTATTCTTCATTATTCATTCATCTCACTCATCATCAGCAAACTACTAGGCACCGGTCTCCTCTCGAATGAGAAAGTCTTAGTCTATGGACTATGGTCCACGCTTGCCAAGTGTGGAATGACAGACTTTACATACTTTTGAGAACATTTTGGATATTCAATTACTTAAATCGCTTAAATTGTCTCAATTGGCATATAAACACTCCATTCCATATCTTATATTCCAATTTCCACACAACAACTCTAAAACAACAGCAGCACTAACTCTTCGTAAAGCTTGTCCTGCACCGTGGGATGGTTGGCGAGCAGCACCGCGGCCAGGCACATCAGCGTGGCGGCCGGGTCGGTGGCCGCCAGGATCAGCACGATTGTCTCTTCGCACAGCTCAGTGTCTGTATAACCGTTCTTACCGCCGGAGAATTCAATCAGAAGATCCAAAAATGATTTGAACTGTCCGCGGGGGTTTTCTGTAAAATATATATATTTTTTTAATATTAATAGACTAGCGCTTGGCCGCGATCACACCTGATGGTAAGTGAAGATGTGACCTAGGATGGAACGCGCTTGCCTAGAAGGTGCCTATTCACTCTTGATTTGAAGGTACCCAAATTATAGTTAGAGGGAAAAACGGAAGCCGGAAGGGCATTCCAAATTTTAGCGGTGCGTATCAGGAACGAAGAAGCAAAGCGCTTAGTGCGCGTTCTTGGGATTTCAACAACGTAGGGGTGCAGATCTTTTCTGTGCCTTGCGTTTCGATGGTAGAATGGTGACGGCGGAACCAAGTTGAAAAGTTCCTGAGCTGTTCCTGAGAGAAAATTTAATTTATTGAATTAACCTGTCGTGGGATTAACTGAAAATGATTGCTACAGTGTAACGAATGGCTTCACTCAATTCAGCCACTCAGGTGGCTTCGATGGTGATCGCGATTGTCACACTGTAGCAATCATTCCCACAGAAAAATTCAAAGATAATGCTAATGATATACGTACTCGTGTCATTTTCCATTGTATTTTCAAGTTGTTCTGTGAGTAAAGCCCTCTTCTTTTTAATGATCTAAAAAGAATTGTAAGTTATTTATCGATAGTAGGAAAAAATTATATGAAGAAAATTCTTCCTAGCGTTAAACTTTTATTGCATAAGTATAATAATTTAATTATTCTTTGTCTCTATCTACTTATTCATATTTAGAATGCCTAAGCATTATATTGTACCTATACATACTTCTCATCACTTGCCTAAATATGCGACAGGTTTTCTCTGCTATTCAGTTTAGTTTATTTACATTTCTAGAATTTATGAAAATGTTCGCACTTGTCTTTTAGTGTATTTGGATCTCATTTTGTAAACATGCAGCTCAATATCGTGCTATCAACAATGTGCTGAATCTGCTTTCCGTACCAGTGCACGGTGGTAGGCGTTTTCCGCACTGCATCCGATCCGTATCTGAGACAATTCAGATCTAAAAAACTCGGATTGAATCCGGATGTCGATTTTACACTGTGTCCGTTTCGATCTGTTTCGATAGATGTTCGGCGGATTGCGTCGCCACACAGTGGATCGAAAATCGGGTTTCCATAGACTTAGAAATCTTATATTATAATTTTTTTGTTTCTTGTCAGAAACTAACGTAGAATCGGTTTAGAAGCCACAACATTATCATACGTATATTAACGCACATCTGGCGATTATAGCTATAGTGAATTGAAGAAGCGAACGAAGTCGCGGGTGTACGCTAGTGTGCTAATGAATAATTAAGAAGTGGATAGTTACATCCCCTACGACGTTCCACATGATCGCCTTGTTCCGCTCCTGGCGCGCGCCCACGGGCAGCAACGCGTACAGCGCGTCGCAGAACAGCCACGGCTGGCACACGCGCGCCGCGACGTTCGAGAAGTAGTTCTGGAACGCGGCGGCGAACGGGTGGCCCGGCTCGCGCTGCACGTTCGCGTCCTCGCCGAACGTCATGTCTACAATTTAAAAAAAATTACAAAAACATAGCCTATGGGTTTAAATGTCACTTTCCAGATCATTATTCTACATGCCCATGCAAATAACGACGACGATACTTTGCTCGGTTACTTCGAGATCGTAAGACAAATCGACATACCGATGAACCAACAATCAAATCAAATAGTATAAATAAAAAGATTCATAATTGAAAAAATATAGCGGCTGTATTGAGGACCTCCTCCTTTTTTAGAACCCGGTAAAAAATGAGACTTTTCCTTTTTAGAAAGGAAACAAAGACTATATTTTCAAACAAGAAGGATGGAGCGGTTTATTTCAGAATTGGACACGCACAAATTCATAGTCGAGTAACCAATGAGTAAAATAGTTGCGTAGTCGAGGAGTAGCTTATTTTCCGAACAAAATTAAAAAGATTAAACAGAATGATTAATAATATACTTTTATGTAATACTTACTAAAAGCAGAGTCCAGGGTATAGGCACTGAAATACTCCCATGTGGAGAAATCCCCCTTCCCCACCACGGCGGCCAGCTTCTCCATCAGTATTTTATTGTTCCGTTTAAAGATTTCGACATAATTGTCGCAATATTTAGAATTGAATACTGGAGTAAGAATTTTTCGTCGAAGTCGCCATATATTTTCTGTAAAAACAAACTTGTTATTCACTTGGTTGTCCGTTTTCGATTCAGAGGTTTAACGAATATAGACAATAATTTAAAAGGAGAAGGAATATCAAAAATGAAATTCATTCTGTCAATACCGTTTTTTGGCCTGCGAGGCCTCAATGGAGACGACTCTACCGTCAAGGACGTGCTGCTAAGTCATTTAGCTTTCATAGGCAATGACATGTAGAAACCGATTAAAGGTATGGGTGTCACAGCCCATACCCTTTTCAAGTTAACCACTACCATTTCAGACTACAAAATGTGAGGGATGATATTTTAATATGTACATATGCTCCACCATTGTATCTACTATTTTTCCTCACATTTGGCAAAATAAACAACTCATTTCCTACATTTCCACTAACAGGATCTTGTGATCCGATAAAAAAAATAACTGACCTTCCCCAAACACGGATCCGTTACCGATAAGATGTCGCAGCAGCAACGTGACGGGCCACTTGTCGGAGAAGTTCCTCAGCACCGCACACGCGGCCACAGGCTCGGATATGGCTGAAAATAACACTTTTAACTGGTATTGGTGCTTTAACGTCGAAGGAGTGTTGGAGAAAATGTATGCAGCGATAGATGCAGGTGAGAGGTCTCCATTATGTTCTCGGTCTTGTCCCCTTTTCATATTCTGAGAAGAATGAAGAAGTATGTCCACTCCCTTGCACAATCACTGAGTACGGCTGTGTGTGTGCTGGCGATAGCTTGAGATGATGATTGACTGATATTGTAAAAGTTCACAAAGATTACTTCTTTAAATTGTCCCAATATTGCATAATTATTTTATATTAGCAAGTTCAACTAAAGGTAAGGTAATAAGATCACAAGAAGCTTCTCCATTGCTATAAATGCGATATTTATATCGTTATACTCACAGACGCACAAGTAGTGCGCCAGCCATAAGCTCACCACCCCGTACTTGTTGCGGTGCGCCTGCCGCGCCAGCTCCTTGAACATCGACATGCGGTCTGCAAGCACACACTTCACTTATCTATTGGATAGAAGCGACATACACCAACACGCAGCGCCACATAAACTCCTTCAAAATACACTCGATGTACGTAGTTTTGTGTGGCGCTAGGTGTTGGTGTTGTGTTGTTCCTGTGTTTCTTCTATTCTGGAGAAATGACGGTGTACGGCGTGTGCGGCGCGTGTTGCCATACAGATTTTTCTGGTTTGGCGGAATACAGCAAAATATTACTTTTCCTTTTAGTAACACTTATTGATTTCTTATCAGTACTATTTAATTATTTATTATATAGCTTTTACCCCTTTTACCCGCAACTAAATTCCCCTGGAGAAAGATTTTAAAAATCCAAGGGAACCCTCCGTTTTTTTTCTGGGATAAAAAGGAGCCTAGATCACTTTCTAAGTCCTTAAAAATATCCATACAAGAGTCTCGTCAATCTGTTGTTCCCATGATGCGTGACAGACATACAAACCAAGAAACAAATACACTTTCGCATTTATAATATAACTTTGGATTTTTCATATTATCTCCCACAGATAACTCCTGTCGACCACCAAAACACTGCGCATCTAAACAACACAAACACTTCGGGAATCAAGTTTCGATCCCAGACTACTTCTCAGAGTTATAGCCGTTTGAGAAATTAAATATGCACTTGTTTTATTTTTGAAGAGAAATGTCGTGAGTAAACCCGCATGCCTGAGAGTTATCCATATTGTTCGCAAGGTTGTGTGAAATCTAAAAGTGTGAAAGGGGACTATGGCCTAAACTTTCTTATTCGAGAGGAGATCAGCACAGTATTGGGCCGGCAATGAGTTGAGATGAACTCAAATGAAAAATTTCCGATAGTCTTTTTGTGTTTCGATGATATCATTTACACCTTATAACATCCGCGTTTGGGAGTAAAATAATACCCAACGCAAAAAAGGATAAATAAACTTTTTAACGAACTTAATGTAAAAACTTTACCTTCATTAGTTCCGACAAACTTATAAGCGTGTCCGATGAGCGGTACATAGGGGAAATCCACTTTTATCTGTCTGTGTAAGTCTAACAACTTCTTTGGTCTCGTTGTGACCAACACGATCACCAGAAACACCAGAAACACGAGCAGGTACGGCAGCAGCATTGTGTTTGTGTGAGAGGTTGGAACGGTATAACAGATAATGTAACCAAAATCTTTAGACAACATTAAATTATGGCGACCTTCAATTGGCGATAATTATTTTATTTTGTTGAACTAACGAGTCGCCCCGGCCTCGCACGGGTCGAGTTATGGAAGATTTCAAAACACAAACATACTCACAGTAGGCCTACGATAGACGTGTTGCCAGTGATAACTTATGGATGCGAAACATGGTCTCTAAGTATGGGCCCCGTAACAAGGTTTGGCATCGCTCAGTAGGCGATGGAGAGAGCAAGCTCGGAGTATTCCTGCCACATGGTTTCACAAATAAGAAGCGAGTCACAAAACTTTTGTAATTAAATTAAATTACACCACGTCAAAACTAAGCAAATAGAGGAAAACCAACTTATGTACATAAGTCGGTTTTTCTCTCTATTGCGTAGGTATGTACCTATACGCAATTACGAATATCTTAGAATGCGCAAATGCAGCCCTTTCTGACCCTTTCACGTTAGCTGAATTGGCCTGTTAACCTCACTATAACATTTTAATGACGAACTAGAAAGTTTCTATTAGAAACCCGAAATTTTAAAACTAACAAAAGTTAGAATAATTCAAGTTTTTCAACTCGGAAAAATGCCACGATATATACAGACAAGACAACCAAGTATTATTATGAAAAACTTCATGATTTACAATAGATATTTCGCAACTTCTATATACGAATGTGTCATGTACTTAAAAGTAATGTGCAGAAGCTAGTGTACACCTTACAATATCCGGGTTTATTGAACGAGCGAAGCGAGTTCTCTTAGTCAACTAGGGCGCTTGTCTGTACTGGACAGAGAAGTGTGTACGTCCAAATGTCTGTCAGAGCCCTATAACTTCTGAATTACTGAACGTAATTACTTCAAATTTAAATATAATAATATGTAAACTGATGGCCTTCAGCCGAACATTGTATAAAAAAATATAAAAAGCTTTATTTCAGGGGGGCTCTCATAGAAGCGTATTTGAAGTAAAATTTTGTTTGTTGCGTTACATAGACTTGCGATATATCTTTTTAAAGACGACTTTGATCAGAGTACAAAAATATTTTTTTTTTAATTTTTCCCTTAAAATTGACGAAATGGGGGGCTTTCAAAGTGGAGATTTTAATTTGAGCCATATGTCAAGAATGACAAGATATTAGAACTTGAAACTTAGTGGTAAATTCAGTTATATCCTGTACTTGAACAACAAATACTAAAATTAGATAAATATTATAAAGAAACGAAATTATTTAACTTTTAAGTGGAGATTTAATTTGAGCCATATGTCAAAAAGTATTTCATATTAGAACCTGAAACTTTGTTGAAAACTCAGTTATATCCTGTACTTGAACAACAAATACTAAAATTAGATAAATATTATAAAGAAACGAAATTATTTAATTTTTAACGCTAATAGCTTCACAATAATGCTAATAGATGGCGCTGTATCAGTAAAACAGTTTTGCGTCAACTATTATTATTTTTTATTGCGTCTAATGTTAAAAGTTAATTATTACAATATATAATTAAAACTATTTTTTGGGAATTATGGGATACCGCGAGGTCTCAGTTCGGGGCGAACCACTAGTAATAATAATAGAGAACGCCCGCGACTTCGTCCGCTTCTTCAATTCACAATCGACAGTTTCTAAATCCCCACAGTTTACGTGAGCAGAACCCCTGCAGCATCAGGATTGAGGAGTTGGGTCCTGAAATTCAACGATGTAGTCTTTATTTGGTACCTACAATAACTATTCATAATCGACAGTTCCTAAATCCAGCTTAGGGAGTGGTAGCCCTGCTGCTTCAGGATTAAGAAGTTGGAACCCGAAGTTTCTGTAAGAACATCTTGCAAAATTTTTGTATTTCACACAAATCGGTATTGAAATCACGGAGATATCGATATACATAGTTAGGAAAATACAACTCCTTCTCCTCCTTTATGGAAAGTCGGTTAAAAAAGTAGCCTAAGTTACTCTCGATAACATCAGCTATCTACCATAATAAAAGATTATATTTAAAAAAAAGCTGAAAGATATATTTATAAAGCATATGTTATAAGTATTAGTATAAGTAGTTACGTCTTTTGTTTAAATATAAGTAATCGTATAAGTATATTATATTTATTAGTGTAACTAGTTTTCTTTGTAAGTATATATAGATATTATTAATTGTATGACTATTGAATTTTAAAGTTTAAACGTGAGAGCATCGACCGTCAACAAACTGTCCTGCAGTTTGACGGGAGCATTTAGTTTAGTATAGAAATATTGTCAACTGTTTAATAAAATAAATAAATAAAATAAATACCAGTGAAAGTCCCGTCAAAATCACAGACAAAAATTTTAAAATTTGTTTTTTAGTTTTTGAGTTTTAATAGATAAATATTTCATCGCTCCAATTTGTTTCATATCCTTTTTGAAAAATGTATTTATATTTTGTTCTCCTGATATCCTTCACCAGCTGTTGAAAACTTAGTTTGCAGTGTAACAATTATTTTATTGTTGAGATTTCCATATAAATTATTCCGAACTCTCATGATATTTCTCCGATATCTCATGTTATTAAAATTTACTTCTGTTTATGCCGGAAAAACACAAAGTTTTGAAAACCTTATTCCGCGCGGAAGAATCTAATTGCGGAAAACTATTAATATAAACTGTTAATATTATGAAGAGTTGCCCGTGAGAGCCCCATGCCACTCATATAACAAGTACACAAGCCCTCAACTGTACCAAGGCAACAAATAACGTGGATCGCCAGGTCTGTTGTCCAGGACAAACCAACAAACAAACTCATTTACGCATGTATAATATTTGGATTTTTTGCTTTACCTCAGATATATATTTAATATAGGAGCTATACAAAGCAGCTTCACACAGAGTTCTCTGCGCCTCACTAACCTTTCCACTCGGTGGTTTCATGTGAAAACTGTTAATTGAATTTTTTGTTAGTTTTGACAGCAGTTAAGGTTAACTGCTGTCAAAACTAAATTGCGAAAAGTTAAGGTTAACTTGTCGCAATTTTATACAACTTTGAGTTCTCTACCAATTTGTAGCAAAATTAATTTTGAAACAATTTATGCGAATCAAAAGTGATTTGATTTGTTTTTTTTTGTTTCGTTACTGGAAACGCTTCTTTCTTTTTCTTCTTCTTTTTGTAACAATTATTACTGCATCGTCATCATAAATTCAATATTGCTACTGCACCCGCACAACGATTTGGGAGGTGGTCTGTAGGAGGGTCGGTTCGAGTCTTCTCGGGTCTATTAGTGATATGAGAAAACCAAGTTTTTGAAAACCGATTGCGTTGTCGCTCTGCAAATGCAAAAACCGTGAGAAAGGTTGTCGCACTGACTGTGGGCTGGCGACTGCAGGCGCAACAAAGGCGCTGGAAGTGCTGTAGGCAGCAGAGGCAGCCGCCCAGAGCTCGTTATCTCGCTCATTTCCGCGCTGTCACGATCAGTCCGCGGCGGACGGCGGCGTGCCTGTGCTCTCATTGGCCTGAAAAATGAAATCCCATCAAAAACATAAATGTGAAAATGAGAGCCAACTTCAATATGAAGAATATGGGTGGTTGACGACTTCGCCGGCAAAAGAATTGCGATCTATAAATGAGTGCCAAGTTCTGTAGATAACCCTGAAATTTATTTATAAGAACATACAATATTCTTAAAATATAAATTGTATAGTAGTTTTTTTATAAAAATGAACAATTTATGCCAAACGTAAGCAGGACGCAGGACGTGTTCTAGATACTTAATACAATCTTTTGAGTCTGCTACGAGTAGGTATACAGTCGTGCGCCGTGGTTCCAAAGTGCAGTTTAGTCGATGACGTTATCGTGCTGGAGTAATACATCTAAGTTAGTAGGTATAACCCACAAACATATAAGAGTAAGGTATAACCAAGCACGTGTCAAGTCGAATCGCTTTCGTTCTTATGACTCACGACGATGCCGATAAATATTAAATTAAAATCATATCTTTGTATAAATAAAATTCAAGTGAAAAGGCAATCTAAGTAGATAATATAAACAAAAAAATGTTAGAGTTATTTTGCTGTAATCCGCCAACAGAAAAAAATCTGTATGGTCAAACATGCAGTTATAAGCTAAGCACCGCTTACCTCCCCAACCAAGCAATAAAGCAAAGTTCCCAAGCAAGCAATGCCACCACCACTCACATGCACCACCACACAAGACTTTAATACTACTCTCGACGCACGTTTCGCCCCGCAAAGTAACGCCTGACTCTATCCAATAGATAATATAAATCTAATTGATAACAATAATTGAGACAGGATCTTGAGAAAACAATAAAGAAAACGTTAGAGAGGGCCCAAGTTTTGATAAGTATTGAATAACAAGAGTGGCAAAAAAATAAGCAAAAGATAGTCTTTATATTCAACATCCGTTACACAACTTCATAAGTACGATCGTCACATCGCTCGCTTCGAGAAAGCAAAGATTCCACTAGAGATAATTATGTCGCAAGACAAAAAGTTTCATATACTTATCCCACTCTGCAGCATAAAAAAATGATGTTTTTCTAGAATACTGTTAATCAAGGAAAATAAATTAATTCGTAAGTCTCCGCGTTTTTTTTTGTGTCCTCCACACAGAGTTCACGTACTGTAGACTGTAGGTAACGTGCTAATTGTCGTTTCGCATATATATGAAGTACTAGCGGACGCCCGCGACTTCGTCCGCTTCTTCAATTCACAATCGACAGTTCCTAAATCCCCACAGTTCAGGGGGGCAGTACCCCTGTAGCATCAGGATTGGGGAGTTTTCATGAGAGCACCTCGCAAAGCTTTTGTATCGATTAAAAAAGATTTATGTAAATCGGTTTAGAAATCACGGAGACATCGATATACTTAGTTAGAATAACACAACTCCTTCTACTCCTTTTTCGAAAGTTGGCTACAAAAGTATGTCTATGTTACGTCCGATAAGTCCAGTCAAAATCGATCCAGCCGTCTCCGAGATTAGCGGCAACAAACAAAACAACAGACAGACAGACAAAAATTTAACAAATAGTTTTTTGTTATAATACAGTACTGAATTTACTTACATATTATGCATTTAGTAAAAAGCTGTTATTTTGATATTACAAACAGACACTTCAATTTTTTTTATTTGTATAGGTAGATGTAAATTGCGATCTGCCCGGGCAAGATGATAGGACTTTCGTCAACAGGCCTCTTAGAAGGAGGTTAGACGCTCATTCTGGTGTCAGTTCAGTCCATGATTGGTGTCAGAATGACGGGAAACTGATTGTATACGCGTAGACTGATGTTCCGATGGTCTATCAATCTGGCATCAGTCTCGTCGTAATCAAGGCAACGGACTGAACTGACGCCAGAATGAGCCACTAACCTCCATCTTACGGCAGGAATATTTCATGGGTAATTAGAAATTGCACGCGGGCGAAGTCGCGGACAATAAGACGCATTGACACATTAGATGGGTGTGCACTAACGAACCGTCGAAAAGTTTGCAACAAAAAGTCGCTCACGTGACCTGAGCGTGAACCATTCGCCGAGTTCCAGAGAGAGACCGCTTATTTAAATAGAAATAACTTAACGCTCCTTTGTCGCCATCCAACTGTGACGCATAATAGACGAGCGCTAGTTCTATTCTAATTATTTTAATGTGCGGCTCCCAAGTGGGGCATCTGGGGCCCGGGGGCTCCGGGGGCCCCGGGGACACCGGGGGTATCGCGCGGGTACAATGGGGACCGCAGTGAAAAACTCGTTTTAATAACAACCACGTCGCGAAAGGACCGCGAATGTTAGGTGCCTACGTTAAAAGATTATACTTTGTTGGAAACGAACTTTCCATTTCATATTGCGCGATAAACGTTTTAACGAAATAAAACTGAAACTGAAATATTTAAGGTTTCTACCATTTAGTGATATTATAAACTAGATGATGCCCGCGACTTCGTCAGCGTGGTTTTAGGTTTTTCGGTTCCCGCGGGAACTCTTTAATTTTGTGGAGTAAAATGTAGCTATGTGATAATTAGCTAATATGTGATAATTATTGGTAGATTTGTGACTTATCATAAGAGCTACAAGTTAGCCTATATGAAATAAATAAATTTTGAATTTGAATTTGAATTTTGGGTGGGAACTGTTTCCATTCCAAACAGCCTAATCGATTCATTCATTGCAGCGTGAAGGTGTAACAAACATAAACACACACACACATATAAAATTTCGCCTTTATAATATTAAGTGAGAAAGCGTGTTTGTTTACTTGTTGGTTTGTCTTTCAATCACGCAGCAACGGAGCAACGGATTGACGTAATTCTTTGCATGGATATATATACTTAGTTGAGGACTTGGAGGATGACGTAGGCAACCCGCGGGATTTTTAAAAACCTAACTCCACACGGACGAAGTCGCGGGAAAGCTAGTGAAAAATAAAAGTGAACAGAAATGGGATTGAACTGAGAAATATCCTTGCAGAAATTACAACTCAAGTTACTGTCAAACTAAGAAGCGATTTGATCAACAAGAAAATACCTTCCCTTCTTAAACACAGCTTAAACTGTAGGCAAAGGTCGATATTGTGCAATTACAGAGGTAATTTACGAATTTATTCCTGTACTAGTTTTGCCTGTGATTTTTCCCGCGTGAGGTTTTTTATAAATTCCGCGGAACCTCTGTTTTTCTTGGGGTCCGCATCTTCTTTTCGAAGTCATAAATGAATACTGCTGTAACGTTGAAGGAAAGCGTCGCGAGGAAACCTGCGGCTGAGAGATTTCAAAGGTGCGTGGAGTCTGCACATCCCCACTGAGCCAGCGCGGTGGACCCTGTATAACACCCTGAACCTCGTCCAGGAGACCGGTGCCCAGCTGCGGACATGTTCGAGATGAATCAAATGACTAAACGAGGCGACATCTCCATTTAGGTACCATAATATGGTAAGTGACATAATTATTTGCAAAAATATGAGTAAAAATAATAAGATGATAAATTATTACCTCTCCAAAAGTAGCACACGGCTTAAATAATGAACGTCGATCGATCTCAATTTAAGCCCGATTCGTCAATAGCCCTCGACAGTTCGCTCGATTCGTTATTCCCAATGAGGAAGGCCTACTACGTTTTCCATTACTCAAGAATTCATTTCATATTTTTAAAGGAAATCATGAGTGAAATGTGATGTTATGAAATATGAATAAAGGATATGCCGGTTTCACCTTTCTTCCGTGGGGAAATCCTCATGGATACCACCGTACCCGGGGAAGGCACGGAGGTTATTTCGGACTTTTACCGACTAAAACTTCATGGTGTTCCTCTCATCACCTGGTGACTGGGCTACGGGACCAGACTCGTGCATCTGATTGGCTGAAATTGATGGCGTTCTTGCTCCATAAATGCAAGTTAACCACTAGCGAGAGAGTGCCGGCCAATCAGAGGCCATTGCGATCGCCACACTATAGCAATCATTTTTCGAGTTTCGTGTTGGTAAGTTGGTGTGGAATAAGAAAATAATTACAAGCCTCCCGCAGGAGCCGGCCGGAGCTGAGCTCTGGGAACTTTTCATTATTCGAGGAAAAATATCGTATTATACGTATAATTGTCAATTCTGTCAAGAGAGAAGATGTTTGTGAAAAGGTAATAGAAATACAGACAGACAATCTTTTGCATTTTCGCCTTTTATATGGATGTGGAATAAAAAGAAATGAAAACTGACGAAATAACAGTGATAAAACACATTTGATCTTCACGGCTTTGTTCACGGGTTCACGGCTATCACGGGGTCAACGGTTTACTTGATTGCGAAATAAAACGACTTTCCCAATATGGCCGCCGGAAAACTTTTTCACTCGGAAAGTTGAAACGTATTGCATATTAATAAACTTTCTTCATATTGTGGATATCTCTCCGTGTGACAATTTGTGTCTATTTAACTCATAAATGCCTGTGAATATTCATTACGTATTTGTTGAGTGTAATTTGTAATCATCCTAGTAATTGTAGTAATATCATAAATACGAAAGTTTGGATGTATGGGTGGATGGATGGATGTTTGTTACTCAATCACTATGCAACTACTGAACCAATTTGGCTGAAATTTAGCACAGAGATAGATTGTAGTCGTCTGGAATAATACATGGGTTACTTTCTATCCCGAAAAATAAGAGAGGTCCCCGGGAATTAAAAAACCTTAATCCACGCGAACGAAGTCGCGGGTATCAGCTAGTTTAGTTTACTATATGTATAATTTGTTGTCTATATAAAAGGAAAAAGTGACTGATATATTGACTGACTGACTGATTTATCAACGCATAGCTTAAACCATTGGACGGATCGGGCTGAAATTTGGCATAAGGATAGCCATTATGATGCCAGAAAGGATTTTTGTAAATTCAATCCCCAAGGGGGTAAAATAGGGGATTAAAAATTGAACTTAACTAGTTATATAAGTATAGTAGGTAACTTATAGCTAGTATAAGTATAAAATTGGAGCGCTTCTTACTTTGCTTATACAAGGTTTTCTTATACAAGATTTTCTTTCTTTTTTCTATGCCTGCAAGTTTTGTTCAATGAGGCATGAAGATAACGGCTAAAGCCTTATACATATTATGTGATATAACGTAATGAAAACGCCACGCGACGAAAATCTGCACGCCGTCACAGAATGCCTAATAGTTAGTACCTAAAGGTAACGCCGTGTGATTGCGCATGTACTCGTGTACGATTTGTAATACAACAAGGACCTAAACGATGAATGTTAAGCCGTTTTGTAGGGCGCGTGTTATATAGCGCATCTTCTTCGTCAGCTGAGAGTTATAATCGTATACTTTTTATTAAGTAATTTCATATACGTTACATATGTGTTAACGTTTTTGTTTTTCAGTTCCTACTCAGCTTTTATCTTAATTTTTATTTCCCTTTCGGGATTCTGGAAGAGATCTATCCAGTGGAGGTAAGTTGTGCTTTGTCACGTTTTAATTATACATTAATTAGTAAATAAATGAACATGTGCTATTTGTCGTCAAGGGCAAGCCTATTTTGAATAAAAAAATAAATAAATAGGTCTCTTGTAGGGATTTTCACACGCCTAGATCTTGTTGACTTCAAACGAGTTGTTTAAGATACTGAATATATATAAGCGGCACAAGATCTATGCCGAGTCGTCTCTATCGTGTAAGACAACGACGGCGATGCTGAGTAGAACATTTTATACAATTAAATTACAATTGACCAGGACAATGCAGGGCATAATTGAGGGCAGTTAGAGTAGTTATTGGGGTACTCTAAACTATTATATGCACACTTTCTCTGGTGGGAGGCTTTGACCGTGGCTAGTTACCACCCTACCGTCAAAGACGTGCCGCCAAGCGATTTAGCGTTCCGGCACGATGACGTGTAGAAACCGATTAGGGGTATGGGTTGAATTTACACTGCTATACCCCTTCCAACTTAGTCCGCTACCACCTTAGACTGCATCGTCACTTACCATCAGGTGAGATCGCAGTCAAGGGCTATCTTGTCATCGAATAAAAATAAAAAAAAAACACGAAGTGCACTTCACAGTGTAAACACCTTTACACAGCCTCTAGTGGCCGCTTGGCACGCGTGTCCGCCGCGCATTGCGTGTGTATCAGGCTCAAAGGGTCCGCAGCGCGATAGCCATCGCCGGCCGCGCCCGCCCGCCCCTCGTTATCAGCCGCCCTTGGCTTTGTTTCCGCTAATAGCGAACACTGAAATTGATTGCTCCTCAGTGGAACCACTGGACTAAAAACTCTTTTGTGGAAAGGGCTAATTAAAAAGTGCTTTGTTGTACTTTCCGAAATGTGAGATGCTATATTCTATAAAAAGAAATAAAATGGAGTGTCTGGCAGTGGCTTCGGAATAACTTCTTAGCATTTCATTAATAACAATAATTCAAACAAGTTTTTAAAATACTATCTAATTGATGCCCGCGTCTTCGTTTGCGTGCATTGAGGTTTTTTGGATCCCCGCGAGAACTCTCTTATTTTATGGGATCAAAATAACCCTTGTGCTATTCCAGTCTATAATCTATCTCTATGTTAAATTTCAGCCAAATCGGTTCAGTCGTTGCGGCGTGATTGAATAACAAACATCCAAATTGTCGCATTTATAATATTAATAAAGTTCTGGTAAAGTCAAGTGATCTAACTTGTTCAAGTAATATCAAAGTCTCATTATTATACACTATTGAATCATGAAAGTTTTATTTCAATCGGTTTCCCCGTGATGCATACAAATAAATCTATTTAAATGATAGAACGTAGATATTTGTCAATTGTTGGAATCTAAAGTTTCCACATCAGTATTTTCCAATCATTATTACATTATTGTCGTACTCTGCATAGTCTGTTGAATATATATTCTCTCTTTGATATCATCGAAGCTGGTTTTCTCGGAATATTGATATTCGTAAGGTCGAAAAACGTTAGAGTTTTCGTGAAATGAAACGCAAATTGGGCAAGATTCTCAGAGCTTCAACTTTTGTTGAACATTTAGATAAGTTACAAAACTTCGCTACTGAGTCATTTATTTCGATATTAAAATTTAGTAGCAAACTTGTTAAAACATTATAACTTTTAAAGCTTGACTCATTTGTACAAATACTAGGTTTCGCGTCCCAGCTTCACACGGAACAAATATATGCATAGGTCTGCCTGCTAACCTGCTTATCTATTCGAGCTGAAGTGAAATCTTTACTTCCCTACTTATTATAATAAAGTAGTAAACCAACATGCTCGTCATGCTCTCTTTAAACATTTCTGTGGTGGTGTCGTGTGGTGCGGGTTGTTACGTTCCCTCAAATATTATGGTTGAGCGAAGCAATGGCTGAATCATGCGTCATGCTCGTGAACGGGTGCCACCAACGGGAATGGGTCTGCTCTGACTGCCCGTCTTGACATGCGTTGGATTGATGTACCTACGTATGCATTTTTGCATTTTTGAAGCTTTATTGTGGAAGCACTGTATACATAGCATAGCTTTCATTAACTATTGTAAAAATTTTATTATTATTTTTTTTTTGAAAAGAGCAACCGCCGAGTTTCTTGCTGGCTCTTCTCGGCAGGAAAGGCATTCCGAACCAGTGGTAGATTCATTGACGATTCAAAAGTGCTTGTAAAAGTTTATTTGAATAAAAAATATTTCTATTCTATTCTATTCTATTCAACAAACAAACTTTTTCGCACCAAAAATGAGTCGAACATAACTTAAGTCAAACTAACCTCAATAACCAATTCGAAATAACTTGAACCTAACACCGTGTAGTGGCGGGCTAGCGGAAGGGGGCGCTGCAAACCGCATGCGACACATGTGTCAAAGCGCAAGCGATACTGGCAAATCGCATGCGACACTAGTGTCAAAGCGCATGCGACACAGTCAAACCGCATGCGACACTTGTGTCATACAACTGTTCCAATAATGCGGCATCATCAGCCTCAAACAGCTGCATCAACAACTGTGACAGCAATGTCGGCACAAACCGTGAATGTTCTCATAACAAGCAGTTGAAACGCACACATGCACTTCAACAAATTATGTAATTTTGAAATATTAGATAAAGCTCGTCACTCAGGAACGTGCCGCGGAGATAATATAAAGCCACGGCGGACGTAACAGGCGGGACGGGCGGGACGGGCGGGACGGGCGCGACAAAATGCCAGTCTTTATCAGGGAGCGACTGGTGAAGTAATTCTGGCACTAAATTACGTCGATTTCGCGTCGAGGGGAAGTTAGCACATTATTGGAACACGTAAAGTTGTAGAGTGATCGAGTTTAGTAGTTCACAAGAATGTCAATGTGTGTACATCAGGTAAAAACTATCGGAAAGGGGAAACTACCTGACTCGCAAACTGAAGTTTAAGTTTAAATTGATAATGGCTATATAGGATAATCCCTATATTGATTTATTTACATCTCAACGCACATGTGGCGTTCGTTATTTTGAACAATTTCTTTACCTAAGACTTCTTGGTGATCGAATATACCATATGAGATTCTTGCAGTGCTTCTTCTAGGTAAGGTCAACAAGCATTCTGGCAGCCTGAACTTTATAGGCATTACTGCTGACTAAAGATCCGGTCTTTTATTGAACCACTGGCTTAGTCTCTCCCCCTCCTATGTCCTTCTCCGTCTCACGCTCCTGCCGTATATCTTGGATGATTAACTGAAGCTAGTCATACCTACTCAGTAGTGCGAGGTGTAAGATACTGTTACTTCCTTTTTTTACTGTGAGTTTTTTTGCAACGCGTTGTAATACTGTAAGATATTAGTTTAGTTTAGTGTTGTTTCTGTATTGGCAATCTGTCAAAACGACGATTTTAGCAGACGAACAGTCAGGTAAAATTTTATTTGAAGAAGGTGAAATAGGCCCTGTGAGATATGAAAACGTCAGATTGTCACTTCACGTCGTCGTGTTGGATACGAGTATAAATATAAGATGGCGTGACGTTTAGAGCAGTCACTTCATATCGCGGCGACGCGCGACGTGACGAGATTGTTCCGATCCCTCAAACAGTATAGTAGAAATTCGAATTTCAAAATTACTTATTTCCGGTTAGGAAAGGAGATTCTGCTGAGAAAAGTCGGCAACAAACTCAGCGGTTGCTCTGTTCAAAACAAAAAAATGTTACAATAATGTAACTTGTCAATGTAATTTTTTTTAAGCCATTACATCTAACAGATTTATAGGCATTGACAGCTATTACGACGTAGATATTCGCTAAGAAAGAATTTTCAAAAATTGAACCCCTAAGGGGGTAAAACCCCCTAGGGTTAAAAAATCGAACTTAACGTGAGTGAAGCCGCGGGCAAGTAGTTACGCATAAAAGTTTATTTGAAATGCATTGAAGATTTTTAAACTGCAGTTTTTGTGAAAATTATTAAATAGTCTGTATCTTTACTTTCTTTTATGTCGATTGAATGAGATCGCAGCTGAGCTTAATGTAAGCGTCACTCAGCGTCACTCGCGCGGAGTCGCCCGCGGCCCGCGGCTTCGCAGTGTCCTAAATAAATAATGAAAGCTAAAAGCACCGCTGCGGCGCTTTGGGTCATTACTTCTCATTGTGCGCCGCTCTTTGGCCAGCGCTTCAAGTGCTCGAAATCGTCAAGCTTTTAAACGTCTCTCAGACTCAGACGTCATTTATTTTCATATTATTATCAATAATAATAATCTCTCAAAAACTCTAGAATCATAATTCTAGAGTTTTTTGAGAGACTGACCCCTATTATATTTCGTCTGAATTTGTTTCTCTAATGAAGGAATTTGAAACATTTATTTGATACTCATAACTTTGTCCACGTGAATTAAGAATTCTTAAAAGTCCCGCGATAAATAAGCCCATGTTATTGAGTTATGTAGATTATAGGCACATGGCCCACGTCCGTTGTTTCGGGACGTAAGTTATCGGCGTTTTTGAAAACTCCAAAGGAACTTTCTGGGAAAAAATTCATTTTCCAGGTCCTAAACTATATTGACTAATGTAAAAACACGGTGATCCGCAGCACTTTTGAGGCTGAATTGAAGGACAAACCGAAAAATAAAAAGAAAGGATAGTTTCTCGTACTAAGTTTTATTTTTTAACGCAGGTTAACTTTGCCGAGATAAATAGAATATAAATTTTATCTATGTGGCTTTAGACGAGAACGGACAAATATAACGTAGAGCTTTTTACAACTGTAAAATTTTGTTATTTTATACGGCCATTCGTATTGGGCTTATTTATATGGGTGTATAATATCGGCGTATTTCTACTGGCATGTGTCATTAGTGGCATGTCATTACTGGCATGTCATTAGTGGCATGTCATTACTGGCATGTCATTAGTGGCATGTCATTACTGTCATGTCATTAGCGGCATGTCATTAGCGCCATGTCATTAGTGCCATGTCATTAGTGGCATGTCATCACTAATGGTATGTCATTAGCGTCATGTCATTAGCGTCATGTTATTAGTGGCATTTCATTAGTGGCATGTCATTACTGGCATGTCATTACTGGCATTTCATTAGTGGCAGGTCATTAGTGGCATGTCATTAGTGGCTAGTCATTAGTGGCATGTCTTTAGTGGCATGCCATTAGTGGCATATCATTAGCGTCATGTCATTAGCGGCATGTCATTAGTGGCATGTCATGAGCGTCATGTCATTACTGGCATGTCATTAGTGGCAGGTCATTAGTGGCATGTCATTAGTGGCTAGTCATTAGTGGCATGTCTTTAGTGGCATGTCATTAGTGGCATGTCATTAGTGTCATGTCATTAGCGGCATGTCATTAGTGGCATGTCATTAGTGGCATTTCATTAGTGGCATATCATTACTGGCATGTCATTACTGGCATGTCATTAGTGGCAGGTCATTAGTGGCATGTCATTAGTGGCATGTCATTAGTGGCATGTCATTATTGGCATAACATTAGTGGCATGTCATTAGTGGCATGTCATTAGCGGCATGTCATTAGTGGCATGTCATTAGCGGCATGTCATTAGCGGCATGTCATTACTGGCATGTCATTACTGGCATGTCATTAGTGGCAGGTCATTAGTGGCATGTCATTATTGGCATATCATTAGTGGCATGTCATTAGTGGCAGGTCATTAGCGGCATGTCATTAGTGGCATGTCATTAGCGGCATGTCATTAGCGGCATGTCATTAGCGTCATGTCATTAACGTCATGTCATTAGCGTCATGTCATTAGCGTCATGTCATAAGCATCATGTCATTAGTGGCATGTCATTAGTGGTATGTCATTAGTGGCATGTCATGAGTGGCATATCATTAGTGGCAGGTCATTAATGGCATGTCATCACTAATGGTATGTCATTTGCAGCAGGTCATCACTAATGGCATGTCATTACCGGCATGTCATTAGCAGCATGTCATTAGTGGCATGTCATTAGTGGCATGTCATTAGTGGCATGTCATTAGCGGCATGTCATTAGCGGCATGTCATTAGTGGCATGTCATTAGTGGCATGTCATTAGTGGCATGTCATTATTGGCATAACATTAGTGGCATGTCATTAGTGGCATGTCATTAGCGGCATGTCATTAGCGGCATGTCATCACTAATGGCATCTCATAAGCGGCATGTCATTAGCGTCATGTCATTAGTGGCATGTCATGAGTGGCATGTCATTAGTGGCATGCGTCATTATTGGCATATCATTAGTGGCATGTCATTAGTGGCAGGTCATTAGCGGCATGTCATTAGTGGCATGTCATTAGCGGCATGTCATTAGCGGCATGTCATTAGCGTCATGTCATTAACGTCATGTCATTAGCGTCATGTCATTAGCGTCATGTCATAAGCATCATGTCATTAGTGGCATGTCATTAGTGGTATGTCATTAGTGGCATGTCATGAGCGGCATGTCATTAGCGTCATGTCATTAGCGGCATGTCATTAGTGGCATGTCATTAGTGGCATGTCATTAGTGGCATGTCATTAGTGGCATGTCATTAGTGGCAGGTCATTAGTGGCATGTCATTATTGGCATATCATTAGTGGCATGTCATCACTAATGGCATCTCATTAGCGGCATGTCATTAGCGTCATGTCATTAGTGGCATGTCATTAGTGGCATGTCATTAGTGGCATGTCATTAGTGGCATGTCATTAGTGGCATGTCATTAGTGGCATGTCATTAGTGGCATGTCATTAGTGGCATGTCATTACTGGCATGTCATTACTGGCATGTCATTAGTGGCATGTCATTACTGGCATGTCATTAGTGGCAGGTCATTAGTGGCATGTCATTATTGGCATATCATTATTGGCATATCATTAGTGGCATGTCATTAGTGGCAGGTCATTAGCGGCATGTCATTAGTGGCATGTCATTAGCGGCATGTCATTAGCGGCATGTCATTAGCGTCATGTCATTAACGTCATGTCATTAGCGTCATGTCATTAGCGTCATGTCATTAGCATCATGTCATTAGTGGCAAGTCATTAGTGGTATGTCATTAGTGGCATGTCATGAGCGGCATGTCATTAGCGTCATGTCATTAGCGGCATGTCATTAGTGGCATGTCATTAGTGGCATGTCATTAGTGGCAGGTCATTAGTGGCATGTCATTATTGGCATGTCATCACTAATGGCATCTCATTAGCGGCATGTCATTAGCGTCATGTCATTAGTGGCATGTCATGAGTGGCATGTCATTAGTGGCATGCGTCATTAGCGGCATGTCATTAGCGCCATGTCTGTCATTAGCGTCATGTCATTAGTGGCATGTCATTAGTGGCATGTCATTAGTGGCATGTCATTATTGGCATATCATTAGTGACATGTCATTAGTGGCAGGTCATTAGCGGCATGTCATTAGCGTCATGTCATTAACGTCATGTCATTAGCGTCATGTCATTAGCGTCATGTCATTATTGGCATGTCATTAGTGGCATGTCATTAGTGGCATGTCATTATTGGCATAACATAAGTGGCATGTCATTAGTGGCATGTCATTAGCGGCATGTCATTAGCGGCATGTCATCACTAATGGCATCTCATTAGCGGCATGTCATTAGCGTCATGTCATTAGTGGCATGTCATGAGTGGCATGTCATTAGTGGCATGCGTCATTATTGGCAGGTCATTAGTGGCATGTCATTATTGGCATATCATTAGTGACATGTCATTAGTGGCAGGTCATTAGCGGCATGTCATTAGTGGCAGGTCATTAGTGGCATATCATTATTGGCATATCATTAGTGACATGTCATTAGTGGCAGATCATTAGCGGCATGTCATTAGCGTCATGTCATTAACGTCATGTCATTAGCGTCATGTCATTAGCGTCATGTCATTATTGGCATGTCATTAGTGGCATGTCATTAGTGGCATGTCATTATTGGCATAACATTAGTGGCATGTCATTAGTGGCATGTCATTAGCGGCATGTCATTAGCGGCATGTCATCACTAATGGCATCTCATTAGCGGCATGTCATTAGCGTCATGTCATTAGTGGCATGTCATGAGTGGCATGTCATTAGTGGCATGCGTCATTATTGGCAGGTCATTAGTGGATTGTCATTATTGGCATATCATTAGTGACATGTCATTAGTGGCAGGTCATTAGCGGCATGTCATTAGCGTCATGTCATTAGCGGCATGTCATTAGTGGCATGTCATTAGTGGCATGTCATTAGTGGCATGTCATTAGTGGCAGGTCATTAGTGGCATCTCATTATTGGCATATCATTAGTGGCATGTCATCACTAATGGCATCTCATTAGCGGCATGTCATTAGCGTCATGTCATTAGTGGCATGTCATGAGTGGCATGTCATTAGTGGCATGCGTCATTAGCGGCATGTCATTAGCGCCATGTCTGTCATTAGCGTCATGTCATTAGTGGCATGTCATTAGTGGCATGTCATTAGTGGCATGTCATTAGTGGCATGTCATTAGTGGCATGTCATTAGTGGCATGTCATTAGTGGCAGGACATTAATGGCATGTCATCACTAATGGTATGTCATTAGCAGCAGGTCATCACTAATGGCATGTCATTACCGGCATGTCATTAGCAGCATGTCATTAGTGGCATGTCATTAGTGGCATGTCATTAGTGGCATGTCATTAGTGGCATGTCATTAGTGGCATGTCATTAGCGGCATGTCATTAGTGGCATGTCATTAGTGGCATGTCATTAGTGGCATGTCATTAGTGGCATGTCATTAGTGGCATGTCATTAGTGGCATGTCATTAGTGGCATGTCATTACTGGCATGTCATTACTGGCATGTCATTAGTGGCATGTCATTACTGGCATGTCATTAGTGGCAGGTCATTAGTGGCATGTCATTATTGGCATATCATTAGTGACATGTCATTAGTGGCAGGTCATTAGCGGCATGTCATTAGTGGCATGTCATTAGCGTCATGTCATTAGTGGCATGTTATTAGTGGCATGTCATTAGTGGCATGTCATTAGTGGCATGTCATTAGTGGCAGGTCATTAATGGCATGTCATCACTAATGGTATGTCATTAGCAGCAGGTCATCACTAATGGCATGTCATTACCGGCATGTCATTAGCAGCATGTCATTAGTGGCATGTCATTAGTGGCATGTCATTAGTGGCATGTCATTAGTGGCATGTCATTAGCGGCATGTCATTAGTGGCATGTCATTAGTGGCATGTCATTAGTGGCATGTCATTAGTGGCATGTCATTACTGGCATGTCATTACTGGCATGTCATTAGTGGCATGTCATTACTGGCATGTCATTATTGGCAGGTCATTAGTGGCATATCATTATTGGCATATCATTAGTGACATGTCATTAGTGGCAGATCATTAGCGGCATGTCATTAGCGTCATGTCATTAACGTCATGTCATTAGCGTCATGTCATTAGCGTCATGTCATTATTGGCATGTCATTAGTGGCATGTCATTAGTGGCATGTCATTATTGGCATAACATTAGTGGCATGTCATTAGTGGCATGTCATTAGCGGCATGTCATTAGCGGCATGTCATCACTAATGGCATCTCATTAGCGGCATGTCATTAGCGTCATGTCATTAGTGGCATGTCATGAGTGGCATGTCATTAGTGGCATGCGTCATTATTGGCAGGTCATTAGTGGATTGTCATTATTGGCATATCATTAGTGACATGTCATTAGTGGCAGGTCATTAGCGGCATGTCATTAGTGGCAGGTCATTAGCGGCATGTCATTAGTGGCATGTCATTAGCGGCATGTCATTAGCGGCATGTCATTAGCGCCATGTCTGTCATTAGCGTCATGTCATTACTGGCATGTCATTAGTGGCATGTCATTAGCGGCATGTCATTAGCGGCATGTCATTAGCGCCATGTCTGTCATTAGCGTCATGTCATTACTGGCATGTCATTAGTGGCATGTCATGAGCGGCATGTCATTAGCGTCATGTCATTAGCGGCATGTCATTACTGGCATGTCATTACTGGCATGTCATTAGTGGCAGGTCATTAGTGGCATGTCATTATTGGCATATCATTAGTGGCATGTCATAAGTGGCAGGTCATTAGCGGCATGTCATTAGTGGCATGTCATTAGCGGCATGTCATTAGCGGCATGTCATTAGCGTCATGTCATTAACGTCATGTCATTAGCGTCATGTCATTAGCGTCATGTCATTAGCATCATGTCATTAGTGGCATGTCATTAGTGGTATGTCATTAGTGGCATGTCATGAGCGGCATGTCATTAGCGTCATGTCATTAGCGGCATGTCATTAGTGGCATGTCATTAGTGGCATGTCATTAGTGGCATGTCATTAGTGGCATGTCATTAGTGGCAGGTCATTAGTGGCATCTCATTATTGGCATATCATTAGTGGCATGTCATCACTATGTGACGTGGGGTTTAGGTGGTGAAGAACAAAAACCCGCCAGTCAACATAAGAATTTATTCAGCAGTATAATAGGGTCGTGAGCCGAGAGGCCCGTCATTAATTCACTTCACTAACCGTAGGGGGCGAGTACTCCCCTGGATTTGCCACAGTGTCAATCCAGCTGGTAGTGGCGCGGTGGTAGGCCAGGAGCTCGATGAGTGTGCTGCAGGCTGCTCGGTGATCATGGCGTCAGCGACGTGCCAGGAGAGGGCACGGCGGCCGGAGAACACGGTGTCACGCAGGAGTGGCGTGACCCGTACGCACGTGATGCACCCAAGGCCCGGAACAAGGGACCCAGGACCAAGGTCGAGTTCAGAATCCACTCAAAAAAACCTGGAACGCACATTCCAGCTTGTGAGCGAAGCGTTTCCCTTCTATCCATCTGGTTGTGACACGGCAGCAAGCAACGAAGAAGTACTGCACAAGATGGCGGTGCGTAGGTATGTCACAATCAGACGGAATTTACAAAGAAGGAAAGAGTGAAGTTATTACATTTTTAATATAATTAACAACAAAAGAAAAATGATATTAAAGTGCAGAAGGCAATGTCAAGTATCTATTTTTATTAAAACAAAAGTTAAACAAACACTAGTGCAATACAAAGAATGTAATTAGGTACATACTATGTAATAAACAAAATTAAGTTTAATTTAAAGCGATAGGATAGTAACAAAAGATCTACTACGAAAATTGTTCAGGCTTACCCGTTTTACCGGGTTTTTTTTCGAGTTGAATTATCCCAAATGAGGAATTGAAGTTACGCCAACGGCACAAACTTAAGGAAGACGTGAAGCGTGTGTCTGCTCTTAAGTCGATTCCCAGACTGCCGGCCACGGCGCGGCGCTCGCGCAGACGATGCGCCACCCGAGAATTTGCGAGAACAGCCGAATCGAAGGAATCGTCAGCGGCCGCAATACCGTTGGTTTCGAGCGTAGATTTATGATTTGTTTTTTTATAATTTTAGCTAAAAACCATGTAAATTGCTACACAATGTTACATATCCCCCTCGCCTCGCGAAGAATTTTATCCCTATAAGATAAAATTCGTTAAGCTACGAAATACGTTAGTACTACTCACTCTCATAATCCCCTGTCATACACATACATACATCACGCAATCATTATAAGCAACAGTAAATTAAACTTTAGAATTACTGACGCATCCTAATACACTGAGTTAATGGTTATACAGAACCAATAACTCTCGTACAAACTTAGCCATAAGATGGTAAATAATACGAGGGACAGCAAGTTAACTAAATATATAAGTTGTACTGCAATTTAAATTTAATATAATAATAAGAATTAATTATCTGAATAATGATATGAATTTAAATTAAATTGATATTATATAAATATATTGCAATACTAGAAATTTATGTTAAATATTATAGTGAGAAGATACTGGTTTAAGATCTTTGATATGCCAAGTGCCTAATTTGTCTCCAGACATATTCTCTAAAATATAAATAAGTGGCGAACGTTTTTCAATAACGCGACACTTCACATATTTAGGCGCTAATTTTTTGCTAAAGAATTTATCTTTATCAGATAAGACATAAGTTTTCTTAAAGACAATGTCTCCTACTTCAAATTCAAAAGGTTTCCTACGTAAATTATAGTTCAACGTATTTTTTGCATGAGCATGATATAATGTTTTTTGAACTTCATTAAATATATTAGCAAGATGGCCTAGATTTTCGCAATAAATGTCCCTAGGTATAAAAATAAATTCATCACCTATGTCGGAGTTTAAGTAATGGGAACCGCAAGTTACAAGTTCTCTCCCGTGAACAAGGAAATTCGGAGTATACCCAGTAGACTCGTTCACAGAACTGTTCATAGCGAACTGAATTTTCGGCAGTTTTGTGTCCCAAGATCTGTGATCGTTTTCTATAAATGTAGCTATGCTAGTAATAACAGTTTTATTATACCGCTCCACAGTATTAACTTGGGGAGTGTATTTAGGTGTAAAGTATATGTTAGGTATTTTGTACTTTTTAAAGAACGTATCCAGGTCTTTACTGCAGAAGTAAGTGCCATTATCTAGGACAATAGTCTGAGGAATTCCGTGAACCAGGAACAAATTATCCTCTAACACTCGAATTACAGATTCGGTATTAGCGCGTCGTAATGGAAACAGCATAGAATATTTTGAAAAACAACAGACTACTACTAAAAGATAACTATTCTGCTTTCGACTAGTTGGCAAGGGACCTACAAAATCTATAGAGATCATTTGAAAAGGACGTGAGACTTCCTTCGGTCTACCCATCTGTCCCATAGTACCATGAGTAGGGGTTTTATAGGATAGGCAGGTATCACAGTTAGAAATGAAGTTTACTACATCAGCGTGCATACCGGGCCAATAATAACGAAGCGATAGGCGCTTGTAAGTTTTAAATATGCCGAAGTGACCAGCTGTAGGCTCGGAATGACACTCTGTAAGAATCAGTTCACGATTTTCCTTAGGAATTACCTCCTTCCATTCGAATTCTTTGAGTAAAGCGCATTTAGACTGCATGAAGCGATACAAACGTTTATTTTTAACGATGTAATTCGGAAATGAAGTTGGTGAGTTTTGACAACCATGGTAAATGTTTAAGTACCACTGATCAGAACTACTACTAGCACTAGATGATATATCACCCGAGTCTATAGCTGCCACAGGACATGCGCGAGAAAGAGCGTCGGGAATAATATTGTCAGCACCACGACGATGTTTAATTTCAAAGTTAAAGCAAGATAAGCGAATGCCCCAGCGAGCTAAACGTCCGGTAGGATTGTTAAGGTTGAGAAACCATTTGAGTGCAGAATGGTCAGTGTACACTGTAAACTTAGGACCATTGTCGATATAGCATCGCCAATGTTCCAGAGCTACTAAGACTGCAAGTGCCTCTCTTTCAGTGATACTATAGTTTCTTTCAGGAGCCGTCAATGATCTACTCATATACGCGATAGGGTGTTCAGTACCATTAATCGTTTGAGTTAACAACGCACCTATTCCGCAGTCACTAGCGTCGGTATGGACTTCGAACGGTAGATTGTAGTCAGGACAAGCCAAAATTGGAGCAGAAATTAGGCATTCCTTAAGTTTGTTAAAAGATTCATCAGCTTCTTTAGACCAGATAAAAGGTTTAGCTTTTTTACCTGCAGACGTTAATCGATTCAGTGGTCCTGCGATAGTACTGAAGTTAGGCACAAATCTTCGGTACCAGGAAGCTGTACCTAGGAATCTCTTAACCTCCTTTTTATTCGTGGGAGTTGGAAAATTAAGGATCGCGTCGACTTTTCCGGGATCAACGTGTAATCCTTCGGCGTTGACAATATAACCTAAGTATTTGAGTTCGTTTCTAAAGAAAACCGATTTTGATAAATTAATGGTTAAGTTAGCCATTTGTAATTTTTTATAAACTTTCATTAAAAGTGAAATATGAGTATTGAAATCAGGTGAAACAATTATTATATCGTCCACAAAAACAAATACTGAATTTTCAAACTCGGGACCGTAAAACAAAAGATCGACTAAGCGTTGTTGCGTGGCAGGAGCGTTTGTTAACCCAAAAGGCATGGTAACAAAACGGAAGGTACCCCGACCAGGAACATAAAAAGCAGTTTTGTCTCGATCTTCAGCCGCAATAGGTATTTGCCAGAATGCCTTAGATAAATCAATACTTGACAAATATTTAGCATTTTTGAGATTGTCTAATATTTCAGATACATAAGGTAATTTATAAGCATCTTTCCTAGTAACAGAATTCAATTTCCGACTATCGAGACAAAATCTGAGCTTACCGTCTTTTTTTGGAGTCAAAAGGACTGGTGAAGACCAAGGACTCTCACAGGCTTCCACAACACCTAACTTTAGCATTTCATCTAATTCCTCACATAGAATACGCTGCTTATCAGGTGACATTCTATAGTATCGTTGTCTGATTGGCGGGGCATCTCCTGTGTCTATGTGATGAGTGATGATATGAGTAACACCTAGACCTTTGTTTTCTGATGAAATATCCTCATACTGTTTTATAATATTATCAGCCAATTGTTTTTCAGAACTAGACAAATTACTATAGCTTTGAATGAAAGATTGATGTGAAGCATCAGCCTTGAGGTTGTTATCATCATTGCTACTAGTGGTAATGACACTGCTGACATATTTAGGACAAAGATGAAACTTTCGCCAAAAATCAACGCCTAGAATAAGATTGGGTTTGATTTCGGGTATCACAAATGCTTTTAAAATGTGAAATTGACCTTCGAATTCAACAGGCAAGTTAATGTATCCAATAGATTGCAAACGTTGACCGCCAACCGCAATAACAGAAATACAGTCTTCATTAATCAAAGGTAGACCTAAATTGCCAAGTTTATCTTGAATACCATTACCTAGTATGGTAACACTAGAGCCAGAGTCTAAAAGACCTAAAAGTTTAAAGCCATTCACCTGAATCGATGCATGAGGCCTAATATCATGATTGTAGTTTTTGTCGAGAATTGTGTGGATTTTATAAGTTTTAAAATATAAATTAATAGTGTTAAGCCAATCTGTCCATTCTTTTGAGTTAAATTTTGGTTTCACACAATTCTCGGTGATTAGTTTTTTGACTTAGCCTGCTTATTCTTCGCACATTCAGGACAATCAGGAGACTTCACATTCTTACAGCCACAAACAAAACAAAATATTTCACTACGATCAGCTGTGCATTGTCTAGTACTATGCGCATCAGTACGACATCGAATACAATATCGAGGACGTTTGGTAGTAACAGGGGTAGTGACAGCATGCACGTAAGGACTATCTGAATTTGTGTTTTTATTGCTAGTATGTTGTGAATGTTGTGTTTTATTGGAATTAGATTTAATGTAGTCATTAGTTGTATTTTTAAATTTATAGTTATAATTAAATTTTTGTGAAAAATTATGATTCTGCTTGCTGCTTGAGCTACCAGCATAAGCTAAATCAGGAGCTAAGGTTTCAGCTGTAGCTTTAGGTGGTTCTTTAAAATTTGAAAGGCGAGATTGAATGTCCTCGTAATTTCGACATAAATTTTTTAACTCATCTATAGACTTTATTGATGAAACTGATGATAAAGTGCTGGCGTAACATGGCCGAATATTATGTAGCAGAATTTCTAATTTCTCATCTTCGGGAGGTTCTTTCGATAGTCGCGAAAAAAGACCAGACATAATCGATAGATAAATTAGAATATTTTCTTTCTCCCCCTGAGTACGGGATCTGATTTCTTTAGCAAGTAAATAATCATAATCCGGTCGACTGAAATCTCGCTTTAAAAGACACGCAAGCTCGTCCCAACTACCAACGGTATCCCGGACACTACGATACCAATGAATCGCGTCGCCTTGAAAAATTTCCGTAGCATTCTTTAAGACTTTCTCAGATTTAATATTCTTAGCGAGACAAAATTCATTAATACGTTGTAGAAATGTTCTAACACAGGTTCTTCCATCAAACTTTATTTTGGAGAATAGATTTAAATTGTTGCCTTCGCAAGTGACATTAACATTAAGAGGTGTAGCGGAGCCACTGGATGTAGAAGAAGACTCGCTACTAGAGGTTGCTAAGGGATCTGTCGCTGCTTCTAGAAGTTTGTTGAGTGTGGTTCTGTATTCTTTATAAAGAACAACGCACTCGTCATAATCCTTCTGAAGTTTACCAGTACATGTTATCCGGTGAAGCCGGTGATAAATGTGATTCAACAGGTTTTGTGATCGCAAGAGTGCACTCTTATCAGCAGGTGCAGAAATTGTAGTGCTAACTTTATCAAGTGCTTCCAGCACGCCGTGAAGGTCAGCTGAAGGCTCAAAAGGGCTCGTTAAGATATCCTCAGAGGGATATGCGGGACCACATCTTGTAATCTGTTTTCTTAACTCCTGTACAGTAGACGCTGGAGTTTCACCTCTAATAGCGACCTCGTATTCCAGTTCACCTTTTTGCAATGACATGAATTTTATCTCGCAAGACATTTTAAAATAATGAACAAATTATTATTCACAAAAAAAAAAACGAAAACTTAATGAATAAGTGGTTAAATGAAAAGGAAAACCCAAATACTCCGTCTGTTACAAATTAAAAGAATAATTAACGTTTCGGTTGATTTTCTTTAAAAGCGTGAAATGATAAAGCGAAATAAATGAATAAAATAAAATAAATGATTGATTGAATGATTGCAACAAAATAAAAAAAATCTATTAAAATAAAATCAATAAGCAAGTAATAATTATTGCAACTAATGTGTACGAGTACGATCGTGTAAAATAAATTCACAAAAAAAATTTTTTTTTTTTTGCTAACGGTACATAATTTTTTTTTTTTTTTTAAGGCCAACACTAAACGCAGATAACAAAACAATTTCCAAGCCACAATAATACCAAATAAAATTATTCCATAGTAGGGTGTAGCCTAGATCAATATAAGATGACCTGTCATTAACAAAAAAAAATACAAAATAACCGTCTTTTAACAAAAAATTCAGTTAGTAAAACAGTAGGCACGCAACTCGAACACCTTAGTTGCTGGCAACCAAAAAAAAATAATTAACGTTTTACAACTAAAAAACAAGCACACACACCAACTTACGTACCACTACGGACTAGGAAGCAAAATAATGACCATGAGATAATGATACTACCGCGTTGAGGCGCCAATGTGACGTGGGGTTTAGGTGGTGAAGAACAAAAACCCGCCAGTCAACATAAGAATTTATTCAGCAGTATAATAGGGTCGTGAGCCGAGAGGCCCGTCATTAATTCACTTCACTAACCGTAGGGGGCGAGTACTCCCCTGGATTTGCCACAGTGTCAATCCAGCTGGTAGTGGCGCGGTGGTAGGCCAGGAGCTCGATGAGTGTGCTGCAGGCTGCTCGGTGATCACGGCGTCAGCGACGTGCCAGGAGAGGGCACGGCGGCCGGAGAACACGGTGTCACGCAGGAGTGGCGTGACCCGTACGCACGTGATGCACCCAAGGCCCGGAACAAGGGACCCAGGACCAAGGTCGAGTTCAGAATCCACTCAAAAAAACCTGGAACGCACATTCCAGCTTGTGAGCGAAGCGTTTCCCTTCTATCCATCTGGTTGTGACACGGCAGCAAGCAACGAAGAAGTACTGCACAAGATGGCGGTGCGTAGGTATGTCACAATCAGACGGAATTTACAAAGAAGGAAAGAGTGAAGTTATTACATTTTTAATATAATTAACAACAAAAGAAAAATGATATTAAAGTGCAGAAGGCAATGTCAAGTATCTATTTTTATTAAAACAAAAGTTAAACAAACACTAGTGCAATACAAAGAATGTAATTAGGTACATACTATGTAATAAACAAAATTAAGTTTAATTTAAAGCGATAGGATAGTAACAAAAGATCTACTACGAAAATTGTTCAGGCTTACCCGTTTTACCGGGTTTTTTTTCGAGTTGAATTATCCCAAATGAGGAATTGAAGTTACGCCAACGGCACAAACTTAAGGAAGACGTGAAGCGTGTGTCTGCTCTTAAGTCGATTCCCAGACTGCCGGCCACGGCGCGGCGCTCGCGCAGACGATGCGCCACCCGAGAATTTGCGAGAACAGCCGAATCGAAGGAATCGTCAGCGGCCGCAATACCGTTGGTTTCGAGCGTAGATTTATGATTTGTTTTTTTATAATTTTAGCTAAAAACCATGTAAATTGCTACACAATGTTACAACTAATGGCATCTCATTAGCGGCATGTCATTAGCGTCATGTCATTAGTGGCATGTCATGAGTGGCATGTCATTAGTGGCATGCGTCATTAGCGGCATGTCATTAGCGCCATGTCTGTCATTAGCGTCATGTCATTAGTGGCATGTCATTAGTGGTATGTCATTAGTGGCATGTCATTAGTGGCATGTCATTAGTGGCATGTCATTAGTGGCAGGACATTAATGGCATGTCATCACTAATGGTATGTCATTAGCAGCAGGTCATCACTAATGGCATGTCATTACCGGCATGTCATAAGCAGCATGTCATTAGTGGCATGTCATTAGTGGCATGTCATTAGTGGCATGTCATTAGTGGCATGTCATTAGTGGCATGTCATTAGCGGCATGTCATTAGCGGCATGTCATTAGTGGCATGTCATTAGTGGCATGTCATTAGTGGCATGTCATTAGTGGCATGTCATTAGTGGCATGTCATTAGTGGCATGTCATTAGTGGCATGTCATTAGTGGCATGTCATTACTGGCATGTCATTACTGGCATGTCATTAGTGGCATGTCATTACTGGCATGTCATTAGTGGCAGGTCATTAGTGGCATGTCATTATTGGCATATCATTAGTGACATGTCATTAGTGGCAGGTCATTAGCGGCATGTCATTAGTGGCATGTCATGAGCGGCATGTCATTAGCGTCATGTCATTAGCGGCATGTCATTACTGGCATGTCATTACTGGCATGTCATTAGTGGCAGGTCATTAGTGGCATGTCATTATTGGCATATCATTAGTGGCATGTCATTAGTGGCAGGTCATTAGCGGCATGTCATTAGTGGCATGTCATTAGCGGCATGTCATTAGCGGCATGTCATTAGCGTCATGTCATTAACGTCATGTCATTAGCGTCATGTCATTAGCGTCATGTCATTAGCATCATGTCATTAGTGGCATGTCATTAGTGGTATATCATTAGTAGCATGTCATGAGCGGCATGTCATTAGCGTCATGTCATTAGCGGCATGTCATTAGTGGCATGTCATTAGTGGCATGTCATTAGCGTCATGTCATTAGTGGCATGTCATTAGTGGCATGTCATTAGTGGCATGTCATTAGTGGCATGTCATTAGTGGCATGTCATTAATGGCATGTCATCACTAATGGCATGTCATTAGCGGCATGTCAATAGCGGCATGTCATTAGTGGCAGGTCATTAGTGGCAGGTCATTAGCGGCATGTCATTAGTGGCATGTCATTAGTGGCAGGTCGTTAATGGCATGTCATCTCTAATGGTATGTCATTAGCGGCAGGTCATCACTTATGGCATCTCATTAGCGGCATGTCATTAGCGTCATGTCATTAGTGGCATGTCATTAGTGGCTAGTCATTAGTGGCATGCGTCATTAGCGGCATGTCATTAGCGGCATGTCATTAGCGCCATGTCTGTCATTAGCGGCATGTCATTAATGGCATGTCATCACTAATGGTATGTCATTAGCAGCAGGTCATCACTAATGGCATGTCATTAGCGTCATGTCATTAGCGTCATGTCATTAGCGTCATGTCATTAGCGTCATGTCATTAGCGTGATGTCATTAGTGGCATGTCATTAGTGGCATGCGTCATTAGCGGCATGTCATTAGCGCCATGTCTGTCATTAGCGTCATGTCATTAGTGGCATGTCATTAGTGGCATGTCATTAGTGGCATGTCATTAGTGGCATGTCATTAGTGGCATGTCATTAGTGGCATATCATTAATGGCATGTCATCACTAATGGCATGTCATTAGCGGCATGTCAATAGCGGCATGTCATTAGTGGCAGGTCATTAGCGGCATGTCATTAGTGGCATGTCATTACTGGCATGTCATTACTGGCATGTCATTAGTGGCAGGTCGTTAATGGCATGTCATCACTAATGGTATGTCATTAGCGGCAGGTCATCACTAATGGCATCTCATTAGCGGCATGTCATTAGCGTCATGTCATAAGTGGCATGTCATTAGTGGCTAGTCATTAGTGGCATGCGTCATTAGCGGCATGTCATTAGCGCCATGTCTGTCATTAGCGGCATGTCATTAATGGCATGTCATCACTAATGGTATGTCATTAGCAGCAGGTCATCACTAATGGCATGTCATTAGCGTCATGTCATTAGCGTCATGTCATTAGCGTCATGTCATTAGCGTCATGTCACTAGCGTGATGTCATGAGTGGCATGTCATTAGTGGCAGGTCATTAATGGCATGTCGTCACTAATGGTATGTCATTAGCGGCAGGTCATCACTAATGGCATCTCATTAGCGGCATGTCATTAGCGTCATGTCATTAGCGGCATGTCATTAGTGGCATGTCATTAGTGGCATGTCATTAGTGGCAGGTCATTAGTGGCATGTCATTATTGGCATATCATTAGTGGCATGTCATCACTAATGGCATCTCATTAGCGGCATGTCATTAGCGTCATGTCATTAGTGGCATGTCATGAGTGGCATGTCATTAGTGGCATGCGTCATTAGCGGCATGTCATTAGCGCCATGTCTGTCATTAGCGTCATGTCATTAGTGGCATGTCATTAGTGGCATGTCATTAGTGGCATGTCATTAGTGGCATGTCATTAGTGGCATGTCATTAGTGGCATGTCATTAGCGCCATGTCTGTCATTAGCGGCATGTCATTAATGGCATGTCATCACTAATGGTATGTCATTAGCAGCAGGTCATCACTAATGGCATGTCATTAGCGTCATGTCATTAGCGTCATGTCATTAGCGTCATGTCATTAGCGTCATGTCATTCGCGTGATGTCATTAGTGGCATGTCATAAGTGGCATGTCATTAGTGGCATGTCATTAGTGGCAGGTCATTAATGGCATGTCGTCACTAATGGTATGTCATTAGCGGCAGGTCATCACTAATGGCATCTCATTAGTGGCATGTCATTAGCGGCATGTCATTAGTGGCATGTCATTAGTGGCATGTCATTAGTGGCATGTCATTAGTGGCATGTCATTAGTGGCATGTCATTAGTGGCATGTCATTAGTGGCATGTCATTAGTGGCATGTCATTAGTGGCATGTCATTACTGGCATGTCATTACTGGCATGTCATTAGTGGCATGTCATTACTGGCATGTCATTAGTGGCAGGTCATTAGTGGCATGTCATTATTGGCATATCATTAGTGACATGTCATTAGTGGCAGGTCATTAGCGGCATGTCATTAGTGGCATGTCATGAGCGGCATGTCATTAGCGTCATGTCATTAGCGGCATGTCATTACTGGCATGTCATTACTGGCATGTCATTAGTGGCAGGTCATTAGTGGCATGTCATTATTGGCATATCATTAGTGGCATGTCATTAGTGGCAGGTCATTAGCGGCATGTCATTAGTGGCATGTCATTAGCGGCATGTCATTAGCGGCATGTCATTAGCGTCATGTCATTAACGTCATGTCATTAGCGTCATGTCATTAGCGTCATGTCATTAGCATCATGTCATTAGTGGCATGTCATTAGTGGTATGTCATTAGTAGCATGTCATGAGCGGCATGTCATTAGCGTCATGTCATTAGCGGCATGTCATTAGTGGCATGTCATTAGTGGCATGTCATTAGCGTCATGTCATAAGTGGCATGTCATTAGTGGCATGTCATTAGTGGCATGTCATTAGTGGCATGTCATTAGTGGCATGTCATTAATGGCATGTCATCACTAATGGCATGTCATTAGCGGCATGTCAATAGCGGCATGTCATTAGTGGCAGGTCATTAGTGGCAGGTCATTAGCGGCATGTCATTAGTGGCATGTCATTAGTGGCAGGTCGTTAATGGCATGTCATCTCTAATGGTATGTCATTAGCGGCAGGTCATCACTTATGGCATCTCATTAGCGGCATGTCATTAGCGTCATGTCATTAGTGGCATGTCATTAGTGGCTAGTCATTAGTGGCATGTCATTAGTGGCATGCGTCATTAGCGGCATGTCATTAGCGGCATGTCATTAGCGCCATGTCTGTCATTAGCGGCATGTCATTAATGGCATGTCATCACTAATGGTATGTCATTAGCAGCAGGTCATCACTAATGGCATGTCATTAGCGTCATGTCATTAGCGTCATGTCATTAGCGTCATGTCATTAGCGTCATGTCATTAGCGTGATGTCATTAGTGGCATGTCATTAGTGGCATGCGTCATTAGCGGCATGTCATTAGCGCCATGTCTGTCATTAGCGTCATGTCATTAGTGGCATGTCATTAGTGGCATGTCATTAGTGGCATGTCATTAGTGGCATGTCATTAGTGGCATGTCATTAGTGGCATATCATTAATGGCATGTCATCACTAATGGCATGTCATTAGCGGCATGTCAATAGCGGCATGTCATTAGTGGCAGGTCATTAGCGGCATGTCATTAGTGGCATGTCATTACTGGCATGTCATTACTGGCATGTCATTAGTGGCAGGTCGTTAATGGCATGTCATCACTAATGGTATGTCATTAGCGGCAGGTCATCACTAATGGCATCTCATTAGCGGCATGTCATTAGCGTCATGTCATAAGTGGCATGTCATTAGTGGCTAGTCATTAGTGGCATGTCATTAGTGGCATGCGTCATTAGCGGCATGTCATTAGCGCCATGTCTGTCATTAGCGGCATGTCATTAATGGCATGTCATCACTAATGGTATGTCATTAGCAGCAGGTCATCACTAATGGCATGTCATTAGCGTCATGTCATTAGCGTCATGTCATTAGCGTCATGTCATTAGCGTCATGTCACTAGCGTGATGTCATGAGTGGCATGTCATTAGTGGCAGGTCATTAATGGCATGTCGTCACTAATGGTATGTCATTAGCGGCAGGTCATCACTAATGGCATCTCATTAGCGGCATGTCATTAGCGTCATGTCATTAGCGGCATGTCATTAGTGGCATGTCATTAGTGGCATGTCATTAGTGGCAGGTCATTAGTGGCATGTCATTATTGGCATATCATTAGTGGCATGTCATCACTAATGGCATCTCATTAGCGGCATGTCATTAGCGTCATGTCATTAGTGGCATGTCATGAGTGGCATGTCATTAGTGGCATGCGTCATTAGCGGCATGTCATTAGCGCCATGTCTGTCATTAGCGTCATGTCATTAGTGGCATGTCATTAGTGGCATGTCATTAGTGGCATGTCATTAGTGGCATGTCATTAGTGGCATGTCATTAGTGGCATGTCATTAGCGCCATGTCTGTCATTAGCGGCATGTCATTAATGGCATGTCATCACTAATGGTATGTCATTAGCAGCAGGTCATCACTAATGGCATGTCATTAGCGTCATGTCATTAGCGTCATGTCATTAGCGTCATGTCATTAGCGTCATGTCATTAGCGTGATGTCATTAGTGGCATGTCATAAGTGGCATGTCATTAGTGGCATGTCATTAGTGGCATGTCATTAGTGGCATGTCATTAGCGGCATGTCATTAGCGGCATGTCATTAGTGGCATGTCATTAGTGGCATGTCATTAGTGGCATGTCATTAGTGGCATGTCATTAGTGGCATGTCATTAGTGGCATGTCATTAGTGGCATGTCATTAGTGGCATGTCATTAGTGGCATGTCATTACTGGCATGTCATTACTGGCATGTCATTAGTGGCATGTCATTACTGGCATGTCATTAGTGGCAGGTCATTAGTGGCATGTCATTATTGGCATATCATTAGTGACATGTCATTAGTGGCAGGTCATTAGCGGCATGTCATTAGTGGCATGTCATGAGCGGCATGTCATTAGCGTCATGTCATTAGCGGCATGTCATTACTGGCATGTCATTACTGGCATGTCATTAGTGGCAGGTCATTAGTGGCATGTCATTATTGGCATATCATTAGTGGCATGTCATTAGTGGCAGGTCATTAGCGGCATGTCATTAGTGGCATGTCATTAGCGGCATGTCATTAGCGGCATGTCATTAGCGTCATGTCATTAACGTCATGTCATTAGCGTCATGTCATTAGCGTCATGTCATTAGCATCATGTCATTAGTGGCATGTCATTAGTGGTATATCATTAGTAGCATGTCATGAGCGGCATGTCATTAGCGTCATGTCATTAGCGGCATGTCATTAGTGGCATGTCATTAGTGGCATGTCATTAGCGTCATGTCATTAGTGGCATGTCATTAGTGGCATGTCATTAGTGGCATGTCATTAGTGGCATGTCATTAGTGGCATGTCATTAATGGCATGTCATCACTAATGGCATGTCATTAGCGGCATGTCAATAGCGGCATGTCATTAGTGGCAGGTCATTAGTGGCAGGTCATTAGCGGCATGTCATTCACAGAAATGTTTCACAACTTGTGTCCTTGAATTCAGTAGGCAATAACAATAATAAAAGATTATTTAAAAAAAAGCTAAAAGATATATTTATAAAGCATATGTTATAAGTATTAGTATAAGTAGTTACGTCTTTTGTTTAAATATAAGTAATCGTATAAGTATATTATATTTATTAGTATAACTAGTTTTCTTTGTAAGTATATATAGATATTATTAATTGTATGGCTATTGAATTTTAAAGTTTAAATGTGAGAGCATCGCCCGTCAACAAACTGTCCTGCAGTTTGACGGGAGCATTTAGTTTAGTATAGAAATATTGTCAACTGTTTAATAAAATAAATAAAAAATAAAAAAAAATTAGTGGCATGTCATTAGTGGCAGGTCGTTAATGGCATGTCATCTCTAATGGTATGTCATTAGCGGCAGGTCATCACTTATGGCATCTCATTAGCGGCATGTCATTAGCGTCATGTCATTAGTGGCATGTCATTAGTGGCTAGTCATTAGTGGCATGCGTCATTAGCGGCATGTCATTAGCGGCATGTCATTAGCGCCATGTCTGTCATTAGCGGCATGTCATTAATGGCATGTCATCACTAATGGTATGTCATTAGCAGCAGGTCATCACTAATGGCATGTCATTAGCGTCATGTCATTAGCGTCATGTCATTAGCGTCATGTCATTAGCGTGATGTCATTAGTGGCATGTCATTAGTGGCATGCGTCATTAGCGGCATGTCATTAGCGCCATGTCTGTCATTAGCGTCATGTCATTAGTGGCATGTCATTAGTGGCATGTCATTAGTGGCATGTCATTAGTGGCATGTCATTAGTGGCATGTCATTAGTGGCATATCATTAATGGCATGTCATCACTAATGGCATGTCATTAGCGGCATGTCAATAGCGGCATGTCATTAGTGGCAGGTCATTAGCGGCATGTCATTAGTGGCATGTCATTACTGGCATGTCATTACTGGCATGTCATTAGTGGCAGGTCGTTAATGGCATGTCATCACTAATGGTATGTCATTAGCGGCAGGTCATCACTAATGGCATCTCATTAGCGGCATGTCATTAGCGTCATGTCATAAGTGGCATGTCATTAGTGGCTAGTCATTAGTGGCATGTCATTAGTGGCATGCGTCATTAGCGGCATGTCATTAGCGCCATGTCTGTCATTAGCGGCATGTCATTAATGGCATGTCATCACTAATGGTATGTCATTAGCAGCAGGTCATCACTAATGGCATGTCATTAGCGTCATGTCATTAGCGTCATGTCATTAGCGTCATGTCATTAGCGTCATGTCACTAGCGTGATGTCATGAGTGGCATGTCATTAGTGGCAGGTCATTAATGGCATGTCGTCACTAATGGTATGTCATTAGCGGCAGGTCATCACTAATGGCATCTCATTAGCGGCATGTCATTAGCGTCATGTCATTAGCGGCATGTCATTAGTGGCATGTCATTAGTGGCATGTCATTAGTGGCAGGTCATTAGTGGCATGTCATTATTGGCATATCATTAGTGGCATGTCATCACTAATGGCATCTCATTAGCGGCATGTCATTAGCGTCATGTCATTAGTGGCATGTCATGAGTGGCATGTCATTAGTGGCATGCGTCATTAGCGGCATGTCATTAGCGCCATGTCTGTCATTAGCGTCATGTCATTAGTGGCATGTCATTAGTGGCATGTCATTAGTGGCATGTCATTAGTGGCATGTCATTAGTGGCATGTCATTAGTGGCATGTCATTAGCGCCATGTCTGTCATTAGCGGCATGTCATTAATGGCATGTCATCACTAATGGTATGTCATTAGCAGCAGGTCATCACTAATGGCATGTCATTAGCGTCATGTCATTAGCGTCATGTCATTAGCGTCATGTCATTAGCGTCATGTCATTAGCGTGATGTCATTAGTGGCATGTCATAAGTGGCATGTCATTAGTGGCATGTCATTAGTGGCAGGTCATTAATGGCATGTCGTCACTAATGGTATGTCATTAGCGGCAGGTCATCACTAATGGCATCTCATTAGTGGCATGTCATTAGCGGCATGTCATTAGTGGCATGTCATTAGTGGCATGTCATTAGTGGCATGTCATTAGTGGCATGTCATTAGTGGCATGTCATTAGTGGCATGTCATTAGTGGCATGTCATTAGTGGCATGTCATTAGTGGCATGTCATTAGTGGCATGTCATTACTGGCATGTCATTACTGGCATGTCATTAGTGGCATGTCATTACTGGCATGTCATTAGTGGCAGGTCATTAGTGGCATGTCATTATTGGCATATCATTAGTGACATGTCATTAGTGGCAGGTCATTAGCGGCATGTCATTAGTGGCATGTCATGAGCGGCATGTCATTAGCGTCATGTCATTAGCGGCATGTCATTACTGGCATGTCATTACTGGCATGTCATTAGTGGCAGGTCATTAGTGGCATGTCATTATTGGCATATCATTAGTGGCATGTCATTAGTGGCAGGTCATTAGCGGCATGTCATTAGTGGCATGTCATTAGCGGCATGTCATTAGCGGCATGTCATTAGCGTCATGTCATTAACGTCATGTCATTAGCGTCATGTCATTAGCGTCATGTCATTAGCATCATGTCATTAGTGGCATGTCATTAGTGGTATGTCATTAGTAGCATGTCATGAGCGGCATGTCATTAGTGGCATGTCATTAGTGGCATGTCATTAGTGGCATGTCATTAGTGGCATGTCATTAATGGCATGTCATCACTAATGGCATGTCATTAGCGGCATGTCATTAGTGGCATGTCATTAATGGCATGTCATCACTAATGGCATGTCATTAGCGGCATGTCAATAGCGGCATGTCATTAGTGGCAGGTCATTAGTGGCAGGTCATTAGCGGCATGTCATTAGTGGCATGTCATTAGTGGCAGGTCGTTAATGGCATGTCATCTCTAATGGTATGTCATTAGCGGCAGGTCATCACTTATGGCATCTCATTAGCGGCATGTCATTAGCGTCATGTCATTAGTGGCATGTCATTAGTGGCTAGTCATTAGTGGCATGTCATTAGTGGCATGCGTCATTAGCGGCATGTCATTAGCGGCATGTCATTAGCGCCATGTCTGTCATTAGCGGCATGTCATTAATGGCATGTCATCACTAATGGTATGTCATTAGCAGCAGGTCATCACTAATGGCATGTCATTAGCGTCATGTCATTAGCGTCATGTCATTAGCGTCATGTCATTAGCGTGATGTCATTAGTGGCATGTCATTAGTGGCATGCGTCATTAGCGGCATGTCATTAGCGCCATGTCTGTCATTAGCGTCATGTCATTAGTGGCATGTCATTAGTGGCATGTCATTAGTGGCATGTCATTAGTGGCATGTCATTAGTGGCATGTCATTAGTGGCATATCATTAATGGCATGTCATCACTAATGGCATGTCATTAGCGGCATGTCAATAGCGGCATGTCATTAGTGGCAGGTCATTAGCGGCATGTCATTAGTGGCATGTCATTACTGGCATGTCATTACTGGCATGTCATTAGTGGCAGGTCGTTAATGGCATGTCATCACTAATGGTATGTCATTAGCGGCAGGTCATCACTAATGGCATCTCATTAGCGGCATGTCATTAGCGTCATGTCATAAGTGGCATGTCATTAGTGGCTAGTCATTAGTGGCATGTCATTAGTGGCATGCGTCATTAGCGGCATGTCATTAGCGCCATGTCTGTCATTAGCGGCATGTCATTAATGGCATGTCATCACTAATGGTATGTCATTAGCAGCAGGTCATCACTAATGGCATGTCATTAGCGTCATGTCATTAGCGTTATGTCATTAGCGTCATGTCACTAGCGTGATGTCATGAGTGGCATGTCATTAGTGGCAGGTCATTAATGGCATGTCGTCACTAATGGTATGTCAGTAGCGGCAGGTCATCACTAATGGCATCTCATTAGCGGCATGTCATTAGCGTCATGTCATTAGCGGCATGTCATTAGTGGCATGTCATTAGTGGCATGTCATTAGTGGCAGGTCATTAGTGGCATGTCATTATTGGCATATCATTAGTGGCATGTCATCACTAATGGCATCTCATTAGCGGCATGTCATTAGCGTCATGTCATTAGTGGCATGTCATGAGTGGCATGTCATTAGTGGCATGCGTCATTAGCGGCATGTCATTAGCGCCATGTCTGTCATTAGCGTCATGTCATTAGTGGCATGTCATTAGTGGCATGTCATTAGTGGCATGTCATTAGTGGCATGTCATTAGTGGCATGTCATTAGTGGCATGTCATTAGCGCCATGTCTGTCATTAGCGGCATGTCATTAATGGCATGTCATCACTAATGGTATGTCATTAGCAGCAGGTCATCACTAATGGCATGTCATTAGCGTCATGTCATTAGCGTCATGTCATTAGCGTCATGTCATTAGCGTGATGTCATTAGTGGCATGTCATAAGTGGCATGTCATTAGTGGCATGTCATTAGTGGCAGGTCATTAATGGCATGTCGTCACTAATGGTATGTCATTAGCGGCAGGTCATCACTAATGGCATCTCATTAGTGGCATGTCATTAGCGGCATGTCATTAGTGGCATGTCATTAGTGGCATGTCATTAGTGGCATGTCATTAGTGGCATGTCATTACTGGCATGTCATTAGTGGCAGGTCATTAGTGGCATGTCATTAGCGGCATGTCATTAGCGGCATATCATTAGCGGCATGACATTAGCGTCATGTCATTAGCGGCATGTCATTAGCGGCATGTCATTAGTGGCAGGTCATTAGCGGCATGTCATTAGCCGCATGTCATTAGTGGCAGGTCATTAGTGGCATGTCATTATTGGCATATCATTAGTGGCATGTCATTAGTGGCAGGTCATTAGCGGCATGTCATTAGTGGCATGTCATTAGCGTCATGTCATTAACGTCATGTCATTAGCGTCATGTCATTAGCGTCACGTGCTTAGCATCATGTCATTAGTGGCATGTCATTAGTGGTATGTCATTAGTGGCATGTCATTAGTGGCATGTCATTAGTGGCAGGTCATTAATGGCATGTCATCACTAATGGTATGTCATTAGCAGCAGGTCATCACTAATGGCATGTCATTAGCGGCATGTCATTAGCGTCATGTCATTAACGTCATGTCATTAGCGTCATGTCATAAGCGTCATGTCATTAGCATCATGTAATTAGTGGCATGTCATTAGTGGTATGTCGTTAGTGGCATGTCATGAGCGGCATGTCATTAGCGTCATGTCATTAGCGGCATGTCATTAGTGGCATGTCATTAGCGGCATGTCATTAGTGGCATGTCATTAGTGGCATGTCATTAGTGGCAGGTCGTTAATGGCATGTCATCACTAATGGTATGTCATTAGCGGCAGGTCATCACTAATGGCATCTCATTAGCGGCATGTCATTAGCGTCATGTCATAAGTGGCATGTCATTAGTGGCTAGTCATTAGTGGCATGTCATTAGCGGCATGTCATTAGCGGCATGTCATTAGTGGCATGTCATTAGTGGCATGTCATTAGTGGCAGGTCATTAGTGGCATGTCATTATTGGCATATCATTAGTGGCATGTCATCACTAATGGCATCTCATTAGCGTCATGTCATTAGCGTCATGTCATTAGCGGCATGTCATTAGTGGCATGTCATTAGCGGCATGTCATTAGTGGCATGTCATTAGTGGCATGTCATTAGTGGCAGGTCGTTAATGGCATGTCATCACTAATGGTATGTCATTAGCGGCAGGTCATCACTAATGGCATCTCATTAGCGGCATGTCATTAGCGTCATGTCATAAGTGGCATGTCATTAGTGGCTAGTCATTAGTGGCATGTCATTAGCGGCATGTCATTAGCGGCATGTCATTAGTGGCATGTCATTAGTGGCATGTCATTAGTGGCAGGTCATTAGTGGCATGTCATTATTGGCATATCATTAGTGGCATGTCATCACTAATGGCATCTCATTAGCGGCATGTCATTAGCGTCATGTCATTAGTGGCATGTCATTAGTGGCATGTCATTAGTGGCATGCGTCATTAGCGGCATGTCATTAGCGCCATGTCTGTCATTAGCGTCATGTCATTAGTGGCATGTCATTAGTGGCATGTCATTAGTGGCAGGTCATTAGCGGCATGTCATTAGTGGCATGTCATTAGCGGCATGTCATTAGCATCATGTCATTAGTGGCATGTCATTAGTGGTATGTCATTAGTGGCATGTCATGAGCGGCATCTCATTAGCGTCATGTCATTAGCGGCATGTCATTAGTGGCATGTCATTAGTGGCATGTCATTAGTGGCATGTCATTAGTGGCAGGTCATTAGTGGCATGTCATTATTGGCATGTCATTAGTGGCAGGTCGTTAATGGCATGTCATCTCTAATGGTATGTCATTAGCGGCAGGTCATCACTTATGGCATCTCATTAGCGGCATGTCATTAGCGTCATGTCATTAGTGGCATGTCATTAGTGGCTAGTCATTAGTGGCATGTCATTAGTGGCATGCGTCATTAGCGGCATGTCATTAGCGTCATGTCATTAGTGGCATGTCATTAGTGGTATGTCATTAGTGGCATGTCATTAGCGGCAAGTCATTAGTGGCATGTCATTATTGGCATATCATTAGTGGCATGTCATTAGTGGCAGGTCATTAGGGGCATGTCATTAGTGGCATGTCATTAGCTGCATGTCATTAGCGTCATGTCATTAGCGTCATGTCATTAGCGTCATGTCATTAGCGTCATGTCATTAGCGTCATGCCATTAGCGTCATGTCATTAGCGTCATGTCATTAGTGGCATGTCATTAGTGGCATGTCATTAGTGGCATGTCATTAGTGGCATGTCATTAGTGGCATGTCATTAGCGGCATGTCATTAGCGGCATGTCATTAGTGGCATGTCATTAGTGGCATGTCATTAGTGGCATGTCATTAGTGGCATGTCATTAGCGGCATGTCATTAGCGGCATGTCATTAGCGTCATGTCATTAACGTCATGTCATTAGCGTCATGTCATTAGCGTCATGTCATTAGCATCATGTCATTAGTGGCATGTCATTAGTGGTATGTCATTAGTGGCATGTCATGAGCGGCATCTCATTAGCGTCATGTCATTAGCGGCATGTCATTAGTGGCATCTCATTAGTGGCATGTCATTAGTGGCATGTCATTAGTGGCAGGTCATTAGTGGCATGTCATTATTGGCATATCATAAGTGGCATGTCATCACTAATGACATCTCATTAGCGGCATGTCATTAGCGTCATGTCATTAGTGGCATGTCATTAGTGACATGTCATTAGTGGCATGCGTCATTAGCGGCATGTCATTAGCGCCATGTCTGTCATTAACGTCATGTCATTAGTGGCATGTCATTAGTGGCATGTCATTAGTGGCATGTCATTAGTGGCATGTCATTAGTGGCATGTCATTAATGGCATGTAATCACTAATGGCATGTCATTAGCGGCATGTCAATAGCGGCATGTCATTAGTGGCAGGTCATTAGTGGCAGGTCATTAGCGGCATGTCATTAGTGGCATGTCATTAGTGGCAGGTCGTTAATGGCATGTCATCACTAATGGTATGTCATTAGCGGCAGGTCATCACTAATGGCATCTCATTAGCGGCATGTCATTAGCGTCATGTCATTAGTGGCATGTCATTAGTGGCTAGTCATTAGTGGCATGTCATTAGTGGCATGCGTCATTAGCGGCATGTAATTAGCGGCATGTCATTAGCGCCATGTCTGTCATTAGCGGCATGTCATTAATGGCATGTCATCACTAATGGTATGTCATTAGCAGCAGGTCATCACTAATGGCATGTCATTAGCGTCATGTCATTAGCGTCATGTCATTAGCGTCATGTCATTAGCATCATGTCATTAGTGGCATGTCATTAGTGGTATGTCATTAGTGGCATGTCATGAGCGGCATCTCATTAGCGTCATGTCATTAGCGGCATGTCATTAGTGGCATCTCATTAGTGGCATGTCATTAGTGGCATGTCATTAGTGGCAGGTCATTAGTGGCATGTCATTATTGGCATATCATAAGTGGCATGTCATCACTAATGGCATCTCATTAGCGGCATGTCATTAGCGTCATGTCATTAGTGGCATGTCATTAGTGGCATGTCATTAGTGGCATGCGTCATAAGCGGCATGTCATTAGCGCCATGTCTGTCATTAGCGGCATGTCATTAATGGCATGTCATCACTAATGGTATGTCATTAGCAGCAGGTCATCACTAATGGCATGTCATTAGCGTCATGTCATTAGCGTCATGTCATTAGCGTCATGTCATTAGCATCATGTCATTAGTGGCATGTCATTAGTGGTATGTCATTAGTGGCATGTCATGAGCGGCATCTCATTAGCGTCATGTCATTAGCGGCATGTCATTAGTGGCATCTCATTAGTGGCATGTCATTAGTGGCATGGCATTAGTGGCAGGTCATTAGTGGCATGTCATTATTGGCATATCATAAGTGGCATGTCATCACTAATGGCATCTCATTAGCGGCATGTCATTAGCGTCATGTCGTTAGTGGCATGTCATTAGTGGCATGTCATTAGTGGCATGTCATTAGTGGCATGTCATTAGTGGCATGTCATTAATGGCATGTCATCACTAATGGCATGTCATTAGCGGCATGTCAATAGCGGCATGTCATTAGTGGCAGGTCATTAGTGGCAGGTCATTAGCGGCATGTCATTAGTGGCATGTCATTAGTGGCAGGTCGTTAATGGCATGTCATCTCTAATGGTATGTCATTAGCGGCAGGTCATCACTTATGGCATCTCATTAGCGGCATGTCATTAGCGTCATGTCATTAGTGGCATGTCATTAGTGGCTAGTCATTAGTGGCATGTCATTAGTGGCATGCGTCATTAGCGGCATGTCATTAGCGGCATGTCATTAGCGCCATGTCTGTCATTAGCGGCATGTCATTAATGGCAAGTCATCACTAATGGTATGTCATTAGCAGCAGGTCATCACTAATGGCATGTCATTAGCGTCATGTCATTAGCGTCATGTCATTAGCGTCATGTCATTAGCGTCATGTCATTAGCGTGATGTCATTAGTGGCATGTCATTAGTGGCATGCGTCATTAGCGGCATGTCATTAGCGCCATGTCTGTCATTAGCGTCATGTCATTAGTGGCATGTCATTAGTGGCATGTCATTAGTGGCATGTCATTAGTGGCATGTCATTAGTGGCATGTCATTAATGGCATGTCATCACTAATGGCATGTCATTAGTGGCATGTCAATAGCGGCATGTCATTAGTGGCAGGTCATTAGCGGCATGTCATTAGTGGCATGTTATTAGTGGCATGTCATTAGTGGCAGGTCGTTAATGGCATGTCATCACTAATGGTATGTCATTAGCGGCAGGTCATCACTAATGGCATCTCATTAGCGGCATGTCATTAGCGTCATGTAGTGGCATGTCATTATTGGCTAGTCATTAGTGGCATGTCATTAGTGGCATGTCATTAATGGCATGTCATCACTAATGGCATGTCATTAGCGGCATGTCAATAGCGGCATGTCATTAGTGGCAGGTCATTAGTGGCATGTCATTAGTGGCATGTCATTAGTGGCATGTCATTAGTGGCATGTCATTAGTGGCATGTCATTAGTGGCATGTCATTAATGGCATGTCATCACTAATGGCATGTCATTAGCGGCATGTCAATAGCGGCATGTCATTAGTGGCAGGTCATTAGCGGCATGTCATTAGTGGCATGTCATTACTGGCATGTCATTACTGGCATGTCATTAGTGGCAGGTCGTTAATGGCATGTCATCACTAATGGTATGTCATTAGCGGCAGGTCATCACTAATGGCATCTCATTAGCGGCATGTCATTAGCGTCATGTCATAAGTGGCATGTCATTAGTGGCTAGTCATTAGTGGCATGTCATTAGTGGCATGCGTCATTAGCGGCATGTCATTAGCGCCATGTCTGTCATTAGCGGCATGTCATTAATGGCATGTCATCACTAATGGTATGTCATTAGCAGCAGGTCATCACTAATGGCATTTCATTAGCGTCATGTCATTAGCGTCATGTCATTAGCGTCATGTCATTAGCATCATGTCATTAGTGGCATGTCATTAGTGGTATGTCATTAGTGGCATGTCATGAGCGGCATCTCATTAGCGTCATGTCATTAGCGGCATGTCATTAGTGGCATCTCATTAGTGGCATGTCATTAGTGGCATGTCATTAGTGGCAGGTCATTAGTGGCATGTCATTATTGGCATATCATAAGTGGCATGTCATCACTAATGGCATCTCATTAGCGGCATGTCATTAGCGTCATGTCATTAGTGGCATGTCATTAGTGGCATGTCATTAGTGGCATGCGTCATTAGCGGCATGTCATTAGCGCCATGTCTGTCATTAGCGGCATGTCATTAATGGCATGTCATCACTAATGGTATGTCATTAGCAGCAGGTCATCACTAATGGCATGTCATTAGCTTCATGTCATTAGCGTCATGTCATTAGCGTCATGTCATTAGCATCATGTCATTAGTGGCATGTCATTAGTGGTATGTCATTAGTGGCATGTCATTAGTGGCATGTCATTAGTGGCATGTCATTAGTGGCATGTCATTAATGGCATGTCATCACTAATGGCATGTCATTAGCGGCATGTCAATAGCGGCATGTCATTAGTGGCAGGTCATTAGCGGCATGTCATTAGTGGCATGTCATTACTGGCATGTCATTACTGGCATGTCATTAGTGGCAGGTCGTTAATGGCATGTCATCACTAATGGTATGTCATTAGCGGCAGGTCATCACTAATGGCATCTCATTAGCGGCATGTCATTAGCGTCATGTCATTAGCGTCATGTCATTAGCGTCATGTCATTAGCATCATGTCATTAGTGGCATGTCATTAGTGGTATGTCATTAGTGGCATGTCATGAGCGGCATCTCATTAGCGTCATGTCATTAGCGGCATGTCATTAGTGGCATCTCATTAGTGGCATGTCATTAGTGGCATGTCATTAGTGGCAGGTCATTAGTGGCATGTCATTATTGGCATATCATAAGTGGCATGTCATCACTAATGGCATCTCATTAGCGGCATGTCATTAGCGTCATGTCATTAGTGGCATGTCATTAGTGGCATGTCATTAGTGGCATGTCATTAGTGGCATGTCATTAGTGGCATGTCATTAATGGCATGTCATCACTAATGGCATGTCATTAGCGGCATGTCAATAGCGGCATGTCATTAGTGGCAGGTCATTAGTGGCAGGTCATTAGCGGCATGTCATTAGTGGCATGTCATTAGTGGCAGGTCGTTAATGGCATGTCATCTCTAATGGTATGTCATTAGCGGCAGGTCATCACTTATGGCATCTCATTAGCGGCATGTCATTAGCGTCATGTCATTAGTGGCATGTCATAAGTGGCATGTCATCACTAATGGCATCTCATTAGCGGCATGTCATTAGCGTCATGTCATTAGTGGCATGTCATTAGTGGCATGTCATTAGTGGCATGTCATTAGTGGCATGTCATTAGTGGCATGTCATTAATGGCATGTCATCACTAATGGCATGTCATTAGCGGCATGTCAATAGCGGCATGTCATTAGTGGCAGGTCATTAGTGGCAGGTCATTAGCGGCATGTCATTAGTGGCATGTCATTAGTGGCAGGTCGTTAATGGCATGTCATCTCTAATGGTATGTCATTAGCGGCAGGTCATCACTTATGGCATCTCATTAGCGGCATGTCATTAGCGTCATGTCATTAGTGGCATGTCATTAGTGGCTAGTCATTAGTGGCATGTCATTAGTGGCATGCGTCATTAGCGGCATGTCATTAGCGGCATGTCATTAGCGCCATGTCTGTCATTAGCGGCATGTCATTAATGGCATGTCATCACTAATGGTATGTCATTAGCAGCAGGTCATCACTAATGGCATGTCATTAGCGTCATGTCATTAGCGTCATGTCATTAGCGTCATGTCATTAGCGTCATGTCATTAGCGTGATGTCATTAGTGGCATGTCATTAGTGGCATGCGTCATTAGCGGCATGTCATTAGCGCCATGTCTGTCATTAGCGTCATGTCATTAGTGGCATGTCATTAGTGGCATGTCATTAGTGGCATGTCATTAGTGGCATGTCATTAGTGGCATGTCATTAATGGCATGTCATCACTAATGGCATGTCATTAGTGGCATGTCAATAGCGGCATGTCATTAGTGGCAGGTCATTAGCGGCATGTCATTAGTGGCATGTCATTAGTGGCATGTCATTAGTGGCAGGTCGTTAATGGCATGTCATCACTAATGGTATGTCATTAGCGGCAGGTCATCACTAATGGCATCTCATTAGCGGCATGTCATTAGCGTCATGTAGTGGCATGTCATTAGTGGCTAGTCATTAGTGGCATGTCATTAGTGGCATGTCATTAATGGCATGTCATCACTAATGGCATGTCATTAGCGGCATGTCAATAGCGGCATGTCATTAGTGGCAGGTCATTAGTGGCATGTCATTAGTGGCATGTCATTAGTGGCATGTCATTAGTGGCATGCGTCATTAGCGCCATGTCATTAGCGCCATGTCTGTCATTAGCGGCATGTCATTAGCGGCATGTCATTAGTGGCATGTCATTATTGGCATATCATTAGTGGCATGTCATTAGTGGCAGGTCATTAGCGGCATGTCATTAGTGGCATGTCATTAGTGGCATGTCATTAGTGGCAGGTCATTAATGGCATGTCATCACTAATGGTATGTCATTAGCGGCAGGTCATCACTAATGGCATCTCATTAGCGGCATGTCATTAGCGTCATGTCATTAGTGGCAAGTCATTAGTGGCATGTCATTATTGGCATATCATTAGTGGCATGTCATTAGTGGCATGTCATTAGTGGCATGTCATTAGTGGCAGGTCATTAGTGGCATGTCATTATTGGCATATCATAAGTGGCATGTCATCACTAATGGCATCTCATTAGCGGCATGTCATTAGCGTCATGTCATTAGTGGCATGTCATTAGTGGCATGTCATTAGTGGCATGCGTCATTAGCGGCATGTCATTAGCGCCATGTCTGTCATTAGCGTCATGTCATTAGTGGCATGTCATTAGTGGCATGTCATTAATGGCATGTCATCACTAATGGCATGTCATTAGCGGCATGTCAATAGCGGCATGTCATTAGTGGCAGGTCATTAGCGGCATGTCATTAGTGGCATGTCATTAGTGGCATGTCATTAGTGGCAGGTCGTTAGCGGCATGTCATTAGCGTCATGTCATTAGCGTCATGTCATTAGCGTCATGTCATGAGCGTCATGTCATTAGCGTCATGTCATTAGTGGCATGTCATTAGTGGCATGTCATTAGTGGCAAGTCATTAGTGGCATGTCATTAGTGGCATGTCATTAGTGGCAGGTCATTAGTGGCATGTCATTAGTGGCTAGTCATTAGTGGCATGTCATTAGTGGCATGCGTCATTAGCGGCATGTCATTAGCGCCTTGTCTGTCATTAGCGGCATGTCATTAATGGCATGTCATCACTAATGGTATGTCATTAGCAGCAGGTCATCACTAATGGCATGTCAATAGCGGCATGTCATTAGCGGCATGTCATTAGCGGCATGTCATGAGTGGCATGTCATTAGCGGCATGTCATTAGTGGCATGTCATTACTGGCATGTCATTACTGGCATGTCATTAGTGGCAGGTTATTAGTGGCATGTCATTAGCGTCATGTCATTAGTGGCAAGTCATTAGTGGCATGTCATTAATGGCATGTCATCACTAATGGTATGTCATTAGCGGCAGGTCATCACTAATGGCATCTCATTAGCGGCATGTCATTAGCGTCATGTCATTAGTGGCGTGTCATTAGTGGCATGTCATTAGTGGCATGTCATTAGCGGCATGTCATTAGTGGCATGTCATTATTGGCATATCATTAGTGGCATGTCATTAGTGGCAGGTCATTAGCGGCATGTCATTAGTGGCATGTCATTAGCGGCATGTCATTAGTGGCATGTCATTAGTGGCATGTCATTTGTGGCAGGTCATTAGTGCCATGTCATTAGTGGCTAGTCATTAGTGGCATGTCATTAGTGGCATGCGTCATTAGCGGCATGTCATTAGCGGCATGTCTGTCATTAGCGGCATGTCATTATTGGCATATCATAAGTGGCATGTCATCACTAATGGCATCTCATTAGCGGCATGTCATTAGCGTCATGTCATTAGTGGCATGTCATTAGTGGCATGTCATTAGTGGCATGTCATTAGTGGCATGTCATTAGTGGCATGTCATTAATGGCATGTCATCACTAATGGCATGTCATTAGCGGCATGTCAATAGCGGCATGTCATTAGTGGCAGGTCATTAGTGGCAGGTCATTAGCGGCATGTCATTAGTGGCATGTCATTAGTGGCAGGTCGTTAATGGCATGTCATCTCTAATGGTATGTCATTAGCGGCAGGTCATCACTTATGGCATCTCATTAGCGGCATGTCATTAGCGTCATGTCATTAGTGGCATGTCATTAGTGGCTAGTCATTAGTGGCATGTCATTAGTGGCATGCGTCATTAGCGGCATGTCATTAGCGGCATGTCATTAGCGCCATGTCTGTCATTAGCGGCATGTCATTAATGGCATGTCATCACTAATGGTATGTCATTAGCAGCAGGTCATCACTAATGGCATGTCATTAGCGTCATGTCATTAGCGTCATGTCATTAGCGTCATGTCATTAGCGTCATGTCATTAGCGTGATGTCATTAGTGGCATGTCATTAGTGGCATGCGTCATTAGCGGCATGTCATTAGCGCCATGTCTGTCATTAGCGTCATGTCATTAGTGGCATGTCATTAGTGGCATGTCATTAGTGGCATGTCATTAGTGGCATGTCATTAATGGCATGTCATCACTAATGGCATGTCATTAGTGGCATGTCAATAGCGGCATGTCATTAGTGGCAGGTCATTAGCGGCATGTCATTAGTGGCATGTCATTAGTGGCATGTCATTAGTGGCAGGTCGTTAATGGCATGTCATCACTAATGGTATGTCATTAGCGGCAGGTCATCACTAATGGCATCTCATTAGCGGCATGTCATTAGCGTCATGTAGTGGCATGTCATTAGTGGCTAGTCATTAGTGGCATGTCATTAGTGGCATGTCATTAATGGCATGTCATCACTAATGGCATGTCATTAGCGGCATGTCAATAGCGGCATGTCATTAGTGGCAGGTCATTAGTGGCATGTCATTAGTGGCATGTCATTAGTGGCATGTCATTAGTGGCATGCGTCATTAGCGCCATGTCATTAGCGCCATGTCTGTCATTAGCGGCATGTCATTAGCGGCATGTCATTAGTGGCATGTCATTATTGGCATATCATTAGTGGCATGTCATTAGTGGCAGGTCATTAGTGGCATGTCATTAGTGGCATGTCATTAGTGGCATGTCATTAGTGGCAGGTCATTAATGGCATGTCATCACTAATGGTATGTCATTAGCGGCAGGTCATCACTAATGGCATCTCATTAGCGGCATGTCATTAGCGTCATGTCATTAGTGGCAAGTCATTAGTGGCATGTCATTATTGGCATATCATTAGTGGCATGTCATTAGTGGCATGTCATTAGTGGCATGTCATTAGTGGCAGGTCATTAGTGGCATGTCATTATTGGCATATCATAAGTGGCATGTCATCACTAATGGCATCTCATTAGCGGCATGTCATTAGCGTCATGTCATTAGTGGCATGTCATTAGTGGCATGTCATTAGTGGCATGCGTCATTAGCGGCATGTCATTAGCGCCATGTCTGTCATTAGCGTCATGTCATTAGTGGCATGTCATTAGTGGCATGTCATTAATGGCATGTCATCACTAATGGCATGTCATTAGCGGCATGTCAATAGCGGCATGTCATTAGTGGCAGGTCATTAGCGGCATGTCATTAGTGGCATGTCATTAGTGGCATGTCATTAGTGGCAGGTCGTTAGCGGCATGTCATTAGCGTTATGTCATTAGCGTCATGTCATTAGCGTCATGTCATGAGCGTCATGTCATTAGCGTCATGTCATTAGTGGCATGTCATTAGTGGCATGTCATTAGTGGCAAGTCATTAGTGGCATGTCATTAGTGGCATGTCATTAGTGGCAGGTCATTAGTGGCATGTCATTAGTGGCTAGTCATTAGTGGCATGTCATTAGTGGCATGCGTCATTAGCGGCATGTCATTAGCGCCTTGTCTGTCATTAGCGGCATGTCATTAATGGCATGTCATCACTAATGGTATGTCATTAGCAGCAGGTCATCACTAATGGCATGTCAATAGCGGCATGTCATTAGCGGCATGTCATTAGCGGCATGTCATGAGTGGCATGTCATTAGCGGCATGTCATTAGTGGCATGTCATTACTGGCATGTCATTACTGGCATGTCATTAGTGGCAGGTTATTAGTGGCATGTCATTATTGGCATATCATTAGTGGCATGTCATTAGTGGCAGGTCATTAATGGCATGTCATCACTAATGGTATGTCATTAGCGGCAGGTCATCACTAATGGCATCTCATTAGCGGCATGTCATTAGCGTCATGTCATTAGTGGCGTGTCATTAGTGGCATGTCATTAGTGGCATGTCATTAGCGGCATGTCATTAGTGGCATGTCATTATTGGCATATCATTAGTGGCATGTCATTAGTGGCAGGTCATTAGCGGCATGTCATTAGTGGCATGTCATTAGCGGCATGTCATTAGTGGCATGTCATTAGTGGCATGTCATTTGTGGCAGGTCATTAGTGCCATGTCATTAGTGGCTAGTCATTAGTGGCATGTCATTAGTGGCATGCGTCATTAGCGGCATGTCATTAGCGGCATGTCTGTCATTAGCGGCATGTCATTAATGGCATGTCATCACTAATGGTATGTCATTAGCAGCAGGTCATAACTAATGGCATGTCATTAGCGGCATGTCATTAGCGGCATGTCATTAGCGGCATGTCATGAGTGGCATGTCATTAGCGGCATGTCATTAGCGGCATGTCATTACTGGCATGTCATTAGTGGCAGGTCATTAGTGGCATGTCATTATTGGCATATCATTAGTGGCATGTCATTAGTGGCAGGTCATTAGTGGCATGTCATTAGTGGCATGTCATTAGTGGCATGTCATTTGTGGCATGTCATTACTGGCATTTCATTACTGGCATGTCATTAGTGGCAGGTCATTAGTGGCATGTCATTATTGGCATATCATTAGTGGCATGTCATTAGTGGCAGGTCATTAGTGGCATGTCATTAGTGGCTAGTCATTAGTGGCTTTTGCGGGATTTGCCAGTCCAGGTAGTATCGGATGCGGTTGTTAATGATGTAGAGCAGTATTTTGCTGGCATGTGAGATAAGCGCTCGTGTGCGATAGTTGTCGCACTTTCTAGTAGAGCCTTTTTTATGTGGAGGGACCACGATGTACAGGGCCCAGTCTCTCGGCCATTCACCGTTACGCCAGATTAGGTCACAGATCATGTGTAACATATCGATGCCAGTATCTCCCAGAGCTGTCAGTATTTCGGATGTTATTTGATCTGGTTCTGGAGCTTTTCTAGTTTTAAGAGATTTCATGGCAGCGAGAATTTCTGATCGAAGTATACTTGGCTCCAGTTACACTCTGCTACAATTAGCATGTGACGTTCCCAAATCATTGCAATTTTTATATAGCTCTTCGCAATAGTTGCGTCACCTTTCGGCTATTGCGTCGAGTTCATTTATGAGATGGCCTTCGGAATCTTCTATCACCCACGTTTTTGGTTTAAATTGTCTAGACAGGAGGCGGACCTTCTTGAAAAGATCTGAAGTCTCAAATTTGTGAGAGTGGTGTTCGATCTCGCTGCATATATTCTGAATGAATTGGTTCTTATCCTCTCGACATTTTCTAAGGATGTCTTTATATACTTATAGTACCTATCGATCTATAGAAATCGTAAAGAGACTGATTTATTGAATGTAGAGTAACTAATTATTTATTAAAAGTGTTGATTATTTAATTTACACTTTACAGTGAAATATTTGTATTGTAAATAAAAATACAGTGCAACCTTAATATAACGTACCTCAATATAACGACTTCCTCGATTTAACAAATTTTTTGTAATCCCCTTGAATTGTCCATAAGAGTCAATATAAAATATACCTTTACATTGCGAACATTCTTTGCGTACAACCTCTTAATAACGAATTTTCAACTATCAAGAAAAAGTATTCATACCTCTAATTAACGAATTTTGCCAACCCAAAACCTTTATATAAAGTTTCTACCAATAATATAACTCTTAATCTTATAATGTGATTCATGTCTCGACATGTTTCGACACGCAAATACATATAGTAATTTGATAAAAATGTGTTATCATTTATTAGTAGAAGTTGTTCGCTATAACAAGATAAGTACGTAATATTGAGGTGAATAAAACTATTCTTTTACCTCTTTATAACGAATTTTAGACCAATCTAACCTCAACATAACAAACCTCAGTTCAACGAATTACTTGATATTACGAATATTTTCTTGTTCCCCTCCGATTTGTTATATCGAGGTTGCACTGTAATTTTAATGAAAAATCTGCTCGTTATTTTGCAATATTTTTCCAAAATAAATACGTATTCATTTACGGATTTAGCAGTAAAATATACCACAATAAACACCATAGGATTTTGTTCCGTACCGGATTTTTTTTTCAATTCCGGGATCCCGGTATTGAAAAAAAAACTTCCGGTATCAATACCGGTATTGAAAAAGTCCGGTATTCGAAAGCCCTAATTTCCGCGCGCTTGCCAACAAGCCGGCAGCCAAGTGCGTTCACATTCCGAGCGCAGGCCGCGGCGCTCGTAAAAACTGCGTTATGGCTCGCTTTATGGCTTACGTGTTAGAAATTGCGGAAATACGTGAAATAATACCGGCGGGCGTGTTGCCGCTCGACAGGGGTGCAACAGAACCGACGACGTTTACAGCGAGAACTTTCAAACACGGAAACCACGAAAGAGTGGATGAAATTTCCAATATTTACGAGTTTTCTTTTATTTTCTTTGCGTATTTTTGTTAATAAATGTACGCCATATTGAATTTATTACGACAAAATCACTCCAACAAACTGAGGTGGGTATAAGGTTGACTTTACGTCTAATTACATTTTATAACTGTTCGTAAATCAGTAAATGAGATTTTTCTTTATTTAATAAACCTTTACAGTAAGTATTCAGCGGTAGATATTACCGCACATCGAACCTCAAAAAGAGATAATCTGCCAGCTTCACCTTCGTAGAGCGTCTCTCGGTCACATATTTAACGTTTTTTTCCAAAAAGCCAAAACCAGCCGACTTATACCTTTCCAAAGCCCATGAATTACGAACTAATATTCATATAGTGCCCGGCATCGTTTAAGCGCTGATAGCCTGAGTCACTAGTGGTTAAGACTTCGGGATCCTTTTCGGGGTGTCCCGGAGTTGGATACCGGGCAAGCATCTCTGACCTAATGCTATTAAATATAGTGGTGAAGGATTGCGGTGAAACTTGCACGCCTGAGTGTTTCCCGAGTGGGACCGGTTAAACTCCAGTCCCAGTACCTCTCGAGTAAGAGGGGAGCTCTGCCCAGCAGTACGGTTGAGGTGAATGAACCAGACGCGAGTCAAAGGTATCGTAGCGAGAGCGTGATTGTAATTAGTAATGCAATAACAGTACTACAGACACGTTGCAGGTCGCGGGGCGGGCGCGCTGATTGCTTGCATTGACTCGTATCCGAGCAATTATCACCTCCCCCTCCCACCCCGTCCCCCCACTCCGCCACCCGCCGGAGTTGCTGCCCAACTATCTCGCTTAGGTAGGTACGGTACGCATTCCATACACTTAAGCTGAAAATCTGTTATTATTCAAAATGTCCATGACTATTGTCCATATTTATGGTCACGGAGCTTCAGACACAAATGCAACGAGATAGGTAGGTTAGTAAAACACCCGGTTGGAGAAGCCGGTGGGCCCCCGGGGCGTCAGCCCAGCCCGCTACCTCTCGAACAGTCCCCGCAGTCCTAACCTCCAAGTTATCACTGCTCTTGACACTACTATACAATCACAAAAGTAATAAAGGCTATTGATTTAGCGAACTCGGTGCGTAGCGCGTACCGGATTCGATCATCGTGTGATTGGAAACCTTGGAAGATCGCTCGCTCCGCTGATTGAGCTTCAAATAGAGGGTGTTACGTGTTAACGAAAACTTCGTGTATAGGTTACACCAAATGGTCTTTGTGATTATGCATTGTAGAGTCGACATCTCCTGATGATGCTCCGGCGTCGGAGCGAAACGTACTCATTGCGTGTTGGTGTTGTGTTGTTTTTGTGTTTCTTCTATTCTGGAGAAACGACAGTGTACGGCGCGGGCGACGCGTGTTGCCATACAGATTTTTCTGGTTTGGCGGAATACAGCAAAATATTACTTTTCGTTTTAGTAACCCCTGGTTTAAGTTTTCGTCAGGGCGACCCTTACGCCCTGTATACGATTTGCTTAATCTTATAACGAAGATTAGGAGTTCCATTAGGAAATAGAGATGCTATCTGATCGGCCCATTTAGCGCTAATTGCTCGAGTTGGGTTATATTGCTATCAGTGCATTTAATTATACAGTGAAGATTATAATATTATTTATTTATATGTAATACCGTAAAGCATACTTTACGAGTTCTATTAAAAAGTAGTTTCGCGTCGGATCGAAAGAGATGTTATTCTCAAGATAACCTTAGCGTTTCTGTCGCATTACGCGTAAGTAAAAATGTACACAGGTAGGTAAGTAAGCATTTACAATACTCGAAGTAACTCAGATGCGGTTGCCAAAAGCCAAGATTCGAATCTACGATAACTCGTAGAACATCCGCACGCTGCGACCTTGAGGCCGCAATGGCCGCGTAACATTTGGCAACATCCTGATAATATGTTCCACACGAACATGATAATACAATATACCTACTCTTACTAGCGAACAGAACCACCTCACACACACAATGCAAACACCGCGCAGCCCAAAGGTCGCCCTTGACACACTTGCCCACTAGAGCAAGGACTGCATGTCCCCAAAATTTTCTCGAGCAGTCCCCCCTCCCCTTCCCCCTCCCTTACCCGCCTCGGTCCACGAACCCCCGTAACATTTATCTAAGCCATCTTACGAGATAAAGAATTTGGCAGAAAATACGTTTCCGTTTTGCTTTTATTATTTTTCATAGTATCGTTTTCTTCGGCGGGTACCTTTTTAGATAGGATACAAAAGAATAATGTTTATTGTTGTTGGCTTGTCTCTCAATCACGCAGCGGCAGCGCCACGCGACTTGTCTGCTGCGGTGCTGCCTAGCGGCTACGGGCATAGCCACCTACAGCTGTCGAGGACCCGGAGCACCTACCTGGGTTACTTTGTATCTCGGAAAAATATAATATGCCTATAAAGGTAAACATCTAATCGGTTTCTCTCAACGCACTAATAAAATTGGATCTTAACTCGATTGATAAAAAAGATTAGGCGACGAATTGAGACTTCTACCAGATTTCAGATGAAAAAATAAAATCCGATAAAATATAAGGGTTACTCTTTTGTTGACTACTAAAGTGAAGTAGCTCCAAAATATTAAAACTCAAAGGCACTACTCTGTCGCGAACTTTGTCTAACTCATCTAAATATCTCAGTAAGCCAGCATCTTTCCCAATTTGCATCTCATTCTGCGAAACTTTTCCGCGACCTCCGAACAAAACACTCGACAATGTTTTGTAAAGTACCCGCAATTTTCGAATAAAATGCGGCGTTAGAGCTTTTGTAAACGTAATAAGAGAAATGACTGACAAAAGATTTGATTTCTTTGAAACTTCTTTATTTGTTACTGCGCTTCTCGCCCTCGCAAACAAACTCCGAGATGCTACTTGGTGCTACTTGCTACCCGGTTGACTAATCGAACTATACCGTTTAGAAGCGCATTAGTATTGCGCGTACTACACACGCGCGTACAGCGTATTGTGCTGTGAAAAGGTGTTATAATTCATCACAATAAGCTTCGAAAAAATTATCAGTACTAATACAGAAAAAAAATACACGGCACTCGCACAATCATAGGTTGTTCTGAGCACGTTTGGAGCGGCATTCTGTAAGCGTTATAGCTAGTTCTATGATTAAAATATTACCTCTTTAATTCCGGGCTCCACGTTGAGAATCTTATACAGGGTGTCCCATGGCTATGCCACATGGAGGGGAAGTACCTTAAATATTGTAGATGGAACATTTTACTGAAAGAAGACTTCATTTTAATTTAAAAAACAATTTAAACTGCATTCATAGATTTTTAAATAATTGCCTGGTTGAACCGGGACTCGAACCCGCTATACGAGAAAAAAAATTAATCTGTATCTTTATCATACCGATCGGAAGGCTTCATCATAAGGATTATTTTTTGTTAAATAACATAGCATGCGAAATAAAAGGAAGACCATGAATTTTAGCCTTTGATGTAAAATTTTGTTCAGAAAAATGAAAAGCTGACATTGGCGTATCAACATACAACTGACATGAACTATTACTAATGAGTACCCACTTGAGAAGTACGCATCATTTCCCGATCCTTACTATCCTTACTAATCCTTACTTATATTACCTATAAATGCGAAAGTGTGTTTGTTTGTTGATTTATTGGTTTGTCCTTCAATCCCGCTGCAATTCGTAGCTCTGTTGCAGCGGGATTGAAAGACAAAATTTTACATCAAAGGCTAAAATTCATGGTCTTCCTTTTATTTCTCATGCTATGTTATTTAACAAAAAATAATCCTTATGATGAAGCCTTCCGATCGGTATGATAAAGATACAGGTTAATTTTTTTTCTCGTATAGCGGGTTCGAGTCCCGGTTCAACCGGGCAATTATTTAAAAATCTATGAATGCAGTTTAAATTGTTTTTTAAATTAAAATGAAGTCTTCTTTCAGTAAAATGTTCCATCTACAATATTTAAGGTACTTCCCCTCCATGTGGCATAGGCGTGGGACGCCCTGTATACGTTAACAAAATAAATCTTTCAAATAATGCATCACGTAGAGAAAAATTATAGGTTAAGGGCATCAGGAATATAGAAAAACTTTCACAATATGCAATGCATTCCAACTTCCGATTGAAAAAGTTTCCTTCACGACTTGTTTATGATATTAGTTTCGTCGAACTGACTCTCGGCTCACGAGATCTCCGCTCGCCGCCGTGAGATGAGATATTGACAATGCATCGGATGCTGTGGAGGGGAATGGCATTGCTATAAGTAGCTTAAACTATTAGGCATCCATCAGACGATAGATTTTACTGTCAGTTTTACCAGAACAACCCGTAACCCGTCGGCTGATGCGCGCCGATGTTTACATGATGATTTTGAGGAACATATTTGTTTATCATCTAGTTATATTTAGGTGGGGCTGTCGAAGCTGGTGAAATGATGAAGTCCTTTTTGGTGTATAGATTTAATAAAAGTTACAAAGATGGTGACTAAATTATAAAAAAAGATATGTAGAAAGGTCCGTTCGCACCGAAGTTAGGTAAACGAAGGCGTAAATTGTCCAGTCTATTGGATTCACATGGAATGTGAGCCGTGACGCACGTTGTGCTGAATAGGGGCGATTCACGGTATGTAACACCTCCCCCATCAGATGAGCAACTATTGGGTGACGAAGGCACCGAATATTGCGGAACACTGAAGAAATTCTTTGTCCGGTCTTCTTGAGAAGTCTTCTTGCGGGTGTACTAGAAAATGGTAGATATTCTTCTTGGAGTATGAGATAACTTCTGGCTAACTGGCTAATCTGCTCATTCAGAGCTTCCTTGGACAGAGAGATAGGCGTGATTTTTCACGTTTCATCTATCTTCTGTAATATGAATCGAGTATAAATTGTAGTATGCAGACTGGAACAGGATGAACTTGGTGATGACTGATTGGTTGAAATCTAGTGATGGGTTATTCAAATGTCCTTCGGGCTTTCTGCCTCTATGTACATAAAATCTCAAGAATTGGTTACGATGTAGAGTGCATGTGGTACTATAACAATTTCGATAAGTAGGTATTATAAAGAACTAGTTATATTATAAAGAACTGATTAAAAATTTAAACTTAACAGGATAATAAATCAATGACTAAGTAAATGTAAAAGGAAACCTTAGGAATATTGCTAGAGTTCTGTAGAGTTAGAATGAATAGATTTGATTTCATCTAAGTACGCTTTTTAACTTTGCTCCATATTTCTTTCGGTTACGAAAGTGAGCAGTACGCATACCTAGTTATAAAATTGCTCGTTATTCTTATTAGTCACACTGTGACATAAGTAAGAGCTATACATTATAATACATTGTATAGGTATATATAATTGCTATAAAATTTAACAAAGTAATGTATAGGTAAGGTGTAATAAATTATTTCTTGTTAAAGCAAAGTATGTAGGTAATGCAGTTCTATCAGTAAGCTGAAATTTGATCGTGAGAATGTCGCAACCGCTTGGCATAAGTATACCTAATTAAAGTTACAAGGAAAATTAGAGATGAGGTAATTTATTTCATACGTCTTTTTAATCGGGATTTTCTAAAGGGGTCACGAATTTTCTTAGAAGTATATATATGTATGCGTTGGTTAGTAGAAATGTTTTCGTAACTATGACGGGATATTTCTTGATTTTGGATAGGGATATCGGGAATTTGACTTTCTAATATGGAAGGAATAATTTTAGTTTTAGTTAAATTCGATCTTTTCGTTACTCTAGGCAATTTTTCATCTAAATCCGAATTATTGGGAGTAGAAGATAGAGTCACAGAAAGATTTTTCATATCATTTTTATATTTAATTAGAGTGTGGTCATACTCTGCTAATTTTAATTTCCACCTCATTATGCGAGTACTTGGTTCTTTTTGACTGGGTAACTTTTGAAGATTCGTAATTATTCTGACTTTATGACCAAAAAGATAAGGCCTAAAGTATTTTATAGCCCAAGCTATTGCTAGGAAATCTTTTTCAATCCTGGAGTATTTAATTTCACTATTATTTAAAGTTCGGGAAGCGTATGAAACAGGATAATCGTCGCCAATAGGGCCCTGCGAAAGTGTTGCACTTAAAGTTGAATCAGAGGCGTATGTGGTTAGGTTAAAGACTTGGTCAAAATTTGGATATTTTAGGATTGGAAGATTCATAACTGTAACTTTACAATTTTCGAAAGAATTTATATATTCAGAATCTAAATTGATATTTGAACCTTTTTTTAAACATGATGTAAGGGGTTTGGTCAAGTTCGCAAAATCGGAAATAAAACGTCTATAATAACTTAGAAGAGCTAGAAATTGCTTAATTTGAGAGTGAGATTTAGGTAAAGAGAAGTTTAAAATATCTGAAATGTACTCTGGGTTCGGCTGGATACCATCCAGAGAATGGATATGACACAGAGGCGTTTCGCGTTTGAAAAACTCAGATTGGTCTATTAAAACCTTTACATTTGAATGTCTTAACCTTTCAAAAAGAGCACGCAAGTCAACTATATGTTCTTGTAATGATGTTGAAAAAACTAAAACTTTGTCCAAATAAGTAATGCAATTTGGAAGACCTTGAAGGAAATTAACGGTAAAGTTTTGGAAATTACAATTGAAACTTAGAGTTGTAAAATACAAGCACCTTCCTAATTTATCTATTACGTCGGTTAAACTTGAAATCGGATACTTGTTATCTATATAGTTAGGGTTTAATTTTTCAGAGTCATTGGTTAAACTGTCTTTTTGCGAGTAAAATATGTCTAAATATTCTTTGGCGAGTTTAGTTAAATTAGTTGCCTCTTCTACATTTAACTGATCTATGGGCAAAGATGATAATATGACGTCCGGATTCCGCTTATCGTTAGCGGTGTCAATTTCATATTCACACCTGGCCGGTATGCATTGTTCATTAAAATTGAAATGGTTAGATTTGTTAAATGTAATAGGAACTTCATTTTTTAGAGTTCCGCATATGGTATGCAAATTTAAATCTACCTGATGATAATTTTGGGGTTCTGAAGGTTTTTGGGACCTCGGGTATATTCGTGATCGTGATGGGATATTACTGTAATGATTTCGGAATGGTTGATAAGAACAAGGTCTATGGTTATAAAAATTGTGAAAATTCTTCTTATATCGGAAAATTTGATTTCTTTTTTGTACATAAATTATGTTTAATTCTTCTTTTGCAAATTCAAGAGCTTTTTCTAAACTGGGGGGTCTCATACACCTTATTCTTGATCCAAGTGGTTCACGTAAGCCTCTCAAGAAAGTTGTTAGAGCCAATTTTTGGTAGAGCGTTCTTTTTGCATCTATAGTAGTTCTGACGGTGTCGTGTAACTCTATATATGTAATAAGAGTGGACAGTAAATTTTGAACTTTATCGTAAAAAATTGATAGTGTGTCACGACCTTGATTTAAAAGAGTTAAGTCTGTAAGTAGAGCTATTTCATTTCTATGGTCAGCGAAGTTATTTATTAAGCTAGATTTGATACTACTCCAGTCATCGGAAATACCGTTGCTGGATAAGGTTCTTCCGGCAGATCCAGTAATTTTATTCAATATTCCGTTAATTAAAGAAAGGTTTGAAAGCTGATACTCTGGAGCTGGATTTAAAAATGACTTAACTAACTGATCGGCTAAATTTAAAAATCTAGTTAGTATATGAGAACTCTTTCCATCAAAATCGGGTAAAACCTTAAGTGCTGTATTAATTCTATTTAATAAATGTACTTGACTAATTTGTTCCGTCATAATTTTTTTTATTTAATAAAAAATTAAAATGATAAAATCTTTAAAATATAAAATTAATAAAAGTCACCTATATAAAAAATGAGGGCTAGTAAAAATCATATATATTATAGTACCCTGTGCAATAGTTAAAATCACAACCAATAAAAGGATTTCATGTACTTACACAACTAAAGTCGCTGGCGAGCTCCGATTCATCGATTTCCAGTATGACTCGAAGTCTTCAGCGGCAGCTTCTTCAGATGACAGCTCCTCCTTGTAGGTTCTATCTTCCTGACAAGGAAACCTGCGGCGTTCACCTGATTTTTAGGTGGTGCACCACGATAACCTTGAAGCACCAGGAAGATCACATCGACTGCGCCAGTTATATTTAGGTGGGGCTGTCGAAGCTGGTGAAATGATGAAGTCCTTTTTGGTGTATAGATTTAATAAAAGTTACAAAGATGGTGACTAAATTATAAAAAAAGATATGTAGAAAGGTCCGTTCGCACCGAAGTTAGGTAAACGAAGGCGTAAATTGTCCAGTCTATTGGATTCACATGGAATGTGAGCCGTGACGCACGTTGTGCTGAATAGGGGCGATTCACGGTATGTAACAATCTAATATACCCTACAGATGTAAATGTGATCTTGTGTTTACTCAGTAGTGATACGATGGAGTAGTGTAATTTGCTAAGTGCAAGGATTACAAATTAATCAATCTGTTGATTGAAGGATTAATACCATGTACAACGTTTATGGGTACAAACACAAGGTACGAGTACAACATGCACTGTCCGGATAGATGTCGATGTCCTTCATCACTGATCATTTATTTCCACGGTCGAGACTCGAGAGTTATTCAAACTGATATTAACCATTTTATTAGTTTGCAAAATATAATTACCAATATGTAATGCTCAGTAACGAGGTTCGTTTCATCATTAAAATAGTTAATTATATACTGAAAATCGCTACTATACGTACAACTATCTATGCGAAAGTTCACTTGTTTGTTTGCCCTTCATTCACGCAGCAACGGAGCTTCGATCGACGTGATTTTTTGCCATGGATATACTTGAGGACGAGAAGAGTGACATCGGCTACTTTTTATTTGGAAAAATAAAAGGTTCATATGGAATTTTGAAAAAACCAACTCTACGCGGACGAAGTTGTCGGCAGAAGGGTTTTAAATGAAATTGGATCCCCCAGGGTAGGCCAGTAGCGATTGTCAGAGAAACGCCTTTTCTTAGACTTTCCACACAGTTAGTATCGCGACGGCTATTCTCGGCGCCAAAGTGGATACAATTTAGTGTAAAGCACCCGCCTTTGTGCCGCGACACAAAGCCGGCTATTATTGGTGGCTGTTCATCTCAGAAGTCATTTCGGTTGAAAAGATACAGCGCTTTTGTTATGATTTCAGCTCGCAATACAGCTGCTAAGAGTCGAGTTACAAATTAAACAACCGAAGACCCCTGGAACAAATCTTTATTAAGTAACCGGCTTTGGCGATTGTCGAGATTATTTTTGGTATAATTACTACTTAATATAAGTTTGATTAAAATCTGATGAAAATGTCCAGCAGTTAAGGAAGGAATTCCTCAAGGAACAGCCTCAAATTGCTTTGAACTAATAATATAATTGCGAAAGTAACACTGCCTGTCTGTCCGTTACGGTTCGACTGCACAACCAACTTGACATACCTAGAACTGGCGCAGGTAGCGTAGGTACATTATGGGAAGCACATTGGATACTTCGGACGTGGACGAAGTCGCGAGCTTCAAAAGTCTTTCATAAAGCGCTTGGAATATGTACGAATTCGGATTAAACAGTGCGGCTTGTATTTTCCAAACCAAACAGAATAACCGTTCTACAAAGCGACTGCGGTGCGAGCGTCCGCGCGCTGTGTATAAGTCATTATAACACATAATTATAGCAGTTGAATTTGTTTTACATTCAGTGTTACTCTCGTCCGCCCGGCCCGGCCCTTGCCCGGCCGGTATTTATGCACAACTAATTATCTCCGGCTGAAATTATTTCCGTCGGCGAATGTGTTGAAATAATGTATTCACTTCGCATGACTCTTGACGCATGCTAGGCGGCTGGAAAATGACTAGTGTCCGTTGAGTTTAGCCGCGGCTGTGGTTATATCATCGCCGACAGGTACAATAGCGTGTACGAACCACCGAGGCTCAAAGGATATTGGGCATTTGGTCCGTTTAATAAACTTGCCTTTTTACGCATGCAAGGGGGCTTGGGGGTGGGGGGTGGGGGGTCGGTTACAGCGCCCAAACGGCCCAATAAATCCCTACATCAAGTTGCCCTCGCCCTAAAGCACTTCGTAAATAAATAAATTAACTATAATTTAGGACCACCCGTAAGTAAAATTTCAATACATAAATAAATAATTAATGAATGTTACATAAATAAAAATGGTTTATTCATCGATGAGCGTATCACTCGAGAACGGTTGGGCCGATATATGGCTATTTTTTATTCAAAAATATTATTTCTTGATACTTAGTCCATTTTCGGATATCATGGAAAGAAAAATTGGAAAATAAACCCTAAATTTTTTTTAAATTTTGGAAAAACAGCGTCCGCGGCTTTCTTTCTACGAGTTTTTGAACAAACTCACGGTTCCAATGATGGATATATGTAATAAGCGTGTTTCTTGTACGTTTTGTTAAGTGACTATGGAAAGTCAGGAAACATGAAATGCGCGTTGCCCGCATTCAACTTTATAGCTTTATGTTTTACGGCAATCTTTTCTACATTTTTATGATACGTTTTACGGCACAGTTTTACGAAAAAAGGCTCTCGTGTAACTTTTCAAGCTAAGGATGAATGTGTAAATTTTCCATTTATGTATATGAAAATATATTGATATCGATATCGCCATCGACAAAAGTACGAGTATTGTTGCGTCGCGTCGTGTCTTAGTGTGAACTGACCATTAAGGTCACATGACATAAATAAGCATAAATAGGAAAATGGATTGCTTAACTGAGTAATGGTAATTTCACACAGGCTAAATTGACAGGCACATACGACAAGAACACTCTCTACCACAGGTTCGGAAGCAGACTGCAATATTTGAAGCTTTGATTGAATAAAGAAGCTCGAAGTTTGAAGCTTTGAGTAAAATAGAAATCTCATGAGCGAACGAAATTGTTTCTACATTTATAAGAAATTGATTACTGGGAATTCATATTATACCTACTAAATGTTAAGTGGAAAGGAGAAGTTCGTGTAAATACAGTTGATTAAGATTGTCAGCTAGCCGTCCCAGTAATTGCGCTACGAGGAAGCATTATTGCTAATAACGTGGAGCGAAGGGCAACGAGGCTTCTGTCGATAGCCGGCGCGCTGCCCCGCCAATATCCGGCGCGGGGTGAGGCGAGGCTGCCCCGCCACCAGGGACTACGAATTACGAGTAAAGTAATTATGTGAGTGGCCAGTCCATCTTAACATCCCACATCCTATATTATAAGGAGTTACATGAGTGTTCTGTGTTAGTAGGTACCTAGGTACTTACGTACGATCTTACCAGAAATTGTGACGGCTTTCATTTTGAGCCACCGAGTTGCCGATGTAAAAATACAGACTTAAAAGCAAGCACGTGACATTCTATTCGCATATATAAAAAAAAGATTATTAGATTACTCACAAGTGGATATATTTACAAGTCATCACGTAATTGTTTGTGCAGTCATGTCTCAAAATGAATAGTTTAATATTGATACTCAATTCGATGCCTCAACATGGGTAGCCTGAGTAGTCATGCTCTCTTTAAACATTTCTGTGGTGGTGTCGTGTGATGCGGGTTGTTACGTTCCCCCAAATATGGTTGAGCGAAGCAATGGCTGGGTCATGCGTCATGCTAGTGAACGGGTGCCACCAACGGGAATGGGTCTGCTTTTGCCTGCCTGTGTTGACATGTATTGAATTGTATTTATTTGTATTTGTATTGTATTTATTTTTACTTGTATTGTACTCAGGAAAATTCATCGTGGAAGCACTGAATACATAGCATAGTTTCAATAACAATTGTAAAATTTTTTTTTTTTTTGAAAAGAGCAACCGCCGAGTTTCTTGCTGGCTCTTCTCGGCAGGAAAGGCATTCCGAACCAGTGGTAGATTCATTGACGATTCAAAAGTGCTTGTAAAAAGTTTATTTGAATAAAAAATATTTCTATTCTATTCTATTCTATTCTATTCTATTAAAATATGCAATTATTTTGGAAGCAGTTCAAAGGAATGCGTGATGGGCGGTCATATATAACACATGACATGACTTATTAGTACTTATTAGTAATAAGGATTGAAGCGCATCGACGTATGCGGTCCCGGATGGCACGCGGGTGAGGTGCGTGTGGTGTGTAGTGTGTAGTGTGTAGTGTGCAGTGTGCAGTGTGCAGTAGTGTGCAAGGCAGCAGTAGAGGTAGGTATGTGTAGGGGCGCGGCGCGGTCCGAGCCGGGCTGAGTGGGCATTGACTGAACCGCTCTCGAGTTCTCGACCCATATCTGATGAAAGCCTCTTCACACACTAGCGTTTTCGCTAAATGCTATATTATAAAAAGCAAAACTAAAAGCTAAAATATACATTTTTCTTGTTTATACTAACGAATAAACATCAATGTCGCTCGCATTCAGAGCTTCTCGAGCTGCCTTTTGAAAGTGTCAGCTGTGCTCTCCAAAACTCAGAAACAAACTACACTTTCAAAAGAGCCTGACCTTTTTTCTTTAAATGTTATTTGTTTTATGTTTTCATAATTTTTTTTGCCAGTTTTTATTTGTCGCTTGCATTTGAGCTCGATATCCGTAACACAACATTTCTACTAAAATAACGTCTGAAACCAAACGAAAAACTACTTATATATTGAACCCCGTCAGGAAAAGAGATCTTTAATCCAAACAAACCTTCATATTAGCGTCTGTGTCGGTCAGTCGGCAACTCGGTCAGTAGATCAGCCGGCTCTTTCAAGGCTTTAGAACACCGAAGACGTTTCGTAACTTTACATAACATACAAAGCTGAAATTAGAATAACAGCAAATACATGTGGAGTATACGAGTACAACAAAGATTAAGTTATTTTATATCACTCAAACACCGACGTTGGGTGTCTAACCAGGTGCTTCTCTTCAAAATTATAAATAACTAGTGAACGCCCGCGACTTTATCCGCTTCTTCAATTCCCAATCGACAGTTCTTAAATACCCACAATTTAGTTGGGCAGAACCCCTACAGCATCAGGATCTTGGAAAGCTGTGGAGATTTACAGCATCAAGACTGAGGAATCGAAACCCAAAGCTTTTATGGGAGTATCTCGTAAAGTTTTTGTATCAATTAAAAAAAATTCACTCAAAACGGTATAGAAATCATAGGAGATATCGATGTAAATATATAGACAATCACAACTCCTCCTTTTTCGAAAGTCTTTAAAAGAATGTGCATATTTTTATTTATTCTTCTTTGTGATAGGTAAAATAATACTTGCAAGTATACCTACTTAATGTTCTTCACAGGAAAGTAAAAACTATTTCCCCAAATACATATTTACGCTTAAAAGTTTTTTATTGGATAAATGGTCCTCCATTTAAAAACTTTTTACCGTCAACTGCACGCGGAGTGGAATGAGGGCGCGAGTCTCTTTCAAACCATTAAATAACACGCAAAAAGTTGAACGTTTATGTAAAAACCTGAAATAAACCCGCGCCCACAGAAGCATCGCGGCTGTGCACAATCTATACAAATAAATAAAATTGAAGTGTCTGTTTGCAATATCAAAATAACAGCTTTTTATTAAAACGGCACTTATAACAAAAACAAAACAATTTTTAAAATAGATAGCTGATGTTATCGGGTGTAACACAGGCTACTTTTTACCCGACTTTCGAAAAAGGAGGAGGAGTTGTGTTTTTCTACCTACGTACATCGATACCTCCGTGATTTCTGTGATTTTTTTTTTAATCGATACAAAAACTTTACGAGATGCTCCCATAAAAGTTTCGAGGTTCAACTCCTCAATCCTGATGCTGCAGGGATTCTGCCCACCTAAACTGTGGGGATTTAGGAACTGTCGATTATATGAATAGTGATTGTAGGTACCAAGTAAAGAGTACATCGTTAAATTCCAGGCTCCAACTCGTCCATCCTGCCGCGGGCATACGCTAGTACACAGTAAGCTTTGAGCGGCATACGCGCACTCGAAGCGTTTCATTTATGTTAGAGGCCGATACAAACAATAGTCCAGTTGCTTTGTTGGCCGGGATCGGACCGGCAATCAGCCTGGACGGCTGTTGTAACCGGAACGACGTATAAGTATAATAAATAGCCGTACCTAACGCCGACAGCATGAATAATGTTTGCAGTCATTCTTTAAATGTTTACGCGCATGCAGGGCCGAGATCGATCGTTGTTAACATTTTGTTAATGCAGGTGTTTGGAAAGCCACTGGTGGGCTTCAATATCAATTACAATAAAATGCAAGTGCAGTCTTGCATTGCTTGCCGCGTGACAGCTAATTTGTAAACACTGTTTACCAACACAACTATGGGGAGTATAAAATTTATTTCGCTGGATAATTGACTTATGTAGTTGAACGTACGAACGTACGGGTGCCACCAACGGGAATGGGTCTGTTTTGACTGCCCATCTTGACATGCGTTGGATTGTGTGTACCTACGTATGCATTTTTGAAGATTCATTGCGGAAGCACTATATACATAGCATAGCTATGCTACCTATTATAAAATTATTTTTTTTTGAAAAGAGCAACTGCTGAGTTTCTTACCGGCTCTTTTCATATCTTTTCATCTGCATTCCGAACCGGTGGTAGATTTATGACGTGTCATAAGAGCCACAAGTTAGCCTATATGAAATAAATAAATTTTGAATTTGAGTTGTGCATAATGTTGCATTTGCCCAACCTCCCCACCCCTGTGATCTTCTGCGGAACGGCAGAGCATCGACCTCCAGCTCCAGCGCATTCTCCAGTGCAATAACATCCTTGCAAAAGAAGCCCACAACACATCTCACCACGCCAAGTGATGCTGTAAACTTTTGCCGAGTGAATTGGCCAAAGTGTAAGAGGCTCTTTACGATTTCAATGTCAGCAAATAGCTGGTGTGTGCAGAGAGGAGATTTATTAACGTAACTAATAAGCGACAGGTTGCGGCGTCGTAAAGTCGTCAGTGCTGAGGCGTCGCCTGACGAGCGGCGAGGGATGCTGCAGCGACTCGTGGCGTGAATTAATTGCCACAGGTTAAGTGAAACTGTATGAGTGCTATGAATATTGCATGAGCTTCGGCCGCCGCTGGGATTTATTACACTTTGAGCTTATGAATTGTAAATTATAAAATTTGCGGAGGGACCTTTTATTAAAGAAAAGGATAATCTATATTATGCGATTTCATTACGCTATTTGTTGATTTTCAAGCAGTTGTACTGTATTTCATCCGCATGGATTGAAGTTCTTATAAACCACGTGGGAACTTATTCATTTACGGGATAAAAAGTCTGTTCCTTTGGTGCAAGCCGATTGAAGAATTTAGACACAGGGATACTGTGTGACGTCAAAATCGGGTTATAAAGTAAGACTAAGTTAGTACTTACTTACTTAGTATATTACGATCGGCGTCCCACCATCGAAGTGGCGGTCGCGTCGCAGTTCGCTCTATTGTTAGTTTTATCGATCGCCAAGTTCGCGCCGCTGAGCGCAGCGCTGTCGGGCGAAGCGGACTGTCGGACGAGCTCATGATAAATATATCTAATTGTTCATTCACTTGTACACCTCACAAGGTACACTTCACTATACGTGTCTGCGTACACTACACTACTACGTGGTAAGTTCTTCTTCTTCTTCATCATCATCATCGACCGATAGACGACTCGCGCCGCGCCGCCAGCATTCAACTCCCTGCGACTGGTTTGGTGTCGTCGCTCTACCTGTGGGCGGTCTGCGTTCCAGTGCCTTGGGATCCCAACGACCATCAGCTCTTCAAGCTATGCATCCCTACTAACTAATGTGAAAATAGTTATTGGGGTTTTCAGTTATAGCAGCCCGTAGTTGAGAGGTTGGTGGTGTTACTACACCTCAAGAAAAGAAATAGGAAAACTTCGTGTATCTTGCGTTTTATATCCACCGTTCAAAATGACGTTCCATCAGCCTTTAGGAGTGAAGGAATAAAACTTTCTATGCACCTGTTTACACACTCACATAAATGGTAACTCACATACTATAATATCTCCTGTGTTGGCTAATGTTTGGGGAAATTCGGTCAGGAGAATATTATTATTAGGTTTTTACGAAACAATTCAAAAAGAAAATTCTAAAAAAGTCTTTATAATAATTATTATATGGAACTTAAAATTTTCATTTCCAATTTCTTTTCCTTCTTATGAAGTCTTTATTTAGTATACATAACGACGCACAAATCGCACTTTGGTGCGCTATTTGAATTTGCACAATACATTGAAATCTACAATAATTTACTGTAGATTTCAATGTGGTTGATATTCTTTTAAAAATATTGAATTAGGCTCCGACCTCGGTCAGAGGTAGTCTGCAATTGTTAATAACCCTTTTATTGAGTAGGAGCTTATATGAACCTTTTTACTGAACAAACGATTTATACAAATTGTCTGGGATTCGAAAAGTCCCAAAGTTTCGAAGGGTTAACCTATCTATTTTTAATTTTATACGCGTACTCGTATTAAGGTCATACAGATGTATTATACTGATTTTTTGCTGTCATGGTTTGAGGTGATAAATGACCTATAGCACACATGAGACATTTTAGGTAACTAATTTCTATTACATGTTGTTATATCTTCGAACGAAGCGTACTCATATAATATCGATCGAACTTCACTTTGCAAGTTCGTTTGATCATATAATATATTTAATAATAGTTTGAAATGTAGGTCTTCTTTTCTTTAATTATTAAAAAAATAACGAAACATGAGCAGTGTATTTTCATGAATTATCGCGTATGTCGCCGTCGAGTACGCCGCGCCCACTAATGCGCAGTCTCGTAGCACCGCTAGCACGCTTCACGCACGAGTTTCGCTTTGAAAGGAGAATCCTTAAAAGAGCCATTTGTATCTTCATTGTACAGCGCTCAGTGCTAATAAATATTTTAAAACGAAATACCTCTTTGTTCAGAAAAGTAAACGAGCGACCGAGCGACTACACAGTGTACCCACTAAACAAGCATTATCCGAGCGAGCTCGACGCGAAGCAGTTCTATTCATTACACGGAATGTACCGGACTCGACGGACATTAAAGCGGATAAAATGGCCGCCGGTGAAATTATGTTTATTGTTTGCCTGAACCACCTTTACCGAATTTGGAGAAACAATATTTTCATCTTTTGGTGCTAGGTATCATCCATATAAAAATATTGCTGTTAGTCTGATTAAAACTAAAAAAACGGCTAAACCGATTTGATTTTTTTTTGTTTTGTTCACCTTATACAAATAAAAAATAGGAAAAACCCAAAAGAACAGCTGAAAAGTCAGAAAAATCTAAATTAGTAATTTTTTTTTTAAATTCTTCTAAATATATAAAAGGAAAAGGTGACCGACTGATTGATTGACTGATCAATCAACGTAAAACTCAAATCACCTGGACGGATTACTTTTACGACAGTTAGCTTTTATGACGTAGGCATCCGTTAAGAAAGGATTTTGAAGATTCAACCCTTAGGGGCAGAATAAGGCTTTGAAATTTGCAAAAAACAAGAACCTCTGTTTAAATTCGGAAAAAAATTGAGTCATGTATTTAAAGATAAGTTTTAGTCTAAATATATAAAAGGCAAAGGTGACTGATTGACTGACTGACTGACTGACTGACTGACTGACTGATCTATCAACGCACAGCCCTAACCAATGGACGGATTGGGCTGAAATTTGGCATCCAGACAGCTATTATGACGTAGGCACGAATTTAACGTGAGCGAAGCCGCGAGCAAAAGCTAGTAGAAAATATCTTTAATGTCGATTCAGAGTCGTCAGCGAGGACGCGCCACGCTGCGAAGTTGCGAGCTCCGATGTGCGCCGCCGACAAAGACCAACTCTGTAAAGTCTCAAACTTGTGAAAAATTCCCAGCGGCCTTAAGTTTGTTCACAACTAGTGTCTGCGGAGGCGTCGGGCGTCTAATACCGGTATAAAACTTCGATATTTCTTGTAAATTTTACAAACAGACAGCTTTTCTTTATTTGTTTGAATTTATTCTTGAGAAATTTATGAGAGTATAGTTCACAACTCAAAACATTAGATGACGCAGAACAAACAACGGGCGGGCAAAACAAAAACTTTCAGCTCAGCCGCTCGACGAAGCATTTTTATTTCTAGAACCCTTTGCTTTTCCAGGTAAAATGGTCATTCCCCAAATCCTCAATTTATGCCCATGCAAATAATCAAGTCGTTCCGTTGCTCCTCTGCTACATGATCGAAGGACAAACCAACAAACAACACTTGCGATCTTGAAAATACGGTTGAAACTGGTCAAATCTTTTTAGAAAGCGGACGGGCAATATCAGTTACTCATCGTGAATAATAACTTAATAACAAAAAGAAGATCATTTATTAAAGCGGTTTCAGCAAATCATACCTGCTACATCGAAGTATGCGAGACATGAAAAATATTATTTGTGTACCGATCTGCCTTTGTTTCTGGATAATTTGAATCAATATGTCGTTTGTTTACTTTACGCTTTGTTTGCCGATACCTGATACTCTTCTGCCAATATCATAAAAATACAGCGCGATATTGGATTGAATATAAATATTTTGATTGCGCGTTATCTCTTTCAGTTCGGTCAATTCTATTCGTTTATGGAAAGATATTTTAGCGAATATTACAGCAAGAATATATCGTCGGGGACAGTGCAAAACCACGTGGTGTAGAAACGGACGCCACTGTCCACCGTCGACAGCCAGAGCTTGTGGACTGTATGGAATTTAGAATTTAGACGTTCCAGGTTAAGGGCGAATGAAGGGATAGCGGGATCTCCGTGCACTAACCTTGCAAAGTCCCCGGGACTGGAGCCAGCACCTCCACTATAACGGCCTCTCCGGAGCACGTCGGCGTCAGCTGCGCAGTGAAGTCGTAACACACACACACTTTTTGGGTTGGGTTTGAAGCACGAAGACGGGCGACACAATATGTGCATGCGTCTCGCGGAGACGAGAGTTCGTACTGACTTATGTGTCATGGCGTCGCAATTTTGACGCCACGAACGTCATTTTAGTGCACGAAGGGAAATGGAGGGTAGATGGGGAATTATTTGACATATTATCACGAATATCAGTTCTTAATTTCCAAAATATTTCCTATTAGCCATGATACCGTCTGCTAATAGGATCGAGGATAATCTCCCGGTTTCATATTAACGGAATATAATTTTGTGCTCGGCGCGGTGGAAGTCGTAAATAAAGAAGTGAACATAATGAAAAGTTAATGAAATGCTGGATTGAATTAAGGTTGTTGTGGGCTGCTGCTGTTGTTGTGCGAAGATAATTATAACATTTTACTCTGCCCCGATGCGGTTTATTGGGTCATATCTCACGAAGTTTTTTAAATTAAAATACGTGTAAAGAATATTGATAACATTATTTAGGTCGATAGTTTAATTAATAAAAAGTCCAGATACACAACTTTCGACGTCGTATAAACTGCCGAAAATTTTTCCGAAAAACATTCCGATCTTCATCATCTTAATCTGAAATCATCCCTGGCCTACTGCTAGGCACGGGGCTCCTCTCAAAATGAACAGAGTTTAGGCCGCAGTTCACCAGCTGGCAAGTCGGATTAGAGGACTTCACCCAACTTTGAGAACATTATGGAGAACCGATTTGGCTGAAATTTGAATTGGAGATAGCTCACACCCAGGATTAACACATTACATTTTACCTCAGAAAATTAAAGAGTTACCGCGGGAATCTAAAAAACCTTAATTCACGCGGACGAAGTCGCGGGCATCATCTAGTTGTTTATAACGCACATAATTCCAGAGAAATAAGAAAGTCGTGTGCCTGGGATTCGTATCTTGGATCCCAGAAAAGGAGGCCGAACTGTTCACCACTGAGCTATCGCCGCTGTGTACGAGTACACACTGAGCTATCCACTACACACTAATTTGTAAAACATACAAAGAATCGGTTTACAAGTTCATGAGATAAGTGCTTTCAAACAGAAAGCGGCGGCTAGGTGTATTATGTACTGTTGAGTTGTTGAGTTCATCATTTTTTTCTGTATTACAAGCTTATTCTGTCTGCTACGAACAGTTCTTTTAGTGTGTGCTAAATTAGTCATCTCTAATCCGAAAGATTTTCTCTTGATGCAAAGCTACCTGTCCACCGTGCGAGGCGGGCGTGCGAGGACGTGTAGCAATCAATTATTTAACTTCCTTTGAAGTATTAAAAATGCGAAAGTGTGTTTGTTGGTGTATCTTCCAACTATGTAATTAATGCCCGCGACTTCGTTCGCGTGGATTCAATATTTAAATTCCCTCGGAAACTCTTATTTTTCAGAATAAAAAGTAGCCTATGTGTTATTCAAGTTTGTGTCAAATTTAAAGCCAAATCTTCATTCGTTGCGGTGTGATTGAGTAACAAACATACATCCATACATCGAAACTTTTGCATTTATAATAAATTATTATAGAATAGTATTAATATTGTTACAAAGGAAAAGAAAAGGGTCGGACTACGCATCGTAGCACCCCGTTGGAAAGGCCACTTAAGTACCTACTAAGTGAGTAGTCCAAGTAATAAATGAGCTCGTTGTTGTTATCTCGTGATAATGCCCCCCCCCCCTCCCCCGCTTCCCCCCTCCACGCCCCGCGTCCGTCCGCTCCCGAGGCCGAACACGCACTAATTATTCAGAAGACAAGAAAAAGCAGCGTACCTTGAATCATCATCTTTGAAAGGGAGAAGAAAAGTATAATGTTTAATTTTTTTGCCCACCTGTGGGAATGTAGAACTGTCGATTATCAATTGATGTTAAAGTTACCGACTCAGTATAGACTTTAACTTTGAATTTCAGGTCCCGCTCCCGACTACTCAATTAATTTAATACTGAGAAGCTTAAAATAAAGAAATATAACGACGAAATCGACACGTTGCCCGCCTGACTTCAGCTGGCGTACATAAATAAAAATGTTTTCTATGTATTGACTCGTGAAATTGGTATTTTGAAAATCATTTTTATATCCCCAAATTTCAAAGACTTCCCACGAGATTTATAATAACCTAAATCCATGAAAACAAAATAGCATGCATAATTCCGAGCCACAGCAACAAGCGAACAATGTACGATGTTGATTATTTTTAATTATTTTTCTATTGGAGTTAGGTAATTCAAGTAGATTCTGTTTGAATCTAAACTTTTGTTGCTAACAGTGGAAGCGAGTGTGGTGATACAATATTAAAGCGAGGGCGCGGCGCGAGCTCAGCCTCTCGCGGAAACAAACAAACAAACTAACTAACCAACATTAATTTTGCATTGAGTTCGCAACTCACTTTGATACAATTATCTTGAAACGCGAACTTTTATACTGTTGGGTGAGCCAGGGTATTTTTATTATGAATCTAGCCGTTGCCCGCGACTTCGACCGGTGGATCCACGCGGATTTAGTTTTTAAAATTCCCCGGGAACTATTTGATTTTCAACTACCCCCATGCAATAAATCAAGTTGCTGCGTGATTGAAAGACAAACCAACAACATTTTCGCATTTATAATATTAGTAAAGATAAGGATTGTAATAAGAATTTATGTATATAGAAAAAAGTGATCAATAATTATAATAATACGGAAAACTTAGTATAATAATATAAAATTTCATAGTTAAATAAAGTTAAAATTCATGTAGATCAAACTTGCTCTTTTACGAAATTTTTAAGTCAAAGTGCAATTTGCACTAAAAAAATATTTATCTACCTACTTAAAGCTTTTTATTTGGTTCATTGCAAGACTAACAAAAACTAGAACGTTAACGTTATTCTACGTGAACTTTTTACATGTGAAAATTTCATTTTGAACGACTTTTAATTAAAGTTTTTACTTTTCATTCATAATTTAACGTTATGAATAAGAAAATGTGACTAAACAAAAGCAAGAAGATAAGCTCGCATCTCATACACATAGATACAGAACCATTTTAGTCTTGAAGAAAAGGTCCTTACTGAATCAGGTAGGAACTTACCTAAAACCAGCATGGATAGGTATAACTGTTCTAATTGTTAGCTGTTATGTTATTTTAACCGTATATATTTCCAGGCACTTGTCAAGGATCTCTGTTTTTGGATATCGTGTGGAGAGCGTGAGCGGCATATTGCGCGATCAACGTTTTAAAAATATATCACAGCTTTTTTGGCAATAGAGCTTTTATTTCGACTGTGCAATGACCATTATTAAATAATAATAAATAAAATAACGGAAATAACAAATCCGTTTTTACAAAATGAGTAGGTACTTTGTAATTTTTTTTTTATTTTGATAGTATAATTTGTATTTTTTTTTATCGATACGAAGACGTAACATTTTTCCCGAGGGCCATCGTCGCTCGGTTGCGGCGCTCGCGCCCGGTTCAGGATGGTTTCTAAAACCTGTCAGAACACAAGTGCGTAAAGTACACGATATTTTATGTATTTGTTCTCATTTAAACCGACTGAGAATAATATAATACTTATGTAGTAAAAAATTTAAATACCTGCGTTACGTTTATGCACTTGTTGATTTTATTACATTTTTTAAACCAACATGTTTTATAAGTTAGACCGTGTCAGGACTCGTCGCTAGTATTTCGTCAGCAGTCAATAAGTATCCGCCGGCCCGGTTATTGCGTTCCGCCACATTCCGCCATATTGCAGGTTCCCGAAGCGATATATTGAGGGTGAAATAATTTTATTGCCCCATCCCTCTCGTATATTACTGTATTTGTATTTTGCTCGATATGTTGCGACTCAGTTGCGAGTGCGTTCATCGCTATGGTTTCGTGGCTTTTGTTAAATATGTCAGCATACGATGACAAGTTTGTTTACAAATTATGTAAACCATTTTTTAAAAATATCAAGACAATGAGTTTTTGTTCAATCATAAAAGGCAGATGGCTCGGCCGCGTAATAGCACTTTTGCTTTGCCTATTACTATAACAGAGAAAAACTCAGTTTTAGTATTAATTAATTAATTTCGTTTGCGTGGATTGAGGTTTTTGATTCCCGCGGGAACTCTCTTATTTTCCGGTACAAAAAGTAGCCTCTGTGTTATTCCACACTTTAATCTATCTCTGTGAGAACTTTCAGCCAAATCGATTCAGTCGTTGCGGCATGATTGAGTAACAAACATCCATCCATCCATCCATTCAAACTTTCACATTTATAATATTATAAAATATAGGATTCAACACCATTCAACAGGGTACAAGCAATACCCGAGTGCAAACATTTCGTGTTTCAGGTTACGAATAAAAATATTTAACTTCACTTTTCCAGAATATTTTCAAACGTTAAACACTTAAGTGGAAAATATTTGTGAAGCGATGTTAAAAATTATTTATTGAGGCAGAAAATGATCTTTAATGCGGGGAACAGGTGCGCGGGCCGGCTGCGGGCTGCGGCGAGCATGCATATTACATGAGAGGAGACGACGGCGAGCGCGTGCTCACGCTACACTCATTTTGTTTCACTACTTTTTGTCTGTCGCCGATCCGATCTAGGTTTTTCGGGAAATATCTACTTCAGGGAGAAAGTTCAAACAAATATACGAACTTACTACTGCGTGGAATACGCCGCTCCGCCCGCTGCCCCTTGCATTTCCACGTGGGTGTGGCGTGTTGTGCCGTGTTGTACCGTGGAGCACGCCGATCGCGTTTTTAGTCTCATGAGATACGTCCCGTAACCACGTGCCCGGAGCACGTGGTTACGGGATATCGTATTACTTTGTCAGCTAGATTTTTTTAATAATTAGCTTTTTTTCAGTTCTTTGCTTTATAATGGCGGATAAATTAGCTATTGTACCTACATATTTACATGACGAATACTATTTATCGGGTATTTTTATTTAACAGTACAAATACACTGTGACATCACTGCGCCGCGCCTAGACCGCAAGTTATCGCGCACGCATCAAATCTTACTCTAATTTTCCAAAAACCAAGGTTTATCCGTTAGAGTTCAAATACAAACTCATTTATTGCGGGTTTACATAAGGTCTTATACAGGTAAGTACATCCAAATGCCTTCAAAGGCATGCAATATCAATGCCCGTTTTAAAATATAATTATTATTCTTATATTACAGCCTTACTACTTCATGCACATTCAGTACAAGTTCAGGATGCGCCCGCGCTAAATACTATGCTCCCTCCCGCAATTCGTACCGTCAACACGCAACAACACAAAAACCCTCTAAAATATACTCTACGCACATTTCACTCCGCTCCCGGAGCGTCTTTAGAAGATTTTGACTGTAGAGTCAAAGGGGATCTTCGACCGAAATTGAAGGTTCGAATTCGACTTTTTCCTACATGTAAAGCAAAAATTATATCTGAAATATTTTAGAGCGTGACCTATTTCAAAGTTGGGCCACGATCCACGTATAACATAACAGTAGTTGTCGGTTTGTATCGCGCACGTTATTAGCTATAAAAGCTATAAATAACGAGTAACGAGCGCGGCGGCGATGCATTACGAGTCAGTGCGCGTATCGCGGGCATCAAATAACGCGTGCACTGGAAAACATGGCCGCTAACGCAAATGATATCATTTGCGTTAGCGGCCATGTTTTCGAATATATGATGTTTTTGAATATGTCATACGTCAATTATTTATTAACGCTCGTTGGAAATATATTGTGTGCTCTAAAACTTCGTTACGACAAAATATATACAAGTACTTAGTATACAAGTTTTCGCGATGAATAATAATGATCAAGATATGTATTTTTCATACATTTTCCTTCAAACTGCTTTAAACTTTGTACACTTATGTTAATATTTTACAACTTTTAAACATGATACCATCTGCTTTCTTATTGAAAATACCTACGTTTGTAATCTTGGGTTACTAATTAATTTTCATGTAAGTACATACGCACATTTTTCTTTTTTTTTTTATTCTATGACAAGATAGCCCTTGATTGCGATCTCACCTGATGGTAAGTGACGATGCAGTCTAAGATGGTAGCGGGCTAACTTGGAAGGGGTATAGCAGTGTAAATTCAACCCATACCCCTAATCGGTTTCTATACGCCATCGTGCCGGAACGCTAAATCGCTTGGCGGCACGTTTTTGACGGTAGGGTGGTAACTAGCCACGGCCAAAGCCTCCCACCAGACCAGACCAGAGACAATTTAGAAATAATAAATTACTAAGACATTTTTCTTCACATATTAATCAAAGATGCAACTATAGTTATTTTCCAATACGGCTTATTTTGCTGTGACGGCAAAAATCAAGACGCTCTCTGCCGTCATGCCGCTTGTCCGCCTTGAGAAAAACAACATACTTTAAAGTATGCTACTAAACTTACAAAAAGGATAAAAATCACTGTAGTTCGTGGCTTAGGCTTCACTCTGAGTATTTCTCTAAAGCAATCAAAGAGTTCTTTACTCCACATTAAACTTTCCCCTGAAACATGCGGTAAGACCGCCCTCCCCTACCTCACACCTCACCTCATTTCACCCCCCTGCCCTTCGCTTCGATAACTCTTAATTGAATTTTTCTGTTTCAAAGAAAGAGGTCTAATGATGCTCCACAGTTCATGTATGTACCTTCCGCTTGATTTAACATTTTGTGAGGCTGATCTGAAGAACTAGTTCTCATAAAACTACATAAATAAAGAAAAATTGTGTTTACGATAATACGAGTAATAGGTAATTCTTAAACAGCGTCAGGCATAAACAGAGCATTCCTTAATATGCCCGCAAACACAACGCAGGCCGACATAAATGTCCAGTACTAATCATTTGAAAATTGTTGTTGATTTTCTGATGATTATAATATAATAATTATTCATACAGTGTTTTTAACAGACTTATTTTATTGAGTTTGGGCTCGTTTAATTCATCTTGACAAGTATTCTGGTCCTAAATGATATCCAGTATCTGATGATGGAGCTGGAAGGGGGTTATAGAAAGTATATAATGGAACGACGTAATCCCATCGAGTTTGAGCTCGTTTGATTCGTCTTCGCAAGAACTCTGGTCCTAGATAATATTCAGGGTTTGATGATGTAGCCAGCAAATAAAAGTTTGTTTTTCAAAAATATTTTTTTGAATTACACTTGTTTTTAGTATAGTTCTGATCAGACACTGCACCTTAAAGTCATTTCAATCACATGTAGCACATACTCATTTTACACAACACAAATCCTTTACATAAATTAAAGAAAATGTGTCAAAGAAAATGGCGACTGTCTAGCGACGCCGTAATTTATGCTTTGCGACCATCTTTTTTGCCCATTCAAAGAGTGACTGCTTGCCAAAGGAAGATATAAAATTGCAGTTAACTGAGGAGAAAAAAACTGAAGAATAAGTACTGCCATTCATTTGAAACAGGAAAATTTGTGTACAATGCTGATGCGTAATTTGCCGCTTCGAGAGTTCTTGGCAAGGGGCTACGTTCAAGTTTCGAATCGAATAATTTAGCTTCTGATATAATACCTGCTTACACCACAACCTACTCTCCAGCGGCAGACTCTGTTCATATTTATAGGTTTTTTTTATGTTAATAGGTTACCATGTTCAGAGACACTTGTAACGAATATAGTGTTGTAAGCTAATGCAATATTTATATTAAATAAAATTAAATAAAACTTGGGCTGACTTTACATATTTTATTATTTATTTTACCAATGATACATCAAAGACGCCGCAGGTGGAAAGAAATTTAAACTTGGTCCTGCGATAGTAACCTCCGATCATAAATGTATTTTATAGATAATTCCAATGTGTTTGATTAGTTAGATTAGAATGTGGGTCTGCGTGCTCACACTACTGTGAGATTTCACGTGTTCCCATTCATACACGTATAATTAAATCTTAGATGTTTAATCAAGTGTTTTGATAACTTTTGTAGTTAGTCTTTATTGCAGTAACGTGTATTAGCTTAGGTTATTGTAAATTTTATGAGGGCTGGAATTATGTCATCACTTGGGGCTAAAGTGGCCGATTGTATCAGCGGAGAGGTTGTATTGTACTGTATATACCGCGTTTATTACCTAACATTACCGGTAATCACGTTAACGAGCAGTATTGTGTGACAGCTGTAATGTTCTGTAATTGCGTCGTCGTCAGGAGTTGCTTCTCACACACACACACACACACACACACATATGTGCGAAGGTGGATGCGCTTCTCCCGCATGCACTTTGAGAATATGCTCACAATATTCTTCTTGAATATTCTCATGTAGTTGTGTTCCTGTCTACTCGCTTCCGCCATCGGAGAGGATGACGAAAGCGTTTCGTGCGGGTAAGGCTTAATATTTCGCAAAACTATACGGATTCCTTACAGTTTTATTACGGAACCCTAAAAATGTGTCCAAACTGAAATAACAAAATAGGAACAGTTCATTTTAATCTGACTGAACACTTCTCCACTGCAGTACAACGAACTCGCAATAAATGAAAGTGGATCGACTCTACTATTGAGATGGTGCAATGTTTCACTTTCTTACTGGCGTTCTCATCTCTTATTTCTTTAAAATTATATTATTTTAATGATATACCTAGTAAAAAGAGAGAGTTTTACGCGACAAGAAATAGTTGTCCCACTGGGAAAAACATTTCTTGAAACCACTCAAAAGTAATTGCCAATAAAATATATTTTTGTGAAACTCATCAATCATCCAGGGTTCCCAGGAGTTCTGTGAGTGGCAGCCGATTCGCGGAAAACGAAAATGTGCCCAAAAGTAGCGTAGGTTGGATTCTAAGGGTGGTGGCACATTACAACACATTCCGCCACCAGTTTTCACGGATACACTGGAAGTGCGAGCCCGTGCTGACGTCATCCGTGAGGGGGAGAGCTAAAAAGAGCTCAGAGAGCGAGTTGTTATGATAATGATTGAGCGTCCGCTTGTTATTGTTCTTGGAAGCTTATTTAATTACCACCATTTGTCAAAAATATTCCTTTATCCGTACGTTATACTTAGTCGTTAGTTTAACAACTGCTGAGTGTTCTTTTCAGCAAAATCCGCTTTCTGAACCGACGATAGAGTCTTGACTTGTCATAAAAGTTACAAGTTGGCCTACAAAAAATGTGTGATTTTGGATTTGAATTTAGTTAATGAGGCATCTGTGGTAGATTACGATTCAAAAGCACTCTGTAAAAGTTTATTTGAACAAAAGACTTATTCTAATCTGTACAGATACAGACTGTTAACTTATAAACTTCCGCAGTAGGGAGATGGGTAGTTCCACTGTGAACCTTAATCATTTTGTAACACACAAAATGTTTGACTTGCAGACTCTGCCGAAAGCTGTCGAAAAGTTTCACATCAAAACTTTCCACTGCCGAATCCCAAATTCTGTGAAATTTCTAATTAAATTGCTCCTAAGGAGCTTCACTCGCACCGCCTGCGTCAGAACTCCGACATACAGCGGGTGGAATACGATTCAGTTTGCGAGGTGCGAGGTTACAGTCGGAGTTCACGAGGAAACAAACGTATGCTGATGAGCGTCACGCCTGTGACTATACGAGTATCCGCGTGTAGTTAGGTTTGTAAAATCCCTTGGGAATTTTTTATTTTTCTGAGATATCGAGTTCACCTTTGTCATTCTCCAGGTACGCATGCTGAAAATCACGTTGCTCCGTTGCTGCGTGATTGAAGGTCGAACCGACAAATAAATACACTTTCGCATTTTATAATAATATACTAGTGAGCACATACATACGTATATTATGTTTACTTTGTATTCGTATGTTATTCATCTAAATTATTTTTAACGAGCTATCGTTAATATTTTGAATCTAGATCAAGAGGTTCGAGCCGTGTGTTCATCGATCAGTCGACACTAATGAGTTTCAATTTTACTTTACTTTAATAGCACTTTAACATCCAACGCCGAACGAAATTCAGGTCAAACTGTATTTCGGGATCGGCTCACATAATTTTTATCAAAGTAAGCACTATGCGAAAGTTGATTGGTATTTACTGCAGTTTTTAGCCGCATTTCCTTAATAATACCTAAAATTCATGAAAATCAACACCTGTACTGGTGACAACCTATTGACGTCCCACTACTGGGCAAAGAAACACAGCACTGGGCTCTGTAAGTGTATGCCGTTTCCAGCCTGGTTTTTGCATCGGCACGATATCATTACGTTCTGCATGCGCGGTATAGAAAGCTAACTTGAACATAGACTCCTGGTTCGTCAGACTAATTGGTTTACCTTTATACGCAATATCCCTCGTCAGCGCGTCTGTCGAAGGCTTATTACAACATTACACATTATCTGTAATCGAGTTAACGGACTGTAATCATGTGCGAGCTGTAATTAGCTGAGTACCTCTTTTAGTTTCAACATTTTATTACTTCCACTAATTATATAACAGCCGTTACGAGAGTTTAGTCATATAGATAAAAAAAATGTTGCTACTAGCTGTTTACGCGGCTGGCCGACGAATTTTACAAGAAGTAAGCGGAGTTGATATGAAAGACTAACTATAGTATGAAAGAATGTTTATTCTAGTTTTCCCACTTCTAAAATCTGTCTGGGTTTCTTTTAACCGCGGCAAAATATCGCAGTTTAGGGAAAAACATGTGGATAAAGTTGAGGAGATAATGAGTTTTCTACAACAAACCATAGCAGCAGCTCTGCCACACAACAAGATGCCATTGAGAACTCTCCACTTATACGAGTACATTTTTCTTTGCTCCAATTAAACTTTTCAATTACTAGTTTCTAAGTCGTAAATAGCATCTTTTAATCAAGTAAATGACCAGAGCGCTCGCGCTGCCGCTGCGCTGGTGAAAAGTGGACAAGTTGGCACTTCTGGGCACCGCTCCAAGCGACGATTGCGTCGCGTCGGTGATGTATGCTACTTCCTACCACGGTGAGTGTTATACTGTGAAAGGGTTTCATCCTTAGTTGACGGACATCACAAAAATAAACCAATGGAAGGACGTAGGTACCTGTTTTAATTAAAGACATGTCTGGCTCTAGCCAAAGCTTGACACTTAGATTACTCTTAAGTGCGTTGCTTTGCAGTGTGGAGCTAAACAATATTATTTTGCTAATTTGACCCTTTGTTTGCCACCCTTGTCAACGGTTAAAAAGAAAAAGCTGCATTTAGTAGTTAATTTTTAACGAAAAACATCTTAGTAATTAATTTGTGAATAGAATATAGAGTAGGTATATTCAAGATGTTAAATAATATAATTAAATGCTCATATTGAACTACTATCTGGTAAATAATATCATTAGTACATTTATTAAGTAAATATGATGAAACAATTATTTAATAGAATAACATATTGACATAAATTTAATGGTCCATAGCCATGCTTTATAAATTTTAAAGCTATCCATTGGGGAGTTCAAAGTTACAAGTTACAAAGTTTCAGAACAAACGCCATTATGTTTAGTCGGGGAGCTCAGCGCGGGCGACACTGGCGACACTGGCGACACTGGCTACATTAGCTACACAGGGTCGATAAATTGGCTGCAGTCTATAAACTCCCACTCCATCAGGTTTTTAATGGAAAAGCTGTGTCGGGATCTCCCGAGGAGACATTTTCCGTCAGCTCGCGGTTCACGGGAGCATCTTGAAATGTTTGCACGCTGAAGCAAAAGCTAATTGAAGTCGAGTAACTACGTCCGTCCTAGTCGAGTAAAAGGAAAGTTAAAACTGTAACTTTTATTATTGTTTAGTAATATTTTATCAATAAGCATGTTGGCCATTTCGGACTTGTCGTGACATCATAAATATTTTTACTATCCTTACTAATAAGTGTTATAAATGCGAAAGTATGTTTGTTAGTTTGTCTTTCAATCGCTCAGCAACGGATCGATGTGATGTTCTGCACGGATATCGTAGTTGATAGCTTGGACAGTGATATAGGTTACCTTTTATCCCGGAAAAACGGAGAGTTGCTGCAGGATTTTTAAAACTTGACTCCAAGCGGACGAAGTCGTAGGTAAATGCTAGTAGTTTATAAAAAGCGAAATGTTAACACGAATATAACAAAAGCTTATTTATGAAAATATAACGAGTGCCTAGTTTAGATGTTAAGAAAGAAATGTTTCGATGTGAGTCCCCAGGTGCTATAATATTTGGGCGCCTGGGAGCGTTACGCATCCATCGCACTCGTTGTATATAAATAAAACATTACAAGCATTGTACGCGTAAGGGAAAGAGCACAGTGACATAACAATAAAAGGTCCGGAGCGGCGCGGAGCGGCGGGGAGCGCCGCCCGCTCCGCTCCGCTTCGCTTCGCGAACGCGTCATTGACGGGGATTTATGTATTGTTCGTAATACGTCGCTTTGTGCTGACGTTGTAACCAATTTCTTTACAGGAAAATGGAGGATGAACCATTATGGCGGAATAGAATAGTACCATTGTACCGGCTGCTAGCTACCTAGGTTCGTGTAATAAATGGCCTACTTGTTAAAATTTATTATACTTTAGAGGCGTGTCCTACTCAAATTTAGAAAAAAAAGAACACCAAGTACTAATGTGTAGATAAATAATGAGATTTTATTAGATGCGGTGGCAGCGGGAATAACACTACCTAAAGTGAAAAGGATTTCAACACGGTAGGTACTTCTTTGTTTCTTATAATTCTCGCTTCCAGTAATGGTGAGGATCTATTCGCCGGCCCGGCCGCGGCTCGTCGGCTCTATGTTACGCGCGTTCTGACGCGCAGCACTTGACCACTTATTTTATTCAGCTGAAGCGCAAATTGAATCTAGGATCTCGAAAATTATGTTAAGTACGTCATTAAAAAAACTGTTATCGTAGCCTCATTAAAATGCGCTATTGCCTTTTGCATCTTCGCGTACACCCAGCGCGGCGCGAGCATGCACCGTCACGTTCCCGACGCTGCGAAATGTAAAGTTTGCGCGAATAATGCGCAGATTAGGAGCGATTTACTCGCCTGTACAGGTGATTATCCGCACGCCACGGTGGAGTTTTATATTTACCTCCGCTACTCGCTACCGTTCTCTACACCTACCTATGTACAAAGAGTTTTAGCGAGTGCAATATTATGGTAATATGCTTTTAGAAGTTTATCGTGTAATACCAGTCATATGGGTTGCATTCTACTTGACAGATAAACTTTACCTTATTGAGTAACGTATTGTATCCCGCGTGTGCCCGACGAAATTTTGGCACAGAGTGAATTTATATTTAGACACCTATGTAGGATGCTTTTAATTTGGAATATCGAAGAATTCTCACAAGAACGTAGACGCGAATATCGGCTTATAATAATATATAATTATTATTGTCTGAATTGAGCTTTTACTTCCATAGAGACCGTTGATATTCGTCGGTAGCAAAGTCTGTTCTCGCATCGACCGGAATATTATTATGCTGTTAAAAATAAAGTAGTTCGTAAATAAATAAAAAGTAGACGAGGAGCGAATCGAATTAACCGGCAAGCGGAGAGCTCGCATCACATAAAGCAAGTATCGGCAGCTAAAGCGCTGATTTACCGGCGTGTTGCCGACCGCAGTGCACGCAGCGCGCTCCATCCGCGCTAGCGACCGCAGACCCGCCCGCCCCCGCCCGCCCCGCCCGCCCCCGCCCGCCCCCGCCGCCCCGCCCGCCCCCGGCCCCGCTCCGTACGGGTGGCACTAATTATGATTTATCTACACCCAAAAACAAATATTTTTGTTGATCCAATCGCTGCCAAACGTCACAGGATCACCCGCTCGGCTAACTTGAAGATTGCCTGAAAATTTTATCAGAATCTGTCCAGTCAGTTTAGAGCCCATAAGAAATATGTTTGATTTTTTCATTATTATACTCGTAGATCAGATTCCACCGCTATTGGGTGAAGACTCGTTGTGAGTAGGGTAATAATATACAGCTGAGTACTGAGTTTGTTATATTTTGTTCTCAGATTGCTGCTGCTGCTGTGTGAACGTGAGCTGCTTCAACTAATCAGTTGCACTCGTACTGGTGGGAATGAGCCGATTGACGGGCAACCCAACAAACAAGCACATTTTCGCATTTATATATTACTAAGTGTCATTACAAAGTGTAAACTGCCGTTTATTTTGCAGTTAGTTGTGTTTGACTGAAACCCGGCAGCCGCTAGCCGGCTAGCGCCTGTGGTAGTCGAATAACAAGCAATCGAGCGCGAGTATCGCCCGCCGCAACCAGCCGCTCCGCAACTAATCGCAGCGGCCTCGTGTGTGTGCCTGTGCAGTGTGCACACACACTGTAGTCCAACTGAAATACAATAGGTACGCTTAGGTAGGTAGACCACCCTTTCCCGGAGTAAAAAGAATCATATGCCGATTTCTAGGATGCATCTTGCTATTTTTGTCAAAATCGATGAAACAGTTCAGCCATGAAAAATGTACAGACATACAAACAGGCTTACTTCATAATACTAATAGGGAAATATTATTATTATTATGGAAATATGAATGTCATTTTCTAATATGTAGTTTTCCGGGCCCTGAATTTTAAGGCAAAAACCCAAACTAAGTTACGAATTTCCAGTAGGACAGTACATACTTTTGCTATTGTTTTAGCAATGCGAGTCACATTTCCGGCGTTACGAGCGCCGCGGTCTCCGAGGCGGATCATTGTGGACACAAATCGCCCGCGCCGCTCCGGGGGCGCACGTCGCCGCATGATAGATAGCAGCAATATATTCGGACACCTCAAACACACATTCTATCGCGTTCGCAAGGCGCGGGGTGCTATAGCCGGGGGTGGAAGCGCGTCCGGGGGGGGGGGGGTCGAACCGATGGTTATTTACGCCAGCGCCGCATCGGGACCGATGCCGGCGAAGCTAACGTTTACACAGGATCTTCGAGGGCTCGCCTCTACTTTACGACTGCCAATAAATGTTTTTATTCCCATTTAACAGGGATTACTGGAATGGCACTTTTGGGTGTGTACGATAAACTCTAGTCGCATTAGTTAGATGGTTAGGATGAAACTACAGCCTGCCATACGTAGGTAAGTTTAAACTTCACTCACTGGATTCTCATTGCTAGGTGTTACGTGTAACGTTACGCCAAATTCTTCGTTTGTTTTCGATATGTGTCCACTGCTGGATGTATGACTTTCACAGGGACTCCACGTGCATCGGTCTCTTGTATCCAGCTGCTAAAAAAGCTAGTAGACAATAAATGAAAAAATTCCATTTTAGATTGCCTCTAACCTTTTCTTCCCAACTCCTTTTAACCGGCCTATTAATATTCGCTCTATGCGTCGCTTCCTCCGCCTCAAACGAAACTTCTGCTAAGTACTCCTGTAGTACCTCCTCTACTGAAGCCGCTACCCTGTGTCAGCGATCTGATATTGCTAACATCTTATATATAAAATTTGCTCTAAGGCAAATAAAAATCGCATATTACTGCACAGCGTACCTGCAAGTACAACGTATTTATGAAGCATTTTAGAGCCTACCGCAATCATATCAAAAATGTCATGACCATCGCTTATAAGAAATACGACGCAAGGTTACTCTTTAATATTAATTTAAAATATTTCCCATGGATAAAATCTGAAATAATAAAATTTAGTACCTATATTAAGGACACTTCTCATTAAAGAGCAATTTTCCTTCCCGGACTAGAAGATAACACTAAGCGCCGGCTTCCACTTGCCCGTGACGCGTCAGACACAAGTCGGAAACCTTTCACCTAATTAGTTGCAGCGAACTCTCTGTGGAATTCGGTTTGCTCAACGCTGTAGAAATGCAGATAATAGTTTCATATTTAGATCTACTTCCTTACAACCATACATAAACATGACGGTGTCTAAATAGTCAAGGTTGTTGGCATATCTTCGACGGTAGGATGGTAACTAGCCACGGCAAAAGCCACTAAAGACCTTCTGAAATTCTGGTGTTTACGAATTTCAATCGCTTCGCGCACCAATCTAGGTATATAGTGGCGGTCTGTGGAGAGAACTCGTGGGTTGTGGAGAATTTCAATCGGGAAGAGGGTTTTAAACTAGCTAGTACGTGGAATCCAGTCGTAGAATTATGCAAACCAGAGAAGCGTCGTACAGCACCTTTAAAAAGTGACGTTGTTAGTGTTTTTTGCCGAACTTTAAATGACGTTCCTCCGAAAAGATCAAGAAGGCGGGTAGATAGATTCTACCCATGACAGCTTCAACTTGACGTCTCGCAACACCGCAGTCTCGTCGTGACCACGGTCCATGCAATTGGATCGAAATATCGACAATCCCAACTAAAATAATTACCGTGGTACGTACTCGTGATATTTAATAACAATTATGTCAGTAAACCACGAATCAAGTCTAAAATCTTTAGTCTATGTGACCTTTGAACCTCGCTGTGAACATTCATATGACCATGATGAGCTTGTCAAGGTTGCGACCAGAACGACAACGTCCAGCCGTGTTGGACCGGGTACTATTTCCACAGTTTGCAAGCACGGGAAAGAATCGACCTGGAATAATAGAACAGCACGAGCGGTGTTTCATATTTATAGAGCGTAGTTTGTATTCTCAATCTTCCAATTGTAGCTCGCGCGGAGTCTCGCGGTAACAAGCCGTTTAATATTAATGCGGGGAAAATGCAAACGTTCGCCTCCGACTCCGACTTCATTTCTCACTCGCTTTGTTTACAAACTAGCACGGACACACGGTTTCGTGCGTCTGAACATTTCAATTAGTTTCAGATTTTGGAAGTAATAAACAATAAGCCTCACATTGATCGACTGATGGTCAAAATCTACAGATTAAAAGTCGAAAATTTACCTAATCCAAGAATTGAAAACACTGGGATCAGCTGTGTCATATGATAAAATCCCATCAATTTGAATGTTTTCATTCGAATCGGCGTCCCATATTTAGCGGGTTCAGTTGTCGTTTGGACTTAAAGATTACCGCGGCTCCGGGCACGAGCTTAGCTGCAGAGTGATGAGCAATATTACTCAAGCTTAAAATACCTAAAATTCTTGACGAAAATTAATTCCATTTTAAAATTGAAAATGGTCGTTGCAGCCTTTTTATGTATGTTCTGTTTTTTACTACTATAGTCTGGTAATTAGGTATATCGTAGTTATAAATGATATTCATCAATGTTTTGTAAACGTACTTAATAATTCAAGTGTAATAATAAATTCAAGTACTGAAGCCTTGAAATACTTTAAATTCCAAATGTAATTTATACTTGGGAAGGGTGAATAAGATTGATTTGGAATTTATTCGGAGCGTATCTAGAGATGGTAATGAAGCAAACTTTCCAGCGCGGATTGGATTCGAGCTGTCTCTTCTACACAGGACAATATCGAGGTCTCGCTCCCCGCCCCCCACTGCCTTGCGAATAACGAACAATTAAATAAAACGGCTTAATGACAGCGCATTGTCAGTAACACTAACTCTCCAAAAACTTAGTATCAAAATTTCACACGACGCAATAAAACAGCGCGACATTGCGCTTTGGGACAAAACTAAAGTCTAGAAATACTACAAGCATTTCTAAACAACGTCCTTAAAGTAAAGCAAATAGGTATTCCATGTTTAACTAATATGTAAGCATTACAAACATAAGCATTTCCAAATAAAATTTATTTTATTTGGAAATGCTTATGATATATTATATAAATCTTTGCTCTGGTTTCAATTTGCTTTATTTATAAAGCAAATTGAAACCAGAGCAAAGATTTATATCCATGTGCGCTGTACATTGTACAGCGCACATGCCACTGTTGATCGCGAGATAGACAAAATAAAAAAAAATATTAAAAATTAATCTTCAATTATTGTTTTGACAAATATTCGGTACCTGCTCAGTTTTAACATTTATTTTAACCACAAAGTTCTCTTCGCCAGCTGTATAAATCTAAATCGCGACAAATCGCGTCCATCGACACTCCAAACGGGCCGTAAAAACGCGGAATCCCGGCAAATGGACATTTGGCGACCGGAACAACGGGGCATTAACGAGCGAGCGAATTCGACGCGCATTAAAAATGTCCCGTCGTCATTGTGCACTCGTTACCCGCGGGGAGAGGGGGTGGGCGACCCCCTCTCGGGACGTGTGTGGTGCATGGTGGGGTATAAGAGGTTTTTACAAACGAAGTGTAACTTGCATTGACCTTTATAGTGCTAAATACTTAAACACTTATCAGGATGAAGACGACGTCTGAATGAAGCTTCATCATTTCATCTCCACGTGGAGGAAGTCGTGGACAAAAGCTACATAATATTTTGTACACGCTCAATGAAAATATTATAATTATCAAGCATCTGTATAACGTATGCTTTCGGAATGTTTTCACTTGACAATTCAAAAACACTTGATAAAAGTTTATTTGAATAAAAACGCTTTACTATATCTATTTCCATAACGGTGTGGTATTCAAGTATAACAATATTTCGCCGCTGGCTAGGTGGTGAAGTTATCGGAGTTGGCATGTACGCGTCGCTCGACGGCGGCGCCGCGCTCACGACCAACGCTCCAGTCGAGGGCTCTCCGAGTGCAGGTTTATTGGAGGGCCATTCGCCAAACGCAGTCGTGTGCTATCGAGGGCTGAGTGCTGGTACCTCTCTAGCCATTCTAAGCAATATTATGATCATAAAATTCACCTTTTGACACGCTTTTTTATATTGCTTCTAGTGGAAAACAATGATGAAGTCTTGATCGGAGCGAGCTTGCCTGGAAGACGCCTATTCATTCTTGCCTTAAGGACACAAGCAAACAAGCGCTAGGAGGGCGTTCCTCACCTCAGCGATTCGAATCAGACACGTATGAAAACTTGTCGTGCGAATTGATTGTACGTTAACCACACAAGGATGCCGTCGCTCGCGCCTTCTCGCATTCCACGGTAGAACGTTGAATGAGCTAACGTCATGCTTTACACGGATTCTGTTGGAACTGACAAAAAAATAATAAGCGGAAAATCAGTCACCCACTGAATATTGTGTACTATAAGCGTCAAATATTAAAACTAATCAAAATTGGTGATTATCTTCTTATACAAAATTTCCAATTTTAACTTTGTCGACTTGTCAGCTGTTTTTTTAACAGAATAAAAAATATTCAAATCGGTCGAGCCGTATCCAACGGGTAACTAAGACTATTACTAAGCCTCCGCTGTCCGTTCGTCCATCCGTCTGAGTAGCTATAGCTAGAAAGTTGTAATTTTCAGAGAAGTGTATTTCTGTTGCCACTTGCCGCTATAACAAATAATAATAATTTTTTTAATATTTTTAGCGAGCAAACGAGCAGGCGGGTCACATGATGTTAAGTGATTTCCGCTGCCAATGAACATTTGTAGCACCTGAGGCCAGAGGCACCAATAATGAGTTGCCAGCTTTTTAGAAATTTGTCGGCCCGCCCCTTGAATAACCCCATGTTAATTAAATAAAAGGATAAACGTCTGTTACAATAGTATCAGGAATCCCGATTTAAGTTATAGTCAACCTGTATCTCGGGAAACCTGCTCTTCCTCCCTCGTTTATGTAGGTATGCGTGTGTGTGTAGTGTAGGAGAGCCCTCCTACTAGAAACGAGTTATTGAGTTTTAGTCAGACTAACGAACGACAATTTAATTTTATATTTATGTATTATGTAGATAGATTGATTAACAAAGTAACGTTAAGGCTTCAACGCTAGACATTTTGTCATCAACGTTATCTAGACGTGTTCTCTGGATAGGGGAAGTCGGCAGCGGGCGCGGGAGCGGGGAGCGGGGAGCGAGGAGCGGGGAGCGGGGAGCGGGGAGCGGGGAGAGGCGCCGGGAATTGGATTTAGCGCAAAGAGCGGGCCTTTGTGAGACGGACAAAGCTCACTCTTATTTGAAGCTCCGCGCGCTGTTCATTCAGAAACTAATTTCTTTGAAAACTATATAGTCATCCTATACAGTCGTCATTATCTTCTTCTGCTAAATTGTAAAAAGAAAAGGTGACTGACTGACTGGCTAATCTACCAACGCACAGCTACACGTCGTATTGGTGACTTACGACACACCTAGCTATTAGCCCAAATGATGTAATGATATATCGTATGTTATTTTTAACCACCTCAATTCTGCACACTATTTTTTTAGTGGAAGTTGTAAATTCTCGGAAACCGTAATAAACTCCGTAAGTGTACATTTAATGCGATGTTTAGCTCGCGGCGGCTCCCGCAGGACACCGACAGTGGGTCGCCTGAGCCAGAGCACAGCCACACACACACGGTGTGTGCTTTGGCTCATTTCCTTGGTACTAAATTCGATGCACACTTTTAAATACAGACTACAAAATATTTTTTAAATCGTCAAGTGAATCTATTACTGATTCGGAATGCCGTTCTAAAGCGTTGTGTGTAGTTTACAGTTGTTACCGTCTCATCGCCACCAGCGAGCCATCAACGACACCACTGAGCGCTGGTCTCCTCTCAGAGGCACAGTCCACAACGCTGACCCAATGCAAGTGGCAGACTTCACGCACCTTTGCGAACATCACGGAGTATTCGCAAGCATCAGGTGAGATCGCAGTCAAGGGCTATCTTGTCATAGAATAAAAAAAAAAAAAAAAGCATTCAAGTTATGTCACGATGTTTTCTTCGCCGTCGAAGCGATAACGTTTACCTAATTGCTTCACTGCACATAGGTCACTCCAAAAAGTCAGAGGTGCATACCCGGGTTCGAAATCGCAATTTTCCGAATATTAGATCGCAGTCCAAACTGCTTACGAAACAATTATATTAGGATTTATTTGTAGCCGACTTGGCAACCCCAGGTCTTGTCAAACTTTGCCTTAATCTAGGAACTTGTGCAACTAGCACCCGACCGAACTAAATGTATTATCGAATACAAAGCCCGCTGTTAGCATTTTGGGCAAGTTTTGGCAGGCTGTTGATTTGCCGACCCGCCAACTATAAGCAACGATCAATTATTCACCGCCAGATGTACAGCTCGGGGCCCGCCGAGTGTCCGCCGCGCCGCGCGCCGTCGCTCGGTACCCACGCCGCGCCGAAACGTTACGATTGATCACATTTATTCAGACCTAAAAGCTACTAAAAGAACAAACGCAAGTGCCACCGTTTGATAGATTCACTGTTTTAAAACTTCTGCTTTCGTCGATGATACCTGAGTTGACAGAGCCTTATAGAGACTGTGATAAATATTGTTTGAAAAATATTAGCCCCTTTGAATTTGACTAATATTCACTTCTCCTCCCCAAATAAGTAGAAAGCTTATGTTATGGCGGGGATCGAACTGTCGACGTGTTCGTTTTTAGTTCCCATCTTGGACGGTTAGACTATTTATTGAGGCTTAATCATTGAGAGGTTGAAATACTACATCTTGAAAACTTATAATAATGAAGTCACGATATAACAGAAGTTTGGTCAGTGCGAATCGAAGCGATCTTGACAAAATGTTTATGATTGCTTAGATCCCCAACACGGATCCCTTACGCGTGGTTTACATTTTGTGCGGGAAAATTATGCCATATATCAAAAGGGTCAGGCCAGGGCGTCGTTTTTCCATATGATAGGTACTGAACTCTAAAAATTCAAATCTGCGCAGACCAAGTTAATTCACGAGCAACAGCTATTAATATTCCCGTAAGGGCAACGAGACGGCCGTTGAATCCGTTGAGTGCGCGAGTTGGCAAGCATTGAGGTGCAAACTGCCTGCAGCTCGCGCAGTGGGATTGTTCAGTAAAACAAGAAAAAGGAAAAAAAAACAACCTGACTACGCAAAATTGGATAACCTCATTGATTTTTTCATATAAAATATAGCCTCTGTCATGCCATAGTACATTACATAGGCTACATTTTATACGAAAAAAAAATGCTCAGTAGTTTAGGCGCTACATTAGAATATATTTAAACCGTAACCCTTGATTTAAAAAAAATAGCCAATCGCGTGTCAGGCCACGCGCAGTGTAGGGTTCCGTAGTTCATTTCACAATATAATACGTACTCAGAAGGGTTTCTCGTAGTTTTACTACGGAAGCCTAAAAAGCTTTTGAGTAAAAGTGGTGTTTGGCGCCAACCCACGCGTATGCAGGTGTCAGCTGTGTGCTCGTCAGGTCAGGCGCTGAGACAACAGATGTCGGCTCGCACACCACGAGGCGTTCAGTGCATAATAGTCGCTACTAATCGTGCGTGCAAAACGGATATTTCTATAATATTTAACTTCACCTCGCATCTCGAACAGAAATATTTATCCGATGTTTGATAAAAATGTGCCGTCATTTTATAAAGTAGGCGCTGTAGTGGCGGGGCCGCCTGCGACATTATTCACTCTTTTCAGCGCACATAATATTGAAAGGGTCTGAAAGGGTTGGAGCGGAGGGGGTGGGAGGGGGACGGACAAAAGCCTCGCAACCGATAGTGACGATACAAAACTTTAGGGAAAATAAGAAGACGATGATAACGTATAAGCAGGTTACGTGGAAACGATTTAACCGACATTCTTATTCTTAAAGTATCCTTTTAGAGAGAGTCCCAAAAATCACCCGAACGTCATTCAGGAATGCTGAAAGAAAGAGGAAATTACTTCGTGTAAAAGTAACCTTTCAAGGAAGCTAATGATATAGAAACAGTAAAAAATAATAGATTTTTTTTCACAATTTTATTGGACAACTTTTTTGGCGTAATTAATATGCATAACTTAGCCAAATTACAACTTTTTAGTACCAGTAGTTTCTGCGCTATGTTGCGAACAGACGAACTGACTTGGCGAAACTATAAGAGTTCCTTGTAGTTTTCCCAACTATTTTTAAATTCGTTCAGTGTCGATGCCAATAGAATTTTGTATTTTATTTCAATTAACCTGCATCGATCAAAAAGATAAACTTATAATACTTTAAGTAAGCGAGAATATCTGCCTATCTTTATCTTTTCAAAACTAAGCTGCTTTATGACATGAGTTAAGCTAAGTTCTGTTTTATGACATAACGTTCAAGAATATGAATAGCTTGCCTCTTGGAGGCGGATGCTCGGTGTTTTTACCGGGATCGTGACTTAATTCGACGATAAAACAGAATAATTGCCAAAAATACCAGAATGTTTCAAAAGTAATGCGTATTTAAAGTTAATCTCTTGCTGTAACTCTCGACAAAACACATCTCCGACATGTCCGCGCCCCGAGCGACAACTATATTTATGCAAATAAAGCAAAGTAAACAATGTAACAGTGGCGGAGTGGCGAGTGCCCCGCACCAAGCCTCAGTTTGTCAAACAATGGCGCTCACATTTTTTCTTTCTCTTTCCGCTTCCATTGTTAACTTTTTCGAACACTCTTTATCTGCAAACAAAGCTGCAAACAGAGGAAGAAACTTCTTTTGCCCTATCATGTTACTATTTAAAATGGATTCGAATGTAACTTTTCAAAGTTTATTCTGTTACCCTTGATAAAATTGTTTGCCCTGAGCAAACGATGCATTTTTGTTAAATCCATTGTTATGTTTGAGCATTAAATTATATATTATCTTATCTAAATATAGTAAATCGTTTGATGGATTGGGCGTGTGGCCTAGTGACACCGCATTTCAATCGCTGGTTAACTTGACTGGAGTGATTTTTCTTATTGAATGTTTATAAACTCAATAACTTTTCCAAAAAGTTACATCCACGAAGGATCTCTGATTTGCTATAGATCTGACAATATTCTTCCGTTGTGAAAAATAAAAAAGTAAGGTAGCTTAGTTCCAAAAATTTAGCAGGCAAAAGGGTTATGTGTAACTCAAGCAGAAACAGAGTTACAAAGTGAACAAGTAAGTGAAAGTCACAAAAGTTCGCCGCCATATTGCAACCTACATAAGGGTCTCGATATTAGTTTGTGTCAGTAGTAACTCATATATTGATTCTGACCATTCTGAATCAATGTTTCAGTTACTACTGTTATTTATTGGAAGTGTGCTTCAGCCGTGACATTAGTATTCGTATTATTGTTGTAAGCCTTACTTTTAATGTTACGTAAATATAAATGGGAAAGTGGATGTGGTGAAGGGTTTACGTGCCTACTCCACCTACTCCGCAAACTCACGCAGCGATCGGATCGACGTTGTGGGTTTGGAGAGTGTCAAGCTACCTTTTATTCCGGAAAAACAGAGTTCCTGCGGGATTCTAAAATTTTTAATTGCACTCGGATGAAGTTTTGGGCAAAAGCTAGTGTGTATTATTTATCTGTTGAACACAAAGATTTACAGATTATTTTAGTCTGGAATTTTTCAACTAAAGATCGGCTATGCGCGTGGCTAGCTAGCACCCTTCTCAAAGACGTGCCGACTGCCGCCAAGCGTTTTTGCGTTGTCGGTAGGATGGCGTGTAAAAATCGATTAGAGGTATGGCTTTAATGAACACTGTCATCCCCATCCAAGTTAGCCAGCTATCATCTTACTCATCGTCACTTATCATCATGTGAGATCTCAGTCAAAGGCGAATAACTTGTTATCGAATAAAAAAATATGACACTTTGTAAGCAAAAACCATTAGGCATATGAGAACACCTAACATCATTCTGTTCTAAAATCAGCTAGGAGTCTAGTTTGTGAATTTTATTCATTTCTCACTCCGCCGGCTCGCGCCTCGAGGGAATTTAATTTCAGTTCGTGTTGTTTTTATTCGTCTAACGGTGCTCTAACACGCTGTTCTACGTCGTAGTTGTTGTGCTACGTCGTAGCGTGTACACTCGCTCACCTCTCTGCCGTGAATTATGTAGCGGCGCCTGGAGGTTAGTAGGTACACTACAGTTATTGCATGAGTTCTTTTAGTCGTAAACTTTGCTGTGCTCCGGTACGAACTTTTTAATAAGAACTCTACAATAAGCAAAAAATATGCATTTCAATGCGGCTCGTTTCTCGAATAGGATATGTACTCGTATTTCTTGATTGAAATATATTTTAGGCCTGATTTTCTAAGATATCCAAATCGTATTGTTACTTCTGAATGTAAATTTACTTATTTCGCTCGTTGACTTGAATTTTTTAGCATAAAAAGCTTGGGCAGTATCGAGTAGGGACGCGCACGAAAACTAAGCCGAGGAAGGTGTTCGCAGATGAAGTCGCAGGAGCTCCAGTATATATTATGTACTGATTTAACATCTTCCCCTCCTCCTCTCCCTTTAAATTTTGAATCATTTTCTGAACGTTTTTTAATGTAAGGACATAAAACCGATGTCGGTAAGTTCACGGTAAAGCCACGATAAAGTCACCTAAGTGCCTATAAACTCATTTAGTCAGAGTCTGATGTCTCTTTTCTGTTGTCTACAAATTGAGTTTTTGCAGCATTCATAAATTCAAAATCTTTAGTAATGCAAAAAATAAATACTCATCGTAAGTTCCATCTCATATTTCTCCCCCCACTGGTCTCGGTTTGCTGAATCATTATAATATCCTCGCGAGCTTCCGCCGCCGAGCCTCGGCATATTTCTTATCAAAATGAGATGATATCGTGGATTAATCTACATAATATCATTTGTATAAGACCAGCGATATTTTCTTCATACATATTTGATGACATCATTTTATTTTGTTCGCATATTTTCGGCGCACCTTCCCGCGGCTGATAAATGGGCAACATTTTTCGCGGCATACGTAATCTGTTGTTGTGTGTTGTAACCTCGCAGTGTGTTGTGTATCGTATCTGCGCATCTATCTACGTGTCACTTTGCTATTTTATTTACGTCTAAAATTACATTTTTTGTTACGAGAATAGAGTAAATTGAGTCACCATTTTTGCTTCACGCTTGGCTAGATGGATGCGATCGTTGATTATATGAACGCGCCAGAATTTCCGATGCCTCAGGCAAGTCTATTAAAAAAGTAAACTATTTTACGGCCGATATTTGCGAGGAGCAAGCCTTATATCAGTTTATGACACGACTAACGCTCATTTAGCCTAAAGCTCTTACAGTATAAACTCTAAACAGAATAAAACTTAGATAATAATTAAATTTCAGGAACTAAGGAAATTATCACAAACTTTGTTCAGTAGAAAACGCTTAATAAAGCTATGAGAAATTAAATGGTTCCAAACCAAAATGATACGTTAAATAATGAAATTAGTTTAGTCTGAGAAATGAAACGGTTTTAAAGCTTGAACAAGAGGTGTCAGAGGAGGGGAGTACTTAAATAAACATCCGGCGGAAGCGGCGCGCGGGGCGCTTTTAATTCTCAACTTTTAATAGCCGCCCGCTGATTGCCAACTGCCGACTGCCGACTGCAGACTGCCGACTGCCAACTGCCGACTGCCGACTGCCGACTGCCGACTGCCGACTGCCGACTGCCGACTGCCGACTGCCGACTGCCGACTGCCGACTGCCGAGAGACGTGTGGCTTTCATCCCATAATACTAGACAACTTGTTGTTTCTTACAAAATACATTATCACGAATAAGTAAATCCTTTTTGAGCTTCATTTATTGAAGTAGAAACTGCAAATGAATTCATTATGTACACTTGTGAAATGAATGTTCAACTTGCCACTGGCGTGCGAGCACGTTTTGCGGTTAAATCTAGTCCAAACCGGCTCGGGGCAGTTCAATCCGGTTGAGTCCTCGACGGCGCGTCGGCTAGTTATTCGGCACGCGCGAGTTATTGAAGTGCTACGGTTCGGCTGCAGGCAGAGCTGCACTACGTGTGTCGTAGAACGCGCTGCGTCAAAAGTATAATTACTAATTCGCATTTTTGTTCAAACAATTCTCTGAAGACTTATTTGTTTAAAGACTACAAGAAGTTTTTAATTACGGATTTAAAAACCTTGATCCAATAAAATGTTCTGGAGGTTGGAGGTTCCGCATAACGACGCAAAACCATGGCGAAACTAAACACGATTGTCTAAAACTGATTCCTAGTGTGACAATCTCTAATTAGCTAACACACTTGGCTTTAATACATTTTTGCGGCTTTTGCAGCAAGAACTCTTTTAGCCAATCTGAGCTTGTAGCAATGATTGATGCAGCTTTTTCGTAATCGCCTTTCCTTTCCGACCCGCCGCTACCAGCGATGAGCGGTTACCTCACAGCTTTCAACCCACTGCCGACATTTGAGCGGAATGAACCTCAAATAAATAATATCCATATGAAATTCTACTTTGTTGTACAATGTACACCACTACAGTCAAAGGTTCTCAAATTATGGGTCGCGACTCACTGGCGAGTCGCAAGCTACTATTGTGCTGGCCCGGTATATTGGATGAACACCGAAATAAATTGGACGTATCAAACTCATTAGGGCGTTTGTCCACTTATTCGTATTCGATGCGTATTCGTATCGTGAAAACAAGATTCGAAGTGGTCGCCTTCTTTTTATTAAGAAATAGTATTTAAATATATATATATTTGATTATAAACACTTTGGATCTTAACTGAACGTTTTTTTCTTGTTTGAACAATTCTTCATTCATAAAGTTATGCCCCCGTTTCCTTCATGAAAATCAAGAGGTGAGTCTCTCACCTTTCATGAGAATCGAGAGGTGAGAGAATTTGGAACTTTTTGTGGGTGACTCGCAGTCCAGTCAACTTTGAGAAGCACTAGTCTACTGCAAACTATAAACTGAGAGAAATTTCGTATTCGTTAATTTCTATTTAAAGGCCGCATAAAGGCTAAATCACTCCTGTGGGGCGCGCACTGCACCAGGCCGGGCCGCCACGCGCCGCGCTTCACTGACTTTGTAGGGAACCCTCGTGCCGGTCTTTTTTGCTATTCACTTGTTATTTTTTGCTGCTAGGAATTTTTAAATTTTCTTGACTTTACTACTCCTTTGAAGAAAAGTTTTGTATGGAATCACGCTCGAGCAAATTCTTTACAAGCTTATAACTTCTTCGCAATACAACATCTATACAAACATGCCAATATCTAACTTTTATAACTTTACCACAAAGCTATGTTGACATCAAACTTCCAACTGCGACTTAAATCACCTTCCGGTTGACGCTTCCACGTCACTCGTCAACCTGACTCGGTCTTACATAGCAGGAAAGATCAAGCTGAATTGTGTGACATGTTTGTGAGTTCAAAGTGTCTCATAATGTTTACCGTGAGACTTTAGGTTCATTTATTGTACCTGACATGAAAAATACACATTTGCTCAAAGTAAAGCGGTCTCACTACTAGGTTCGACTCGAGCGAGGTTTTGTAAAGAGCTAGTATGAAAAAGTTCAGTAAACAAGGGGCGTTGGTTCTCAAGCGTTTAATTAGAGTAGGCAGATGACGATACCTATGGGTCCTATAAGGTGCTCAAATGGCGACCCGTGCGGAAACGCGTTTAGCTCGCAGCGGAAGGGCTCTGGGCAGATAATCTCGAGCGAATCGCTGGGCTCCACTGAATGTAAACCGCACAAGACAACTTACGAGTATCTTTCGGCTGAGGACGATTACGACGATATAAAGCGTTCTTAGTAAAATATTGTTTACCAATATTGTATTGGGAGCGAGTATATTAATCAATAAATCAAGTCCGCTCCTCGTTGACCTCCGTCCTGCCTACCCGCGACCCGCGGCCCGCGGCTGCCGGCAAGGGTCGACCCTTTAAGGCGATTACCAATTTACGAGCAAACTTCCACTAAATTATTTTATGGTAATGCTCTTTCAATCTATAATAACGTTATAAGTATCAATGGTTTTATTTACTCGCTCAGTATTTTAGAGATATCCTTGATGTAAAGATGGAGAAATGACAATTAATATCATTTTAATTATGACTTATAATATTAACTATTTATGGCATTTAAACTGTGAACCGATATATTATGAATGGGACAAGTCCATTTAATATTTTTTGTTAGAAAAGTATCGAAAACGTTATATGACATACATGCATTGAAAATTACACTTTCAGATATAGAGTCAGAGTTTACACTACCAACACTTAAGTCATTACTTTAAGGTTGACCATGTAAGAAATCTCAGAAAGATATCTAAACAATACAGCTGCTTAAAGCGTTCGTACTTGGCATTACAGTCTTTCCACATTTTTATTTAAAAAAAAAAATTCTTTTTGATCGCTAACAGTTTTTGTCCGCATACAAATTGTTAGGTATTTCCTTTGACATAATTTATTATTGTGAAACGGAACAACATTATGCGTTAAATAATTTAGAGAATAATAAACCTAACTAATTGTCACCGCAACCCCCAATTTCTATATAACGAAAATTGACAATAGAATAGATTTTATTTAGCATTTGAATGGTGTTTATAGTGCCCACATAGCGACATTACCAGTGGTTTACATCTCAAATCGAAGTCTTTGTTAAAAAAATGTCATATTGACATTGATTAATGTAATAACTAAATGACACCCGCGACTTCGTTCGCGTGGATTGAGGTTTTTTATTCCCGCGGGTGCTTTCTTATTTCCCGTCATAAAAAGTAGCCTATGTCCTATTTCAAACTATAATCTATCTTTGTGCCAAATTTCAGCCAAACCGGTTCAGTCGTTGCAACTTGATTGAGTAACAAACATACAAACTTTCGCATTTATAATAATTTATAAAATAGGATTAATAGGATTACGCAATAAAATATGCTTAATTCTGTTTTAGTGTAACAATCAGGGAGGTAAGTACAGCTACTACGAACCCTGCCGGCACGCCCCTGCTCCGTTAAGCCAGTGTTTAGCGAGCTTCCTGCACTGCACAGTTTCGTGCCGCAGTTATGTTAATGTGCCGTGTCCGAGGGCTGTGTGCTCTGCGCGACGGAAGTGGCCAGCTTTGTGTTTACATAGCGTCTTATGTGCTGCAGCTCTCGTATAACACTAGCTTTTGCCCTCGATTTACGAATTTAGTTAGGTTAGCAAACCAACAAACGCTTGTATTATATTATAGACTTATACATGTATACACTTTCTCATTCTTACTTAATAATATTATAAATTTTAGTTTGGTGGTTTATTCTTTAATTACGTAGCAATAGAGCTACAGATCGACGTGGATTTAATGAATGCACATAGTTCAGAACCTGGAGAGTGGAATTGACGTTAATATTATATGTTTTTTTTTTAAATCTAATATATAAAAATGAATCGCTTAATGTGTTGGTAAGCGCATCACGCGTGAACGGCTGGACCGATTTCGCTAATTCTTTTTTTATTGTGTTTGTTATTGTTAGGAGAAGGTTCTTATGAAAAAAAAATTAAGAAAATTGCGCGGAAAATTAGAAAATTTAAGAAATATTAACCACCATATTAAATTATTTCTAATGTAACCGCTTTCACAATTCAAACTTTTTTGATGTAACCTTATGGCGTTTGACATAACATTGACAGAATGCGTGCTGCCAATTTCGTCAAAGAGGATGTAAAAAAACTTAAGACAGGACAACGTCTGTCGGGTCCGCTAGTTTTAAATATTTTCTTGAAGAAGTTTTCAACTTGCTATGGTTAAAATATTAATGATTTTGTAATTTATTTAAAAAGCGTTCACTTTACACGTTTTACCTTCATTATCATATATAAAATTGTAAAAAAAGGTTTTGTTACGATTTTTTACAACAATAGGAATTTACCAACATAAAGGAGTCGTCTTGTCTTGAGTTATAGGTACGTAGCGTCGTAGCGCCGTAGCGCCGTAGTGCCGTATAATTATATGATCAAACGAACTTACCAAGTGAAGTTCGATCTTAATTGTCCCATTTTCGGCGAAGAGATTTATTATTCACTTGTAGTAGTCTTCAGCTACGCTTCAACCGCTCGCACATATTTCAGCTCCATAAGAAAGAAAGAGATAGCATAATCCGTACATCCTGGGCCAGGAAGCCCTACCCTCATTTAGTTCAGAGAATAGAGAATAACAATAATACCTCCAACATTGACATTTTTGGGTATCCATCTACAAAATGGGAAGGGGATGGGAGGGAACTTAAATCTCTTCGCCGAAAATGGGACAATTAAGATCGAACTTCACTTGGTAAGTTCGTTTGATCATATAATTGTCCCATTTTCGGCTCCGAGATTTATTATTCACTTGTAGGATGTTTAGAGAAAAAACAAAAAAAGGAAATGTTGGAGAACAAATAAAAAATACATAAATCAAATCTTGATTGCAGAATTGATCTGTAAACATCAACATAAATCATATTATCAAAACAAAAAAATTAAACCTTAATCTTGTAGAATACAAAAAAAAAAAGAAAATAAAAAACCATTACCTAACCAGGTATATCATTAAACAACACATTAACAAAGTTAGAATCATCAATAGTAATTAACGACCTGTTATAAAAATTAGCAATGGTTATTGACTGATCTGACCAGCCAGCAGTTCCTCTAGCATTGACACTGATGCCCGCTCGTTGTGCGGCAGAAGTGGTTGCGTGACGAGTACTGTGAGCACTCGCACTATCGTCGTATCAATGCCACTAGCTGCAAGAATGAGTTTTATTCATCATCCAGTTTGTGGTGAAGCAGAATCATATGGCTTCCCGCTGGTCAGTATAACCTATTATAAATCTATTATTTATAAACACATATCAAAAATTCAACATATTTTTTTTTTTTTTATTCAGACATTTGAAAACGTTTGCTTTGTTTATGACAAAACTTTTGATCCTGGTCACATCTTCGAGTGATTTTACTGAATTTGTTCAATTCGGCGGCTGCCAATGGAGGTAACTCAACATAAAAGCGTTTTTATGTAATTTTAGACTTAAATGTATAATAAATGCATTTTAAATCCATCACAATGTAGTGGCCGAAAACAGAATACCCACGGCCGAAAACTGAAATTTGGGGCCGATAACTGAAGTTTTAGCGTTTTTCCAGATAAAATAAAAAATAAAAATACTAAAGGTTCAAGCACAAAACAGCTTAAAAAAAGAAATTTCATTATATAGGCTTTCATCTAACATAACAAGTATAACTATATAAAGATTGTAACATTTTTTCTGATGTCCTAAAGTTGACAGGAGCACTAAAAGGCCGATATCAGGCACATTGACAGACAGTTAAGCACTATATTTGGATTGCAAGTACTATTATTATGAGGAACCCTTCTTTAAGTAATAATCGATTTAACAGAATGTAGAAAGTATTTAAAAACCCCAAACAGGTATCATACGGTTGTAAATATTTAGTATACAACTAATGTTTTAAAAGGTTTAGTATACCTATTTTTAATTTATATGTAGTTTGGTACGCTGGTTTGGTATCGCAGTGTACTAGTTCCTATAGTTTAAAGATTGAAATTTACCTACTGGGACTTTATACTATTCGGCAAGGATGCAAGATATTGCAATATTTGCTGAAGAATGTACTCGCTGCCAGGTGAAACTTTGTCGGACAATAACTTGTCGGAAAATAATAAAGTTTCGTTAAAAATTAGAGGAAAGATTCTGCAAGAGATACATATGTACTTATAATACAGTGCTCATAAGCGGGATGGCCCACTTTGGATAGTACTAAAATGATGGCGCACCTATTAACACAAAGGGTTTAATGTTTTTAAGAAGGAATCGTTTTTAAGATGGTTTACAATAAGGTACTATCATAATCACGGCAATTTATAAATAAACTAATACATCTTTGATTTGTTTTTCAAATTGAATTCAATGTCGTAAACAGAAAAAGAAAAACACAGTTACCAACTCCGGAACTTACACATGGAATACAGCTTGATTTAATTATTATACACTGTCTTTAATGTAAAGGGGGAAAAAATATATTTTATTATTATAATATAATTAATTAATTAATTAATTTTTATAATCTTGTTTTATTGTAAAAACGTATTATGAGAATATTCCCTTTCAAAGAAATGCAGAGAGGTATTAATTGCATTTTGTCTTTACTCACGAAGCAATTTTCGGCTTTGCCTATCCTTGCAATATATCTACAAGGATATGTAATGGAGTGTAATTCCCAGCGAATATTTTTGCAATTAAAGTCAGTAAATTAAATATATATTTCACATTTCTCTCACTAAACCTAAATTTTTCGAGAAATATTATTCAAGATGTGGGTATGGTAGGTACTCTACCAATTTTGCTTCTGTAGACAACTGCCATACATAGCCCGTATAGTGTCCTAAGCAAAAAATTAATAAATAAATAAATAAAATATATGGCAATGATTACACGTCTTGTCAGTAAAAAACTAAGCCTGAAGAATGAATACTGCAAGTATTTTAATAATACAATTTATATGATGATTAGTTGATTACGTTCACCATGATTCCAAGAATAACCGATTATTTCTCATAGTAAGAGGAAGAAGCATGGAAATCAGTTTAAATGTGAAGTTTTTTATTTTATTTTTTAATTTTTTAATACCTTGATAATTTTTATCACGTGTCTCATTATTTGAATAAAATCAATTATGAGCAACAAGGCCAAAAATATGTATTGTTTAAACCCATAACAACAGCAAGGGAGGCTGCAATGAGTATCTGTCAAGGGTGGACTTCAAATCGAAAGTAGCACTAAATGCATTTTTGCAGTAGTGCGCATAAGAAATAAAAATTATGAGCCACTCTCTGGCAATGCGTTAAATAATATCACATCCTGAAATAAAATTCCTTTTGATGAAGTTTTAGCGCAAATTCAAGCTTAATGAAAATAATACTCAATACTTGCATGGTATTTTGCAACCAATTCCTTACGTTATAGCAGAGGTCGAGAAGTCAAACCAAATAAACATTTTTTTTTTTCTTTGTATGACCAATTCAATTGCAATCCTTATGCTCCCCATTCTGAAGTGACTTTACACGTTCACAACTATTTTCAATTCAGTTTGTTGTGAAACAAATTGGTTCTTAAAAGTTTTGAACCTACGAAAAAACTTTAATCCTAAGAATTATTTTATTAAATGTGTTTCATCAAACTTTAAGTAACTTAAAGGAAAAGATAGGTACATATACCTCGCTCGTGGTGCTGTCGACGCTCGCTGCCGCAAGCGAACGGTGCGCGGAGGTGGCTCGTATCGAAGGAACCTCGGCGCCGGCACACTCGCCTCACTCCGCAGTCTGGCTGACGCGCGCCGCGTAAGCTCAGCAGTGCTGATGACGTGGCGGTGAGGACTTGGAAGTTTCAATAAGTTGCAGAGGAAAGCTTACTGACGATTGCTCAAAATTCCTGAGTGTGTGTTCCAAAGCTCATGTGAAGACTTGATAAAGTCGCCCAATTTTTCACATCAATTGACATCACAAGAAAGTTTGTGGTTTCGATCTCGATCATAGTGAGCTAGTTTTGCTTCTTCATAATCGCTTTATCTTAATTTCGGGTAAACATGATAGAGTTATGAATTATGATAGTGCTTGCGCTTAATTTTCTGCTTTAGGACGGGAGCATCAAAAAAGGGTAAATTTCCAGGAAACTAGCTTTTGGATTAATCCTTATTATAAAGATCCATTTCCAAAGATGGGTTCCCTTCAGTACGCTTAGTCTGACAATTCAGCTGTTGTCTTCGGATCCAATTACTCTAGCCGCAAACAACGATGATGGGGTCACGACTGTGATTGTGCTTTGGTTTCGAAACGCGCTTTGTTTTCGGCAGAACGCGTCAGACACACCGGAGACCACTAAAAGGATCATTCATCATGCATTTCCTGTTCAACTTGATCGGATGAGAAAAAAGAACGGTTAATATCTCGTATTAACTCACGTCATATCTTGCTATTGGTCAATATCGCGTATTGACTCGAAGCTTTAAAAAAACATTTACAGCCTAATATCACGTATTAGATCATGTCATATTTTGTTATTGGTCAATATCCCGTATTGACTCGAAGCTTTATAAAACATTTACCAGATATTTATATTATCACTATTCGTGGTAGGTAGGTATGAAGAAAAATCTTTTAGAAGGTAGTTAATAAGTACAAACCTTCACTAAACAATTCACAGTAATGGCGTTTTATAGTCTTTAACTGTGGTCTTTAAAAGGAAATGTGCAGTCTAATATCCCGTATTAGATCATTGACATAATTACTATCCGTCTTGCGGGTAAGAATAAAAACATTTTTAAGGCACTCGTATGAACGCAAAACTGCACTTCACTAAAAAGTACCGTAAAATAACTCCATTTACACTTCACAATTTACAATAATGATGTTTTCTTCATATTTCTGTATCTTTCAAGCCACTTATGCTCTCTATAGAGTATTTAATTGTCACTGCACTTGAAGAAATATTATTTTAAAAATTAAAAACTGCTACTATGTGCGGGGTCGTGCGCGCACGAAAAACGAATGAGGGTAGGGCTTCCTGGCCCAGGATGTACGGATTATGCTATCTCTTTCTTTCTTATGGAGCTGAAATATGTGCGAGCGGTTGAAGCGTAGCTGAAGACTACTACAAGTGAATAATAAATCTCGGAGCCGAAAATGGGACAATCGTAGCCGGCGTAACTGCTATCGCAGCTACTGCTACGGAAGTCGTAACCTCACTACGTTATCAGCATGTACAATGTTCATTGTGGGTTGGTATACTCTCTGAGGAGTTAATGTTATTCATTATATATAAGGATTATTTACATTGAACAAGATCATCTGCATCTCTTACGTTTGTATTTATTAAAACAAACTTTCATAATACTAGAATTCCTGCCTGCTTCCTAACAGCGGTGAGGCTGTGTTCCTATGAGTTGGCGGTCTTGGGTTCGATGCCAGAAATTTTTGTCCCGATCTTGTGGAAAACTTCAGCCATGGTTAAACTGCAACACCTTTTCTAAATTAGCTGCTCATTTTAAACTGTATCATCCCTTGCTTAGGTACTGAGAGCGCCAGTCAAGTTTATCATCGAACATACCTTACTTAGGGACGTCATCAGTAATTTCATCTGTGAGTATGACTCATGTTCATACGCTTCTGCAATAGTCGCCATAGATTTCATAGCTAGATAACGCAATAAAAGCGCGGGAAATTAATTAAATGTTATCACGATATATCCGGACCGGGAGGCCGTGTGATGCGAGGGGGGGACAACAGGGGGGGGGGCGGACCGATACTGATTAATCGTAAAACTTCGACCGCAGCCGGCTGCAACATGGAAACCGAATTAACGGTTTCGTACAAATGCACCCGCAGTTTTACATCGAGCCGGGCGGCCCGCGGCGGCGGCCGGCGGCGGCGACCGCCTATGAATATGCCAACAGATGTTTTGTTACAGTCATTTACATTTTCGCGCCGGCGAAAAACTGGCAGCAATTTCGGTAACTAGCTTTTTTGAACTGCGAAAGATCTATTTGATTGTATTGAACACAGTTTTTGTAAACTGAGAGCTGATTTTGTAGTTTTCTGAATAATTTACGGTTACTTTTAATCACTAGAAGTCTAACAGAACGTCTGTTTATTCACAAAACTTGCTATTAATAAATATAATTCAAAAGAATAATTACTTATTACTTTAATTTAAACCAGTCCCGACATATATGTAGGTATCGACTGTCCACTTAAAAACGGAAAGCTCGTAACGACCTACGAAACGTCTGAACCTACAAACTCTAGGAGTGGTGACTTCTAAACGTTTAGCGCGGTCTGAGATTACTATATTTACATTTTAATGCTTCGTCGCGGAGGGAATAATTCAAACTTTTTGAAAGCAAAATAGCTCCCAGAGGAACTAGTTTTCAAGTTGGTCTCGAAAAAGAATTTTAAAAGAAAAAACATACTTGGAATCCTACGTAGAAGAAGAATTACTACAGAAAAATATAAAGAATTAGCTGTTGTTGGCATCTCAGTCAACTCTAGTTATGAACATTTTAAGTTATAATTATAATGTTGAACGAATTGTTATTTTAAACATTAAAAAGTAGCTTTTTCTCCGGGATGCAAGTTTTTTTCCAGTTGCTTTGTGCTTGTTTAACAAAACGTTATCAGTAACTATGCCGACTGAATATAAAAGCATATAACACATCATACATATTGTTGTAGCCTACAAGCACACTATGGGACTACATAATTAAGCAACTTTCTCGCTTATAATATAGATTACTTCGTGGGAATAACATAATTTTTAAAGTGCAGCTTCCACTTCGAACTAAATTTCACCTCTCCCAACAATTTAATAATCTATTAATAGATCTCGCGAGTCTCGACATTATCTCAAATGGGATCGGGCGGAGTGCAACGGACAAGCCTAACGACAAATTTAATAGGTTACGGACAAGAAGGCGAACTCTCTAAACAAGTATAAACTTTATCTAAAATAACCAGATAGGAAACTGATGCATCCTGAAATGTGAAAGCTACACATGGTCGTCAATCACACACGTATTCGAATATCTATTAGAATCAAATAATTGAGACGAATCGTTTGTTACGTCATATGAGTCGAAACGTCGAAACAGTGAGACCGGGTCGCCAAGCTATAACAGATTTACAATTTTGGGAGTGTCAAAATATTAAGGATTGAAGTAAGATAGCAAGATAACCACCATTGGGTGGTCTTACGTGATCATTCATGCATTGTCGGTATCACAAATTGTCGCCCCGCCGAACATCGAGTTCGTAGCGAATGGAATAAAACATTCAGTTTCTAAAATGAACTTATATTATAACTTAATAAATTACTTCTAAAATTAAAACTTAAATTCATTGAATTGATGCGGTAACGCAGCGCGACATTCTAAATTCCTAGCAGCGTTGTCCACTTTGGATGACCAAACTAATTCTTTGGCAAAGGTAGCTAATTCCCCGGTAGACTTGATGACCATTGTATAAAAATTTTTCGGATAGAGGTCCAGCTCTATGGCTGTTCACCCCAACGGATACAAATATAAAGTTACCGTTGAGGTTACATAAAATTGATAAAGTCAATTCTGGACCGGTAAAAATCTATCCATCCAAATTAATTAGGCGGCCGGCCCCGCGGCGGTGTTTCATATTCATTATCCATTTGGAGTGTTATCGAGCCGCGGACCGGAACCGAGCCGGGTCGATTTGCGCCAATGTTTGTAAGCACTAAGCAGCCACTACCCTCGCAAAAATATTTATTGTTCCATTCCTCTGTCCCTCGCCCGCCCTCAACCTCCGACCCTCAAACTGTCGCGCCCCGTCTCATCCGTCTGTCTAAATAACACTTCGCAGTTTGTTATTATTCGAAAACTTTTCTTTAAGGGATGGATTTAATCTAAAGTTAATTTCACTTGTGTCATTTTTGGTGAAAAACGATAAATGAAAAATAGCTACATTGACAAAATCAATGATAAAATAAAAATTCTTTTCAAAAAACCGACTTCAAACGCCACTACAAAGTATAAAAATAATTTTATTTTGTACACGTTTGTTGAAGTCGGGCGGGCTTAAATAGAAACGGTGAATCCGATACGCGATGCTCGCCCGATTTCAATAAGCGTGTCTTTTAATTATGTCACCATAAGATAAGCGTCGCGCATCGATTTCATCGTTTCTAGTTAAGCCCGCCCGACTTCAACAAACGTGTACAAAATAAAATTATTTTTATACTTTGTAGTGGCGTTTGAAGTCGGTTTTTTGAAAAGAATTTTTATTTTAAGCTTTTTAGTGTAGCTTGTTCCTGCTCTCTTTCTCCCCTCCCTCCAACGCTACGGTACTAATGTAGTTCTACACTTGGTACCTACAGTACTTATTAACAATACACAAACAGTTCCTAAATCCTCACAGTTTAGGTAGGCAGTACCCCTGCAGCATCAGTATTGAAGAGCGAGGACCTTGAATTCCACGATGTAGAATATGCTTGATACTAACAATATCAGTTCGCAAGCGAAAGTTCCTAAATCCTCACAGTTTAAGTGGGCAGTACCCACCAGCATCAGGATTGAGGAGTTAGAACCTAGACCTCGATGAAGTAGTATATGCTTATTACATACAATAACAATTCATGATTAGCAGTTCCTAAATCTCTACTATTTAGGTGGGCAGTATCCTGCAGCATCAGGATTGAGGAACTAGAACCTAGACCTCGATGGTGTAGTATATGCTTATTACATACAATAACAATTCATGATTAGCAGTTCCTACATCCCTATAATTCAGGTGGGCAGTACCCTGCAGCATCAGGATTGAAGAGTAGGACCTGGAGCTCTATGATTTAGTATATGCTTAGACCAAGCATACCAATTCGTAAACGATGGTTCCTAAAGTCCCATAATTTAGGGGGGAAATACCCCTGCAGCATCAGGCTTGAGGAGTTGAAAGTAAAAATTTTTATGGGACCATTTCGTGAGCTTCTTCTGTCGATTAAAAAAAAAATCTCGTGAATCGGTTCAGAAACCTCGGAGTAATCGGCGGGCATACATAGAAAAAAAAAAAAAAAAAAAAAAAAAGATACCGGCCGAATTGATAACCTCCTCCTTCCAAAAATGGAAGTCGGTTAATAATGCAAATGTTGCAATATTATTGTTTTATTTTGATGTCAATATAATTTGCAAACGAATCTTTTCACTGAACACCAAAACAATGATTCTTTCGAGATTACTTTTGTTTAGTTCTTTTAAGCAAGTGAATGATGTTTTTGGCCTTTTTCATCATCACCAAAAAAAATTTGACGTCTTGATAGTCTTTGTTCTGACAGTCGGTCAGAATGTCAAGCGTCGGTTAAAGGGAATGGGGAAATTGGTTCTCAATATTATGACAACATAATATCAAACGTAAATATACTAATAATACGGTTAAATATCTGCGTTAGATATGTTTTATTCACGCATCTATCCCTTTCGTTGCGAAACCATGGTCTGGCGTGGAGATATTGTGCTAAAATAGGTTTTCATATAAAAATACTCTTCTAAGTCAGCTTACCATCTTAGACTGCATCGTTACTTATCATCAGGTGAGATCGCAGTCAAGAACTATCTTGTTATTGAATAAAAAAATGTGTGCATAATAAAAAGTATGCATTCTGTCCTGGCATTAGAGTTATGAGACCTATTCGTAGGTTTCCTCTAACAAATCGGTCGAATCTCGGATAATTTCGATATAATTTAGTAAGAGTACGTTTTGATATAGTTTACTAATTTTTGAAGTCACTTAATAATTTTGTTATATTATGTAGGTGGTAGATAGGCACTTAAACTTTATAATAAAAATATTCATATATCACCGAATTTATGTCGAAACTTTCCCTGACGTATTCATGTTTGCAAAGTCTAATTTTAAGTCCACTTTAACCTTTGACTTAAACCCATTGAAAATGGCAGTCGAATCGGTTACATGATCATTAAATCGCTTTCCCTGTCGCGGGGTGCTTCGGGTGTCTGGAGGGGGGGTGGGGGGGCGTACCACACCATAATCCACAGCAGTCGTACAATTAATCAGTATCGAAACCTTTGTTTCTTCGGCGCTTCGCTGAACTTTGTACCCTTTTAAGCGATGTTTTGATGAACTTCTCATCTTTCATTTAAATACTAGGAAGGTATAAAGCGCCTCGAGGCGCGAGGGGCCTCAGACATTAAGTAAGTTGGTAAAACTTAAGCAACGTTGACCCCGGTCAGTAAATTCACTGAATGAGTAACAGACTCTGGCACTTTCATATCACACATGCCCCGGAGAGCACGTCAGCACGTCCATTTTTGTCATCATCACCAATATATTCTGATTATAACTCGTTATCTTGTCGACTCATAATTGCGGATCTGGGAGCCCAGTGCCCGCCGCAATATTATCTCAAGGGAATTCTCGCCGTAGTCCATTACCTTTCTACAAGTTATGAATTACTACCCTCACCAATGAGAAATACATGCAGAGAGTTTCACGTTTACACTCCTCCATAACATCAAAAATCCAAAAAAAAATAGAGAGCTGTGCAGGCACTTGCTGAATTTTCATTTCTTTCTTTTCCCCACACAATGCGGGAATTCGAGGAAAATACAATAATGCAATGCAACAGAATATTAAGAGTAGTTCTTTTATTAAAACTCTTTGTACGTGAGAGTCGTTTACGGAGAGTCGTTCACGGAGAGCGCGACGGAGAGTATTCGCGGCCGGGGCACGACTCTGTCGCAGAGGCAGTCGCGTGCGGGCGACACGCGACAGACAAAAAACCTTTGCTGTGTGACGTTAGTCCTAGCATATGCATTGCTCATTGTTGTACAGGTATATATGTGTAGATGCTGTAACTTAGACATTTATTATAGACATTTTAATAGACTAAGTAGCACTTAGTGTATTAAAGAACTAAAGAACATTTACTACTACTACTATTAAACTAATACTACTACTACTAATAAACTAAAGAATATTTGCTGAAGAGGCTATCTCGTACCACCAAACGAATCGCAGGAATCTGGTGGCTTAAGGATTCACAAGACCGCAAGAGACTTTATGGAAGTATATACAACGGATCTATGTCAAACAAAGTAAAGAAGAATATAAAGAATATTATAAATGTGAATGTATGTTTGTTTGTGTTTCAATGATGCAACAAGGGAGCAACAGATATACTTGGTTGTTTGCATAAAACACTCCACTTGGAAGCGAGATAAGTTATATTCTTTTGAGAAATCATTCGCGACTTAACCGCGTCGCGTCCCGCTTGCGCGTCGATCCGTGGCCCGGCGCGCGGCGGTAGCGCGCTGCTCAGAATATTTTAACATTTCCCATTTCGAGCAGAAAATAAAACTGTACGTAGTAAAGTCGCTACATGGCGGCTTCAGTCAAAACCCTACCGAGTGCACATTAGAGAGCTCATGTTCTTGTGTAATGTGCATAATGGCACAGCGCACAACATGAAAATATATTTGCTGACTTTTAAATATGAGTGAGTGCTGTTACATTACTCTTTCAAATACTTTTACTAATAAAATTATTTAATAATGTGATTTTTATAAAACATAAAGTATTGTAGTAAATTTTTCGTATCGTACTATGATTGAAAGAAGTCTTCAATATTTATCTTATACTCGGTAGTATTTCTTATTGCCGAAGTAAGTAGTGCCTCCGTGGCGCTGGCTACTACAGCCTTCCACTCGGTTCGGTCTTTGGCTTTTATAACTGCGATTGCAAGTGCAAGGTCAGGGAGTGATTTGACCTGGTCACACTAGCGGTGTCTGTTACTAAAGTAACAGAACCTTTTGATAAAACATTAGATATTACCCAATTGGCTTATTTATTCATAAAGTGCTCAAAAATTAATTGCCTTATTATTTTGTTCTTCTTAAATTGAGTTTTTTGAATGGCTGCCGCTAAACGCTTTTATATCCTAATAATTGCGCCACCAAATACTCAAATTTAGTCATAAAAACTATTTACAATTAATACGCTCCCTCATTAGTTGTGAATAGTTTTTATGACTAAAGTAAAGTTTCATAAGTACAATTCATCTCTTATCCGATCAATTTGTAAACTCAGAGCGCGAGAATTCCTTCGTAAAAAATAAAAGTAAGAAGTTGTTACATTTATATAGCTATAAAATAAAATTGATATGTTTCTTGTCGGGTCTTTTCCGCAGAATCTGCTTCCCGCACCCGTGGTACTATTTTTTCTGAAGCTGTCAAGGTAGCGCAGGGGGCAGCGAGGTGATATGGCTGCTCCACCTCGAGCAGAGCGGAACAACCTCACCCGCGAGTGTTGGCTCGTGAGGCTGCGCCTACGCACGCCCTCTCACCTCGGGCACTACACACGTCGTTCGACTCCTCTTGACTGGAAACGTACAGTTCTACTGATGAGAAACCTAGACAGCTTTGGTTGAGAGGAGAAGAATTGACTTTAATAGAAATTAGAGCACCCGAGCTCGAAACATATCGAGACGAGGTAGTTGCGATGGTTCTGTCACTGACAGTCTGACATCTTAAGGAATCTCGATCGACTTAGATCTGATCTTTGCTTTCTACCAGATTCGATTGTCATCACGCGTAAGTGTTGCACAAAAAACAGATGCCTCTCGTCACAGCTCCGCTCGTCGCCGCTTCAGGGAAAGCCTTGTTTCTCGTTTTTTAACATCTATAACTTTCGGGAGTTCTCGCTCCTCGCAATAATGAGTCGGCACCGGGGCGGGGCGCGGGGGAGCGGAGGGGGCACGGGGCGTGCGCGGGGGTGCAGAGGGGGCGCGGGCGTGCGGGCGCGGCGATACAGCGATAAGTATTACCGCAAAGGAACGTGGCTGCTTAAATAAACATTGCTACAAAATTCCGGCCGCAGCGATAAATTCCCGAAATTAATAATTACTTACCGGTTTTACCTGCGTAATATTAATGCCGTTCGTTGTAGACGTAGCTTCGTGATTCAACGCCGGCTCTCCGAAATATTGTAGTTTCATAATCCGACGTCTTAAGGACTACGTACTGTATACCCCAGTCGCTATGACGCTTCTTACGGTACAGGGTGAAAATTTATTAACAGTGAGATAATACTTTTTTTCAATTCAGTTGCATTTATCTAAGCAGTAAACAGGAGTTGTAAGAAAATGTGCATTTTTTGCAGAAATAAAAGTAAAATAAAAAAAAATAAAATAAAAATTTCGAAAAAGTTTGAAAGTAAAAAAAAAAGTTTAAAAGTTCGTAATATTGATTTATCGTGTCCACTAGCGATGTGTGATGGCGTGAGAGATGTAAGAGAAAGCAACAAACTGAATAATTCTGTTGGCACTCAAAGCTCTACAACAAAATGCGTCTGTGAGTTCTTTGAAAATGAAGTGGTCAAATGAGTGCGGTTCACGCATCCCTCGCTGTGCGTCGTCCTGAATCTCTTGTGAAAAGTCTTAATGTAAACAAATAACAGCAGCGATTTGAATCCTTGACTTGTTTATCTCATTAGGGGTTAATTACGCAGCTAATTGCTGGAGAGAGTTTTAAGTTTCGAGCTCGCGACTCGTGCGTAGCATACCAGCAAACCAGCCGCCGCGACTGAGGCCATCGCAGGGGGTCTGTGAGCCTGTGATTGCGAAATGAACTCACACTAGTAATCGATTATTCACGTTTTCAAGATCCAGATCCCAATCCTTTAGCTCTTTCCTTTTTTTTCTTTACCTATTACTTAATTTTTTAAAGGACTTTAATTCAATTTCTTAGTCATAAAACAATAGAAAATATTTCTAAATATACTATGTTCAATTCTAGTGGGGATAATATACGTTCAATCCCAAAGTACTACTCGAAAATGATTCATACCTCTCCACTCAGAACAATAAATATTGTGTTCCAATAAATTTTGTGCAGAGCAATTTAACATACATACATGTATACAACACAGTGATTATTATTAATTGAAATTACAGCACAATTAACCATCAGTGTGCCATAGCAGTGCAGCGCGCGGCTGAAATGTTTCATTACGTGCAATTCCCGCGACGCGGGGGGGAGGGGGGGGGCATTAAACGCTTTCGTGCTTCGACACGCGGGATGCAATAATGATGGGCGGGCGGCGGAGAGGGAATATCGACGCTGATTTGATTGTAACCATTTGCATTTTATCTTCGTTCACACGCTTCAACCACAACCCCGACTTCGTTAAACTTCTGACAAGGATAACGCTGAACGCTACGTAGTACCTGTGGCGGATTCTTGTCTCTAGCGTGTTCTTACTTTGGCAGAGATAAATGAAACTCAATCATCTCATTGAGTTGAAATCATGAATGAGAGATGAGCATGAAATCTTTAATGCTCACTTTTTTCTCAATTAGTTCTTATCTATATTTACAATTTTCCTTAGCCTAACTTAACTAATCTCACGAGTAACTTAATCTATGCCTCCACTTCGCTTATTTGGAGGGGAGAGGAGATTATAGGTCAAGTTCTGCTTGGCTATTGTACGGTGGTATCAGCGGTTGTTGGAGTTAGCGATTACAGTTACAGTTTTACTATAAGTATAGATTCTTTATATACCTAAATACAAAAGCTTTTATTTAGCTCGAGGGCCCCTTCTCAATTCCACTCAAGAAGACTTACGGCAACACTTAAGATACGGCATTTTAAATGTAATTTGTTTTCCCGCACGACACCTGCCGCGCTATAAAAACCCGCTTACCGTGAAACGCGAACTCCTTCGCGTTGTGCGACGATAGCCCGACACGCCGGCGAGGGCGGTGGGCGCTCGCCGGTTCCGACGTCGCGGGAGGCGCGATAACCGGGATGCTGCGGCGTAGTAAAAAAATAATCAAATACGAGTTACGTGAGGCGGCGGAAACATAAAAGATGTATGAAAACGCTCGCACGCTCACCGAAACTTCTTTACTCTGACAATTTGTGTAAAAACCCGTAAGATAGAACCCATAAATTATTTATAGCAAGTAGGGACTTACATTATTCCTGCTAAATGCGAAAGTGTATTCGCGTGTCGGTTTCTTCAATAACGCAGCAGGTTTATTTACACGGGTAGATATTATAGTCGAGGACCTGGAGAGTGACATATGGTACTTTTTATCTTCTGTTTTTTATGTTATTCTTGCGAGATTGTAAGAAAACCGCCACGCGGACGAAATTGTGTGCATCAACTAGTTTAACGTGTGTTTGAGGTCGACGTACGAATATCGTAATGTATTTGGCGCGCTAGTCATCAAGCGAGGGTCGGTGTAACGGCGGGCCTTATCTAAAGGAGCCGTTTACGACGCCGCGCCGCGCCGGGGCGGGCGTCCCGTAACGCGCGCCGCGCTCACGACATCCGCTCCGCGGGCGCCGCGCGATACGGCCTGAGTTGCTCAACCGTTGGAGCATCTGTGTACTCGTACGTCTACAATCTACATTGTCACACCACTGTTATCTCTCTGTCTATAAGCATAGTTCATATCATTTCATTTATTTATTAGTTGCGTAAACCTTATTTCAGCACACAATTTAAGTTAGTGCCAATTTCCATAATTTCGAGCAACGTTTAACAGTGGAAAAAATCGGACGTTCTAACAATTTATGTATTGGAATCTATCAAAACATCTTTATACCTTGGTTGAACGTAAGCCGGCGATGGTTAGAGTTACAGTTTGTCAATGTTTGGCGCAACATACCAACTTAAACTAAAACTTATTAAATTCATTTCCTCAAATTCAACACGTTCTCCTACTAGCACTTGATCACATCATGTCGGAAGGTGAGAGAACATGCAGCCTCCAATGGAACGCACTTACCTTGAAAATGATTATTCACTCTAGATTTGGAGGTACCCTAGTTGTAGTTAGTTGGAAAAAAGGAAAAAGATACTACCAAAATTCAATTAATCTTTCGTATATTCTAGTTGATATTTCAAGGAAAATTGTTAAAGACGTACCTATTCCAATTTCCTAAAATATGAGCAAATTTCCCCGTAGTGAGTAGTTATGAAAATAAAAATTTTTCAGTGCCTGCTCGGATACCAACTTACTTAAGTGCTCTCTCTATGCTTATGTGAGTCTTAAATTTCTATTAAGTGTCTGATCCCTACGATGTAAATGCGAAGGTGTATTTGTTGGTTTGTCCTTTAATCATATAGCAACGGAACAATGGATCAATGTGATTTTTTGAATGGGCATAGTTAAGCATCGAAAGAGTAACCCAGTTTACCAGGCATTTAACCCTGGGGAAATAAAAGGTTTCCGCAAGATTTTTAGTTTAAATCGACGTAGTTGAGGTCTATGTTATCCCGGGATAAAAGGAGCCTGCCATTTTCTAGGTCTTTAACGATACTCATTCAAAAACTCTTCAATCTGTCCGTCTGCTTCGTTGCTGCGCGATCGAAGGACGAACAATAAACATATATCTACTCGTTCGCATTTATGTATGAGTAGGATAAATGAAAGCATACGTCATTTATAGCTGTCACGAATGTCAAGCGACCCTAACACTCTCTCTCGTCTGCCAGCGTGGATCGTAAATAAAACAAGAAACCTAATAACATGTCGGTGTTTAAGTTTCATATCGGCGCGCGGCGCGCGGTGTGGCGGTGTGGACACGCCGACCAACTTGCTTAATTACTGCTCCCGCGATAGTTGGCCGCCCCGCCCGCCCCGCGCGCCCGCCCGCCCCGCGCGACTTGCTCGTCCCGCTGCTGTTCTGTTGACGTCCTCTCCAGTCGCCGGTCTCCGCTCCCAGTCCGCGCCTCTCGCACGCTGCCCGAAACTTGCGAAACTATGGACATTTAGAATTTCACCTCTATTTATTTTATTTTATACTCAGGTGAACTACGATGATGTTGTATAATACTAGGTATTATCGTAACATCGGCACTGTGAAACTTTTCTCTTTTACGTAGTCTATTTATGTATAAAAGTTCCTAAAACTAGAGAAGTCTAGTGCGTTTGTGTTAATTAAGCTTTTGTTGCCATTCTATAGTATTATTTACATAATATTTTTATTAAACATGATATTTTTAATTCAATTTATTATATCAAAAGCTTTCTCTACATAATGAAGGTAGTGTTTCTATTTATTAATATTATATCAGTAGTAGTATCAGTTATAGCTTGGGTTACATTAAGAAATATAGCGAACGGAAATGGTTTGCGTACATGCTAAGACGTCGTTGCTTTAAATGCTCCCGACGTCTTGCTATTATGCAAATGAGGCGCAGTTCCTGTCGCTGCGGTATTGCACCCTGCACCCTGCACCCTGCACCCTGCACACCGCTCCCTGCACGGTGCATTAGCATGAAGCCGCGGTACATATTCCTTGGAACACGTACCTAAGCTGCATCTCTAACACAGTAATAGTTTCTTATTAATTAAATTATTATTTGTTCGATGACGAAGAGCTGAATCCCCGTAAATAAAAGGTCTCGGTTCGATTGCCGGTGAGGGAATTTGGGAATCATTTATTTCTAAATTGTTACTAGTACCACCTTGCCGGTAAAGACGTGCCGCCTAAAGTATTCTGGTATATACCTGCGTAGAGACTGATTTAGTGTATGGGGCTCAAAATATCGGTAAACTAGCTGTTGCCTGCGACTTCGCCCGCATGATATTAGTTTTTTTATAAATTTCACGGGATGCATTTGTTTCCTCAATAAAAATAACCTAGCCCATGTCGCTCTTCAGATCCTCAATATGCCTATCAAGAGATTGAAGAATATACCAATGGATCAAACCTACCAACATTCAAACACTTCCGTATTTATGCCACTGGCAGGAATAGAGCACCAACATCGAGTTTTGAACCCTTAACTTTATGGATTTCGATTCACACTCTGAACCGTTGAGATATAGGTGTCCGAATGAGTAACGCAAATATCTTGTTTCGTAATGACTTTATAAAAATCAGCGGCACCTTTCAATGTCGTTGATATGATATAGTTTAAAAAAAAATTGTACAAAGGCTTGCTTTACAAAGGAGTAAAAGCGAGTGAAAGATTTTTAATAAGTACTTTGTAAAGTTTTATACAGATAGCGTAAGTTATCAAAGGGTCGTAGTCAAAGGCCTTCACTTGCAGACTTCGTAGCTAGAAAACGTAGATGCTGGACAATGTACATGCTGTTACAAAAAAAAATATTTTGTTAATAAAAACAAAAAGATCTTTAACATGATACTTTAAACTTACTACAATATTATTGCACTGAGAATGATTCAGTATAATTAACTGTTATTCGTAGAGTATTCTTCTATAACTGTATATTGATTATTTATTTCTAACCTCGGATGTATGGATGTTTGTTACTCAATCACGCCGCAACGGCTGAACCTGCCTGAAATTTGGCACAGAGATAGATTATAGTCTGGAATATGGATAAAATAAGAGAGTTCTCGCGGGAATTATAAAACGAACGAAGTCGGGGGTATCAACTAGTATTCAGTAGGTACTACTAACGCTTATCTTAAAGAGATTTCTAAGAGGTAAAGGCACCAAATACAACTATTTAGTGCATGCTATTACTTGCTTTTCCACACAGTAATACTGTATCGCTCCGCTTCGTCGTGGGTAGTGGCCCTGGCAGCGGAGCGCGCCCGCGGTCTGGTTATTGTACGAACGTAGCTTTTGGCTCGCTCCCAGTTTCGGAACGAATGCCAAAAAGACTGCTAAAATATCACAGTAAAAATAACGTCAGAATCCTGCACGTACCTACGAAGATCGCGAAGTTAATTCCATTATACGAAGGTATATGAAAAGTGGGATATGATATTACAAAGCGAGTTTTGAAAGCTTAAATCGGCCGAACGTAAGGGACATTCGGCCGATTTAAGCTTTGTAGTGTCGCACTTTTCATTTTATGAAGGGAAAAACATCATTATATGAACGCAAACTACATTGCTGCGAAGCTGAAACTCGTCAATTTTTTTTTATTCGATGACAAGATAGCCCTTGACTGCGATCTCACCTGATGGTAAGTGACGATGCAGTCTAAAATGGTAGCGGGCTAACTTGGAAGGGGTATAGCAGTGTAAATTCAACCCATACCCCTAATCGGTTTCTACACGCCATCGTGCCGGAACGCTTTTAATCGCTTGGCGGCACGTCTTTGACAGTTACCTCTTTTAGAAGTTCGGTTTGTTTATATTTATTATAGGCTAGGTTAATTATTTATAGGCGCTAACTCGATAACTTCTAGAATAAGTAAAATTTATAACAAGTTCCATGCCCCAGAGCGGTGTGCAGGGAGCGGTGTGCAGGGAGCGGTGTGCAGGAAATCGGTCCGACAACAAAGTTAAATAAACCATCACACATGTACGCGTTCTTTACCTTTAATTTTTCATTTTACGTAAAAGTTCTTGTATTTAATGTTATCGATTTCCATAAATAATGAAGCTGTTAGCAAACCAAATAAATTGAAAAAAGTATGCCAAATTATATCCACTACTCTATTAAAACGAAAGTTAACGAAGGGCCAAAGTGTTGAAGTTTAAGCTAACAGTTGTTCCAACGCTGCTCGTCGAAGGGAGGCCGTGCTCGGCGGAGCCAGTGTTTGTTCAGGACTCGTGTTTATTTTACGAGAGTTGTAAAATTTGTGCTCTCTCCACGATTAAGGGCTATCGAAGTGACATTTAATGTATCTATTAATCGTTAGGAAGCACTTACTCCTCGAGATAATAATATGGTATTAGCACCTCTCGGTGTGGGATAGCCATTAATATAGGCGGATGTTGCTATGCAGAGGCTATGCTTACCTAATCTGGATTCCGGATCCACACTCTCGCGAGCACGCCTCGCGGAGGTCCTCGCATGCATGGCAATGCGCTATCTTTGACTTCAGGCAAAGCCTGAGATCGAGTGGAATACGCCGGAGGCGAGGCGCCTTCTTTACTTGGTATAGATTCTGGAGTACGGACGGAGTGCACTTGCCATCTCTTATCGTGAATGTAGCCGGAATTTGACTCATCATAAAACTTTTTGTACGCCAAATCGCTAATTTGCTGCAACAATGTTATCTCGAAGTGATTTGAATGAGTGATGCGTGATGCAGAAAGCAGCGCCGTTTTATGCTCTACAAAAACTACATTAGTTAAAAAGCAAACTTGTACTAAAGATTTACTATAAAATTTTCAAAATATTTTTTCTCTTTACTCTTTAGATCGGCTCGACAAGACCCTCGCTACAAATTCAAGGATGCAAAGTCAAGGTTCTAAGCTTCGATAAAACTTAACGTGACGCGTAAATCTTCGCATTGAAAGTAATTTTTATGTTTAAAAAGCTTTTATGTTTTATCGCGCGTAAATAGAGTCCGTTTTCTGCGGCCGATAGATTTTTTACGATGAAAAAATGTAATGAACTTTCCCGAATCTTTAGTGGCCGATTCGTTTTATAACTTTTCGGGGATGTGTGTGGAATTCGGAACGGGATCGATTCGTTTCATATCTCAGTCCACGTTAACTGGTGGAAAAAGTTTCAGTGATGGATTACTCGTGGACTAAGCCCCCGGGATATTCGCGTGAAGGCTTTTGGGGCGAATTCAGCAGATACGTTTTTGAAATGCATCTTAATTCATTATTACGTTCTTTTTTGCGTAATAAATGAAATTATTGTCCATCCATCCTATTACATACTATCTTATCCATCCAAATCACTACATATTATAAAACAAAATTTCCCGCCACGTCTGTCTGTCTGTCTGTACGCAATAAACTCAAAAACTGCATAACGGATTTACGTGCGATTTTTACCAATAGACAGAGTGATTCATATGACGATACTTGTTGAAAATGTCGGGAAAAATTCAAGCTGTCAAGGAGCTTTCATTGAATACGCTGCCTAAACCTTTTGAGATATTATATTTAGGGAGGCTAAATATTATGGGAGATAAAAGCCAAAAAATAGTCACTACTTAAATTAACGATTATTTCTGGATACATAGTTATCGCTGGTAACACGCATGTTCGAAGACTTTCGTCTTCAGACACGGACAGGGATTTTGAACTAGATGACATTATCATATCGACAAAATCATGTTCAGTGGAGATCCTTGCCAGATACACGCGTCCAACGGTCGAGACAACGACGACGACCTGAATCAATTTCACTTCGCAGATAGCATTTCCAAAGATCTCGCAATAAATAGATAAAAAGGTTCTTGTACTCGTAATAATGCCTACTTTGCCGTCGTACCGGTCGAGGCGGCCGAGGCGCTTACGAGGGCTTAGTCTCCACTACATTATGCATGGCAACACGCCCGTACACGCGTGAGCCGAGCGACACGGCGCTGGAATGTAGCACCCGGCCCGAGCGCATCAGTGGCGCGGGCGGGCTGACTGTTGTGTGGAGGTTCGCGGCGAGATACGACTGACTTCATTGTGGGAACACGTAAATTGGTGAAACTATCGAAGACCTTTTTGACGCATTATCGAACCTTGTTTTTAGTCCTAGTTCCGGGGATAACAAGGGCCAGGTTCTTAGGTTTGGGTCCCTATCTAAATTGCTTTATCTATATTGTATTAAGCTGAAAATGAGAGTTTAGGTTGGGTTGGGTTAGTTTTTGGGGGTGGGTCAGTATTGACCGAGCTAAAACAGTTCCGTGATATGTTTTTATTCCGCTGAAATATTTTGCACTGCAATGACTAACAAAATAACTTCATTGAATTATCTCATTCAGAAGAAAGTAGATTAGGACAAATGTCGTCTGTGTTATCGCTCCGTCGCGAGTCGCAGCAGAAGCGCAGGGGTCGGTGCTCGGCTGAAGTCGAGACGCTAAACTTTGCTTATTGTTGACCGGCGAGCGGCGCGCGGTGGCCGAAGAACAAAGTTTACTCAAACAATTCCGCTAATTTACATTTTACTTCCACAAAATATTAACGATTCCAAGATTTTGCCTACCTGCCCATCATACCAATTAAACCTTCTGTCATAAAATGGTTTTATAAATAACTAGAAGCCCGCGCCGACTTCGTCCGGGTTGAAAATTAAATATTTGTTCTTGTGAGCTTCTTATAGGAGACGATTGTCAATAAGATCACCACAGGAACCACACGAATATCCCGCACCGGGGCACGGTGGTGGGTAAGTGCCCGCCACTAGCCCACCACCGTGCCCCGCCGCGCCAGCTGGCAACATTTTATTATTTTGTCGCGCGGAAATATTAATTTTCCGATAACTCCTAAGATATTTATTTAAATTGTATAGTGTAAAGGGCAAATATGTTCTAAATTAAATACTTACGATAATAAACATATTTATTTAGATATAGATTGACATCACATCGGTTAAAGAAGCTTCGAAAATAATTCATTATTTTTAATCAAAATTTGAAAGATAGAAATGGTTACTATAAGTTATCCTTAGAATATAGACATATGCTATCGCGGACCTTTTTTTAGAACTCTTTAAGAGGAACAATTCACTCATACATCATTTTCATCCAATAACAGTATATAACCCAGCACACGCCTTGAAAACGTTTAAGAGTAAAAAAAAATTCCGACTTCTTTAACAAATTTGCACATAATATCTAGCCATAATATATTTATTAACATAATTATAGCCTATAACCATCTAGAATAATGTACCTTTGAAATGGTAAAAGAATTATTGTAATAGGTGCGGTGGTTCCAAAGTTTGCTCCGGACATACATACAAACTCACAAAATTCGCGCTCTCTCTTTATTATAATAGTATAGATATAGATTATTTGTCACATGTGCAAAAATCAGTCCTATATCACTCCACAGATGGAAAAGAATGTTTTTAAATTCAAATTCAATATGTATTATTTTTAATATTTCATGTAAGTCGACTTGAGGTTCTACGCTCGAGTCGAGACCATACACCGGTTTGGAAAGGAGGTCTTGCTGAGATGAGCCGGCAATAAGCCCAGCGGTTGCTCTTTTCAAAACATTAAGTAATGAAAAGAGATTGACGAAAAATCAGGAACTGAACTCGTGACTACTCATTTTTAAGACCACAACTCAACATCACAGTGCCACATAGGCTGAAAATAAATGAAAAGTGAATGTTCCCGCTGAGCGTGAGCCGTGTTTTTGCCAGCTCGAGCATTATCCTGATCTTTTCTGACTCCGTGTCCGACTCGGAAGGTTTTTGCGGAGACCTCGACCCGAGCGACCCCTCCGTTATCTGCTACCGATAGAATGAACGTCCCGACTACCCGAGACTTTGTCAAATGACGTCGCACTTTTGAGTACCTTAAGCTCAACCTTTTACCTGCCATAGGTAGAGGGACCATCTCGATCGAGCCGCAGGATACGAGTAGCATAAGACAATGTTTTATGAAAATCCTATATCCAACGTATATATACAATCCTATATCCAAATCCTAAATCCTATATCCAACGTATATATACAATAGTACATAATATTATATAGAATAACACTACAAAGAACTTCGTTTACCAGATAGGTACTGCAAACAATTTTCTTGTTGATAGACGTCGAGCTCATAGCTTGTGAAATAAGTGGTTTGAAGATTGCGTCGACTTTTCACTTTTCAATTTCCCGTACCGTACCCTGATCCCTTTTTGGGGGCCCCAGAGTCCAGACCTCGTAACTTTTTGCAGTTGTGTAATCAATTAAATATCAGCCGCTTTAACGGTGACAGAAAACCTCGTTTGTAAACCTGAATACGTGACAACTCTTTATAATGTTCTCAAATACATCTCGTTAAGAAGGCATTAAGAACTAGTATAAAATTAATTGTTTGACTATATTAGAACTTGTTTAAGTTAATGACTAATGTTGAGCAATGTTAAAGAAAGGAGTTTTATATAATAGGAATGTAGACCGTGACACAGGTGATCCGAGCACGCGACGCGACGCGACGCCTCCGCCGGCGCGCATTATTAATACATCGGAGTCGTTCTACTTTATTGTGTTTACCCGTGTGTGTGTGTGTGTGTGTGTGTGTGTGTGCACCGCCGCCCGCCCGGGGACAGAGAGCTGCACGAAAGATATCTCACTGTAGACGCGGAGAGTTTGCATGATAATGTCGTATCCACAATGCCAATAATCTTTCATATGTATATAAACACGACTTTTTCCCTACTAATATTATAAACTAGACGATGCCCGCGACTTCGTCCGCGTGGATAAAGCTTTTTTAATTCCCGCAGGAACTGCTATTTTTTGCACGAGTATACCTGAGGAAATGGAGAGTGACATAGACCACTTTTTATTTCGGAAAAATAATGAGATTTGTGACAACCTGACTCCGTGCAGAAGTAATCGCGGGCTAGCTAGTAATTAATAAAATTAACTAATAAAAACTCGCAATTAAAATTAAATTTTAAGAATTAAAATCTAAAATTTTAACTTATTTTTCAAAGGATGTATTCCTTAAAATTTCAACTGGTTTCTTACAAGGTGAAGAACTATTACAAGAAGTTATTACATTTTACTTTTGATTGTGGAAAACGAAGCTTTTCCACGCCTTTCTTAAAAAACTAAATCCAGAAGCGAGGAATTTGTAGTACAAAATTTTGAACTGTATATCGGCTAATAGCTCTGTAGTTCGCTAGTTACTTAATAATTAATTAGTCGAGGCTAATAGCTCGACTCACAAGCTGTCAGAAGTTCGCGCGGCCGCGCGTCGCTCCGCACCTTCCACACACACACACACACACACACACACACACACACGCTGCAGACAGTGCCGGGCATCAACCGAGCCTTATATTGTCTTCTTGATGCATACTTTTTGATCAAACATTTTTAGACGATGATAAGTGACATGTTTAATTAAAGTTAATAAGATATAAATTAAGTAAATAATATACGAGTTCTAAGTCCAATAATTGCCATTGCAATAATTGGCATTGGTTGTCGTTAATTGTTTTCAAATACACAGCGAACTAAGATCTATATTCTATAAAAAAAATTACAGTCTATTTTAGGTAATTTAGACTTAATTTTAGTTGAAGAAACATTGAAGTTTATTTTGATAAAAGTTTTTGAAATCTATGCTGTTCTCGGAATGAAATGTTTAAGGTAATAACGTGCATTTAATATTAATTGTACAGAGCTTTCTCGTTTTGATAATATCATAATAATACCAGAACGATTACCTATTGGGTATGAAATCCAAATCATATTGCGTGATGCGATGTCGAACAAACAGTGTCCACGTTCGACGTCGGCCCTCGCGCTGTACGCATTTTGTCAAAAGAACGATTAATGGACGAACGAATTTTATTTCAGTTTAATCCGAGTCGACAAATTGAGAGTTTCGCAAACAATACCAATTGGAAAATGAAATTGTATTTATTTTAACTTGTATCTACTTATTTTGTTTGTTGAGAAAGAATTTAAAAACGACGATAAGTACTTTGTTATTCTTTATTGAATAGTAACTTTCACCTTCCACTTTTCCGCATGGAGTTAAAGTTTAAAAAAACCCCGCGGATTTTCTCGAGATAAACAAATCCTACGTCACTTACGTCCTTAACAAAATCCATGCAATAAATCAAGTCAATCCATTACTCCGTCGCTGCGTGATTGAAGGAAGAGCAACAAACATACTTTCTTATTTACGTTACAATAAGTGTACGACCTCTTATTTAAAATCTAAGTTCTTTTATATAAGAGAGACCTGTGTAAGGTAGCAGGTATAGTAAGTGGAAACATATTAAACTGTCGCACTATTCGCAGTTTATGTGTAACGGCACACGTATGTAAGCAGTAAGCACACAAAATTCCTACAATAGAGTGTCAAAGGAATAAATGAGCGCTCGTCGGCGGGTGCGGCCCCGTGTGCGGCCCCGTGTGTGGCCCCGTGTGTGGCCCCGTGTGTGGCCCCGTGCGGGGACGCGGCGCGGGAACGGGTACAAAAGGGAAATTACCAGACAATGGCCGCTTCGCAGGACCCGCGCTCTGTTCGCTGGAACGAGCTATTTTCATTACAATGTATAAACAAAAACCAATCGGGCTTATATTATTTCCATTTGTTTCGATGGTTTCGGCTGTGGACTGAAATGTGAGGAATTAAAATATTGATGAGGAAATATTGAAAGTGGCCTACTTGCATTGTTATTGCTATAAATTTAAAAATATTTTTAATGTCTATTACACTGAAAGAATGGGCCGCTGATACAGGAAGTGGAGTTGTACTACCTACTAGATAAAAATAGTTTTATTTCGATCGAGTAATTAAAACGCACGCGTACCTATCGCACGCGCCGTTTCGTTATTTGTACAAGTAGAAATAATCGTGTGTTAGATATTATGCTTCCTAATCCTTATTAATATTGTAAATGCGAAGTGTGTTTGTCGACTTGTTCTTCAATCGAGCGACAACAGTCGAGGACGTGGAAAGCAACATACGCTACCTTGTCCGGTTCCCAAGGGATTTTAAAAATCTATATCTAACTCTACAACGGTGAAATCGCGTATAAAAGTTAGTATTTATTTATTTAGGCAATCCAAACAGATTACAATAATTTCTAACCCAAAGACTTAATTAAATTACGTTTAAATGTTTTTGCACTCTCACAGGGTCGCACACTTGAATAAGGGTTTAAAAAACACAAAACGAATAATCAAAGAATCAGGCAAATAATAATTGCATGTATACAATCCTATTAATATTATAAATGCGAAAGTTTGTATGTGTGGATGGATGGATGTTTGTTACTCAGTCACGCTGCAACGACTGAGCCGATTTGGCTGAGATATGGCATATATAGATTTTACTCTGGAAACTACACATAGGCCACTTTTTATCCCGGAAAATAAGAGAGTTCCCGCGGGAATTAAAAACCTCAATTCACTCCAACGAAGTCACGCGCATCAACTAGTATTATACAAAAACAGATAATCTTATTCATGTTTTATTTTAGTCGTGTGTGTGGACTCGTGGCCCTAAAACTCCAACGTTATTCCGCTTCTCTTTGTCGTGTTGAAAGTTACGAGACGAAAAAACTACGAATACAAAACGAACGAAAATTCATTTCCTCTTTGCATGAATCCCGGGTCTACGGCATACCTACTCGTATTATATCAACAAACCTCAAAATTACTTATTTCACGTAGTCCAACTTGTAGCTCTTATGACAAATCAAGACTCTACCACCGGTTTGGAAAGTGGATTCTGTTGAGAAAAGCATCGGTCGTATGTTCGAACATGCTTTAGACGATATTTTGACGGATCGCAACTCGGATTCATTTTGGGACTCCACGATTCTGTTACATCTACACGAGGGAAGAATTTTTTATGTTGTCCCATTGCACAGTACGTGCACTGCAACATCGTATACGTCGAGACGTGTACATCGTGTACATCTCCGTAACGTATTGTGCACTGGCCGTTGTGTCCGATGCCTCACATCTGCCCACGTCGCTGTACGCGGCGCACCAAACCGTTTACTGAGATTTTTCAGAAATAACAGAAAATAGGAATAAGAGAATAGGTACATGTACAAAATAGTTGATACCACGACAGCTAAAAGAGGATAGTGGAAGGTGTAACTGTAAATTAGGAAGAGGTACTTAACTGTAAACTATCTCTATGCTTAACGAATCAGAAATTACGATCGACTTGTTCAGCTGTATAAATGTTGCAAACAGACCGGAAAACACCATTTTGCAATTTTTATTTTTAAAATATGGATATTGCCGTAATGGTCGCTAAACTTTTATGGCAGAGAGCTACTGCAGATGTAATGCAAGTAGCTACACCACATGACTGTGTATGTGTCTGCGAAAGGGCAATTTTTTTCACAAACTCGCATACATCACGGCGGACGCGTGTCGTCATATATCACGGCCACATTAGCTGCTGAGCGTGGCTGCACACCGGCGACATCCTAACTAATCCTGACTAATAAATGCGAAAGTGTGTTTGTTTGTTGGTTTGTTGCTTTATTGGTTTGTTCTTCAATCACGCCGCAACGGAGCAACAGATAAACGTGATTTTTGCATGGATATATCCATTCAAAAATTATGTCGATCCGTGAGAACCTGGAGAGTGTCACAGGCTATTTTTTATTCCGGAAAATTAAAGAGTTCCTGCGGGATTTTAATAACTAATTGTACGTGGAAGAAATTGTAGTGTAAGATAAAGTCATCCTATAGTATGACATAAATTCAGGGTCCAACGACAATATCAGAAGGATATAACGCAAGAAACACGCGGGTGTTGGTAGTTCAACTTCATCATTTTATTATTTAAGTAGTTATAAGATATATCGCTTAACATGCTTCTGGGTTCAAAATCGAATAATAGTTGGCTAAAATGAGAAATTTTGTGAATTAACAGCCGATAACTTCTTTATCAATTCTGATTTGAGCGCTCGGCGTAGAGTGGCCTGATAAAAGCTAAATTCTTAGCGCGTCATATTTTATCTTCCAAGTGAGCCCGCGATCATCTTTGACTGCATCGTCGCTTACCATCGGTAAGATCGCAGTAAAGAGTTCAGTATCGAATAGATCGAAAGGACAAAAAGTCACTAGTGTTGATTTGACAGACTCAGACTATTGTCGCTACTGGTGAAGGTTCGAGTAACGTCACAGTAGAGAGTTAGAAGCTGGTTTGAAGCCATTCCCTGTAATGTTTGTGCCGGGCACACGTGTTACTCTACGTTATCTGTTATTAATGGTGACAGCTTGCAAGCGCGTATTTTAATAAATGCACTCGCACTTTATAAACAACTAGACTAGACGGTGTCTGCGAGTTCGTCCGCGCGTTTTTAAATTTAAAAAACCATGTGAACCCGGATCTTCCGGGATAAAAAGTAGCTTGGTGTCAGGTCGAAAATCGGTTTAAAAGAGTAATAACAATAAATCTATACTATTATAATAAAGAGAGAGCGCGAATTTTGTGAGTTTGTATGTATGTCTGGAGCAAACTTTGGAACCACCGCACCTAGTTCAAAAATTCTTTCACCATTTCAAAGGTACATTATTCCAGATGGTTATAGGCTATATATTATGCACATAAATGTATTATGGCTAAATATTATGTGCAAATTTGTTAAAGAAGTCGGATTTTTTTTTAACTCTTAAACGTTTTCAGGGCGTGCGCCGGGTCATATTATTGGATGAAAATGATGTATGGGTGAATTGTTTCTCTTAAAGATTTCTAAAAAGAAGTCCGCGATAGCATATGTCTATCTTCTAAGAATAACTTACAGTAACCAAATGGTTAGAAATCTATCTTTCGAATTTTGATTAAAAATAATGAAATATTTTCGAAACTTTTTTACCGATGTGATGTCAATCTATATCTAATTAAATTTATTTTACTATCGTAAGTATTTAATTTAGAACATAATATTTTCCCTTTACACTATAAAGTAACAATTTAAATAATCTCTTACAATTTAAATAATATCTTAGGAGTTATTGGAAAATTAATATTTCCGCGCGACAAAATAATAAAATGGGGCCAGCCGGCGCGGCGCGGCGGTGCACGGTGGCGGGTTTCGGCGCGGGAGATTCCTGTGGTTCCTGTGGTGATCTTATTTACAATCGTCTCCTATAAGAAGCTCTGTGTGATCAGTCCTGTAAAAACAAATATTTAAATTTTCAACCCGGACGAAGTCGGCGCGGGCTTCTAGTAATTAATAACAATATTATGTTGTATACATTTCAAAGTTATTACCGTCTCATGAATAGCTTAAGCGAGTGGTTTCCACGCGTTTTATCATTTATGCAAGTAGCGGGCTCCCAGTGAGCGATATTTAATGTGGGCTCGGAGCGGATGATGTATGACTCCGGCGTAATCGCCGTAGTGGTGGCAGTAATCGCAGAAAACCCTAGTTCCCTATCTATTACGTAGCTGTCTCCGTACGCTTTGAATTAAAAACTGAACTTAAAACTGGTCCGAATAAAAAAACGGAACCCTTATTAAAAGTTCGGGAACCTTTTTTATCTTAGTGTTACAGTCCTCAAGTACACTTCGTTGCATTTTCTTAATAGATCGTTGCCACTACGAGAAATAGGTTAATTTTTCCATCTGAGTTATTTTTTACCACCTCAACGACAATATTATACACGACTGGCTTGGTACTCGTACGTACTATCTCTTCACTACATGTATATTGAGTGATAGCCTCGTCGCCGCGGGAGCGCGGGCGGGGGGAGGGGGGGGGGGGAGGGGGGACCAGCTCGAGTGGCTTTTGAAACCTCTACAGAGAAACGGATTTATTTTTAGCCGCAGATGTTTAGAGTTAGGCGGTCGGCTTCAGACCTGTCTCGCGTCGCGCGGGGCTGCTCGAGGAGCCCTCACGCGTCACTCTGTTGTGTTACCCCGCTGAGGAAAGGGTTTGAATTGTTTCACTCATATATTTTTATTTATTAATTTGGTTATCACTGAGGGCTTTACCGATGTGTTACATCGGTAAGATTTTAATAAATGAGGTGTCAGCTCGATAATAACATTTAATGTACATACTCGTATATTCCTATTCAATTAGAGTCAAAAGCTCTGCGTAAAACACTCTGTGCACTAATAGCGGAGCGGAGCTGTACACTATTGCTTTTAGCTTTAGCCCTTCACGCGTTTCTTTTTAAAGCACAGCTTATAATAATAAAAATCGTCTGAGCCCGCGCTCCGGGTGGCATATTAAGCGAAAGGCCATCGCTTGCGTGTTGTTTAGTTTTAGGGAGTCGTTACACAGAACCGTGCCGCGGATGGAACATACCTCGATCAGCCCGGTTCAACGTTTATCGCAGCTACTGAGTAAACACTACGTATTCAACAGATTCGTGAGAAGCTAATTTCTCGCGACCAGAGGGTTTTCCACGCTTCGATGCGTATTATAATTTCACGGTTTCATACATCTCTTCTTTGCTTTGACTCTACGAGTTGAGTAACGACGGCACGACGCGGCGTAGAGGGCCGTAGCCGTGCGTAGGCCGTAGCACCGTAGGCGCATACCTAACCGATAATCTGTGATTCGTACGAAGGACCTTGTAAAATGTAATGCTCTCTAAGATATTATCCAGTTATCCAGAGTTTCACAAAATCATCAACTACAATATAGGCACAACTTACCGCTGCTTGAAGTCCAGGTTCCGCGAAGGCACGGCGATGTTCACGGCACAAACATGGATCGCGAAGATTACACGCTACTTGTGAGTGGGATATTGTGGATTGAGAGTTAAAATCCATAGCGTGTAGTCGAAACAGCAAGGACGCTACAAGCGTTCTTCCTTTTCAGTCTGAACTTCTTGTAGTGGTGCTAGCGGCGTCTGATATGGCCAGCTTTAGAAAATCGGGTATCGACTCAGCGGGAGTGGCCCAGTATTGCCAAGTGCCGTTCAAATGTAACTATAGTTTACAGTACACTCCCAGGTCACGTCCCTGGCAGTTCACAGTTCTGTGTAAGCACACCCTTATGAGTCGCTTTGAGCTCGACGCACATTTACGATGAGGCCGCGCGGAATACTAATGCCGCAGAAAGCTTTGCCTCCGTGTCGCTGCGATCTGCTGAATAACTCACACTTATTACTTTTGGTCGGAGCGAGGCTTTGACTTCAAACAGAAGTCCCGTTACGTGAGAAGCCTTTCTGTCCACTGAATAATATTCTAGACCGTACGAGTACGCGCCAGATTCATCTACGGTACACATAATCGTATGCTGTGACCGAGCCGTAGGTCGCAAAACATTTTCGCAATATTTTAAAGTAGTTGTTTTAATAAATATCCAAGAAAGTACGGAGCGATGCTGCGGTGTTTGTTAAGAAACTTATGAGTTTAATGTGTATCAATTGTGTAAGAGCTCACAAACACGAAGTTGGCGCGTCGAGCGGCGGATACGTGTGTGGAAACATAATGGAAGTTGCAAGGCCACGACGCCGTTGCGAACAACAAAATTTAAACTTAAAACGCGCTTTGCAAGACACAAATATTCAAAACTAGATTTTGCCTGCGCCTTCGCTCACGTTAAGTTCGATTTTTCAAATCCCTATTATACCCCTTTAGAGCTTTAATTTTAAAAAATCCTTTCTTAGCGGATGCCACCGTCATAATAACTATATTATGCCAAATTTTAGCCCGATCCATCCAGTGGATATAACTGTGCGTTGATAGATCATTCAGTCCGTCAGTCAGTCACTATTTTCTTTTATATTATTTAAGATTAAATTAATAATAACACTAACCTATTTTCCAATATTATTTTTATCCTTTTTGTTAGTGAATATAAACATAACTTAATTCGCTGAAAGCTTTTATTCTGTAGACGGTAGCCTCTATACCGCCGGAGAAATACCTTTCAAAAAAGCATAGACCCCACGCGTACGAAGTCGCTTTACCACTTTTTACGTCTTCAAAAAAGTATAAAAACTTCGTAAAAACTAAAAGAAAGCTATTTTCACAGCGAACCATTAGTTTGTCAGCTGTGGGCGGACCGGTGAAGCGACAAAGTGAATTTATTTTGTTATTTCAGCGCCGCGAGCCGGAGCTGTCTGCCGCGAAGACTCTCACGCTCGTCACGCGCCACTCGGCCGCGGGGCGGGGGGGGGGGGGGGGGGGAGCTGTTTGTCAGGAGATTACGGTTCACGTGGAGATTACTACACGACTGCTTGCTTCACTGAATTTGCTTGGTTTTATACCGTCGTTTGCTAGTCCAGGTAAAAGTTTGCCGTCGTATTGTATTAAACTATGGTTTTCATAACAAACTCTTACGTATAACTTCAGCCTTCAGGGCCAGGAACATATCTAACGGAATTCCGCGAGCGAATCCCACCGGACGCACGGGACGCGCGTCGCCCAATACCTGAGAGTATGAAATGGCACAGCTCGAAGGTTGAGATGATATTAAGAAACTGAAAAAAAGTTATGGGAAAATTCCATAATGACTATTAGAAAACAAACTCACTCCTTATTAAGTTTTCAAACGTTATATAACTTTACTATGTCGACATTTCTCTTTACACGATTGAGTAGTTTCATCATCAATGCGAAGGGCCGCAGTCGGCACGCGGCTGGCCAAGTGCGAAACGCGGCTGGACAAGTGCGAATTGACAGCGATCACAGATTTTTCAGAACGTAATGAAGAACTCTCGGGTTTCAAGTTTCCTTACAAAGTTTACCTTCACCGCAAACCATTTAATTTCATTTACTTAGCTGATAGTTTCAATTGATTAAAACGCAAACAGCTCCGAAATTACAGGTCAGGGATTCGAACGCCGCGCCGGAGCTCCCGAAGTCTTTTTGTCGCCCGAGCCTTCCCGGCCTGTTGGGCTCCAGACCCTAGTTTCAGCGAACGGCTGTCGCTGCTGAGCTACATTACTGACTCGAAAGCCTAAAACTTTACGTAATGGATATTTCAATAAAAGAAACGTTCTAACCTTCTCTCTTGCTAACCGAATGAAACCAAATATCTTTATCCAGAATAAATCATCTCACGATACAAAAAACGATTACCTACGCCTTCTGATCGATAGCACAATCTTGAAAGATATTGAGTTAATTTCTCGTAAAAGCGAATATCACGTACACGATTACCGAGGATAATGCGAGAAGGCGAAAATAAGCGACACGCTTTCACGCATATTTCAAGCGAAATTACGTTCATCGCGCCGCGGCGTTCCCGAAACAGGCTCATCGGGCGGAAAAAGACCGAGTCGCTTTGTACTCGTATTTTATAAGCAAATTGTGTGACTTCGGTAAGAATAACACTGCAGTCTATTTAATTTCACAAGGAAAATCGGAACCGCGGGCGTACAAGTCGCTCCAGCTAATGATCGGACGATATAAAAGCCGAACAATCGCTGGACTCGTCAATGCGGTGTCTACTCGTAGTACAACTATAGCGCAGAGGTTTCATCATTAGTGCTACATGAACGTTGTGGTCATTTAACACGAGGGCAGAGCGACAATCGAATAATATGTTAGTGTGGCACCGCGACAGTCGACACGGCAGAGAGCAGCGCCGTCCGAGTCGCCGGCGAAGTGAGCGAGTACAAGTATGCGGGCTCACACCTCTGCCGATGAAGCGAACATGGTCCTAAAGGTTTCCGTCATGTTTGGCTACGAGTATTCTTCATATAATATGTACGGGTGTTGTGTTGCGACATGAACTCTTTACTCGTATACACAAGGTCCCTTGGAAATATTGAATGGTGATTAATTTTATTTATTTGATGTTAATTTTATGAATTTTATTTTTATGAAGAAACGAGCTATGCTCGTTTCTTCGTTTTCTTTCCCTCGTCTGAAGAGCACCTGTGAGTAAGGTACATGCTGAGGTTAAATTTTACCACCAAACAATACTATCATAGCTCGGATAAGGCTTACCATATAGGTACGAATACTGACTTATCCAGTCAACGTTACCAACGGTAACTTAAACTTAACACCAGACTTACAACTAGCGCTACATGTAAGTAGGGTTCTACCCTACTAAGGTCCGCGCGGCTCGCAGCAGCGTGCCGATGTTCCCGCGCGGCCTTCACAGTGATTAATTACTCTCGCGGAGCCCTTCCATCCGAACGCGATTATCCCGCACCGCTCGCCCGACCGACGCTCGAACGATTTGTTTTATGGATTTTTAACCTCAGACAAATAACAAGGGGTGTTATAAGTTTGACCTGCGGATCTGTGTATTTGTCTTTCGCCTCGTAGCTCTCCGACGAAGATTTCATTTCACCATCAGTGCGTGCCGCGGACGAGGTCGGTTTTACGACAGCTCGTAAACCCAACATAAGCGCCGTCAATAAATGTTGCTTATTCCGAGAGTCCCTCGGCTTAGATATGAATAACGCGCCGTCGAGACCTCCCCCCTCCCCCCCCTCCCCCCTCCCGATGCCCTCTGCACCCCTCCGCCCTCATTCTTCTCACACGGCCCACTCGGAGTCCTCACGTGGGGATTAGTGTTCATATTTGATTTCGGAATAACAATCCACTCGGAGCTGATAATGGTATTTTAGCTACTTTACTATATCACGTTCGCCCGCTGTACGTAAATATTATTCTTTTGCTACTTCATTGGTTCGCGTGCGTCCATATCAACTACACTCCCATGCTCTCCGGCCGAGTATCATTTCACCGAGGAGCTGTGACGTTTTGTCACATGTTCAGTACAATACCGTCAGGCCGTTTTTATTCCTCAATTAAACGTTAATTGGCGATGATATGATTATTAGCACTTAGTTTCTAACACAAATGCAGAGGCCGCTGGAAGCCGACTGACCTACTTCATTTGCTACAAAAAACGCAAAACAGAGGTCCTTAATATTTCACAAAAGGGAAGAATCGATTAAAGGCTTATGAGCATATAAACTATAAAGTCTAATTCGCATATATTTAAATAGTTAACCGTTTAGACGTTGGCGAATTCGATTGAATCAACTATTTACTAGTTCAATTTGCAGTTCGAATATTCCATTGTACTCTTGAACTCAAACATTGAGAAATGTATTGAATATTAAAATATAAGCTCGACTTATAGCACTTTGGTATACATTCTCGGTAATAAATAATGTACAAGTTTAAGTCTCAGACTGACTTACGACGATCGCGCATCTCAAACAATGGCCCAGTATAAGTACCATTGTGCCAAGTGAATCCCACCCGACCCGATCCCGTCCCTGAACATACACCTTTACTTAAATAATTTCCACCGAATATGTGTATAAAAAAATTCAATATAAAAGTGTTTGTTGCCAGGGTGGCGGAAAACATCAACACAGTGTTTCCCGCAACCCTGCTGCGGCGCGTGTCGGCAGCTCGTGGCGGACAAGTACGCATGTTTTTTGAAAACACGCGCGAGATAATCGTCGGTTTCGGAGCAGTAATTGAAGATATAAATTATTGTATCATAATAGGTACATATATAGGTTAACTGGAAGGGGATCCCTTTAATAATATTATAATTACTTCACTGTGCAGAATTAAAACCAAACAAATAAATAAGTCTAACTTTAAAAGTCAGGGTACCTACACTACAAAAATTCTCGCAACACGGCCTATTGGATCAGATTTAAGTCGAGGTAAAATCTCGCAATTATGAAGGAAATCAGTCAGTGTACGTGCCGCAGGAATGTTTCCGCTCCATTCGGTAAAGTTGTCTACTGATGGCAGTGAGCCCTACGCGCATGCATCACTGTCTCCGCTGAGCGAACGCGATCATCACAGCGATCGACTTCATCCCGAACGACAACATTCCGCAATCCATCTCGAGTGTAGGTCCGCGATGGGACTTCGCAGTTGACTCCGCGCGCGGCTGCAACGACGCAATAAGGAGTTTGTGTAAACACCGCTCCACAAATACTTTTAGTGAGCAATTTAGCACAATGATTTTGGTTAAGCGGTTTAGTTAGTGTAGTCTGAAGAAGTTCTTAGACTCCTGACAAGTTCAAATAATCGAAGAACATTGAAAGTTGAAACAAATGTGTATGTTACCCGAGGTCGAGATCGTTCTGCGTGAGAACTTGTAGGCGTGTCTAAACTCTAGCCGAGTACTGGGAGAGGGTGTAACAATATTATTGTGTTCGCACAACACATAATTCTCTTTCTACGCGATTGCTTGTAACTTTTAATTTATTTGATAGAGCATATTTATACAGTGTTTTAAACATCATTTAGGAGGGTTTATATAATGTAAGATTAACACGTTCACATTTTTATTCTAAACTTAAGTCTACCCGGGAGAACTCGAAATAGTACCTTTGAGAAGATAACTTTATTATTCGGAAACAATCCAAATATAAAAAGATCAAGAGACTAGCTGTACCAAGTAAAAGCAATAAAAGATCTCATAACCGCAGAATTTAGCCGAGTATCTACCTATATTTCTTAATTAAAGCTAATCTCGTCCAAACAAACAGCAATACAGAGTACAAGCTCCGCCAAGTACACGCCAACTACAAGTCGGCTCTTGCCTAATGAGTTTTCTAATTAATGTTTGTCGCCGACTACAGCCAGTCGGCTGGATGCCTGTCGCACGAGGGCATCCTTGTAGGAACTGTACAGTTTAGGTAGTTGTTTAAGTTTATTATTGATATGGTAGGTCAAGTGTTAAGTTTAAATATCAGAGTGTTAAACGTAAGGTAACAGGAGGGCGTTTTCAAATTATACTTCCGTCCATATGAGTAGATTCACGTGTATGATTCTTCTCGCTGTGCGCATTGTCATTTCAGCTTTGCGGCTCGGTGAACGATGTCGGTATATCTAGTCCTGCTGCGGATCTCCTCATCACTGATTCCATCCCGCAGGAACTAAAAGCATAGCTCTGGAAGACTCCCGGGGGAGCTCGGCTCGGCGGCGGAGACAGGTTCTTAGAAATAGAAATATTTTTTATTCAAATAAGCTTTTACAAGCACTTTTGAATTGTCAATGAATCTACCACTGGCTCGGAATGCCTTTACTGCCGAGAAGAGCCAGCAAGAAACTCGGCGGTTGCTCTTTTCAAAAAAATAAAATTTTTACAATCGTTAATGAAACTATGCTATGTACATACAGTGCTACCACGATGAAGTTTCCTAAGTCCAATACAATACAAATACAACTAAATACAAATAAATACAATCCAATGCATATTAAGACGAGTAGACAGAAAGCAGACCCATTCCTGTTGGTGGCACCCGTTCACGAGCATGACGCATGATCCAGCCGTTGCTTTGCTCAACCATATTTCAAGGGAGTCACCGGCAGCCGCTGAATACAAACGGCACAAGATGTTCCGTGGTGTTCTGTGGCGAACCTTGCAAGAGTCCATCATGTAAGTCTGTCGAAGACGATGAGGATGCCGTGAACTGCACTATTTAGGTATACTTTGTCCTTATACCGCCTCATAAGCGACTGACCCTGACAACAGGGCTGCTTATATTGAAAAATTCATGATATCTACTTCTCTTTTAATCCACTAATCCGATTGTTCGTCGATGCATTCTCACTCACTGTGATGTAATGTGAGGGGGAAATTAGGAAAAAGCAAAGACGTGCGCCCTATTCTGGCTGGCTGGATCGAGGCGGGGGCGGGGGCGGGCGGGGGCGAGCGGGGCGGCGGGGCGGGCGAGGGCGGCCCTGACCCGCTCGAGATCGCTCCGGTGGCGGCATCGCGATACGCACTCGCTAGCGATCCTCTTAACTAGTTTTACACGAAACTGTTTGTAACCATTTTACGAGCTTAGTTTTCTTTATCCAGACGTTTCATTTTTCAGAACAATCGGAAGACTCAATAAAGCCCTGCATACGATATTATCACAAATATGTATTTTTAGGTATTTTTAAACAGGTAATAATTATGCATTCGACCATCACCATAATAATGGAATGTAATGTCAAAATTATAATCGATATAATTTGATATTTTGTTTATTTTCGTAAATTATTCTATTTTATTAATGAGGTAATTTAATCGAGTACTGATACTATCGCGTATTGTACTGGGGTCGGGAACTTCTCGCCAAATGCCGTATAAATTCTCATCATGGTTGGCCTGGGACCGGAGCCTGGGGCACGAGAGCGGGAGCCCGGAGCGGGGCCCGAGGGCGCGGACCAAGAGCAGGGCCCAAGGGCGAAGGCCGGGAGCGGAGCCCGAGGGCGGGGACCGGGAGCGGGGCCTAAGGGTGGGGGCCGGGAGCGAGGCCCGAGCACAGGGATCGGGAGCGGGGCCTGGAAGCCGTTCGGGAGCGGTAAATTACATCCACGGCAGATGTAATTTGCCGATCTCATTCGCATTCTGCCACCACACATGCCAGGTGTCATTTGATCGAATCGAATCGATAATACAGGTACTAACGCAATTTTTACACTTCCCTATCTACTCGTAGGGAAGTGTAGGAATTTCATCCTTGTATTCCTTTTATTTACTTGCGTTTTATTAATTATCTGACCACGCTGAAAGCCTGCTAAATACTTAAAAAAATTATAAAAGGGGAGACACTTAAAATGCAGAAATTTACTGTTTTTTTTAAGGTGACCTTATAAATGATATAAGGTCGCCTTAAAAAAACCTCAGATACAAGTTATATGTAAGGTACAAGGTAAGGTAAAGTAAGTTAAGCTTTAATATGGCGCTCACATAGAGATACTGGCAGGTAAACTCATCAAGGCCAACGCTGTGACCAACATGTGTCAGTCGGCCGACGTCGAGCGCCGCGCGCGCCGGCTCCACCCGGGACCGCAACTTCGTCCTCGTAGAGTGAGGTAGTGAAAAATCCCGCGAGAACGTGTAAGACCAAAGATTGAGCTAGAGCGAGATGCAAAATCAGAAAAGCGTACTCTGATTTAACACTGAAGAAAAACAATTAAACAAAACGAAAAAATTTGGTGGTGCCAGTCGCAATTTAAAAAATGTCTGCTCGACCTCGCGGCCTCGTCTCGGCGCGGGCGGCGCGAGGGCGCGCGGCCGCGAACACGTTTTCTAATTCCCGCTTCGCCGCTTCGGCATCGGCCGCGTCAATCGCCGCCAGCCCGCCATTAGCGATGCCCCAATTTCACGGGCTTTTGTATAATTGACAGTTTTTATACTCCGCCGGCTTTCAACCTCTTATCATCTCCCCGAACACTTTACCGAGAAGAAGGCGGGGGAATCGTTACGAAAATTAATGGCATCTTAACATGTAGACTGTAGACTCTCTCTTCTTTCTGCGTTTTCTCGATCGTATCGTCACATTCTCGAATGTGCGTGAAGTTTAGTAATTCTCATTGGGCCGGCGTGGTGTACTGCGGCCTATGACCCTTCTCTGACCGCGTTCAATAGTGAGCCGTTAACCGGGAATGATCACACTAAAAACAATTCTGAAAATAGATTTTGAATATCATTTTCCAAATCGGCGATATTTTCGAGATTTGATACCGTACCCGCCCGCCCCCGCACCGCCGCCCCCGCACCGCGCACCGCAACGGCACCGCGAGTCGAGCCGGACGCCGCGCCCGCACCGCCTCGCGCAGATCAAACCTTATTACTTTGTACATTTCGTTACTTTTATCTTAAGTTTTCGCGAGTAGAAGCGAGTAAATAACAAGCTTCAAGCAATATAAATAAGCTCCTAAATGTAAGCTTAAAAGCTCTACGGCTAGCTCAGATGTAGCCCTCGTGTGATCTCGAAGTGTTTTGTCTATTTGAATATCACCCGCGATCTCGAAGCGGTCTGTCTATTTGAATATCACCCGCGATCTCGAAGTGTTCTATAAATATTTTCGGAGCCCAGTTCACCGGGAAAGGGCCCGTGGCGTCTGACACTTATTCATGACACACGACCCCTTCAAATTTCGTTAAAACGCCGCAAGCTACTTAACATATTTCACCTCCACTCCCTCCTCACTCCGCGACCCCCGCGACCCCCGCAACCCCCGCTGCCCCCCGGCAGAAGACGTTCCGCTTCAGTGATACGAAGACGGAATTTTAACTGTCTTATCTTTATATCGCGATTGAAAGAACTGAATGAAACATTTGCTTGAGCTGGAAAAACGAAGAAGAAATTGTTTTACAAATGTTCAAAAGGCACCCTACGCGATCGACGTCTCTTCCTCTTTTGAACTGTTTAAGAATCGATCGCGAACCAACAAATAAGAGCTTGCAATGAAAAGGAATAAAATAGTTTGGATGTAGAACTTTGTATAGACGGTTTACGTCGTAGATTAAAAGATCGACAAGATATTACTCTGATTTTAATATGAATCTTTTAAACGAGGTTATGGCGATCCGTTTTTATTTAAATTTTTAAAGAAAAATAAACTTCTAAAATAACAAAAAATTACTTCATTATATTATTCACAAAAATGTTCACAAGTTTATGCACGAAAAATGAATTTCTCAACGGTCTAGGAGTAGGTGCGTGTAATTTTCAGCTCTTAAATGAATTTTAGAGATAAACTTCATGAAAAATTAAAATGGTTCTCTTTTCTGTGTGAAATATTGTTACTTTCAGTGGCGGACATTTGCGCAGTTTCGGGTTTAATTCAATGCTAATGTATGCATGACAGTTTTTGCTCGTCGACGGTTTAAAATTCCCAAGTTTTTTGGTTACTCGCATAATAATTTTATAAGAGAGGCCATATCACCCGCGTATTGACATCCCACTGCCCACAGCTGGGCAAAGTGACTCTAGTCATGATATCATGACTGGCGCTGTGGCTATCGATCTCTAAACCCATACAAATCTAGAAATCGATAGTAATCAATAAATTGGTCGAATAATGGTTTTAAAGAAAAGTAAATTGTATAAAAATAGCTAATAAACTGCTGAAATGCAGACCTTGGAATATTGAAGAGAATTGGACCTGGCCATACATCTCATAATGGATGGCGTCATACAAATGTCTTTCAGGAGCGCTCCCGCTGTATTCACTTCAGATCACGAATCAGTCATCTGAAAGTCTGAAAGATTCAGTCATCACGAATCTCACAAAGTGTTTGGTGGCTTCAACGAAAACACCAGCGGAAATTTTTTTAAATGTTCATGATAGGCGAAAAGGAACACTACTAGAAGAACGCTGAGTGCTAAATGTAGAAGGGCAAAAGAGTAAACGAAAACGAAAGAAAAGATGGATGGATTGTGTGAAAGAGGATTATAGAATAGAATAATTTTTTATTCAAATAAACTTTTACAAAGTGCTTTCGAATCATCAAATGGAACTACCACTGGTTCGGAATGCCGTTCCAACCGAGAAGAACCAGCAAGAAACTCGGCGGTTGCTCTTTTAAAAATAAAATAATATGTAATAACAACATTATGTGGATGAAGTTAACGAATGATGGAAGTGAGTGGAAGAAAAAGACATTCTGTGCCAACCCCACATAACAGGACAAGGCGCACAAGGACGAGAACAAGAAGAAGGAGAAAAGGAAAGAAGAGGAAGCGAAAAAGTACCTCATTAAAAGTACAAAACACGTTGTTGAAAGAAACATTATCATGTCATTAATTGCTATTCAATAAAGTTCAGTAAAGTAATTCTGAACGGTAGGTAGGTATCTGCCGGAAATAGGTATCAAAGTCCCTTGCAAGCAACACGTCGTAATTCAACGCAACTCGCAGGCTACAGACAAATAGCTGCGCAACAAACAAACTCGCAACTAACGACGAGCTCGCAACTTACAACAAACAACGGACAACGCGCGCGGCTCACAGCCACTCGCATCCTACTCACATCCACTCCACTCGATTCTCGCAGATAACATTCAGAGGTGTAGGTATAGTACGTATATCTCACGAAGTTACGGGCGCTTTACTTGTGGTTACGTCACGTACATGCACATTGCGTAAGTGTGCGTGTGCCTGTCAGGAGCCTAGGTGGGAGCGGTCAGGTGCGAGTAAGCTCTCGATCACACTTATACAGGTACGACACACACACCACCATGAGCCACGCGCTGTCGTGAATTGCAAAAACATAACAAGTTTCGCATAAGAAATATTTATTATAGACGAGTTAATGTAAAGTGACAAAGTTGCCAGCAGTTTTTTTTAATATCAGCATCAGATACTTGTAAGTAGATAAATTAGTATCTTATGTTATTTGAGGCGGTGACTTGAGTTTTATTGGTTTTTATTTCACCCTGAACCGCGCCGAGTGTAGTAGGTGCAAAACAGTAATCACCCTCGCCTGCTCCGCGCGACGCGACGCGCCCCATCGCTCGACTGCGCGACTAGTGAGCGTCACTTGAGCTACTGCGCTCTGGGCGCTTCAAGAAGACTGAACATAAATACCGGATACCACAGCAATAGATAGCGAAGCCGAGCCAAACGTTTTGTTTATGATTTAACTGCTACGTAGAGTTCGCATAGACACAGAGGCTGACTATTTTGGACGATTTCTCGCTTTGACTTACAAATCCCAATTACCCGACACTTGTAATTTGATTTGTTGCCGACTCGTTACCGAGTCACTTGCCTTTTCTTTCATGAAATTACATTTAAGGCATCTACACATCGTCGTCAACAATGAAAATTTTGACTGCCTTTTACGACGTGTTTGTTGTAAAGCGAGTTGCCAAACCTCGCACAGATTTGGGACGTCCTTCCCACGAGAAAATCCCGTTTTTGTTGATCTTTTCAAAAGTACCGTAGATGTATCAATTCTGAAGACACCGTCCTCCAGAGACTCTCAGAGAGATGACATATTGAATAATGAAGCTGCACCGAGCCGCCGTCCGTGGCGGTGGACTCGATTGCGGCTTTCAAGGAAATTCAATGAGGTGTAACATAATTTGCGGCCGGTCGTGCCGGAGCCGGAGCCGCGCCGGAGCCGGAGCCGCGCCGGAGCCGGAGCCGCGCCGGAGCCGGAGCCGCGCCGTTAGCCGGATACGATGAGATTCGCCTTTTGCCGCTTTAATTAGATTTGCGCGGGCGAGGGCCGCAGGTAGGTACGTGATGTTATACTGTTGCTAAAGGTACCTACGAGCGTAATATTCTAATCCGATTATTTTAACAAGAAAAGAAATTACAGCACGCTTGTGTAATAATTCTATTAGGTATTTATTGTAAGTAATTACCGAAAGCCTTGACAAGTTTTCGGTCAGAATTGTATTTCCGGAAATGTAACTCATTTAAGTCATTGAGGCATGCTATGCACTTATTCGGACCGACACGTTCGATTCGGCAGTATTTGTTGAACAACAAAACAATTGCATATCGAGACACGTCAAGCCAAGTCCGAGCTGAAAGAAAGGAGCTGGCGACGCAGCAACCGTGTGTTATATGACACGAACCATTCAGAGCCATTTTTGCCCCCTCAATAACTCAAAATCTATTTAATATAACACATGAAATTTGGTATATTTATTAAATCCCCTTATATTAACTAGAACCCCAAGTATAAATACAGCTCAGAGGGTCATTAATATATCAATGACCAAAATTCGGCATTTTTATCACCTAGTGAATAATGAGGTACCTACGCAAAACCTAATCCACTTCCAGATGACCTAGAAATTTGAAATTTGTCTTCCAGTTAGCTAATTGTATATATACAAAGGAAATAATCAGAAAACAGTAAATTTTTACGATTTAACCTACTTATTTGCCAAGCAATCGTTTTTATTAACAAAATTCAAAATTTATTTATTTCATGTAGGCCAACTTGTAGCTCTTATGACACGTCATAAATCTACCACCGATTCGGAATGCAGATTCTGCTGAGAAGAGCCGGCAAGAAACTCAACAGTAGCTCTTTTCAAAAAAAATTTTTTTACTTACAATAAATAACAAAACTATGCTTTGTATACAGTGCTTCCACAATGAAGCTTGAAGAATGCATACATAAGTACACAATCCAAAGCATGTCAACACGGGCAGACAAAGCAGACACATTCCCGTTAGTGGCACCCGTTCACGAGCATGACGCATGATCCAGCCGTTGCTTCGCTCAACAACGTGTGGTGAGGGTTGTTACGTTCCCTCACATATTTTCATTCACACGACACCACCACAGAAATGTTTAAAAAGATGCACTCTTCACATCAACAACACCTAGCGCCTTCTGAAATTATATAGCCCTTTTTATTTTGCAGGAGAATAGGTTCTATCCATGATGAAAGGTTGCTTTTATCGTTTTGCATACCACCCTTATTCTTTATATTGAACTTGGCTTTCATTTTCACATTTATGTTTTTGATGGGAAAATATCTTCGTTTATCTACATAATACTATATTCGATTTTACCGCCTGTCTTTGCCGATCAGTGCCAACCCGAATGAGTGTGTAGCATACCTTATGTTTTATTACTATAGCACCCTTATATTATATTCTCTTATAATTTTAAATCGGAAGACCAAAGGATCAATCTATTTCTTACTATAAAAATATTACCGCATACCTATAGAAATCGAAACGTATTTAAAATGTATTGAAAAGTAATCCCTCGGCACTATTTAAATTTCTCGCCTACACACCTATATTTTTGAACAAAGCACAAATATCTACTTGTTTTGTTTCTATAATTATTATTAAAACTCACAGATGTAGAAGAACATTGTGCAATATCTGTGCGCATTGAAATATAAACTTAAGAGTACTCATGACGCTGTTCACAACTCCCGAATTACGTTACGGCTCGGCCCACAGGCTCGGCCTCGCCGCTCCAGCCTTCATCATCGTCCGCATCCGAGGGACGCCGGCCACTTCCCGGATGTCATCGCCCCGCTAACCGGGGCCCGGGGGCGCGCTGCGCTCCGTCTGCCGAGTCGCGGTCTGCACTCGAGGACTCAGTCCTCCGACAACGTGTTATACCCGCCTTCCTTTGTATTATTAGGGATTTTCGTGTTTGTGGTTTTTCATACAGAAGGACATTTTCATAGAGCGAAGTGGCGGGCGCGGGGCGGGCGCGGGGCGGAGGCGGCGCGGCGGCGGCGCGACCTACTTTTCTATTTCAATACAAATCAATGCACGTGTACGTTTGCTTGTTTTCACTAAACGCTCTGTTGCTGCCCGCCGCTGCCCGCCGCTGCCCGCAGGCGAGCGTCTCTCGCTGTGGCCGAGGCAGGAGGATTGCGAACCAAAAAACGCGGCATCTCTATATTGCAAGAATTTTATCATAAACTAGTTGATGCCCGCGGCTTCACTCGCGTGGATTAAGTTGTTAAAATCCCGCAGGAACCTTGGGTGACTTCTGGGTGTTCTACTCTAGTATTAAAAAAAGCCTAAAGTTTCGATTAGTATCATAAAAAAGGAATGTCCGATTTCGAGGAAAATAACATAATGTGCGCCGTGAGGTCGAGCGACGACATCAGACGAGTCGCCAGTCGCCACGCAGCCGTATCTCGCAGCGTCGGCGACCCCCGTGAGGTCGAGCGATGACATCAGACGAGTCGCCAGTCGCCACGCAGCCGTATCTCGCAGCGTCGGCGACCCCCGTGAGGTCGAGCGATGACATCAGACGAGTCGCCAGTCGCCACGCAGCCGTATCTCGCAGCGTCGGCGACCCCCGTGAGGTCGAGCGATGACATCAGACGAGTCGCCAGTCGCCACGCAGCCGTATCTCGCAGCGTCGGCGACCCCCGTGAGGTCGAGCGATGACATCAGACGAGTCGCCAGTCGCCACGCAGCCGTATCTCGCAGCGTCGGCGACCCCCGTGAGGTCGAGCGATGACATCAGACGAGTCGCCAGTCGCCACGCAGCCGTATCTCGCAGCGTCGGCGACCCCCGTGAGGTCGAGCGATGACATCAGACGAGTCGCCAGTCGCCACGCAGCCGTATCTCGCAGCGTCGGCGACCCCCGTGAGGTCGAGCGATGACATCAGACGAGTCGCCAGTCGCCACGCAGCCGTATCTCGCAGCGTCGGCGACCCCCGTGAGGTCGAGCGATGACATCAGACGAGTCGCCAGTCGCCACGCAGCCGTATCTCGCAGCGTCGGCGACCCCCGTGAGGTCGAGCGATGACATCAGACGAGTCGCCAGTCGCCACGCAGCCGTATCTCGCAGCGTCGGCGACCCCCGTGAGGTCGAGCGATGACATCAGACGAGTCGCCAGTCGCCACGCAGCCGTATCTCGCAGCGTCGGCGACCCCCGTGAGGTCGAGCGATGACATCAGACGAGTCGCCAGTCGCCACGCAGCCGTATCTCGCAGCGTCGGCGACCCCCGTGAGGTCGAGCGATGACATCAGACGAGTCGCCAGTCGCCACGCAGCCGTATCTCGCAGCGTCGGCGACCCCCGTGAGGTCGAGCGATGACATCAGACGAGTCGCCAGTCGCCACGCAGCCGTATCTCGCAGCGTCGGCGACCCCCGTGAGGTCGAGCGATGACATCAGACGAGTCGCCAGTCGCCACGCAGCCGTATCTCGCAGCGTCGGCGACCCCCGTGAGGTCGAGCGATGACATCAGACGAGTCGCCAGTCGCCACGCAGCCGTATCTCGCAGCGTCGGCGACCCCCGTGAGGTCGAGCGATGACATCAGACGAGTCGCCAGTCGCCACGCAGCCGTATCTCGCAGCGTCGGCGACCCCCGTGAGGTCGAGCGATGACATCAGACGAGTCGCCAGTCGCCACGCAGCCGTATCTCGCAGCGTCGGCGACCCCCGTGAGGTCGAGCGATGACATCAGACGAGTCGCCAGTCGCCACGCAGCCGTATCTCGCAGCGTCGGCGACCCCCGTGAGGTCGAGCGATGACATCAGACGAGTCGCCAGTCGCCACGCAGCCGTATCTCGCAGCGTCGGCGACCCCCGTGAGGTCGAGCGATGACATCAGACGAGTCGCCAGTCGCCACGCAGCCGTATCTCGCAGCGTCGGCGACCCCCGTGAGGTCGAGCGACGACATCAGACGAGTCGCCAGTCGCCACGCAGCCGTATCTCGCAGCGTCGGCGACCCCCGTGAGGTCGAGCGATGACATCAGACGAGTCGCCAGTCGCCACGCAGCCGTATCTCGCAGCGTCGGCGACCCCCGTGAGGTCGAGCGACGACATCAGACGAGTCGCCAGTCGCCACGCAGCCGTATCTCGCAGCGTCGGCGACCCCCGTGAGGTCGAGCGACGACATCAGACGAGTCGCCAGTCGCCACGCAGCCGTATCTCGCAGCGTCGGCGACCCCCGTGAGGTCGAGCGATGACATCAGACGAGTCGCCAGTCGCCACGCAGCCGTATCTCGCAGCGTCGGCGACCCCCGTGAGGTCGAGCGATGACATCAGACGAGTCGCCAGTCGCCACGCAGCCGTATCTCGCAGCGTCGGCGACCCCCGTGAGGTCGAGCGATGACATCAGACGAGTCGCCAGTCGCCACGCAGCCGTATCTCGCAGCGTCGGCGACCCCCGTGAGGTCGAGCGACGACATCAGACGAGTCGCCAGTCGCCACGCAGCCGTATCTCGCAGCGTCGGCGACCCCCGTGAGGTCGAGCGACGACATCAGACGAGTCGCCAGTCGCCACGCAGCCGTATCTCGCAGCGTCGGCGACCCCCGTGAGGTCGAGCGATGACATCAGACGAGTCGCCAGTCGCCACGCAGCCGTATCTCGCAGCGTCGGCGACCCCCGTGAGGTCGAGCGACGACATCAGACGAGTCGCCAGTCGCCACGCAGCCGTATCTCGCAGCGTCGGCGACCCCCGTGAGGTCGAGCGATGACATCAGACGAGTCGCCAGTCGCCACGCAGCCGTATCTCGCAGCGTCGGCGACCCCCGTGAGGTCGAGCGACGACATCAGACGAGTCGCCAGTCGCCACGCAGCCGTATCTCGCAGCGTCGGCGACCCCCGTGAGGTCGAGCGATGACATCAGACGAGTCGCCAGTCGCCACGCAGCCGTATCTCGCAGCGTCGGCGACCCCCGTGAGGTCGAGCGATGACATCAGACGAGTCGCCAGTCGCCACGCAGCCGTATCTCGCAGCGTCGGCGACCCCCGTGAGGTCGAGCGATGACATCAGACGAGTCGCCAGTCGCCACGCAGCCGTATCTCGCAGCGTCGGCGACCCCCGTGAGGTCGAGCGACGACATCAGACGAGTCGCCAGTCGCCACGCAGCCGTATCTCGCAGCGTCGGCGACCCCCGTGAGGTCGAGCGATGACATCAGACGAGTCGCCAGTCGCCACGCAGCCGTATCTCGCAGCGTCGGCGACCCCCGTGAGGTCGAGCGATGACATCAGACGAGTCGCCAGTCGCCACGCAGCCGTATCTCGCAGCGTCGGCGACCCCCGTGAGGTCGAGCGATGACATCAGACGAGTCGCCAGTCGCCACGCAGCCGTATCTCGCAGCGTCGGCGACCCCCGTGAGGTCGAGCGATGACATCAGACGAGTCGCCAGTCGCCACGCAGCCGTATCTCGCAGCCGTATCTCGCAGCCGTATCTCGCAGCCGCGCTTAAAAACACGGTTTGTACTTATGCTTTTATAAAAAGTTTGTCACCGACTCAAAATTAGTTACTTACATTAATTTAGGAGCTTAGTAAGATCGAAAAGATTTATTTTTTATTTTTCACTTTTTAGTTGCTTCTTTCGTCGGTTTAATGTTTTGTAAAAGTAATTGTTTACAAATTGTAGCTAATCAAAACTTATACAGAAAGAACAAACGTAGCTACTTAAGTACATATTATATAACAGTAAAGTAATACTTCTTTACTTTACTGATATATAAAATGTACTTAAGTAGGGAAGTATTCGCGCGGCACAAAGTGCATTGCACTCGGCTTAGGCATTAATGAGCGGTATCCGTAGAGGTTCGAGGTCCGGGTCTAACTCCGATAAGAGGAACTTTGTATCGAGATAAAACTTTTCCGTGAGTGAGTTAACAAGGTGAGTGTTCGTGGAGACGGGCCTTTCGTCGGCGACTTTGAAAGTTATTTGAGTCTGAATGCACTCGTGTGAAGCGTCTTTTGTTGCGATCCGGATGCTGTCATCTGTCTGAGAGCTCGCTGAGATCTCTGCAAAAGCAAAGCGGCAATGTTGACGAGTGAGGCTTTTGATGCTAAATTAACTTCGTTATCTTAAGCGCGGAGCACTCGATCTGTTTCTCATACGGTTATAATTAGTATCGACGAGCCTCGTCAAAATCTGTTCGTACAGTTAACACTGAGCCTCGCCTCGTTTGAGGAGATTTCAACATCTAAACGTTTAGGAGTTAACTGTCGTTATTCAAAATCTACGGATCACAATTATGTCGAAAATTCAAACCAAATTACGTTTTTACATTGCAATCAGTTTCCTACTTCACATCTGTATTCAATATTTTTCTACAACTTGTAGGTTTTGGATATTCTCATACTCACATGCCGCTACGGAGTCATCGGTATAATATAACAAATTAAATAATATTATTACAAAAATAATACCGAATTCATCACAACGTCCTAACTATACCTATTATGTTCACCATTTAAGTTGCATTCGGATTTAAACGACGAGGGAATCTGCGCTATATCCACGAATTAAATTAGTAGGTAGGTACTTGGTGTCGGTCTTTTCCCAGTTCGGCTCGCTTTAATCGCCAGCGAGCGAGTCTCGCGTCTACGAAAGTAGATTCTCTTTCTAGGTCCCAATCTCCACTGCGATATCTTCTAAATATATAAAAGGCAAAGGTGACTGACTGACTGATTGACTGACTGACTGACTGACTGACTGACTGACTGATCTATCAACGCACAGCTCTAACCACTGGACCGATTGAGTTGAAATTTGGCATACAGGTAGCTGTTAGGACGTAGGCATCCGCTAAGAAAGGATTTTGGAAAATTTCAACCCCAAGAGGGTTAAATAGGGGGTTAAAGTTTGTATAAAAGTCCGTCATTTTTCAAGTTATATCCATGAAACTTTGTATTTAGGCTTTAAAATAAAAATAAAGAAATACGTGTTTCACAGATTTTGAAAAATTCACCCCCCAAGGGATCAAATAGGGGATGAATGTTAGTATGAAAGTTTTTCATTTTTAAAGTTGTATACACTTTGTATTTGGGCTTTCGATTAAAAATAAATAAAATACATGTGTCACAGGTTTTGAAAAATCTACCACAAAAGGCATCATCTAAATCTAAATATATAAAAGGCAAAGGTTACTGTCTGACTGACTGATTGATCTATCACCGCACAGCTTAAACCACTTTGCATACATATAGCTATGATGACGTAGTCATCCGCTACGAAAGGATTTTTCAAAATTCAACCCCGAAGGAGGTAAAATAGGAGTAAAAGAAATCGAACCTAACGTGAGCGAAGCCGCGGGTAAAAGCTAGTATTGATATATTCTTCGACGATTACAAACATAATGTTCTGTTGTCTGCTGATGAAATCGCAACCGAGCCTCGGGAACATCTTTGACGCCATCTTAGGAATAACTCTCTGTAGATCTATAAGACCTGAAGTCCTGTCCTGACCCGTCCGTTGTATTCTTGTCGTTTCATATGGCTGATAACTTTGGAAAGTAAAAGTATAAGTGCTTAGATTAATAATACATATGAATATATGTATTATGAATATATGGTATGAATATTCTTAGTATAAGTGGTATTTGTGCAGCATTGCAATGATTAAAGCTGGACCCAAAGGAAATAATAAATAATCATACATATTCAATATTCGTGTATATGAAACTAAAAATAACTTAATAAAACCAACAAAAGCTTTCTTTTTATAGTGGTGTAGAAACGGACGCCACACACACACACACGCCCACAGATAGCGGGATCTCCGTGCACTAACCTTGCAAAGTCCCCGGGACTGGAGCCAGCACCTCCACTATAACGGCCTCTCCGGAACACATTGGCGTCAGCTGCGCAGTGAAGTCGTTACAAACACACACTTTTTGGGTTGGGTTTGAAGCACGAGGACGAGCGACACAATATGTGCATGCGTCTCGCAGAGACGAGAGTTCGTACTGACTTATGTGTCATGGCGTCGCAATTTGACGACACGAACGTCATTTTAGTGCACGAAGGGAAATGGAGGGTAGATGGGGAATTATTAGACATATAATGTCAATCCAAATAACTAGTGGTTCGCCCCGAACTGAGACCTCGCGATATCCCATAATTCCCAAAAGTTTTAATTATATATTGTAATAATTAACTTTTAACATTAGACGCAATAAAAAAAATAATAGTTGACATAAAACTGTTTTACTGACACAGCGCCATCTATAGTGAAGCATTATAGTGAAGCATTATAGTGAAGCTATTAGCTTCACAATAATGCTAATAGATGGCGCATTAAAATTAAATAATTTCGTTTCTTTATAACATTTATCTAATTTTAGTATTTGTTGTTCAAGTACAGGATATAACTGAATTTTCAACCAAGTTTCACGTTCTAATATTCAGTAATTCTTGACATATGGCTCAAATTAAAATCTCCACTTTGAAACCCCCCCATTTGGTCAATTTTTAGGGAAAAATTAAAAAAAATATATTTTTGTACTCTGTTCAAAGTCGTCTTTAAAAAGATATATCGCAAGTCTATGTAGAGCAACAAACAAGATTTTACTTCAAATACGCTTCTATGAGAGCCCCCCTGAAATAAAGCTTTTTATATTTTTTTATACAATGTTCGGCTGAAGGCCATCAGTTTACATATTATATTTAAATTTGAAGTAATTACGTTCAGTAATTCAGAAGTTATAGGGCTCTGACAGACATTTAGACGAACACACTTCTCTGTCTAGTAGGCAAGCGCCCTAGTTGACTCAGAGAACTTCGCTTCGCTCGTTCAACAAACCGAAAGGGTGGCGACTGGCGTCACCATATTATAGTATGGAATAGAACAATTTTTTATTCAAATAAACTTTTACAAAATGCTTTCGAATCTCTATCCCCAGAGATACAACTACGGAGTATTCACGTTTCTCGAATCTTAAAAATTGGTTCTTGTTATATTTAGGTAATCTATATATAATAGAATAGAAACATAAAAAAACATTATAAAAAATATTATATAAACATCTACGTTTAATTGATCAAGCGGCAGTGACGGTGTCGGCTGGTGAATAGCGGCGGCTAATAGCGGCTCGCAGATGCGGGACGCGGCTGCGAGCCGCTATTAGCCGCCGCCCCGAGGCAGTGCGCCGCTATTTATCACGGGATCCCAGTGCGCTGAAAACAAATATATTATTTAAACAATAAAATTGACGATATCGTTTGATGCGCAACGAGTGCGCAATAAAATGCACAATTTATGGGAGCCTGTTATGTGTTGGAGGCTGTTCGTCACAGGATTGCAGAAACCATCCCTCGATATAATATTCGGATCGCTGACGGCTGATAGATTATTTCAATTACGTTAGAGATGGGATTCTATCAAAAAAAAAGTGTGGTATATTTTTTTATCGCTCGTTATTAAGTGCACAATCAATTAAAAAATAATACGCGGTTCAGGAAATTTCATGAAAAAAGAAGTCTTATCCATTAAAAGCGTTATTTGGAAGACGCGACGATGATGACCACAATTATAATACTACCTACTTGATACCTGCGCGTCGTCAGGCGTCGTCACGTTGTCGCAAGTTATCACACCTCGTTTGTTTGAATCGTGGCGCGGCCTGCGGGGGCTTGGCGAACAAGTCTGGACTTGTGCGGAGACGTGAACTGTGACGCTGCATCCAAAAATTTGAAAAATTATCAAAGGATAATAATTAAAAACGACGACCGCAGAGTTGCGGCCCGCCTGTACAAAGTAACCGCCGAGAATTAGACGCTGTTTAGGTTTAGTTTCTGCGAAATATCATCCTCACCCACTACCACTTCAGACAGATAAAATCGCAATCATATCGCAATCGTATTTTTTCCGTCTCAGTACGGAGACCTAAAAAAGATAAAAAGTCACAGTAAAGAGTGTACCGCACACATACACAGACGACCAACAGTCGAAGGGGTCATCCGATAGTCGCATTCGATTTGCATTTCCGTGAAATCCCGGCCTCATTGTCAGCAGCCATTGTACCGGCCGCGGCATCACAATACCGCTGATGGCCGCCATTCCCCGCCGGCGGCGGTTTGTCGCACTCTTCCTGTCCCCGCCCGAGGCGAGAGGCGGCGCTGACGTCTCGCTTTGTTCCTTGACAGTCGTTCCTTCCGTAAATCTGAGTCCGAGATTTATAGAGCGTACTCGGGCTCGGCGCGCACTCGCGACTGGCATCTTCTAAACGGCCGCGCGACCACTCGCGTTGTTTACTGGAACGGGAACGACACCAAAAATTCTAAATAGAATAGAATAGAATAGAATAGAATAGAAATATTTTTTATTCAAATAAACTTTTTACAAGCACTTTTGAATCGTCAATGAATCTACCAACTAAGAACTAAAGAACAAAGAAATCTAAATTATTAAGGATAGATTTGATCAACGTCAAATAAGTCTTATCCGAGAGTAATAGTACATTATTGCCGCGGCCAGCAAATAATGCGCGGAAATTAAAACTAAGTACTTCTTAGTATTCTTCTAGTCAGAATTGAATAACATTTTCATAGGTTTTTTTCTATTACGGCTCTTACCGCCTCTTGAATTTCACTCACTCACGCATTCATTGTCTTTACTTGAACTCATTTTATCAAATACAATTTACTTTTCAAAATCAATGACGAACAATGAACAACAATAACTTTCCCCGCATTGAACTGTTCATTTGTTTTTTATTTTTCAATAAACAGCTTTCTATTTGCAAGCTAGTTCGAAATTGAAATAAAACTTTTGATAAGTTACCTTCTTGGTTGCCATATTTCGGAGTAAAAGATTGTTCCATTTTTAAATTACACGACAAGTATGAATTTACTATGTAATTTATCTGGCCAGCAATGGATTTTCATACAACTTTTGCCAGCCGCTGCTCGGCCAGTACAGCAATTTTCATTTATCTCGAAGAAGGTTGTCAAAATAATGCTCAAACTTCCAAGCATGTTTGAGAAAATCTAGGCGGACGAAGTCGCGGGCAGCAGCTAGTTATTTATAAGTATTCCATGTACCCAGGCCAGCTTGTAGCTTTCAAAAAATCGGTAGCGTGCGGCAGTTGCGCGGCGAGCGGTAGTATGCGGCAGTTGCGTAGCGAGCAGTTACGCGGCGAGCGGTAGTATGCGGCAGTTGCGCAGCGAGCAGTTGCGCGGCGAGCGTTAGTATGCGGCAGTTGCGCAGCGAGCAGTAGCGCGCGGCAGTTGCGCGGCGAGCGGTAACATGCGGCAGTTGCACGGCGAATGGTAGCATGCGCATTTGCGCGGCGAGCGGTAACATGCGGCAGTCGCGCGGCGAGCGGTACCATGCGGCAGATGCGTGGCGCGCGGTTTGTCGCACTGTAAAGCCAAGTGCTCAGCGTTCAACAAAAATATTTAGCCTCGATTTAGTTTCATAATACAGAGAACGGTTAGAGAACATCAACTATACACTGCGGCTGCGGAAGTTTAAAAAGATTAAAATATAATTAAAGAACGGATCATAGGGTCGCGGTTATTGCGCTTAATGACTTCCTCGTGTCGGCGGCCGGACACGAGGCGACCGGGTCCCGACAATGTTCCTACTATATTTTGAGGTAAAATTTTTTACTTCCTATTTGCTGGTAATTTTTAATGAATTTTACTACCAATGAAATAAAATTGGCCCGGATGCATTGCCTGAGATGACAAGAGAGTCGGAAACATGGGCGCTAACTCTGAATGTTTTTTTGCCACAACGAGTCGCTACTCCCTAATACAATTTGAAATAGAATATAATTTGTTATCTTTCCCACTACTACGTAGTCTCTACGAGCTACAAGCGCTACGTCTGCTACGCGCTACGTAATTTGTAGATTCTATGGCTGAGATCATGAGATCATAGATCACACTCTCGCTCATATGTGACTCAAGAGTTAAAACGAGACAAGTATAACGTCAGGACATAAGTTTGTGTCTTCCTTTAACTTTGAAAGTGTGATATAGAACGAAGTGATTCTATATTCTGATGGCATGAAAATAATATTTGGTCGTTTGCTGAAATTTGACTACCCTAATAGTATTATCTGTTTTAAAATAAAACAAGAAATATAACTGAATTTAGGTGTGGTTGATAGAGTAAAAGTTTAATTAAAGCGAAGCGCTTTGTTCGTCGGCCGCCGTAAGTCAAATCGTTAATATTTCATTAATACCGGCGCCGGCCGTTTCGAGGCCTTATCCTCCGCCAAAATGACTTTTACGTGGCAATAAACGCTGTCAGGCTCCGCCCGCCCTGCGCTCGCCGCCGGCCTCGCCGCCGACCTCGCCGCCGACCTCGCCGCTGCGCCACAGCGCTGAAGTGCAGAGTTCTTCTCAGCAGAATCTGCATTCCGAACCGGCGCGGTGGTAGAATTATGACGTGTCATAAGTGCTACAAGGTAGCCTACATGAAATAAATAAATTTGGAATTTTGAAATATAGAGCTAAAAAATAACTACCATGTTGAGTTGTATTTATAGAAACTTACATTGAAAATATATAGTGGTTAAAATAGTATTTTTAGACGCACATTGATTGTGGCTGACTTAGTAATTTAGAGGACAATGTTAATTTTAGCTAATAAATCATGCTATTAAATAGAAGTTGTTTAATTACATGCCAAAATTATTTCATATACCGAAGCCTCCGTTTTTGGCGAATTCATTTGTAAAATTGTATCAGATGTAACGATCACAACATCGTATGTCCATCGTACACGTGAACAGCTGCACGCGAACAGCGTGCGAAGTCTCCGTACTGCAAGTTGCTGCACAATCGCTGCACGCCGAGTCACGGTAAGGCAGAGCTGCACAAACTGAATTTATACTTTTGCGAAAACCTTCGCGAACTTATTTATTGGACGTTTCCTCGACAGTGGAAACTTTGTCGGCGGCCGCTGGCGTCGCCGCGACCTCCGGCAGCCGGTTTAGCTCGAATCTCAAAAAAACTTTCAACACCCGATTTTCTACTACTCTACTCAAAGTAATGTCCATCGCGGAACAACAGATATGCAGTGCACGCCTCCGCGCGGGGAGTGCTCGTGAACGCCGACAGCCCCGGGCGCGGCGGCGCTTATTGCATTCCGCACGAGCGCGGCGAGCTGCTTATGCGCGTTTCATCTCTCCATAACTGAATTATGTCCGTTCTCGCGTGCAGGTTGAGCCTTCACAATTAGAATTTTGGAATCCGAGCCACATGAGTAAAGGTCGATTTTTACTCACGTCCGAGCTAGGCGAAATCGTTAAGATCAGACCTGAGGAGTTAATGCATTTTGAATATTATGTCTCTAACTCTCACTCTACTGATATTTGGATCACCGACAGAACCGTATTGTAGCCGGCCAAAGAACTCTACGCCTAGGTAAAACAAACCAAATGAGGCATGTGACTCTTTACTACTAAGTAAATACTAGCTGATGCACGCGACTTCGTCCGCGTGGATTAAGATTTTTCAATTTCCGCGAGAACTCTATAATTTTCTGAAATAAAATGAAGCCTGTGTTAATCCTCTTAATCCTGGGTATGAGCTACCCTCGTTTCAAATTTCGTTGTTTCGTTCTTTGTTGCGCAAAGGAGTATCAAACATCCATCCATCCATCCATCAATCCATCCACACATTTAAATCTTTGTATTTTTTTTATAAAAGCTTATTAGCCAAAACCGAACTTTACTCATATTTTCTTCTGCCCTCCAAGTAAGTGTAAGCTAGTGCTAGGAGTGGGTACGATTAAAGTGCAACGGGTGGGATCGAGTCCCACTGCGACCTGCGACTTTTTCAATTTACAGTCCGCAACTTTAACCGCTGGACTATTGAGGCTATAATTTTATAATATCAGAATGGTTTTGAAATGAATTCGACGAACTTCGTACCTATGGTCGCCATTTAGGAAATCTTCCAAGTGCCCTTTGCACATTGAACTATAGTTCAAATGCAAAATTATTTATTTCACGTAGACCGACTTGTGGCGCATCGATGAGTCAAAACTCTACCACCGGTTCGAAGCGTGGTATCTTAGACATAATTATAATCCATAATTTTTTTCCTTCCTATCAGTTCCAGTCAGTTTTCTGAGATGGCGGGAGTGTCCGATCGCTCTCGAGGGTAATATTAAAAAACTGTCAATTATACAAAAGCGCGGAGAATTGGGGCGTCGCTAATGGCAGCCGCTGACAGCGATTAATGCACCCCCTCGCCCCCCTCGCCCCCCTCGCCCCCCTCGCCCGAGCCGCTGGGCGGGCGGAGTCGCGGCGCGTCTCGCACATACATTAAGCAAATGATCCCGACACTCGCCTCTGAACTATCACGTCGCCGACTCGCCGCGCAGCACAACGCCAGAACGCGGGCAGAGCTTCTAAACAACGCGCATTTATAGCTATTTTGCTTGGGTTGTCAAAAGATGAAGGTAAATCAAGCAAAATATTTGAGTATATATTTTGCAATAAGTTTTTATAAATAAACTAGTCGATGCCGGCGACTTCGTTTGCATAGATTGAGGTTTTTAATTCTCGCGGGAACTCTTTAATTTTCCGGGATAAAATGCAGTCTATGTGTTAGTCCTGGGTATGAGCTTTCTCCCTTCCCAGCCAAATTGGTTCATTCGTTGTGGCTCGAAGGAGGAGGAGGATAGACACACATATACAAGCCTTTATGATATTAGTGTGATATTGTGATTAGTAGGATGACCGCCGTTCAGCGAAAAACATATAGCGTGCGTCATCCAGACGACGAGACCGCCTAAGTCCACTAGCTAGTGGTCGCCGCGGCGCGGGCGGCCGCACGCTGCAGCAGCGTCCCTGTCGTATCGTCTACCCTCACGTGAGATGTGAGCGTACTAAATTAAAAATTCAAATTCAAATTCAAATTTATTTATTTCATGTAGGCTACCCTGTAGCACATATGATAAGTCAAAAATCTTCCACCGGTTCGGAATGCAGATTCTGCTGAGAAGAACCGGCAAGAAACTCAGCAGTTGCTCTTTTCAAAAAATAAAATTAACTAATTTTACAATAAGTAATAAAACTAAGCTAAGTATACAGTGCTTCCACAGTGAAGCTTCAAAAATACAATACTTATAATCTAACACATGTCAGCATGGGAAGTCAAAGCAGACCCATTCCCGTTGGCGGCACCCGTTCACGAGCAAAAGTCTTCATAACTCCAAATTATGTTAGTATCTATTAGCTTTTCCGCGTGGAGTTAGATTTTACAAATCTCGCGAATACCCTCTATTTTTTCGAAATAAAAAGGTAGCCTATGTCACTCTCCAAATCCTCAATTGTACCGATGCCAAAAATCACGTCGATCCGTGATTGAAGGACGAATCAACAAACTAATAAAGAAATTAACAAACTTTCGCAATATTATAATAGTAAAGATTCTAGAGTGGGTAGCCCACAGGCAGGGCTTCGTGTTCGCGGCCTGTCCCCGCGCCCCCCGCACTCCCCGCCCGCCGCGCCCTTATATTGTTATATTATGTATTATATTATATTATAATCCCGGTGCGGAGGTTTTCATTTGTGCAGACCTTCGCCTACATTATACTCGTAGGTTGTATGAAGCAAATGAAAGTATGTGAAAGTCCCATCGGCTGGAATGAAATTTACCTTCATTCTGGGGAACTACCTAATAATCTTTTGACGTTCAATATTATTAATAACATAATATTATTTTATGAATATACTCTAAATTATTAGTATTTTAAATTCATCAGCGTTGAACATATTGTAAATAATTAAATTCTTTGAGTAGTGTGATATTATGAATATTGTAATCGTGCAATAAACAAATAACCGAACAATAGCTAAGTATAACACATAATTTTTATCTATTATAAATATATTAAGATAACATTATTAACTTCACATTGAATTCTTTTACTTTCATTTATCAGGTATCAAAGCTCGAAAATATTTTCATTTTATTTAAGTACTTTACTAACAGTGTACTTGCATGAGAAACTAATGCGGTCGACTGTCGAGCGATGCTCGTAGCTCAGCGCGCACACCTTTTCTATTATTGTGTAGGGAGGTTCGCCGGTCGCGGCGGTGCGCCGAGAGCCGAGACATAAAATAGCAGCATTCAACTGAAGCTTTGAGTTTGTAGCCCCGACTACGACTTACCATCGCACGGGAGTGCTGAAACCTTTCAAACCTTTACAACTTTTAACACAACAGAAACTAATAGCTTAAAAACTATTTCATTTAACTACACTTAGTTTTATATTAAATTAAGTAACCGAGCATTTATTATAATTATTATAACCTCAATAGCTCAGCGGTTAAAAATTGCGGATTGAATACTGAAAGGTCGACCGTTCGATCTCCATCCATCGCACTATTGTCACACCCACTCCTACACAAGCTTTGCACTTATTTGGAGGGGAGAGAGGAATATAAGTGAACTTCGGTATGGCTAATACTATATTTAAAAAAATATAAAAGCACTGCGCCGACAAGTAGAGGACGTCAAACGTCAAGTTTCGTCCGTACGTCCGCCGTTTGTCGCTTACTGTTTCGAGTTACGACGCGCGACGTGTGTGTGTCGTTGCTCGCGCGACTCCTCGGCGGCGCGTCCCGCGTGCGGCGCGCAGAACACCACCCCGTGCGACCGTGGCCCGACGACGTGACGTGACGAGCGGCCCGCGGCAGAACACAGCCGTCTTTATCTTTATACTCATTGACATAATAATACTGGACTGGGGGTCAACGCTAAAAATTGTCTAAACCGAAAGAAATGCAAAATGCGAAAAAGCTTTACAATCGATCGTCACTTGAAGCAAATTATTGCTAGCAAAATTAGGCTGTATAATAATAGTCTAAGATATAAATGACAATGTATTCGTTTGTTTATAAAAAATACAATGTACACTCGTATATATAGGTTTTCTCGGGACACTTTTTTCGTGAATTTTGCATTACACCCAATGTCAAAGTATTATTATGTCAATGTTTACACTGAAGCGGTAGGTATTCTGCAAAAGATGGGCTTTTATTTAAAAAGAGACCGGGGCGAGTCGACCCGAAAAAAGCCGAGTCGAGACGAACGCGGCGGCGGCGCGCGGGCACGCGGGGCTACGCGCGCGTGTTAGTATATGGGGAATTACGTCATTTCTAAGAAAGATAAATCTTCAACAATGTTAAAAATACTTCCATAAAACAAAGGATCCAACGGTGCCTTTGCCTAAAGGAAATAAAATATAGAAAAATATGGCTGTAAGATCTGTTAAACTAAACCGTGAGAGCTAGCTTATTCATTTTTGCAATTCTTCCTGGGAATATTTAACTTAATTTTAAATCGTTTTCTGACAGACGATCTATTGCTTTATTACCTTGTTTTCGTAAAACGGGCGGCTTAGGACAATAGACGTATAGTGACTTAAAAAGAATAATTCCTGTCGCCGCGCGATGTCCTTTTCTCACTTGTAAGTGGAAGGGAGATAGATGTAAACTGGACTGGCTTTACGAAGCAGCGGCTCTTAGCTTTATCGAGACATTAATCGTGGGGCAAGCCACTACATCGGTTCTTTGGTGTCTGTGTATTGTGTTATAAGAGATAAGTATATTTTGTAACCCTTTTCGATGTGTAAAGTAGAGAATTATTGTGGTTAAGTTTGCTGGTAACGTGAGTAACTAGTATTGTAAGTTTGTAACGAAATAATGAATCGTAATGTGGCAAAGTTCGTAATGTAAAAGAGAAACTGTAATCGAAGTTTAAATGAGTAATGTTTGTACCTTTATAATCATTTAAAAGAGCCGAGGGCCACTGAGGAGGGTTTTCTTCCCAGTTCTTTCCCTCCTCGGAAAAGCTATTTTTCCGAACTGGCGGTAGAGTTATTTTAAAGTAAAATTTAAAAGAACATAATATACGTTTCTGAGTTTTGTTCTAATACCTGCTGTTTTATTATTCTCCCTACTATAATGATAGCTGTTGACATAGAGCCAGTTCATGAATTGATATGTGAGAGAATCTTTCAGGTCTACTTTTATTATACTTGTAATAATTATTTCAGTAAAGAGTTAAGGCTGATCCATGAAACGATATTTCAGGAAAACATAACTTTTCATTCAGTTTTCATTATTGAAGTATTTTCATCCTGATAAAGTATTAATATGTAGTCGTTATCTCGATTTCCCTCAGAGTAAAATCTATCATCAGAAGTGGGATCGAGCCTTTTCTAATATATTTTCTTACAATTTTCAGAAAACGCCCAATATGGATGGCTTTGTGAAAAGCCATCAAAGATGTTACCATGACGAGTCTCTGCAGAGACCTTACACACCGCTGACGTGATGGCTTGGTGAAAGCTACCCAAGATGATACACGACTAGGAGCCAGCTGACGCAACGCGGATGGCTTGTGAGGAGCCATCGGATGTCCCAAAAATCTGGTATCGTGGTGACACGTAAATACCATTTCGGCTGCCAGGACTTTGTTGTAAAGTGAGTTAAAGTTGTTAATTGTTAAGTCGACGATTCAAAAACACTTGTGAAAGTTTATTTGAATAAAAAATATTTCTATTCTATGTTAATAATTCAGTGAGCTTCAAAGGTTGAAAGTATATTCTTGTCATTGTTTCTTTTGAATAAATTTTTTTTGTTGTTGTTTTGGGTGGTGCAATTAAAGAGTATAATAAGTAAATAATAATATTTTAAATCAGGTAGGCCGAGCGGTAATATTTTTAATGTAGCTTAAAATAATGTCTTTTTATTGTTGAATGAAGTAGGTAGTTACAAAGTGAATGATTAAAGAAATAAGTGGCATTTCTAAGATCAATTTTGTCAGAGTATAAGATAACTTTTAGTGAATCGATTTTTATTTTATTATTTTCGATTCCTTATGTGACATTTCTTTTTCGAAATAAAAAAAAATACCGACATTGTCTCTTATGTAATTGTTTTCAATCACTTGTGGCCACTTTGTTGTTGTTTGGTATTTAACTAAAGTACAGGACTCTCAATAGCGGCTAATTAAGATTTAGCGTCAGCGATTGTAGAGCCCGGAGACACGTACTATACGGATAAGTCGGCTTGCTTGTTGTAATACGATTAACAATAGAATGGTAATTGGTGATAACTGATAACTTCTCTATAATAAAATAAATAATAGACAAAAGAAATGTGGCATAGGACGCTGGATATTTTTTTTTAGTGTGTTTGTATAAAATAATGTAATATAGAGAGTAAAGTTGCACTTTAAAATGGTTGATTAAAGTTTTTGTTTTCAAGACAAGTTAAAATAATTTTCCTTGTAGAGCTGTTGAGTAAAAATTAGATTTTGTCAGAATATTTCGATTAGGGTTGATATGCCGGATATCGGCCTCTTAGTGCTCCTATCAACTTTAGGACTTAATAAATTTAGTTTCACTATGTTATATGAAAGCCCATATAATGAAGTTTATTTTTATAAACTGTTTTGGGCTTGAAGCTAATAAGTTATTTTTAGTTTTTTTTATTTAATCCGGAAAACGCTAAAACTAAAGGTGGCTAGCGAACCGGCTTACAGACCCTATTACATTTAGTTTTGACAGTTAAATTTTTTTTAAAAATAGTTTTTGAAGGTTTTATTTTAAACTGATATTTTGAATATCAAAGGCAAAATGGTATTTCATTTCCATTGTTATGGAAAATGGATTTTATCAAGTCCCAGTTTCAATGTAACTTGTAATACATAGCTTTTATTATACCTATCGGCTGGACAGGTTGAGTTGAAAACACTGTTGAAAAAAAGTGTCATATATTTCCGTGTATTGTCTAACCAGCGATCAGTAAAGCCGTGAAACATCTAAAATGTTATGTTATTCCTTTATGTGATATTTTAATAACTATTCATGAAGGTTTTAAGTTTTTTTTTGAGTAGACTGTCCTAGCGTTAACTGTTTTATTTTAATTAATTGTATTCTATAGTAGTATCTAGGTATGTTGTCATGACAGTATAATATTTAATTTTTTCTAAGTGAAAGAGTTGAGTTGTGAGTATTAACATAAAGTTTGATATCGGTCAGGTTTATTGATTGCAGTGTTTGATATAGCAAATGTATTGTATATGTTGGTCACTTTTAAGGGTTGCGGTAGTTGAGATACACAGTTTTGAGTTGCTGGCACTAACTATTACTAGTAACACTTGGTAATTAGTTGGTAATGATCGACACTTCCTACTGAAGGTACTAGAACTTGGTTAATAGTCTTGTAGGTGTAGTGACTGTAAGTCACTGGTACTAATCCTATGTACTTCGAGAGCGAAGTACTTGTCAGTTTGGCCGGAAGAAGTATATGTTCCAAAAATAACAGAGAAACAAAACAAAACAAAAAAAAAAAAAACAAAAAAAAAATTTTTTTTTTTAATTTGCTATGTCAATACACCGCCGAAAGATTAACAATGCTCTTATGCTATTGTTATACTACTGTCATGATAGTCATTAGGAAAAACAAAAAATAAACATATGATTGCGCTTTCTTGCAAAATAATGTAAGATGGAAAATTGTCTGACCTTGCTCACCTTGTATTAGAGTAATGAAAAACTGTGTGATATTAATTGTTATTAATATTGATGTTAGATTGTTATTGTTATTTATAAATATTACAAAACAAAACATTGTAAATTGTGCTTCACTATGCTGACGAGTGGTTGAATAATTTCTTAGAAGTAAGAGATGGATGTTTGTTATATCATTATAGAATATACCTACAAGGGAGGAGATATTGCATCTTAATCGATATAATATGTACACGGATTTCTTAGAAGTAAGAGATGGATGTTTGTTATTATCATTGAAGAATATAAAAGGGAGGAGATATTGCTTCTTAATAGATATAATATGTACACGGAATTGGTGGAGGCAATTTGCCCGTTGTAATGTGAAGGAGATCTGGCAGATGTTATTTATGTACCTATTTATTTGTATGTTGATAGTTTTTGATGATGATGGCTAACGGTGCGGAGGATATCAAATAGATAACACTTGCGAGTGTTGATGTGTTGTTTTGGTTGCAATGACTGACGGCGGATGGAGCAGTTTTGTTGAAAATGACTATGACTAAAGTAGGCTGGGGTTCAGGGTCTTTCTTCGAAAGATGCTGCTGAGTCACGTATTGCACGTTGATCGAGCTTTCCTTAGTCTACTTCGACTTTCACTTTACATGACCTAACTTCTTACTGTAATTATGACAATGGAACAGTTTAGTTAAAATGACGATGACTTAAGTAGGTTAGGGTTAAGGATTTTTCTTTGAAAGACTCTGCTGAGACACATATCGCACGTTGATCGAATTCCCGTGGTCTACTTCGACTTTTACTTTCCATGACGAAAATTTTCACTATAATTATGACTATAATATATGTACAAAATAACCGTCTTAACTGTGTTGATGTTAAATGGATCTATGTATAATTTGATATGATTATCCTTAGAGTGAGGATGATGTCTTTTGAGTAAAATATATGTTACTTGTTGTCACTACGTTGTTATGTTTGTGTTTCGAATATATTACGGATAGTAAAATATTGAGATGTAAATATAAATAGTTGTACTGAATTATTTATATCTTGATGTGATTGATAATGTTTCATGTACTTGTTTTGTAAAATGTTTTTAAACTTTATTCATTATGTGTTATGATAATAATGATGTATGTAAAGGCTTATCACACGATATGTAATAATTTTTCCTATGTACTTCGAGAACGAAGTACAGTCAGTCTGGCCGTGTTAGTATATGGGGAATTACGTCATTTCTAAGAAAGATAAATCTTCAACAATGTTAAAAATACTTCCATAAAACAAAGGATCCAACGGTGCCTTTGCCTAAAGGAAATAAAATATAGAAAAATATGGCTGTAAGATCTGTTAAACTAAACCGTGAGAGCTAGCTTATTCATTTTTGCAATTCTTCCTGGGAATATTTAACTTAATTTTAAATCGTTTTCTGACAGACGATCTATTGCTTTATTACCTTGTTTTCGTAAAACGGGCGGCTTAGGACAATAGACGTATAGTGACTTAAAAAGAATAATTCCTGTCGCCGCGCGATGTCCTTTTCTCACTTGTAAGTGGAAGGGAGATAGATGTAAACTGGACTGGCTTTACGAAGCAGCGGCTCTTAGCTTTATCGAGACATTAATCGTGGGGCAAGCCACTACATCGGTTCTTTGGTGTCTGTGTATTGTGTTATAAGAGATAAGTATATTTTGTAACCCTTTTCGATGTGTAAAGTAGAGAATTATTGTGGTTAAGTTTGCTGGTAACGTGAGTAACTAGTATTGTAAGTTTGTAACGAAATAATGAATCGTAATGTGGCAAAGTTCGTAATGTAAAAGAGAAACTGTAATCGAAGTTTAAATGAGTAATGTTTGTACCTTTATAATCATTTAAAAGAGCCGAGGGCCACTGAGGAGGGTTTTCTTCCCAGTTCTTTCCCTCCTCGGAAAAGCTATTTTTCCGAACTGGCGGTAGAGTTATTTTAAAGTAAAATTTAAAAGAACATAATATACGTTTCTGAGTTTTGTTCTAATACCTGCTGTTTTATTATTCTCCCTACTATAATGATAGCTGTTGACATAGAGCCAGTTCATGAATTGATATGTGAGAGAATCTTTCAGGTCTACTTTTATTATACTTGTAATAATTATTTCAGTAAAGAGTTAAGGCTGATCCATGAAACGATATTTCAGGAAAACATAACTTTTCATTCAGTTTTCATTATTGAAGTATTTTCATCCTGATAAAGTATTAATATGTAGTCGTTATCTCGATTTCCCTCAGCTTAAAATCTATCACGCGCAACAAAACTGGACCGCTTTTAGCGCAAACACTCGGTTCTAAGAGCCGCGCTGCCGTCCTAAAGCTGAAATGTCATTAACTAGAGAATTTTTTTCTAAGTAAGATAGCATTAAAAATCGTATTTGGCAAATGTTGGTTCACCACGTTATAGCTCGAGGAGGGCAGCGCGGCGATCTCTACATTGTACGAGCGTCCAATAATATCGATGACCACTCGGTAACGTATACCACGGGAGAAGGGCGGTAGCCACGACGCTGCAAAACACCAAAATGAGTCTCTAAGTTGTCTTATGACACATTTATTATTATCGTTAGACTTGTCATAAGACTGACAGATATATTAAATAAAACATTTTAAATTTGAATTAAAGTGAGAACACCGCGTCTAACTAATTAAAATATTCAATCCCAGTAGCGGATTTGACATTGATTTAAAGAGTCAAAGTCTTCTTTCCATTACCCTACTCCCATCTAAGGTAAACGATTACATTATTAAAAGACGTTAATTATAATTACTAGGATTGTCACCTTCGGAGCTTAGTGAGGTGAAGAAAATAGTGAATGGCAAAAGATCAGAAATATTACAACGATGAACCTATCAGTCACCGCGTGATATCAGACGTCGCGAACATAGGTGCTGGCGACAAAAACTCTTAACTATCCTGAAGACTTAATTTCGGGGGAGGAGGTAATTAGCCCCTCTCCTCCCTCCTCCCTCCGCGCCTACTCCACACGACAGCTGACACAAAAAGTGAACTCAACGACAGAGTGTGGCGCAGTGACTGATCGCTGACAATATTGAGCATCTATTTGGAACAGCAGTAAAAGTGAGCACTGGGTGTATTCTCGCAGCTCGCGGGCGCGCTTGTTTACTGTCACCGCTCGGTGTGTGGAGTGACTCGAGCGAGTGCCCGCGAGTGGGTCAGGGGCGAGCCGCCCGCGCGCCCCGCCCGCCCCGCCCGCCCCACGCCCGGCCGTGCAGCGACACACCATTGTCACCCGTGCCAATGCCACGCGGCGCGGCGCTCCGGACGTGGCGGGTGACCTTCTCATAAGTCTGGCCCCTTGACGTGAGCCTTAATCATAATTATCTATTAATTAATGAACCATACTTATGGGTACCTGGACTTTACTTTGAAGTTATTTCACTTTCATATAGATAGGTAAAGATTGTCGCAGCCTCGAACCCTAGCACTAAGCTTTGCTGTTTACTCGTATTTGAGGGATAAGAGGATATTAGTCAACTTCGGCTTAACTAACATTCTTTGTTAACCAAAAACAAAATTCTTCTGAAACGGTTCTGTAACGGTGGTGGATGAATTGCTTAGTTCCGTCTTTTGTAAATACATAACATCAAACACAAACAGCGACCGCCTCGCACTCTTAGCTTACACGTCGGCCTCCCTTTCGCAGCGAGTTAGCAATTCAATGCTATTGCGATAAATACGAGTATAATTTTATTTAACCCCAAATATAAATAATTGACTGAGCGAAGCGAGGTCTATTTGGTGAGTCTTTCAGAAATTAACGCCATCTTCAATACTGAATATTTCTACATAATTATAGCTCTTAAGATTCTGACCCTTGCGACTGCTACCTATGTAACGAGGACTAGTCAACTATGCAGGAAATATTATGTGCGAAAATTTATTATTACGCCGTTTCATTACTTTATTTCTATGTTTTATGGATCACTGAAAACAAATTGTAAAAGAAAGCTGCTACGGAGAGCGCCTCTCGACGACTCTCCCGTTACTCATACGACAGCAATACAATATTGTTCCGTCATAAACCTGTTACAATTTGCCTATGAGACGTAATAAATACAATTTCAGTGGGAGGCTTGGAAACTGCCAAGATATTTCGAACTCTGTTTCCGAAGCCGGTACACGACAGAAGAGATCATTGCGACTGGTCGTCTCACGTCTCCGAAAGTGAACTCATTCTGACTCATTAGTGGTGGCGTCGAATGCGAGTTACGAACCCGGCTGCTACGATTCGCAGATTGAATTCTCTTCCTTTGACGTAATCAGTTTATTCGAAGCATTACACAAAACAAACATTATTGCTGTCGGGTAGGTAGCCTCTAGGTAACCAATAATTATTATTTAATGAGCTCTACTTCATCACAATTTTTATTACATTGATTTTATTCTTTTTGCAGGACGGGTAATTTAAGTTTGATTGAAACATCGATTTACGATAGCAAAGGAAATTGAAAGATAAGATTACAAATCGTACAGAAACACGCGATTAGTGTGCTATTTTGCCTTGGATGTCGTCGCGCTCAATGTGTCTAAGCGCTGATGCTTCGAGTGCCGGGCGAGTTGTAAGTGATTCAGCGCGACGAGGAAATGAACCGGCGCGCCGCCCGGACGTCGTCTTCCGATATTACACCCCCTCCCTCGCATCCCTCGCGCCTCCCCCGCAACGCTCGCGCCGCGCCGTCTCGCGCGTCGCAGCGCATCGGGAGTATTTTTAAATTATGGATTGCAACGATAGCGGATAACGGATCGGAGCGATCCTAAGATGAGCCACTCACTGGAGCGGCAGACGCGGGCTCTGAGTGTCGGCGGGATGCTGGGAGCCGATGCGAGACGTGCTTTGAGCTAAAGTGCTATTCTTTCTTTTATTTTACGACTGGCTGAAGTCCACGACATTATCTGCGTGGACTAGATGCAAAAAGAGAGGTATTTTAAGTTTGATCCCTTTATCTGTCTACATCAGTATGCGTGTGTGTGTGTTATCAATGTATGGAGTTGACCGAGAGAGACCAATATGAATGTAATTTTTTTATTCAGCAGTGGTCCAATTTGGGATGGTTCGGTTAATCGATTCGAGATTTGGTAGCCAAAGTACCTATCTATAGTCTATACCTTATATTAATATAATGTCCTTGACCCGATGCAGCAACCAGGGTAGCCTGCGAACTAACTAACTAGAACTAGTGTGGAACCTGAGATAATGCATTATTTACATCGTTAAAATTGTCTTTAGGTCTATCGACTTTAAAAATCAAAGACGTATCATCAGCAAATAGCACAATATTGAAAATGTCTCGGACGAAACGTGGTTAATCATTTATGTAAATCAAAAACATGTATGGGCCTAGAATAGAGCCTTGGGGTACACCAATTACTGAGACAGATCCGGATCATGGTACGTCATTAACACATACTCTTTAAACACGGTCACTAAGATAGGACGCTATGAGACCAAATGCAGAATCTTTAATACCGTAGTGGCTCAATTTAATCAAAAGAGTCCATGGTCAACGCAAACGAATGCCATAGATAAATCAAAGAAAATACCAATGGCATTCTGCGAGTTCTCCCAGGCACAGAATATGTGTTTTAACAGCCTTGCGGCCGCATCGCTTGTTGATCGACCCTTTGTACAACCATACTGCATCGAGTGCAGGAGTTTATTTAAATTAAAGTGCAAAAGCAGTTGGATGAGTATTATTTTTTCGGATATCTTGCTGAGAGTTGGCAAAAATGAAATTGACCTGTGGTTATTCGGGTCAATTTTGCAGCCCGATTTAAAAAGCTGTATTAGTTTACTAAATTTCATAAAGTCTATAAAAGATCCAGAATCTACTGATTTATTAAGATATGGCACAATAATATCAATTATACCGAAACCCGAGACTCGATATATTAGAGACCCGAGGTTATTCTGGTTAAGTCGGTGCCCGGAGCTGGCGCCGCCGACCTACGGCTCGCAGCCCACCTGTGGGCGGACAAACAATTTTTTGTAAGTTTCAATAAATCGGTGGGACCACCGGCCCTTAGCGAGAAAAATGTGGAACTTGAAACTTTAAATTACTACCTTAGGCTGTGTTTACATCTAACGTATTGTCAGCCGCCGACTGCGAGTTAACATTACGCAGTTTACTGCTTTTTCATACACATTCATATTATTTCGCTTGGTGAAATAAAAACAAATTTGTGTCGCTCTGTAAAGAGAGAACTTTTATTAAAAACATTTTCTAAAATCTTACGAGCAGGTACGAAAAGGTTTTAAAAATCTAATCACAAACTTACCTGTAAAGAGAAACAACAATTTAAAGGCTATTATTTCACTTTTAATGATATTTTAAATTCAAATTAGTTATTAAATTACCTCGGTTTAATAACGTTCTTTCAATTATAAATTATGACAATTGATTCAATTTAATTTCTAAGTAGTGACTCTTAGCGACGTGCCAGCACAGCACGTGCAGGCACAGATATAAAGTGACCTATCTGAATTTCTAATGACAGCGATGTGCAGTCAAGGCGCGGCAAATTCAAATTTCAAAATAAGGAGCCATAGAGAAGGAAATCGTACATAAGTATAAATTATATTAATGAAGAACGATGAGGCTTCATTTACATACATATTCAACATATCGTTTACACCGAAGCGACGAAACGATTAGAGATAATAAGAATGAGAACTACGACGACGACCAGCATCGTAGCGAGTAGGTAGCTACACTAGCTAATATGCTCTGCGTAGTCGCCGACTCCCGGCGGCCGATTGTGTCGTACTACGCGCTACGCCACTACGCGCTACGCCACTACGCGCTACGAACGCTGACGGGCTACGTGACCGAACGTCAGCGTATCGGATCAAATAGACTCTTATGTTTACACCAGTGGTGCATTGTACGCTATAGCGTATTGTTAGCATAATAAATGTAGTTTGACTTTATAATCGGCGGCTGATTCTCCGTTTGTGTAAACGAAGCCTTAGATAGGGGTGGGATTGATCTCTTGGGAAAGGGTGCGTCGGATGCCGATATATCAACGATACTTCGTTTGTTTTATGTATTGCAATGTAAATATCAATTTATTAGAATTTCATAAACCGAGCAATTATTTTCAACGGCAGATCTTATCCATATCCAGACTTACGAAATCGCCTTTACTTGTTTAACTAAAGGAGGTTGTATTTTCTAAATAACAATGTTATTTAATTACTCCTGATAAATGATAATTCTATTTTCACTTCATGTTTAAGTCGGTTGAATAAAATGTTACCCGCGTTCTCATTTAAACTGTACAGAATATTGGCTAAGTGTAAAGGTATCGGGGATACTTTTTTATAGCTATAGTTATCGTATCGGCAAGTTCCCGCCGTATCGGGGTCTCTCTACTCGAGCAACGGGCACACGAGCGCAGCCGGCGGAGCGCGCGGCGCGCGGCCGAGTGCGCGAGGCGAGGGCGGGCGGCGGCGGGCGGCGGCGGCGGCGCGGGCGGCGGAGGGCGGGCGGCGCGCGCCGCAGTCGCTGAGCAGCCGCGCGACTCTCCGCCCGTGGCCCGACACCGCGCAGCTCGGCGCTGCCATGCTGTGAGCAGCGCGGCACTCGAGCCGCAGTGCTGAGCGGCCGCCCGACCCGACGCGACGCGACCCGCGCGGACAGTGACCCGTGCCGTGCAGTGTGCCTCAGTGTGCGAACAGTGCTGCGGCCGCCACCATGCCGTTGTGATACCGCTCCGCGCGCTACTGACCGAGGACAGGGTTCGTATCGCGCGACGAGCGCTCGAGCTCGGGCCTCCGCCACGTGGAGGCGGCGCGAGGCGCGAGGCGCGAGGCGCGAGGCGCCGAACCGAGCCGCGGGAGCTGCCACGCTAACGGCAAAAGTAACGTTTACGAGTCCGCTGCGATTTGAATTTCACGGCCATCTAACGAGGGATTTTGGATTACCTCCTGTTAATATAACAATAGTACTATCGCGAATATAAGAAGTGCACAAAGTAACTGCATTATTCCACACAGCATCAGGACGTGCCGCTCTTGAGTCCCACCTAAACTGTAAGGATTTACGTACTTTCGATTACAAATTGTTATTGTAGGTATCAAGCATAGACTACATCACGGAGCTTAGGATCCTGGCTCCTCAATCCTGATGCTGTAGGGTAGCGCCTACCTAAACTGTGAGCACTTAGTACCTGTCAGTTTCGAATTGATATTATTGGCACTAAGCATAGACTACATCATGGAGCTCTACATCCATGCTCCTCAATCCTGATACTTCCCATCTAAATTGCGGGGATTTAGGAATTGTGGATTGTTAATAAGTACCGTAAGTACCAAGTATAGACTACATTAGTAGCGTAGCTACTAAAAAAGGAATGTAAATTCCTTAATTAAATGAAAGAAAAAATATGCAGATATTTAAAAAGCTAATGATTACAAAACATTATTCATAAGACGCTATTAAACTTAAAATTGAATTAAAGTAAAATATATTTTGGACAGCCCTAGCACAGGCTACGGTCTAATTGGGCTGCCAATTGCAATCACCAGCCACAAGTTTTAGTCTAATGCTTTGCTCTATAAATTATGGTGTAAATTGTGTTCACTTTTTTTTTGTCTTTAAATAAATAAATAAATAAATATATAAGACTTTGACATAAATTAAACTTGTGGTTCGCCCCGAACTAAGACCTCGCGGTATCCCATAATTCCCAAAAGATAGTTTTAATTGTATATTGTAATAATTAACTTTTATATATTTACAGATATTTTGCTATGAGCATAAGAAATTCAATGAAAATAATAATTATTTATTATTGGCCAATCGTGTGCCAGGCCACGCGCAGTGTAAGGTTCTGTAGTTGCAATTCACAATAAAAAAGGTGTGCATATTATAATTCTTCATCATAAAAATATTTTTATTCAATTTTAAAATAACATCACAAAATAATAATGTGTCTAGTTATAAATTAATAGCAAAAACTCAAGATAAAATTTGACATATTATACTGCCGCGTCTCCAGTAAGTATAATAAATGTAGATTGTTCTCGATTGAAGCCTCTATTCAATATTAATGGCATCAGTCATTTACTATGAAATATTTACTTTTAAAAGTTAGGCGACTATCACTCGTTAGTATAAAGTTAGTACCACTTACCCGTGATAGCTTTCCTTTAAAGTTTGTTCTACATACTACTATCGTGAATACTTTTTATATATCTTAAATCAATAGTTTAGTTACTTAGTTCCTCTTTTTACGTGTAGGTGAGGTACCCAAAATAAGTATTTTTCAAAATTTCATTGTACAAGTTTTTTGGCGTAATTAATACGCATAACTTTGCCAAATTACACTTCTTTAGTACCAATAGTCTCTGCACTATGCTGTGGACAGATGGACAGACGGACTTGGCGAAACTATAAGGGAAGCCTCGATCCTGATCGATTGTGATTAACGTCTCTATTGCACAACAGAAACTACTGAACTAAATCAAGTGTACTCTGAGTGGGTACTACTTCCTTATCCGTCTGAAGTAGATACACTATGAAATTGAAGAGGAAAATAACAAAAAAAAATGAATGGGCTCTTTGATTATCTTCTGATTAGCTCGCCTATAAAGATGTTATTATTTTTGCTTCTTAGATAACAGGTGTTTACTTATCGTATAAAAATAGAAATATTTTTTATTCAAATAAACTTTTACAAGCACTTTTGAATTGTCAATTATTGAATACCACTCGTTCGGAATGCCTTTCCTGCCGAGAAGAGCCAGCAAGAAACTCGGCGGTTGCTCTTCAAAAAAAAATTTTTTTTTACAATAGTTAATGAAACTATGCTTTGTATACAGTGCTTCCACGATGAAGTTTCCTAATTTCAATACAATACAAATACAACTAAATACAATACAAATACAAATAAATACAATCCAATGCATGTTAAGACGAGTAGACAGAAAGCAGACCCATTCCCGTTGGTGGCACCCGTTCACGAGCATGATGCATGATTCAGCCATTGCTTCGCTCAACCATAATATTTGAGGGAACGTAACAACCCGCACCACACGACACCACCACAGAAATGTTTAAAGCGAGCATGACATACTTTATAATATTTTGTTAATCTGTTGCTCCGTAGTTGAAAATCTGCATCAATCATTGCTCCAGACTTAATAGGGATGTTAACACTAATCATAAATTAATGTTTAGTGTTAATTTTATGATAGTCTGTAGGATTAGAATATGTGGACGTCCGTGGCGCGGACGGTGTTAGCGGGAAAATTCAAAATTACTCTATTTTTGTATATTTTCTCATCGAAAATAGTAATATTTTTAAATAATATATATTTTTTTATGGTAAACAGGAGTCAATCTTCAAAATAAAAGCAATTCCGAAAAATTGTTAACATCCCTATTGTGGCTTCCTTGCTGCCTTCAACTGATAGTAAATTAATAAATTTCGCTAGTTAGATTATAATCTAACGGTATTGACAATCTCACGGTGACATAATAACATTTTTAAAATTATTTTTGTCTTCATCATCATTAGTATAAAAATGTAATTTGTTCTTGATTATCATAGAATTCCTCGATGTAACGGCTTCCATTCAATATTAATGGCATCTAAGTTATCCTATTAATATTATAAATGCGAAAGTTTGGATGTATGGATAGACGGATGGATGGATGGATGGATAGATAGATGGATGGATGGATGTTACTCTTGTGATATATGGATGTTAAGGTTATTAAAATCTCTTAACTATGGTAAATCCTCACCATCGTCGACTGTAACAACCTACTTACCAGCCTCATTACCAGCTGTGTATCAGAATGTACTACATGGTGGGCGGCCCATGACTCCCTGAAAAAATTCCACAACAACACAAATATTTATTCCTGCAATTTATAAGTTTAACTCAACTTCTACAAATATATTATTAGTTTTCATAGGATTTTTTGAGTCAAAATTTTTAATTAAGTAGAAATTAATAACAACAACTATGTTATTTGTCAAACTGAATTCCATGAACCATAACATGATAACTCCAAAAAACCGCTAAAAACCATAGTTTCCTCATTTATCATAATTATTTAAATTTAAAATAATTAAAATAAAATAGTAAATCAATCAGCTGATCGTCAATTTTGTATGGGAGGTCCAAATTCTTTTTCACATTTCGACCTATGTTCCTGGGGGAAAGTTGTTCAGTTTTATGAGCACATTCACCTCCTTCAGTATTATTTCGGAGTTTCAATACACGTTGTATAAGTTGTGGTTCTCAATTTAATTGTTCTAACTACATAAACATAGTAATAATAATAATAAACATTTATTTAGCCAGCAAAACACAACACAATACATTTTAGTAGTTAAAATATAATAATTATTATAAAACAAAAACAAAGTAGGCGCCCTAAACATAGAACTTTCATACAACTTTCCAATCCCCATTTCACGCCCTTAAAGAGTGGTTTTGCATAAAAAAATATTTCTTGACTAATGCCTTAATCTATACAAATAAATAAAATTTAAGTGTCTGTTTGTAATATCAAAAGAATAGCTTTTTAGTAACTACATACGAAAGTAAATACGGTACTTATAACAAGAAAATTGTTTTTAAAATTTTTGTCTGTCTGTCTGTCTGTCCGTCTGTCTGTCTGTCTGTCCGTCTGTCTGTCGGTCTGTCTGTCTGTCTGTCTGTCTGTTTGTTGCCGCTAATCTCGGGAACGGCTGGACCGATTTTGACGAAACTTTCACTGGCAGATAGCTGATATTGTCGGGCGTAATATAGGCTACTTCTTTAACCGACTTTCGAAAAAGGAGGAGAAGGAGTGGTGTTTTTCTACCCCTGTACATCGATATCTCCATGATTTTTTATCGGATTTGCGTGAATCTTTTTTTAATTGATACAAAAACGTTGCAAGATGCTCCCATAAAAATTTCAGGTTCCATCTCTTCAACCCTGATGCTGCAGGGGTACTGCCCTCCTAAACTGTGGGGATTTAGGAACTGCCGATTATGAATAGTTATATTAGGTACCAAGTAAAGACTACATCGTTGAATTTCAGAACCCAACTCCTCAATCCTGATGCTGCAGGGCTTCTGCCCACCTAAACTGTAGGGATTTAGGAACTGTCGATTGAGAATTGAAGAAGCGAACGAAGCTCGCGGGCGTCGCTAGTCTTAACTAAATTTTAAGCTCGTAGACTTAATAATAAAAAATGCAGCAAAAAATGTCATCCCCTATTTTATCACCCTTAAAAGGTAATATTCAGTTTTGATATACATGCTTTTTATTTATTATTATTAACCTAAATGCGAATTTTTGTGTCTCTAACTCTCTCATGCGTCATGCTCGTGAACGGGTGCCACCAACGGGAATGGGTCTGCTTTTGCCTGCCTGTGTTAACATGTATTGAATTGTATTTATTTGTATTTGTATTGTATTTATTTTTACTTGTATTGTACTCAGGAAAATTCATCGTGGAAGCACTGAATACATAGCATAGTTTCAATAACAATTGTAAAAATTTTATTTTTTTGAAAAGAGCAACCGCCGAGTTTCTTGCTGGCTCTTCTCGGCAGGAAAGGCATTCCGAACCAGTGGTAGATTCATTGACCATTCAAAGGTGCTTGTAAAAGTTTATTTGAATAAAAAATATTTCTATTTCTATTTCTAACTCCAAAAACATAGGACTTTCATACAAACTTGCAACCCCTATCTTACCCTCTTAGGGGTAGAATTTCCAAATATCCTTTCTTAGCTGACATTTCCTAACTACAAACTACCTACTTGCTAAATTATAGCTTTATACGTACAATAGTTTTTGAGATCTCGTGTTTAATCAGTCAGTCTGTATTCTTTCGCTTTAACATATACATATATAGATATAGATCTATAAACAGTTTCAGTATAATTTTTTAAAACAGCATAAAAATGAAAGATTTCAGAAATTTAACTCTTGGCGTAAAACAATAAAATCAAATATAATATTGCAATTTCATAACTCTGTTATAAAAAGACATCGAAAATCACGCAGACAAAGTGGCCGGATCCACAGGATAAGAAAGTTTAGTAATTTGTTGCATTGATAAAGATGCAGTTACGCAAAAAGGATCCAATCCACTAAACTTGTCACTAGAAAAGTTAACCTTCATTATTTTGTAGGTACTCCTAGCTCGAAGACTCCTAGTTACCGTATACCGTATAGGTACATACCTGTCGGAAGCTGGGCTCACTGCATGCATTTATCTAATTAGACAAATGTTTTGTGCACTGAGTACTTTTAAATAGTAAAATGACTACTTTTATTGTGGGTTGGATCCATCTCAAGAATGACGCCCAATAACTGTAGCCACACACTTTTGTATTTTGTAAATAGTTCTACACTCAGCAGACTCTTCTTCCCTATTCGGTGCTATAGTGTTGTTTTATCGTCGAAGGAGGCGCGGTGCGGGACGCGGCGTGCGGGGCGGGGGCGGGCGCGACGCGCGATGCGCTGACGCCATGTGCGCGCCGCGATGCGCGCCCGCGCTGTGCCCGCCCGCGCGGCGCGACTGCTGCTGCTGGCGCTGCTGCTGGCCGGTGAGTGCCGCCCGCGGCGTGCACACGTGCGCGACGTGCGCGACGTGCGCGCGACGCGGGCGTGACGTGCGCGTGTGTGTGCAGGGTGCGCCGGCAACCCGGACGCGAAGCGGCTGTACGACGACCTGCTCAGCAACTACAACAAGCTGGTGCGGCCCGTGCTCAACGTCAGCGACGCGCTCACCGTGCGCATCAAGCTCAAGCTCAGCCAACTCATCGACGTGGTGAGGCGCGTTCCGCTCCGTGACGTGACGTGACGTGACGTGTTCCCGACCTCTGAACAATCCTGTTAATGAATCGAAATACTTTGTTCCAGAATTTGAAAAATCAGATTATGACGACAAATTTGTGGGTAGAACAGGTAAAATACTTAATTTCTCACTATAAACTTAGGTATATAATATAATACTATTATTTGCTAAATTAAATACTGTGAAATAGTTTTTGACAATCAAAAAATATACAAATATCGGTACTTCGATTGAAAAAAGTGACGTGTTTGTACGTGTAGAGCTGGTACGACTACAAGCTGTCGTGGGAGCCGCGCGAGTACGGCGGCGTGGAGATGCTGCACGTGCCCTCCGACCACATCTGGCGACCGGACATCGTGCTCTACAACAAGTGAGTGTTGCTCGGGAAGAAAGCTAAGTTCCCAAGCAAGCAATGCCACCAGCACTTACATGCACCACCACACAAGACTACTCTCGACGCATGATTCGCCCCGACATACACCGGAGCATCCTCAGGAGATGTCGACTTTACAATGCCGACACTGTAAAGTCGACATCTCCTCAGGATGGTGGTGGCATTGCTTGCTTGAGAACTTGGCTTACTTGCTCGATTGAGGAGGTAATCTGTGCTTAGCTTGTAACTGCATGTTTAACCATACATATTTTTTCTGTTGAAACATTGTAGCAAAATGATTCTTTTCTAACCTTATCTGGATAATCATGAACTTCCACAAAGTAACGCTTGCTTCTATCCAATATGTTCAAAATTATTCACTCAATTTTATTATTAAAGACCATTATTGCAGCATTTCAAAGAGATAAATACTTCATTAATTTTTTCATAATATGTACCTACTGACGTGTATTGAAACTCGTGTACGTCGCCTGTCGACCAGTGCGGATGGCAACTTCGAGGTGACGCTGGCCACCAAGGCGACGCTGAACTACACGGGGCGCGTGGAGTGGCGCCCGCCCGCCATCTACAAGTCCTCCTGCGAGATCGACGTGGAGTACTTCCCCTTCGACCAGCAGACGTGCATCATGAAGTTTGGCTCCTGGACTTACGACGGCTTCCAGGTACGGCGCTAGCTCTGCAGGAGCTAGCTTCCCGGTGCCCCTTCGGCGCCGAATAGGGACGGGCGGGACGCAACGATGAGCGCAGGAACGCGAGTAGAACGCTAAGCTCTCGCTGACTTAAATAATTAAGCTATGAAAAAACTACCCACTAGTTAATTTCCCACGCACCTCGTGCTACGATTGTCGCATAACATACTTGATGGAAATGCATAATTATTTATTAGAAATTATTTAATTTTTCAGTCTCAAATTGAGCGAGGCGGCGAGACGCATATTATAGTATCCTTATCTAATTCCAGGTGGACCTGCGACACATAGATGAAGCCCGAGGAACCAACGTGGTAGAGTTAGGTGTCGACTTGAGCGAATTTTATACTTCTGTCGAATGGGACATACTTGAAGTCCCCGCGGTTAGGTATGCATTTTAATGTTTTTTTATCTGATGTGCGATGTACCTTACAACTTTTCTTAGTTTACGTCAGAGACATTGAAAAAAGCGTTCCGTTCGAGTTGATCGGTCGCGGACTCGATAGGAATGGCACCGCTACCGGCATTCCACTGTGGAACAACGGTGAAGAGAAACAAGATCGGGAAATTCCTAAAAGTACACATTTAAAATTCAAAGTTATTTATTTCATGTAAGCTAACATGGGGCTCTTATGACAAGTCGAGAATCTACGAACTGTTTGGAATGCTGATTCTGTTGAAAAGAGCCGGCAAGAAACTTAGCAGTTGCTCTTTTCAAAACAAAAAATGTAGACAGCTGAAGCAAAACAGATTGCTTCCAAGCAACTTTGTCATTAAGGAGTTCTTTAGTTGTATAACAAACTTCTACTTATTAAATGTATCTTTACACACAAACTGTTTAAATTAATGTAATGGTAAATCTATCAATTCTTTCGGAATTAAGTTATAAGAGCGTACAGTCGACCCTAGAAAGGACTTCTGAACTTTAGGCAGACGACAGGATGGTGTTATTTCACGTCGTCAGTTACGTATAGTAATACATTTATATTTTACTAGCCCGTGACTTCGTCCGCGTGGATTTAGATTTTAAAATACCGCGGGAATTCTTTGATTTTCCGGGATAAAAATTAGCCTATGTCACTCTCCAGGTCCATGCAAAAAACCACGACGATCCGTAGTTCTGTCCCAGCGTCATTGAAGGACAAACCAACAAACCAACAATCCAACAAACAAACACACTTTCGCATTTATAATATACATATTAGTAGGATAGGATGAGAAGCGTTCGGCACCCCTTCGTTCCCTCGCGTCGTAACCCGCTCGCCTCCTCCAGGAACGAGAAGTTCTACACGTGCTGCGACGAGCCGTACCTGGACATCACGTTCAACATCACGATGCGGCGCAAGACGCTGTTCTACACCGTCAACCTCATCATCCCGTGCATGGGCATCTCGTTCCTCACCGTGCTGGTGTTCTACCTGCCCTCCGACAGCGGCGAGAAGGTCTCGCTGTCCATCTCCATCCTGCTGTCGCTCACCGTGTTCTTCCTGCTGCTGGCCGAGATCATCCCGCCCACGTCGCTCGTCGTGCCGCTGCTGGGCAAGTTCGTGCTGTTCACCATGATCCTCGACACGTTCAGGTGAGCGTGAGCGTGAGCGTGCGACGCGCCCGCCGCCGCCCGCCGTGGGCGCGTCGCACGCTCACACCCGTGTCTCTGTGCAGCATCTGCGTGACGGTGGTGGTGCTCAACGTGCACTTCCGCTCGCCGCAGACGCACACCATGGCGCCGTGGGTGCGGCGCGTGTTCATCCACGTGCTGCCGCGCCTGCTGGTCATGCGCCGCCCGCACTACCGCCTCGACCCGCACCGCAGCCGCTTGTAAGGCCCCCCACCGCTCACCACACGACACGACACACACCGTCGCCGTATTCAGTTGTAGAGTTAGCGATGTGCCGATGGTTTCCAGCGCAGGTCTGGTGACGAGCGAGGGCTGGTCGCCCGTGGTGTGCGCGGCGCGCGGCGTGGGCGCCGTGGGCGGCGTGGGCGCCGCGGGCGGCGACGAGGAGCGCTCGCCGTCGCCGGGCGCGTGCCGCGTGCACGACGCGCCGGCGCTGTGCGACGCGCTGCGGCGCTGGCACCGCTGCCCCGAGCTGCACAAGGCCATCGACGGCATCAACTACATCGCCGACCAGACGCGCAAGGAGGAGGAGTCCACGCGGGTGAAGGAGGACTGGAAGTACGTGGCCATGGTGCTGGACCGGCTGTTCCTGTGGATCTTCACGCTGGCCGTGCTGGTGGGCTCGGCCGGCATCATCCTGCAGGCGCCCACGCTGTACGACGACCGCGCGCCCATCGACGTGCGCCTCTCCGAGATCGCATACGCGACCGCCAAGCCGCGCCTGCCGCCGCCGCGCTAGCCTCCCCTCCCCCGCCCTCCCCCGCCCACCCTACGATATTATTACTGTACATAAAATTATATTATATTATAAATAGTTTATACGACGAAATAACGTGATCGAAGATAAGTCGAATTTCTTTTGATAGAGACGAAATAAACTCGTTTGTTTACAAATTATGATTTTTATTTTTCCTGAGGAACGAATGTTAAACCCTGGCGAGACAAATTTGACCGCGGTCGGTAAACAGATGGGTGACCGACTCTAGGTAGGGTAGGGAGCCCCCTAATAACAACAAGTCTTCCTAAAATGAGACAGTTAAAGGAGAAATTGGCACACGAAACTTAGACGAAAACTTTTAAATTTTTTATGAACATTGAACATATTATTACGCTTCTTGATAATTCTCCCCTCCTTACTCTGGCAACACTGCACCGAAAAATCTGAAACTATAGAAACAAGAAGCACATAGCACCACCTTGGATATAATATTATTTAAACTATCAAGAAGAACATAATAAACAAAATATAAACGACCAAGATAATGTGTCATGAAATGAATGATTTCCCAAGTAAATTGTATGGGCTAATACCGCAGCAGTAAGTTTGTAAACTTAAAGATACAATCGAACCGTTAGGTTTGGGTTAGGTTTGGGTTAGGTTTGGGTTAGGTTTGGGTTAGGTTTGGGTTAGGTTTGGGTTAGGTTTGGGTTAGGTTTGGGTTAGGTTTGGGTTAGGTTTGGGTTAGGTTTGGGTTAGGTTTGGGTTAGGTTTGGGTTAGGTTTGGGTTAGGTTTGGGTTAGGTTTGGGTTAGGTTTGGGTTAGGTTTGGGTTAGGTTTGGGTTAGGTTTGGGTTAGGTTTGGGTTAGGTTTGGGTTAGGTTTGGGTTAGGTTTGGGTTAGGTTTGGGTTAGGTTTGGGTTAGGTTTGGGTTAGGTTTGGGTTAGGTTTGGGTTAGGTTTGGGTTAGGTTTGGGTTAGGTTTGGGTTAGGTTTGGGTTAGGTTTGGGTTAGGTTTGGGTTAGGTTTGGGTTAGGTTTGGGTTAGGTTTGGGTTAGGTTTGGGTTAGGTTTGGGTTAGGTTTGGGTTAGGTTTGGGTTAGGTTTGGGTTAGGTTTGGGTTAGGTTTGGGTTAGGTTTGGGTTAGGTTTGGGTTAGGTTTGGGTTAGGTTTGGGTTAGGTTTGGGTTAGGTTTGGGTTAGGTTTGGGTTAGGTTTGGGTTAGGTTTGGGTTAGGTTTGGGTTAGGTTTGGGTTAGGTTTGGGTTAGGTTTGGGTTAGGTTTGGGTTAGGTTTGGGTTAGGTTTGGGTTAGGTTTGGGTTAGGTTTGGGTTAGGTTTGGGTTAGGTTTGGGTTAGGTTTGGGTTAGGTTTGGGTTAGGTTTGGGTTAGGTTTGGGTTAGGTTTGGGTTAGGTTTGGGTTAGGTTTGGGTTAGGTTTGGGTTAGGTTTGGGTTAGGTTTGGGTTAGGTTTGGGTTAGGTTTGGGTTAGGTTTGGGTTAGGTTTGGGTTAGGTTTGGGTTAGGTTTGGGTTAGGTTTGGGTTAGGTTTGGGTTAGGTTTGGGTTAGGTTTGGGTTAGGTTTGGGTTAGGTTTGGGTTAGGTTTGGGTTAGGTTTGGGTTAGGTTTGGGTTAGGTTTGGGTTAGGTTTGGGTTAGGTTTGGGTTAGGTTTGGGTTAGGTTTGGGTTAGGTTTGGGTTAGGTTTGGGTTAGGTTTGGGTTAGGTTTGGGTTAGGTTTGGGTTAGGTTTGGGTTAGGTTTGGGTTAGGTTTGGGTTAGGTTTGGGTTAGGTTTGGGTTAGGTTTGGGTTAGGTTTGGGTTAGGTTTGGGTTAGGTTTGGGTTAGGTTTGGGTTAGGTTTGGGTTAGGTTTGGGTTAGGTTTGGGTTAGGTTTGGGTTAGGTTTGGGTTAGGTTTGGGTTAGGTTTGGGTTAGGTTTGGGTTAGGTTTGGGTTAGGTTTGGGTTAGGTTTGGGTTAGGTTTGGGTTAGGTTTGGGTTAGGTTTGGGTTAGGTTTGGGTTAGGTTTGGGTTAGGTTTGGGTTAGGTTTGGGTTAGGTTTGGGTTAGGTTTGGGTTAGGTTTGGGTTAGGTTTGGGTTAGGTTTGGGTTAGGTTTGGGTTAGGTTTGGGTTAGGTTTGGGTTAGGTTTGGGTTAGGTTTGGGTTAGGTTTGGGTTAGGTTTGGGTTAGGTTTGGGTTAGGTTTGGGTTAGGTTTGGGTTAGGTTTGGGTTAGGTTTGGGTTAGGTTTGGGTTAGGTTTGGGTTAGGTTTGGGTTAGGTTTGGGTTAGGTTTGGGTTAGGTTTGGGTTAGGTTTGGGTTAGGTTTGGGTTAGGTTTGGGTTAGGTTTGGGTTAGGTTTGGGTTAGGTTTGGGTTAGGTTTGGGTTAGGTTTGGGTTAGGTTTGGGTTAGGTTTGGGTTAGGTTTGGGTTAGGTTTGGGTTAGGTTTGGGTTAGGTTTGGGTTAGGTTTGGGTTAGGTTTGGGTTAGGTTTGGGTTAGGTTTGGGTTAGGTTTGGGTTAGGTTTGGGTTAGGTTTGGGTTAGGTTTGGGTTAGGTTTGGGTTAGGTTTGGGTTAGGTTTGGGTTAGGTTTGGGTTAGGTTTGGGTTAGGTTTGGGTTAGGTTTGGGTTAGGTTTGGGTTAGGTTTGGGTTAGGTTTGGGTTAGGTTTGGGTTAGGTTTGGGTTAGGTTTGGGTTAGGTTTGGGTTAGGTTTGGGTTAGGTTTGGGTTAGGTTTGGGTTAGGTTTGGGTTAGGTTTGGGTTAGGTTTGGGTTAGGTTTGGGTTAGGTTTGGGTTAGGTTTGGGTTAGGTTTGGGTTAGGTTTGGGTTAGGTTTGGGTTAGGTTTGGGTTAGGTTTGGGTTAGGTTTGGGTTAGGTTTGGGTTAGGTTTGGGTTAGGTTTGGGTTAGGTTTGGGTTAGGTTTGGGTTAGGTTTGGGTTAGGTTTGGGTTAGGTTTGGGTTAGGTTTGGGTTAGGTTTGGGTTAGGTTTGGGTTAGGTTTGGGTTAGGTTTGGGTTAGGTTTGGGTTAGGTTTGGGTTAGGTTTGGGTTAGGTTTGGGTTAGGTTTGGGTTAGGTTTGGGTTAGGTTTGGGTTAGGTTTGGGTTAGGTTTGGGTTAGGTTTGGGTTAGGTTTGGGTTAGGTTTGGGTTAGGTTTGGGTTAGGTTTGGGTTAGGTTTGGGTTAGGTTTGGGTTAGGTTTGGGTTAGGTTTGGGTTAGGTTTGGGTTAGGTTTGGGTTAGGTTTGGGTTAGGTTTGGGTTAGGTTTGGGTTAGGTTTGGGTTAGGTTTGGGTTAGGTTTGGGTTAGGTTTGGGTTAGGTTTGGGTTAGGTTTGGGTTAGGTTTGGGTTAGGTTTGGGTTAGGTTTGGGTTAGGTTTGGGTTAGGTTTGGGTTAGGTTTGGGTTAGGTTTGGGTTAGGTTTGGGTTAGGTTTGGGTTAGGTTTGGGTTAGGTTTGGGTTAGGTTTGGGTTAGGTTTGGGTTAGGTTTGGGTTAGGTTTGGGTTAGGTTTGGGTTAGGTTTGGGTTAGGTTTGGGTTAGGTTTGGGTTAGGTTTGGGTTAGGTTTGGGTTAGGTTTGGGTTAGGTTTGGGTTAGGTTTGGGTTAGGTTTGGGTTAGGTTTGGGTTAGGTTTGGGTTAGGTTTGGGTTAGGTTTGGGTTAGGTTTGGGTTAGGTTTGGGTTAGGTTTGGGTTAGGTTTGGGTTAGGTTTGGGTTAGGTTTGGGTTAGGTTTGGGTTAGGTTTGGGTTAGGTTTGGGTTAGGTTTGGGTTAGGTTTGGGTTAGGTTTGGGTTAGGTTTGGGTTAGGTTTGGGTTAGGTTTGGGTTAGGTTTGGGTTAGGTTTGGGTTAGGTTTGGGTTAGGTTTGGGTTAGGTTTGGGTTAGGTTTGGGTTAGGTTTGGGTTAGGTTTGGGTTAGGTTTGGGTTAGGTTTGGGTTAGGTTTGGGTTAGGTTTGGGTTAGGTTTGGGTTAGGTTTGGGTTAGGTTTGGGTTAGGTTTGGGTTAGGTTTGGGTTAGGTTTGGGTTAGGTTTGGGTTAGGTTTGGGTTAGGTTTGGGTTAGGTTTGGGTTAGGTTTGGGTTAGGTTTGGGTTAGGTTTGGGTTAGGTTTGGGTTAGGTTTGGGTTAGGTTTGGGTTAGGTTTGGGTTAGGTTTGGGTTAGGTTTGGGTTAGGTTTGGGTTAGGTTTGGGTTAGGTTTGGGTTAGGTTTGGGTTAGGTTTGGGTTAGGTTTGGGTTAGGTTTGGGTTAGGTTTGGGTTAGGTTTGGGTTAGGTTTGGGTTAGGTTTGGGTTAGGTTTGGGTTAGGTTTGGGTTAGGTTTGGGTTAGGTTTGGGTTAGGTTTGGGTTAGGTTTGGGTTAGGTTTGGGTTAGGTTTGGGTTAGGTTTGGGTTAGGTTTGGGTTAGGTTTGGGTTAGGTTTGGGTTAGGTTTGGGTTAGGTTTGGGTTAGGTTTGGGTTAGGTTTGGGTTAGGTTTGGGTTAGGTTTGGGTTAGGTTTGGGTTAGGTTTGGGTTAGGTTTGGGTTAGGTTTGGGTTAGGTTTGGGTTAGGTTTGGGTTAGGTTTGGGTTAGGTTTGGGTTAGGTTTGGGTTAGGTTTGGGTTAGGTTTGGGTTAGGTTTGGGTTAGGTTTGGGTTAGGTTTGGGTTAGGTTTGGGTTAGGTTTGGGTTAGGTTTGGGTTAGGTTTGGGTTAGGTTTGGGTTAGGTTTGGGTTAGGTTTGGGTTAGGTTTGGGTTAGGTTTGGGTTAGGTTTGGGTTAGGTTTGGGTTAGGTTTGGGTTAGGTTTGGGTTAGGTTTGGGTTAGGTTTGGGTTAGGTTTGGGTTAGGTTTGGGTTAGGTTTGGGTTAGGTTTGGGTTAGGTTTGGGTTAGGTTTGGGTTAGGTTTGGGTTAGGTTTGGGTTAGGTTTGGGTTAGGTTTGGGTTAGGTTTGGGTTAGGTTTGGGTTAGGTTTGGGTTAGGTTTGGGTTAGGTTTGGGTTAGGTTTGGGTTAGGTTTGGGTTAGGTTTGGGTTAGGTTTGGGTTAGGTTTGGGTTAGGTTTGGGTTAGGTTTGGGTTAGGTTTGGGTTAGGTTTGGGTTAGGTTTGGGTTAGGTTTGGGTTAGGTTTGGGTTAGGTTTGGGTTAGGTTTGGGTTAGGTTTGGGTTAGGTTTGGGTTAGGTTTGGGTTAGGTTTGGGTTAGGTTTGGGTTAGGTTTGGGTTAGGTTTGGGTTAGGTTTGGGTTAGGTTTGGGTTAGGTTTGGGTTAGGTTTGGGTTAGGTTTGGGTTAGGTTTGGGTTAGGTTTGGGTTAGGTTTGGGTTAGGTTTGGGTTAGGTTTGGGTTAGGTTTGGGTTAGGTTTGGGTTAGGTTTGGGTTAGGTTTGGGTTAGGTTTGGGTTAGGTTTGGGTTAGGTTTGGGTTAGGTTTGGGTTAGGTTTGGGTTAGGTTTGGGTTAGGTTTGGGTTAGGTTTGGGTTAGGTTTGGGTTAGGTTTGGGTTAGGTTTGGGTTAGGTTTGGGTTAGGTTTGGGTTAGGTTTGGGTTAGGTTTGGGTTAGGTTTGGGTTAGGTTTGGGTTAGGTTTGGGTTAGGTTTGGGTTAGGTTTGGGTTAGGTTTGGGTTAGGTTTGGGTTAGGTTTGGGTTAGGTTTGGGTTAGGTTTGGGTTAGGTTTGGGTTAGGTTTGGGTTAGGTTTGGGTTAGGTTTGGGTTAGGTTTGGGTTAGGTTTGGGTTAGGTTTGGGTTAGGTTTGGGTTAGGTTTGGGTTAGGTTTGGGTTAGGTTTGGGTTAGGTTTGGGTTAGGTTTGGGTTAGGTTTGGGTTAGGTTTGGGTTAGGTTTGGGTTAGGTTTGGGTTAGGTTTGGGTTAGGTTTGGGTTAGGTTTGGGTTAGGTTTGGGTTAGGTTTGGGTTAGGTTTGGGTTAGGTTTGGGTTAGGTTTGGGTTAGGTTTGGGTTAGGTTTGGGTTAGGTTTGGGTTAGGTTTGGGTTAGGTTTGGGTTAGGTTTGGGTTAGGTTTGGGTTAGGTTTGGGTTAGGTTTGGGTTAGGTTTGGGTTAGGTTTGGGTTAGGTTTGGGTTAGGTTTGGGTTAGGTTTGGGTTAGGTTTGGGTTAGGTTTGGGTTAGGTTTGGGTTAGGTTTGGGTTAGGTTTGGGTTAGGTTTGGGTTAGGTTTGGGTTAGGTTTGGGTTAGGTTTGGGTTAGGTTTGGGTTAGGTTTGGGTTAGGTTTGGGTTAGGTTTGGGTTAGGTTTGGGTTAGGTTTGGGTTAGGTTTGGGTTAGGTTTGGGTTAGGTTTGGGTTAGGTTTGGGTTAGGTTTGGGTTAGGTTTGGGTTAGGTTTGGGTTAGGTTTGGGTTAGGTTTGGGTTAGGTTTGGGTTAGGTTTGGGTTAGGTTTGGGTTAGGTTTGGGTTAGGTTTGGGTTAGGTTTGGGTTAGGTTTGGGTTAGGTTTGGGTTAGGTTTGGGTTAGGTTTGGGTTAGGTTTGGGTTAGGTTTGGGTTAGGTTTGGGTTAGGTTTGGGTTAGGTTTGGGTTAGGTTTGGGTTAGGTTTGGGTTAGGTTTGGGTTAGGTTTGGGTTAGGTTTGGGTTAGGTTTGGGTTAGGTTTGGGTTAGGTTTGGGTTAGGTTTGGGTTAGGTTTGGGTTAGGTTTGGGTTAGGTTTGGGTTAGGTTTGGGTTAGGTTTGGGTTAGGTTTGGGTTAGGTTTGGGTTAGGTTTGGGTTAGGTTTGGGTTAGGTTTGGGTTAGGTTTGGGTTAGGTTTGGGTTAGGTTTGGGTTAGGTTTGGGTTAGGTTTGGGTTAGGTTTGGGTTAGGTTTGGGTTAGGTTTGGGTTAGGTTTGGGTTAGGTTTGGGTTAGGTTTGGGTTAGGTTTGGGTTAGGTTTGGGTTAGGTTTGGGTTAGGTTTGGGTTAGGTTTGGGTTAGGTTTGGGTTAGGTTTGGGTTAGGTTTGGGTTAGGTTTGGGTTAGGTTTGGGTTAGGTTTGGGTTAGGTTTGGGTTAGGTTTGGGTTAGGTTTGGGTTAGGTTTGGGTTAGGTTTGGGTTAGGTTTGGGTTAGGTTTGGGTTAGGTTTGGGTTAGGTTTGGGTTAGGTTTGGGTTAGGTTTGGGTTAGGTTTGGGTTAGGTTTGGGTTAGGTTTGGGTTAGGTTTGGGTTAGGTTTGGGTTAGGTTTGGGTTAGGTTTGGGTTAGGTTTGGGTTAGGTTTGGGTTAGGTTTGGGTTAGGTTTGGGTTAGGTTTGGGTTAGGTTTGGGTTAGGTTTGGGTTAGGTTTGGGTTAGGTTTGGGTTAGGTTTGGGTTAGGTTTGGGTTAGGTTTGGGTTAGGTTTGGGTTAGGTTTGGGTTAGGTTTGGGTTAGGTTTGGGTTAGGTTTGGGTTAGGTTTGGGTTAGGTTTGGGTTAGGTTTGGGTTAGGTTTGGGTTAGGTTTGGGTTAGGTTTGGGTTAGGTTTGGGTTAGGTTTGGGTTAGGTTTGGGTTAGGTTTGGGTTAGGTTTGGGTTAGGTTTGGGTTAGGTTTGGGTTAGGTTTGGGTTAGGTTTGGGTTAGGTTTGGGTTAGGTTTGGGTTAGGTTTGGGTTAGGTTTGGGTTAGGTTTGGGTTAGGTTTGGGTTAGGTTTGGGTTAGGTTTGGGTTAGGTTTGGGTTAGGTTTGGGTTAGGTTTGGGTTAGGTTTGGGTTAGGTTTGGGTTAGGTTTGGGTTAGGTTTGGGTTAGGTTTGGGTTAGGTTTGGGTTAGGTTTGGGTTAGGTTTGGGTTAGGTTTGGGTTAGGTTTGGGTTAGGTTTGGGTTAGGTTTGGGTTAGGTTTGGGTTAGGTTTGGGTTAGGTTTGGGTTAGGTTTGGGTTAGGTTTGGGTTAGGTTTGGGTTAGGTTTGGGTTAGGTTTGGGTTAGGTTTGGGTTAGGTTTGGGTTAGGTTTGGGTTAGGTTTGGGTTAGGTTTGGGTTAGGTTTGGGTTAGGTTTGGGTTAGGTTTGGGTTAGGTTTGGGTTAGGTTTGGGTTAGGTTTGGGTTAGGTTTGGGTTAGGTTTGGGTTAGGTTTGGGTTAGGTTTGGGTTAGGTTTGGGTTAGGTTTGGGTTAGGTTTGGGTTAGGTTTGGGTTAGGTTTGGGTTAGGTTTGGGTTAGGTTTGGGTTAGGTTTGGGTTAGGTTTGGGTTAGGTTTGGGTTAGGTTTGGGTTAGGTTTGGGTTAGGTTTGGGTTAGGTTTGGGTTAGGTTTGGGTTAGGTTTGGGTTAGGTTTGGGTTAGGTTTGGGTTAGGTTTGGGTTAGGTTTGGGTTAGGTTTGGGTTAGGTTTGGGTTAGGTTTGGGTTAGGTTTGGGTTAGGTTTGGGTTAGGTTTGGGTTAGGTTTGGGTTAGGTTTGGGTTAGGTTTGGGTTAGGTTTGGGTTAGGTTTGGGTTAGGTTTGGGTTAGGTTTGGGTTAGGTTTGGGTTAGGTTTGGGTTAGGTTTGGGTTAGGTTTGGGTTAGGTTTGGGTTAGGTTTGGGTTAGGTTTGGGTTAGGTTTGGGTTAGGTTTGGGTTAGGTTTGGGTTAGGTTTGGGTTAGGTTTGGGTTAGGTTTGGGTTAGGTTTGGGTTAGGTTTGGGTTAGGTTTGGGTTAGGTTTGGGTTAGGTTTGGGTTAGGTTTGGGTTAGGTTTGGGTTAGGTTTGGGTTAGGTTTGGGTTAGGTTTGGGTTAGGTTTGGGTTAGGTTTGGGTTAGGTTTGGGTTAGGTTTGGGTTAGGTTTGGGTTAGGTTTGGGTTAGGTTTGGGTTAGGTTTGGGTTAGGTTTGGGTTAGGTTTGGGTTAGGTTTGGGTTAGGTTTGGGTTAGGTTTGGGTTAGGTTTGGGTTAGGTTTGGGTTAGGTTTGGGTTAGGTTTGGGTTAGGTTTGGGTTAGGTTTGGGTTAGGTTTGGGTTAGGTTTGGGTTAGGTTTGGGTTAGGTTTGGGTTAGGTTTGGGTTAGGTTTGGGTTAGGTTTGGGTTAGGTTTGGGTTAGGTTTGGGTTAGGTTTGGGTTAGGTTTGGGTTAGGTTTGGGTTAGGTTTGGGTTAGGTTTGGGTTAGGTTTGGGTTAGGTTTGGGTTAGGTTTGGGTTAGGTTTGGGTTAGGTTTGGGTTAGGTTTGGGTTAGGTTTGGGTTAGGTTTGGGTTAGGTTTGGGTTAGGTTTGGGTTAGGTTTGGGTTAGGTTTGGGTTAGGTTTGGGTTAGGTTTGGGTTAGGTTTGGGTTAGGTTTGGGTTAGGTTTGGGTTAGGTTTGGGTTAGGTTTGGGTTAGGTTTGGGTTAGGTTTGGGTTAGGTTTGGGTTAGGTTTGGGTTAGGTTTGGGTTAGGTTTGGGTTAGGTTTGGGTTAGGTTTGGGTTAGGTTTGGGTTAGGTTTGGGTTAGGTTTGGGTTAGGTTTGGGTTAGGTTTGGGTTAGGTTTGGGTTAGGTTTGGGTTAGGTTTGGGTTAGGTTTGGGTTAGGTTTGGGTTAGGTTTGGGTTAGGTTTGGGTTAGGTTTGGGTTAGGTTTGGGTTAGGTTTGGGTTAGGTTTGGGTTAGGTTTGGGTTAGGTTTGGGTTAGGTTTGGGTTAGGTTTGGGTTAGGTTTGGGTTAGGTTTGGGTTAGGTTTGGGTTAGGTTTGGGTTAGGTTTGGGTTAGGTTTGGGTTAGGTTTGGGTTAGGTTTGGGTTAGGTTTGGGTTAGGTTTGGGTTAGGTTTGGGTTAGGTTTGGGTTAGGTTTGGGTTAGGTTTGGGTTAGGTTTGGGTTAGGTTTGGGTTAGGTTTGGGTTAGGTTTGGGTTAGGTTTGGGTTAGGTTTGGGTTAGGTTTGGGTTAGGTTTGGGTTAGGTTTGGGTTAGGTTTGGGTTAGGTTTGGGTTAGGTTTGGGTTAGGTTTGGGTTAGGTTTGGGTTAGGTTTGGGTTAGGTTTGGGTTAGGTTTGGGTTAGGTTTGGGTTAGGTTTGGGTTAGGTTTGGGTTAGGTTTGGGTTAGGTTTGGGTTAGGTTTGGGTTAGGTTTGGGTTAGGTTTGGGTTAGGTTTGGGTTAGGTTTGGGTTAGGTTTGGGTTAGGTTTGGGTTAGGTTTGGGTTAGGTTTGGGTTAGGTTTGGGTTAGGTTTGGGTTAGGTTTGGGTTAGGTTTGGGTTAGGTTTGGGTTAGGTTTGGGTTAGGTTTGGGTTAGGTTTGGGTTAGGTTTGGGTTAGGTTTGGGTTAGGTTTGGGTTAGGTTTGGGTTAGGTTTGGGTTAGGTTTGGGTTAGGTTTGGGTTAGGTTTGGGTTAGGTTTGGGTTAGGTTTGGGTTAGGTTTGGGTTAGGTTTGGGTTAGGTTTGGGTTAGGTTTGGGTTAGGTTTGGGTTAGGTTTGGGTTAGGTTTGGGTTAGGTTTGGGTTAGGTTTGGGTTAGGTTTGGGTTAGGTTTGGGTTAGGTTTGGGTTAGGTTTGGGTTAGGTTTGGGTTAGGTTTGGGTTAGGTTTGGGTTAGGTTTGGGTTAGGTTTGGGTTAGGTTTGGGTTAGGTTTGGGTTAGGTTTGGGTTAGGTTTGGGTTAGGTTTGGGTTAGGTTTGGGTTAGGTTTGGGTTAGGTTTGGGTTAGGTTTGGGTTAGGTTTGGGTTAGGTTTGGGTTAGGTTTGGGTTAGGTTTGGGTTAGGTTTGGGTTAGGTTTGGGTTAGGTTTGGGTTAGGTTTGGGTTAGGTTTGGGTTAGGTTTGGGTTAGGTTTGGGTTAGGTTTGGGTTAGGTTTGGGTTAGGTTTGGGTTAGGTTTGGGTTAGGTTTGGGTTAGGTTTGGGTTAGGTTTGGGTTAGGTTTGGGTTAGGTTTGGGTTAGGTTTGGGTTAGGTTTGGGTTAGGTTTGGGTTAGGTTTGGGTTAGGTTTGGGTTAGGTTTGGGTTAGGTTTGGGTTAGGTTTGGGTTAGGTTTGGGTTAGGTTTGGGTTAGGTTTGGGTTAGGTTTGGGTTAGGTTTGGGTTAGGTTTGGGTTAGGTTTGGGTTAGGTTTGGGTTAGGTTTGGGTTAGGTTTGGGTTAGGTTTGGGTTAGGTTTGGGTTAGGTTTGGGTTAGGTTTGGGTTAGGTTTGGGTTAGGTTTGGGTTAGGTTTGGGTTAGGTTTGGGTTAGGTTTGGGTTAGGTTTGGGTTAGGTTTGGGTTAGGTTTGGGTTAGGTTTGGGTTAGGTTTGGGTTAGGTTTGGGTTAGGTTTGGGTTAGGTTTGGGTTAGGTTTGGGTTAGGTTTGGGTTAGGTTTGGGTTAGGTTTGGGTTAGGTTTGGGTTAGGTTTGGGTTAGGTTTGGGTTAGGTTTGGGTTAGGTTTGGGTTAGGTTTGGGTTAGGTTTGGGTTAGGTTTGGGTTAGGTTTGGGTTAGGTTTGGGTTAGGTTTGGGTTAGGTTTGGGTTAGGTTTGGGTTAGGTTTGGGTTAGGTTTGGGTTAGGTTTGGGTTAGGTTTGGGTTAGGTTTGGGTTAGGTTTGGGTTAGGTTTGGGTTAGGTTTGGGTTAGGTTTGGGTTAGGTTTGGGTTAGGTTTGGGTTAGGTTTGGGTTAGGTTTGGGTTAGGTTTGGGTTAGGTTTGGGTTAGGTTTGGGTTAGGTTTGGGTTAGGTTTGGGTTAGGTTTGGGTTAGGTTTGGGTTAGGTTTGGGTTAGGTTTGGGTTAGGTTTGGGTTAGGTTTGGGTTAGGTTTGGGTTAGGTTTGGGTTAGGTTTGGGTTAGGTTTGGGTTAGGTTTGGGTTAGGTTTGGGTTAGGTTTGGGTTAGGTTTGGGTTAGGTTTGGGTTAGGTTTGGGTTAGGTTTGGGTTAGGTTTGGGTTAGGTTTGGGTTAGGTTTGGGTTAGGTTTGGGTTAGGTTTGGGTTAGGTTTGGGTTAGGTTTGGGTTAGGTTTGGGTTAGGTTTGGGTTAGGTTTGGGTTAGGTTTGGGTTAGGTTTGGGTTAGGTTAGGTTAGGTTAGGTTAGGTTAGGTTAGGTTAGGTTAGGTTAGGTTAGGTTAGGTTAGGTTAGGTTAGGTTAGGTTAGGTTAGGTTAGGTTAGGTTAGGTTAGGTTA